>JAWHQI010000003.1:7715000-10215000 GCA_033032865.1 Dactylorhiza incarnata
ACACAAACATACAAACATACATATTCACACATACACACACAAACATACAAACACACATACACAAACACACACATACAAACACACAAACATACATATTCACATACACAAACACACAAACTCACACACACACACATAAATCCTAAACACACACACAAACATAGATCTGTACACAAATACACGTGTAACGAAAGTTGGTGGTAAGCAAAATACACAGACATAGATATGTATACAAACACACACACACACACACACACACACATAGATCTATACATAAATACACATATAACCAAAGTTGGTGGTAAGAAAAATACACAATCACTGATTTGTAGGGCTCGGTCGAGGAGGAAGATGACTGGGGTGTTAGGGCTTGTCGACGAGAAGGGCCGCTGTTGAGGAAGAGAAGGCTCGTCGAGGTCTGCTGTGGAGGAGATGGCAGCTGTGGGGGAAGGCTCGTCGAGGAGGGATCTGCGTCGAGGAGGAAGAATACAACGCTCTCGAGGAGGAGAAGGCTCGTCGAGGATCTGCGTCGAGGAGGAAGAAGAGAGGATTGCGAGGAGGGCACAACTTTTTTTCTCCAGACAGGAGCGATTTTGGGAGAGCCGGGAGATGGAGGTTTGCGACTTCCCAAAATAGGGCTAAAACATGGTTTTAGCAAAATAGATTTTGAAATATTTGATCCTCCAAACAGTTACAAAACAACTCCAACGGTTTGAAAATAGATTTTCTATCCGCTGAAGCTGTCCCAAACATGCCCAAAACTTTACAACTCTTGACTCATTGGTGGCTTGCATACATTGCTTTGATTGATTCTATGACTGCTTTGCTCAAATGAACACACATTACCTTTTTATAGCCTTCAAGGGATTTTCCCTCCAACCAAGAGAAGACACTAGAAACTCTCTAGTCTAGACTCTTCTAAACTATTATGCACTTCTCTACTATGAACAATCATTCACATTGTTTAGGTATTTTTACTAGGACTAAAGAATAAGGGGCGAGTTCTCGGAGAAATGTTCTCGCCAGCATTCAGAACAGTATTCGTTTATCAAAAGCCTAGAGACAAAGCTGTGAAGCGAATTCTCAAAAAAGTGTTCTCGCACATATTTCAGCAGAATTCGCCTGAAGGAAAGAAACACCCACAATACTCTTCCAGAACGCCGCAGAAGGTGCTAGAACCCGCTATATACATTAAGAAACACTGGCAGCCCGGGTAAAGAAGAGGGGTAACCGTAGGGCAGCCCCTAAACCTATAAATAGGACTGTAACTGTAGCATAAGGGGGATCCGAAAAAATAGGAAAAGGACTCGACAGTGCTCACTCCCTTCCTTTTAGGATCTTGTGAGTACTCAAATAACGCCGATCGAATCGTCAAAAGAATATCAATCAAACAAATGAAAACTTAATTTCTATCTCGCATATTCACAACTAAGTAAACGATCACCTGAGGTCAAAAAAAGCTTCAACAGTTTGACACGCGACTTTCAAATTCCAGGTGATCGAAGAAAAACAGATGTAATGGCTAGACAAAACTCAACAAAAATCTCACCCGAGGGTTCTCGCAACCCTAATGAGCCTGCAACACAAGCAAAATTTGAATGCAAGATGAACATGCTTATTCGCATAGCAGAGAAAGTCGAAGGACCTGACACGCGAACTCTAAATCATCACCGCTCAAACTCTGAGCCAACTGCTCTACCAAGGGTGGAAGAAGGAAAAGTCACCAATGAACGGTGAGACCAATTTAGAGTGGCAGCATTCAGGAGTCCGCAAGCGCTAGATTACGGAATACCCATCGGGGTGGAAGAAAGGGAGCTTGTCAGGAGGGTCGAGAACTTTCTCAACCATCTGCCAACCAGATACAGCGAGTACAAAATAATGAAGTATTCGCCAAACTCAAAGAACAGGAAGATGATCCCTCCCCTTTCGCCGACGAAATTCGTTGGGGATAAGTTACAAACGGGTTCAGAGAATCCCATTTACCTCGTTTCACAGGAAGGGAAGATCCTTCCTATCATCTGCAGGCCTGTGAATATGCAACCTTGATTTGTATCTTAACCGATGCAGTTCGATGTATACTGCTGGTTACGACTTTCAATGGGAAGGCAAGAGAATGGTTTCACAAACTCCCTTCTAGGACAATTCACTCTTTCCGAGATCTTCGAAAGAGCTCATATTGAGATTTGCAACCTCGAAGAAGAGAGAGTGGACCACCTGCACTTTTTGATATAAAATAAAGACCAGACGAGTCTCTCGGTAGTTATGCTGATAGATTCCAGAAAGAAATTCTGGGGATACATGACGTAGAGCCGACTTGGTATCATGTCGCTTTAACTTGTGGATTACAAGAAAGTTATTTCAAATTTGATGTTGAAAAGAATCCACTGATCTCTTATGGAGATCTAATCGACAAAGCAAATCATTATATCGAGGGTGAAAAGAATAACCCTGATTTAGTCTCTTCTCTCGGAGATCTCATCCACCAACGTCGAGAGTTAAGGACGGCAACCCAACCTTCCTTAACTTCTTATCTAAATACGTCACAGCAGAATGTGGTCTTTCCCACTCAGCCGGGGCATATAAGGAATAATCGACCATCTCAATCTCCACCTCGCATTAATCGATCCAACCAACTTAAATTCAAGTATCCGCCACCTCCACATAGGAATAAGGTGATGAATTTTCCCCATAACCATCCATCAACCTCGCAAGTGCAACCGACACTACAAAGGGAAGTTCAAGAAGTATATACCGACTTGACAATCCCTCTGGAGGAAGTAGTATAAATTCTGTAAAAGTAGCCCGGCTATAAAGGGTCAATCCCTCTCCAAAGGAGAACTTTAAATAGAAACACAAATCTCTACTGTAGCTTTCATTGGGATACATGGCATGACATAGAAAATTGTCGAGCCCTTTGTGATCTAATAGAGAGACTCCTGAAGGCAGGAAAATTCAAAGAGCTCACAGTCTCAACAAACAATGACTACCTGTTGGACATGTGTGTCACATCCCTTTGTTTGAGAATAACAAATCCCAAATTGTAGTTGATCTTGCTTGTCGTGTGTTCATAGTATGCAGGAACTATAGGTGCAATACTCCACATGGAGAAAGCAGCAGAATTCAAACATCTGGAAGAATGCGCTACCGCCAGGCGCTAGCTCGTTCGACGAAAATTTCATTCGACGGAAATTTCGTTCGACGAAACTTTCCGTTCGACGAAAGTGGAGCTCCGTTCGACGAACATTTCGTTCGACGAAAATTTCGTTCGACGAAAGTTTGTTCCGCCACGCCACCGACGATTTCGCAACCACTACCGCCAGCGCTAGTGCTACCGCCAGGCGCTATCTCAAGTTCGTGCACAGCGCCACGCCGCCGACGGTTTCGCAACCGCTCCACACGAACGCTACCACAGGCGCTAGGAGCTAACGCAGGCGCTATCTCCAAGTTCTATAAAATGATGGTCTCTCTCTCGTTTTGAGTTAGTGCTTCCAGAGAGATTACTTGTGCCATATTTCCAGAGCTGCTACTCTGCCGAAAGTTCATCTCCCACTCAAAGCCAAAGAGGATTTCTGGAGAAGGAAGCCACCGCGCTGCATCCGAAGAACGATCGCTTCAACCTAGCTTATGCTACAGCGATCCTTCATCCTCATCTTCAGAGATCTCATATAGGGAGTTTCATTATTGTTATATTTATTTTCATTCCATATTTTTTGTAATCGTTTAGTTAATTCGCCTTGTGTTGGCGCTAGGTCTGGGTAGGACTTAGGGGGAAATTCGCCTTGTGTTGGCGACTAGTTCTAGGTGATTAGATCTAGGGGGCTCGAGGCCATATCCAGGGAAGGATTGGCTAGAGCGGCTTGAGGCCTTATCCGGGGAAGGTTAGGCTAAAGCCAACCGGTTTATGGGGATACAAGTCGGTATAGAAAAGGAAAAATTGTATTACTTTATTCGCCTCCGATTTCAAGCGATATTGAAATCAATTTTTGTAAACACCTTTTTCATATAATATAATCATGTCTCTTTTTGTGTTTACTTGATTTCTATCATTTGGCATAATTTATAAAATTGCAAATTACAATTGTTTCCTCCTTTAAGTTAAATTGATTATTTCATTCTAATTTACTCTAACAATTTAGTAAAAATTATCAAAGAATTTTATTCCCTTATTCACCCCCCCCCCCCTCTAAGGGCGCCGTAAGATCCAACAAGTGGTATCAGAGGGTAGGTTATTCCACATGGTTTAAAAACCAGGAATAATGACGTCTTATGATCTCGCTTTTTCCGAGGGTCAGGGAATTAGTAGACCTCCACTCTTTACCGGGTCAGATTATAATATTTGGAAAAATAGGATGCGTTGCTTTCTTATGACCCTAGATATTGAGGTATGGAATATGGTAGAAGAAGAATACTCTACTCCTACATTTGTAGTTGGAGAGATAACTTTAGATAAACCAAAAGATAAATGGGATGAAATGGGATAAACTAAAATGCAAAAATAACGCCACTGCCATGAATGCTTTATTTTGTGCGTTATATAGAAATGAATTTAATAGAATTTCTGCATGTACTACTGCTTATGAAATTTTGAATCATTTGGAAGTCACTCATGAAGGTACATCGCAGGTTAAAGATTCAAAGCTTTTCCAACTTGAGTCGAAATATGAAAAATTCCGGATGGATGAAAGTGAAGATGTTGATGGCATGTACACACGCTTCACCAAGATCGTCAATGCCTCCAATGCTCTTGGAAAGACCTTCTCCAATGGCTACTTGGTCTGAAAGATCCTTCGTTCCCTTCCACCAAAATTCAACCCGAAGGTGACGGCCATTTCAGAATAGCACAATCTAACGACGCTCCAAGTTGAGAGCCTCATTGGGAATCTCAAACCCATGAGGTAGAACTCAAAATCCAACATGACGAATACAACAAGGAGCCAAAGAAGAAGGCGTTGGCATTAAAATCAAAGAAGGAGTGCCAAGAGGATGAGGATGGAGATGAAGAAAGTCTTTTGGTGAAGAACTTCCGAAAGTTCATGAGAAATCCGGAAAGGCGAAACACTTTCCGGAAATTTATCCAAACGGATGGAAGATGGAAAGGGTTGTCCTCAAAGAAGGAAAAGGAGAGCGACGATGAAGAAGAAAGACCTCCAAAAGGATGGAGTGCTTTCATTGTAGGAAGACCGGGCACATTCGGAGCCAGTGCCCAAAGTTCTTGAAGGAGAAGAAAGAAAAGCGACACAAAGGGAAGGAGAAGAAGAAAGTGCTAAAAGCTAGAACATGGGATGACTCCTCCTCCTCCTCCTCCTCCTCCGAAGAATCAAACGGGTCTTCATCAAGCGAAGATGAGGAAGCTAACATGTGCCTCATGGGACATGGAAACGACGGCGACGACACCGGTGTTCTTAGCGACACTGAGGTAACTCCTCCCGCTTATGATGAACTCTATAATGAATTCCTTGAAACTTGCAAAGCTTTTGATAAAAATATGAAAGATAATATTTTATTGAATCGAGAAAATGAATCTCTTATTAAAGAAAATCAAAAGCTTTCCGAAAAGGTAATTATTTTTGAAAAGAGAAAGGTTTCTTGCCAAGAGTGTGATCACTCCACTAAATTGGCAAAAGATATTAAAGAGTCACTTTCTAAAGCCCTCTCTCATGCCAAAACTCTTACAAAAGAGAAGGGGGAATTAGAAAGGAAATTAGAAGCCTCTCTCTTGCAAATCAAAAATAATAAAAAAGGTTTTGAAAATAGGTGTGTCATGCTTGTGAAAGAAAATTTTTCACTTAAAGCACAAGTTCATGATCTCACCATGGCCATTAAAAAATTTGGAATAGGCCAAAAATCACTGGAAATGATTTTAGGGAACCAGTGCCATGGTTCTGGAAAATTTGGGCTCGGATATCGAGGTGAGGGCTACCGCCCGACGCTAGCCACTAACGCCTGCGCTAACACCTCATACCAGAAACCTGAATTTTCTTTTTCAAAATGCTTTTCTTCTGTTAATCCAATTTATTCCAGCAAGAAAATATTCCAGAAAAGGGTCTCAACCCCCTTTATTTTGTGTGCAAACTGTTATAGGTTAGGTCACACATCTAGTTCTTGCAGGAAAATAAAACAAAATGCTTTAAAACAAATCTGGGTACCTAAGGCTTCCACTTATTCTATGGGTGGTACCACTTGGGTATCCGGATCTTTACTCTCATCTTCTTTCTAGATGTGCAGGCAGGCTAAGGACAATGAAGGCGTATGGTACTTGGATTCAGGATGCTCCAAGCACATGATGAGTAATAAAGCAAAGTTCCTTAGCCTAGAAAAGAAGAAGGGAGGGATCGTTATGTTTGGTGATAACGAAAAAGGAAGGATCTTGGGAATTGGTACAGTTGGTAACAAATCCTTTACTATATCTAATGTTCTTTATGTGAAAGGATTAAAACACAATTTAATTTCTATTAGCCAATTATGTGATAATGGATTAGATGTGTTATTTGAATCTTCCACTAACTTATGCAAAATATCTAATCCTACTACAAAAGATATTTTACTAACTGCACCAAGAATACATAATGTTTATATAGTTTCTTTTCATGATCTTTCTAAATCATCTATAAAATGTTTTATCACTAAAAATAATGAATTAGAACTTTGGCATAGAAGACTAGGGCATGCTAGCACAAAGCTCATTGTAAAACTTGCCAAAAGTAATTTAATTAGAGGATTGCCTAGGTTAAATGGAACTTTACCTTCACTTTGTTCACCATGTCAAAAAGGTAAATTTTCTAGATCCTCTTTCAAAAGTAAAAATTTCATTTCTACTACAAGGCCTTTGCAAATAATTCATATGGATCTTTTTGGTCCCGTTAGCACTCCAAGTCTTGGTGGTAGATTATATACATATGTTTTAATAGATGATTTTTCAAGATATTGTTGGACATTATTTCTCTCTTCCAAATCCGATGCGTTTTGTGAATTTGCAAAATTATGTACTCATATTCAAAATGAAAGTGATTTAAAAATTAAATGCATTCGCTCGGATCATGTAGGAGAATTTGAAAATGAAAAATTTACATCTTTTTGTGATATGTTAAGCATTAAACATGAGTTCTCTGCACCACGCACACCATAACAAAATGGTGTTGTAGAAAGAAAGAATAAGAGACTTCAAGAACTAGCACGCACTATGTTATGTGAATATAAATTACCTAAGTCCTTTTGGGCCGAAGCTGTAAGTACATCGTGTTATATTTTGAATAGAATCATGCTTCGCCCATCTCTTAATCTCACACCATATGAACTCTATTTTCAAAAGAAGCCTAATGTATCTTATTTTAAAGTTTTTGGTTGTAAATGTTTTATTTTGAATACAAAAGATAGCTTCGGAATGTTTGATGAAAAATGTGATGAAGGAACTTTTCTTGGGTACTCTTCAACTAGTAAAACTTATAGAATTTTTAATAAAAGAACTAGTAGAGTTGAAGAGTCAATAAATGTAAAATTTGATGAGTTTGTTCCTTGTGTTGAAAAACTTTCTGCAGGCAATGAGGATGATCTCTTACAACCTTTGAAGCATGGTGATGAGGAACCTTCCAAAGAAGAAGAAGAGGAGGCCAAGGAAGATGAATATGTACCTCCAAGTACCTTGAAATTCACAAAGGATCATCCACGGGAATTGATAATTGGTGAACCATCCATCGGGGTAAGAACTCGCTCATCTCTTCATGAATCATTTTCAAATATTTGTTTTGTTTCCAATATAGAACCAAAAAATGTTTATACTGCTTTAAATGATGAATTTTGGTTTTTGGCTATGAATGAAGAGTTAGAACAATTTGAGCGACATAATGTTTGGAAATTTGTTGAATGACCATCTAATCACCCGGTTGTAGGTGTAAAATAGATTTTTAAAAATAAATTAGATGGTGAGTCAAGAATCTTTAGAAATAAAGCATGATTAGTAGCACAAGGATATTCTCAAATCGAGGGGATATATTTTGATGAATCGTTTGCACCCGTTGCTAGATTAGAATCTATAAGAATTTTTCTAGCATTTGCAAGCTTTAAAAGAATAAAACTATTTCAAATGAATGTGAAAAGTGCTTTTCTAAACGAGTTTGTAAAAGAAGAAGTTTATGTTGAACAACCCCCCAGTTTTATTAGTGAAATTTTTTCAAATCATGTTTATAAACTAAAGAAAGCGCTTTACGGTTTAAAACAAGCGCCCCGTGCATGGTATGAAAGACTTACATCATTTTTATTAAAGCACGGTTATATTATGGGAAGTGCGGATAATACTCTCTTCATTAAGCACAACAATGATGATATAATTATTTTACAAATATATGTTGATGATATTTTTTTTGGATCTACTAATGAAGAGATGTATAAAGAAGTTATTTTAGTGATGAAAAATGAATTTGAAATGAGTCTTGTAGGAGAACTTTCTTATTTCCTTGGTTTTCAAATATCACAAAGAATTGATGGTATATTTGTATGTCAAACTAAATATGTCCATGATATGCTTAAACGTTTTGGATTTGAAAACAATAAACATGCTTCTACATCAATGAGTGCATCACTAAAATTAGGAAAAGATGAATCAGGAATTCCTATAGATCAAACTTTATATAGAGGTATGATTGGATCTCTACTTTATCTAAGTGCAACTAGACCTGATATTATATTTGTCGTATGCTTATGTGCTCGATTTCAAGCCAATCCAAAAGAATCTCATTTAAAAGCGGTAAAACGAATTTTTAGATATCTCATTGGATCATCTAGATTAGGATTATGGTACCCGCACAATAATTCATTCACACTTCACGGCTACTCCGATTCAGACTATGCCGGTTGTTCACTTGATTGAAAAAGCACTAGTGGTACTTGTCATTTTCTAGGACTTTCATTAGTTGCATGGTCTAGTAGGAAACAAAATTCGGTTGCACTCTCCACCACGGAGGCCGAATACATTGCATAAGGGAGTTGTTGTGCACAAGCACTATGGATGAGCCAAACTTTAGAGGACTTTGGTTTTAATCTAAAACTTATTGAATTAAAATGTGACAACAAAAGTGTCATTGTTCTCACAAATAATCTGGTACACCACTCTAGATCCAAACATATAGATGTGCGTCATCATTTCATAAGGGATCGCATTAAAAAGAAAATGTAAGGATTAGTTTCATTGGCACGGACTCTCAACTTGCTGATATATTTACTAAACCTCTTCCCGATGCAAGGTTTCAAATGTTAAGGTTGGAATTAGGAGTCTTAGACATCTTAGGATGAATAACATGTAAAATGCTAATGTTTTATGCAATTTGGGCAATCAAGACATCTCTGAATATAACACAATTTCTGTATAAGACTACTCTTAAGACCCCTAATCAATATCAAAAATAAAAAATTTCAAATTCTTAAAAAATCGTGTACTATTTCCAGCGCTAGCGTTAGCGCCGACGCTAGCGTGGGTTTGTGATTTTTCTGTTTTTTAAAATTTCTAAAAATCAACAAAAATATGTTAGTTTATATGTACAATTTTCTTTTGTGTTTCTGTCTATTTTATTTTTGTTTTATTTGCATTATGAAAGATCAACTACAAAAATTCAAAATTCAAAAATACAAAAATATGTTTGTGTGAATTTTCTGTTTTTATCTCATTAAAAAATGATAAAACAACAAAAAAACTGTATGATCTTTATTGCTAATATCAAGCATGAATGAATTCTATTATTTAGAATTATTTACAATGTTAAAATTTATTTCTTCAAATTTCTATAAACATTGTTTTGTTTATCATGCTTTGATATATCTATTTAAAGTGCATCAATTGTATTGAAAAATATGTGTAGAACCAAGCTTAGCATGCCTCTAAGTATGAGTAAATGTATTATGATTGACAATGATACCTTTCACTCACTTATTTTGGTAATCAACACGTGTGTTTAAATCTAAAAATGCTTGCTTGTGTATTGTATTTGTACAATGAATTAAAACTTGCATAAGTTTATTGCCTACACTACATTTGAATTGCACTTATGAAATTTAGAAAAGTGGTTAAGTTCAAAAAATTTTGGGTTTGCAAAACAAGTGTATTCGGAGAATGTTGTCTCACAAATGTGAACAAAGAATTATATATGTAGACAAATATAACTCCACCAAGCACTATTTGAACCTCCTGATAAGTCTTCATAAGCATTGTGAGGTTGAGCACCTTGGAAAGAATAGTAAAGTGTCTTGTGCAAACCTTTGTTACTACACCACTTTGTTAAAAACTATGTGCATTAAAAGTGTGTGAAAGTTGATATACTTGTGTTTTATTGTGCACTTTACTTTACATATGTCTTGTATTTTGTTGATTTAAATCAATTGTTAACATTGCCCAAAATACACTTATGTGCACTTCATTATCTTTCATAACACTTCTTCTCATGAGTATTGGATTCTAATGCTTTATCTATACTACTCTTTATATAAGAAATGCACTAGATAACCTAGCATGATCTCTACAATGTTTTGGTAACATTGTAGTATAATCTCTCTTTGATATGTTCATTTCATGCTTGGTATCTTTATGAAAAACTTTGAGATTTCAAAAAGGTTAAAACATCTTTCAATTTTGAACTAAAACTCATATTTTTACTTATGTTTTTCATGCTTACAAAAAGATGTTTCTTCTAATCTTCCGTTTTCTTACAACTCTTATCCTTTTATTTGAAATCTCTTATATTCTATGCTTAAACTCTTTATCATTTCATATATTACAAAAGCTCGATCATGATTTATAACTAGCCTAAAGAATGCCTCCTTACTACCCTCACCCCACCTTCTTTTGATAATACCAAAAGGGGGAGATTAATTGAAGAAATCTATATAGGAGAAATATAGAAGATTAAGGGGAGAGTAATTCATGAAATCTATCATTTAGGGGGAGTAAAACATAACTTGCATTTATGTAGGGGGAGCATTAAGATAGGGGGAGTATGCACATTATCATGCTTATCATATACTATAGTTGCACTATCATCTTGCTTATCATATACTATAAACACTATTGTTGATTTCTTGCTAAGTTGATTTTTTATTATCAAAAGGGGGAGATTGTTGGACATGTGTGTCACATCCCATTGTTTGAGAATAACAAATCCCAAATTGTATTTGATCTTGCTTGTCGTGTGTTCATAGTGTGCAGGAACTATAGGTGCAATACTCCACAGGGAGAAAGCAGCTGAATTCAAACATCTGGAAGAATGCGCTACCGCCAGCGCTAGCGCTACCGCCAGACGCTAGCTCGTTCGACGAACTTGAAGCTCCGTTCGGCGAAAATTTTGTTGGACGGAAATTTCGTTCGACGAAACTTTCGGTTTGACGAAAGTGGAGCTCCGTTCGACGAACATTTCATTCGACGAAAGTTTGTTCCACCACGCCACCGACGGTTTCGCAACCACTACCGCCAGCGCTAGCGCTACCGCCAGGCGCTATCTCAAGTTCGTGCACAGCGCCACGCTGCCGACGGTTTCGCAACCGCTCCACACGAACGCTACCGCAGGCACTAGGAGCTATCGCAGGCGCTATCTCCAAGTTCTATAAAATGATGGGCTCTCTCTCATTTTGAGTTAGTGCTTCCAGAGAGATTACTTGTGCCATATTTCCAGAGCTGCTACTCTGCCGAAAGTTCATCTCCCACTCAAAGCCAAAGAGGATTTCTGGAGAAGGAAGCCACCACGCTGCATCCAAAGAACGACCGCTTCAACCTCGCTTATGCTACAGCGATCCTTCATCCTCATCTTCAGAGATCTCATATAGGGAGTTTCATCATTGTTATATTTATTTTCATTCCATATTTTTTGTAATCGTTTAGTTAATTCGCCTTGTGTTGGCGACTAGGTCTGGGTAGGACTTAGGGGGAAATTCGCCTTGTATTGGCGACTAGTTTTTGGTGATTAGATCTAGGGGGGCTCGAGGCCATATCCGGGGAAGGATTGGCTAGAGCGGCTTGAGGCCTTATCCAGGGAAGGATAGGCTAAAGCCAACCGGTTTGTGGGGATACAAGTCGGTATAGAAAAGGAAAAATTGTATTACTTTATTCGCCTCCGATTTCAAGAGATATTGAAATCAATTTTTGTAAACACCTTTTTCATATAATATAATCATGTCTCTTTTTGTGTTTATTTGATTTCTATCATTTGGCATAATTTATAAAATTGCAAATTACAATTGTTTCCTCCTTTAAGTTAAATTGACTATTTCATTCTAATTTACTCTAACAATTTAGTAAAAATTATCAAAGAATTTTATTCCCTTATTCACCCCCCCTCTAAGGGCGCCGTAAGATCCAACACTACCTACCTCCACCAAGGGAAAATGAGTGGCTGAAATACAGGAACAACAATGTGAATGCATCGAAAAGAAGATGTCGGAATGTACGAAAATCTAGATATCTGAGTCGAATGTGTGGAGATAGAAAGTGAAGGAGTCCTGAGCTTTATCCATTGCATTCATGGAGGAGTAGGGCTAGAATCTTCAAAAAAATCTTGTACAAAGAAAATATATCATAAGGAAGTGACCTCGATGTCACAATCTCCCCCCCAGGAACCATCACTTTAGGGGAAAAGAATCTCCCGAAAGTCGCAAACTCGCTCCATGATGCAATCGTCATTAGGGCAATCGTAAACAATTATACGGTGTCGAAGATTTTGATGGATATCGGTAAATCGGTGAATGTACTTTTCAAACCCGCACTTGATGCCATGAAGTCCAAGAAAACACTTCAAGCCAGTGACAGGCTTCTCGGGGGAAAAAGGAAATTGAAGGAAACATCACACTAACTGTCTCCTTGTGTGGGGTAATAAGGCAGGAAACCTTCCTTATCGTCGATGCTCCCAGTAGTTATAATGCATCTTCGGCAGGCCACTCCTAAATAATTTCCAAGCAATCCCATATGCTTACCATCAAGTCCTGAAGTTCTCATTAGGGGGGGGGGGGGGGGGACATTAGCGTATTCGAAGTGATCCGAAAATCGCTCGGGAATGCTATATCGGTGAAGTGAATATGATCGATACATACATTCCCCCCCCCCCCCCCCCCCCCCAGGATAAGTGAAGTAGGAGCTTCATAAGATTTGCGAGAAGGAAATGAGAAAGAAAAACCAGGAAGCCAAGGTTCAAAGCAAATAAACGAAGGATTTCACTTCGAGGTTGCCCAGGAAGTTCAAGCCATCCTAGTAAAAGGAGGGGGAGGAGATAAAGTGAACTTCCTAAATGTCGGGGAGATAAAGTGAACTTCCTAAATGCCGGGTTGAGCGAGGAGGATAAAGAGATACTCGTCCAATGCCTCTGTAACAACTTGGACATATTCGCTTGGTCAACAACTGATATGCCTGAGGTGAACCCTGATGTTGCATTTCATTGGCTCAACATTCACCCGGAAGCCCTCCCCATCAAGCAAAAGAAGACCGGTTGCCATAACACTGGGAAAGCTCACTCGAGTTGAAGTCCAAAAACTCTTGAATGCAAATTTTATTCAAGAAATTCATTATCTCAAGTGGATATCAAACGTTGTAATGGTGTAAAAAAGTCAATGACAAGTGGCGTATGTGTGTAGATTTTACAAAACTGAATAAAGCATGCCCTAAAGATTACTACCCTTTGTCTTAGATAGATTCTTTAGTAAATTCCGCTGTCGGCTTTTCGATCATGAGTTTTCTCGATGCTTTTTTAGGACACCATTAGATACGCATGCATACACCAGACATCCCTCACACATCGTTTATCACAAATGATGGATGTTTTTGTTATCGTGTAATGCTATTCGGTCTAAAAAATGCAGGAGTCATGTATTAAAGAATGATGGACCGTGTTTTCAAAGATCAGAAGGGTCGCAATATCGAAGTATATGTCGATGACCTTTTAATTAAAAGTCATGTGTTTTTTGATCATGTATAAGATTTGTTAGAAACATTTTCTACGATACGAAAATATAATATGAGGTTGAATCCCATCAAATGCATTTTCGGCGCTAGCAAGGGAAAATTCCTTTGGCATCTCCTAACTCCTCAAGGTCTTGAGTCCAATCCCGATAAAGTCAAGGCTATACTAGACATGAGTCCTCCAAAAACAACAAAAGAAGTACAACAACTAACTTGAAGGATTGCAAGATTAAGACACTTCATATCTCAGTCAGGAGATAAGTGTGCATCATTCTTCAAAACACTTCGAGGAGCTATAATATTCGAATGGACCGAAGAACGCGATCAAGCTTTTGAGGAACTCAAAAAGCTATTAACATTAACACATCACCTCCAAAGCCCTATAGAAGGAGAAAACCTCCTCGTCTACCTGGGAGTCGGGCCTGAAGCAGTAAGCTCAGTGCTTGTCCGGGAAGAGGGAAAGAAACAATTCCCGGTCCATTATGTCAGTTGAGTATTACAGAATGCAGAAAAAAGATATCCAATTTTGGAAAAGCTGGCCTTCGCTCTTATAGTCTCAACACGAAGACTTCATCCTTATTTCCAAGCTCATCCAATTCAAGTCATGACCGATCATCCTTTGAAAAGCAACTTGGAAAAGTCTGAACATTCAGGATGACTAGCGAAATGGGCTATCGATTGGGAGAATTTGATGTTTCCTATCTACCACGAACGACCGTCAAAGCTCAAGTTTTAACAGACTTCATGATTAACTAGCAAATGAAGGTGATCAAGAAAGGAACATCCCAATGCATATAGCCTGGAATTTATAGGTTGACGAAATTTCTGTAAAAAATGCCTCTGGAGCCAGGGTGGTCCTAGTTAATCCAAATGGTGTCAAAATTGAGCAAGCGGTTAAACTACATTTTGTTTTTACAAACAACCAAGCAGAATACGAAGCTCTAATTGTTGGTTTGAGATTCACAAAGGAATTAGGGGCAGAAAATGTTATGGTACATAAAGATTCTTTGGTTATGGCATCTCACGTAATAGGCACGTTCGAGGTCCGAGATCTGTTTCTTAAACAATATTTGAAAATTGGAAAGAAAGAAATCAGGGATTTCAAGACATTCAATATTTTTCATATTCCACCACAAGAAAATGTTGAGGCGGATGATATAGCAAAACATGGACCTCTAGCAGGAGGAGCTCTCACCAAACTTTTTTATCATGCGCGCAATACAATAAGAGGAGATAATGGAAATCGATCAACGACCTTCGTGGATGGATCTATTCATCTGTTATCTCTCATCCGAGAATTTTCATCCCTCAATAACTGACAAGAAAAGTTTTAAGAGGAAAGCGTCATGATATCTTCTCTTTTCATGAGTGCTATATCGAAAGACTTAATTTCCTACTACCATTAGCAAGCTGTGTCTCGAATGAAGAAGTCCCGAAATTACTTCAAGAGGTTCACTCCGAAGAATGCGGGAGTCATTCTGTAGGAAGAACGCTCGAGAAAAGAATCCTAAGGCAAGGGAATTTCTGGCCAAAGATGAAAAAAAGATGCAGAACAATATGCAAGAAGATGCATTCAATGTCAGAAATTCACCTCACTACATCATCAGCCTTCTCAAAAACTACGTCCAATATCCACACCATGGCCTTTTGTAGTATGGGGAATGGATCTTCTGGGACTATTTCCAATGGCAAGCGGGCTACACCGTTATATTCTTATAATGATCGACTATTTTAGCAAGTGGATCGAGGCAAAGCCACTCGCAAAAACAACCACCCAGGTTATCAAGAAATTTATATGGGGAGAGATAATTTGCAGATTTGAAATCCCGATGACTATTATTACCAACAACGACACTCAATTCTCTAGCAAAGAATTAAACAGTTTTTGCCAACAAATTGGAATAGATCTCAGATTTGCCTCAGTACACCATCCATGCAACAATGGGCAGGTTGAAGCAACAAATAAATCTATCCTCAATTTATTAAAAAAGAAAGTACAAAATGTTAGAGGAGATTGGGTCGAACAATTAGCTTCAGTATTATGGGCATTAAGAACAACGCCCATAATCGCTACGAGAGAAACACCATTCAAGTTATCTCATGGCTCAGAACCTGTAATTCCTAATGAATTCAACGTGACGAGTCCAAGAGTTCTCTTATAGAGACAAGGAGATGAGAATTGGATAGGAGAAAATAAAGAAAATATATGTTACAGTCTGGATTTGATCGAAGGGCTTCGAGACTTGGCCATTACCATGCAAGAAGAAGTTAAGAGAAGAATGCCGAAGTATTTTGACAAAAAATATAAGAACCAAACAGTTTGTGATCGGAGATCTAGTTTTGAAGAAAGTAGATGCAGCCGGAAGAATGTTATTAGTTGGAAAGCTCGAACCAAATTGGCCTGGACCCTTCATTGTGAATGAAGTCCTTAAACATGGAGGATATAGGTTGCAGAACCACGACCGTCAAGACATTGGAAATACTTGGAGCGATGACGACTTGAAGAGATTTTATCCTTGAAGATAACCTTGTACTTTCTACATAAACAGAGAACCTCGTACTTTCTATAAAAATTCTGTATTTTGAAATTTTCCTACATGTTCCTGGACTCAATTTTATGAAAAAATTTTCAGGCAACGATTGGTGGAGCTTACTTGAGCCCCTTGAACCGAGGTCTCAGGATCTGGTTTCATGCGGTGGACTTTAAGAATCTAGATCCGAGAAAATATAGCGACTATCAGTGTGCCATTTTGAGGAAAAGTTCTGAGTCATTGATGCCTTATATCTCCCAGACATCCTTTCGGAGGAACGTTCTATCTCCAGAATAGCCATAAACCACACTGGATGACCCTGGCGACGAAAAGCTCCACGGATGCCTTATGCCTAACTGGTCCACCTTGATAGGTAGCTATGTTATAAAATAGAACATTACTAATGTCAGGATTGTAACGGCCTAAAACGTTTAACCAAAATCGAACTAGAAGTAAAATAATTAAGAAAATTCCCTATGATGAAATACTGAAAATCAATGTCGTTACGACGTCGCACATGAAGTTTTGAAGTTTGGATTTTCGCTATTTTGGTGACGCTCATTTCATTTTAAGTTTAATTTGTTAATTTAATTATTTTTGAAATACTATTGGCACCTATGTATATTGGTTTTAGGGTGGAGGTGAAGTTGGCTGAATTGATTATGTGTATTGGTTTTCTGTTGGCATTGGGGTTAATTTGAGTCCTCCTGCGGTTTTGGGATGAGTGGTTTATTATTGCTGCTGCAGTACTTATTTTATATTGCTGGCCGGTCTTATATTATATTGCTGGATATTCATTAGAGGTGGTGTCTTTAGATGGTTGAGTTAAGCGGTGAAGTTTATATGAGGCGGTGGACTTGGACTTTTCCCTTATAATTATCGTGACTTTCCCTGTCCCGATACTTTAGTTTTCCACCTCCTGGAGCCTTGACGAGCTGAGAACACCTAGGGTTCGGCTGCACCTATCCTTCAATCTCTTTCCAGCATCTGTTCTGGGAGTGATTGGACCCTCTTGTGCTGCTGCTGCTCTCCTGCAGCTTTGGTGCGAGTGTTGGCTAGTTTTTTGCTTGTGTTTGCCGACAGTTTTTGGGCTGAATTTATTCCACTGTGAGCCTTCTCCCTCTTTCCCCTTCTTCTTCCTCTCCTTTACTTGTTGGAGTATATAGTGTTGTTATGCTATCCTTACTACGGTATCGCTACTATATTCCTAACTTGCTAATATTTTGAAAATAGAGTTGTTGATCCTTGTATAAATTGATCAGCTAGATATTTTGAGGATTTGGTTTGGTCGGTCTGCTTTACTTGATGTTTGGCTGGATATATTTAGTGGTTGAGAGGCTGGGTATTTCTGTTGATTGGCTGGCTGTTATGGGCTGCAGTTAATAGCTGTATATCTTTGTTGTGGGTTGCTGTTTGAGGTTCCTATTTGGTGTTGTTTGGGCTTTTATTTGTGTTGTTTTGATGGGGGAAACTCACTTAATAGCTTCCCTTTTTGCTGGCTGATTTTCCGTGTGTTGTCCGCCTATTTTGGAAGGGGTTTTACCTCGATTTGAGCTGCTATTAACAGCCCTTGGTGCTTCTGTTTCAGCAGCCCTTGGAGCTGTTAATCGCAGCAAGATTGGGGCTGTTTTTGCCCCATATCGTGGGCTGTATTTTAGACTACCCCTCTTGGGATTTTTGCTTTCATTTGAGTCACCCAAGCTTGCCTTTCCCTAGGCAACTCCTATTGAGTCGTAGTTGTAATCGTAGTAGGAAGTAATCATAACGAATTCACGACGCAACCCTAAAGTAAATGATTGCACTGATACTACAGAGGATGGTGTCTGGAGATAGACCCGATGAAAATCCTGATACGAATAAAGGCAAAGGAAACGCGGTGAGTACTTATTTCTTTAATTATGCATAGCTTTGAATTATTTTCAATATACCATGATTAGATTTTTTTTACTGAAAGTATTTTAGTAACTGTGCATTTACATGAAATTGAAATAGTTCGAATTTTGAATCACTGATAAATCCGACAATCGCTGCAAGAACATGAATAAGCGATGAAATAAATTCTGAGGGAAATATTTGAATAAGAACACTATATGATTAAATAAGAATATTGCATCGATGTATAAGAAATGATAAGGGTTAACCCAGTAGCCGTAGCAGGGGTGTGTGAAAGTCCAATTGATATGCTCTGATACCAATTGAAAGTGAGTTTTAGTTCTTAAATATTAAGGCTCTTGTTTATGTTTACTTTAAAATAATGTTATATATTAATATATGAGTGTGCTGAGTGAGTAATAACAACAAATATGAAAAGTGCATAAGTAAACACAGCACAACAAAAAATAAAACAAAGCAAACAAGGCAGATATCCAGATGACACAAGATATATAGTAGTTCCCCAATCAACCTGGGTACATCTACTCTTCTACCCACTGGTAGGAATCCACTGGAGGTTGTTGATAAGGTGCCCTCACACCAAGGGGTTTTTGATAAGGTGTCCACACACCAATGGAGGTTTGATCAGTGCCCAAATCACCAATAAGCTTTTGATAAGGTGCTTAAAAACCAAGGGAGCTTTTGATCAGGTGCTCTAACCAAGATGCAGGTTTTTGCTAAGGTGGCCTATCACCAGGAGTTAACTTTTGAAGGGAGTTATAACCCTTTGTACATGAGGGGAAATAAAGAAAACAAAAAGGTTGAAGGTGTTCTTCCCTTTCTAAGAAGACTCTTGATGATGATGTTGAAGAGAGCTCCCCCTGTCTGATTTAGATTAGATGACAACTTCTGGATGGAGCTTCTTCTCTAGATTGCAAATACTCTTCTTCTTCTTCTTGCAGTTTTGATCCTGAGAAAATAATGGTGATTGGTGTCTCAGGATGTATATGATCTGCAAAGAAAGAGTTAGCAAAAAGAAGATAATATATATTAGATATGCTTCTTTTTGCTCATCTGTTTCTCTTCCCGTATCTTCCTTTTTCTGCCGCTAGCTGCTATCTTATTCTGTACAACAATTCTTGATATGTTTTGTACAACAATATGTTCTGTTCTTTCTTCCTGCTTCTTTTCTCTGCTCTTCTCCTTTGTATATTTATTCTGGAGAGCTTTCGGCTGATTTGAATTCTCGCCGACAAAAGAGGAAAGAGATAATATCTCTTTTATTTCCCAGATCCTCGATCAGTCAAATTGCCGTCTTTGGCTTTGCTGCAACGACTATATCATTTAATGCTTTAACGACTGTAATGTCAGATTTATAAAGGCAGCAATATATATAGCAATATATAAATAGAATTAATAAAATATTGCTTAAATAAATCTGACAGCATATTAGTCGAGCTGAGAATGATATAAAATAATGCTGCAGATATTTCGTCGAGCTCAGCTTCACATTCGTCGACCTGATCATTTGATTCATCATTCTGAGCCTCTGTTGAAGATTCGTTGAACGCAGACTTGAGTTCGTCGAACGGGAGGATTCGTCGACCGATGAGCCTGGATAATTTCGTCGACCGCTGAGCTTGAGCAAAAGCGTCGACCGCTGAGCTGGAGCAAAAGCGTCGACCGCTGAGCTGGAGCAAAAGCGTCGACCGCTGAGCTGGGATCTGCTCGTCGACCGCTGAACCAATCTGTTCGTCGACCGCTGAATATAATTTAGTCGAGCGCTGCACTTAGACAAATTCTTCGACCGCTGAGACGGGATCGTCGACCGCTGAGATTTGAGCTGTTGGTCGAGCGCAGAATGAACATATTTCGTCGAGCGCAGAGCGTTGTTCGTCGAACGCAGGTAGCCGTTCGTCGAACGCAGAGAACATATGTTATTTTTATTCTTCTCTTATTTTCTTAGCCTATTAATTATGTCTCTTTTCAGCCTTCTTTCTTAATGGGATTTGTTCTAAGTTATAAGATGAGTTATGATAGAAACTTAGATATTAAAGGTGGATCCTAACTCAAATCAAAACTAAGGTTCCAACAATCTCCCCCTATTTGAGTTGGGATCCTAATCCAAATTAAGACTAGGTTCTAACAGTGTGAATACTCTACGGCGGAATATTTTTGAGTTCTGTTTGAGGCCGTTGAAGGCCAAAAGGTCATTGAAGACCAAGAAAGGATGAATCTACAACAACCCTTATGATTTCCTAATTAAAACTAAAGACAAACGAGAAAGATGTTTCAAAAAGTGAAAATAAATTGAATGAACTATGCTCCGAAAGAATATGAAATCTGTTTCCGAAAGTGAAACCGAATTGATGAAATGTTTGATACCATAACTTGAAACAGAAACCATTGTTGTACGCACCCTGTAGTTACTATCAATGATTATTTCTGATACATTATTCCTTTTTGCTACTGAAGTTATTCCTTATTGCATTATGTACACTGAAATTGAATGCTTATGCATATTGCTACTGACGTTTTTTGTTCGCATGTACAACAATTAAAGAGGTATTGTTACTCGCTTAGTCATATTCTTTATGACTAAACCCATCGTGGTTTATCTTTTTAGGTAGCGGATGCGACCCCGAGTGCTCCGAAGAAAACTAGACTGACTCAAACTGAAGAGCGAGCAAAGGTATGAGTTTTGTTTATGTATTTTATTGTACTCTTGTTATTTTTATGCTGCGAAGAATACTTGAAAAGATACTCAGATACAAATTTTTTATGAGGTCTGGCCCGGGGCCTCACAAATTGGTATCAGAGCTAAGTTTTTAAGCAAGCAGATAGCCATGAGTACATGATACATAAACGAACTAAAGTTAATTCTATTTTTGTTTTGTTGAAAGGACCCCGTCCATGTCTATGCTAGTCGGCGAGTCCGTGATGGCCGAGACGAACAGGAGGTAAATAAAGATACGTTGTCAGCGGAGAGTGATAATTGAAACCAGCCGCATCCCCCAGTGAATGACCTCACCCAAGCTCTTGCTAAAGCTTTAAAGATGGTCTTGCCAACCCTATTTACAACTGGTCCAGCTGCTCCTCGTGTTGATCCTGTACCTCCACCCATGTAATTGCCTCCTGAGATTGTGCCTTTCGTGAATCCAGTTCCTGTTCAGTTGCTGATAGTTCCTGTAATTCTTGTAGTGCCTGCAGTTCTGCCTCAACACCGTCAATTAGATGCGGATCTTAAGCAATTCCTAGAATTGAAGACGTCACCGTTTAGAGGAGGTTTTCCCCCGCTCTAAACTGAAGATTGGATTTTGCGAATGGAAACCATTTTCGAAGTAATGGAGTGCCCCGAGAATAGAAAGGTGAGGTTAGCTGCGATTATTTTGGAAGGGGAAGCGAAGCGATGGTGGACTAGTATCATGAATAGAAAGTATGAAGTTCGTGGCATGCCAGTCATTACTTGGAGGGAGTTTCTGCAAGAATTTACGTCATGGTTTGTCCCGAGATCTGAGAAAAGGTTGCTGCACGATCAATTCCTCTTTTTAGCTCAATGAAGTAAATCAGTACTGCAGTATGAAGCAGAATTTACGAAGTTAGGTTATTATGCAGACTCCTTGATTGTAACAGAAGAGGATAGGTGTCGTCAGTTTCAGCAAGGTCTTCGCGATGAAATTCGTGCTCTCTTGGTACCCATGGATATCCTTGAGTATGGAAAATTAGTGGAAAGATCCAGGATGGTTGAAATAGATGCAGAGAAATCTCGGTGGAGACGTGAACAAGCCAGAAAGAGGTTTAGAGAAGGTCCGAATAAAGAAATGATCGAAAATATGAGTGAGCCACAGTGGAAAGAGAGGAAGGTATCGCAAGCTACGCCTGCCACAAGTAGCAATGTATCCCAGACATCCCAGACATCACAAACATCCGTAAAATGTGTAAAATGTGGATGGAATCATAAGGGAGAATGTCTTGCGGGCGTTTGTTTCTATTGTCATCAACTAGGGCATAGGCGAGTCGATTGCCCAAAGTTGAATAAAACTAAAGAAGGTACCATGAGAGAAGATCGCAGGCCTCCGCAAGAAGCTATTCCAGATCGGAGCTGAATCGTTAGCGTCCACCCCAACACAAGAAGAAGCAACTCCGGAGGAGCGTAGTATTGAGCCCCAAGCTTTCAACTTAGGCCAGCCTTGGGAAGGAAGGAAGTGAGACCATTTGTATACGTATAATGTCATAAACCTCGTGTGGGTTTGTTTAACGATATGCAAATTATGCGTACTCTTGACTCGATCTATGGTTTCAAATGAATGTGTTTTTGTGGTCTTTGTTAGAAGTAATGTCGTGCTGCTGTCATTTTCGAGGGAAAAAATTCTTTGAAGGTGGGGTGATTTGTAACGGCCTAAAACGTTTAAGCAAAATCGAACTAGAAGTAAAATAATTCAGAAAATTCCCTATGATGAAATACTGAAAATCAGTGTCGTTACGACGTCGCGCATGAAGTTTTAAAGTTTGGATTTTCGCTGTTTTTGCGACACTCGTTTCATTTTAAGTTTAATTTGTTTATTTAATTTATTTTTGAAATACTATTGGCACCTATGTATATTGGTTTTATGGTGGAGGTGAAGTTGGTTGAATTGATTAAGTGTGTTGGTTTTACTGTTGGCATTGGGGTTCATTTGAGTCCTCCTTCGGTTTTGGGCTGGCAGGTTTATTATTGCTGCTGCAGTAGTTATTTTATATTGTTGGCCGGTCTTTTATTATATTGCTGGATATTCATAAGAGGTGGTGACTTTGGATGGTTGAGTTAAGCGGTGAAGTTTATATGAGGCGGTGGACTTGGACTTTTCGCTTATAATTATCGTGATTTTTCCTGTCCCGATACTTCAGTTTTCCACCTCCTGGAGCCTTGCCGAGCTGAGAACACCTAGGGTTTGGCTGCACCTCTCCTTCAAGCTCCTTATAGCGTCTGTTCTGGGAGAGATTGAACCCTCTTGTGCTGTTGCTGCTCTCCTGCAACTTTGGTGAGAGTGTTGGCTGGTTTTCAGCTTGTGTTTGCCGACAGCTTTTGGGCTGAATTTATTCCACTGTGAGCTTCTCCCTCTTTCCCCTTCTTCTTCCTCTCCTTTACTTGATGGAGTATATAGTGTTGTTATGCCATCCTTACTACGAGATCGCTGCTCTATTCCTAGCTTGCTACTATTTTAAAAATAGTAATTGTTGGTCCTTGTATAAATTGACCGGCTAGATATTTTGAGGATTTGGTTTGGTCGGTCTGCTTTACTTGTTGTTTGGATGCATATATTTAGTCGCTGAGAGGATGGGTATTTCTGTTGATTAGCTGGCTGTTATGGGCTACTGTTAATAGCTGTATAGCTTTGTTGTGGGCTGCTGTTTGAGATTCTTATTTGGTGATGTTTGGGCTCCAATTTGTGTTGTTTTGATGGGGGAAACACACTTAATAGCTGCCCTTTTTGCTGGATGATTTTTCTTGTGTTGTCCACCTATTTTGGAAGGGGTTTTACCTCGATTTGAGTTGTTGTTAACAGCCCTTGGTGCTACTATTTCAGCAGCTCTTGGAGCTATTAATCATAACAAGATTGAGGTTGTTTTTGCCCCTTATCGTGGGCTGTATTTTACGTTACCCCTCCTGGGATTTTTTTCGTTTAAGTCACCCAAGCTTGCCTTTTCCTAGGCAACTCCTATCGAGTCGTAGTTGTAATCGTAGTAGGAAGTAATCGTAACTAATTCGCTACGCAACCCTAAAGTAAATGATTTCACTGATACTGCAGAGGATGGCGTCCGGAGATAGAACCGATGAAAATCCTGATACGAATAAAGGCAAAGGAAACGTAGTGAGTACTTATTTCTTTAATTATGCATAGCTTTGAATTATTTTCAATATACCATGATAAGATTTTTATACTGAAAGTATTTTAGTAGCTGTGCATTTACATGAAATTGAAATAGTTCGAATTTTGAACGACTGATAAATCCGAGAATCACTGCAAGAACATGAATAAGCGATGAAATAAATTCTGAGGGAAATGTTTGAATAAGAACACTATATGATTAAATAAGAATATTGCATCAATGCATAAGAAATGATAAGGGTTAACCCAGTAGCCGTAGCTGGGGTATGAATACTGTACGGCAGAATGTTTTTGATTTCTATTTGAGGTCGTTGAAGGCCAAGAGGTCGTTGAAGACCAAGAAGGGATGAATCTACATCAACCCTTATGATTTCCTACTTAAAACTAATGATAAACGAGAAAGATGATTCAGAAAGTGAAAATAAATTGAATGTACTATGCTCCGAAAGAATATGAAATCTGATTCCGAAAGTGAAACCGAATTGATGAAATGTTTGATACTAGAACTTGAAACAGAACTTGAAACAGAAACCATTGTTGTACGCACTCTATATTTACTGTTAATGATTATTCCTGATACATAATTCCTTATTGCTACTGAAGTTATTCCTTATTGCATTGTGTGCACTGAAATCGAATACTTATGCATATTGCTACTGACGTTTGTTGTTTGCATGTACAATAGTTAAAGAGGTATGTTACTCGCTTAGTCATATTAATTATGACTAAAACCGCGTGGTTTATCTTTTTAGGTAGCGGATGTGACCACGAGTGCTCTGAAGAAAACTAGACAGACTCGAACTGAGGAGCGAGCAAAGGTATGAGTTTTGTTTATGTATTTTATTGTAGTCATGTTATTTTTATGCTGCGACGAATACTTGAAAAGATACTCAGATACAGATTTTCTGTGAGGTCTGGCTCCGGGCCTCACAAGGATGCCTTTCTGAGGACAAGCTTCCGAGTCACGAATGTCTTATACCACCCGGACATCCTTTTGGAGGAACGTTTTGTCTCCGGACACTCACAACCCCATTGGTTGATCCCGGTGAGGGAAAGCTCTGTGGATGCCTTATGCCCAATTGGTCCATCCTGATAGATAGTTTTTTAGGTTTGTAGGAAGAAAAAGGGCACTTGCAACAGGTATTCACCCATTTGTATTCTCGTTAGAAAAGTTCTCGTATATTGAAGTTTGAGAATCCGCTCGTATAGAAAAAGAAAATCGTATGAGCAAGGTTATCCGGCTCGATCTCAGTACAAATTCTTATTGGGTATTCACACGAGTAATAACAAGAACTCGACCATGGGGATATGGGTATTTTTGTCTGTGATTAAATTATATCAGTGATGAGTCTGATTAATTTTTAGCGAAGAAATAACTTTATATCTCAAAATGAGCCAAACACATATCTATCACCATTCGGAAATCGCATCAGGAAGAACTTATGCAAGCATTACAAAAGGATTGAGTTCCTATTCAGGATTTTATGAAAATTTGGGTTATGACGTTCTCTCACTGTCAGGAGGTTTTCAACATCTGCATCCTAGAACTGGGTATACTGAGAATTCACATATCAATAGTTTATTTGTTATGATACTCGCCCATAAACAGTATTCAGAGAAGATGTTCGCATTCCTCTCTGGTATTCTATATTCGCCTAGAAAATGGATGTATATGCAAATTTATGACAGCAAAATTACTCAGCAGAAAGAACGGTAACTAAACATGGAAGAACTCGCCCATCTATACATATTTCGGAACGCAGGTAAGAAATTCGCTCTTTTTATTGTTAAAGTTTTTTGTATTCGCAGCATCAAGAACATAGGATCTAATGGAATGTTTTATCTAAGCATTGCAAAAGCTAGCGTATGCAGGAAAATTTTGAAGAACAAAGTTTTCCATTAGTTGAAGTTGAAAGCACAACAAGAACTCGTCATTACCGAAGGTTCGACATACATTAATACAAGAAGAAGACATTCAAAAAGAAAGCATAAATCAGCTAAATTCCATATCCCACAGATCCATAGCGCGAGAGACACTTCCAAGATGAGAGTATAAGACCAGAAGGGAGCTCGAAGAGCTGCTTCCAGGCAATGATGCGAAAACAATGAAGAAAAGCATTGTTTCCTCTTCAATGGTTGCGCAAAAGCACGAATGGTGTCTGCAAGCAACCGAGAAGCAATGTCTTCAGGGTGGCCGGTCTTCTCAAAAGTTTTTCGAGAAACTCCAACACCCATCTCGCCCTCTCCCCAGATGTCGGTGTCAGAGAGGACAGTAGGGCACTATCCACAAACAAGCCCAAGGGGGAGACGAAAGGGTAAATGCACACCATTCTGAAATAGCCAGAAGTGGATTTCCCTTTAGGAGGCTGAGACTCTTTTCTACTACATTGGCGCGAGTAACCCCTAAAGGAAATCCGGATTCCAATTGATTATAGGATATCCGGGCATAAAATGAAAGAACTCGCACAAAGGTTCACATTGAAATCGCTCTAAACCCAAAACTCTGAACCTAGAATCCCAGGACAAAGAATTTCCTCCGCGTTTTCCAGATCTTGCTACTAAAGTGTACTCGCCAACAACCGAAGCCAATCCGTAGAGAACTAAAGTTTGACATACTAAAGGTATAGAGATAAGTTCAAAACTACCAAATAACCTCAAATTTATAAAGGCGGGCGAATTTAAGAAGACCATCTACCATGCATTAAGGACACGACAACCACATATAAAAACATGAAGAGCAGGAGTAAATAAGATGTCAGAACCACATTAATAATAGAATCAAACCTGCTTCTTGATTGAACTCGCATAACAAAAAATTCATCTGCACAAAAACTATCTTTTTACAGAACAATAAACTTGTCATTATAACCAAACACGTGAGTACACAAAAAACAAAATAAGAGAGGGGGCAATATCTTGAATTACAAATGCTCTGGAAAACTTTTTGAAGAACTCGATCTCGAAGAGGTAGACTGATCCAAGGAATCAGAAG
This sequence comes from Dactylorhiza incarnata, assembly GCA_033032865.1. Taxonomy (NCBI): domain Eukaryota; kingdom Viridiplantae; phylum Streptophyta; class Magnoliopsida; order Asparagales; family Orchidaceae; genus Dactylorhiza; species Dactylorhiza incarnata. The sequence goes on from JAWHQI010000003.1 coordinate 7,742,187, forward strand.
TCACCTTGTATTCGCCGCTTGAAGAAGTTTCTTTCTTGGTCTTTTCCTTCAGAATATGTGCATCAGGAAATAATGTTAAGTAATCAATATTGTTGAATTCCGCCTGCAGCATTCCTTGATTCTTCAGGCGCACGAGTGCCTCTTCCACAACAAATTTGTAGACCCGACACATCTCACGAATATATTCAGGATTCTCCATATGAAATGGATGCTTTAATGCAGAATACTTCTTCTTCAATGACTAAAAATGGCGAGAACTGATAAGGAAAATTGATATGGATAAGAAGGAAACGTGAAGCGAAAACACTTACACGAAGAGATGACAACAATCGCGAGTTCGATTCCGCCAACCTCACGTTGTTCTCGCAAGCGTGCTGAAGTTAGAAGGTCACATAATGGTTAACCATCCTAGACTGGAAACTAAACCTAGCGGAGGGCGGTGGGAGATTCTGAAGAGGAACCTCGCCCATTTCATCCATAAACCTTTTCGAACAGAAAATCTTCTGGAACTCAAACATATCGTTTGACGATGAGAAGTCTGGAAGGTAATTGCTAAGTGATTATCGCTGGTTGGCCTTACCAAAAAACACTAAAGGACCACCTGCAGCATCCAAAGCACCGAATTGAGCATCAGGAAAAGGATGATAAGTTTCCATTCCCGACATACTCGCTCATTGTGGCTACTTCTGATCCCCAATACGAAGGTTCTCGCTCCCCAAAGGTTGAAATTTTCGTCGCATGAGAGCATATTATTGACGCTTTTTACCAGCTTTCTCGGCCTTGGCAAGATAAACAGGGTCATCCGCTGGGTCTAAGTATCCCGATGGGCGGTATGGGCGATTATTGGGTAAAGGAAGAGTACTTATCAAGAGGAAAAAAGAAGCCCGACGACAAAAAGAAAGAAAGGCAAAAGCAAAAATAATATGGGAATAACCGCCTAAACCTGTCGCTGGGCCAAGGGTTGTAGCCTCACTCTTTTTATCAATTTAGAAATCCACATCCAGCGGATTATGTGCGTTCAAATCTGTCACCTCGAGCTCCACCCCGGACAACTTTGGGGGAATAAAATCTTCCTCTTTTCGCACCGAGGGCGAGACAATCAAAAGTCCGAAATCGCCGGAGAAAACAATAAAACTTTGGATCCAGTGATGAGCTTTGTTAGGAAGATTAAGAATCCGCATCAACGAGCCAACAAAGAATACCGTACCATCCTTTTGCGATCGTATCAAAAATAGGTTTCTAAAAACTCGCATATTCCATGGTACGCATTCTCACCGGAGGTAAATCGCAAGGGAAGCGAGAATAAGTTAAGAAACTGGTACTATTTGAGTGGGAATAACGCCAAAGTGTTCGAAGATAGTAACAAGCTCAGGCCATAATGGAAACCTAAGTCCACAGTGAAGAGACTCAAGAGGAACGTCGATCGATACTTCAGAAACAGAATTAATCCGTTCGTAGGGGAACGGAAGTATCACAGTCACTCTAGGCGGAAGCGAATATGTTTTGCAGCAACCCATAAATTCGGCGGCGGAAACTCTCGGAGACTCAAAATTCTTGAACAAGTTAAAACGTTGCGCCGTGCGCTCTCTCTTTGATGGTTTCTCTGGATGAGATTTCCGTTTTCAGTCATGATGAAGGTACTCACTAAAAACAGAATTACAAGAAAATGCTAGATAAAAACTCAGGTCACCCCCATTTTATAAAACTAAAACACAGTGCGAGTTCTTGCAAAAATTATCTTGCGGGAAACACTAGACAGAATGTACACATCTAGTTAATCAATACGAGAAATCAAAAGAAAATACATGAAGAAGACATTTACCTTCAGAAATAATAAAAGATAAAGATTATCCAAAACTTAGCATGTTAATGATTCTTAAAAGCAGAAAGAAAATTGTCCAAATAGCATTATTGCAAATCAAACATCATTCAGGATGTTGTCACTCTATCCCAATGTTAGCAATAATCTTGCTCATCTCAGAAATGGCCACGTCCGTCTAAGCCTTGTGATAATGATAATGCGTAGTTAAGGCATGAAGTCTTGCTTTATCCTTATCCAGTCGAGTTTTTTTCTTTCACTGCCCCTCCTTGATCTCCTAAGAATCAAAAGTATGCGCCTCTAGAACTCTTTCTCTTGGCTTTCATAAGAACTAGCCTCCGGGACCTCTTTTCTTTGTTCTAAGAGCTTCTTCATTTCCGTAACAAATCCTTCTTGATTCCGCTCTAAGTCATGTAGACGTCTCCACAGAGAATCATTATCATGGAGAACTCGCCGATACATGGCATCAGGATGGATGGAAGTTCTCGCGGTGGATGACCAAAAATTTGGAATAAACATAATAATGGAATAAAAACAAGACAAACAAGATTGCTAAGGGCGAGTTTTAACCAATATAATCGAGTGGCGGAGGAGGAAGAAATCCCTTAGACCCCAGAGGGTCAGACCAGACTCTTTGGCTAATACCCGCATCCACAAGTCTCTTCTTCTCAGCCTCTTCCATCTCAAAATGATTTATCTTCAGGACCTCATGAGGAACGACAACATTACCCTCTAAAAATGTGTTGCATCTTTTCTTCCGCAGAGTATTTCTAAGTATATCAGATCGAAGTTGATGTGCTTACGATAAATAAAGAGCATTTCCTGTTTCACCTTGGTCCCACACAATCAGATTCTTTTCCCTTGGGGTCCCTTCGAGGAATAGGAAGTTCACTTCTTGTAGAAGAGTGATCAACGATAGACTCCATGCCTACAAGGATAAAGTCCAAATTCTCCGTACCGCTTCTAGCAGAATTTTTCTCCACCTTTCCCTCCTTAACATTTTCTCTCATCTTCTTCTTCTCGCATGGCTCTACAACCGCATGTCTTGCAGCTTTCGTCCTCTTCATCATCTCGTTTTTCTTCTTTTCCTCCTCAACAGAACTTTTCGTCATATCTTTTCTCTCATTCGAAGAAACTTTATTCGCAGCCATTCCTCTATCCTCCACCTCTTTTTTCTTGTCTTCCTCGACATCACTCTTCGCTGCCTCTTCTTCTTCCTTTCTTCTTTTCTCTTCTTCCTTCCTTCCTCTTCTTCTTCTTCTTCTTTATAGCACCACTCACTGCCCCTTCTTCTTCCTCTTTTCTTTTCTTCTCTTCAACAACATTCCTCGTTGCCTCTTCCTCCTCTTTCTTTCTCCGCTCTCCTTCCATCCTTTGCTTCTCGGTGACACTTCTCGTAGCTGCTTCTTCCACTTCTTCTCTCTTTTTCTCTTCTTCTTTCCTTTCCCTTCTTTTTTTCTTGGCAACATTTTTCGACGTCTCCTCTTCCTCCGTTTCTTTTTCTCCTCTTTAAGAAGATCCCCTAACCTTTTAACTCCATCTGTGACTATAATCTTCAAATCCTCCATCTCTCATAATTTCCCCCTTGCTTCTTGGCGCCTTCTCCGAGTACAAGAATTTCATCCATTGCGGTCTTCAAGTCGCTGTCTACTCTGGCTTTTAGTAAAATAGCCGCTTGTTTTTTTCATCTCCAGCTTGGTCCTCTTCAAAGAAATCTCGTCAGGAAAGGCACTGTTTAGAAATTCATCTTCAATATTCGCCAATTTAATCGCCTCCCCCGCATCTAAGTTGGCAGCGAGAACATTAATATCTTCACCATCTTCATCAAGACTCAAATAATCCTGCACAATATGGAAAAAATATGATACCTTCAGATGATCCCAAAGAACTGGCAGGAAGTGCCAAAACTGCGGAAAAGAAACGTGTTCTCACCTCGGCCTTTAAAAGCACTTCATTACTCACAAAAGTAGGAGGATTCTTAACGGGCAAATTCATGATATCAACATAAGGAGAGATAAGTTTAGGGGTAATAGTCTTCATGGCAAGAACAATTTTTCGTGGGGTTTTCTCCTTCCTTGCTTTCTTCTTTCCCTTCGGAGGCTCATCCTCAATCTGAGACTCAGAAGAATACAATAATCTCGCCTTTGCCATAAGATCGGTAAAACCCGACACTTGTAGCTGGTACTTTAGAAGGGTACTCGCACTGCGGGAAAACCTTTTTGACAAAAGGTGCACAGTTAGAAAAATTATCAAATAAACGGATATTTATAGGCTCAACGCTCTAAACTTAAAACAGGAAAGGAGTACTCATCCATTGAAATTTTCCTGAAATCCCCAGATTTAGGAAAATACCGGAATAATTGTTTGGTTATTTTTACCTGGCCTAAAGAATAAGGGGCGAGTTCTCGAAGAAATGTTCTCGCCAGCATTCAGAACGATATTCGCTTATCAAAATCTTAGAGACAAAGCTGTGAAGCGAATTCTCAAAAAAGAGTTCTCGCGCATATTCCAGCAGAAATCGCCCGAAGGAAAGGAACACTTGCAATATCCTTCCAGAATGTTGTAGAAGGTGCTAGAACCGGCTATATACTTCAAGAAGCACGGGCAGCACGGGTAAAGAAGAGGGGTGACCGTAGGGCAACCCTAAGCCTATAAATAGGACCGGAACTATAGCATAAGGGTGATAAAAAAAATAGGAAAATGACCCGGCAATCCTCACTCCTTTCATAGAAGGATCTTGCGAGTACCCAGATAACGTCGATCTAATCATCAAAAGAACATCAATCAAATGAACGAAAACTAATTTTTTTATCTCGCCTATTCATAACTGCAAACGATCACCCTGGGTCAAAAAAAGCTTCAACACACATTATTCTACAAAATTCAAAAATACTCCAGGTTATTCTAGATTACTCTCAACTTTACAAAATTACACACCATGCTAGATACCTCAACACACACCTAGAGTTCTCTAGAAGGTTTCACGCACATCTCGAATATTCTAGATTATTTTACACTCTGCTAGAATATTCTAAAAATCTCTACACAATTCCATAATATTCTAGAGTATTCTATATGATTCTAAAATTTTCTAGAAGACTCTATATTATTCTAGAATCATCGGTCATCTTCAAGATTTCTCTTCATGGTTCTGGATACGTTCACATTCTTTTGCGTCATAGAATATCATGACATCGCTTAAGTCTTATTTCTGGCATGCTCTCATTGTGCATGAGCATCTTGAGCATGAAGTCATACTTATGTCAGGGGCTCCCAGACCCAAGTTTTCGACCCATTTGAAGCCTTATCGTCTCAACATGTGACTTACTGTGCCATCCATATACATATTCATGGTCATGGTTGCGCCTTGAACTAAAAGCACATGACATTCTCCAACACCCATTCTTAAGATACTCTCGTTGCAACATACATGCATCATGTAGCTACATTGTCCGTACCTTTTCCCTTCTCCGCTTGTGTGAGTTGGGAAGTTCTTCTACAATTTGGCTCCTAAGCACACAATTTTCGTCCCAGAGCGTGTTATTTGGCCCGGGCGCGAATATTTTTGGCAGGACACGCGTTTTTGGCCAGGGTGCAATTTTTTTGCCCGTGTGCACGTTTTTCGTCTGGGTGTTCATTTTTTTGTCCCAGACACGAATTTTTTGCCAGGGTGCGGATTTTTTGCCCGGGCAAGTATTTTTCTCTCGAGCGTGCATTTTTGCCAAGATGTGTGTTTCTTGCTTGGGCACACATTTTTTAGCTCAGACGCACATTTTTTGCAAGACCGCGCAATTTTCTTCCCATGGGCGCACATTTTACACCGTGTCACAAATTTTTTGGCTCGGATGCGAATTTTTCGGCTCGGATGCGAATTTTTCACTCGGACACACATTTTTCGCTTCTAGGCTGAAAAATCCGCTCCCAGACGAAGAGCGTAAAAATCGCGCCTGTGAGAAAAACTCACGTCAAAACTGAAAAACCCGTTCCTAGGCAAAAAATATGCGCATGAGCGAAAAGCACGCGTCCAGGACCAAAAAGTGCACATCTGAGGAAAAAAGCGCGCCCAGGCAAAAAATTTGTGTTCAAGCCAAATAATCACGGTTGATCCGAAAAACGCACTCTCGGGCCAAAAATTACACGTTTGGCTGAAAAATGTGCACTAGACGTGCCCCAACGAAAAATTCCCACCTGAGTCGAAAAACGCGCTCTCGGGCAAAAACATGAGTCCGGTTGAAAAACGCATGTCTAGAAAAAGAGTGCGCGCCCAAGTCAAAAAATACGCCCTTTGGCGAAAAATGCGTGAATAGACGAAAAAGTGAGTCCATGTCAAAAACTCGTCAGGGGAAAAAAACACACACTCGCTCAAAAACACCCACGAGCTCGAAATCACACAATTCTGTGGAAAACCCATGGGCGTAGATAAGAATTGGCGATTTGGTCTTTTTAGTTCAAAGCTAAAGTCATAGGTTTTCGCTTCAAAACCAATATCCGCGTTTAGTCGCGCCGAATGTGGGAATTGAATTTCTAATCCCCAATGTCAATTCCAGAAAGTCAATTTCGTTCAAATGAATGAACCCTAAAAGGCATCCCAAAAATCCTAGGGCATCGACACATAAGTGTATTCCTCCTCTGGCCTCCAATAAGTTTTCACTGACTTCCTTTGATCTTGCATTCTTCCTCGATCTTGCAATCACCTTCTCCCTGATTGTCTATGTGTATGCCGGATGCCGATCTCGCTAGTTGCTAGTCTCCGGACACCGATATCTGCTGGTCTGCTGATTTCCATTTGGTATTTCTCGCTACTGGATGGCGATCTCTCGCAAGTGGAGGTTGTATTTCTTGTACATTTTTTAGTGAGTGTTGGCAATGTTCTGCCGGTATACTTCCACATTTACTGATATTTACTAATCACCTATCTCCTCTGCTCATATACTCCCTCTTTCCCATTCTCTATTTTTTGCGTGTTCTGTTCTTATTTCTAGCACAAATTTGTGTTCTGGGCTTATTTCCTCAATTTGTCATCAAATACTTATAAGCATATTGTTCATCATTGTGTGATATTCTACATTTCAATGAAGGGATCTATGCCACCTTCACTACCAAGAATCATTTCTTTCAAGGATTTTACTCCTTTAATTTTTAAAAATAATTGATAATACATGTGATACATAGAATCCAAGCAGGTTGGTTGAAGTGGAGAGGCGCGTATGGGATCATATGTGATCGTAAAGTACCATTAAAACTTAAAGGCAAGTTTTACCGTACTGCAATTAGGCCAGCAATGATCTACGGTTTTGAGTGTTGGGCAGTGAGTGGTGTACATGAGCAAAAAATGGGAGTTGCGGAGGTGAGAATGCTTAGGTGGATGTGTGGTCACACGAGACTGGATAAAATTAGTAATGAATGTATCAGGGATAAGACAGGAGTGGCACAAATTGTAAAGAAGATGCGAGAAGCTCATTTAAGATGGTTTGGACATGTACATAGGAGACCATTAGAGGCACATGTTAGGCGCTGTGAGAGTTTAGTCACTAGACATGTTAAAAGGGGGAGCGGTAGACCAAAAAAAGACTTGGAATGAAACGATAAGGAAAGATATGATGTACTTAGGTATTAATGAGGCAATGATTAAAGATAGGGCGCAATGACGGCAAAGGATCCATATAGCCAACCCCACTATGGTGGGATAAAGGCTTGAGTGTCGTTGTTTTTGTTGTAATTGATAATACATGTGACGAGATTTGATTTCGATGAAGGGAACACATTCACATATTTTCTATTTTATGCATACGATGTCCAAGCGTCCAATTAAAGTTTGGAGATTTTTGGAGTATTTTGGAGAATGATATGTTCTTTGATTGTGATTTTTATAATTTTTGAGAAGTTTGAAGTATTTTGGAGAATGATATAGACTATTACACAATCATTTCATATTTAAAATATTGTTTTAATGACATTTCATTTTGGGTGCACATATAATATTTAACTACAAATAAAATATTTTGGTGGGCGCATAACATTTGAGTGCACAGAGCCAAATTTGATATGTACGTAACATTGCTCTATATATATGATAGGGGGCTCCATAATTTATAAGAATTCTAGGTTGTGGATAGCTGGAATTCCCATCTTCCCCGCTAATTTGGTGGGGGAAAATGAAGGATGTGGGGTTGACCAAACTCAACCCAACTAACGTCGTAACCGCCCGGCCGCGAGCGCAACTCCACGACGCATGACCGCACCACCGCCTGCAACTACACGACCGGATGCCCGCCGTCATGCGACTGGCCGCCCATCGTCTCGTGGCCGATGGTCCGACCACGTGCCGCCGCATGGACGCAAGGCCACGTGGCCGACAAACCATCCACCGCCACCGCAAGGCCGCAAGCGAGCCGCACAGCTGCGCGCCCCACATGCGCGGCCGACGACACGGCTGTCGCAAGGCTGCGCGCACACTGCACGACCGCGCGTACCACGAACGCGATCGCTAGGCCGCACAACCACTAGGACGCATGATAGTTCGCACCACGCGCACAACCAATAGGCCGCATGACGGGTTGCCCGACCGACCGTGCCATGCGGCCACAAGGCCGCACAGCCAGCCGACTGATCGACCGACCATCGTCGCGCGGTTGCCAGGCCACGCGCATGGCCGGTTCCCATGGCCGGTCGGCCCGCCGACCCACTTGGGGGGCACGAAAGGCCATCTGGCCGCCCCCCTCCAGCCGGGCCCGTCACCAACCACCGCCGGCCGGCCTCCACTGACCGGCCCCTAGGTTGCCGTCTAACCTCCGCGGTCGGCTGACCTCCACTGGCCATGCAATTCCATGTAATCACCCATTATGGGTGTGTATAACCGAATCCCCATAATGGGTGTGCACATAACTAGCTATATTAATGCAGATGTACGCATAATAAAATATAAGGTATAAGGGTGCGCATAACAAAAATATGCATAACGGTCTGCATATAGCAAATAACATGGTTTTGGTGTGCGCATAACCATATTCGTAATAGGCCTACGTATATAACAAAAATTGGTTACGGTATGAGTATAACCATAAAACTACACATAATGGGTGTGCACATAGTACATAAATTGGTTAAGGTGTGTGGATAGCCGAACACCTAAATTACTTATTTACGGAAATGCCACCCACAAAAACTATAAAAGGGTCCCCAGGTCCTCCTTTCATTCCACCTTTCCTTCTTCCCCTGAGAGAGCTACCGAAGAATCCTGCGAAGATCACCCTGTGCGCTCGAAGGAAAGCTCAAAGATCTTCGAAGACCTTCAAAGATTTCTTGAAGATCTCCCAGAAGCCTTCGAAGACCCATTGGGGATTTCACCATGCACATTGCACCCCACACACATTGCACCTCATGAATATTGCACCCAGTGCACATTGCACCTAGTGCACATTGCACCTAGTGCACATCGCACCCAGTGCACATCGCACCCCGCGCACATTGCACCCTGCGCACATTGCACCCTGCGCACATTGCACCCCGCGCACATTGCGCACCCTGCACACATTGCACCCCGCGTACATTGCAAACCACGCACATTGCACTCGGTGCACATTGCATCACGCACATTGCACTCTGTGCACATTTCACTCGACGCACATTACATCGCTCACATTGTACCATGCACGTTGCAACGAGCACATCACTTTAGACTCATTCACTTGCAATCAGATACAAGTCGCAGACTCCAGATCGTGCTGAGCGCACCGCTCCCGCTTCCAAGCATCAGTTGAAGACTTCAAAGTGCAACGATCGCATTGCGCCCCGCTGTAACAACTTAGAAAATACTCAGTCTCACGAGTGGTGACCTGTCACCCTCGACCCCTTTTCTCTCTCTACAACTGTAACGAGCAATGACATGTCACCCTCAAAGATTCTTCCACTTCTCTCTATAACTGTAATAAGAGGCGGCCCATCACCCTCGAATTCTCTACAAAGCTTTGTAACAACACCAAGATATAGTGGAAGTTTGGTCGACACAGACCAGACCCTGTGGTTTTTTCCCATTTCTAGAATTTTCTATGTAAAAAACTCTCTTGCCAGCCATCAGCTTTTTTCTGTGACTATTTACGCTCTCGACTGCTCCCGAGCTAGGATAGTTTGTTTTCGACCGGTTCAAGAGCGCCTTGAGTGACCCTCAACAGTTTGACGTCATTTGTGGGAAATTGTTCTCAAAACTCTGCAAAGACTCTTGAATACAGTACTTGTTGAATAACATTGCTCGTGACAAACAATAATGAAGAATATAATGGCTCACTCACCCAGCGAGAACTTCTCTAAATAATGCGCCGATCAAGTCTCCAACAAGACGCCTGTCAATACACGCCCCTTCCAGAAGAAAAAGAAGTCGCGCTACCCGCATCCCCAGAAGAATGCATCTGTCGGATGGAGGATTACTAGAATCAGGTGCTCACCTTGCTAAGGGATTTAGTAGCCTCACGCGCCCTTTAACTCATCCTCCATGCTAGACAGTCAGTTTACGCCAAATACGGATAGGACTGCTACCAACACCCAAAAAAATTGACGGGCATCGCATTGGCACCTGTCAACCTGGGGGGCACCGCCAGCTTCGGAACTTCACCCCGCTTAGTGCCATTCGGGGAGAAGTTTTGCTCACCATGCGAGGCCACCCCGATCTTCAAAGGCCTAGAATATTCGCTCGCCCCAAATTGAGGTGATCAAACCAAGTATTGTAGTTACCATCAAGGTCGCAGACATGACACCGAAAATGCAAGTTCTTAAAAGAAGAAATTGAATGGTTCGTTCTCCTGGGATTCATCGACAAGGTTTGACAAACTCGAACACATGGACAACATGGCTTGAATATCCCCGCACGGAAGCAGGAAAGAGACGTAGACGCACACATCACCTTAAATATACTAGGCATATTCAAAGAACACATGCCACACCACAACCCACTGAGCATTAACGCAACTATCAGAGAACCCCCCCTCAGATAAATTGGACCCTGGTCGATGAAAAAGTGACAGTCAATGTGATATTCATGTCAACATTACTACAACTTAAACTGGCAAAAGGAAGCATCAAACTACATGGGACCAACGCACGTACCCTAGACGGTCCCTCTATTCCAGTCCTAGGAACCACCGTCCTCCCAATCACTCTAGGGGAGCCTCCCATGTAAGTGACCTATGATGTACAGTTCACCGTTATACAGGCTGGATCCAACTATAACGCCATACTCCAATGATCACTTCTAGACGCCTTCTTGGCCAGTGCCCGCAGCTACCATTCCCTCTGAACACAGCCTTGAACCCGAGAACTGGGAAGGAGAGCCTCACTCTATTTTTGTTTTATGTTTATTCAATATGTGTGACTAAGAACAATCGTCAGACTATTAGCCGCAAGTCCGCACTTGCGTGCGCACATTTACTTACTTTAATTAATTGTGTTTTAATTGCTCCTAACCCTATCATTGCAGGAATATCCACCATAGTGACCTCTCACTACCCAGCTCAAAGCGTCCAACCTTCGCCCTTGTAGTAGGTCATGGAACCGGCATGTCCTGCCCCCCACACAGTTGCCCACATTTCGAAGCATCCACCCTTCACCAGAACTTTGGGTCCAATCCCCCAATGATCTCTCACTACTCAACTCGAAGCGTCTGCCCTTCGCCCTTATAGTAGGTCACGACACCACCAGGGCATGCCCCTCATGGTTATCCACGGTTCGAAGCGTACGCCCTTCACCGAAACATTGGGGCCAGTCTCCCAGTGATCTCTCACTACCCGGATTGAAGCGTCCACCCTAAGCCATCTTAGTAGGTCACAACACTACCAAGGCATGCACCCTAATGGTCGCCCACGGTTCGAAGCATCTGCCCTTCACCAGAACTTTGGGGCCCAGTCCTCCTGACCTCTCACTACCCGACTCGAAGTGTCTGCCCTTCGCCCATGTAGTAGGTCCCGCCACAGCCAAGGTCTGCCCCTCGCACGGTTGCTAAAGGTTCGAATGAGTCCTCCCTGTTGGACATGTGTGCCACATCCCTTTGTTTGAGAATAACAAATCTCAAATTGTATTTGATCTTGCTTGTCGTGTGTTTATAGTGTGCAGGAACTATACGTGCAATACTCCACAGGTAGAAAGCAGCTGAATTCAAAAATCTCAAACAATGTGCTACCGTCAGCGCTAGCGCTACCGCCAGGCGCTAGCTCGTTCGACGAACTTGAAGCTTCGTTCGACGAAACTTTTCATTCGACGAAATTTCTGTTCGACGAAAATTTTCGTTCGACGAACTTGAAGCTCCGTTCGACGTAAATTTTCGTTCGACGAAAATTTTCGTTCGACGAAAATTCCGTTCGACGAAAGTTTGTTCTGCCACGCCACCGACAGTTTCGCAACCGCTACCGCCAGCGCTAGCGCTACCGCCAGGCGCTATCTCAAGTTCGTGCACAACGCCACGCCGCCGATGGTTTCGCAACCGCTCCACACGAACGCTACCGCAGGCGCTAGGAGCTAACACAGGCGCTATCTTTAAGTGCTATAAAATGATGGGCTATTTCTCGTTTTGTGTTAGTGCTTACAGAGAGATTACTTGTGCCATATGAAAGTGCACAGTTGACCTCACTAGAATTCTCTAGAGGGCGGGGGTGAATAGAGATTTAAAAATACTTTGTGCAAAGTTAATAATTATATATATATATGTGTGTGTAATAATCACAGATTTAAGCTTCCCACACACCAACAATAATTAAGCAAATAAAGAAGAAAAATGACAACAAGAAAATCACAGCACAACACAAGAAAATATAGTGGTTCCCCAAACATTGGGTAGTCCACTCTTCTACCCCCTTGGTAGGAATTCACTAACTTGCACTGAGTCTTTTGATAAGGAGACTCTTAGAACCACCCTGAGTCTTTTGATAAGGAGACTCTTAGAACCAACATAAGTCTTTTGATAAGGAGACTCTTAGAACCAGTACAACTGAATTTTTTGAAGAGAGATTCTAAAAACTCTTTTAAACAGTTTGAAAATGAAGTAAGAAAGAAAAGAAGAAGTAGAACAAGTAGAAGAACAAGAAACAATATATGTAAGAAGGAATCTTCTTCCTAGCAAGAAGATTAGAAGCACAAGTATAGTGAATAGGATCTCTCTTCTATAGTGAGAAGGAGATGGTAAGCTTTTCTCTCTTTTATGAGAGCTTTCAGAATTTGCAGCAGAATGAGTTCAGAAGAAGGAGAAGATGAAGGCTTTTTCTTTTGCTGCAGCACTAATTTCTTTTCTCAACTTTCTCACTCTTCACTTGGGAGCTCTTCCTCTATTTCAAAATGGATGAAGTGGATCACTGGTTGTATTCTCTGCCGACCTTCTTATTTATAGCTCTGTTTAAAATATATTGCTAAAGGAGAATAATTAATTAGCAGACAAAGAATTAGAAAGAGGTAAGAGTTTCCATAATTAATATTTCTGTAGAAGGAAAAGAATTCATTCTGATTTCAAATAATATCCATAATAATCTGAATCAAATAAGCCAAGAATCAAATAGAAGGAAAGGCTGATTCAGAACGGCTATAAAAGAATAATATTATTTCATAAAAATCAGATCTACAGAAAGAAGGAAAGAGATCTGGCGTGTTTTTGAATTTCTTGTAGATATCAACGTACGTCGATTACTATTCGACGTAAGCGTCGAATTCATCCTGACTAGACGTCGAGAGGAGAATAAGGAAGGTGCGTCGACTAGGATGCGTCGAATTTATCACATGCGTCGACTGGAAGTCAGAGGTATGTCGACTAGGATTACGTCGAATTCTTCTAAGAGTTACTTCGACTCTTCCTGAGAGAAACGTCGACTTTATTTTGACATTGCGTCGAATACCATTCGACGCATATTTACTTAGCCTAATTTTTTATACTTAGAATTTATATTCTTCTTAATTCTAGGGGTTAAGATAAATCATTTCCCCAACAATCTCCCCCTATTTGTCTTAACCCTACATAGAGAGAAATTGTATTAGTCTTTTAATCAACAAAGCAAAGCATTTTATATAGAGAGGAAATATGCTAAGCAATCAGAATCATATAAACAGACTTCATAATTTAAGCATGGAGAAGAGAAATGTAGATTGTATCAATATTGTTCAACACATCATTCAGGAGGGGTAGGGGGAGTTTTTCTTTTCCTAGTGAATACTACTGTTTTTGGAGAGGTGGGTTGCCCCTTCTCAGTAGCAGGTAGTTCACTCAACTCCCCCTGAGTTACAGCAGGTTGCTCCCCCTGGGATGGAACTTCTTTTGAGCCTTCTAATTCTTTTTCAGTTTCTTTCTTATCTCCATTTTCAGGTATAACAGCATCTGGCTCCCCCTGAGCTTCAGCTTCCTCTTCATTCTCTGCTCTACTTGCCTCCCCTTGTAATAGATCCACTTATTGTGCAGCTTCTCTTGCTATAATCAGTACATCTAATGTCTTCTCTTTAGTATGTAGCTCTGGTACTAATTCATTTCCAATGGTCTTGAGCAGTGCAAGACTATCAGTTTTTGAGGTAGGGAGAGACTTGTGAGAGAGAGATTTATGACTGGAGAGCTGTTCTTCATCTAACTTCTCCCCCTTCTTGACCTTCTTGGCCAAGGAGGTTAAGAAAGACCTGGTGACCTTAGAGGAAGAGAGAGAGCTCTTCAGACTTTGCACAGAGGCACTGACCCTATATATTTGGGTGTGCATGTGTAGGATGGAGGAATGAATCTGGGAGCAGTGCTCATCCAGCATTACTTGGAATCTTTGAGCTGTGGATTGGATGCACTGAGTGATGATGCTTTTAGTGGTTGGAGATGGTTCAAAATGTGGTGGTGGAGGAGGAGATAATGGTGGTGGTGAGTGTGATGAAGGTGGAGAGGGGACTGTATCAAGTTGATGATGTGTATTTGATGGAGGAGGTGGAGCAATAGAAGAGGGTTGAGCAGGTGACTGATTTGGCATTTGGGAAGGTGTGGATGATGGTGGTACAGAAGAGATGTTTGTATGAGCAGGAGGAGGAGGTGAAGATGGATGAGCAGGAGAGTTGGGAGGAGAGGGAGTCCTTTCAGGAATGGCACCAGGCTTGGGAATTTGCCTGGTCCATTTAGAGAAGAGGGCTATTGACATCCTTTTTTCTGGAGGAATAGGGATTCCTTTTGACCTACATAGGTCAGGGAAGGAGTGGAAGAGTACTTGACTCATAATTCTCATATAGGCATTCTCTTTGTGAGAGTATTTAAAGCCTATCATTTTCAGCAGGCAGCTTGCCCAGTCTACCTTCTTCTTCAGCACAAGGCCCCCCATGATGTTCAGTTGCTGTTTGGGCACTGCATCATGAGCAGAGATCTTACATAGTAATATTTTCTCTACTATGTCTGCCAATAGTCTATACTCCTCAGAGAAGTCTATTTTCTTCAGGTGGATTGGTCTATCTTTGGAGAACTTCATGGTGATTAACAAATTCTTTGTTTCATCAGGGGTAAGTTCCATAGGTTCATCACCTGATAGGGGAATTATGTTAGTTATTCTTTAGAAAATGATTTGCTTTCCCTATTTGAACAAGGATAGTATTGCAATATACCTGATGGAAGATCAAAGGTGGTCCTAATGTGTTCTGCAGAGATTGAGACATGTGTCTCATAGATTATTCTTTGGATTTCTCCTTGTTCAGATATCTGACCATGAGTCATGAGCTCTGTGAGTTCTATCTCCAAGAGCTTGCATCTTGTGGAGATGAGCTTGTATAATCCAGCTTCAGTAAACAGAGCTATGATGCTTTTGTAATTTTCTACGGCGGCTTGGAAAGATTCGAGGTCAATGTCAAAGCCTGAGTTGGTCTTAGGAGCCATTTTAGGTCAGTGACAGAGAGGAAGAAATGGTTGGACTGAGGAGCAAGAAGGATGGAAGATGCAGAGGTCGTGAAGGTTTCTAACTGAAGAGTCTATTTAAGTCAGGTGAAACATCGAAACGAGGCACAATTCGAGGCTTATTCGGTACAACAGTGGATGTGACCGAAAATATTTTAGTATTGTCGCTCGTTTTCATGAAGTCGACGTTACATCGAATGGAATTCGACGTGAGCGTCAATATAGTCTGGTTTCGGATGATTGGGTTTCCTATCAACGTATGCGTCGATTGGAGTCGATGCATGCGTCGATTTCATTTATGGAACTGAGTTATCGACGGTGCGTCGATTCGAAGTCGACGTGACTTTATTTGACAGATTCTGGGTTTTCCTTGAGAAATTATTTCTTCCTATTCCTAAAGTTTTCTAAGTTACTCTAGGACTAATTTTAAGAATAATTTGATTTATTATGCCAACATTGTTTGGCAGTGTGGCCAATTTTATTGCAAATATAACACCTAATTTTCTTTTGACTAAGGAAATTTGAGTTTAGAAAGGAATAGAGATGGTGATTAGGATAAAAGTTTTGTTTAGGATAGTAATTTTGATTATGAAAAGATTTTTGATTAGGATAGAAGTTTTGATCAGGATAAAAATTTCGATCAGGATGAGAGGGTCCTGAATTGGGGTTAAGATGGAAAGTTTTTGGAGGATAGGCATTCAAGTTGCTCTGAGTTTGTATGCGTCGATATCCATTCGACGTATGTTGATAGTTGCGTTGATTTATATTCGGCGCTTTCTTCAGATTGCATTGATCTGGTATCGACGCATGGAAGAAGTTGCGTCGATTCGATGTCGACGTACTTTTATTCAAGCGTCGAGTTGAGGTCGAGGCATCTGAGCGATTGCGTCGAGTATAATTCGACATACTATCATTCATGCGTCGATATGAAGTCGACGCAATTGTGTCTTCACATATTTTATTTTTCCCTTTTTCTGATTGGAGTTTTGTTTCTTTATAACTTGTTTCTTTTGGCTTAGTTTCTTTCTTAGAAGTAGTTTGAGAGTCTTCAAATGTATAGTATGATGTTTCATCGAAATGGTTTATCTCATTGATGGAGACTTCTTCCTTATTTTGTGAGTCTTCTTCTTGGTTTATTGATTTAGTGGGTTTAGTGAATTTAATAGGGCTCATCCAAGCAGGTTTGTTGGATGGAATTAGGCTGGTTGAGGGATCAGCCCCTAGCCCAAGATTTTTATGTCTCCTTGTTTGTTGTTCAGTGATTTCCTTAAGTGTTTGGCTTCTCATTCTTATTGATTCTTCAAAAGCTTTTGCCTGGGATACCTTATCCTTAAGGAGCTGGTTTTCTATTCTAGCCCTTTCTATTTCCTTTTCCATGATTTTAGCCCTTAATTCATAGTTTTTAGAGCATGTAACCTCTCTATTTCTCTGGTTTTTAATCATATTAATTTGTTCTTTTAGATCATTAATTTCTTGCTTAGCTTTTAGTTGATCTAAATATAATCCTCTAAAGTTGTTTTTGAAATCATCACATGAGAAATCTATTTCATTAAAAATGCTTACCTCATCCTTATCCTCAGATTCATCAATGAGAATAAGGCTATTTTATCTTTCATCTTCAGATGATATGCTTTCTTCTGATCCTGTCTCACTCCATAATTTGGCATCATGTTCTTCTTTTGAGCTTTCAAAAGCCATTAGGCATAGGTCTTCTTGCTTAGACTCTTCAGTGTCACTTTTGGATGAGGTGCTGTCCTCAGAATCTGTTTCACTCCAAGCTTCTGCAATGAAGCCTCTTTCTTTCTTCTTCCCCTTTTTCTTGAGATCTTTCTTTGTCTCAGCATTTTCTGGACATTCTGGGGCAATATGTCCAGGTTTCCTGCAAGAATAACACACAATTTCTTTAGTGGGAGTTTTGTCATACCTTGGTTTTGACTCTCTCCTTCTAGATCCATCTGTCCTGGCCCATTTCTTGAATTTTCTAGCCATGAAACTGAATAGTTCTTCTTCAGTGACAGAGGTTCTTTCTTCTGTTTCTTTTAATGCAATGTTCCTGTCTTTTGAAGAGGTTGGAGTGTTTTCTCTTCTTTTCTTTTCTTCTCTTCTCTGGTTTTCAGCAGTTGCTCATAGGATTTGAGTTTTCCTAAGAGAGCATCTGTTGAAATTTCCCTTTGTCCTCTTGTATCTCTTATTGCCCATATTCTTGAGTCCCATGAACTTGGGAGACCCATTAACAGTTTGTCATTGATCTCTGTGAGAGAGATCTCTCTATCCAGGCTCCTTAATTGATTGATGATCAGACTGAATCTGTCATACATCTCAGAGATGCTTTCTTCATTTTTCTTTTGGAAATTCTCATATTGTGAGATTAATAGAGCCTTCCTATCTTTTCTTTCATCAGCACTCCCTTCTACCATCTTTGTAAGAGCTTCCCAGATTTCTTTGCCTGATTCACAATCAACAACCTTTTGAAAGATTTCATCTGAGAGGGTTGAGACCAGAATGTTCACAGCTTTTGCGTCACATGTTCCTGCCTTCTTCTCTTCAGCTATCCACTCAGCCTTTAGGACAAGTGTTTGAGTCACTTCACCACTTGAGTCTCTTCTATAGGACTTGGGAGGACCTGTTAAGATAACATTAAACAATTCTTCATCAATAGAATCATATAAATCCTAATTCTTGTTTTCCAAACTGCAAACTTTTCAAGATTGCACATTGGTGGTCTGGTGGAAGCATAATCTTTGATTTGTGCCATGTGAAAAATAATTTTTAGAAATATGTATATAAATAAGAGGTAGGATCTTTTTGATCAAGGAGTTAACCTTTTTAGATCAACCTAGCTCTGATACCAATTGAAAGTGCACAGTTGACCTCACTAGAATTCTCTAGAGGGGGGTTGAATAGAGATTTAAAAATACTTTGTGCAAAGTTAATAATTATATATATGTGTGTGTAATAGTCACAGATTTAAGCTTCCCACACACCAACAAGAATTAAGTAAATAAAGAAGGAAAATGACAACAAGAAAATCACAGCACAACACAAGAAAATATAGTGGTTCCCCAAACTTTGGGTAGTCCACTCTTCTACCCCCTTGGTAGGAATTCACTAACTTGCACTGAGTCTTTTGATAAGGAGACTCTTAGAACCACCCTGAGTCTTTTGATAAGGAGACTCTTAGAACCAGCCTGAGTCTTTTGATAAGGAGACTTTTAGAACCAGTACAACTGAATTTTTTGAAGAGAGATTCTAAAAACTCTTTTACACAGTTTGAAAATGAAGTAAGAAAGAAAAGAAGAAGTAGAACAAGTAGAAGAACAAGAAACAATATATGTAAGAAGGAATCTTCTTCCTAGCAAGAAGATTAGAAGAACAAGTATAATGAATAGGATATCTCTTCTATAGTGAGAAGGAGATGGTAAACTTTTCTCTCTTTTATGAGAGCTTTCAGAATTTGCAGGAGAATGGATTCAGAAGAAGGAGAAGATGAAGGCTTTTTCTTTTGCTGCAGCACTAATTTCTTTTCTCAACTTTCTCACTCTTCACTTGGGAGCTCTTCCTCTATTTCAAAATGGATGAAGTGGATCACTGGTTGTATTCTCTGCTGACCTCCTTCTTATTTATAGCTCTGTTTAAAATATATTGCTAAAGGAGAATAATCAATTAGCACACAAAGAATTAGAAAGAGGTAAGAGTTTCCATAATTAATATTTCTGTAGAAGGAAAAGAATTCATTCTGATTTCAAATAATATCCATAATAATCTGAATCAAATAAGCCAAGAATCAAATAGAAGGAAAGGATGGTTCAGAATGGCTATAAAAGAATAATATTATTCCATAAAAATCAGATCTACAGAAAGAAGGAAAGAGATCTGGCGTGTTTTTGAATTTCTTGTAGATATCGACGTACGTCGATTACTATTCGACGTAAGCGTCGAATTCATCCTGACTGGACGTCGAGAGGAGAATAAGGAAGGTGCGTCGACTAGGATGCGTCGACTTTATCACATGCGTCGACTGGAAGTCAGAGGTACGTCGACTAGGATTACGTCGAATTCTTCTAAGAGTTACTTCGACTCTTCCTGAGAGAAACGTCGACTATATTTCGACGTTGCGTCGAATACCATTCGACGCATATTTACTTAGCCTAATTTTTTATACTTCGAATTTATATTCTTCTTAATTCTAAGGGTTAAGATAAATCATTTCCCCAACACCATATTCCAGAGCTGCTACTTTGCCGAAAGTTCATCTCCCACTCAAAGCCAAAGAGGATTTCTGGAGAAGGATGCCACCACGCTGCATCCGAAGAACGATCGCTTCAACCTCGCTTATGCTACAACGATCCTTCATCCTCATCTTCAGAGATCTTATATAGGGAGTTTCATTATTATTATATTTATTTTCATTCCATATTTTTTTGTAATCGTTTAGTAAATTCGCTTTGTGTTGGCGACTAGGTCTGGGTAGGACTTAGGGGGAAATTCGTCTTGTGTTGGCGACTAGTTCTAGGTGATTAGATCTAGGGGGGCTCGAGGCCATATCCGGGGAAGGATTGGCTAGAGTGGCATGAGGCCTTATCCGGGGAAGGATAGGCTAAAGCCAACCGGTTTGTGGGGATACAAGTCGGTATAAAAAAAGAAAAATTGTATTACTTTATACGCCTCCGATTTCAAGCGATATTGAAATCAATTTTTGTAAACACCTTTTTCATATAATATAATCATGTCTCTTTTTGTGTTTACTTTATTTCTATCATTTGGCATAATTTATAAAATTGCAAATTACAATTGTTTCATCCTTTAAGTTAAATTGATTATTTCATTCTAATTTAATCTAACAATTTAGTAAAAATTATCAAAGAATTTTATTCCCTTATTCACTCCCCTTTAAGGGCGCTGTAAGATCCAACAAGTGGTATCAGAGGATAGGTTATTCCAAACGGTTAAAAAACCAGGAATAATGGCGTCTTATGATCTCACTTTTTCTGAGGGTCAGGGAATTAGTAGACCTCCACTCTTTACCGGGTCAGATTACAATTATTGGAAAAATAGGATGCGTTGCTTTCTTATGACCCTAGATATTGAGGTATGGAATATGGTAGAAGAGGAATACTCTCCTTTTACATTTGTAGTTGGAGAGATAACTTTAGATAAACCAAAAGATAAATGGGATGATAGGGATAAACTAAAATGCAAAAATAACGCCAAAGCCATGAATGCTTTATTTTGTGCGTTAGATTGAAATGAATTTAATAGAATTTCTGCATGTACTACTGCTTATGAAATTTGGAATCATTTGGAAGTTACTCATGAAGGTACATCGCAGGTTAAAGATTCAAAGCTTTTCCAACTTGAGTCGGAATATGAAAAATTCCGGATGGATGAAAGTGAAGATGTTGATGGCATGTACACACGCTTCACCAAGATCGTCATTGCCTCCAAAGCTCTTGGAAAGACCTTCTCCAATGGCGACTTGGTCCGAAAGATCCTTCGTTCCCTTCCTTCAAAATTCAACCCGAAGGTGACGGCCATTTCAGAATCGCACAATCTAAGGACACTCCAAGTTGAGAGCCTCATCGGGAATCTCAAAACCCATGAGGTAGAACTCAAAATCTAACATGATGAATACAACAAGGAGCCAAAGAAGAAGGCGTTGGCATTAAAATCAAAGAAGGAGTGCCAAGAGGATGAGGATGAAGATGAAGAAAGTCTTTTGGTGAAGAACTTCCGAAAGTTCATGCGAAATCCGGAAAGGCGAAACACTTTCCGGAAATTTATCCAAAAGGATGGAAGATGGAAAGGGTCGTCCTCAAAGAAGGAAAAGGAGAGCGACGATGAAGATGAAAGACCTCCACCGGAGTGCTTTCATTGTCACATTCGGAGCCAGTGCCCAAAGTTCTTGAAGGAGAAGAAAGAAAAGCGGCACAAAGGGAAGGAGAAGAAGAAAGTGCTAAAAGCTAGAACATGGGATGACTCCTCCTCCTCCTCCTCCTCCAAAGAATCAAGCGGGTCTTCCTCAAGCGAAGATGAGGAAGCAAACATGTGCCTCATGGGACATGGAAATGACGACGATGACACCAGTGTTCCTAGTGACACTGAGATAACTCCTCCCACTTATGATGAACTCTTTAATGAATTCCTTGAAACTTGCAAAGCTTTTGATAAAAATATGAAAGATAGTATTTTATTGAATCGTGAAAATGAATCTCTTATTAAAGAAAATCAAAAGCTTTCCAAAAAGATAATTGTTTTAGAAAAGAGAAAGGTTTCTTGACAAGAGTGTGATCACTCCACTAAATTGGCAAAAGATATTGAAGAGTCACTTTCTAAATCCCTCTCTCATGCCAAAACTCTTACAAAAGAGAAGGGGGAATTAGAAAGGAAATTAGAAGCCTCTCTTTTGCAAATAAAAAATAATTAAAAAGGTTTTGAAAATAGGCGTGTCATGCTTGTGAAAGAAAATTCTTCACTTAAAGCACAAGTTCATGATCTCACCATGGCCATTAAAAAATTTGGAATAGGCCAAAAATCACTGGAAATGATTTTAGGGAACCAGTGCCATGGTTCTGGAAAATTTGGGCTCGGATATCGAGGTGAGGGCTACCGCCAGGCGCTAGCCACTAACGCTGGCGCTAGCACCTCATACCAGAAACCTGATTTTTTTTTTCAAAATGCTTTTCTTCTGTAAATCCAATTTATTCCAGCAAGAAAATATTCCAGAAAAGGGTCTCAACCCCCTTTATTTCGTGTGCAAACTGTTATAGGTTAGGTCACACATCTAGTTCTTGCAGGAAAATAAAACAAAATGCTTTAAAACAAATCTGGGTACCTAAGGCTTCCACTTATTCTATGGGTGGTACCACTTGGGTATCCGGATCTTTACTCTCATCTTCTTTCTAGATGTGCTGGCAGGCTAAGGACAATGAAGACGTGTGGTACTTGGATTCAGGATGCTCCAAGCACATGACGGGAAATAAAGCAAAGTTCCTTAACCTAGAAAAGAAGAAGGGAGGGATCGTGATGTTTGGTGACAACGGAAAAGGAAGGATCATGGGAATTGGTACAGTTGGTAACAAATCCTTTACTATATCTAATGTTCTTTATGTGAAAGGATTAAAACACAATTTAATTTCTATTAGCCAATTATGTGATAAAGGATTAGATGTGTTATTTGAATCTTCCACTAACTTATGCAAAATATCTAATCCTACTACAAAAGATATTTTACTAACTGCACCAAGAATACATAATGTTTATATAGTTTCTTTTCATGTTCTTTCTAAATCATCTATAAAAAGTTTTATCACTAAAAATGATGAATTAGAACTTTGGCATAGAAGACTAGGGCATGCTAGCACAAAGCTCATTGTAAAACTTGCCAAAAGTAATATAATTAGAGGATTGCCTAGGTTAAATGGAACTTTACCTTCACTTTGTTCACCATGTCAAAAAGGTAAATTTTCTAGATCCTCTTTCAAAAGTAAAAATTTCATTTCTACTACAAGACCCTTGCAAATAATTCATATGGATCTTTTTGGTCCCGTTAGCACTGTAAGTCTTGGTGGTAGATTATATACATATGTTATAATAGATGATTTTTCAAGATATTGTTGGACATTATTTCTCTCTTCCAAATTCGATGCGTTTTGTGAATTTGCAAAATTATGTACTCATATTCAAAATGAAAGTGATTTAAAAATTAAATGCATCCGCTCGGATCATGGAGGAGAATTTGAAAATGAAAAATTTACATCCTTTTGTGATATGTTAGGCATTAAACATGAGTTCTCTGCTCCACGCACACCACAATAAAATGGTGTTGTAGAAAGAAAGAATAGGACACTTCAAGAACTAGCACGCACTATGTTATGTGAATATAAATTACCTAAGTCCTTTTGGGCCGAAGCCCTAAGTACATCGTGTTATGTTTTGAATAGATTCATGCTTCGCCCATCTCTTAACGAGATGAACTCTATTTTCAAAAGAAGCCTAATGTATCTTATTTTAAAGTTTTTGGTTGTAAATGTTTTATTTTGAATACAAAAGATAGCTTGGGAATGTTTGATGAAAAATGTGATGAAGGAACTTTTCTTGGGTACTCTTCAACTAGTAAAGCTTATAAAATTTTTAATAAAAGAACTAGTAGAGTTGAAGAGTCAATAAATGTAAAATTTGATGAGTTTGTTCCTTGTGTAGAAAAACTTTCCGCAGGAAATGAGGATGATCTCTTACAACCTTTGGAGCATGGTGATGAGGAACCTTCCAAAGAAGAAGAAGAGGAGGCCAAGGAAGATGAATATGTACCTCCAAGTGCCTTGAAATTCATAAAGGATCATCCACGGGAATTGATAATTGGTGAACCATCCATCGGGGTAAGAACTCGCTCTTCTCTTCATGAATCTTTTTCAAATATTTGTTTTGTTTCCAAAATAGAACCAAAAACCGTTTCTACTGCTTTAAATGATGAATTTTGGTTTTTGGCTATAAATGAAGAGTTAGAACAATTTGAGCGACATAATGTTTGGAAATTAGTTGAAAGACCATCTAATCACCCGGTTGTAGGTGTAAAATGGATTTTTAAAAATAAATTATATGGTGAGTCAAGAATCTCTAGAAATAAAGCACGATTAGTTGCACAAGAATATTCTCAAATTGAGGTGATAGATTTTGATGAATATTTTGCACTCGTTGCTAGATTAGAGTCTATAAGAATTTTTCTAGCATTTGTAAGCTTTAAAAGAATAAACTATTTCAAATGGATGTGAAAAGTGCTTTTCTAAACGGGTTTGTAAAAGAAGAAGTTTATGTTGAACAACCCCCCGGTTTTATTTGTGAAAAACTTCCAAATCATGTTTATAAACTAGAGAAAGCGCTTTATGGTTTAAAACAAGCGCCCCGTGCATGGTATGAAAGACTTACATCATTTTTATTAAAGCACGGTTATATTATGGGAAGTGCGGATAATACTCTCTTCATTAAGCACAACAATGATGATATAATTATTTTACAAATATATGTTGATGATATTATTTATGGATCTACTAATGAAGAGATGTGTAAAGAAGTTATTTTAGTGATGAAAAATGAATTTGAAATTAGTCTTGTAGGAGAACTTTCTTATTTCCTTGGTTTTCAAATATCACAAAGAATTGATGGTATCTTTGTATGTCAAACTAAATATGTCCATGATATGCTTAAACGTTTTGGATTTGAAAACTTTAAACATGCCAGTTGTTCACTTGATAGAAAAAGCACTAGTGGTACTTGTCATTTTCTAGGACCTTCATTAGTTGCATGGTCTAGTAGGAAACAAAATTCGGTTGCACTCTCCACCACAGAGGCCGAATATATTGCATTAGGGAGTTGTTGTGCACAAGCACTATGGATGAGCCAAACTTTAGAGGACTTTGGTTTTCATGTAAAACTTATTGAATTAAAATGTGACAACAAAAGTGCCATTGATCTCACAAATAATCCGGTACACCACTCTAGATCCAAACATATAGATTTGCGTCATCATTTCATAAGGGATCACATTAAAAAGGAAAACGTAAGGATTAGTTTCATTGGCACGGACTCTCAACTTGCTGATATATTTACTAAACCTCTTTCCGATGCAAAGTTTCAAACGTTAAGGTTGGAATTAGGAGTCTTAGACATCTTAGGATGAATAACATGTAAAATGCTAATGTTTTATGCAATTTGAGCAATCAAGACATCTCTGAATATTACATAATTTCTGCATAAGACTACTCTTAAGACCCCTAATCAATATCAAAAATCAGATTTTTAAAATTCTTAAGAAATCGTGTACTGTTTCCAGCGCTAACACTAGCGCCGCAGCTAGCGTGGGTGTTTGATTTTTTTATTTTTAAAATTTCAAAAAATCTATAAAAATATGTTAGTTCATATGTACTACTTATTTGTTGTGTTTCTGACTTTTGTTATTTTTGCTTTATTCATATTATGAAAAAACAACTACAAAAGTTCAAAATTCAAAAATACAAAAATATGTTTGTGTTTATTTCATTAAAAAAATTTCCAAAACAACAAAAAAACTGTATGATCTTTATTGCTAATATCAAGCATGAATGAATTCTATCATTTAGACTTATTTACAATGTTAAAATTTATTCCTTCAAATTACTATGAACATTGTTTTGTTTATCATGCTTTGATATATCTATTTAAAAGTGCATCAATTATATTGAAAAATATGTGTAGAACCAAGCTTAACATGCCTCTAAGTATGAGTAAATGTATTATGATTGATAATGATACCTTTCACTCACTTATTTTGGTAATCAACATGTGTGTTTAAATCTAAAAATACTTGCTTGTGTATTGTATTTGTACAATGAATTAAAACTTGCATAAGTTTATTGCCTACACTATATTTGAATTGCACTTATAAAATCTAGAAAAGTGGTTAAGTTTAAAAAATTGAGTTTGCAAAACAAGTGTATTAGGAGAATGTTGTCTCACAAATATGAACAAAAAATTATATATGTAGACAAATATAACTCCACCAAGCACTACTTGAACCTCCTGATAAGTCTTCATATGCATTGTGAGGTTGAGCACCTTGGAAAGAATAGTAAAGTGTCTTGTGCAAACCTTGGTTATTACACCACTTTGTTAGAAAATTATGTGCATTAAAAGTGTGTGAAAGTAATTTACTTGTGTTTTATTGTGCACTTTACTTTACATATGTCTTGTATTTTGTTGATTTAAATTAATTGTTGACATTAGTAAGGACCTAATTCGCTACAATAAGTGCCAAAATTCGTTACAAAAACTCTTTGGTAACGAAAAAAACTTAAAGTAACGGTCCTCCTCTAAAGCTCGACGCTAAAGGTTATTGTAACGAATGTATGCATGTCGTTACAAATAAAGTAATTGTAACAAATGATACTTTCTCACCAAAAAGAGATTCTTCCTCACAATAAATTGGTCACAATAAATATTATTTCGTTACGAATGTTATTTTTTCCTCACAAAAAATAGTTACGATTAAACTATTTCGTTAAAAATGTTTTATTTTTCCTCACTAAAAATAAAATAACTTCGTTACAATAAAGTATAATAAACATTATTTCGTTACAATAGATTAAACAATAGTAACGAAAAAATCGTTACATTTGTTTTCCATTCTTCTTACTACAGGCAATTCATTTATATATCAAAAATATTCCATTTCTATTTTTTGTGTACCTGAGATTTTATTACAAATAATAATCTTGAAAACACATATATATTTAATATTTCGTAACAAGATCAACATGTATTTATTCACACCAAAAAGTATTACATAAAGTACAAGTTATTATCATCTCTACTAAAATAATACAATATTACATTACAAGATCAACATGTTTCTAATAAATCTTCGATCATTTTTCGAAAAATGAATCGTCCATCACTTTCTGACTAATGAATCTTTCGTCACTTGCCGATCAATGCTCAAGCAACCTACAAATAAAAGAGAGCAATTAAGATCACCCAACAAATAAATGAGAGCAGAAACATCCATACAAGAACGAAGAAAACATGAAAAGTTCTGCACAAATTTGACATACAAAATAATTTAGCATCACAGAAAAAGTTATTGAAGGAATAGAACAGGAAATATGTGCAAAAGAAACACATTTGATAGTTTATTCTTAAACACAGAGCATGGAAACAGCAGGCGGAGATGCAAGAACATACAATAATGGATCAGATCAGTGCACAAGCATAATTTATGACATAATGAGTATAAAATGCAATTTCCTTTTCCGATACCTAAGCACAAACTAATTATCAGAAAAAGAAGCAGGAGCACCAACAGTGCAAGCACTATCAACCTTAACCCAACTTCTTGACATCACTTAAAAGTATAACGTATTTACATGAGTTTTTGGACATCACTTAAAAGTATAACACATTTACATCACTTAAAAGTATAACATATTTCTCCGATACCATACATGCTACATGAGTTCTTGGACAGGGGTACAGAGCATCTACAATAATACAATGAGGAGAAACAAGATAACCAATATTACCTCCTCATTCTTCACTGTATGAGCTAGGTGAATATTAACATGGATTCCCAGGAAGCCATTAACAACCCTCATACCAGCAACTGCAAAAGGACTGACTCTCAGTGAAGCAGCAGAATAAGCATCAACTCCAGAGTCCGCCCAATTACATATTTTGCAGGATTCGCCTTCTCGAAGCTGACATTTTTGGAGAACCTGTTAGCAGCATGAAGTTTCACCATTTATTGAATGAACATAATACTTGGTATAAGTTCTCTAATAAAAAAAAGAGCTAAAAATACAAGAATTCAGAGAAGATGAGTTGTAATGTGGGTTCTCTCAATCAATCCATGGTAAAGAATAAAATTTGGATCACCATGCCTAATCTAAATTAAGTTTGACAACATCTTAATCTGCAGTCATGTGCACAAAATTTTGATATCTTGTATAAAAGCTATTCTCAGTTGTGTGCAGTCTATAAGCTCCAGGAAGACAATGGCTTTAGACTGGAGTAACACAAGGGAAAGAATTCTACACATAGCTATAAACTTAACAATTAGATGTTGTTCCTTGAGTAAAGCATATCTTCCTACATACATTGAGTAAGCTTACTTGGATTCTGCTTATCCAAAAATCTCCTACTTAATGAAACATGGAAAGCCTTAATCAAAAATCTCCTACTCAATGATCGAAGACTGCAGGAAGGATTCCAATTCATGCTTATCTTGACAAAAGAAAATAACTTAACTTTAAGAATTATAACAGTTGCACTGAAAAGGCAATTCCATAAGCTCCATAATTTATATGCATCATTAAGAACATTAAAGTCAACAAACATATTTTTTATAAAAATTGTCATAACAGCCCCAGTAGGAATTATACGAATCAGTAAAAATAGTTATAGGATCTGATAAAAGCTGTTAGTTTGATTGGCAGCTAACATGTCCACTGAACCCTGTAAAGGAGGAAAAAAAAGACGATTATTTATTGAGACCCACTTACCTGCATAATGCACACTCAAAGTCCATCAAATATTTGCATAAATTTAAACTGAGAAAAGTTTTCGAGGAGAAAACTATATAATCCACTAGTATGGAGGCTTTTTGCCTCACAAAACAACATTCATCCAACCAATAGATGGAACTTAAAAAATTAAAGGTTAAAGAGAAAGAAAAGGGAAAAGGACGATGTCCAAAACTGAAGCACTAGTAGAAGACTGACCATAAAAAATAGATATGAGATAGAATAATAACATGAAATCCTTCAATGAAATGGAATCAACACGTCCAATAACCAGAAATCACTCACAAAATGTTCAAATTGGAGCTTCTTGACCGCAATCATATCAAAAGCTCCGCCAAAATCTTCCTTGTTCTGTGCCCAAAAATCAATGGAAAGTTAAACTTGAGTCCAATATGACTATAATGTAAATTTTTAAATAGTAATATTTTCAATAAAAAGTCTTCGTATCTCTAAATATGAAATAGAAAGAATAATATGTCCACTGCCGGAGAGAGCAGTGATAGTCATAAGCTCATCCCATGACACTATCATCAACCAACATATTGACAATCGCAGTTGAACCGACCAAAGCAAATTATGCACTCACTAAAGGTAAATTGGTCATTGAAAGCACCAACATTTGAATGCAAAAAGGAGTTAAAAGTGGGTCCCGTGTTGGCGGGCCTGGATCGTTACAGAAAGTCCTATCCTCCAGGATTGCACTTTTTGTAACGATCCAGGCCCGCCAACACGGGACCCAGCTGGACCGCCAGCACCCTCCCGGCCCAGGCCCGCCAACACGGGACCCAGCTGGCACCGGAAGGGTTCAGCCTAACCAGACGGTCTGCAGACCATGCACCCCAACACCTCTCTATCCCACCATAGGGCACAGCGGGTTGTTGGAGACCGTAGTCCCCCTTTGATGAGAATTGAGCCAGTTAAGTGGCAGCGCGTGGACTTCCCAGGAGGTCACCCATCCCAGAATTGCTCCAGCCTGAGCACGCTTAACTATGGAGTACTTTCACTTCTCATCACCAATTGTGCTGCTCAATTCTCATCAAAGGGGGACTACGGTCTCCAACAACCAGCTGTGCCCTGTGGTGGGATAGAGAGGGGTTGGGGTGCATGGTCTGCAGACCGTCTGGTTAGGCTGAACCCTTCCGGTGCCAGCTGGGTCCCATGTTGGCGGGCCTAGGCTGGGAGGGTGCTGGCGGTCCAGCTGGGTCCCATGTTGGCGGGCGTGGATCGTTACAGCATGTGTCTGTGTTTGAGCCCTGACACATGCAATACGCGCTAACTCTCAAGCAAAAAAAAGGGAAACTACACACACGAGAGTGCATTTGTGTGCGCGCGAGAGTGCATTTGCGTGTGCACGAGAGTGCACGTGCGTGCGCGCGAGAGTGCATTTGCGTGCGCGCGAGAGTGCATTTGCGTGCGCGCGAGAGTGCATTTGCGTGCGCGCGAGAGTGCATTTGTGTGCGCGCGAGAGTGCATTTGCGTGCGCGCGAGAGTGCATTTGTGTGCGCGCGAGAGTGCATTTGCGTGCGCGCGAGAGTGCATTTACGTGTGCGCGAGAGTGCATTTGCGTGCACGCGGGTTCGTTCGTGATTTTATTTTAATTCCAAAATTATATTAAAAAATTAATGTCATATTAATTTGCATTCATTTTTATATTTAATATATTTTTAATTTTTAGTTTTGTTTTGTTCAAAATTTTATGGAGGAAAATTTTCATCCGTATATTTCATTCAGTCATATGAGAGAGAGATAGAGCTGCATGGGAGAGAGGCAGAAAAACTTTTATAAAAAGTTAAAGATTTATAAAAAAAAACCCGTACGCGCAAAAATACATGTCGCAATAGTACCACATATCTGCGACAGCCGTGCATGGATGTTTGCGAGCTGTAGGAGTACTATTGTCGCGTTAGAGCACTATCGAGGCGGGACTGTCGCGCGCATACAAATTCTTTTTTTTTTTTTTTAAAACAATTCAAAACTTTGATAATAAAATAGTACAAAAATTGAAAATAAAATATGATATATTTTTTGTAACAAAACTTTAATAATAAAATATTACTATTAGTAAGGACAATGTCTTTGTCACAAAAAACTTTCATGATGTGGTTACAATTAATACTTATTGTGAGAAAAGTTTTCTATTTGTAACGTAACAGTAGTGTTGTTACAAATACTTACAGT
This sequence comes from Dactylorhiza incarnata, assembly GCA_033032865.1. Taxonomy (NCBI): domain Eukaryota; kingdom Viridiplantae; phylum Streptophyta; class Magnoliopsida; order Asparagales; family Orchidaceae; genus Dactylorhiza; species Dactylorhiza incarnata. The sequence goes on from JAWHQI010000003.1 coordinate 7,773,103, forward strand.
TATAGTAACGAATTAATTATTATTGTAACAAAATTTAAAAAATTCGTTACAAAAAAGTACTTTTTTGTAACAACAGCAGAAATTTGTTACTAAATATAACTATTAGTAACAAACTGTGTTTCAGTTACATTCCAGTCCTTACAACAGGTGCAGTTTGTTGTAGTGATTGCCCAAAATACACTTATGTGCACATCATTCTCTTTCATAACACTTCTTCTCATGAGTATTGGATTCTAATGCTTTATCTATACTACTCTTTATATAAAAATGCACTAGATAACCTAGCATGATCTCTATAATGTTTTGGTATCTCTTGAACTTAAAATTAAGTACCATTGTAGTATAATCTCTCTTTGATATGTTCATTTCATGCTTGGTATCTTTATAAAAAACTTTGAGATATCAAAAAGGTTAAAACATCTTTCAATTTTGAACTATAACTCATATTTTTACTTATGCTTTTTCATGCTTACAAAAAGATGTTTCTTATAATCTTCCGCTTGCTTAGCTGAATTCAAAAATCTCAAACAATGCGCTACCTCCAGCGCTAGCGCTACCGCCAGGCGCTAGCTCGTTCGACGAACTTGAAGCTCCGTTCGACGAAACTTTTCGTTCGACGAAATTTCTGTTCGACGAACATTTCCGTTCGACGAACTTGAAGCTCCGTTCGACGAAAATTTTCATTCGACGAAAATTCCGTTCGACGAAAGTTTGTTCTGCCACGCCAACGACGGTTTCGCAACCGCTACCGCCAGCGCTAGCGCTACCTCCAGACGCTATCTCAAGTTCATGCACAGCGCCACGCCGCTGACGGTTTCACAACCGCTCCACACGAATGCTACCGCAGGCGCTATCTTCAAGTGCTATAAAATGATGGGCTCTCTCTCATTTTGTGTTAGTGCTTCTAGAGAGATTACTTGTGCCATATTTCCAGAGCTGCTACTCTGCCGAAAGTTCATCTCCCACTTAAAGCCAAAGAGGATTTCTGGAGAAGGAAGCCACCACGCTGCATCCGAAGAACGATCGCTTCAACCTCGCTTATGCTACATCGATCCTTCATCCTCATCTTCAGAGATCTCATATAGGGAGTTTCATTATTGTTATATTTATTTTCATTCCATATTTTTTGTAATCGTTTAGTTAATTCGCCTTGTGTTGGCGACTAGGTCTGGGTAGGACTTAGGGGGAAATTCGCCTTGTGTTGGCGACTAGTTCTAGGTGATTAGATCTAGGGGGGATCGAGGCCATATCCGGGGAAGGATTGGCTAGAGCGGCTTGAGGGCTTATCCGGGCAAGGATAAGCTAAAGCCAACCGGTTTGTGGGGATACAAGTCGGTATAGAAAAGGAAAAATTGTATTACTTTATACGCCTCCGATTTCAAGCGATATTGAAATCAATTTTTGTAAACACCTTTTACATATAATATAATCATGTCTCTTTTTGTGTTTACTTGATTTCTATCTTTTGACATAATTTATAAAATTGCAAATTACAATTGTTTCCTCCTTTAAGTTAAATTGATTATTTCATTCTAATTTAATCTAACAATTTAGTAAAAATTATCAAAGAATTTTATTCCCTTATTCACCCCCCCTCTAAGGGCGCCGTAAGATCCAACACTCCCTTCACCTTCTGACCTCACACGACCCGGATCGAAGCATCCGCCCTTTTGCCCTGTAATAGGTCATGACACCGTTGGCGTCCTGTCCCTATGTAGTTGGCGCTAAAATCTTACAAACAATTAAAGCCACGCATGAAAAAGAAGAATGTTGGCATCACGAAAACAAAGTCATTACACAAGTAATGCTAAAGATTGGAAAAATCCACACATAACTATGTAACCAACATATGCATCCAAGGCGTAGTAACATTCAATACAAATGCAAAAAATACAAACTATATGCAAGATCAAAAGTATAAGATACATGAGTCACTCCTCGACGGCAACATCGGAGCACTTGTCCTCGGAAAGGTCTCTGACGCGAAGCCCACTAATGTTGCAACCGAACTTCCACTTCACCATGCGAAGGGTCTTCCCAATCCCCCGCTTAAAGGCCATCTCGCACTCATCCTCCAACAAAGGTTCCATCTCCGTGGTCATTACCTCCACCCGAATCTCCTCAGAAAGCTGGGAGTGATCCTGCATATATGCCAAAGAATCCTTATACTCGGCGACTCTGGAGGCCTTCAGCTCCCCGGCTGCTCGCTCAAATGGGGTGAGCCTCTCCACCTCACTCCTCGGGAAGCTCAGCTCGCTATCTTGGAGAATATCTCCCCCTGCATCCCCTCCAACAACCAGATAATCTTCTAGCAAAGATCCATCTCCGCACCAAGCTCCTTCAGCAGCTTCTCCAGCTCGGCTCGTATGTCAGTCTTCGTATTCTGGAAGCGAGAAATGTTGCGGTCCCGCTTTGACTTCAAATCAGAGAAGGCGATCTTCGCCCCGTGATGCTCCTCCTGAAGAGTGTAGTACCCGCCGTTGAGGCCCATATAATAGTCATTCCACATTTGGGCGACGCTGGTCAGGACTCCAGTCTGCAAAAAGAATGAAAAGGCCAGATTTATTTTAAATCGCAAAGCTCAAAAACAAAACTACTTTACTCACCGCAGCGATCATCGCCTTGAGAGAAGAAGAGACTCGCCTCTCTTTCGTCGGTGGAGGTGCAGAAATGCCCTCGGAAGGCGGCTGGGGGAATCAGAACCCATAATCTCTATCTCAGGATCTGCAGGCGCGACATCCACTCTAGGACATTGGGAAGCCATCTCACCAACATGGTCACCTGGCCAAGAAGAAGGCAGTGCAGACCCAGAACTACCATAAAAAGCAACTACCGCTTTCTCTCACGATCCAATGAGATGATGACAGATTGTTCCACGTTCTAAGAGAACCCACACAGCATCAATCGTTTCTCTTCAACAAAAGCAGAAAGGTGAAAAAATGCATTGCCAATGTGACCAGATCGGTGAACCTCAGTATCGACGTAAACTCACGCCCCCATCCTGCCACGTGGAGACATCGTTCAGGAAGCGATCTCCGTAACTCTGGAAGCTCCCAGGAATTCCTGACATACCCATTTAGGGTGTTCCCGTACCGACGATCGACCTATATTCAAAGTGAAGCCACCGATTGTTGTTGCGCACATCGACCCAACCACCTCCATCAGTGAACACCTCACACCACTCCTTGAGCAAATCTAAGGAGAATCGCGTACCCCCGCTCCCTGAAGAAGACAATCATTCTAATGATCCTCATCATTCCAGCAAGAGTAACCTGAGAGACCGGCACACCGTAGAACTTGAAGATTTCGATCGCCTCCTCGCAAGGCAGAAGATGGAATCCAGATTTCAGACACGACTCATAGATCGTCATGCTGCCAGTAGGAGGGTTCTGTGCACGTTTCTCAATATATGGAATCTTCACCTCCAGCCTGACATGTATCCCATAACGCTTCCTCCAAATATAAATTTGCTCACTAGTGAGGGAGGAATGCAATCGCATCGGCCTACCTTGAGCGCCTCATTTCAGTACCTAAAAACATTTAATCTTGAGTTATTTACATAAATATTTGCAAAGTCAAAACATCAAATGAGCACGTAGCACCAGAAAGCCCCCGCGCGAGAGCGCAAGTCAAAAGACCACGTGCAAGCGCGCCGCAAACCTGCACCCATACCCAATCATGTGGATGCGACCGCACACCCCTCGTGTAAGCGCACAGGCATAAATATACACCACGGATGCAAGCGTGTAGGAACACATGTATGCCTGGCGCGCAAGCGCGCGTGCGCCACCGCGCACCCCTTGCGGGAGCATGTGGGCGCACCCTCCCCGCATTCCAGTGCGCGGGGAGCGCGCACAAGTGCACATCACAACCAACAGCCATGCGCCCGCACACAAGCGCGCTGCATAACTGCACCGCCATACACTTCTGCAGACCCCCATTCACAGCGCCGCATCCCCATTTACCTCTTATATGGCTGTTGGATCGGGTGGCTAGCCTTAGAGGGGGGGGGGGGGGTGAATAAGGTTTTCAATCAAGAATGGGAGATTTAAGTAAATTACAGTAGGAATGCATATTTTGGAGTTAGCGCTGGGCGGTAACACTAGCGTGTGGCGTTAGCTAAGGAAACAACACACTAAATGCAAAATTTTGTTTCGGGAATCACACTAATCCAACCAATACACCACCAAAAAATTCACAGCAGTTTACAATAAAGTGCAAAACATGATAGCATTGAATGTGTTGGGAAAAATACACTTGTGATTTATCTTACAAATTATCTTAAAGTGAATTCATAATCTAGGATGTATTACCCATATTGTATAGTGAGGGTAATTTGGTCATTAGATGTCTTAGAATATCACACTCACACTAGAGTGTCAAGACCTGACCAAAACAAGCACAAAATTCAGTTGAGTTAAACTTGCGTCGAATAGAAGTCGACGCAACTTCGAATACAAGTAGAAGTAACTCAGACTGAAGTTGAAGTATAAGTGAAGTCGACGCAACGTCGAAATGGTCTTGACGCGGAAGACATCACCTGTCAAAGCAACATCTGAAGACAAAGCAAATTCGAATTGATTTTGACACAGAAGATGAAGCTCAAAGTCCAAGTATTCAACTCGACAGATACACCGATAAGGATTATACGCAACATCGATATCTGAGTTCAATCAGAGTTAAGAAGGATTTCAAAGCTGCTTCTATAAAAACTCGGAGTTGCGTCGAATAAAGTGAAAAAGAAATCGACGCCACGTCGAATACAAATAGAAATGGAAGGTTTTCTGCTATCTTTTCAAATTCCTTTCCACAATGTATCCAAAGCTATAGTCTGACTTCAAACAACTCAATTATTGCCCTGAATGGAATGGAGTACTCCAGAGAGACAACAAAAATATTCTTGGAAATTATTCAAAATAGATTGATGGGCCGGGAAATAGAAATAGAAAGAAATCCCATTGTCCAAAGGATATTCCTTCTAAGGACAAAACAGAAGAGGGAAGAAATTCAAACACTATTCGACAAAGAATAAATATACAAAAGAAAGAAGAGAACAAGAATACAAAGAGAATCACTCAGTCTTCTTCTTCTGTCTCAAGGTTTCTCTCTGAAAAGAAAAAGAAAAAGAAAACAAGAACAACTCTGTACAGGAATCAAAGGCTCTGCTTCTTCTTCTACATCTACAACAGAAAGCCATCTAGAGTACAGAGATCATCAAGATCACAAGAAAAACAAGTTTTTCATTCTTCTCTACAATAAGCATTGGTTCATTATATACTGATCCTGAAGAACATAAAAAGACAACATCCTGTGTGATAGCTGTAGAAGGATTTATACAGCAGAATCCTTCTCTTCTTCTTCTTCTTTACTTCTCCATCTTTATTCTGTAATTGAGAAAGAATCATAAGAATCCCTCTCTAAAGGATTCAGTTGGTTCTAAGAGTATCCTTATCAAAAGACTCAGTGGTTCCAAGAGTCTCCTTATCAAAATACTCAGTGTGTGCTTCTAAGAGTCTTCTTATCAAAAGACCCAGTGCTAGTTCTGAGAGTCTCCTTATCAAAAGACTCAGACACTAGGTTGTGCAATCCTACCAAGGTGGTAGAAGAGCGGACTACCCACATTTTGGGGAACCACTATTAAAATTCCCGTCTTCTGAGTTGTGCTTTTCCGTGTTGTCCCTTTACTGTCTACTATTTTCTATTTACTGGGTTTATTTTATTCTGTGTTAGTTTTGCTGATTGCACTTTCAATTGGTATCAAAGATAGGTTGATCATATAAAGGCTAAAACCTTGATCAAAAGATCACCTCTCACATATTTCTATATTTAAAAACTATTTTCAGAAAAATGAGTTCTAATGACTATGCATTAAGAATTCCACCATTGTGTAATCTTAATAAATTAACACTTTGGAAGACCAGAATAAAATTATATATGAACTCCATTGATGAAGAAAATTTCAATGTTGTTATCTCAGGTCCCCTAGCTCCACTCAGAAAAGATGCAAATGGGACAGTGACAAAAGAAGTTATCTCTAGATCAGAGTGGACTGAAGCTGAAAAGAAGGTGAAGGCATGGGATGCCAAGGCCATGAATATTCTGGTATCAACAATGTCTGATGAAATCTTCCAAAAAGTGACTGACTGCAACTCATCAAAAGAGATCTGGGAATCTCTGACAAGACTGGTAGAAGGAAGCTCTGATGAATGAAAGGACAAGAAGTCCCTTCTCATATCCCAATATGAGAACTTTCAAAAGAAAACTAAAGAGAATGTGGCTGGGATGTATGATTGCTTCAGCCTGATCATAAATGAGCTCAAGGGATTAAACAAAGAGATATCATTGACATAGATCAATGGCAAACTCCTTATTGTTTCCCAAGCACTTGAGATTTATGGATCTGGGCCATTAGAGAATTCAGATGCCACAGAGAGATATCTATAGATGCTCTACTTGGCAAGCTCAAATTCCACGAGATACTTCTACAAAGTAGAGTTGAAACTGAAACCAGAGAAAAGGACTCAACTCTTAATGAGAGGATAATTGCTCTAAAAGCTGCTGAAGGAGAGCACTCCATCCCCAAGGAAGATATGTTCAACCTCTTGGCCAGGAGATTCAAAAGATGGGTCAAGACAGAAGACTCCAATAGAAAGGAGAGGAGTTCAAGCAAACATGGGTTTGATAAAATTCCTAAACAGGAAATAATTTGTTTTTCTTGCAGAGAGCCTGGGCAAATTGCACCAGAATGTCCTGAAGAGCAAAGAGACAAAAACAACAAGAAGAAGGAGCACGAGAAGAAATCTTTCAAGAGGAAGGATAAGAAGAATGGTAAAGGTTTCATTGCTGAAACCTGGAGTGACTCAGAGTCTGAGTCAAGTTCCTCTTCAACTGACAGTGATGAAGAAAGTACAGCTGAAGAAGCCTGTTTAATGGCTTTGGAAGATTCTACTGAAAAAAAATCAGGTAACAATATTTGATGACTTTGATTTCTCTTCAGAAGACTTTAAAGAATGTTTTAAAATTTTTTATCAAGATTATATTAATAACCAAAAAGAACTTAACACACTTAGAGAAGAACTAGAAGACCTTAGGAAAGACAATATGTATGCAATCAACTATGATTTAAGAAACCAGATGTATAGGAAAGAAAAGGAAATAGATACATTAGCTAATGAAAATTCTAATCTAAAAGAAGAGCTTACAAAGGCAAAAGCCTTTGAGAACTCACTCAATGGGAGGAGTCAAAAGCTTAAGGACATTACACAAAATCTATCCATGAGATTCAAACATCTTGGTCTAGGAGCAGATCCATCCACCAACACACTAATCACGAGCAAACCTGCCTGGGAAAATCTTATAGTGTTCATTAGATCTAGCATAAATCAACCTAATAACAACTTAGAATCATGTGAAGAACAAAATAATAACCCTAATAAAATCATTATATTCAATAAGGTAAATACCACTAATCAAACAGGAATTCTAGGTAAACACCCCTTAGAAAAGCTAATAAAAATTATAAAATCCTTAATAAAAGGAATTATGCGTCGACTAAAAATCGATGCAGTTTTAAAGACGCGTCAAATGAAACTCGACGGAGTTTTGCATATGCTTCGAGATCAACTCGAAGCAAGTATGAGAGTGCGCCGAATTCTATTTGACGCAACCAATATTCTGCATCAAATTATTATCGACGTAACTATGCAGACATGTCGAATTACACTCGACGCAACTCTAAAGATGCGTCAATTTCTTCTCGACGCATGTTTCCAGCAAGAAATTTTCAAACATCTAGATCTCGCTCTTTTATTCCTATTTACAGTTCTATATGCTTTTGTTGCTCTAAATTTGGGCACAAGGCCAAACATTGCTGGCATAATAAACCAGCATATCTTCACCTATCGATCTTCTCCCCGAATACAGGTTGGCTCTCTCCCTTTCCTCCCCGAAAAAGTCTTTGAGCTTGCTCCTTACCTTCCTCCCAGGAATGGTCTTAGAGCCCACTAGATCTCCCAGATCTAGACATCCTCCCAGGATGATTTCCCACGAAATCCTTCCCGAATTCCGACGACCTCACAGGTCTATTTTCCTTCACTCAAAACAAAGAAGAAAGGTGAAAATTACAATGGAAAGTAAAGAGATAGAAACTATTGCTCCCTCAAAAATAGTGTCCTCCGTAGAGTGGTGAGCGATCGGTGCTTCTGAATATCGTTCCTCTTGCACTCGATCAGCAACAGATGGTCCTTGTAGACTCCGCTCTTCGGAGATCTTCAAACTCGAATGGGAGGGAGATAGTTCTCTTTTCCTTGATTGGAGATGTTGGTTCACTGCAATAAAGGTAGCTGCGGAACCCTATTCACGTAAGTGTCTATCTCTCTTCAGGAAAAGAAACGAGAGCTTTTATAGTTGATTCTTTAAGTTACCGCCATCAGTAGGGTTACCGCGCGGCGGTAGCATTATTTACCCATTTTCTCTAGCTATCTATGAAAGTGCACAATGATACCTTTGAGTGTTCTCTAGAGGGGGGGGGGGGGGGGGGGGGGGGTGAATAGAGATTTAAAAACGTTTCTATAATAATGTGCACACACAATAAAAAATACTCCTAATTACTATGCATTCAGCTGATCAACCCAAAATAAAATAATCACAGAGTGTAGAAATTAAATAAGTAGACGACACAAAATATTCACAGCACAAAGACAAGAGCTATAGTGGTTCCTCACAACTTGTGGGTAGTCCACTCTTCTACCATCTTGATAGGAATACACTATTAAGTACCTGAGTCTTTTGATAAGGAGACTCTTAGAACCACTAAGTCTTTTGATATGGAGACTCCTAGAACCAACTACTAAGTCTTTTGATAAGGAGACTCTTAGAACCACTAAGTCTTTTGATAAAGAGACTCCTAGAACCAACTACTAAGTCTTTTGATAAGGAGACTCTTAGAACCACACTAGATCTTTTGGTAAGGAGATCTTGAACCAATTGAATCCATTGTAGAGGGATTCTTAGGACTTTTTACTCAAGTTACAAATAAGAAGTAGATAGAGTAAGAAAGAGAGGAAGTAATGAAGAGAGTTCTTCTGAATGAATCCTCCTTCAGCAATCACCGAGGATTCCAAGCACTTGGTGTTCTGTAGATGGATCTTTATTGTATTAGATGAGTCATTGTTAGAAGAGAAGAGTTGCAAGGACTATGTAAGTTTGATCCACAGAATCTCTGTAGTCTGTAGGCTTCTTGTTGTAGAGCAGATGAAGAAGCCTTTTCTGTTGATGTATGCTATACAAAGATCTCTAATTCTATGTCTTTCTAAGAGTAGAGAAGAAGAAGCTTCAGTACTGAGAAGAAAGATGACTCATTCAATTCCTGAATGAAAATCTGAATTATTATTGTCTTAATCTTCCTAAGTATGCTTATTCCTCTGTCGAATAGAATTTGAATTTCTTTCCTCTTCTGCTGCATCCCTAATAAGAAAGTCCATGGGATAATTCCGTTTTCTTTCTAATTTGCTGACCCGTCAAATCCTTTTAGAATATCTTACAAAAATAACTTTATTGACTCGTTAGATATAATCGACCCGTTAGAGATCAAACTATTTATGTATAGCCTCTGAATCACTTTTAGAAAAGAATAAAGGATAATTTCTAATTTTGTCTGTATTCGATATAACGTCGAATATATTTTACTTCTTATCGACGTAACTCTGAATTCTGCTTGAAGCTGCATCGAAATGGTCCTCAGATTTGAAATGATCTTTGTTGTCGACGTTGCATTTAATAGTAATCGACTTATCCGTCGAGCTAAGATCTTAAACTCAGAGCACTTCCTTCTGCGTCAATTATAAGTCCAAGCTGCGTCAACTTTTAATACTGCTTCAACTGACTCTGTCTTCTGCGTTGAGTACATCTCGACGTTGCATCGACTTAAACTTTAGTCTGAGTTAACGATGCTTTTATTCGAAGTTACTTCGACTTGAAGTCGAAGTCGCGTTGACTTCCATTCGACGTAGGTTTAACTCCACTGTATTTTTGAACTATTTTTGGACTAGTCTCTAGCACTCTAATGAGCGTGTGACATCCTAAGATATCTAATGACCAAATTACCCTCTCTATACAACATGGGTAATACATCCTAGAAAATGAAATCACTTGTATAGAATTTGTAAGATAAATCAAAGGATGTTTTCCTCAACAATCTCCCTTTATTTATCTTAACAAATTTTACAAATTGTCAAAGTGATTTCAAACATATTGAAAAATTAAATTAAATACAAATAGATATGTAATAAACAATAGTGACACCAAACAAGAACTTCCTAATAAATATAAATGAAAATTCATCAGAATTAGTTGCCCAAAAGATATTCTATTTTCTCTTTTTGAGAAGCATTGATAGAGCTTCATACACCTTCCTGAACATCCTTTCAACATACTTGAAATTGGCTGGTTTAGCCTTCTCTGGATTTTGCTGAATTTTGTCATGCCTTTTGAATAGCTTTTCCAAATCAGATTCTGCACCAGGATAAACATCTTGAACCTTGAATTCAAGGCTTATGATTTTTGTAGTCATTTCATTCAGCTCAACCAAATCTAATTCTTCTGAATCAGGGTCTGGTACAATGAATGTTGATTGTGGATTATCAGAAGTTGAACTGTCTTGACTACAATCTTCTTTTTCTTTTGATATGGATGATCATCCATCTGTTAATTACATCCAAGACCCTTTTTGTTGAGTTGTCCCACATCTGTCGTGACTTTAACTTGAGGGTTCTTGGCAGCATACTTGGAGAAATCAAACAGAGTGCTGAGAATCTGAATTGCCTCCTTTAATTGTTCTATTTCTACAACCTCTTTGTCCTTCTTCAGCCTTTCAATGAATAATTTTCTCTTTTCTTCCAATTCTCTTTGAGATGCATCAAACTCATACTGATCCCTTTCTCTGATTTCATCTAGGTCTCTGTCAAGTTTTGGATCATTATATACCTCCATCTTATTTTCAGGTATTTCAACCTTCTCATAAGTTTTATAATATGATATGTCCTTCTTGAACTGCTTTCTCTGCTCTTTGGTATATCTTGCCAAAACAGGTGTGTCTCTCCCATATCCCCTTCCTCTGTAATCTCTTCCCCTTCCTCTGTAATCTCTTTCATATCCCCTTCCTCTGAATGGAGGTCTTCCTCTGGGAGCTAGTGCTGGGACTATTGGAATAGGTGCTGGAGTAGGTGCAGGAGGGACCTGAGCTGGTGTTGGAGAAAAGGGAGCAGATTCAAGAGCAAGAGTAGGCTTGACTGAAGGTGTTATTGTTGTTGACTCTTCAGAATAGGTCCTGAAGTGTGGTGTCTCAGGAGTGGGTGAATCAGCCCATTATGAGTACTCCTTCAGACTTTTCTAGTAATCATTATCATCTGAGATGAGATCATCATCCCCCTGTTGTGATGGCTCCCCATCATCCCCATGTTCTGTTGGATCCCCCTAAATTAAAGGCAGGGTTCTGGGATGAGAGGATAATTCAGGTATCAGAATGACCTTGGAGGTGATGGCTGGTTCCCCTTCAGAAACGTAGGGAGAGGGGAGATTTGTAGTGTATAATGAGTCTAGAGTGGGCATGTTGTCACACTTCTCCCCCTACTTTATATCTTTGAAAAAAAATAAAGACCTCAGCAGGCAACCCTGAAAATTTTAACTCCTTTTCTATTACTTTGGCCTAGGCAATGAGGTGTCAAAGCCTTTGATGTTGAATACTCAATTTATGATAGAACTCATCTGAGAAGCTGAGATATAATGAGGAGAATTGAGCCAGTAATGTCTCTAGGGCCAGGTCGACTACATCCAAAACATCTCTTTGATCTTTGGTTGGCTCCATTGAGTATCGTCGTATTCCTACAAGAAAAGGAAAAGAAAGAGATAGAGAGGTAGAAACGAGGGAGAGCGAGAGGGATAGAATTCGACTGCACAAGAAAGTCTAATGACTGTGTTGCTTTGAGAAGACGAATCATCATAACTTAGGGATTTATTTGAATCAGCGTCGAAAAGAGGTGGATTCAGCGTGCCAAAACATGTCTAAGTTGCTTCTAGAAATCATTTATGTGCGCGCTGTGAGAAGTCAACGTAACGTCAAGTAGAATTCGACGTGACATTGAATGAAAGCAGCGACTTTAATGTTGATGTAATCGTCGATAAGAATTTGACAATGTGTCGAGTGCCATTTGAATTAACTATCCCAGCTTGCTCTCAAAGCTAGCATCGAGTAGAAATCGATTGTGCGTTGATTTGTAATCGACGCAGCTCTGATTGAACAATTATAATTTTCTCAAATTTCTTGTTTTTTCCCCAGCAATAAGTTTCTATTGAAAATATATCTTATTATATAATAAGTGTGCCCTACAGTGCTCCATCAAGCATACCAAATGCATTGATGAAGAAATTGTGCTTGCTTTCATCAAGTGGCTTAGTGAAAATGTCAGCCCTTTGATTATCAATGGAAATGTATTGAAGATTAATCTTACCCTTCTCTACATTATCCCTGAGAAAGTGGTGCCTTATCTCTATGTGCTTAGTTTTACTGCGGAGAACATGATTAAAAGCTATAGAAATAGCACTAGAGCTGTCACAAAATATTATGGAGTTCTCAAGACTAAAGTTGTAATCTAACAACTGATTCTGCATCCACAATATTTGTGAGTAGCAACTTCCTGAAGCTATATACTCAGCTTCAGCTGTAGAAGTAGAGACCGAGGTTTGCTTTTTGCTAAACCAGGAAATCAGTCTAGCACCCAGGAATTGACAAGTTCTTGAGGTGCTCTTTCTATCATGCCTACATCCAGCATAATATGCATCTGAATAGCTTACTAAATCAAATTCAGATTTTATGGGATACTACAAGCCAAGTTCAGGTGTACCATTTAGATATATGAGTATTCTTTTTACATAATTAATGTGGGATTCTGTGGGATTAACCAAGAATCTAGCACATATGCATGTAACAAACATGATATCTGGCCTACTAGCTGTAAGGTAGTTAAGTGAGCCAATGACTGCTCTGTAAGTCTTTTGATCAAAAGACTTACCCTTTTCATCTCTATCCAATACAATATTGGTAGCCATGGGGGTCTTCATGACAGTGAAATTTTCCATCCCAAACCTTTTGATAAACTCTTTGGTATACTTAGATTGGGATATAAAAATGTCATCTGCATTTTGCTTAACTTGGAGGCCAATAAAGTATGACAGTTCCCCCATGCTACTCATATCAAAATTAAACTTCATTAGGCCAGCAAACCTTTTGTAAAGTCTTTGGTCTGTTGAGCTAAATATTATATCAAATACATATATCTGTACTATAAGTAGCTGATTTTTATGTGCTCTTGTGAAAAGTGTTTTATCCACCTTACCTCTTACAAAAGAGTGTTCTAGGAGGAAGGTGGATAAAGTCTCATACCAAGCTCTTGGAGCTTGCTTGAGACCATACAGTGCTTCGTCTAACCTATAAACAAAATAAGGATGAGTTGGATTGACAAAACCTGGGGGCTGCTCCACATAGACTTCTTCCTAAAGAGTTCCATTTAGAAAAATACTCTTTACATCCATCTGTTATACCTTGATCTTCATATGTGCATCATATGCAAGGAACATTCTGATTGCTTCTAGTCTAGCTACTGGAGCAAATATTTGATTATAGTCAATACCCTCCTTTTGCATATATTCTTCAGCAACTAGTCTTGCTTTGTTCCTGATTATGACTCTAGTTGAGTCCATCTTATTTTTATATAACCACTTTGTTTCTATGATTGGGTAATTTCTTGGTCTTTCAACTAGAGACCAGACTTTGTTTCTTTCAAACTGAGCAAGTTCTTCTTGCATGGTAGCAATCTAGTGGGGATCACTATCAGCTTCTTCAAACTTCTTTGGTTCATACTATGAGAGGAAGCACTGCAACATGGTTTCATTTATGATCTGATTCCCGGTCGTCACTCCCATTGTCATATCTCCTATAACTTGAGTTGGAGGATGATCCTTGAGAGCCATCCTATTTCTTGTTGATTTGTTCAGTTGATTGATATCCTAATGGATTTCCTCTTCTTCAGTGATGGCGGGTTCATCATTTCCATTTTCTAGAATGATTTTTGTATCTGGCACAACAGGTGCTTGGATCATTATCATCTGAAGAAGAGTCTTCATCTGACTCATTATCAGGTGGCTGTTTCCCTTTGTCTTGACAATCTGCTAGATAATCTATGATGTTGATTCTTTCAACTTGATCAACCAGTTGGTCTTCTTCCTGCAAGATGACATTGGTGGAAGTTTCCTTCCCATTGGAGAACATGTTAGTCTCATCAAACACTACATGCATTGACTCCTCAATTTTGAGAGAGCACTTATTATAACACCTATAGGCCTTGCTTGATGAGGAGTATCCCAAGAATATTCAATCATCAGCCTTCTTGTCAAATTTGGCAAGTTGGCTCATTTCATTGTTCAGAATGAAGAAAGTACACCCAAAAATTATAAAGTATGTGACTATAGATGTACTTCCCTTCAATAACTCATAAGGAGTCTTTAACTTAGTTTTGTGGATGAGACTTCTATTCAGAACATAGTAAGCTGTATTCACTACCTCAACCCAGAAGCATTTTGGCAAATTGGATTCAACTAATGACGTCCTTCCTGATTCAATTAGAGTTCTATTTTTCCTTTAAGCCACCCCATTTTGTTTGGGGGGGGGGGGGGGGGGGGGGTAGGGGGGTTCTAGAAGTTGAAAAGCTTTGTCATATCCCTTCATCCTCACAGAATCTACAAATTAACTAATTTTCAAACTCAGTGCCATGATCACTTCTGATCACAGCAACTTGAGTATTGAATTCAGATTGAATTTGTCTAATGAATCTTGAGAGGATCTTGAAGGTTTCTGTCTTAGCTCTTAGAAAGAACACCAAACTGAATCTAGGAAAGTCATATACAATGAATAAAGTATAAGACTTGTCTGCTGAGCTTTGAGTGGAGATAAGACCAAATAGATCCATGCCCAACAGGTAGAGGGTTCTAGGAGAACATTCTTACCAATTGATTTGAATGATGACTTGGTTTGTTTTCCTAGTTGGCAAGCTCTACAGGGATGGTCTTTCTTAAACTTACCAATTGGTAAGTCTCTTACTAAGTTATGTTTGGATAGTTTAACTATTGTTTTAAAGTTTAAATGACTTAGTCTCCTATGTCATAACTCATTATTTTCTATGTTTAAATTAACCATGCAGATTTCAGTTTTAGTGTAATCAAAGTCTACTACATATACCTTACCTTTTCTAAGTCCTATTAAAACTATTTGATTAGTTGTTGAACTAACTATAAGACATAAGGACTTAGTGAATACAACTTTGTATTCACCATCACATAATTGACTAATACTAATGAGGTTATGTCGAAGCCCTTCAACATAAGCTACCTTAGAGAAAGAGATTTCTCCAACTCTGAGCACACCATATCCTCTGGTCTGTCTAGAGTGGGAGTTACCAAAAATTACCTTAGGGCCTTCCTTGGCCTTGAAGTTTTCCAGCACCTCTTTTGCTCCAGTCATGTGCATGGAGCATCCAGTGTCCAGGTACCACTGCTGGTTAGTGGTAGAATAGTCTCCTTTCTACATATAAATTTAAACATTAATATAGACCCTCACTTGCTGGGGTTCCTTCCTTCTAGCATCATATGGGGTCATGAAAGAATTGGTTGGTCTTTCAAGATACACCTTTAGTTGTAGAAGTGCTGGTTTATTATGCTATCAGTGTATGGCCTTATGCCCAGTTTTTGAACGATAAAAGCATCTTGAAGCCTAGTGAGAAGTAGGATAAATAGGACTATATGATTTATAATTATTTGTTGGAAACATGTGTCGAGAAGAATTTGACGCATTTCTAGAGTTGCATCGAGTGTAATTCGATGTGCCTGCATAATTACGTCGATAATCAGTCAAAGCAGAGTAGTGGTTGCGTCGAGTGTAATTCGATGCACCTTCATACCTGCTTCGAATTGATGTCGAAGCATATGCAGAGCTGTGTTGAGTTGCATTCGACTCATCTTTAAAAGTGCGTTGAGTTCTATTCGATGCAAAATACTTTTGTTAGTAATTTGATAATTTTTGGTTGATTTTTCTGAGGGATGTTTGCCTAAAATTCCTTGTTGATCATTATTAATTGTTGGGCATATGTGTCACATACCTTTGTTTGAGAATAACAAATCCCATATTGTATTTGATCTTGCTTATCATGTGTTTATAGTGTGCAAGAACTATAGGTGCAAGATTCCACAGGTAGAAAGCAGCTTGGAAACAAAATATCTAAATGGAGCACTACCGCCAGCGCTAGTGTTTGTTGGATCGATAGGCGCCCTTAGAGGGGGGGGGGGGGGGGTGAATAAGGGTTTTAAAAACTTATATTATATTTTGAAATACTTGTTTATGATAAGAGATCAGAATAGCGATTTTGAATAAAGATGTAAATTGTTTTATAATGAAGGAGATGATAGTAAACAATTTAGAAAAATGAAGATCAAATCAATTTTATTACACAAAGAGAGACATGATTATTATTAATAAAATTGATTACAAAATTTGATTTCAATGATGATAGAAATCAAAGAGAAATATGAAAGACTCTTTTTGTTTTCTATACCGACTCATATCCCCACGAATCGGTTGGCTTTAGCCGATCCTTCCCCGGATACGGCCTCAAGCCGTTCTAGCCAACCCTTCCCCGGATATGGCCTCGAGCACCCCCTAGACCTACACCCTAGACCTAGTCGCCAACACGAGGCGAATTTTTGCCCTAAGTCCTACCCAGACTTAGTCGCCAACACGAGGCAAATTTACTACACGATTTAAAAGAGATGGATAAATGAAATAACAACAATATAAAAACCCCCTATATGTATCTCTTGGAGAAGTATACGAAGACCCGCAGAGTATGATCGTAGTCAATGCGGTCTTTCGTCACGATGATGACGCGTGTTGAAATCTTGTGCACAGATCTCCTTAAGCCTTCATGGATTTGTGGGAGTATCTCTCTGAACCTTCCTCTCTATGCTGTGGCACGAAGCTCTGGAAAAAATCAGATCTACAGAAAGAAGGAAAGAGATCTGGCGTGTTTTTGAATTTCTTATAGATATCGACGTGCGTCGATTACTATTCGACGTAAACGTCGATTTCATCCTGGCTGGACGTCGAGAAGAGAATAAGGAAGGTGCGTCGACAAAGGTGCGTCGACTTTATCAAATGCGTCAACTAGAAGTCAGAGGTACGTCGACTATGATTACGTCGAATTCTTCTAAGAGTTACTTCGACTCATTCTGAGAGAAACGTCGAGTATATTTCGACGTTGCGTCGAATACTATTCGACGCATATTTACTTAGCCTAATTTTTCATACTTAGAATTTATATTCTTCTTAATTCTAGGGGTTAAGATAAATCATTTCCCCAACACCAATGTTGTTCACGGTTCCAAAATTCAAACCGGAACTCAAATAATTCGCGAACGGTTCGGTCCGGTTCTTTGCGGTTCCGGTTTCATTCCGATTCGGTTTACAGTTTTTGGTTTTAAGTGACAACTTTAATTATTGGTATAAAAGCTTAATTTATGCATTTTTTCAGGTAGGGTATGCTGTAACAAAAGCTTAATTTCGTTCATTTGGAGGACATTGGTTTTCAAGAATTGGCTTTAGAGTAAATAAAATAAATTTTGTTGTTCGTATGGACGATTTTAGGGCGGAATTGACTTTTGACTCCAAAATCATCGATATTCAACTTAGCCTAGAAACCCCGCGATCGAATGTTTAGGTCTTGCCGTCGGTTTTGAGATGGAGTATTCAATGAACTGCGAACTTAGAGTGTTTTTGCCGGGTGCGCAATTTCGGCCGGGCACTCGCTTCTTTTGCCCGGCTGCGCATTTCTTTCGCCCAGGCGTGCCCTTTTTTTGCTTGAGCGCCCTTTTTTCTCTCGGGTGCCCTTTTTTCTTCTGTGGCGCCCTTTTTTTCTCCCGGACGCCCTTTTGTCGCCCGGGAGCCCTTTTTTCGCCCGGACGCCCTTTTTTCTCTCGGGCGCGCATCTTTTTCCCATGCACGCTTTTTTCGTACGAACGCACTGTTTTTGCCCGGGCCCCTTTTTTCGCTCGTGCACGTTTTTTATCCCAAACGTTCGTTTTTCTCCCGGCAACTGGTTTGTTGCCCGACCGTGCATTTTTCTTTTGGCGTGAATTTCCCGCAACACATTTTTTTCCGGCGTGCGTTTTTCCCCCGAGCTCGTGTTTTTCATCTTTGTTTGTGCTTTACGCCCGCGTGTGCTTTCCGCCGGGGTGCACATTTTTTGCTCGGGCACACGTTTTCTGCCGGGGCGAGTGTTTTTCCCCCGGGTGTGTGTTTTCCTCCGGGTCTTCCCTTTCCATTCATATTGACACATTGTTTTATTTTTGTTTGTGTTCTTATAATTTTCTTTCCTTTCAATTCTTGAGAGTCAATGTCTTAAATAAGAACAAATAAAAATAATCAATGTCAATTACTGTGATAGAAAATTATCATGCGGCGAACAATAATATTGGAATTAATCACCATGTCAATTCACGCATATATTGACATTTGATTGAAAGCAATTCTTGAAAACCAATGTCTTCCAAACGAATAGGCCCTAAGGGCCCGTTCGTATGGACAAAATTGGAATTCGATATTGGAATTGAATATTGATAAATATTGTGGAATTAAATATTTGTGACTAATTCCAATTCCAACGTTCTCCTAATAAACAATATTGTTGAATATTGTGGAATTAATCAATATTTTTGTTCGTTTGTTAAATAAAATTTCAATTTAAGAATTGAAAAATATTACGAAAAAGCTAATATTTATCACATATATCATAAACAAGTGTATGACATGTCGACGATTTTTTCGCCCAAGGATATTTTTTTCGTCCGAGAACGATTTTTTTCGCCCGGACGCGATTTTTTCCGCCCGAGCGCAATTTTTTCGCCCAACCGCGATTTTTTCGCCCGAGCGCAATATTTTTCCCGGGTGTGATTTTTCCATCCGCCCGGCCAAAAAAAGCT
This sequence comes from Dactylorhiza incarnata, assembly GCA_033032865.1. Lineage (NCBI taxonomy): Eukaryota > Viridiplantae > Streptophyta > Magnoliopsida > Asparagales > Orchidaceae > Dactylorhiza > Dactylorhiza incarnata. The sequence continues at coordinate 7,792,183 of JAWHQI010000003.1, forward strand.
CGCACAGGCGATAAAAGCGCGTCCCGGCAAAAAATCGCTCCCCTGGGAAAAAATCGTGCCTGAAAAAATTGCCCCCGAGCAAAAAAAACTCGCCGGGCGAAAAAATCTCGCCTGGGCAAAAAAATCGCTCCCAGCCCAAAAAACTTGCCCGGGCGAAAAAATTGCCCCCGGGCGAAAAAATTGCACGCGGGCAAAAAAATCGCTTCCTGACGAAAAATCGCGCTTAAGCGAAAAAATCGCGCCGGGGCGAAAAACTCTCCCCTGGGAGAAAAATTTGCGCCCGGGCGAAAAATTCGCTCATGGGCGAAAAAATCGAGTCCGGGCGAAAAAACGTTTTCGGGGGAAAAAATCGCGCCAGAGTGAAAAAATCGCGCCCTGGTCAAAAAATCGCGCTCGGGCGAAAAAATCGCACCCGGTTGAAAAAATCTCCCCCGTGAGAAAAATTCGCCCCGGGCGAAAAAGTCGCTCCCGGGCGAAAAAATGTCGCCCGGGCGAAAAAATCGCGCCCGTGCGAAAAAATTACCCCAAGCAGTATTTTCGTTGTCGAGCAAAAAAACTCGCTCGGGCGAAAAAATTGTGTCCGACGACAAACACGCGCCCGGACAACAAACACACGACGGATTATAAAATCGCGCGCACGACGACAAAAACGCGCGCACGGGCGAAAAACGTGCGCACGAGCAAAAAATGCGCACCCAGACGAAAAATTCACGTCTCGGCGAAAAACGCACTCACACGCGAAAACGCTCGCTCGGGCAAAAATCGTTCGCTCAGACGAAAAATACGTCTCGGCCGGAATTATCCAATTTTTATATAGATTGGAAAGAGTTTTGTTTAGTTAAAAATGAATTCCACAGAATTCATTAAAATTTCAATTCCAATGTCAAACGCGCAAACAAACGACAGAATTGGAATTATACCTTCAATTCCAATTCCAGGAGCTCAATTCCGTCCAAATGAACGGACCCTAAGAGAACATGAGCATCTTGTCACGTGACAAAGTGGGCCTTGGGATGCTTGCGTCCAATAACAAGGTTTCAGCACGCAGTTTCTTACTTATGCAATGCTTTAGTAACAGTACACAAACACTCAAAAATGACAGCTTTATGCAAGATTTTAAAAATCCCTAGTGGTCGGAATCAGGACCGCTACGTCGGTGTATGCTTGGCGTAGCGGCGCGAGGCAGAGTTTTGGGTCTTTTAAGATTAAAAATGTCATTTTGACGCAGTTTTGTATTGATCTCCGTGCATACGGTGGCAGTTTGAATGGACTTGCGCGCTGAGACTGTTAAGGGTCACAGATTTTCGGCGGAAAGCTGTAGGCTCTTATTAGCATTTGCTTGCACAGTGATCAAGTGTTTCACATTCAAACCAACAAGAAGTAATTAGAAATGGCAAGGAACTATAACAAGACAAGCATGTAACATGAAGAAGATCTTGCTATTCAAGGGATATATAGAATACTAGAGAAGAAAATGATAACTAAAGAGGTCTCGAATCTGGAGAAAACTAAAGAAAACAGTAAATTCAAGGGATAGAGATAAAACCTGTCTTCTTTGTAGCTATTCTTCCTCATCTGCATCGTAGCGCAAGCAAACTCATATTCATCAACAACAAGGAGTGAAGGAAAAAAAGTAACTAACTATGGCCTACAAGGAGTCCGCCTACGACAAAAGTGACAGCGCAATGGTGATGGTAAAAGCACCATCTCGACGTTCGACATTCATTTCTCTTGGCTAGGCCCATCCCAGACGTCGTCCGGGTGATCGCGCCTTGATCGCTCCTGCTCACGTTCGACGTCCTCACATTTTTTCCCCTTCCACGCCAAAGTTGAATGTTAGGCGTTGATTTTCAATGGTCCCGAACGAAGCATTTCGGAATGGGACTCGGACTGAATAATCTCTCATCCGCTAGGGAAGAAATACAACTAGTATTTGCCATTTGGCAAGGAAATAAGAAAATAGAAGCAAATAATAGGTAATATAACTACATAAGTAATAACTGAATGCCTAAGCCCGGAAAAATATTTTGGTACGCTCGACGACCATCCTCGATCACCTTGCGTAAATAAATAGTCATTTTCCCAGCAAGTCCCACCTCATTTCAAGCGGTGAATGAAAAGTCAGTTTTTTTAGGGTTTTAGAAAAACTCGTGTCACCATTAGCTCACTTGAATAGCTGCTCTTCTTCTTCATTTCTTCGTTGCACTAGCTCCATTCCCGACCTCAGAACGAGAAGAGAACCATCATAGAATATGCAACCCTCCTCTGAGAAATCTACCGATAATATTGGCAATGTAAGTTGTTGACTTCATGGTCTAAAACAACACAAATCCAACTAGAACTGGGAATTACGACTTGAAAGTAAGCGATCCAACTGAAACAAGAAAATTGTGACTGGGACTTGAAAGTAATTAATCCAATTGGATTCGAAAAAGTACGGCTAGCAAGTAATTAATCAGCTTGGATTATAAAATTTCAATTAGAACTACAAAAATCTAACTAGAGCTATACAAATCAGATAGTAAATACTTAAAAATCCTGAAGCAACAAATGATTCCGACTGTAAAATATAAAACATACTGGAAGCCCTAATGAAACAAACATACTGCTAGTGAATCTGCGGGCAACCATAATGGAAGAAAAAATGGCAGTCGCCGGTTCCTCTTTTTCGACGTTTCGAATGCACATGCCAATGTAAGGTGTAGTAATACCCTAAATCTTCCATGCTGCTACGCCTTCGTCATTCTGACATTCTTTAATGTCCCCGGGGAGATGCTAGGTTCTCGGTTTCACTGGGAGATGCAGTACGGTGCGCTACGGTGCATTTTTGTGGGTGTTTGCAATTTCGGTTCTTAACTTCTGCCATACTCATGACCCATACGCTTGTTTATTTTATAAAAGTGTGGAATGATACTTGAGAATTACTCTAGAGGGGATGAATATAATTTTAAATACTTTGTATACAATTGATCACTGAACATGCCACAAATTATAAAAGTTGTAATATATGATTATGTAATATAATAAACTAAGTCATAAAGTAGATCAACCAGATAATGCAAATGTTTTAGAGGTTCCACAAATATGGGTCCATCCTCTCTTATACTCCTTGGTAGGAATCCACTAAATAGTGTTGAGTCTTTTTATAAGGAGACTCTTAGAACTACTACTGAATCTTTTGATATGAAGACTCTCAAAACCACAGAATTCTTTTAAAGAGGGATTCTTAAGACTCTATTATTGAATCTTTTAAAGAGAATCATAAATGAAGTATAATTTTAATAGGAAAACATGTTATTAATGAGTGAAAGTTGTTGCATAAAATGTTAGAGGCAAGCAATTTATTGACTAATAAGATTCATTGCATTCAGATTCAAAAATCCTCAAAATATCAAACTGATATTAAAGGGCATATATAATATTGTCCTTGTTTAATAAGAACAATAATAATGTTCATCAGAAAGAGAAATATTTACGACGGATGACAAAAGAAAAATCATATTGTTTTAAAATAGTTGATGTCTCCCCTTGAACCCCAAAACTTTCTTCTGAAAAACTTTTTCAGGAGAGGTCTTCTATCTTAGCTGTAGTTTTCACTTTTCCCTTGACTTCACTTTTTCTTAGAATTGTCCTCCCGCTCGGCAAAGACTTTAACCTCCCCCTAAGAGAAACACCTACTTCCTTATCCTCCATCTCCAGGACTATTCTTCCCTTGTAATAGTTATTTACTGCTTAATTGTATACAAAATACTAGTAAAATATATTTCATGACATCTCCAGGACACCTGCCCATCAGGCATGCATTCTACTCCTTCAATGCTTCATTTATGGATGAGCAATGACATTCGTGGAAGATTGTCATTGATTCAGGTGATGAGTCACGACTAGAAGATGATTCCTCTTTAGATACTTCTTTCGTTGATTAAAAGTAATAAGTCGATATTATTCTTTTTTCTTCTGGTATGTGAATCCCTCGAAGACCACATAGATGAGGAAATATTTATCATGAAACTATATTGATTATTCTACCATGATGGATAGTTGGAAGCGTTATCCTCAACTCCTATTTCATCTTTATTAACCTGTATTGAGTTTTTCCCACAAAACCCATGATTGACAAGGCCTTACTTATTTCTTCGTCCGTCATAGGTTCCTCTTGATCTTCTTCAAAGCCGAATGTTACTGCAATCATTCCTGGATTAAGAATAATATCAACAAAGTGAATGATAGACTTGATGTAATTTCCACTAGGAATCCTAGCACTCTGATGAAATTCAATCAGCTTGGTTGGATATGTGAGACATTGAGCAGTTATAATGATGTTCAAATGATTGTTCATCAAATTATTAACAATATTTTTGATGCCTTTCCCATATTCCTCAAAGATTTTGAGATCAAGCTCATACTCAACATTAATCTTATATGATTCACGTGCCATGTTTTGAGTCTAATCTTGACGAAAGCCCTAAATTGAACTAAAGGATGAATGAGAAGCGGGAAAGGAAGAAAACAACTTCTATAGACGTTACTGAAGATCTTTTTCTTTGCTTTATTTATTTTGATTTGACTATGCTATTTAAACGGAGAGAAAGACGGTGTTTGCTTAGACGATTTCTAGAAACAACTTATTATATCCTTTAGCGCTAAATGGAAATCGACAGTCGTCGAAATCTCAACTTAGCAAATCTTTCATGCTATACATGCGATCGACTAGATATAATTATTCTTATTTTATTATAGCCTCTATATTTTGATGTCATAATGAGTTGATATTATTTTTATTCAATGAATAGATTTTATCATTTTAGCTTTAAATTAGCTTATTTCACCTTATTTTATTCTTAAATATTTTTATATTATTTTATGATTTAGATATTAGAACTTTGGATTGATTAACCTTATTCCTTCAATTATTATTTAAAATAGGAACAAAATGTGACTTTGGTACAATATGTTGTTGTAGTGAAGAGTTCAACTAGTAACTTGGTGTATTAGGATGACTGAAGTACGTAACCATCATTATTTGAGATTATTGGTTGATTATACTAGCAGTCCTTCCTAAAATGTCCAATTTTATTGCAGCAATAAAAACTAAATCTTTTAAATATATTCTTTCTTTTCATAAAAATTGGTTGATTTGAATATAACTTTATTTAAGAGGAGGAGAAAATTTTTCTCTGACAGACATTATTCTTGTTCTTGTTGAACAAGGACAATGTTATATATACCCCTTTAATATCTGTTTGATATTTTGAGGATTTTTGAATTTGAATGCAATGAATCTTATTAGTCATTAAATTGCTTGCCTCTAATATTTTTTGCAACAACTTTCACTCAGTTATAACATGTTTTCCTCTTAAAATTACTCTTTATGTATGATTCTCTGATTAAACATCATTGAAGAAGAGTAATCCTGAGTATAAGAAGAATTGAAAGAAAAGAAAATGGGTGTAAGAGCATGCTATGAAAAAGATAAATGAATGAATTTTTGTTCTCTTTAAAGCTCTAAGTATTCTTTGTATTGTATTTCTTTTTCTACTTTCTTCATGTAAAACCACTTATTAATCTATAAAATATGCTATACCAAATAGGGAGAGATTGATGAAAAAATCCTATTGATTTAGTATATCAGATTAAATAAGTGATTTAGGAAATGCATTATAAGTTGTATAAAAATGTTTTTTATTGTAATGTATAAATAAGGAAAGCTGACAGTATTGAAGGCCGAGGAAAGCTCTGTTTAAAAGAAGTCAGCTTACGTTGATTTCTCTTTACATAGAAATCGACGCACATCGAGAAGTAATCAACGGTTTGGTAGACTTACGTTGATTTCTCCAATGAATGACAAATGAAGATATGAGTAAATTAAGGTCATAATTGTCTTTCAAATCCAGTCATAGGTTCTCCTCTTATGGAGTGAGATTATATCGAATCAGAGAAGAGAAGGAAAGTATTGTGTTGGAACCGAGATTCGGCCCAACGAGGAGTTCAGACCCCTAATAGGGGGCAGCTAGCACTTACTGATCCCGCAGAGGACCTGACCGAAGACTTGGAACTAAATATCGACCCTTGGCTGCAACATGGAGGTCCCACCACACACCCGAAAGATCTTAGAGCGCTTCCCCTCCTAAGCCAAAGTTGAATCCAGGCACCTTGGAGAGCATGAGAAGCTAACCAAAGATGTCATAAGGAGGAAGAAGCAAAAGATCTGGAATGCTCTCCAAAGGTGCCCTTCAAGGTCTATATATAGTTTTTCTCTTCTGGTCTTCTAATAGCGTAACTCCGCCTTTTAGTTTTACTAATCACACCCCAAACTGGTCTGCTAACAGCCAAACTCCACTGTTCTGTAGGGCTATTGACAGCCCACCAAGGGTATCTAGGTAATTTCACCTCTAGACCCTTACTGGGCGAATGGCCCGTGAAGGCGCCACTCGCCAGTCTTCCCGCGAGCGGGGTTCGCGAGATCTCCCAACACGAGTGGCTCGTGAAGGCACCACTCGCTATCCCCCTGACGCTATGAATACCAGGCTGGGTCGCTCACGCGAGGCGACGAGCCCCCACTCGCCTCGATGTTTTCTAAATGCACCCCAAAGCGGCGAGCATACACTTGCCACGCCCTCACACTACGCCTGCTGCCGAAGCCGCCAAAATGCCTCATTCGGAAGAAGCCCAAGCTGGGGGTACTCGAGGTCTGTCTGTGGATAGAGAGGCTAGATCATCTTGAGGCCGTATCTAGGGATAGATTGGCTAAAGCCAACCAATTATTATGTAGAAGAGTCGGTATAGAAACCAAAAGGGTTTTACGCATTCGCCTCAATCCCAAAGGTCATTGGGATAAGATTTTGTAATCATTTCTAAATCAATGATATTATCCGTTTTTCTCTAATATTGTATTGCTATCTTTGATCGTTGAAATCTAAATGGAAAGGTATTCTCTGTCACTAATGCCGAGCGGTAACGCTATCGCTGACGTTAGCAACATAGTGCTCATCTCTCGTACCTAATACAAACCACTTACATAAGAAGCTTACTATAGTGTTTAATCTGAGATATCCTTATATATAAATACTGTCAACGTATTTGAATAAACTCAATTAAGTTAAAAAGTTTTAAATCCCTTATTCACCCCCCTCTAAGGGCGCCTACAGATCCAACAAGTGGTATCAGAGTGGGTTTATTCCAAAATGGTCTAATGGCAACCTAAAGCTTGCAATTACTAGTTACCTCCTTCTCTAAATTCAAATAAGTCGAATGCGGTGATTTTTCATAGAAGTAAAGCAGTATAGAATATTGTGAAAATTTTTGAAATACTTTTTATCAGTTGGAAAAGAAGCAGTCTTGTATTTCGGATTTTCTGTGTATGTTGAAATGATGCATGCAAATAATACTAGGTAAGAATGTTTGATTAAATTATCTTGCAACGATTTTTATGGAAGAAATCCCCATCTCTCAAATCTCGGAAATCTTAATATCCTATATTCCCTTAGCTATCTCTAACTTAGGAAGAATGAAGAATATTGCATAGAGTAAAAATCAAATCTATTAGCAAGAGGAGGGAATCTCTTCCTCTCTTCTTTACTACGACGAACTTGTGGTATATTGTACTCTTATCTCAAATCTCAAAATACATCGCAAGGGTAAAAACTCCTACTTAAAAATTTATACCACTCGTCTCTCAATTCTCGTAGCAAAATAGAAGATGAAAGCATACGCCAAAAGTTTCATTAACAAATTCAAAAGTTCCACCGAGAAGAATTCATCAAACAAACTCAACATAAGAAAATTTATACTATCAAAACACACACAGTACTCTCTTCATACAAGAATTAGAGAGTTTAGTTCATTACTAAGAAAGAACGCCGCAAAGAGAGATCTTACAGTACATGGCGACTGAAATTCAGTTTTTCCCTTTCCTCCAGTTTTTCTCCTTTTTCAAAAATGATAGAAGATAGATCCTCCTTGTTTTTCTCTCCATCTTACCTTATGTAGTCATATGCCAACTTTGGAAGCACCATATGGCTGAATAGATGTGTCTTTTCATTATAAAACTGTCAGGTTTAAAAAAATTTTGGAGATTGAATTTTTTGAATTCCGCCGATTTGTTGCAACAAATGGAAATTTGTTGCAATAAATAATTTCTGCACAGTTTGCCTGGAGTGAACGAAATTGTATTTGTTGTAACAAATCAAAATTTGTTACAACAAATTATTTTCCAGATTTTTTTTCATAAGGCTGCGCTGGAATTGTTGTGACCTTGTTGCAACATGTTCTTGGCTTTAATATATGATGACCCTTTTGATGCTAAGTTAGACTATTTGCATTTCCTGCGATAAAATATACAAAAGCAACAGTAATAACCGAGCTTAATCCAAATAATAATGTATTCATTTATATATACTTTTTATTCATATTCATCAAATAAATTAGCTTAAGGGTTAAAATAATGGATCAAGATAACTTCTTTTTAGGAAGTTATCAGTAAGCTCTTCTTTTAAGTTTGAATTTTCATTAGTTAGTTTATTAATTTATGTTGCTTTCATATATATCTGATTTCTTAGTTCACAATTAATTAACAGAATATTGATTTTCTTTCTTAAGATTTCTAGTTCTTCCTTAATTGTTTCAATTTCTGTTTGAAGATTAAGATAGTCTTGGCAAAAATCTTTATACAATTTTTAAAATCTTCTGAAGAGAAATCAAATTCATCAAATAAGGATACCTGATCTTCTTCAGTTGAGTCTTCTAAAGCCATTAAACAGGCTTCTTCAGCAGCACATTCTTCATCACGGTTAGATGAAGAGGAACTTGACTCAGATTCTGAGTCACTCCAGGTTTCAGCCATGAAACCTTTTCCCTTCTTCTAGTCCTTCTTCCTGAAGGACTTCTTCTTTTGAAAGTTCTCATATTGTGATATGAGAAGGGACTTCATGTCCTTTCTTTCATCTGAGCTACCTTCTACCAATCTGGATAGTGACTCCCAGATCTCCTTTGTTGATTGGCAGTAAGCCACATTCTAGAATAGGTCATCTGACATTGTTGATACCAGAATGCTCATGGCCTTTGCACCATATGCCTTCAGCTTCTTCTCAGCATCAGTCCATTCAGCTCTAGGGGTATAATTTCTTGTGTCACAAATCCACTTGCATCTTTTCTGAATGGCACTGGAGGACCTGATACAATGACATCAAAGATGTCTTCATCAATAAAATTCATATAATGTTTTATTCTGGCCTTCCAGAGTGTAAACTTATTCAGATTACACACTGGCGGTCTTGTGGATGCATAGTCCTTAACTAATTTATTTGAAAATAGTTTTAAGATATATAATTTTGAGTGAGAGTTTCTTTTGATCAAGGTGTTAACCTTTTTGTGATCAACCTCCCTCTGATACCAATTGAAAGTGAAAAGTGAGTCCTTTGAGTATTCTCTAGTGGGGGGGGGGGGGGTGAATAGAGTTTAAATACTTTTCTTCAAATTATGCACAACAATAAATTAAACTAACAACTATGCATTTTGATTTCCAATCCAGAATAAAATAAACACAAATATGCAGAAATAAAGAATGGATAACACAAAAATTTCACAGCACAGATTGGACAAGATATATTGTGGTTCCAAAAATGTATTTATTACATCTCTGGAGTCCTATCCATTCTTAGTTAAGAACGACCCATTAGAATTCAAATCATTTCCAATTATGAATTCTGAATCGGCTTTAGAAAAGAATACAAAAAGTATTCTAATTATGTGACTGTATTTGATGTAACGTCGAATACATTTGCCTTCTTATCGACGCACTTCTGAGTTCTAATAGAAGATGCTTCGAAATCCTCCCCATCTTAGAAATGAACTATGATGTCGATGTTGCGTCAAATACTTATCGACGTATCCGTCGAGGTGAAGGCCTAAACTCTGAGCTCTTCCTTTTGCGTCGAATGTAATTCTAAGTTGTGTCGATTTCAATGTTGCTTTGACTGGCACTGCCTTCTGCGTCGAGTACATTTCAACATTGCGTCGACTTCAACTGATGCATCCGCTACCATCCTGAGTTATCCTTACTTTTATTCGAAGTTACTTCAACTTGCTGTCGAAGCTACGTCGACTTCTATTCGACGCAGATTTAATTCAACTAAATTTTGCACTCTTTCGGACTGGTCTTTGACACCCTGATGTGAGTGTGACATCCTATGATATCTAATGACCAAATTACCCTCTATATACAACATGGGTAATGAATCCTAGATGATGAAATCACTTTTACATAATTTGTAAGATAAATTCAGAGGATGTTTTTCCCAACACATTAAAAGAACATCAGTTTGCATCATATGTTGACATAGTTTGACCTTTGCATCCCGTAGGGTATCTAACCATACGACCTCACTGTCATGATAAAATAGTGATAGCAGCTGGTATCTCCACTTCTGGGTATGCTCATACCTCAACATCTATACGACATTACGAGTAAAGACACTTGAGCTTTACGATGGAATTACACACGACGCCCCTACGCCCCTATGCCTCAAACATGATTATCCAATTCGTATACGATGAATTTGAGTATAAAGACACTAAACTTTGCATCGACACTACAAAAAAAGAACTTGAACTCGAGACATTTTTGGCACAATTATACGTGTGGAAATGCATGAATACCTTAACACCAATCCTACGACGTCATCATATGCAGACCCCAAAGTCATGACATTTCCAATGAACTATTTACTAGCTTACGCAACCTTGCGACATCATAATCAAGTAATACAAATATGGGCACGCTCACCCACGTTCCTACGTTCACGGTCAACGGATATCACTATCTTCTAGCCCACCTCACCCTGCGATAACAACAATTTACCATTCTAAAATTTTACCAAGGACGCTATCATGAATTCATTACACGACCATGAAACACTTACAGTCATTGAACTACGATCATTCACCAATCATTTTCTATGCCATAAAACCCATTGAAGGCTAATTTGGAGGTCGATAATCTTGGGTTTTCACTAGGAATATTATGTACTTCCAAGTCCCCAAACCCCGCATAAGATACAATGCATTTATTAGAGAAATTCTCTGGCACAGATACTAGGTCAAACCTAAATGCAATGTCATACAAATCTTCACCGATATGAGCCTATGGCCACTAGTAGGCTTCACACAATGACTAAATTCTCAACAATTGCCGGATTTCTAATGCATTTCATGTCGGATATGCAATCCCTCTCCCCGAGGTTCTAGCGAACCGAAGGAGGTCATGTCCTCTGATAATTAGAAGACGAGACTCTTCTTATGAGAGCAAATCAAAATGAAATGGACAAACCTCATCCTAAAATAGAGGAGAAGAATCGTTACCTTCGATGCACGCTTCAGGGCCATGGAAACTTTGAAAAAGTGATGGAGTTGATCGCAATGAACTCCTCTCCGCGAATCCGGTCTCGACTTGAAGTTCAGAGCTCCGGAGCACGTCCAATGGCGGATTCTTCTTCCTCTCCCTCCTCCTTTCTCTCCTATTTCTCAAACATACGTGTAAGAAGAAACCAAGTGAAATGGGCCTAAAATCAGCTCATTCTCGACCTAATAGCATCAGGAAAAGGTCCTAGCAATGTAATCTCAAAATCCCACATCAAATGACTCAAAATTTGTGTTTCAAACGAGGTACAACCCCATGCATAGCTTCAGACACGACATTATAACAGGTCGTGTAGCTCTCAGGATAAAATCACTGAACACGGTTCGAAACTGGGCATGTACATGCCTTGGGAAACAGTCGTGTTGCTGGACATGTAGCCCTACATGGCCGCTTACATGCCTATGTACAACAAATCCCCAAGCTATGTATAGCTCGAGATGGAGGAATGTCAACCTGGGCATCTGTCGTGTTCCTAGGCGTGTCAAACTATATGACTATTAACCAAGCTATGTAAATTGAATCCTCCTACCAGTGTAGCTCTCGGTGTGAGAGGTTTCTGTACATGACCTATGCACGACCATGTAGATTCATTCTTAGCTCTAAATGGACCCCAAAGTGACCCCAAGATACTTCACTCCCATAAGGCACCAAGCAATCATCTTAGGGCACTAACATCTTAAAATCAGGGTGTTATAACTCTCCCCCATTAAATAAATTTCACCCCAAAATTTTAAGAATAGTAAATACTCTACTTTTTGTACCCGAGGGAACAACTCGGGGTATTCCTCGCATATAGTTTGCTCTCACTTCCAAGAGATATCCGCATGGACACAGTTGTCCCATCGAACCTTAACCATCTTTATTGCTTTGTTGCATAATTTCCTAACTTCAGTGTCTTCAATGCAAATGGACTTGACCTTGATCGTTAACTCACCATCGACTGACACGTCATCGTCTTCCGCAACAATCTGAGTAGACTCTTACACTACCTTCCACAACACAGATATATTTAGAACAACATGTAATCCATTAAGCTTTGTTGATAGTGCAAGCCGATAAGCGGTATCACCAAAGCGCTTCGTAATTTCAAACGATCCCAAGTACCTCAGACTTAGATATTTCAAGTGTCAGATCCTCAACACTCCCTTGAGTGGTTTAATTTAAAATTAATCTAGTCATCTACGACAAACTCTACATTCTGGTGCTTGACATTATAGTACCTCACCTGCATATCCTTGGTAATTAGCAATATCTCGTGTATTGCCCGAATCATCATATTCACCTCATCAACATCTTTGCACTGAAATAACTTCGTGTCGCTCGTCTCCACCCAAGACAAGGGCGTTCGACATTTCCTACCATATAGCGCCTCGAAGGGAGGCATCTGAATGCTAGCTTAGTAGCTGTTGTTATAAAAAAATTCAATCATATAGAGTTGGTCTTCCCATCTCTTTCCAAAGTCTAAGATGCATATCCAGAGCATATCCTCCATGGTCCTGTTGTCCCTCACAGTCTGCCCATACATTTGTGGATGGAAAGCAGTGCTAAACTTAAACTCGGTACCCAACAAGTTATGAATAAGCCTCTAATCGTTGTAATTGAAACGCCCATCCCGATCACTTACAATGCTACACAGAACACCATGTAATCGTAATATGTTCTCAATATACATCTTGACCAGTTTATCCACCGAATCATCCTTTCAGTTTGGAATAAAGTGTGACACCTTGGTCAAACGATCAATGATCACTCAGACAGTGTCATTTCCCTGCTAGAGTCTTGGAAATATGTGCATAAAGTCCATTGATATATTGTCAAACTTCCATTCCAGAATCAGTAAGGACTTTAGAAATCCACCAGGTCATTGGAATTCAGACTTCATAAGTGAACAATGTGACACCTTGCCATGTAATCTACAATGTCCTTCTTAATACCTGGACACCAAAACATCCTCTTCATGTCCATATACATTTTTGTGCTCCCCGGATGAATTGAGTATTTCATAAAATACACCTCATACTTTAATTAATCACGTAGTTTCCCAAAATTGGGGACCCACAATCTACCATCTTTCTGTAGAAGTACATATATATAGGAAAACTAAGTGTTTGACCCCTCCATAGTCTCCGCCACATAGCGTTTCATCCTCTCATCAAGCTCTAAAGCATATCGAACTCAGTCCGTAATGTCGTATTGGACCTCCGTCCAATTCAAGCATGTTGTAATTGTCATACCCTGATCAACATAAGTGATCTCAAGTGCCTCCAGATCATGAATCAAATGTTCATCATGAGTAAGAGTCCAATTCACTTGCATTGTCTCCTGTCTGCTTAATGCATCATCAACAACATTTCCCTTCCAGTGAGTGTAGTGGATATTAAAGTTGTAGTCCCCCAGGAACTCCATCCACCTCCTTTGCCTCGTATTCAGCTCTATTTGATTAACAAGTACATCAAGATCTTATGCTCCGTGAAGATGTTGATCTTCACGCCATACAAGTAATGTTGTCACAACTTCAACGTAAACACCATGACCGCTAACTCCAAGTCGTGGACTGGGTAGTTTCGCTCATGTACCTTCAATTGACATGAACTGTATGCAGTCACCTTCCTGCATAAATCACAACCTAAGCAACTCCTTGATGTATCACTATATACTTGGTAGCATTCCGTCCAGCACAGAGAACACAATGTCTGCATCGAGATCAGTCGACTCTTTAGTTCCTTGAAGGCTCGTGCACACTCTGGTGTCCAAATGAACTTATGATCTTTCCTAGTTAACATGGTGAGAGGAAGTGTGATCCTCAAAATGTGCTCCACGAAGCCACCTGTGGTAGCCAACAAGTCCCAAAAAGCTTCAGAATTCCATCAAACTCCTCAGCATATGCAATCACAGATCGGTGTTATCTTCGAAGGATCCACTGCAATGCTATCTCCGCTAACCACATGACCCAAGAACGTCATAGACGAAATCTAAAACTCTCATTTGGAGAACTTAGCATAAAATTGATGCTTCCTCAAGATACTCAATACCGTGTGTTGGTGATCCACATGCTCTTCCTCTGATTTGGAGTAAACCAGAATATCATTAATAAAGATGATGACAAACCGGTCTAAGTATTCTCAGATTGTCCTATTCATCAGATCCTTGAATACCAATGGCATGTTAGAGAGACCAAAAAATATCACAGTGAACTCATAGTTCCCGTAGTGGGTATTGAACGTCGTCTTAGGAATATCACATTACTGAATCCTCAAATGTTAATAACTGGACTTCAAGTCCAACTTCAAATACATAGTCGAACTAACTAGTTGGTCAAATAAGTCATCAATGTGTGGGATCAGATACTTTTTCTTCTCTGTTAACTTATTTAATTCCTGATAATTTACACATAGACGCAAGTTTCTGTCCTTATTTTTCACAAATAGGACCGGTGCACCCCAAGGTGAAGAACTCTGGCATACGTAGCATTGCTATATCAACACTTGCAGTTGTACGTAGCTTTGCTCTATCAACTCTTGTAGTTGTACGCAGCTTTGCTCTAGCAACTCTTGCAGTTGTACATAGCCTTATTCTAGTAACTCTTGCATTTGTACCTTCATCCTTGTTATTCCCTTTGGCGATATACGATAAGGTAAGCTTGACACAGGCTTGACACCCTACACTAGCTCAATACAAAAGTCAATCACAAGCTGAAGCAGTCCCCAGGGAGCTCATTAGGAAACACATTCGCGTACCCTGCCACAACCAGAATGTCACCTAAACTGTGCTTGTGCTTTGAAACCTCCATTAGAGTGAATAATAACTCAACACCTTTCCAAACTGCTCTGACCACATGTAGGGAATCCATGTAAGACCCCCCTCCCAAAAACTGAGCACGATCGATGGAATCCTTATGCCAAGAGCAGCCTCCATACTGTAGTGTTAACACATGGCTAAAACCTACCACATGATGCCTACCATGTAAGGCAATACATCATCACTTCACATAACTAACCTATAAAGAGGGTAACTAAAGTACGAAACATGAAGTCCCAATCACATAAGAATGACATAAGATACAAAATCTATAGTATCCAAATATAACAACAAAAACTATGGCAAAAACATGCCCTATAATATCTACAGTCCAAGAGTACAAAAGTAAGCCCTCACATCTCTCATAGTCAAAATGTCCTTTGGGATCAAGGCTGGGGCTTCAAATATTAGTATAATCAAAAGCAAGTGACAGGAATTGAGGGCATATAAATTATAAGCAGCTTACATAAAATATGAATAAACAATTCTAGTAAGGATGCATCATATAAGTGAGCATTAACGGGCAAAGTAAGGTAAGAATTGCAATTAACTTTAACTTATTAGAATGCCTGGAAGGTAGGTAGAATGCTAAGAATTACTCTAGAGGGGGTGAATAGAGGATTTAAAATTCCTTTTTATCTTTTAATCATTCATAACACATACCAAAAATTGGTTTGTTTTTGTAGCGGAAATTATAAAGTAAAGTAATAAGCAAACAAAACTATACAGATCTATGCAATCCATAAGACACAAAGTATTTTATAGAGGTTCCCCAAATTTGGGTACATCCCCTCTTCTAACCCTTGGTAGGATATCCACTAGACAATGCTGAGCCTTTTGATAATGGGACTTTTATAACCAATTACAACAGAATCTTTTGTTAAGGAGATTCTAAGAACCAATGGAGATTTTGACAAGGTATCTCCAACCGGAAGCATGTTGATAAGGTGGCTAAACCAATATGGGAGCCTTTTTATAAGGTTGACTCAAAACCACTCTAAGATCCTTTTGACAAGGTAGAACTTAAACTACTAAATCTTTTGAAGAGAAATTGGAAAACTCTATCAGAAAGTTATTGTAGAAAATCTATTTCCACAAGGTTGTCCTCTTCAGCAATCTTTGAGAACTTGGTTCTTTAAAAGCACTGTGTGGATTGTCTTATAGAAGATAGAATTTGTTGTTGATTCCTCCTGAGAGATCATATTAAATAGAGAGAGGTGTGAATCTGTCGAGGAAGAATATCTGATGATGCCCTTTGAATCTTTAGAGAAAACTATTTTCATATCTAGAGAAGATGATCTCGTCGATTGGTATTCTCCTATCAAAACTTTTTGAGGAAGAAGAAGATGAAGAAGGAGACAAGAGAGAGCTTCTTCACAATTGCATCTATACTCTGTCTGATATATTATTCTTCATTCAGAATAGGAATGTGTGTATATATAGGCTGCAGAATAAATCTATTGGCAGATGTGATTGAATCAGAGAGAAGACCTTCCTTAATGAGATCTTTAACCGTCATGATTAAATCTGAACCATTGCCTTAATATGTTCAAATTTCATTCGAAATTATTCTGTATGGAAGTCGACACAAGGCTTCTTGAATTTCGACATCTTGTCGACGTAAGTTGAGATATATATACGACAACGATATATCAAAGTATGCATTTATACTTATGCTCTGACGTCTCCTTAAAGAGATCTCGACATATAGGAGTGTAAATGTCAGTCTTCATGTGTTAACTACTAGTCAAAGCACATAGTAAGCTTCTTGATGTACGTCGATATCTTCCTGCATACTTCTCGATGTACGTCAATATCTTTCGTGTATACTTGTCGATGTAGGTTGACATCTTCTCAAAGTAAAGTCTTTTACTTAGCCATACTCTGAGTTCGTTGAGAACACTGATTCTTTTCTTGGCCATTCAGAATAACTCTAAGCTTCAGACTAAAGACAAATATTCCATCGATACATAAGGGCATTTTCCTATATCACTTTAATAACCTGATATGTCAAATCATAAAGAGATTTTTACCAATAATTTTCCCTTATTTGATATATCAGGTTTTACAAATCAAGTGATTTCAAAAATAAGAAAAGAATACATACTTTGAGATGAATACTGGAATACACATAGAGAATAGATAGACAAGATGATCAATGCACACCCCATTTATTTCTTAAAATATTTTCATCATAAAGCCTTTACATATGAACAAAAAGAGAAAATACATTTAAAGAGTAGAAGAAGAACTGAATCTAATTGTGCTTTTCCAAGAAGGCAGTCCGTGTGGTAATAAGAGCTTTTTGAGTGTTCTCAATATAGGCATATGCATTATTTTAGCCTTTTATGGTTTCTCTTGAACAATTCTATAAACATGAAGAAGATTTTCAAGATCATTCTTTGCATTCCAATGAGCTGCATTTATGGAATACCCTTTCTCAATAATCCTGGCTGCCAACTCATTTATGTATTCAATTTCTTTTCCAGGAGAGACTTGTCTGGGAGTTGAAAGATGAGCAATTTATGGTTCACTCTGCATTACTGTAAGATTTGGAGAAGATGATGATTTGATGAATTTAATGGTTCCAATGGTGCAGGTTTATCATTAGGACCTTTCTGTCTCCTCACATAGAAAACATACACATTTGAATCACATCCCAGGCATAATTTTTTATCCCTCTGAGTGACTCCTACAATAAATGCACCTGGATTCTTGGATTTATAAGCCTATAAGTAATCAACTTGGAATTTAAATTTCAGCTTTCTTTGATTTCCCTTCCTGAAGTTGAGCAATTAACTCAACTCTCCTTCTTAGAGTTTCTTGTTCATGAGCCTCAGCTTATGCTAGCCTATCATCCTCAATCCTTTTCAAGGCTTCCTATAGTGCTGGATCAACAAGAGGTATGAGAGAGGATTCTGCTAGATCCATTTTAATATGGGCATAAGGATTAGGAGCATTATAGGATTTTTTTCCTTCTTATAAACTTTCCTCTCAGCTTTAGAGAACTGCTGCCATTTAGCTCCATAACCTTTTCCCTTCCATCCTCTCTTCCCTCTGTTTAGAACATTCCTAGAGAAGGGTGCCTTGGATGCAGAAGGAGTTGGAAGAAGAACTTTTCTAGAAGAAATAACAGAAGTAGGAGAATGAACTTGATAAGTCTCAGGTAGTGTCAACACATCAGGATGCGGAATTGGAACTCTTTGAAAGATAATGATTATGTTAGCAGGATCATTAGAAATATAATGATGAGTATGATCAACAAAATCATCTGTCTATGTATCCCGGTGAGTATATGGCTGTGTATCAATATCCATACTTTCTGTAGGAGAAAAAGGAAGAGAAGACCCATGCCACATTTTAGGAGAGCTATATGCATCAGCATGCTCCCCCTGATTGTGAGGCTCCCTCTAAGTCAAAGCTTCTTCCATAGAATGGATATCATGAAGAACATCCTGAATTAGGGACAACAACAGATAACTCATCTTCATCAATTTCAATTATAGTGTTTCCAGCAACCTTATTTGAATTAATGTAAACATCAATCTTAGTGCCTTCATCTGAGTTTGAAGCATGCTCATCATCATTATCATCAGCAACCTCAGCAACCTCAACAGTAGCAATATCAACAACTTTATCATAATTATACTCATCACCATCAACAACATCATCAACCATACCATAACCACCAATGTTAGCATTAACATCCATCTCCCTCTTCTTAACTTCATGAAGAAGTGAAGTCAAGAATTATTTGCTGGCAGTATAGGACTCAACCAATTGAGTCAGTACTTCAACAGAAGTTGTTAAACCATTAATCTTTAGATCAAGAGCTTCAAGTTTCAGATGTAAACTATTAGATACACATTTTAGTTGAGAGGAGAAGGAGGATATCATATCCTATTTTAATTGAGTAAGAAGGGTTCTCAATTCAGTATCTAGAACATGAGGTGATGGCGAAGGTAAAAAAAGTAGAAGAGATTTGAATCCTTGAAGATGGTAGTGGTGCTTGTGTAGGAATGTCAAGTTGAGGAGTAATATCATGACGTGGAGGAGGAAGTAAGGTGTTCACAGGAGGAACATGAGCCTCAGTTAAGGAGAGTGGTGGAGAAGGTATAGAATGGATTTCGGTAGGAAGAGAAGTAGATGAAGCAATCGATGGTTGAGTAGGGAGAATTTTTCTCTTGATCTGTCTTTCCCATTTACCAAAGAGTTGAATTGTCAACCTCTTTCCCGAAGGTTTGTGAACCCCCTTAGATAAACACATTGCTGGGAATGAATGTTGCAACACCATGTTCAACATTATTTCATAAGAGATTTCTACATGACCCCTCAATCTGGTCTGGATTAATCTCTTCAGATACCTCCCCAAATGTATCTTCTTTTTCAGAATTAAAATCCCCATTACTTGCAGATGTGCCCTGAGAATTGCATTGTGAGCAGACACTTTGCACATCAGGACTTTGACACATGTTTGCAAGGAGCTGTAATTGCTCAGATACTTCTTTCTTCTTCATGTTAGATGATTTTCTTCCAGTGGATTCCATTATCTTCAAAACCTCAGCTATTTCTGGCTCAGTAAGAATATCTTCTCTAGGACCAGTTGGTAGATTAAAATTTGCAGATAGTTCAGCTTCAGTAATTCTGATCTCAAGCTCATTGACGGTAGCATATATGATACCATCCAATGTCAGATCAATAGAGGAGCAGAAGGGTTGGATCTCATCATGTTGCAGTCGAGAACAACCAGAAAACCAATTTCGGCTCTTGTTCAAGAAATAAATTTTACATTACAAAACTTCTTATATGTGCCCAAGAATGACTCAAAATCCAAATCAAATCCAGAATTGATCATTGGTATTGTCTTTATATATCGGTCGAGCCCTTATACATTTTCTCAGAGCAAGAATCAACCTAGGTCTCAATGTATAGTAATCGACGTATACATAATGTTAGTCAATGCACAAGAGGTCGACACATGACATTATATCAAAGCTTTCATATAATGTTGGGAAAAACCCTTGTGATTTATCTAATAAATTATTTAAAGTGATTTCACCAGTTAGGTTATATTACCCATATTATATAGAAAGAGTAAATTGGTCATTAGATGTCTTACGATGTCACACTCATCTTGGAGTGTCAAGGTCAGGTCAAGATAATCACAAAGTTAGTTAAGTTAAGACTTATGTCGAATGAAAGTCGACGCAACTTCGACTTGATGTCGACACAACTCTGACTAGATGTCCAAGTAACTTAATCAGCCTTATAAATCAAGTCGACGCAACGTCAAAAGGGACTCGATGTTAAAAGAAGAGCTTGTTGAAGCCATCTTATAAGTCGACGTAACTTCGACTTCAATTCGACGCAGAAGATAAAGTTCAAGTCCAAGTCTTCAACTCGACGGATACGTTGATAAGGAATCGACGTAACGTTGACATCTGAGTTCAACCAGAGCTAAGAAGGAATTCAAAGCTACTCCTATAAGAACTCAGATGTGCGTCGACATGAAGAATGATGAAGTCGACGCAACGTCGAATACCGTCTAAAAATGAAGCTTTTTCTGCTGTCCTTTTAACACCTTTTTAGAAGAACCACAAAGCTAAAGACAGTTCTCCAACGACTCGTTTTTTGCCAAGAATAAAATGGAGTATTACAGGACACATCAACAACATTATTGGAAGGTATTCAAATCTGATGGACAGGTAAGAATCAAAAGAAGAAAGGGAAATCAACTGTCCAATAAGAATTCCTTTTCAGTACAGCCTAAAAGGAGAAAGAAATTCAAATTCCAAATATATAGAATAAGTAGGCTGAAGAGGAGAAGAAATATAGAGCATTGATTACATTATTATTCATTTGTCAAAAAGGGTTCTTCTGCTTCTTCCTCATTCAACCCTAAGATAGAAAAACAAGTACGTTCTCTCTGCACATGAAAAGGATACAGCTGCTTCTTCTTCATCACACAACAACTAGTTTACAAGAAGTGCTCAGAGAATAAGGATCAAGCAAATAACCCTTGCAATCATCACAATCATAAGCATGGGTTCATCATATTCAGATCCAGTGAAAAACAGAAGCTGTTGTTCATGAGAAATTGCTTCTGAAGAATTCTGAAAGCAGAATTCTATTCTCCCTCTTCTTTCTATCTTCTCTTTTATTCTTCAACTGTAAAAGAGTTTTATTAATCCCTCTTTCAAAGGATTCAATGGTTCTAAGAGTCTCCTTATCAAAAGACTCAGTGGTTCTAAGAATCTCCTTATCAAAAGACTCAGTGGTTCTAAGAGTCTCCTTATCAAAAGACTCAGGCACAGGTTGTTCAATCCTACCAGGGAGGTAGAAAAGAGTACCCACATTTTGGGGAACCTCTATAAAAATTCCTGTGTCCTCTGTGTTTGATTTTCAGTGCTGTCCCTATTTCCAGTTTTCTGTGTTTATATTTCCTGCAATCCGTGTTTGCTTTATTCTGTCTTTTGGATTGTTGATTGCATAATACTTAGTGTTTTTATTGTGTGTGCATAATTATGGTAGAAAATATTTAAAACTCTATTCACCCCCCTCTAGAGAATACTCAGAGGCACACTGTGTACTTTCAATTAGTATCAGAGGGAGGTTGATCATTAAAAGGTTAGCACCTTGATCAAAAGATCTCCTCTCATTTCTTTACTATAAATTAGTTAAAAACTATTTTCTAAAGGAAATGAGTTCTAAGGATTATGCATCAACAAGAACACCAGTGTGTAACCTAAATAAGTTTACACTCTAGAAGGCCAGAATAATGCTTTACATGAACACTATTGTTGAAGACATTTTTAATGTCATTATTATAGGTCTCCTAGTCCCAGTGAGAAAAGATGTTAGTGGGACAGTAACACAAACTGTAGTCCCCAGAGTAGAGTGGACTGATGCTGAGAAGAAGGTGAAGACATGTGATGCCAAAGCCATGAATATCCTGGTGTCAACTATGTCAGATGACATATTTCAAAAAATTGCTGATTGCAACTTTGCCAAAGAAATCTGGGAATCTCTTTCCAGATTAGCAGAAGGCAACTCTGATGAAAGAAAGGACAAGAAGTCTCTTCTCATATCCCAATATGAGAACTTTAAGAAAAAGGCTGATGAAAGCATAGCTAAAATGTATGACAGGTTCAACTTCATCATAAATGTGCTAAGAAGGCTTGATAAAGAAATTTCTCTAACAGAAATTAATGACAAGCTCCTCATGTGCTACCCAAGCACATGAGACTCAAGAATCTTTGCCATCAGAGATTCTAGATGTCTCAGAGAAATATCAACAGATGCTCTGCTAGGGAAGCTCAAGTCCTATGAGCTCTTACTAAAAAGCAGAGCTTAGTCAGAAGCCCATGAGAGAATCTCAACTCCTAAAGAAAGGACACTTGCATTAAAGACTGCTGAAGCAGAGCCTTCCACCTCTGAAGAAGAGATGTTTAATCTCTTGGCTAAAAGATTCGCGAGATGGGTCAAGACAGAGGACTCCAGAAGGAAAGAGAGGAGTTCAAGCAAACCATGGTATGACAAAACTCCTAAACAGGAAAATATCTGCTTCTCTTGCAGAAAACCTGGACACTTTTCCACTGAATGTCCTGAAGAAGAAAAGAACAAAAGCAACAAGCAGAAGAAGGAGCACAAGAAGAAATGCTTCATGAGGAAGGATAAAAAAAGAGGAAAAAGTTTCATTACTGAAACCTGGAGCGATTCAGAGTCTGAGCCAAGCTCCTCCTCATTTGATAGTGATGAAGAGTGTGGAACTGAAGAAGTCTGTTTAATGGCTCTGGAAGACTCTACTACTGAAAATCAGGTAACAATTTTTGATGATTTTCATTTTTCTTCAGATGATTTTGATTTTTCTTCAGAAGATTTTAAAGATTGTTTCAAGGATTTCTGCCAAGATTACATTAACAGTCAAAAGGAACTTAACATAATCAGAATAGAACTGGAAGACCTTAGGAAAGACATGTTGTACTCAGTTAACTATGATCTGAGTGGTCAATTGTTTAAGAAAGAAAAAGAAATATACACATTAGTTTATGATAATTCTGATTTAGAGAAAGAACTTACAAAGGCAAAAGCCTTTGAGGACTCACTCAATGAAAGGATTCAAAAGCTTAAGGATATCTCACAAAATCTCTCCAAGAGATTTGATCATCTTGATCTAGAATCACTACCATCCACTAGCTCACTAATCCCTAGCAAACTTGCTTGGAAAAATCCTGTAGCATTCATTAGGTCTAGCATGAATCAACCTAATAACAACTAAGAATCAGGAGAAGAATAAAATAATAAACCTAATAAACTCATTATATACATTATTTCTCCCTTCACATAACATGTTAGTCTCATCAAAAATTACATACATTATTTCTTCTATTTTAAATGGTCTTTTATTATAACATATATAAGCCATATTAGATGTAGAATATCCAATGAAGATTCCATCATCAGCTTTCTTGTCAAATTTGGCAAGATGGCTTTTACCATTGTTATGAATATAACAAATGCATCAAAATATCTCAAAATATGATATATTTTGAGTTTTGCTTTTCAACAACTCATAAGGGGTTTTACCCTCAGTGTTATGAATGAGATTTCTGTGGAGCACATAGTTACCTGTGTTAACTGCCTCTACCCAAAACGAAATAGGCAAGTTAGGCTCAGTTAATAATGTTCTACCTGGTTAAATCAGAGTTATGTTCTTTCTCTCAGCAACTACATTTTGTTGTGGAGTTCTAGGAGCTGAGAAGTTATGTCTGATCCCTTCATTCTCATAGAATTCAAACATCCTATGAGACTCAAACTCAGTGCCATGATCACTTTTGCTCATTACAACTGAAGTATTCTGTTAATTTTGGATTTGTTTGATGGTGCTTGAGAGAATCTTGAAGGTGTCAGAATTAGTTCTCTGAAAGAACACACAAGTGAATCTTGTAAAATCATCCACAATAACTAATGAGTATGAATTACCTCCTAAGCTATAGACAATAATGAGCCCAAATAAATCCATATAAAGAAGATACATGGTCCTAGAATACTCATTTTTATTTGCTCTCTTAAATGATGCTCTAGTTTGCTTACCCAATTGGCAAGCTCTACAAGGTTTTTCCTTAACATATCTACTTGTGGCAAACCTCTAACAAGGTTATCCTTGTAGAGTTTGGACACTATTTTTAGATTCAAGTGTCTTAGTCTTTTATGCCACAACTCAATATTGCTTACATTAGAATTAAATAGGCATATTTCATTCTAGTTAGATGAAAAATATATTATATAAACATTCTCTTTCCTATTACTAGTAAGAGATATACTACTTGTAATTGATGAAATAATTTGACATTGGGTGTGATTGAATACTTCCTTGTATTCCTTATCACACAGCTGACTTATGCTGATTAGGTTGTGCTTCAACCCTTTAACATAAACTACCTTGTCAAATGTTATTGACCCAACCTTGATCATCCCATAACATTGGGTTTGACCATATTTGGAGTCACCAAACATTACCTTAGGTCCAAGATTTATCCTATAACTTTCCAGCAAATACTTGTCTCCAGTCATATGTTCGGAGAAGCCACTGTCCAAGTACCACAACTGGTTTATGTTTGGACAGTTCCTTTCTTGCAACATACTTAGAAGTTATGTGGAACTAATATTATCTTGGGTCCAATTCATCCACTATAAGGTGTGACATAGGAGTATGAAGATCTATATCCTTGTACCCCTTAGGATGGGAGATTGCTGGTAGATTATACCAGCAATCTTTCATAAAGTGGCCAACTTTATGACATCAAAAATACTCATATTTATTATGCTTGTTTTTCTTATTAACCTGAGTAAAAGAGGGAAAAGGTCTTGTAAAAGATCCGTGCACTTTGTAGCTTTGCTTTGAATCAGCCATACATCGACTACTAGTTGACGCAGTATATATATATATATATATATATATATATATATATATATATATATCTTGACATACGTCGAGATAAATTTGACTTATGTTGAGATTTATTCAAGTAATTTGGTTGACTATTATCTTTGTTTATGGGAGCTTTCCTAGGATTCATCTTTGCTCTGGAGGAACTGAAGTTGTCCTTATATGACTTGCTTGTTCATTATTCCTCTTATGAAGAGTTTTTCTCCTAACATCATTTGATGTAAAGGGAATATCAGCTTGTAGATTTACTGGTTCTTTCCCTTTAGCACTTTAAATTTAATAGGATTTTTTCAGGCTGGTATAATGGGAGATTCAGACATTTGAGGAGAGTCAACACCCAGACTTAAGTTTTTTAAACCTGACTTGGAGGTTTTCTGAGATGGTCTTTAGACGTTGAGTCCTCCCATTCAAGTTATCCTCAAAGAGTTTAGCTTTGCTGAGTTCAACTTTCATATTTTCATTCTATAACTTTAGAGAATCAAGTTCTTCTCTCAGCCTACTATTCTCAACCATTAATTTATAATTTATTGCAATAAGGTCTTCTTCTTCTAATCTTTTAGTTAACTATGCTCTTTCTTCTCTCACATTTTTTATTTAATTTTCTGCAGCCAATTGGTCTTGACAGAAACCTTTGAATGCTTTTTAAAATCTTCAGAGGAAAAATCAAAATTCTCAAAACAGGTTACCTCAATGTCTTCTTCAGGAAGATCATTCTCTTCTCTAGTAATTTCCAGAGCTATCATGCAGATTTCTTCTGCTTTGCTCTCATTTTCATCAGTGCTGGCTGAACTTTCTTCAGTGCCATTCCAAGACTCTGATATGAATCCCATGCCCTTCTTTTTATTCTTCTTCTTAGAATCATACTTCTACTTATGATCCTTTTTCCTTCGTTTGGACTTTGTCTTCAATAAGATATGGGCACTCATGTGCAATGTGCCCAGGTTTCCTACATGAAAAACAAATAATTTACTTAGCTGGAGTTTTGTCATACATTGACCATGAGCTGCTTTTATCCTTCCTCCTATAATCTTCTGCCTTGATTCATTTCTTAAATCTTCTAGCTAGAAGACTCATTATCTCACTATCCATAGCCTGGTTTTCTTCATCAACAGTTTTAAGTGCTATGGAATTTTCTTTGGAAGAAGAAGAAGAGGTTTTCTACTTTGCTTCACCTTCAGCTCTTGTCTTAAGAAGTATTTCATATGATTTCAGTTTGCCAAGGAGAGCATCTCTGGTGATTTCTTTTTGATATCTGGCCTCTCTTATGGCCCAGATCCTTGCATCCCATGAGCCTGTGAAGCATATCCGAAGTTTATCATTTATCTATATGATAGAGATATCTTTGTCAGGGCTTCTCAGCTCACTGACAATAAGAATGAACATCTGGTATATGTCTATCATAGACTATTCAGGTCTCTTTTTAAGTTTTTATATTGAGAGATCAGAGATGATCTTCTGTCCTTTCTCTCATCAGAACTTCCTTCAAATATCCCTATCAATGAGCCTCAGATTTCTTTTACTGATTGACAATCAACAACCTTCTGGAATATATCATTTGCCATTGTTGATAATAGAATGTTCATTTCTTTGACATCACATGCCCTTGCCTTCTTTTCTTCTTTTGATAAATCAGCTTTTGTAATTTGCACATTTTTTCCATCTTTATCAATCCTAGTAAGACTAACTCGACCTGCAATAATAGAATAAAAAATATCTTCATCAATTGAGTTCATATATAGTTTTTTTCTTCTATATTTTTATGATGTAAAATTTTATAGATTACAGACACGAGGTCTGGTGGACACATAGTCTCTATTTTGTGTAGAGCTCATGATTAAAATTAGAAATCGCACAAGAAATTTTTACTCTTGGATCTTGTTCATGGTGTTAACATTTTCTTATGATCAACTTATATTTGATACAAATTGAAAGGTAGAGCAGAATGCTAAGAATTATTGCAGGGGGGGGGGGGGGGGGTGAATAGAGTATTTCAAATTATTTCTATCTTTTAATCATTCACAACATATGCCATAGATTGGTTTGTTTGTTTTTACAGCAGAAATTATACAGTAAAGTAATTAAAAAATAAAGCTATACAGATCTATGCAATCTAGAAGACACAAAGAATTTTATAGAGGTTCCCCAAATTTAGGTACATCCCTTCTTCTACCCCTTGGTAAGATATCCACTAAATAATGCTATGTCTTTTGATAAGGAGACTCTTAGAACTGATTACAACTGAATTTTTTATTAAGGAGATTACAAGAACCAAAGGAGATTTTGATAAGGTATCTCCAACCAGCAGCCTGCTGGTAAGGTTGTTAAACCAAGCTGAGAGCCTTTTTACAAGGTTGACTCAAAACCACTCCAAGATCCTTTTGACGAGGTAGATATTAAACCACTGAATCTTTTGCAAAGTGATTCTAAAAACTTTATTAGAAAGTTGTTGTAGGAAATCTATTTCCAGAAGGTTGTCCTCTTCAACAATCTTTGAGTACTTGGTTCTTTGAAAGCACTTTGTAGATTGTGTTATAATAGATAGAATTTGTTGTTGATTCCTCCTGAGAGATCAGATAATTTAATAGAGAGATGTGTGAATCTAGAGATTTTCAAAAAAAAAACGGGCCCAGGGGGCCGGCCCGAAAAAAGCCCGTCGAGGCCCGGGCCCGCGCAAAGCCCACCTGGGCTCGGGCCGGGCTTAGGGGGCCTAACTGGGCCCCCATATTAGGCAAATGCCCGACCCGGTTTACCGGGCTCTTGAAAAGCCCGGTTTGGCAGCATCAAGCTGCCATGGTAGCCTAAGGCCGGGCCGGGCCAGGGCCCGGCCTGGCCTGGCCCGACCATGGGGGCCTTGGCAGGATCCCATTTGGAGGGAAAGCCCGAGCCGGGCCCGGTTGGAGAAAATCCCGGGCCCGGTAGGCCTGGTCTCGGCCCGGGCTCGCCGGGCTTTTTGGACAGGCCTATGTGAATCTATCGAGGAAGAATATCCGATGAAGCCCTTTGAATCATCTGATAAAACAATCTTTAGATCTAGAGAAGATGATCTTGTTGATTGGTATTCTTCTATCAGAACTTCTTGAGGAGGAAGAAGATGAAGAAGGAGACTAGAGCACGAGAGAGAGACAACTTCTTCACATTTGCATTTATATTCTGTCTGATATATTATTATATATTCAGAATAAGAATGTGTACGTATATTTAGGCTGCAAAATAAATCTTGTCAGATGTGATTTAATCAGAGACAAGACCTTCCATAATTAGATCTTTAACCATCATGATTAAATCTGAATCATTGCCTTAATCTATTCAAATTACATTCAAAACTATTCTGTATGGATGTCAACACAAGGCTTCTTAAACTTTGACATCTTGTCGATGTAAGCTGAGGTATATATATATCGGATAAATGGATATACACTTAACACATATATAAGAATATACATGCCTTTTTGAAATACGGCTTATACGTGTATTTTTAGGAAAAGTGTTTAACATGAAAGTTGTAGATCTCGTTGAGATCTACAACTTTCATGTTGAATACTTTCCTGAAAATGCACGCACAATGCGTATTTTGGGCTCGATTGAAACCTGGGCGGAACTTTTGCGAATACACATTATTCTGCCCAGGTTTCAATCGGGCCCAAAATACGCATTGTACGTGTATTTTCATGAAAAGTGTTCAACATGAAAGTTGTACATCTCGACGAGATCTACAACTTTCATGTTGAACACTTTTCATGAAAATGCACGTATAAGCTGTATTTAAAAAAGGCGTGTATATAGAGGATATACACCTCACGCGTATTTACAACAAACCCTATATATATATATATATATACGAGCAAAACGGCACGGGCCTCCGGCCCTATGTGAGTGCAACGGTTTGGGCGGCGACATTTGTCGTGGGCGCTGACTCTCTCTCTCTCGTCGGGGCGGTGACATTTGTCGTGCTCGCTGACTCTTAGTGGGCTTCGCCGGCATTCGAGCGGGTTGAGCCCTCTTATGAGCGGGTTGCGCCCGCATATAGGCGGGCTTAGCCCGCATATGAGCCGACTACACCTTCATATGAGTAGGGTGCACCCGCATATAAGCACTGACTTTTATTCAAAACATATGCATATGAGTACTTAAAATGACCGTACAAAAATATGAATCAATATTCCTTTTTTTATTTTGTAAAATTTTTTATATTTTTACCTAAAAAATCAATTTCTCTCTACGTCTCTCTCTCCCTATCTCTATTCATATCCCTCTCTCATATAGGTATAGGAGGGCTATAAAGATTCCTTCTTCCTCTCTCCTCCTCACTTTTCTCACTTTCTTTCTCTCTCTCCATTCTAAGGATGAGATCAAAAGTTTGTCTCATTTTGAACGGCTAAGATTTTTTTTACCACTCCAAACTACTTCCTTATAGTAGTTAAAGATATATATATGTATATATATATGTATGTATATATGTATGTATATATGTATATATATGTATATATATACAACAAGGATATCTCAAAGTATGCCTTTATACTCATGCTCTGACTTCTCCTTAAAGAGATCTTGACATATAATAGTATAATAGTCTCTCTTCATGTGTTAACTACTAATTAAAGCACACAATAAGCTTCTTGACATACGTCGATATCTTCCTGCATACTTCTTGACGTACGTCGACATCTTCAGTGTATACTTGTCGACATAAGTTAACATCTTCTCAAAGTAAAATCTCTTACTTAGTCATACTCTGAGTTCTTTGAGAGCACTGATTCTTTGCTTGGTCATTATAAATAACTCTGAACTTGATACTAAAGACGAAATGTCATCTATACACAAGGGCATTTTCCTATATCACTTTAATCGAATATGTCAAATCATAAAGGGATTTTCCCAATAATACTCGTACTGACTTATAAGTTAAGGATCTTGTATATGCATAAAAGTAACTTATAATATAATAATGCCCATACAGACTTATATGATAAGGATCTCGATATGAAATTGAATGTAATGAAATGCAATAATATTGATAATGTGCATGCTAAGTGTATACAACCATGCATAACCTCTATGTCGACATAGACTCAGTCCAATTACTAAGTGGGTAGCTAACCTCACGGGCCTCATCGTCGTGGCAAGAAGATAATAGCAGATCGGACAATCTACGCTTCTAGGTAAGTGACACACTACTAACCTAGGCAAATAATGAATAATATTAGCTCGTTTCTGTACTATTATCAATTGACTCCTGCTAAGCCAGCATAGTCTATATACAAGCTAAGGTGAGTGCCCACCAGGATCTCTATCCACAAGACAACTCTTCATACAACTTAAGGGTCTAACTCACAACTCTCCATCAGTGTGCTCTATTCGGTTGAGCCGGTAGACCCGCCACATAGAATCATAACCATTTATTAGAACATGCTATAAGCAAGCCTTGTTACTCTTAGATACATTACATAAACCACTCAATATAAGTGAAATGACTTTATTTTCCTATACAAGACAGTAACTAGGGATGAGCTAAGAACAAGCTTGACCCTTATCAATATGTGCATGATTACCAAGTTAACAACAACAATATACTTACTGTTTTATGACCTAAGTGTTAAGTATGAATGTCATTAAGCACATGAATTTATTTTCATAAACATTATTAGTCGAGCTTAAACTATCACTTAAAGCTAAGTAATCACTAATCTCCAACTAAGTGGGAGACAAACTAAACCTCTGGTTATGGTACTTGATTTATCAAGATATGATGTGTGACAAGGTTTATGATTTATTATTTTCCAATATTTATTATAAAAAGCATAGTGAATAAACCTTAAGTATTTACATTTGAGTTTTGCTAAAAAAAATAACAATAAATGTTGTCCAAACATCTTGAAACTTCAACCAAAGGTCAGTTGTATATTAAGCTAGGTGCCTTCAAAGATCTGAAATTTAACTTAATTAATACACCCAATTAATTGCAATAATTTACATGGTTAATGATTGCCAAATGTATCAAAAAGCTTTAAGGAAAATATGCTCCAAAAATTCTAGAAAGTTTTATAGGCACTCCTACTATCATAACCCATCTTAGGTATAACCTTCAAGTCCATGTAATTAGTATTAACTGAAAAACAAATACACAAAATACACTTATCCTAAAGTCCGTGTGACGACCATTTTAAAATAATGCATATAGAGTTCTAAGCCTCCTCTGAAAATGTTCAACCCTGAATTAGAATGCTCAGACTAAGAGCTACATGTTTCATGGTGAGCAATTTTGCTAATTCCCATTGGAAGGTGCTTAATTATTTGAAACAAGCTAGATTCCCATGAGTGACAATTTAATGAAATTTAATCAAACTATAGCTTTCAAAATAGTGGAAATTCATGTTCAATTGCCCCAAAATTTTGACCAGAGTCCGATCATGGGACAGAAAAGACACTACAAAAATGTTGAAATTTTATTACATCATTAAGCCCAAATTATTTTATTAATACACATAATTATAATTGATTAAATGTTTTGCAAAGTTTTAGGAAAACCATCTCCAAAAATTCTATCAATTTTTGGAATCTTTCCTATGATCAGGATGCATCCATGTTCTAAATTTCATGGCCATCATATCATTATTAAGAAAAAAATACACAAAATATCATTTTCCTACAACAAAGTAAAAATTGAATAGAGATATATACATCCACTGAAAATGTGCTACCTTAATATGAGAAGCTCAGACCAAGGGATACAACATTCATGTTGGGAACTTTGGCTAATTCTAAAATTAAGTTGTCCAATTTATCAAATAAATTTGCTGCTTAAAGTGTGACATTTAATTTAAATGAAATTAAACTATAGTTGCCTTAATCTGAATAAACCAAAAGAGGCACCAATCCTACAACAAATCTCGTGGTTCAGGATTACGGCAAATGGAATTTGACCTTCCCCCGCAGCGGATCCACTTTTGATCCAATATAGGGAGATGGCAATTATTAGTTCGACGACATTAAGTTTATCAGACGGCCCTCCACCATCATCCCAAGCAAGATCAATGACAGTTGCAGCTTCTCGTCGAGCTCATGCTTCCAGCCATTCTCCAACATTATCTGCCAACCACCATATCTCAACTCCACCACCACCCAACTCGCCAGAGGGAGGCGCATCTAGTGGTGGTGGCCCGACGACCTATCACCGTCGGGCGTCGCCAGAATCCTCAAAATAGTAAGCCCACATAAAATAACAACCATATTTTGGCTCGATTCAACTGTAATTCATCCTATTTAGATATATATGATATAGCACTGGGGGAGGGGTTAGGAATCTCACCTCCAGAGGAAGAAGCCCCCTGGATCTTGTCCTGGTTGGCATGATTGAAATGGTGGTGGTCGGAAAATCTCTTTCTTGAATCTAGCTTCTCTAGAGGCTCTCCACACAAATTCTCAGCTCAAAATAGTTGCTAAGGAAGTATATCATTGATCAGAGGGGTAGAGTGGAGGTTTTATAGGCTAAGAAGAGGATTTCCATTACCAAGCTCTCAGTTTTCAACCTTGGGCTACCCCACTTCACTAGATGACTCCCCCTACCTTTCGATTTCTTTAGAGGACACCTCTCACCTTCCTAAGGCAGGATTGTTCAACAACTAGCTTTAATTTGGCTTGTAAGGCACATCATGTTTGGGTCAAAATTTCCGTAATTCAAGTTTGACTATAATTAGGTTAATTGTCCCAATTTTACTTGAATGCTAATTTGGCATGCTGATTTGGACCCATATGGGAGCAGTGATTGCTTCATGGGTTAAATAGGCTAGGGAATTCAATAATTTCAGATCAGATGAAGATTTAAATTTCACTTAACCATGGCTTAACCATGGTTGACCAAAGTCAACCTTGATGAGGTGGCATACCCTAATTCATGTGCTATGATCTACCAAGCTCAATTGATATTATATGAGGTTAATTGAGATTTAAACAAGTCACCTAGATCTAGGTGCACACTTCACCTCTTAAGGGCTACACCTTACTTCCATGGGTACAATGAATCTACCTTAGAGTGACATTGGACTTCTAGAATCCTAATGAAAATTGGGATGTTACAAGACATAAGTGTCTTGCTCACCCCTTGCAATCCAGTAAACGTGTTCTCACCTTCGGTACCCCTACCCAGTGTGACTTCTTTTAGTTTGCAATCTATGCATGCACCCTACCTCGAGAGCCAATCGAGGCCAAAGATTACGTCAAATTCTGACAACGATAGTAAGAATGCTTCCAAGTCGAAGTCTCATTCTCTTATCTGAATCTTCACTCAATTTTTCCTATCCGTGCTCATCATATACCCATTTGATAGCAACACGTCTCATCTATCTTTTGCCAACACATACGACACTCCAACTCGTACCACAATATACTCAGACAAAAAAGAGTGCAACGCTCCGGTATTGAAGAAATCTCTCGTCAGATAATTGAAAATTAGAATGAATTCTAATTTTATTGACACAAAAACACACAATCGTAAATGAGGTATAAATTACTTTATGTTATGCAAGCTAACTAATAACTCATACATGTAACGACATCATTATGCAGAATGGTATCTTGCTAGCTATGGGAGTAAACTCTCAGTTGGGCCGGTAAGTACTGGAAAGCGGAAGATGCCACTGCCTTCCTTTTTTCCGCATAACTTAGACTAGCTACACGAGTGTTCTCTAGTGCCCAACTCTTCGTCTTCGGGGTACCGTTGAAACACGATCGTGCAATATGCCTAACTTTCCCACAAGTGAAGCAAATCAAGGGGCCTCACATAGTATTAGGCGCTGAAACATTGGAAGGAGCCGTCTTCGTATGCTTTGACTTCTTCCTAAGCCTCTCGCTCCCAGACCTTCCATGAGAGGGCGGAACCTTAAACTTTGAACTCATTACACTGAATTTTTTCCTATGTTGGTCTTTCTCTAAATCCAATTCTAATGCTCTCGCATTCTTTACTAGAGTGTGGAATCCAAGAATCACGGGTCCCACAAGTCGCATGGTCTATTTGGGATTCCGGTACCCTTACAGTATGTTTCTTGCCAATGCAATGACAATGACTTCCGGTGTTTGATTTGTCGCCTTCTCCACCCATTTCAGAATAGAGCAATGGGAGAATGGAGAAAAGGCGCCTTCCACGAGCTTGTCCAACTCTCCTCGGTTGCAATCACTGACACATCTTACTCCTTTCCCATTCACTATCGGCGTCCTAAGCAAACCCTCGATCTCAAATCATCTCAGAGACCATCATAAAACATGTGGGTCTTGATATCCTCCTATTCCACTAACTTCTTCGCATAGCGGCTCAATTAGGTAAACTCATGCATGTAACCATATACCTTGAGATCTCTCTGTGTCAGCCATAGAAACAGGTCTTGCAATGCTAGACATGTGACAACGGGTATATATCTTCGAAGGAAGGACTCTAAGAAGTCTTCCAACGAGATCTGTGTAAGTTGATGCCCACCAAAGCTGCACTCCACTTCCTCATCCACCAAAGCCTCGCCTTCCCATTCAGTAAGAAGATGGATAAAGTGGCCATATTTTCTTCTTCAATCTAAGTTACCGACATGACTCTTCTCACTCTCGACAACCACTCCTCGGCTTCCATTGGGGGTTTGACCCCAGAGAAGGATGGAGGGTTGAAGCTTAGAAAACACTTCAACTACTGACTACGTGCTTGCGGTTCAGTTATCGACACAACTTCTACAACTGGCACTAGGTCACATCAGGAATGGAGGATGTGCAAGCCTCTTCGATCATGTATCGAGTGCGGCTATCTAGTTAATCCTGCACATTTCAGGAGAAGGAGCACATAAGTGGTAGCAGACTTACTGCTCTCCGCAATGTTACAAAGTTGATAATGCCCTGCACACCTTTTAGCCACCTATTATTGTAAAACACACAATTTAATGATTATAACTTGGCATAACAATAATCATGGAACACTCAGGTTCAACAAACAAGCAATTATTTTCACTCACAACTGGACATTGGTCTCAAATTTAGTCATTTAGGTTAGCATACTATATGTGCACTCCACCCCTTAAAAAGGTTCATCCATGAACCTAAAGACTCCAGATCGACGCCCTAAAGTCCGATAATAAATTGTAACATTCCACCTATATAAATAATAACACATGGGTCCGGCCGGAACCCCACAACATATTATATACACAAGCTAAATACTATAAAGAGGCACATAAGTAAATCTAACCAAAGAGTATAGCACTAACAGAAGCTCAACAATATAGTATGAATGTCCAAAATTACTAATAGGAGTACAAACAAGGTTTGGACTTAAGGCCTTACATCACAATGAATAGAGTGTAATTCAAAGTAAACATGCAAGTACAATGCTTTATTCATCAGTTCGCAAGCCGAAATGAAAAAAAAAACAATAAAAGAGTGATTATCCTCTGTATCGGTATCTTTGGGCTTTATGCCCACTAAATACCACTACACACTGTAGAACCTCCACCAAACATAAGTTGGGAAAAAACGAGGGTCAACAATGTGCTAACACAACCACGTAATGATCCCTCTCCCCGGTCCTCCTAGTGGGCTACATGACGGGTCATCGCAACCTGCAAGTATGCCATAACATGCAATATGTATCAAATTGAAAGTACATCTAATTAATATACACAAGGTGAATGTTCAAGCATAATCAATCTTCTAGGTTGAGCATATAAAAATGGTAAACTTGGGTATGCAAATTATGATAGTTGGGTACTCATGATGAGCACACCAATTCATGAACTCATGACACGTACCCAAACTCCTAACATTTAATGGGTATGGCGTCAATATCTTAATACTGACCCAACAACCACTACCCATCTATGATAACTATTCCATTCATGTGTGCATGTGTGGCGACATCGTGAGTAAAGACCCTTGAGCTTCACGACGACATTACACAAGACGTACATATGCCTCAAACATGATTATCCAATTCATATACGATGGCTTTGAATATAATGTCCCTAACTTTCACGGTGACATTACACACAAAGATCCTGACCTCGTTACATTCTTAACACAATTATATGAGTGGCAACACATGAAGACCCTAACACTGATCTTACAACAACTTCATACGCAAACCCTGAGGTCATGACATTTCCAACAACCTATTTACTAGCTTACGCAGCTTTGCGACATCACAGTCAAGTAATATAAACATGGGCACGCTCAACCACATTCCTACATTCATGGTCGACAAATAACACTATAGTCTAACCCACCTCGCCCCACGGTAACCCAAATTTACTGTTTTAACGATTTACCAAGGATGCTATCATGAATACATTACATGACCATGCCACACTCACGGTCATTGAACTATGATCGTTCCCCAATCATTTTTTAAGCCATGGAACCCGTTGAAGGCCAATTTGGAAGTCGACAACCTAGGATTTTCACTATGAATATTATGTATTTCCAAGTCCCCAAACCCTGCATAAGATACGACGCATTTCTTAGTGAAATTCTCCAGCACGCATACTAGGTCAAACCTAAATGCAACGTCATACAAATCATCACCGATTTGGGCCTATGTCCACTCGTAGGCTTCACATACAATGACAAAATCAACAACGATTGCCAGATTTCTAATGCATTTCATGTCAGGGATGCAATCTGCTAATTAGCAGAGGACACTCTTCCTATGAGAGCAAATCAAAATAAAATGGACAAGTATCGTCCTAAGACAGAGGAGAAGCATCGTTACCTTCGATGCTCGTTTTGGCGCCATGGAAACTTTAAGAGAAGGGATGGAGTTGATCGCAATGAACTCCTCTCCACAAATTAGGCCTCGGCTCGAAGTTTGGAACTCCGGAGCACCTCTAATGGCGGATTCTACTTCCAATTCCTCTTCCTTTCTCTCCTCTTTCTCAAACCTAGGTGAGAGAAGAAACCAAGCAAAATGAGACTAAAATTAGCTCATTCCAGACCGAATAGTAACGGGAAAAGGTCCTAGCCTTCCGATCTCAAAACCCCACATAGAACGGCTCAAAATTCACGTTTAAAACTGTTGGGTTTGAGAGCGCGCAAACCCGACCCGAGCACCTGCAAATTAATTCGGCGAGAGCACCTGCGCGAGCGTTTTAGCGGATATGCAAAAACAAGAAAGCAAAAAAATAAAATAGTGCACGAGAATTTTTAACGTGGAAATCCAGTTGGGTGAAAACCACGGGACGATCAGAGTCCAACCCGGAAAGTCTCCACTATAACGTGTATATAAACATGCAAAAAATTTTTACAGACTTTCCCTCCTCGATCCACAAAGGATCACCTCCACTTCGCTACACAAATAAATAAATACAAGTTACCACAGTAATTTATCGAGACAGATCAAAATTCTCTCTGATGTAGTTTGCGCGTAACTTGCGTGTTTCCAAAATCAGTCTGTAGCGAAGCTGCCCTTTGACCCGAACAGAGTCGGTCACGGTCCTCCTTCTCGCGGCCGACAACGGCCGTCAGCACCAACTTTAGCGTCTGCGACACTTCTCCACGGATGCTGCAAGCTCGACGCTCCTCCTTCGTACGCCGCAACTTCGGCGGACGCGAGATCTTTTGAGCTCTTGTACGTAGCTCTGCTTGCTGCCCTCAAGGCTTGTCTGCTCGTCTTCTTTTATAGATGCGGTTGCGGGTTTATCTTGCTAACCCCGCCACCCTTCTCCTTTTTCTTCTTCACGTGTCAGAGAAATCTTCTCTCTCTCTCTCTCGTTCTTTCTCGCTTTCTCTCTCTCCCTTTTGTTTTCTTCTTCTCTCTGACATGATAAATAACATTGTCAAAAGGCTATGAATAGCCTTTTGACTTATGTGATATATATATATATATATTGCTTAAAGTTTTTCCTTCGTGTCAGAGGCGGAGGAGAATGCGCAGCCTGCGAAATTGACTCGCGACTATTTGCATGAGTCACGGGGAGAGGGAAAATAATTGCAGCACGCGTCACGAACTCGTCACGCATGAGCCCGGTGGTTTTCTCCGCATCGGATGGGAACCACACCCCAACAATTCTCCCCCTTCACATCGATGAGGAGGAAACCGCCATCCTGACAATTCTCAAGCAGTGTTCGAATTTCCCCCTTTGCACTGGCTTCGTGAGCATATCTGCTCCGTTGTCATCAGTGTGCACTTTCTGCAAGTCCAGCTCCTTCTGCTCTAGAATGTCGCGTATCCAATGATATCGCGTATCAATTTGCTTGGACCTCGAGTGAAAGGTGAGGTTTTTCCCCAGGTGGATAGCGCTCTGACTGTCACACAGGAGTGTGTATCGGTCCTGAGTGAATCCAAGTTCTTTGATGAACCTCTTCATCCAAAGCAACTCTTTCCCAGCCTCAGTAACCGCAATGAACTCGGCCTCCGTAGTGGAAAGTGCAACGCACTTCTGTAGTCTCGACGCCCACGAGACAGCTCCCCCTGCAAACAGAATCATGTACCTGGACGTCGACCTCCTGGAATCCACATCTCCAGCCATGTCTGCATCAGCGTAGCCCAACAGCCCTGGCTCACTGTCCCCAAATCTCAGCGTCAAGTCGGACGTCCCCTGCAGGTATCTCAGTATCCACTTCACTGCGCTCCAATGCTCTCTCCCAGGATTGGAGAGAAATCTACTGACTGTCCCAACGGCATGCACAATGTCTCGATGAGTACACACCATCGCGTAAATGAGGCTCCCAACTGCAGATGCATACAGAATCTTCTGCATCGCCTCAATCTCCTCGGGTGTGCTGGGGCACTGATCAGCGGTAAGCCTGAAGTGAGTTGCAAGAGGCACGCTCACCTTCTTCGCCTGATCCATATCAAATCTCTGCAACACCTTGCGGATGTACCGCTCCTGTGATAACTAGAGTAATCTGTCTCCCC
This sequence comes from Dactylorhiza incarnata, assembly GCA_033032865.1. NCBI lineage: Eukaryota > Viridiplantae > Streptophyta > Magnoliopsida > Asparagales > Orchidaceae > Dactylorhiza > Dactylorhiza incarnata. Next base: position 7,831,228 of record JAWHQI010000003.1, read on the forward strand.
TGTCTCTGCGAATGTGCATCCCCAAAATGGTCTTCGCAGCACCCAGATCCTTCATCTCAAAAGTGGAACTCAACTGCCGCTTCAACTCAGCAATGCGAGCTGTGTTCCTCCCAACAATCAACATGTCGTCCACGTACAGTAGCAGAATGATGAAGTCTCTGGAGCATACTGCTTGATGAACACGCAGTGGTCAAGGGTGGTCCTCCTGAAGTCGATCTCCCCCATGAAAGAATCAAACTTCCTATACCATTATCGCGGGGCCTGCTTCAGGACATATAGACTCTTCTGCAAGCGGCACACCAGACCTTCCTTCCCTCTAACACTGAAGCCCTCAGGCTGCTCCATGTATAGCTCCTCGTCAAGATCGCCATGCAGAAAGGCGGTCTTGACATCCATCTGCTCTATCTCCAAATCAAGCCTCGCAGCGAGGCCAATGACAACATGAATAGATGACATCTTCACCCCTGGTGAGAAGATCTCATCGAAGTCAACACCCTGTCGCTGTCCAAAACCCTTCACCACCGGCCTGGCCTTGTATCTGGGAGGTGTGGAGAAATCTCCCTGCTTCACCCTGAAAATCCATCGATTCTTCAAGGCCTTCTTGCCCTTAGGCAATCTCACCAAGTCATAAGTGTGGTTCTTCTGCAGCGACTGCATCTCCTCCTGTATAGCAGCCATACAATGGCGCTTCTCAGCACTCTCCACAGCCTCGTCATAGCTCTCAGGCTCCCCCGCACCAGTCAACAGTATGAACTCTGATGCATAATATCTAGATGACGGGTGCCTGACACAATCTGATCTCCGCAAGGCAGGCTCAGGGACCGGTGCATGCACATCATCAGAAATGTCCTCAGCGACTCCTGGTTCACCATCAGGGGTGATATCATGATCCGGAAGGGTATCAGTATCCTGTGCTAGCTCAGGCTCAGTAGCCTCCTAAGTTGTCACAACCCGCATTTTCCCAACATTTAAAATGCTATCAGAGTAGGGAAAGCTACGCGTTGTGATGCCACGTCACGTAGGGGACGCCTACTGACGTTAAGGCAATTCATCCTCCTTCGCAGTTCAAGCAATGTTATTATTAACTCAAAGAGATTCAAATAAAATTTATGCAGAAAAATTTAACAAACCGCGTCCCTCGGCTTGGTGGATCAACTAGTCCACGCTTTTAAAATATAGTTTACGCAGCGGAAAAATACTTGATTTAATTACTTAGTGGCCTACTTGAACATGAAAACCTAGTGAGGTGCACCATGCAAGATCGAATGTGTGGATTTACTAGATATAAAAGTAGATTTATCACGCGCAGAAATGAGTGAGATTAACATTTCAAAATATGATATGTAATTCTATTATTACTTTAGCATATTTAACCAGGGGCCATAAAGCCAACCAATATCTAACCATTCCAGAACAAGTGATCAAAAATGAACAACAAGTAACAGCAGCAGTGAAACAAAAATCTAACAAAACGGCACCACGGGCGTCAACACCTGACACGAACCCATGGGCCGACAAGTCCACAGAATACTCTACCTCAAGAGAGTCAGAAGACAACAACTAAAGCAGTGCTGCACTAACACCTGCTACTGTCCAGAATCTGAGGCATTCAAAGAAAGAATACCTCAGAAGCAAGTTACAAGTGGTGCAGAAAACAAGAAAAGTAAGCAAACCTCCGCGAGACCGGAGGGAAACAGTAGCTCCAAGGGTCAGTGATGTCAAGTTAGCAGCAAATAATCAACAGGAAGAGAAACAGCAGAAAAATCGAATAATCGGCAGAAAATCACCCACCAAACAAAGGTGAGAAAAACAGGCAAGGTCAGAACTCGCCATCGGCAAATATTCATCAACAATCATATTATTAATCATGTTACTCTTGTTCAGAATTATAGAGACTGATCAGCTCATCAAAAAAAAAGAGAAGCCGTGCGGGGATAAATCCCTCTCGCAACGTCACGACCCTCAAAGCACCGCACTGGTGGCATCGCCAACATCGTGTACGACCTCCAACAGAATTTATATTTTCATGCAATTTCAAGGGAAAATGGGCGTGGCCCATCAGAACATAAGACAACATTTTCTTGGTTAACAAGATGAGCAAGATTATATTGAGTAAAAAAAAGAGCAAAAAAATGAGGCGGATGACAAAATTCAACATAAAACTATCTACTGGAAGCAAGGGCGAGAACAAAAAAATAAATGGGTTTTAGCAAAGTGAAGGTGCAAGATCACCACTTGCCTTCAAACCACCGGAATCGTTCTCCGAACAACTCCTAGTCGTGGATCGGCCCGAAAGGAGGCACGACGAGGCGAGATCTACAGAAAAATGGCCAAAACGAAGGTTAGGGCTGAAAAACCTAACGAAAAAATTTCACGAAACGGAAGGAAATTACCACGAGGACGAAGCTCTCGTCGAGAGCTTTCCGAATCTATGCTCGGCTCGCGATTTTGACCACCGGAGCTCCGTCGGCGGAGTCCGGAAGATTTAAGAAATCGCCACTCCCGTCGCTCGTTTTTTTTCTCTCTGGTTCAGACAGAACGAGGAAGAAGAAAGGGGCTGAGTTCGTTTTCTTTTGTGCAACATAACATATTTTACAAAAAAGATAATAATGTTATTATTATAAATAATAAAATAGTAATAAGGCTCGAGAACCGCTGAGAAGAAAGGAGAACTGTTGAAGGGAAGTCGACGCATGCACCTGCTGAAGGGAGGTCGACGCATGCACCTGCTGAAGGGAGTCGACGCATGCACATGCTGAAGGGAGTCGACGCATGGAGGGCTGCTGAAGGGAGTCGACGCATGGAGGGTTGCTGAAGGGAGTCGACGCATGGAGGGAGGGAGGTCGACGCATGGGGGAGGGAGGTCGACGCATGGGGGGAGGGAGGTCGACGCCCAACGAAAACTAATATTATCACTGAAAATTAAAATAATAATAATAATATTATTTTAATATTATCACTGAAAATTAAACTAACGCTGAACCCAACGAAAACTTCGCCTAAGGTGAACGGCGGCGCTACGAATCCAACGGCGAAGTCGGAATCAAAATCCGACGTGCCGTTTTCGAGATATGAATGACGGAAGTTACGGCGAGCTTTAAATATATACAAAACTTCTAAAATGCGCCGAGGCTCCAAAATGGCTCAGATCGCGACGAGACTTGATAGGCAGGAACAACATTTGTTCGACTTGACCCAAACGGACGCGAAAACGCGCTAACGGCAACGCGCCGCTAACTCGACGTTAAAAGTAACGCCCCGACGTCATTAACACGCCATCACTGAATTAAACAAACACCAGAAAAATCAGGGGCGTTACAGCCACTCCCCCTAAATGAAAGTTTCGTCCCGAAACTGGACATAAGGGCAAAAAACAACATTAAGATAGGTACATGGTGTAGGAAAGGAGATTTAAGATGGATAATTAATTGTGCAGGAACAACACTTGGGCAAGATATATGGTATAGGAAAATAAATCCATCTGATCTATTTAAATGAGAAGATGAATGGTGCATGAAGAAGATTACCTGAGCTAATTAATTGAAAAGGTGAGGATGAGACTCTCGCATTGCTGACTCCAGCTCCCATGTTGCGCTCTCGACGTCATGATTCCGCCAAAGAACTTTCACCATGAGAATAGATTTTCTTCGCAACACCCGCTCTTGGGTCTCCAAAATGCGAATAGGCTCCTCAACATAAGACAGATTGGGCTGAATATGAGGTACCGAATCGAGGACTTTACGATTGCTGCGGACACATTTCCTTAACTGACTCACATGGAACACATCATGGACGCCAGGGAAGGTAGCAGGTAACTTCAATCTATAAGCAGACACTCTGATGCGCTCAACGATCTGAAATGGCCCAACATATCTGGGATCCAACTTGTGGTTCTTCCCAAATCTTTTAACGCCCAGCATCGGAGAGACCTTCAGAAAAAACACTGCCCCAACCGCAAACTCCAGATCCGCCCTTCTTTGATTGGCATACTTTTCATACCGCTCCTGAGCAACGCGGAGCTTCTCCCGAATATTGGTCACCGCCTCTTCCATTTCCATCAAAGCTTCCGGACCTAGCAACGGTCTCTCACCGACTTCGGCCCAAAACAATGGAGTTCTGCAGCGCCTCCCATACAACGCTTCAAAAGGGGCCATCTGCAGACTTTCTTGAAAGCTATTATTGTAAGCAAACTCCATGAGTCTGAGGCGCTCGTCCCAAGCTCCACCATGCTCCAAAATGTAGCACCTGATCATGTCTTCCACGATCTGATTAACTCGCTCCGTTTGACCATTAGTCTGCGGATGGTATGCGGTCGAAAACTTGAGGTCGGTGCCCAAAGCTCCTTGTAAGCTCTGCCAGAATCGCGACGTAAACCTGGAGTCTCGATCTGACACGATACTCACTGGCACTCCATGCAAATGAATGACCTCATCCAAATATAACTCTGCTATCTTCTTCATAGAATAGCCGACTTTGAAGGGGACGAAATGCGCACACTTCGTCAATCGATCAACTATAACCCAGACTGAATCATGTCCACGAGGGGACCTCGACAAACACGAAATAAGGTCCATCGATATGCTTTCCCATTTCCACATGGGGATCTCCAAAGGGGTTAGTTTTCCTCCAGGACTGCCATGATCGGCCTTCACCCGCTTGCATGTGAAGCACTCCGATACAAATTTGGCAATGTCGTTCTTCATGCCCGACCACCACACGATTTGCTTCAGATCTCTATACATCTTGGTGGAACCCGGGTGGTAGGCCACGCTAGATCCGTGAGCCTCCCTGCAAATCATAGCTCGAATATCTCCCACCGCCGGAATACAGAATCTTCCTCTATACAAGAGGGTGTCAAGCTCATCTATGGAGAAATCAGATAATTCCCCTTTCTCGGCCCTTCCTCGGAGATGCTGAAGATCTGGGTCCTCTTTCTGATGTAACCTTGTGAGAGTGATCCACGAAGGCTCTTCTGCCTCCAAGCGAGAGCGCTCGCCACGGCTCACCGCCGAAATATCCATCAAAAGAAACTCCTCAACTAAGGCTTGAACAGATAAATTGAAGATCTGAGCCGTCTTCCTACTCAATGCATCGGCCACCACATTGGCCTTACCGGGATGATAAAGGATATCCACTTCATAATCAGCAACATATTCCAACCACCGGCGTTGGCGCAAATTCAGCTCCTTTTGTGTGAATACATACTTCAAGCTTTTATGATCGGTATAAATCTTGCACACAGCGCCATACAGTAAGTGTCTCCACAGCTTCAGGGCATATATCACCGCCGCAAACGCCAAATCGTGAGTAGGGTAATTCTTCTCATGAATCTTCAATTGCCTTGATCCATAGGCGATCACCTTCCCCTCTTGCATCAGAACGCATCCAAGTCTGATGTGGGAAGCATCAACATACACCGTAAACTCCACTCCCTCGATAGGCAGAATGAGAATTGGGGCAGAACACAACCTTCTCTTCAGCTCTTGGAAAGCCTCCTCACACTTATCACTCCAAATAAAGGCGGCATTCTTCTGCGTAAGCCGGGTCATCAGAGCGGACAATGTGGAGAAACCCTCCACAAATCTCCTATAATATCCGGCCAAACCCAAGAAACTCCTGATCTCCTTTGGAGTAGAAGGTCTCTTCCAATCCATCACCGCAGAAATCTTGGCGGGATCAACAGAGATTCCATCCTTGCTCACCACATGTCCTAAGAAAGACACCTGAGGCAGCCAAAACTCGCACTTACTCAGCTTAGCATACAATTTATGCTCTCTCAAGACAGACAGAACCTGACGCAAATGATAGGCATGCTCCTCATCACTACGAGAATAGATGAGAACGTCGTCGACGAAGACGACCACAAAACGGTCAAGAAAGTCCTTGAATACCCGGTTCATCAGATCCATGAACGCAGATGGCGCATTGGTCAAACCAAAGGACAACACGAGGAACTCGAAATGCCCGTACCGGGATCTAAAAGTCGTCAGGGGAATGTCTGACTCACGAACCCTCAGCTGGTGGTAGCCTGAACGAAGATCAATCTTCGAGAATTTGGTGCACCCATGCAGCTGATCGAACAAATCATCAATCCGCGGCAACGGATATCTATTCTTGATCGTCACCTTGTTCAACTCCCGATAATCGATACACAGCCTCATGGAACCGTCCTTCTTCTTCACAAAGAGAACAGGAGCAGCCCATCGAGAAGTACTCGGTCTGATGAAGCCACACTCCAGAAGTTCATCCAACTGAACATGCAATTCTTCTAATTCACGAGGCGCCATGCGGTACGGGGCCTTGACAATGGGCCGGGTGCCTGGTTCGAGGTCTATGGAAAACTCCACCTCTCTTTGGGGAGGAAGAGCGGAAAGCTTGTCTGGAAAAACATCGGGAAACTCTCGCACCACCGGGATACCCTCCACGGTTGGCTCCACACGAGAAGCATCCACAGCGCAGATGGAAACCAGAAAACCCAAGCAACCAGAGGCTAAAGCTCGGCGGGCACGTACCGCAGAAATAATCGGAGAACTCTCCCGAGGGAGACCATAAATGCTCAATGGACGTCCGTCGCCCAACTTGAAATCTAGCCGCTTCTCCTTGCACTTGATCACGACATCATATTTGGACAACCAGTCCATCCCGAGAATCACATCGAAATCTGCCAAATCTAGCATCTTCAAATCCGCTAGAACCTGGACACCACCCAAAGAAATGGGGCACTCCCGGATACCTTGATCTGACGTAACCTGATCTCCAGATGGAAACTTAACGGACAAGGCATCATCCAACCGATCAACATACCATCGATGCCTATCAACAAAACTTCTAGCAACAAAAGAGTGAGACGCTCCCGAATCAAACAGGACACGCGCCCACTTATTCTTCACCTTGAATTCACCTAAATAAGCGTGCGTCACTAGACAACTAGTAAGCTAGATTTAGAAAAAAGAGAACAAGTTTGGAGGAAAGAAACTAACCAGATATTATGTGCGCTGAGGTTTGAGCTTCCTCTCTAGTCAGCACATTAAGCTTGCCTTTCGCCTTGCTCACGAGTTGTGGGGGCGGCGGCAAGTTCTGCAGAGGAACCGCTGAAGTCACAGTCTGAGAGTTCGGGCAGTCGGCCCTACGATGTTCATTTTGTCCACACTGGAAACAACAACCATCCTTCTTGTAACACCGAGCCGCCTCATGCCCGGGCTTAGAACAGAATGAGCACACTGGGATCGCCTTGGGCGCGTCCTGAATTGCACTAACCTTTAACGGCTCCAAGCCTCGAGCCTCTTGAAACACCTTTCGAACGGGTGGCCCCGCTTGCCACAGAAGCTACAGTGCCCCACACCCCTCTTCTTCGAGTCCGAGTGAGATGCCTTGGAACTCTCCCGATCATCCAACTTTCTCTTATCACTCTTTATCTGCTGCCCACGAATCTTCGTCTTCTCAATAGATTCGGCCTTCAATGCGGCCTCCACCGCTTCAGCATAAGTCTTTGACCTATAGGCGCTAGCCCACTGCTGGACGTCGCCAGTGAGACCACCCAAAAACCGCTTCACTCTACCTTCCTCCGATGCCACCAATTCAGGGGCGAATCTGCTCAACTTGCTGAACTCGATCTCGTACTCACTGACGGTGAGCTGCCTCTGCTTCAGATGCAGAAAGTTGTTCAGCAATCGGTCGCGCTCAACCGAAGGGAGGAACTTCTTAAGCAACAACCCCTTAAACGTCTCCCAAGAGCACCCCGCGGCGAGACCTTCCTTCTCCCTAATCCACCAACCTTTCGCCAAACCCTTCAGTTGATAAGCAGCCACCATCACCTTTGAAGCCTCAGAGACACCTGAATAGGAGAACATTTCCTCCATGCTGATCACCCAATCATCCAAGGCCATGAATTCTGCCTTGCCATCATAGGTAGGAGGTCCCAAACACTGAAAGTGTGAAATGAAGTTCATCTCTGGTGGCAATGCCACTGGAGGCACTAGGGGAGCAGGAACGGCTGGACTCACCACCGGTTCTTGCACAACAGGCTGCTGCACCGAGGCAGCAGACACCAAAGACTGAATCTGAGCCTGCATTGCGACCAACTGTCTCGTCAAAGCCTCATTGCTCTGTCGCAGGCTTTCGATCACAGACTCACTCTGACCACCAGAAGACTCTCCCTCAGGCAGGGGAGTCGATCGTGTCACTCTCCTACGAGACATGTCTACAAGAAGGATGGACATTCAATCAGAAACAGGCTTACAAAGCTTAAGCCAAACAGACTCGGAAAAATTCACGGATCGATTCGGAACAGGAAAGAAAACAACCTGCTATTGCTGTTACCTTGTTCTGGAATTTCATGAAATGATGCCATGATTAACTTAGGATGATGCACCATCATCCTATTGACTCTTGTGCTATGACATGAGTGCATGAACATTTAAATTTCTTTTCAAATCATGTGTGTACATATGTCATCTGGTATGTCTTTAACTTGGCACGCGTGCTTATGCGATGATATGAATGTATGCAGTGCTATGCATTCTAGAAAGAGGCCTTAATGCATGTTATGAGCGGCGTACACATGTAATGTTATGCATCCCATACTACATAACATTACATGTAACGAAAAAAGAAAACGTGCTAATGGGCATCCATATAATGGTGGTTATGCATCCCATACTACATAACCATCACTTGTTGCCACCTATGATGGATCCAAATACAAACACATATTATGCATCACATACTACATAATATGCCCCATATACTTCTTATCATGCTATGAGTGTTGTGTCCATGCTTCAGTCAAGACATATTGATGACATATCAGTGTGTGTATACAATGAAATGGTCTTATGAGGTTCTGCTTAGGATAGCGGTTGTTTGGCTCACACGCCAAACCACCCAACTACCTTTTTCACAGAACCTAGCTCTGATACCAACTGCCACAACCCGCATTTTCCCAACATTTAAAATGCTATCAGAGTAGGGAAAGCTACGCGTTGTGATGCCACGTCACGTAGGGGACACCTACTGACGTTAAGGCAATTCATCCTCCTTCGCAGTTCAAGCAATGTTATTATTAACTCAAAGAGATTCAAATAAAATTTATGCAGAAAAATTTAACAAGCCGTGTCCCTCGGCTTGGTGGATCAACTAGTCCACGCTTTTAAAATATAGTTTACGCAGCGGAAAAATACTTGAGATAATTACTTAGTGGCCTACTTGAACATGAAAACCTAGTGAGGTGCACCATGAAAGATCGAATGTGTGGATTTACTAGATATAAAAGTAGATTTATCACGCGCAAAAATGAGTGAGATTAACATTTCAAAATATGATATGTAATGCTATTATTACCTTAGCATATCTAACCAGGGGCCATAAAGCCAACCAATATCTAACCATTCCAGAACAAGTGTTCAAAAGTGAACAACAAGTAACAGCAGCAGTGAAACAAAAATCTAACTAAACGGCACCACGGGCGTCAACACCTGATACGAACCCATGGGCCGACAAGTCCACAGAATACTCTACCTCAAGAGAATCAGAAGACAGCAACTAAAGCAGCTCTGCACTAACACCTGCTACTGTCCAGAACCTGAGGCATTCAAAGAAAGAATACCTAAGAAGCAAGTTACAAGTGGTGCAGAAAACAAGAAAAGTAAGCAAACCTCCGTGAGACCGGAGGAAAACAGTAGCTGCAAGGGTCAGTGATGTCAAGCTAGCAGCAAATAATCAACAGGAAGAGAAACAACAGAAAAATCGAATAATCGGCAGAAAATCACCCACCAAACAAAGGTGAGAAAAACAGGCAAGGTCAGAACTCGCCATCGGCAAATATTCATCAACAATCATATTATTAATCATGTTACTCTTGTTCAGAATTATAGAGACTGATCAGCTCATCAAAAAAAAAGAGAAGCCGTGCGGGGATAAATCCCTCTCGCAACGTCACGACCCTCAGAGCACCACACCGGTGGCATCGCCAACATCGTGTACGACCTCCAACCGAATTTATATTTTCATGCAATTTCAAGGGAAAATGGGCGTGGCCCATCAGAACATAAGGCAACATTTTCTTGGTTAACAAGATGAGCAAGATTATATTGAGTAAAAAAAAGAGCAAAAAAAAATGAGGCGGATGACAAAATTCAGCATAAAACTATCTACTGGAAGCAAGGGCGAGAACAAATAAATAAATGGGTTTTAGCAAAGTGAAGGTGCAAGATCACCACTTGCCTTCAAACCACCAGAAACGTTCTCCGAACAACTCCTCATCGTGGATCGGCCCGAAAGGAGGCACGACGAGGCGAGATCTATAGAAAAATGGCCAAAACGAAGGTTAGGGCTGAAAAACCTAACGAAAAAGTTTCACGAAACAGAAGGAAATTACCACGAGGACGAAGCTCTCGTTGAGAGCTTTCTGAATCTATGCTCGGCTCGCGATTTCGACCACCGGAGCTCCGTCGGCGGCGTCCGGAAGATTTAAGAAATCGTCACTCCCGTCGCTCGTTTTTTTTTCTCTCTGGTTCAGACAGAACGAGGAAGAAGAAAGGGGTTGGGTTCGTTTTCTTTTATGCAACATAACATATTTTACCAAAAAGATAATAATGTTATTATTATAAATAATAAAATAGTAATAAGGCTCGAGAACCGCTGAGAAGAAAGGAAAACTGTTGAAGGGAAGTCGACGCATGCACCTGCTTAAGGGAGGTCGACACATGCACCTGCTGAAGGGAGTCGATGCATGCACCTGCTGAAGGGAGTCGACGCATGGAGGGCTGCTGAAGGGAGTCGACGCATGGAGGGCTGCTGAAGGGAGTCGACGCATGGAGGGAGGGAGGTCGACGCATGGGGGAGGGAGGTCGACGCATGGGGGGAGGGAGGTCGACGCATGGGGGGAGGGAGGTCGACGCATGGGGGGAGGGAGGTCGACACATGGAGGGAGGTCGATGCATGGGGGGGGGGGGGGGGGGGGGGGGGGGGAGGTCGACGCATGTGTATATGTATATGATTAAATTTATAATAATAATATTATTTTAATATTATCACTGAAAATTAAACTAACGCTGAACCCAACGAAAACTTCGCCTAAGGTGAACGGCGGCGCTACGAATCCAACGGCAAAGTCGGAATCAAAATCCGACGTGCCGTTTTCGAGATATGAATGGCGGAAGTTACGGCGAGATTTAAATATATACAAAACTTATAAAATGCGCCGAGGCTCCAAAATGGCTCAGATCGCGACGAAACTTGATAGGCAAGTCTAAAATTAAATAATCTAATTTCCTAACGTAAAATTTTCCAATTCCGGGTCGTCGCAAAATTTGGTCGACTTGACCCAAACGAACGCGAAAACGCGCAAACGGCAACGCACCGCTAACTCGACGTTAAAAGTAACGCCCCGACGTCATTAACACGCCATCACTGAATTAAACAAATATCGGAAAAAATCAGGGGCGTTACATCAGTGTCATCATCTTCAACCATAGGTGACTCTGCAGCAGTGCGAGAGTCAACCTCAAACTCAACAGTCCCCTCAGGATCACCAACAGTCTGATCCTCACAGAAAAAAGCATCACGACTACGTACAAGCTTCTTCTCAACTGGATCAAAGAACCTGTACCCAAACTCTCCACTGTAGCCGTACCCCAAAAAAATGCACTGCCGGGTCTTCGAATCCAACTTCGATCTCTCATCCCTGGGGACGTGCAAGTGACTGTAAGAGGGGTCTTTCCCATACCAAACCCTATCTGGGACATCCTCCTGCAATGCTGAACTCGGCGAGAGGTTGATGACATGCGCTGCAGTAAGAAGAGCCTCGCCCCAAAACATCCCTGGCAGCTTCGAATCAGAAAGCATGCATCGAACTCTCTCCATCAGTGCCCTGTTCATCCTCTCAGCTACACCATTCAGCTGTGGCGTCTTCGGCGGGGTCTTCTCATGTCTGATGCCATGGTCCCTGCAGTACTCATCAAAGGGACCAATGCACTCTCCCCCATTGTCGAACTTGATGCACTTTAGTCTCTTCCCAGACTGTCTCTCCACCTCAGCGTGGAATCTCCTGAAAGTATCGAGAACCTGATCTTTGGTCTTGATGGCGTAGAACCAACTCTTCCTCGAATGGTCGTCAATGAAAGTGACAAAGTATGCTGCTCCTCCTCTGGTCTGGACCTTCAGTGGTTCACACACATCAGTGTGAACAAGCTCCAACGACTCTGATCTCCTGGTGGACGTGTGGCTGTGGAATGAAATCCTGTTCTGTTTCCCAGCCATACAGTGGTCACACCTCTCCAAGTGATCACCAGAAATATCACTGATCAGCTTCTTCTTCGTCAGGCATCCCAAACCCTTCTGGCTAATATGTGCCAGCCTCCTGTGCCATAAGGAGGTGGATTCCTCATCCCTGACGGAGTTGGCCTGAGCAGCTTCAGGCCTCCCCTCCATGTTATACATGCCAGAATCTCTATAACCCCTAGCCATCACAAGTGATCCCCTGATCAGCTTCCAGAAGTCTCCTCCAAAGACAATCAGGTGTCCTTCATCTCCAAGTCTGCCAACCGATATTAAATTGAAGCGAATGTCTGGCACATGTCTAACATCCCTTAGAACTAGTAGGGCTCCAGTACTCGTCTTCAAGTGCATGTCTCCACGCCCAAGTACCTTGGACGTATCCCCATTGCCCATCCTCAACACCCCACAGTCATGAGTGGTGTAAGTGGCAAATAACTCCCTGTTGTGGGAAACATGCACAGAGGCTCCAGAATCAACGATCCAGCATCGGTCGTCACACGCAAGTCAGCTGTGACGTCGTCGCCAACAATAATGACGTTGTCCTCCTCAGTCGAAATGGTGGCTGCCGTGTGACCCTCATCCTTGCCCTCAGTGGCAATCCCCTTCTTCCTCTGATCATTCTTCAAGGAGTAGTAAAACTTTTTGATGTGACCCTTCTTATGGCAGTAGTGGCATTCCACATTCTGATAACGTGTCTTGGACTTGCCCCTACTCTGACTCCTGTCCTCTTTCCTTCCTCGACTCTTACTACTTCCTCTCCCCCTGGGCTCAGAATAGAGAACGTCAGCTCGTGAAGAAGAGCCTGAAGTCCCCTGAGACTTTCGTCTCACCTCCTCATTCAAGATCCCACTCTTTGCGATCTCCATGGTAACAATCCCCTGGGGGTAAGAATTGATCAGAGAAACTCTGACCATCTCCCACGAGTTTGGAAGTGACTTGAGTAGCCACAAAGCATTCACCTCATCTTCAAAAGTCACCTTCATAGCAGTCAGATGATCAATAATCCCCTGGAACTCATTGACATGATCCAAAATAGGTGAGCCCTCCCGGTACCTGAACTCTCCAAGCTTCTTCAGCAGATAAAGCTTGTTGATGCCCGTGCTCTTGGCATACAGTGTCTCGAGAGTCGTCCACAGTACCTTTGCATCAGTGATGCTAGTCACATGGTTGTAGACGTTCGACTCTACGAACCGTCTGATAAACCCACACAGCTTCCAATGCTCCACCTTCCATTTCGCCGGATCCGTGTCCTTTGGCATCCATTCAAAGACAGGAGTATGCCAACCCTTCACATATAACAAATCCTCCATCAATAAATGCCACTAGTGGTAGCTCGCACCATTTAGTTTCACCATTTGCTCGGAGCCCGAACCTGATGTAGACTCCATCATGCTCTGTCACTGATCTGATTGACCTCAGTTCTTTGAGCCGACTATTTACAAGAAAGGAATCAAAGAGGATAGGGAGCGGACCAATGGTCGTCACCTACCGTACCCGATCACTGACCCGAAGTATCCGATCGACTCATCTCGAATCCTAAATAGGTTAGCCCGATACCAGCTCTTACAAGAAACCTAGCTCTGATACCACTTTTTGGGTTTGAGAGAACACAAACCTGACCCGAGCTCCTGCAAATTAATTCGGCGAGATCACCTGCGCGAGCGTTTTAACGGATATGCAGAAACAAGAAAGCAAAAAAGTAAAATAGTGCACGTGAATTTTTAACGTGGAAACCCAGTTGGGTGAAAACCACGGGACGATCAGAGTCCAACCCGGAAAGCCTCCACTATAACGTGTATATAAACACGCAAAAAAAAAATTACAGGCTTTCCCTCCTCGATCCACAAAGGATCACCTCCGTTTCGCTACACAAATAAATAAATAAATACAAGTTACCACAGTAATTTATCGAGACAGATCAAAATTCTCTCCGATGTAGTTTGCGCGTAACTTGCGTGTTTCCAAAATCAGTCTGTAGCGAAGCTACCCTTTGACCCGAACAGAGTTGGTCACGGTCCTCCTTCTCGCGGCCGACAACGACCGTCAGCACCAACTCTAGCGTCAGCGGCACTTCTCTACGGATGCTGCAAGCTCGACGCTCCTCCTTCGTACGCCACAACTTTGGCGGACGCGAGATCTTCCGAGCTCTTGTACGTAGCTCTGCTTGCTGCTCTCAAGGCTTGCCTGCTCGTCTTCTTTTGTAGATGCGATTGCGGGTTTATCTTGCTAACCCCGCCACCCTTCTCCTTTTTCTTCTTCACGTGTCAGAGAAATCTTCTCTCTCTCTCTCTCTCTCTCTCTCTCTCTCTCTCTCTCTGTTTCTTTCTCTCTTTCTCTCTCTCCTTTTTTTCTTCTTCTTTCTGACATGATAAATCACATTGTCAAAAGGCTATGAATAGCCTTTTGACTTATATGATATATATATATTACTTAAAGTTTTTCATTCGTGTCAGAGGCGGAGGAGAATGCGCAGCCTGCGAAATTGACTCGCGGCTATTTGCATGAGTCACGAGGAGATGGAAAATAATTGCAGCACGCGTCACGAACCTTGAGGAGAGGAAGGAGAAACTTCGGTTGCGCATTCTCCTCCACCTCTGACACGAAGGAAAAACTTTAAGTAGTATATATATATCACATAAGTCAAAAGGCTATTCATAGCCTTTTGACAATGTGATTTATCATGTCAGAAAGAAGAAGAAAAAAGGAGGGAATAGGTGGCGGAGAAGGAAAGTAAAATCCGGAAGCTTTTGCTATAAAGCCATCAAGCTCTCGGCAGTAGGAAACCGCTATCCTCTTCCCTCCTTTTTTTTCCTTCACGTGGGAGAGAAGAAAATAATACCTCTCTCTCTCTTCTCTCTCTCTCTCTCTCTCTCTCTCTCTCTCTCTCCCCTTCCGTTTTTTTCTTCTGACATGCATGGTAGCATTTGTCAAAAGCTATGATGATAGACTTTTGACTTAATATGTATATATATAATATATTATTTTATTTTTCTTCGTTTCAGAGGAGGAAGAAATTGCGCATCCGGCGAAATTTACTCGCGGCTATTTGCGTGAGTACGAGGAGAGGAAAGATAATTACAGTATGCATCACGAACTCGTCACGCACGAGCCCGGTGGTTTTCTCCGCATCGGATGGGAACCACACCCCAACAATTCTCCCACTTCACATCGATGAGGAGGAAACCGCCATCCCGGCGATTCTCAAGCAGTGTTCGAATTTCCCCCTTTGCACTGGCTTCGTGAGCATATCTGCTCCGTTGTCATCAATGTGCACTTTCTGCAAGTCCAGCTCCTTCTGCTCCAGAATGTCGCGTATCCAATGATACCGCGTATCAATGTGCTTGGACCTCGAGTGAAAGGTGGGGTTTTTCCCCAAATGAATTGCACTCTGACTATCACATATGAGTGTGTTCCTGAGTGAAACCCAGCTCCTTGATGAAACACTTCATCCAAAGAAGCTCTTTTCCTGCCTCAGTGACTGCAATAAATTTGGCCTCTGTAGTCGACAGTGCAACACACTTTTGCAATCTCGACGCCCACGAGACAGCTCCCCCTGCAAATAGAATCAGGTACCCAGATGTCGATCGTCTGGAGTCCAGATCTCCAGCCATATCAGCATCAGTGTAGCCCAACAACTCTGGCTCACTATCTCCAAATCTCAGCATCAAGTCGGACATCCCCTGCAGGTATCTCAGTATCCACTTCACTGCGCTCCAATGCTCTCTCCCAGGATTGGAGAGAAATCTACTGACTGTCCCAACGACATGCTCAATGTCTGGACGAGTACACACCATCGCGTACATGAGGCTCCCAACTGCAGATGCATATGGAATCTTTTGCATCGCCTCAATCTCCTCGGGTGTGCTGGGGCACTGATCAGCGGTAAGCCTGATGTGAGCTGCAAGAGGCACGCTCACCTTCTTCGCTTGATCCATATAAAATCTCTGCAACACCTTGCGGATGTACCTCTCCTGTGATAACCAGAGTAATCTGGCTCCCCTGTCTCTGCGAATGTGCATCCCCAAAATGGTCTTCGCAGCACCCAGATTCTTCATCTCAAAAGTGGAACTCAACTGCCGCTTCAACTCATCAATGCGAGCAGTGTTCCTCCCGACAATCAACATGTCATCCACGTACAGTAGCAGAATGATGAAGTCCTCTGGTGCATACTGCTTGATGAACACGCAGTGGTCAAGGGTGGTCCTCCTGAAGTCGATCTCCCCCATGAAAGAATCAAACTTCCTATACCATTGTCGCGGGGCCTGCTTCAGGCCATATATACTCTTCTGCAAGCGCCACACCAGACCTTCCTTCCCTCTAACACTAAAGCCCTCAGGCTGCTCCATGTATAGATCCTCATCAAGATTGCCATGCAGAAAGGCAGTCTTGACATCCATCTGCTCTATCTCCAAATCAAGCCTCGCAGCGAGGCCAATGACAACATGAATAGATGACATCTTCACCACTGGTGAGAAGATCTCATCGAAGTCAACACCCTGTCGCTGTCCAAAACCCTTCACCACCAGCCTGGCCTTTTATCTAGGAGGTGTGGATGTATCTCCCTGCTTCACCCTGAAAGTCCAACGATTCTTCAAGGCCTTCTTGCCCTTAGGCAATCTCACCAAGTCATACGTGTGGTTCTTCTGCAGCGACTGCATCTCCTCCTGTATAGCAGCCATCCACTGGCGCTTCTCAGCACTCTCCACAACCTCGTTATAGCACTCAGGCTCCCCCGCATTAGTCAACAGTATGAACTCTGATGCAGAATATCTAGCGGACGGGTGCCTGACACGATCTGATCTCCGCAAGGCAGGCTCAGGGCCCGGTGCAGGCACATCATCAGTAATGTCCTCAATGACTCCTGGCTCACCATCAGTGGTGATATCATGATCCGGAAGGGTATCAGTAACCTCTGTTGGCTCAGGCTCAGTAGCCCCCTCAGTGTCGTTATCACCAACCATAGGTGACTCTACAGCAGTGCGAGAGTCAACCTCAAACTTAACAGTCCCCTCAGGATCACCAACAGTCTGACCTCACAGAAAATAGCATCACGACTACGTGCATGCTTCTTCTCAACTGGATCGAAGAACCTGTACCCAAACTCTCCACTGTAGCCGTATCCCAAAACAATGTACTGCCGGGTCTTCGAATCCAACTTCGATCTCTCGTCCCTGGGGACGTGCACAAAGGCTTTGCAGCCAAATACCCGCAAGTGACTGTAAGAGGGGTCTTTCCTATACCAAACCCTATCTGGGACATCCTCCTACAATGCTGAACTCGGCGAGAGGTTGATGACATGCGCTGCAGTAAGAAGAGCCTCGCCCCAAAACATCCCTGGCAGCTTTGACTCAGAAAGCATGCATCAAATTCTCTCGATCAGTGTCATGTTCATCCTCTCAGCTACGCCATTCAGCTATGGCATCTTCGGCGGGTGTTGGACATGTGTGTCACATCCCTTTGTTTGAGAATAACAAATCCCATATTGTATTAGATATTGCTTGTAGTATGTTTATAGTGTGCAGGAACTATAGGTGCAATACTCCACTGGTAGAAAGCAGCTTGGAACAACTTTTTGAAAGGAGGAGCGCTACCGCCAGCGCTATCATTAGCGCCTGCGCTACGGCTACCGCCAGCACTACCGCCAGGCGCTATCTCAAATTCGTGCACGCCTCTACCGCTACCGCTACCGCCAGCGCTATCTCCCGCTGCTGCCAGCGCTAGCGCTACCGCTAGGCGCTATCTCCAGTTCGTGCACACCGCCACGCCGCCGACGGTTGCGCAACCGCTCTACACGAACGATACCGCCGGCGCTATCCACTACCGCAAGCGCTAGCTCCAAGGTCTATAATTTGAAGTGTTCTCTCTCGTTTTGGTTAGACCTTCCAGAGATATTACTTGTGCCCAAACTCTCGTGCTGCTACTCTACCAAATCATCATCTCCCACTCAAGCCAAAGAAGAAATTCTGGAGAAGGAAGCCATCACGCTGCATCTGAAGAACGATCGCTTCGACCTCGCTTGTGCTACAACGATCCTTCATCCTCATCTCCAGAAATCTCAAGAGGGAGTTCTGCTTATTATTTAATTATTTCCATTCCACACTTTTTGTATCCGTTGTAGTGAAATCGCCTTGTTTTTGGCGACTAGGTCCTTGCGCGGCTTAGGGGGAATTCACTGCGTGAGTTGGCGACTAGGTCTTGGGGATTAGATCTAGGGGGTGCTCAAGGCCATATCTGGGGAAGGATTGGCTAGAGCGGCTTGAGGCCATATCCGGGGAAGGATTGGCTAAAGCCAACCGGTTCGTGGGGATACGAGTCGGTATAGAAAAGGAAAAGAAAATCATTTTTGTAAGCTTCTGATTTCTAGCGTTATAGAAATCAAATTTTATGTAAACACTTTTTCACATAATATAATCATGTCTCTTTTGTGTTTACTTTGATTTCTATCATTTGGCGTAATCTTTATTACTTTGTGTTTCTAAGTTTTCAATTCTAAATCTAAATTATTTATTTCTAATTTGTCATCATTATTTCCTATTAATCAAAACAACTTAGTAATTTTCTCAAAAATTATAAAAAGAATTTTATTCCCTTATTCACCCCCCCCCCCCCTCTAAGGGCGCCGTAAGATCCAACAGCGGGGTCTTCTCATGTCTGATGCCATGGTCCCTGCAGTACTCATCAAAGGAACCAATGTACTCTCCCCCGTTGTCGGACCTGATGCACTTCAGTCTCTTCCCAGACTGTCTCTCCACCTCAGCGTGGAATCTCCTGAAAGTATCGAGAACCTGATCTTTGGTCTTGATGGCATAGAACTAAAGCTTCCTCGAATGGTCGCCAATGAAAGTGAGGAAGTATGATGCTCCTCCTTTGTTCCAGACCTTCAGTGGTCCGCACACATCAGTGTGAACAAGCTCCAGCGACTCTGATCTCCTGGTGGACGTGTGTCTGTGGACTGAAATCCTGTTCTGTTTTCCAGCCATACAGTGGTCACACCTCTCCAAGTGATCACCAGAAATATCACTGATCAGCTTCTTCTTCGTCAGGCATCCCAAACCCTTCTGGCTAATATGTGCCAGCCTCTTGTGCCATAAGGAGGTGGATGCCTCATCCCTGACGGAGTTGGCCTGAGCAGCTTCAGGCCTCCCCTCCATGTAATACAAGCCAGAATCTCTATAACCCATGGCCATCACAAGTGATCCCCTGATCTGCTTCCAGAAGTCTCATCCAAAGACACTCAGGTGTCCTTTGTCTCCAAGTCTGCCAACAGATATCAGATTGAAGCGAATATCTGGCACATGCCGCACATCCCTCAGAACTAGTAGGGCACTAGTACTCGTCTTCAAGTGCATGTCTCCATGCCCAAGCACCTTGGATGTATCCCCATTGCCCATCCTCAATACCCCACAGTCATGAGTGGTGTAGGTGGAAAAAAACTCCCTGTTGTGGGAAACATGCGCAGAGGCTCCAGAATCAACGATCCAGCATCGGTCGTCACACGCAAGTGCAGCTGTGACGTCGTCGCCAACAATAATGAAGTCGTCCTCCTCAGTCGAAATGGTGGCTGTCGTGTGACCCTCATCCTTGCCCTCAGTGGCAATCCCCTTCATCCTCTGATCATTCTTCAAGGAGTAGCAAAACTTCTTGATGTGACCCTTCTTATGGCAGTAGTGGCATTCCACATTTTGATAACGTGTCTTGGACTTGCCCCTACTCTGACTCCTGTCCTCCTTCCTTCCTCGGCTCTTACTCCTTCCTCTCCCCCTGGGCTCAGTATAGAGGACGTCAGCTCGTGAAGAAGAGCCTGAAGTCCCCTGAGACTTTCGTCTCACCTCCTCATTCAAGATCCCACTCTTGGCGATCTCCATGGTAACAATCCCCTGGGGGGAAGAATTTATCAGAGAAACTCTGACCATCTCCCACGAGTCTGGAAGTGACTTGAGTAGCCATAAAGCATTCACCTCGTCTTCAAAAGTCACCTTCATAGCAGTTAGACAATCAATAATCCCCTGGAACTCATTGACATGATCCAAAATAGGTGAGCCCTCTCGGTATCTGAACTCTCCAAGCTTCTTCAGCAGATAAAGCTTGTTGATGCCCGTGATCTTGGCATATAGTGTCTCGAGAGTCTTCCACAGTACCTTTGCATCAGTGATGCTAGCCACATGGTTGTAGACGTTCGACTCCACGAACCGTCTGATAAACCCACACAGCTTCTGATGCTCCACCTTCCATTTCGCCGGATACGTGTCCTTTGGCATCTTGATGAGTCCCAAATATATACACATTTATTGACTCATCTGGGCCGATTTTCTAGTCTATGCACTTCACTTTAGACATGTTTTCACTTATATTTGATTCTCCATGCTAAAGTGCACCTTTAGGCCCGTTTTGGTGTTATTTCGTATTATTCTCCTTTAGTAGTTGCTATGCATTGTTAAGTGCCACTTTCAGTGGCTAGATTCGTGGTTGTGCTGGAACAGGTGTCGTGCAGGTGTTTCCGGTACAATTCTATACAGGAACACATCGCACGATCACTGGTTCTATTGCGCACGACCACTGGTCGTGCGCCACTGATCGTGTGCACTTACCCCCTGAAATCTGAGTTCTGTCTTCCTTATCGCACGACCACCTACGATAGCGCGCACGACCACTGGTCGTGCGCCACTGGTCGTGCGAACATTGTATTTTATAATTTTCTTACCTTGCAGGCTCCGTCCAGTCAGGCGCACGATCACAGGATGCTAGTGCGCACGACCACTGGTCGTGCACCAATGACCGTGCGCACTGTTTATTCCAGCGCCTATATATAATCCTGTTCGCGAATTAGGGATAATCGGGCTTCCGGGAGCGGGTTTTCCAGTCCGTACGCCGCCGATTTCCATTTCCAGACACCTCCCCTTTATCTTCTCCGCAAGGGGAAGTCATCTCCGGTCATTCTAGACGTTCCTCCATCATCCGGAAGCATTCTCCACCGTCCGCAAGCACTCAAGCAAGCCGTCTTCATTTCTGTTCGGTGAGGAGGATAGCAATCCTGAGGTAGAAGACGACGGAAGCACGTGGAGAGATCGTGACAGTCTCTCGACGCCGGAAGCACAGTCCGCCCGAGTCCGGAGGTAGCTTGACAAACTGCCATTCCGGCCGTGAACGGCCGCTAGTCTTCGTCCATTGGTTGTCCTCTTCCTCTCCCATTTGTTGTACTTTTGCGAATCATTTTAAACTTGAATATCATGATGTTTGGTTTAAATGCAATGGTTATTTCTTCTCTGCCCTCCAATGAATGTTTGTGATTTGTTTCACCTCCACGCGCTCACTCACTCACGCACGCACACATCGTGTTCGATTCGCGTTAGCAAGAGCTAGCGGCGAGTTGTGAAGAGGTGTTTGCGACCCTCACTTTCCGCACTAGAGACCACTTCATTCGCATGCGCACCGTCCATCCGCCTCACGAACCTCGGCATTGCGGCCGTTGCACCCATCTCGCCTTGCGAAGCGGTGATTTCGACCCGCATTTCTTTTATTGTTGTTAACAGTAGGAAACCCAAATCAAAACTCCACTTTTCGTGTTTGTTCCCGCTTGTGTAACAATTGTCACACAACGCATTTCGTTCACCCAACCTGCATTCCTCAAGAGACCGACACTCGGGGATTCTATTCCCAACATTTATTACTTGCGCGACCGGTGCACTTGCCAAAATTATCGCATCAAGTTTTTGGCGCCGTTGCCGGGGAATGTTCAGGGGTGTAACGTCTTGAGTTGTGAGCTTTTGTTACGAGAGCAGTTGTTTTTGATTTCCTTTGTTTTGTTTTCTTTTTGTTGTGACTGTGCATGCAGAGACAAGCCGCGGGGGAACTTGTACCCTTTGATCCAGAGATCGAACGGACCGCTCGCGCATGAAGGCGCGCAGCAGCCGTACAGGCGGTAATGGGTGACAACATAGACCCAAACAATGCTGAACCAAGAGTGCCCGACGTGGGGCAGCACCAACCTGGAGATGAGCATGAGGTAGTGAGGCCTCGACCCAGAACGATGAGAGATTATACCACTCCGACAGCTGGGAGTGTGTATCCGGGATTTGGTCCCAACATTATGAACAACCAGTTCGAGATCAAACCTGCGATCTTGAACATCATTCGGAACAATGCTCAGTTCTCCGGGATGACCAGTGAAGACCCGCACCTGCACCTGCAGAGTTTTTCGATATCTGCGGAACTTTCCGCTACGCTGGAATACCTGACGATACAGTCAAGCTGCGACTGTTCCCATTCTCACTTCGCGACAAGGCCAAGGTGTGGCTCCATTCTATTCCTCCTGGGACCGCCGCGACTTGGGATGCTCTTGCATCCAAGTTCCTGGCCAAATTCCACCCCGTTGATAAAATTGTGAGCCTGCGGCGGGAGATCGCCACCTTTCGCCAAGCTGACCAAGAGACCCTTGCCGAGGCGTGGGAGCGCCTTAATGATCTTCTCCGCCGCTGCCCGAACCACGAGCTCCAACCTTGGAATGTTGTAGAGACATTTTACTTCGCGATCGAGCCCAACTACCGGGCAATGATCGATGCTGCTGCGGGAGGTACTCTAATGAACCATACTCCAGAGGAGGCCCTTCGAATTCTGCGGGACACCGCCTCCCACAGTACATTTTGGACGGCCGGGAGAAATGCACCAAGAAGCACCCGTGGTCTCTTCATGGTCAACTCGCTTCCGCCTACATCCGCACCGGCTGCTGTTATTACATGCGAAGGATGTGGAGGCGGTGGACACCACGCGTATGAATGCTCGGGCAGTGATTTATCAGGTTAACTTCTCGAACCTCTCTTTAAACGAATCGGTTAATTTTGTTGGTAATCAATCTAAGGGGGTGCCATTCAATAACACATATCATCCGGGAGTGAGAAGTCACCCAAACTTCTCATGGAACTCCAACGCACCTGGCCAACGATGGGCACCGGGGCAGCATCAGAACGATGCCTACGCCTCCGGGAGCCAACCAAGGCCACCTCATCAGGAATATAACCAAGGCCCCCCGGCTCCCAAAAAGAGTAACTTGGAGGAGATGATGAAAAAATTTATGCAAGCGGCTAACTCAAACATGGTTAACCAAACCGCGTCAATGCGGAACTTGGAAACGCAGCTGGGCCAATTGGCCCAAGTGCTAACCGAGCGGTCGCATGGGACTCTTCCCAGTAACACTGAAAAAAACCCAATAGACCAAGGGAAGAGTCTCGGCGACGTGGAAGTGGGTCATCCGCATGAGTTAGTGATCTCCTGCTCCATTAATAAAATAGAGACTAAAGCTTTGTGTGATTCTGGCTCCTCCCGCAACGTCATTGCTTTGCAAGACGTTGATAACTTGCAACTTGAAATTAATACGGAGGAACGGAAATCTCTTGTGCTCGCAAACGGTACCGTCATACAATCAGAAGGGGAAGTGAAAAATGTAGAAGTTATAGTTGATGGGACCGTGGTGGTTGCTGATTTTCAAGTGTTAGGACCCCGGGAGAATCACTCCATCCCCATCTTGGGTGTACCGTTCTTGAAAGAGAGCGGTGCCACCCTTGACTTTTCTGCGGGTTGTGTCCTCCTACCCAATAAGATACCTTTGCCCACTTGTCCTAAGACTATAACTGAAACATCCATTTGCCCACCTCCTTTTATTTCTGATGAATCACTAAGTTGTGCAGGGGATAAGAAAGGTGATGGATCATCTGAAGGAGAAAAGGAAGAGTACCAGTCAAGCGGAGAGGAAGAAGTAGACTCTTGGAGAGACTATGATTCCAAGAGAGAGGAGGATAGCAGTCCTAAACATTTTGAGCTGAACGTGATTCGGGACGACGTCCCATTATTTTCTTGTATTGAATCCTGTAATAAACAAGTTAAGCATTCCATCTCATGGGCCGATCCGGTCGTCACTGCGGCGACGGAAATGACGCCTCCCGCTCCTATGAGAGGAGGATCTGAAAATGCTCAACGTTGGCAGTCTCCGACTGTTGCTAAACTTAAACAAGAGAAGCGTCTGCGCGATGCGCGCTCTGCCGCTCTCCGTGGCAAGAGGGCGGAGGTTAGGGGAACACAGGGTGACACTAGTGTTGGCCCTAAAGCCTTCACCTCCCGCCTACATGCTGCGGGAGACGAGCACCATAAAAGCGCTTACAGCTGATGTTCTGTTTATCTCTTATTTTGTGAAACTTTCTCTTATGCACTCTTATTTAATTTCTGCACTCTTTAAACAATTATAATACAGGTATTTGGTCCAGCTTAAGGACATAAAACAAAAGCACTGCTGAGAGACAACCCAGATTTGCTGTTTTTATTTTTCTAACTTGTTTCAATTCAGTTTTTTTTTTCTATTTTTGCTGCTTTTAGTTGTACCGTTTGCAGGTGTGCTTTGTACTTCGTGTTGGCGGATGCTGCGGATTGTGCACGAAATTAACGCCAATCTTCCGGTATGCTCAATTCTGAGCATTGGGTAACACTTCTCCCTCCTAGCTTTCAGTTTTGTGATGTAATGTGTAGATTAAGTCTGGGGGAGAGCATGTGTTATCCACTATGCGTACGAGTTGCACCGCATGCTAGAAGTTTGTTTATATTTTTCATTACCATCATCATTATTCCACGCTTCATGCACCACTTCACCCACATGAGCGCGCGCTTTCCTATTTGTGTTGTTTCCAAATAAACTATTTTGGTTAGGAATGTGAATTGGGGTGTTAGCTTAGGAATTACTATTTGGAGTGCGATGTTGACTCGAGCAGTGTTCTAGTCGCACCCGCATGCTGCAGTAGAATTTGAGTAAAACTAGATTATTTCTATGCGTTTAATTTATGAATAGTATTTTTGCGTAGTTCTAGATGTGTTATACTCAAATGGTGAATGTGAACGAAATTGGTGATAACCCGGTGTTGTGTGTTCACGAGCACTAGTAGTGTGTTGCTCGAGTCGGGAGGAAGGTTTACCTTTCTCGTGGGCTAAGAACTTGCCCCAAGCGACTCTTGAAGCATGGGTGTGAGCGATTCTTTGAATTAAATATGATGTAGGCCACCTTTTGGCTAGTTTGAGCCTTAGCTTTCCGTGTCCTATTCGCTCACCTTTGCAAGCCAACATTTGTGCCTTTCACCTCCTTGTTACAGCTCCTCCTCCATTCTCCAAGGCCTGAAGCTTTGCCCACTTTCGCAACCAAATAGATGTTTATCTGCACTCATGTTCTTGATTTGGTGTGATTTTTGGAATCTTTGTGATGTGATGAAGAAATAAATTTTATTTGCTGATTATGAACCAACCGGAGGATAAGAAAAAGAAAAAAAAATATGTTATTGAATGAAAATCTGAAAAAAAATTGTATTGAAGAGAAATCCTTCTGAGCGTATTAGAAAATCCGTTGGTATTTGTGAAGTAGGCCGTGTGCACACCTAGTTCTCATAATAAGTCTGGGGGTGTGTCACACTAGCTTTGTGCGTGGTTTTGTGTGGTGCAGCGTTCCGTTGACTCAATTTGGTTGCGTAGCCTTCATTTCTATCCTTGAATATCACGCCGCAACCTAAGCCCAACTTAATCCTAAAGTCCTATTGATTTATCTCGTGAGTTCGCTAGCGCCGTGGAGAGAGTGTGACCGGGCAAGCTTATGGCTTTCGACGCTGATGGATTTCAGCGGAGTTATTCCTGAACCCTGACCTTGCTTAACACCCTCCTTAGTGGCTTGTTACTCTAGGGAACTCAATGAGTCACTAATAACCCAATGGGTCAAGACAAATCTAGGGTTTGGGTCAAAATCACCATTTGACTCATTTAGCCTAAGTAGACCTAAATAGGTCAAAAGTGCCCAAAGAGGGTTCACCAAGCCATGAATCACACCAAAAGGAGTCTATGGACCTCATGGACACCATGTGGGGTCAGCCTACTCATCAGTTGACCAAGTCAACCCAAAAGCCCTAACATATGGTCACCAAGTTTGTCCAATTTAACCAAATTGACCAAAGTCAAATATAAGTCAACATAACCCAATTCAACCCAAATTGGCTCAATTAGACTTCATATGACCAAATTGACCACACCATTACATGTCAATCCCTAAGAGAGACCCAATGGACTCAGAAGCCTCATCATGTGATCATCATATTGGTCAAATTGACCAAAGTCAAACTTTCCCCAATTTTGGTCAAAATCACACTTATTGGCTAAATTGGCCCAATTAGGGCATCACCAAGGCCCAATAAACATTGGATGGTGTCAAGGGACTCAAGACCAACAATTTGGACCAGTCAACCCACTAGTTGACCAAGTCAACCACTAAAGTCAACATAAGTCAAAATTGGGCTAAATGGGAATTTTGGATCAATTAAACCAAACCCTATGGGCTAAGGCCTCAATAGGAGGCCCATCCTGCAACCCAATGGCACTTGACCATGCATGCCCTCAGATTTGAAGAGGGATTGACATGCAAGGGGGGGGGGGGGGCAAAATTGGTTTTCCCCCAATTTGGAGAAGAGACAAATTGGAATTCATGGATTGAGTGCCAATTGGCACTCAATTCTCCTCCCAAAGCATTCCACTGAGCTCCCTCAGTTATTCCCAGCCGAATTCCTGTTGTCCCCATGCCAAGTGTCACCTTGGTGAAGCATCCAAGGTGTAGGCCGAGCTCCCCTTTAATGGCTGGAATGGTTAGAGCCCTCCTCAGGCCAAATAGACACCATCATTAGCTTTAGAACGAGGAAAGCATATGAAATCGACCTTTAAATCACTGCAAATGGTGGAGGAATGAAGTTTTGAGCAAGCTTGCCGGAGAGGAGAAGATTCATGGCCAACCGCCGCTGCCGCCTCCGTCAAGCTTCATTAAGGTACGATTTCTCCCCCCCCTCCTTCGGTGCTAGATTCATAGATCAAATAGGAATGAATCCAAGCTCAATTGAGCTTGATGCCATGGACAACCATGAAGAAATGGCTGATTTTAGATCTCACCGAAAAACACTACTCCGGCCACCCCAAGTCGCCGGACCAACACTCGTCGGTGGCTCGGAAGGTTTTTAATGATGGGCAGGATAGCCCGGGGAGCTTATGGCTCGGAGATAGATAGTAGAACATGTTGCATGTGCACGAAGGTGGTGGGTCTTCGGTATTGGATGGTCATTCACACCGACGTCAATACGTTGACTCGGCAAGTGTGGTAATTACACTTAGCCATGAAAGTCTGGCGGTCCAGTCAGCAAGAGTACGCAGACGCTCCGCGGTTTTATGTTGAGGCGTACGATAGGTCTAGGTTAGGTAGTGTGAATACCAACCTAGAGGTGGGCGAGGCCCAACCCACCGCTTCTGTTTGCCACTACGAGAGTATCCTGGGAGTCTTGCTAGCTCCAAAAAGGGGGAACTAAAGGTCTATGCGCATAGAGACGTAGTGAGTGAGTTGCACTTGTATGAACATAGCATAACAGCATACCTTGCATGTCATAGCATGAACATTGCATTTCAACCCCTACCCCTATCGTATAAATTGGTACGGGACTTTTTATACGATAGGCCCTGCTAAACGACCCATTGGTCTATAGGTTTGTATGGGCATTCCTATAAATCAATGGTTACTTTTAAATTACTTTACTTGTGTCGCACTGCTTCTCTTGCTTACCTCTTTTACTGCTGCGATATTACTTTACTGCACTTCTTACTGTTACTTGCTCATACTGCTAGCATAGAATTTATATGGATATACTCTTGTTAGCGTAGAATGTTTGTTACCTGCTACCTTCTTGATTACTCCACATTGTTGTCCTCCGCTTCTTCCTCCCGCACGGTGCCTAGGAGTCGCGGGGGGAGGCGGGGACAAAATCGTCTTAGTCTTTATGACTAACGGTCGGTTGTGACCGTAGGTGTTCGAGGAGCTGGAGCACCGGCACGACCAGTCAAGACATGAAGGCAGGATCTGAGGAGCAGAAGCCATGCAATACTTCTACTACTGGACAGGTGTTTGAAGATTGGAGAGTTGTTAGCTTCCGCATAGATGTAGAGTGAGAGAGTGAGATTTTGTTCTACCTTGGACATGTACTGGGCATAAGCCCCTTTTTCCCTTTCATTTATTGTACTCATTGATTGGACAGTTTACATTTGGATATATATATATACATATGCGTGTGATTATGGACTTATGTACTAGTTTTTCTTCTTATCTCTTGTTGGCCTGGTTGATCGTCCTTGCCGGCAGGATCGACGTCTTGCGGAGGTGGCTAACTTGTGTGCTAGCATCTCTGTAAGGCGGCGGTTCTGGGCATAAGATCCAGGAACTCTCCTGGTGCGGGAGAGGGATCTTACAACTGGTATCAAAGCCAAACGATCCAACGAGGAAGAAGTCCACAAAAACTGGGACACCCCCGCTCGAGTTAGTTTGAGGACAAACTAGCAGCGGAAGTAGTGGTGTGCCCATGTGTAAAAATCACACAAAATAGTCCATTAACCAATGAGTTAGGCCAACCCAGTTAGGACATCTTTCTAGTTTGACGCACCAAGACGATTTTATAGCGTACACTAATCCAAATCGACCTCGGGTATAAACCAATTAAGGCATGATGACACCCAAAGTGACTAGGAGGGGAACCTTATGGGGAAATAGTTGCTTAAGGCTAAAATTTGATGTTCCTAATTCTCCTACCAAGTGATATTATCACTTCTCACCCAAAGGATGGGACCGCCTTAAGAGATCCAGTGCACAAAAACCATTAGTGGATAGTAGGAGACTCGTAAACTTATTATCTAAACCAACAACTAGGTTGCACCGAAATGATCATCGTGACAAATATCGGAGGTCGGATAAGGATTCGAGTTCATAAAACAACCCGTTTGTAGATTGCCCAAAGATTAAGAAGGATTCGTGAATGGTAACTTTCAGGACCTTAAATGTGTATCATATCAATAAAGTCTCAAGGTGGAACTCCAAGACAAGGTTGTATGCCCTAAGAATTGTGTGCATATATAGGGTAAATGCACTATAGTGATATCGAAGAAATTTAGCCCAAAATATATGGGGGATTATCCCTTTTGTTTATTGGGCCAACTTAGTACTGACTTGAGTTTCCCTAGACCTCATTTAGAAGATGAATCTCGAACTTATAGACCTTGAGGTTTTATATGTGTAGTCAAGTAAATAAGAGGATAGCAAAATAACCATTGGGGATATGCATAGAGGTTGTCAAGTTATACGTGTATATATGACCTCTGAAATCACGGAAGTCAGTACGAGACTTTAGGATATGGATTGGATAGAAATAGAACCTGGCTGTAGGCCCCCGTGATCTTAAGAAATGAATAAATAACCCAATGCGAAGGATGATATCATAGATCCACCTCCTCAAGCCTGAGACGATGATCTATAATAGAATCGGGGCGAATAGTAAGTTGACTGGTCTTTAGTCAAGTTATTAGAAGCATAAAGTTGCCAAGTTAGCTGCTTGGAACAATTTATCGCGTCATGAAGCTTGTGGATTGGAATTAGATTCCTGCGATAGAGCTATAATTGGAAATTCTTGAATTTCTGGGCGTTCGAAGATAATGTACATACAATTATTGAAAAATCAAGCCCTTTTATTTTCGAACAATTATATCGTAACCGATATTCATATACCTTGGGAGCTAGTTGACACCTAACCGGAGATCGTTGAAATTATACCTATGGATTAAGTAAATAAGAGAGTACTTATGACCTTTAGATTAATGGCTTAATGAGCCTGGGAATTGAAAGACAAATGTCATTATAATCCCCAAGAATGTTGTATGTTTGGAGAGTAATATGTGATATTGAGAAATGCGACACCTCTTTAAATAATAACTTTAGAAGTTGGATTAGGGGTTATACATAATATTGATGATCTCACGAGTATAATGAACTTGGTAATTTATTAACTCATATATATTGGTCGATGCTGAACTGCATGAAAGGATTCAGGAGAGATTACCACATGTGCACATAAGTTGAATTTTCGCCGTAAATAAGTTCATGCTTATAGCTATATTATTGAGGTATGTGTCGACTAAAATGTAGGAATTTATACCATGAAATATAGTCACTGGATTGCCATAGAAATGCGCACATGGGTTTTCATATCAGTAGGAAGCTCGGAGAATTTTGGTAGAGTTAATCCTTGAATAAATAACAGGCTTCCTTCACGAGTACAATTGAGACTACAACTTGAGAAATTAATCCACTGAAATGTTGACATGAAATGCCATGGGCTTGATATATGATCCCTCGTGATAGTATTAAGCTATGGAAAATTTATTGGAAATAATCATTGAATAATGGACATACCCCTTCACAAAGTGCAATGGGAGATTACAATTTGAGGAACTTTTTTTTTCTAAATTAGGGATGATGAAATATCTTGAACTTTTGATATACGACCTATTATAAGCGACAGACTCTGGGGATTTTTATTAGATTCAATCGCGGAGTAAACTTCATACTTCATTCGTATGAAGGGTTGGAAGTGTTAATATAGAATAGCTATAAAAACTTGTGCATGAACTTTTGATAACAATATGAACTTCTTAAGATTTTGGTGGAATTTATGGTTACCCATTTCTGATACTCCCTTCGCAACGTAGAATTTGAACGCATAATTTGAGAAATTCATACCATGAATTATTACTGAGTTGTTATGGAATATTATAGATAGGCTCTTTATATTTGTAGGACGCCCTCAGAACCCTCTTAGAAGTAATCATTGAGTAAAATGCATGCTTCCTTCATGAAGTGGAAATTGAACGTATAATTGGAAGAATACCTACAATAAATTATTGTTGAATGGTTGTTATAGAATTTTGTACATATATATTTCTTTTTATATCAGTAGGAAGATCTTGGGAATATTGTTGGAATTAATTACTAAGAAGACATCGTACTGACTTCACAAGTGCAACCTTGGAATATATTTGAAGAATGGATAGGTTAGGATATGGATGATAAGATAATATAACAATTATCAGATAGTCTTGTGATAACCTTGAGACCTCTCATCTTCATGAGCTGGGAACCCCGTGGACCCGAACTTAAATTTCAAGGACGAAATTATTCTTTTGTTTATTGGGAATTGTAACATCCCATTTCCTACTAGACCCCTAAGGTGCACTTTGTCATGACAAGGTCATGACAATGGCCTAAGATACCAAGGATTGCCCTAGAACCAAGGTGAAAAGGTGAAAAACACCTTGGTGTGCAAATAGACAAAATGACTTCAAGGTTTAAGACTTGATGTCTAAGCCTCAAAATGATCCAATTGACCCCACCTAACTCTTCCTAATCCTCTAGGGAACTCAATGAGTCACTAATAACCCAATGGGTCAAGACAAATCTAGGGTTTGGGTCAAAATCACCATTTGACTCATTTAGCCTAAGTAGACCTAAATAGGTCAAAAGTGCCCAAAGAGGGTTCACCAAGCCATGAATCACACCAAAAGGAGTCTATGGACCTCATGGACACCATGTGGGGTCAGCCTACTCATCAGTTGACCAAGTCAACCCAAAAGCCCTAACATATGGTCACCAAGTTTGTCCAATTTAACCAAATTGACCAAAGTCAAATATAAGTCAACATAACCCAATTCAACCCAAATTGGCTCAATTAGACTTCATATGACCAAATTGACCACAACATTACATGTCAATCCCTAAGAGAGACCCAATGGACTCAGAAGCCTCATCATGAGATCATCATATTGGTCAAATTGACCAAAGTCAAACTTTCCCCAATTTTGGTTAAAATCACACTTATTGGCTAAATTGGCCCAATTAGGGCATCACCAAGGCCCAATCAACATTGGATGGTGTCAAGGGACTCAAGACCAACAATTTGGACCAGTCAACCCATTAGTTGACCAAGTCAACCACTAAAGTCAACATAAGTCAAAATTGGGCTAAATGGGAATTTTGGATCAATTAAACCAAACCCTATGGGCTAAGGCCTCAATAGGAGGCCCATCCTGCAACCCAATGGCACTTGACCATGCATGCCCTCAGATTTGAAGAGGGATTGACATGCATGGGGGGGGGGGGGGGGGGGGGGGGGGAATTGGTTTTCCCCCAATTTGGAGAAGAGACAAATTGGAATTCATGGATTGAGTGCCAATTGGCACTCAATTCTCCTCCCAAAGCATTCCACTGATCTCCCTCAGTAATTCCCAGCCGAATTCTTGTTGTCCCCATGCCAAGTGTCACCTTGGTGAAGCATCCAAGGTGTAGGCCGAGCTCCCCTTTAATGGCTGGAATGGTTAGAGCCCTCCTCAGGCCAAATAGACACCACCATTAGCTTTAGAACGAGGAAAGCATATGAAATGGCTGATTTTAGATCTCGCCGGAAAACACTACTCCGGCCACCCCAAGTCGCCGGACCACCACTCATCGGTGGCTCGGAAGGTTATTAATGACGGGCAGGTTAGCCCGGGGAGCTTATGGATCGGAGATAGATAGTAGAACATGTTGCATGTGCACGAAGGTGGTGGGTCTTCGGTATTGGATGGTCGTTCACACCGACGTCAATACGTTGACTCGGCAAGTGTGGTAATTACACTTAGCCATGAAAGTCTGGCGGTCCAGTCAGCAAGAGTACGCAGACGCTCCGCGGTTTTGTGTTGAGGCGTACGATAGGTCTAGGTTAGGTAGTGTGAATACCAACCTAGAGGTGGGCGAGGCCCAACCCACCGCTTCCGTTTGCCACTACGGGAGTATCCTGGGAGTCTTGCTAGCTCCAAAAAGGGGGAACTAAAGGTCTATGCGCATAGAGTCGTAGTGAGTGAGTTGCACTTGTATGAACATAGCATAACAGCATACCTTGCATGTCATAGCATGAACATTGCATTTCTACCCCTACCCCTATCGTATAAATTGGTATGGGACTTTTTATACGATAGGCCCTGCTAAACGACCCCTTGGTCTATAGGTTTGTATGGGCATTCCTATAAATCAATGGTTACTTTTAAATTACTTTACTTGTGTCGCACTGCTTCTCTTGCTTACCTCTTTTACTGCTGCGATATTACTTTACTGCACTTCTTACCGTTACTTGCTCATACTGCTAGCATAGAATTTATATGGATATACTCTTGTTAGCGTAGAATGTTTGTCACCTGCTACCTTCTTGATTACTCCACTTTGTTATCCTCCGCTTCTTCCTCCCGCACGGTGCCTAGGAGTCACGGGGGGAGGCGGGGATAAAATCGGCTTAGTCTTTATGACTAACGGTCGGTTGTGACCGTAGGTGTTCGAGGAGCTGGAGCACCGGCACGACCAGTCAAGACATGAAGGCAGGATCTGAGGAGCTAAAGCCATGCAATACTTCTACTACTGGACAGGTGTTTGAAGATTGGAGAGTTGTTAGCTTCCGCATAGATGTAGAGTGAGAGAGTGAGATTTTGTTCTACCTTGGACATGTACTGGGCATATTCCCCTTTTTCCCTTTCATTTATTGTACTCATTGATTGGACAGTTTACATTTGGATATATATATACATATGCGTGTGATTGTGGACTTATGTACTAGTTTTTCTTCTTATCTCTTGTTGGCCTGGCTGATCGTCCTTGCCTGCAGGATAGGCATCTTGCGGAGGTGGCAAACTTGTGTGCTAGCATCTCCGTAAGGCGGCGGTTCTGGGCATAAGATCCAGGAACTCTCCTGGTGCGGGAGAGGGATCTTACAATGCCAACCCTTCACATATATCAAATCCTCCATCAGTAAATGTCACTGGTGGTAGTTCGCACCGTTTAGTTTCACCATTTGATCGGAGCCCAAACCTGATGTAGACTCAATCATGCTCTGTCACTGATCAGACTGACCTCAGTTCTTTGAGCCGACTATTTCCAAGAAAGCAATCAAAGAGGATAGGGAGCGGACCAATGGTCGTCACCTACCGCACCTGATCACTAACCCGAAATATCCGATCGGCTCGTCTCGAATCCCGAATAAGTCAGCCCGATACCAACTCTGACAAGGAACCTCCCTCTGATACCACTTGTTGGGTTTGAGAGCGCGCAAACCCGACTCGAACACCTGCAAATTAATTCGGCGAGAGCACCTGCGCGAACGTTTTAGCGGATATGCAAACACAAGAAAGCAAAAAAAATAGTACACGAGAATTTTTAACGTGGAAACACGAATGGGTGAAAACCACGTGACGGTCGGAGTCCAACCCGGAAAGCCTCCACTAAAACGTGTATAAAATACACACACAAAATTTACAGGCTTTCCCTTCTTGATCCACAAAGGATCACCTCCACATCTCTACACAAATAAATAAATACAAGTTACCACAGTAATTATCGAGACAGATCAAAATCCTCTCCGATGTAGTTTGTGCGTAACTTGCATGTTTCCAATATGAGTCTGTAGCGAAGCTGCCCTTTGACCCGAACAGAGTCGGTCATGGTCCTCCTTCTTGCGGCCGACAACGGTCGTCAGCACCAACTTTAGCGTCGGCGGCACTACTCCATGGATGCCGCAAGCTCGACGCTCCTCCTTCGTATGCCGCAACTTCGGTGAATGCGAGATCTTCTGAGCTCTTATACGTAGCTCTGCTTCCTTGCTTCTCTTGTACGTAGCTCTGCTCCCTAAACAAGTGGTATCAGAGGCAGGTTCATTATTAGAGCAATTATTGGGCTGACCTGTTTGAGATTCGAGACGAGCCGATCAGATATTTCGGGTTGGTGATCGGGTGCGGTAGGTGATGACTATTGGTCCTCTCCCTATCCTATTTGATATCCTTCTTGGAAATAATCGACTCAAAGAACTGAGGTCAGTTCGATCAGTGACATAGCACGATGGAGTCTACATCGGGTTCAGGCTCCGAGCAAATGGGGAAATTAAACGGCGCAAATTACCATCAGTGGCACTTACTGATGGAAGATCTTATCTACGTCAAGGGCTGGCATGCTCCTATCTTTGAGGAGATGCCTAAAGACATGGATCCAAATAAGTGGAAGGTGGAGCACCGGAAGTTACGCAGATTCATCAGACGGTTCGTGGAACTGAACGTCTATAATCATGTCGCGAGTATCGTTGATGCAAAGATACTTTGGAAGACTCTCGAGACGTTGTATGCCAAGAGTACTGGCATCAACAAGCTATATCTACTAAAGAAGCTGGGTGAGTTCAGATACAGGGAAGGATCCCCTATTCTGGATCATGTGAATGAGTTCCAAGGTAATATTGATCAACTTACTGCTATGAAGGTGACCTTCGAGGACAAGGTCAACGCATTGTGGCTGCTGAAGTCTCTTCCAGACTCTTGGGAGATCGTTAGAGTTTCTCTAATCAACTCCTCTCCCGGGGGCATCATTACTATGGAGATTGCCAAGAGTGGCATCCTGAACGAAGAGGTGAGAAGAAAGTCTCAAGGATATCAGGCTCTTCATCACGAGCTGACATCCTCTACACTGAGCCCAGGGGGATAAGCATGAGCAAGAGTAGAGAAAGGAAGAGCGAGAGAGGACAAAGTAGGGGGAAGTCCAAGTCACGTTATCAAAACGTGGAGTGTCACTATTGTCATAAGAAGGGGCATATTCAGAAGTTCTGTTATTCTCTGAAGAATGACGAAAGGAAGAAAGGAGCGGCTACTGATGATAGGAAAGAGAGTCACACTGCAGCTATTGTATCTATAGAGAAGCAAGGAAGCAGAGCTACGTACAAGAGCTCAGAAGATCTCGCGTTCGTCGAAGTTGCGGCATACGAAGGAGGAGCGTCGAGCTTGCGGCATCTGTGGAGTAGTGCCGCCGATGCTAAAGTTGGTGCTGATGGCCGTTGTCGGCCGCAAGAAGGAGGACCGTGACCAACTCTGTTCGGGTCAAAGGGCAGCTTCGCTACAGACTCATTTTGGAAACACGCAAGTTACGCGCAAACTACATTGAAGAGGATTTTGAGCTGTCTCGATAATTACTGTGATAACTTGTATTTATTTATTTGTGTAGCGAAGTGGAGGTGATCCTTTGTGGATCAAGGAGGGAAAGCCTGTAAATTTTTTGCGTGTATTTTATACACATTTTAGTGGAGGCTTTCCGGGTTGGACTCCGACTGTCCTGTGGTTTTCACCCATTCGGGTTTCCACGTTAAAAATTCTTGTGTATTTTTTTTTTGCTCTCTTGTGTTTGCATATCCGCTAAAACGCTTGCGCAGGTGTTCTCGCCGAATTAATTTGCAGGTGCTCGGGTTGGGTTTGCGTGCTCTCAAACCCAACAAAAATTAATTCGTTCGAAAAATGGTATTTGCGTGCTCTCAAACTACTAGAAAATTGACTTTTAGCCATGGCAAATTACCGTGGCTAAAGTCTAAAATCGTGGCTAAAAGTCATAGAAAAATGGTATTTGCCACAGAAAGAGCATGACAAATACTTTTTTTGCCACGCTCGTATTGCCCACGCCCATTTGCCACGGCAGTCCGTGGCTAAAAGTCTTTTGCCACGATTTTGGTCTTTTAGCCACGGTAATTTTCCATGGCTAAAAGTCAAATTTCTAGTAGTGAAAGAAGCACATAAGTAAATCTAACCAAAGAGTATAAGAAATAGCATAAGCTTAGCAATATAGTGTGAATGTCCAAAATTACTAATAGGAATGCAAACAAGGTTTGGATTTAAGGCCATACATCACAATGAATATAGTGTATCAACTAATAGGAATGCGTTCATCGCGCGCTCACACCAGTCCTTGAAAATATCAACAGAAAATCGCGCACTGTCCTCCCGAAAAAGCACTATCATCCCCATAATCCTCATCATTCCAGCCGGGTAAATTGGGAAATCGCTCGCCAGTCTTGCGGTGGCCGCACGACCGCCCGCCCTTGGCCCACGCATCGGATGGGCACCGGCCGCATGACCGCACCCCGGCCGAGCACCGGTCGGTCGTGAGCAAACCGACCACCCCTCGGTCGGGCACCGACTGCAGGCCGCGCGCCGCTCGCTGGCTTTGCGACGGTCGGGCATCCGTCGTGCGCCAACCTTGCACCAGTCGGTGCCGACCATGCACACGACCCACGTGCCGGCTAGCCGCCCGCATGCTGTCTGCACCCCGGTCGAATGCCCCGGTCCGACCTTTCTTCCTCATTCCTCTTCTTCTCAGATGGATGGGAGAATTACTTACCTCCGGCATAGTGTAGGTTGCCTCTAGCACAACAAATCTTCAAGTCGCCGCGAAGAAGGCGATGAAACCTTCAAACTCTTTAAGAAACAAGGGAGTCTTTGAAGGTTTGGGGGGGGGGGTGTAATTGATATGCACTCATTTATAGAACCAAGGTGTGCGTTTAGCCAAAGCTCCACCATGAGTGAGTGGGGATAGTGGAGACATGCCAAATCTCTTGACAAAGGGAGTGGGGTATGTTGGATCTTACGGCGCCCTTCGAGTGGGGGTGAATAAGGGAATAAAAATTCTTTTTATAATTTTATGAAAGTTACTAAATTGTTTTATGATGAAAGAGATTGAAATAAACAATTTAGATTTAGAATTGAAAATTTAGAACACAAAATAATAGAGATTACGCCAAATGATAGAAATCAAAGTAAACACAAAAGAGACATGATTATATTATATGAAAAAGTGTTTACATAAAATTTGATTTCTATATCGCTAGAAATCGGAGGCGTACAAATGTAGATTTCTTTTCCTTTTCTATACCGACTTGTATCCCCACAAACCAGTTGGCTTTAGCCTATCCTTCCCCGGATAAGGCCTCAAGCCGCTCTAACCAATCCTTCCTCGGATATGGCCTCGAGCATCCCCTAGATCTAATCCCCTAGACCTAGTCGCCAACTCACGCGGCGAATTCCCCCTAAGCCGCGCAAGGACCTAGTCGCAAAAAACAAGGCGATTTCACTACAAGATACAAATAAAGAAATGAAGTAAATAACAAACAAACTCCCTCTTGAGATTTCTGGAGATGAGGATGAAGGATCGCTGAAGCACAAGCGAGGTCGAAGCGATCGTTCTTCGGATGCAGCGTGATGGCTTCCTTCTCCAGAATTTCTTCTTTGGCTTTGAGTGGGAGATGATGTTTTGGCAGAGTAGCAGCACGAGAGTTTGGGCACAAGTAATGTCTCTGGAAGGTCTTACCAAAACAAGAGAGAGCCCAGCCTTTTATAGAACTTGGAGCTAGCGCCTGCGGTAGTGGTTAGCGCATGCGGTAGCGTTCGTGTGGAGCGGTTGCGCAACCATTGGCGGCGTGGCGCTGTGCACTAACTGGAGATAGCGCCTGGCGGTAGCGATAGCGCTGGCGGTAGCGGGAGATAGCGCTGGCGGTAGCGGGAGATAGCGATGGCGGTAGCGGTAGCGGTTGCGTAACCGTCGCTGTGCACGAACTCGAGATAGCGCCTGGCGGTAGCGATAGCGCTGGCGGTAGTGCTGGCGATAGTGGTAGCACTAGCGATAGCGCTGGCGTTAGCGATAGCGCTGGCGGTAGCGCTGCTCCTTTCAAAAATTTGTTCCAAGCTGCTTTCTACCTGTGGAGTATTGCACCTATAGTTCCTGCACACTATAAACACACTACAAGCAATATCAAATACAATATGTGATTTGTTATTCTCAAACAAAAGGATGTGACACACATGTCCAACAATCTCCCCCTTTTGATAATAACAAATCCTCTAAGCAAGAAATCAGCAATAGTGTTTATAGATAAGATAAGCAAGATAAAAGTGCAACTATAGTAAATGATATGCATGATAATGTGCATACTCCCCCTATCTTAATGCTCCCCCTAAAAAAATACAATTTATGTGTTACTCCCCCTAAATGATATATTTCATGAATTTATTCTCCCCTTAATCTTCTATATTTCTTCTATATAGATTTCTTCAATTAATCTCCCCCTTTTGGTATTATCAAAAGAAGGTGGGGTGAGGGTAGTAAGGAGGCATTTATATAACATGATCGAGCTTTTCGAAATATATATAATGATAAGGAGTTTAAGCATAGCATAAATAAGAGATTTCAAATAAAAAGAATAAGAGTTGTAAGCAAGCGGAAGATTATAGAAAACATCTTTGTGTAAGCATGAATATCATAATTATAAATATGAGTTTAAGTTCAAAATGTAAAGATGTTGTAACCATTTTGAAATCTCAAAATTTTTATAAAGATACCAAGCATGAAATGAACATATCAAAGAGAGATTATACTACAATGTTACTTAATTCTAAGTTCAAGAAATACCAAAACATTGTAGAGATCATGCTAGGTTATCTAGTGCATTTTTATATAAAGAGTAGTATAGATAAAGCATTAGAATCCAATACTCATGAGAAGAAGTGTTATGAAAGATAATGATGTGCACATAAGTGTATTTTGGGCAATGTTAACAATTGATTTAAATCACAAAATGCAAGACATATGCAAAGTAAAGTGCACAATAAAACACAAGTAAATTACTTTCACACACTTTTAATGCACATAGTTTTTAACAAAGTGGTGTAATAACCAAGGTTTGCACAAGTAACTTTACTATTCTTTCCAAGGTGCTCAACCTCACAATGCTTATGAAGACTTATCAGGAGGTTCAAGTAGTGCTTGGTGGAGTTATATTTGTCTACATATATATAATTTTTTGTTCATATTTGTGAGACAACATTCTCCGAATACACTTGTTTTGCAAACCAAATTTTTTAACTTAAGCACTTTTCTAAATTTCATAAGTGCAATTCAAATGTAGTGTAGGCAATAAACTTATGCAAGTTTTAATTCATTGCACAAATACAATACACAAGCAATCATTTTTAGATTTAGACACACATGTTGATTACCAAAATAAGTGAGTGAAATGTATCATTATCAATCATAAAACATTTACTCATACTTAGAGGCATGCTAAGCTTGGATCTACACATTTTGCAATACAATTGATGCACTTTAAATAGATATATCAAAGCATGATAAGCAAAACAATGTTCATAGTAATTTGAAAGAATATGTTTTAACATTGTAAATAATTCTAAATAATAGAATTCATACATGCTTGATATTGGCAATAAAGATCATACAGTTTTTTTTGTTTTGAAATTTTTTAATCACACAAATATATTTTTGTATTTTTGAATTTTGAACTTTTGTAGTTGATTTTTCAAAATATGGATAAAAACACAAATAACAAAAAAACATATTTTTGTATTTTTGAATTTTGAATTTTGAATTTTTGTAGTTGATTTTTCATAATTCAAAGAAAACAAAACTAAAATAGACAGTAACACAAAAATAAATTTGCACAAAAAAATGAACATATTTTTGTTGAATTTTAGAAATTTTAAAAATCATAAAAATCACACAGCCACGCTAACGCCGGCGCTAGCGCTAGCGCTGGAAACAGTACACGATTTTTCAAGAATTTTAAATTTTTGATTTTTGATATTGGTTAGGGGTCTTAAGAGTAGTCTTATGCAGAAGTTTTGTAATTATCAGAGATGTCTTGATTGCTCAAATTGCATAAAACATTAGCGTTTTATATGTTTTTCATCCTAAGATGTCTAAGACTCATAATTCCAACCTTAACATTTGAAACCTTGCATCGGGAAGAGGTTTAGTGAATATATCAGCAAGTTGAGATTCCGTGCCAATGAAACTAATCCTTACATTTTCCTTTTTAATGTGATCCCTTATGAAATGATGACGCACATCTATATGTTTGGATCTAGAGTGGTGTACCGGATTATTTGTGAGATCAATGGCACTTTTGTTGTCACATTTTAGTTCAATATTTCTTAGATGAAAACCAAAGTCCTCTAAGGTTTGGCTCATCCATAGAGCTTGTGC
Organism: Dactylorhiza incarnata; assembly: GCA_033032865.1. Lineage (NCBI taxonomy): Eukaryota > Viridiplantae > Streptophyta > Magnoliopsida > Asparagales > Orchidaceae > Dactylorhiza > Dactylorhiza incarnata. Next base: position 7,872,251 of record JAWHQI010000003.1, read on the forward strand.
ACAACAACTCCCTAATGCAATGTATTCGGCCTCCGTGGTGGAGAGTGCAACCGAATTTTGTTTCCTACTAGACCATACAACTAATGAAGGTCCTAGAAAATGACAAGTACCACTAGTGCTTTTTCTATCAAGTGAGCAACCGGCATAATCCGAATCGGAATAGCCATGCAATGTAAATGAATCATTATGTGAGTACCATAATCCTAATCTAGAAGACCCAATGAGAATCTAAAAATTCGTTTTACCGCTTTTAAATGAGATTCTTTTGGATTGGCTTGAAATCTAGCACATAAGCATACGGCAAATATAATATCGGGTCTAGTTGCACTAAGATAAAGTAGAGATCCTATCATACCTCTATATAAAGTTTGATCTATAGAAACTCCTGATTCATCTTTTCCTAATTTTAGTGATGCACTCATTGGTGTAGAAGCATGTTTAAGGGTTTCAAATCTAAAACGTTTAAGCATATCATGGACATATTTAGTTTGACATACAAAGATACCATCAATTCTTTGTGATATTTGAAAACCAAGGAAATAAGAAAGTTCTCCTACAAGACTCATTTCAAACTCATTTTTCATCACTAAAATAACTTCTTTACACATCTCTTCATTAGTAGATCCAAAAATAATATCATCAACATATATTTGTAAAATAATTATATCATCATTATTGTGCTTAATGAAGAGAGTATTATCCGCACTTCCCATAATATAACCGTGCTTCAATAAAAATGAGGTAAGTCTTTCATACCATGCACGGGGCGCTTGTTTTAAACCATAAAGCGCTTTTTTCTAGTTTATAAACATGATTTGGAAATTTTTCATTAATAAAACAGAGGGGTTGTTCAACATAAACTTCTTCTTTTACAAACCCGTTTAGAAAAGCACTTTTCACATCCATTTGAAATAGTTTTATTCTTTTAAAGCTTGCAAATGCTAGAAAAATTCTTATAGACTCCAATCTAGCAACGGGTGCAAAAGATTCATCAAAATCTATCCCCTCGATTTGAGAATATCCGTGTGCTACTAAGCGTGCTTTATTTCTAGATATTCTAGACTCACCATCTAATTTATTTTTGAAAATCCATTTTACACCTACAACCGGGTGATTAGATGGTCTTTCTACTAATTTCCAAACATTATGTCGCTCAAATTGTTCTAACTCTTCATTCATAGCCAAAAACCAAAATTCATCATTTAAAGCGGTAGTAACGGTTTTTGGTTCTATTTCGGAAACAAAACAAATATTTGAAAAAGATTCATGAAGAGAAGAGCGAGTTCTTACCCCGATGGATGGTTCACCAATTATCAATTCCCGTGGATGATCCTTTGTGAATTTTAAGACGCTTGGAGGTACATATTCATCTTTCTTGGCCTCCTCTTCTTCTTCTTTGGAAGGTTCTTCATCACCATGCTCCAAAGGAGGTAATAGATCATCCTCTTTACCTGCGGAAAGTCTTTCTAAACAAGGAACAAGCTCATCAAATTTCACATTAATTAATTCTTCAACTTTTTTAGTTCTTTTATTAAAAACTCTATAAGCTTTACTAGTTTAAGAGTATCCAAGAAATGTTCCTTCATCACGTTTTTCATCAAACTTTCCCAAGCTATCTTTTGTATTTAAGATAAAACATTTACAACCAAAAACTTTGAAGAAAGACACATTAGGCTTCTTTTGAAAATAGAGTTCATATGGTGTGATTTAAAGATGGGCAAAGCATGATTCTATTTATAACATAACATGATGTGTTTACGACTTCGGCCCAAAAGGACTTAGGTAATTTATATTCACATAACAGAATGCGTGCTAGCTCTTGAAGTGTCCTATTCTTTCTTTCTACAACACCATTTTGTTGTGGTGTGCGTGGTGCGGAGAACTCATGTTTTATGCCTAACATATCACAATAAGAAGTAAATTTTTCATTTTCAAATTCTCCTCCATGATCCGAGCGAATGCATTTAATTTTTAAATCACTTTCATTTTGAATACGAGTACATAATTTTGAAAATTCACAAAACGCTTCGGATTTGGATGAGAGAAATATTGTCCAACAATATCTAGAAAAATCATCTATTAAAACATATGTATACAATCTACCACCAAGACTTACGGTGCTAACGGGACCAAAGAGATCCATATGATTTAATTGCAAAGGTTTTGTAGTAGAAATATCATTTTTACTTTTGAAAGAGGATCTAGTAATTTTACCTTTATGACATGGCGAACAAAGTGAAGGTAAATTTCTATTTAATCTAGGCAATCCTCTAATTAAATCTCTTTTGGCAAGTTTTACAATAAGTTTTGTGCTAGCATGTCCTAGCCTTCTATACCAAAGATCAAGTTCATCATTTTTGGTAATAAAACATTTTAAAGATGATTTTGAAAGATCATGAAATGAAACAATATAAACATTGTGTATTCTTGGTGCAGTTAGTAAAATATTGTTTGTAATAGGATTAAATATTTTGCATAGATTAGTAGAAGATTCAAATAAAACATCTAATCCTTTATCACATAATTGGCTAATTGAAATAAGATTATGTTTTAGCCCTTTTACATAAAGAACATTTGATATATTGAAGGATTCGTTACCAATTGTACCAATTCCCATGATTCCTCCTTTTCTGTTGTCGCCAAAAGTCACAATCCCTCCCTTCTTCCTTTCTAGGCTAAGGAACTTTGATTTATTGCCCGTCATGTGCTTGGAGCATCCTGAATCCAAGTACCACATGTCTTCATTGTCCTTAGCCTGCCTGCACATCTAGAAAGAAGATGAGAGTAAAGATCCGGATACCCAAGTGGAACCTCCCATAGAATAAGTGGAAGCCTTAGGTACCCAGATTTGCTTTAAAGTATTTTGTTTTATTTTCCTGCAAGAACTAGTTGTGTGACCCAACCTATAACAGTTTGCACACGAAATAAAGGGGGTTGAGACCCTTTTCTGTAAAATTTTCTTGCTGGAATAATTTTGATTTACAGAAGGAAAGCATTTTGAAAAAGAAATTTCATGTTTCTGGTATGAGGTGCTAGCGCCGGGCGGTAGCCCTCACCACGATATCCGAGCCCAAACTTTCCAGATCCATGACACTGGTACCCTAGAATCATTTCCAGTGATTTTTGGCCTATACCAAATTTTTTAATGGCCATGGTGAGATCATGAACTTGTGCTTTAAGTGAAGAATTTTCTTTCACAAGCATGACACACTTATTTTCAAAACCTTTCTTATTATTTTTGATTTGCAAAAGAGAGGCTTCCAATTTCCTTTATAATTCCCCCTTCTCTTTTGTAAGAGTTTTGGCATGAGAGAGGGCTTTAGAAAGTGACTCTTCTATATCTTTTGCCAATTTTGTGGAGTGTTCACATTCTTGGCACGAAACCTTTCTCTTTTCTAAAACAATTACCTTTTTGGAAAGCTTTTGATTTTCTTTAATAAGAGATTCATTTTCACGATTTAATAAAATATTATCTTTCATATTTTTTATCAAAAGCTTTGCAAGTTTCAAGAAATTCATTATACAATTCATCATAAGTGGGAGGAGTTACCTCAGTGTCACTAGGAACACTGGTGTCGTCGCCGTCGTTTTCATGTCCTATGAGGCACATGTTTTCTTCCTCATCTTCGCTTGATGAAGACCCACTTGATTCTTCGAAGGAGGAGGAGGAAGAGTCATCCCATGTTCTAGCTTTTAGTACTTTCTTCTTCTCCTTCCCTTTGTGCCGTTTTTTTTTCTTCTCCTTCAAGAACTTTGGGCACTGGCTCCGAATGTGCCCCGTCTTCCTACAATGATAGCATTCCGGTGGAGGTCTCTCTTCTTCATTGTCGCTCTCTTTTTCTTTCTTTGAAGATGACCCTTTCCATCTTTCACCCTTTTGGAAATATTTTCGAAAGGTGTTTCTCCTTTCCGGATTGCACATGAACTTTCGGAAGTTCTTTACCAAAAGACTCTCTTCATATTCATCCTCATCCTCTTGACACTCCTTCTTTGATTTTAATGTCAACGCCTTCTTCTTTGGCTCCTTGTTGTATTCATCATGTTGGATTTTGAGTTCTACCTCATGAGTTTTGAGATTCCCAATGAGGCTCTCAACTTGGAGCGTCCTTAAGTTGTGCGACTCCGAAATAGCCGTCACCTTCGGGTTGAATTTTGGAGGAAGAGAACGAAGGATCTTACGGAACAAGTCGCCATTTGAGAAGGTCTTTCCAAGAGCTTTTGAGGCATTGACGATCTTGGTGAAGCGCGTGTACATACCATCAACATCTTCGCTTTCATCCATTCGGAATTTTTCATATTCCGACTCCAGTTGGAAAAGCTTGGAATCTTTAACCTGTGATGTACCTTCATGAGTAACTTCCAAATGATTCCAAATTTCATATGCAGTAGTACAAGCAGAAATTCTATTAAATTCATTTCTATCTAACGCACAAAATAGAGCATTCATGGCTTTTGCGTTATTTTTACATTTGAGTTTATCCCGATCATCCCATTTATCTTTGAGTTTTTCTAACATAACCTCTCCAACTACAAATGTAGGAGGAGTGTATTCTTCTTCTACCATGTTCCAAACCTCAATATCTATGGTCATTAGAAAACAACGCATCCTATTTTTCCAATAATTATAATCCGACCCAGTAAATAGTGGAGGTCTACTAATTCCCTGACCCTCGGAAAAAGCGAGATCATAAGACGCCATTATTCCTGGTTTTTAAACCGTTTGGAATAACCTCTCTATGATACCACTTGTTGGATCTTACGGCGCCCTTAGAGGGGGGGGGGGGGTGAATAAGGAAATAAAAATTCTTTTTATAATTTTATGAAAGTTACTAAATTGTTTTATGATGAAAGAGATTGAAATAAACAATTTAGATTTAGAATTGAAAATTTAGAACACAAAATAATAGAGATTACGCCAAATGATAGAAATCAGAGTAAACACAAAAGAGACATGATTATATTATATGAAAAAGTGTTTACATAAATTTGATTTCTGTATCGCTAGAAATCGGAGGCGTACAAATGTAGATTTCTTTTCCTTTTCTATACCGACTTGTATCCCCACAAACCGGTTGGCTTTAGCCTATCCTTTCCCGGATAAGGCCTCAAGCCGCTCTAGCCAATCCTTCCTCGGATATGGCCTCGAGCACCCCCTATATCTAATCCCCTAGACCTAGTCGCCAACTCACGCGGCGAATTCCCCCTAAGCCGCGCAAGGACCTAGTCGCCAAAAACAAGGCGATTTCACTACAAGATACAAATAAAGAAATGAAGTAAATAACAAACAAACTCCCTCTTGAGATTTCTGGAGATGAGGATGAAGGATCGCTGAAGCACAAGCGAGGTCGAAGCGATCGTTCTTCGGATGCAGCGTGATGGCTTCCTTCTCCAGAATTTCTTCTTTGGCTTTGAGTGGGAGATGATGTTTTGGCAGAGTAGCAGCACGAGAGTTTGGGCACAAGTAATGTCTCTGGAAGGTCTTACCAAAACGAGAGAGAGCCCAGCCTTTTATAGAACTTGGAGCTAACGCCTGCGGTAGTGGTTAGCGCCTGCGGTAGCGTTCGTGTGGAGCGGTTGCGCAACCGTCGGCGGCGTGGCGCTGTGCACGAACTGGAGATAGCGCCTGGCGGTAGCGATAGCGCTGGCGGTAGCGGGAGATAGCGCTGGCGGTAGCGGTAGCGGTTGCGTAACCGTCGCTGTGCACGAACTCGAGATAGCGCCTGGCGGTAGCGATAGCGCTGGCGGTAGTGCTGGCGATAGCGGTAGCGCGAGCGATAGCGCTGGCGTTAGCGATAGCGCTGGCGGTAGCGCTGCTCCTTTCAAAAATTTGTTCCAAGCTGCTTTCTACCTGTGGAGTATTGCACCTATAGTTCATGCACACTATAAACACACTACAAGCAATATCAAATACAATATGTGATTTGTTATTCTCAAATAAAGGGATGTGACACATATGTCCAACAGGGTAATGTGAAAACCGACACAACCGTCGCGTGACGCCGAGTTCAACCGAACCCCGTCATCGCACCCCACTAAGAGGGGAGGTTAGACGCGCACCCCGTAAGGGGGGTGCGGCCAAAACCGCACCCCACCTAGCGGGGTGCGGCCAAAACCGCACCCCACCTAGCGGGGTGCGGCCAAAACCGCACCCCACCTAGCGGGGTGCGGCCAAAACCGCACCCCACCTTGTGGGGTGCGGCCGAGGCCGCCCCCCTTATGTGGGGTGCGGCCGAGGCCTCACCCCCCCCCCCCCCCCCCATAGAGGGTGCGGCCGGAGCCCCGACACCCTCTCTTTCTCGAGGCCGGGTGCGGCTTCCCGTGTTGGGGGACGCGGTCTTTAATATGCACGCTCTTGCTCTTGCGAGCGCATCCCTCCGTCGGCACCCGACCACATTTCTGACTTTCCATCCGCAAAGCGAGCGAAGCGTTTCCACACACTTTCGTGTTCATTGCACGCTCAAAAGGCTTCTGCGTTCATCGCGTGCTCAGAACACTTTCTTGTTCCCAACGCGTGCTGCAGTTAAGAAACGACGCATTTCTCAGTGAAATTCTCCAGCACGCGTACTAGGTCAAACATAAATGCAACGTCATACAAATAATCACCGATTTGGGCCTATGTCCACTCGTAGGCTTCACATAAAATGACAAGATCCACAACGATTGCCAGATTTCTAATGCATTTCATGTCGGGGATGCAATCTGCTAATTAGCAGAGGACACACTTCCTATGAGAGCAAATCAAAATAAAATTGATAACTATCGTCCTAAGACAGAGGAGAAGCATCGTTACCTTCGATGCTCATTTCAGCACCATGGAAAATTTAAAAGAAAGTGATGGAGTTGATCGCAATGAACTCCTCTCCACAAATTAGGCCTCGGCTCGAAGTTTGGAGCTCCGGAGCACCTCTAATGGCGGATTCTACTTCCAATTCCTCCTCCTTTCTCTCCTCTTTCTCAAACCTAGGTGAGAGAAGAAACCAAGCGAAATGAGACTAAAATTAGCTCATTCGAGACCTAATAGCAACGGGAAAAGGTCCTAGTCGTCCGATCTCAAAACCCCACATCGAACGGCTCAAAATTCATGTTTAAAACGAGTTCACGGCCCTGTACCCGACTTTTGACACTGCAGCGTAACATGCCTTGTAGCTCTCGGGATAAAATCCCTGGACACAGTTTGAAACTGTGTGCGTACACGCCCTGGGACACAGCCATGTAGCCCTACACGACATCCTACACGCCTGTGTACCACAAATCCCCCAACCGTGTACAGCTCGGGATGGAGGCATGTCAAACTAGGCATCTACACGGTCGTGTGCCCGAGCGTGTCAACCTACACGGCTACTAACCAAGCCATGTAAATTGAATCCTCCTACCAGTGTAGCTCTCCAGACGAAGGGTTCATTTACTCGGCCATGTAAAAAAAAGTTCAAGTAGGATATATAATAAAGGGTACATAGTACATACTAAATGCAAATAATGCAAAAGAGAACATGAGCCATACTCAGCTATGCTATTAGCAACATGTCACATGGAAAAGTGGGTCTTGGAATACCTGCACATCCAATACAAGGCTTTAGCACACAGTTCTGTAACAGTAATCCACTGTTCATATTTAACAGCTAGCCTCAAGTAAGGTTTTCAAAATCATTAATTGCTTGGATCCAGGACCGCAATGGGGCCGAAGATTGTTTGGATGAACGGCGATGCCGCAGCATTTTGGGTCTTCTACACAGGTTCTGCGGTGGCGGTTTGAAGCAACTTCCTCACCATCCCGCCAGATAAACCGCCGCAGCTAGGGCCGCGGTTTTCGTTTCTTTGAAAAACTAAACGGAGAAAAAACGTTCAAACAAACCGAGACGAATTGATTGCATTCGCAGATGTGGGAAATCCGCAAAACATGAGAATTTTGACGGGAATTGCGGATATGGGGCCGCGACTTCAGCCGCTCTAAATAGGGCCCACCAGACAACAGATGTGGGCGCTTCTATTTTGAGAACCACAAGTCCATAGACACATTAATGTTATTACAACAGTAGAGAATTCAGCACATGCCATTGTTTCTTTTTGACGTATCAGCCTCACCACACAACTCATACCTTCCCCCCTCTTATATATCTATATCTATATAAGACTATACTTTGCATTCAAACTCAAAAAACACCGAGTCTTTTGAAAAATCCAAAATGATTTCTTCGAAGAGACTTATCGAGATGGCGAGGAGATGGAAGAAGATGGCTGTCTTGGGAAGGAAGAGGATACTATCGGCGACGCGAAACACCGTTGCGAGCAGAGGCCATGTCTTCGTCTACAGCGCCGACGGCCGGCGCTTCACAATTCCTCTTAGATATCTCAGCCGAAGCATATTTCACGAGCTTTTGAGGATTTCTGAGGAGGAGTTCGGGCTGCCGGCTGATGGGCCCATCACCTTTCCATGCGACGCCGCATTCATGGAGCGGGTCTTGTCTGTTCTTCGCCATCCCACTTCTATGGATGTGGAGACAGACGTGCTTCTCTCCATTTCCAATTGCCGGCTCATGGAGTCATCTTCTTCGTTTGAAGATCTTCAGAAGAAGCAAATGCTCGTGAGAGTATAAACGGTTGATTCCTACAGACCTGACGTTTGTCTGTAATAAGAGATCAGGATCTGTTTGGGACAGCGTCTGCAGATCAAAAATCTGATTTCTAATGAAATTCGCTCCCGCCCAACCTCCACGCCAAACGGAGCCTAGAATTTAACTAAGGATTGAATCTGTTTGGCTACTGCATCACATTTGGGCTCTTTTGGGGGCAGGGTTACAGCAGCAGCTGCGCCCTGCTAGGCTGTTATATTAAAAAAGCCGCCCTAAACCTATTTTTTGCCACCATGGGGTTATCTTTCTTTCTCCTGAATTTGGCCTCTTCCCAATGAAGGAGGGAAGGTCTGATCTTTTGAAGAATTGTAACTAAAATATGATATATTTTTTAATTAAATGAAATTCTAAATCTGTTCTGTTTGTAGTTATTCAAAAATGTATTATTTTGAAAAAATTGTGTGAGACCACTTTCTTTTGTTCTGTTTTACCAGCATAGCAAGATTTTTGGAAACCGAGTTCTTTTGAATTTAATTTCTCGAAACTGTTTTCACGAGCGTTGCGGCCATCAAAGAGAAACAACGGCAAAGTAAATTTTGTATTTATATTGTTTGGAGTCAATCGGGACACTTTTGAACCGGTCAAAAACAAATCACAGAAAAAGCTGGCAAGAGAGTTTTTTATATGGAAAACCTCGGAAAAGGGAAAAAATCATGGGGTCTCGTTTGTGCCGACCGAACTTCTTCTATATCTTGGTATTGTTACAATGCTTTGTAGAGAATTCAAGGGTGATAGACCGCCTCTCGTTATAGTTGTAGAGGGAGAAGGGGAAGAAGCATCGAGGGTGACAGGCCACCGCTCGTGAGGCTAAGTATTTTCTAAGTTCTTACATTGGGGCGCAATGCGCTCGTTGCACTTCGAAGTCTTCAACTGATGCTCGGAAGCGGGAGCGGTGCGCTCGGCACGATCTGGAGTCTGCGACTTGTCTCCGGTTGTGAGCGAAAGAGTCTGAAACGATGTGCTCATTGCAACGTGCATGGTACAATGTGCGCGACGCAATGTTCGCCGAGTGAAATGTGCACGGAGTGCATTGTGCGCGGGGTGCAATATGCGCGGCGCAATGTGCGACAAGTGAAATGTGCACATAATGCAATTTGCGTGGGGTGCAATGTGCTCGACGCAATGTGCGCCGAGTGAAATGTGTACGGGCTGCAATGTGTGCGGGGTGCAACGGGCACGGTGAAATCCCCAAGGGGTCTTCGAAGGCTTCTCAGAGATCTTCAAGAGATCTTCGAAGGACTTCGAGGATTTCATCGAGCGCACAGGGAGATCTTTGAAGGATTCTATGAGAGCTCTCTCAGGTGTAGAAGTCAAGGTGGAATGAAAGGTGGACCTTAGGACCCTTTTATAGGTGTTGAGGGTGGCATTTTCCTTAAATAAGTGGTTTTGGTGGTCGGCTATCCGCACACCGTAAACAATTTATGTGTTATGCGCACACTCATTATGTGTAGTTTTATGCCGATATTCATACCGTAACCAATTTATGTACTATATGCCCACTCATTATGAATATGGTTGTGCGCACACCATAATCATATTATTTGTTATATGCAGGTTGTTATGCGTATTTTTGTTATATGTACTCATATACCTTATATTTTTGGGTCTTTATATTGGCAGCCCCTATTTGGCTACTGACAGTCTACACCCCCCCCCCCCCCAAAAAAAAACATATTAAACCCAAATAAAAAACCCTCTAAAAGCAGCCCCTTCTAAATCATTCCTGAATCAACCCCCATCCCCTCCTCCCCGATTTCACACTCTCTCGTGAAACCCTACCGCCTCTCGCCTTAGCCCCTCGTCAACCACCGGCCGCCATCAACCGCCCGTCGCCAGAGCCGCTCGGCCCGTCGCCTGAGCTGCCCGTCCCATTAGTCGATCTTCTCGGAGCTCGTCTCGCCGTCAGCCGCCCGCAACCGCCCGATTCCCCCGAAAAAAGCCTTAATATTGTTTTTTTTCTCCTTCTTTTATCATCATTTAGGTTTTTTGTAGTTCCTAAGCACTATTATAGGACTCCTTTACCATTTAGAGAGAAACGGATTTCATTTTTTTAGGGTTTGTGATGATCCAAAACTAAGATTTCATCTCGCATTTCTTTCATATTGTTATTATTTGATTTATTTCAAAAAAAATTTAAGTAGGGTTCTCAAACAAATTTTGTTCATCTTTGATTTAGACTGTAATGAGTTCCGATGAAAGTATGAAATTGTTGACGTTCGGTGATTACTCCGAAAAACCTTCAATCGATGTCTGAAGAACATTTCAATAATAATAGGACATTTTGTTGCAAAGAGAAAATGGTAGATGAGCTAGAAATATTGGCAAAGGTTTAGGTTTTGTCATAATCATCACAAAGGCCGTTAAGATTGAGTCAAGGGCAAAACAAAGAGTAATTCTTGGGTGTGATCGATCTGGCTTCGTTAGAGAATCTCAAAATAAGGGTTTTGTTACTTTTGAAGCTGCATAAAAGGGCCTACTACTATGCAAAAAATGGTTAGTTCTTTTGCAATACTTGCATATCTAGCAGCCATAAAATTGAATAGAATTTACAATAATGGTTTGGAGCAGCTGGGTATTTCCTGGAGTACTTGGGGGTGGGTTTAGGTTCTAAATCAGAGGAGCTGGAGCGCTTAAGTCAAAATCGACGGAGGTTCCCGTCAATCGATGGGACCTCACATCGATCGACGGGACCGCCCGTCGATTGTCGATCGGCGGGCCTTTTCGGTCGATCGGCGGGCCTTTTCGGTCGATCGGCAGGCCTTCCCGTCGATCGGCAGGCCGTCCCATCGATCGACGGGAGCCCTTGCCGATTTTCTTTGAGATGTGTTTTTAGTTGTAATCCTTCATGTTCTTTCCCGTGTCGCCCCAATAAACTCCGTTAGGTGGGCTGTGATGTTAAGGATTTGTTTCCTTTGGGGTGTTTCGTAAACCCTAAGTTTTTGTGACGACCCTTGTCGAACATTGCTATGTTTTAGTTGATGTCGTGAATTGGTCTTATGGGTTATTTTGACTGTTTATCTTGAGATCTTTTGATTGGTTTATTAAGCCTAGTGATGAGGTATTTTCTCATTTTTGAGTCTTTCTGGTCGTATAGTGGGAAAAATTTCATTCGATTCCACTTGACTCTTCTTGTAATATTGTGAATTCTTTCAGTTACTGTACTGACTTTTCCAGCTGTTTGGAAGTGCTTCTTTGGTTATTCCAAGGTAAGAATTACCTTATGATTCTTTTGTCTTGGCTTGGTTTGCCACCTTTAAAAATGTCAAACCAAGTAAAGTTATAAATTGATATAATTTATAGACTGGAGAGTGGGTGGATATGGTCGGCCCCCACCATAGTGAATTGTAGACTGGAGAGTGGGTGGATATATTAGGTGTTGGGAACAGTGCCCAGCAATGTTCCTAATTTGAAGAAGTGCTCAGCTCAATGATAAATGCAAGTTCTATTTAATGTCCTATCTAGTTCATGCTTCCAGAGATGAGACAATATGTCTAGTACTTCAACAGCCTGCCTAAATATAATATCGTCGAAAAAGGCTGGACATATCGTCGGCAAGTACAGGCACATCGTCATGATGATGAGCAAAGCAAATGCTGAGACTTGGCGAGTTCGTCGAACGCAGAATGCTGTTCGTCGAACGCAAAATGAAGATCGTCGAACGCAGAGATGGGATAGAAGAATGAAGTTCGTCGAACACAGAATGCTGTTCGTCGAACGAAGAATGAAGATCGTCGAACGCAGAGACGGGATAGAAGAATGAAGTTCGTCGAATGCAGAATGAAGTTCGTCGAATGCAGAATGAAGATCGTCGAACGCAAAGAAGACATGAAGATATCAAAGGAAGGAATGCCGTCGAGAAGAGGCAGTATCGTCGACATCAACATAGTAGTCTTGTCATCGAAAAGAACAGACATCGCCGTAAAGAATGCATGACGTCGAGAAGACTGAAGAAGGACAGCTGAAGACAAGCATAGTCTGTCGACATGATATCACTCATGTCGTCGAAAGAACAAAGTGATTACGACAACAGACTACAAGGAAGAAGATCACGACGACACAGTCAGAGATAACATATCGTCGTATATGCAGAAACACCAGAAGTTCTTGTGTCGTCGAGATATCAATGTCAGAGGCAGAAGATGGAAGACTTGAAGATCTACCGAGGTCCATGGCATCGACAAAGTTCTGTCGTCGAGATATTATCCATATCGTCGTAACAATGGAAATATCGTTGAGACGAAATTCAAATGTTGCGGACGCGCTGTCAGCAATTAATGCCGCCGCCTGATTGTCCAATCAGTGCGTGCTCTTAAGGAATGTGCGTGTGACAGTAAAGGACATTATATGTGACCGTTAAGCGGCTCATCTGTCCAATAAAAGAGAACAACGACGCCTTAGAAGAAAAGCGGAAGTGAGAGACAAGAATAAGAAAAAGAATCCCGCTGTTACTTCTCAATACAATAGAACATTCTGCGGAGAAGAAGAAGAACAAGTAGAGAACAAGAGTCAACCGTTCTCAGAAGAATCAGTCATCTCCATCGACTGATAAGAAGTCGTTCCTCATCAGGCTAAGAGAAGGGATTGAAGAAGAACTGTGCTTTCAAGATCTGAATCAGAAACATCTTCTTCAACCTCAAGAAGCCGATCTCCATCCGGCTAAGTTGGCGATCTCCATCAGGCAGAAGAAGCAGTTTTCATCACTGAAATTTATTATAAGACTTGCGGGGCTAAGTGTCTAGCTTGAGGGCTGGAGAGCTGTGAGGCTTGAGGGCCAGGGCAGTGGACTTGCGGGTCCGACACCGTCTAGCTTGAGGGCTGGAGAGCTGTGAGGCTTGAGAGCCAGGGAAGCGGACTTATGGGTCCGATCTTGTCGAGCTTGAGGGCTTGGGTGCAGTAAGGGCTTGCGGGCTTAGGCTGTAGGCACAGGACTTGCGGGTCTGTGTTGTGTAGGGCTTAAGGGCCTGATTGTCAAGCTTGAGGGCATGAGACCTGTGAGGCTTGCGGGACAGGGCATAGGCTAGACTTGCGGGTCTGAGCTAGGTAGGTCTTGAGGGCCTGAGTGTCGATCTTACGGGCTCGGGTGTAATAGGTGCTTGCGGGCTTAGGTTGTAGGACTTGCGGGTCCGTGTTGTAAGGCTTGAGGGCCTGAAGCTTTTGGCGGAGTTTGCCGAGCCTAGCATACTGCTAGGTAGGCGCACAGGGAAAGAGGACTACTCAAGACACCCTGTCTTGAGGAACCTCTATAAATTCTTGCGTGCTTTTCTGTGTTGTGCTTTATATTTCTTAGATCTATTAATTAGAAATCAAGAACACTTAAAGGGGATAAAATAATTTGAAAAACCTATTCACCCCCCCCCCCCCCCCCCCCCCCCCTCTAGGTGATAAGTTGACACCCAATAAACAACAAGTGGTATCAGAGGGAAGTTGTTCAAAGAAAAGCTTAACAGCTTGAACAGATCTGCCCTTGGGTGTTCACTCATCATAGCTATGGAATCAAAAATAGCCATTTGCTCTAGGGAGAACTTTGCTCTTTGGAAAGTTAGAGCAAGAATACACATGGAGGCTATGGACCCTAGAATGTTTCAAATTGTTCAATAAGGGCCATATGTCCCCAAGACTGTGTCCAAGAAAATGACTGAAGATGAGATCATCCTAGTCAACGTGGACAAGGAAGCCAAGGACATTGTAGCTGGTGCAGTTGACTTCTCAACATTTCAGAAACTGGCTCACTGCATGATAGCAAAAGAGATGTGGGACTCTCTAACGGTCCTTATGGAAGGATCAAAAGAAGAAAGAAGCAAAGCAGCTAAGGAGAAAGTCAGAACATTTAGTGACAGCGACTCAAGTTGTTCAGATTCAGAAGAGAAGACTCAGTTTGGGCTGACTATCCTATCTGAGTCAGAGGAAGAAATCCAGTATGAAGTCTCACCTGAACAGGTATGCATAAGGGCTCCTCTATCTACCTCAGATTCAGAATCGGAGACAAGCTCATCTAGAAATGATGATTGTTCCAAGTCATACAATGATCTCCCAAAAGATGTCAAGATGCTCAAGATGCTGTGCAAGGAGCAGGATTCAAAGATCTCCTATCTTCAAGCAAGAAATCTTGATCTCTCAGAGAAAGCAGAAAAACCAACTCTAGAGAATGCAGAGTTTTGTCAACTCAAAAAGGACTTCAAGGCAAGTTCCAACCTTGACTTGATAAGCAAATTTGGGAAGACTCTGAAGGCATTGATTGAGAGCAAGGAGCTGTGCTGCTCACTAACCAGAGAAGTGGTTCTTCTGAAGAAGGACAAAATTCAGCCCAAAGTCCTGAAATTTAAGAATGACAACATTAAAAGGGTGGAGAATAAACTCTCCTTTGTAGTGAAGCCTGTGGCAAGCTCCTCCAAATCAGAGACCTCTCCTCCACTGGTAAATGGTTGTTGCTCCACTCAAAGAAGGGAGCAGGGATACTTCAAGGAAGACAGATCAGGCAGACCCTATGGGATGAAGGCTAGCTTGTGGAAGGTTATCTCACCCTCCAACAAGAATGCTGGGCAATCCAATCTAGGATATCTCAAGAATGGGAGCTCCACAAGTGGAGCAAAGAACATGCCAAAAATCTCAAGGGTGCCTCATGGGAGGATGGCCACAAGGAGGCATGAAGTTAGTAGGTCTACAGAAACAAGGAAATCCTTAAAGAAGAATGACTCCAGAAGGGAAACTATGAATGGTGACAGCAACCATCACATCTACCATCAACACAGTTCACCTTCCTTGCTTCATTCATTTGTTTACACACAAAGAACCCCTGCTCACACATTCAGTCAAAAAAGGAGATACAACAGGTTTGAATGCTGGTGTTGTGGAAAGACCGGGCACTTTGCAATTGATTGTTGGTACAATCCAACTGCTCCAAGGGTAACGAATGCTAAATCTTCAAATCGCCTTATTCATTATCACCATGCATACCCTGGAGTAGTTAAATCCAGTATGCCCGTTAATGCTAACAATCTCCTAGGACCCAAATTTACTTGGGTACCTAAGGGCTTGTAATCTCATTTTGCAGGTAGTCCAAAGGCCCACCAGAAGCAACTCTGGGCCTTGGACAAGGTGGCTGTTCTGACCCACTGGCAGAACAACAAAGTTTATTTACTAACAAATTTAGTGCAGGTCATCCTACCAAAAAGGGGCCTAAAAAGCTGACGTTAGATGAATAAGTCTTGGAATCTATAATCGTCGATATATTACGACGACACAATAGACGTTACGACGACAAAGGATCAAGTTGGGAGTTCGCATATCGTCAAAATACAATTGAGCTTTTTATCACGGGATTAGATCAGTTCATCGGAGCCGTTTGATCGATCTTTCCTTCAAAGGTACGCGCCTCTTCACCTATTTGAAAGGAGGGTCTAGTTCTTATTTTTTTTATTAAAAGATCTTGTTTAAGTTTTTCTTTAAAGTAATGATATATATATATATATGTATGCTAGGTGAGGAATAAAATCAAGCACTAACAATGCATAATAAAAATCACAGCACAACAGACAAAAGTAAAATAAAAACAAACAACAAACAAAACCAGATGACACAAGATGTATAGTAGTTCCCCTCAACTGGGTACATCTACTATTCTACCCACTGGTAGGAATCCACTATGAGGTTGTTGATAAGGTGCCCTCACACCAGGTGAGCTGTTGATAAGGTGCTCTAACCAAACTGCAGGTTTTTGCTAAGGTGCCCTGTCACCGAGAGTTAACTTTTGAAGGGAGTTATAACCCTGTATAGGATGGGGAAAGGAATTAGAAATAAAGGCAGAAATTATATTGTTCTTCTCTGTATAAGAAGACTCTTGAAGATCCTGGTTTGAAGTTGAATGGATCTGAATGTGATGTTGAAGAAGGCTCCCCCTGTCTAATTAGAGTTGATGACAGCTTGTGGATAGAGCTTCTCCTTTTAACTGCTTCTTCCTTCTCTTGCAGTGATGATCCTGAGCAAGTAATTATGGTTTGTGTAACATCCCCCAGACAGCTAGACCCCTAAGTTGGTTTTGTCATGACAAAACCATAGGAAGAGCCCAAGGCCATGAGAATTGAGGTGAGAAGAAGAAAACCACCTTGGTCTGCAAATAGCAATTTCCTGTGACCAAGCTTAGGGTTGGACTTTAAGGCCTCATCTTGACCATTTGACCCCACTTTAGTATCCCTAACCCTGTAGGGGTCCCCTTAGGGCACCAAGGGCCCATTGGGGTCAACCAAAGAGGCCAAATTGACCAAAGTCAACCCTAACCCTAAATTGGTCAAAGTAGCCTAATTAGGGTCAATTAACCCTCACCATGCCAAATTGACCACTCACCTAGGTCTAGAATACCATAAGAGACCTAGTAGACCTAAAAGCCCTATCATGGGACCCCCAGTAGTGCAAATTGCCAAAATGCCCCTTTTAGGTCAAAATGGCAATTCTTCACTAAGTACCCTAATTGACCATCACCATGTTAAATTGACCCTACCCTTAGGGTTACCATGTCATAGGGGACCGAGTGGACCAAAAAGCCCCATGACTGGGTCAACCCTAGGGCTCAATTTGACCAAAGTCAACTTAGCCTGTTTTGGTCAAATCAGCTTAAATTGGGTCAACTAAGGCTCATGTGACCAAATTGAACCCACCAGTAGTTTCTAAACCTGATTTGGAATCCACTGGACCCAAAATTCCCATCCTAAGGTCACCCAATTGGTCAATTGGACCAAAAGTCAAATTTGCCCAAATTAGGTCAAATCTCTTAAACCTAGCCCAATCCCTTTGGGCTAACTCATTTGAGTGGTCAACCAGCCTAGTAGGCTAGCATTAAGCATGAGAGAGAGGGGAAAATCGGCCATGGTGAGTAGGAGAGAGGAAAACCTAATTTTGGAGGAGAGAGAAGGTGGTGTTCATGGCCATTAAGGTGTTAAACCCCTTGGAATCCCCATTGGTGCCTCCCTTCATCTCCCCTGATGAATGTGGAGGGAATTCCAGGAGTTTTCTGGAGGAATTGAAGGCAGGGGGGATGTATTGGGTCGGTTTTGGGAGGGAGATGAAGAGGCCATTAATGGCATTTGAGGTTAAAGCCACCACCACCCACAATTGAACCTCCCTCCATCTTCACGACCACCAGAGGAGTGAAACCCCTCTCCTTCCCGATTATTTCGAGCCCTCTGTGCAAAATTTGGGTGTGAACCTCAAGCTTGCCGGCCACCCATGGTGAACCAAGGATCGAAGCAGCAAACCGACCCCAAGACAGGTCCATTTCTTCCTCCTTCCCTTAGTGGGTAGATCCCCTCCATCGGCGGCAAGGTTCGAGCCCTATCAGCTCTGAATCGGGCCGATCAAGAAGCTCGAAACCGAGCTTTTAATTCCAACCCTAAAGCCCTATTCCGGCCACCTCCGTTCGGTCAACCACCTCGATTCGCCGGCCACCACCTCAACGAAGGTGGTGGCGGCATTGGCCGGCCGGGGCGGCGCCTAGGTGGCCGGGAAAACGGGGATCAAGGTGGCCCAGGCGCGGGCGATCCTGGCCGTTGGCCAGAGGAAGAAGACAACCAGGCGCGGTCAGATTTGCGTCAGGATTCGTGCAGGCCTTAGTGCAAATTCTTATTTTCTATGATTAAAATGCAGTGTTTAGTTAATTCTGGTAAAACTACTTAGAGACCTCTAGGGGATTTTTGCCCAACATCAAAGTTGGAGCCCCTGGGGTCTAGTTTAATCCAAAACTGAGATCACTCAATTTGGAGTCCTGGTTAGGGCACATCACTCATTTTAGTGGGGACTGTCCATAAGGCTATTCAGAGCTTGTTTTTGATGCCCACACCAATTTAGAACTCCAAATGACTTGATATTTGGGGTGTAGGCTATTATTATGCATACCTAGGTCATGTCCAAAAATCACATTGTTTGGAGAACTTTTCCCCATGATTTTTGGGAAAGTGCACTAATCCTTGTGTAACCTAATTAGGTGCTCTAAATACCTCAAAACCCTTCCAAACTTGGATGGGTGGTCCTAGGGAGTAAGTATAGGCCCTGGTTAAAATATCATGATTTATGGAATTGATTTGGTGGGGTAATTCACCAAGACAACCTTAGGCTCCCTAGGTTTAGGCAAAACTTTGGGTGAGTGCCCCCACTCTTCCACAAGGACTTTTGGCTTCATATTTGGGGTGCACATCACCCTTCCCCATGCCAACCTTTGGTCCAAGTTAGGTGTCCATTGGAGGAGTTTTGCCCTAGTAAATCAAAAAGGGGCTAAATGCTATTAGCACCCCAAATAGGTACCCAATAGAACCCCACTCCTCACCAAGTGTTGGTAGGATCATGGGTGGTCTTTCACTGACCCTTGGTCAGTATAGTGAGTAGGTTGGACTTGGGCAAGTAGGGAGTTCCCCTTGGCCATGTGTTTGCTTAAGGGTTTGTTTAGGGCAAAAAGTGAACTTAAGTGAACTTTAGGGTGTGGAGGGGTTTCCTCCCACTGATTGATGGGGTGACCTTGGTCACTGACTTGGGAGGTATGGGACACCCCCAAGGAGCAAATTTAGATGAGTTAAGGCCTAGTGTGCCCTTAAACCCTAGTGGTTAAGTGTATGGTGCCCTTTAGGGTTTGTGAAGGACATAGGAGTATATGTCCATGGAGAGAAGTGAAATAGTCCTCTCTGAGTTCTAAGACTGTTATAATACCCTCACAAGAGGTTTGGGTGGATTTGGAGAAGTTTAGACCCTAACCCTAGGTTAAACCTTTAAGGGGTGCAATTTGAGGTCAATGAAGGAAGTAGGGTCAAACCCTAATGGTTTGACCTAAAGTTTTGGAGGGAAGGTCATAGTGACCAGAGGAGCCTCCCTTGTGAATTTGAAGAGGTTTGGAGTTGTCAAGCCTAGGTAATAAACCCTTGGGTAGATTTGTAAATAATTAGGGTTTTGGGTTTTAGGAAGAAATATTACTTAATAATTAACCATCTTCTGTCACAACCTTAGTTTTAATATTGTTAAATCCTGTAGATTCTATTAGAACCATTGGAAAACATTTGGAGGTCCAAATTGTAATTATTCATATTGTTGGCAATTTTTGGGATGATTGATTTTATGGTGGTAACTTTCTGTAATTGCATGTAACTTTGTTGGATGTCTTTTCGTACCCACATGTGCCCACAGTATTTTTCTCATAATTTATGGATTAATATTTTTGGTACCTCTAGTTCAATTTGGAATTAATTAAAAATATATCCTTTGTAGAAATTACAAATGTAACCTCTGTGTTATATGGTCAAACTTTGTAGGACTGAATATTTTAGTATGAATCACCTCTGTATTAAATTGCATAAGGTTTGGAGATCATATGAGGGTACCTCCTATGGAATTTATTGGTAATAAATGAGTTTTGGAATTTTTAAAAATAGTAAATCTTGCTGGTTTTTCCTAAGAATCCATATCCACTGATTATTAGGTACTCTTGAATTATGTAAAAATTGGGAGAGGCATTAGAAGTCAGAAAGGTGCACTTGTAGTTCAAACCTTAGGAAGTCGTATTTTGGAAAAATGTTTTAAATATTAATAATATTGGGAAAATTATGGAACTCTGGAATGGATCTTAAATCAATGACATGGACCCCCAATAAATCTATTGGGTCATAGAATTGATAACTTAAGGTACCTCCCTTCATGAGGATCAAAACGTTAAGGAAGGTCTGCGTTTAGCAAAATGGCAATTTTGGGGTTGTAGGCCAAATTGGATTATATTGATTGGAGATGTGAGGGCCTAATGGTTATTGTATGGATATGAGAGGACCCTTGGAGAGAATTAAGGTTTGATGAGTTCTGGGATGGTGGGGTGCCACCCTTAGGGTAGGATATCTTGGGATTGACGAAGGATCGTCTTTTCCCCTTAGTGTCTTGAAGCCCTTAGGTTAATTCAGGTAAAAGTATTAAGGGGGTTTTCTCATGGGTAGTCACCAATAATAATAAGTGTCTTGGGAATGGGAACTTTGGGGTGTCATCCCATTGTAGTTCTTAGTACCATAGCGAGCCCCTCACAGGGTAACCCTCGGAAAAGTCTAAGACTAACCCTAACTCATAGGAGTAAACATTGTACAAGATTAACTAATAAAACACTCACCTACACCCCATGGTTCCGGGTGTTTAGTTGGTTTGGTTGTACGAGCGGTGGGCTCGGTGGTTGTAGCAGCGGGCAGGTTAGCCCGGGGAGCTTATGGCTCGGAAGGTTATTGATGGCGGGCAGGTTAGCCCGGGGAGCTTATGGCTCGGAAGGTTATTGATGGCGGGCAGGTTAGCCCGGGGAGCTTATGGCTCAGAGTTAGGATGTAGAACATGTTGCTTGTGCATTGAAGGTGGTGGGTCTTCGGTATTGGACGATCGTTCACACCGACGTCAATGCGTTGACTCGGCGAGTGTGGTATTTACACTTAGCCTTGAAAGTCTGGCGGTCCAGTCAGCAAGAGTACACAGACGCTCCGCGGGTTTAGTGGAGGCGTACAATAGGTCTAGGTTGGGTAGTGTGAATACCAACCTAGAGGTGGGCGAGGCCCAACCCACCGCTTCCGTTTGCCACTACGGGAGTATCCTGGGAGTCTAGCTCGCTCCAAAAAGGGGGAAACTAAAGGTCTATGCGCATAGAGTCGAAGTGGGTGAGTTGCACTTGTATGATCATAGCATAAACATTGCATTCAACCTACCCCTAACGTATAAGTCGGTTAGGGGACTTCTTATACGGTAGGCCCTGCTAAACGACCCCTTGGTCTATAGGTTTGTATGGGCATTCCTATAAATCAATGGTTACTTTTTATATTACTTTACTTGCTATTATACTTCTGCTTACTGCTCTTTATATACTTTTACCACACTTTTAACTACTGCATCAGTTATATACGTACACATGTGTAGAATAGAATCTTTTCATGTACCACTGCCACCTGCTCTTTGATTACACCCCTTGCTGTCCTCCGCTTCATCCTCCCGCTCGGTGCCTAGGATCCATTGGGGGAGGGGTGGGGAATTGGCTGAGTCATTTTGACTGACGGTCGGTGGACCTTATCATTTTAGGAGTTCAAGGAGACTCAGCAACATCAGAGAAACAGGTACAACAGGATCCGACATGGTGGACCCCCCGGCCATGCTACCATTGTCACCAGCCGGGACATACTTGGGTCAGATGCCCCATGATGGGTGGAGCCCTTCCAGCACAGCGACCAGGAGGCCGATGGCGAAGACGTAGATGTGGATTGCGAGGCAGCGACCGCAGGCCAAAAGAGAAGAAGCATCCAGTGTTGCAGCACCAGTGGAGCACGGAGTCTGTAGGGATGGGTCAGACTAGTCTGGGTACTCCGGTTTCAGTGTCGGTGACGATTAGCTTTAGTCTTACCTAGGAGATAGCTTCCGCGAGTGATCTTGTAGTGAGGAAATGATGTATAGGGCAAGAGCCCCTTTTTATTGTAACCCTTGTTATCTTTTTATTCAGTTATATCATGTGGACGTTTATTTTTTCATGTTGATTCTGTGGACTTGTCTCCTCTTTTATGTACTTTTCTTCGTGATCGATTTGGCCGGTAGGATCGGCGTTTTATAGTGGCGACTTTCCCGAGTGAAGGTGTCACCGCAAAACGGCGGTTCTGGGCCTAAGACCCGGTGGTTTTTGCAAAATTAAAAAAGGGTCTTACAGTTTGTGTCTCAGGATATTTTGAATCTGCAGGAAGATGTTAGTACTGAAGGACAAAAATAAGTTTTTTTTGTCGTGTGTGTTCTCTTTATTGTGTGTACTGCTCTGTTTCTTTTATAATCTGAGAGCCTTTGCTCTTAATTTGAATTATTCTCTTGGGAAGAAGGAAAAAGCTGAGGTCTCCATCAATGCTTTGACTCCTCGAGAGGATAACCTGCCGTTTCTTTTCATTAAAGCAATTGCAACGACTAATGCCATTGATTGATGTGCAGCGGCTAAGAGACAGTAAAAAGAATATTAAAACTATTCAGAAAGGAATTCGTCGATCCCTGCTCAACATTTGTGAGGCTGGGCTCGCCATCTGATGTGCTGAGCAATTCTCTCAATCTTAGAATTCGTAGACCGCTGAGATTTCTCTGACTGAATTCGTCGAGCGCATTTTGCCATTTGTCGAACGCTGTTTTGATGAGGATTTGTCGAGCGCTGGATGTCTTGCTATTTGTCGAGCTCTGGCTGTCTGGCTATTTGTCGAGCGCTGGCTGTCTGGCTATTTTTCGAGCATCGTTAGTCATTCGTCGAGCGCTGAGAACTTTTATTATGCTTAAGTATATTCTCCGATTCGATCGCATCATATTTAATTTATATTTACTTAGATTTCTTAATTGACCTAAATGATTAGATGACTTATTAATATAAGGATGGATTCTAACCCAAATAAAAAAGCTAAGGTTCCAACAATCTCCTCCTATTTGAGTTGGGATCCTTAATCCAGATCAAAACTAGTTGACTGGTAATCTTAAAACAGCTTTTAAAATTTTCAATTGCAGCAGCTTATTTTTTAAGTTAAAATTTTCAATTGCAGCAATCTTTGTAGAGATTAAATTTTTGATACCAATTGAAAGGGGTTTTGAGCTTCTCATTTTCTCTCTCACTTGGTTTCTCTGAATTTCTCATTTTCTCTCTCACTTGAGCTTTAATAATTTTTGTTCTTAAATTATTTAAGCAACTCTGCTTTCCTAGACTAAGGATTAAAAATTTTCAATTGCAACAACCTTTAATGGATTTTTAAGGAATCTTTGTCTGATACCTTCTTTCTTAAGAATCCTCCATATCAGAAGAGACTCACACTCAGTGCTTCTGATTATTTCTAATCAATGCAACTACAGTAGAATGCTCAACATAATTTGGAGAAGGTCTATAAGAATATTGAAGTTATCTGACATTAATATTTTTATGCTTGTTTATTAGGAAAGGAGTTTAAAGGTGAGAAACTTATTAATAATTAATTAGGAAGTTTCTTTAAATTTTACTAGAGTTGAAAGGTTTAGCATTTGAAATATATTAGTCTTTTTATTTCATTAAAATATAAATTTGAAGGTTTTTGTTGATCATGATTAATTATTTTTTCTTTAGAAATTTGTTCAAACTTTTTGGCCTGCATTTTGAGATTTCTCCCATTGGTTGTGCTTGCCATAGAAAATTTGTTTTTAAGAAAAATAGTCTGTTCTTCTGATGATTTCAAATTTTCTTGAAGTTTATTATTCTCAGGAGTTAGAAAATTTATATTTGTTAACTCTTTTAAAGGTTTATTTTCATATTTTATTAAGTCTGTAAATGTTAATTTATGATTAGTTTTATCTTGAGCAGAGGTAAAATTATAAGTTGGAGTTGCCTCAGTTACCTCAAGCTTTTCCGATTCGATTTCTGCATCTGAAGTTTGAGATGAGCCTCCATATATGGCCATCATGCAAAAAGTTCTAGCTCTAAGTTCTTCTTCCTGTTCTTCTTCACTTAGATTTGTTGATGGTTCTGCATCAAAAATATAGTTAGTTGACGAGACGGAAGGAGGTTCACGTTTTATTTCGGCAACTTTCTTTGAAGAAGATATATCAGCGTCAACATAAACAGGCCCTTTCATTGCTCTTGAAGGAGACTTGAGACCCATGGAGCTAGGTAATGCAGGTGTAACTGCCTTTGATGATATGAGGGGAGGTCCTGTCAAAATAGATTTGTAAGTTTCTTCATATGTGGTATTTGCATATATCTTAATTCTAACTTGCCATACAGTAAATCTATCTAGATTACAAACAAGTGGATCTGAAGATAAAAGGTCTTGTGTCATTTTTGAAAAGCCCTCAAAAAAATATAAGAACTAGGTGATCTTTGTAATTTCAGGTGTTAACCTGTGTGACAAATCAACTTCCTCTGATACCAATTGAAAGGAGGGTCTAGTTCTTATTTATTTTATTAAAAGATCTTGTTTAAGTTTTTCTTTAAAGTAATGATATATAAATATATATATGCTGGGTGAGGAATAAAATCAAGCATTAAAAGTGCATAAGAAAAATCACAGCACAGCAGACAAAAGTAAAATAAAAACAAACAACAAACAAAACCAGATGACACAAGATGTATAGTAGTTCCCCTGAACTGGGTACATCTACTCTTCTACCCACTGGTAGGAATCCACTATGAGGTTGTTGATAAGGTGCCCTCACACCAGGTGAGCTGTTGATAAGGTGCTCTAACCAAACTGCAGGTTTTTGCTAAGGTGCCCTATCACCGAGAGTTAATTTTTGAAGGGAGTTATAACCCTGTACAGGATGGGGAAAGGAATTAGAGATAAAAGCAGAAATTATATTGTTCTTCTCTGTATAAGAAGACTCTTGAAGATCCTGGTTTGAAGTTGAATGGATCTGAATGTGATGTTGAAGAGGGCTCCCCCTATCTAATTAGAGTTGATGACAGCTTGTGGATAGAGCTTCTCCTTTTAACTGCTTCTTCCTTCTCTTGCAGTGATGATCCTGAGCAAGTAATTATGGTTTGTGTCTCAGGATATTTTGAATCTGCAGGAAGATGTTAGTACTGAAGGACAAAAATAAGTTTTTTTTTTGTCGTGTGTGTTCTCTTTATTGTGTGTACTGCTCTGTTTCTTTTATAATTTGAGAGCCTTTGCTCATAATTTGAATTCTTCTCTTGGGAAGAAGGAAAGAGCTGAGGTCTCCATCAATGCTTTGACTCCTCGAGAGGATAACCTGCCGTTTCTTTTCATTAAAGCAATTGCAACGGCTAATGCCATTGATTGATGTGCAACGACTAAGAGACAGTAAACAGAATATTAAAACTATTTAGAAAGGAATTCGTCGATCCCTGCTCTACATTTGTGAGGCTGGGCTCGCCATCTAATGTGCTGAGCAATTCTCTCTATCTTAGAATTCGTAGACCGCTGAGATTTCTCTGACTGAATTCGTCGAGCGCATTTTGCCATTTGTCGAACGCTATTCTGATGGGGATTTGTCGAGCGCTGGATGTCTTGCTATTTGTCGAGCGCTGGCTGTCTGGCTATTTGTCGAGCGCTGGCTGTCTGGCTATTTGTCGAGCGTCATTAGTCATTCGTCGAGCGCAGAGAACTTTTATTATGCTTAAGTATATTCTCCGATTCGATCACATCATATTTAATTTATATTTACTTAGATTTCTTAATTGACCTAAATTATTAGATGACTTATTAATATAAGGATGGATTCTAACTCAAATCAAAAAACTAAGGTTCCAACACTATTGACACTATAAATAGAGTGAATGCTCGAGAATAAAAACTACGCTATCATTTGCCTTAAGCTATTCTGTCGACAAACCCCCGCTTCGTCTCTGACGTACTGCTTTCACTCTCACTCCGAATCAATGGCTCCCAAGAAAGAAGAGGTGATCTCCGGTTGTGAACTCCAGCGAGGGGGCTTCAATGCCTACTCGGATGAGATAAGGTCAGTAATAGGGATGCTGGAGGCATCAGAGCTGGAATATCTGCTATGCGAACCCTCAGTTCTTCTCCACCGCGAATTAGCAGAATTCTTCGCCGAAGAAAGAATCAACCATACTGAATCCCAGATCAAGTCCACGGTGGGAGGCAAGAAAGTTAAGATATCTGCGAAAAGCCTAGGGAAGGCGCTGCATCTGCCAAGAATCCAATGGGGGAGGAAGAAGAAGAGCTGACCTCGGAGAATGTGTCCGCAAGCTACACCTAGTGCGACCACACAGGGAAGACCTACGGGTCCATTAAGAGAGCAGAATTCAATCAAAAGGGGAAGTTGATGGCCAACATCGTTGGCAAAGTTTTGCTATGCAAACCTGGGTTCCATGACCGAATCTCAAAGGACGTGTCCGTTGTCATGGCCCGGATAATTCACTCTAAGAAGACCAACTGGAGTGAGTTCCTCTTCCAGAGAATGAAGAACACCCTGAAGTCCCCCTCCTACCGAAGAATACTGTCCATCTACCTGCTAAACACCCAGGGGGAAGTACTGAATAAGAAAATGGGAGTTTCTCTACACTACTCCAAGCGTCTGGATGCAAAAATGCTAGATCGATGGGATAGGTCTATCCCTAAACCATCATCTAATGTCCAGCCTGCTCCAAAGAAACATGCATCTCCAACAGACCACTCGGAAAAAGAAGATTCATCCAGCAGCTCTGATGATATACCACCACCCCCACAAATCCCTGGCACAACTGAGGGGGAGACTTCCACCCAAAGGGATTATCCAGAAACAGTACCAGAACCTGCTCCCACAGAGGTTATTGAAGAAAGTAGAGACCCCAACTTGGGGAGTGATCTCGCTGAGGGGGAGTCCCAACTTGGGAGCTCAGCCCAAGACGCAAGGATGATAGATGGGGAGCTCCCGGCAGGAGGCCCAGCCCAAGGTAATGCACAAGTTGAGGGGGAGACCCCACTGGGGTACTCTGCCCTAGAAGATCAAGGAAATGAGCCCATGGAAGACATCACTCTCTCAGACTGCCGAGAGTTAGTAGCAGCAAGTAAGATTGTGCTTACATGCCTTGGCGAGACAGTACCAGAAAATATCAAGGGGAAGGCCAAGGTAACATCAGATATCAGTGAAGAATCATCTACAAATAGCTCTGAAGAAATTCCACAAGAAAGAGAGGAGGAAGATGAACAAGCTGCCGAGCCATCTTCGGCTCAGTCAGGTTCTCTTTTCCACATGATGTCAGCTCTACAAACAGCTCAGCACAAACAACTAGAATAGTTTATAGTAAAGACTGTGGAAAATCTAAGAAAAGAGGTGAAGGGGGAGACCCAAGAAATGAAGAAAAACATACTCCATCTCAACACTCAGTGCGCTCACTTCTACACACTGGTAGCTCCGGCCATAGAGAAGATGAGCGAGGAAGTAAACAAAGTGGGACATCAAACCCACACAATCCTGAAAAAGCAAGAAACATTCTCAACCAATGTGTACTATGGTTTTGAGCAGATAGAGACAGATGCTGCAAATAACAGAAATCAAATTTTGAATAAGGTCAATGAGAATGCTCATACCTTAGATACACATCTTCTTGAAATAAACAACAATTTAGATGTGACTGAACAACACCTGCATGAAAAGATGAACCTAGTCAGAGAAGGACTTGAGGAAAGGGTGATGGAACAAGCCCTAAAGGGGGAGAATGAAATAATAAACACCAGTTCACATCAAGCGATGTGGATAACAAATCAAATAAAGCAGACAATGCAAAAATCCCCATCATTATATGAGGCTGCCAATCCTTCTGCAAGCACTGAATCAGCTAAGTATGGAATAGAATTCGGAGAATCAGCAACCTCCAGGAAAAGAAAGAGAATTCAGAGCAGCCAATATCGGCAAAAGAGACTGAGGGAAATTGAGCTGGATCCACAATCAGGAAGGTGGAGTCCTGTCTCAAGAGAAATAATAACTGGATCATGGATTCATTTTGGATATCCTCAGGAGGACTATCTGAGGGCATACCAGTCAGCTGAATGGCAGAAACATCTGAAGCAGCTGGAGAGGAGGAAGAATCACAAGCTAGCATTCCCACAAGGTCCTTCTCACTCTTCAAAGAAGATTCCCCTGCACATCAACTACCATCAGAGGCAAAGGCAGAAAACCAAAGGGGCAAGCAGCAGCAGACGTTGATGGGGCACCAAATTAAAATCTTAATTACTCTGCTGGGGCAAATGAATGCTAATGTTTATTCATGAACATCTATTCTATTTATATGCTTGGCATTTATTGTGAAGAACATTTAATCTATCTTATGTAATTACTGCTTTATGTGTAATGTTATCATCTGAAATATCTTTTCATAAGTGGCATTTATCATTGAGGTAAGTTTGGGCTTCTTCAAATAGGGGGAGATTGTTGGGAACAGTGCCCAGCAATGTTCCTAATTTGAAGAAGTGCTTAGCTCAATGATAAATGCAAGTTGTATTTAATGTCCTATCTAGTTCATGCTTGCAGAGATGAGACAATATGTCCAGTACTTCATCAGCCTGCCTAAGTATACTATCGTCGAAAAAGGCTGGACATATCGTCGACAAGTACAGGCACATCATCATGATGATGAGCAAAGCAAACGCTGAGACTTGGCGAGTTTGTCGAACGCAGAATGCTGTTCATCAAACGCAGAATGAAGATCGTCGAACATAGAGACGGGATAGAAGAATGAAGTTCGTCGAACACAGAATGTTGTTCATCGAATGCTGAATGAAGATCGTCGAACGCAGAGATGGGATAGAAGAATGAAGTTCGTCGAACGCAGAATGAAGATCGTCGAAAGCAGAGAAGACATGAAGATATCAAAGGAAGGAATGTCGTCGAGAAGAGGCGGTATCGTCGACATCAACCGAGTAGTCTTGTCGTAAAAAAGAACAGACGTCGCCGTAAATAATGCATGACGTCGAGAAGACTGAACAAGGATAGCTGAAGACAAGCATAGTCTGTCGACATGATATCACTCATGTCGTCGAAAGAACAAAGTGATTACGACGACGGACTACAAGTAAGAAGATCACGACGACACAGTCAAAGATAACATATCGTCGTATATGCAGAAATACCAGAAGTTCTTGTGTCGTCGAGATATCAATGTCAGAGGCAGAAGCTGGAAGACTTGAAGATCTACCAAGGTCTAAGGCATCGACAAAGTTCTGTCGTCGAGATATTATCCATATCGTCGTAACAATGGAAATATCGTCGAGACAGAATTCAAATGTTGTGGACGCGCTGTCAGCAATTAATGTCGCCGCCTGATTGTCCAATCAGCGACTGCTCTTAAGGAATGGGCATCTGACAGTAAAGGACATTATATGTGACCGTTAAGCAGCTCATCCGTCCTATAAAAGGGAACAGTGACGCCCTAGAAGAAAAGCGGAAGTGAGAGACAAGAATACGAAAAAGAATCCCGCTGTTACTTCTCAATATAATAGTACATTCTGCGGAGAAGAAGAAGAACAAGTAGAGAACAAGAGTCAAGCATTCTCAGAAGAATCAGTCATATCCATCGACTAATAAGAAGCCGTTCCTCATCAGGCTAAGAGAAGGGATTGAAGAAGAACTGTGCTTTCAAGATCTGAATCAGAAACATCTTCTTCAACCTCAAGAAGCCGATCTCCATCCAGCTAAGTTGTTGATCTCCATCAGGCAGAAGAAGCAGTTGTCATCACTGAAATTTATTGTAAGGCTTGCAGGCCTAAGTGTCTAGCTTGAGGGCTGGAGAGCTATGAGGCTTGAGGGCCAGGGCAGTGGACTTGCGGGTCCGACACCGTCTAGCTTGAGGGATGGAGAGCTGTGAGGCTTGAGGGCCAGGGCAGCGGACTTGCGGGTCCGATCTTGTCGAGCTTGAGGGCTTGGGTGCAGTAAGGGCTTGCGGGCTTAGGCTGTAGGCACAGAACTTGCGGGTCTGTGTTGTGTAGGGCTTGAGGGCCTGATTGTCAAGCTTGAGGTATTGAGACCTGTGAGGCTTGCGGGCCAAGGCAGAGGCTAGACTTGCGGGTCTGAGCTAGGTAGGGCTTGAGGGCTTGAGGGCCTGAGTGTAAAGCTTGCGGGCTCGGGTGCAGTAGGTGCTTGCGGGCTTAGGCTATAGGACTTGCGGGTCCGTGTTGTAAGGCTTGAGGGCCTGAAGCTTTTGGCGGAGTTTGCTGAGCCTAGCACACTGCTAGGTAGTCGCGGAGGGAAAGAGGACTACTCAAGACACCCTGTCTTGAGGAACCTCTATAAATTCTTGCGTGCTTCTCTGTGTTGTGCTTTATATTTCTTAGATCTATTAATCAGAAATCAAGAACACCTAAAGGGGATAAAATAATTTGAAAAACCTATTCACCCCCCCCCCTCTCTAGGTGATAAGTTGACACCCAATAAACAATAGTAGGCCCCCACCATAGTGAATTGTAGACTGGAGAGTAGGTGGATATGGTTGGCCCCCACCATAGTAGTTTTGTAGACTGGAGAGTGAGTGGATATGGTAGGCCCCCACCACAGTGAATTGTAAACTGGAGAGTGAGTGGATATGATAGCCTCCACCACAGTTCTTCCTTTTAACTTATCATATAAGCAACTTGGTATGGTTTTGGCCACTTCTTGGATACCCTTGTTTCTCGGGTAACTTTTTAATAATGTCTGAACTTTGTTCATTGACTTTACTACTTCTGTGTCTTGCTCCTGATTGCACATTGCTCCTGTTATTTAATACTGTTCTTATTATTACTATTACTTGCTCCCTTTTGGGATGAGACATTCTTTTCTTTTGAGCGCCCCAGGTTCAGGTTCAGGTCAGTAGCTGCATCAAGTGGTAGAGCTGTGATATCTGGTCCCCGGTAGAGGATCTTCCCTTCCTTCTTGGTGAGGAGCAGTCTTGAATATGTTGCCTCCCTGTTGTCGCCTTGTGGGATTTTGTGAGTTATAGGAGCCCGTAAGGTTGTTATTTTCAGTGTACTTGTAGGTTGCTACTACTTGTACTTCTTTTGAGGTAGATATATGTTGCTCTCTGGGAAAATGTGTACTTTACTACATTATGTGAAGTATTTTGTGTAAAGCATTGCATAGCATAACTTTTCTTATTATGTACCACCTATTTTGAAATCGTACTAAGTATATATATATATAGTAAATCTAGACATGTGTTAGCCTTGAAGACCTGTTTGGTCTTCATGCTTGTGTAGGATAGATGATTCTATATTTTCTGTCGCATACGTATATTTCTTATTTGTGGACAAATTATTCCACAGGACCGAGTGACACAGTCCCAACTTAAAATGGGGAAGGAATTAAGAAAGGAGAAAAGAAAAGTTGGCGATGGGGGCAGCCTTGCTCCAGGTAAGAAGGGCAAGGTGGTGTGTAGTTTTTGTGGTTGTGTGGTCCATCCTTTCGAGAAGTGTTTCAAGAGGTTAGGCGCATAGAATCAGCTGCAGGTGATGACTCTTCAAGGTGCTCCGAAGAATGGAACGTATTGCACTTATTGTAGACAGATAGGGCACGATCTTACCTAGTGTTGGAAGAAGGATAAGACATGTGAGTATTGTGGGCAAGGAGGTCATGATGCGACTCGATGCTGGTTGAAGGATAGAATGTGCTATTAGTGCGGGCAGAAGGGACATGTGAAGCCCAAGTGTCCGCAGTTCCAGATGGTCGGCCAGCACGCTGCCCTTCCAGCTCTGGCACCGCCACAGCCTCAACAACGGCAGTTGGATCAAGGAATGGCCAAGTTAAATGTAGTAACGAAGGAGGAAGCGCAGTGCTCAACCCAGGTCATATAAGGTTTGTCTTCTCTCTCCTTGTAGAACAACCTTTGTGCAAAAACTTAGACATTATATCTTTGAGATATCATTTGTTCGTAATGATTGGTTAGGTGAGTTTAAGGTGCGAGATTGTTGGGCGTGTGTCCTCTTTGATTCGGGTGCCACTCATTCCTTCGTAGCTAAGAAGTTTGTGGATCGTTATTGCTGGGCTATCGAGCGAGTTGATGATCCGCTTTGCGTTAAGTTTTCGTCTGGCGATTCGGTGGTATCAGACCAGTGCATTGAGCAGTGTCCGATTCATTTGGAAGGATTCTTGTCCTATGCAAATTTGAAGGTGATAGATTTGGAGGATTTTTACGTGATTCTGGGCATGGATTAACTGGCCTACTATGACGCCGTTATCTAGTGCAGGGATAAGTGTTTGGATTTTAGAGGGATGATGGCCAGCCCATGAGTGTGTTTGGCTTTCCACGTCAAACTTCCTCGGTTATGTCTGTCGTCTCTGCTCAGGCTTTTGCGGAGTTTGGTGGTCGTGCCTGTTTTGTTTCTATTTTGTTTGTGGTGTGTGCATCGTCGCCTTGTGTCGAGGACATACCGGTGGTGCGAGAATACCCGGATGTGTTTCCCGACAGCCTTCCTAGTCTTCCTCCTGAGCGGGAGATAGAGTTCGTGATAGATCTGGAGACCGGAACTCGTCCTATTGCAAAGGCACCTTATTGTATGGCGCCACATGAGTTGGAGGAGCTGCGTGCTCAGTTGTACGAGTTGTTGCAGTTTGGTTTCGTTAGGCCGAGTACGTTGTATTGGGGTGCGCCAGTTCTATTTGTAAAGAAGAAGGACGGTTTGATGCGGTTATGTATTGATTACCGAGAATTGAACAAGGTGGCAACCAAGAACAGATATCTGTTGTCGCGGATTGATGACCTGTTCGATCAGTTGCAGGGTAGCTGCGTATTTTCCAAGATTGATCTTCGGTCCGGTTATCATCAGTTGAGGATCTGAGAGTCCGATGTTCCGCGGACTGCTTTTCGTGCGCGTTACGGGCATTTTGAATTCTTGGTCATGTCATTTGGGCTGACGAAAGCACCCTCTGCCTTTATGGATTTGATGAACAGAGTATTTAGAGATTATCTGGATTAGTTCATGGTGGTCTTTATAGATGACGTGTTGGTTTATTCTCCAAATGAGGAGGAGCATGCTCGACATTTACGCTTGGTGTTGTCGACCCTGAGAGCACACAAGTTGTATGCCAAGTTGAGCAAATGTGAATTTTGGCTTTCTCAGGTTTCCTTCTTGGGTCATGTGGTGGGCAAGGATGGTATTCTTATGGACCCAGCAAAGGTGGTTGTTGTTTTGGATTGGAAGAGACCGACAACTCCTAAGGAAATCTGGAGTTTCTTAGCGTTGGCAGGTTACTATCGAAGGTTTGTGGAGGGATCTTCAGGAATTTCTGCGCCTCTAACCATGTTGACGCAAAAAGGAGCAGCTTTTATTTGGAGCGAAAAGTGTGAGGAGGCTTTTCAAGAGCTAAAGAGAAGATTATGTTCTGCCCCAGTTTTTGCTCTTCCTGTTGAGGGGGTAGAATTTCAAGTCTATGTTGATGCTTCAAAGGTTGGTTTTGGATGTGTTCTTATGCAGGATGGGAAAGTGCTTGCGTATGGGTCGAGGCAGCTAAAGGTTCATGAAAGGAAATACCCTACGCATGATTTGGAGTTCGCTGCGGTGATTTATGCCTTAAAGCTTTAGAGGCATCTGTTGTACGGGGTGTCGTGCAGGATCTACTCAGATCATAAGAGTTTGATCTGTGTGTTTTCGCAGAAGGAGTTGAATTTGCGCCAACGTCGGTGGATGGAGTACGTTGCAGACTATAATGTGGATATCGTATATCACCCAGGCAGGGCGAATGTTGTGGCGGATGCCCTAAGTAGAAAGTCTGCTTCTATGTTCAGCCTCTCTGTGCAATCACTAGTGGAGGAGTTTTATTTGATGGGCATTGCCGTGAAGTCCAAGGATGGACCGTCTAGTATAGAAGTTGAAGAACCTTCCTGGATTGCCCTTACGAGGTTACATCAGAAGGATGACCCCGATTTGCAGCACCTCCGGGGTAGAGCTGAGAAAGTTGAGTTGCGGGATTTCTCGATCGATGAAGAGGGTACCTTGAGGTACCGTGGCAGGTTTTGTATTCCCTTTGAGGAAGAGATTTGCGCGAAGATTTGTGAGGAAGCTCACGATTCCAGTCTTGCATATCATCCTGATTCTATAAAGATGTATCACGATTTTAAGCAGATCGTGTGGTGGTCAGGCATGAAGAATGATATTGCAAGGTTTGTGTCGAAGTGTTATACCAGTCAGCGCGTCAAGGCAGATCATAAGAGACCCGGTGGCAAGTTGACACCGTTGAGTATTCCGATGTGGAAATGGGAAAGTATCTCTATGGATTTCATTACTGGCTTACCGAGAACCCCTCGCGGCCATGATTCAGTGTGAGTGATTGTGGATAGATTGACCAAGTGTGCTCATTTTGTGCCGTACAAGACTGATTATTCTATGGAGAAGATTGCATCGCTGTATGTGCAAGAAGTTATTAGATTGCATGGTATGCCAGTGAGCATCGTGTCAAGAAGTTATTAGTTTGCATACAGTAACAATTATCAGGAGAGCTTGCAGATGGCTCCTTTCGAAGCTCTGTATGGGAGACGATGTCAGACTCCCCTATTTTAGGCTGAAGTGGGCGAGAACCCGGTTTTGGGTCCAGAGGCCTTGAAAGAAATGAGCGTTGCTGTAACGCAGATCCATGAGAAACATCGAGCAGCTCAGGAGAGTTATGAGAAGTACGCCAATCGACGAAGGGTCGATTTAGAATTTGCAGTTGGGGACATGGTTTTCTTGAAGGTTTCTCCGATGACCGGTGTTAAGAGGTTTGGGAAGAGCCATAAACTAGATCCCAGGTATGTGAGACCGTTTCAAATTGTGGAGCACATCTGAGTTTCTTCTTATAAGTTGTTGTTGCCTGCCTCCTTCCCTGGTGTTCACGATGTGTACCATGTGAGTCAATTGCGGAAGTGCGTCCTCAGTGATTGTCATGTCTTGGAATCTCTGCCTGAGTTGCAACCAAATATGTCCTATGTGGAGCAGCCTATTCGTATCTTGGAGAAGCAAGATCGGGTTTTGCGAAGGAAGACGATTCCTATGGTGAAGGTTCTCTGGAGCAATCAAGATGTTCGGGGCGCAACCAGGGAGCTGGAATCAGTGATGAGAGAGTCTTATCCTCATCTGTTCGTCTAGAGTTACCCGGTAGGCTTTCCCCTTTTGTTTTGCAAAGTTTCGGGCCGAAATTTTCTTGTAGGAGGGGTGGTTGTAACGCCCAATAATTTTCGATTTATAGTTAAATCGTTAATTCCGTCGTAACGAGGGCGTTACCGTCTTAGGTGCGTCACAGTAGTTCGTCACGAGTGTTCGCGAGGTCGCGGTTGATAAAAATCTTAATTTATCGTGGCATGAAATATTTAATTAACATACAAAATATATTTTATAAGAATTACTTATCAAATTCTGTATAAACTTATATATAAATTCTTATAAAAATTTATATATATATATATAGTCTGACAAAATATGTATTGTATATACATTCTTATAAATATATATATATATATATATATATATATATATATATATATATATATATACGAGCATCTTCGCACGGGCTACGCCCGTGCTCGATGCTCTCGGGCGGCCTTCGGCTGCATTAATGCGGGCTTCGCCCGCAATCAAGCGGGCTCCGCCCGCAACCAAGCGGGCTCCGCCAGCAATCAAGCGGGCTCCGCCCGCAACCAAGCGGGCTCCGCCAGCAACCAAGCGGGCTCCGCCCGCAACCAAGCGGGCTCCGCCCGCTTGTCATTGAAGGCGGGCTTCGCCAGCCCCTCGCCGGTATTCGCCCGCCCCTCGCCGCTATTCGCCCCCGTCACCTATTTAAAATTTTAAATAATTTTACATTCATTAAATATTAAAAAAGAAAATAAATTAAAAATAATAAAAGATGTAACCCCCTAACATCCAGCGGCAGTACCCAACTGCCTGCGGCGGGCTCCGCCCGCCCACCGGCGGCTTGACCCCTCCCACATTTGTTTTTGATTAAAAAGACATTGAAAAAAACCTTAAAAAGGAACTTTAAAAAATGTTATGTTTTTTATTTTAAAAAACTTTAAAAAGAAGTAAAAAGAAGTGAGAAAATAGAAAATAACTTAAGAATAAAAAATTTAACCCGCTAAAATCCCGCGGCAGTACTCAGCTGCTTGCGGCGGGCTTCGCCCGCCCCCCGACGGCTCCACCCCGCCCACATTTTTTTTTGATTAAAAAAACATTGAAAAAAAAATTACAAAAAAAGTTTTAAAAAAATTATGGTTTTTATTTAAAAAAACTTTAAAAAGAAGTGAAAAACTTTTCATCTTCGCACGGGCCCGCCCGTGCTCGATGCTCTCGGGCGGCCGAAGTCTTCGGCCGCATCAATGCGGGCTTCGCCCGCAACCAAGCGGGCTCGCCCGCAACAAAGCGGGCTTCGCCCGCAACCAAGCGGGCTTCGCCCGCAACCAAGCGGGCTTCGCCCGCAACCAAGCGGGCTTCGCCCGCTTGTCATTCAAGGCGGGCTTCGGCCGCCCCCTAGGCGTCGGCGGGCTTCGCCCGCCCCTCGCCTGTATTCGCCCGCCCCTCGCCGGTCTTCGCCCCCGTCACCTATTTAAAATTTTAAATAATTTTACATTCATTAAATATTAAAATAGAAAATAACTTAAAAAGAATAAAAAATGTAAACCCCTAAAATCCCGCGGCAGTACCCAGGTGATCGCGGCGGGCTTCGCCCGCCCCCCCCCCCCGGCGGCTCCACCCCGCCCACATTTTTTTTTTGACTAAAAAAACATTGAATTTTTTTTAAAAAAAAAAGGGTTTTTATTTTAAAAAAAACTTTAAAAAGAAGTGAAAAACTTTTCGTGTAGCCCGTGCTCGATGCTCTCGGGCGGCCTTCGGCCGCATCAATGCGGGATTTGCCCGCAACAAAGCGTTTGCTCGCAACAAAGCGGGCTTCGCCCGCTTGTCATTCAAGGCGGGCTTCACCCGCCCCCTCGGCGTCGTCGGGCTTCGCCCGCCCCTCGCCGGTATTCGCCCGCACCTCACCGGTCTTCGCCCCCGTCACCTATTTAAAATTCTAAATAATTTTACAATCATTAAATATTAATATAGAAAATAAATTAGCCCGTGCTCGATGCTCTCGGGCGGCTGAAGTCTTCGGCCGCATCAATACGGGCTTCGCACTTTTCATGTAGCCCGGGCTCGATGCTCTCGGGCGGCTTTCGGCCGCATCAATGCGGGCTTTGCCCGCAACAAAGCATTTGCTCGCAACAAAGCGGGCTTCGCCCTCTTGTCATTCAAGGCGGGCTTCGCCCGCCCCCTCGGCGTCGCCGGGCTTCGCCCGCCCCTCGCCGCTATTCGCCCGCCCCTCGCCGGTCTTCGCCCCCGTCACCTATTTAAAATTCTAAATAATTTTACAATCATTAAATATTAATATAGAAAATAAATTAAAAATAATAAATGATTTAACCCTTTAAAATCCCGCGGCAGAACACAGCTGTTTGCGGTGGGCCCGCCCCCGGCTAAACACAAAATATTCCTTCTTGAAATAAAGATTTTTAAAATCATAGAATAATTCAAATGTATATTTATATATGTAGAATAATAGACTAATAATAATATACTATATTACTATAGATATAATAAAATAATAATAATTTGAAAAAACAGGAGTAAAGATATTTGAATAAATTAATCGAATATAATATCATCTGTCTCATCGACCGCCAGGAATATATAATAAATAATAATATAATATCATAATATATAATAATCGAATATAATATCATATTATATAATAATAATAATATAATAAAAACAATCGCAGGCGGGGCCCACAGGCGGGCCCCGCCCGCTTAATGGCTAATATAATAACAAAAATCGCAGGGGGGGCCCATAGGCGGGCCCCGCCCGCTTAATGGCGATGTGGGATTTTTAGTCCCACATCGCCAATAACATTGGGTTTCCGCTGTTGATATAGTGAAAACCCGCTGTCTATTCGAACAGCAGGTAGCCCCGACCGTCAGCCCCGGCCCAGCCTGAGCCCGTCCCCGCTGCACCGCCCATCTTGACAATCCTTTGCAGCGGAACAAGCTTATTAATATAGATATATAACTTTTCATAAAATCTGTTTATGATTTATATTATAGGAGAAGTCAGTGGAGTCCAGTTGTAAACCACCTTCATCATCTTAAACAGGATTTCCCTTTTCTTCCGATGCAAAATACTCCTCATGTCTTATTTCGCGAGTTCCAGTCCAGAGAAAGAAGAGGTCGGAGGTTAGCTTTTGCGTCGAAGGTTGTTTCCGGTGGTGTAGGTGATCGGAGCTTTCGCCGGTGCGGGGAATCGGAAAACTCTCGTCGAGTTCTTCCTCGGTGAAGGAGTTTTTGCGGCTTTGGCTTTTGGTTAAGGCAAGAAATCTTGTTCTTCTCCCGTTCTTCTTCTTCTCTGTTTTTGACCAAGCTGGGTCATGTTTATTATTATTATTATTATTTTTCTATCTATTATTATTATTATTATTATTATCACTCTTAAAGTTTTATTTTTTTGCCGTTAATTTTTTTCCTGTTAGAAGGGTTTGGAGCAGCTGGGTATTTCCTGGAGTATTTGGGGGTGGGTTTAGGTTCTAAATCGGAGGAGCTGGAGCGCTTAAGTCAAAATCGACGGAGGTTCCCGTCGATCGATGGGACCACCCGTCGATCGACGTGACCGCCCGTCGATTGTCGATCGGCGGGCCTTAAGGGCCGATTGGCATGCCTTCCCGTCGATTGGCAGGCTGTCCCGTCGATCGATGGGAGTCCTTGCCGATTTTCCTTTGGGAGATGTGTTTTTAGTTGTAATCCTTCTTGTTCTTTCCCGTGTCGTCCCAATAAACTCTGTTAGGTGGGCTGGGATAAGGATTTGTTTCCTTTGGGGTGTTTCGTGAACCCTAAGTTTTTGTGACGACCCTTGTAGAACATTGCTATGTTTATGATTAGTTGATGTCGTGAATTGGTCTTAGGGGTTATTTTGACTGTTTATCTTGAGATCTTTTGATTGGATTATTAAGCCTAGTGATGAGGTATTTACTCATTTTGAGTCTTTCTGGTCGTATAGTGGGAAAGATTCTCTTTGATTCCACTTGACTCTTCTTGTAATATTATGAATTCTTTCAGTTACTGTACTGACTTTTCCAGCTGTTTGGAAGTGCTTCTTTGGTTATTCCAAGGTAAGAATTACCTTATGATTCTTTTGTCGTGGCCTGGCTTGCCACCTTTAAAAATGCCAAACCAAGTAACTCTCGCTGTCTTCGCTGTGAGGGATCGGCGCGAACAGCTCCGGGACCACCTCCTCAACGGTGAGCTGCACCACGTCGGCGAAAAGAAGCCCGACCCCCTTTAAAGTGGTGAAGATGTGCCTCGCCGTCGTGATCTCGTTGTCCCGCATCGCCTCCTCCTCCACGTGCTTCTCGCTCCTCTGAGTCCTGGGGCTTCAATGAGGCGGAGGGAGGGAGGCCCGGACCAGCTCTTAATTATGGGCCTTCAACACCGCGACCTCCTTCTCTAGCTCCGTCTTGCGGGAGAGCAGCTGGTTCGCAGTCTCAGGGTTCTACAAAAAGCGAATGGGTTAAGAAGACAAATCGCGAAAAGTAGTAGGCAAGGTCTCGGCAAACTTACCATCCCATCCTCGAGACTAGCGAGGAGGCCCTCGTAGACCACTTGCTTCTCCTTGAGGCTGGTGAGCTCCTTGGTCGCCTCCTTCAGCTCGCGCTTCTGGTCCTCGGAGTTCCTCTCCACCTGGAGGCAGCGACGACCAGTCATGTGGGCGAGCTCCAGAGCGCGAAGTTGGGCTCGCCACTCTCATGCGCGAGCGCCCGAGAGGTGAGGGCGTCGAAGTCATTGGCATCCTCACGGCCGTAGAGACCAAAGG
Organism: Dactylorhiza incarnata; assembly: GCA_033032865.1. Classification (NCBI taxonomy): domain Eukaryota; kingdom Viridiplantae; phylum Streptophyta; class Magnoliopsida; order Asparagales; family Orchidaceae; genus Dactylorhiza; species Dactylorhiza incarnata. The sequence goes on from JAWHQI010000003.1 coordinate 7,912,143, forward strand.
ACAATGTGAAGGCCTGCCCTCCGATCGTCTCTTGCTCTGCCCAAGAGGGGAGAAGGGTGGAGATTGAAACCCTATTGGACTCCAAGTCCCAATCCAATAGGGGCTCCTCGGCCTCGTCTCGGTGTTTGGTGCCGAAACTAAAATTTCGGTGCTCTAACGGGCCGGGTGTGGCCGGCACGTCGGCGGCCACCTCGGTGACCTCCCCGACTCCCTTGTCGGTGGGCGGGGCCACTGGGGGTTTAGCCCCGAATATACCTTCGACGAGTCATTTCCCCTTTGCAAGGGGGGAGGGTTGCTTATTCTTTGGCGGCGGAGGCGGAAGGGATGACCCGCAGCTTGTGGGTGCGGGCCATTTTTTGGAGGCGGTGGAGGTGCTGGGGGTCTCCCAGCACGCATCAGCATCGGTGGAGGCGAGCCGGAGGCCGGGGGAGATGGTCCCGACCCTCACGAAATGAGGGTGGAGCGGAAGATCTCGCTCCCCTGCGGAGGATAACGATCAAGGTTAGAAAAAGAAAAAGATGGAATGAGAGATAAGAAGCAAAAGCGAGTCGAATCTGCTCCGAGCGGCACGGGGAGTAGCGAGTCTACATTCCTTCGGAGGTAGGCGACCTCAAAATTTGTTGACATGAATTTGAAGAGTGCGGCCTCGTGGCCGCCGAGCACCGGGTGGGGGGGTAGGTGGGTCCGTCGCGCTGAAGAGGAGAGAAGGGGACGTTGCCGAAGGGCCCCTTCACGAACACAAACTTCTGCGGCGAGTAATGGCTTTTGTTGACCGTCTCGCAGACTATTGTGTGTTGGCTCACGAAGAAAGCTGTTTCGTCCTTGTTCGCCCGGAAGGAGAACAACTTGTGGAAGAGCGGCAAGCTGAACTCGATCCGCTCCTCACGCAGGTAGCAGGCGAACCCTACCATGACAGCGATGGAGTTGGGGTTCATCTGGCCCAGGATCGCGCCATAATATTTGAGCAGCTGGTGGGTTCACGGAAAGCTGTTAGAAAGAAATCGTCGGTGAATGCAAAAAAGGAAAAAGAGTAGCGAGCGAGTGCCTGGTTGATCTCCGGCCAGAATGGGAGCCGTAGACCCACCTCGAAGTGGGCCACAGGGATGGCAAGCTCTTCCGGGTGGAGGTTATTGATGGCCTCGGTCTTCGACGGGTGGCGAGCTGAGAACCGCAGCGAGATGTAATTTGACACGGCGGAGTGGTACTCACTCTCGATAAGCGAGCAGTTGAATAAGGAGTGGTCGCAGAACGTCCACTCGCACTTGGCCCGTCCTTACGCGTTGACTTCGTCGCCACCCATGGTTTTGGAGAAAATGGAATGCGAGAATGAGAAAGAAAAGAAGGCGAGAGCGAGAAGGAGCGAGAATGAAAGCGGCAGAGGTCGAGAGCGATAAATGCGGTGGTTGTCTTTGGTAACGAGGCCTATTTATAAGAAAACAAAAGGCTGTGGGGAGGAATCGAGGCGTTAGGGCTGCGGTTAGCAGAAACTCGAGTCAATACGCCTCGGTACTTGAACCAACCCGCTCCCCGTGCACTCGAAGCGATGCAGCAAGGACGGTTCGCTGTCAGGTGAAGCGAGTCCCATGTAAGCTGCGAGGAAAAGGCATTGAATAAAATAACTAGCGAGTATAATACAAACATCAATTACGTAGAGCGAGTAATAATAAAGAAAGAAAAATCCCGCGATTAGTCCGGGGCATCAATTTAGCAGCATAGTTCGCAGACTGTCAAATAAAAAATAAAAAAGGAATTATAACATGGTTCGCCAGGCGGGCGCGAGCGCGAGAAGGATCAATACTGGATCCACCTCCATCGGCCCCGCCCTCACACTCCCGAGCTCGGTGGTACACACGGATAATGATACGTGCGGACCGCACGAAGCTCGCGCTGCAGCAGGCAGACTTGGTCCTCCGCCCGCGAAAGGTGCACCCCGGGAGAAGTGACCTTGCGGCGGGCGTCCATCTGCATCTCGGCGAGAAGTCTTGCTAAATCATCATCAATCGTGGAGAACCGCTCCTCGGAAGCCGCTTTGTCCTATCGCGCCCGGTTGTACAGGTCTCGCAGCATGTGCCCGTACTTCTGGAGCATCTCGGTGGTCCGCCGCTTCATGACTTCGGGGTCCCGGGGATCGCCGAGGAAGTCTGCAATCTTGTCTGGTGAGGGCGGGGGCGACATCTCCTCCTCTCCAAGGTCCAGCTCTGCGGAGGACTCCCAGACACCTGCAAGAATGAAGTTAGCGAAGAAGGAGAGACACAATCTATCAATAGTAATTGACCAACCTGACAGGGCCATGGCCGCTTTACCAGGGCGCTAGCGAGAGGAACTAGGTTGCCCCTGGAAGGCTTCCGTGTAGGCCAGCGTAATGGATTTCCCCAGGCCCGGGGTGGGGAACGTTGCTCGCGATCCAAGCGTCGGCGGGAGCGAGCTGCCGGGGCTTTGACGGCCCAGAAGATTGAACCCAGGTACATAGATGGTCGCTTCCGGTGGGGTCTGTGAGCCCAAAGGGGCCGACAAAGCTGATGGATTGGCGTGCCGCCCCGGCGTTGCGAGGAGGGCCTCTACAAGGGACATCATGAAGAATTCAGTTGGGGAATTAGCAAACAAGAGAGCACAGGAATCTTACCAGGCCGCGACGAAGGGCACAGGTCAATGACGCCTAGATTGGCGGCCGTCGAGTCATTTTTTCTAGGAGAGGGGAAGCGAGCACCATCCAGGTTCTCGCTCGCAAGGGATCCCGTCAAGGGCGCGCTCTAAAAAAGGACATGTTAACTCAAAAATAGGGGGAATGACCTGCGAATTCAAATACCTGCTCAGCAAGGGCAGGGTCGAGCGACGGGTCTTTGAGCGAGGATCCTCCCTCCCCGAGGTGTCGCCGCACAGTCTTCACCTTCTTTAATTTGGGGAAGGGTGGAGGAGTCTGCCAGGCGGCCCAAGGGGCGAGCCGGGTTGTGACAGATTGTTGGTCCACCCGGGACACGTACAGACGGGCTTGAGCTTCTTCCGAGAGGGGTATTTTGGGCGAGTGCAGTAGCCAGTAGTGTAGGAAAATGAAGAAAGAAAGGGTCACCCATCACCCAAAGATGTGGGTATTTATAGCGTTGGGGATGGGGCCCATCAAAGATTCCTGCCAGCTCAGCATCCGTCCGACGAACACAGAGGGTTGGATGTTTCTTCGTGAGCTTAGGGTAATCTCACAAAGAGCCGAGATTGTGTACAACCCAGTGTTTGCCAAGGGGGTAAAAAGGGAAATCGACTATAGGCGGGTCAAAGAGTACTCGCCAACTCGCGGCGAGCATCCGACCAAGTCGAAGCGAGGTGAATCAGAAAGCCGATCACGTGAGTAGCGCATGGCGAGGCGAGACAGCCAGCCTAGCAACGCTCAGAGGTGCATTTAGCCAGAGCAAGTCAAGTGAGGTCCCGCGGTACCAGTCTGGCAAGGCGAGTGGGGGCTCGTCTCCACTCACAAGAAGAGATCTAGCAAGCCCAGCTTGCAGGAAGAAAGGTGAGTGGCGCCTTCACGGGCCACTCACACATAGAGGGTCCACATGTAAATTTACCCTGATACCCTCGGTGGGCTGCCAATAGCCCAACAGAACAACGGAGTTTGGTTGTTAGCATACCATTTTGGGGTGCGTTTAGCAAAACCAAATAGCGGAGTTTGGCTATTAGCAGACCATTTTGGGGTGCGTATAGCAAAACCAAAAAAGCGGAGTTGCGCTATCAGCAGACCAGTAAAGAAAAGCTATAAATAAACCCTAAAGGGCACCTTTTGAGAGCATTCCAGATCTTTGCTTCTCCTTAGGACGCCTTTGGTTAGCTCCTTCAGCTCTCCAAGGTGCCCGACTTCAGTTTTGGCTTAGGAGGAGAAGCACTCTAAAGATCTTCCGGGTGTGTGGTGGGACCTCTACACTGTAGACAAGGGTCAGTTTCTAGCTCTAAGTCTTCGGTCAGATTCCTCCGCGGGATTAGTAAGTGCTAGCTGCCCCCCTTTCAGGGATCCAAACTCCTCGTTGGACCGATTCTCGGTTCCAACATTGATTATTAAGGTTCACCCTATTAAATATAGTGATCCTATCAGGATGATTCTCTAGTTCTTCAAAAGATTCTATATTTTTATTTGCTTGATTCTCACTAGATTTAATAAATACTATTGGATTCTCACATGCAGGTTTGCTGGAAGATCTATTACTGATTAATGGATCTGCTCCTAATCCAAGATATTTGAATCTCCTAGAGAACTTTTCTGAGATATCTTTTAGCTTTTGACTACTCCCATTGAGTGAATCTTCAAAGGCTTTTGTTTTTGTAAGCTTTTCCTTTAGTATTGGATTGTCATCATTTATCTTATCTATTTCCTTTTGTAACTTATATATTTTACCTCTTAATTCATAATTATTATGGCATGCATTTTCTTTCTCAATGTCTTCTAATTCTTTTCTAAGTGTTTTAATCTCTTTCTGAGACTCTAAATGATCATTACATAATTCTTTAAAACAATTTTTAAATTCTTCTGATGAGAAATCAAAATAGGATACCTGATATTCTTTATCATCTGATGAATCCTCCAAATCCATTAGACAGGCGTCTTCAGCAGCAGCTTCTTCCTCACTTTCAGATGAGGAACTTGAATCAGATTCCGAGTCACTCCAAGTTTCAGTTATGAAACCTCTTCCTTTCTTCTTATCTTTTCTTTTAGATGTCTGCTTCTTATGATCCTTTATGTAAGACTTCTCCTTCTGAAGATCAGGGCACTCAGTTGCAATGTGCCTTGGCTTCCTACATGCAAAGCCTATAAATTCCTTATTGGGACTCTTATCAAACCTTGGTTTGCTGGAGCTTCTGTCTCTCCTCCTTGAGTCTTCACTTCTTACCCACTTTTTGAATCTTCTGGCTAGCAGATTGAATATCTCTTCTTTTGAAGTTGATGGTTCAGTTTCAGAAGCTTTTAGACCAATTTTTCTTTCTCTTGAAGGAGTTGAGGCTTTCTCTTTGGCTTCTATTTTAGCCCTACTTTTTAGCAACAATTCATTGGACTTCAGCTTCCCAAGGAGTGCATCTGTTGATATCTCCCTATGACATCTTGATTCCCTTATGGCCCAAATCCTTGAGTCACATGTGTTAGGGAAGCATATGAGAAGCTTATCATTAATTTCAGTGAGTGAAATTTTCTTATCCAAGCCATTTAATTCACTCACAAGGAGGCTGAATCTGACATGCATTTCTGCCACATTTTCTTCTGGCTTCTTTTGAAAGTTCTCATATTGGGATATGAGAAGAGACTTCATATCCTTTCTTTCATCAAAACTTCTTTCAACTAATCAGAATAATGAATCCCAATTTTTTTTTTGCAGATTGGCATTCAGCCACTTTCTAAAATATGTCATCTGACATAGTTGATACTAGTATATTCATAGCCTTAACATCACATGCCTTTCCTTTCTTCTCGGCTTCAGTCCACTCAGATCTGAGAACTAGTTATTGTGTTAGGGTTCCACTAGCATCCTTTTTGTAAGGCATTGGAGGACATGTCATGTAACAGTCCTGGCCCAAGCCCATCCGGGTCACTGGCAACTCCAGGAACTACCGGCACCGACGGCCCAGGCCCATTCTGGGATGGCCTGACCAAGCCCATCCAGGTCACTGGCCCCGCCCTAGGACACTGTACCGCCGGTTCAGCCTGACCACAACCGGTCAAAAACAAGCCTGCAGGCCGTACACCCCAACCCCTCTCTGGCCTGTTTCTCGGCGCAGTGGGTTGTTGAAGGGGGGCCTCGAACCCACAACCTCTCTTGATAGGAAACCTTCAACAGTTCCTATCACCAACTGAGCTGCACCGAGAAACAGGCTAGAGAGGGGTTGGGGTGTACGGCCTGCAGGCTTGTTGTTGACCGGTTGTGGTCAGGCTGAACTGGCGGTACAGTGTCCTAGGGCGGGGCCAGTGACCTGGATGGGCTTGGTCAGGCCGTCCCAGAATGGGCCTGGGCCGTCGGTGCCGGCAGTTCCTGGGGTTGCCAGTGACCCAGATGAGCTTGGGCCAGGACTGTTACATGTCAACACAACATCAAAAATATTCTCATCAATAGAATTTATATAATGTTTAGTATTGGTCTTCCAAAATGTAAACTTGTCAAGGTTACACACGGGTGGTCTAGTGGATGCATAGTCCTTAGAACTCATTTTCTTAAAATAGTTTAGAAATATAAGAATATGACTTAGATGATCTTTTGATCGATGTGTTAACCCTTTTCTGATCAACCTGTCTCTGATACCAATTGAAAGTGCACAGTAACTCCCTTGAGAATTCTCTAGAAGGGGAGGTGAATAGAGATTTACAATTATATACTTAGAAGTGCAGAGAAAATTAAGTCTAATTCCTAAGCATCCAATATTCCAACCAAAATTAAAGCAATTACAGAATATTTAAAATAGATAAGAGACAATCACAGAAAATTGCACAAACACAAAAGACACAAAAGCTATAGTGGTTCCCAAAAATCTGGGTAGTCCACTCGTCTACCACATTGGTAGGAATACACTATCACAGTGCATGAGTATTTTGATAAGGAGACTCTTATAACCATGGAGTCTTTTGATAAGGAGACTCTTAGAACCAAAGACTGAGTCTTTTGATAAGGAGACTCTTAGAACCAAATCCAGATCTTTTGATAAGGAGATCTTGAACCAAAATTGAATCCTTTGAAGGGGGATTCTTAAAACTCTTTACTCAGTTTACAGAATTAAGAGTTAGAGAGTAAGAGAAAGAATATGAAGATGAAGAATATTATTCTGAATTAAATCCTATGTCAGCAGAAGTTCTCTGAGAATTCTAGGCACTAAGTGTTCTGGATCATTTCAAAATGATGAATCATTGCTTAGAAGAAAGAGCAAGGATTATATACTTATATCCAATCTTCAGATTGTTCAGCAGTATCAGCAGCAGTGAAGAAGCAGGGAGAAGAAGACCTGCTGTTTCAAAAAGACAGCGATTGAGAAGAAGAATATCTGGAGAGACAGAGAGCAGGTGTATATATTTTCTTTGTTATGGTGTGTAATCTTCTCTTTGATCTCTTCTTGAAATATGAGTATATAAATCTCTGAGAGATTTCAAATTCTTCTTAATCTGGAAACTTATCTTTAGAAATAATGAAATAATATTATTCTGTATTTGTCTTCATAAATCTCGATAACATTTTCAAATTTCATCCATAAATATTCTTCTGAAATTAGGAGGAGAATTCTTTCCTTAAGCTCTCTTCCAACAGCTCTAAAGATTCCAAAAAAACCATATTAACCTTCTTCAAATAACTTTGGATAAATCTTTTGAATTTTCCATTCTGGGTTTCATTCGACGCTACGTTGACTTCTAGAAGAAGATGCGTCGAGATCTGCCTACGATTTGAAGTTCTATCGACTTGGTTAAATACTCAACGTTGCGTCGATTCCTTATCGACGTTGCGTCGATTACTTATCGACGTTTCTGTGGACTTCAACTTCTAGCTTATGCATCGAATACTAATCGATGTTGTGTCGACTTCATCTTGAAAGAATGTATACACGACTTTTGCCTTTTGCGTCGATATCAACTCGACATTGCGTCGACTATCAATCAAATGAAACGTCGACTACCAGTCTGAGTTACTTCCAATTCTATTCGAAGTTGCTTCGACTTTTAATCGAAGTTGCATCAATTACTATTGAACGAAAGTTTAACTCACCTGATTTTGACCTCTTTTTGACTAGGTTTTGACACACATAGGTGGATATGACAACCTAGGATATCTAAAGACCAAATTACACGACTTCATAGGATATCTAAAGACCAATTTACACCTGATTTTGACCTCTTTTTGACTTCATCTTGAAAGAATGCATACACGACTTTTGCCTTTTGCGTCGATATCAACTCGACATTGCGTCGACTATCAATCAAATGAAACGTCGACTACCAGTCTGAGTTACTTCCAATTCTATTCGAAGTTGCTTCGACTTTTAATCGAAGTTGCATCGATTACTATTCAACGAAAGTTTAACTCACCTGATTTTGACCTCTTTTTGACTAGGTTTTGACACACCTAGGTGGATATGACAACCTAGGATATCTAAAGACCAAATTACACTCACTATAAAACATGGGTACTGAATCCTAGAGAATGAAATCAATTTTACAGAATTTATAAGGTAAATCATGAGGGCGTTTTTCCCAACACAAGATGTATTTACCCTTGACTTGAGGACTTCTTCAAATTAGGAACATTATAGGTAAGGTTCCCAACACTCATTCCAAAGTTTATCCTCGCTAGTCGTCATTGGGTATCGAGAAGGTTTGGCACCAAGAAGACAAGTCTCTTTCAGCAGATCAATACCGTACTTGTGTTGTGAGAGAACAACTGAGTTGCCTTTTTGAGAGATTTCAATGCCCAAAAAATACTTTGGAGGTCATATATCCTTGGTGACAACGTATTGAAGGAGATGTTTCTTCGTTAGAGTAATGCCAGTAGTATCATCACCAGTAAGGAGAATGTCATCAACATAGACCGCAAAAATGATCAGCCCATGAGAGGTTTTTTCTGATAAAAAGAGAGCGATCTGCCAAGCTGCGAGTAAAGCCAATGATGGAGATTATCTGACTGAACTAGTCGAACCATTTGCGATGACTTTGCTTGAGGCCATAGATAGCCTTCTGGAGATTACAAACCTGAGACTCCCCCTGAGTAATGTATCATGGAGGTTGCTCCATGTAAACCAACTCATGTAGATCTCTGTAGAGGAAGACATTTTTGGCATTGAGCTGTGATATCGGTAAATCCCAATTGTCCAAAACAGAGAAGTGACCCGAATTATGTTGAGGCGAGCAACGGGAGAGAAGGTGTCGAAGAAGTCAACACTATATGTCCAGGTGAATCTCTTAGCAACCAAACGAGCCATATAACAGTCAATAGTTCCATCTGGAAGATATTTGATAATAAATACCCAGTGGTAGCCTACAACATCAACACCATGAGTTGGTACAAGAGTCCAAGTACCCCCGAGATGTTAGAGTTGTCATCTCCTCATCCATGGTGGCCTTCCAACATGGTGAGGCAAGGGCATCCTGATAAGAAGCTGGGAGAGTAGTGGAAGATAGAGCCAGAGTAAATTTTCTACAAGAAGGGTTAAGGCGCTCATAGGACACGACATTAGCAATCGAGTGCTGAATACAAGTCCTGACTCCTTTCCGAAGAGCTATCAGAACATCAAGGTACAACATAACATCTAGGTTAGATCCATCCGACGGAGAAAGAGATGTCCTGAGAACTAGAGATGGAGGTCTCGTAGTGGAGGGAGGAATATGTGCAGGGGCAGGAGAAGTGGGAGGATAATCAAGCTGAGGAGGAGGGTGTAACATATTAATATTAGGAATAGGAGATTGAATGATAGGAATAGAAGAGGTCAGAGCGCCATCTGGCTTGACTGGAGGAGAGGTCGAAGGGAAATATGGAGTAGACTCAAAAAAGGTGACATCTTCATACAAAAATTAACAACGTTGAAGAGGGTCATAACAATGATAGCCTTTCTGATTTGGGGAATAGCCTTGAAAGGTACACTTAATTGAGCGAGGTGCGAGCTTGTCACTACTCAAAGCAGGGAGGTGAACAAAAGCATCGCCACCAAATACCTTGGGAGGAAGAGGAAACGGAACACCATCGGGATATTGAAGAGAGAAAGCGTCATTCCTTAAAGAGTGGTGGACGAAAGCCGCTTAATGAGGTATGCGAAGAGAAGAACATCATGACCCCAATAGGAGAGAGGAACATTCACCTGGCATGGGAGAGTCCAAGCAATGTCAAGAAGGTGGTGATTTTTTTCATTCGACAACACCATTATGTTGAGAAGTATACACACAGCTTGTTGGGTGAATAATACCATTAAATATACAAAATGAAGAAAAAGCGGTGCTAACATATTCAATAGCATTGTGAGTATGAAGGACTTGTAAAGCACAACCAAACTGTATGTGAATTCCTTTATAAAAAGAGATAAATACATTCAAAAGTTCAGAGCATTCTTTGAGAAGATATACCACGTACAACACGAGTAATCATCAATAAAAGTATCAAAATACAAACTTCCTCTACAAATGGTCTTGGTAGGGCAAGGACCCCAGATGTCTGAGTGAACAAGAGCAAAAGGATGAGTGGTGTTGCGACAGTGCTTTGTCGGAAAGGAAGAACGATGATGTTTGCCAAATTAGCATGCTTCACACTCAAGGGCGCAGAGACCTTTTTGAGTGAGGGTAAGAGCTGGTGGAGAAGACGTGCAGGAGGATGACCAAGCTGAAGATGCCACTGGAGGAGAGAATCGGAGGTAGGTGAGGCAACGCAGATGAAGACAAAGTCAAAGAAGTTGGGACCTCCAACTTCAGTCCTAGTAGCGATCGTCATCCCTGAGCGGAGATCCTGAAAAAAATAAGTAGTAGAAGTAAATGAGACGAAACACTTGAGTTGTCGCCAGAGAGCTTGAACTGATCGTAAGTTGCAAGAAAAAGATGGGACATAAAGCATGTCAGCTACTCAGAGAGAATAGGTAGTCATAACCACACCAGTCACGAAAACTGGAGAAGGAGAGCTAATAGGAGGTAACCGATTGTGCTTCTCAAGGTGAGAAAAGATAGTAGAGTTACCAGTCATATGATTGGTGGCACCTGGGTCAATGAGCCACTTACCATGTTGAGTGACATGAGCACTACCTAAAGATGTCGTAACGGCGACAGATTGCTGGGAGGTCCGGAGGAGGTCATCAACTTACTCAGATGAGAACCAACTAGCAGAATTGGAGGAAGAGGTGACCATTGAAGGAGCGGCAGTATTGTCCATGGTGTCAAGATGAGCTTGAGGGTGCATGTGTGGATGCTTCGCAAAACATCATTCAACGGTGTGTTCAAGCTGACCACAATGAGAGCACAAGGGAATATTGCCGCCACAACCTAGTGGACGATCCCCACGGCCACGAGACGAACCCCTTCCCGTGGAGTGAGCAAAGCAATTTGAGGGAGGAGAAAGTACCAAAAGATGTCGCTGAACGAGAGCAGTAACAACAGAGATGCGAGGAGTAGTGGCATCTAAGGTAGGAGAGTCGTCTTCCCCAAAAATCGGCTGAGGGATTAGGTCATAGAATTCTAGTAGACGATGTAGAAAACAGATCACCAAAAGCTCCTAAAAGTGGCGGTGTTGAGTAGCATGGTGGCAGAGAAGGGACGATGTTGGAGAATCTTAGTACCAAGAGCTTAGACTTCCTGGTATGCATCTTGGGTGGAAAGGGTCGGACAAGCAAAGAGATCTACATACAAGGTGTATATGCGAGAAGTCTTGGCACCCATGGAGAATAGTGCGGCGAGGTGATCCCACACAGCCTTGACGGTATCATCATAGCGGATGATGGGAAGACAGTCATCAGAGAGGCTATTAGGGAGCCAAGTGCAGACAAGCACATCATTTGCATCTCATTCAACAAACTCAGGAGAATCAGCAGGAGACAGAGCATCAGTCAAATGATGACGTTTGCGCTAGGAGCGCAAGAGGAAGGTGAAGGATACACTCCAATCAGGCTAGTTAGGACCTGCCAACTTGGACGAGGTGCCCAAGTTGCCTGAGGCACCAGAATGGAGAGGGGTGGGTGTTGGAGTGACTATAGAAGGGACTAGAGGATTGTCCACAGTGGTAATGTTGACCACAGTTGGCGGTGTCCGGGGCCGTGACCCTGGCCAAAAGATTTTGAGATAAAGCATGGGAAAAAATAGGTATTCACGTGCGGTGACTAACGGGACCGCGTGCGGTGACTAACGAGACCGCGTGCAGTGACTAACGAGACCACACAGATAGAGAGAACAAAGGGGAAAGAGAGTCTGCAGAAACAAAAGCGTGTATGCATAAACACACAGAGACTGTAGGGGCGGTCACTGAGTATTCATGGATACAAGAGAGGTAACCGCGGATGCTTGAGCAAGATCCCTAAAAGAAGGGAAGCGTGAATAGGAGGATCCGCGTAGAGTTTACAATAAAAATAGACAGAGAGCGCGCCGAGATGGAAGATTTTGCACGGATACTAAGCGAGCGAGTGGAGACTGAAGGGTCCGTGCGGATACTAAGTGAGATCGTACAGAGTCTAAAGGGTCTGTGCGGATGCTGAAGGGTCTGTGTTGATACTTAGCGAGCACGCGGAGACTGAAGGGTCCGTGTGGATGCTAAGCGATATCGTGTCGAGACTGAAGTGTCCGTGTGGATGATGAGCAAGGTCACCGAATCTTTCCTTGCTTTGATACCGTGTGAAAACTGGAACAACTTGAGAGCAATTGAGAATAATAACAATTATTTTATTTCCAAAAAATCTATCTATTATGTGGGGAAACCCCTCTTTATATGGAAATGAGGAGGTGAGGGAATTTACAATATATAGTGTGGGACTAAATACAATTGCAGAATACACCCGGAGTGTCCGCCAGATCACCATGTAGCAACCGTCAGGAAGCATCCACCGGAGCACCATGAGCTAATACACTAATAGTTTCCGCCTATGCTTCCAAACTCCAATAGCCTAAGTATCTGTGTTTGGTACCATTGTCTGCTTACACTATGCGGACACAATGTGGATTCTCAACAAGCATCCGCCCATACACCATGATCTAACAACAATAATCATGAAACATTCAGTTCCGCAAACAAGCAATTATTTTCATTCATAAGTGGACATTCATCTCAAATTTAGCCGTTTAGGTTAACACACTATATGTGCACTCCACCCCTTAAAAAGATTCATCCATTAACCTAAAGACTACAGATCGACGCCCTAAAGTCCGATACCAAATTGTAACATTCCACCTATATAAATAATATCACATGGGTCCAGCCGGAACCCCACAACATACTATATACACAAGCTAAATATTACAAAGAAGCACATAAGTAAATCTAACCAAAGAGTATAAGAAATAGCGGAAGCTTAGCAATATAGTATGAATGTCCAAAATTACAAATAGAAATGCAAACAAGGTTTGGATTTAAGGCCTTTCATCACAATGAGTATAGTGTATCAATGTAAACATGCAAGTACAATGATTTATTCATCGATTCGCAAGCCGAAATGGAAAAAGCAATAAAAGAGTGATTATCCTCTGTATCGGTATCTTTGGGCTTTATGCCCACTAAATACCACTGCACACTGTAGAACCTCCACCAAACATAAGTTGGGGAAAAACGAGGGTCAACAATGAGTTAACACAACCACGTAATGATCCCTCTCCCCGGGCCTCCTAGCGGACTACATGGCGGGTCATCGCAACCTGCAAGTATGCCATAACATGCAATATGTATCAAATTGAAAGTACATCTAATTAAGCTACACAAGGTGAATGTTCAAGCATAATCAATCTTCTAGGTTGAGCATATAAAAATAGTGAACTTGGGTATGCAAATTATGATAGTTGCGTTTACTCGAAGGTTCGTCACAACCGCTTATTACCACAACTTATGAAGATAACAAAGCAATTGCATAATCATCACAGGGCTCGTGTGTACTCATGACCACACCAATTCATGAACTCATGACACGTACCCAACTCCTAACATTTAACGAGTATGGCATCATTATCTTAATATCGACCCAACAACCACTACCCCTCTATCATAACTATTCCAATCATGTGTGTGTGTGTGTGACGACATCGTGAGTAAAGACCCTTGACCTTCACGACCACATTATACAAGACGTACCTATGCCTCAACCACGATTATCCAATTCATATACGATGGCTTTGAATATAGTCCCTAACCTTCGCGGCGATGTTACACACAAAGAACCCGACCTCGTTACATTCTTAACACAATTATATGTGTAGCAACGCATGAAGAACCTAACACTGATCCTACGACAACATCTTACGCAGACCCCAAAGTCATGAAATTTCCAACAACCTATTTACTAGCTTATGCAACTTTGCAACATCACAGTCAAGTAATATAAACATGGGCACGCTCAACCACATTCACACATTCACGGTAGGCGGATATCAATATAGTCTAACCCACCTCACCCCGTGGTAACCCAAATTTACTGTTTTAATGGTTTACCAAGGATGCTATCATGAATTCATTACATGACCATGCCACACTCACGGTCATTGAAGTACGATCGTTCCCTAATCGTTTTCTATGCCATGGAACCCGTTGAAGGCCAATTTGGAGGTCGGCAACCTAGGATTTTCACTATGAATATTATGTATTTCCAAGTCCCCAAACCCTGCATAAGATACGACGCATTTCTCAGTGAAATTCTCCAGCACGCATACTAAGTCAAACCTAAATGCAACGTCATACAAATCATCACCGATTTGGGCCTCTGTCCACTCGTAGGCTTCACATACAATGACAAAATCCACAACGATTGCCAGATTTCTAATGCATTTCATGTCAGGGATGCAATCTGCTAATTAGCATTGGACACTCTTCCTATGTGGGCAAATCAAAATAAAATGGACAAACTAAGTATCGTCCTAAGACAGAGGAGAAGCATCGTTACCTTCGATGCTCATTTCGGCGCCATGGAAACTTTAAAAGAAAGGGATGAAGTTGATCGCAATGAACTCTCCACAAATTAGGCCTCGGCTCGAAGTTTGGAGCTCCGGAGCACCTCTAATGGCAGATTCTACTTCCAATCCCTCCTCCTTTCTCTCTTCTTTCTCAAACCTAGGTGAGAGAAGAAACCAAGCGAAATGAGACTAAAATTAGCTCATTCCAGGCCTAACAGCAACGGGAAAAGGTCCTAGCCGTCCGATCTCAAAACCCCACATCGAACCGCTCAAAATTCATGTTTAAAATGAGTTCACGGCCCTGTACCCGACTTTAGACACAACAATGTAACATGCCTTGTAGCTCTCGGGATAAAATCCCTGGACACAGTTTGAAACTGGGTGTGTACACGCCCTGGGACACGGCCATGTCGCTGGCCATGTAGCCCTACACGACAACGTACACGCCCGTGTACAACAAATCGCCCAACCGTGTACGGCCCGGGATGGAGGCATGTCAAGCTAGGCATCCACACGGTCGTGTTCCCAAGCGTGTCAACCTACACGGCTACAAACCAAGCCATGTAAATTGAATCCTCCTACCAGTGTAGCTCTCCAGACGAAGGGTTCATTTACTCGGCCATGTAAAAAAAATTGAAGTAGGATATATAATAAAGGGTACTACATAGTACATACTAAAAGCAAATAATGCAAAAGAGAACATGAGCCATACTCAGCTATGCTATTAGCAACATGTCACATGGCAAAGTGGGTCTTGGAATACCTGCACATCCAATACAAGGCTTTAGCACACAGTTTTCCTACTTATGCAATACTTCCGCAACAGTAAGCCACTGTTCATATTTAACAGCTAGCCTCAAGTAAGGTTTTCAAAATCATTAATTGCTTGGATCCAGGACCGCAATGGGGCCGAAGATATTTTGGATGAACGGCGGCGATGCCGCAGCATTTTGGGTCTTCTACACGGGTTCTGCGGTGGCTCTTTGAAGCAACTTCCTCACCATCCCGCCAGATAAACCGCCGCAACTTAATTACGGGGGTGCCGAGAAGAGAGGTTCGAACGCAAAACAGAAGATAAAAAACACAACAAACACACAGATTTAAGAGGTTCACCCAAAACCGGGATACGTCCCCTATCCCGCCTCCTTCACCTTCTTGTATTCACAAATAGATATTACAAAGCACACAAAGTTACAAGGATCAAAACCAATCCTACCTCGCACCCTTCTCTTTGGACAAGAAACGGAGGAACCACCGCCGGAAACGCCTCCCCACGAACTCCTCATAGACGCCTCCAAAAGCTCTCAGCCGAAAACCGCTGAGACACAAAACCCTTAACCCTAGAACCGGGTTACACGCCTATATATAGACCACGGAACCGAAAACTGGATATCCGCACACCCGGTTAACATGAACCGAGCCGTCGGGGGCTCGCCGCCCCCGAACCCCCGCGTTTGCTGGTACTTCAGTCATCGGAGAGAGTCACGCTCCGACGTCTCTAAGCTCACTTGGGCTAACCCGGTGTGAGAACACAAGAGAGCCGGAAGTGTTCCCCAACTCCAACAGATGCCGCAGCATTTTGGGTCTTCTACACAGGTTCTGCGGTGGCTGTTTGAAGCAACTTCCTCACCATCCCGCCAGATAAACCGCCGCAGCTAGGGTCGCGGTTTTCGTTTCTTTGAAAAACGT
The DNA here is from genome assembly GCA_033032865.1 of Dactylorhiza incarnata. NCBI lineage: Eukaryota > Viridiplantae > Streptophyta > Magnoliopsida > Asparagales > Orchidaceae > Dactylorhiza > Dactylorhiza incarnata. Next base: position 7,928,392 of record JAWHQI010000003.1, read on the forward strand.
TCAAACAAACGGAGACGAATTGATTGCATTCGCAGATGTGAGAAACCCGCAAAACATGAGAATTTTGACGGGATTTGAGGATATGGGGCGGCGACTTCAGCCGCTCTAAATCGGGCCCACCAGACAACAGAGGTGGGCGCTTCTATTTTGAGAACCACAAGTCCATAGACACATTAATGCTATTACAACAGTAGAGAATTCAGCACATGCCATTGTTTCTTTTTCACGTATCAGCCTCACCACACAACTCTTACCTTCCCCCCTCTTATATATCTATATCTATATAAGACTATATTTTGTATTCAAACTCAAAAAACACCGAGTCCTGCTTTCTCTGAAACAACCTTACCTCATCACCCAAATTCCCCCCCAAAAGAGAGAATCTTTCGAAAAATCCAAAATGATTTCTTCGAAGAGACTTATGGAGATGGCGAGGAGATGGAAGAAGATGGCTGTCTTGGGAAGGAAGAGGATACTATCGGCGGCGCGAAACACCGTTGCGAGCAGAGGCCATGTCTTCGTCTACAGCGCCGACGGCCGGCGCTTCACAATTCCTCTTAGATATCTCAGCCGAAGCATATTTCGCGAGCTTTTGAGGATTTCTGAGGAGGAGTTCGGGCTGCCGGCTGATGGGCCCATCACCTTTCCATGCGACGCCGCATTCATGGAGCGGGTCTTGTTTGTTCTTCGCCGTCCCACTTCCATGGATGTCGAGACAGCCGTGCTTCTCTCCATTTCCAATTGCCGGCTCATGGAGTCATCTTCTTCGTTTGAAGATCTTCAGAAGAAGCAAATGCTCGTGAGAGTATAAACGGTTGATTCCTCCAGACCTGACGTTTGTCTGTAATAAGAGATCAGGGTCTGTTTGGGACAACAGCTGCGGATCAGAAATCTGATTTCTAATGAAATCCGCTCCCGCCCAACCTCTGCGCCAAACGGAGCCTAGAATTTAACTACGGATTGAATCCGATTGGCACAGAGTTTTTTTTTCCTACTGCATCACATTTGGGCTCTTTTGGGGCAGGGTTACAGCAGCAGCTGCGCCCTGCTACATTAAAAAAGCCACCCTAAACCTATTTTTTGCCACCATGGGGTTATCTTTCTTTCTCCTGAATTTGGCCTCTTCCTGGTGAAGGGGAAGGTCTTATCTTTTGAAAAATTGTAACTAAAATATGATATATTTTTAATTAAATGAGATTCTAAATCTGTTCTGTTTGTAGTTATTCAAAAATGTATTATATTTTAAAAAATTGTGTGAGACACTTTCTTTTGTTCTGTTTTACCAGCAATAGTCGCCAGATTTTTGGAAACCGAGTTCTTTTGAATTTAATTTCTCGAAACCATTTTTACGAGCGTTGCAGCCATCAAAGAGAAACAACGGCAAAGTAAATTTTGTATATATATTGTTTGGATTCAATCGGGACACTTTTGAACCGGTCGAAAACGAACCGTCCTTGCTCGTGAGCGGTCGAGCGCTCAAACAGTCACAGAAAAAGCTGGCAAGAGAGTTTTTTACATGGAAAACCCCGGAAAAGGGAGAAACCATGGAGTCTCGTTTGTGCCGACCAAACTTCTACTATATCTTGGTATTGTTACAAAGCTTTGTAGAGAATTCGAGGGTGATAGACCGCCTCTCGTTACAGTTGTAGAGGAAGAAGGGGAAGAAGCATCGAGGGTGACAATCCACCGCTCGTGAGGCTAAGTATTTTCTAAGTTGTTACATTGGGGCGCAATGCACTCGTTGCACTTCGAAGTCTTCAACTGTTGCTCGGAAGCGGGAGCGGTGCGCTCGGCACGATCTGGATTCTGCGACTTCTCTCCGGTTGTGAGCGAAGGAGTCTGAAACGATGTGCTCATTGCAACGTGCATGGTACAATGTGCGCGACGCAATGTGCGCCGAGTGAAATGTGCACGGAGTGTATTGTGCGCGGGGTGCAATATGTGCGGCGCAATGTGCGATAAGTGAAATGTGCACATAGTGCAATTTGCGTGGGGTGCAATGTGCTCGACGCAATGTGCGCCGAGTGAAATGTGTACGGGCTGCAATGTGCGCGGGGTGCAAGGGGCACGGTGAAATCCCTAAGGGGTCTTCGAAGGCTTCTCAGAAATCTTCAAGAGATGTTCGAAGGTCTTCGAGGATTTCATCGAGCGCACAGGGAGATCTTCGAAGGATTCTATGGGAGCTCTCTTAGGTGTAGAAGACAAGGTGGAATGAAAGGTGGACCTTAGGACCCTTTTATAGGTTTTGAGGGTGGCATTTTCCTTAAATAAGTGGTTTGGGTGGTCGGCTATCCGCACACCGTAAATAATTTATGTGCTATGCGCACACCCATTATGTGTAGTTTTATGCCTATATTCATACCGTAACCAATTTATGTACTACATGCACACTCATTATGAATATGGTTGTGCGCACACCATAATCATATTATTTGTTATATGCAGGTCGTTATGCGTATTTTTGTTATATGTACTCATATACCTTATATTTTAGGGTCTTTATATTGTAAGCCCCTATTTGGCTACTGACAGCCTAACATGCCCCCCCCCCCCCCCCCCCCCCCCCCCCCCCCAAAAAAAAAAACATATTAAACCTAAATAAAAAATCCTCTAAAGGCAGCCCCTTTTAAATCATTCCTAAATCAACCCCCATCCCCTCTCCCCGATTTCACACTCTCTCGTGAAACCTGTTGGAGCATGTGTTTCGCACTCCTCCGGTTTGATAATAACAAAGTCCCGTTTGTGTTTGATTCTATTTTTATTAATGGTGTGCAGATAACAGGTATGAGATGTTCACATTTCTGCTGGAGCTAAATTTGAATGTGGGAAATTTCACTGTCGGAATTTTCCGACAGCTGATGTCGCCCAGGCGACAGTAGAGAAGTTACAACTACTTCCCTCCACGACAGCACGACGAAAGGAAGTTTTGAGCTGTCGGAAATCCGACAGCGATGTCGCCCAGGCGACAGCTCGGAGGTTACAACAACTGCCCACGACACCACCCACGACCGGCAGTTTTGCGCTGTCGGAAATCCGACATCGATGTCGCCCAGGCGACAGCTCGGCGGTTACAGCAATTGCCCGCACGACGTCACTCCAGCGGCAGTTTAGCGCTGTCGGAAAATTCCGACAGTCGATGTCGCCCAGGCGACAGCGATTTTCTATAAAATGACTCCTTGTGTTCGTGCATTCCAAGTTTTTGAGAATTCCAAGTCCCTTCCTGAGTGCATACGAACCAGAGAGCTCCAGAAACTCTTCAACTCCCATTTGTGCAAAGAAGGATTGAAGATTGAAGACGAGATCGGGCGCGCTTCTGCATCAACGATCATCTCGAGGCTTCAACAATCTATTCAGATATCTGAATTTCTAGGGAGTTGTCCTTTTCATATTGTATTTTCATTTACACACATTTCATTTTATATTGGTAGAGAAATCGTCGTCTTGCGTGCGACGTCTAAGTCCTTGCGCGGCTTAGGGGAAAATCGCTTCCTTGTGCGGAGCGTCCAAGTCCTAGTGTGGCTTGGTGGGAAATCGTGGCCTTGTGTGCTACGTCTAGATCTTGGGAAGATCTAGAGGATAGGCTTGGGCTTGGTCTTGGGAGAGACAAGTGATAGCCTTCCGATTCTTGGGAGAAGGATTGGTAAACCAAAAATTATTGTATTTTTTTTTTATCATCATAATTGTGCCTTGATCTTAAGCATTGTTAAGATCATTTTTATTGTATGCAAATTTCATGATAAATAAAATTATGCTCTTTTCACTAATTGCAAATTTGTTTGCTTAAATCTTTATCTTAGAAATTTGTGTTTGGTTTAATACAAATATTGCATTGTTTTAAAATTATTTATAAGTAACTTTTTATTAAAGTAAATTTGTCTAAAAATTATTAAGTAAAAATTATATTTTAAACGCACCCTTATTCACCCCCCCTCTAAGGGCGTCACACGATCCAACAAGTGGTATCAGAGCGAGGTTACTCCAACACGGTTTTACCACCGGGAGTAATGGCGCACAACGATCACGTGTTCGTTGAGGGGCAAGGAATCAGTAGGCCACCACTTTTTACGGGCACGGACTATAACTATTGGAAAACCCGAATGCGGTGTTTTCTAATAGCTCTCGACATGGAAGTTTGGAATATGGTCGAGACGAGTTATTCTTCCCCAACAATTGTTGTAGGAGATGTAACTATGGTCAAACCCAAAGACAAGTGGGATGACAATGATAAATTAAGATGTAAAAACAATGCAAAAGCCATGAATGCTTTATTTTGCGCACTAGATCGCACTGAATTTAATAGAGTTTGTGCTTGTGATACTGCATATGAAATTTGGAATCTTTTAGAAATCACTCATGAAGGTACTTCGCAGGTAAAGGATTCAAAGCTATTTCAACTGGAGTCAGAATTCGAAAGATTCAAAATGGAGGTGGATGAAGAAATTGATACAATGTACACACGATTTACTAAAATCGTGAACGATTCAAAGGTGTTGGGTAAGGTTTTCTCCAATGGAGATTTAGTGAGGAAAATCTTAAGATCACTTCCCCCGAAGTTCAATCCTAAAGTGACTGCAATTTCTGAGTCACATGACCTTAAGACCTTACAATTGGAGAGTCTCATTGGGAATCTAAAAACCCATGAAGTGGAGTTGAAGATTCAAAGCCAAGAGTACAATTTGGAGCCCAAAAAGAAAAGCTTGGCGTTGAAATCTAAAAAGGAAGTTGAAACTGAATCTGAAGAAAGTGAGGAAGATGAGGAAGGACTGTTTGTGAGGAACTTTAAGAAGTTTATGAGAAATCCGGAGAGGAGAAATTCATTTTAAGAGATTTTTCAAAAAGAACGATTTTGCCTACCAAAAAGGCAAAGGAAAAATGGAGAATGAAGAGAAGCGTCCGCTACCGGAGTGCTACCATTGCAAGAAGATTGGTCATATCAGAAGCAAGTGCCCAAAGTATCTGAACGAGCAAAAAGCAAAGAGGCACGATAAAAGTTACAAGAAGAAAGTGTTAAAGGCAGAGACTTGGGATGATTCTTCGTCTGGTGAAGAAAGTGATTCCTCAACACAGGAGGAAGAGGAGGCAAATGTCTGCTTGATGGGGAAAGAAAATGCGTCATCTGACGACGACTGCAGTGTCCAAAGCGACACTGAGGTAACTCCTCCATCTTATGAAGATTTATATTCTGAATTTATGAAAACTTGCAAATTTTTAGATAAAAGCCTAAAACAAATTGATTTTTTAAAATCTGAAAACAAAGTTCTTTTGAAAGTAAATAAAAAGTTATCAAATGATTTGAAATCTATTGGGAACGAGAAGGAAATTTGTCAAGAGTGTGATCACTTTTCAACAAGAATAAAAGAACTTGAAAACACTATTTCTAAGTCCGATCAAAAAATTGATCAACTTCTAAAAGAGAAAAAGGATTTAGAAAAAGTTGTTAAAATCTCTCATTCTCTATTAGAGAATTATAAGAAAAGTGTTGCAAATAGATGTGACATGATAGTAAAAGAAAATTCAATTTAAAGTCCAAAGTAAATGAGTTGAACATGGCAATTGGAAAATTTGGTGTTGGAAAAAAAATCTCTGGATATGCTTTTAGCTAACCAATGCCATGAGACAGCAAAATTTGGGCTAGGATACGTTTCTGGAAGCTCTGGAGGCTGTCGGAAATTTCCGACAGCTGCTGTCGGAACCAGCGACAGCTCCAGGTTCAGAAAACCTGTTTTTCAAAATGAAAATTTTTCTAAGTCCACACATAAAGATGTTTCCACCAGCAAGAGTCCAGAGAAACCATTGAAAAATGGTTCCTCACCATTCATTGTGTGTGCCAAATGTCATCGATTTGGTCACATCTTGGGCTCATGTTGGAAGAAAGGAAAAGTTAATGTTAACCAAATCTGGGTACCTAAGGCGTCCACCTATACAATGGGATCGACCACTTGGGTAACCAGATCTTTACTCTCATCATCTTTTTAGGTGTGCGTGCAGGCTAGGAACAAGGAAGACGTGTGGTATTTGGACTCTGGATGTTCAAAACACATGACGGGCGATAAATCAAAGTTCCTTAGCCTGGAGATGAAGAAAGGTGGAACAGTGACATTTGGAGATAATGGCAAGGGTAAAGTCAAATACATTGGAGTAGTAGGTAACAAAGAATTTAAAATTTCAAATGTTTTATATGTTACAGGTTTGAAACATAATTTAATTTCTATTAGTCAACTATGTGATAAAAATCTAAATATTCTATTTGACTCTAGCTCAAACCTTTGCAAAATTATTGATTCTAAAACAAACGAAATTGTACTTACTGCACCAAGAATAAACAATGTCTATACAATCACTTTTCATGATTTATCTCATTCTACACTTAAATGTTTTATTTCAAAGAATGATGAACTTGAATTATGGCATAGGAGACTAGGACATTCTAGTGCCAAGCGCATAGTAAAGCTTTCTAAAAATAAAATTATAAAAGGTTTGCCAAATTTGAATGGAAAGCTTTCTTCATTATGTTCACCATGCCAAAAAGAAAAGTTTACAAAATCATCTTTTAAAAGCAAAAATGTTATTTCTACTACTAGACCTTTTACATTTATTACATATGGACTTGTTTGGTCCAATTTCTACACAAAGTCTAGGAGGTAGAAAACATACGTTTGTTATTATTGATGATTATTCTAGATTTTGTTGGACATTGTTTTTAAATTCAAAATCTGATGCTTTTGATGATTTTGTAAAACTAATTTCACGTATTCAAAATGAACTTGATTTAAAAGTAAAATGCATTAGATCAAATCATGGAGGAGAATTTGATAATGAAAAATTTATTTCATATTGTAATGAATTTGGGATAAAACACGAATTTTCTGCTCCTCGCACACCACAACAAAATGGTGTAGTGGAGAGGAAAAATAGAACACTTCAAGAATTAGGACGTCCTATGCTTTGTGAATTTAAATTGCCAAAATATTTTTGGGCCGAAGCGATCAGTACTGCATGCTATATTATTAATCGTGTCATGATTCGTCCTACATTATAATTAACTCCTTATGAAATTTATTTTCAAAGAAAACCAAATGTATCTTACTTTAAAGTTTTTGGTTGTAAATGCTTTATTTTGAATACAAAAGATAACTTAGGCAAATTTGATGAAAAATGTGATGAAGGAATTTTCATTGGTTATTCTTCAACTAGCAAGGCCTATAGAGTTTATAATAAACGTACTAAAGTGGTTGAAGAATCTATTCATGTAAAATTTGATGAAAACATTTATTGTGTAGAAAATACTAAAGTTGCAGGTAATGAGAAAAATGAAGAAGATGTGGAACAAAATCTGAAGAAAAATGATGATGATAATGATGAAGAAAAAGTAGAGAAAGAAGATGAAAAAGATGGTGAAGAAGAAGAAGAACAAGAATATGTACCTCCAACCGAGCTAAGGTTCTCAAAAGATCATCCGCAAGAACTTGTTATTGGAGAACCATTACATGGGGTACGTACACGTTCTAGTTTACATGAAAGTTTTTCAAATTTATGTTGTGTCTCAAATATAGAACCAAAAGATGTTGCCACCGCTTTAAATGATGAATCTTGGTTTCTAGCTATGAATGAAGAACTTAACCAATTTGAAAGAAATAAAGTTTGGATTCTTGTAGATAGACCTAGTGATCATCCTGTAGTAGGAGTCAAATGGATTTTCAAAAACAAATTAGATAGTGACTCTAGGGTCACTAGAAATAAAGCTAGGCTTGTAGCGAAAGGATATAATCAAATTGAAGGGATAGATTTTGATGAAACATTTGCACCCGTAGCACGATTGGAAGCAGTTAGAATTTTTGTTGCATTTGCTAGTCATAAAAGATTTAAATTATTGCAACTGGATATTAAAACTGCATTTTTAAACGGGTTGATTAAAGAAGAAGTTTATGTTGAACAACCCCCAGGATTTATAAATGAAAAATTTCCTAATCGCGTATATAGATTGCTAAAAGCTTTGTATGGTTTAAAACAAGCACCACGAGCATGGTATGATAGATTGACTATATATTTATTACAAAATGGTTTTAAAATGGGTGGCATTGATTGTACACTCTTCATTAAGCAAGTAAATGATGATTTAATTGTTTTACAAATTTATGTTGATGATATTATTTTTGGAGCCACTAATGAAGAGTTGTGTAATTATGTTGTAAAAATGATGGAAAGTGAATTTGAGATGAGTATGGTAGGAGAATTAAAATATTTCTTAGGATTTCAAATTGTTCAAAAACATGATGGAGTTTTTATTAACCAATCAAAATATATTCATGATGTTTTAAAACGATTTGGATTTGAAAATCTCAAACAAGCAAATACTCCTATGAGTGTATCTTTAAAATTAGGAAAAGATAAAAATGGAATATCAATAGATCAAACTTTATATAGAGGCATGATATGTTCACTTTTATATTTAACTGCTTCTAGACCAGATATTATGTTTTCAGTTTGTTTATGTGCTAGATTTCAAGCCGATCCCAAAAAAATCACATTTAAAAGCGGTAAAAAGAATTTTTAGATATTTAATTGGCACATCTAAACTTGGTTTATGGTATCCTCATAGCGATGATTTTACTCTTTTTGGCTACTCTGATTCTGATTATGCCGGTTGTTCACTAGATAGGAAAAGCACTAGTGGCACTTGTCACTTTTTAGGCCCTTCACTCATTTCATGGTCGAGTAGGAAACAGAATTCTGTTGCCCTCTCAACCACCGAGGCCGAATACATCGCACTTGGTAGTTGTTGTGCACAAGCTCTTTGGATGAAACAAACTTTAGAAGACTTTAATATTAAACAACAAACTATTGAATTATGGTGTGATAATAAAAGTGCAATTGATTTAACATACAACCCGGTCCATCATTCAAGGTCTAAGCATATTGATGTGAGACATCATTTTATTAGAGATCATATTAAAAATAACCACATAAAAATTTCATTTATAGGCACGGATAATCAACTAGCGGATATATTCACTAAACCGTTATCGGATTCCCGTTTTTCTATGCTTAGGCTAGAATTGGGAATTCTAGACATTTCACAATGAATATATCACTATTTAAAGCCTATAAAATTAAAAAAAAATTATCACAAAACCTAAACAATTTAAAAGGAAAAAGCCTAAATTTTAAAATCAAACCATAGAATTTCAAAAGACTTAACAAAAATTCAAACATCATTAATATTACATCAATATTGTTCCAATAAAAACAGTAGAAAACAACATAAGGATCAAGTTTATTAAACAGAAATAGAAATCTGAAGAAGTTCACCGTCGCCCAGGCGACAGTGGATGTCAGAAATTTCCGACATCAACCAGCAGCAGCAGCCTGATGAAACTACTCAGAATCTTCAAAACCAGCCCCGCTGCTCTCTGGACAGTCTTCTGGAGGTCCTCATCTCACGGCTTTACCACGTCGAGTCCGCCTCACCGATTGGCGTGGTGGTTCTTCGTCCGGAACTTGCCATTCGGCCTCTTCCTCCGGAGTTGGCTTTAACTTCAGACCTTTGACGAGAAACTTCATAAACTTCTGCATTCGACTACGGTCCTTCTTCACTTCCTTCTTGTGATCCTCTAGTGAATCACGTAAATCATCAATGGACTCTCGTAGTGATCCTGCCCTAGGCATTGGCGGCTCTCGAATCTCAATTCCCGGATGGGCCTTTTTCTGCGTCTTCTTCACTTTCATCAAACCCGTATAATATATCTCCGGATAACAATCATCCAAATAAGAACCTTGCGCTATCCATCCGTACTTCTTATAGAGTATACGCTGAATTATCGCCCCCATTGGCAGCGTATGAACCTTCACCCATTTTGGATGCTTTAATCTATACGCATACCGAATCTGGGAGAGTATGAAGTCCGCCACATCAAAAAGCTCATCCTCCAAAATGTAGTAAGTAATGAGGGTCAACTGAGCCGTAATACTTCTTGTATCTCCACTCTTCAACATGACTGAATTCCTTAATATATCTTGAACTAAGAAAGCATCCGGAGTGAGTGACGTAACTTCAGTGGTTAGAGTCTTCTTTTGATTCCCATGTAAACTCATGTTTACAAGGGTCCAATCCCTATCTTTTCAATATCTCTCCACTATATCCGGCATATTTTCACTCATCACTAGTCCGAATTCCTCTCTTAGATCAACATGTGTTATTTCCACATGTTGACCTTGGATTCTTGATCTAACTCCCCCATCCAATTCAGTGTAATTTGGATCTTCCAAATGATTATAGAACTCTCGAATCAAAAAGGAAGAGAACGAATCTGGGGTGATTATTGAGAGTATACCTGCATTCGCAAGCCGATCATAGATATGATCGTGCTTCGGCGAATCAAATTCCACATATTTCGCCACTCCTACTATGGCTTTCTCCACCCCAGGATACACTTGATACGAACTATGCGCATCTTCAGAAGTACTTCTTCGCGCTTTAGAACTGGAAGCCATTCTGCAAATAACATATAAAAAACATGGATTAAAAATGTGTTGTGCACTGGAACACTGTCGCCCAGGCGACAGTGACTGTCGGAAATTTCCGACAGTACTTCAGTAAACTTCTCTTGAAATTTTTTACATAAACTTCCAGATCTACTCAAAATGATGTTTTATTTCAACATCAAGTCTTTAAAAAATATTTTTTTTTCAAATCTACATCTTCTCCATATCCTTACTATTCATCATCTTCAACTTTCATCCTCAAACAAATCTTGCATTTAAAAAAAAAAATTATACTATGTACAAATGCAACACTTCAACCACAAAAATCACAAAAAAAAAACAAAAAATTTTCACCAAGATCCAACAAGATCCCCTTGATTTACACTAGATCTACATTTTTAAAACACAAAACTTCCAAGATTTACACCATTCATCAAAGGAAAACTTAAAAACATACATCATTTATCATCTCCCCTTTCTAAAATCAAAAATCCCTAAAAAATTTTAAGTCAAAACACTTAAAATTCAAAAACCATACTTTAGATCTAGGATGTCGCCGAACTCCGACAGCTTCCTCTCGTTTTTAACTCCAGGAAATGATGCACAATAGGGTTTGACTCGGTCCAAAGCCCTATTTATAATTTTGGCTGTCGCCCAGGCGACAGTGACTGTCGGAAATTTCCGACAGCTCCCGTTTTGATAAAACTTCAATTTTGGGTCCCTTTGATGATTTATAATAGTTATATGTCATTATTAATGCTTCACCTCATGACTTGATGACAAACCATGTGCTTTTTATTTTTAAAAAATGACTCTTACATGATTATATGATTTCATTTCCAAGCTATCATCGTATTGACACTCCTACTTAGTTGTTTAGACCATTGGAAATTGTTTTCGCATGCCTCTAAGTATGAGAAATTGTTTATCTATCATAATGAACTATCACGTTCACTTCTTTTGATCAATACGTATGTCTTTTTATTTAATATATACATGGATCATATTTGCTTTAACATAATAAAATAGCACTTCATAAATACAACTTTCAACCTTGATTTGTTAGCACAACAAAATATACACCATCTTTTGCGATTCAAGTGAATTCGGAGATCCTTGGTCAATTACAAAAAAAAATATCAATATCTCAAAATTAAGATATCACAACATCTGTGATCAAAAAGTTTAAAATAAAGACAAGGATACTCCACCAAGCACTACTTACCCTCCTGATAAGTCTTAATGAGCATTGTGAGGTTAAGCACCTTGGAAAGAATTGTAAAGTGTCTTGTGCAAAAGAAAAATGGTTTTCTATTCATCTTGTGCTATATCTTCAAAGTCAAAGTTAACTTTATATGCTTATATTATGTTCTACATTTCAATGATCATGTCAATTAAATAACTTCATATGTTTGATCTAAGTATCACATGTACACATCATTATGTTATATAAACATTCATCTCATGAGAATTGGACCGAAAATATTCCATAATTCTATACACTATTGTGTCTTTCTATGATACTTTCAAATGACCTTACTCATGTTTAAGTTATTTTCTTTCATTACTTCATATGGCTATACCATCACTTCATGACTTTATTCATACTATGGCATATTCCTATTATTTCATGGATTTCAATCATTTCCAACAAAGTGCTTCCGCTTACTCTTCATTTCTATAGCCTATATCTTTTCCCTTATGAACTACACTTTTATTTAATATTAACTTTTGCTAATACCAAAAGGGGGAGAATTAAAAGTATAAAAAGAAAAATCACAAATCTATTACACCTAAATATCCACCTACACAATACATCATATATTTAGGGGGAGCATATATTTAGGGGGAGCTTTCATCTAAAGGGAGATTATTTATTTTAAGAGAAATATATCATGTTATTTTTGTGCACACACCAAATGTTAAAATCAACAATCTAAATAGACATAATTTCTTTTTATACGGATTTGTTATTATCAAAAGGGGGAGATTGTTGGAGCATGCATTTCGCACTCCTCCGGTTTGATAATAACAAAGTCCCGTTTGTGTTTGATTCTATTTTTATTAATGGTGTGCAGATAACAGGTATGAGATGTTCACATTTCTGCTGGAGCTAAATTTGAATGTGGGAAATTTCACTGTCGGAATTTTCCGACAGCTGATGTCGCCCAGGCGACAGCAAAGAAGTTACAACTACTTCCCTCCACAGCAGCACGACGAAAGGAAGTTTTGAGCTGTCAGAAATCCGACAGCGATGTCGCCCAGGCGACAGCTCGGAGGTTACAACAACTGCCCACGACACCACCCACGACCGGCAGTTTTGCGCTGTCGGAAATCCGACATCGATGTCGCCCAGGCGACAGCTCGGCGGTTACAGCAACTGCCCGCACGACGGCACTCCAGCGGCAGTTTAGCGCTGTCGGAAAATTCCGACAGCCGATGTCGCCCAGGCGACAGTGATTTTCTATAAAATGACTCCTTGTGTTCGTGCATTCCAAGTTTTTGAGAATTCCAAGTCCCTTCCTGAGTGCATACGAACCAGAGAGCTCCAGAAACTCTTCAACTCCCATTTGTGCAAAGAAGGATTGAAGATTGAAGACGAGATCGGGCGCGCTTCTGCATCAACGATCATCTCGAGGCTTCAACAATCCATTCAGAGATCTGAATTTCTAGGGAGTTGTCCTTTTCATATTGTATTTTCATTTACACACATTTCATTTTATATTGGTAGAGAAATCGTCGTCTTGCGTGCGACGTCTAAGTCCTTGCGCGGCTTAGGGGAAAATCGCTTCCTTGTGCGGAGCGTCCAAGTCCTTGTGTGGCTTGGTGGGAAATCGTGGCCTTGTGTGCTACGTCTAGATCTTGGGAAGATTTAGAGGATAGGCTTGAGCTTGGTCTTGGGAGAGACAAGTGATAGCCTTCCGATCCTTGGGAGAAGGATTGGTAAACCAAAAATTATTGTATTTTTTTTTATCATCATAATTGTGCCTTGATCTTAAGCATTGTTAAGATCATTTTTATTGTATGCAAATTTCATGATAAATAAAATTATGCTCTTTTCACTAATTGCAAATTTGTTTGCTTAAATATTTATCTTAGAAATTTGTGTTTGGTTTAATACAAATATTGCATTGTTTTAAAATTATTTATAAGTAACTTTTTATTAAAGTAAATTTGTCTAAAAATTATTAAGTAAAAATTATATTTTTAAACGCACCCTTATTCACCCCCCCTCTAAGGGCGTCACACAATCCAACAAAACCCTCACCGCCTCTCGCCTTAGCCCATCGTCAACCACCGGCAGCCATCAACCACCCGTCTCCTGAGCCGCTCGGCCCGTCGCCTGAGCTGCCCGTCCCCTTAGACGATCTTCTCGGAGCTCGTCTCGCCGCTGACCGCCCGCAACCGCCCGGTTCTGTTGGGAATCTTGCCCACATGATTCCTGATTTGAAGAAGTCACCAAGTCAAGACTACTTCACTTTGTATTTGATTACTTCTCTAGATCATAATCTCAGGAAGCTAAAGGTATGTCGTCGAGAAGAACAGGAGATGTCGTCGACAAAGTATGCTTGTCGTCATGATGATGAGCAAAGCAAAAGCTGAGACTTGGCGAGTTTGTCGAAAGCAGAATGCTGTTCGTCGAACGAAGAATGAAGTTCGTTGAACGCAAAGACAGGACAAAAGCAAGCGCTGAGATTTGCCCAGTTCGTCGAACACAGAATGAAGTTCGTCGAACGCAGAGATGGAACCGAAGAATGAAGATCGTCGACCGCTGAGACTTGGCGTGTTCATCGAACGCAGAAGAAAGATCGTCGAACGTAGAAGGAAGATCGTCGAACGCAGGATGAAGAAGCCTTGTCGTTGAAAAGACAAAGAGAAGATCAGTGTCGAAGAGATCGTCGATAAATAACTGTATCGTCGAGAAAGTCAAAGAAGAACAGACATCGTTGTGAAGAAGCCTTGTCACTGAAAAGGCTAAGTATGACTGATGGCGATGAACATCATCGTAAAGAAGGCATGTCGTCAAGAAGACTGAAGAAGGACAACAGAAGACAAGCAGTTGCTAAAGTATGTTCTGTCAACATGTTTCACTCATGTCGTCGAGAGAACAACGTGATTACAACGACAGTCTGCAAGAAAGAAGATCTCGACGACACAGTCAGAGATAGCATATCGTCGTATATGCAGAAGTGCCAGAATGTCTCGTATCGTCGAGATACCAGCATCAGAGGCAGAAGCAAGAAGAATTGAAAGTATACCAAGTTCAAAGAATCGACAAAGTCCTGTCGTCGAGATATCATCCATGTCGTAGTAACAATGGAAATATCGTCGAGACAGATTCAAATGTTGCGGACGCGCTGTCAGCATTTAATGGCGCCGCTTGATTGTCCAATCAGCGCGTGCTTTTAAGGAATAAGCGTCTGACATTAAAGGACATCACATGTGACCGTTATGCGGCTCATCTATCCTATAAAAGGGAACAGTGATGCCCTAGAAAACAAGTCTTCGAAAATCGAAAAAGAAAAGAAAAGAATCTCGCTGTTGCTGCGGAGAAGAAGAAAGCACAAGTAGAGAACAAAGCATCAAGTGTTCTCTGAAGAATCAGTCATCTCCATCGACTGAAAAGAAGCCGTTTCTCATCAGCCTAAGAGGAGATTGAAGAAGAACTGTGCGTTCAAGATATAAATCAGAAACATCTTCTTCAATCATAAGAAGCCGATCTCCATCAGGCTAAAGTTGCCGATCTTCATCCGGCAGAAGAAGCAGTCTTTTATCACTGTAATTTCTTGTAAGGCTTGTGGGCATATTTGTCTAGCTTGAGGGCTGGAGAGCTGTGAGGCTTGAGGGCCAGGGCAGTGGACTTGTGGGTCCGACACCGTCTAGCTTGAGGGCTGGAGAGCTGTGAGGCCTGAGGGCCAGGGCAGTGGACTTGTGGGTCCGACACCGTCTAGCTTGAGGGCTGGAGAGCTGTGAGGCTTGAGGGCCAGGGCAGTGGACTTGCGGGTCCGATCTTGTCGAGCATGAGGGCTCGGGCGCAGTAGGGGCTTGCGGGCCTAGGATGTAGGCACATGACTTGCAGGTCTGTGTTGTGTAGGGCTTGAGGGCCTGAGTGTCAAGCTTGCGGGCTCGGGTGCAGTAGGGGCTTGCGGGCCTAGGCTGTAGGACTTGCGAGTCCGTGGTGTAAGGCTTGAGGGCCTGAAGTTTTTGACGGAGTTTGCCGAGCCTAGCACACTATTAGGTAGGCGCAGAGGGAAAGAAGACTACTCAAGACACCCGGTCTTGAGGAACCTCTATACATCTTTGTGTGCTTTTCTGTGTTGTGCTTTCTACTATATAGATCTATTAACCAGAAATCAAGAACACCAAAAAGGGGATAATATAATTTGAAAAACCTATTCACCCCCCCCCCCCCCTCTAGGTGATAAGTTGACACTCAATAAACAACAAGTGGTATCAGAGGAAGGTTGTTCAAAGAAAAGCTTAACAGCTTGAACAGATCTGCCATTGGGTGTCCAAGTATCACAGCTATGGAGTCAAGAATAGCTGTTTGTTCTAAAGAGAACTTTTTCCTTTGGAAAATAAGAGCTAAAATATTCATGGAGGCAATGGATCTAAGAATGTTTTTGATTGTTCAAAAAATTCCCTCCACGACAATGTTAAAAGATGAGACTCTTCTAGCCAGCTTGGACAAAGAAGCAAGAAACATTTTAGCTGGTGCAGTAGATCTGGCAACACACCAGAAGCTGAGTCATTGCACAACAATAAAGGACATGCGGGATTCCTTAGAAGTCCTCATGGAAGGGTCAGAGGAAGATTTTGAAGAAGAAACCTCTCATGAAGAGGAGTGCATCAGAGCACCACTAACTACTTCAGACAGTGAATCAGAAGATGAAGAATGCTCTAGAGCAGGAGAAAGAATAAGAGCACCCTTGACTCTCACAGACTGTGACTCTGAGGATGAGGAAGTCTGTGGGTTGATGGCTCTATCAGATGAAGAAAATCATGATGAATCACATCATGATCATGTATGCATTACTCACACATCTTTACTACCTGCTTCAATTAAGAAAACCAAGAGTGCATCAGGTGATTGTTCATCTTCTGAAGATGATGCAGAAGACTACTCACCATGCAACAATACGAACCATGCTGATCTAATAGAACAGTTTGGTGATCTCTTGGGAGCTCTGAGAAAGAGCAAGAAGCTTGTTAAGAAGCAAGCTAAGGAGCTAGAATCACTCAGGCCCATTAAGGCTGAGATGAAGAAGGAAATGGGTATGTCCCCCTATGAGGGCACCAACTCCTGTGAGCTCAAGAAAATCATAGACAAGCTTTATGATGAGAGAAGCCAAAGGGAAGAGCTTATCAAGAAACTTGAGAATGACCTTCTTAAGGAAAGAAGCTTGGTAGCTCAATTCTCTAAGCCCAAAACTGTACTTCCCATCATTGACACCTTCTCCTCCTATGGAAATAGGAGGGGGTTGGGTTTCAATGAAGGGGCAAGAGTTGCTGGGAATGGAGAAAGGGGCAAAACTAAAGCAGAGCCTCATACCACCTTTCAGAAGGTAGTGCTTCCCTCAAATAGGTATGATCAGAACAATGTCCATGGTCACTGGATGAATGGAAGCTCCATTAGTCATGGAAATGCTCCTGACTATGGAAAGAGAAAGGGCATGAGGATGAGTGCATTAAAGGCTCCCCATGAGGAAATTCAAATGGCCCAACATGGATCATTTGTATTTGGTACATCAGCCCCTTCATACAAGAATAAGAATGCAAGCTCTTCTGAATTTATTTTAGCTAAGAACATGACAACTGTCAAATCTGTTGACAAGGCTTGTTGCTCAGTGTTAGATGCCATCAGATCTTGTATGGGTGCCAAGCCAAAGCAAGCTGATGCCATCAGGACAAAGAGCATCGAGACAACATATAGATTGACATTCAGTCAAATCATTGCTGAGAGAAACAAGAAGACTGTAGATGTCTCCCCTCCTGAACACAGGCACAGTAATGCTAATTCCTCAAAAAATGTTCAGAAGAGGATATATAACATTCATGAATGTTGGTGTTGTGGTAAAATGGGATACTTTGCCATTGACTGTTGGCACAACCCTAGTGTGCCTAGTGCAAAGGAGAGAACTTCTAGAAGGGCTGAGGTGAGTAGAAGTATTCCCTATTATGCTAACAAGAACCTAGGACCCAAGTCACCTTGGGTTCCTAAGGAATATTGAATCTGTTTTGCAGGATAGTCCATTTAGCCAATAAAAAGCAAACATGGCTAATGGACAGTAAGTGCTCTAGGCTCAACTCTGGACTAAGAAAAATCACCACATGCCAGGGTGCACTGATCAAGGGGGAGCTACTAGCTCAAGAAGACTTAAAAGCTAAGAGTGGACAAGTCGACAGTGCTGAAATCCTTCTGTATCAAGCAAAAGATGGCGCCAAAGAAGGAAGGATTCCTCTTTGAAGAAAGTGAATCAGGCAACAGCTCAGACTCATCTGAGCTGTGGTGCCTGTAGAGAAAAGGAATGTTTCCCTCTAGACCTCTGCCCTAAGTCTAGGATCCGGGACAATGGTAACAGCAGGAACAGAGCAAGAGGACACTGAAACTGAGGGGGAGAAGAACAGTGAGCTCCATGCTCAAGTGGAAGAAGTGATCAATAGGATCATAGGGGCTGAGGATGCTAGTCATTCTGAACCAGCAATCCAAGAGGACCCAAGTGAAGATCCTCAAGAAGACAACCAAGAGAATCCTGTTGATGAGACTAGCAGAGATTTGCCAAATTATGAAAAGGAAAATGAGTCAAACCAGTCACCCATCAGAAAATCTCCATCTCCAATGGTTGACGGGAATAAAGGAGAGGAACCAGGACAAGCTAGTTCACCTCCAGAGAATAGGCCAGTAAAGTTCTCCCTACTGCCTCAGATAAGAATGCTTCTGGAAGAGCAAAGGCTAAAAATTGAAGGTAACTCAGCCATCAGAGAGCTGCAGGAAAGAAGTCAGAAAAGGGGAGAAATGACATCAATATGTTCAAGACAAGATGCTCAAGAAGACCTCAAAGATAGGGGGAGTATAAGAGTAGGGGGAGTCACAAAAGATGAGACATCAAATCAAGGGGGAGCTACAAGCTTGATGTACTCATAAGTTCAGCAAAAGATAAGTAAAATCTAAAATGCTCATGCCTTCCATTTAAGATTATAACATTTATTGTCAAGTGAATGTAGTCTTGAATTGAGATTCCGACTTCTTCAAATAGGGGGAGATTGTTGGGAATCTTGCCCACATGATTCCTGATTTGAAGAAGTCACCAAGTCAAGACTACTTCACTTTGTATTTGATTACTTCTCTAGATCATAATCTCAGGAAGCTATAGGTATGCCGTTGAGAAGAACAGGAGATGTCGTCGACAAAGTATGCTTGTCGTCATGATGATGAGCAAAGCAAAAGCTGAGACTTGGCGAGTTCGTCGAACGCAGAATGCTGTTCGTCGAACGTAGAATGCTGTTCGTCGAATGAAGAATGAAGTTCGTCGAACGCAAAGACAGGACAAAAGCAAGCGCTGAGTGTACAACCCTCATTATTCGAGGGTAGGACCCACTCAAAGCCACGTACGCAGAAGTCAAGGTTAAAGGGTCAACGCAGAGGTCAACAGTTCTAAATACCAAGAGTTCGTCGAACGCAGCCTTCCAGAGTTCTTCGAACGCAGCCTTCCAGAGTTCGTCAAACGCAGCCTTCCAGAGTTCGTCGAACACAGCCTTCCAGAGTTCGTCGAATGCAGCCTTCCAGATTTCGTCGAACATAGCCTTCCAGAGTTCGTCGAACACAGCCTTCTAGAGTTCATCGAACGCAGCCTCGGTCGTGCGAGCAGGAATTTGGTAGTGCGAGTAGGAACCTGGCCGAGCGAGAAGGAAAGGCGCACCAGAGTTCACAACCCGGCCGAGCGAGAAGGACATAGGCCTGGACATTCTCACCTATAGGCGACTTGCACCAACCAACTCGCCAGCATAGGATGAGGTCCTCACCTACTCGCCTGCCTTTGCCTTGGCTAAAAACCATCTCCAAGGGGATCAGGGATAGTCGCCTGCTTCCTCTCTCCCTCAAGATTTGTCTATAAATAGACCCCCAGGGGTACCAGGAATGACACTTGTCAAAAATCAGAGCTTCATCCCCCTTACAGGCGAGAATCCTCCCTAGCCAGTGCCTTCCTAGTACCAAACTCGACCATTAGTGGTTTTGGAGGAGAACACTCTTTTGAGCTTCTGGGTACGTGGTGGGACCTCCCTGCCGCAGCACCTGGGGTTGTGTTCCCTCTAGTTCCTTCGTCGTAGCCAGCCATGTCATCTCATTGGACCATTGGGCAAGTAGCCTCCGACTGCATTGATCCAAATTTTGGAGCCGGGATTTTCCAGGCTTCAACACTGAGATTTGCCCAGTTCATCGAACGCAGAATGAAGTTCGTCGAACAGAGAGATGGAACCGAAGAATGAAGATCGTCGACCGCTGAGACTTGGCGTGTTCGTCGAACGCATAAGAAAGATCGTCGAACACAGAAGGAAGATCATTGAACGCAGGATGAAGAAGCCTTGTCGTTGAAAAGACAAAGAGAAGATCAGTGTCGAAGAGATCGTCGATAAAGAACTGTATCGTCGAGAACGTCAAAGAAGAACAGACATCGTTTGGAAGAAGCCTTGTCGCTGAAAAGGCTATGTATGACTGATGGCGATGAACATCGTCGTAAAGAAGGCATGTCATCAAGAAGACTGAAGAAGGACAACTGAAGACAAGCAGTTGCTAAAGTATGTCCTGTCGACATGTTATCACTCATGTCGTCGAGAGAACAACGTGATTACAATGACAGTCTGCAAGAAAGAAGATCTCGACGACACAGTCAGAGATAACATATCGTCGTATATGCAGAAGTGCCAGAATGTCTTGTATCGTCGAGATACCAGCATCAGAGGCAGAAGCAAGAAGAATTGAAAGTCTACCAAGTTCAAAGCATCGACAAAGTCCTATCGTCGAGATATCATCTATGTCGTAGTAACAATGGAAATATCGTCGAGACAGATTCAAATGTTGCGGACGTGCTGTCAACATTTAATGGCGCAGCTTGATTGTCCAAAATGACATCAATATGTTCAAGACAAAATGCTCAAGAAGACCTCAAAGATAGGGGAGAGCATAGGAGTAGGGGGAGCCACAAAAGATGAGACATCAAATCAAGTGGGAGCTACAAGCTTGATATACTCATAAGTTCAGCAAAAGATAAGTAAAATCTTAAATGCTAATGCCTTCCATTTAAGATTATAATATTTATTGTCAAGTAAATGTAGTCTTGAATTGAGATTCTGACTTCTTCAAATAGGGGGAGATTGTTGGGAATCTTGCCCACATGATTCCTGATTTAAAGAAGTCACCAAGTCAAGACTACTTCATTTTGTATTTGATTACTTCTCTAGATCATAATCTCGGGAAGCTAAAGGTATGTCGTCGAGAAGAACAGGAGATGTCGTCCACAAAGTATGCTTGTCATCATGATGAGGAGCAAAGCAAAAGCTGAGACTTGGCGAGTTCGTCGAATGCAGAATGTTGTTCGTCGAACGCAGAATGCTGTTCATCGAACGCAGAATGTTGTTCGTCGAACGCAGAATGCTGTTCGTCGAACGAAGAATGAAGTTCGTCGAACGCAAAGACAGGACAAAAGCAAGCGCTGAGATTTGCCCAGTTCGTCGAACACAGAATGAAGTTCGTCGAACGCAGAGATGGAACTGAAGAATGAAGATCGTCTACCGCTGAGACTTGACGTGTTCGTCGAACGCATAAGAAAGATCGTCGAACGCAGAAGGAAGATCGTCGAACGCAGGATGAAGAAGCCTTGTCGTTGAAAAG
The DNA here is from genome assembly GCA_033032865.1 of Dactylorhiza incarnata. Taxonomy (NCBI): domain Eukaryota; kingdom Viridiplantae; phylum Streptophyta; class Magnoliopsida; order Asparagales; family Orchidaceae; genus Dactylorhiza; species Dactylorhiza incarnata. The sequence continues at coordinate 7,949,765 of JAWHQI010000003.1, forward strand.
ACAAAGAGAAGATCAGCGTCGAAGAGATCGTCGATAAATAATTGTATCGTCGAGAAAGTCAAAGAAGAACAGACATCGTTGTGAAGAAGCCTTGTCGCTGAAAAGGCTAAGTATGACTGATGGCGGTGAACATCATCGTAAAGAAGGCATGACGTTAAGAAGACTGAAGAAGGACAGCTGAAGACAAGCAGTTGCTAAAGTATGTTCTGTCAACATATTTCACTCATGTCGTCGAGAGAACAACGTGATTACAACGACAGTCTGCAAGAAAAAAGATCTCGATGACACAGTCAGAGATAGCATATCGTCGTATATGCAGAAGTGCCAGAATGTCTCGTATCGTCGAGATACCAACATCAGAGGCAGAAGCAAGAAGAATTGAAAGTCTACCAAGTTCAAAGCATCGACAAAGTCCTGTCGTTGAGATATCATCCATGTCGTAGTAACAATGGAAATATCGCCGAGACAGATTCAAATGTTGCGGACGCACTGTCAGCATTTAATGGCGCCGCTTGATTGTCCAATCAGCGGGTGCTTTTAAGGAATGGGCGTCTGACATTAAAGGACATCACATGTGACCGTTATGAGGATCATCTGTCCTATAAAAGGGAACAGTGATGCCCTAGAAAATAAGTCTTTGAAAATCGAAAAAGAAAAGAAAAGAATCCCGCCGTTGCTGCGGAGAAGAAGAAAGCACAAGTAGAGAACACGCATCAAGTGTTCTCTGAAGAATCAGTCATCGCCATCGACTGAAAAGAAGTCGTTCCTCATCAGGCTAAGAGAAGATTGAAGAAGAACTCTACGTTCAAGATCTAAATCAGAAACATCTTCTTCAATCATAAGAAGCTGATCTCCATCATGCTAAAGTTGCCTATCTTCATCTAGCAGAAGAAGCAGTCTTTTATCACTGTAATTTCTTGTAAGGCTTGCGGGCCTATTTGTCTAGCTCGAGGGCTGGAGAGCTGTGAGGCTTGAGGGCCAGGGTAGTGTACTTGCGGGTCCTACACCGTCTAGCTTAAGTGCTGGAGAGATGTGAGGCTTGAGGGCCAGGGCAGTGGACTTGCGGGTCCGATCTTGTCGATCTTGAGGGCTCGGGCGCAGTAGGGGCTTGCGGGCCTAGGCTGTAGGCACAAGACTTGGGGGTCTGTGTTGTGTAGGGCTTGAGGGCCTGAGTGTCGAGCTTGCGGGCTCGGGTGTAGTAGGGGCTTGCGGGCCTAGGCTGTAGGACTTGTGGGTCCGTGGTGTAAGGCTTGAGGGCCTGAAGTTTTTGATGGAGTTTGCCGAGCCTAGCACACTGCTAGGTAGGCGCAGAGGGAAAGAGGACTACTCAAGACACCCGGTCTTGAGGAACCTCTATACATCTTTGTGTGCTTTTCTGTGTTGCGCTTTCTACTATATAGATCTATTTGCCAGAAATCAAGAACACCAAAAAGTGGATAATATAATTTGAAAAACCTATTCACCCCCCCTCCAGGTGATAAGTTGACACCCAATAAACAACAGGTTCCCACGAAAAAAAGCCCTAATATTGTATTTTTTTCTCCTTCTTTTATCATCATTTAGGTTTTTTGTAGTTCTTAAGCACTATTATAGGACTCCTTTACCATTTAGAGAGAAACGGGTTTCAGTTTTTTAGGGTTTGTGATGATCCAAAACTAAGATTTCATCATGCATTTCTTTCATATTGTTATTATTTGATTTATTTCAGTTTTGTTTCAAAAAAAATTTCAAGTGGGGTTCTCAAACAAATTTTGTTCATCTTTGATTTAGACTGAAATGAGTTCCGATGAAAGTATGAAATTGTTGACGTTTGGTGATTACTCCGAAAAACCTTCAATCGATGTCTGAAGAACATTTCAATAATAATAGGACATTTTGTTGCAATGAGGAAATGGTAGAATGGGCTAGAAATATTGGCAAAGGTTTAGGTTTTGTCATAATCATCACAAAGGCCGTTACGATTGAGTCAAGGGCAAAACCTAGAGTAATTCTTGGGTGTGATCGATCTGGCTTCGTTAGAGAATCTCAAAATAAGGGTTTTGTTACTTTTGAAGCTGCATAAAAGGGTCTACTACTATGCAAACAATGATTAGTTCTTTAACAATACTTGCATATCTAGCAGTCATAAAATTGAATAGAATTTACAATAATTTGTTGACTTTACATTTGCAAGGGGGATGCATTTAGTGGAGCGACACTCTTTTGTCCTATCTTTTTTATGTAGATTTTGTTGGAGGGCATATAAATCCTTCAAAGATTATCATGTCATTTGTTAAAGTCACTATGGACTGTTATTGTTAATTAAATCTGATTTCTTAGGCGCTAATATTATTTTTTAAATTTGGGCTGTCAATATCCATCGGGCTGCCAATATCGACTTCTCGGGCTACAATTATAATTGAGCTGCAAATAGGCATTCACATGCTGTTAATATAAAGACCCATATTTTATTATGTGTACATCTACATTAATGTAACTAGTTATGCGCACACATATTATGGGGATTCAGTCATATGCACACCCCATAATGGGTGGTTACATGGAAGTTGCACGATCGAGGAGCCGACCGGTGGAGGCCGGCAAACGACGGATGTTATGTGGGGGCCTAGGGGCCGGACGTTGGAGGCCGGTCGACGGTGGCTGGCGACGGGCCCGGCCTGAGGTGGTTGACCGGTGGAGGGGCCGGTCGGGTGGCCGGCTGTGCCCCCCAAGCAGGCTGACGGGCCGGCTGGCCAAGGGAACCGACCGGGCGCGCGGCCTTACGGCCACGTGACGATGGTCGGGCGTGTAACGCCCCAGAATTTTCGATTTATAGTTATATCGTTAATTTCGTCATAGCGAGGGCGTTACCGTCTTAGGTGCGTTGTCGTAGTTCATCTCGAGTGTTCGCGAGGTCGCGGTTGATAAAAATCTTTATTTATCCTGGCATGAAATATTTAATTAGCATACAAAATATATTTTATAAGAATTACTTATCAAATTCTGTATAAACTTATATATAAATTCTTATAAAAATTAATATATATATATAGTCTCACAAAATATGTATGTATATATACATTCTTATAAATATACATATATATATATATATATATATATAACTTTTCATAAAATCTGTTTATGATTTATATTATAGGAGAAGTTAGTGGAGTCCACTTGGAAACCACCTTCATCATCTTAAATAGGATTTCTCTTTCTTCCGAAGCAAAATCATCCTCCTGTCTTATTTTGCGAGGTCCAGTCGAGAGAAAGAAGAGGTCGGAGGTTAGGTTATTTCGTCGGAGGTTGTTTCTGGTGGGGGAGGTGGTCGGAGCTCTCGCCGGTGCGGGGAATCAGAAAGCTCTCGTTGAGTTCTTCCTCGGTGAAGGAGTTTTTGCGGCTTTGGCTTTTGGTTAAGGCAAGAAATCTTGTTCTTCTTCTTCTCTGTTTTTGACCAAGCTGAGTCATGTTTATTATTATTATTATTATCACTCTTAAAATTTTATTTTTTTAGCCTTTAATTCTTTTCCTGTTAGAAGGGTTTGGAGCAGCTGGGTATTTCTTGGAGTACTTAGGGGTGGGTTTAGGTTCTAAATCGGAGGAGCTGGAGTGCTTAAGTCAAAATCGACGGAGGTTCCCCTTCGATCGATGGGACCTCACATCGATCGACGGGATCGCCCGTCGATTGTCGCTCGGCGGGCCTTTTCGGTCGATCGGCAGGCCTTCCCGTCGATCGACAGGCCGTCCCGTCGATCGACGGGAGCCCCTACCGAATTTCTTTGGGAGATGTGTTTTTAGTTGTAATCCTTCTTGTTCTTTCCCGGTCGCCCCAATAAACTCCGTTAGGTGGGCTGAGATGTTAAGGATTTGTTTCCTTTGGGGTGTTACATAAACCCTAATTTTTTGTGACGACCCTTGTCGAACATTGCTATGTTTATGATTAATTGATGCTGTGAATTAGTCTTAGGGGTTATTTTGACTGTTTATCTTGAGATCTTTTGATTGGTTTATTAAGCCTAGTGATGAGGTATTTACTCATTTTTGAGTCTTTCTGGTCGTATAGTGGGAAAGATTCCATTCGATTCCACTTGACTCTTCTTGTAATATTGTGAATTCTTTCAGTTATTGTACTGACTTTTCCAGCTGTTTGGAAGTGCTTCTTTGGTTATTCCAAGGTAAGAATTACCTTATGATTCTTTTGTCTTGGCCTGGTTTGCCACCTTTAAAAATGCCAAACCAAGTAAAGTTATAAATTGATATATTTATAGACTGGAGAGTGGGTGGATATGATTGGCCCCCCACCGCAGTGAATTGTAGACTGGAGAGTGGGTGGATATAGTAGGCCCCCACCACAGTGAATTGTAGAATGGAGAGTGAGTGGATATGTTTGGCCCCCACCACAGTAGTTTTGTAGACTGGAGAGTGGGTGGATATGGTAGGCCCCACTACAGTGAATTGTAGACTGGAGAGTGGGTGGATATGATAGCCTCCACCACAGTTCTTTCTTTTAACTTATCATATAAGCAACTTGGTATGGTTTTGGCCACTTCTTGGATACCCTTGTTTCTCGGGTAACTTTTTAATCATGTCTGAACTTTGTTCGCTGACTTTACTACTTCTGTGTGTTACTCCTGATTGCACATTGCTCCTGTTATTTAATAATGTTCTTATTATTACTGTTACTTACTCCCTTTTAGGCTGAGACATTCTTTTCTTTTGAGCGCCCCAGGTTCAGGTTCAGGTCAGTAGTTGCATAAGTGGTAGAGCTGTGATATCTGGTCCCCGGTAGAGGGTCTTCCCTTCCTTCTTGGTGAGGAGCAGTATTGAATATGTTGCATCCCTGTTGTCACCTTGTGGGCTTTTGTGAGTTATAGGAGCCCGTAAGGTTGTTATTTTCAGTGTACTTGCAGGTTGCTACTACTTGTACTTCTATTGAGGTAGATATATGCTGCTCTCTGGGAAAATGTGTACTTTACTACATTATGTGAAATAATCTATGTAAAGCATTGCATATCGTAACTTTTCTTATTATGTACCACCTATTTTGAAATCGTACTAAGTATATATATATAGTAAATCTAGACATGTGCTAGCCTTGAAGACCTGTTTGGTCTGCATGCTTGTGTAGGATAGATGAATATATATTTTCCGCCGCATACGTATATTTCTTATTTGTGGACTAAGTATTCCACAGGACCGAGGGACATTGTCCCAACCTAAAAGAAGCCAAAGTTATCTTTGATTTAATAATATCTATATTTTGTATAAATGTTCATAAAAAGTGCTTGCATGAGCGTCTGCAGTTGTCCCTTGCATGACGTGGCATCATGACACGTATTTTCCCCTTACTCTGATAATACTTAAAATAATTCGGGAAAATGCGAGTAGTGACAGTTGGTATCAGAGGGAGGTTGGCCGGGTTGCTGGGATAGTCTGGTTGGCCCGGCTAACCACCTGGTGAGAAATGTTATTCATTGCATACATCCACCGATGGGTCATCGGTAGATCTCAGCTGAAGCATGAACACGACACTCATAAGCATGAAAGAAGTATACGGGGCATATTATGTAGTATATGATGCATAATATGTGTCTGTATATGGATCCACATAGGTGACAACATGCGACTGTTATGTAGTATCAGATGCATAACGTAGGTCGCATGCGTGTCCATTAGATTTTCTTTTTCGTTACATGCGGTACTATGTAGTATGGGATGCATAAAATCGCATGTGTACGCCACTCATAGCATGCATTAAGACTTTTCTTAGATTGCATAACACGACATGCATAGCATATCATTGCAGAAGCACACGTGCTATGCTTCAGCTTCATGCATGTGTACGCCACTCATGGTTTTAAAAGAAAGATGTTAAACCTTCATGCATACGGGAGAAGTGCACGAGGGATTCAGGGGTGATGATTCATCATCTTGAGTATATCGAAATATCATATATAAAAATCTTCCCAGAGCAAGGTAGTAACAAGAGCAAGCGTTTGTATGTCTTTTGATATGTCTTCTCTTCCTAGAGGGTTGAGTCCAGTTTTGATAGGTTATTTGTTCTTGTCTTCCTTAGATATATCCCCAAAGCGTCAGCCCGTGAAACCTGTTCCCCCATCTGGGGGAGAGTCATCAGGTGCGCATAGTGAGGCTATGTTGGAGGAGTTGCGTCTTAGCAATGAGACGTTGACGCGATAGTTGGTCGCGATGTAGGAGCAGATGCAAGTATTGTTAACTGCCACTCAGCAGCAACAGCCAGTGACGAATCAGCCAGAGCCCATCCGTCCTGCACCTCTCATTCCCCCTGTAGCGTTGCCGCCAAAGATGAACTTTATTTTGCACTTCCAGAGGCTAGGACCCCCGACCTATGATGGGAGGGCAGACTTTATGGCACTTGATGATTGGATCCTATAGATGGAGGAGATCTTCTCGTACTCTGGTGTTTCTGTTGACCAGAAGGTGATGGTCGCAGCCTTTCAGCTGAAGGGTCTGGCGAAGTGTTGGTGGATTAGAGAAAAAGAAGCACTTGCAGAAGGTTGCTCGTGGGAGCAATTTAAGAAGATGTTGTTGAAGAAATTTTTGCCTACAGTTGAGCAGGACCGTCTGATGAATAACCTCCTGCATTTGAAGCAAAGACAACTCACAGTAGGTGAGTATGAGGTTGAGTTCAGCAAGCTGAGCAGATTTGCCCCAGATTTAGTTACCACTGAGGAAAGCAGGGTGAAGAGGTTTCTAGGAGGTCTCCGTAGTGAGATCCAGCAGCTAGCTAGTGCTTACCGATCCATGATCTTTGCAGATGCGATGGAAGCAGCGTTGAAGGTCGAGGCGATCGAGAATGCAAAGAATATGGGGAAGGAATTAAGAAAGGAGAAAAGAAAAGCTGGCGATGGGGACAGCCTTGCTCCAGGTAAGAAGGGCAAGGTGGTGTGTAGTTTTTGTGGCCGTGTGGTCCATCCTTTCAAGAAGTGTTTCAAGAGGTTAGGCGCACAGAAGCAGCTGCAGGTGATGTCTCTTCAAGGTGCTCCGAAGAATGACATGTATCGTACTTATTGCAGACAGATGGGGCACGATCTTACCCAGTGTTGGAAGAAGGATAAGACATGTGAGTATTGTGGGCAAGGAGGTCATGATGCGACTTGATGCCGGTTAAAGGATAGGACGTGCTATCATTGTGGGCAGAAGGGACATGTGAAGATCAAGTGTCCGCAGTTCCAGATGGTCGGCCAGCACCCTGCCCTTCCAGCTCTGGCACCGCCACTGCCTCAGCAGCGGCAGTTGGATCAAGGAATGGCCAAGTTAAATGCAGTAACGAAGGAGGAAGCGTAGTGCTCAACCCAGGTCATATCAGGTTTGTCTTCTCTCTCCTTGTAGAGCAAACTTTGTGCAGAAACTTAGACATTATATCTTTGAGATATCATTTGTTCATAATGATTGGTTAGGTGAGTTTAAGGTGTGAGATTGTTGGGCGTGTGTCCTCTTTGATTTGGGTGCCACTCATTCCTTCGTAGCTAAGAAGTTCGTGGATTGTCATCGCTGGGCTATCGAGCGAGTTGATTAACCGCTTTGCGTTAAGTTTCTGTCCGGCGATTCAGTGGTATTGGACCAGTGCATTGAGCAGTGTCCGATTCGTTTGGAAGGATTCTTGGCCTATGCAGATTTGAAGGTGATAGATTTGGAGGATTTTGACGTGATTCTGGGCATGGATTGGCTGGCCCGCTATGACGCCGTTATCCAGTGCAGGAATAAGCGTTTGGATTTTTAGAGAGATGATGGCCAACCTATGAGTGTGTTTGGCTTTTCGCGTCAAACTTCCTCGGTTATGTCTGTCGTCTGTGCTCAGGCTTTTGCGAAGTTTGGTGGTCGTGCCTATTTTGTTTCTATTTTGTGTGTGGCGTGTGCATCGTCTCCTTGTGTCGAGGACATACCGGTGGTGCGAGAATACCCAGATGTGTTTCCCGATAACCTTCCTAGTCTTCCTGCTGAGCGGGAGATAGAGTTCGTGATAGATCTGGAGATCGGAACTCGTCCTATTGTAAAGACACCTTATTGTATGGCGCCGCATGAGTTGGAGGAGCTGCGTGCTCAGTTGTACGGGTTGTTGCAGTTTGTTTTAATCTCTTTCTGAGACTCTAAATGATCATTACATAATTCTTATAAAACAATTTTTAAATTCTTCTGATGAGAAATCAAATAGGATACCTGATATTCTTTATCATCTGATGAATCCTCCAAATCCATTAGATAGGCTTCTGCAGCAGCAGCTTCTTCCTCACTTTCAGATGAGGAACTTGAATAAGATTCTGAGTCACTCCAAGTTTCAATTAGATGTCTGCTTCTTATGATCCTTTATGTAAGACTTCTCCTTCTATTGATCAGGGCACTCAGTTGCAATGTGCCTTGGCTTCCTACATGAAAAGCATGTAAATTCCTTGTTGGGGCTCTTATCATACCTTGGTTTGCTGGAGCTTCTGTCTCTCCTCCTTGAGTCATCACTTCTTACCCACATTTTGAATCTTCTAGCTAGCAGATTGAACATCTCTTCTTCTGAAGTTGATGGTTCAGTTTCAGAAGCTTTTAGACCAATTGTTCTTTCTCTTGAAGGAGTTGAGGCTTTCTCTTTGGCTTCTATTTTAGCCCTACTTTTTAGCAACAATTCATAGGACTTCAGCTTCCCAAGGAGTGCATCTGTTGATATCTCCCTATGACATCTTGATTCCCTTATGGCCCAAATCCTTGAGTCACATGTGTTAGGGAAGCATATGAGAAGCTTATCATTAATTTCAGTGAGTGAAATTTTCTTATACAAGCCATTTAATTCACTCACAAGGAGGCTGAATCTGACATACATTTCAACCACATTTTCTTCTGGCATCTTTTGAAAGTTCTCATATTGGGATATGAGAAGAGACTTCATGTCCTTTCTTTCATCAAAACTTCCTTCAACTAATCAGAATAATGAATCACGGATTTTTTTTGCAGATTGGCATTCAGCCACTTTCTGAAATATGTCATCTGACATAGTTGATACTATTATATTCATAGCCTTAACATCAAATGCCTGTCCTTTCTTCTCAGCTTCAGTCCACTCAGATCTGAGAACTAGTTCTTGTGTTAAGGTTCCACTAGCCTCCTTTTTGTAAGGCATTGGAGGACATGTCAACACAACATCAAAAATATTCTCATCAATAGAATTTATATAAAGTTTAGTATTGGTCTTCCAAAATGTAAACTTGTCAAGGTTACACACGGGTGGTCTAGTGGATGCATAGTCCTTAGAACTCATTTTCTTAAAATAGTTTTGAAATATAAGAATATGACTTAGATGATCTTTTGATCAAGGTGTTAACCCTTTTCTGATCAACCTGTCTCTGATACCAATTGAAAGTGCACAGTAGCTCCCTTGAGAATTCTCTAGAGGGGGGAGGTGAATACAGATTTACAATTATATACTAAGAAGCGCAAAGAAAATTAAGTCTAATCCCTAAGCATCCAATATTCCAACCAAAATTAAAGTAATCACAGAATATTAAAAATAGAAAAGAGACAATCACAGAAAATTGCACAAACACAGAAGACACAAAAGCTATAGTGGTTCCCCAAAATCTGGGTAGTCCACTCTTCTACCACATTGGTAGGAATACACTATCACAGTGCCTGAGTCTTTTGATACGGAGACTCTTATAACCATGGAGTCTTTTGATAAGGAGACTCTTAGAACCAACGACTGAGTCTTTTGATAAGGAGACTCTTAGAACCAAATCCAGATCTTTTGATAAGGAGATCTTGAACCAAAAATGAATCCTTTGAAGGGGGATTCTTAAAACTATTTACTCAGTTTACAGAATTAAGAGTTAGAGAGTAAGAGAAAGAATATGAAGATGAAGAATAATATTCTGAATTAAATCCTATGTCAGCAGAAGTTCTCTGAGAATTCTAGGCACTAAGTGTTCTGGATCATTTCAAAATGATGAATCATTGCTTAGAAGAAAGAGCATGGATTATATACTTATATCCAATCTTCAGATTGTTTAGTAGTATCAACAGCAGTGAAGAAGCAGGGAGAAGAAGAACTACTGTTTCAAAAAGACAGAGATTGAGAAGAAGAATATCTGGAGAGACAGAGAGCAGGTGTATATCTTTTCTTTGTTATGGTGTGTAATCTTCTCTTTGATCTCTTCTTGAAATATGAGTATTTAAATCTCTGAGAGATTTCGAATTCTTCTTAATCTGGAAACTTATCTTTAGAAATAATGAAATAATATTCTTCTGTATTTGTCTTCATAAATCTCGATAACCTTTTCATATTTCTTCCATAAATATTCTTCTGAAATTAGGAGGAGAATTCTTTCCTTAAGCTCTTTTCCAATAACTCTAAAGATTCAAAAAGAATACCATATTAACCTTCTTCAAATAACTTTGGATAAATCTTTTGAATTTTCCATTCTGTGTTTCATTCGACGCTATGTCGACTTCTAGAAGAAGATGCGTCGAGATCTGCCTAAGATTTGAAGTTCTGTCGACTTGGTTAAATACTCAACGTTGCGTCGATTCCTTATCGACGTTGCGTCGATTCCTTATCGACGTTGCATCGATTACTTATCGACATTTCTGTGGAATTCAACTTCTAGCTTATGCATCAAATACTAATCGATGTTGTGTCGACTTCATCTTGAAAGAATGCATACACGACTTTTGCCTTTTGCGTCGATATCAACTCGACATTGCGTCGACTATCAATCAAATGAAACGTCGACTACCAGTCTGAGTTACTTCCAATTCTATTCGAAGTTGCTTCGACTTTTAATCGAAGTTGCATCGATTACTATTCAACGAAAGTTCAACTCACCTGATTTGACCTCTTTTTGACTAGGTTTTGACACACCTAGGTGGATATGACAACATAGGATATCTAAAGACCAAATTACCCTCACTATAAAACATGGGTACTAAATCCTAGAGAATGAAATCACTTTTACAGAATTTATAAGGTAAATCATGAGGGTGTTTTTCCCAACACAAGGTGTATTTACCCTTGACTTGAGAACTTCTTCAAATTAGGAACATTATAGGTAAGGTTCCCAACACTCATTCCAAAGTTTATCCTCGCTAGTCGTCTTTGGGTATCGAGAAGGTTTGGCACCAAGAAGACAAGTCTCTTTCAGCAGATCAATACCGTACTTGTGTTGTGAGAGAACAACCGAGTTGCCTTTTTGAGAGATTTCAATGCCCAAAAAATACTTTGGAGGTCACATATCCTTGGTGACAATGTATTAAAGGATATGTTTCTTCGTTAGAGTAATGCCAGTAGTATCATCACCAGTAAGGAGAATGTCATCAACATAGACCGCAAAAATGACCAGCCCATGAGAGGTTCTTCTGATAAAAAGAGAGTGATCTGCCAAGCTGCGAGTAAAGCCAGTGATGGAGATTATCTGACTAAACTTGTTGAACCATGTGCGGCGACTTTGCTTGAGGCCATAGATAGCCTTCTGGAGATTACAAACCTGAGACTCCCCCTGAGTAATGTATCATGGAGGTTGCTCCATGTAAACCTACTCATGTAGATCTCTGTAGAGGAAGGCATTTTTGACATCGAGCTGCGATATTGGTAAATCCCAATTGTCCAAAACAGAGAAGTGACCCAAATTGTGTTGAGGCAAGCACCGAGAGAGAAGGTGTCGAAGAAGTCAACACTATATGTCCAGGTGAATCTCTTGGCAACCAAACGAGCCATATAACAGTCAATAGTTCCATCTGGAAGATATTTGATAATAAATACCCAGTGGTAGCCTAAACATCAACACCAGGAGTTGGTACAAGAGTCCAAGTACCCCGAGATGTTAGAGTTGTCATCTCCTCATCCATGGTGGCCTTCCAACATGGCGAGGCAAGGGCATTCTGATAAGAAACTGGGAGAGTAGTGGAAGATAGAGCTAGAGTAAATTTTCTACAAGAAGGGTTAAGGCGCTCATAGGACATGACATTAGCAATCGAGTGTTGAATACAAGTCCTGACACCTTTCCGAAGAGCTATCAGAACATCAAGGTACAACATAACTTCTAGGTCAGATCCATCCGACGGAGAAAGCGATGTCCTGAGAACTAGAGATAGAGGTCTCAGAGTGGAGGGAGGAATAGGTGCAGGGGCAGGAGAAGTAGGAGGATAATCAAGTTGAGGAGGAGGGGGTAACAAATAAATATTAGGAATAGGAGCTTGAATGATAAGAATAGAAGAGGTCAGAGCGCCATCTGGCGTGACTGGAGGAGAAGTCAAAGGGAAATAGGCAGTAGACTCAAAAAAATTGACATCTTCATACACAAATTAACGACGTTGAAGAGGGTCATAACAATGATTGCCTTTCTGATTTGGGGATTAACCTTGAAAGGTACACTTAATTAAGCGAGGTGCGGGCTTGTCACTACCCAAAGAAGGGAGGTGAACAAAAGCAGTACCAAAAATACCTTGGGAGGAAGAGGAAACAGAACACCATCGGGATATTGAAGAGAGAAAGGCGTCTTTCCTTGAAGAGTGGTGGACGAAAGCTGCTTAATGAGGTATGCGGAGAGAAGAACATCATGACCCCTATAGGAGCGAGGAACATTCATCTGGCACGGGAGAGTCCAAGCAATGTCAAGAAGGTGGCAATTTTTTTATTCGACAACACCATTATGTTGAGAAGTATACACACAGCTTGTTGGGTGAATAATACCATTAAATATACAAAATGAAGAAAAAGCGGTGCTAACATATTCTATAGCATTGTGAGTATGAAGGACTTGTAAAGCACAACCAAACTGTGTGTGAATTCCTTTATAAAAAGAGATAAATACATTCAAAAGTTCAGAGTGTTCTTTGAGAAGATATACCACGTACAACACGAGTAATCATCAATAAAAAGTAACAAAAATACAAACTTCCTCTACAAATGGTCTTGGTAGGGCAAGGACCCCAGATGTCTGAGTGAACAAGAGCAAAAGGATGAGTGGTGTTGCGACAGTGCTTTGTGATAACTTCCTAAAAAGAAGTTATCTAGCTCTTTATTTTGACTAATTATTTTATCATAAATGGAAAAAAGGATCTAAATGAATATAAAATATAAATAAATTCATGTTTATTTCAATTATGGATCATTTGATTAAAATCATATGTTTTCTTATTAGAAACGCCGAAGAAATCGACTCGGAGAAGAAAAACTGGACTTAAATATTTTGGCCGCTTCAAGTTGTTATAAATAACATCCATTTTTGGATATTACAACAAATCTGGGCGGATTTCAAATTCAAAATTTCAAATTTGCACTATTTTCAAATATGGAAGGACACATCTCTTGGGAGTGGGCTGCTCATTTTTATGGGAGGAAAATAACCATCAGGGAATACAAAATTGGAGGGGGAGAAAGAGTTTTGGAGAGAAGGAGAACTAGGGTTGGCGAAAAAACCTAGTGGAGAAGAAGGAGACCGGACTGGATCTTCAGCAGATTGTGCACATCTTTGAGTGGAATTTCTTGCACTATTTGACTCTCTTAAGCATGTCTAGTAAGATCTTTCTTATTTGGTTTCATCTCTCCACCATGAACTAATTTCCTAGATCTTGTATGTTGTGAGTACTTTGTTTTGTTGTGATGTTTAGATTCTAATGCTTGTATGGATGTTTGAAATACTATCTTTAAAATTTGTTTGGCAAGATTCGAGAGAGGAGTGCGTAAATATTTCACCAAAGTTTCCATTTTTATACTGCACTGCGAGATTCGAGAGAGGAGCGGTGAAAGTATCATGAATTTCAATATAGCATAAAGGTAGAAAGAGATTTCATCTTTTGCTAGCAACATCGATTGTGTGCTTTATGATAGTCTTTTCCACCTAAGTTAGAGATAACTAGGGGAATTAAGAATATGGATTTCAGAGATCGAGAGATGATGACATCCACTTTCAAATCATTGCAAGATAGTTAATCAAGCATTTCATAAAGATTCTTTCATAAAAATCATCACAATAAGCAAAGAAAATCAATATACAAGATTATTTCTCAAAACTGATATTTCTCCAATTAAGTTGGTAAGAGTATTCTTAAGTAAACCTTGTTTAGTTTTGTTGTTATTGTTAATTTTTCATTACTAAAAACTCACTCTGATTATTCCGCTTGAATTTAAAGAAAAGGTAGAGCTAGTACTTGCGAGCACTAAATTAATCACTTCTCAGAGGGACCGATCTTTTCTCACTTTATATTACTTGATTCGACACGTGCACTTGCGTTAAAACGTAAATATATTTTGGGCGTATCAAGTTTTTGGCGCCGTTGCCGGGGAAGTGCAACTATTTAGTGATTCCCTTCTTGCAATATTAGTAAATCCTGAGTATTTAGAGCTCAAGTTTTTGTTGTTCTATTTGAGGAATTAATTGTGAAGTTGTCTTCTTTTTAATTATCTTTTCATTGTTATTTTAAAATTTCTTAGCGGGTCTCCATAGTGGTTTTGTATTTGTACAGCTAGTTTATGCATAATTTCAATTTGTGAATTCACCCATGCAACATCATGTTTTCCTACTCTCTATGTCGATGGTGCGGGTCTTATAATCATAATAGTGATAATTATTATATAGGAGATCATGGTTACGTCATATGACTCACCTTACGGAGCACCAATATCATATGATATGTTATATGAAGAGCCTAATTTTTATAATTATGTACCTCCACAACAAGTGTCGTTCCCTTATTTCAGCACGACCCCTCAAATGCCGCAAAGAAGTGGGGAACAATGCATATTCTGTCATAGTACCGACCACGTATTAAAAGAGTGTGTGCATTTCAATGTAAAAGGGAGGAGGAGAATGAACCGTATATTGAAATTAGTCTATCTGATTATCCACCTTGTCTACGGGGGCTACTGCAGATTCTTTCTGTACACATGCCATTCCTTCTACCTCTAATGATCCATACACAGTACCACCTTGTCTACGGGGGAGTATTGCGGATTATCCTTTCGATGATTTGTGCAATGACATGTTTGTGCCTCCTCTACACACGCAATCATCATCTCTTTTGGATTCACCCCACGAGGAACCAATCCACATGTTCTCTGATATTGCGATTGATGCAGTTCCTCCTTTGCATAAACTTTCTACAATCATTTCCACTAATCCTGCTTTAGCCATCCAACAGTGCGAGGTTACGGAGATTGTAGTCGAGTTGCAAGAGTGTGACGATGTCATCTCATTGGTTGAGGAAGTATCCACTTCCTCACTTGTTGATGATGTCCATTTTGCTTGCGTGACTCGTATACCTTCTGATATCTCTTGCCCTTCTTTGGATGTCGATAGTAGTGTACAAGATTTGGAGTCTGTTGAGAGTGAGACCGGGACCACTCTCCCACTTTTTAATTATTTATGTCTTTCTTCTAATTTATTTCCTAATCCTCTTTCTCCATCTAAGCATATGCATGTTGATGAGATGAGTGAGGATCAGATGTCCTGCTCCTCTTACTTTCTATTTCCCTTACCTATGAAGTTCATGTATTATTATTCAGGAGAGGGAGTAACTGTGTTATCTCCGTATCGGTACCCGTTACCGCAACGGATTTTAAGGCAGTTACATTTTCACTTTATCTTTCACAGGACAATAATCTAGAATATTTTTAAGGCCTGAATAAGTCATGCTGGGGAGACAATAAACCCAGTAGTTATCTTTCGTTTACTGCATTTTGTGTTTTAATTTTCCTGTATTTTTTTCCTCCAATAATTTAGAAGCTTAGTGGGAGGCAACCCATCTAATATAACATATATAAAATTTATATTCTTGTAACTTAGTAAAAGATATGTTAGTGGAGAGATGAAAGCCACAAGGTGATGACCAACATGGTATAGAAGAAGAATTCGGCAAAAAAAAAAAATTAAAAAATAATAATTAAAAAAAATTCTAAGTCGAATGTTGCAACATCCAAAATAAATTGTTATGACATTCGGCGCTCTGATTTTTTCTTCAAGAATTCTGCAATTCAGCATTTTGGAGCCTGAAAAATTTTCTAAGTCGAATGTTGCAACATCCAAAATAAATTGTTGACATTCGATGGTTTGGGGCCGGTTCAACCGAACCGGCGCTCCTGCGGTTCGACCGCACCTTAACGCAATTTAAGGCAGCAGTTATATTGCGCCTAAATCAATTTTCTCCTAATTAACCTCCCATCATAATCTAACCGCCCACTTCCTAAAATAATAAACTCCCCATTTTAACCCCTCAAAACCCCGAATCGCCGGCTAGGTTTAGATCGGGCATTTTCAAGGGGAGTAGAAGGGCGATCTCGCGGAGCGGAAGGGCATTTCACGAGCATTGACAGGCGAGTTCGGCGAGGAGGTCATCGAAGATCAGTGAATCGATGGTGCGTCTCCATCAGAGAAAGGAGGTGGCTGGAGCGCAAATGGAGGTAATACCCTAGCCTTCTCCCTCAGGATGAATAGTATAATGTGTTCTAGGTCGATTTCTTCTTAGCATCATTTTCGATTTAGGCCGATTCTTCTATGAGTCGAATTCAGAAGGGCAAGGGAAAGAAGGTAGCCAAACAAGCTGAAATTTTTTCTAATCCATCGACTAAGAAATGGTTCGAACTTCTGAAGGAAATACCCTGGATGTATGAGAGAGGTTTTAAATTAGAGAAGAAGGCATGGAGCATGAGTTATGCTGACCAAATTGAAACTCTGAAATGAGAGTCTTTTTGTCATCCTAGGTCAGAAGCTATACTCCCCTTGGTTTATGAATTGTATGCAAATGCGAAGAATACGGGTTGGGAAATCGTAACCGTAAGAGGGAAAGAGATAAATTTTTCTACTGCCTCCATAAGTGAAATGTTCGACCTTGAAGATCAGGATTTCCCTGATTATACAGAAATTCTGACCAACGTCAGTCTGCAGGAGATGGTAAGGATACTTTGTTGCACACCACAACCAGAATGGGTCAGCCGAGCAAGAAAAGCAATTAAGGCTACTTGTTTAAAAAGGGAAGCAAAGGTTTGGTTACTCTTTATGAATGCGAGCATCATGCCCACTCGCCATTCCAATAGTGTCACCATGGATAGGTTTGCTCTGCTCTTTGGAATTATGACGGGGATGCAGTTTATCTAAGAAAAATTATCAGTTTACAACTGCGGCAAAATATTGATGAAGAGAAGCCTAGGCACTTGTGGTTCCCGACTCTTATCACCGACCTATGTCGAAATGCTGGGGTAGTGGAGCATACTGATGATTTAATCACACAAGTGAAGCACCATATCACCAAGACCGTTATTGAGGTAAACGTTAAGGCAGCCAAAAGTAGGGGAGGATTCATTCATCAATCCACCGACGGATGAGCCTGAATTCCTTGGACTCCCCTTGACAGATTTGGACAATGCAACAAAGAAAATGATGGACAATTTTGAATACTTACAAGAATATCAAAGGTACCAACATCTCTATTTTGAGTCGCAATTCCAGGATCTTCGGGCTAACCAACATCAATTGATGCTGAAAGCAAAAATTCCGATCCCAACTCCTAATATAAGAATGTCAGGCCAATGGGACCGCCAGGGTATCTTGATGTCAAGGGATCGACTTAGGTTGGATCCATCGACATGGTTGTTAATGGCCGACGTGGGAAGCGAATCAGAATATAAGGAAGAAGAAGGTTTTTAAGATGAGGACATCAACGACGAAGAAGATGATGATGAAGAAGAAGATGACGAATCCGAGGGAGTCAACGTGGAAGAAGAAGATGAAGGCGACAACGAGGAGGATTAGTCGTATCGGCTATTTCTGATTTCATTCACTTGCTATGAACAATATTTTTGCTATTAACTGTTTGATTACATATTATGCACTATATCGCTGATATGAACTATTCGGCCAATCTAACTTGAACCCTTAGTGTTTTGTTTTATTTTATTCCGTCGTTGTTGTTATCTGTAATGCATTTTGGTGGCACTATTTTTAATTATAACTTGCATTACACTTTCTTATGCTATTGTTTATTATTAGATGCTTCTTAATGATTGGTGAGTTCTGAAGCCTGCCTATTGCGATCTATGATTGCTGCTTATTGTGATTTAGTCCTGAAGCCTATTTATTATGATTTATTTATTATCATGCTTTTATTCTAAGGTGCTGCTTAAGGGTGGCTGCTTACATATTATTATTATTAAAGATGGCTGTTTACTATCAAGGATTTTTGTTTACTATAGATTACTTATATCTCATGTTTTAATGCCGATTCATTCTAGAAATTATAAGTATGCAGGCCTTATTATTATGATTAAGTGTGGAGGTGGGAGTAACATAGAGGCATAAACAAGAAGTCTTAAACATCCACTCCATCACATTCAATTCAGGGGAGTTTCCTATTTCAATTTTGGCTTCTCCTTATAATTGTGTATTGTTATGTTTCACTATCTTCATGATATAGTTTCTTTGCTAGGTACTAGCAAAGCCTAAGTGTGGAGGTGGGGGTAATATAACCCCTACCACTTGAGTGAAGATTAAATTAACCTTACATGAATTTAATGATCTTAATTCTTGTTTTTATTAATCAATAAGTACTTTAGTATTCAATGATAATTAATTGGTATGACTATACAATCTTAGGAGTTCAATTCATGAATTTGAAGTTAGTAAGAATTTTTTGGATAATGCTCATTTAGGCAATTATTTCTTGCACAAAATTTTTGTTTACGACCAAGGCAATTTTTGATATTGACATCTGCAAATACCGGGGAGGGGGTGAGCAAGAATTGACTTAACGATGTAAGTCAAGACTTGAGTTTAGGAAGTAAATCCATTTCGAGCATCCACTAAATAATTTGAGTCATATCCTTACCACTTTGATATACACCATTCCATGCTTAAATTCCCTATGTTCCTACTAGTTGTATCTTAATAAGTAGCCATTTATAGGTGTTTAATTTAAAAAAAAATGGTTAAATTTCATAGTGATATGTGGCCTAGGTATTTGTATACATACTTGGAATGATCCCTACTGTGATATATAATAAAAAAAAGAAGTAAAAAAAAGAGCATCATAGTGATTATGTGGCCTAGGTATGTACACATGTACTTGGAATGATCCCTACTATGAAAAGAAATATATAAATATATATATATAAATTTTGATAAACCCCATATTATGGTAAACTTGCTAAGATTACTAACTAGGGAATGTCATTCCACTATCAAAGTTACCCATAAATTTCGAACCAAGCCAAAGTCATTCTGATATTCAATTGAACTACTAACTCATGTGGAGACTAAAATCAATAGTTTAGCATATTCTTACCCTTTCCAATAAATGCAAAGGTTCAATAAGAAATATTGCATTGGAGTAAATTCATTGTTAGCACTCACCGCACTAAAATCTTATTTGAGCATTATCTTTTATTCAAGCTAATGGAGTTATGAGTGATTTAATTTTTATTGATTGGAGGCTTATCAATTGAGTAAAGCGAATCTCTATAGTACGCTTTGATTAATTTTTTTACAAGGACGAAAGATCATTTGAATTTATGTTATGTTCTTAGTTTTTCATTCAAGTCAGAAATTTGAATGATCTTTGCTAGGGACTAGCAAAAGTTTAAGTGTGGAGGTGTGATAACTTGCTAAAAAGAAGTTATCTAGCTCTTTATTTTGACTAATTATTTTATCATAAATGGAAAAAAAGTATCTAAATGAATATAACAACAACAACAACAGAACCCATATAGTCCCCAATCATTGGGGGTATGGGCGGGGGAAGATTGGAAACAGACCTAACCTTTGGCCCTATGCACAAAGTGGCTTCTCTCAGAGGAGAAAGACCGAACCTTTGACAATAGATGCACAAAGTGGCTGCTCACAGATTACCACTGAAATAGTGCCCCCCTATACCGTCACGTTTGCTGCGGAATCATGCCCTCAAATCAAAGCCAAAGACATCAGAGAGGGCAAACTCAAGAATCCATTTTGATTTATGTGCACATAACCATGCTTCCTTCATTCAGCATCAAGAGCATTGGTCTTGCATAATTATCTAAATGAATATAAAATATAGATAAATTCATGTTTATTTCAATTATGGATCATTTGATTAAAATCATATGTTTTCTTATTAGAAACGTCGAAGAAATCGACTCGGAGAAGAAAAACTGGACTTAAATATTTTGGCCGGTTCAAGTTGTTATAACATCCATTTTTGGATGTTACAACAAATCTGGGCGGATTTCAAATTCAAAATTTTGAATTTGCACTATTTTCAAATATGGAAGGACACATCTCTTGGGAGTGGGCTGTTCATTTTATGGGAGGAAAATAACCATCAGGGAATACGAATTTGGAGGGGGAGAAATAGTTTTGGAGAGAAGGAGAACTAGGGTTGGCGAAAAACCCTAGTGGAGAAGAAGGAGACCGGACTGGATCTTCAGCGGATTGTGCACATATTTGAGTGGAATTTCCTGCACTATTTGACTCTCTTAAGCATGTCTAGTAAGATCTTTCTTATTTGGTTTCATCTCTCCACCATGAACTAATTTCCTAGATCTTGTATGTTTTGAGTACTTTATTTTGTTGTGATGTTTAGATTCTAATGCTTGTATGGATGTTTAAAATATTATCTTTATTGAATTTATGATTTTGTTCTTGGAATGTTTGGCTTAAGTTCATCTTTAAAATTTGCTTGGCAAGATTCGAGAGAGGAGTCAGGCTAGATGATTGCTTTATATTGAGCGATAAGATTTGAGAGAGGAGTTGCATAAATATTTCACCAAAGTTTCCATTTTTATACTGCACTGTGAGATTCGAGAGAGGAGCGATGAAAGTATCATGAATTTCAATATAACATAAAGGTAGAAAGAGATTTCATCTTTTTCTAGCAACATCGATTGTGTGCTTTATGATAGTCTTTTCCACCTAAGTTAGAGATAACTAGGGGAATTAAGAATATGGATTTCAGAGATCGAGAGATGATGACATCCACTTTCAAATTGTTGCAAGATAGTTAATCAAGCATTTCATAAAGATTTTTTCATAAAAATCATCACAATAAGCAAAGGAAATCAATATACAAGATTATTTCTCAAAACTGATATTTCTCCAATTAAGTTGGTAAAAGTATTCTTAAGTAAACCTTGTTTAGTTTTGTTGTTATTGTTAATTATTTATTATTAAAAACTCACTCTGATTATTCCGCTTGAATTTAAAGAAAAGGTAGAGCTAGTACTTGCGAGCACTAAATTAATCACTTCTCCGAGGGAACGATCTTTTCTCACTTTATATTACTTGATTTGACACGTGCACTTGCGTTAAAACGTAAATCTATTTTGGGCGTATCACTTTGTCGGAAAGGAAGAACAGTGATGTTTGCCAAATTAGCATGCTTCACACTCAAGGGCAGAGACGTTTTTGAGTGAGGGTAAAAGCCGGTGGAGAAGACGTGCGGGAGGATGACCAAGATGAAGATGCCACTGGAGGAGAGAATCGGAGGTAGGTGAGGCAACGCAGATGAAGACGAAGTCAAGGAAGTAGAGACCTCTAACTTCAGTCCTAGTAGCGATCGTCATCCCCGAGCGGAGATCCTGAAAACAATAAGTAGTAGAAGTAAATGAGACGAAACACTTGAGTTGTCGACAGAGAGCTTGAACTGATCGTAAGTTGCAAGAAAAAGATGGGACATAGAGCATGTCAGCTAGTCAGAGAGAAGAGGTAGTCATAACCACACTAGTCACGCAGACTGGAGAAGGAGAGCTATCCGCAACAAAAATAGGAGGTAACCGATTATGCTTCTCAAGGTGAGAAAAGACAGTAGAGTTACCAGTCATATGATTGGTGGCACCTGGGTCAATAAGCCACTTACCATGATGAGTGACATGAGCACTACCTAAAGATGTCGTAACGGCGACAGATTGCTGGGAGGTCCGGAGGAGGTCATCAACTTCCTCGGATGAGAACCAACGAGCAGAATTGGAGAAAGAGGTGACCATTGAAGGAGCGGTAGTATTGTCCATGGTGTCAAGATGAGCTTGATGGTGCATGTGTGTATGCTTCGCAAAACATCATTCAACGGTGTGTTCAAGCTGCCACAATGAGAGCACAAGGGAATATTGCCGCCACAACCTAGTGGACGATCCCCACGACCACGAGACGAACCCCTTCCTGTGGAGTGAGCAAAGCAATCTGAGGGAGGAGAAAGTACCAAAGGTGGTCGCTGAAGGAGAGCAGTAACAACAGAGATGCGGGCAGTAGTGGCATCTAAGGTAGGAGAGTCGTCTTCCCCAAAAATCTGCTGAGGGATTAGGTCATAAAATTCTAGTAGACGATGAAGAAAACATATCACCAGAAGCTCCTAAAAGTGGCGGTGTTGAGTAGCATGGTGGCAGAGAAGGGACGATGTTGGAGAATCTTAGTACCAAGAGCTTAGACTTCCTGGTATGCAGCTTTGGTGGAAAGGGTCGGCCAAGCAAAGAGATCAACAAATAAGGTGTATATGCGAGAAGTCTTGGCACCCATGGAGAATAGTGCGGCGAGGTGATCCCACACAGCCTTGATGGTATCATCATAGAGGATGATGGGAAGACAGTCATCAGAGAGGCTATTGGGGAGCCAAGTGCAGACAAGCACATCATTTGCATCTCATTCAACAAACTCAGGAGAATCAGCAGGAGGCGGAGCATCAGTCAGATGATGACGTTTGCGCTGGGAGAGCAAGAGGAAGGTGAAGGATACACTCCAATCAGGCTAGTTAGGACCTGCCAACTTGGACGAGGTGCCCAAGTTTCCTGAGGCACCAGAAGGGAGAGGGATGGGTGTTGGAGTGACTATAGGAGAGACTAGAGGATTGCCCACAGTGGTAATGTTGACCACAATTGGCAGTGTCCGGGGCCACGACCCTGGCCAAACTTTTTGAGATAAAGCATGGGAATAAATAGGTATTCGCGTGCGGTGACTAACGGGACCGCGTGTGGTGACTAATAAGACCGCGTGTAGTGACTAACGAGCCCGCATAGATAGAGAGAACAAAGGGGAAAGAGAGTCTACAGAAAAAAAAGCGAGTATGCACAAACGCACAGAGACTGTAGGGGTGTTCACTGAGTATTCATTGATACAAGAGAGGTAACCGCGGATGCTTGAGCAAGATTCCTGAAAGAAGGGAAGGCGTGGATAGGAGGATCCGTGTAGAGTTTACAATAAAAAATAGACAGAGAGCGCGTCGAGATGGAAGATTTTGCACGGATACTAAGCGAGCGAGCGGAGACTGAAGGGTCTGTGCAGATACTAAGAGAGATCGCACAGAGTCTAAAGGGTCGGTGTGGATGCCAAAGGGTCTGTGTGGATACTTAGCGAGCACGCAGAGACTGAAGGGTCAGTATGTGTAAGACCCCATTTTTTTCTTTTCAAACCCGGGGTCTTAGGCCCAGAACCGTCGCTTTGCGGAGACACCCTCACTCGGGAAGGTCGCCACTACAAAGCGCCGATCCTGCCGGCCATATCGATCACAGAAGAAGAGAAGTATATTTGAACATCTAGAAAAGCTCAAGTCCACATCACATGAAATATATAAAACCATAAATGGTAAATGTCCACAGAGAGTAACTTAATAAAAGATAACAAGGGTTGCAATAATAAAGGGCTCATGCCCTGTACATCATGTCCTCACTACAAGATCACTCGCGGAAGCTAAATACTAATCACTCACTGATCCTGAAACTTGAGCTCCTGTACTAGACAGGCCCGCCTCCGTCTGCACCGGCCTCTGGTGTTACCGCGTCTCCTCGATCTCCTAAAATGATAAGGTCCACCGACCGTTAGTCAAAAAGACTAATCCAATCCCCCACCGCTCCTCCGGTAACTCCTAGGCACCGTGCGGGAAGGATGAAGCAGAGGACAACAAGGGGTATAACAATAGCAGGTGACAGGGGTACAAGGAATGTCTACACTACACATGTATATATATATATATAATTGAAGCAGAAAAGAGCATAATAAAAGCAGCTAAAGAATAAGTAAAGTGCAGTAGGTAAAGACATGTATATAATAGAAAGTAACCATTGATTTATAGGAATGCCCACACAAACCTATAGACCAAGGGGTCATTTAGCAGGGCCTATCGTATAAAGAGTCCCATAACCAATTTATACGATAGGGGTAGGGGTTGAAATGCAATGTTTATGCTATGTTCATACAAGTGCAACTCACACACTTCGACTCTATGCGCACAGACCTTTAGTTCCCCCTTTTTGGAGCTAGCAAGACTCTGATGCGTGCTCGGCAAGTGCACCAGTCGCACAAGTAGTAAAGTTGGGAGTATGTCCCCGAATATCGTCTCTCAAGGAATGCGCGTGGTTAGTTTGACTCTTCGGATTGAGCGAATAATTACAAGAGTAAATTAAAAGAAAAGTAAGGGCTTTGATTTTGGTTTCCTAAATTACTACACAGAAATGAGATGCGGGTCAAAACTCCGCTTCGCAAGGCGGGATGGATGCAACGGCCGCGATGCCGTGCTTCGCTTGGCGGATGGTCGGTGAGCAAAGGGATGAAGTGAGTGCAAATGCGAGGGTTGAGGGTCGAAGGCACCTCTTCGCTATCGCTTCTAGCTTTTGCTAGAGCGAGTGCTAGAACATGTGGGTGTAAGTGGAGCGGGGGCGGAGCGCATCACAACACATCATAAAGTAAAGAACAAATGCGTAAACAAACTTTCATTCATAGACAAATAAAAGTGCATTTAGTTCATTACAACCATGACTAGTACAAATCACAACAAAGGAGAAGGGGTAGAAGTAACCACGAGATGAGAAGCCTCGCCGCGGATCTTGGTCGGAATGGGGGGTCGTCATGCCTCCTCCGAGCTCAGTCCTTGGTTGCTTCCGGGGTTTAGAGGCTGTCACTACCTCCAACCGTTGCCCGTCTTCTTCTCAGAGCTGGGTCATTTCCGCTTCTTCCAATGGAGATGTCTTCCTCGAGGAATACTGGCCGTAGATGGCGGAGAATGCTTCCGGGACCCTAGAATGACCTTAGGATCAATGGATGAAGCCTTCCCTAAGGGAGGAATGGAAGGGGGGAGCTTGGAGAGGTGGAACGGCGGAGTCACGCCCAGAAATCGCGCCCAAAATCTGTCGGAATACCTAAAATCACGGAACAGCGGCTTAAATAGGGAGCAGAATAAGTACTGCGCACGGTCAGTGGCGCACGGCCAATGGTCGTGCGCGAAGGAATGCCTGTGATCGTGCGCAGTCAACCTGTAGCAAAGAAAAAATAGAAAACACCGCACGGTCAGGGGCGCACGACCAGTGGTCGTGCGCGAAGAAAGGCCTGTGATCGTGCGCATATCTTTGGTCCGATCTCGATCTGGGCTGGGATTTATCGCACGACCAATGGTCGTGCGCCTGATCGTGCGCGAAGGAATGCGCACGATCAGAGGCTTTTTAGGCCAAAAATTCTCCCGCACCATCCCGAACTTGCACACGACCCCAGGACCTGCAGGAAAAACACAAATAACCCCGGTCCGTGCACACCACCGGATCCATAACCCAGGCATACAGTAATATATAGGAAAAACATGCCACAAAGGGGGAAGGATTGCATAAAAGGCGCAGAAACGCCATGCTATCAATATAAGCGTATATGAACAGCAAATGAAGTGCAATGACACTAAATCAAACCCAAATGAGGCCGGAAATCACTGTATAAACCAGACTCATCACACCCCCAGACTTACCTGTTTGCGCGTCCCGAGCAAACAAATCCGGCGGAGTGAGAAAAGACATAGCTGGGTTAGAAATTGCAAGGGTGGAGTAATATGCGAAGTCTCATACGCATGTGCATAGAAATCTAGTAGACAAAATTTCTAATTATATATATTAGTTTATAATTTTCTAAGAGCGTATTTATATATTACGTTTACTCAAAAGGTGAATCGCGGTGAATCATAAGGTCGTACCTAGGAAGAAAGTAAACTGAACGCTGAGGCGAGCGTTGCCCAAGATTGAGATTCGGGACAACTCCATTGAAATCCATCAATGTCGGTGACCATAGGCTTGCCCGTTCGCACTCTCTCCACGGCACTGGTATAACTCAAATGCGTGAATCAATAGGACTTTAGGTTTGAGATGAGGCTTGGGTTTAGGTGAGGTAACAAAGATAAAAGCGACGGCTCAGACACTAATCCCAAATGAGCTAGCACATAAAACTATCCTCATCACCACACAAACATGCAGGTACACTACACCCCCAGACTTGAACTTAACAACATGGGTGCGTGCACCGCCTACTCCCCAAACTTATACTTCTTCAAATGAGTTTTTCATTCAAACTCATATCTTTTTCTTTTCTTCTCACTTCTTTTCTCTTTTTCATTTTTTTTCTTTTCTTGTCATTTTCAGCAAATAATCAATACAACACATCCACAACTTCACAAACATGTCACCACGTCAACAACCCAACTCATAAAAATAATAAGCAGTTAAAACTCAGATTTGGGTGTGTGAATAGGATTGGCTTTTGGGCTTTGGTGCGATAAAAGTGGGGCTGAATCAAAGAACGGGTAGGCACAATTGGGCTAACGAGGATATAGCGATAGGAAAGGGTGCAAAGGCTCAACCAGGCCAAAATGATGGCCTATATCACATTCACGCACTTGACTAACCGTATACCCATGCTTCAAGAATCGCTTGGGGCGAGTTCTAGCCACCGAGAAAGATAACCCTTCCTCCCGACTCGGGCAACACGAGTCTAACGGACGTCTACACACATTCCTATGCTACCGTTTGATTCACACCGGATTCACCAAATTTTGAGTAAAGTAAACAATATTTACGCTAGTAGAAAAATATAGACTAAAAGCATAAAAAGAAATTGAATCTACACAAATTCCTACGAGACATGAGCACTCGACTAGGAGCACTACAAGAGTCAACAAAGTACTTCGTCTCGCAATCCTAACCCAGCACCGTGATTTCCCATTCACACAACCAAGACGAGTTAGACTCGTCGCGCGCCTACAGTTAAGTGCGCTCACGTGGGTGTCGTGGTGTGCCATGAGATGAGCAATGCTACAATATAACACATTGTAAATCCTAGTATGTTGTGCACTGTGCATGTGCACGAGGTAACGATAACTCTCACTCCCCCAGACTTACACTAAGCAAAAAGCATGTTTGATAGCGGCATAAGCTTAAGAAGGCTAGGATGAGAGATTACCCCATGCTCAGAAATGAGCATACCAGAAGATATGGCGTTTTGTTCAGAAGGCGGTGATCCCGCCGTGCTCCAATAAATGCGGACCTGCGATTAAAGGGATCCCAAGCACACAAAAATATAACAAAAAAAAAGATAACAAGAAAGAACGGAACCAAATGGTCCCAAATGGGTTGTCTCCCAAGAGCCCTTTTGTTTACCATCCTTAAGGTGGACCAAATACCTGTATTAGCAGATTATAGAATTGTTCACGCAAAATTAAAGAGAGGAGATCATCCAAGTCTACGCAGTATTATTACACAACCACATGGAGAAATCAACTATACGTTGATTTAAAATAGTAACTGCAGATAGAAGAAAAAGGTCTGGAGACCCACAACTGATGGCAACGAAGTAAGAGGTTTAGCCTCCATCCCCAAGTCTCCTCCTTTCTTGCTCTCTTTCTCTCTTCCAAGAGTATTTCTTCAATGAAAAATCGATTTCCCCCTTGCAGCCAGTCCTTTAGGGGAAGCACATGTGGTGACACTGGAGTGGATAGAGCAATATCGTCTGCCACTGCGACATGCTTATCCTGCCAGGAATGCATCATCTGACTGCCCAAAAATCGGTCAGCAACTTCCAAATTCTGTGGGGGAATAAATGAAACGATGTTAGAAATAACAGGAAGAGATGGAGCGAGAGTAGACTCAACATCCGTAGGAGCAAAGCAGGAGGAAGAGGTGTCACGAGTGACATCCTCCCGTGAGAGATGATCAGATTCCACCTGGATGACCAACGCTAACTCTTCATGTTGAGTTATAACCAATGAAAGAGGGTCAAGAAACAAAGTAGATGAAAAACATAAAAAATCATTAGCCGAGGAAGTGATCCCGGTTTCACTCCCTGCAGGTTCTGATTGTACCACTATCACATCATGAGGAGGTTCTTTCAACATGGACGAGGCAAGAGACACCAAAGTCTCAACCTGCATAGTCAATCTATCAATACACTCTTGCCGTGTTTCAAGGCCTTGAATTATAATATGAGCAAATTTGAAGAATTTCTCCTCCAAATAGGTTGTATCCTCATCATGTTGTGACAGAGGCAATAAAGAATATGACATCGCTCCTGCATTCACACAACCCGAAAACAATAGAAATAACAAAAAAAAACAACAACTCGTGTAGCTATTAACTCAAACACCAAAATCAAACTACGCCTGCATTCCCCGGCAACGGCGCCAAAAACTTGATGCGTGCTCGGCAAGTGCACCGGTCGCACAAGTAATAAAGTTGGGAGTATGTCCCCGAATATCGTCTCTGAAGGAATGCGCGTGGTTAGTTTGACTCTTCGGATTGAACGAATAATTACAAGAGTAAATTAAAAGAAAAGTAAGGGCTTTGATTTTGGTTTCCTAAATTACTACACAGAAATGAGACGCGGGTCAAAACTCCGCTTCGCAAGGCGGGATGGATGCAACGGCCGCGATGTCGTGCTTCGCTTGGAGGATGGCCAGTGAGCAAAGGGATGAAGTGAGGGCAAATGCGAGGGTTGAGGGTCGAAGGACCTCTTCGCTATCGCTTCTAGCTTTTGCTAGAGCGAGTGCTAGAACATGTGGGTGTAAGTGGAGCGGGGGCGGAGCGCATCACAACACAACATAAAGTAAAGAACAAATGCGTAAACAAACTTTCATTCATAGACAAATAAAAGTGCATTTAGTTCATTACAACCATGACTAGTACAAATCACAACAAAGGAGAAGGGGTAGAAGTAACCACGAGATGAGAAGCCTCGCCGTGGATCTTGGTCGGAATGGGGGGTCATCACGCCTCCTCCGAGCTCAGTCCTTGGTTGCTTCCGGGGTTTAGAGGCTGTCACTACCTCCAACCATTGCCCATCATCTTCTCAGAGCTGGGTCACTTCCGCTTCTTCCAATGGAGATGTCTTCCTAGAGGAATGCTGGCCGTAGATGGCGGAGAATGCTTCCGGGACCCTAGAATGACCTTAGGATCAATGGATGAAGCCTTCCCTAAGGGAGGAATGGATGGGGGGAGCTTGGAGAGGTGGAACGGCGGAGTCACGCCCAGAAATCGCGCCCAAAATCTGTCTGAATACCTAAAATCGCGGAACAGCGGCTTAAATAGGGAGCAGAATAAGTACTGCGCACGGTCAGTGGCGCACGACCAATGGTCGTGCGTGAAGGAATGCCTGTGATCATGCGCAGTCAACCTATAGCAAAGAAAAAATAGAAAACACCGCACGGTCAGGGGCGCACGACCAGTGGTCGTGCGCGAAGAAAGGCCTGTGATCGTGCGCATATCTTTGGTCCGATCTCGATCTGGGCTGGAATTTATCGCACGACCAATGGTCGTGCGCCTGATCGTGCGCGAAGGAATGCGCACGATCAGAGGCTTTTTAGGCCAAAAATTCCCCCGCACCATACCGAACGTGCACACGACCCCAGGACCTGCAGGAAAAACACAAATAACCCCGATCCGTGCACACCACCAGATCCATAACACAGGCATACAGTAATATATAGGAAAAACATGCCACAAAGGGGGAAGGATTGCACAAAAGGCGCAGAAACGCCATGCTATCAATATAAGCGTATATGAACAGCAAAAGAAGTGCAATGACACTAAATCAAACCCAAATGAGGCCGGAAATCACTGTATAAACCAGACTCATCAGACTCCCAGGATACTCCCGTAGTGGCAAATGGAAACGGTGGGTTGGGCCTCGCCCACCTCTAGGTTGATATTCACACTACCTAACCTAGACCTATCGTACGCCTCAACGCAAAACCGCGGAGCATCTGCGTACTCTTACTAGCTGGACCACCAGACTTTTATGGCTAAGTGCAAATTCCACACTTGCCGAGTCAATGTATTGACGTCGGTGTGAACGACCATCCAATACCGAAGACCCACCACCTTCGTGCACATGCAACATGTTCTACTATATCCCGAGCCATAAATTCCCCGAGCTTACCTGCCCGTCATCATAACCTTCCGAGCCAACGGCTTGCCGGACCAACCCGTCCGTACCAACAAGCATTACTGAGTCACAAGCTCACCGGACTAACTAGTCCGCTGTTTCAACCACCGAGCCTACCGCTCGTACAACCAAACCAACTAACCTCACGGAACCACGGGGTGTGGGAGTGTGCGTTATTAAGTTAATCTTGTACAACATATTAATCCTATAGTTTAGGGTTAATCTTGGACTTCCCGAGGATTACCCTGTAAGGGACTCGCTACGGTACTAGGAACTATAATGGGATGACACCCCAAAGTTCCCTTTCTCAAGACACTTAGTGTTGTTGGTATCTATCCATAAGATTACCCTTCTTATCTTTACCCTTGGATTACCCTAAATATTTTATGACCCGCTAGGGGGAAGATGATCCTTCGTCAACCCCGAGCACAACTTACCCATAACTCACCAATCACTCCTAGTCACATAAACTCCTTTTGGTGACCTCAATCTCTTCAACCTGACCATGTACACCAACTACATGTCACTCCCACTTGGTAGGCCCCTAAAAACCTAAGTTTCACAGTTTTACTAAACGCAGACCAAACTAACTATATGAAGCTATAAGTAGAGGTACTCCAAATATTCATCCTCGTGATACAAGATTATTACTGGAGGTCTATCATGGCATTATAAGACTAACCTCAGAGATTCACATTTTTCCTTAATTATTTGGCATTTATTTTAATTTCTCCAAACATTTGCCAAGTATGAAAATGAACATGAAGTGTAAGGAATTCTTATGATATGGCTCTCCAAAAATCATGATAAATCTATGATAACTAAATAACAGGAAATACAACATATCATATTTTTACAGTAAGAAATTGTCCTCTATTTTTAATATTTATCATCTATCCAAACTTGTAGTTTTATGAAGGAACCACCAAAAATATCTACTACAAAATTATGGGAAAAACACCAAGCTCTTGTATTCATCAGAAAATTCTACTGACCAAATTTCAGGATTTATGGAAATCATTTTCTTACTTAAATAAATACTTTAGGAAAACCTCAAATAAGACAAGTTGTGAAGTAGCCTACTGATTTAAGTCTCCAAAAATTATATAAAAATTCACAGAGTTCCTAATGCTCTGAAATGCCCCATCACCAATTTGCACACTTTATCAAAGAGTATTGGACCCTCAATTAATTTTATTAAGCCTAAGACAAAATAGGTGCCTTGTAAATGAAGTACTGGTTAAATCATTTAATAAAATGCACAAAAATTACCAGAGGTGTATATCATAATAATAAAGGCACTACCAAGGTTTCATCTCCATCCAAGACCTTTTTTGCATGTAAATATCTCTCATAAGAAAATTCCCTAAAGGGGTTATGTTCTAATTCAAAGGGGATAATTGCTCCTAAAATCCTTATAAAATTACCTAGGGCCTAATTACATCCCATGAACTTATCCACCAAGTTCCATGACCATTCAAGAACATTTGACCCCATGTCCTTCACAAGGTTCAAAGAGCAACCCTAAGGTTAAAACTAGGGTCCTAGGGCATATCCACCTCTACACCACCCCATCTTACTCATGAAGGTGTTTTAGGTGATACTAAATCAGTGGCCAAGGATTCAACTCATGGTGATGAGTTCTGACCACAATACCCCAAGATAAACACCATGCCCTAACTTTGATCCAAATTGACCTAACTTGGGTTTACAAATTACTCAATCAAAACAGTCCCAATTAGGCTGAGATTTTTACCAAGGTCATAACATAACCCTAAGGAGCACCTACCAAAGTTTGGAGGTCATTGAATGTCCTTTGACCCACGTATTAATTAGTAAATGATTTATGAAATTATCTCAAAAACCTTAGAAAAAGTTTCTCCTAAAAATCCCATCTTTGAGTATGTTGTGAGGGTTTATGTAACTAGCCTAGGTTTTAAATATCAAGGCCATGGCATCTACCAATAAAACGATATGCAGGAAAGAGTGACTGCCCTACCCTAGGGACAAGTCCCACCATTTTGGCTCTACAGGGTGCTACACTGCCCCTCCCGACCTGAAACAAATTTTCACTTAACCTACTCACCAAGGGCTACAATATTGGTGTTGGGCACTTTTCATCAGAGGTGATCTAGTATTTTTCATAATTAAAATGAAACACTGCTTAATGAGTGACAGAAAACAATATAAACATTTAATTATATTACTGACTCTACGTTCGACGAAAACTAACTGCGCTCAACGAAGAAAGAATAAATCTGCGTTCGACGAAAACTAACCTGCGCTCGACGAAAGCAGAACAACTCTGCGTTCGACGAAATCTAACCTGCACTTGATGAAAACAGAACAAATCTGCGTTCGACGAAAACTAAACTGCGGTCGACGAAATGAATTCCGTTCGACGAACTCCATATTCAGTTCGTCGAACTCAACTATCAGATCGACGAAATCTAAAATGCGATCGACGAATCAGTTCCGTTCGACGAACTCAGGAGGGAGTTCGACACATGAATTCCGTTTGACAAACCCCGAGTTCCGTTCGACGAACTCCGGGTTCCGTTCGACGAACTCATCTAATAGTTCGGTGCCTTAATTTCCGTTCGACGAACGCCGAGTTCATTCGACGAACTCAACCATTATTTTGGTGACTTAATTTCCATTTGACGAACGACGGGTTGCGTTCGACGAACTCTTCTATTCGTTCGACGAATTAATCTTCTACTCAGATCGACGAATTAATTAATCGGGAATATAACATAATCATGAAATAACATTATAACATAATCATTAATCACGTAAATTTTGCTGATCACGGCAAATCCGACGGTTCTTAGTCATCGTCCCCGTTGGACGGACGGCGCGCGACAGCCCGTCCTGGGCTCCTTTGCGGGATGATTTCCCGTCCACCTGAGTCATTTCCCGGTCAGCCAATGCCACCACCACCTCCGTTGAGATGGTGGCCGACGATAGAGGGTGGTTGGCCGGCCGGAGGTGGTCAGAATCGGGTTTCAGAGGAGGGGAAAGAGAGCTCGATCCGAGCCCTTTCCGAAGCACGATCCAAGCCCAATTGAACTCGGACCAAGCCCCAAATCATGAAGAGATCTAGCACTAAGGGAGAAGAGGCGGATCAGAACTGTATGGGGGCTTGGTGGAGCTTGTTCCGGCGAGTTGCCATGGACGGTGCTGGAGCTTTCGGTGCCATGTCGATCTAGGCTTCCTCTGCACGATTCTCACTGGAAGGTTGGGGGATCTCTTCCTCTCTGAGCACTGAAGGAAATGGGGGGTTTCAATCGAGCTTGGATGGCTTTATTCCTGAAAGCCATTAATAACCATTAACACAGATTTCGGTTACATCTAACTTTCCCTTAATCCAGCCCCTCTGGCCATAGAAAACTCTAGAATTTGTTTGTAACTGAAGGGGGGAGGTGAATGTGTTGGATCGTGTGTGACGCCCTTAGAGGGAGGGGGGGGGGTGAATAAGGGTGTGTTTAAAATATAATTTTTACTTAATAATTTTTTAAACAGATTTTACTTTTCTAAAAAAAATTACTTATAAACAATTTCAAACCAATGTAATTTTTGTTTTAAACCAAACACAAATTTCTAAGTTAAAGATTAAGCTGCCAAATTTGCAATTAATGAAAGAAGCATAATTATATTAATCATGAAATTTACATACAATAAAATGATCTTAACAATGCTTAAGATCAATGCACAAATATGATAATATAAATTTCACTAATTTTGATTTTACCAATCCTTCTCCCAAGGATCGGAAGGCTATCACTTGTCTCTCCCTAGATCAAGCCCAAGCCTACCCTCTAGATCTTCCCAAGATCTAGACGTAGCACACAAGGCCACGATTTCCTACCAAGCCACGCAAGGACTTGGACGCTCCGCACAAGGAAGCGATTTTCCCCTAAGCCGCGCAAGGACTTAGATGCCGCACGCAAGACGATGATTTCTCTACCAATACAAAGTTGAATGTAAATGAATGAAAATACAAAGTCAAGTGAAGAACTCCCTAGAAAATCAGATCTCTGAAAGGAGGGTTGAAGCCTCGAGATGATCGTTGATGTAGAACGCGTCCGATCTCGTCTTCAATCTCAATCCTTCTAGCACAAATGGGAGTTGATGGAGTTCTGGAGCTTTCTGGTTCGAATGCACTCTGGAAGAAGGTCTGGAAATCTCAAGAACTGAATTCCACGAAGTTTTGAACTCTTTTAAGAAAAAGAGTTGTCTCCATGCGATAGCTACTGTCGCCGGAATCAGATATCTCCAGAGGCTGCCACGTGTCCCACTAAAACGAAGTTTCTGCGTGGTGTTGAGGTCGTGGTTGAGACGTGGGCTGTCGGATATCCGATAGCACTGTCGGATATCCGATAGCTCTTAACCGTTGCGGAGAGATCAAATAAATGCGCTGTCGGAAATCCGATAGGGCTGTCGGAAATCCGATAGCTCAAATTTCTGGAAAATGTCATTTTGCTCCAATTGAAAACATGTTATTCTTGCACCTGTTATCTGCACACCATTAATCAAAAATAGGATCAAATACATTCGGGATTTGTTATTCTCAAACCGGACGAGTGCGGAACGCATGCTCCAACAATCTCCCCATTTTGATAATAACAAATCCTTATAAAAAGAAATCGAATAAATCCTATAGAGATAGTGAAAAATACATTATGTTTGTACAAGTGTGAACGTAAGATCTACATGATCTTCCCCTTAATATGATCTCCCCCTTAATATTAGCTCCGTTTAAAAATATTCTCCCCCTACATATAAACTCCCCTACATATATGCTTACTGAATTAATTTAGTATTTTAAGTGATTTAAGTGATTTCTTATTATCTTCTCCCCCTTTGATATTATCAAAAGATGTTAATAGATTCGAGGAAAGAGGATTATAGAGAGCTTTTAGAAAATTAGAAAGAATATAGGAAAAAATTGGAGTATACTAGCGGAAGCTTTGTAATTGATAGAATATTGAGATAAGGAATCATAGAGATGAGGCTAAGCATTCTAGTAATGTGTTATAATGTATAGAAGCAAATATACATAACCATGATGAGATTCAATTTCAATTATCAGAGAGAGACACACGAGGATATAGAATATTGAATCGTTTCGGTCCAATTCTCATAAGAAGAAATTTTATAAATAACAATGAAGTGTAGTAGTGAGACTTTGAGAAAGAATACATATGAATATACTTAAAATATACATGACCATGGAATTGGTAAACATAACATAAATATACATAAAGCCCATACTTTTGAACCAGAAACTTTGCAAATGAACATAAAAGGACCATTTTGTTTTTGCAAGACACTTTACAATTCTTTCCAAGGTGCTTAACCTCACAATGCTCATTAAGACTTATCAGGAGGCTAAGTAGTGCTTGGTAGAGGATCCTTTTCAATTTTTTTATGCTTTCAACATTTTTGGCAAAATGAATGTTTTGCATTTGAATTTTCCTCCTTTTTTTTGTTTTGAGGATTCATAGATGTGAAGGATCTCCGAATTCACTTGCATGCCATAAATGGTAAAATTTGAATAAGTGCAAAGTATCAAAGGTGAAGGTGACATTTATGAAATGTATTGTGTTATGTTCGATCAATCATGATGTATGTATAAAATAAATTTCATTAACATGTATTACCAAAGTAAGTGTTTGTGATTGCTCATTGCCATAGATAAAAGATTTCTTATACTTAGAGGCATGCGAAAACAATTCGTAATTACTATATGAAAGTGTCATCACAATGATAAGTTAAGATTGAACAGCTTAATCATGTGGTAAGCTATTGTTTTGAATAATAACAAGAAGAATCCTTTATGCAAGATACAAAAAAATCTCATATGAACATTTATAGAATCAGGTATTGAACAAACTAGTGTAAAATAGAATTTGATATTCCTGAAAGCAGTGGACGGAGGAAGACAGTAGTAAGGAGATCAGATT
This sequence comes from Dactylorhiza incarnata, assembly GCA_033032865.1. Taxonomy (NCBI): domain Eukaryota; kingdom Viridiplantae; phylum Streptophyta; class Magnoliopsida; order Asparagales; family Orchidaceae; genus Dactylorhiza; species Dactylorhiza incarnata. The sequence continues at coordinate 7,985,868 of JAWHQI010000003.1, forward strand.
TTGATATTCCTGAAAGCAGTGGAGCAGGTAGTCGGAATGAGGAGGAGTCGGATTGAAACAGAGTTCTGAGGGATATCGCCATCCAACAGCTTACTGTCGCCATCCGACAGCTGCCCAGCCTAGATCTCTTCCTAATTTTGTGAACTTCTATTTTGAGACTTTTTAAGTACCCTTTTATTAAAATTCTGTAATAATTTTTAAGATTTGGACATGATTGATGTGGTGAATGTTTATGTTAACATTTAGTTTTTCTTTTTAAAATGTAAGGCTATTGTGATGTTTTCAATTTTTTATAGGTTTTAAGTAGTGATATAATCATTGTGAAATGTCTAGGATTCCCAATTCTAGCCCAAGCATAGAAAAATGGGAATCCGGTAACGGTTTAGTGAATATATCCGCTAGTTGATTTTCCGTGCCTATAAAGTTGATTTTTATATTACCCTTCTTAATATGATCCCTTATAAAATGATGTCGGACATCTATATGCTTAGATCTAGAGTGTAATACGGGATTATTAGTTAAGTCTATAGCACTTTTATTATCACACTTTAATTCTACACGACTTTGTTGCATGCCAAAGTCTTCTAATGTTTGTGACATCCAAAGAGCTTGGGCACAACAACTACCTAGTGCAATATATTCGGCCTCGGTAGTAGAGAGGGCAACAGAATTCTGTTTCCTACTCGACCATGAAATAAGTGAAGGGCCGATAAAATGACAAGTGCCACTAGTGCTTTTCCTATCTAAAGAACATCCCGCATAATCTGAATCCGAAAAGCCATGTAAAATAAAGGAATCATTATGAGGATACCATAATCCTAATTTAGATGTTCCTATAAGATATCGAAAGATGCGTTTCACCGCTTTTAAATGTGACTCTTTAGGATTAGCCTGAAATCTAGCACATAAACAAACGGCAAACATAATGTAAGGTCTAGAGGCGGTTAAATACAATAAAGATCCTATCATACTTCTATAAAGGGTTTGCTCAATTGAAATACCACTTTCATCTTTTCCTAATTTTAGTGAAGTACTCATAGGAGTGTTTGCATGCTTAAGATTTTCAAATCCAAATCTTTTTAACATATCATGAATATATTTGGATTGACATATAAAGATACCATCATGTTTTTGTGTAATTTGAAAACCTAGAAAATATGAAAGTTCTCCTACCATGCTCATTTCAAATTCATTTTTCATAATTTGAACTATTTCATTACACAACACTTCATTAGTGGCTCCAAAAATAATATCATCAACCTAAATTTGCAAAATAACTAAATCATGATCAATTTGCTTAATGAAGAGTGTAGAATCGGCACTTCCTATTTTATAATCATGCTTTAACAAATATTGAGTTAATCGATCATACCAAGCACGAGGCGCTTGTTTTAATCCATAAAGCGCTTTATCTAATTTATAAATATAATTTGGATATTTCTCATTTATAAAACCAGGGGGTTGTTCTACATAAACCTCTTCTTTTATATACCTGTTTAAAAATGCAGTTTTGACATCCATTTGAAATAATTTAAATCTTTTAAAACAAGCAAATGCAAGAAATATCCTAACCGCTTCTAATCTTGCTACGGGTGCAAAAGTTTCATCAAAATCCACCCCTTCAATTTGTGCATAACCTTTTGCAACTGATCTGGCTTTATTTCTAATAATTCTAGATTCACTATCCAATTTATTTTTGAAAATCCACTTAACTCCAACGACAGGATGATTTTTGGGTCGTTCTACAAGATTCCAAACCTTATTACGTTCAAATTGATTAAGTTCTTCATTCATAGCTAAAAACCAAAATTCATCATTTAAAGCGGTGGAAACATCTTTTGGTTCTATTTCAGAGACAAAACAAAGGTTTGAAAATAAAACATGTAACGATGAACGAGTACTAACCCCTTTTTGTGGATCTCCAATGATAAGCTCCTTTGGATGATCCTTTGAAAATCTCAATTCACTGGGAGGCACATATTCTTCTCTTTCTTCTCCTTCTCTATCTTCTTCTCTTTCTCCTTCTCTCTCTTCTTATTTTTCTTCTTCATTTTCTCCAAGTTCTTCATCATCATTCTCCACCGAAGGAAGGGGTTCATCTTCTTTTCCTGTGATTTTCTTTTCTACACATGAAACAAACTCATCAAACCTAACATGAATAGATTCTTCAACTATTTTTGTTCTTTTATTAAAAATTCTATAAGCTTTACTAGTTGAAGAATAGCCAATAAAAATACCTTCATCACATTTTTCATCAAATTTTCCTAAGGAATCTTTAGAATTCAAAATAAAACATTTACACCCAAAAACTTTGAAATAAGAAACATTTGGTTTTTTACTAAAAATTAATTCATAAGGAGTTAATTTTAAAATAGGGCGAAGCATTACTCTATTAATTACATAACATGCCGTACTAACCGCTTCAGCCCAAAAAGATTTTGGTAATTTAAACTCAGATAGCATCGTACGGGCTAACTCTTGAAGAGTTCTATTTTTCCTCTCCACTACTCCATTTTGCTGTGGTGTGCGTGGAGCGGAAAATTCGTGTTTAATTCCTAACTCCGTACAAAAAGAAATAAACTTTTCATTTTCAAATTCTCCTCCATGATCCGATCGTATGCGTTTAATTTTTAACTCAAATTCATTTTGAATACGCAAACATAATTTTGAAAATTCTGAAAATGCATCGGATTTGGAGGTTAGAAATAAAGTCCAACAAAAACGAGAATAATCATCGATTAATACAAATGTATATTTTCTACCTCCTAAGCTAGAAATTCCAATTGGCCCAAATAAATCCATATGTATTAATTGAAGTGGCCTAGTGGTAGAAATAATATTTTTACTTTTAAAGGATGATTTTGAAAATTTTCCTTTTTGGCAAGGCACACATAGTGAAGAAGATAAATTTCCATTTAACAATGGTAAACCTTTAATTAATATATCTTTTGAAAGTTTTGTAATTAACTTGGCACTAGTATGTCCAAGTCGCCTATGCCATAATTCTAATTCATCATTTTTTGATAAAAAACATTTTAAAGTAGAATTTGAAAAATCAAGAAATTTAATCATATATACATTATGACATTTAGGTGCGGTAAAAACAATTTCATTTGTTTTAGAATTAATAATTTTGCACAAATTTGTAGAAGATTCAAATAAAATATTTAAACCCTTATCACATAATTGACTAATAGAAATCAAATTATGCTTTAATCCTTCTACAAATAGAACATTTGAAATTGAAAAATTTTCTTTACCCACAACTCCGATGCCGATGATTTTTCCCTTTCCATCATCTCCGAATGTAACAACTCCTCCTTTCTTCATCTCCAGGCTAAGGAATTTCTCTTTATTGCCCGTCATGTGCTTTGAACAACCCGAGTCCAAGTACCACACGTCTTCTTTGTCCTTAGCCTTCCAAAACACCTAGAAAGAAGAGGTGAGTAAAGATCTGGTTACCCAAGTGGTTCTACCCATAGTATAGGTAGAAGCCTTAGGCACCCAGATTTGTTTAATTTTACTTTTTCCTTTCCTCCAGCAAGAGTCTGTAGTGTGACCAAATCTATTGCATTTGGCACATGTAATGTATTGAGATGAGTATAACTTTTCTGGACTTTTACTGGATGAGGATGCAGTATTAGACAATTTATTAACTTCAGAATTTGTAAAAATAGATTTTCTGGACTTTTCACTGTCGCCGACGACAGTGGTTGTCGCCGGGCGATAACTTCCTGACGTGTATCCGAGTCCAAACCTTCCAGATCCATGGCGTTGGTATCCTAAGATCATATCCAGTGATCTTCGGCCCATTCCAATTTTTTTCATGGCTAGTGTTAAGTCATGAATCTGGTTTCTCATTTCTGTATTCTCGGATACTAGATTTACGCATCTACGTTCAAAAGATTTCTTTCCCTCATGGACTTTGGAAATTGAAGATTTCAGATCTCTCTCTAAAATCTCATTCTTTTTAGTAAGAATTTTTATTGTAGAATGAGATTTGGAAAGAGATTCTTCAAGTTCTTTAATTCTTCCCAAAAAGTGATCACACTCTTGGCAAAAAATATCTCTTTTTCCAATAGTCTTAATTTCATTTAACAATTTTTTGTTTTCTTTAAGCAAAATTTCATTTTCAGATTTAAGAAGATCATTATCTTTTAAACTCTTTTCAAAAAATTTGCAAGTCTTTAAAAATTCAGAAAATAATTCATCGTAGGTTGGAGGAGTTACCTCAGTGTCACTTTGGACACTGCATTCGTCATCAGATATGACGCTCTTTCCCATTAAGCACATGTTGGCCTCCTCTTCTTTACTTGAACTTGAACTGCTTGCATCCTCAGAAGTAGTATCATCCCATGTTTTTGCCTTCAACACCTTCTTCGACCCTTTGTGCTTCTTTTCTTTAAGTTCTTTTAAGTACTTTGGACACTTGCTTCGGATGTGTCCTAACTTCTTGCAGTGATAGCACTCCGGTGGTGGTCTCTCTTCCTCCTCATCGCCTTCCTTTCCTTTTTTCTTCCTAAACGTCTCCTTCTTAAAATACTTCTTAAACGAATTCCTCCTCTCTGGATTTTTCATAAATTTTCTAAATTTTCTAACAAATAAACTTTCCTTATCTTCTTCTTCCTCCTCAGAATCACTAGTTTCTTCCTTCTTAGATCTTAGAGCCAATCCCTTCTTCCTTGGCTCCATATACTCTTGTTGTTGAATTTTCAATTCAACTTCATGAGTTTTCAAGTTCCCAATGAGGCTCTCCAATTGTAAGGTCTTAAGATCATGTGACTCAGAAATTGCAGTCACTTTAGGATTGAACTTCGGGGGAAGTGATCTTAAGATTTTCCTTACTAAGTCTCCATTTGAGAACACCTTTCCTAGCACCTTTGAGTCGTTCACGATTTTTGTGAATCGTGTGTACATTGTATCAATCTCTTCATCTACCTCCATTTTGAACCTTTCAAATTCAGACTCCAGTTGAAATAGCTTTGAATCCTTTACCTGCGAAGTACCTTCATGAGTAATTTCTAAAAGATTCCAAATATCAAAAGCAGTATGACAAGCACAAACTCTATTAAATTCAGTGCGATCTAGTGCGCAAAATAAAGCATTCATGGCTTTTGCATTGTTCTTACATTTTAATTTATCATTGTCATCCCACTTGTCTTTGGGTTTATCCATAGTTACATCTCCTACAACAAATGTTGGAGAAGTGTAACTAGATTCTACCATATTCCAGACTTCTATATCTAGCGCAATTAGAAAACAACGCATACGTGTTTTCCAATAATTATAGTCTGTGCCCGTGAATAAAGGTGGTCTACTTATGCCTTGCCCCTCAACAAACGCATGATCGTTGTGCGTCATTACTCCCGGTGGTAAAACCGTTTTGGAGTAACATCCCTCTGATACCACTTGTTGGATCGTGTGACGCCCTTAGAGGGGGGGGGGGGGGGTGAATAAGGGTGTGTTTAAAATGTAATTTTTACTTAATAATTTTTTAAACAGATTTTACTTTTCTAAAAAAAAAATTACTTATAAACAATTTCAAACCAATGTAATTTTAGTTTTAAACCAAACACAAATTTCTAAGTTAAAGATTAAGCAACCAAATTTGCAATTAATGAAAGAAGCATAATTATATTAATCATGAAATTTACATATAATAAAATGATCTTAACAATGCTTAAGATCAATGCACAAATATGATAATATAAATTTCACTACTTTTGATTTTACCAATCCTTCTCCCAAGGATCGGAAGGCTATCACTTGTCTCTCCCTAGATCAAGCCCAAGCCTACCCTCTAGATCTTCCCAAGATCTAGACGTAGCACACAAGGCCACGGTTTCCTACCAAGCCACGTAAGGACTTGGACGCTCCGCACAAGGAAGCGATTTTCCCCTAAGCCGCGCAAGGACTTAGACGCCGCACGCAAGACGATGATTTCTCTACCAATACAAAGTTGAATGTAAATGAATGAAAATACAAAGTCAAATGAAGAACTCCCTAGAAAATCAGATCTCTGAAAGGAGGGTTGAAGCCTCGAGATGATCATTGATGTAGAAACGCGTCCGATCTCGTCTTCAATCTCAATCCTTCTAGCACAAATGGGAGTTGATGGAGTTCTGGAGCTTTCTGGTTCGAATGCACTCTGGAAGAAGGTCTGGAAATCTCAAGAACTGAATTCCACGAAGTTTTGAACTCTTTTAAGAAAAAGAGCTGTCGCCATCTGATAGCTACTGTCGCCGGAATCCGATATCTCCAGAGGCTGCCACGTGTCCCACTAAAACGAAGTTTCTGCGTGGTGTTGAGGTCATGGTTGAGACGTGGGCTGTCGGATATCCGATAGCACTGTCGGATATCTGTTAGCTAAGGTAACTGTTGCACGTCCTGGCGTTATTGGAAGATCGTGGGCTGTCGCCATCCGTTAGCGATATCGGAAATCCGATAGCTCTTAACCGTTGCGCAGAGATCAAATAAACGCGCTGTCGGAAATCCGATAGGGCTGTCGGAAATCCGATAGCTCAAATTTCTGGAAAATGTCATTTTGCTCCAATTGAAAACATATTATTCTTGCACCTGTTATCTGCACACCATTAATCAAAAATAGGATCAAATACATTCGGGATTTGTTATTCTCAAACCGGACGAGTGCGGAACGCATGCTCCAACAGAATGCTCATCAATCGAGGAGGGATTGAAGGATCAATTGCATTAAATCTCCATGAATGCTCTCTTTCTCTCTCCGATTTGGGAGAAACCTCCATTTTCTCTCTCCTAATCACCAAATACAGAACTTAAGTGGTAATTTCAGTAATTACTAGGCCCACTAGATGGCGGACCTCTTTAGTTGGGCCTAGCCCAAGTGGATTGGGCTTGATTAGGTTAAATTAGGGTAATTTGCCCTAAATTAAGCTTGAGTTGACTTTGGTCATATTGACCAATTGGGTTGACCCCAAAGGGTGGCTTGGGATCCATTGGCTTCCATTGGTATATCTAGGGTCAATTTGGCAAGGTTAGAGTGAATTGCCCCTTATTAGGACACTTTGACCAAATTAGGGTTAAGGTTGACTTTAGTCAAATTGGCCTCTTAGGTTGACCCCAATGGGTCCCTAGGGCTCCAAGGAGACCCCTAATGGGTTAGGGATGCTATGGTGGGGTCAAGGTTCAAGGTGGGGCCCTAAAGTCCAACCCTAGGCTTGGTATCTGAAAATTGCTATTTGCAGACCACTTGGGTTTTCTCCTTCCCACCTATGTTCACAAGGTCTTGAGCTCTTCCTATGGTTTTTTCATGACCTAGTCATGACAAAATCAACTTAGGGGTCTAGTTGTTTGGGGGATGTTACAGTATGGATGCTAAGCGAGATCGCTTGGAGACTGAAGTATTCGTGTAGATGATGAGCAAGGTCACCGAATCTTTCCTTGCTTTGATACCGTGTGAAAACAAGAACAACTTGAGGGCAATTGAGAATAATAACAATTATTTTATTTCCAAAAAATCTATCTATTATGTGGGGGAACCCCTCTTTATATAGAAATGAGGAGGTGATGGAATTTACAATATATAGTGTGGGACTAAATACAATTGCAGAATACACCCGGAGTGTCCTCCAGATCACCATGTAGCAACCGCCAGGAAGAATCTACCAGAGCACCATGTGCGAATACACTAATAGTTTCCGCCTATGCTTCCAAACTCCAATAGCCTAAGTATTTGTGGTTGGTACCATTGTCCATGCGTACACTATGCGGACACAGTGTGGATTCTCAACAAGCATCCGCCCATACACCATGCTCTAACAACAATAATCATGGAACATTCAGTTCCGCAAACAAGCAATTATTTTCATTCATAAGTGGACATTCATCTCAAATTTATCCATTTAGGTTAACACACTATATGTGCACTCCACCCCTTAAAAAGATTCATCAATGAATCTAAAGACTACAGATCGACGCCCTAAAGTCCGATACCAAATTGTAACATTCCACATATATAAATAATATCACATGGGTCCAGCCGAAACCCCACAACATACTATATAAACAAGCTAAATATTACAAAGAAGCACATAAGTAAATCTAACCAAAGAGTATAAGAAATAGAAGAAGCTTAGCAATATAGTATGAATGTCCAAAATTATTAATAGGAATGCAAACAAGGTTTGGATTTAAGGCCTTACATCACAATGAATATAGTGTATCAATGTAAACATGCAAGTACAATGATTTATTCATCGATTCGCAAGCCGGAATGGGAAAAAGCAATAAATGAGTGATTATCCTCTGTATTGGTATCTTTGGGCTTTAGGCCCACTAAATACCACTGCGCACTATAGAACCCGCACCAAACACAAGTTGGGGAAAATGATATGGTCAATAAATTAGCTGACACAACCACGTAATGATCCCTCCCCGATCATCCTAGCAGACTACGGGCCGGGTCACCACAACCTGCAAGTATGTCATAACATGTAATATGTATCAAATTGAAAGTACATCTAAGCTACACATGGTGAATGCTCAAGCATAATCAAACTTCTAGGTTGAGCATATAAAAATGGTGAACCTGGGTATGCAAATTATGATAGTTTGGTTTACTCGAAGGTTCGTCGGAACCGCTTATTACCACATCGCATGAAGATAACAAAGCAATCACATAATCATCACAGGGCTTATGGGTACTCATGATGACCACACCAATTCATGAACTCATGACACGTACCCAAACTCCTAACATTTAACGGGTATGGCGTCAGTATCTTACTAACGACCCAACAACCACTGCCCTTCTATCATAACTATTCCAATCATGTGTGTGTGTGTGACGACATCGTGAGTAAAGTCCCTTGACCTTCACGACGACATTATACAAGACGTACATATTGTTGAAATCGGAGTACAGACCTCGACGTTCGAAAGGGGAATGCAGCTAACCCTTACTTGACCCGAGCTAGAACCCTTGACCAATTGCTAAGAACCGAAAGGCCTTGCCCTTGAAGAACACTTGAGTCCAAAAATGAACCCCTTAAGCTGCAGCGTGGAGGTCCCCCACACACCCGGAAGCTCACAAAGAACTTCCCCTCCCAAGCCAATGCTGAGCCTGGGCACCTAGGAGGGCACTATGGATAAACTCACCACCAACCTTCACTGACAAAGGAGGAAGGGGGGGGGGGGGGGGGGGGGGGGGGGGGGTAGTGCTTGCTCACAAGATACACGCGAGGGAGAGGAGAGTCCCACCCTTCCCAAGGTGCCCATGGGGGTCTATTTATAGACTTCCCAAAATTGGGTTGCAGATAGCCAAAATTCTAATATCCGCAGCTTAACGACGAACCTGAACGACCAGAACTGGAGGAGGGGCGAGTGGAGAACGAGACGTCCACTCCCCCCTTATTGGGGTCGAATTAGTGGACCGAGGTCCACCACCCTGACTGGGCGAGTGGACCTCACGGTCCACTCAACCCTCCGGGCGAGTGGACCCTTGGTCCACTCTCCCAGCTGCATAGGGTGAGTGGACCACAGGTCCACTCGCCTACACCCTTGGGCTAGGGTCCACTCGCCCCCCACTCGGGCGAGTGGACCAATGGTCCACTCGCCCGGGGCCTTGGGCGAGTGGATCCAAAGTCCACTCGTCCAAGGAAGTCTGCCCCCCCCCCCCCCCCGACTTTCTCTTTTTTGTCTAGACGACCTCCGACGGGTCGTTCAACTGCGCCCCCTAGCAGCACCAGGCCACGTCAGCTCGGCAAATATGAGGGTTGTACACAATCCCCGCTCTTTTTGAGCTTGTCTCAAGCTTAGAAAGAAAGTCCAACCCACCTATTTGACGAGTAGGTGGGGCCTTAGGGGAATCTATGGAGGTCCCTGCCAACGGGTTACTCTTGTCGAGCTTATCAGTTGAACTTAACTTGAGGCGGAAGGCAAACCTTTCTCCACTTAACAACCCTCCTGTGAGCCGAGCTCAACTGGAGGTGGAGAAAGCTCAACACCTTAGGTCGAGCTAAACTTGATCTGAGGTGGAGAAATCATAACACCTCTAGTCGAGTCAAACTCAACCTAAGGTGGAAGGCGAACCTTTCTCCACTTAACAACCCTCCTGTGAGTGGAGAAAGCTCAACACCTTAGGTCAATCTAAACTCGACCTGAGGTGGAGGAAAACTCAACACCTCTAGTCGAGCCGAACTCGACCTGAGGTGGAGGGGTCTCAACATCTCTCGGCGAGTCGAACTCAACCTGAGATGTAGGGGACTCAACATATCTGGTCGAGCCTAACTCAACCTGACATGCAGGGGAACTCAACATCTCTAGTTGAGTCAAACTCAACCTGATATGAAGGGGAACTCAACATCTCTAGTTGAGTCGAACTCATCCTGAGATGGAGGGAACTCAACATCTCTAGTTGAGTCGAACTCAACCTGAGATGGAGGGGACTCAACATTTCTAGTTGAGTCGAACTCAACCTGAGATGGAGTAAAACTCAACATCTCTAGTTGAGTAGAACTCTAACCTGAGATGGAAGGGACTCAACATCTCTCGGCGAGTCGAACTCAACCTGAGATGGAGGGAACTCAACATCTCTAATTGAGTCGAACTCAACCTGAGATGGACGGTACTCAACATCTCTAGTTGAGTCGAACTCAACCTGAGATGGAAGGGACTCAACATTTCTCGGCGAGTCGAACTCAACCTAAGATGGAGGGGACTCAACATCTCTAGTCGAGCCGAACTCAACCTGAGATGGAGGGAACTCAACATCTCTAGTTGAGTCGAACTCAACCTGAGATGGAGGGGAACTCAACATCTCTAGTTGAGTCGAACTCAACCTGAGATGGAAGGGACTCAACATCTCCCGGCGAGTCGAACTCAACCTGAGATGGAGGGAACTTAACATCTCTAGTTGATTCGAACTCAACCTGAGATGGAAGGGACTCAACATCTCTAGTTGAGTCGAACTCAACCTGAGATGGAAGGGACTCAACATCTCTCGGCGAGTCGAACTCAACCTGAGATGGAGGGGACTCAACATCTCTAGTCGAGCCGAACTCAACCTGAGATGGAGGGAACTCAACATCTCTAGTTGAGTCAAACTCAACCTGAGATGGAGGGGAACTCAACATCTCTAGTTGAGTCGAACTCAACCTGAGATGGAAGGGACTCAACATCTCTCGGCAAGTCGAACGCAACCTGAAATGGAGGGAACTGAGCACTGGCCCGGAATAACTGAGGGTGGAGAACTTCAACACTTCCTAGGGGCTTAGCTCACCTAGAGGCGGAGGAATTCAACACATCCCCAGACCGACTTCTCTTCTCGGAGCCTTACTAACCCAAACAAATCTACTCGACGAGCCTCCCAGCGACCAACATCAACAAGCCCGGGCGAGTGGTCTCCATTCGAGGACTCGACCTAAAACGAATCTACCCGACAAGCCTCCCAACGACCAGCATCAACAAGCCCGGGCGACTGGTCTCTAGTCGTGGACTCGACCTAAAACAAATCTACCTGACAAGCCTCCCAGCGACTAGCATCAACAAGCCCGGGAGAGTGGTCTCCAACTCAAGGACTCAACATAAAATGAATCTACCCGACAAGCCTCCCAGCGACCGGCATCAACAAATCAGGGTGAGTGGTCTCCAGTCGAGGACTCAACCTAAAATAAATCTACCCGACGATCCTCCCAGCGACCGACATCAACAAGCCCGGGCGAGTGGTCTCCAATCGAGGACTCGACCTAAAACGAATCTACCCGACGAGCCTCCCAGCGACCGAAATCAACAAGACCGGGCGAGTGGTCTCCAGTCGAGGACTCGAACTAAAACGAATCTACCCGACGAGCCTCCCAGCGACCAGCATCAACAAGCCAAGGTGAGCGGTCTCCAGTCGAGGACTCGACCTAAAACGAATCTACCCGACAAGCCTCCCAGCGACCGACATTAACAAGCCTGGGCGAGCGGTCTCCAGTCGAGGACTCGAACCAAAACGAATCTACCCGACAAGCCTCCCAGCGACCGGCATCAACAAGCCCGGGCGAGTTGTCTCCAGTCGAGGACTCGACCTAAAACGAATCTACCTGACGAGCCTCCCAGCGACCAACATCAACAAGCCCAGACGAGTGGTCTCCAGTCGAGGACTCGACCTAAAATGAATCTACCCGACGAGCTTCCCAGCGACCGACATCAACAAGCCCGGGTGAGTGGTCTCCATTCGAGGACTCGGCCTAGATGTTATCTTTAACTACTTTCGATACATTATAAATAAATTACATACCATTACAATGCACTTCCTTGCGCTTACTCGGCCACATGCACATTGGCCATCTCCTTCATCACTTCCTCCATCTCCTCAGCTTCCTCCTGGTCCTTCCAGGTAAAGATGTATCCTCTCTGTCGGGGTTCTTCATCCTTCCCCTACCTCCAGAAACTCTGGGCATGTGGTTGTTGCGTGACCCTCCTGCTGGTGGTAGTCACAGTACGACAATGCCATCATCCTTGCTTCCTTCCCTGTGCGACCCCTTTTCTTATTTCCTCTTTTTCGGCCAATCGTCATGGTCTGCAGGGGTTGGGGTTGCAATGGCCTTGGGTCCGGCTGCCACCCTCCTGGGTAGATCCATCCATGCCCCCCTGAAAGTTTCCTCTCCCTTGGAAATGGCCTTTTCCTTGGCCTTGAGGGGGTCCTCAGCCTCCAGGTCGGTCGGGCGACTGGTGGTTGAAACCCCCAACCTTGCTCCTGCCCAACGAGGGGGGGGGGGGGGGGGGTCCCTGGTCCCCCTGACTTCTTGCTTCCTCCTTCCTCTTCCCTCCTTGCTCTTTCTTTTATTCCTTCTTCTCCTCCTCCGTCCCTTGGCTAACTTTCCCATGAACTCCTAGTTGGTGGCCTCGCAATCGATTTCTCGAGCAGCTCGCTCCATTAGCCCCTTGAAGGACAGAGGGGGGTCTCGAGTCAGGCTCATCCTGAACATCCCCTGCTGTAGCCTGAGGGTAAAGGCCAACTGCAGGGTGTGCCCGGGCACCTCGTTGAAGAGGAGGACTTCTTCTTGGAATCGATCCACATAGCTTCGCAACATCTCTCCCTGCCTTTGCCGAATTAAGAACAGGGCCTCCGCCCCCTTCCTCCTCTTCTTCGAGGTGGAGAACCTCAACAAGAAGATTCGACGGAGGTCCTCGAAGCTGTAGATAGAACCTGATGGGAGATGGTGGAACCAATATCTCGCCTTTCCCTTGAAAGTGACGACGAAGAGCTTACACCTGAAAGAGTCCATCATATGCCTGATTGAGACCATGTCTTCAAACCACTGGAGGTGCTGGAGAGGGCCATCCTTGCCAGTGTAGTAAGACATGTCAGGTTCACTGAATCCGTCTGGAACTGGAGATGAGGTAATCAGCCCGCAGAAGGGACTCCCCCTCCTCACTGGCGAGTCGAAGGCATTCTCCCTACCTCCTCTCTGGGGTAGCCGGTTCCAGGAGTGCTGTTGAAAAGCACTCACGCTTGGAGGCTCAAACCTTCCTCTGAGGCTAGCCCCTTCCCTCGTCGACATGCTTGCCCTATCTCCATCTTAGATGGTGAGGCGAGCAGAGGTGCAGGTGGCGTCGAGCACTCACCCGAAGGGGGGAGTGCGGCCCACAAGAGCTCCAGGATCGACTTCCTGAACTCCTCAAAGTCACCTTTCTTTACGTACTCACTGGTAGGGGGTGAGTCCCCCAGCTCATCGTTTTCAGCCATGAGACTTGCTCAGATCTTTCCGAACTAGCTGCTTCTACGCTCACCGCACCAGAATGTTGAAACCAGAGAACGGGTCTCGACATTCGAAAGGGGGATGCATCTAACCCTTACTTGACCCGAGCTAGAACCCTTGACCAGTTGCTAAGAACCGAAAGACCTTGCCCTTGAAGAACACTTAAGTCAAAAAACGAACCCCTTAAGCTGCAGCATGGAGGCCCCACCACACACTCGGAAGCTCACAAAGAACTTCCCCTCGCAAGCCAATGCTGAGCCTGGGCACCTAGGAGGGCCCTATGGATCACCTCACCACCAACCTTCACTGACAAAGGAGGGGGGGAGGGGTAGTGCTTGCTCACAAGATACACGCGATGGAGAGGAGAGTCCCACCCTTCCCAAGGTGCCCATGGGGGTCTATTTATAGACTTCCCAAAATTGGGCTGCGGATAGCCAAAATTCTACTATACGCAGCTCAACCACGAACCTGAACGACCAGAACTGGAGGAGGGGCGAGTGGAGAATGAGACGTCCACTCCCCCCTTGCCGGGGTCGAATGAGTGGACCGAGGTCCACCACCCTGACTATGCGAGTGGACCTCACGGTCCACTCAAACCTCTGGGCGAGTGGACCCTTGGTCCACTCGCCCAGCTGCCTGGGCGAGTGGACCATAGATCCACTCGACCATACCCTTGGGCGAGTGGACCCTAGGTCCACTCACCCCCCCCCCCCCCCCCCCCACCACCACTCGGGCGAATGGACCAATGGTCCACTCGCCTGGGGCCTTGGGTGAGTGGACCAAAGGTCCACTAGTCCAAGGAAGTCTGCCCCCCCCCCCCCCCAGCTTTCTCTTTTCGGTCTAGACAACCTCTGACGGGTTGATCGACTGCGCCCCCTAGCTGCACCGGGCCACATCAGCTCGGCAAATATGAGGGTTGTACACCTATGCCTCAACCATGATTATCCAATTCGTATACGACGGCTTTGAATATAGTCCCTAACCTTCGCGACGATGCTACACACAAAGAACCCGACCTCGTTACATTCTTAACACAATTATATGTGTGGCAACACATGAAGACCCTAACACTGATCCTACGACAACATCATACGCAAACCCCAAAGTCATGACATTTCAAACAACCTATTTACTAGCTTATGCAGTTTTGTAACATCACAGTCAAGTAATATAAACATGGGCACGCTCGACCACATTCCCACATTCACGGTCGGCGGATATCAATATAGTATAACCCACCTCACCCCGTGGTACCAAAATTTACAGTTTTAACGGTTTACCAAGGATGCTATCTTGAATACATTACATGACCATGCCACACTCACGGTCATTGAACTACGATCATTCCCCAATCGTTTTTTAAGCCATGGAACCCGTTGAAGGCCAATTTGGAGGCCGGCAACCTAGGATTTTCACTATGAATATTATGTATTTCCAAGTCCCCAAACCCTGCATAAGATACGACGCATTTCTCAGTGAAATTCTCCAGCACGCATACTAGGTCAAACCTAAATGCAACGTCATACAAATCATCACCGATTTGGGCCTATGCCCACTCGTAGGCTTCACATACAATGAAAAAATCCACAACGATTGCCAGATTTCTAATGCATTTAAATGTCAGGGATGCAATCTGCTAATTAGCAGAGGACACTCTTCCTATGAGAGCAAATCAAAATAAAATGGACAACTATCGTCCTAAGACAGAGGAGAAGCATCGTTACCTTCTATGCTCATTGCAGCACCATGCAAACTTTAAAAGAAAGGGATGGAGTTGATCGCAATGAACTCCTCTCCACAAATTAGGCCTCGGATCGAAGTTTGGAGCTCTGGAGCACCTCTAATGGCGGATTCTACTTCCAATCCCTCCTCCTTTCTCTCCTCTTTCTCACACCTAGGTGAGAGAAGAAACCAAGCGAAATGAGACTCAAATTAGCTCATTAGAGACCTAATAGCAACGGGAAAAGGTCCTGACCGTCCGATCTCAAAACCCCACATCGAACGGCTCAAAATTCATGTTTAAAACGAGTTCACGGCCCTGTACCCGACTTTAGACACTGCAGTGTGACATGCCTTGTAGCTCTCGGGATAAAATCCCTGGACACAGTTTGAAACTGGGTGTGTACACGCCCTGGGACACGGCCATTTCGCTGGCCATGTAGCCCTACACGACAACCTACACGCTCGTGTACAACAAATCTCCCAACCGTGTACGGCTCGGGATGGAGGCATGTCAAGCTAGGCATCAACACGGTCGTGTTCCCGAGCGTGTCAACCTACACGGCTACTAACCAAGCCATGTAAATTGAATCCTCCTACCAGTGTAGCTCTCCACAAGAAGGGTTCATTTACTCCGCCATGTACAAAAAAATTCATGTAGGATATATAATAAAGGGTACTACATAGTACATACTAAAAGCAAATAATGCAAAAGAGAACATGAGCCATACTCAGCTATGCTATTAGGAACATGTCACATGGCAAAGTAGGTCTTGGAATATCTGCACATCCAATACAAGGCTTTAGCACACAGTTCCGTAACAGTAATCCACTGTTCATATTTAACAGCTAGCCTCAATTAAGGTTTTCAAAATCATTAATTGCTTGGATCCAGGACCACAATGGGGCGAAGATTGTTTGGATGAACGGCGGCGATGCCGCAGTATTTTGGGTCTTCTACACAGGTTCTGCGGTGGCTGTTTGAAGCAACTTCCTCACCATCCCGCCAGATAAACCGCCGCAGCTAGGGCCGCTGTTTTTGTTTCTTTGAAAAACGTTCAAACAAACGGAGACGAATTGATTGCATTCGCAGATGTGAGAAATCCGCAAAACATGAGAATTTTGACGGGATTTGCGGATATGGGGCGGCGACTTCAGCTGCTCTAAATCGGGCCCAGTGGGCGCTTCTATTTTGAGAACCACAAGTCCATAGACACATTAGTGCTATTACAACAGTAGAGAATTCAGCACATGCCATTGTTTCTTTTTCACGTATCAGCCTCACCACACAACTCTTACCTTCCCCCCTCTTATATATCTATATCTATATAAGACTATATTTTGCATTCAAACTCAAAAAACACCGAGTCCTGCTTTCTCTGAAGCAACCTTACCTCATCACCCAAATTCCCCCCCAAAAGAGAGAATCTTTCGAAAAATCCAAAATGATTTCTTCGAAGAGACTTATGGAGATGGCGAGGAGATGGAAGAAGATGGCTGTCTTGGGAAGGAAGAGGATACTATCGGCGGCGCGAAACACCGTTGCGAGCAGAGGCCATGTCTTCGTCTACAGCGCCGAAGGCCGGCGCTTCACAATTCCTCTTAGATATCTCAGCCGAAGCATATTTCGCGAGATTTTGAGGATTTCTGAGGAGGAGTTCGGGCTGCCGGCTGATGGGCCCATCACCTTTCCATGCGACGCTGCGTTCATGGAGCGGGTCTTGTTTGTTCTTCGCCGTCCCACTTCCATGGATGTCGAGACAGCCGTGCTTCTCTCCATTTCCAATTGCCGGCTCATGGAGTCATCTTCTTCGTTTGAAGATCTTCAGAAGAAGCAAATGCTCGTGAGAGTATAAACGGTTGATTCCTCCAGACCTGACGTTTGTCTGTAATAAGAGATCAGGATCTGTTTGGGACAACGTCTGCGGATCAGAAATCTGATTTCTAATGAAATCCGCTCCTGCCCAACCTCCGCGCCAAACGGAGCCTACAATTTAACTAAGGATTGAATCCGTTTGGCGTAGAGGTTTTTTTCCTACTGCATCACATTTGGGCTCTTTTGGGGGCGGGGTTACAGTAGCAGCTGCACCCTGCTATATTAAAA
This sequence comes from Dactylorhiza incarnata, assembly GCA_033032865.1. Lineage (NCBI taxonomy): Eukaryota > Viridiplantae > Streptophyta > Magnoliopsida > Asparagales > Orchidaceae > Dactylorhiza > Dactylorhiza incarnata. Next base: position 8,003,415 of record JAWHQI010000003.1, read on the forward strand.
AAGCCGCCCTAAACCTATTTTTTGCCACCATGGGGTTATCTTTCTTTCTCCTGAATTTGGCCTCTTCCTGATGAAGGAGGGAAGGTCTGATCTTTTGAAGAATTGTAACTAAAATATGATATATTTTTTAATTAAATGAGATTCTAAATCTGTTCTGTTTGTAATTATTCAAAAATGTATTACATTTTAAAAATTTGTGTGAGACCGCTTTCTTTTGTTCTGTTTTACCAGCACTAGTCGCCAGATTTTTGGAAATCGAGTCCATTTGAATTTAATTTCTCGATGCTGTTTTTACGAGGGTTGCAGCCATCAAAGAGAAACAACGGCAAAATTGTTTCGAGTCAATCGAGACATTTTTGAACCGGTCGAAAACGAACAAACAGTCATAGAAAAAGCTGATGGCTGGCAAAAGAGTTTTGTATGTGAAAAAAATCACGGGGTCTGGTCTGTGCCAACCAAACTTCCACTATATCTTGGTGCTGTTACAAAGCTTTGTAGAGAATTTGATTGTGATAGGCCGTCTTTCGTTACAGTTGTAGAAAGAGAAGGAGAAGAAGCTTTGAGGGTAACAGGTCACCGCTCGTTACAGTTGTAGAGAGAGAGAAGGGGACGAAGCTTCGAGGGTGACAAGTCACACCTCGTAAGGTAATATTTTCTAGTTGTTATAGTGGGGCTCAATGTGTGCGGGGTGCAATGTGCGCGGGGTGCAATGTGCGCGGGGTGCAATCTGCGCAAGGTGCAATGTGCGCGGGGTGCAATGTGGATGGAGTGCAATGTGCGCGGGGTGCAATGTGTGCGGGGTGCAATGTGCACGGTGAAATCCCCAATGGGTCTTCGAAGGTTTTGGGAAATCTTCAAGAGATAGTCGAAGGTCCTCGAAGATCTTCGAGGATTCCTTCGAGCCCACAGGGAGATCTTTAAGGGTCTGTTCGTTTGAACGGAATTAGCTTTCTAGAATTAGCATTGACGATTAGAAATCCAATTCTAATGTTCGGCGCGACGGAATTTATGCGGATATTAACTTTCATGTGAAAACTCATGACTTTGACTATGAACTAAAAAATCAAATCGTCAATTCTTACCTCCGCCCATGGGTTTTCCGCATAATCGAGTGTTTTCGCCCGAGTGTTTTCGCCCGAGTTTTTCGACCTAAGTGCGTGTTTTTTCGCACGGGCGTGCGTTTTCCTGCTGGGCATGTGTTTTTCGGTCCGGCACGTGTTTTTCGGTTGGGCGCGTGTTTTTCGATCGTACGTCATTTTTCGCCCAGGCGGGCGTTTTTTTCGCCCGGAAACGCGATTTTTCGCTCGAGCGCGCGTTTTTCACTTGGGCGCGTATTTTTCTCTCGGGCTGGCATTTTTCGGTCGACCGGGTATTTTTCGGCATGCCGTGCATTTTTAGCCCGTGCGCTCTTTTTTCCTCACGGGCGCGCGCTTTTCGACCGAGAGCACGTTTTTTCGGCCGGGCGCGCGTTTTTCGACCCGGGCACACGTTTTTTGACCAGCGCGAATGTTTTTCGGTCGGGCGCACATTTTTCGGCCGGGCGTAAATTTTTCCATCTGGGCGCACGTTTTTCGCCCAAGCGCGCGTTTTTTCGCTCGGGTCGCGTTTTTTGAACGAGCGCGCGTTTTCGCCTGGGCGCGGGTTTTTCTTCCGGGCGCGCGTTCTTCGCCCGACCACGCATTTTTCGCCCGGGCGCGTGTTTTTCGCACGAGCGCGTATTTTTTGTGGGGCGCGCGTTTTCCGTGCGGGAACATGTTTTTTGCCCGGGCGCACATTTTTCGCCAAACCGTGTTTATTTCGGCCCGAACGCTCGTTTTTTGCATTGGTGCGCATTTTTCTCCCAACCGCGCATTTTTTGCCCGGGCCGCAAAACGCACACCTGGGCCGAAAAACACCGGCTCGGGTGAAATTGTGCGCCAGTGAAAAAAATGCGCGCACATGCAAAAAATGCGCGTCCAGACAAAAAGTGTGCTTACATGCCAAAAAATGCACTCCCAGCCGAAGAACTCGCGATCGGGCGAAAAATGCGGTCATGGGCCAAAAAGCACACACATCGGCGAAAAACACGCGGCCTGGAGAATAATGCGCACCCGGGAAAAAATGCGCACCTGGGCGAAAAATTTGCGTTTGGGAAGAAAAACGCGCATCTTAAAATATATTATGCAATTTAATGCGTTCGGCGCAGACGCCTATTTTGAGTTTTATAAAATTATTGTATAATGTCAATTCCAATACCAATTTCATAATTCGGCCGAACAACTTTTGTGTCTCAATTCCAATTATGTTGACTGAATTCAATCTTACAGCCGAACAACAAAATTGGAATTCTGTACAAAGTCAATTCAAGTAGATATTTGTTTTCATCGAAAAGCCAATTCCAGAAAGCCTATTACGAATATGGTTATGCACACACCATAAACATATTATTTGTTATATGCAGGCTGTTATGCATATTTTTGTTATGAGCACCCCTATACCTTATATTTTATTATGCGTACTTATACATTAATGTAGCTAGTTATGTGCACACGTATTATGGGGATTCGGGTATACTCATACCCCATAATGGGTGGTTGCATGGAAGTTGCACGGTCAATGAGCCGACCGTTGCAGGGCGTTTGACGCCGGAGGTTAGGCGGCGGCTTAGGGGACGACTGGTGGAGGCCGGTCGACGGTTGACGTGCAGATTCTGCATCGCTAAAAGCGAGCGCAAAATGCGGTCCGAACGACAGTGTACCGGTCGTTGTCAAGTAATAAATTTGGGAATATGATCCCTGAGTATCGTTCTCTCAAGGAATGCAGAGTGGGTGAAATGATCGTGTCGTGAGAAGATTGCTACATCGAGCGGAAGATAATAAAGGGGTTGGTTTTGGGTTTCCTAATTTAACAACAAGAAAAATAAAATGCAGGTCGAAAGCACCGCTTCGCTTGGCGAGATGATTAGCAGACCGCGATGTCGTGCTTCGGTAAGCGGATGGACGGTAGGCAGATGGAAGGAGTGATCTCAAGTGCGGAAATGAGGGTCGCGGGCATCTCTTCGGAGTTTCACTTCTAGCTTTTGCTAGAGTGGGCTAACAAGTGCACGTGTGGGTGGATGTGAGCGGACGCGAGGCGCATTCACAATATAACAAACTCAAGGAAGAAAATACAAGGAAAGCCTTCATTCATAGACAAATAATAACAATCCATGTTCATTAGAGGCATTTAGAAGTACGTTTCACAAATGAGAGAAGGGTAGAGTAAACCGATATAAGTGAAGTCTCGCTGTGGATCGTGGTCGGAATGTCGGGTTGTCAAGCCGTCTTCGTGCACAGTCCTTGGTTGCTTCCGGGAGATCGAGGCTGTCACTACCTCTGACCTTTGTCCGTCTTCTTCAACTTGCAATGGTGTCTTCTTATTCTCCAAGTGGAAAATGCCCAACACCTTGAGATGCTTATCGTGGATGGCCGGGAAGTCTTCTGAAACCTTGGATGTTGCTTGGATTCACCGGAGGAAGCTTCCCAATGGAAGGAGATGGAAGGGGGTGGATGGAGAGCAAAAACGGCGCAGGTGCGCTGGAGGAACTGGCGACAAATGTCAGGGGTCTCCCTAAAATCACGGAATCTGCATTTAAATACGGAGCAGAATAAACAGGGTGCACGATCAGTGGCGCACAACCAGTGGTCATGCACGAATAAATGCAACTGATTGTGCGACAACAACCTGTAGCAAAATCTAGCATGGAAAAATAGCGCACGGGCAGTGGCGCACGACCAGTGGTCGTGCCCGAAGAAATGCCTCTGCTCGTGCGAGAACAACCTGTAGCAGAATCCAAACTGCTAAAATAGCGCACGATCATTGGCGCACGGCCAGTGATCGTGTGAACCGCTTAGGGGAAAATGGGGGGATGCGCACGACCAGTGGTCGTGCGCCTGATCGTGCCAGAACAAAAACGCACGACCAAAGGCAAATTAGGCTAAAAATGGCCTATCCAACACCGAGCGTCCACATAACCCCTGTACCTGCAGGAAAACAGTCCAGGGCACTAGTAGTTGCATTCCACATGATCAACAGAAACAATATAGCATCATTAAAAAGATGAAATGTAAGAAATCACGCCAGACTAGGCTGAAAGTGTGCACTAAGAGTGAAATAGACAATGTAATCGAATAGAAGCAATAATGGGCCTAAAGTGTAGTGCAACGACATGGAAAATGGCCCAGATGAATCCGGAAATCACTATATAAACCGAGCTCATCACACCCCTAGACTTACTGTTTGCACGTCCAGAGCAAACAAATCCGGCGGAGTGGAAAAAGCATAACTAGCCAAAAATTGCAAACATGGAGTAGTATGCGAAGTTGCATACTTGTTGTAATAACTAGTTGCCAACCAAAATCACCTAGAGGGGGGTGAATAGGTGATAATTGCGTTTTTTGCGGAATTGAAAATCTTGAAAATAAAGAACGCACAGAATGCAAATCACAACCACAGACGACACAAGAAATTGGTTCCCCGTTCTTGGGTACTCCACTTGCCGGCCTCGCCAATCTAGCACCACAGCTAGACTTAACTACTTCACTAAATCTCAAATCAAGAATGATCCTACAAACCTCAGAGTCAAAACTCTTACAACTCGAAGATCAAACTCCTACAAACTCAGAGATAATCTTCTCTTACAACTCAGATAATACCTCTCCTACAACTCGGAGAACAATCTCTCCTACAATCAAATGTAAATTTAGATTGAAACAATACTTAACGAATCACGATCAGATCTGAGAAATTTGATGATGATCTTCTTCCTTCTTGCGACAGAAATGGCTTCGGCTTGATGTTGAACAAGAAGAATCGAATCGGCACAAATCAGATCTTCTAGGGTCTTGATCGATCTAATGAAAACAGGACGAGTGAGGCGATGATCGATCGACCTTTTTCTTCCACTTGGAGACGAAATCAGATAACTCACGATCGAACTCCAACGATGGCGATGCACGGCACTAGACGACGATCTTGGATCAAATTAGGGTTATTGAGAAATGAACGAACTCTGATCTTCTGTGTTTTTCAATACAAATTCCTTCTTCTCATTCTTAAGGAGCAATCATTATATAGATGAAGATCTAACAATGAAACCTTAAAACGAGGAAAGACGTCACGTCAAATTGACGGAAAAGACTTGACGTCAAAACGGAAAATCAAAGTTTAAGAGAAAAGATAGAACCAGACTTCTCGAGAGATCCACGACTTCACGAGAGAAACTGGCTAGGTCTCGAAAAACAGCTTTAGAAGAGAGATTCAAGGAATTATGACAGAACTTCTCGAGAGATACAAGACTTTTCGAGAACAAAGAAAACTTCTCGAAAACTACAGAACAATTTCGAGAACAACCTTTAGAGATAAAGCTTTTCGAAAGAACCAATGATTTCTCGAAAACAAAAGTACTTCTCGAGAGAGAAAAAGACTTCTCGAAAGCTGAGCTGAGACAGACTTCTCGAAAACAACTAGAAAAGAACTTTTCTCAAAAACTAAGAGGACTTTTCGAGATCACAAAGATTTCTCGAGAAATGCAAATAACTACTCGGAAAATTCAACTATTTCTCGAGAGACATCTGAAACAACCCTTCTCGAAAATAATCAAGGACTTTTCGAGAGCATAGAAGAACTTCTCGAAAAATACCCTTACTTCTCGAAAAATTTACTTAGAAAACTTTCTTCCTTTGTCTTCAAACCAATGCTGCACACCTAAGCTTTGAATCTTTAATGTCTTGAACATAAAGTGTATCCCAATTGAGAGATCACACATGAGTCAACCCCATACCCCACACAATGAAGAATTACATTGCATGAGACTGTGCTTATTGACCCATTGTGACCTGACATTGGTTTACACTTAGCAATGTGAACCTGCAAGAACACTACTAGAGAAATATATCAAATACACAAACAATTCAATCTTGGTTCAAAGTTGACTTTCTACAAATCAAGATTATTGTGGATACAAAACCCAACAATCTCCCCCTATTTGTAGAAATCAGAACCCTACTTACCAAGATGAATTGTAACAAATATAAAAAGATATACTGGAAAGAACATTAACAACAATATCTAAATATAAGAACATGATTGTCACATCAAAATCAAAAACTATATTTAGATTTTAAGATTGTCTAATGAATTAAAGTTCACACAGGCATATAGAAATAAAGTTTTAAAGATCTTCAAGGAAAACTTGACTTCAGATATCTGCCTTTTGCTTTCTCAACATTTCTTGCCTTTCAAAATAAACATATGGCTTTGGATGATACTTAGGAGGAGCTTCTGGAGATGTTGGATTATTGTACCCATAATTCTTGAAATGGATTCTTCTCTTGATTTGGCTTGTCTCATACTTTTTCCATCCAGAAGTGCTGTACAGATCAGAAGGTTTCACATTTCCTTCTTCTACAAGCTTAAGAGAGTCAAGAATGATAATCTTTGACACTGGACTCCAAACTTCTGGATAAACCTTTGCTTCATCTGCAACTGCTTTACCAGAACCTGCTGAGCTGGAGCCAGGAACAGATCTTCTTGCAGAAGGTCCATCGCCATATTTCCTTTTCCTAGAATAAAGCATGGAGGAGTGAGTTTCTACTGAAGGAATAGCATCAAACTGCTCTGCTGGCCTTGGAGAAAATTGAGGAATTGAAGGAGCATCAGATTGAGCTTGATCAAAATGAGGAGGAGGTTGAGCAGGGTCAATACCCAAGTCAGGAAAAATTTCATGGTGGAGCCAAACAGCAGTATTAGAGGTGAAATCTTTTAACTCATTGACCTGCTTTTGGACACCTTGGGACAACTGCTCAAACCTATTAATCAAATGCTTATGAAAGTCAAAGAGAGTTTGATCCAACAACCCAGTCATCTTCTCAGTTAAACTGTCCTCCCCCTTTCTGACTTCTACAGATAGGGTTTGGAGAATAGAATCTTTAAATTGTCCAACCTCATCAATAACTTTGAAAGTATTTTCCTCAGCCCTTGAAGCCATGTTTTCTTGAGTTTTTCTCATTTGAATAACTTCTGCTAGAACTGTGGCTACACCCTCTATGGTGTGATCAATAGCCTTTCCTCCCTGAATAACAACTTCTTTCAATTGATCTGAGCTGGTTTTGAACTCTTTCAACTCCTTGGCCATTTCCTTTTCAATATCAGACAATCTTGCATGGACTTCTCTGAAGGAGTAATCTATTTTGGCACTTTGTCTTTGAAGCATTAATTCAACTTTACCAAGAATTGTATTTTCATCATAAAGAGATGGAGGAGGAGGAGTTGGCATAACTTCTTCTGGGAAATCTTCAATAACAACTAAACTTTGGAGCTTCACAGGAGATAAACAACAAGCTTTTCCTGAGCATCCTTGTTTGTTTCTAAGCAAGGCTCTTGCTCCCCCTCAATATGTACTGGGGGAGGAGATGAATCATGCACTGAAGCATTATCTTTTTCTTGAGCAAAATCAAAGTCTGCCCCTGACCCACCCATGTGGTCACTAGTGCTAAGCACATCATCAGCACCCTTAAGAATTTCACTTACCACATCTGCTATGGTGGAATGAACTCTGTCTTCATTTATAGCTGGAGGAGGTGAGAAATGATCCACTTGTTCTTGAGAAATAAAAGTGTCTTCCATATGAGTATCTGACAATACTTGAGAATCTTGGATGGATGGAGTTTTGGAAGGAACTTGATCTGAAGGAACTTGTTCTGATGGATCCTGAGCTACTGGTGGAAGAACTGTAACTGTTGGAAGACTTGGTTCTGCTGAAGGAATGGAGTCTTGTGGAGCTGGAGATGGATCTGGATCTGTACAGTGTTGCTGAGCTGGAGGTGGAGCTGGAGCTTCATACTCTGAAACAAATGGAGCTGAAGAAATGTGCTCCCCCTGGAGACTTGCATCTGCATTTGGCTTAGAAATCATGATGTTCCACCTTTGCATTGTGACAACATCTACTTTCTTTAAATGATGAATAATAGCTCCCTTGGACATGTCAAACACAACTGGATTGAGCTGATTCAGATAGAGTGACAGGATTCTTGCAAAATTGGGGCTCATTATACTTTCTTTAATCTTATTGAATAGGAAATCTGCCCAACTGAACCTTTTTCCACAAACCACCATTGCTACTAAGCTGAAAACATCTGAAGAGACATGACCCAGGCTGCCAGTATGACATAGTAAGATCTTTGAAATTATGTCCACTATCAATTTTCCAACATCACTCATCTTTTGTCTACGAATGGTTGATGTTCCTTTATCCAACCCACAAAACATTAGGGCATGAGCCCAATCCTCATTACTTAGAGAGTCCTCATTTTCTACCAAAGGAATTTTCAAATACTTGGAAAGGGATTTTGGATTAATCTTGATTTTGAAATTTCCAACCATTGATTTCATCCTATTTCCGTTTTTGTGAACTTTTACATTGATAAACAGATCCTCTACCTCTTGAAATAGAATTCGACATTGATGTTCTAGTACGAATGACAGTCCTGCTGCGTCTAGAAGATAAAAGAGGTTTTGAAACTCATCTGAAATTGACCGAAGACCTTCTCGCACAAGTTCACTGCCGACACCGATCTTAGGTTTTCCTGAAGGAGCCATTGATCGAGAGGAGAACTTGAAATGTGGGCTGGAACGAGAGAAAATCCGTCTGAAGGCGAACTGGAACGTCGATTTTGCGTAAGAGGAGATGAACCGACGGCGCTTTTCGAGAGGAAATGAAAGAACCTCGCGTGACCTTTTAATTCATTTCGAGACTCTATTTATAGTTTGGTTTTGATGTGACCATTAATTTAAAGTAAATAACATACACGCGTACCTGGCTCTTCGAATTCTCGAAAATTGAAATTAATGATTTCGAAAAGTATAAGACATTTCTCGAGAGGTTGTTAAAGTTCTCGAGAAGTCTCTGAACTTTGCCGATCTTCTTCCGAAAGATAATTAAAGTTCTCGAGGGATAACCCATTTCTCGAGAAGTGTGAATTCATTTTTCGAGAGATGATGTCAATTTTCTGAAATCTTTTACCAATTGAAATATCTTCATTCAACAGCAAGTCATTTCTCGAGATATTAACTTCATTTCTCGAGAAGTTTAATGATGACTTGGTTTGTCCTTCTCTGATTTTTCTTCTTTCCAAATGATATACCTGTGCTTCATTTTATAACATAAAGAAATAATATAAAACTTAAGAAAATTCACTTATCTTCTTCTCTTCTCCTTTGCTTGACCATTATTCCATGTTCAGCATCCCAAGTTCTGTCTTGAAGAAAGAGAACTTAGTCTCATCCAGCGGCTTCGTGAATATATCTGCAATTTGCTTATCCGTGGGGACATAGCTTAAGTTGATATCCCCATTCTCCACATGTTCTCGAATGAAATGATATCTTAACTCGATATGCTTTGTTCGACTGTGTGAGACTGGATTATTTGCTATAGCTATTGCACTGGAGGAATCACAAAACATTGGAATATTCTTTATCTTCAAATTATAATCTTGAAGTTGATTTCTTATCCAAAGAAGTTGTGCGCAACAACTGCCTGCAGAAATATATTCTGATTCGGCTGTTGAAATTGCGACATAATTCTGCTTCTTGCTACTCTAGGAGATAAGCCTTCTTCCGAGAAATTGGCATGTTCCGGAAGTGCTTTTCCTGTCGTCTCTACTTCCTGCAAAATCTGCATCTGAATAACCAATTAGCTCGTTATCATTACTTCTTGGGTACCATAAGCCAAGATTTGGTGTTCCTTTAAGATATCTCAAAATTCGCTTTGCAGCGGTATAGTGAGATTCCTTAGAGTTCACTTGAAATCTGGCACAAACACATGTAGAAAACATTATGTCAGGCCTACTAGCAGTAAGGTAGAGCAGAGAGCCAATTATGCTTCTGTACTTGGTTTCATCAAAAGGTTTCCCTTTCTCATCCTTGTCCAGAGACATAGCTGAGCTCATTGGAGTCCTCATAGAGGTTGCACTCTCCAATCCAAATTTCTTGATCAACTCCTTGGTGAATTTTGTCTGTGAGATGAAAATTCCATCTTCAGATTGCTTCACTTGAAGTCCTAAGAAATATTTTAGCTCTCCCATACTGCTCATTTCAAACTTTCCTTGCATAAGTTTTGAAAACTTTTTGCAAAGATTGTCGTCCGTAGAGCCAAAAATGATGTCATCGACATAGATTTGCACTAGCAAAATCTTGCCTTTAACTTCCCTAAGAAATAATGTTTTGTCTATCTTTCCTCTTGTGAACTTGTTCTCAAGAAGAAAATTAGACAGCGTCTCATACCAAGCTCGAGGAGCTTGTTTTAACCCATACAAAGCTTTTTGTAGTAAGTAAACATAATTAGGATGTTCAGAATCTACAAAACCTGGAGGTTGTTCAACGTATACTTCTTCTTTTATGTTACCATTCAGAAAAGCTGGCTTAACGTCCATTTGGTATACGGTGAAACTTTTGAATGCAGCAAAGGCTAAGAACATTCTGATTGCTTCAAGTCTTGCTACCGGAGCATAAGTTTGATCGAAGTCGACCCCTTCTTCCTGTCTATAACCTTTTGCTATAAGTCTGGCTTTGTTCTTTATTATCGTTCCATTCTCATCCAACTTGTTTCTGTAAACCCACTTTGTTCCAATAATATTTTTATCCTTTGGTTTTGGAACTAGTGTCCACACCTTGCAACGCTTGAATTGATTTAATTCTTCTTCCATTGCAATTACCCAGTGGGGGTCTTCATTTGCTTCTTGAAACTTCTTCGGTTCAACCTGTGAAAGAAAACTTAAATGCATATTTTCGTTAGTAGTACCTCTTCTTGTTCTAATTCCGACTTGAGGATCTCCTATGATTTGATCAACAGGATGATCTCTCATGTGTCTGAACTCAAGGTTCCTTGCATCAGTTTGAACATTTGGAGCATCATTTGCTACTTGAATGTCTTCCTCCACTTGTACTGGTTCTTCATCAAAATGATCTTCTTCTTCATTTGTGATTGGGGAAGAGATCTTGACGAAGGTTTGAGCATCAACTTTGACTGGCTCATCCAAGCTTATATCTTGTGTCTTTGAACCTGTACCTTCCATAGAAGCACTAGAAGAGCTGCTAGGTAGCATGCTCGTTTCATCAAATACAACATTAATAGACTCTTCTACAACCAAAGTTTTCTTATTAAATATTCTATAAGCTCTACTATGGCTGCTATAGCCTACAAAAATACCTTCAAAACTCTTTTCGCTAAACTTGGTTTTGTAATGCTTTCCATTATTAAGTACAAAGCATTTGCAACCAAAGATTCTAAAATAAGAGATGGTTGGTCTCTTCCCTTTTAGTAGTTCATAAGGAGTCTTTTCATGGTTTTTGTTTATGAGTGCTTTGTTTTGCACATGGCATGCAGTGTTGACTGCTTCAGCCCAAAGATATTCGGGTAGAGAAGTGTCACTCAACATCGTTCTGCAAGCCTCAATGAGTGTTCTATTTCTTCTCTCAGCTACCCCATTTTGTTGTGGAGTTTGAGGAGAGGAATACTCATGAAAGATACCTAGACTTTCACAAAAATCTGTCATAGCTCCAGATTCAAATTCTGTTCCATGGTCACTTCTGATTTTGACTACCGAACATTCAAATTCGTTCTGGATTTGCTTGACAAACTTGGTGAAAATGTCAAACGTATCTGACTTATGTTTTAGAAAGAATACCCATGCAAAACGTGAGTAATCATCTACAATAACAAATGTGTAAGACTTACCTCCTAAACTTCTAACTTGCAAAGGACCAAATAAGTCCATATGAAGTAGGTATAAACACCTAGTAGAATCTTTGCCTAAGATGCTCTTAAAAGTAGTTCTTGTTTGCTTGCCTTTTACACAAGCATGACAAGGTCGATCTTTAATGCACTTAATATTTGGCGCATCACGTACTAAGTTCTGAGAAAATAATTTATTTATAGTTTTGAAATTTATATGTGCTAATCTCTTATGTCATTGGTCAGCAAGAGATGCACTATTTTTTGCTAAAAGACACACTGGTGTAGAAGATGATAAATAAAGAAAGTTTAAACAAAACATATTTCTACAACGAGTGCCTGATAAAATCGTTTCTAGATTTTCTGCCGATTTTATCAAACATTTATCTCTACGAAAATCAACTATGTATCCTTTGTCACAAAGTTGACTTATGCTTATCAGATTATGTTCTAATCCTTCCACATAAGCTACATCTGAAAACGATACATTACCGTTAGAAATCATACCAAAGCCTTTTGTTATCCCTCTGTCAGATCCGCCAAATATAACTTTTGGACCGTTTCAATTGGAATGTAATTTTGCAAAAGACTTCTTGTTCCGGTCATATGCCGAGAACAACCACTGTCCAAATACCAGATAGGATTATTGTTGGCCTTTGGACATTCCTGCAAAACCAAATTATTTTGCCTTAGGAGCCCAAACAACTTTGGGTCCTTGGTCCCTTGTTAGTTGAGCACCATGAGGAACATTTACATTTCGAGCGGTCTTTCTTGCATTGTTTACTTGTGGTCTTTTGGAATATGTAGAATTGAACCAACAATTTACGGCAAAGTGACCTATTTTGCGCAACACCAACAGTTAAATCGATTGTACCTTAGTTTTGTGTTTTCCTGCTTTACTTTTTGAATGATAGCTTTGGCAGGAGCATTACTCTTGGAAGAGGATGCTTCATGGGTACAACATACACAAGGTGTGAATGTCTCATTAGACTTAGGTGCAACATTTTTTACTATTGGTGCTCTCTTAGCACTTGGACCATGAACATAAGGACCATAATCTTTCAGATTGATCTCTTCATAAGGTGCTTTGAATACACTTGCGCTAAAGTTTCTAGGACGAGTCCACCCCTTGTAGTCAATGACAGGTCCAAAGTTAACTGGTCTTGTCAAATGACCATAGGAGCTTTCCAGATCATAATTATTTGTAGGAAAGATAACTTTCCTAAATGTCACTTGATCTTGATGGGCTTTCCCTTTCTCTTCGGCGGTGGCTTTCATAACAACCTTATTATTCTTTTTGGCATGGATGCCCTTAGAAGAATTACTAGGTCCAGCCACATGACCTATTCCACTTGCTTTAGCGGAGAATCTATCAATGATTGGAAGAATGGTTTTCGGTTGTGAAAACTTTTCAACTAGCTTCTTCTCAGCGGCTAGCTGTTCTTCCAAAATTTTGATGGAGTTCTCTCTCCGATCAAGGAGCTCATTAGAACTTTTGATATTATCTTTCAAGACTTGGTTTTCCTCTTTGAAGGAAGAAAGTTGTTCAACTTCCTTTCTCAAATTAGATTCCACTTCTTTGAGAGACATGATCTCCTTGACCTGTATTTTGACTACCTTACGGCATTTGTCAAAACTTTTAAGCATTTCAGTGTATTGGGTCATGAGGTCAGAATCATCATCTGAGAGATAATCCTTTTGCTCATCTGGAGCTTGATCAGAATCAGATAAGGCGGTGTGAGAATTTACCTTCCCAGTATATGGAGGTTCTTCTTCTTCATCAGTCATAGCCATTAGCCCGAAGTAGGCTTCTTCTTCACTACTTGATTTCTCCGAGTCACTGTCACTTAAAGTTTTGTTCTTTTTAGCGACTAGACTCTTTTCAGTCTTCCTTTTTCTGTGGGTGGATTTCTTTTCTTCTTTTCTTCCACCCTCTTTCTTTTTATAAGGGCATTCAGCAATCATGTGCACTGGTTTATTACAACAATAGCAAACTATATCAGAAGAAATATGTTTACCAGTTTTAGATTTATACCTGTCATGATTGCTAGAACTCTTTTTGTGATAATCATCATCACGTCGAGAATGTCTATTTTCAGAGGAAAATTTATTCTTCATATGTCTTCTTTTGTTTAACAGTTTCTTAAACTGACGAGAGATTAGAGAAAATTCCCCATCAGACATTTCAGAACTGGAGGAGCCGGCTTCAGATTCTTTTTCATCATCAGATTCTTGTGTTCTAACTGGAGACAAAGCTCTGCTTTTTCTGGAGCTCTCGGCTTTCATAGCTAAGGTCCTTTCCTTGATAGAATTTCTATTCCCATCTTCTTCTGTTTTGCGAATGTTCATTTGCAGTTCATGAGATAATAATTTCCCAAACAGATTCTGTGGGTCTAGGTTTGGTAGCTTTCCAAACTCTCTGATTGCAACTAACTTGCTATCCCAGTCTTTCGTTAGGGATCGCAGGAATTTGTCATTTAGTTCACCATTAGTAAATTCCCGACCATAATTCCTTAGGCCGTTTACTATCTTGAAGAATCTTTCATAAGCATCGGCAATGCACTCCTTTTTATTCTGCTTGAAAGCCTCGCACTCTTGATTCAAAAGAGATCTTCTATCATCTCTTACTTCTTCAGTACCTTCCATAAGGACTATTAAAGACGTCCACATTTCTTTGGCAGAATTACAGTGAATTAAGTTTTGCAACATTGAATCATCCACTGCACTGGCAATTATGTTCTTTGCCTTTTTGTCCAAAGCAACGAGTGCAATCTCATCCTTTGTTAAGTCCATCATTTTCTTTGGTACTCTTAAGGTTGGATCAATCGTAGAAGCGGTCATAGGCACATGAGGTCCTTCTTCCACGACTTGGAAGATTCTTGGGTCTGCGGCTTCCATATAAAATCTGACTCTTTCTTTCCACATAGGAAAATTAGCCTTAGTGCATATTGGCAATTTCAATGAAGACGATTCCTTGCACTTTTCCATGATTTGCAGGTAACTAGAATGGATAGATCTTGTTCAAGGTGTTAACCTAAATACGAACAACCAATCCTCTGATACCAATTGTAATAACTAGTTGCCAACCAAAATCACCTAGAGGGGGGTGAATAGGTGATAATTGCGGCTTTTGCGGAATTGAAAATCTTGAAAATAAAGAACGCACAGAATGCAAATCACAACCACAGACGACACAAGAAATTTATAGTGGTTCCCCGTTCTTGGGTACTCCACTTGCCGGCCTCGCCAATCTAGCACCACAGCTAGACTTGACTACTTCACTAAATCTCGAATCAAGAATGATCCTACAAACCTCAGAGTCAAAACTCTTACAACTCGGAGATCAAACTCCTACAAACTCAGAGATAATCTTCTCTTACAACTCGGAGAATACCTCTCCTACAACTCGGAGAACAATCTCTCCTACAATCAAATATAAATTTAGATTGAAACAATACTTAACGAATCACGATCAGATCTGAGAAATTTGATGATGATCTTCTTCCTTCTTGCGACAGAAATGGCTTCGGCTTGATGTTGAACAAGAAGAATCGAATCAGCACAAATCAGATCTTCTAGGGTCTTGATCGATCCAATGAAAACAGGACGAGTGAGGCGATGATCGATCGACCTTTTTCTTCCACTTGGAGATGAAATCAGATAACTCACGATCGAACTCCAACGATGGCGATGCACGGCACTAGACGACGATCTTTGATCAAATTAGGGTTATTGAGAAATGAACGAACTCTGATCTTCTGTGTTTTTCAATACAAATTCCTTCTTCTCATTCTTAAGGAGCAATCATTATATAGATGAAGATCTAACAATGAAACCTTAAAACGAGGAAAGACGTCACGTCAAATTGACGGAAAAGACTTGACGTCAAAACGGAAAATCAAAGTTTAAGAGAAAAGATAGAACCAGACTTCTCGAGAGATCCACGACTTCACGAGAGAAACTGGCTAGGTCTCGAAAAACAGCTTTAGAAGAGAGATTCAAGGAATTATGACAGAACTTCTCGAGAGATACAAGACTTTTCGAGAACAAAGAAAACTTCTCGAAAACTACAGAACAATTTCGAGAACAACCTTTAGAGATAAAGCTTTTCGAAAGAACCAATGATTTCTCGAAAACAAAAGTACCTCTCGAGAGAGAAAAAGACTTCTCGAAAGCTGAGCTGAGACAGACTTCTCGAAAACAACTAGAAAAAAACTTTTCTCGAAAACTAAGAGGACTTTTCGAGATCACAAAGATTTCTCGAGAAATGCAAATAACTACTCGGAAAATTCAACTATTTCTCGAGAGACATCTGAAACAACCCTTCTCGAAAATAATCAAGGACTTTTCGAGAGCATAGAAGAACTTCTCGAAAAATACCCTTACTTCTCGAAAAATTTACTTAGAAAACTTTCTTCCTTTGTCTTCAAACCAATGCTGCACACCTAAGCTTTGAATCTTTAATGTCTTGAACATAAAGTGTATCCCAATTGAGAGATCACACATGAGTCAACCCCATACCCCACACAATGAAGAATTACATTGCATGAGACTGTGCTTATTGACCCATTCTGACCTGACATTGGTTTACACTTAGCAATGTGAACATGCAAGAACACTACTAGAGAAATATATCAAATACACAAACAATTCAATCTTGGTTCAAAGTTGACTTTCTACAAATCAAGATTATTGTGGATACAAAACCCAACACTTGTGTGCATAGAAATTCATTAGAAGAAGTTTCTAAATATGCTAGCTAATTTATAAAAGTGTAAATGCGTATACAGAAATTTATTTTTACTCAAAAATGGAATGTTGGTGAATCTCGTGATCACACGTAGTACGAAAGTAAGCAAGTTGCGAAGGGAAGTGTTACCCAAGACCGGAACTCAGAATTATCTCCGTTGAAATCCATCAACGTCGAGATCTATAAGCTCGCTCTATCACACTCTCTCCACGGTGCTAGTGAACTCACAAGATGAATCAATAGGACTTTGGGTTTACACGAGGCTTAGGTTACGGTTTGGAATGCAAAGATAAACGTGACGGCTAATCGCTACCCAAATGAGCACACAAACGTGCTAAATCATAGCAGCCTCAATAATACATGTGTAACACACCCCCACACTTGACTTTGAAACCGAGTGTGCACACGGCCTACTCCAATCGATAGGACTAGATGTTTCAATTAAAACACTAGGGATATATATATTTTTTCTTTGTTTTTCTTTTTCTTTCTCCTTTTCTTTTATACCCAAACTATTAGCAAGAATCTCAGCATATAGAAATTTTTAAGATATCCATATCAACGCAAAAATTTCACAAGAACGCACCGCATTGGAAAATTACAATTCATTAATGCTTTATGCTTAATTTTGGTTGCGATAATGAGATTAAATTTTAGGCCTTGGTGAAGTATGGTGGAGCAGAACCAAAAGGTCGGGTAGGCATAAAATAGGTTAGCAACGGTTAGTGTATAGGAATGGTAGAACAAAGCTCAAGCTTGACAAATAAATGGCCTACATCACGCTCAACTTGCACATCATTCGCACCCATGCTTCGAGAGTCGCTTGGGGCAAGTTCGTAGCCCCCGAGAAAGGTAATCCTTCCTCCTGACTCGAGCAACACGAACCTCGCGCTCACCTACACACAGTACACCACTACCACTAGATTCAACCACCTTCACCATTTTGAGTAAAATAAATTAAAATCTACGCAAATCAACTAATTGTAAATTAGAAGCATAAATAAAAACTAATTCAACTCAAATTCCTAAGCAAGACGCAAGTATTCAACTAGAGCACTACATGAGTCAACATGTCACTCCATCTTCCAATTTTTAGGCTAAAACAGTAATTTCTACATCACAACCAAAAATTGAATATACGGGGGCATACAAACAAGCGAGTGCGCTCTCGTGTGGGTGAAATAGTGTGTGATGCGAATAAGAAATTATAATAAACATGAAAAGTACTACTGGAAGCTAGACATGTGCACGTGTAGTGAGCACTAGGTACGGCTCTTCCCCCAGACTTAAAGTCATCTAGATCAAAATAAAACATTTGCATAATAAAAAGGGCTAAGGGTAGAGGGTACCTAGGCTCATAAATGAGCCTACCAGAAGATCAGTGATTTTTGTCCAATTGAGGCAGTCCCGCATGCTCTAAATTGATTTGGACCTGCGATTAAAGCATTCTCCCAGAAAAAACAAAATAAAACTAATATATAGAATAGAAAAAGAAACAGAACAAAACCAAGTGGTTCCACTGGGTTGTCTCCCAGGAGCCCTTTTGTTTAACGTCCTTCAGGTGGACCAAATACATGTATTAATATTGTTTACAATTCATCAAGAATAGGGTCTCATTATAAAATATTTAAAACAAAATGGTACGTTGAATAGTTAAAAGCGAAGTAAGTACTATGCTTCCACCAGACTCTCTAGAGTGATATGTTGGTCTTTCTCTACGGTTTCTCCTTGAACGTAGTGCTTTAATCTATGCCCATTGACCTTGAATGTTCCCAAATTTTCACCTCTAACTTCTATAGCTCCAAACGACGACACACCCCTCACTATGAATGGTCCGCTCCATCTGGATTTCAGCTTCACCGGAAACAATTTCAATTGTGAATTGTATAATAATACCTTGTCCCCAACCTTGAAATCTTTTGTTGCAATGTGTCGGTCGTGCCAACGCTTGGTACGCTCCTTGTAGATACGTGCATTCTCATAAGGCAGAAGCCTGAATTCATCAAGCTCGTTCACTTGTGTCAGTCGTTTTCTAGCGGCCATTGTGAGATCCATATTAAGAAGTTTGGTTGCCCATAGAGCCTTGTGTTCCAACTCCAGGGGTCGGTGACAAGATTTACTGAAGACGAGTTGGTAAGGAGACATCCCTATTGGGGTCTTGTAAGCAGTCCTGTAGGCCCAGAGTGCCTCATCAACTTTATTTGCCCAATCTTTTCTATTCCCAAGAATAGATTTCTCCAGAATCCGCTTCAACTCCCTATTTGAAACTTCTACCTACCCACACGTCTGTGGATGGTAAGCCAGAGCTACACGATGATGAACTCCAAAGCATTACAGAATATTAGTGAACTGCATGTTACAAAAGTGGCTTCCCCCATCAGAGATAATAGAACGCGGGGCCCAAACCTAGTCAAGATGTTTTTATGAAGGAAATTCAGCACGGTTCGCTCGTCATTTGCAGCCACAGCTTCGACTTCAACCATTTTGATACATAATCAACTGCAACAATAATGTAGCTGTTACCAAACGAAGGGGGAAATGGTCCCATGAAATCAATTCCCCAAATATCAAAGGGCTCGCACACAAGCATATTGTTAAGGGGCATTTCATCTCGTCTAGAGATATTTCCAGTCCGCTGGCACTCATTACATTCCTTAACATGAATATAGGCATTTCTAAACAGTGTTAGCCAGTAGAATCCACATTGGAGCACTTTATGCGCAGTTCTGGCCGCTCCCATTTGTCCTCCTGCCTCACCATTGTGACAATGCTGAAGAATTGACTCATGTTCCGCATCGGGAACACACCTTCGGACAATCCCATCGACACAAGTGCGAAACAGTAACGGGTCCTCCCAAAAATAATATTGGCATCCGATAGAAATTCCTTTTTCTGCTGGTATGACAGGTTGGGAGGTAACTCACTGCAAGCAAGGAAGTTAGCCAAATCCGCATACCATGGAGACTGGCTCTGGGCAGTCTTAATAGAAAAGTGAGTTTCATCTGGAAACGAATTGGAAATTGTATCAATTTCCACTTGCGAATGATCATTATTTTCCAACTTGGTGAGATGATTAGCAATAACATTTTCAACTCCTTTCTTATCCCGCATTTCCAGGTCGTATTCTTGCAACATCAAAATATATCAGATGAGTCTTGGTTTGGCGTCCGTCTTCCGCATGGGTTACTTCAGAGCCGCGTGGTCAGTATACACCACGACCTTAAACAGAACAAGGTACTAATGAAATTTTTCCAGAGCAAATACCACTACTAGAAAATCTTTCTTAGTAGTCGTATAGTTTTGTTCATCATTCGGAGTGCGACTAGCATATTAGATTGTATAAAAACCCATGTTCCTCCATTGCCCCAACACTGCCCCAACAACATAGTCACTTGCGTCGCACATAAGCTCGAAAGGTAATGTCCAGTCGGGTGAAGAAAGCACAGGTGCGGTAGTCAAGCAACACTTTGATTTGCAAAAGGCTTGCAAACATTTTTCATTGAAATCAAATTGCACAACCTTACCAAGAAGATTGCTTAGAGGCTTCACGACGGGGGAGAAATCTTTTATGAAATGCCGGTAAAACCCGGCGTGCCCCAGGTAACTGCGGATTCCTCTCACCGACATTGGAGGAGGTAGCTTCTCGATAATATCTACCTTAGCTTGATCAACCGCAATTCCCATGTTTGAGACTTCATGTCCCAAAACTATCCCCTTCTCTACCATAAAATGGCATTTCTCCCAACTAAGCACGAGATTCGTGTTCTGACAGTTGAGAGATTCTTCAAGCAAGCATCAAAGTCTGCACCAAACAAAGTAAAGTCACCAATAATAACCTATAAAAATTTGCCTACCATATCATGGAAGATAGCTAGCATGCATCGTTGGATGGTCGCTGGATCATTGACAAGCCCGAAGGGCATCCATTTAAATGTGAATGTGCCGGAAGGACATGTGAACTTTGTTTTTTCCTAATCCTCTGGGTTGACGTGGATTTGATTATACCCAGAGTATCCGTCTAGGAAGCAGTAGTATTCCTATCCGCCCAGCCTCTCCAACATCTGATCAATAAACGACAGTGGAAAATGATCCTTGCGCGTCGCATCGTTAAGCTTTCTATAATCAATACACACTCTCCACCCCGTGATTGTTCTGACGGGAAGCAGATCATTTTGCCCATTTTCAATGACAGTAATGCCCCCATTCTTTGGTACCACGTGAATGGGACTGACCCATTTGCTGTCGCTTATAGGGTATATAATTCTAGCGTCCAACAATTTTATTATCTCTTTTTGTACTACTTCCTGCATTTTCGGATTTAACCGTCGATGGGATTGCGCGGATGGTCTGACATTTTCATCCAATAAGATTTTGTGCATACAGACAGTCGGACTAATCCCCTTTAGATCTTTGATATCCCATCCAAAAGCTCCTTTGTGAGAGCGCAGAAGGTTGCCCAGACGATCCTCGTGCTCAGGGGAAAGCAATGCAGAAATTATCACAGGATATGCCTGGTTTTCTCCTAGAAATATATACTTTAGTGTAAGAGGAAGAGGTTTTAGAGATATTGAGGGAGGGTTTTGAGGGCACTCAAAAGAAGAATCTTTGGAACTGTGATTTGACATGTGTTCAAGTTGATTCAGATCCATCTCACGCATATCCCAATTGGACTCCTCCATGTCACTTCCGCTAAGTTGTGAAGGTGATTCATAGCTGGTACTTTTTAGGAATTCCACTTTGTTCATCCCACCACTCACGAGCTCACTTGCATCCTTGTACATATCAAAAGTGGTTTTTGCATTTCCAACACGCAGCGTTAACCTACCTTTCTCCGCGTCGATGATGGCACATGCGGTTTCAAGAAATGGTATCCCGAAAATGGAGGGACAGAAGGGTCTGGGGCAATATCCATGATAACAAAGTCTGCAGGGAATACAAGTTCATTGTCAGCTACCGCAAGATCCTCAACCACGCCCAAGGGCTTTTTCATTGACCGATCAACTAATTGAATAGTGATGCTGGTAGGTTTCAAAGTTCTCGACCCCAGCTCTAAGAAAGTATGAAGTGGCATCAAGTTGATGGATTCCCCTGAATCACATAATGCGCGATGACAAGCTGAGTTCCCAATTGAACACGGGATAGTGAAATTCCCTGGATCCTTCAATTTCAATGGCCAGTGCTCCATAGCAAAAATAACACCCTCGCCCAATGTCGAGATTGAACTCGCATTCTCCAAGCGCTTCGTCTGCGCCAACAATTCTTTTAAATACTTTGTGTACTGAGGAATTTGAGTTAGGGCCTCCATAATTGGGATAGTCACCTGAACTCCCTTCATCATTTCTTGAAATTTCAGAAATTGCCTCTCCTTTCTTGTGTTTTTTAATCTATGAGGGAAAAGGGCGCGGGTAGCGCTCTGTGTTGGAACCGGAACATCAGAACGCTGAGTGTCGATGCAATTTTCTGCATCAACGTGCTCACCAGACTCCCTACTCTGCCTCGGCGGGGAGTCAGGTTGAGGAAAGTTGTCTACAGTTGACTTGCCGCTTTGGAGTTGCATAGCACTCACGGTTTCTATGGGATGTCGTATAATCGTGGCAATTGCTGCCTTTAAATCTGTTACCACAGACTGGACTCTATGAAATGTCTCATTCTGTGCTTCCAGATATTGCAGTACATAGTTTGTGAATTTGCATAAAGTTTCATCATTCAGCCTCGGGTGAGAGGCTTCCTTCATAAGGTATGCTGCTCCGACCGCACCGGTTTCCTCTCTTCTTTCAGCATGCATACCCCACATTCCACTAGTCCTTGATATTTTATCGATGATTTCCCAGGCTTCCACGCTGCTCTTACTGAACAAAGATCCTCCTGCAGCTAAGTCAAAGTACTGTCTATTATGAACTGACACCCCAAAGTAGAATATCTGAAGGCGTGCCGATTCATACAAACAGTTCACAGAACAGAACTTTTGTAAACGTAGAAATCTCTCTCAGGCTTCTACCAACTGTTCATCTTCATTTTGTGTAAACAGCAACAGTTCACGCCTCAGTTCTAATAGACGTTCTCTGGAATAGAATTTTTTTAAGAATTCTTCTTCGACTCTGCTCCATATCATAACTGAATCAGTCAAGTACTCACGATACCATGTCTTAGCCCTTCCGACAAGTGAAAATTTGAATAACTGAATCTTTATTCTGTCAGAGTTATCCTCCACATGGTTGAATGTATTACAGACTTCTGAATAGCTTTGTAAATGATCGAGAGCATCCTCTTCGAACATTCCACTGAATAAACTTCCTTGAGAAAATAAGCAGAACAACAACTCATCGTAACAACTTTTTCAACAACAAAAATCACATCACACCTACATTCCCCGTCAATGGCGCCAAAAACTTGACACGCAGATTTTGCACCGCTAAAAGCGAGCGCAAAATGCAGTCTGAACGGTAGTGTGCCGGTCGTTGTCAAGTAATAAATTTGGGAATATGATTCCCATGTATCGTTCTCTCAAGGAATGCAGAGTGGGTGAAATGATCGTGTCGTAAGAAGATTGTTGCAGCGAGCAGAAGAAAATAAAGGGGTTGGTTTTGGGTTTCCTAATTTAACAACAAGAAAAATAAAATGCGGGTGGAAAGCACCGCTTCGCTTGGTGAGACGATTTGCAGGCCGTGATGTCGTGCTTCGGTAAGCGGATGGACGGTAGGCAGATGGAAGGAGTGATCTCAAGTGCGGAAATGAGGGTCGCAGGCACCTCTTCGGAGTTTCACTTCTAGCTTTTGCTAGAGTGGGCTAACAAGTGCGCGTGTGGGTGGATGTGAGCTGAGGCGAGGCGCATTCACAATATAACAAACTAAAGGAAGAAAATACAAGGAAAGCCTTCATTCATAGACAAATAATAGCAATCCATGTTCATTACAAGCATTTAGAAGTGCATTTCACAAATGAGAGAAGGGTAGAGTAAATCGATAGAAGTGAAGTCACGTCGTGGATCGTGGTCAGAATAGCGGGTTGTCAAGCCATCTCCTTGCTCAGTCCTTGGTTGCTTCTGGGATCTCGAGGCTGTCACTACCTCTGACCTTTGTCTGTCTTCTTCAGCTCGCAGCGGTGTCTTCTTCTTCTCCAAGTGGAAAATGCCCAACACCTTGAGATGCTTATCGTGGATGGCCGGGAAGTCTTCTGAAACCTTGGATGTAGCTTGGATTCACCGGAGGAAGCTTCTCAATGGAAGGAGATGGAAGGGGGTGGATGGAGAGCAAAAATGGCGCAAGTGCGCGAGAGGAACAGGCGGCAAATGTCCGGGGTCTCCCTAAAATTGCGAAATCTGCATTTAAATACAGAGCAGAATAAACAGGGTGCACGATCAGTGGCGCACGACCAGTGGTCGTGCGCGAAGAAATTCCACTGATCGTGCGACAACCTGCAACAAAATCTAGCATGGCAAAATAGCGCAAGGGCAATGGCGCACGGCTAGTGGTCGTGCGCAAAGAAATGTCTTTGCCCGTGCGAGAACAACCTGTAGTAGAATCTAGACTGCCAAAATAGCGCAAGATCATTGCAGCACAGTCAGTGGTCGTGCGAGAAGGAATCCAGTTGTTGGGGAAATGATTTCTCTTAACCCCTAGAAATATGTTGAATATGAATTCTAAGAAAGAAAAACAAGGTTAAGTAAATATGCGTCGAATACTATTCGACGCAACGTCGAAATATAGTCGATGTCTCCTTCAGATTGAGTCGAAGTAACTTTAGGAAGATTTTGACGTATGTGTTGTCGACGCTACTCTGATTTCTAGTCGACGCATATGGAGAAGTCGACGCACCTTAGTCGACGCACCTTCCTTATTTTCCTCTCGACGTCCAGCCAGGATGAATTCGACGCTTACATCGAATGGTAATCGACACACGTCGATTTATGTGACAGATTTATGTATGCGCCAGATCTCTTTCCTTCTTTCAGCAGATCTGATTTGTATGGAATAAATGTCAATATTTTATAGCCGTTCTGAATCATTCTTTCCTTATATCTGATTCTTGGCTAAATTGAATAAACTTATTTGGACATTATTTGAAATCAGAATTAGTTCTTTCCTTCTACAGAAATAAATATTATGGAAACATTTTCATCTTTCTATTTCTCTGACTGATAATTGATTATCCTCCTATAGTATTATTTTGAATTAACAGAGCTATAAATAAAGAGGAGGTCGGCAGAAAAATAGGAGAAGTGATTCACCATTTTACATTTGAAAAAGAGGAAGAGCTCCCAAGTATAGAGAGAAAATTGAGAAATTGTTCTGCAGCAATATTCAAGCACTTCTTCTTCTCCTGCTTCTGAAGTCATTCTGCTGCAAGTTCTGATAGCTCTCACAAAGAGAGAAAGCTACAAATCTTCTTCTCTCTATAGAAGAAAGATTTAATTCACTTCTTGTGCTTCCAATCTTCTTGCTAGGAAGAAGATTCATTCTTGTTCTTATTCTATTCTTCTTTCTTATTCTTACTTAAATATTGTAAAAGAGTTTTTAGAATCTCTCTTCAAAAAATTCAGTGTACTGGTTCTAAGAGTCTCCTTGTCAAAAGACTCAGGGTGGTTCTAAGAGTCTCCTTGTCAAAAGACTCAGGGTGGTTCTAAGAGTCTCCTTATCAAAAGACTCAGTGCAAGATAGTGAATTCATACCAAGGGGGTAGAAGAGTGGACTACCCAAAGTTTTGGGAACCACTATATTTTCTTGTGTTGTGCTATGATTTCTTTACTTGAATTTACTTTCTTTACTTGTTTAATTCTTGTTGGTGTGTGGAAGCTCTAATCTGTGATCATACACATATATATATATATTAACTTTGCACAAAATAATTTTTAATCTCTATTCCCCCCCCCCCCCCCCCCCCTCTAGAGAATTCTAGTGAGGTAAACAGTGCACTTTCAATTGGTATCAGAGCTAGGTTGATCTAAAAAGGTTAACTCCTTGATCAAAAAGATCCTACCTCTTGTATATATATATATATATATATATATTTCTACAAAATTATTTTCATGGCACAAATCAAAGATTATGCTTCCACCAGACCACCAATTTGCAACCTTGAAAAGTTTGCACTTTGGAAAACAAGAATTAGAATCTATTTAAACTCTATTGATGATGAATTATTTAATGTTGTCATGACAGGTCCCCCCAAGCCATTCAAAAAGGATTCAAGTGGAAAAGCAACTGAAACACCTGCTCCAAAGGCTGAATGGACAGAAGAGGAAAAGAAAGCCCAAGCATATGATGCCAAGGCTATGAATATCCTAGTTTCAACTCTCTCAGATGAAATCTTCCAAAAGATTGCTGAGTGTGAGTCAGCTAAGGAAGTATGGGAAGCTCTCACCAAAATGGTTGAGAGAAGTGCTGATGAGAAAAAGGACAGAAAGGCACTACTCATCTCCCAATATGAAAACTTCCAAAAGAAAGAGAGTGAAAGTGTTGCTGACATGTATTCAAGATTCAGCCTCATAGTCAATGAATTGAGAACACTTGAGAAGGACATATCTCTCACTGAGATAAATGACAAATTGCTGACTTGCTTCCTTAGCTCTTGGGATTCAAGAATCTGGCCAATCAAAACTCCAGAAGCCAAAAAGAAATCTCAACAGATGTCCTATTGGGTAAATTAAAATCCTGTGAACAACTGTTGAAAACAAGGGCTGAGAAAGAAGAAAAAGAGAAGGCTTCTCCACTCTCAAAAGAAAAGAGTATTGCTTTGAAGGTTGTTGAAGGAGTACCCTCTACAAGTGATGAGGAGCTGATCAGTCTACTGGCCAGAAGGTTCAAAAAGTGGATCAAAACAGAAGGATCCAGAGGAAGAGATTCAAAAACCAGGTATAATAAAACACTTACTAAAGAAATTATATGCAACTCTTGCAGGAAACCTGGACACATTGCACCTGATTGTCCTAAAGAGATCAACAATAAGAAGGATCTAAAAAGAACAGATCTAAAGAAGAAGAAGAATAAAGAAAAAGGATTCATTGCTCAATCTTGGAGTGATTCAGAATCTGAAGAAAGTACCTCATCAGATGATGATCAGCAAGAGGTCAAGCAAGAGGAAACTTGTCTGATGGCCACTGAGAAGCCTGATGATACATCTATGATGTATCACATCTCCAAGATGGTGTGGTACTTGGACAATGGATGCTCCATGCACATGACAGGATGCAAAAACCTATTAATCAACTTTGAGGATAGACTTGGACCATCAGTAACCTTTGGAGATTCTAGCTGTGGCCAAACCAAGGGCTTTGGAGATTTCAAAGAAGGGAAAGTCACCTTCAAGAATGTGGCAGTAGTCAAAGGACTAAAGCACAATCTGATAAGTATAAGTCAGATATGTGAAAATGGTAGGTATGAGGTAAAATTCACCATACTATTCTGCCATATTATTGATATCAAGACTGGTGCTACAGTACTAAATGGAACTAGAAAAGGAAAAGTATATGTAGTAGACTTTAGCTCTTCACCCACAGAAGTTTGCTTATTCAACAATATCATAGATAAAAATGAACTATGGCATAGGAGACTAGGTCATCTAAACTACAAAACCATTAGTAAACTAGCAAAGAATAACCTAGTCAGAGGTTCACCAAAGGGTAGGTACTCTAAGGATTCTCCATGCAGACCTTGCCAACTGGGAAAACAGACCAAATCATCTTTCAAACACATTGGTAAGGATGACTCTCCCAAGGCCCTATACTTACTACACATGGATCTCTTTGGTCCCATATCCACTCAGAGCTTAGGTGGAAAATCCTATACCTTGGTTATTGTTGATGATTATTCTAGGTTTAGCTGGGTATTCTTTCTAAGGGTTAAATCTGAAACCCATAAAATTCTCTCAAAATTCATAAAACAAATTCAATCTGAGTTCAACTCCAATGTTTCAATTATAAGAAGTGATCATGGGACTAAATTTGAGAATCAGATGATTTGTAGTTTCTGTGAGGAAAAAGGTATTAAACAAAGCTTCTCAGCACCTAGAACTCCTCAACAAAATGGAGTTGCTGAGAGGAAGAATAGAACCTTAATAGAATCAGGAAGGACCCTGCTTGCAGAATCAGGATTACCAAAAACCTTTTGGGCTGAAGCAGTCAACACTGCAAACTATGTTCTAAATAGAACCTCATACACAAAACTAAATCAAAGACTCCATATGAGCTCCTGAAAAATAAAACACCCACTGTTAAATATTTTAAAATTTTTGGATGTGCTTGCTTTATTCTAAACAATGGGAAAGATCATCTTGCCAAATTTGACAAGAAGTCTGATGATGGAATATTTCTGGGATACTCATCATCTAGTAAAGCCTATAGGTGCTACAATAGAAGAACTCTTAAAATTGAAGAATCTATGCACATTGTATTTGATGAAACTAACGTGCTACTTAAGGGGGAGGAGACTCTCACAGTTCCTTTCCACATGAAAACAACAACATAGAAACCCAGCTTGAGCAACTAGCTCTAGAGAACACAGAAAATGGAAAGGAAAATCAGTTAGAGGAACCAAGTGAGGAGTCTGAACAAGAAACCTAAGAAAAGAGCATTCCAGACCCATTTCCACAAGAGAACATGGTTCAGGAAGAACAATTGAACAACGATCTCATTGAGAATGAAGAAGAAGAACAACTGACAAGTTCAAGCAGAACAGGGATCAATTTGAAGGATCATCCACAAACTCAAGTAATTGGAGACCCCAATACAGGAGTAAGAACAAGACACCAGGTCTCCACTGAGATGGTGCTCCAATGCTTCCTATCACAAGTTGAACCAAAGAAGTTTGAGGAAGCAAATTGTGATCCTCACTGGATTATGGCCATGCAAGAAGAACTAGGCCAATTTGAGAGAAACAAAGTATGGAACCTAGTTGAAAGACCAAGAAACTACCCTGTAATTGGTACAAAATGGGTATACAGGAACAAACTAGATTCTACTAGAGTAATTGTGAGGAACAAGGCAAGACTTGTAGCACAAGGATATAGACAAGAAGAAGGGATAGACTACAACCAGACCTTTGCTCCAGTAGCCAGATTAGAGGCAATCAGGCTCTTTCTTTCCTATGCAACCTTCATGAAGATGAAAGTCTACCAAATGGATGTCAAGAGTGCTTTTCTAAATGGTGATCTTCAAGAAGAAGTATATGTGGAGCAACCACCAGGTTTTGTTAATCCCTCTTCTCCTAACTTTGTTTATAGACTTAACAAAGCTCTATATG
Organism: Dactylorhiza incarnata; assembly: GCA_033032865.1. Classification (NCBI taxonomy): domain Eukaryota; kingdom Viridiplantae; phylum Streptophyta; class Magnoliopsida; order Asparagales; family Orchidaceae; genus Dactylorhiza; species Dactylorhiza incarnata. Next base: position 8,032,150 of record JAWHQI010000003.1, read on the forward strand.
GTCTTAAGCAAGCACCTAGAGCTTGGTATGAAACTCTCTCAAATTTTCTTCTAGAAAATTCCATTGAAAGAGGAAAAGTAGACAAGACACTCTTTACTAGAACCCATAAAAACCAACTCCTCCTTGTTCAAATATATGTAGATGACATTATCTTTAGCTCAACTCATCCTAAACTGTGTAAAAGATTTGCTAATCTAATGCAATATAAATTTGAAATGAGTAGTATGGGAGAACTCTCATACTTCCTAGGGCTACAAGTAAAACAAAGTAGTGAAGGAATCTTTATCTCACAATCAAAATATACTAAAGAGCTAATCAAAAAGTTTGGTATGGAATCAGCATCTACCATGAAAACACCCATGGCAACCAATGCCATTATAGAAAAAGATGATAAAGGAAAATCAGTAGATCAAAAGACTTATAGGGCCATCATAGGATCCCTTCTATATCTTACAGCTAGCAGACCTGATATCATGTTTGCCACTTGCATTTGTGCTAGATTTCAGGTTGACCCAAAGGAATCCCGTCTCACCTCTATAAAAAGGATTCTTAGATACCTAAAGGGAACCCCTGAACTAGGGCTATGGTACTCAGCAGAAACCAACTTTGAATTAATAGGTTTCTCAGATGCAGATTATGCTGGATGTAGGGTTGATAGAAAAAGTACATCTGGCACTTGCCAATTTCTAGGTGACAAATTAATCTCTTGGTTTAGTAAGAAACAAACCTCAGTCTCAACCTCAACAGCAGAGGCTGAATATATAGCTGCTGGGAGCTGTTGTTCACAAATCTTGTGGATGCAAAATCAGCTTCTTGACTACAAACTGGAAGTCAATAACTTAAGATTTATTGTGATAGCTCTAGTGCTATATCTATAGCATCTAACCCAGTCCTTCATAGTAGAACCAAACACATAGAAATCAGACATCACTTCCTTAGAGACAATGTTGAGAAGGGTAAAATAACCTTAGAATATATTCCCACAGAAAATCAAAGAGCAGACATCTTCACAAAACCTTTAGATGAAACTAAGCATAACTATTTCATAAACACCTTAGGAATGCTTGATGGAAGCTTGTAAACCCCATTGTTAGGGAACTCTAATGAAATCAGACAATCTAAGAAAATTTCTTGAAGATACGTCGAATACATATCGACGCTCCGTCGAGACAAACTCGACGCTGACATCGATTTCCATCAGACAATGCTACGTCGATCCTTTATCGACGTACCGTCGAATGCATATCGACGCAAGACTATGATCGCATCGATAAAACACCAGGCCGGCCAATCTCCACGTAAATGTCGGCATTCATTCGACGCAACGTCGACTTCCAGTTAAAATTAGAATCAAATCCTTACTTCCTCTTTTGACGATTGGATTACCTTGATTTCTGCTTCCTTTCTCGACGTTTCACCTTCTTTAAATAAGGCTTCTTATTTCATAACATATAACTTTCTAAACCCGCCAAAACTTTGTCTTCTACCTCTCTCTCTTTCTGCATCAATGGCGCCTACTCCTGTTCAAACTGCCCTTATCAAAGCAATGAACGTTGCTCTGGAAAATCTTCTCACCGACTTCCAGACACGTCTAACCAACTTCTCAAATGAATGTTCCAATATGATCACCACCTGTGAAGCCAAATTGGCCACCCTATCTACCTCTCTTCCCGAGCTTCATGCTCTTCTTCGAGAAGAACCTCTGCGCCACAAAGGTTTACATCCTTCCTGAAAGATATAAATCAGGGGGAGAGTTGCTCCAGAAACCCCTCTTGCCAGGTCTTTGATCTCACTAAAAGCTCAGGTTTTACTCCTCTCTCTCCAAACTCTAAGTATTCTCTCTAATTATTACTCCAATTCCATTATAGGCTCCACTCCTCTCAAATCACTCTGACTACACCTTCATCAAACATTTTGGTGAATCCTCCTCTTACAACACTGAAGGGGAGCATGCTGTGGATTCAGAATTCAGAATTGATAATCCATACAACCAGGGGGAGATTCCTGTAGTAAAGAACTCAGAAATCCAGGGGGAGGAAGAAGTAGTCACCTCTGATGATTGGAATGGACAGATATGGATTGAGGCACCCTTATGTGAGGAAGAACTTCAACATCACTCCTCTGGCTTCTCTGCCAGTTACATCAAGTTGAAGACACCTCTACTTGAGGACATCCCTGCAAAAGAACCTGGAGGAGACAATCATCCCTCTGCAGAGAACATTCTACCTGAAGTCATTCTGCCTTCTATTGCAGAACAGACTTCTCTTCCTGATATAGTTCCCTCTCCACTCAAAGAGAAAACTCATTCTCCTTCATCTCTACCTCCACCTCCACTTCAACCTTCTTCTCTACCTCCTCTGCTACCTCTACCTCCACAAGCAGCAAGACTTCCTAAACAGATCATACCTAGGCAAAGTCCAGAAGGAAAGATAAAAAGAAAAAGGGAAGCAATTCCCTACTGGCAAAACTTCTCTAAAGAAGAAAGGAAGGAGTATGCAAAAGAAAAGAAGTATAGAAAAGCATGTGAGCAAATAAAAAGATTTGAAAAGATGCCTATTATCACTCCTAACAGCCCTGTGAAGGAGTACCATGACCCTGACATGGAAAAGAGGCATGAAGAGATAAGAGAAAGAGAACTATATGAATATGAAGCAGCCAGGAAAGAAGTGGAAGATAAAAGGATTGCCTGGATGGAAAAGATCAACAAGGGAATGACTAAAGAACAAATTCTTGCCGAATCTTCTATCAAAATTCCAAAGAAATTGTTTGATATTGAAGCTTATCAAAAGAAAAACCCTCAGGCAGGGATCATTCTAGATAAAGGTCAAAAAGACAAGAAGGGTGTAGGGTGTACAGAAGATACTTACATTCCCTACAAGAAGCCCAACAGACCTATAAAATTAGACAAGTGGCATGCCTCACCCTGGAAAGGGAAAGAGAAAATGGCTGACATTCCAGAGAAGCAGCAATCAGAAAAGAAAACAATATATAGGCCCAAGGTTGATAACAAGGGACCACCTGAGATCAAGCCTACTGAAAAAAAAGTTCAAAACATTACAATTGAGATGATTGATGAAAAAGCAGCAATCATCATCAGCAAAGGCTACTCTATAAATGACACAATCCCTGATGGTGATAAACTATTGGAAAAACTGCATACAATCATCAGGAATGTCCAGGAACGACCTGATAGAGTCAGGGGCTACATTCTTGATGCTATTGAAAACTTATCTAGGAAACTCTACTCTGCTTTTGTTAACTTCATGTACAAAAAGAAGTTTCTAGTTTAAATTTGTGTGAAAGACAAATACTTGTCATATGCTTTCTTATTCCACTTTCTCTTCTGATTATTTAATATATTTCTTATCCTTACAAATGCTGTGCTGGGTTAATTATATGCTAGTACAATTTCCCTCTAAATAGGGTTAAGACAAATAGGGGGAGATTGTTGGGGAAATGATTTTTCTTAACCCCTAGAAATATGTTGAATATGAATTCTAAGAAAGAAAAACAAGGTTAAGTAAATATGCGTCGAATACTATTCGACGCAACGTCGAAATATAGTCGACGTCTCCTTCAGATTGAGTCAAAGTAACTTTAGGAAGATTTCGACGTATGTGTTGTCGACGCTACTCTGATTTCTAGTCGACGCATATGGAGAAGTCGACGCACCTTAGTTGACGCACCTTCCTAATTTTCCTCTCGACGTCCAGCCAGGATGAATTCGACGCTTACGTCGAATGGTAATCGACGCACGTCGATTTATGTGACAGATTTATGTATGCACCAGATCTCTTTCCTTCTTTCAGTAGATCTGATTTGTATGGAATAAATGTCAATATTTTATAGCTATTCTGAATCATTCTTTCCTTATATCTGATTCTTGGCTAAATTGAATAAACTTATTTGGACATTATTTGAAATCAGAATTAGTTCTTTCCTTCTACAGAAAAAAATATTATGGAAACATTTTCATCTTTCTATTTCTCTGACTGATAATTGATTATCCTCCTATAGTATTATTTTGAATTAACAGAGCTATAAATAAAGAGGAGGTCGGCAGAAAAATAGGAGAAGTGATTCACCATTTTACATTTGAAAAAGAGGAAGAGCTCCCAAGTATAGAGAGAAAATTGAGAAATTGTTCTGCAGCAATATTCAAGCACTTCTTCTTCTCCTGCTTCTGAAGTCATTCTGCTGCAAGTTCTGATAGCTCTCACAAAGAGAGAAAAGCTACAAATCTTCTTCTCTCTATAGAAGAAAGATTTAATTCACTTCTTGTGCTTCCAATCTTCTTGCTAGGAAGAAGATTCATTCTTGTTCTTATTTCATTCTTCTTTCTTATTCTTACTTAAATATTGTAAAAGAGTTTTTAGAATCTCTCTTCAAAAAATTCAGTGTACTGGTTCTAAGAGTCTCCTTGTCAAAAGACTCAGGGTGGTTCTAAGAGTCTCCTTGTCAAAAGACTCTGGGTGGTTCTAAGAGTCTCCTTATCAAAAGACTCAGTGCAAGATAATGAATTCCTACCAAGGGGGTAGAAGAGTGGACTACCCAAAGTTTGGGGAACCACTATATTTTCTTGTGTTGTGCTGTGATTTCTTTTCTTGCATTTACTTTCTTTACTTGGTTAATTCTTGTTGGTGTGTGGAAGCTCTAATCTGTGATCATACACACATATATATATATTAACTTTGCACAAAATAATTTTTAATCTCTATTCACCCCCCTCTAGAGAATTCTAGGGAGGTAAACTGTGCACTTTCACCAGTGATCGTGCGAACCGCTCGGGAGAAAAATGGGGGATGCGCACGACCAGTGGTCGTGCGCCTGATCGTGCGAGAACATAAGCGCACGACCAAAGGAAAATTAGGCTATAAATGGCCTATCCAACACCGAGCGTCCACACAACCCATGTACCTGCAGGAAAACAGTCCTGGCCACTAGCAGATGCATTCCACATGATCAACAGAAATAATATAGCATCATTGAAAAGATGAAACGTAAGAAATCACACCCGACTGGGCTGAAAATGTGCACTAAGAGTGAAATAGACAATGTAATTGAATAGAAGCAATAATGGGCTTAAAGTGTAGTGCAACGACATGGAAAACGACCCAGATGAATCCGAAAATCACTAAATAAATTGGACTCATCAATGGTGGCTGGAGACAGGGCCCGACCGAAGCGGGGAGGGTGTCGGTCGTGCCCCCCCCCCCCCCCCCCCAAGCGCGTCGGCCGACCAACCAAGGGAATCGACCGGGCGCGCGACCTTGCGATCGCGCGATGGCGACCGGTGGGGCAACCTAGCGTCCGCGCAATGGCGGTCGGTCGGGTGGCCTAGCGGTCACGCGACGGCGGCCAGTCGGGCAGCCTAGCGGCCGCGCAATGCTAGCCGGTTGGGCTGCCTAGCGGATGCGCGATGGCGCCCAGTTGGGTGGCCAAGCGAGCGTGGTGCGCGCGGTCGAGTAGTTCGTGCATGGCCAAGCGGCTGCGCGACCTTGTGACCAAGGGGCCACACGGCCAAGGGGCCACACGGCCAAGGGGCCACACGGCCAAGGGGCCACACAGCCAAGGGGCCATACGGCCACGCGACATTGTGTCCAAGGGGCCACACGGCCGCGCGACATTATGGCCAAGGGGCCACAAGGCCGCGCGACATTGTGTCCATGGGGCCACACAGCCGCGCGACATTATTGACAAGGGGCCACATGGCTGCACGACATTGTGGACAAGGGGCCACATGCCAGCGCAGCATTGTGGTGGCAGCAGCCGGTCGGTCGTCTGACTACCCTTGCGGTCGTGCGATGGTAGGTGGTTGGGCTATCGGCCGCGCGACGGTGGGCCGCACGACGGTGGGCGTCCAGTCGTGTGTTGGAGGGCGGTGGTGCGGTTGTGCGTCGTGGAGTTGCACACGCGGCTGGGCCATTACGGCGTTAGTGGGGTACACGCGGCCGGGCCATTACGGCGTTAGTGGGGTTGACTTTGGTCAACTCCACTTAGCCTTCATTTTCCCTACCAAGTTAGTGGGAAGATGGAAATTTCAGCTATCCGTAGCCCGGAATTCCAATAAATTATGGATCCCCTTATCATTTGCCCGCCAAGTTCCTAGAGTCTGCGGCTGGACCGAGAGGAGGGTGAGAACTTTTTTCAATTGGCGTGCATAGAGGGTCTGATGTGGTCATTGTTGGAACATGCGTTCTGCATCTCTTTAGTTTGATAATATCAAATCTCATATTGTATTTGATCATACATGTCTTAGGTATAATGTGCAGGTTTACAGGTGTGAAGACGTCAAAAATTCCATTCTCTGTGACCTACCCTCGTGTGCTAGTCCTACCGCCGGTGATAGCCATATCGACGTGACTTGCTTCGACGCAAAGGCAAATATCGACGTGAAGACTTATAGAGTCGAGATGATGTTGTCGAGAAGTCTATGGTCGCGCACTAGACTTACCGTGTGCGCTAGCTCAGTCGATGAGACAGCTTACGTCGACTTGAAGGATTTGTGGACTTGAACCCAAATCGTCGAGATGAATTCGTCAAGACGATATCGTCGTGAATGTTATGGTGGGCGCTAGCCTAACACCATGCGCTAGTTCTTTTTCGACCAGAAGATTATGTCGACTAGATGCACCGCTGTCGTCGAGAAGAAATCGGTGTAATGTTACCGCTACGCGCTAGTCTACCACGCCACACTATCCAAAGAGAGCAAGAGAATATTTTCTGGCACCTTCGTGATTTGGTGTTGGACAGTTGGGAAAATAACCTTTGATTTATCTTACAAATTCTATACAAATGATTTCATTTTCTAGGATGTATTACCCATGTTGTATAGAGAGAGTAATTTGGTTATTAGATGTCTTAAGATGACACACTCACATTAGAGTGCTAGAGACCAATCCAAAAATAGTTAAAAAAATACAGTTGAGTTAAACCTACATCGAATGGAAGTCGACGCAGCTTCGACTTCATGTCGAAGTTACTACGAATAGAAGTATCATTAACTCAGACTGAAGTTTAAGTCGACGCAACGTCGAGATGTACTCGACGCAGAAGTCAGATTCAATCGAAGCAGTATTAGAAGTCAACGCATCTTGGACTTATAATCGATGCAGAAGGAAGTGCTCTGAGTTCAGAATCTCAACTCGACGGATATGTCGATTACTATTCGACACAACGCCGGCTACAAAGATCATTTCAAATCTAAGGAGGATTTCGACGCAGCTTCTGTTGGATCGATTGACGCCCCTAGAGGGGGGGGGGGGTGAATATGGGAATAAAATTCTTTATAAAATTTTAGACGATTTACTAAATTGTTTAGAGTAAATTATAATGAAATAACAATTTAACTTAAGGGAAGAAACAATTGTAATTTGCAATTTTATAACTTATGCCAAATGATAGAAATCAAGTAAACACAAAATGAGACATGATTATATTATATAAAAAAAGTGCTTACATAAATTTGATTTCCATATCACTAGAAATCGGAGGCGTACAAAGTAAAACATTTTTTCCTTTTCAATATCGACTTGTATCCCCACAAACCGGTTGGCTTTAGCCTATCCTTCCCCGGATATGGCCTCAAGCCGCTCTAGCCAATCCTTCCCCGGATATGGCCTCGAACAAACCCTAGATCTAATCACCTAGACCTAGTCGCCAACACAAGGCGAATTCCTCCCTAAGTCCTACCCAGACTTAGTCGCCAACACAAGGCGAATTCTCTAAACGGTTACAAAAAATGTATGGAATGAAAATAAAGATAACAATAATTAAACTCCCTATGAGATCTTCTGAAGTTGGAGATGAAGGATCATTGTAATATGAGCGAGGTCAAAGCGATCGTCCTTTGGATGTAGCGTGACGTAGTCCTCCTCCAGAATTCTCCTTAAGCTTTTTGTGGGAGATCCATCTTCGGCAGCATAACAACCATGGAGTTTTGGCACAAGTATTCTTTCTGGAAGCTCTCTCAAATTTCTGGAATAAAGGCTTCAATAATCCTCCCAGCTCAGAGCAAAAATGAAATCAGGTCTTTAAATAACCACTGGAGCTAACGCGTGGCATTAAGGTTAACGCCAGCGTTAGTGAACGTGTACGGCAGTTGCTGAGATCGTGCATTGCGTCGGGAGCGTGGCAGAACGAAATTTCTTCGAATGAAACTAATTTCGTCGAACGCACCTTCGTCAAACGGAATCCCATTTCGTCAACTGCAACCGTCAGGATCGTGGCAGAAACCAATTTCATCGAACGAAACTTGTTTCGTCGAACGCGCTATCTTCGAGCGATGTTAACTTCATTCGTCGAGCGAAGTTCAGTTCGTTGAACGCTCCAATTCGTCGAGCGCAGTTCAGTTCGTCGAACGCAATAAGTTGAGCGCAGTTAACTTCAATTCGTCGAGCGCAGTTCAGTTCGTCGAACGCTCCAATTCGTCGAGCGCAGTTTAGTTCGTCGAACGCAATAAGTCGAGCGCAGTTAACTTCAATTCGTCGAGCGCAGTTCAATTCGTCGAACGCACTTTCCTTTCGTCGAACGCAGTTTCCTTCAGATTCGTCGAACGCAGGTTCCTCCAGGCTTTGTCGAGCGCCTTCAGAGTTCGTCGAATGCAGTTTCCATTCGTCGAACGCAGTTTCCTTCTGATTTTGTCGAACACAGTTTCCTTCAGTTTTCGTCGAACGCAGGTTCCGTCAAGCTTCGTCGAGCGCCATCTCAGCGGTTTCCTTCTCAGCGGTTGTTAACGCTGGGCGTTATCAACTAACGCGAGCGTTAGCACACTTTCCAGAGAGTCATCTCCAATCTGTTTTCTACCTGTGGAGTATTGCACCTATAGTTCCTGCACACTCTAAATATACGACAAGCAAGATCAAATACAATTTGAGATTTGTTATTCTCAAACAAAGGGATGTGACACACATGTCCAACAATCTCCTCCTTTTGATAATAACAAATCCTCTTAGCAAGAAATCATTAAAGGTGATTATAGAATATGATAAGCGAGATAATAGTGCAACTATAGTATTTGATAAGCATGAGAATGTGCATACTCCCCCTATCTTAATGCTCCCCATACATAAATACAATTTATGTTTTACTCCCCCTAAATGATTGATTACATGAATTAGTCTCCCCGTATTCTTCTATATTTCTCCTATATAGATTTCTTCAATTAATCTCCCCCTTTTGGTATTATCAAAAGAAGGTAGGGTGAGGGAAGTTAGGAGGCATTTCATATAAATGATAAAGCATGATCGAGCTTTTATAATATAGATAATGATAAAGATTTTAAGCATAATATATATAAGAGATTTCAAATAAAAAGATAAGAGTTGTAAGCAAGCGGAAGATTATGAGAAACGTCTTTTTGTAAGCATGAAAAGCATAAGTAAAATAAATATGAGTTTTAAGTTCAAAATGTAAAGATGTTTTAACTTTTTTGAAATCTCATAGTTTTCCATAAAGATACCAAGCATGAAAATGAACATATCAAAAAAAAGAATATACTACAATGTTACTTAATTTTAAGTTCAAGAGATACCAAAATATTGTAGAGATCATGCTAGGTTATCTAGTGCATTTGTAAAATAAAGAGTAGTATAGATAAAGCATTAAAGTCCAATACTCATGAGAAGAAGTGTTATGATAGATAATGATGTGCACATAAGTGTATTTTGGGTAATGTAAACAATTGATTTAAATCACAAAATACAAGACATATGTAAAGTAAACTGCACAATAAAACACAAGTAAATTATCTTTCACACACTTTAATGCACACTATTTTATAAAAAGTGGTGTATTAATCAAGGGTTGCACAAGACACTTTACCATTCTTTCCAAGGTGCTCAACCTCACAATGCTTATGAAGACTTATCAGGAGATTCAAGTAGTGCTTGGTGGAGTTATAGTTGTCTACATATATATTTTTTTTTTGTTCACATTTGTGCGACAACATTCTCCGAATACACTTGTTTTGCAAACCCACAATTTTTGAAACTTAACCACTTTTCAAAATTTCATAAGTGCAATTCAAATGTAGTGTAGGTAATAAACTTATGCAAGTTTTAATTTATTGTACAAATACAATACACAAACAAGCATTTTTAGATTTAAACACACATGTTGATTACCAAAATAAGTGAGTGAAAGGTATCATTATCAATCATAATACATTTACTCATACTTAGAGGCATGTTAAGCTTGGTTCTACACATATTTTTCAATACAATTGATGCACTTTAACTAGATATATCAAAGCATGATAAACAAAACAATGTTCATAGTAATTTGAAGGAATAAATGTTAACATTGTAAATAATTCTAACTAATAGAATTCATTCATGCTTGATATTAGCAATAAAGATCATACAGTTTTTGTTGTTTTGAAAATTTTTAATGAAATAAAAACAGAAAAAATCACAAAAGTATATTTTTGTATTTTTGAATTTTGAATTTTTGTAGTTGATTTTCTTAAATATAATTTAAAACAAAGATAATAAATGTCAGAAATTCAAAAAAAATAGTAAATATAAACTAACATATTTTAAGGTTTTTAGAAATTTAGAAATCGGAAAATTCCAACACCAATGCTAACGCTGGCATTAGGGCTAACGCTGGAAACAGTACACGATTTTTTGAGAATTTGAAAAATCTGATATTTGATATTTATTAAGTGTCCTTAGAGTAGTCTTATGCAGAAATTTTGTAATTTTTGGAGATGTCTTGATTGCTCAAATTTGCATAAAACTTTAGCTTTTTCAAATACATGTGTTTTACAAAAACATTTAAGCTCAAAAAGATAAATTATGCAAACACAAGAGGACATTTTTTATTAAACAACCCAAAATATGCATGATTTAAGTGATAAGTAAATAAAATGATCATGCAAAGAGTAATATAAGTATGTCCTAAGATTAAAAAAAAACTACCCCGACTAAATGTCTACACCCTAGCCCCATACTAAGTGACGGATGGGCATGAGGAGCTGCACACATACCGTAGGTTGGGGTGTTAATCCCATATGCACACACTAGAGAACACTCGACCTAGCACTCTTTCCCCCCAGTGCCTCGCAAGGCCCCACAGGAACCCTCCCCGATTAAGGACAAGACATGACTTAGAGGTTAGGTCTCTAATGCATACAACCCTACGCCCCCGTTATTGTGAGATATGAAGTCATAGGTGAATAATCTTTGGACAACCTATGCTTTTAAACTATGGGTTGATTTATAAACTATGTGCTTTGTTTAATGTGATGAGTTATATATTGCCGCATAGTTTTTCTACTTTTATGAGATGACGATATGAGATAACTAGCACAATTACTAATATTCAATAAGTGATAAAGCTAGTATGATGAGTTTTGGGTTTAATGTCATGTCATAAGATTAATATTAATATTGCATGTATTCCAAAATAAAGTTTCAAATTATAGATCTAGAATAGAGTGATGATTAAGTTTGATTTATACTGTCATTACAAAGTTGATTCTAAAGTCTACAAATATGAGAGATACATGCAATCACTTGCAAAGCATATCAATACATCAAATAATGTAAAGAAAACATTATTCATATTTTTATCATAAGATTCATAATTCCTAGGTGATAAACATTATTGATTTGAGATATTTCTTGATAAAACATGAATTATGATTTATGATTATAGAGAATTTTGCATAGAATATATGATAGATCATCATGATGTATGTGAATTCTATTCCTTCTAAACTTATGACAAAATGATTTGGTGATTTTCTTTTGAATAAACATATTTGATTTTTAAGTCTAGAAAATGATGATCATGTAATCATATCAAAGACAAAGATCACATATATAATGTTTTGAAATTTATAATAAAATTGCACTCAATAATTGAAACTATTAATCTTTGGTTTTGAAAGATAATATATGATTATTGATACAATATTCATATATATTCTAATAATTAATCCATAAACTATGTGGTTGTTGGAATTTTAGTATTTTATTATAAATCACATAGTTATCATGAAATTTGAATAACATTGTAAATGTTATACCTAGCATATAAATTTAAGCATAAAATAAGAAGTGATGCTAGGATGATGTGTTTTAATGCAATGTTATAATAGAGGATTAATGGAGATAATGTTGCATGTAATATGAGAAGATTTCAAATTATTTTTCTTTAGACCAAGAATGAAATGATTACACTTTTGATTTGAACTTAATGATACAGGATGATTCTAAGGTCTAAATACATGCAAACAATGCTGACACACATTACACACAATATACAAAGGATATCATGTGATGAAGAATCCAAAGACACGGAAATTGCCGAAATAAGAAAACTGATATAGCTTTTAAACAAAGTTGAGTTTGGGCAATTTTACAGCACCAAACAAATTTGAACGGGCAAGTTTGGTTCTCCGTTGGATGGAGATTTCTATGCTCTTTCCGAAAAGATATTAAACGCGAAAATCGGACAAACGGATCAAGAGATATGGCTGTTTAAAGTTTTGATCTAAAACTCGCATTTTTGAAAGATTAAACATGCGTTTAGTGAATGTTTGTTTTCGATTTTATTTGATAATATTTTTCAATATAAGTGCTAACATATGCAGCAAACAAAATAAAAAATAATCAAAAACGTTGCGCATTTTAATTTTTATCCTAAGCCCTTTAATAAACCATTTAAATCCATTCATTAAAATAAATTCATTAGTCTTGATAATAATTTCAATATTCAAATTATAATGATAGTTCAAGACATTGATGGGTAAGGGATTTAAAAGGATATATATAAACAATTTTTAAAAAAATGAGACGTAGGTCACTTTTAAAATCATATGACTTTATGTTCAATTTTAATTCAGTTGAATTGATAATCATTAGACTTAAGATGAGTAAGTCATATATTATGAAATATAAATTGGCCATAAACATTTTGGATCAAATAATACAAATCAAACAAAAGAAAAAGAAATAAAGCACATCATGAAGTAGAGTATTGATATTTCATTTTTAATTATTTCTACTTCATGCAAATGAATGGATATTAATGAATAAGAGATTTAGGTATCCAAAGGTGACCAAGTGGGATGGTTCCTTTGGGTACCCAAATACATCGTGGTGGCTTTTGGGAAGATAATGATGAATGGGATTTTTCAATTAAAGATGATATGTTATTTTTCTTTATGGGTCTCCATTCATACGTTGGCTGTTTATCACTTAAATCCATATAATGATTATATGACATCTTTATATGATGATAGTTGTTTGTAAAATAATTCATTATGAGTTTATGTTTATTCAAATTATTTTTCAAAATAGCTTGATGTTGATAATCATCATGAATTTTATTATACGAATTCTTTGAAAGTTTATAAAAGTGATTGTCTTTCTTTAGAAGTGATTGTTGAAAGAGTGGGTTACAATACATTTTAAATGATTGATTATTATTTTGATGATTTTCATTTCCACTCTTTCTTATAGACATACTCTTATAATATGAAGGATAATATTTTATAGTTTGATTTTCATGAAAAGGAGTTTTTAAATTTGAGTCATGCTTGAAAATATATTGAGACTTATAATAGTGACTCTTAAGAATTTTGTGAGGGTCATAATTCTTTTTGAAACTAAACTCCTTTTTAGTTGATGTATGAAAATGGTCCTTTTTAGAAATGATTTTATAAGTTAATTTATTTTTATTCAAAATCTTATGATGAAAGTCATTACTAGAAATTAGAACTTTTTCAACAAAAGATTTTAATTGTCTTAACTTACAAGTTAAAGCATCATTTTCAATTATCAATTTTTCCTTATGCCTTTTAGAAACTAAGAGCCCTTTTTCAATATGCTTGAATTTTTCTTTTAATAGATTGCAATCAAAACAAGGAATAGGAATTTTAACTAAAGAGCATGAAAGAGAATTTAACACATCAATATTTGATTCTACGTTATCGTTTGCTTTTAAAGATTTATTTTCTAAACGTAATTTGGAATTATCAATTTTTAATTTTAAAATTTTACGTTTAGCAATTTTAAGCATACGAGATGTAGAAATAGAATTTGTTACAAAAGAGAAGTTTTTGATTTTCTTACATTGCTATGGGATGAGGCAAGATTTGAACCAAGGGTTCCTTATGCATCTTCTTCGCATTCCTCTTCCATAGTTGAATTTTCGTCTTCTCTTTTGCTTGATGTGTTGCCAACAAATGAGTCCAATATTGTGATGTTGTATTCTTCTTCCTCCAAGCATAAGTCCTCATCAGTTTCTTCTCTTGGGTCCATAAGGAATTGCTCTTGTTCATCATCTGTGGAAGGAAGACAATAAGAATTCTTAAGAAATTTCCAAACTTCATAAGCAGTAGGAAGTGTATAAATAAGTTTGAAAAATATTTTGATCTAATGCACATTATATACTATTCATTGATTTGGCATTTACAAACATTTCATTTTTATCTAAAATATTTGGGGGTATTTTAATTGTAATATTCCGTACTTTAATATCCAAAGATTTAAGAAAATTTTCCATAAGAATTTTCCACCCATTATAATTTTTGCCTTCAAATAAAGGTGGTGCCAAAGATTTTTCATTTATAAGAAAATTTCCCCACACTAGTAGAGGCGAGATCATGAGACGCAATTATTCCTGGTTTTTACACCGTTTGGAATAACCTCGCTCTGATACCACTTGTTGGATCGATTGACGCCCTTAGAGGGGGGTGAATAAGGGAAGAAACAATTGTAATTTGCAATTTTATAACTTATGCCAAATGATAGAAATCAAGTAAACACAAAAGGAGACATGATTATATTATATAAAAAAGGTGTTTACATAAATTCGATTTCCATATCGCTAGAAATCAGAGGCGTACAAAGTAAAACAATTTTTCCTTTTCTATACCGACTTGTATCCCCACAAACCGGTTGGCTTTTGCCTATCCTTCACCGGATATGGCCTCAAGCCGCTCTAGCCAATCCTTCCCCAGATATGGCCCCGAGCACCCCCTAGATCTAATCACCTAGACCTAGTCGCCAACACAAGGCGAATTCCTCCCTAAGTCCTACCCAGACCTAGTCTCCAACACAAGGCGAATTCTCTAAACGGTTACAAAAAAAGGTATGGAATGAAAATAAAGATAACAATAATAAAACTCCCTATGAGATCATCTGAAGTTGGAGATGAAGGATCATTGTAATATGAGCGAGGTCGAAGCAATCGTCCTTCGGATGTAGCGTGACGTAGTCCTCCTCCAGAATTCTCCTTAAGCTTTTTGTGGGAGATCCATCTTCGGCAGCATAACAACAATGGAGTTTTGGCACAAGTATTCTTTCTGGAAGCTCTCTCAGATTTCTAGAATAAAGGCTTCAATAATCCTCCCAGCACAGAGCAAAAACGAAATCAAGTCTTTAAATAACCACTGGAGCTAACGCGTGGCGTTAAGGTTAACGCCAGTGTTAGTGAACATGTACCGCAGTTGCTGAGATCGTGCATAGCGTCGGGAGCGTGGCAGAACCAAATTTCGTCGAACGAAACTAATTTTGTCGAACGTGCCTTCGTCTAACGGAATCCCATTTCGTCAACCGCAACCGTCAGGATCTTGTCAGAAACCAATTTCGTCAAACGAAACTTGTTTCGTCGAACGCGCTATCGTCGAGCGTTGTTAACTTCATTCGTCGAGCGCAGTTCAGTTCGTTGAACGCTCCAATTCATTGAGCGCAGTTCAGTTCGTCGAACGCAATAAGTTGAGCGCAGTTAACTTCAATTCATCAAGCGAAATTTGGTTCGTCGAACGCTCCAATTCGTCGAGCGCAGTTCAGTTCGTCGAATGCAATAAGTCGAGCGCAGTTAACTTCAATTCGTCGAGCACAGTTCAGTTCATCGAACACACTTTCCTTTCGTCGGACGCAGTTTCCTTCAGTTTTCGTCGAACGCAGGTTCCTTCAGGCTTCGTCGAGCGCCTTCATAGTTCGTCAAACGCAGTTTCCATTCGTCAAATGCAGTTTCCTTCTGATTTCGTCGAACGCAGTTTCCTTCAGATTTCGTCGAACGCAGGTTCCTTCAGGCTTCTTCATGCGCCATCTCAACGGTTTCCTTCTCAATGGTTGTTAACGCTGGCGTTAACAACTAACGCGAGCGTTAGCACACTTTCCAGAGAGTCATCTCCAATCTGTTTTCTACCTGTGGAGTATTGCACCTATAGTTCCTGCACACTCTTAATACACGACAAGCAAGATCAAATACAATTTGGGATTTGTTATTCTCAAATAAAGGGATGTGACACACATATCCAACAGCTTCAAGTAGAATTCAGAGTTGCGTCGATAAGAAGTCAAATATAGTCAATGCTACGTCGAATACAGATAGAATTAGTAATTCTCCTTTATTCTTTTCTAAAAGTGATTCAGAGGCTATACATGGAATAATTTGATCTCTAACAGGTCGATTATATCCAAGAATGGAAAGAAGGACTACATAGAAGATATTTTAAAAGGATTTGACGGGTTATCAAATTAGAAAGAAAATGGAATTATCCCATGGACTTTCTTATTAGGGATGCAGTAGAAGAGGAAAGAAATTCAATTTCTATTCTACAGAGGAATAAACATATTCAGGAAGTTGAGACAATAATAATTCAGATTTTCATTCAAGAATTGAATGAGTCATCTTTCTTCTCAGTCCTGAAGCTTCTTCTTCTCTACTCTCAGAAAGACATGGAATCAGAGATCTCTGTACAGCATACATCAACAGAAAAGACTTCTTCATCTTCTTCATCTACTCTGCAGCAAGAAGCCTACAGACTACAGAGATTTTGTAGATCAAACTTACATAGTCCTTGCAACTCTTCTCTTCTAACAAGGACTCATCTACTGCAATAATGATCCATCTACAGAACACCAAGTGCCTTGAATCCTTAGTGATTGTTGAAGGAGGATTCATTTAGAAGAACTCTCTTCATTACTTCCTCTCTTTCTTACTATGTCTACTTCTTATTTGTAAATTGAGTAAAGAATCCTAGAATCCCTCTAAAATGGATTCAGTTGATTCAAGATCTCCTTACCAAAATATCTAGTGTGGTTCTAAGAGTTTCCTTGTCAAAAGACTCAGTAGTTGGTTCTAAGAGTCTCCTTATCAAAAGATTCAGACACTTGATAGTGTATTCCTACCAAGGTGGTAGAAGAGTGGATTACCTACAAGTTACGGGGAACCACTATAGCTCTTTTCTTTGTGCTGTGAATATTATGTGTTGTCTACTAGTTTTACTTCTGCACTATGTGATTATTTTATTCTGGGTTGATCAACTGAATGCATAGTAATTAGGAGTATTTTTTTATTGTGTATGCACATTATTATAGAAAAGTTTTAAATCTCTATTCACCCCTCCTCCCCACTCTAAAGAATACTTAGAGGTATCACTGTGCATTTTTAATTGGTATCAAAGCGAGGTTGATCATAAAAAAGTTATCTCTTTGATCAAAAGATTCTCTCACTCTTAAATTTTATAATTTTAAAATTATTTTTACAATGAGCTCTAAGGACTATGCATCCACCAGACCACCAGTGTATAACCTAAATAAGTTTACACTCTGGAAATCCAGAATAAAATTGTATATGAAATTTATTGATGAAGACATTTTTGATGTCATCATTTCAGGTCCCCCAGCACCAGTCAGAAAGGATGCCAGTGGTGCTATGACACAACAAACTGTGCCTAGAACTGAATGGACAGATGCTGAAAAGAAGTAGAAGGCATGTGATGCTAAGGACATGAACATTCCGGTCTCTACAATGTCTGATGAAATTTTCCAGAAGGTGGCTGACTGCAACTCAACCAAAGAAATATGGGAATCTCTTTCCAAATTAGTTGAGGGAAGTTCTGATGAAAGAAAGGTCAGAAAGTCTCTTCTCATATCACAATATGAGAACTGCTAAAAGAAGCCTGAAGAGAATGTGGCTGAGATGTTTGAGAGATTCAGCATCATTATAAATGAGCTGAAAGGACTGTACAAGGAGATATCTCTAATAGAGATAAATGACAAGCTCTCATGTGCTTCCCAAGCACATGTAACTCAAGGATCTGGCTATTAGAGAGTCGAGATGTTATTGAGAAATCTCTACTGATGCTCTACTAAGAAAGCTCAAATCCTATGAGCTATCGTTAAAGAGAAGGACTGAGACAGAAGCTAAGGAGAAAGTCTCAGCCCCTAAGGAAAGAACCATTGCTCTGAAGGGTGTTGAAGGAGAGCCTTCCACTTCTGAAGAGGAAATGTTCAACCTTTTAGCCAGAAGATTAAGAAAATGGGTCAAAACAGAAGACTCCAGGAGGAAGGACAGGAGCTCAAGCAAACCATGGTTTGACAAGACTCCAAAGCAAGAGATTATCTGCTTGCATGCAGAAAGCCAGGGCACATTCCCCCTGAGTGTCCTGAAGAGCAAATGGATAGAACAAATAATAAAAAGGAGCACAAGAAGAAGTCCTTTAGGAAGAAGGATAAGAAGAAGGGAAAATGTTTCATTGTTGAAACCTGAAGTGACTCAGAAACTGAGTCAAGCTCCTCTTCATCAGAAAGTGATGAAAAAACTACTGCAGAAGAAGCCAACCTAATGGCGCTGGAAGACTCCTCTGAGTAAGATCATGTATCTATCTTTGATGACTTTGATTTTACTTCAGAAGAATTTAAAAATTGCTTTAAGGAATTTTGCAATGATTACCTTAAGATTCAAAAAGAAATAGAAATAGTTAGGGAAGAATTAGAAGACTTTAAGAAACATGATTTATATTCAGCAAATTATGATTTGAGAAATCAGATATATAAAAAGGAAACAGAACTAACTAAGCTAGCTAATGGAAATTCAACTTTAAAAGAAGAGCTTACAAAGGAAAATGTCTTTGAGGACTCACTCAATGGGAGGAGTCAAAAGCTCACAGATATTACACAAAATCTTTCTATAAAATTTAAGCACCTAGGTTTATGAGCAGATCCACCTACCAGCATAGTAATTGTTGGATCTGTAGGTGCCCTTAGAGGGGGGGGGGGTGAATAAGGGTTTTAAAAACTTTTAATATATTTTGAAATACTTGAAATATTAGGAGATCAAAATAGTGCAAAATAAAGATAAATTAAGTGAAATAAAATAGAGACGTGATTTTATTAATATGAAATGTAGTATTACAAAATGTGACTTCTTATAATGCTAGAAATCGAAGGCGAAGAATTAAAATGTCTTTTCGTTTTCTATCCTGACTCGTATCCCCACAAACCGGTGGCTTTAGACTATCCTTCCCAGATATGGCCTCAAGCCGCTCTAGCCAATCCTCCCTCGGATATGGTCTCGAGCACCCCCTAGACCAAAACTAGATCTAGTCACCAACACGAGGCGAATTCCTCCCTAAGTCTTACCTAAACCTAGTCGCCAATACGAGGCAAAATTATTAAGCGATTACAAGAATGAAAATAACAATAATATTAAAAACTCCCTCTTGAAGAACTTCTGAAGTTGGAGACGAAAGACCGATGTTGAATAAGCGTGGTTGAAGCGATCGTCGGTCGGATGCGGCGTGTAGAAATCCTCCTTCAGAAACTCATGGAACTTTGGGTGGGAGATCAACTCTCGGCAGTATGAGGCTCTGGAAATTTGGCACAAGGACTCTCTCAAGAATGTGTGTTCAAAATGAGAGAAGAGGGTTCTTTTTTATAGCCTTGGAGCTAGCGCCTGCGCTAGCACTACTGTCGGTGCTATCCTTGTTTAGGCAGTATTCTGCGTGTGCGTATCTTCATTCCAAGGAAACATTTCTAAAAAATCCTCTTGTGTTCCGCGCTAGCTCCTGCGCTATACGCTACCGCCTGGCGCTATCACCTTCTATACTTGCCGTCTGAACTTGCCTAATCAGAGCTAGCACCTGCGCTAGGTGCTACCGCCGGCGCTAGTGGGCATGTTGGAATTCTGGCTTAAAATTTGGAGGCAACCTTCATATGTTATCCTTGAGTCATGTGGCATTGTTTTCTGCATACTTGAACACGCAAGATCAAATACACATAGGATTTATTATTCTCAAACCTAGGAGATGCGGAAGACCATGTTCCAACAAACTCCCTTTTTTGATAATAACAAATCCATTAATGATAAATTAGAGCATTAATATATAAGCATGAAAAACTTATGTGTGTGTGAGAGAGTGATGACTTAGGATAATTGTCGTTTTTAGTATTTAGAATTGCTCCCCCTATGTGAATGCTCCCCTTGATATGTAAGCTATCTTATTAATCTTTATTCATGTTAGTTTTCCCTTTTGATAGCGATTATTATTTATCATGTTAGTTCTCCCCCTTTTGTTATTATCAAAAGTGGGTTAAGGTAGCAAGAGATATAGAAAGAGGGTTTTTTTTAGAAAAAAAGATAAGGCATGATCGAGCTCTTTAGAGAAAATGAAATGATAAGGCGTTTTTAGCATAAGAAATTTCATAGAAATAGATCAAAGTTTTTAGCATAAAAATAATATTCATGTTTAGAACAACCAATATAAATTTTACCAAGCAAGTCTATCACTTGTTGAAGGAAATGAATTTTGAGATTCAAGTGATGATACACACAAAAGAAGAGACTTTTAAATAAGCATGAAAGCACAAGGTAAAAAATTATATGGTTATGATGCGGAAGACTTATAGAAATACAAGAAACATCTTTTTGTAATCGTGATAATTCATAAGAAGAGATATGAGTTAAATTCCAAAAAGGAAGATATTTTTGTAAATCATTATTCATTTAAAATCTTTAAGTTTGACAATAAAGTAACCAATCATGAAAAAAAGGTATCAATAAGAAACTACTATAATGTTATTATAATTCACAAATTCAAAACATACCAAACATTGTAGAGAGCATGCTAGGTTATCTAGTGCATTTATATATGAAGAGAGTATAGAATTAGCATTAGGACCCAATACTCATGAGAAGAAGTGTTATGGAAGATAATGATGTGCACCTAAGTGTATTTTGAAGAGAGTAAATAAATGACTTAATCAAAAATATAAGACATATGTAGAGTAAAGTGCACAATAAAACAAAAACACTTTTACTTCCACACACTTCAATGCACATAAAAAAATATTCAACTACGAAGGTGCTTAGCACACACAATGCTCATTAAGACTTATCAGGGGTGCAAAGTAGTCCTTGGGGGATCGCACATTTTATTTTTCAATATTGATTTTTTTGTGATCCGCTGTACTTAAGAGTAAGTGGTGTAAAGAGAAAGCTTTTGGTTTGCACGAGGCACTTTACTATTCTTTCCAAGGTGCTCAACCTCACAATGCTCATTAAGACTTATCAGGAGGTTCAAGTAGTGCTTCGTGGAGTTATCTTTGTCAATTTATTTCATGATTTTTTTGTTTTGTACAAAGTTCTCTGAATACACTTGTTTTGCAAACCAATGTAGTTTTGAAAGCACAACCACTATTCTTAATTTTAAGAGTGCAAATAAAAGTGGTGTAGGTAAGATACTTGTGCAATTTTAATTCATTGTATAATTACAATACACAAGCAAGCATTCTTAGATTAAAAACACGTGTAGACTTTGCCAAAATAAGTGAGTGAATAAATATCATTATCAATCATAAAACATTTACTCATACTTAGAGACATGCTAAGCTTGATTCTACACAACTATTATAATACAATTGATGCACATGTGATTAGATCTATCGAAGCATGATAAAAAACAATGTTCAAAGTAGTTTGAAAAGATAAATTTCAATATTGTAGAAGGTCTAAATGATTGATTAAATCATGCTTGATTTTCACAATAAAGTCTATACAGTTTTTTGATATTTTGAAAAATAATTTTGATTTAAAGTTTGAACTCTTAAAATTGATCTTGGACTTTTTGAGGTCTACCCTGTGAGGGGTTCGCACTAGCACTAGAAGAGTGATGAGGTGACATCCCAAATCTCCCTTTCGCAAGATACATGTAAATAGAAAAATTAAGTTTAAAAAATAATTTTTGATAATTCTTTGTTTTATATTTTTTTATTTGATTTTTGCATATAGAAAAGGAATCAGACAAATCAACAAAGAAAAGAACATAAAACAAATTTTTTTGTAATTTGGCTTTTGTAATTTTGTATTTTAATTTTTCAAAAATCAATTAAAGGCAGAAATGCAAAAATAAGTAGTACATATAATAAATCATATTTGTAGGGATTTTTCAAAAAATAAAAAAACACAAAAATTTAAATCCAAGCGATACCGCCCGCACTAGAGCTAGCGCTGCTTTTAATAAATACCCTTCTCTTTGTCGATTTGTCCATTGCAACACCAGCTCTCCCAAAAAAACCCTATCAGATAGCGCATCCCACGAATAGATCTAAGGTAAATCTTTATCATTTCTTATGATTTTTGTTTTAAACTTTGATTTTTTATGTTTGAGATGAAGATTTTTGAACTTATCTAGTGGTTTAGATGATAGATCTAAAAGTTTTTATCTTTTTGTTTTGTAAATAGAGGAACTAGGATAAATCTCCATCATTTTTATGATTCTTGTTTTAAAATTTTGATTTTATTGTTTGAGATGAGGATTAATAAACCTATTGGAGATTTTTAGTGATTTAGATGATGGATCTACAAAAAGGTTGGATCAAAGGTAGATCTCCATCATTTTTAAGATTTTTGATTTAAACTTTGAATTTTATGAAGATTTCTAGTTTTTATTTTAACCTAGAACATATGAAATTCATGGATCTAAACGTTTGAGAAAATTAGGATTCGGGAAATGAATAGTAGGTAAGTATTTTGACCAAACACTAGCGCCGACGCTAGTCCAGGTGCTAGTGCTAGCGCTGGCGCTAGTAGTTTATCTTTTAATTTTAAATTTTTTTATAAAATGTTGCAGATGGCACCTGGATATAAGGGGAAGAAAAGTGCAGGACTAGCAGTGGAGACAACAACAGTGGGTGTCCCATATTTTGTGGAATTTTCCTTGCCAAGACACCACCACATTATGCAATTGTTTGCGGTGTCTGAGGTGTCAAATGTGTTTCTTTCGGATTCATTTTCCTCGGAGTTTGTTCGAGAGTTTTATAGGCATTTGGAAGATCAATCTCAGGCAGGTCTAGATGGTGTGCAATCCTAGGTGCAGGCACAAATGGTTACTATAACACATGATGATTTGAGGGAGGTGTTTGGGTTGATCGAGCACCCGAATAGGTTGGATGTAGTTGAAAAGTTTCGGGCTGGCAGGGATTGGACTCAACTATATTTGGTACTCCACCAAAGGGCATACATGAGTTTGATCTCATCGGTGGGTACACTTACAGTTGATGCCCTTGCGGTACAGGATGTTTTATGTCATACCATCTTGCTAAAATGGGCGATACAGCGAAGATTACAGCACAGCTCAGCCTTGTCTCGTATTTCATTCTCGAGGAGGAGAGATTCGATGTGGCAGACTTATTACTTTCATTGATTCATTACACATACAAGTTGTAGGATCCTTCCCATCAGCGATACAACAACCTCCCGCTTGTTGGCATTATCCAGAGGGTTATTCTACATAGGTACCCTTCTATTGAGATTTGTTTTATTTGATGGATTGCTTTCCTTCCATCTACAGCACCGCGTACCTTCAAGCGACATCAATCCCGAATGAGCCATCTTCGTCCACTTGACCACCACTTTAGGGAGGAGCGTCAGCCCGAGAGACTCGATTTGATTCATTTGAATGTTTTTGAGAAGATATGGGGGAGCGGATGACACGAGTGGTGGAGGATGTGTAAGAGGTAAAGAAGATGTCTCCAACATTAAGAAGATGATGAAGTTTATGATAAAGGCCTTAAAGCTGAATCCATCATCATCGGAGCGGAGGGAATGGATAGGCCTACACAGGATTCGCCACGACATTCAATTCAGAGGAGTCGTAGGCGACGATCACCAAGTCCTAGTGTGGAGGAGGTAGATGAGACGGAGTAGAGGAAGAGGAGTGTCCCGAGGGTTACTAATATATGAGGTTTATAATAATACAGGAGTTGACATCTTTTGAACATTTTCCACTAGCGCCGGCGCTACCAACTAGCGTTAACGCTATCTGTTGTGTTTAATTTTAATTTTCGGTAATTGTGGATCTCTTCATCTAGTTCTTATACTCTCATTTAGTAGTTAAGAAAAATTTGTCTTATGTTCTTATCTAAAATTTTTGGAATTACATGAAGTGGAGAGATGTGTAAGCAATTTTGGTATCCAATCATATTTTGGTGGATTCTTTATGATTTGAAATTTCAATATCACATACCAAATTTTGAATTCTATTTATGTGGATGATATGCGATATGGATTTAAGAGAAATAGGTAGGTCATCAAAAATAAAAATATGACTTTGAATTTTGATTATTTGATTTATAAACTTATTAAGCTTTAAAAAATAAAATCATATTTCCAATAATATATAATATGACCTTAATCGGATAGCTTAAAAAATAAAAAAATAAAAAGAAAAAATAGAAAGACATTAAAGCATATCATGAAGTAGAAATTTGTATATTTCATTTATTAAAAGATTCTACTTCGTGCATTTTAATGATAACTAACGAATAAGAGATTTAGGTATCCAAAGGGGACCAAGTGTGGTGGTTCCTTTGGGTACCCAAATATAACGTGTTGATTTGTGGGTAGATAGTGATGAATGGGTCCTTTCATGTGAAGTTAATATTTCATTTTTTATTTTGGGTCTCCACTCATACTTAGGTTTAGACTTATAATTTTGCATCAACACGCACCAGGCGAAAAACATGCGTCCGGCCTAAAAACGCGCGCCCGAGAAAAAACGTGCGCCCGGGCGGAAAACGCGCCTGGGCGGAAAATGCGTGTCTGATGTAGGCCGGCTAATTCGATTCAAATTATAATGTTATTTTTATTATAACGCCTTCCCGGATCCAAATTTCTACGCGATCAATAGCGAACGCAGCCACAAGAATATTTCAGTTTTATCAAATTATCGCTAGCATATGGGTAGCCCCACTGTTCGGGATCGAATAAGGGCTATGAGCCAAAATTCTTTCCGGCTCAAAAGGCCCGGTATCGGGTCCGACCAAGCGCGTGTTATACCAAAAGAGATCCACCGAAAAAATTACGACCCAAAAGTGGTAGATCTCCCCCAACAAGAAAAAAGGAGGTTCGCCAAGCCTCGCGAACTAAGATAAACTTATTAAGATAGTCACAAAAATCAAATTGAGGAAACCATGAGTTTTTTTATGCTATCAACTTCAACCCCAAGATTCCTCCACCACAAGATCTATCTTGAAATGAAATCACGCACGGGTAGAAGTTTCGATACCCCGCTCGGAACCGTAGATCCGAGTTATTCTTGGATCCACAAAAATATTGAGCGCTCTTCCCACGAGTTCACCGGAGATGAGTCGACGATGAGTAGCACGTCCGCCTTCTTCATTTCACGCCGGTTCCGCAATCCACCGCAAGAAACTCCAAGTACCTTGCAAGAGATCTTCAAGTGGAAGAAAAAAGATGGGCGAAAGGAGAAGTGGTGGCCGGCGGCAAAGAGGAGGGAGGAAGAGAGATGGGCGGCCAAGAGGGGGCCGATATCCAATGAAGGAAGAAAGAGAGAGGCCGCGGCTAGGAGAGGGAGAAACTCAAAAGGAAAATTTAGGGTTTAGGTTTTTTTCTTATCATTCAATAAATCATCTCATTACAATATATGGCCTATTGATAGGGTACACCACTCAATCTTCTCCAAGATATAATTCTAAAATTAGATGGCTCAAAAATAGTCCATCATGAATGCAGAATAAATTATGGCTACATGCAGCCCAATTCAAATAACGAAAATAAGAAAATATATAATCCCTAATTAAACAAAATAAACTTCTCTAAATGCAGACCAAAATATAAATAAACATGAATGATAATTAATAATTATAATAGAATAATTATAATAATTATTTATCTAAATACAGACCAAAATAAAAATAAACATGATAATGATATTTAATAATTATAATTGAATAATCATAATTTAATATTCCATGCGGCGATGGCGTTCTTCAAAAGGGGCGGCGATGGCGTGCACCATATTTGTCGTCGCGGCATCGACCATCATAATCTTGAAATGTGATGTTGCGGCAGCGATGACGTTGAAAGTAGTGCGTTCTTGCGCCGCGACGTCGCAAGTATTTCGATGGCGGAGCCGCAAGATCTTCATCCAATGTGTCGGCTCCATCATCATATACATGTCGGGGAATGTCGCCGCCATCAATCCTCCCCCGCTCGAAATAACTCATCACCGATGAGTTGACTTGAATGTGTAGGTGCAGAAAGTCATCCACAAGTGCCACCTCCGATTGAAGTACCCAAAGTCACCCGAGGTGGGATGATCATGCCACCGAGTCCAGAAGCCACGAATGTCACCATATGCGGGTGGAATCACCTCAACCTGTAGATTCCTGTCAAGCAAAAAGTCGGTCTTGGGGACCCTTAGAGAAGCATTAGACAAAGAAGGGGAAAATGCTACAACATCAAAAGACAACATACCTCCAATGGAACCCGAAGGAAAGAGCATTCCAATAATAAACTCACCCCAACCTGTTAGAATATTTAGTGGAAATGATAAACGGAGAGGCAGACATTTCAAGTGGTGGAGAAACATATGGTGTTAAATAAGAAACATGAAAAATAGGGGATATACCCCAATCAGTAGGTAACTTCAAATGATAAATGTTTTCTCCTAATATTTTTAAACTTCAAGAAGGTCCAACTCTCCGACTCGCTAATTTCTCTAAAGAGCCCGAAGGAAACCGTTCAGGGATGAGAGGCACCACGTCCAAATCACCAATTTCAAAGCGAAATGACGTTCTATGTATGTTAGCATTAAGTTGATAAGATGAATTTTGCGTGGCTAACAATTCATTAATGTGCATAGGTAAAATGTGAACATGAGAGGCAAAGCCTTGGGCTAATTGACTTGACTTAAATGATGGAGGTAACCAAATCAAGTCAAGTGGCACCGGTGTCTTATATACGTGCACGATTTCGTTCGGCGCTAGACTGGTAAACTGATTTGGTGGTTTGTTAGAAACGCGTGGACATGTGAGATAGTCTTTAATTATTTTGTAAGTGAGAGTGTGCAAAAGTGACCTAGAAAATGTGTTCTCCACTAACATAGTAGTCTTATTAAAATCACCAAGAAAAGAGTCACGAACATGTGCATCCTTACGCTCAACCAAACTTAGCGCGGTATTCAAAATGATTTGCCTACCATGAAAGTTTAACGCATAAATAATAGTTTTTTCAACAATTGTCATATTAAGATCATAAAACCATGGACGTCCAAGCAACACATGGCAAGCAGCCATCAAATTCTCACAATACTTCGGACTAGTCATAACCAGTTCGTGTCCAATATTATAATCCGCCAATGGTATCAACGGTTCAGGAGGGAAGGTCGGTGAAATCGAATAAATTGGGCCCGGTAGAGAAATTAAATTGGATTGATTTTTCTTTAACGGTGGCAACCTCAAAACAAGTTCCTCCAGGTTTGCATCATCTAAGTCTTCCAAAAGTGACTTTCCCTCACTAGCCAAATCTTCCAATGCACTAGGAGCGTCGTCCGAATCAGAATCATCAGACAATTTTAAAACTGGATCAGAGGGGAGATCCTCATCCATATCACTAGGGTAACATACCTCCTCATCATCGCTATGATCTTCCTGAATAATGACATTGCCGTCAGCGGTCGGCGCAATCAACGACACTAACTCAGAATTTTCAGAAAAGTCAATAATTAGATCATAACATTTTGGAGGAGACTTTACGAGGATCGAGGTCGCTGACGGAGCAGGGCACTCGACAGTATGGAGGTCAGACATTATCCCCGCATCATGTATAGCATTTGTGGGACCACCCTCACAGACCAGAATACTCTCACCACGCGGGTTCATGGCATCCCTAACTGTGATGGCTACCGAGTTCGAGTCAGCGGAACGGAACGTGTCCTTATCTCTCAAGGATAAAGAGGGGGGAAGGTCCTAAGATGGCCTTTCCCTTCTCAAACGAATGAGTCTTAGACATGTGAGCTAGGTGCTTCTCAATTTCCAATGTGACGTTATAGGAGGTGTCTAGGTCAGTGTGATAGTAGCGGAGGAGTTTACCTTGAATGTCGGGATTGAGCCCCCTACTAAACCGTGAGAGGTTGATCTCAGGCATCTCCATAATATCACACCTAACCATCATGTCCTCAAAAAGGCCCATGTATTCTGCAACTGAATGATTCCTTTGTATAAGGGAAACATACACGTCAGAGGTCATACTCGTAGTGAGGTGAGTGACAATACGAGTCTAAGTGCACAAACATTCTAACTAGAAAATTTTATAAAATATTAATTTGTTCCAACCTAATTACTAGGGTAAGAAAATATTTTTGTTTGTTTTTATGATGATTTTTTTTTCTTTATGCCTAGTAACTAGGATAAAATATAATTTTTTTTATTTTCTAACAGGAAATAATAGGTGGAATATTAAAAAAAATTATGATTTTTGCTGAAAAATAACAGATTTAGGACGCTAAACGCAAACCGGAAATTTTAAACAGGCCAAAAATTTTATGAAAGATAATTTTATTCCCGCTTAATAACTTAGGTAAGTAAAATATTTTTTTTTGATTTCTTACTGAGATAAATATGGGGAATTTTCAGAATTTTTTTTATTTTCGCAGAAAAATAAAAATTTTAGGCCGCTATTCGCAGACGACGAAATTTTATTTTTAAATTTTGAGCGCAAAATTGTGTGAAGATTGAGAGTGCCGGCGTTCTAAGAAAACTTTAGGAATGCGTCAATTAAGAAATTGACACGAACCTAGCTCTGATACCAAATTGATGTGAACCCGTTGCTCTTTGACGCGCTCGTAACGGACAGATTTTCGAGGGACGCGCGACTCAAGAAAAATGATGCAAATACAAGCCACACAGTGCAAGTGCACCAGACTAGGCAAAGAGAAACAATTGCCACACGAAGGATCACTAATCCTCTTTAGATCTCCCAAGGGCGATAAACCAATGTTCGACCAAGCGAAATGGACCCACCCGATCCGATCAAGCTATGCGTTGTACCAAAAGAGACCCACCGAAAATTGCGATTCAGAAATGGGTAGATCTCTCCCAACAAAAGTCGGGGCTCGCCAAGCCCCTTCGAAAATTAAAAAGAAAAGGATGAATGCAAATTTCAAGATGAAAGAAAACCACGATATTTCGATGATTCGAAGATCACGCCACAGATTCCACCACAAGAAAAATCTAGAGAAAAGAAAACACACGAGTGGTTCGTTCGTTACCCCGCTTGAGATAAAATTATCCTCAAGCATGCACTCGCCCGGTCGCTTTTCTACGGATCCACCGGAATTGCGTTGTTTGGAGAGGAATCCGCTCGCCGTCTTCGCTTCACGTTATCCAAGATCCACACGAATCCACCACGCACCGTGGAGGAAATCCCGTCACAAAGGGAAGGCTTGAAGGGGGGGCATTTGCCTAGAGGAGGAAGGGTGGCCGGTGGTTTTGAGAGGGAGTGGGAGAGGAAGGGGCGGCCTTGGCCGATCGTAGAGAGGGGGATGACGAGAGGGTGCGGCCCTAGGGTGGCCGGCGGTTTGAGAGGGAGAGGGAGAGGGAGAGGAAGGGGCGGCCTTGGCCGATCGTGGAGAGGGAGAAACTCAAGAGGGAAATTTAGGGTTTAGGTTTTTTTTCTTATCATTCAATAAATCATCTCATTACAATATATGACCTATTTATAGGCTACACCACTCAATCTTCTCCAAGATATAATTCTAAAATTAGATGACTCAAAAATAGTCCATCATGAATGCAGAATAAATTATGGCTACATGCAGCCCAAATCAAATAACGAAAATAAGGAAATATATAATCCCTAATTAAACAAAATAAACCTCACTAAATGCAGACCAAAATATAAATAAACATGATAATGATAATTAATAATTATAATAGAATAATTATAATTATTATTTATCTAAATACAGACCAAAATAAAATTAAACATGATAATGATATTTAATAATTATAATTTAATATTCCATGCGGCGATGGCGTTCTTCAAAAGGGGCGGCGATGGCGTGCACCATATAAGTCGCCGCGGCATCGACCATCATAATCTTGAAATGTGATGTTGCGGCGGTGATGACGTTGAAAGTAGTGCGTTCTTGCACCGCGACGTCGTAAGTATTTCGATAGCAAAGCCGCAAGATCTTCATCCAATGTGTCGGCTCCATCATCATCTACATGTCGGGGAATGTCGCCGCCATCAGTGCCCGGGCGAAAGCGCGCCCGGGCGAAAAACGCGCGCCCGGGCGGAAAACGCGCGCCCGGGCGGTAAACGCGCGCCCGGGCAGAAAAACGCGCGCCAGTTGAAAATCACGCGCTCGAGCGGAAAAAGGTTTCCCCTACCGAAAAACATACGCACTGGTCAAAAAACGTGTGCCGGGTTGAAAAACGCGCGCCCGGCCGAAAAATGCGCTCTCGGGCGAAAAATGCGCGCCCGAGCGAAAAAAGTGCGCCTTGGAGAAAAATGCCCAGCAGGCCGAAAAATGCCCGGCTGGCCGAAAAACGACCGCCCGGGAGAAAAATACACGCCCGGGTGAAAAATGCGTGCTCGAGCAAAAAATTGCGCTCTCGGGCAAATGAACTTCCACCTGGGCAAAAAATGAACGTCCGGTTAAAAAGCACACGCCCGACCAAAAAACACGTGCCCGACCGAAAAACACACCCTACAGGAAAACGCACGCCCGGGCGAAAAACGCAGGCGTAGGTCGAAAAACACTGGTGAAAACACTCGATTATGCGGAAAACCCATGGGCGGAGGTAAGAATTGGCGATTTGATTTTTTTAGTTTATAGTCAAAGTCATGGGTTTTCACATGAAAGCCAATATCCACATAAATTCCATTGGGCCGAACATTAGAATTGGATTTCTATTCGCCCATGCCAATTCCAGAAAGCCAATTTCGTCCAAACGAACGGACCCTAAGGGAATTTGATTTCCTTACAGTGTTTTTGGATGCGGTGAGATGTGAGCATATAGTTCCTTTGATATCTACATTTTTGTGGCATTCCACTTCAAAAGATAGGATTTCTTCTTTTCCACTTGATGTGCACTCCATTGATCCATCATGAGAGGAGCTTTCTTGACCATTTGTGCAAGCTTGAACGTACTCCATTTCTTGCGTTTGTTCCATACCTATGAGAGGAAAATCATACCTTTCTTCAAGAACTTTCCATACTTTGTATGCACTAGAAAAACAATATATTAATTTGAAATTTTCTTGAGATAAAGCACAAAAGATACTATTCAAAGCCTTTGCATTTAGGTGACGTTCTTTTTTATTTGTTTCATCCGCTGATCTTATTATTGCTATATTCCATGCTTCGTTATCTAAAATCTTAATAAATTTTTCCATTAAAAATTTCCACCCTTTATAATTTCTCCCTTTGAATAAAGGTGAATAAGGATTTTAAAAACTTTTAATATATTTTGAAATACTTGAAATATTAGGAGATCAAAATAGTGCAAAACAAAGACAAATTAAGTGAAATAAAATAGAGACATGATTTTATTAATATGAAATGTAGTATTACAAAATTTGACTTCTTATAACGCTAGAAATCGAAGGCAAATAATTAAAATATCTTTTCATTTTCTATCCCGACTCGTATCCCCACGAACCGGTGGCTTTAGCATATCCTTCCCGGATACGGCCTCAAGCCGCTCTAGCCAATCCTCCCTCGGATACGGCCTCGAGCACCCCCTAGACAAAACCTAGATCTAGTCGCCAACACGAGGCGAATTCCTCCCTAAGTCCTACCCAGACCTAGTCGTCAATACGAGGTGAATTTACTAATTGATTACAAGAATGAAAATAACAATAATATTAAAAACTCTCTCTTGAAGTACTTCTGAAGTTGGAGACGAAAGACCGATGTAAAATAAGTGTGGTTGAAGTGATCAGCGGTCGGACGCGACATGTAGAAATCCTCCTTCAGAAACTCACGAAACTTTGGGTGAGAGATCAACTCTCGGCAGTATAAGGCTCTGGAAATTTGGCACAAGGACTCTCTCAAGGATGTGTGTTCAAAATGAGAGAAGAGGGGTCCTTTTTATAGCCTTGGAGCTAGCGCCAGCGCTAGCGCTACCGCCGGCACTATCCTTGTTTAGGCAATATTCTGTGTGTGCGTATCTTCATTCCAAGGAAACCTTTCTAAAAATCTTTTTGTGCTCCTCGCTAGCGCCTGCGCTATCTGCTACTGTCTGGCGCTATCACCTTCTATACTTGCCGCCTGAACTTGCCTAATCAAATCTAGCGCCCGCGCTAGGTGCTACCGCCGGCGCTAGTGGGCATGTTGGAATTCTGGCTTCAAATTTGGGGAAAACCTTCATATGTTATCCTTGAGTCATGTGGCATTGTTTTCTTCACACTTAAACACACAAGATCAAATACACATAGGATTTGTTATTCTCAAACCTAGGAGATGCGGAAGACAATGTTCCAACAGTAATCACTAGCAAACTTGCCTGGGAAAATCATGTAGTGTTCATTAGATCTAGTGAGAATCAATCCAATAATCACTTAGAATCTAGTGAAGAATCTAATGACAACCCTAATAAGATCACTATATTCAATAGGGTAATTAGTGTTGGATCGATAGGCTCCCTTAGAAGGGGGGTGATAAGGGAATAAAATTTCTATTTATGTATTTAAGCAATTTACTAAATTATTTTACAATAAAGGAGTGCGAAATAACAATTTAGCTAAAAGTAATTTGCAATTTTAGAATTTATGTCAAATGAAAGAAATCATGTAAACACAAATACAAAAATGATTGTATTATATTAAAGAGTGTTTACATAAATTTGATTTCAATATCGCTAGAAATCGGATGCGTACAAATATAAATGATTTTTCCTTTTCTATACCGACTCGTATCCCCACGAACTGATGGCTTTAGCCTATCCTTCCTCGGATATGGCCTCAAGCCGGTCTAGTCAATCCTACCCCGGATATGAACTCGAGCACCCCCTAGATCGATCTAATCACCTAGACCTAGTCGCCAACTCACTCGGCGAATTCCCCCTAAGCCGCGCAAGGACCTAGTCGCCAACACAAGGCGAATTAACTACAAAGATAATAAAATGAAATAACACAAATAACAAAAACTCCCTCTATGAGATTTTCTGAAGTTGAAGATGAAGGATCGTTGTAGCATAAGCGTGGTTGAAGCGATCGTTCTTCGGATGTAGCGTGATGACGTCCTCCTTCAGAAATCATCTTTAACTTTGAGTGGGAGATCAACTTTTGGCAGAGTAACAGCTCTAGAAATTTGGCACTGATATTCTCTCTAGGATGTGCATCCAAAATGAGAGAGAAAGCCTCAATTTATAAAACTTGGAGATAGCGCATGCGGTAGCTCCTAGCATCTGCGGTAGCGGTCGGTTAGAGATCATGGCAAAACTGTCGAGGCGTGGCGTCATGGAACGATTTGGAGATTGCGTCAGGCGGTAGCGCAAATGCCCACGGTAGCGCTAATGCCCACGGTAGCGCTAACGCCCACAGTAGCGCTAACGCCTGCGATAACACTAGCACTGGCGGTAGTGCTTCATTCAGATATTTTGGTTCCAAGCTGCTTTCTACCTGTGGAATCTTGCACCTATAGTTCCTGCACACTATAAACACATGAAAAGCAAGATCAAATACAATATGAGATTTGTTATTCTCAAACAAAGGGATGTGACACAAATGTCCAACAATCTCCCCCTTTTGATAATAACAAATCCTCTTAGCAAGAAATCAACAATGGTGTTTATAGTATGCGATAAGCGAGATAATAGTGCATACTATAGTATATGATAAGCATGAGAATTGTGCATACTCCCCCTATCTTAATGCTCCCCCTACATAAATGCAATTTATGTTTTACTCCCCCTAAATGATAGATTATATGAATTATTCTCCCCTTAATCTTCTAGATTTCTCCTCTAGATTTCTTCAATTAATTTCCCCCTTTTGGTATTATCAAAAGAAGGTGGGGTAAGGGAAGAAATGAGTCATTCTTTATAAATGAAAAATCATGATCGAGCTTTTGTAATATCGGTAATGATAAAGAGTTTAAGCATAGTATAAAAGAGATTTCAAATAAATAAATAAGAGTTGTAAGCAAGCGAAAGATTATAAGAAACGTCTTTTTGTAAGCATGAAAATCATAAGTATAAATATGAGTGTAAGTTCAAAATTTAATGATGTTTTAACCTTTTTGAAATGTCACGGTTTTACATAAAGATACCAAGCATGAAATGAACATATCAAAAAGAGAATATAATACAATGTTACTTAATTTCAAGTTTAAGAGATACCAAACCTTGTAGAGATCATACTAGGTTATCTAGTGCATTTCTTATACAAAGAGTAGTATAGATAAAACATTAGAATCCAATACACATGAGAAGAAGTGTTATGAAAGATAATGATGTGCACATAAGTGTATTTTGAGCAATGTTAACAAGTGATTTAAATCACAAAATACAAGATAGATGTAGAGCAAAGTGCACAATAAAACACATGTATATTAACTTTCACACACTTTAATGTACATATTATAGAAAAAAGTGGTGTAATAACTAAGGTTTGCACAAGACACTTTAGTATTCTTTCCAAGGTGTAATTGGTGGAGTTATATTTGTCTATATTTTTTTGTTCACTTTTGTGAGACAACATTCTCCGAATACACTTGTTTTGCAAACCCAACATAATTTTTAAACTCAACCACTTTTCTTAATTTCTTAAGTGCAATACAAATGTAGTGTAGATAATAAACTTATGCAAGTTTTAATTCATTGTACAATTACAATACACAAGCAAGCTTTTTTAGATTTAAACACACATATAGATTACCAAAGTAAGTGAGTGAAAAAGTATCATTATCAATCACAAAACATTTATTCATACATAGAGGCATGCTAAGCTTGATTCTATACATATTTTTCAATACAATTGATGCACTTAATTAGATATATCAAAGCATGATAAACAACACAATGTTCATAGTAATTTAAAGGAATAAATTTTAACATTTAAAACCATTAGAGTAGTCTTAAGAGTAGTCTTGTGCAAAATTTTTGTAATTTTTGGAGATGTCTTGATTGCCCAAATTTCATAAAACTTTAGCATTTTTAATATAACTCATCCTAAGATGTCTAAGACTCATAATTCCAACCTTAATATTTAAAACCTTGCATCGGGAAGAAGTTTAGTGAATATATCAGCAAGTTAAGAGTCCGTGCCAATGAAACTTATTCTAACATTTTCATTTTTAATGTGATCTCTTATGAAATGATGACGTACATCTATATGTTTGGATCTAGAATTGTGTACCAGATTATTTGTGAGATCAATGACACTTTTGTTGTCACATTTTAATTCAATATATTTTAGATGAAAACCAAAGTCCTCTAGAGTTTGGCTCATCCATAGTGCTTGTGCACAACAACTCCCTAGTGCAATGTATTCTGCCTCTGTGGTGGAGAGTGCAACTGAGTTTTGTTTCCTACTAGACCATGCAATTAATGAAGGTCCTAGAAAATGACAAGTACTGCTAGTGCTTTTTCTATCAAGTAAGCATCCGGTGTAGTACGAATCGGAATAGCCCTGAAGTGTAAGTGAATCATTATGTGGGTACCATAATCCTAATCTAAATGACCCAATGAGATATTTACAAATTAGTTTTACCACTTTTATATAAGATTCTTTTGGATTGTCTTTAAATCGAGCACATAAGTATACGACAAACATAATATCGGGTGTAGTTGCACTTAGATAAAGTAGAGATGCTATCATACCTCTATATAAAGTTTGATCAATTGAAATTCCCGATTCATCTTTTCCTAATTTTAGTGATGCACTCATTAGTGTAAAAGTATGTTTAAGCTTTTCAAATCCAAAGCGTTTAAGAATATCATGGACATATTTATATTGACATATAAAAATAACATCATTTCCTTGTGATATTTGAAAACCAAGAAAATAAGAAAGTTCTCCTACTAGACTCATTTCAAATTCATTTTTCATCACTAAAATAACTTCATTACACAACTCTTCATTAGTAGATCCAAAGATTATACCATCAACATATATTTGCAAAATAATCATATCATCAGTATTGTGCTTAATGAAGAGAGTATTATCAGCACTTCCCATAATATAACCGTGCTTTAATAAAAATGATGTAAGTCTTTCCTACCATGCACGAGTTCTTGTTTTAAACCATAAAGCTCTTTTTCTAGTTTATAAACATGATTGGGAAATTTTTTACTAATAAAACTGGGGGGTTGTTTAACATAAACTTCTTCTTTTACAAACCTGTTTAGAAAAGCACTTTTTACATCCATTTGAAATAGTTTTATTCTTGTAAAGCTTGCAAATGCTAGAAAAATTCGTATAGATTCAATCTAGCAACGGGTGCAAAAGTTTCATCAAAATCTATCCCCTCGATTTGAGAATATCCTTGTGCTACTAAGCATGCTTTATTTCTAGTGATTCTAGACTCACCATCTAATTTATTTTTAAAAATCCATTTTACACCTACAACCGGGTGATTAGATGGTCTTTCAACTAATTTCCAAACATTATGTCGCTCAAATTGTTTTAACTCTTCATTCATAGCCAAAAACCAAAATTCATCATTTAAAGCGTTTGAAACGGTTTTGGTTCAATTTCGGAAATAAAACAAATGTTTGAATAAGATTCATGAAGACAAGTGCGAGTTCTTACCCCAATGGATGGTTCACCAATTATTAGTTCCGTGGATGATCCTTTGTAAATTTCAAGGCGCTTGGAGGCACATAATCATCTTCCTTGGCCTCCTCTTCCTCATCTTTGGAAGGTTCC
This sequence comes from Dactylorhiza incarnata, assembly GCA_033032865.1. Lineage (NCBI taxonomy): Eukaryota > Viridiplantae > Streptophyta > Magnoliopsida > Asparagales > Orchidaceae > Dactylorhiza > Dactylorhiza incarnata. The sequence continues at coordinate 8,069,077 of JAWHQI010000003.1, forward strand.
TCGTCACCGTGCTCCAAAGTTGGTAAGAGATCATCCTTTTTGCATGCGGAAAGTCTTTATACACAAGGAACAAGCTCATCAAATTTCACATTAATCGACTCTTCAACTTTACTAGTTCTTTTATTTAAAATTCTATAAGTCTTACTAGTTGGAGAGTATCCAAGAAAAGTTCCTTCATCACATTTTTCATCAAACTTTCCCAAGCTATCTTTAGTATTCAAAATAAAACATTTACAACCAAAAACTTTGAAGTACGATATGTTAGGCTTCTTTTAAAAATAAAGTTCATATGGTGTGTGATTAAGAGATGGGCGAAGCATGATTCTATTCATAACATAACATGAGGTATTTACGACTTCGGCCCAAAAAGACTTAGGCAATTTATATTCGCATAGCACAGTGTGTGCTAGTTCTTGAAGTGTCCTATTATTTCTTTCTACAACACCATTTTGTTGTGGTGTGCGTGGTGCGAAGAACTCATGTTTAATGCATAACATATCACAAAAATATGTAAATTTTTCATTTTCAAATTCTCCTCCATGATCCGAGCCAATGCATTTAATTTTTAAATCACTTTCATTTTGAATACGAGTATATAATTTTGCAAATTTGCAAAACGCATCGGATTTGGATGAGAGAAATAGTGTCCAACAATATCTTGAAAAATCATCTATTACAATATACGTATATAATCCACCACCAAGACTTGCGTTGCTAACGGGACCAAAAAGATCCATATGAATTAATTGCAGGGGTCTTGTAGTAGAAATGATATTTTTACTTTTGAAAGAGAATTTAGTAAATATACCTTTTTGACATGGTGAACAAAGTGAAGGTAAATTTTCATTTAACCTAGGCAATCCTCTAATTAAATCACTTTTGGCAAGTTTTACAAAAAGCTTTGTGCTAGCATGTCCTAGCCATCTATGCCAAAGTTCTAGTTCATCATTTTTGGTGATAAAACATTTTATAAATGATTTAGAAAGATCATGAAATGAAACTATATAAACATTATGTATTATTGGTGCAGTTAGTAAAATATCTTTTGTAGTAGGATTAGATATCTTGTATAAATTAGTAAAAGATTCAAATAAAACAGCTAATCCTTTATCGCATAATTGGCTTATATAAATTAGATTATGTTTTAGCCCTTTCACATAAAGAACATTCGATGTTTTAAAGGATTCGTTACCAACTGTACCAATTCATGTGATCCTTCCTTTTCCGTTATCGCCAAACGTCACGATCCCCCTTCTTCTTTTTTAGGCTAAGGAACTTTGCTTTATTTCCCATCATGTGCTTGGAGCATCCAGAATCCAAGTACCACACATCTTCATTGTCCTTAGCCTGCTTGCACATCTAAAAAGAAGATAAGAGTGAAGATCTGGATACCCAAGCAGTACCACCCATAGAATAAGTGGAAGCCTTAGGTGATTTGCTTTAAAGTATTTAATTACTTTCCTGCAAGAATCATACGTGTGACCCAACCTATAACAGTTTGCACACAAAATAAAGGGGGTTGAGGCCCTTTTCTGTAATTTTGTGATATTCTTACTGGAAGGAATCAGTTTTGCAGAAGATAATGATTTTGCAAAAGAAAATACAGAATTCTTGTATGAGGTGCTAGCGCCAGCATTAGTGGCTAGCGCCTGGCGGTAGCCCTTACCTTGATATCCGAGCCTAAATTTTCCAGAACCGTAGCACTGGTTCCCTAAAATCATATCCAGTGATTTTTGGCACATTCCAAATTTTTTAATGGTCTTGGTGAGATCATGAACTTGTGCTTTAAGTGATGAATTTTCTTTCACAAGCATGATACACAAATTTTCAAAACCCTTTTTATTATTCTTAATTTGCAAACGAGAGGCTTCTAATTTCCTTTCTAATTCCCCCTTCTCTTTTGTAAGAGTTTTGTCATGGCAGAGGGCTTTGGAAAGAGAATCGTCAATATCTTTTACCATTTTAATGGAGTGATCACACTCTTGGCAAGAAACCTTTCTTTTTTCTAAAACAATTAATTTTTTAGAAAGCTTTTGATTTTCTTTAATTAGAGATTCATTTTCACGATTCAATAAAATACTATCTTTCATATTTTTATCAAAATCTTTGCAAGTTTCTAGAAATTCATTAAACAGTTCATCATAAGTTGGAGGAATTACCTCAGTGTCGCTAAGAACACTGGTGTCATTGTTTTCACGTCCCATAAGACACATGTTTGCTTCCTCATTGTCGCTTGATGAAGACTCGCTTGATTCTTCGAAGGAGGAGGAGTCATCCCATGTTTTAGCTTTTAGTACCTTCCTCTTTTCCTTCCCTTTGTGCCGTTTTTCCTTTTTCTCCTTCAAAAACTTTGGGCACTGGCTCGGAATATGCCCAGTCTTCCTGCAATGATAGAATTCCGGTGGAGGTCTTTCTTCTTCATCATCGCTCTCCTTTTCCTTCTTTGAAGATGACCATTTACATCTTGCATCCTTTTGGAAATATTTCCAGAAGGTGTTTCTCCTTTCCGGATTTCGCATAAACTTTCGGAAGTTCTTTACCAAGAAACTTTCTTCATCTTCATCCTCATCCTCTTGGCACTCCTTCTTTGATTTTAGTGCCAATGCCTTCTTCTTTGTCTCCTTGTTGTATTCATCGTATTGGATTTTGAGTTCTACCTCATGGGTTTTGAGATTCCCAATGAGGCTCTCAACCTGGAGCGTTCTTAGATTGTGCGGCTCCGAGATAGTCGTCACCTTTGGATTGAATTTTGGAGTAAGAGATCGAAGAATCTTTCGGACCAAGTCACCATTGGAGAAGGTCTTTCCAAGATCTTTGGAGGCATTGACGATCTTGGTGAAGCGCGTGTACATTGCATCAATATCTTCGCTTTCATCCTTCCAGAACTTTTCATATTCTGACTCCAGTTGGAAAAGCTTTGAATCTTTAACCTGCGATGTACCTTCATGAGTAATTTCCAAATGGTTCCAAATTTCATATGCAGTAGTACATGCAGAAATTCTATTAAATTCATTTCTATCTAACGCACAAAATAAAGCATTCATGGCCATGGTGTTATTTTTGCATTTAAGTTTATCCCAATCATCCCATTTATCTTTTAGTTTTTCTAATGATATCTCTCCAACTACAATTGTAGGAGGAGAGTATTCCTCTTCTACCATATTCCCACCTCAATATTTATGGTCATAAGAAAACATTGCATCCTATTTCTCCAATAATTATAATCTGGCCCAGTAAATAGTGGAGGTCTACTAATTCCCTGACCCTCGGAAAAAGCGAGATCATAAGAAGCCATTATTCCTGGTTTTTAAACCAATTTGAAATAACCTACCTCTGATACCACATGGTGGATCGATTGGTGCCCTTAGAGGGGGGAGGGGTGAATAAGGGAATAAATTTTTTATTTATGTATTTAAGCAGTTTACTAAATTGTTTTACAATAAAGGAGTGTAAAATAACAATTTAGCTAAAAGTAATTTGCAATTTAGAATTTATGCCAAATGAAAGAAATCAAGTAAACACAAATAGAAACATGATTGTATTATATTAAAGAGTGTTTACATAAATTTGATTTCAATATCGCTAGAAATCAGAGGCGTACAAATGTAAATAATTTTTCCTTTTCTATACCGACTCATATCCCCTCGAACTGGTGGCTTTAGCATATCCTTCCCCAGATATGGCCTCAAGCCTCTCTAGCCAATCCTACCCCGGATATGGCCTCGAGCATCCCCTAGGTCTAATCACCTAAACCTAGTGGCCAACTAACGCGGTGAATTCCCCCTAAGCCGTGCAAGGACCTAGTCGCCAACACAAGGCGAATTAACTACAAAGATAATAAAATGAAATAACACAAATAACAAAAACTCCCTCTATGAGATTTTCTGAAGTTGAAGATTAATGATCGATGTAGCATAAGCATGGTTGAAGCGACCGTTCTCGGATGCAGCGTGATGACGTCCTCCTTCAAAAATCTTCTTTAGCTTTGAGTGGGAGATCAACTTTTGGCAGAGTAACAACTCTAGAAATTTGGCACTGGTATTCTCTCTAGGATGTGTATCCAAAATGAGAGAGAAAGCCTCAATTTATAGAACTTGAAAATAGCGCCCGCGGTAGCTCATAGCGCCTGTGGTAGCGGTCGGTTAGAGATCATGGCAAAACCGTCAAGGAGTGGCGTCGTGGAACGATCTGGAGATAGCGCCAGGCGGTAGCGCTAACACCCACTGTAGTGCTAACACCTGCGATAACACTGTTGGAAAATGGTGTTCAGCATCTCCTAAGTTTGAGAATAATAAATCCTATGTGTATTTGATCTTGTGTGTTTAAGTGTGCAACAAACAAAGTCCATATGACTCAAGGATAACATAAGAAGGTTGCCCCCAAAATTGAGCCAACAAATCCAACATGCCCACTAGCGCCGGCGGTAGCACCTAGCGCCCGGCGGTAGCACCTAGCGCCCGGTGCTAGCGATGATTATCACAATCCTGGGAGTACATTTAGAAGGAGCTAGCTCCTAGCGGTAGTGGATAGTGCAGGCGGTAGCCCGGAGCACAGAAGGCAAGGCGGAAATATTTCCTCAGATTGAAGATTCTCCCTCGCAGAATATGTCCTAATATGGGATAGCGTCGGCGGTAGCGGTAGCGCAGGTGCTAGCGCTGAGGCTATAAAAGGTCCCCTTGGATACGTCTTCTTCATCCTCTTCAGATCCTAAATTCCAAAGCTTCGTGCCACAACATAGAGAGGAAGGTTCAGAGAGATACTCCACAAATCCATGAAGGCTTAAGGAGATCCATGGAGAAGATTTCAACACGCGTCATCATCGTGATGAAAGACCGCATCGACTATGATCATACTCTGCAGGTCTTCGTCTACTTCTCCAAGAGATCCATATAGGGAATTTTTATATTGTTGTTGTTATTTCATTTATCCATCTCTTTTAAACCGTGTAGTAAATTCGCCTTGTGTTGGCGACTAGGTCTGGGTAGAACTTAGGGCAGAAATTCACCTCGTGTTGGCGACTAGGTCTAGGGTGTAGGTCTAGGGGTGCTCGAGGCCATATCGGGGGAAGGGTTGGCTAGAGCGGCTTGAGCCCGTATCCGGGGAAGGATCAGCTAAAGCCAACCGGTTTGTGGGGATACTAGTCTGTATAGAAAACAAAAAGAGTCTTTCATATTTCGCTTTGATTTCTAGCATCATTGAAATCAAATTTTGTAATCAATTTTATTAATAATAATCATGTCTCTCTTTGTGTAATAAAACAATTTAGATCTTTATTCAAAATTGTTTACTATCCTCTCCTTCATTATAAAACAATTTAGATCTTTATTCAAAATCACTATTCTGATCTCTTATCATAAGCAAGTATTTCAAAATATAATATCAGTTTTTAAAACCCTTATTCACCCCCCCCCCCCCCCCTCTAAGGGCGCCTATCGATCCAACAAGTGGTATCAGAGGAAGATTTTATTCCAATCGGCTTAACAACCGGGAATAATGATGTCTCATGATCTCGCTTATATTAGTGGGGTAAATTTTTATGAAGAAGAAAATTCACTAGCACCACCTTTATTTAAAGGGATAAATTATAAAGGATGGAAAGTTTTAATTGGAAAATTTATTAATAATATAGATATTGAAGCATGGAATTTAGCAATAGTAAGACCTGCAGATGAATCAAATAAAAAGGAACGTCATCTAAATGCAAAAGCTAAACACTATTTATTTTATGGTTTATCAAATGAAGTTTTCAAATTGATATATTATTTTTCTAGTGCATACAAAGTATGGAAATTTCTTGAACATAATGAAAAATTATCCTTAGAAAATTCATCTTTGAAAAGTGATTGTGCTACATGCCAAAATTATAAAATTGAAATCAAAGAGATGGACGAAACATTTGAGGAATTTAGAAATGACTATCAAAATCATATTGACTCTATTGTCTCTACTCTCAAAAATAGCACAATAGCTTATAATAAAGCTAGGCATAATCTAAAGATCAAGAATGATGAATTAAAATCAAAAATCAACTTGCTTATGAAAATTATAAATACAAATTCTCAATATCAAGTTATATCTACAAACAAGTTAAATATGAAGATGAATATCTTAAATAAGTCTAATAATGGGAGTAAGAAATACAAAGTCTTTGTAAATCAAAATCATCATTATTTACAAAATCATGTTTCTCCCAACTCAAAATTAAAATTGCACAAATTTCCTATGAACAATACTTTTAATAATCATTACAATCATAATCATCAATATAAAGATTATCACAATGGAAATTTGACATACAAGAATAACATTAAACTAAAGTTTGAATGGAGGCCCAAAATTAAAAATGAAACATTAACTTCACATGAAAGGACCCATTCATCACTAACTACCCACAAACATACACGATATATTTGGGAACCCAAAGGAACCACCACACTTGGTCCTCTTTGGATACCTAAATCTCGTATTCATTAGGTAACACCAAATGCATGAAGTAGAATATTTTCAAAATGAAATATACAAATTTATACTTCATGATGTGCTTTAATGTCTTTTAATTTCTTTGTTTTCTAATTTTTTTTAAGCTATCATGTAATGGTCATCTTATATATTATTGGAAATATGATTTTATCTCTTAAAACTTAATGAGTTTATAAATCAAATTGATCAAAATTCAAAATCATATTGTTATTTTTATGACCTATCTATCTTTCTTATAATCATTGTCTATATATATCATATAGTATTCATATAAATTGAACTATAAATTTTCTATAAGATATTTCAAATTAAATCAAGTTATTAGGCTATTAAGCTCTTTAGCCTTCATCAACAAAATTAGAGAAATAACATGATCTAAAATAAAGTTCAAGATCTAAAAGGAAGTTTAATCTTCAATACGTTTTCCTTTTTCCTTTTCAAAATAAAATTGTATTGTGTTCACTCCTTGATGTCAAACATGATTTAAACCATCACTATTGTTTATCTATCAAAAACCACATATATATTCAAAATTCATAACTAAAAAGAAAAACACTACAATATATTGAAAGAATTTACCATCATAATGAGTATTGAATTCACATGCACCACCACGATCTATTGATGACCTTTGCTAAAATTCTCTAAAATCATATATCATAAGTCATATCAAAAGTCTTCTAAAAATAACTATTTCTATCATATTTATATGAATAATATGATGACAATTGATAATATAATTGCATACCATGGTTGGTGTATTATGTGTTGATTAGACCTTAGAATCATCATGATATCAATAATATCAAATCAAATAAAATTTTCACTTCATTCTAGGTCTATAAGTTGAAACACTATCAAACTTTGGCATAACATTAATCTCAAACTTATTATACTAACATTGTCACCTAAAGAATATTTATGTCTATGTTAGGCTTTATATGGTTACCGAGATATACAGACTGGGTACTTTTATCTAGGGCTTACCCTAAATATTCTTTGCATAAACATCATACTAATCATTTAAGTTATGCTTATTTGTCTTATTCGAACATGATATTTTGTGCTTACATCTTCTATCATTTTCAACTTACACCATAATTGACAAATATAAGACTTTGAAAAATTAAAATGAAGATATAATAAAATATATCTCATGCAATGTTCTCTGTCTCACCACAGGGCACAGCGGGTTGTTGGAGACCGCAGTCCCCCTTTGATGAGAATTGAGCCAGTTAAGCGGCAGCGCGTGGACTTCCCAGGAGGTCACCCATCCCAGAATTTCTCCAGCCCGAGCATGCTTAACTATGGAGTACTTTCACTTCTCATCACCAATTGACCAAAGGCTTGAATAGAGCTCTCACAATAAAAACATCGGGGGAAATGAGACTAAAGTTCATTGAAATATGAAACTTTCCTCCGCAGTTTATGTTTTGATAGTGAGAACCTATAGTCGCAACATTCAAGCATCTAATAACAGACTAAAAACCCCAAATAATTTCTTGATGAAAACCCAAGATGGCTAGATGCCTGTTATTCCACATTTGATAACTAAGCATCTTTCTCATTGTAAGTTGATTTGAAAATTATTCAACTGAGAATAGAAAGTTGTTGTAGTTGGTTATCTAACATTGATGATCATAGCACATTATTCCACACCTGATAATGTTGCAAACGTTGTTGTGCCATATCATTCAACTTTTGTTGATGAGGCACATAATGATCACTAATGGATAAGATAACGGTTGATTTACAAAATCAACACTAGACTGGTTCCTGCTAGACCAGATAGAGATGCTGACAGTGTTACTTCACCAATGCTACAGGTTCTAAGCTCACTTATGTAAGAGCTAGTTCATTTTCTACGTTACTGCATATGTTCATGAATTCATAGAGTTTTCTAACTCATGAAATTCTTTGCAGGCTTTGGTGGAGATGGAGGAGAGAAAGTGGTGTTTTACATGGATGCTGATGATCTACTAGACGAGTAGAATTATCTTATGTTTGATCATTGTCATGTTGTTTTTCAGACTTATTTTTATGAGTAGCACCTTTTTATTCTGGATGTTATATGTTAATCCTGTTTTTATTAATTGTGCTAACTCTTATATTATTATGTTAAGTCGAAAACTTTCTTTATGCTATTACACTACTTTCTGCACTTTGAAACGTAGACGTTATTTGTCACAAATATAGGAGGAGATTGTTAATGTATATTTGGTCAAATAACGGGTTCGAAGGTATAACGGGTCAGTTGGATACACGGATACCCATCCCCGTAGACACTCCTAGGGTTTTACCTATATATACCGCTAGGGGCAACGGTGAGTAGATTCCATTTTGATCCTCCTCCGGATGCTTCGAGCAAACTTCCCTCTCATATTCTTGGTACATCTTTTGTGAGGGTATTTTGGTAAATTTATCATAACCGCAGGGCAACCTGGTGCTGGAGGGAACCGCACGCCCAAACTCGCCCTTAGAGTCTGTCCATATATATTTGGTGCATATTTTGTAATCTTGTATAGCTAATAGAAGCAATAAGAAATAAATCCTAGTGCTGTCATGGACATAGCTAATAGAAGCTAAAATTGGGCAGCGATGTTTTTGCTCCGATGAGTAAGACAAAATATGCTCCGACATGACAAACGTTTATGACCGCCACCTAGAAGAAGAAAAAACTAATTTTGAGCATAAAAGTGGATGGAGATTCCTAGGTGAGGTCGGAATGTTAACGAACGACGTGTCTAACGAAGCCTAAATGAATGTTGCGCTCATGTGAGAGCACGTCTCATTTGCCATCAATCATTCTTAAACTTACGTTACTTAACATCGCCAAGAGCCCAATAAACTTGGCAGGGGCGTCACAAGAGTTACCCGCCCGTGATTTTCGATCAATCATGGCGGAGAGCACCACAGATCCATAAGACCCACAAACTACATGAACATACATTATGGTGACTCTTGTTAAGTGTTATGAAACAAAAGGGAAACTGAAATTGGGACAAATACATCATTGAACAAACTCATAATCAATTGAAATGCTTCATTAGGCCTATGGAAAAGGGTAAATTATTAACATTTCTATGCCAACATTTTTTAATATCATGAATAGTAAGTAGTTATGGGTAATTTTTTTATATATCATGAAGAGTAAGGGTAAATTATTAATAGCAAAGAGCGAAAATCAGAGGATCAAATTACACCAGTCTGTCAAAAGATAATTTGGTATCGTTGGACATCACTTTATCTAGTTTCGAATGACAACAAAATCGTATTATTCGAGATAAACCAATTACAATTGTGTGCATGCGCTCGAGTACTCTAATAGGAGAAGGTGCGAGTCCCCTCTTATAAAGGAGGTCGGCGGTTTGAGGCCCGACCTCAACAATCCACCACTCTTGCTAAGAGTGGAGAGTAGGCTGGGGTGTACGGATGCGATTCGAGCACGCGGAAGCATGATTTTATCCTACATTGGATAGACAGAAATATATATTAGTAGGAAAATATCATCCGGTTAGCACTAGTCGAAGTGCTGATAATAGAATTTAGTATAATTTAATAGATTCCATGAGGTCTTGAGACATTTTTTTACAATTAAACAGCTTCAACTGCAACAAATATAACACCTTTTTTTTGCAATGTAATGCAAACATGATGCAAATAAAAAAATTCATTTGCTACATTTAGAAATGAATTTTTGGTGAACTCATGCAATAAACAACTCTGCGTTGCCATCAAGGAACAGGCTCATGAACTCTTCCCCATCGACGGTTTCCTTTTCGATGAGCAGCTGCGCGAGCTTGTGCAGGATGTCGATGTGTGTTGAGATGATTTGCTTTGCCCTCGAATAAGCTACCTCCACCAGCTCCCTCACCTCTGAGTCGACGACATCCGCCGTCGCCATGGAATAATCCTTCTGCGTCGACATCTGTTGAGACAAAGCGTCGAACTAGCTAATTAGAGATCCAAATGGAAGCTCCTCCGCGACGGTGATGATGGCGATGACAGCATCACCACCATCGCCGTCATCATCAACTCGCTAGACATCATCACCACATCAGTATCTCCGCCGCTTGCTGTCCCCCGTTTTGTATTCGTTGAAACCAGGGGGACAACAGCTGGATGAGGTACTGTCGTTGTCGGGCGACTGCTAGTATTATTAAAAAGTAATAGATATGTTATCAGAGTACAACAAATGAAACTGCGGGGCCGCTCAATGATCTGAATGATGAATCAGTCGTACCTGCTGACCAAGGAACGGATTACCTCCGGGCCCGCCAATAGCGACTTGCCCGATCTTTTTGCTGAAGCCAAATCTCTCGACCATTTGCCTCGCCACACGAGAAACCTGCATGAAATCGTTCGAAGCTCCGGTTGTCACATTCTCCTCCCCGAAGATTACTTCCTCGGCTACCCTGAAACATAAAGAATGTGAGCAAACAATAATACTGGAACCAGTTGAATCATATAGAAAACGATGAACATCATCCACAGCATTTTTTGCACAAAGGCTTTTTACTTATATCTATATATATGACCAAAATACGCTCATCGGCAATTCTAGATAGGCCCTTATAAGAGGAAGGAGGCACAGGAGAGGTTAGTAGCAGGACTGTTATCGATTTGATTTGGGCGGAGTCAAATCAGAACAACTAGAAATCAGGTTGAGCTCGAAGAAGTTAATAGACAATTTTTAAGAAAATTGACTAGAATAACCTCTAGAGTCAAATAAGCACATCAATATCACTAGAATCAAATAAGGCGTTAGCAATGTCGTGCTATATATCTTTATTTAGTTTCAAGCCGATCTCATCGAGCGAAGTTTTGGCTTGTGGCCGGGATCATTTGGGTTAGATTCGAGCTTGATTTGAGCCGAAAAATGAACCGATTATTGAGTGAGTTTCAATCTTTGAGTCACTGCAACAACTCTAGTTTACAGAATAACTTCCATGAGAGAAAAAAAACGCTAGTTTAGGTAATATATTCTAGATGAATGATTTTGCTAAACCTTAATGAGAGGCCTATATGAAGCAAAGAAGAAACTTTGGAGGCCTGAGGGATATTTTCTCTGAAAAAACAACCATAAGCTCATTATAGAGGCAGACCTTCCGCCAAGAGCAACCGCCATCTGATTCTCGAGGTAACTCCTGCTGTAAAGCCCTGACTCGAGCCTCTCTTCACTCGGAGCGAAGAAGGTGAGCCCTCCGGCCTGGCCTCTCGGAATGATGGAGATCTTCGCAACCGGGTCGTACTCCGGCATGAGCGCGCCGACAAGCGCATGGCCGGCCTCTGAAAAGTCGGCGAAATATGAATAGAATGAAAAAGGCGCATTCAAGAAGAAAAACAAGGCATTGTACCATGATATGCAACCAATTTCTTCTTATCGTCAGAAACAACAGCATTCTTCTTCTCCGGCCCAGCAATAATCCTTTCGAGCGCATCTGATATCTCGTCCTTGCTTATTTCTTTGAGGTCGCGCCGGGCTGCGAGTATAGCAGCTTCGTTCATCAGGTTCTGCAGGTCGGCTCCTGTGAAACCGGGTGTTCTTCTCGCAATTTTCTCAAAGTCAACATCCTTTCCAATTGCTTTTCCTCTGGAATGTACCTGGAAAATTATATGGCACAAGTATTATTTAATAAACACTGGCAAACAAACAACTTAAGAAGATGATTTTTGCTAATCTTTACCTATGAAAAGAACACTAACATTATATTATTACTTACGATCTTGCACAGGATCCCCCAGTGAGATGTGTGAGCCGGGGACAATGCCCGGCCGTCACACAAGTGACGGCCGAGTATCATTGTTGTCGCACACTGCGCACATTGGAATCATGTGCACGGTGTTAGTACCTATAAATATCACATGTATTTTTGGATTTTATGCTGGCCTTATGCATTAAAAAAGCATGCATTTCGTTAGATTAGAAGTATTGAAATCGAAGGGTTCATATTCATTTGATGGTTCTATTTCAGGACCACGACACCCTAATTTTTTCTTTTTTAATATAGTATAGATGTTTAATTGATGGATAAATTCATAAATGCTTTGAAACACTTTGTTTACTATCCATACTTCTTATGACAATCTTGACTTCAGTTAATGAAAGTAGGGGTAGCATTGGACACAATGCCAACTCATTAGCCCGCGAGATAACCCAAGATGGGCTTTATTAGACCTATAGTGTGCTAAGAGGTTTAAATGGATTATGAGTCGCATACCATTTATTTAAATGCGCTTAAACATTAGACTCATATGCGCCCACGCATTTCAAATAATTAGATTCAAATATATGATAATATGTAAGATTAAAATGACGAGATGTCATCTAATTTGGTTTATTTCCAATTGCTTCAACCATTACAATGAATCAACAAAAACATGAAGAGCTTTTTTACAAGTAGTCATTTGCACTAACTTGGAGTGGATAAAATTACATTATAAAAAAAATGGGGAGGAAGAAATAATGACATAAGAAAAAAAAAGACTTGGTCTACATTCTACAACTATCATTCAACTGCGCTTCAAAAGATGTTGGTGTGATCAAAGTGTACTTGGTATGTGTATTCCATTATAAAAAAAGTATGGAATAAGTTTATGTACAGCATTTAAATGTCTTCTATTCCAGGTGGAGCCATGATCATAATCTTCCCAATTTATACATGCATGGACCCGGTCAAGGGGAGCCATATAAGGGTTCTCTATTTCAGTTTTGTCCAGTGTTAGTTGGTTTTAGGATTTCTAGCGTCTTTGTACGCTCCTCCTTCGGCTAAGTAAAACCCTTCTGTTACGGATACCGAGAAGGGAGAGGTGCGTCCTCCTATGTGGTATGTATATCGATGTCGGGACCGAGGAGACGAGGACGCAAACCCAATATGTGGAGGACGTTGGCTAGTAGTGCACAAGGGCATCACGTAACCCATCTGTTCTATGTTTTATTGTCGCATACCTAGTTTGGGCCGTGTGGTCCCTTTTGTGTTTCTGAGCTAAGCATTATGAAAGCTTGATAGTCTATGTATGACTCTTATTTTGATCATCTTGGAAGATCAATTGAAGGTGAGCCCTAAGGGCTGAAATCTCTTCTCTAATCTCCCTTCTTCTTCTTCCTTCAAACCCTAGTACCTAACATTTGGTCTGACATGCCCTCTTCTGTCCGCGGTTTCTGTCACCTAAAGAATGATCCCACGCCTCCTCACCAATTCAATTCAGAGTTCCTTTACTTTTGGCGGGGAGGCCTCCCTCACCTGGCAGGTGATTGCCTTCCATTCTCTTCATAAAACAGTAGAAGTAGACTTTGTCGTGTACTTGTGACACATTGTCAAGCTGACCCGCTGGGCGCCCCTAAACTACTCCAATTGCAGCGCGTCCTAGACGCTTTCCCAGAAGTCTTTGCCCGTGCCACCCACTTCCCACCTTCGCAACAACGACATTACCTTCAGCCCTGTCGAGCATCGCCCCACCAAACTACTTTTCCCAGCTCATTCAGAATATGCGCATTTTGCTCTGGGAGGATCTTTCCATGAATTTGATCTTGGCGTTGTGGTTTGGTCGGCCCTTATATGAGGCCTCATAGATGGACCGTGACACATTCCACGTCCAGTTCTCAAACTTCTACCTTGAGGAAAAGGAGAATTTTGCAGAGGGTGACATTGTTACAGATACAAACGAGGACGAGGGACGTCCTCCTATGTCGTGTATATCGACGTTGTGACCGAGGAGATGAGAACATGAAACCCAACATGAGGGAGGACATTGGCCAGTTGTGTGCACGGGCATCACGTACCTCATGAGTTCTATGTTTTATTATCGCATGTGTAGTTCGGGTTGTGTGCTTATTTATCGTTTGCCCCTTTTTGTGTTTCTAAGCTAGGAACTATATAAGCATATGTATGACTCTTATTTTGATCAACTTGGAAGTAAGATCAATTGAAGGTGAGCCCTAGGGACTGAAATCTCTTCTATAATCTCCCTTCTTCTTCCCTCTCCCTTCAAACCCTAGTACCTAACACCTTCGTTTTCTCACGTGGATTTATGTCTACTTTGACTAAAGCAAAAAAACTATGGTGTGTTTTTATGTGTGATTATTCATGTTATATTGTGTCTTGTTGTAACACCCACAATGAGCCACTTTGATCTAACTCTATACAATAATACACAAATAAAATTTATTGGCTACTCATATATGAATATCTTGATTTCCACATTTAACAGACTACTTCTAGAATTTAATGTTGACGAGATATTCTACCCAACAATTTAAAGTTTTATTCACATTAGATTTATGTACATGTACTATGATCATGGCATGGTTGTGGAATTCAATAATACCGTAAATGAGCAAGAATTTCATGTTTTTGCCCACTGCTCGAGAGATCTGGGATAATCTCCGTCAGATATACTATATGAAGCAAGATAGTGTCGCATGTTATGAATTGAAGGCAAATTCACAAAATAAGGAAATTTTCCTGTCACCTATTACTATAGGATCTTGAATGAGCGTTGGATCGAACTGGATCAATATCAAAATCTGAAGATGGAATGCAATAAAGATGCCTCAATTCTGATAACCTTTGTCGAAAGAGATAGGATATTCAAGTTCATTTTGGCATGAACTCCGAATACGATCCCATCCATGCACAAATTATTGGTAAGGAAAGACTTCCCTCACTCTCTGATGTTTTTTATATTGCTAGGGGTGAAAAGAGTCGTAGGACTATAATGATGGATGAAAAATCTACTGATGTATCCTCCCTCATAACAAGTCGTCAAACCTGGAAATTTCATCACCCACATTGCTCTCAGGCCTAATCGTGAGAACTGACGGTGCACCTACTGCAAAAATTTGAGCATACAAAGGAAAAAATGCTTCAAGTTTCATGGGAAAGAATAGGTTATGAATCGTACTAGAGGTTTCAAAGGCTTCTAATGTAATCATACCAATCTTGCTACATCCGGGACTACAATTGAGATGGAATGTGAAGTCAAAGACAACACTATTGAAGACATGCTAGCCCTCAGCAAAGAAAAGTTAGATAGTATGTGAACCCTTGTTGGTTCTCTCAATAAGCCCAATGGTACTTGTAGTCTTGCCATGACCGGTAAGAACCCAAGTCCAAAATATTTTAGGGCTTGTTCATTTAGTCAATTTTGGAAGAAAGGAATTGAAATTAATCTACTAATTCTTATACATGTGTTTGTTTGCACCTTTATTCGAAGTTGACATTAGAGCATAACTGTCGGTTTTGGTTCCTTTGAAAATTAGGTGTGAATGAAAGCTTACCTCTTTAGGTCGGTTTTGGCATTTTTCTGATCCCAGAGGCTCAGAGACCGTTTCCAGTGTTGTTTGGTACTTCTCCTAATGCTTCTCTTCTCCTCCTCCTCCCTCCTC
Organism: Dactylorhiza incarnata; assembly: GCA_033032865.1. Lineage (NCBI taxonomy): Eukaryota > Viridiplantae > Streptophyta > Magnoliopsida > Asparagales > Orchidaceae > Dactylorhiza > Dactylorhiza incarnata. Next base: position 8,084,945 of record JAWHQI010000003.1, read on the forward strand.
TTCTTCAAGTACTGTTGTTGATCACTCATGGGTCGTCAACTCGGGTACCACTAACCATGTAGTTTTCTCTAAAACTTGTTTTATCTTTCTTACCATCTTTCCACAAAAACACCAATATTATTGATGGATCAATAACAATAGTAACCGGTAATGAAACTATTAAGTTGTTTTTGTCTCCTTCACTTTAATAATGTTCATGTTCCTAAATTGTCCACAAACTAACAACTGATTTATATTGTAATGTAAGTATGTAACATTCTTTCCTTCACATTGTGTTTATCAGGATCTGGTCACGGGGAGGACAATTGAAGTTGCTGAGAAGGGAGGATTGTATCACTTGCTTTAGAAGTTTGGTGGGATTGACCAGCTGTCTTTCCATTCATGTCGTCAGTCTGAGGATACCTTTGAGATCATGCTCCAAGACAGACGACTGGGGCATCAACCTTTTATGCTTCTCAAAAATATGTTTCCTACTTTGTTTCTTACAAAGTTTGTTGAACGGTTGACTTGTGAAACATGTGAACTTGCTAAACATTGTCCTACTTCTCTTTATCCTAGTATTACTGCTAATAGTTTGTGTCAAATGGTTTTGTGTCGTTTATGGATGATTGTATTAGAGTATCTTGGGCTTTCTTGATGAGAGACAAAACTGAAGTCACGCAATTGTTTACCCAATTTCATAGTATGGTTCAAACCCAATTCAACAGATCTATAAAACGCATGCGTCCTGACAATGTCAAGAATATGCTAATCAACATTTTTTCAAGTTTAACAAAGTGAACATGTCCTCATTCATGAATTTAATTGTGTTGATACCCCCCCCCCCCAACACACACAGACAAAATGGTGTTTTCAAACGAAAATACTGACACTTCTTTGATGTTACTCGCACTTTAATTTTTCTGACATCAGTCCATAAGCTATATTGGGGTGAAGGCGTGAAGCTCTTCTTACTGTCACCTACCTAATCAATCATCTACTATCACGGATTCTTGACGGGGTTAGTCATGTTAAACTCCTGACATCATTATTTCCCTTTGTCCATATCATGCAAAGTCTACATGCATGTGCATTTGGGTGTATGGCTTATGTTCACATCCACCAACATCATCGTACCTAATTTGACCCTCGGGCTACTAAGTGTATCCTTTTAAGTTATGCTTTCGACAAGAAGAAGTTACAGATGTTACCATCCCTCGAGTTGTTGTAGGCTAACATTCATGGATCTCACCTAACATGAACATGTTCCCTTTTTTACTCAGTTTCCACTTCATTGGGACAACATATTGATAGTGAAAATTTTTCTTTCTGCTCAATCCTTCAATACTTTGTCTCACATGTCTTCACTCATACACATGGATGGAGATGAGGTTGTAATAAATGCTTGTTCCGCCATTGTAAACAAGAGAAGGATACAGCACAAACATACCTCTCAATAACTCCAGCCATCTCAAACTCTGGTAGATACTGAGCAGACAAGTAACACATATAATACTACTGATCTTCATATTGCCTTAAGAAAAGAAAAACGCACCTCCACCAATTATCTTATTTCTTCATTTATCTTTGCAAAGAACCTTTCTATGCAACACAAAAAATTTATCTCGTCGCTTAATTATATATCAATCCTAACTTCAGTTGATGAAGCATTAAAGGATAAGAACTAGGCTCAAGCCATGAATGAAGAGATGAGAGCTCTGAAGAAGAATGTAACTTGTGATATTGTTGAAAGGCCAAAGAACAAAAGATATGTAGGGTGCAATGTGGATCTATTCCTTAAAATACAAGTTTGATGGCACTTTGGATCGGTATAAGGAAAAATTGGTTGCAAAAGGGTATACTCAGACATATGAGATGATTACCACGAAACTTTTGCTCCAGTGTTAAAGATGAATATTGTGCGAATTCTCATTTCCCTGGTTGCTCACTTCAACTGGGAACTACATCAATTTGATGTTAAAATGCATTTCTTCATGGAGATCTTGAGGAAGAGGTATCTATGGATATCCCATTAGGTTTTTGCTTCGGCAACAATGAGAATCAAGTGTGCAGGCTAAAGAAGACTCTGTGTGGTCTTAAACAATCTCCCTGAGCTTGATTTGAAAGATTCTCCAAAGCTATGATGAAGTTAGGGTACAAACAGAGCCAACCAGATCATATGTTGTTCTTCAAACACTCACGGGAAGGCAAACTACCTTGTTATTTATGTATGTCGATGATATTATCATTTCAGGGAACGACAAGATGAGAGTAAATTGCTAAAGAAAAAGTTAGCAATTGAATTTGAGATAAAAGACCTAAGAAGACTGAAGTACTTCTTAGGAATTGAAGTTGCCTACTCTAAAGGAGGAATCTTTATCTCTCAACGAAAGTATGTTCTAGATCTTCTCAAAGAGACAGAATTTGGGATGCAAGATTAGCAGTGTTCCCATTGAGCAGAATCACAGAATGTAAAATGTTGAAGAAATCTCAAAGGTTGATAAAGCTCAATGTCCGAGTTTGGTTGAGAAACTAATATATATGGCACTTATAAGACCTGACTTAGCATGTGCAGTCAATGTTGTCAGCCAGCTAAGAAGCACAGATGCGCCAAAAAGAGGCATGTACCCATACCGGGTGCGTTTTTGTTATGGGTACGTGCACCGCACGCGCTGAAACGCTTATATCACTATTTTAGGTTTACGTCATTTCATTTCATTCGATCCCGATCGTTGTTGCCGCCTGCCGATCCAAAACACTCTCCCGATCCCGCCGCCTGCTGATCCTGCACGCTCTCCCGATCCCATGGCCTGCTCTCCCGATCGCCGATCCCGTCACCTGCTGGTAAGCTTCTTCTTCTTCTTCAAACAAAAATTGCACATACTTCTTCTTACACAAAAATTGACATACTTCTTACACAAAAATTGCGCATACTTCTTCTTACACAAAAATTGCACATACTTCTTACACAAAAATTGCACATACTTCTTCTTACACAAAAATTGCACATACTTCTTACTGAAATCAATTACTGAAATCAATTACTGAAATCAATTTCTCACTAAAATCATTTTCTGAAATCAACTTCTTAATTTAGATTTCCTCTTCTTAATTTAGATGAAATCAATTTCTGTTCTTAAGTTAGATAGATTTCCTCAATTCATCTTCTTAATTTAGATGAAATCAATTTTTGTTCTTAATTTAGATGAAATCAGTTTCCTGTTCTTAATTTAGATGTAATCAGTTTCCTGTTCTTCATTTTTTAAATCAATTTACTATTCTTCTGAAATCAATTTCTGTTCTTAATATAGATGTAATCAGAAATCAAATTTTTAATAAGAAATCAATTTGTTGTTCTTCATTTCAGTTATTTATGATCTTCGTTTAGATGTAATCAGAAATCAATTTACTGTTCTTAATTTCAATTTTTCCCATCTTTTTCTTATTGCAGCGCCATTGGTTCAACTTCTACCTCAGCAACAAATAGATTTATTTCTGATGACGTAAACAAGGATGATAACGCTCCACTCTAGGCTTATGTGTCTCTTATTCATAGTAGAGAAGTTGGTGGCGGAAATAGAAAATGAAAATGCAATTTTTGTGAGGTTGATTTCAGTGGCTCGTACTCTATGGTAAAAAGTCACTTGCTTAAATTATTCGGGAATGGTATTAGAGTAGGTGCAAAGGTGACCCAAGAGTATTTAAAAGAGCTTCAAAAAGTGATTTCTGCATCAGAAGAAAAATGCAAACCGGCTCCCAAGGTACTATCGTTTATTAATGCAAGTCAGACTTCTCAATTAGTTGGGGAAACAAAAAAAATGGTGGGCCTATTGATATGACCTTCCAAAATAAAGCTAGAGATGAGTTGAAGAACCACATAGCTAGGATGTTCTATTCTGGTGGTTTGTCATTTCATCTAGAATCACAATCTTGATGGATTTGTTCCTCCTGAATATAATGCTCTTAGAACTACACTTTTGCAAAAAAAAAAATCCAATATCATTAGAATGTTTCAACCAATTAAAGATACTTGACCCCAAAAGAGAATCAGCTTAGTTAGTGATGGTTGGACAGATGCTCAAAGAAGATACTAGATATAATGCCTCTGAGGATGGTCCTATTTTTTTAAGGCAGCTGATGCATCAGGAGAGTACAAGGGTCGACATTATATTGCAAATTTGATGATTGAAGTCATTAATGAAGTTGGTGCCGAAAATGTTATAAACTTGTGAAGATGGGTTTGCTTAATATGGTTGGATGTCCAGAATGGGCTAGCTCTAGAGGTTAAAAACATCATCTATAGTGACAAATGGTGGGATGATGTGGACAAGATCCTTGATATAACAAGACCCATATATGATATGCTTAGGGTTTGTGACACGGACAAACATAACCTTCATTTGGTGTATAACATGTGGGATTCAATGATAACAAATGTGAAGATTGAAATATATAGACACGAAAAGTTAACGAACTTGGAAGCTCATTGCCCTCTTTATAATGCAATTTATGATGCCCTCGTTGATCGATGGACCAAGAGCTGCACACCACTACATTGCATGACTCATTCTCTTAATCCAAGGTCTTGTTTTTTGCTTTGATATTTAACATTTACTATGATTTATTTATTTACTATATGCTTGTATTTGTATGTATTATAGCCGAGAATGGCTTGATGGAGGGCCAGATAGAGTTGCTCCAAATACGGATGAGGAGATTTCTTTGGAGAGGAATAAATGCTTAAGAAGATACTTTCCTGATGTGGTGGAGAGGATATAGTAATCGATGAGTTCTCTAGGTTCACGAGGCTTGGTCAAGCTTTTAATGAGCCAGATAGTTTGGAGAGTAGAGTTTCATTATTGCCCAAAGATTGGTAGAGTTACCATAGAACTTCAACACCTAAATTGCAAAAAAATGCTTTGAAGTTTTTAGGTCAACTTTCTTCATCGTCATGCTGTGAGAGAAATTGGAGCACATACTCATTCATTCACTCTTTGAGAAGAAACAAAATTCAGCCACAACGAGCTGATGATTTGGTGTATGTGCATAGTAATCTACGCATATTATCGAGGAGAAACAAAATCTACAATCAAGCAAGGAGTAGAATGTGGGATATTGGACGAGATGCATGGACAAATCCTTTTGAAGGAGTTGGCATGCTTACGATGGCCAACTTGTCTTTATATGAACCAAAAATTGAAGATGCCTTGATCTCCAACAATATGGACGAAGATGAAGAAAATGAGTGATGAATATCCTTTAATTTGAAATGATTATGAATATTTTATGTTTAAGAACTTCATATTATATTGCATTAGTTGTGAATTTGTACTTTAATTGATTATTTATGCTTAATGTTTTAATGTTTTGAGAATTTATAATTGCATTTGTGATATATACATATATATTTATTATATTTAATAAAACGTATCTCGCCGTACCCGTATCTGGTCGTACCCGTATCCTTGTTTTTCAAATTTTGCGTACTACCGTACCGGATCCGTATCGTACCTGGTACCAGTACCTGTACCGGTGCTTCATAGTCAGCCAGTTTATGCATGATCCAAGGACCAAACATCTACAAACAATAGAACGGATCCTTCAGTATCTCAAGAACACCCCAAGGAGAGGATTACTATTTAAAAAGGGTGAAAGACTATCTCTGGAGACATACTGATGATGATTACGTAGGATCTCTAATAGACAGAATGTCTACTTCTAGCTATTGTACCTTCTTAGGTGGCAACCTCGTCACCTGAAGGAGTAAGAGACAGAATTTGGTGGACAGACCTAGTGTTAAAGTTGAGTTCAGAGCTACGGTATAAGGTATATGCGAACTACTATGAATGAAATTTTTGTTGGATGATCTGAAAATTACGTATGAAGTTCTAATGAGACTATTTTGCGATAATAAATCTGCATTGTGTATAACCCGGTTCAACATGATCGAACAAAACACATCGAAATTGATCGTTACTTCATCAAGTAAAAACTAGACAGTGGGTTGATATGTACTCTCACGTTTCTTCCGAATTACAGATTCTTGATGTTCTGACAAAGAGACTACCACTAGAAATATTTCACGATCTTGCTTGCAAGCTGGGAATGATGGAATCTATTCTCCAGCTTGAGGGAGGGTGTTATGAATACTATTAACACATTTTTGTTTCTCCATGTAACTGTGTCAATTCTGTTGTGCTCTAATGTTTGTGTATGGAAGAATAACTGCAGCAGATAGCATAATCAACGGAGAAATAGGTCTCTCAATTTCAAAAATAAAAACATGATCAAGACTATGAGTCACTTTTAAACAAACTAGAAGCCTCGGTGACTCTCCCCTCTCTTTTCCCGATCTCTCTCTCTCTCTCTTCCTCCTTATCTCTCTCATGCATGTGGTCCCCACATTATGAAAATGTGGTTTTGTCTCTCTCATTCCCACTCTCTTCTTCCTTGCTTCTCTCTCCTACATGTGGTCCGCACTTAATTATTACAATTTTAAAGTGGCAAAATTGGAAACTCAAAATTTGCACGTGTATAGCCTGTTGGGCCTAGGCCTGGCTCAGGCTATTCGGTGTAAGCACATGCCTATCTTTCAAATGGGGGTCGGCAAAAGCCCTTCCGAGAGGGGAAAAAAATTAATTTGTTTACGTTATCCGCTGAGCGTAGCTCAGGTTTGTTCTGCAAAAGCTAGCGCTCTAGAAAGAAAAGTTGGGCACCAACTTCTAGAATAAAAGCTAGGCGCCAGCCCTTTGAAAGATGGAGCAAAGGGGCATTCTAAGCCCTGTTTTGGTAGAAATCATGCACATTGTAGGCTTCTATTGAGCACCAGGACAAACCCTGCAGATGTGGGTTTTAAGGCTAGCTAGGCCAGACCTGAACCTGTCTAGGCCCAAGCCTGACTGGAATTTTGAGTGGACAGACCCAAGCAAGCTTTTCAAGCACGAGCTTTTTTGGTACACCTATGTGAGTAATTGTTACAAAAAATGATATATTTGTAGAATTTCCATGGAAGTGACTAGACATAAGTAACCCAAAGTAATGCCTAGTGAAGTTGTCTCTCTTACATTGGAATTTAATAAGTAAAACACCTCAAACAAGACCATATGCTGCCACTTAGAGCTGTTTGGATTCAAGTAGGATTTACTTACATCCAACTTCGATAAATCGCATGATCCTGGTTATGATATCAAGATTTAGTAAATCTAATCATACAAATTAGAAAATGCCTGATTCTAGAAATCATAAGTCTTGAAATACTTTTAGATCTATTGGCTGTACATTAAAACGTCCAACAATATAAAGGGATTTGGAGCTTATTTGTCAAGTTAATTGCTTCGGCTATAAGTATTGAATCAATAATTCGCAAAGTATTTATAAAATACTCTAACAGTAAATCAGTTTAAATATCTTGAAAATATTGAAAAAGAATGTTCCACCAATATTTACTTTGTATGATTCTTTGTGACACCAAAAGTTCAAAAATAAAATAATATAATAACACCCATCACTAATTTAGGTAGGAACAATCTTCTCCCAAGGTTTTGCAAGAATGCTTCTTTGTAGTTTTATCTATGGTTGTGAATATTGTAAACCAGGCTAAGATCCCCTTACCAAGAGAAGATTATTCTAATATTCTAGATTAAATAGCTTGCATTTAAACTTATTTTATTAAAATTAGGAACATTCTTTTTGGAATTAGATGAGAGGATCTTTTGAGGAGTTATCTAGATTATAATTCAAATTAATTTGTAAATTATCGTGTATCCTTATTACCACAAATAAGGATTGAATTAATGTTATTTGATTATTGAATTATGAATAAAACTTGAAATGTGCCCTCTATTTCTCATATTTTCTCTTTCTTCTCAATTTCCCCAAGCAGGAGAATCCTACCTCTTCTCTTTCTGCTCTAGGTGGATGCAGCAGGAAGAGCAGTCTCGGTGGGAAAACTCAACCCAAATTAGGCAGGGCCCTTCATCATCAAAGAGGCACTCAAGAATAGTGCATATCAATTACCATCTCACTAAGGCAAGGAAATACCCAACACGTGGAGCGGCGATGATCTGAAAAGATACTACTCCTAGCTCAAAGTATCCTCCCCTTCTTTTTGTTTTACGATTCTTTATTTAAAATAAGCAAGCACTCAAAATCATTTGGCAGGATACTAATGTTTATTTGTCGAAGGATCTTCGAGGTCACTTCAAGAAATCATGTAACAACTTTGATTATGCAACTATGGTTTATCAAACCTTTCTACTTCGTTCCTCCTTGATCCCTCCTCTTGGGTAGTCACCGGAACATGGTTGGACCCCCTCGAGCGTATCCGGACATCTCTTGTGGAGGTCGTTAGGTCTCTGACCCTCTCTGCGGGTATGAGCTACTTCCTCCTGATCGCTACCGTAATTCCACTACAATTACCCTCGCTGGAGAATCTCACGATTGGCATGCGTGGTAGGTTAGTTAGATTCAAGCGAATGTGATAGCCGATCGCGCATCAACAGAGGCGTTGTTATCGTTGTCAGTGCCTTTCTGAGGACAAGCTCCGAACAACATGTGCAACATCCCCCAAGAACGTATCCGGACATTACTTGTGGAGGAGAACCCTGCGGAAGCCATATGCCTAACTGGCCACTATAACCTCTGGCAACAGACCCCTTGACCATAGTAGGAGTTGCTACAATTCCCCCTGCCCCCGGAATGTCTCTTCGAAGGAGCGCTCTGTATTCGGACACCCATAACCCCATTAGACGATTCCGACAGAAGGGAGAGGCGGGGAGGCCACAGGTGATTTCCTTCTCCTATGCGGTCTCATTCGGCACCACATGACGCGCGGTTACTCGAAGGGTAGCCTCCACTAGCAGACTATCCAAAGCCCTGGCCGAACAATCACAAAGCAAGCGCATACTTTGTTGCATCCGCCAAAGCATAACTCGGATCCATGTCAAGATAACACGGCTCTCTCAGTGGCAGGTGCGCACGCGGCCAATTTTCTCAAGTATTAACCCGCGCCATAGCATGCGCTCCAGAACCGGGTTAAGGGCGGACACCAAAGTCACATCTGCGCAAAGCCATTCTAACGAGGCGCGGAACCCGCCCAACCTCTAGGAAAAGGTACGCGGGCACACATATACATGCATTAAGAAATTTTTGCATTGAGAATATTCGTAGGCAAACATAAGTCAAGACAATTGTGTTTTCATTAATATCAATAAAGTGTACAAAATAAGATGCCAGCAATTACAAAAAGTTGCGCAGTCATCCAGAAAAGAGAGAAAACGTAGGTCACTCGTCCTCCTCAGTATCCGTCGTGGTCTTCTTTTTCTTATCTGCCCTCCTTGACGATTCCGAGGACGGACTGTATCATGTTGACGCGGTCTCTGACTCCAAGGATCGTCGCTCCTCCCCGCCATCATCCACGAACACTCCAGCAGAGTCCGTCTGTTCTGTCGGACCCTCGTCCTCCGAATCGGTAACATCAACTCTTCCGTACTTCTCGTAGTGGGTGTCGTAGTCGATACCCGCAAACTCTTCTTTAAGCGCGCCGCGCTCTTGCAAGAGCTTGAAAGTAAGCTCCGATAATCGTCTAGCCAGTCGTAGGGCCTCTCTTCCGAACTTGGGATTTCTCGCGGTTAAGCTCGCCTAGCAAGAATGACAAACAATTTGGTAACCAAGCGAAGGTACGCGCAAACATTTTGAATCGTCGATAAGGTTACCTCAAGCTGTTCTCGCAGGCGGGCATTCTTCACTAAAGACTAGTCCATAGTGCGCCAGGCCGCGCTGTTGTACGACAGAGCCCTCAGGGTGGCTGTGGCGGCCCTCTTCGAAACATCCTCCACAAGAATTTCTATCATCTCTTGGAGGTCGCCCCGGCCGATCACGGCAATGGAAACCGTCAGGACATGCGGTAGAACCCATCGCGTCTCCTTCCACGAAGGAAGGTTGGCGCTGACTGTGACCGCCTGGCCCTCCCGCGTCATCATAGGGGCGCCCCCTAGGTCAGACAAACCTCCGGGATCCGGGAAGGCGGACTCCCCTCCCTCAGTATCCGTGGCTAACCGCGAGGATCTCCGCATCGGCGCCGCAGAAGTACTCGCTCCTGACGGCGGTTCATCGACTCATCTCTTCTGGTCCTGCACGCGCCGCTTCTCAGTCATAGTCAACACCTCACCTGGAGGCTCGTACGGCTTCTCGTCGGGCACATTTATGAGAACTACACAGGAGAAAACGATCAGTATTCGCAGGTACGCGCGGTTGATAATATCATTGATCGCCTAACTTACAGTGGGTTGTGTCCAGGTCCTTGACCTCCGACAGGCGGGGGACGTAGTGGTCGACATCTAACGCGGTCCTGTTGAGGAAGTATACAATCTTCTTTCCAGATTCTGACATCTCTGGTTTGCGGAACACATACTCCTCGCTGGGATTCGGGGACGTGCGGAGTCCTCCAAAGTCTACTTTGAAGATCGTGAACCGGTCCTCCCACCCATAAACCTTGTTCGCCAGGTTGAGGACGCGGAACATGTCCGAGCCGATATACATGTGCTCGTTCTGGTGACCGCACACGTGGAACATATTCCAGAAAACTTGAGTGTTGAACCTGGTACCCTGCAATCGCAAGTAAACAAGAAAAGAAGTAACCGCCGCGATTGAATTCGGCGGCAGCTGAGCGGGCACTGCGTCGTAGTAGTTGAGGATTTCAATCATCTCCGGGATGAGAGGAAGGGTCAGCCCGGCATCAAAATGCTCGAAGGGAATGACCAGCTCGTCGGCGAACACTGTATCATCCACGCGGTATAGCGAGTATCATCCACGCGGATCCTCGTCAGGAGAGTGGCAAAATCCAGGTCTGAAATGGAGGGCATGGGTGGTATATGCTCGAGGAAAGCAATCGCACACTCGGTACGCGTCACACCAGACGATTGAGGTCGTGACATCTCTCAACGATTCAATTCAAAGCAGCGCAATAAATGATAAGAGGTCGTCCATATTTATAGGGAGCGCAAAACATTTCGTCTCGAAAAACAAAACATCGGGTAATGATGAGATCTGTCTGAATGCGCTCCAGTAACCGCCTCGTCCCAGCGACCTCCCTGCAAGGAAGAAACCAGGTGGACTAGATATGCGCACAAAAGATAGCATCTGCCACAACATCACAAGCACTCCAAGCAGTAAAAAATCAGAACATAAAATCAAAAGCACATATTAAGAAAAATCTAGGAACGAGTGCGCCCTATGCGGCATAACAGTTAATTATTACATACCACATTTCAAAGTTCTCTTAAAAAGTTCTCGCTCACACTCTAGGTATCCTCGGAAGGCGCCCGCTCCACACTCAAGTGCGCCAAACCGTCAGTCATCTCGATGAGCGCGGTGTGCGCGCCCGCCAAGGACTTATTCAGCTTGGCGCCCGATGTATGTAGTGTGCGCACGCCTTCTCGGACCTTTGCGGTGTATCCTCTCAGCATATCATCTGAATTAGTAGGCGGTTGAGACCCAGAAACCGCGCCAATCCGTAGGGCGAGCGGCTGGCTGGTTCCAACGGCAGGTGCGACTTTCTTCTTCAGCATCTCCACCTCCTTCTCCATGGCTAAGATGCGCATGCGCGCCTTCCAAAACTCTTTCTTTACCAGATGCACGCTTCCCCTCAGCTCCCGTATAGCATCCGCAGTGTTCTCTGCAGGAGAGCCTGCAATGTCATAAGTAAGTACCTATTTACTCATTGTCTACATATGAAGCTAACTTGATAGCAGGCACAACACTGGCATACATATCGAGTACTCGTCTTTCATCCCCAGTCCCACGGCGTATTTAGCCTTGGACTTCCGTCTGGCGGCATTCGAAGTCGCCTTCCCTTCGGCGACCTCCTCCGTGGCTGTCTCCGCCTGAATTTCTTCTTCGAGCCAACCTCTTCAGGTTCGCGCGTTCTCTTGTTCTTTTTCTTCTTCTTTTCTCTATTCTCCTCAGGTTCGTGATCGTACAACACCTCGAGATCCTGGGAAGGCTTCCACTGGTCGCCTCCGCGACCTTAGACGGTTCCGGCTCCTTAGAACCCGGTGGCTGACCTTCCTCAACCAGAGGGGGATCGTCCTTCTCATCTTCCACCACATCCTCATCCTCCGGCTCCGAAGCGGGCTGCTAGCCCTTGTCAGCTGGCAGGTCTGAGAGCTCAGCGTTATCGCCAGGACGATTCTCACCCGTGTCGCCTCCAAGGGTCTCCGCAGGCCCCATCCCTTCCAGCGGATCCGCCAATACTATAAGCTCCTGGCCGGCTGACATCATATCTGGTTGCTCCGAGCTGTGACTCGCGCCTCCGGAAGAGCCCGCCTTCAGTCCCACTCCCTCGGTCTGCGTGATCAACACACCGGGTGTGCTCTTGTCCGCCAGAATCCGCGGAGTTCCCTTTGACAGCACGCCGATCACGGCAGGTGCATCCGCCTCATCTCCTGTCACCTTCTTGACGGTAATCTTCTTCGGCTGCGTCGTCGTCCGTCTCTTCATAGAAGAATCCGTCAGGGGGACTGGCGGATTGGTCAGATCTTTGGGAGTGTCTCTTCCAACCTCTTGGTTCGGAAAGATGAAGTCTTTGGAGGGATCAGTGTCCAGATACCTCATCATATCGGAGATGGTCACGTTCACCCCGAGCTCGCTGCTTGTTGGGAGAAGAGTTATTCGCCCTCCTTGGGGATGGCAGGAACCTTCGCAGAAGGCTTGGCGGAGGGAACGCCAACCGCTTTCTTCTTCGAAGACGCGGTCACCTTGCTCGCACCTGCGGACGCTTTGGTCGCCAATCCTCCACTTTTCTTCTTCATTAAGTTGTCAAGAAGAGCTGGGTTCAGGGCGGCCATCCTTCAAGAATAAGAGATCGCGACACTGTAAGGCAAATGAAGCAAGATGATCTAGGAATCGGGCCTTTGGCTATTTATAGATTTTCCAACGGCGCGAGGATCGAGTCGTAGTCTTTACGGTTATCAATGTACTTTTTTGAAGTCCGCGCAGACTTACAGAAGTGCGGGGATTATGTTAACCCAAATCCTGCGGCCGCAGCAAGCGCCAATTCGATCCAGCTCCAAGACTTCCAACGGACACTCCTCGAGGCGGGTGGTTACTTTGTTAGTGGTCGTGCTCTCCTCCTCGGGTAGAGTAGGCGTGGTTACTTGGCGAGTGTCCGCATACACCTCCTGCCAGCCCTCAGCAGTGTCCAGATCAGAGAAGTCGGGGCGGACGCAATCCAAAATCCGCCTAGCGCCTTCTTCCCTTTTTAGCTAGCAAAGGTCCACGCGGTCACAGCATGTTGTGTCCGCGCGACCTCGTCTCCTCTCCCTGTTACCCGGTTTTTCGTGTACCTCAGGTAGCCGAGCATTCAATGATGCATTAAATGCTCCCAACCGTCTGGGCAGCCTACACTCATGTATAAATAGAGGGTCAGGGGTACTTGGAAGGGGAACGGAACTTGGCCAAAATCTGCACTGTTGTAGGTGCGATTTCAAGTTCTGTCATTCGGTTGCCTTCTAGTTTTGTGTTTGTCCCTTGTAATAACTTGCAATAGCCTTTGAGAAATATCATTGCCCGCAGCAAGTGGTATTCGCCACTGCGGGTACGTCTGTTGTTCGCAACTGCCAACGGCATCCTCTCTTTTCTGTGCTCTGTTCGCCCGGCCCTTGTGGGTTAGCAACCGATTGTTTGAGGTTCCTGATTTCCCCGATACCTTTTCAAGTGGTCGCTGAGTGTGGAGAGTTGGTGACAAATTTGGTGCCAACAGTATAGAAATTCAAGGCCCTCATTAGATTCTCTACTCCGCGAATCTTCTGTCTAGATTTCCAAAAAGTTATTTCTCTCTTATTAAGATAACACATAATTACCTAGAAACTTAGACTCTGAGACATCTCTCTCCCTATTTTACCATGAGAAATTCAAGACCCTCATTAGATTTTTATACTCCGAAAGTCCGGAGAAACAAACTCCAACAATCAGAAAGGTTTCTCCGGTGCATTCAAGTAAGAATCAAGTAATTATAGAGGTAAATTCAAGAGGAGAGAAATGACAAAATCCCCCCCCCCCCCAAAAAAAAAAAAGAGTTCATCACAAAGGCCATAAATTCAATCTCATCTACATTCGCCCCACAAAGTGCTAGGGAAGAAAAGATGTATGAGATTGATATGAATTTGCTTCAATGAGGTGGGAACGACAACAAGAATCGGGTGGAAGGTTTGTAGAGAACAACCAAGAATACAGTAGAAAATTTGTATCTGCGAAGAATCAAAACAAATACGTGTTGTTGAGTAATAAATTCAGGGAGATTTACCAACACAATGAGGAAACATCAATCCAAAATTCAAGAAATATGATTAGAATTATTACTGAAAGATTTGGTAAACCAAAATGCACTTGGTGAACATGGGATTTGGCAATCCTCTACCTCAATTGGGAGAAATTGAGATCAATCGTAGCTAGTTAATGTCCCGCGATAAATATTCCAACAAAATAGCCCCTTTTGCATGAATAATACAAAGTGTCTTCCTACTTCATTGCCTTTAACAATTCTCTTCATGAACTAAACTTCAAAAAAAAACAATGGAGTCAAGATATTCAAGTCTACAACACTGAACACAAGCTAATCACAAATTGTAACGGTCACAAGTATAAAAACAGAAGAAATTAGAATCAATTACGCCAATTCAAATTTCAAACCTGTAAAATCTTCACTCTACCAGCAACATCTGGTCTATCCACAGTAACCTGCCTATCAAACCTCCCCGGCCTCAAAAGAGCAGCATCAAGAACATCAGGCCTGTTCGTTGCAGCAAGAACAATCACACCGCTATTGCCGGAAAAGCCATCCATCTCCGTCAAGAGCTGATTAATGGTCTGCTCTCTCTCATCATTCCCTCCACCAAGGCCGGCCCCTCTCTGCCTTCCCACCGCATCGATCTCATCAATGAAGACGATACAGGGGGCTTTGGACTTGGCTTTCTCGAACAAATCCCTCACCCTCGAAGCTCCAACTCCGACGAAAAGCTCCACAAACTCCGACGCAGCGCATGAGAAGAACGGAACGCCGGCCTCACCGGCCACCGCCCTGGCCAGCAATGTCTTCCCGGTCCCCGGCGGCCCGACCAACAGGCAGCCTTTAGGAATCTTGGCGCCCAGAGCGGTGTACTTATCTGGGTTCTTCAGAAAGTCGACGACTTCCTGAAGCTCTAGCTTGGCCTGGTCGGCGCCGGCCACATCGCCGAAGTTGACGCCGGTTTCAGGCACTTCTTGGAATTTTGATTTGGACCGGCCGAAGTCCATGGGCCCACCGAGTCCGCCCGGGCCTCCGCCGGGTCCACCCTGTGCGCGGCGGAAGAGGAGGAAAAGGCCGCCGAATGCGAGCAGTGGGAAGATAAGGTTGCCGATGAAGTTGAAGAGGCCGTTGCCGCCCTCTCCTTCGGAGACGGAGATGTCGACGCCGTTCATTGCGAGGATGTCGATGAGGTCGGGATCGTTGGGGACGATGACGTTAGCTCGGCGGCCGTCGACGGCGGTGAGCTGGAGAACGCCGCCGTCTTTGCTAAAGCGGACGCGCTCGACCTTACCTTTCTTGACGGCGTTGAGGAATTCGCTGTAGCGCCACTGCGTGCCATCGGGGAGGTCAGAAACGGCGGTGGATTGGGGTTTGGGGGCGGTGAGGAGTGATTGTGAGAATGGATTTGGTGTGACGGGGGAAGGGTTCGCGGTAGATTCAAGCTGAACGGGAGGGGAGGAGGGAGGAGGTGTGACAGGGGAAAGTTCGTCGGCGGCGGCTAGTGCGACGGGGACGAGGGCGGAGAGGAGCATGGTGGCCGTTGCCGTGGCGGAGGCCTTAGAGGAGAAACGGAGAGAGGTTTTAGGGGGAGGGAGTTGGGATCGAAAAGAGGGGCCTTGACAGCGTGGGAGGACGGCGTGAGGGTGGAGAGGGGTAAGGAATCTGGAGTAGAGTGAGGCGGCATGAATGGAAGAGACGGAGGAGGAGGAGAGCAGGGGGTGGATTGTAGAAGCCATGGCTGCTTGGGTTCTGCTTCAGTAGAAGCTCTGCTTTTCCCTTGATATTGTGAAGGAAATTTGGTTAACTGCAGCAAGAAGAAGGCGTGGAGGGAATGACTGGAGGGGTCTGGAATTTGTGGGGGAGAAAATAAGGATGGGATTTTGATCTAGAGCGGGGCAACGTGGTGAACTGCAACTCCAGTAGCAGTGATATTTTAGAGCCACATACTGTATGATTTAAGAAAATTATTTTATTTTATTTTATTTTATTTAAGAACTTCTAATTAAAGAAAAAACCTCTTCTATATACATAAATATTATGAAAAATTACTATAAATATTGCATTATGGAGACATAAAATATAAATCATGCACTAACATAAATGTATGGTCTATATTCTGCAGGGAGCCAACTTAGTTAGGGTGTGATGGGCTAGGGAGTTTCCTAAGGAATGTTCAAGGAACTGGTTATTCGCAGTTCGGAATGGGCTATTCGCAGTTCATCGCTATTCGTAGTCCATAAATTTTATTTGTAGTCCAAAATTATATTTGCACCTCACTCTCATCCCAAATAAGTGAAACACTTAAAGCCTAGAGAAATATCTTAAAGACTCTAAAACAATTTAAAAACCTAGCAATGAAACAAGTTAAATGACATGCATAGAAGAATTAACTCTAAAACAAATTAAATGACTTGCAAACCTTCCACTAACCATTTTTATGAGTATCTATATTAATATTTCATCATATATTCCATATTTATTCTCTTGGGCATATACTCATAATAATAATCAATCACACGTAACAAGTTCATGTTGACAAAGGAAATTACCATTTTTATGAGTAGCTAACCATACAAACAATATGTCATTATAAAACAGTGTAGCGGAGTGGTGCATCACCACTTCTGTGTTCATTGCTAAACATAATGAGTAGCGAACACATAGGAAACACGCTCCTAAGTTATGTCTCTCCACTAGTCAAGCCAAAAGCACATAGTCAAGTCAATGTCAGCCTTCAAGCTCTCCTGCGTAAATCTTATAGAGCCCGCATGACCCACCACACAAATAGAAAACACAATTGTGGGGTTTCTTGAGAATCAAATACACAGCGAAATACAAAAAATTCTTGCAAAGGATCCATGTGAAACACAGCTAATCAAGAAATTAATTGTATATATGCGACAAAATCAAAACATGAAGAATAAGTCATTTTGAGAACCAAAATGCAGAACAAAATCCACATCTCTGCGAGTATCTACACGAATGGAGAAAACTCCACACAGTTCGTACAATAGTCTCTTGCAATGAAATACTAATTTTATTTTTCTACAAAGACTTTTCTCCTTTCTTTCTTTGTTCTGTCTATTTTTGTAGAAGTCAAAGACATCCATTTCTTACTTTTCAATCAAAATTGAAAATGCCTCTCTTATATAGTTTCCAAAACATGCCCCTTTTATATTAGAGAGAGAGCGGATTTCAAAAATCCTAAAAGAGAGGAAGTTGTGGACTTGGGAGGTTGACATTTCGATTCAACACCTAAAATATTAATTTGTAGTTTCCAAGAGGCTTGTACTCTACCATTACTTTTGATCCTACAATAAAATTCAAGTATATGACATGAATATGAGATCTCATGTTTCATATGAAACATTATTCTTATGGAAAATACATAAGCTGATTGAGACTTGAGTTGTTCTTTTAAGTTTGAAAACTGGCATTTGTGTAACACTTTACAACCAGTTCATCCTCACCATCATATACCAAATATATATCCTTAATTTTTCTTAAGTATTTTAGGATATTCTTGACTAACATCCAATGACCTTTACCTATATTAGATTGGTATCTCTAGCCATGCTCAATGCATATGAGACATCAGAATGAGCACATAATATTGCATACATGATTGATCAAATTGCAGAAGCATATGTAATCATACTCATGTGGTCCCTATCTTCCTAAGATTTCGGTCTCTATGTCTTAGAGAGATTCAAATTATGAGATATGTGTAAGAATCCTTTTGTAGACTCAAGCATGTTAAACCTTAACCATCTTATCAATGCACGCGCTCTTACTTAGGCCAGGTAATTTATTTGCTCCATCTTTGCAGATTATTATACTCAATATATAGGTTGATTCACACAACTCACTTATTGAAAATAGTTCCCTAGCTAGTTCTTAATAGACTATAGAGTTAGAATATCATTTCCAATGAGTAAATGTCATCTACATATAACACTAAGAATATAACCGTGCTCCAATAACCTTCTTATAAACACATGGCTTATCTTCATTCTTGATGAAATCAAACTCCTTGATCTTCTCATCAAAATGAAAATTCCAACTTCAAGAAGATTGTTTAAATCCATAAATGGATCATTGCAACTTGCATATATACTGAATTTCTTTGGAGATACAAAATTATCAGGTTATGTTTTGTACACATCCTCAAAGATGTTTCCATTAAGAAAATGCACTTTAACATTCATTTTTTAGATTTTATAATCATGGTATGATGCAATTCCAAGTATGGTTATGATGGACTTTACTATAAAAAATGGGAAAAAGTCTCATCATAATCAACGAATTGCTTGAAATATTTAGTCATTAATTTTCCTTTGAATGTATGTACATTCTCATCCATGTCTATTTTATCATTGAATATTCACTTGCACTCTATAGGTTTTTTCCTTCATGTGGTTCAACTAAGGCTCATACATGGTTTGTATACATGGAGTCTAGTTTAGATCTCATGGTCTAAAGCCACTTCTCAGAGTCTATCCATGATAGGTAGTAGACTTATCTTGATCCATGAGCAATACATCACCTTGTTGAGTCATGAGAAATTCATATCTCTTAGGCTCAAAATATTGTCTATCAGATCTATGTAAGACGTGTGTTTCTTAGGCATTCTCTCGTGCTACAACAATTTGTATTCCTTACTCAGGTTCCACCTTTGGTTCATTATAATTTTGTGGTTCTTGAACCTCTTCAAGTTTTATTCCTTACCCAGCCCCTGCGAGATTGCCTTTGTCGACATGATGACTATGAAAGGATCTCGCATATTGACGACTATGGAAGGATCTCGCATACTAGTGAGATGTTGCCGACATCGCAAACCTGGCGAGTATGGAAGGATCTCGCATACTCGTACATGACCTTCAAATGCTCATATTGGTTGACTTTGTCTTGACCTTTGACTTTGACTTCTGTCTACGTGGCATGAATAGGCTCCACCCTCAATGATATATGGGTTGTACACAATCCTCGCTCTTTGCGAGCTATAATAGAGCTCAGAAAAAATCATTCAACCCTTATTCGACGAGGGGCTTTGGCGAGTAACTAGCTTACTAGGCATGTCTCGATGGCCGGCCCCCGTCGTCTATAAATAGAGGAGGGGGTTATATTACAAGCTGCCATCTCTGAACTTGAGCAAGATGTCTGTCACGCCAGAAGAAATCGCGGCTAACAAGCTCGCCTTGACGACGTTACTGAATATGAGGTCCTCAAAGCGTCATCGCCAAGATGACGACACTGGCAACCAGAGAAAGAAGAAGAAGAAGAAGAAGATCGCAAAGGAGAGGGTTGAAGTGCCCTCTCCTGGCGACAATGCTCCGCGACCTGCCGATGATTCCTCCATTCCTGCACCCACTCGAGAGATGTTGGACCAGATAGGCCTGGGCGAGGATGTTGAACAACTCACACCCAAGACTTCTCGCCCCACCACACAGAAGGATGATCCTGCCAAGGATCTGAATGCACCCCCTGGCTCAGGTTCAGCCTGATCTCGCCTCGCGAGGTTTGGAAAATGCATTTTCTCTTGGTTTGATTTAACTTGGCTATACTTGATCTGACGTTGTCTTTTCTCGCAGGTCCGGCGGTGACAAAGACTTTAAACGAGGAGAGTTTGTCGCCTCTGTCGAGTGGCACTCCTCTGGAGGTCCCCCATCTGCGCTCAGTCCCGCCAATCTCTACCGTGGATGCATCAATCTCTAGGACTGGTAACTCGGTGCGGATCAACTTGAGCAACGGGAGAGTCCACCTTGGGGTTGGTTCCCCATTATCGAGGTCGCCCGTGGAACCTCCCCTTCCGCTGGTAACCCGCAAGTCCCCTTGGTGATCAACACACCGCAGGCGTGAAGTCTACCACTGCCGCCTCCTTTGTCTGGCGATGTCCGCCCCTCCTTGGTCGCTACCTCGAACGTTACTCCCCTGCCTACTTCGCATGGAGGGAGGAACAGAAGGTCTCATCCGCTCAGCCCTTCTTCCCGCGGGAGTGCGCGAGGATCTAATACTCGTGGGAAGGCTCACGCGGACCCTCCTGCTGATGACTACTCCCGACAACCTGGAACCTCGCAACAGCAACCCGCCAATCAGACAGGGGTCACCGTGGGGGTTCGTCGATAGGTCGGCGAGGTTACACTCAACGCAGCCCATCTCCTTGCCAAAAATCGCACTCCTCAACGCGACTCTCCTCGCCGAGAGCACACTCCTCCTCGGCATGACGCAAGGTCTCAGACTCCGCGCTCTGGTATTTTCTTCTTTCTGGAAATAATCTCCTTTTCTTTTCCTAGATTCTCGCTAACTGTATAAGCTCTTTGATAGGCCGCCCTTTGACTCCGGGAGGCGTGTTGATTGACGTCATCGGTCTTCCGTTGCGCAAGTATCAGGAGAAGTTCATATCGGGCTATCTTGACCTTGAGACGAAGTTTGATCAACTGGCGATATGCGAGCCTAATCGCAGACTTGCCGCGCTGGATATGTGAGTTATGAAAACGGAGGAGTTCGAGTACCATCTGGTCAGCGCAGAGTCCAGGTTCTATGGGATCAACGACCTGGAACATCGCGTTGCGATGCTGGAACATCAGCGGGAACTCCAGCATGATGAACTCCGCGGCATAAGGACGAGCATGGGCTCCGTCGGCACACTTGCCAGGATGGACGATCACATCTAGCAAGGCTAGGAGTACCTGGCAAAGGTGAATGAGCATTTATGCCGCGCGCGAGATCTGGGATGGGTTGGGCGACATGTTTAAGCCACTGATAAGCGCGGGAATCTTCAGATGCCTTAGCCGCTTTTCTTTTCTTTTTCTTCTTCTATCCGCCTTGTAATCGCCTTAGACGACTTGTAAACATTTGCTTAATTGATTTGATAACTCATGTTTGGGAGTATGAATTTTTGTTTTTTGTTAATTTTTTGCTTTTTGCGATCTACGATGATATCTAATGCTCGGTATTCATGTCTACTAGTATGCGCTTTGTTTGATGTTGAATTTGGCGAGTTGTCGAGTTTGCAGTTTGCGAGTTTGCGAGATTCTAGCTACGCTAAGCGCTCTGCGACCTACCGGGATGCTCAATGGGCGACTATCGCTCTCTCTTCCCTTTGTCAATAAATAGCGCGCGGGGGGTGGGGGTGGTCAGGAACAATGGTACCTTTCCACAATTCTGACATCCCTTGTGAGCTTCCAATCCCTGCCTTCTTCACGCTCTCTAAAAGTCGCACATCGCATCTTGCTTACAAGATGGTGTCCGTTGAAGATGTTGTTGCTCGTCGACAGAGCTACTCATAGCTCTTTTCTTCGGCGACCTTTAAGAAAGCAATCACAGTTCGCGCAGACTTGGAGGACTTCAAGGAGCACTTTCTTTCGGATGGCTATTTGGTGAGATTGCCTCGCGAGGATGAGCGCATCAACACATTCTTCGCGGTCAATCTCATCCTCCCCATCTGCCACTTCGAAGTTGGCCTACGACTTCCTCTCTGGCCGGAGTTCTGCCAGATCCTCCTGTTGGACATGTGTGTCACATCCCTTTGTTTGAGAATAACAAATCACATATTGTATTTGATATTGCTTGTAGTGTGTTTATAGTGTGCATGAACTATATGTGCAATACTCCACAGGTAGAAAGCAGTTTGGAACAATCTTTTGAAAGGAGTAGCGCTACCGCCAGCGCTACCGCTACCGCCAGCACTACCGCTACCGCCAGCACTACCGCCCGCGCTATCGCTTCCGCCAGGCACTATCTCGAGTTTGTGCACAGCGACAGTTTCGCAACCGCTACCGCTACCGCCAGCGCTATCTCCCGCTACCGCCAGCGCTATCGCTACCGCCAGGCGCTATCTCCAGTTCGTGCACAGCGCCACGCCGCTGACGGTTTCGCAACCGCTCCACACGAATGCTACCGCAGGCGCTAGCCACTACCGCAGGCGCTAGCTCCAAGTTCTATAAAAGGCTGGGCTCTCTCGTTTTGGTTAGACCTCCCAGAGACATTACTTGTGCCCAAACTCTCGTGCTGCTACTCTACCAAAACATCATCTCTCACTCAAAGCCAAAGAAGAAATTCTGGAGAAGGAAGCCATCACGCTGCATCCGAAGAACGATCGCTTCGACCTCGCTTGTGCTTCAGCGATCCTTCATCCTCATCTCCAGAAATCTCAAGAGGGAGTTTGTTTGTTATTTACTTCAATTCTTTATTTGTATCTTGTAGTGAAATCGCCTTGTTTTTGGCGACTAGGTCCTTGCTTAGGGGGAATTCGCCGCGTGAGTTGGCAACTAGGTCTAGGGGATTAGATCTAGGGGGTGCTCGAGGCCATATCCGGGGAAGGATTGGCTAGAGGGCTTGAGGCCTTATCCGGGGAAGGATAAGCTAAAGCCAACCGGTTTGTGGGGATACAAGTCGGTATAGAAAAGGAAAAGAAATTCACTTTTGTACGCCTCCGATTTCTAGCGATATTGAAATCAAATTTTGTAAACACCATTTTTATATAATGCAATCATGATTATATTTGTGTTTATTTGATTTCTCTCAATTGGCGTAATATTTCATTATTGCAAAATAGTTATTACTAAATTGTCATCTAATTTCCTATTAATCAAAAACAACTTAGTAATTATCTATAAAATTATAAAAAGAATTTTATTCCCTTATTCACCCCCCCCCCCCTCTAAGGGCGCCGTAAGATCCAACAAGTGGTATCAGAGGCAGGTTAGTCCAAACGGTTTAAAAACCAGGAATAATGGCGTCTCATGATCTCGCTTCTACTAGTAGGGGAAATTTTCTTATAAATGAAAAATCTTTAGCACCACCTTTATTTGAAGGCAAAAATTATAATGGGTGGAAATTTCTTAAGTCTTTGGATATGGAAGTATGAAATATTACTATTAAAATACCCCCAAGTACTTTAAATAAAAATGAAATGTTTTTAAATGCCAAATCAATGAATAGTCTATATTGTGCATTGCATCAAAATATTTTCAAACTAATTTATACACTTCCTACTGCTTATGAAGTTTGGAAATTTCTTGAGAATACTTATAGTCTTCCTTCTACAGATGATGAACAAGAGGAATTCCTTATGGATCCAAGAGAAGAAATCGACGATGAATTCCTTATGGATCCAAGAGAAGAAATCGACGAGGAATTCCTTATGGATCCAAGAGAAGAAATCGATGAGGACTCATGCATGGAGGAAGAAAAATACAACGTCACAATGTTGGACTCATTTGTTGGCAACACATCAAGCAAAAGAGAAGACGGAAACTATAGCAAGGTATAGAAAAGGAAAAATTATTTACATATGTACGCCTCCGATTTCTAGCGATATTGAAATCAATTTTCGTAAACACATTTTTATATAAATACAATCATGTCTCTATTTGTGTTTACTTGATTTCTCATTTTTGGCTTTATCACTATAATATTGGTTACAAAGCTTTCAATTCAAATCACTTTGTCTAAATTGTTTATCTTAATCTATTTCATCATATAACAATTTAGCACTTGTTTCTAAATCCTAAACTTGCAATTTTTGATATTTTCTTCCTTTAGCTAAATTGTTATTTTGTGTTCTAATATTACTTTAAACAATTTAGTAATTTCCATAAAATTATAAAAAGATTTTTTATTCCCTTATTCACCCCCCCCCCCCCCTCTAAGGGCGCCGTAAGATCCAACAAGTGGTATCAGAGGTTTAGAAAAAGTGCTTTATGGTTTAAAACAAGCGCCCCGTGCATGTATTAAAGACTTACATCATTTTATTAAAGCACGGTTATATTATGGGAAGTGCGGATAATACTCTCTTCATTAAGCACAATAATGATGATATAATTATTTTACAAATATATGTTGATGATATTATTTTTGGATCTACTAATGAAGAGATGTGTAAATAAGTTATTTTAGTGATGAAAAATGAGTTTGAAATGAGTCTTGTAAGAGAACTTTCTTATTTCCTTGGTTTTCAAATATCACAAAGAATTGATGGTATCTTTGTATGTCAAACTAAATATGTCCATGATATGCTTAAACGTTTTGGATTTGAAAACCTTAAACATGCTTCTACACCAATGAGTGCATCACTAAAATTAGGAAAAGATGAATCAGGAGTTTCTATAGATCAAACCTTATATAGAGGTATGATAGGATCCCTACTCTATCTTAGAGCAACTAGACCCGATATTATGTTTATCGTATGTTTATGTGCTTGATTTCAAGCCAATCCAAAAGAATCTCATTTAAAAGCGGTAAAACGAATTTTTAGATATCTCATTGGGTCATCTAGATTAGGATTATGGTACCCACATAATGATTCATTTACATTGCATGGCTATTCCGATTCGGATTATGCCGGTTGTTCACTTGATAGAAAAAGCACTAGTGGTACTTGTCATTTTCTAGGACCTTCATTAGTTGCATGGTCTAGTAGGAAACAAAATTCGGTTGCACTCTCCACCACGGAGGCCGAATACATTGCATTAGGGAGGTGTTGTGCACAAGCACTATGGATGAGCCAAACTTTAGAGGACTTTGGTTTTCATCTAAGCAATATTGAACTAAAATGTGACAACAAAAGTGCCATTGATCTCACAAATAATCTGGTACACCACTCTAGATCCAAACATATAGATGTGCGTCATCATTTCATAAGGGATCACATTAAAAAGAAAAATGTAAGGATTAGTTTCATTGGCACGGACTCTCAACTTGCTGATATATTCACTAAACCTCTTCTCGATGCAAGGTTTCAAATGTTAAGGTTGGAATTAGGAGTCTTAGACATCTTAGGATGAAAAACATATAAAACGCTAATGTTTTATGCAATTTGAGCAATCAAGACATCTCTGATAATTACAAAACTTCTACATAAGACTACTCTTAAGACCCCTAACCAATATCAAAAATCAAAAATTTAAAATTCCTAAAAAATCGTGTACTGTTTCCCGCGCTAGCACTAGCGCCGGCGCTAGCGTGAGTGTTCAAATTTTCTGTTTTTTTTATTTTCTAAAAATCAAGAAAAATATGTTAGTGTATTTGTACTACTTTGATTTGTAGTTCTGACAATTTTTATTTTTTGTTTTATTTATTTTATGAAAAATCAACTACAAAAATTCAAATTTCAAAAATTACAAAAATATGTTTTTGTGTTTTTCAGTTTTTATTTCACTAAAAATTTTTAAAACAACAAAAAAACTGTATGATCTTTATTGCCAATATCAAGCATGTATGAATTCTATTATTTAGAATTATTTACAATATTAAAACATATTCTTTCAAGTTACTATAAACATTGTTTTGCTTATCATGCTTTGATATATCTATTTAAAGTGCATCAATTGTATTGAAAAATGTGTAGAACCAAGCTTAGCATGCCTCTAAGTATGAGTAAATGTTTTATGATTGATAATGATACATTTCACTCACTTATGTTGGTAATCAACATGTGTGTCTAAATCTAAAAATGCTTGCTTGTGTATTGTATTTGTACAATGAATTAAAACTTGCATAAGTTTATTGCCTAAACTACATTTGAATTGCACTTATGAAATTTAGAAAAGTGGTTAAGTTAAAAATTTTGGTTTGCAAAACAAGTGTATTCGGAGAATGTTGTCTCACAAATGTGAACAAAAAATTATATATATGTAGACAAATATAACTCCACCAAGCACTACTTGAACCTCCTGATAAGTCTTCATAAGCATTGTGAGGTTGAGCACCTTGGAAAGAATAGTAAAGTTACTTGTGCAAACCTTGGTTATTACACCACTTTGTTAAAAATTATGTGCATTAAAAGTGTGTGAAAGTAATTTACTTATGTTTTATTGTGCACTTTACTCTACACATGTCTTGTATTTTGAGGATTTAAATCAATTGTTAACATTGCCCAAAATACACTTATGTGCACATCATTATATTTCATAACACTTCTTCTCATGAGTATTGGATTCTAATGCTTTATCTATACTACTCTTTATATAAGAAATGCACTAGATAACCTAACATGATCTCTACAATGTTTTGGTATTTCTTGAACTTAAAAATTAAGTAACATTGTAGTATAATCTCTCTTTGATATGTTCATTTCATGCTTGGTATCTTTACGACAAACTTTGAGATTTCAAAAAGGTTAAAACATCTTTGAATTTTGAACTAAAACTCATATTTTTACTTATGCTTTTCATGCTTACAAAAAGATGTTTATTATAATCTTCCGCTTGCTTACAACTCTTATCTTTATATTTGAAATCTCTTATATATGCTATGCTTAAACTCTTTATCATTCTTTATATTTCGAAAAGCTCGATCATGATATATAAATGCCTCCTTACTACCCTCACCCCACCTTCTTTTGATAATACCAAAAGGGGGAGATTAATTGAAGAAATCTATATATGAGAAATATAGATAAATAAGGGGAGACTAATTCATGAAATCTATCATTTATGGGGAGTAACACATAAATTGCATTTATGTAGGGGGAGCATTAAGATAGGGGGAGTATGCACATTATCATGCATATCATTTACTATAGTTGCACTTTTATCTTGCTTATCTTATCTATAAACACTATTATTGATTTCTTCCTTATAGTATTTGTTATTATCAAAAGGGCGAGATTGTTGGACATGTGTGTCACATCCCTTTGTTTGAGAATAACAAATCAAATATTGTATTTTATATTGCTTGTAGTGTGTTTATAGTGTGCAGGAACTATAGGTGCAATACTCCACAGGTAGAAAGCAGCTTGGAACAATCTTTTGAAAGGAGCAGCGCTACCGCCAGCTCTACCGCTACCGCCAGCACTACCGCCCGCGCTATCGCTACCGTCAGGCGCTATCTCGAGTTCGTGCACAGCGACGGTTTCGCAACCGCTACCGCTATCGCCAGGGCTATCTCCCGCTACCGCCAGACGCTATCTCCAGTTCGTGCACAGCGCCACGCCGCCGACGGTTTCACAACCGCTCCACACGAATGCTACCGCAGGCGCTAGCCACTACCGCAGGTGCTAGCTCCAAGTTTTATAAAAGGCTGGGCTCTCTCTCGTTTTGGTTAGACCTCCCAGAGACATTACTTGTGCCCAAACTCTCGTGCTGCTACTCTACCGAAACATCATCTCCCACTCAAAGCCAAAGAAGAAATTCTGGAGAAGGAAGCCATCACGCTGCATCCGAAGAACGTTCGCTTCGACCTCGCTTGTGCTTCAGCGATCCTTCATCCTCATCTCCAGAAATCTCAAGAGAGGGTTTGCTTGTTATTTACTTCAATTCTTTATTTGTATCTTGTAGTGAAATCGCCTTGTTTTTGACGACTAGGTCCTTGCGCAACTTAGGGGGAATCTGCCACGTGAGTTGGCGACTAGGTCTAGGGGATTAGATCTAGGGGGTGCTCGAGGCCATATCCGGGGAAGGATTGGCTAGAGCGGCTTGAGGCCTTATCCGGAGAAGGATAGGCTAAAGCCAACCGGTTTGTGGGGATACAAGTCAGTATAGAAAAGGAAAAGAAATTCACTTTTGTACGCCTCCGATTTCTAGCGATATTGAAATCAAATTTTGTAAACACCATTTCTATATAATGCAATCATGATTATATTTGTGTTTATTTGATTTCTCTCAATTGGCGTAATATTTCATTATTGCAAAATAGTTATTACTAAATTGTCATCTAATTTCCTATTAATCAAAAACAACTTAGTAATTATCTATAAAATTATAAAAAGAATTTTATTCCCTTATTCACCCCCCCCCCCCCCTGTAAGGGCGCCGTAAGATCCAACACCTCCGGTACTATGGCCTAGTACTGGCGCAGATCAACCCCAACAGTGCAGTGATCATCGTTGGGTATCTCTACTTCTTGCGAACAGAGAAGATCGCGTTCGACCTGTCGGTCTTCAGGAAGATCTTCAACCTGAGGGCGACTAAGGAGGGCATCGTCTTCTTCTACAACCATACCTACACCATCACAGGGACAATGAACAAGGCTCATCGCTGGGGCGAGCGCGGTGTGGTCATCACCGACGACTTTGAGTCGATACCTCACCGCCCTCAGTATCCGCTGGAGATGGTCTTCCTTGCTCCCACCCTGCAAGGACTGCTCGAGGGGCTGCGACAAGCCTTCAGGGGCCATAAGTTTGATGTTGCCTACTGGCGACGACAAGTTGGCGAGTTGCAATGCATCTTTCCCGGGGAAGATGAGCTTGAGCGAGCTTCAACAATACTCACACTATCATGTTCTGGCGATTTACAATGATTTGTTGCCTTTTTGTAGGGTCTCGCACGGTTCAACTGGAGCCCCTTCTGGTGCTGGTGGCGAAGGAGGCCACTCCTCTTACGCCAAGTACAGGATCTCGCTAGTATGATGCTACAGTGTTGATATCCCCTCTCGAGACATCGCCAATCTGCGATGACGCGACAATGGAAGGTCTCGGCGCACCACGCTCGGTGGTTGAAGAAGGCGAGTCATCCACCAAGAAGTGGAAGATAAACGGCGATGAACTGAAGTGGAGGAAAAAGGAGATTGCGAGGGGGCTAGATATCTTTGGTCGCTCACTGGTATCTTGGGCCAAGGATGAGCATGAGGTTTGACTTAGCTCAAATCTTCCTCCTTGGTCTGAGGATTGGGAGGATGATGATGAGGCCTTTGATGTCGCCTTCGTCCTCTATGGTCATGACGATGCAGCGATACTACATGACTCCACACCTTCCTACCTCGCTCACCAAACCTCACGCTCGTTGTTGCGTTCGCTGGAACTCTCCCACCAGATGATGAGGAATCTGCTGGATGCCGAGCGAGGATCAAGGTGAAGGACGAGCTTATAGCCAAGCTCCAGAAGTCGCTAGACGACGCTGAGGAGAAAGCCGCTGAATGTAAGGAATTTGAGGTGACTTTGGTTAGAGAAAAATCTAAAAGTGCACGGTGTGCCTCTGAGTATTCTCTAGAGGAGGGTGAATAGAGATTTAAAATCTTTTATACCCTAAATGTGCAAACAATAAAAACTACTAAGTAATATGCAATCAACAATACCAAAACAGAATAAAGAAAGTACTGATTGCAGGAAATATAAAAATAGAAAACTGTAAACATGGACAACACAGATGACATATGAATTTTTATAGAGGTTCCCCAAAATGTGGGTACTCCTCTCTTTTACCTCCCTGGTAGGATTGCACTAACTGTGTCTGAGTCTTTTGATAAGGAGACTCTCAGAACCACTGAGTCTTTTGATAAGGAGACTCTCAGAACCACTTAGTCTTTTGATAAGGAAACTCTTAGAACCAATCTAGATCTTTTGATAAGGAGATCTTGAACCACTGAGTCTTTTGATAAAGAGACTCTTAGAACCACTGAATCCTTTGGAAGAGGGATTCTCAAAGCTCTTTTACAGTAGATGAATGAGGAAGAAGAAAGAAGAGAATAGAATTCTATTTTCGGAATTTCTTCAAAAGTTGTTTATTGAATGTTGTAGCTTCTGTTTATCACAGGATCTGAATGTGATGAACCCTTACTTATGATTGTGATGATTGCAAGGATTATGATCTTGATCCTGATTCACTGCACTTTGTTGTCTTGCTGCTATATGATGAGGAAGATGAAGCAGATGTGTTGTTCTTTTTATGTACAGAGAGAAAAATTCTTCCTTTCTGTCTTAGGGTTGAAGGAGGAAGAAGAAGACTGGCATCTTGATAGTTATTTTTCTTCTGCCTCAATCTGTATATCTATTCCTTGTCGAATAGCATTTGAATTTCTTTCCTCTTCTGTTATGTCCTTAGAAGAAATATTCATTGGACATTTGATGTGTCCTTCTATTTTTTGTTCATAACCCGTCCATCTGATTTGAATAAACTTCCAAGAATGTCTTTGCTGGATCTCTGGAATATTCCATTCTATTCTTGGCACTAAACGAGCCATTGTAGAACATGTTTCTGCTTTGCAAATCATTTGGAAAAGCATCAAAAAGAATAGCAGAAAAAACCCCTTTTCTGTCTGTATTCGACGCTGCGTCGACTTCATTATTCGTCATATCGATGCACCTTTGAGTTCTTATCGAAGTAGCTTCGAATTCCTTCTTAGCTCTGGCTAAACTCAGATGTCGACGTTGCGTCGAATCCTTATCGACGTATCCGTCGAGTTGAAGATTTGGACTTGAACTTTATCTTCTACGTCGAGTTGAAGTCGAAGTTGCGTCGACTTCTAAGATGGCTTCGACACGCTCTTCCTTCTGCGTCGAGATCAATTCAAAGTTGCGTCGACTTCTGATATATCTTTGATAAGCTCTATCTTCTGCGTCGAGACCATTTTGACGTTGCGTCACCTTCTGATATGTCTGTGTCGAGATCACTTCGATGTTGCGTCGACTTCACTTATACTTCGACAGACAGATTGAGTTACTTCGAATTTCAGTCAGAGTTACATCGACTTCTATTTGATGCAAGTTTAACTCAGACTGAATTTGTGTTTCTCTTGACCTGGTTTTGACACTCTAAGGTGAGTGTGACATCCTAGGACATCTAATGACCATTTTACCCTTTCTATACAATATATGTAATACAACCTAATTGATGAAATCACTTTAAGATAATTTGTTAGATAAATCAAAAGGGTTTTTCCCAACAATCTCCCCCTATTTATCTTAACAAATTTTATAATTTGATTAAGTGATTTCAAACATACTCAGACTCAGCTGAATTCCTAAGACTTCTAAGACTCAATTACCCTTACTATACAACATGGGTAATTACCCTAGGGAGTAAAATCACATATAGTTAATTTGTTAAGTTAAATCAAAAGGAGTTTTCCCAACAATCTCCCCTATTTATCTTAACAAATTTTACAGATTATTTATAGTGATTTTACAGAATAAAGGAATAACACAAAATGTACATCATTTACAAATATGGAGCATCAACATATAGCCTTTGTTTCTTTGATCTTGTATCAACTGCTTGTGATATTACCTTAAGAAGTAGCTTTATGTTTCTAGACTGTAAGCATTCTTGCACATATCCTTACCAAATGACTTGCTTTTCTCTTTCTGAATATCATAGATAGATACCCCCTTTTGCAATTTTAGAGGTGACTCCTCTTCATCATCTTCAAATTCAGTGATTTGATTAGCGTCTTCCTCCCCCTGAATATATGCACCCTGATCAGCATGTTCAATCTCAATCTCCCCCTATTTTTCAACCTGGTCCTCCTTCTATTTCCCCCCCTTCTTAATCTCATCAGCATTGGAGGTTAAGAATGACCTAGTCACAGAGAAGGAGGACATTTTTTATTGTAAGGACTGTACAGAGACAGTGACCTCACCAAGCAGTGTTTGCATGGTTTCAAATGTTGTTTGCATGGTAATTGAGTTAATGAGGTAGGAGGTGATTGAAAGGCTTGGTTTGGTGAAATAGAAGCCTCTGGATATGGCAACATGGGAAGAAACTTTGTATAGCTGTATTTTACCAACAATATCTGCCAGGAGTTTGTACTTTTCAGAGAGATTACTGTTCTTCAGATGAATTGTTTTTCCTTTGAAGAATTCATCATTTTCAGCATCTCTTTTATTTCTCTGTCAGAAAGCCCTGCTTCTGCTTCTTTAGAAGGAAGGTTAATGACACATCCTGCACATGTAACTCCTTTAACTAAATTAAGATTCATTATATCTATATTGCCCTTCCTTTAGTTGGGCTGTATTATGTTATTCATCCTGCACATGTAACCCAAACATTAGTATAGACCCTCACTTGTTGGGGTCTATTTCTTCTATCATCATATGGAGTTATGAAATAATAAGTTGGTCTTTCAGTATACCCCTTAAGGTGAAGAAGTGCTGGATGATTATGCCAGCAATGTTTGGTTATGTGCCCAATTTTGGAACAACAGAAACATCTAGGAATATAAGTAGAGAGAGATCTAGTTGTTTGAAAATTTCTTACTGGAAGCATGCGTCGAGAAGAAATCGACGCATCTTTAGAGTTGCATTGAGTGTAACTCGACGTGTCTGCATAGTTACGTCGATAATTATTCGATGCAGAATATTGGTTGCGTCGAATAGAATTTGACGCACCCTCATACTTGCTTCGAGTTGATGTCGAAGCATATGCCGAACTCGGTCGAGTTTCATTCGACGCATCATTAAAATTGTGTCGAGTTCTAGTCGACGCATAATTCCTTTTATTAAGATTTTTATAATTTTTATCTGGCTTTTCTAAGGGGTGTTTACCTAGAATTCATGTTTGATTAGTAATGTTTACCCTATTGAATATAGTGAGTTTATTAGAGTTATTATTTTGTTCTTCACATGATCCTAAGTTGTTATTAGGTTGATTTATACTAGACCTAATGAATGCTACTGGATTTTCCCAGGCAAGTTTGCTAGGGATTAGTGTGTTGGCAGATGGTAGTGTTTCTAGATCAAGATGGTTAAATCTCCTGGAGAGATTTTGTGAAATGTCCTTAAGCTTTTGACTCCTCCCATTGAGTGAGTCCTCAAAGACTTTTGCCTTTGTGAGATCTTCTTTTAAAGCTAAATTTTCATCTGTTAGTTTAGTTATTTCTGATTCCTTTCTACAGATTTGATTTCTCAAGTCATAATTTGTAGAATACAAATTATCTTTCTTAAAGTCCTCTAACTCCTCCCTAATTATTTTTATTTCTCTTTGAACTTTAAGGTAATCACAACAAAATTCTTTAAAGTTATTTTTAAATTCTTCTGAATTAAATTCAAAGTCATCAAAGAGACTTACCTTATCTCCTTCATCATCTGAGGAGAATCCTAAAGACATAAGGCATGCAACTTCAACATCTTTTTCTTCATCACTCTCTGATGAAGATGAGCTTAACTCTGCTTCAGAGCCACTCCAGGTTTCAGCAATGAAGCATTTCTCTTTCTTCTTATCATTTCTTTCATATGATCTTCCTTCAACTATACTTGAGAGGGAATCCCAGATTTCCTTAGCTGACTAGCACTCAGACACTTTCTGAAATATGTCATCTGACATAGTTGATGTTATAATGTTCATAGCCTTAACATCACAGACCTTCACCTTCTTTTCAGCTTCAGTCCACTGAGCTCTAGGAACAAGCTCTAGTGTTATGGTCCCACTGGCATCTTTTCTATAAGGCATTGGTGGTCCTGTCAAAATGGAATTGAAAATGCCTTCATCAATAAAAATCATGTATAACTTTATTCTGGTCTTCCAGAATATATAAACTTATTCAAGTTACACACTGGTGGTCATGTTGATGCATAGTCCTTAGAACTCATTTTTCTTTATAAAATAGTTTTAATTAATTTTAAATAAAGAAATGAGAGTGAGGAGATCTTTTGATCAAGGTGTTAACCTTTTAATGATCAACCTCACTCTGATACTAATTGAAAGTGCATAGTGTGCCTCTAAGTATTCTCTAGATGGGTAAATAGAGATTTAAAATCTTTAATACCCTAAATATGCAAATAATAAAAACTACTAATTAACTAATATGCAATCAACAATACCAAAAAAGAATAAAGAAAGTACTGATTGCAGGAAATATAAAAACTGTAAACAAGGACAGCACAGAAAAGCAACACAGATGACACATGAATTTTTATAGAGGTTCCCCAAAATGTGGGTACTCCTCTCTTCTACCTCCCTGGTAGGATTGCACTAACTATGCCAGAGTCTTTTGATAAGGAGACTCTCAGAACCACTGAGTCTTTTGATAAGGAGACTCTCAGAACCACTGAGTCTTTTGATAAGGAGACTCTTAGAACCAATCTAAATCTTTTGATAAGGAGATCATGAACCACTGAGTCTTTTGATAAGGAGACTCTTAGAACTACTGAATCTTTTGGAAGAGGGATTCTCAAAACTCTTTTACAGTAGATGAATGAGTAAGAAGAAAGAAAGAAGAGAATAGAATTCTGTTTTCAGAATTCTTCAGAAGCTGTTTCTTGAATGATGTAGCTTCTGTTTATCACATGATCTGAATGTGATGAACCTATGATTGTGATGATTGCAAAGGTTATGAGCTTGATCCTGATTCATTTCACTTTTGTTGTCTTGATGTTATATGATGAGGAAGATGAAGCGGCTGTGTTATTATTTTTTGTAGAGAAAAAATTCTTCCTTTCAGTCTTAGGGTTGAAGGAGGAGGAAGAAGACTCATCTTGATAGTTATTTTTCTTCTGCCTCAATCTGTATATCTATTCCTTGTCGAATACCACCTGAATTTCTTTCCTCTTTTATTCTGTCCTTAGAAGGAATGTCCATTGGACATTTGATGCATCCTTCTATTTTTGTTCACAATCCGTCCATTTGATTTGAATAAACTTTAAAGAATGTCTTTGCTGCATATCTGGAATATTCCATTCTATTATTGGCACTAAACGAGTCATTGTAGAACATGTTTCTGCTTTGCAAATCATCTGGAAAAGCATCAGAACGAATAGCAGAAAACCTTCCTTTTTTGTTGGTATTCGACACTGCGTCGACTTCATTATTCATCATATCGATGCACCTCTGAGTTCTTATCGAAGTAGCTTCGAATTCTTTCTTAGCTCTGGCTGAACTCGGATGTCGATGTTGCGTCGAGTCATAATCGATGAATCCGTCGAGTTGAAGATTTGGACTTGAACTTTATCTTCTGCGTCGAGTTGAATTCGAAGTTGCGTCGACTTTGAAGATGGCTTCGACAGGCTCTTCCATTTGCTTCGAGATCAATTCGAAGTTGCGTCGACTTCTGATATGTCTTTGACAAGCTCTGACTTCTGCGTCGAGACCATTTCAACGTTGCGTCGACTTCTGATATGTCTGCGTCGAGATCATTTCGATGTTGCGTCGACTTCACTTATACTTTGATAGATAAATTGAGTTACTTTGACTTTCAGTCAGAGTTACGTCGACATCTAGTCGACGTTGCGTCGACTTCCATTCAACGCAAGTTTAACTCAGACTGAATTTGTGCTTCTCTTGACCCGGTCTTGACACTCTAAGGTGAGTGTGACATCCTAGGACATCTAATGACCATTTTACCATTTTCTATACAATATGGGTAATACAACCTAATTGATGAAATCACCTTAAGATAATTTGTTAGATAATTCAAAAGGGTTTTTCTCAACAAAATCATTCTTGTTTTCCCCGCACGATACTCGCAAGTCGTCTTACTAACAACTGCTTGTTTAATACTCGCAGGAAGCTGAGCTAGTCATCGCCGAATGCATCTCGCAGCTGGAGCAGGAGATAAAGGAAATCCAGGCCGCACTGGAGGTGACCCAAGTCAAGGTCACCGAGCTCAAAACTCGCGAGCTGGCGATGAGTCAATCTAAGGCGGGTCCCTCCACGGTTGACAAGAAGGTGTGAATGGCTCCTCTGGAGATGTCCTTGGTGCGGCGCGACATTGCAAAAGCTACAGGGGATCTGCTCCTAAGCAAACTGAAGTTTGACGGTCAACTCGTGCCGGAAGTTGAGAACCTAACGACTATGGACCTCATTCCTGAGCTCCTCGCTGAAGAGCCCGACTCTTTGGAATCTTCGTAGCCCACGGATTCAGAGGAAGGTGCTCCGTCAGATTCCGAAGATGAGGAATAGGGCGAGGATGAGGATTAATCGCGTCGGCGAGCTGCTTAGCGTCGATGAGCTTTTTGATCAGCCTGCTGGCTTGTATAAATTTTTGTTTTTTACATGATATAGGGTGATGCATCACGCCTATTTTTTAACATAATGTATTCAACCTTTAATATAAATGAAAAAAAAAAGAAACATTACTCT
The DNA here is from genome assembly GCA_033032865.1 of Dactylorhiza incarnata. Taxonomy (NCBI): domain Eukaryota; kingdom Viridiplantae; phylum Streptophyta; class Magnoliopsida; order Asparagales; family Orchidaceae; genus Dactylorhiza; species Dactylorhiza incarnata. The sequence continues at coordinate 8,120,942 of JAWHQI010000003.1, forward strand.
TGTTTGACGACTTCCCTCTTACTCGCGTGAAGCAATACTCACTAGGCTCTTAAGCTCGAATGAGTTGAATGCTTGCTAGGCTCATAAGCTCGACTGCGTGCTTGCTAGGCTCATAGGCTTGACTGTGTCCTCACTAGGCTTATAGGCTCGACTGCGTTGAATGCTCACAAGGTTTCTGGATTATGCGATACTCTTGGATGCTCGTTATTGTCGTCGGGCAAGTAAGGTGCTTACTCGCCTACTTATACTCGCGATTCTTGCAGACTCGCCCTGCTGAAAAGATGCAGGCACATAGGAAGGGAAATGGCACTCAGGGGGTCATGCTGGATGCACACACTAGAGGCTTCTATCCTACCACTTGTTGAGACGACAAAGAATCCTGAATAGGGAAAATAACACTCAGGGATCCCGCAGGACGCACACACTCGAAGCCTCCATCCTATCATTTGCTGAGACGATGAAGGATCATGGATAGGAAAATAACACTTGAGGGGTCCTGCTGGACGCACTCACTCGAGGCCTCCATCATATCATTTGTCGACTTACTTCCCCGAGGATTTTTGTCCCGCCACTTGGTACTCAAAGGAAGTTAACCGCACCAACTTTCATGAATAAAGGAAATAATGCTAAGCTTAAATTTTAAGAAGCCGCTTTGATCCAAACTTCGATGACGGAAAATCTTTCCTCAAGGCAAGACAATCCTCTCTTTGTCGAGTTGGGAGATTGGCTCCAGACTCTCTTCTGATAACATCTTCAGCCGGATGAGAAGTGCGCTTGGGGATCATCAGCCAACATGCAAGAGGGGAGCTGATCTCCGCCATCAGTGTAGAAGCTTGGACTTAGGATGAAGAGTTAAAAAACCCAACACATCGTCCCATCATCTGCTCTGGGTTTTATGAGAGTCAAGTCGGATGCTCATTTCACAATCTGATCGTGGAGATTGGTTTTGCCTACTTCTGCGAATTCTCGCATACTTGCCTTGCTGAGAAGATGCAGGAACCTAGGGAGGGAAATGACACTCGAGGGGTCCTGCCGGCGCACACGCTAGAGGCCTCCATCCTACCACTTGCCTTATAGTATCTACCATAGCTTAAGGTCTTCATAGAAGTTGTAGAGAACATTCTCAGCTTTCCAAATTGTGGTTCTACATTCCATTTAGATGCCTAGAGCTCAGTATATAGCATTTTGAAGTTGGCTAATTTTAGGGTTCATTTTAGACCAACATTCTTCATGAGGATAATTAATGACCCTAGATTCTTCATTAAAGGTTTTGGTTTTTCTAATTGGGTAGAGAACTCTCTGGCCTTTATAAATTGGGGTTGCACACTCAATTTGGAGGTCTAGAGCTCCTTCGTGGACTATTCGAAGTTGGATGAAATAAGTGCATAATTTGGTGATAAATATTCACTTTTTGGTGAAAATGTGCAGCTTCTCATTTGACGAATTTTGGAGATAGGTTGTGAACCAATTTGAATCATATGAACTTGGTTAATCATTGCAAGGTTAAATTGGAAGAATTTGGGAATCTCTTCGATAGATTGATTAGTACCATGTGTGCCCAGTGAGGTGTCAGGACTTACCCTTAGTGTGCACCTTCTCACCTGTATTTCGTGAACTTTGCCTAAATATCGGTTATGATGATCTAATCATGATTTTGGGGGTTATTAAATATGTCCAACTACTTGACTAATATATTTGGGGATCGTATCAGCTGGTGACCTCAGATTGTGGTTTGTCAAATTAGTTCGATGACTTGAGGAAAACCATGTTAGCCATTTGCATTACCTTTGAGGTCCACGATAGTGCCCAAATGTTATTAATAATCCTAGATTGGTTGTAAATGGATATATCTTCAAGGAAAAGTTGTATTAACTTGACTTGAGTGACTACGTGGAGTCTGAACTGTAGTAATACTTGTTTTACCATGCTAGCTCTGGGTGTTCTATAATAATAAGACCGTGATGTAGTGGAAGTGTATTCTTATCTTCATGGTGGTGTGGATAAGGTGTAGAAGATCAATTTGTGTTGTGAAATCATTAAGGCATTTGTGGAATAATCAACTTATTCAATGTTAGCATGTGATAGCTTGACCTAGCTTGTGATAGCTTGCACTGTCTTGTGATAGTTTCCTTAGGATGCTGAATATATGAAGAGACCAACGGGTCCTATTGAGATGAACCGAGCTTGTTTTAGCTAGTTCTGGAGCCAATCTTATATTATCATGTATGTAGCTTGCTGTTTTGAGATACTACTGAAGGCTTCACTTTGTGTCACACAAGAACTGCCCCACTTAGTGTCTCCACTACACCTAAAATTTAGATTCCTCAGAGCATGCTGAGGTTGCACTTAGAGTATGGATGGTAGTGGGAGAATTATAGTGGTGATTTTTGTGGGTGATGCTAGGATTAGAGGTGTTTATTACTGTTTAAGAATCTGGGAGCTCACTTTGCCTTGTTAAGATAGAGATGCAATTTCTCCCTCCTGAATGTGATTCTACATCGGGTCTCATCGGCTTGATCAAACAGAGCACACTAACGAAGAGTTGAGTGTGAAACTCTTAGCTTATGGACCTTATAGTATGGATGCTTAGTCCTCGGTAAACTTTTTCCTCTTTAGCTGATTGTGCACCGGTGACCTTTCAACACAAAGTAATGGTGATCTTTCCACTTAGTTCAGATACATGTTAAGATCGTACAAGAGGGTCCTAAGTTTGTAGTGTGTCACTTACCTAGAAATAGAGGTTGTCCATTCCACTGTTGTCATCTGGCCACGACGATGAGGCCCAAGAGATTCGCTACCCACCGAACAAATGGACTAAGTATATGTCGACATAGAGTTGTGTGGTAAATATGTTAGACCAATAATAATAACAAGAATCATATTACATGGCCATTCATTACACTGCATTGCATAACCAGATCTTTATTATATAAGTCTGTATGGGCATTCTTATATGATAACTTACTTTACTTGCTCTTATATATATATATATATTGTTATGGATCCTTATCATATAAGTTAGCATGTGCTTTCGTATATGATAAGTTACTTGTTGAGATTATAATGTACGTGGACCCTGATCGTATAAGATTGTATGTGCATCATTTTACGACAAGTTACTTTTGTCTTGTTCTTACTTATATAGATACATATATATACTCCACTATTATCACCTGCTTATTGATTCATATATATGTTATATTACAGATTTTCTTATCCTTCTTCCGTTCGGTTCTACAAGATGCATTGAGGGAGAGGGAGGAAACCTTTTAATCTTTTGACTAATCCTTTAATTGCTCACCACCATAGGTTTAGGAGTAGCTCATAGTTGTATCCTCTTTATAAGACAGTATAGATACACAGATGATGGACCGAGCAGTACATAGTGTTGCCTTGTGAGTTATATATGTTGTACTTTAGGAGCCTAATTGTAGGGTATGTTTTAGCCAGTGCTTCTAAACGTGTATAAGAGCTATGACTATGTATATTCACATTTTCTATGGTTTATCATATAGATAGTGGATTCCTGTTTACTTATACTTCCGCTTATGAATTGTTTGATCGTGTGATCATGATAGCCGACAGAGTAATCGTCATGTGGTAGGGGTTGAACCATGTACCAACACTACTGCAGGATGGTTGCTCTAGGAATATACTTCCCCTTGGTCATGCCTAATTCCCAGGAGGGGGTCTTACAAATGACATCCTCCTGAAGGGGTGAAGATCCACTACCATCACCAATCACTTAAACAAAATGGTCAAAACATCAGCTATCGAACAATAATGTGATGATGCAAACATATCAAAGGACACTCAGATCCTACACATATCACATCCTACATGGACATCTCTTCTTAGGAAAGGTTCCTATTACTCTAGCATCATTGGAACCTCTACGGTTCTTGGAAAATCCCTTAGGATTCTCCTACAATTCTCTATGAACCTCTAGGATTTTTGAAACCTTGCTATGATACCAAATTGTAATACCATATCTGCATTTATCATATAATATAAGTCCAGTCAGACCCCACATCATATAATTTACATAAGAAAAGTATTAAAAGATGATAACCAAAAAACACATAAACTATCAGAGTATTATTATACACTACATGGAAGCTAAAAGCGTTATTAAGATTACGTCCATGAAACTAAGATCACAATATTTCTATCACCAAATAATAATAAATCATCCAACAATAGTATAAAGCCTTATGAACATTACATTTATCATGCATAAATATACAACACCGAGTTTAGGGCACGCAAGCCTGAGACGTCAAAAGCAAATACAAGAATATATGAAATGTAAATCATTCTCGGCTTTAGCTTTTATTTGGTAGCTTAGCAATATCAAACTCCAGTGCAAAACCTTGTAACCAAATACACGTAAGCGGAAAAACATGAGCCAACCTAAGCTGGCCAAAAATTGTGTAACAATCCCCCTCTCCACGGGCATCCTAGCGGATCCTGAGAGCACTAACCCATGCAGATCAGCATACCGCAATATAGATAATATAAATCAATAAACAAATAACAGGGTGAGGTGTCGAATGCACACAAGCATGTCTCTATGTTGATCATATAAATAGATGTGGTATACTATGCATGTATGAACTAGAGAATACATGTCATATTCATGCACTATACTCCTAGTAGCGGACTATCACGTCCTAAGCTACTACACCATTAACAAGAAAACCATCAATCATCACACTCAAGGAGAGACACATCAAACATCATTCTACCCTAGATCATTTTAATTGGTCTTCAAGCTCATCTGTCCAATCCAATTACTAATGCATGTTGGCATTTTCTTGTTATATAAAAGACATGCCACACATGAGGATTATGTTCATGCCCAAATACAAATCTACGGGTGCTATCGGGTAACCTACATGTCAATAGGACCATCGGTCTGTGCACATAATACAAACAAGCATTTTCAGTCAAACATGCACTACATATCAAATATTAGTGCTCTCCTAGAACCCACACATTAGGGCATGTAAACCCCCAAACCACAATATGGACATTTATTTATGTCTCGACACATCATCATAATGTTTCTTTGCATTAGGATGATATAATTAAAGGCCATACCCATGACCCCTCTCTTTATGTACACTGCATATTGCCTAGCTTTTTTCATGTCGAACAACAAAGTTGTGGGTTCGGGGCAATACATACATACATATATATATATGTAACTACTATATAGAAGAAATTTCCTTTGGTGCAACATTTAAAATTGTCAAATATATCCTCAATCTTTTACTCCAATGACTTAAAATATATTATTAAAAAAATGGAAATTCATAAAATATAATAATTATTTGTGTAATTACTGTTGGATCTTACGGCGCCCTTAGAGGGGGGTGAATAAGGGAATACAAATCTTTATAACTTTTTACTAAATTGTTTAGAGAAAACTTAGAATACATAATCAATTTATCTTAATGAAGGAAAACAATTGTAATTTGCAATTCTAAAAATTACGCCAAATGATAGAAATCAAGTAAACACAAAAGAGACAAAGTGTTTACATAAATTTGATTTCTATATCGCTAGAAATTGGAGGCGTACAAATGCAAATTTCTTTTCCTTTTCTATACCGACTTGTATCCCCACAAACCGGTTGGCTTTAGCTTATCCTTCCCCGGATAAGGCCTCAAGCCGCTCTAGCCAATCCTTCCCCAGATATGGCCTCGAGCCCCCTAGATCTAATAACCTAGAACTAGTCGCCAACACAAGACGAATTTCCCCCTAAGTTCTACCCAGACCTAGTCGCCAACACAAGGCGAATTAACTAAAGGATTACAATAGAATATGGAATGAAAATAAAATAAACAATAATGAAACTCCCTATATGAGATCTCTGAAGTTGAGGATGAAGGATCGTTGTAGCATAAGCGAGGTTGAAGCGATCGTCCTTCGGATGTAGCATGGTGGCTTCCTTCTCCAGAAATCTTCTTTGAATTTGAGTGGGAGATGAACTTTCGGCAGAGTAGCAGCTCTGGAAATATGGCACAGGTAATCTCTCTGGAAGCACTTACTGAAACGAGAGAGAGTCCAACACTTTATACAACTTGGAGATAGCGCCTATGGTAGCTCCTAGCGCCTGCGGTAGCGTTCGTGTTGAGCGGTTGCGAAACTATCAGCGACGTGGCGTTGTGCACGAATTTGAGATAGCGCCATGCGGTAGCGCTAGCGGTAGTGTTCGTGTGGAGCGGTTGCGAAAACCGTCAGCTGCGTGGCAGAACAAACTTTTGTCGAACGAAATTCATCGAACGAAATTTTCGTCGAACGGAGGTCGAAGTTCGTCGAACAGAAATGTTTGTCGAACGTCGAACATAGCTCGGCATTCGTCGAACAGAACTTTTTGTCGAACGAACTTTTCGTCGAACGCAACTCGAAGTTTGTCGAACGGAACCTGAGCTAGCGCCTGGCGGTAGCGCTGCTCCTTTCAAAAGTTTGATTCCATGCTGCCTTCTACCTGTGGAGTATTGCACATATAGTTCCTGCACACTATAAACACACTACAAGCAATATTAAATACAATATGGGATTTGTTATTCTCAAACAAAGGGATGTGACACACATGTCCAACAATCTCTCCCTTTTGATAATAACAAATCCCTAAGCAAGAAATCAACAATAGTGTTTATAGTATATGATAAGCAAGATAATAGTGCAACTATAGTAAATGATAAACATGATAATGTGCATACTCCCCCTATCTTAATGCTCCCCCTACATAAATGCAATTTATGTTTTACTCCCCCTAAATGATAGATTACATGAATTATTCTCCCCTTAATCTTCTATATTTCTCCTATATAGATTTCTTCAATTAATCTCCCCATTTTGGTATTATCAAAAGGTGGGGTGAGGGTAGTAAGGAGACATTTCTTATAAATGATAAAGCATGATCGAGCTTTTGTAATATAGACAATGATAAAGATTTTAAGCATTGTATATATAATGATAAAGATTTTAAGCATAGTATATAAGAGATTTCAAATAAAATATAAGAGTTGTAAGCAAGCGGAAGATTATAATAAACATCTTTTCCTAAGCATGAAAAAAATATGAGTTTAAGTTCAAAATTGAAAGATGTTTTAACCTTTTTGAAATCTCAAAGTTTTCCATAAAGATACCAAGCATGAAATGAACATATCAAAAAGAGATTATACTACAATGTTACTTAATTTTAAGTTCAAGAGATACCAAAACATTGTAGAGATCATGCTAGGTTATCTAGTGCATTTTTATATAAAGAGTAGCATAGATAAAGCATTAGAATTCAATATTCATGAGAAGAAGTGTTATGAAAGATAATGATGTGCACATACGTGTATTTTGGGCAATGTAAATAATTGATTTAAATCAACAAAATACAAGACATATGTAAAGTAAAGTGCACAATAAAACACAAGTATATCAACTTTCACACACTTTAAATGCACATAATTATTTTTAACAAAGTGGTGTAATAACCAAGGTTTGCACAAGACACTTTACTATTCTTTCCAAGGTGCTCAACCTCACAATGCTTATGAAGACTTATCAGGAGGTTCAAGTAGTGCTTGGTGGAGTTATATTTGTCTACATATATAATTTTTTTGTTCATATTTGTGAGACAACATTCTCCGAATACACTTGTTTTGCAAACCAAAATTTTTAACTTAACCACTTTTCTAAAATTCATAAGTGCAATTCAAATGTAGTGTAGGCAATAAACTTATGCAAGTTTTAATTCATTGTACAAATACAATACACAAGCAAGCATTTTTTTAGATTTAAACACACATGTTGATTACCAAAATAAGTTAGTGAAAGGTATCATTATCAATCACAATACATTTACTCATACTTAGAGGCATGCTAAGCTTGGTTCTACACATATTTTTCAATATTTGATACATTTTAAATAGATATATCAAAGCATGATAAGCAAAACAATGTTCATAGTAATTTGAAAGAATGTGTTTTAACATTGTAAATAATTCTAAATAATAGAATTCATACATGCTTGATATTGGCAATAAAGATCATACAATTTTTTTTTGTTTTAAAATTTTTTTTTAATGAAACAGAAAAATCACACAAACATATTTTTGTATTTTTTGAATTTTGAATTTTTGTAGTTGAGTTTTCATAATGCAAATAAAACAAAAATAAAATAGACAGAAACACAAAAATAAATTTGTACATATAAACTAACATATTTTTGTTGATTTTTTGAGATTTTAAAAAACAGAAAAATCACACACCCACGCTAGCGCCGGCGCTAGTGATAGCGCAGCAAATAGTACACGATTTTTTAAGAATTTTAAATTTTTGATTTTTGATATTGATTAGGGGTCTTAAGAGTAGTCTTATGCAGAAATTGTGTAATATTCAGAGATGTCTTGATTGCTCAAATTGCATAAAACATTAGCGTTTTACATGTTATTCATCCTAAGATGTCTAAGACTCATAATTCCAACCTTAACATTTGAAACCTTGCATCAGGAAGAAGTTTAGTAAATATATCAGCAAGTTGAGAGTCCGTGCCAATGAAACTAATCCTTACATTTTCCTTTTTAATGTGATCCCTTATGAAATGATGACGCACATCTATATGTTTGGATCTATAGTGGTGTACCAGATTATTTGTGAGATCAATGGCACTTTTGTTGTCACATTTTAGTTCAATATTCTTTAGATGAAAACCAAAGTCCTCTAAAGTTTGGCTCATCCATAGTGCTTGTGCACAACAACTCCCTAATGCAATGTATTCGGCCTCCATGGTGGAGAGTGCAACCGAATTTTGTTTCCTACTAGACCATGCAACTAATGAAGGTCCTAGAAAATGACAAGTACCACTAGTGCTTTTTCTATCAAATGAACAACCGGCATAGTCCGAGTCGGAGTAGTCGTGAAGTGTAAATGAATTATTGTGCGGGTACCATAATCCTAGTCTAGATGACCCAATGAGATATCTAAAAATTCGTTTTACCGCTTTTAAATGAGATTCTTTTGGATTGGCTTGAAATCGAGCACATAAGCATACGACAAACATAATATCGGGTCTAGTTGCACTTAGATAAAGTAAAGATCCTATCATACCTCTATATAAAGTTTGATCTATAGAAATTCCTGATTCATCTTTGCCTAATTTTAGTGATGTACTCATTGGTGTAGAAGCATGTTTAAGGTTTTCAAATCCAAAACATTTAAGCATATCATGGACGTATTTAGTTTGACATACAAAGATACCATCAATTCTTTGCGATATTTGAAAACCAAGGAAATAAGAAAGTTCTCCTACAAGACTCATTTCAAATTCATTTTTCATCACTAAAATAACTTCTTTACACATCTCTTCATTAGTAGATCCAAATATAATATCATCAACATATATTTGTAAAATAATTATATCATCATTGTTGTGCTTAATGAAGAGAGTATTATCCGCACTTCCCATAATATAACCGTGCTTTAATAAAAATGATGTAAGTCTTTCATACCATGCACGGGGCGCTTGTTTTAAACCATAAAGCGCTTTCTCTAGTTTATAAACATGATTTGGATATTTTTCTTTAATAAAACCGGGGGGTTGTTCAACATAAACTTCTTCTTTTACAAAACCATTTAGAAAAGCACTTTTCACATCCATTTGAAATAATTTTATTCTTTTAAAGCTTGCAAATGCTAGAAAAATTCTTATAGACTCTGATCTAGCAACGGGTGCAAAAGATTCATCAAAATCTATCCCCTCGATTTGAGAATATCCTTGTGCTACTAATCGTGTTTAATTTCTAGAGATTCTTGACTCACCATCTAATTTATTTTTAAAAATCTATTTTACACCTACAACCGGGTGATTAGATGGTCTTTCAACTAATTTCCAAACATTATGTCACTCAAATTGTTCTAACTCTTCATCATAGCCAAAAACCAAAATTCATCATTTAAAGCAGTAGAAATGTTTTTTGGTTCTATTTCGGAAACAAAACAAATATTTGAAAATGATTCATGAAGAGAAGAGCGAGTTCTTACCCCGATGGATGGTTCACCAATTATAAGTTCCCGTGGATGATCCTTTGTGAATTTTAAGACGCTCGGAGGTACATATTCATCTTTCTTGGCCTCCTCTTCTTCTTCTTTGGAAGGTTCTTCATCACCATGCTCCAAAGGAGGTAATAGATCATCCTCTTTGCCTGCGGAAAGTCTTTCTATACAAGGAACAAGCTCATCAAATTTCACATTAATTGACTCTTCAACTTTTCTAGTTCTTTTATTAAAAACTCTATAAGCTTTACTAGTTGAAGAGTATCCAAGAAATGTTCCTTCATCACATTTTTCATCAAACTTTCCCAAGCTATCTTTTGTATTTAAAATAAAGCATTTACAACCAAAAACTTTGAAGTAAGATACATTAGTTTTTTTTTTTAAAATAAAGTTCATATGGTGTGAGATTTAAAGATGGGTGAAGCATGATTCTATTTATAACATAACATGATGTGTTTACGGCTTCAGCCCAAAAGGACTTAGGTAATTTATATTCACATAACATAGTGCGTGCTAGCTCTTGAAGTGTCCTATTCTTTCTTTCTACAACACCATTTTGTTGTGGTGTGCGTGGTGCGGAGAACTCATGTTTTATGCCTAACATATTACAATAAGATGCAAATTTTTCATTTTCAAATTCTCCTCCATGATCCGAGCGAATGCATTTAATTTTTAAATCACTTTCATTTTGAATACGAGTACATAATTTTGAAAATTCACAAAACGCTTCGGATTTGGATGAGAGAAATATTGTCCAACAATATCTAGAAAAATTATCTATTAAAACATATGTATATAATCTACCACCAAGACTTACGGTGCTAACGGGACCAAAAAGATCCATATGAATTAATTGCAAAGGACTTGTAGTAGAAATAACATTTTTACTTTTGAAAGAGGATCTAGTAATTTTACCTTTTTGACATGGTGAACAAAGTGAAGGTAAATTTCCATTTAATCTAGGCAATCCTCTAATTAAATCTCTTTTGGCAAGTTTTACAATAAGCTTTGTGCTAGCATGTCCTAGCCTTTTATGCCAAAGTTCAAGTTCATCATTTTTGGTAATAAAACATTTTAAAGATGATTTTGAAAGATCATGAAATGAAACTATATAAACATTGTGTAATCTTGGTGCAGTTAGTAAAATATTGTTTGTAATAGGATTAGATATTTTGCATAGATTAATGGAAGATTCAAATAACACATATAATCCTTTATCACATAATTGGCTAATAGAAATTAAATTGTGTTTTAATCCTTTCACATAAAGAACATTAGATATAGTAAAGGATTTGTTACCAACTGTACCAATTCCCATGATCCTTCCTTTTCCGTTATCACCAAACGTCACGATCCCTCCCTTCTTCTTTTCTAGGCTAAGGAACTTTGTTTTATTTCCCGTCATGTGCTTGGAGCATCCTGAATCCAAGTACCACACGTCTTCATTGTCCTTAGCCTGCCTGCACATCTAGAAAGAAGATGAGAGTAAAGATCCGGATACCCAAGTAGAACTTCCCATAGAATAAGTGGAGGCCTTAGGTACCCAGATTTGCTTTAAGGTATTTTGTTTTATTTCCTGCAAGAACTAGTTGTGTGACCTAACCTATAACAGTTTGCACATGAAATAATGGGGGTTGAGACCCTTTTCTAGAAAATTTTCTTGCTGAAATAAATTTGATTTACAGAAGGAAAGCATTTTGTAAAAGAAATTTCAGGTTTCTGGTATGAGGTGCTAGCGTCGGTGTTAGTGGCTAGCGCCGGGCGGTATCCCTCTCCTCGATATCCGAGCTCAAACTTTCCAGAACCATGGCACTGGTTCCTGATGCGTGTCGGCAAGTGCACCGGTCGCTGTCAAGTAATAATTGTGGAGAATAAATTCCCCGGATGTCGGTCTCTTGAGGAATGCAGGATGGGTGAACGAATCGCGCAGTGATGATTGTTACACAAGCGTTCAACAGACACAAAGAGGGGTTTTTGGTTGGTTTTCCTAATCTTAGCAATAACAAAAGAAATGCGGGTCGAAAACACCGCTTCGCAAAGTGAGGTGGATGCAACGGCCGCGATGCCGTGCTTCGTGAGGCGGATGAAGTGAACTCAAGTGCGAGAGGGTGAGGGTCGCAAACACCTCTTCACAACCGCCGTTAGCTCTTGCTAACGCGGGTCAAACACCTTGCGTGCGGGCGCGAGTGAGTGAATGAGAACGGAGTGAATCACAACCAAACCATGAAGAATAACAAAGAGACATTCATTTAAACAAATAACATCTCAATATTCGAGTTTTACACGGTTCAAAGAGTACAACGAGGAAAGAGGAAAGAAATAACCGATGTTGAAGACTAGCGGCCGTTCACGGCCGGAATGGTAGGTTGTCGGGCTACCTCCGGACTCGGACGGACAATGCGTCCGGCGTAGAGAGCTGTCACGATCTCCTTACGTGCTCCGTCGTCTTCGACTTTAGGTTTCTTCTTCTTCTCACCGAGCGGAATGAAAGAATGCTTGTTTGGAGGCTTGCGGACGATGGAGAACTCTCACGGACAATGGAGGAAGTCTTAGAATGGGTGGAGGAGGCTTCCCCTTGCGTAGGAGATGAGGTGGAGGCGTCCCAAGGTGGAAATCGGCGGCGTACGGAACAGGAATCCCGCTCCCGGCATGAACGATCGCCCTAAAATCGCAACAGGCGTTTAAATAGGCGTTAGATTGAATACTGCGCACGGTCATTGGCGCACGACCAGTGGTCGTGCGCACTGGAATTCTGCGATCGTGCGCACTGCCTGGGTGGAACCTGCAAGATACAAAATTATAAAATAAAATGTTCGCACGACCAGTGGCGCACGACCGGTGGCCGTGCGCACTATCGTTGATGGTCGTGCGCACTGGAGCAAACAGAACTCGGAAAATAAATGATAAGTGCGCACGAGCAGTGGTGCACGACCGGTGGTCGTGCGCACTGGCGTTGGTGGTCGTGCGCACTGCACCAAACAGAACTCGTGAAAAAGGGTTAAGTGCACAAGAATACTACTAAAGACAAAAAGCACGAAAATCACACCAAAGTGGGCCAAGATGTGCACCTAGCATGGATTATCAAATATAAACTAAAACAAGGCTAAAGTGCGGAGAAATGACTAAATAACGGCCCGGATGAGTCCATAAATGTGTATATGATCAGGACTCATCACACCCCCAGACTTAACTGTTTGCGCGTCCCGAGCAAACGAATCCGGCGGAGCGTGAAAACGATAATTAACATAGAGAATTACACAAAGGAGTACGGTGCGAAGTAACATACGCATGCAAGTAGAGATTCTAGTAGAAGGAGAGTTTAACTATGCTAACTAATTTACATAAGTATTAAAGTGTAATTAAAGATTTAGTTATACTCAGTTGGTGAATTATGAAGAATTTGACGATCATGCCCAGTATGAAAGTGACGAGACACTGAGGCGGGTGTTGCAAAAGATCGGGGCTTAGGAATAACTCCGCTGAAATCCATCAACGTCGTGAACCATACGCTCGCCCGGTCACACTCTCTCCACGACGCTAGCAAACTCGCAAATCAAATCAGTAGGACTTATAGGATTAGAACGGGGCTTAGGTTACGGTATGATATTCAAAGTTAAACGCGGTGGCTACGCAACCCAAGTGAGCTAACGGAACGCTGCACCACACAAGACCAACAAACTATGCTCGTGTGACACACCCCCAGACTTATCCTGAAAACCAGGTGTGCACACGGCCTACTTCACAAATACCAACAGATTTTCTGTTTTTAGCTCGGGAGGATTTTTTTTTTTCAAAATACTCTTTTTTTTTCTTTTACATATTTTACTTCTTTTATTGAACCCCCGGTTGGTTCAAAATCAGCAGATGGACTTTATTTTCTCTTCATAACACAAAGATTCCACACTCCACACAAGTTTAGAATTATGAGCGCAGTTAAAAACAATTTGGTTGCGGGCGTGGGATAGGATTCAGGCTTTGGTGGATGAAGAGGAGCTGAACAAAGGATTGGTAGGCACAAAATGGGCTTGCAACGGTGAATGAAATGGACATGGAATAACAAAGCTCAAACTAGCCAAAGGGTGGCCTACATCATGCTTGACTCAACGAGTAGCTCTCACCCATGCTTCGAGAGTCGCTTGGGGCAAGTTCTTAGCCCACGAGAAAGATAAACCTTCCTCCCGACTCGAGCAACACACGACTAGCAATCGCACACACACAACACCGGGTTATCGTCAATTCCATACAAATTCACCACTTGAGTATATTAAATCTAAATTTACGCAGAAATACTAAACATAAATTAGATGCATAAAGAAAATCTAGTTCTACACAAATTCTACCATAGCATGCGAAGTGACTAGAACACTACATGAGTCAACATCGCACTCCAAATAATAATTCCTACGTTAACAACCTATTTCATACTCCATCCAAGATAGTTTACAACGGAACAACAACAAAAAGATAAGTGCGCACTCAAGTGGGTGAAAGGGTGTGTGAAACATGGAAAACAACGATAATGATAAGATAAATAAGAATCAACCTTCTAGTATGCGGTGCACTCGTGCACAGTGGATAACAACAACAGCTCCCCCAGACTTAAGCTAAACAATATCTCTAGAAATTTGAAGCAACAAGAGGGGAGGAAGTGTTACCCAATGCTCAGAAATGAGCATACCAGACGATTGGCGTAAATGATCAAGAATAGTCCGCAGCATCCGCTCCATCGAACACAAAACCTGCAAGCACAAACTCAAAGCAACAAAAGCAAATACAAAAGCTGAACTAAAAGAAGTTAGAAAAAAGGAAGTACGAAAACAGGAAATCTGGGTTGTCTCCCAGGAGCGCTTTCATTTAACGTCCTTAAGCTGGACCAAATACCTGTATTAGCATTGTTTATAAAGTGCAGGAATTAAAAGAGAAAAATTCAGAAGCAGTTCACCACATCAACTAAACACAACTCAGCTAAAAGCGCTCTTATGGTGCGCTTCTCCCGTAGCACGTAGGCGGGAGGTGAAGGCTTTAGGGCCAACACTGGTATTACCCAATGCTCCCCTAACCTCCGCCACCTTGCCACGAAGAGCGGCAGCACGAGCGTCGCGCAGAAGTTTCTCCTTTTTAAGTTTGGTGACAGTCGGAGACTGCCACCGTTGAAAGTTTTCAGAATTTTCCGCCTTAGTGGCGGGTGGCGTCACTTCCGGCATCGTGGTGACTACCGGATCGGCCCAGGAGATAGAACGCTTAGATTGTTTATTACAAGATTCAACACAGGGAGATAAACAATCCGCATCCCGAACTACATTCACGTCAACGTTTCCCGAATTGCAGTCCTCCTCCATCTCGGAATCGAACTCTTTCCGGAAGTCAACCTCTTCTTCCTCATCTGATTGGAGCTCCTCCTTTCCTCCTTCACTTGTTTCTTGATCATGTATCTTTCCTGCACATCTTAGAAATTCATCAGAAATGACGAGAGGGGGAGGAGTGGATGTGTCAGCTGTAGCTTCGAGGCGAGTGGGCTGCAGCGCCTTGTTAGGTAGGAGAACACACCCCGTAGCGAAGTCAAGGGTGGCGCCGCTCTCTTTCAAGAACGGCACGCCCAGGATAGGAATGGATTGATTTTCCTGGGGGCCCAACACCTGAAAGTCCGCGACCACAGTCGTCCCCTCAACTATTACTTCCACATTTCTCACTTCCCCCTCAGATTGGACAATAGTGCCGTTAGCGAGAATAAGCGATTTCCTTTCCTCCGTGTTCATCTCAAGTTGTAATTTCGCAACATCTTGCAGTGCAATGACGTTGCGGGAGGAACCGGAATCGCATAAAGCTTTTGTTTCAACCTTATTGATGGCACAAGAAATTACCAGCTCACTCGGTTCAACCTCTGCCACATCCCCAAGACTCTTCCCTTGATCAATTGGGTTCTTCTCCGTGTTGCTGGGAAGGGTCCCCTGCGATCGCTCGGTTAGCACTTGGGCCAATTGGCCCAACTGCGTTTCCAGGTTTCGCATGGATGCAGTTTGACTTACCATATTCGAATTAGCTACTTGCATGAATTTCTCCATCATCTCTTCTAGATTACTCTTTTTTTGAGTAGGGGGTGCTTGATTATAGTCCGGGTGTGGTGGCCTCGGTTGGCTCCCGGAGGCGTAAGCATCGTTTTGATGCTGCCCCGGTGCCCATCGTTGGCCAGGTGTGTTTGGATTCCACGAGAAGTTCGGGTGACTTCTCGCTCCCGGATTATAAGCATTATTGAAAGGCGCCCCCCTAGGCTGATTTCCTACATAATTAACAGATTCGTTCAAGTTCAAGTGTGCGAAGTCACCTGCCACGTTGTTCCCCGAACACTCATACACGTGGTGGCCTCCGCCTCCACATCCCTCGCAGGTAATGACAGCAGCAGTCGCGGATGGTGAGGGGAGAGAGTCGACCATGAAAAGACCTCGGCCGCTTCTTGGAGCATTTCTCCCTGCAGTCCAGAATGTACTGTGGGAGGCAGTGTCGCGCAGAATTCGAAGGGCTTCTTCAGGAGTGTGGTTCATCAAGGTACCACCCGCCGCAGCATCGATCATTGCCCTGTAGTTGGGCTCGATCGCGAAGTAGAACAATTCAACCACATTCCATGGTTGGAGCTCGTGGCCAGGGCAACGGCGAAGGAGATCGTTGAGGCGCTCCCATGCTTCGGCAAGGGTCTCTTGGTCAAGTTGGCGAAATGTGGCGATCTCCCGCCGCAAGCTTACAATCTTATCCACAGGGTGGAATTTAGCAAGGAACTTGGATGCGAGGGCATCCCAAGTTGCAGCAGTCCCGGGCGGAATGGAGTGGAGCCACACCTTTGCTTTGTCGCGGAGTGAAAAGGGAAACAGTCTAAGCTTGACCGTGTCGTCAGCAATCCCTGCGTAGCGGAAGGTTCCGCAAATATCAGAAAACTCCGCCAGATGCAGATGCGGATCTTCGCTGGCCAACCCCGAGAACTGAGCGTTGTTCCGGATGATGTTTAAGATCGCTGGCTTGATCTCAAACAGATTATTCAAAATATTGGGCCCGAACCCCGGATACACACTCCCAGCACTTGGAGTGGTGTAGTCCCTCATCGTGCGGGGTCGAGGCCTGACTGCCTCCTGCTCAATCCCAGGCTGATGTTCCCCCATGTCGGGCATTCTCGGATCAACATCATTTGGGTCTACCTGATCACCCATGGCCGCTTGTACAGCCGCAGCGCGCCTTCGCGCGCGAGCAGTTCGTTCGATTTCTGGATCAAAAGGTGCGAGTTCACCTGCGACCTGCCTCTGCATGAACTGTCAAAAACAAAAAGAAAAACAAAGAAAATAAAAAACAACTGCTCATATAACGACAGTCACAACACAAGACGAAACACGCCTGCAATCCCCGGCAACGGCGCCAAAAACTTGATGCGTGTCGGCAAGTGCACCGGTCGCTGTCAAGTAATAATTGTGGAGAATAAATTCCCCGGATGTCGGTCTCTTGAGGAATGCAGGATGGGTGAACGAATCGCGCAGTGATGATTGTTACACAAGCGTTCAACAGACACAAAGAGGGGTTTTTGGTTGGTTTTCCTAATCTTAGCAATAACAAAAGAAATGCGGGTCGAAAACACCGCTTCGCAAAGTGAGGTGGATGCAACGGCCGCGATGTCGTGCTTCGTGAGGCGGATGAAGTGAACTCAAGTGCGAGAGGGTGAGGGTCGCAAACACTTCTTCACAACCGCCGTTAGCTCTTGCTAACGCGGGTCAAACACCTTGCGTGCAGGCGCGAGTGAGTGAATGAGAACGGAGTGAATCACAACCAAACCATGAAGAATAACAAAGAGACATTCATTTAAACAAATAACATCTCAATATTCGAGTTTTACACGGTTCAAAGAGTACAACGAGGAAAGAGGAAAGAAATAACCGATGTTGAAGACTAGCGGCCGTTCACGGCCGGAATGGTAGGTTGTCGGGCTACCTCCGGACTCGGACGGACAATGCGTCCGGCGTAGAGAGCTGTCACGATCTCCTTACGTGCTCCGTCGTCTTCGACTTTAGGTTTCTTCTTCTTCTCATCGAGCGGAATGAAAGAATGCTTGCTTGGAGGCTTGCGGACGATGGAGAACTCTCACGGACAATGGAGGAAGTCTTAGAATGGGTGGAGGAGGCTTCCCCTTGCGTAGGAGATGAGGTGGAGGCGTCCCAAGGTGGAAATCGGCGGCGTACGGAACAGGAATCCCGCTCCCGGCATGAACGATCGCCCTAAAATCGCAACAGGCGTTTAAATAGGCGCTGGATTGAATACTGCGCACGGTCATTGGCGCACGACCAGTGGTCGTGCGCACTGGAATTCTGCGATCGTGCGCACTGCCTGGGTGGAACCTGCAAGATACGAAATTATAAAATAAAATGTTCGCACGACCAGTGGCGCACGACCGGTGGTCGTGCGCACTATCGTTGATGGTCGTGCGCACTGGAGCAAACAGAACTCGGAAAATAAATGATAAGTGCGCACGAGCAGTGGCGCACGACCGGTGGTCGTGCGCACTGGCGTTGGTGGTCGTGCGCACTGCACCAAACAGAACTCGTGAAAAAGGGTTAAGTGCACAAGAATACTACTAAAGACAAAAAGCACGAAAATCACACCAAAGTGGGCCAAGATGTTCACCTAGCATGGATTATCAAATATAAACTAAAACAAGGCTAAAGTGCGGAGAAATAACTAAATAACGGCCCGGATGAGTCCATAAATGTGTATATGATCAGGACTCATCAGTTCCCTAAAATCATGTCCAGTGATTTTTGGACTATTCCAAAAAATTTAATGGTCATGGTGAGATCATGAACTTGTGCTTTAAGTGAAGAGTTTTCTTTCACAAACATGACACACCTATTTTCAAAACCTTTTTTATTATTTTTGATTTGCAGAAGAGAGGCTTCTAATTCCCTTTCTAATTCCCCCTTCTCTTTTGTAAGAATTTTGGCATGAGAGAGGGCTTTAGAAAGTGACTCTTCAATGTCTTTTGCCAATTTTGTGGAGTGATCACTGATGCGATAATTTCGGCAAGTGCACCGGTCGCGCAAGTAATAATAATGGGGAAAATCCCCGAGTGTCGGTCTCTTGAGGAACACAGTAAGGTGGAGTTAGGTTTCGAGGAAGGACTTGAGATCGAAGTCCTTGGTCGGTGTTACAATGGATAGTTGGTTTGGTTTGCGAATAATAAAATAAAATATTATAACTACTCCTATGCAGTGCCGCTATGCAATGCTTCGCTTGGCGGGATGGAGACTGGGCAGACCTTGAGCGCGCTGCGTCGCAAGGGCGGATGAACGAGTAGGCAAGCGGAATGAGGGTCGCAAGCACCTCTTCGACAAGCACGCCACTAGCAATTGCTAGTGCGGCACCGGACACGGTGGTGGGGCGGAAAATCAATGGGGGCGCACCTCATTAACACAAATGAACAAATTGATTCCATAAACATGAAATAAACAATACTAAACATGGTTCATAGCGTTCATCATCTAGATAAAGAGATTACAACAAATACAATCACACAAGTAGAAGAAAAAGGGCAAGAGATACGACCGAATCCGGAGTCTCGTTGTAGATTCACGGTAGGAAGCACCGGGGTGTCAATCCGCATCCTAGCTCGGTCCCAACTGCGTCCGGGGTAGAGGAGGGCTGTCACCCCTCCCAATGGACCCGTCTTCTCCAGCGATTTACCATCCGGCCACGTCTAATGCGAAGAACCTCTTCCTTAGCGATCAAAATGAGTGTAGAATCCCTTCCTTTAAGCCCTTGGATGATGGAGGAGGCTTAGGGGGTGAAAAACCTCTGGAAATGACGAAAACGGCGGACTGAACGGAGTTCCCCGGCGTACTCCCGACCTAATTCGCAAACAGGTCATTAAATAGGCGCTGAATTGAACAGTGCGCACGGTCATTGGCGCACGACCAGTGGTCGTGCGCACTAGAATCCTGTGATCGTGCGTCCGACTGGACAGAACCTGCAAGAAAAGCAACTTATAAAATATAATGTTCGCACGACCAGTGGCGTACGACCGGTGGTCGTGCGCACTATCGTCGGTGGTCGTGCGCACTGGTCGAGACAGAACTTATAAAATTAATGATAAGTGCGCACGAACAGTGGCGCACGACCGGTGGTCGTGCGCACTATCGTAGATGCTCGTGCGCACTGCACCAAACAGAACTCATGAAAAAAAAGGTTAAGTGCACACGATCAGTGGCGCACGACCAGTGGTCGTGCGCAATAGAACCGGTGATCGTGCGCAGTGTTCCTGTGCAGAATTGCACCGGGAACACCTGCACGACTCCTATTTCAGCACAACCACGAATCTAGCCACTGAAAGTGGCACCTAACGGAGCATGAAAACTACTAATGAAGAAAAGCATGAAATCACACCAAAATGGGCCTAGAAGTGCACCTAGCATGGAATATCAAATATAAACTATAACAATGCTAAAGTGCGGTGAAAAGACTGAATAAAGGCCTAGATGAGTCCATAAAAGTGTATATGATCAGGACTCATCACACCCCCAGACTTAACTGTTTGCGCGTCCCGAGCAAACGAATCCGGCGGAGTGTGAAAACGAGAGTTAACATAGAGAATTACACAAGGGGGTACGGTGCGAAGCAACCTACGCATGCGAGTAGAGATTCTAGTAGAAGGAGATTCTAACTATGCTAACTAATTTACATAAGTATTAAAGCGTAAGTAAAGATTTAGTTATACTCAGTTGGTGAATTATGAAGAATTTGAACGATCATGCCCGGTATGAAAGTGACGAGACACTGAGGCGGGCGTTGCACAAGATCGGGTCTTAGGAATAACTCCGCTGAAATCCATCAACGTCGTGAACCATACGCTCGCCCGGTCACACTCTCTCCACGGCGCTAGCAAAATCGCAAGTCAAATCAATAGGACTTATAGGATTAAGTTGGGGCTTAGGTTACGGTATGGTATTCAAATTTAAACACGATGGCTACGCAACCCAAGTGAGCTAACGGAACGCTGCACCTCACAAGACCAACAAACTATGCTCGTGTGACACACCCCCAGACTTATCATGAAAACCAGGTGTGCACACAGCCTACTTCACAAATACCAACAGATTTTCTATTTAGCTCGGAAGGATTTCTTTTCAATATACTCTCTTTTTTTTTCTAGATTTTTTTTCTTTTAACATACTTTGCTTCTATTATGTATCCTCCGGTTGGTTCAAAATCAGCAAATAGACTTTATTTCCCCTTCATAACACAACGATTCCAAACATCACACAAATTGAGAATTATGAGCGTAGTTAAAAAAAAAACAATTTGGTTGCGGGTGTAGGATAAGCTTCGGGCTTTGGTGGATGAAGAGGAGCTGAACAAAGGAATGGTAGGCACAAATTTGGCTTGCAAAGGTGAGCGAAAAGGACATGGAATAACAAAGCTCAAACTAGCCAAAGGATGGCCTACATCATGTTTAACTCGACGAGTCGCTCTCAACCATGCTTCAAGAGTCGCTTGGGGCAAGTTCTTAGCCCACGAGAAAGGTAAACCTTCCTCCCGACTCGAGCAACACACGACTAGCACTCGTACACACAAAACACCGGGTTATCGTCAATTTCATTCAAATTCACCACTTGAGTATAATAAATCTAAATTTACGCAAAAATACTAAACATAAATTAGATGCATAGAGACAATCTAGTTCTACTCAAGTTTTACCATATCATGCGAAGTGACTAGAACACTACACGAGTCAACATCGCACTCCAAATAATAATTCCTAAGTTAACAACATATTTCACATTCCAACCAAAATAGTTTAACCGGAACAACAACAAAAAGATAAGCGCGCACTCAAGTGGGTGAAGTGGTGTGTGAAGCATGAAAATAATGATAATGACAGGGATACAAAAGAAACAAACTTCTAGTATGCAGTGCAACTCGTGCACAGTGAATGACAACATACGCTCCCCCAGACTTAGTCTAAACAATACATCTAGAAATTGGAAGCTAAAAGAGGGGAGGAAGTGTTACCCAATGCTCAGAATTGAGCATACCAGACGATTGGCGTTTACGATCAAGAGCGGCCCGCAACATCCGCCATTACAAGGAACAAAGGCCACCTGAAAGTGACACACTAGAAACAGCAAAAATAGTAAAAACTGAACTAAACATGTGAGAGCACTAATAATCAAGAAATCTGGGTTATCACCCATGGAAGTGAACCTGTTCCTGCAATTAAAATTAAGCACTCGCACACATAATAAAGGGAACAAATTATGCTGAATTCATAAAACTATGCCCGGAAGAGCATCCAAAAGCAAAATGTTATTATTACAATTAACAAAAGAGAATAAGTTCGAGCGACTCAACAAAAGACCGAAACAGCAGCAAGAAAAAAAAAATAATAACAAGGCTTAGAATAGCTCGCACATAGGGAGAACGATCACTCGTCGTCGCTGTCGCTATCTAGAACAACAACGGACGGCGGAGGTCTAGAAGATGATGCGGCCCGACCAGGAGGTGGGGGAATATTTAGTCCTCCCCGCAATGCTTGCTGATATACAAAATCCGTCAGCCAATATTGGTTCGCTTCCAAATCGGAGAGGCGCTGATTGAAACTTGGGACCTCCGGCGCTCTTGAAGAACTGCCCTCCTCCTTGGCTCTCCGCTCCTGCTGAAATGAATGACTCCGCGGCTGCGGAAGGGCTATCTCTCGGCGAGTAGTCGGCGGCTCAGCCGGCTCTCCGTGCTCCTCGTCGCCTTGCCTCTCCCTAGGCGCATCTCCCGGCATCACGACCACAAAGCGTTTACTACTCTTCTTCCCCACGACCCACAGTAAATGAAAACTCACCATGGTGGCCCGAGTGATGAAGGAGGGCGCAGTCACCTGCACCATCGGAGGCAGATGACTCCAAACCCCCAGGCTTTTTGCAATGCGGGTAATATAGTAGGCACCACCAATGGCACCAGTGAGACCGTAGGTGGCCTCGTGATGGAAGAAGAAAGCTAGCATGTAGCCAAGATGCAAGGGCTGCCGAAATTCCATACTATAAAGGGAGATCAGATCTTGCCACCCCACCACGTTCTGACTGAGGGCACGGGCGACAAGGGAGTGGCTAAGGACATGCTGCAGGAATCGGAGAGCAGGCGCGATGATCCAGGTAGATTTTCTTTTCCTGGCAACATACTCTTCATCAAGACCCGTGAGAGCACACCACGCAGCACGCGGGGTGACGCCGTCAGGGAAGGAGACATTCAACTCCAGAAAAGGAATCGCCGCAGCCTCGGCTTCAGTGTAGAAGCCAGCATGCGCCGCCAACTCCGGCAAGGATAGAGTGAAGACCTTGCCCATCATTCAGAAAGAGCACTTTCCTGGACGTTGACCGGAGGGCAACACATCCCACTCAAACGTTGCAAGAAACTCCAAGGTAAGCTCCCGGTAGCCGAGGTCATTGCACTCAAACACCCCACTCCAGTGATCGAACGAATAGCGTTGGCGGACGGCCTCCCCCAACTCTCCATTGTCGCCGATGGAATTCAGCTCGTTCCAATCCACTAGACGCTGTGATAGGAATGGCTTCTCCTTGAGAGAGTTGAATCGCCGCGTGTGCGAATCCTTAGAAAAGGTAGCCATCCGAGCAAGGATCTGAGCAGGAGAAGCAGAAGGGCGGCCGGAGCGTTGGTAGACGTTGTGGCGATCTCTAGAGCTCATGGTGGTAGGAGGGCAAGGGAAAGAGGAGAATCGGAAGTGGGCTCACCGGAAGGAAGAAGGGCGCACGATCGGCGGCAACCCAGCGGAAACGGCGCACGGACGACGAAAGACGAGAACCCTAGAATGTGCGCATAAGGCTCGGGCGGGCGGGCTTTTTTTATAAAAATCTGGGCCGATCGCACGACCAGTGGTCGTGCGCGATAAGTAGTGCGCACGACCAGTGATCGTGCGCCCTGGGAATTTTCCAGGCGGCCAAAATTTTAGTAAAAACTCCATCCACCGTGCAGTTTACGCACAACCAGGAATCAACACAAGCAGCGAGACATTCACAGCCTTAGCAATAACTTAACTAAACTAGACGAAATAAAAGTTCAGGAAAAAGAAAGATAACTACTGGGGTTACTGTCATCCCAGCACGACTTATTTGAAAACATAAAGGTTCTAGCTAATGGGCCTATGGAAGAGAAAATGCACAGGTAACTGCCCCAATATCCGTTTCGGTTGCGGGTACCGATACGGTGATAGAACAGTCACCCCTCTACCTAAATATAGATACCTGCTCCTCACAGGTGGAGGGTAGAGAATGTAAGAAAAGGAGGAGGCCTGGTCCTCACTCATCTCACAAAACACATCCTTGCCTAGCAAGGTATCGTCAACAGCAAGGTGGCAGGAGGAAAAGGCAATGAGTGGAGCTTCCTCTACGGAGGGAGAATAAACCTCCTCGCATGAGAGGATGCTCGCATCATTGACTTGAGCAAACAGCTCCAAGTCCTCCTGAAGTACCTGTGAAGATTCAACATGCACAGACTCAGATGAAGGAAGGGGATCAAGAAATAAATAAGGCGAAGAACATAAATCATCGTCAATCGGGGGAGTGATCCCGGTCTCACTCCCATCAGGTTGGGGAAGTAAAATAATGTTAACATTGTCATCAATGCTACAAGATTCGGCGGGATCAATTGTGGCCAGGCTTAGGATTTGGACTTCCTCCACCGGTGTTGAGGAAAAATCCTCTTCACCTAGAAGGTTGTCCTCCTCCATAGGAATAGGCACAACACTCAGATCACCCACCTCATCCTGCGACACATCATCAACAATGTCGTCGGAGACGAGAGTAGTATGCACAACAGGGGGAAGAATCGAATCCACTAGAAGTGGTGGATGCACATGGAGAATAGGCTCAGCAGTGTCGGTGCATAGATCAGCCGCACATCCGGTGACCATGTCCATGCCATACCCTTCAAGATGTGAAGGTGACAAAGACACATAACCGGATGTTGAAGGTGTGCCGCCAGAGTTAGGAGTTGGGACGATCCGGATATCCGGTTCGTCATCCTCGTCCAATTGGCGAAGATACTCGGCACAGTCCTTCAAGACATGATCAGTGCTCCGACAAAACCGGCACTGCCTAGCGGGCTTCTTTGGCACAGCGGGTGCTGAAGCCGAAAAGAAGTAAGATGGTAAAGGCTCAGCAGAGTAGCCATAAGACTTACGCGCACCATATGAAGTACCAGACGAAGTCGGTGCTCCATATGCTGGGCTATAAGAATTATGCCTACTATTCTCCGTAGGGCATTCATCACTAGAGTGGGAGGTAGCTCCACACCAACGGCAACGGAAATTAAGATGTGCCCACATAGTGCAAAGATAAAACGATTCAAAAAGAAGAACACTATTGTGCGAAATACTACACCTAACAAAAATTTACTAAAGCAACCTACTATAAAACACGAAAATGGAATAAAGAGAACAGAAATAAAATAAAAGATGCGATAAACAAATGGAAGGGCTTCTCTCTCAGATTCTCCCTCTCCAGAAAACTCACACAACTGTGTTCCCCGGCAACGGCGCCAAAAACTTGATGCGATAATTTCGGCAAGTGCACCGGTCGCGCAAGTAATAATAATGGGGAAAATCCCCGAGTGTCGGTCTCTTGAGGAACACAGTAAGGTGGAGTTAGGTTTGGAGGAAGGACTTGAGATCGAAGTCCTTGGTCGGTGTTACAATGGATAGTTGGTTTGGTTTGCGAATAATAAAATAAAATATTATAACTACTCCTATGCAGTGCGGCTATGCAATGCTTCGCTTGGCGGGATGGAGACTAGGCAGGCCTTGAGCGCGCTGCGTCGCAAGGGCGGATGAACGAGTAGGCAAGCGGAATGAGGGTCGCAAGCACCTCTTCGACAAGCACACCACTAGCAATTGCTAGTGCGACACCGGACACGGTGGTGGGGCGGAAAATCAATGGGGGCGCACCTCATTAACACAAATGAACAAATTGATTCCATAAACATGAAATAAACAATACTAAACATGGTTCATAGCGTTCATCATCTAGATAAAGAGATTACAACAAATACAATCACACAAGTAGAAGAAAAAGGGCAAGAGATACGACCGAATCCGGAGTCTCGTTGTAGATTCACGGTAGGAAGCACCGGGGTGTCAATCCGCGTCCTAGCTCGGTCCCAACTGCGTCCGGGGTAGAGGAGGGCTGTCACCCCTCCCAATGGACCCGTCTTCTCCAGCGATTTACCATCCGGCCACGTCTAATGCGAAGAACTTCTTCCTTAGCGATCAAAATGAGTATAGAATCCCTTCCTTTAAGCCCTTGGATGATGGAGGAGGCTCAGGGGGTGAAAAACCTCTGGAAATGATGAAAACGGCGGACTGAACGGAGTTCCCCGGCGTACTCCCGACCTAATTCGCAAACAGGTCATTAAATAGGCGCTGAATTGAACAGTGCGCACGGTCATTGGCGCACGACCAGTGGTCGTGCGCACTAGAATCCTGTGATCGTGCGTCCGACTGGACAGAACCTGCAAGAAAAGCAACTTATAAAATATAATGTTCGCACGACCAGTGGCGCACGACCGGTGGTCGTGCGCACTATCGTCGGTGGTCGTGCGCACTGGTCGAGACAGAACTCATAAAATTAATGATAAGTGCGCACGAACAGTGGCGCACGACCGGTGGTCGTGCGCACTATCGTAGATGCTCGTGCGCACTGCACCAAACAGAACTCATGAAAAAAAGGTTAAGTGCACACGATCAGTGGCGCACGACCAGTGGTCGTGCGCAATAGAACCGGTGATCGTGCGCAGTGTTCCTGTGCAGAATTGCACCGGGAACACCTGCACGACTCCTATTCCAGCACAACCACGAATCTAGCCACTGAAAGTGGCACCTAACGGAGCATGAAAACTACTAATGAAGAAAAGCATGAAATCACACCAAAATGGGCCTAGAAGTGCACCTAGCATGGAATATCAAATATAAACTATAACAATGCTAAAGTGCGGTGAAAAGACTGAATAAAGGCCTAGATGAGTCCATAAAAGTGTATATGATCAGGACTCATCAATCACATTCTTGGCAAGAAACCTTTCTCTTTTCTAAAATAATTACCTTTTTGGAAAGCTTTTGATTTTCTTTAATAAGAGATTCATTTTCACAATTTAATAAACTACTATCTTTTATATTTTTATCAAAAGCTTTGCAAGTTTCAAGGA
This sequence comes from Dactylorhiza incarnata, assembly GCA_033032865.1. NCBI lineage: Eukaryota > Viridiplantae > Streptophyta > Magnoliopsida > Asparagales > Orchidaceae > Dactylorhiza > Dactylorhiza incarnata. The sequence goes on from JAWHQI010000003.1 coordinate 8,148,230, forward strand.
ATTCATTAAACAATTCATCATAAGTTGGAGGAGTTACCTCAGTGTCACTAGGAACACTGGTGTTGTCGCCGTCGTTTCCATGTCCCATGAGGCACATGTTTGCTTCCTCATCTTCGCTTGATGTAGACCCGCTTGATTCTTCGGAGGAGGAGGAAGAGGAGTCATCCCATGTCTTTGCCTTTAGCACCTTCCTCTTTTCTTTCCCTTTGTGCCGTTTCTCCTTTTTCTCCTTCAAGAATTTTGGGCATTGGCTCCTTATGTGCCCTGTCTTCCTACAATGATAGCATTTCGGTGGAGGTCTCTCTTCTTCATTGTCGCTCTCTTTTTTCTTCTTTGAAGATGACCCTTTCCATCTTTCACCCTTTTGAAAATATTTTCGAAAGGTGTTTCTCCTTTCCGGATTGCGCATGAACTTTCGGAAGTTCTTCACCAAAAGGCTTTCTTCATCTTCATCCTCATCCTCTTGGCACTCCTTCTTTGATTTTAGTGCCAACGGCTTCTTCTTTGGCTCCTTGTTGTATTCATCAAATTGGATTTTGAGTTCTACCTCATGGGTTTTGAGATTCCCAATGAGGCTCTCAACTTGGAGCGTCCTTAAGTTGTGCGACTCCGAAATAGCCGTCACCTTCGGGTTGAATTTTGGAGGAAGAGAACGAAGGATCTTACGGACCAAGTCACCATTTGAGAAGGTCTTTCCAAGAGCTTTTGAGGCATTGACGATCTTGGTGAAGCGCGTGTACATACCATCAACATCTTCGCTTTCATCCATTCAGAATTTTTCATATTCCGACTCCAGTTGGAAAAGCTTGGAATCTTTAACCTGCGATGTACCTTCATGAGTAACTTCCAAATGATTCCAAATTTCATATGCAGTAGTACATGCAGAAATTCTATTAAATTCATTTCTATATAACGCACAAAATAGAGCATTCATGGCTTTTGCGTTATTTTTACATTTGAGTTTATCCCGATCATCCCATTTATCTTTGGGTTTTTCTAACATAACCTCTCCAACTACAAATGTAGGAGGAGTGTATTCTTCTTCTACCATGTTCCAAACCTCAATGTCTAGGGTCATTAGAAAACAACGCATCCTATTTTTCCAATAATTATAATCTGACCCAGTAAATAGTGGAGGTCTACTAATTCCCTGACCCTCGGAAAAAGCGAGATCATAAGACGTCATTATTCCTGGTTTTTAAACCGTTTGGAATAACCTGCGCTCTGATACCACTTGTTGGATCTTACGGCGCCCTTAGAGGGGGGGGGGGGGTGAATAAGGGAATAAAAATCTTTATAGCTTTTTACTAAATTGTTTAGAGAAAACTTAGAACAAATAATCAATTTATCTTAATGAAGGAAAACAATTGTAATTTGCAATTCTAAAAATTACGCCAAATGATAGAAATCAAGTAAACACAAAAGAGACATGATTATATTATATGAGAAAAAGTGTTTACATAAATTTGATTTCTATATCGCTAGAAATCGGAGGCGTACAAATTAAATGCAAATTTCTTTTCCTTTTCTATACCGGCTTGTATCCCCACAAACCGATTGACTTTAGTCTATCCTTCCCCGGATAAGGCCTCAAACCGCTCTAGACAATCCTTCCCCAGATATGGCCTCAAGCCCCCTTAGATCTAATCACCTAGAACTAGTCGCCAACACAAGGCGAATTTCCCCCTAAGTCCTACCCAGACCTAGTCGCCAACACAAGGCGAATTAACTAAGCGATTGCAATAGAATATGGAATGAAAATAAAATAAACAATAATGAAACTCCCTATATGAGATCTCTGAAGTTGAGGATGAAGGATCGCTGTAGCATAAGCGAGGTTGAAGCGATCGTCCTACGGATGTAGCGTGGTGGCTTCCTTCTCCAGAAATCTTCTTTGAATTTGAGTGGGAGATGAACTTTCGGCAGAGTAGCAGCTCTGGAAATATGGCACAGGTAATCTCTCTGGAAGCACTTACTGAAACGAGAGAGAGCCCATCATTTTATACAACTTGGAGATAGCGCCTGCGGTAGCTCCTAGCGCTTGCAGTAGCGTTCGTGTGGAGCGGTTGCGAAACTGTCGGCGGCGTGGCGCTGTGCACGAATTTGAGATAGTGCCAGGCGGTAGCGCTAGCGCTGGCGGTAGTGTTCGTGTGGAGTGGTTGCGAAAACCGCAGCTGCGTGGCGGAATAAACTTTTGTCGAACGAAATTCATCGAACGAAATTTCCGTCGAACATAGCTCGACGTTCGTCGAACGGAACTTTTTGTCGAACGAACTTTTCGTCGAACGCAGCTCAAAGTTTGTCGAACGGAACCTGAGCTAGCGACTGTCAGTAGCGCTGCTCCTTTCAAAAGTTTGATTCCATGCTGCCTTCTACCTGTGGAGTATTGCACATATAGTTCCTGCACACTATAAACACACTACAAACAATATTAAATACAATATGAGATTTGTTATTCTCAAACAAAGGGATGTGACACACATGTCCAACAATTACTTCATATTCCTATAATAAAAATAATGATGCAAATTCATTAAATCCAAATGCTTTTAGTAGATCTCCTAGACCTACTATGGTAGGTTATCATTAGGCCTCCAAAATTTTTGAAATATAATGACTTACTTTAAAATGATTTTTTTGTTAAAATATAAACATTTTTGAAAAACATAATTATAAAATATTAATTAATATTTTTGTACGGTCATTTTGAGTACTCATATGTATATGTTGTGAGCGTAGCCCGCCTTGATGCGGGTGTAGCCCTCAGCGTCACGGGCGTAGCCTGCCGGGGGCGGGCGAAGCCCGCCATCCCCGGTACCATCGTGCTTAGTTGTAGGGGCGGAGCCCCATGTCGGGCGGGCGCAGCCCGCTAAGAGTCAGCGAGCACGGGCGCAGCCCGTACGGAGCTGCTTGTATATATATATATATGTATATGTATATCTATATATATATATGTATATATATGTACACATATATAGATATATGTAGATATATATACATATATATTGTCACATCAGGCGAGTTCGGCGACAATATAACTCGCGTTCATGATATCTACATTCCACTTTGCCCCGGAGACACGGTCGAAGCTCGCCCGCCCAGTGTGCCTCTTTCACACGACATGCTCTGGTCCCGGGTCTCTTCCTGTGGTGGTCTTCTAGCGTGAGAAGAAGTCGTGTCCGTCCCGGACATCCGCAACGTTCTCCCACACCTTTTTTTCATATGGGACAAAGATCAGGAAAAGACGGACCAGACCCATTCGGTGACTTTCACGGTCGCCCTCACTGAACCAACTTGAATCTGAACTACGATTCAGATCAACACTCAAAGACGAACGAGCAGCGACGCGTCCACAGCGGAAGAGATTCCATTGAAAGAAGAACCTGCAACCTTCCAAGATCATCGCTAGCGCTCGCCTTTTGCCATCCAATCGTTCATTGTCTGCTTAATCGTGATTCTAGGAAATTCTGAAGTAGAATGAGATGGCCAAGAGCATAGGGAGCAAAGAAAATCTTCCTTGAAACATCAGATAGGATTTCCAGAGCAGAGCAAAAGTCCTTCTCGGACGAGCAATCACTTCCCGTCGCCTTCGGATAGAACGAGACGTGAATCAAAGAGACATATAGGAAAAAAGAGTCCTGCTATCACTGTCTATGGCTATGGCTTTTCAGGCTTCTGAAATTCGACAAGTCAATCAAAAATGTCGGCAGGTCCAGTACAGTAGTACGGAGAAAAGGGAGATCTGTAGACTTTATCCACCCTAAAGCCGAGCGAGAACGAGAAAGAAAGAGGCAGATGATCGGTCTGCTACGCTACGTACGTTTACCTTGACTTGGCAGATTCATCCAATTGAACGGACTGGTACGTCATAGTCCGACTCTTTTTCCTACCGGAAAGGATGATGATGACAGCTAGCTTCCCTCCCTTTGAATTCTCAGCTCCACGAGCAAAAGCAGAGGTGAAAGGCCCACTAATCACTATCGCCGATTGATTTGATGGATCTCCCTTTCGTCTTCATTCGACAATAGTCATGATAATAGGCTCCAAAGATCGTGTAAGGTCCTACAAGACCATCAGTGCATCTAGATGTCAAACACCAAAACACTAGTCTTCCTGCTCGCCTTGGCATATTGAGGGAAATATCATAAAGTAAGTTTATAATTCACGTGATATTTGTATTCCAACATATGTATTCATCTCACATTGGGGTTACTCTCATGCTTTCCTATTCATCCACTATCACAATGCTAGTATTCCACTACGGGAATCTATCCCTCTTTTTGAACAACACTCAATATCATCAATCGAAACCCACTTTTCATGACATTACACCACTACAGGGAGTCTATCACCTCTTAGAATTACTATTCAAGATTAATAATCCATAACCGCTATCATCAAGATATCACATTTACTATGGATCTCTCTCGTTTGGATCTTTCATAATCATCAATCCATATCCACTAACAATGATATCCCATTCCATTATAGAAAATTCTACCACAAGTTTAATACACACTTAACATTTAGTATTCACAATCATCTTAATCACAATATTCAATTTTTCTACGGATACCTACTATAACACTCTAATTTCATTCATTGAATCTTTTAAATACTCGTGCAATGTATGAAACGTATATGGAGAGTTCAATGAGTCGACCACAGGTAGAAAGCCTAAAACTCCCTTCACACATGGTCGTTCCTGGCATACTGCACAACCGTGCGCTTTCTACAACAGAAAGAGATCATTTTCCATAGTCATATTTGAGATCGTGTGCTTGCATGCATGACAGTACGCCCGGTCGTACATAATGTAAGCTATTGATAACAAAACTGACACATAATCATGTGAATTAAGCAAAAGACAATGTCGCCGATATTTTATGTTTTGATCGGAGCTGTGAATATGAAGGCCAAGATTCTCTCTAGGAAATTTTAGCTCGTGGGAGGGGATTCTAAACCCATCATTTCATCTTTTTGTTTCTATCACTAAGGGCTAAGGAAAAGAGAAAGGAGAGGGACTTGGAGAGGATAAGGTGGTGCCATCAGAGATCTAGGTGGACGATTGGATATCTGCCTCCGACAACACATAAAGATTTCTACCCCGCTTATAATCGTCCCATTTATTTGAAGATCCCAAGATCAGAATAAGATCAAAGAAGGTAAATGTCCTTCTCCTCTCAGTCATTAGGAAATTCACTTATTTTGTGATTTTCTTTTGATATTGATGTATAATGACCCGTAGACCCTCTAATTAGAAGATCTACATTTTTTATCATTCAATTGAACCATTGGGCGTGGAATTGTGACATTGGCATGATACATTAGAATCTAATTTTCGATCCCGGATTAGGCATGGCGTGTGAAGACTAATCGTGGTCATATGCCTGATTCAGTGATGAAGGTTATGACAATTGCATGTAGGAATTTCTATGTAGTTGTGAATGCGGCCATAATATCATTATAATGTCCAAATTTTATGGTGAAAATCACATGGTGATATTAGGGCTTGGTGTGAAAGCAAAATCTCAATGCGAAGATGGGTTGTGCAAATTAAAGTGTTATATTAAGTAAGCACTATAAAACTATAGGTGTATTAGGGTGCTTGATTATGATTGTAAAAGAAGTTGGTAGAAGGTCCTATGGAGTGGGTATAACCGGCCACACCATTTGAGAACTGATTTGGGAGTTGGTAGAAGGGTCTGAGGAAGGGTATAACTGGTCGTCCCTTAAGTGAATGATTAGGAGTTGGTAGAAGGGATAATTCAGCGGGGGGAGGTTGAATTCTCGTGGTGGTATGAATGATGGACAATTCATTAATATGGGTGTTTGATGTGGCGTTGGGGGCACATCCCGACCACCAATTGAACTGCTGAGGGTAATCGGGACGTCTCGTATCTTCTTCTCGCCTTGGTAGTGGGGTCGAGAAATTGTAGGAAGAATAGACTGATGTAAGGGATCAACTATACTTTCTTTTGCATTAATGTGTCTACAAGCAAGCTCCAAAGCTTGAGAAAAAGTGTTTGGAGGAAGGACATTCAACTCATACTTAAAAAGTCATTGTGAAGTCCCCTTATTAGAGCGACTTGCGAGATGCTATCATCCGCTGACTGCACTTTGTCCTTCTCCCTCTAGAACAGAGTAAAATAGTCCCGCAAGAACTCATTCTCGCTTTACCGCATGCCCACCAAATGACGAAGCTCGCGCTTCAGCCTCTTCAAACTGACAAAGTTCAATAACCACAAACCTTTAAGCTCTTCGTACTATATGATACTTCCAACCGGAAGGTCGAATAACCAATCAATTGCAGATCCTTTTTGAGTAGCAAAGAGGTGTCGACACTTCAAACTACCAGACAAACTTCTTGTAGCCAAAAAGGACGTAAACCGTCTCAGATGCGTGTTTGAGTCTTCATTCCCATTAAAGTTCAAGGCAAAATAGATAGCTTTGATTTTGACTAAAAAGGGGCCCAAAAAATCAAGGTCTTCTTCCTACAGCTCCTCGAAATCATCATCTGCACAAGGAGGTGAAGGCGGTGCACCGACGGGTGCAACACGAGGAACAACTAAAGAAAAGCCTGAATTGTGAGATGTTTCTGGGTTAGAAGTAACATGATGTTGTGGAGGTGGATGAAACGGTTGCTGAGTATGTTGGACAAAAGAAGGATTCGTGGTGGCATAAGAGGCGTGAAGGAACGAAGGAGTCTATCATGACACCAACAATTTGGGAAAGGGCCACGACAAAATATTGCATGGTTGCCAAATCTTCCCTTGTGGCTAACTTTGGAGGAGGATTAGGAGCATGGTCATTTGGATCAACCAATGATGAGAGGGAAAAGAAGATTCTCAAATCAGACACCCACGTCCACGCTCACCTCACCTTTGGAGGATGTTGAACCTTCAACTGTCTGTGGTTGGTGCCGACTTTACTGGCTCGATGACTAATAATAATGAAGGTGTCTTGAGATAGTTGGAGATCCCACCTCACACCCGAGAGTTTGCTGACTGAGCTTCCCCTTCAGAACTTTCTCCAGGTCTTCTGTTTCCAAATGGGGTTGGAAGAAAGAGAGAACATAAAAGGCTAAAAAGATCATGGTCTTCATTTCTCAAGTCATGTTATATATAGTTGAATGTATTGAGTCACATCAGTCGATAAATGAAGTCTCGTGATAGTGGAGTCTTCCACTAGTGGAGCCTCGTGCATGAGAATTGTCCTTCCTTTTGAGGTTGGCCAAGACAACCCATACAGTGTCGTGGTTGGATTTCACACTCGGTCCATGATATATACGGGTGGATCGAGGAAAGATTGGGAGAAATCCGATTAGTGGGGTAATGCATTTATCCTTGGAATGGAGCAAAAAGTAGTGGAAAGGGCATAAGTAGTTGACTATGATAAGTTCCACTGATTGATAGCTTCTCAGAGATGAGACTGAGGTTCTTTGGTGGGGTAAGAGACATCTCGATATGGTAAGGAGCATCTCTGTACAACAAGAAATATCTCAGTGAGCGCCGTGTGGCGGGGGGGGGGGGGGGGGGGGGGGGGAGAGACAGACATGAGGCACTCAACTAGAGAGAGAAGCAAATGGACGGCTACACGAGCAAGATGTGCATCTCATCCAGCTTGTCATCTCAGAGGTATCCAGAGAAGATTTTATAGAGGATATTGTTTATTTTGCAGCGCATGAAGCTATGTGACATGTCATAAAACGGTGTCTGCGGAAAGCAGGCTAGGCGATTGCGGGCTAGCGGATTGGAAATGCGAATTTCAGGTTCTGTCGTAGTGGTGCTTTGAGATATGTGACAATGATCTGATGAGAACATGACTTTAGGTAATTAATACCAAATTCACGCACAACCAACATCTTTAAGATGTGATCGTGAACCAGGGCACGTGCTCGTGAACTTTTTTTCACCCCATCTTTAAGACGTGATCGTAATTTGAAAATAAGTAAGTGGAATAGTAATTGAAAAAAAATGATTTTATTTGTTCAAAACGAATCAATTTGGTGCTTTTCCCTAAATAGTCTTTTATTTAATGGGGATTCATATTCTATATTTATTGGTAAAAAAAATAAGATTGTTTTCTAATAAAAAATAATTTCAGATCTATTTTTAAGATGGAAGCCTTGGAGTTTATAATTTCTCATAAAATACAGGATCTCAATAATAGATTGGTGGTGCTTAAGCAATTTAACATATGATGCGCCGATCTATCTCACTTTTCGGTCGGCGCTTCAGACGGTGGATCTGGACCGTCTAAACGCCACTTACAAATTCCCAAGTGTAAATCACCCCACGATTCCACGCACCCACTTCAGCCACGTCTCGCGCTTCGGTTCTACAAACCGAAGAAGGCGGGGCAGGAGCAGTATGACGAACAGGATAACGCCACGCAGGCGGCTCATCTTAAAATAGAAAATACTCGTGGACACCTGCAGGCGTTTAAAAGCATTTTAGAGAAATTTTGGACACATAAGGGAGGAAATACGGATCACCGGAAAATGCTGAATATGCCTATTGGCGCTCTTCCGACTGCTCTTTCTCTTCCCCATCACCATTAAAATCCACCGACCGCCGTCGCAATTTTCTTTTGCACACGATCTCAATCTCCGGCAACTTGGAGTGGAAGCGAAGGGAGGCGTCGGTGAGGAAGGATAAGGAGGAGAAGATCAGGAGATGGGGTTCGAGCTCTTCCAGGAGCTTATCTTGACCGCCGTCATCCCCGTTTTTTTCGCATTCCTGATCGGCAAGATTTCACCCGGCGATCATGGTGAAGGAGAGCGCTACGAGGATACTCTCGCATCTTCATGTGTTCCAAATTCCCGCGAGATGCTTCGGAGACAACCCGATGAAGAACTCCAAACCGCTGATGATTTTGGAACTGGAGAGCAGCTTCGCGGTTCCGAAGGAGAGATGGCTGCGGCGGAGGAGCGATGCGGTGTGATTGATTTAGTACTTGAAAGCGTCGAGGAGAAGAGGAAACTTGCCGACCAAGTCGGAGAGAAGGACGAGGAGATTTCCGACGAAATACCAGAGCAGGTTGTTATTGAGCGATACAATGCTGAAGATCTTAAGGAAGAAGAGGAGAAGAATGAGGAGAATGAGGAGAAAGAAGCTGAATCGTCTTCTTCTGATGCGAAAATAGTGAGTGTTCAGGGGTCGGAGATTGGAAGTATGATAGATGAAGTCAGGACTGAGATCAAGAGCGGATCGCTGCTTCACGGGGAGGACGAGTGGGAGGGTATCGAGATGACTGAGCTGGAAAAGCGTTTTCGCCTGGTGGCGGAATATTTCAGTAACCCGCCTGGTTCGGAGGCGCTGTGCTGGCTGAGCAGTTATGCGCAGCTGCAGTTGTACGGGCTTCACAAAATTGCTACCGAGGGGCCCTGCTATGGATCGCACACATTGTCTCTTAAATCTTCTACCCGTGCTAGATGGTAATGCATCTATCTTTCTTGGTATTTCACTCCGAATGCTGATTACATGTTTAGCTGAAGAAGAAGACAGTTTGCTTGATGACACTAACGTTTGAATTATTTCTTGATTGTTATAACTTCCAAGTTATTTTGATAGGGAAGAATGTCTGAAATAAAAGCCTAGAACTGCATGGTGCACAGACAGCCTTAGGACGTTTTTGAAAAATGCCGTCTTTTTAGGTTTTTTTGTATAAATAATCAGTTGAAAATGCAGCTAATACAAAAACTTATTAGATGAGTTTTTGCCTGTTTATTTATCAAATAGCTAGAATGTTGAACCTGAGAAACACGGTTCAACCTCTGAGCCTGGAAACCACGGCTCGAGAGGAGTTCGGATTGGTGTAGCTTGCTATTACTTCTCCTGAGTTCAGTCACCAGACCGGGCACTCAGAGCAAAGAACCTCACTCCCAAAGGGTGGAAAACTAGGAACAGACCCGCGAGCTGCAACGAGGAGGTCCCGCCACTAACCCAGAAGATCTTAGAGAACTCCCCCTACGAAGCCAATTGCTGAGCTGGGCACCTTGGAGAATGCTAGAGAGCCCCTGCTTACCCACTCGAAAACCATGGTGAGCAGCAAGCTAGAACTCTCTAACCGACCAAAGCAAACCAGAGGAGAGAGAAACAAGTGAGCTCCTCTCCAAAGGTGTCATTGGGGGTCTATTTATAGTTTTCCCAAAACGATTTGCGGATAGTTGAACCCCGCATCTTGGTTTTACTAAAAACAACCCAAATTGGTCTGCCAACAGCGGAATCCCGTTGTTTGCAAAGGCTAACTGCAGGCCAAAATGGAATTCCCTGGGAAAAACATACCACCAACCTAACAGGCTAGTCCAGGCTATTCTAAGCCGACTCACCGGAGTGGCAAGTGCTTGATAGAGCTGGGACTCGCCACTCGCACTGAGCTGGGGGCGAGTGCCCGCTAGAGGCGAGTGTGAGCTTAGGCCCGCCACTCGCTCGACTGACTCGTCAAAGCCCTAGTCTTGCTCCAGATCACCTGATGGCTTGATGAACCCACTTGACAAACACGGGGTTGCACATAGAAAATCACAATTTTCAAATACAGTCACCAAAGATATTAAGCTTAAACAAACGGAGCCATAGTATAGTTTGAGTTTTGAGTTAAAAAATCTAAAAAAATTTATAGCCTATAAATATTAAATACTTGCACGTTGTGTTTCCATATATGAAATAATATACTAATGAAGCATGCGTAATGGGGAACTCACATGTCTTTTCCTTTGTTCTAGCAAATCTCTGCTTCTGGGACTCCTCCTGATTATATAGAACTATTTTGTATGCTTACATTTTTTTCTCCTATTATAGCAACTTAGACAAATGTCCACTACAACTTAAGCAAAACATACTAGTCTCTTCCTATTGTCCTAATTGAATTTCATAAGTGAATTTGCTATTTGGATGCTTCTGTATACACTATTTGAGATCATGTGTGGGTAATGAGATTACTGATTAATTTATGCAAGGCATGCCTGGGCAAAACTAGGAAGAATGACGCCCGAAACAGCGATGGAGCAGTATATCAGTCTTCTTTCCAAAAGCATTCCTGGATGGGTCTTAGAAAATTATGGAGTAAGTCAAGCAATGTCATCTCTAATATTATTTGTGCTGAATACTTACTGTTATTATACTAGAAGGTTGCTAAACTCGAAGAGTCTGATGATATTCTGCAGAATGAGTTACTGAATACAAGACATCCTGACACGGGCTCATCCTTGCAAAATCAACTTAGCCCTTCAGTAGCTTTATGACCTGAATTTTCTGGTTTGCTTGATAAATGTTGAATTTTCATGTTTTGAAGTCTTAAACTATTTTTTTTCATTCTTGCAATGAAATGATGATTAATGAACTATCTTTCAGGAAATTAGGAGACCAGGATTTTGATGAAGTTAATAGTGCAACTGGAGGCTTTAAAGTCCTTGATCAAGGTATGGTGGTCATGATGCCTTTTTTCCCCAATCGATTAGCCTTTCGTTTTTTGTTTACATAGAGATAATTAGAAGGGCCCTTTGATAGTTGCCATATTTTGTGAAACTTCATGAACTCTGTATTTTGTTGTTGATATTTCAATTACTATGTATTTTCTAGGGCCATACTTAGCGATCTATTTAAAATATTCTTCATCTAAAAGAATAATTTTTTCAATTTCTTTTCACAAAAAGCTTTGATATTTCCATAACAGCCTTTAAGACAAAATTGAGTAATAATAAGTTGTAAATACTGTTCGGCATCCAAAATTGTATGGGTTTTCTTAGATTTTTGTACTTATTGAGATCATCATCATACCCAAGGTTTCAAAATGATAATATCTTCTTTTTAAACTATTTTTAGGGATTTAAACCCTTCTTTGGACTTAAGGAATTACGGTTTGGTCTCTCGAATGATGATCACTATTTATTATGTGTTTGTCCATTGGAATTTTCTTACTTGTACATGGAGTTAATCATAATTCATTTTTAAGCATAGTCTAGCATGATCCTTTAGGGATTGTTTTTTACGTATAAAGATCAATATAGTTTTAATTAGAATAGCAAGCGTAACTATATAAATTGAGTAGTTTCGAGGATACAAGTCACAACTTCAACTTAGGAGATCAGATTACGCAAGGCAGAAATGTACAATCTTATAAAATGACTTGACAACTACACCATATACAATTTTAAAAGAAAAATGTGAGTGCCTAAGTTTGTATGCGCTGAATCATCTTTGAATCATGTGTAATCAGGTTACTCTGAGAATGAAAATATAGGAAAATACACCAGAAAGTACAAAGAAAACACTCGGGATTTATAGTTGTTCAACCTTGGATAACATTTATCTCCACTTTAGAAGGTATCCACCAAGAACTATTAATTAAAATGATGATCATATGAGGAAAAGAGATCTATGATATATCTAGTAACAATATCAATAAAGTGAAATAAAGTAAGTGGGGAGAGAGGTAGAGAATAAGATCAATCTTCTCAAGTTTCAGATGGTGAAGAGTGGGTTCCGATCAATTTGTGCATCATTCTCTCTCTCTCTCTCTTATACTCAATATCCCCACCACCAGGAACTTCTTCTAACTCCCACTCGAAGAGGTATTGAAGCCGGAGATTGTGGCGACACAATTAATGTCTGAATTATCCTTAAAACTGTCATCCATAGTTGTTATGAATCATTGTCTTGGGAACATGGCCATAACACTCAGATGTTATTATTATTGAAGGTTGAAATCAGCGCCAGCCTTTATGCATGCCGGTCAGACTTTTCCATGAGCTGCTGCAAATACTCTTTGGAAATTTAATCTTCATTAATGTTCTTAATGTACCTCACGCCTATTTTAAGGTGTTAATTACTGATTCTGGACGTTTCTATTTATGCCTATTTAAACCTCATGTAGTCTTCATTTTGAATTTGTAGTAAAAAAAAAACCTTCAGTAAAACCGTATCTTCTATTCTCTCTTTGTTTTTCATCCCATTTGCTTCGTAAAACCATTATCAAAACTCCTATCAAATTCTAACAGTGGTATCAGAGCGTGTTCGTATCCTGTCCAAAATCATCAAGTGTTTCCATTCCAATGGCCTCATCTTCTACCAACCATGCCCCTCTATACACCCATTCCACCATCCCCATCTTTAATGGAGAGCTTTACGACTTCTGGAGTGACAAAATGGAGACACTTCTCCGTTCACAAGACTTATGGGACATTGTAAAAGATGGGCCAACACCAAGTGACAAGTCCAAAGACGGAGAACCTCCAAAGTTCACAAAGGAAGAAATGAAGAAGGATGCTTTGGCTTTGCACCTCATTCAGCAAGGCATTGCTCCAGCAATTTATCCCAGAATAATGGGATCTAAAACCGCTCGGGAGGCTTGGCAGAGGCTTGAAACCGAATACAAGGGATCTCGAAAGGTAATCAAAATTAAACTTTATACCCTTCGACGAAACTTTGATTCGATAACCATGAGTGGAAATGAGTCTGTGCAAGATTTCTTTGCAAAAATCACCAGTATAGTAAACCAAATCCGTAGTCTTGGTGGGACAATAGAAGAACAACAAATTGTAGAAAAAGTTTTAAGATCTCTACCTAAATCCCACAAGCATATAGTCTCAGCCATCCTTGAAGCTCATGACCTTGAACATCTCATTGCCATAGATCTTATGGCATCTCTACAAACCCATGAGGACTTGCTCAACCATGATGAACCCATGCTAGAGAAGGCCTTCCAAGCACAAATGCCTTTTCAGAAAAGAAATCCCAAGACTCAAAAACCAAGTAAAACACCCCATCAAAATGGAAAATATTGCATCATATGCAAGAAACAAAACCACGAGTCTAATGATTGTTTCTTTAGATGCAAAACTTGTAAAACTCCAAACCATTCGGCAGAAAGGTGTTGGCACAAACCTAAAGAAGAAGCCAACATCACAAAAACTGAAGAAGATGAATTTTTGTTCACCTGTAATACTTCTAAAAACCCAGAAAAATCATCCACCTGGTTTGTTGATAGTGGATGTTCCAACCACATGGTGAACCACAGTGACTTCTTCACCATATTAGATGAAACTCAGAAATCTGAAGTGACATTAGGAGATGGAAAAAGGGAAATAATACAAGGTAAAGGAACCATTGCTGTCATTACACCAAAAGGAGCCACCAAATTAATAGCAAATGTTCAGTTTGTTCCTACACTTGCTCAGAACCTATTGAGTGTAGGACAGCTTATAAACAAAGGATTCAAGGTCCTCTTTAATCATAAAATTTGTGAAATAGTGGAACCTAAGGGTAATACTGTTGTTGTGAAGGCACATATGAATAGCAGCAACATTTTCACACTTTGTCTGAAGCCTGCTGGATCAAGAGCACTACTATGCTCTCAGGTTTGTTTCTCAACATCTCTAACAAGTCGTGCAGTTGAGAAGACGGACATTGAAAGCACAGAAGGTAATACTCCAATAGATACTGAAAAGCAATTAAAAAGGGATCCTGTCAAAATTTCGTCAAACCCCGAGAAGATCGTCGATCTCCGAACAAAACAAGCTCCTGCGGCATTTTCGTTGAACCCAGGGAGGATCGTCGAGCCCAGATCAAAGCAAGCGCAAGATGATACTTCGTCGAACCCTGATCCACGTTCGTCGATCCCAAGGAAAACTTCAGATGGCGGTTCGTCGATCTCAGGTAGCTTCGTCAAACGCAGATCAATGAAGAAGAAAAGTCCAGATTTAGAGGGGGAAGACTTTTCGTCGATCGCAGCTATGTTTTCGCCGATCTCAAGAGAAGCTCAGAATAAAGTGCGGCGCAGATTTAGAGGGGGGGTTATGGGCTTGATTAACTTCGTAATTATGATGAGTGTTAGATATAGGTTATGCATTAATCTCCATGAGCAGTTGCATTAGAATCCCACATTTTTGTAGGGCTCAAAAGATGTGGAGGGCTTGAAAGACGTCAAAGGGCCCCACCCTTGAATTTAGGGTGCGTTGACATGCTCGTAAGGAGGAATAAGGGCATTACGAGCTCTGTGATTGGGAATTTGGGTGTACACAAGCTCTGTGAGGAGGAGGAAGTTCGGCGAGAGGCCGACTTCATTAGTTAACCTAGCACTGTGATACCATGATAGATTAAAATTGATCTCTTCATGTTTATTCCTTGGGGGAAGGCACTGTATATTTACATATGATAGGTTATGCCCTTATACCCTTGATATTATAATACTTATTATAATATATATTCTAACACCATCCCCAATTATTTTACCCAAAGTATGTACTCTCCCTCACCCAACGGAATTCCATCCCATCCCACTAATTTAAAATCATAACATTCGTGCTCATACAGTTATCCTCAATGACATTGTTTCCCTAATGCACTCTGTTGGAGTTATCACGTTTTAGTTAAATATTGCATTTCAGTCTTTGTATTAGATTCTTTGGGTACGTGTGTATGTGTTTAGTCCCACATGGGCTATCTCTGTTTCTTGTGCCCTTGTAGTCCTTTAAATACCCCTTAAAGGGAAGAATAATATGCATCTTCTATTTCCCTCTCATTATTTCAACATAGTATCAGAGCAGGAATATTTTCGTCCCTGATTTTTTCTCTCTCATTTTCGTGAGCATGCTTCTGCTTCTAGGAGTCATGAAAGAAGGGTCGAGCCCGTTCGCTGCTCCATATCTCGTCGATAATTGGACTTGAGCTTCTGTGATCCATCGTCGAGCCCATCCCAGATCTTGTCGAGCACAGGGGACGTCTTCGACGACATCACTTCCCGTCGCTCCACGGATCGACGACGATCTCCGTAGCTCCACGACACCCATAACATCTCATCTCGTCGCTGCTCTAGATCCCGAATTGTACCCCTCCATTGCTTCAGATCTCGATGGCTACCCTTCCACAGCTTCAGATCCCGATCGACCACCTAGCAGATGCAGTCGATGGTTACCGTGGCATTTTCTGGCCTCGACGATTTTGTCGCCTTCACGATCTCACTGCTCCAGTTCAGATCCACGTTACTTGCCACTTTGACGGCGACAATCTTCCTTCACGATCGATTCTCTCGATACGGAACCATCGCCTGCTGCTCCAAATCCAGCCCTGCCGCTACTGTTTTCTGTCGACTCCATCCGCTGCCTCTCTTTGATATCGACTTCAAGTCGCAACCTTCTTGCCAGCTTGACGAGCATCCAGTTCCAGCCACTGCTTCCACTTCCAGGGTGTTATTCTCTGGCTGATGATGAAGCTTCTTGATGGTTTATTTGCCTTTACGTTGTCTTCTGCAATCCGTTATATTGTTCTTGTCTGTGCCGTCGAGGTGCTAGTTTTTTTGTGTTTTCTTATGCCTAAATGCACGTGTGTCCCACGTGAGGGGGAGTGTTAGAGATGACGTCGACTCGGACCCCGACTACGGTTGACCCCCACATTGTGGAATTCATCTGAGTGAACACCCACATGTTGGATGTTCGTCACCGTGGTGGTATTTCCCGACTCTCGCCCACACGACCCACCGGGTTTCCGTCTGTGTTGTTAGATGTAGCTCTTTGCATCTCCACTATTTCCTCATTTTGATAGGTACATGTGCTCCGTGACGGACTTTCTATGTGGATGTCCCGTTGTCCCATTGTGTGTTTAAATGTACGCACTTGATCCCACATCTTCCATTACTGTGTTTCTTCCACATGTATTTCGAGTGTTGATGATGTTGTCTTACCTTCGTGTGTTTGTGGTATTGACTGATGGACTCTTGTGTGTATTGCTCATGTGTTTTGTGTGCTCATGTTGTTGCTCCCTGAGCCACCACCGATATTCATCATTTCCCATCTCTACCTCCATTACCCTTTATCAACATATGACATTTTCAAGCTGTGGGTTTTACCCTCTAGCTTGAGGGGGAGTATTGGTGTAATCACATTTTAGTTTAATATTGTATTTTAGTCTTTGTATTAGAGTCTTTGGGTATGTATGTATGTGTTTAGTCTCACATGGGCTATCTCTGTTTCTTGTGTATTTGTAGTTCTTTAAATACCCCTTAAAGGAAAAAAATAATATGCATTTTCTATTTCCCTCATTATTTCAACACACTCGAACCCTCAAACATCAAATATATCGCATCATCGACATTACCGCTATCATCACACATTTTCCATCTTTCATAGTTATCACATCATTAAAATTTCCATTCTAATGTTTCTTATTTTGGGCCCACCGCCCCTCCACAATATAACCTACTATACTGTTGGTGCCAACATTCCATCTCGACAATGTCTATCCCTTATCATCCAAATATTTTGCATATTAGGATGATAACAATTTCGTTTTGTCTCCGTTGTGATCCAAGCAACATCTTTTGCATCCATCCATTGCGTCTGTGTATTCATTCTATCACAGTTCCCTTAAGAGCTTATCCGGCACGAGTAACTAGACCTCTGAAGTCACGACCTTGGCTTTCATTGCAGGCAACCTTTCATTCGTACACACAAATATCCAAATAAAGAATTGTGTCTGCTGCTCGACACCAAAAATGAAGATATAACCCTCGCTAACTT
Source organism: Dactylorhiza incarnata (assembly GCA_033032865.1). Lineage (NCBI taxonomy): Eukaryota > Viridiplantae > Streptophyta > Magnoliopsida > Asparagales > Orchidaceae > Dactylorhiza > Dactylorhiza incarnata. The sequence continues at coordinate 8,165,745 of JAWHQI010000003.1, forward strand.
TGAGACCCTTAAACTCGAGGATGTTCCCACCAGGACTGGACCTTGAGAGCTAGATTGATTTTGAAGGGAGGAGTATTGATAAATATACGTGACACCTAGGAGGTATTCTCTCGGACAACCAACATCACATGAAGAGAAGATCCAGAGATATGTATGCTGAGACTTTTATTATTAATATTTTAGTAGAATAATTCCTTTTATCCTTCATTTGGGTGACTCTGTCCTATACGAGGAGGCTTTAGGTGTAGTAAATGGTATCTTGTGAAATGTTGTAAGATCTCACTTGGAAGGGGACACTCTTAGGGGGCTACCCTCGAGGGGTTGACGCGAGCATGCCTTGAAAGTTTATATCTTGTTTTCAATTATCGTGCCACTTATCGATATGGTGATCTCTGAATAACATGACTTAACAAATGAAGTGGTGATGCAATTTAATGCAACTTTGTTGATCGTACCAGCTCTGGTACCAAAATTAATGGGGTAATTGGTAGGATGCACCCTCAAATTGCAGGATTTTGGCAAAATGCACCTCAAATTGTTAAATTTGACAAGCAAAATGCCCCCCATTAGAAAAAGACTGGCAAAATGCACCCCACCATGGTGCAAAGTGGCAAACTTTTTTTAATTGGGCTTTGCATTTTTGCCAAATTTAACAATTTGAAGTGCAGTTTGCCAAAATTCTACATTTTGGGGTTGCATTATGTCATTTACCCAAATTAATGCAACATAGATTCCTTAATTCACTTTGAAAACATTAAACCATATAAACTAAAAACTTCTAAATTAATTTAAAAAGAAAACTTTCACAAAAGATAAAAAACTAAAATAGCTAATTGATTCTTGTAGTATAATGGTTAGGATTGCAAAGAAATAAAAAGAACATTGGGAGTTGTATCATGCACTCTCTTATAATAGAAATCAATAAAAGCCCATAAAAAATTAAAGCCCTTAGACTAAAAAATAAATAGGATTCCTAATTTTTTTTATAGCGAAGGCTAAATTATTCGTCTAAGGTTATCTCTCATTAATGATGAAAGAAAGAAGTAATACAAAAAAATCCTTAGAAAATAAGTGACTCAATTAATGTCAAGACACAACCTTAACATGCCCGAAGTCAGAAGATTTAAAGCGCGGGCAACAACAAATCTCCAGCTTTGGGCAACAACAAATCTCCAGCTTTGGGCAACAACCAAAGCAGATATGAATGAGAATAACAATTAGGATAGAAGAAAGAAACATGTGATGGGTCAAAATTTGTTTAATGGAAAAAGGAAGAAGCACCGAACAAAGTAGGATACACAAAGGAAAAAAGTATCAAGGGACTCAATAGCTACAACAACAATCTCCATGCGAATATCATAACTCTTTTGTTTAAATCTCCAGCAATCCATTTTAATGGGGCTAATCCTAAGCCCAATATCTCAACCGTGAACCCTATTTTATGAAGGAAAATTGCAATCATAAGAATGATTCACACCGTAAAACGTAAAACCGATACTCCTCAATTAGATAAACTAAGGGATAAAAACTAATGACTAAGAAACAAAAAAACTAAAAATTTATGCCTCAATTAAATTAATCATCAACCATCATTAACCAACCCAAAGAAAAGAATTTACTTGAATAAATGGCGCAAAATAAAATGAAGTATCTCTCTACCTGATTAACCACAATGAAGTTCTACTTGATCTATATAAGGACATGATCCTAGATAAGTAGCATCATATGACATGCATCACTACTCTCCATCCATATGAAAATAATCAGATGTCCAAATCATGGGGGACCTACCCACACTGGATTCTAAAAAACTATTTTTTCAATAATAGAAAATAGGTTATTTGCCATAATAAGTAAGGTATCATCGAATATATAATATTTAAAATATTTCAAACGAAGACAAGTTGCCTTTGTAGCTCAATTAGTGGAGTGCTTGTCTTTTATTCGTGTGGTCTTGGGTTCTAATCCTATGACTATATTTAAAGTTTTATTTTTTTATAAACAAACTCATTATTATGACATTGTTTAAAAATTATGTTTTATAACAAACTTATTATCATGACATTGTTTAAACATTATTTTTATAAACAAATTCGCTGCTATGTTTAAATTTTTATTTTTTTATAAATCTTTATTATTTCATTGTTTAAAAAATTATTTTTTATAAACAAATTCATTGCCACATTCTTGTTTAAAGTTTACTTTTAATAAACAAGTTAATTAATATGTTGCTTATTAAAGTTTTTTTAATAAATAAGTTCATTTTTTATGTTGGTATGCATAAATTTTTGTATTATGAACAAGTAACGTAGATTTTGAATAATTTGTAAATTTTTTTTTGAATAATTTTGTGTTTTGCCCACACTGAGTAAAAATCCTGCTTCCGCTAGATTCCAAACATAAAATAAAAACCACATAAAAGTCATGATATTTGTTTACATTGGTTTCGCAATAGACAGAGAACATTGACTCTGGGTGAGAAATTCTCAGTTATGTGATTTTATATGTAAGGGTGACACTAAAACAACTTGTTTGCCTCAATCCAGAAACAATCAGTCAATAGTCGCCTGCTCTAACATATCAAGTCATGTTTGTGACATTATATGTGCATTAATCCTTTTCCGCCAACAACTCTCTCAAATCGCGCTTACAACTTGTATAATACAAATCTTTGCATGTTATAGATGCCCTGTGGAGCAAGGCTTATCGACGGAAGCGCGTCAACTAACTGGACAAACGGAGGATGCGGACATTGGAATTCTATTCAGTTTAATCTCAAAAAATTTATAGGGTTTATTTTATGTTATTTTTGAAAGTGTTTTTATTTCCGTTTTTGGTTTATTTTAGGTTTGCTTATTGTAATAGTGGTTCAAGCCATGGCCTATTTAAGCCTTTGACAAATCGTTTTGCAGCAAGCAATGAAGAATTTGTTTTTGTTTTTATTTTTTCTTTCTTGCATACTACTGCTCCATTCACTATTCCGTCGTGTTTTTATTTCAGTTTTTGGTTTAGGGTTTATGTTTGCTTTGCTTATTGTAATAGTGGTTCAAGCCATGGCCTATTTAAGCCTTTGACAAATCGTTTTGCTACTGCTCCATTCATTATTCTGTCGGCTCCTTTCTCTACTCCCATGGTGATACTATCTAGGGATTTCAACTCTCCTAGCGCCACCCCAACACATCTGGCACCACAAGGGAATTCTACCTCATGAAGATCACTTTATCTTCTTCCAGTCCACCCTACACCTTTAGGCAGCCTAAGTCAAGGCTTATTCCTCCACCATTGGTAAGCATAGGGGATCTAATAAGAAAAATACAAATCTCCTTCCTAATTCATCTTCTTCTACAAATCTTCATCCTATGATGACTAGAAGAGACAATAACATATAAGCAAACTCCGTTGTGGAAGAATCCATTTGGGTTGTTCTTTGTCCCGCTAGGTGTTATTACCTCAATTTGTTTATTTGTTTGTAGACGATCTTAAGTGTACACAATTTTATCCATAACGTTCTTTAAAAATTAACTTAGACAAATGATTTAAACATATACTGCGAACATAATATAAAATAAAATATTGAACGATGTGTTTAAAAGTCGTGTCGGCCGATATATCTGAAAAAATAGATATGTCGGCCTATATTTTACAAAAAGAGATAATCTATTTTTTTTTAGAAAACAATGTTTTGCCCTAAAAAATGACATTCTTGCAGACATTTAAAACAATAGTTTAGATTTATAGAAAAAATTCAAGTGTGAGATCAAGTGCATGTTGAAATTCAACATTAAGTAAAAGTTCAAATTTAAAGGGTTCGTTGTAATATTATCTTGCAATATATAATTTTCTTCTTGTTTATCTTCCAATAAAGGATCTTTTTTATTTTACATCTGTATGCTTACCGATGTTAGCATAAACATGAATCTTGCTAAATATTTACTGATTATTATTAGTTTGCTAATCTTTTGACCGATTACCCAAAGTTGCTTGCATTTCGTTTCAGGCTGCACATGCTAGCTATTTGTACGGTCAGTACATCAAATTTTCATCAGGCATTACATGATTAGGTTCCCGAGCACTTTGCCACGCCTACCTTACATCAGAAACCCTTTTAACAAATACTGATTACTTATGTAAAATTTGAGGACTATGGGAATTCAAAACGACATGAATGATGCAGTGCCATCTTCCTTTGTATAAAAGGACTACTTGAGGAGAACAACATACTATTTTGTCCTTGGGCAAATATAAGGATGCTTTCATCACTACCAAAATATCTATGATAGTTCTGGATCAATAGGGGATGCTAACCATTAATTATGTTCCCCAGTCGAGTTTTATGTCCACGAAAATGGCTAATCAAACTCAGTCAGATGTATGATATCTAAACTCTTTATCTACTGGCAGAGATATTTGAGCAGTCACCAATATGATACTTCGATCCCTTCACAGAGCTTTGTTTTTGAGTGGCTATCGTGTTTTTCCACCTAGATAAACAAAGCTCAAGTGTCTTTGAAAGAGGAGAAGCATGAGCTTTATAATACCCATGCCAGCACATTGAAGAGTTCCAACAATTTGAATGTCTGCTACCAATGAGTCGAGGAGATGCAAACTAAGGATGAAAAGCTTAAATCCCAAGATGATCCTTTCAATCATACACATTAGTTATTAAAGGCGCAATGCGCACCAAGGCGCAAAGGGGTCTTGGAGCCTAGGCTCAAGCGCGCGCCTGACGAAGGCAAGGCGCAACCACATACATTTTAATAAATAAGCATCAAACATCAGTTCATCTTCTTGATCAGATTTTTCATCTATTCTACTCATTAATCATTCATTACTATCATTTATATCTCTTAAAAATAGAATTAACATGGTCACTTGCATCATATCTAAGTCTTAACACTCAATTATGTTTCACAAACACTAAATCTTGCAAAAATTATTGGTTCTTTCATTATTTCTTTCTTTTGGAAAAAAAGTTTGCAATAGAAATCGCACCAAGACATGACTTAGGCATGCCTCGGAGCCTGTTGAGCCTGGAGCCTTAGGCGTGCCTGAGGCACGCCTTTAACAACACAGATGCCTCTATTAGAGCAGGTAAGAAAACATCTAGCGGATTGAGAAAAATGAGTAGAGTCTAGAGGGGCATGATGTTTTTGGTGTGATGGAGTACTATTATGATGAATATGCCACGGCCCTTGGTAAATTTTATGCCAAGAATGAATTTAGGAAAGTTGTTCCAAACTTGAAAAGATCATCACAAATAATAAACAACAAACATGCTCTGCTGCATCTTTAGATAAATTTACTATTATGATGTATTTTAATGGAAACAGTGAGTTCCTGCAGTATGTATGTACAACCCTCATATTTTCGAGTCGGTCTGGCCCGACGAGGATGAGGTCGTAAAAGAGAGGGTGACCGTGACGCAGCGGACCGAACCATCGGAGATCGTCAAAGACCAAAAAGAGAAGGCCCCGGGGGGGGGGGGGGCAGGTTTCCTTGGTCGAGTGGACCTTGGGTCCACTCGCCCAAGGCCCCGGGCGAGTGGACCATTGGTCCACTCGCCCGAGTGGGGGGGGGGGGGGGGGGGGGGGGGGGGGCAAGGGTGTGGGCGAGTGGACCCGTGGTCCACTCGCCCCATGCAGTTGGGCGAGTGGACCAAGGCTCCACTCGCCCGAAGGGTGGAGTGGACCGTGAGGTCCACTCGCCCAGCCAGGGCGGTGGACCTCGGTCCGCTCGTTCGACCCCCAACGAGGGGGGAGTGGACGTCTCGTCCTCCACTCGCCCCCTCTTGTTTTGATCATCCAGGTTCGTGGTTGAGCTGCGGATAGCAGAATTTTGGCTATCCGCAGCCCAATTTTGGGAAGTCTATAAATAGACCCCCATGGGCACCTTGGGAATGGTTGATCTCCACCGCTCTCCTCGCGTGTGTCTTGTGAGCAAGCACTCCCCCCTCCCCCCTTGTCCATGAAGGTTGGTGGTGAGGTGAGCTTTAGTGCCCTCCAAGGTGCCCATGCTCAGCATTGGCTTGGGAGGGGAAGCTCTCATTAAACTTCCGGGTGCGTGGTGGGACCTCCACGCTGCAGCTTAAGGGGTTCGTTTTTGGACTCAAGTGTTCTTCAAGGGCAAGGTCTTTCGGTTCTTAGCAATTGGTCAAGGGTTCTAGCTCGGGTCAAGTAAGGGTTAGCTGCATCCCCCTTTTGAATGTCGAGACCGATTCTCTGGTTTCAACATTCTGGTGCGGTGAGCGTGGAAGAATCTAGTTCGAAAAGCTCTGGGCAAGTCTCATGGCTGGAAGCGATGAGCTGGGGGACTCACCTCCTACCAGCAAGTGCGTGAAGAAAAGGGATTTTGAGGAGTTCAGGAAGTCGATCCAGGAGCTCTTGCGGGTCGCACTCCCGTCTCGCAGCGAGTGCTCGACACCACCTGCAGCCGTGCTCGCTTTGCTATCTCCGATGGAGACGGGGCAAGCACATCGGCAAGGGAAAGAGCCAGCCGCAAGGGAGGGCTCGGGTCTCCAAGCAAGAATGCTCTTCAACAGCTCTCCTGGGACCGGCTACCCCAGTGGGGAGGCAGAGAGAACGCCTTCGACCCACCAGGGAAGATGGGGAAGTCCCTTCTGCGAGCTGGTCACCTCAGCTCCAGTTCCAGGCGGGTTCAGCGAGCCTGACATGTCTTACTACGCAGGGAAGGATGACCCTCTCCATCACCTCCAGTGGCTTGAAGACATGGTCTCGATCAGGCAGATGACGGACGCCTCCAAGTGCAGGCTCTTCGCCATCACTTTCAAGGGAGAGGCAAAAGACTGGTTCCACCAGCTCCCATCAGGTACCATCTACAACTTCAAGGACCTGCGTCAGAATTTCTTGTTGAGGTTCTCCACCTCGAAGAAGGGGAGGAAGGGGCCAGAGACCCTGTTCTTGATTCAACAAAAGTACGGTGAGATGCTGAGAAGCTACGTAGACCGGTTCCGAGAGCAACTCTTCCACCTCCAGGCTGACCAGAGAAGCAGGAGGGACCAGGAGAAAGAGAAGGAATAAGAAGACGAAGAAAGTAGAGGAGGTGATGAAGTAGATGGCCGAGTTGCATGTGGACAAGTAAGCGCAAGAAGGCGCGTTGTAATATGTAACCTCCTCGTTATAAGTGAGAAATATTTAGAGGTAGTATCTTAGGTAAGATCCCGGACTAGAGACCATTCACCGGGCTCAGTCATGCCGGCAGATGGGAGGCTCATCGGGTCGACTCACTACTTGGTAATTGGATTGGGAGGGCGTTGAGTTCCTCTGCCTCCAGGTAAACTAAGCCCCTAGGACGCGGATGGGTACTTCCGCCTCCAATTGGATTGGGAAGGCGTTGAGTTCCTCTGCCTCCAGGTAAGCAAGACACCTAGGACGCGGACGGGTACTTCCGCCTCCAATCGGTAAGATCCCTGACTAGAGACCATTCACCGGGCTTAGTGATGCCCGCAGATGGGAGGCTCATCGTGTCGACTCGCTACTTGGTAACTGGATTGGGAGGGCGTTGAGTTCCTCTGCCTCCAGGTAAGCTAAGCCCCTAGGACGCGGATGGGTACTTCCGCCTCCAATTGGATTGGGAAGGCATTGAGTTCCTCTGCCTCCAGGTAAGCAATGCACCTAGGACGCAGACGGGTACTTCCATCTCCAATCGGTAAGATCCCCGACTAGAGACCATTCATCAGGCTCAGTCATGCCTGCAGATGGGAGGCTCATCAGGTCGACTCACTACTTGGTAACTGGATTGGGAGGGTGTTGAGTTCCTCTGCCTCCAGGTAAGCTAAGCCTATAGGACGCGAATGGGTACTTCCGCCTCCAATTGGATTGGGAGGACGTTGAGTTCCTCTGCCTCCAGGTAAGCAAGACACCTAGGACACGGATGGGTACTTCCGCCTCCAATCGGTAAGATCCCCGACTAGAGACTATTCACCGGGCTCAGTCATGCCGGCAGATGGGAGGCTCATCGGGTTGACTCGCTACTTGCTAAGTGGTTTGGGAAGGCGTTGAGTTCCTCCGCCTCCAAGTGAGGTAAGTACCTAGGACGTGGACTAGTTCTCTGCCCCCAGTTGCTTTCGTCAGATGGTTGAGTTCCTCCGCCTCCATGTGAGGTAAACACCTACGACGTGGACTGGTTCTCTGCCCCCAGGTGCTTTGGTCAGATGATTGAGTTCCTCCGCCTCCAGGTGAGGTAAGCAACTAGGACGTGGACTGGTTCTCTGCCCCCAGTTGCTTTGGTAAGATAGTTGAGTTCCTCCGCCTCCAGGTGAGGTAAGCACCTAGGACGTGGACTGGTTTTCTGCCCCCAGTTGCTTTGGTCAGATGGTTGAGTTTCTCCGCCTCCAGGTGAGGTAAGCACCTAGGACGTGGACTGGTTCTCTGCCCCCAGTTGCTTTGGTAACATGGTTGAGTTCCTCCGCCTCTAGGTGAGGTAAGCACCTAGGACGTGGACTGGTTCTCTGCCCCCAGTTGCTTTGGTAAGATGGTTGAGTTCCTCCACCTCCAGGTGAGGTAAGCACCTAGGACGTGGACTGGTTCTCCGCCCCTAGTTGGTTTGGGAAGATGTTGATTTTTCCTCCACCTCAGGTCGAGTCTAGTTCGACCTAAGGTGTTGAGCTTTCTCCACCTCCAGTTGAGCTCGACTCACATGAGGGTTGTTAAGTGGAGAAAGGTTTGCCTTCCACCACAGGTCGAGTTCGGCTCGACTAGAGGTGTTGAGTTTTCTTCTACCTCAGGTCAAGTTTAGTTCGACCTAAGGTGTTGAGCTTTCTCCACCTCCAGTTGAGCTCGACTCACAGGAGGGTTGTTAAGTGGAGAAAGGTTTGCCTTCCACCTCCGACCGAGTTCGGCTCGACTAGAGGTGTTGAGTTTTCTTCCACCCCAGGTCAAGTTTAGTTCGACCTAAGGTGTTGAGCTTTCTCCACCTCCAGTTGAGCTCGACTCACAGGAGGGTTGTTAAGTGGAGAAATGTTTGCCTTCCACCTCAAGTCGAGTTCGGCTCGACTAGAGGTGTTGAATTTTCCTCCACCTCAGGTCGAGTTTAGCTCGACCATAGGTGTTGAGTTTTCTTCCACCTCAGGTCAAGTTTAGTTCGACCTAAGGTGTTGAACTTTCTCCACCTCCAGTTGAGCTCGGCTCACAGAAGGGTTGTTAAGTGGAGAAATGTTTGCCTTCCACCTCAGGTCGAGTTCGGCTCGACTTGAGATTTTGAGTTTTCTTCCACCTCAGGTCAAGTTTAGTTCGACCTAAGGTGTTGAGCTTTCTCCACCTCCAGTTGAGCTCGACTCACAGGAGGGTTGTTAAGTGGAGAAAAGTTTGCCTTCCACCTCAGGTCGAGTTCGGCTCGACTAGAGGTGTTGAATTTTCTTTCACCTCAGGTCAAGTTTAGTTCGACCTAAGGTGTTGAACTTTCTCCACCTCTAGTTGAGCTCGGCTCACAGGAGGTTTGTTAAGTGGAGAAAGGTTTGCCTTCCACCTCAGGTCGAGTTCGGCTCGACTAGAGGTGTTGAGTTTTCTTCCACCTCAGGTCAAGTTTAGTTCGACCTAAGGTGTTGAGCTTTCTCCACCTCCTGTTGAGCTCGACTCATAGGAGGGTTGTTAAGTGGAGAAAAGTTTGCCTTCCACCTCAGGTCGAGTTCGGCTCGACTAGAGGTATTGAGTTTTCCTCCACCTCAGGTCGAGTTTAGCTCGACCATAGGTGTTGAGTTTTCTTCCACCTCAGGTCAAGTTTAGTTCGACCTAAGGTGTTGAACTTTCTCCACCTCCAGTTGAGCTCGGCTCACAGGAGGGTTGTTAAGTGGAGAAAGGTTTGCCTTCCACCTCAGGTCGAGTTTGGCTCGACTAGCGGTGTTGATTTTTTCTTCCACCTCAGGTCGAGTTTAGTTCGACCTAAGGTGTTGAGCTTTCTCCACCTCCAGTTGAGCTCGACTCACAGGAGGGCGGTTAAGTGGAGAAAGGTTTGCCTTCCACCTCAGGTCGAGTTCGGCTCGACTAGAGGTGTTGAGTTTTTCTTCCACCTCAGGTCGAGTTTAGTTCGACCTAAGGTGTCGAGCTTTCTCCACCTCCAATTGAGCTTGGCTCACATGAGGGTTGTTAAGTGGAGAAAGGTTCTCCTTCCGCCTCAAGTCAGGTTCAGCTGAAAAACTCGGCAAGAGTAACTCGTTGGCAGGGCCCTCCTTGGATTCCCCTAAGGCCCCACCTACTCGTCAAATAAGTGGGTTGAACTTTCTTTCCGAGCTTAAGACAAGCTCGTAAAGAGCGGGGATTGTGTACAAACCTCATATTTTCCGAGTCGGTGTGGCCCGACGCGGATGAGGTCGTAAAAGAGAGGGTGACCGTGACGCAGCGGACCGAACCATCGGAGATCGTCAAAGACCAAAAAGAGAAGGCCGGGGGGGGGGGGGGGGGGGGCAGGTTTCCTTGGTCGAGTGGACCTTGGGTCCACTCTCCCAAGGCCCCGGGCGAGTGGACCCTTGGTCCACTCGCCCAAGCACCCGGGCGAGTGGACCCATGGTCCACTCGCCCCATGCAGTTGGGCGAGTGGACCAAGGGTCCACTCGCCCGAAGGGTGGAGTGGACCGTGAGGTCCACTAGCCCAGCCAGGGCGGTGGACCTCGGTCCACTCGTTCGACCCCCGGCGAGGGGGGGGGGGGGGAGTGGACGTCTCGTCCTCTACTCGTCCCCCCTCTTGTTTTGATCATCCAGGTTCGTGGTTGAGCTGCGGATAGCAGAATTTTGGCTATCCGCAGCACAATTTTGGGAAGTATATAAATAGACCCCCATAGGCACCTTGGGAAGGGTTGATCTCCACCCCTCTCCTCGCGTGTGTCTTGTGAGCAAGCACTACCCTCTCCCCCCCTTGTCCGTGAAGGTTGGTGGTGAGGTGAGCTTTAGTGCCCTCCAAGGTGCCCAGACTCAGCATTGGCTTGGGAGGGAAAGCTCTCATTAAACTTCCGGGTGTGTGGTGGGACCTCCACGCTGCAGCTTAAGAGGTTCGTTTTTAGACTCAAGTGTTCTTCAAGGGCAAGGTCTTTCGGTTCTTAGCAACTGGTCAAGGGTTCTAGCTCGGGTCAAGTAAGGGTTAGCTGCATCCCCCTTTCGAACGTCGAGACCGGTTCTCTGGTTTCAACAATGTACATGCTGCTAGTCAAGGAACTTTCAAGATGTTAATCAATGGTCTTGGATGAAGGGGAACAGTGACTCCTGAGAATCTTGCATCGCTTCCCTACGGAAAATTGTTAAGTTAGTATCTAGCGAACCAGAAGAAATTACCATATAATATGGTATGTGCCTTGCACTTGTTATTTCTCCTTCATGTTATTGATGTTTTTGTGCTAAAGCTTATACTTTGTACACTACAAGTAGTCATGCACAAGGTTCCCATGCCCGGGCGCGACAGTACATCCTCCGTTCGCTGTTCCCGTAAAAAATTTTTCACGTCGAATACAAAAGTCAACAGAAATTTTGGGGATGGTGACACATTTTTAGAAATGAAAAAACATAAGTTAATTTCACTTGTGAAAAATTGAAAAAATTGTAATAGAGAAGAGTAAAATTGGAAAGATGAATGCTTCACTAAGGATGTTATCTGTAATTTTGAACTATGTGAATCCTTGATAATGTCCCATGTGATTTCCAAGTTATATTATGAGCTCTAGCAAAACTTATTTGGGAGCTTCTTTGCCATCTTTGGCTAACAGGGCGATAGGCCGATAGCTAGTTTGATAGGTCAATATATATGAGCATTTGTCTCAAAAGTACTAGTCTGGCACTGCTCCAAATCAATCCAAAAATTAAGAATTGCAATCTAGATTCGCGCTGTGAGTAAGTCTAATCGCATCCCAGTTCTTTCCATGCAATTTGATCTCATTTGTTAAGCTGGCATAATATGGTAGTTAAAACCAAATTTGGCTCTTTCATTTGCTTAGATTGTAAATCCTCAAATTGTGGTCTTGCTGCATGATTGGTTCTGTGTTTAGTGAGATTCTTTGTCGACTCTGGCTAACCTTATTCGGATAGCTAGAAATAGGAATCATATCTAAATGATGACTATCATTACTTTTACTCTCCCCACTACATGGTTTACAGATGTAAAGTTTGCAGCATGTATAAACGCAGATGTAAAGTCTTAGCTAGTCATGTCCCAAGTAAATATAAACGCACAAATTCTTGTTGGAATCAAATATGCAAATGAAACATCATTTCCGAGTATCATTAGTAATAAGGAGGTTCAGATAAAATTTTCATTTGATTTAGAAAAGATATGAATACAAAAGAACATAATAGTTTCTTTGTTTGAGAATGAGGTAATTTGGGATGATCCTTCATTACTTTGAGGGAATGAATCTTCTAAATTATGTCACCACTTCTCCACTTCTCTTGCTCAGGTATTTAGTTAGTTGTATCCACCATAAGCCATAACATGATTAATTATTTTGAAGGCAAATTTTCTTAGTGGGTGTGGAGTTTATAAAGTTTGTTGAATGGCATTCCATGCCTTTGAGATGACATCACCTTTGGAGGTCTGTATAGAATAAGCACCGGTCTCTAACTTTCTTGAATATTGTTGGAAAAAGGCCCATAATATGGGTCTCTTTGTTTATTTCCTCTTTGTTTATTCTCTAAACTCGTGGTTTTGTACATGGTATCAGAGACAGTCGGATCCTAAAGTTTTTTCTCGATTGAGCTCTTGCTCTAGTCGCAGGCCTAAGCCCGCGGTCCTCTTTGTCCGTTCGCGCGGTCTCGCGACCTCCGACTGCTCATGCGGTCTATTGCCCCCGCTCTTAGAGCTCGCACCTCTGCTTCCGCCTCTGCGCTTCGCAGCGGAACACCTCCTGCTGCTGTTTTTATAGACTTCGTCCGCTGTCTACCGGAACCGACCACCCCTCCTGTCCGCACTGATTCTATTCACTCCGACTCTGTGCCCGCCTTACTCCGACTCGTGACCTCCTGTTCGCCCTCTCGTGCACGACGTCTGCTTGTGCGCCCTTACTTGCGCACGATGTCTGCTCGCCCACTGCAACTACTCACACACCGTAATTGCTCGCGCACGACGTCTGCTCGCACACCGCAACTGCTCACACACGGCTTCTGTTCACGCGCTCCTGTGATCGATGTCTCCCTAAGGTCGCTCCTCCTATTCTGTTCGCACCGATCGCTGCTCCTCCTGAGCCAGCTGTGACCGCGCCCCCCCTGTGTGACTGATGCCTTCTGCGACCTCCCCTTATCCTGCCCGGCAATGGGAATGAATGCTGCTTCTACGTCCTCGACTCTTCCGGCCCTTGCTCCGGCTCCTCCCTCCTCCAATGCTCATGATGAACTCCAGATTACTACTATCTTGTTTGTCGGCAATAAGAACTTTGTGGAGTGGGTGCACTTCGCGCGCCGTGTTCTTCAGACCAATGATCTTCACTATCTCACCCGTGCCTCTTCTATCGAGCCAACAGAGCAATGGATTCACAATGATGGTCGTGTCCAATCATGGCTCTTGAACTCCATGGATGGTGACCATATCGAATGACGATGTACAATGAGACTGCCAAAGCTATGTGGGATGAGCTCCACTCTCCTTACTCTGACAAGGACAATCTCAAACACTTATTTGAAATTTTTCGAGCTCTTCAACATCTCAATCCAGGCAAGGATGGGGACCTCACCTCTTATGTAGCTCAATCTAAGACCCTTGTTGAGGCTTGGATTCAACATCAACCCCCACTCTAGATTTAGTCGCTCAACGAGCTCAGAAAGAAGATATAAGTATTGCCTTAATGATGGCTCATGTTCCTCCTCATCTCCACAGTGTCCAGGCAAACATCCTCTCATGTCATACTATTCACACACTGTCCGATGTTTGCACGATGTTGCTCAAGGTGATGCCGCCACCCGCTCTTCCGTTGCCTTCCCCTCCCATTATGCTACATCGGGGCTTTGATCACCGACCTCAGCTTGCTCCTACTCGTGGTGGCCACTCTGATTCCTGAGGTGGTGGGCATGATGGAGGAAATCTCTCTAAGGGCCAGACATCTCTCCCCTGTACTTTTTGTGGTCGAGACAGCTATACCGTGAGTCGATTTGCTTTAAGAAACATGGTTTCCCTCTGCCACATGCTCCATCTCTGCCACATGCCTCCCATGTTGTTGATATTTCTTCCACTTCCCGCTCTGACATTGGCACCTTACGAGAGGAACTCTAGGCTTCTTCGCGGGCTGATTTCTCGTCCTTCTAACTCTGGTGTCTCCGTCTCCAATGAAGGTATCTCCCGCCTCTCCCATAATCCATCTTAGAGTATGGACTCTGGTGCCTGTTGGACATGTGTGTCACATCCCTTTGTTTGAGAATAACAAATCCCAAATTGTATTTGATCTTCCTTGTCGTGTGTTTATAGTGTGCAGGAACTATAGGTGCAATACTCCACAGGTAGAAAGCAGCTGAATTCAAACATCTGGAAGAATGCACTACCACCAGCGTTAGAGCTACCGCTAGGCGCTAGCTCAGGTTCCGTTCGACGAATTTGCCTGCGTTCGACGAAAACTCCGTTCGACGAAAATTTCGTTCGACGAACTTTAAGCTCCGTTCGACGAAAATTCCGTTCGACGAAAACTTCGTTCGACGAAAATTCCGTTCGACGAACTTGAAGCTCCGCTCGATGAAATTGTTCCGTTCGACGAAAGTCTGCTCCACACGAACGCTACTGCCAGCGCTAGCGCTACCGCCTGGCGCTATCTCAAGATCGTGCACAGCGCCACGCTGCCAACGGTTTCGCAACCGCTCCACACGAACGCTACCGCAGGCGCTAGGAGCTACCGCAGGCGCTATCTTCAAGTTCTATAAATTGATGGGCTCTTTCTCGTTTTGGCGAATCCATCCCAGAGAGGTTGCAAGTGCCACAATTCTATTGTTGTTATGCTGCCGAAGATGGATCTCCCATTAAAAGCTTAAGGAGAATTCTGGAGGAGGACAACGTCACGCTACATCCGAAGGACGATCGCTTCAACCTCGCTTATGCTACAGTGATCCTTCATCCTCATCTTCAGAGATCTCATATAGGGAGTTTTATTATTGTTATCTTTATTTTCATTCCATACTTTTTGTAATCGTTTAGTTAATTCGCCTTGTGTTGGCGACTAGGTCTAGGTAGGACTTAGGGGGTAATTCGCCTTGTGTTGGCGACTAGTTCTAGGTGATTAGATCTAGGGGTGCTCGAGGCCATATCCGGGGAAGGATTGGCTAGAGCGGCTTGAGGCTTTATCTGGGGAAGGATAGGCTAAAGCCAACCGGTTTGTAGGGATACAAGTCGGTATAGAAAAGGAAAAGATATTTACATTTGTACGCCTCCGATTTCTAGCGATATTGAAATCAAATTTATGTAAACATTTTTTTCTAAATACAATCATGTCTCTATTTGTGTTTACTTGATTTCTCTCATTTGGCATAATCTCTAAATATTGGTTACAAAGTTTTCAATTCTAATTACTTTATCTAAATTGTTTATTTCAATCTCTTTAATCATAAAACAATTTAGTACTTATTTCTAAACTTGAAAATTATGATATTCTCTTAATTTAGCTAAATTGTTATTTTGCCTTTCTCCTATTATAAAACAATTTAGTAATTTTCATAACATATTTAAAAATAATTTTTATTCCCTTATTTACCCCCCTCTAAGGGCGCCGTAAGATCCAACAAGTGGTATCAGAGCTAGGTTATTCCAAACGGTATAAAAACCAGGAATAATGGCATCTCATGATCTCGCCTCTACTAGTGGGGGAAATTTTCTTATAAATGAAAAATCTTTGGCACCACCTTTATTTGAAGGCAAAAATTATAATGGGTGGAAATTTCTTATGGAAAAATTTCTTAAATCTTTGGATATTGAAGTATGGAATATTACAATTAAAATGCCCCCAAGTATTCTTAATAAAAATGAAATATTTTTAAATGCCAAATCAATGAATAGTCTATATTGTGCATTAGATCAAAATATTTTCAAACTTATTTATACATTTCCTACTGCTTATGAAGTTTGGAAATTTCTTGAGAATTCTTATAGTCTTTCTTCCACAGATGATGAACAAGAGGAATTCCTTATGTATCCAAGAGAAGAAATCGACAAGGACTTATTCTTGAAGGAAGATAAATCTAAGAGAGAAATCGACGAGGAATTCCTTATGGATCTAAGAGAAGAAATCGATGAGGACTCATGCTTGGAGGAAGAAGAAGACAACATCACAATATTGGACTCATTTGTTGGCAACACATCAAGCAAAAGAGAAGACGAAAATTCAACTATGGAAGAGGAATGCGAAGAAGATGTCAAAGGAACCCTTGGTTCAAATCTTGCCTCATCCCATAGCAATGTAAGAAAATCAAAAACTTCTTCTTTTGTAACAAATTCTATTTCTACATCTCGTATGCTTAAAATTGCTAAACGTAAAATTTTAAAGTTAAAAATTGCTAATTCCAAATTACGTTTAGAAAATAAATCTTTAAAAGCAAACGAAAATATAGAATCAAATATTGATGTGTTAAATTCTCTTTCATGCTCTTTAGTTAAAATTCCTATTCCTTGTTTAGATTGCAATCTATTAAAAGAAAAATTCAAGGATATTGAAAAAGGGCTCTTAATTTCTAAAAGGCATAATGAAAATTTGATAATTGAAAATAATGCTTTATCTTGTAAGTTATTACAATTAAAATCTTTTGTTGAAAAATTTCAAATGTCATGTAATGAATTTCATCATAAGATTTTGAATAACAAGGATAAATTAACTTACAACATCATTTCTAAAAAGGACCATTTTCATAAATCAACTCAAAAGGAGTTTAGTTTCAAAAAGAATTATGACCCTCACAAAATTCTTAAGAGTCATTATTATAAGTCTCAATATATTTTTAATCATGACTCAAATCTAAAAACTCCTTTGCATGAAAATCAAACTACAAAATATTATCCTTCATACTACAAAATATTATCCTTCATATTATAAGAGTATGTCTATAAGAAAGAGTGGAAATGAAAATCATAAAAATAATAATCAATCTTTTAAAACATATTGTAACACACTCTTTCAACAATCACTTCTAAAGAAAGACAATCACTCTTATAAACTTTCAAAAAATCCATGTAATAAAATTCATTATGATTATCAACATCAATCTATTTTGAAAAATAATCTGAATAAAAATAAATAACAAATGAATTATTTTTCAAACAAATATAATCATATAAAGATGTCACATAATCATAATACGAATTTAAAAGATAAACAACCAAGGTATGAATGGAGACCCATAAAGAAAAATGACATATCGTCTTTTATTAAAAAAGCCCATTCATCATTATCTTCTGAAAAGCCACCACGATGTATTTGGGTACCCAAAGGAACCATCCCACTTGGTCCCCTTTGGATACCTAAATCTCTCATTCATTAGTATCTAATCATTTGCATGAAGTAGAAACAATTTAAAATGAAATATCAATACTCTACTTCATGATATGCTTATTGTCTCTTTTCTTTTGTTTATTTTTTATTATTATTTTGAACAAACATGCTATGATCACTTTATATATCATGAAATATGACTTTCATATATTAAGCCTAATGTTTATCAAATCAAATTTGAATTAAAATTGAACATTAAGTCATATATTTTTCAAAGTGATCTATCTCTCATCTTTGTTGTTCTTTATCCTTTTAAATCCTTTACCCTTAATTGTCTTGAATTATCATTATAAATTAAATATTGAAATTATTATCAAGACTATTGAAACTATTTTAAAGATTGGATTTAAATGTTTATTAAAGGGCTTAAACTAAAAATTAAAATGCGCAACATTTTTTGATTCTTTTCTATTTTTGTTTGCTGCATATGATAGCCATTATAATGAAGAATATTATCTAGAAAAATTGAAAACAAAAATTCATCTAAACGCATGTTTAATCTTTCAAAAATGCGAGTTTACGATCAAAACTTCAAACATCCATATCTTTTGATCCGCTCGCCTGATTTTCGCGTTTAATATATTTTCGAAAAGAGCACAAAAATCTCCATCCAACGACGAACTAGGCTTGCACATTTGAGTTCGTTTGGTGCTGTCAATTTGCCAAATTTCAACTCCATTTTAAAAGCTATCTTAGTTTGCATGATTTGGAAATTTCCGTGTTTATGGATTTTTCATCACATGCTATCCTTAGTATAATTGTTTCATATATTAATTTTGATATTATGTGTGTGATGTGTGTCACCAATGTTTGTATGTAATTTAGACCTTAGAATCATCTTGTATCATTAAGATAAAATCAAAAGTTTAATCATTTCATTCTAGGTCTAAAGAAAATTAATTTGAAAACTTCTCATATTACATGCAACATTATCTCCATTAATCCTATGTAATAACATTGCATTCAAACTCATCATCCTAGCATCACTTATTGGTCTATGCTTATATATTTATGCTAGGTATAATATTTATAATGTTATTCAAATTTCATGATAGCTATGTGATTTTGAAATCATAAATAGAATACTAAAATTCCAACAAACACATAGTTTATGGATTAATCATTAGAATATATATGAATATTGTATCATGAATCATATATTATCATGCAAAACCAAAGATCAATAAATTCAATTATTGAAAGGAATCTTATAAATTTCAAAACTTTATATATGTGATCTTTGTCTTTTATATGATTAGATGATCATCATTTTTCTAGACTTACAAATCAAACATGCTAATTTAAAAGAAAATCACCAAATCATATTGCCATAAGTCTAGAAGGAATAGAATTCACATATATCATGATGATCTAACATATATTCTATGCAAAAATCTCTAAAAACATAAATCATAATTCATCTTCTATCAAGAAATATCTCAAATCAATAATATCTATCACCTAAGAATTATGAATTTTATGATAAAAATATGAATAAGGTTTTCTTTACATTATTTGATGTATTGATATGCTTTGCTATTGATTGCATGTATCTCTCATATTTGTAGACTCTAGAATCAACTTTGCAATGAAGATATAAATCAAACTCAATCATCACTCTATTCTAGATCTATAATTTGAAATTCTATTTTGGAATACATGCAATATTAATCTTATGACATGATATTAAACCCAAAACTCATCATACTAGCTTTATCACTTATTGAATATTAGTAATTGTGCTAGTTATCTCATATCGTCATCTCATAAAAGTAGAAAAACTATGCGGCAATATATAACTCATCACATTAAACAAAACCCATAGTTTAAAAAGCATAGGTTGTCCAAAGATTATTCACCTTTGACTTCATATCTCACAATAGCGGGGGCGTAGGGTTGTATGCATTAGAGACCTAACCTCTAAGTCATGTCTTGTCCTTAACCAGGGAGGGTTCGAGTGGGGCCTTGCGAGGCACTGGGGGAAAGAGTGTTAGGTTGAGCGTTCTCTAGTGTGTGCATATGGGACTAACACCCCAACCTACGGCATGTGTGCAGCTCCTCATGCCCATCCATCACTTAGTACGGGGCTAGGGTGTAGACATTTAGTCGGGGTAGTCCTTAATCTTAGGACATACTTATATTACTCTTTGCATGATCATTTTATTTACTTATCACTTAAATCATACATATTTTGGGTTGTTTAATAAAAAATATCCTCTTGTGTTTGCATAATTTATCTTTTTGAGCTTAAATATTTTTGTAAAACACATGTATTTGAAAAAGCTATAGTTTTATGCAAATTTGAGCAATCAAGACATCTCCAAAAATTACAAAATTGTTGCATAAGACTACTCTAAGGACACTTAATAAATATCAAAAATCAGATTTTTAAAATTCTCAAAAAATCAAGTACTGTTTGCCGCGCTAGCACTAACGCTGGCGCTAGCGTGGGTGTTTGATTTTTCTGATTTTTAAAATTTCTAAAAATCTATAAAAATACAATAGTTCATATGTACTGCTTATTTGTTGTGTTTCTGACTTTTGCTATTTGTGTTTTATTCATATTATGAAAAAACAACTACAAAAATTCAAAATTCAAAAATACAAAAAATATGTTTTTGAGATTTTCAGTTTTTATTATTATTTATATTATGAAAAATCAACTACAAAACTTTAAAATTCAAAAATATGTTTTTGTGTATTTCTCTTTTTTTTCATTAAAAATTTTTCAAAACAAAAAAAACTGTATGATCTTTATTGTTAATATCAAGCATGAATGAATTCTATTATTTAGAATTATTTACAATGTCAACATTTATTCCTTCAAATTACTATGAACATTGTTTTGTTTATCATGCTTTGATATATCTATTTAAAGTGCATCAATTGTATTAAAAAATATGAGTAAATGTAGAACCAAGCTTAGCATGCCTCTAAGTATGAGTAAATGTATTATGATTGATAATGATACCTTTCACTCAATTATTTTGGTAATCAACATGTGTGTTTAAATCTAAAAATGCTTGCTTGTGTATTGTATTTGTACAATGAATTAAAACTTGCATAAGTTTATTGCCTACACTACATTTGAATTGCACTTATGAAATTTAGAAAAGTTGTTAAGTTTAAAAAATTGGGTTTGCAAAACAAGTGTATTCGGAGAATGTTGTCTCACAAATATGAACAAAAAAAAAGTATATATGTAGACAAATATAACTCCACCAAGCACTACTTGAACCTCCTGATAAGTCTTCATAAGAATTGTGAGGTTGAGCACCTTGGAAAGAATAGTAAAGTGTCTTGTGCAAACCTTGGTTATTACACCACTTTGTTAAAAATTATGTGCATTAAAAGTGTGTGAAAGTAATTTACTTGTGTTTTATTGTGCACTTTACTTCACATATGTCTTGTATTTTGTTGATTTAATTCAATTGTTAATATTGCCCAAGATACACTTATGTGCACATCATTATCTTTCATAACACTTCTTCTCATGAGTATTGGATTCTAATGCTTTATCTATACTACTCTTTATATAAAAAATGCACTAGATAACCTAGCATGATCTCTACAATGTTTTGGTATCTCTTGAACTTAAAATTAAGTAACATTGTAGTATAATCTTTCCTTGATATGTTCATTTCATGCTTGGTATCTTCATGAAAAACATTGAGATTTCAAAAAGGTTAAAACACCTTTCAATTTAGAACTAAAACTCATATTTTTACTTATGCTTATCATGCTTACAAAAAGATGTTTCTTATAATCTTCCGCTTGCTTACAACTCTTATCTTTTTATTTGAAATCTCTTATATATACTATGCTTAGGCTTTTTATCATTTCATATATTACAAAAGCTCGATCATGATTTATAACTAGCCTAAAGAATGCCTCCTTACTACCCTCACCCTACCTTCTTTTGATAATACCAAAAGGGGGAGATTAATTGAGGAAATCTATATAGGAGAAATATAGAAGATTAAGGGGAGAATAATTCATGTAATCTATCATTTAGGGGGAGTAGAACATAAATTGCATTTATGTAGGGGGAGCATTAAGATAGGGGGAGTATGCATATCATCATGCTTATCATATACTATAGTTGCACTATCATCTTGCTTATCATATACTATAAACACTATTTTGATTTCTGGCTAAGAGGATTTGTTATTATCAAAAGGGGGAGATTGTTGGACATGTGTGTCACATCCCTTTGTTTGAGAATAACAAATCCCAAATTGTATTTGATCTTGCTTGTCGTGTGTTTATAGTGTGCAGGAACTACATGTGCAATACTCCACAGGTAGAAAGCAGCTGAATTCAAACATCTGGAAGAATGCACTACCGCCAGCGTTAGAGCTATCGCCAGGCGCTAGCTCAGGTTCTGTTCGACGAATTTGCCTGCGTTCGACGAAAACTCCGTTCGACAAAAATTTCGTTCGACGAACTTGAAGCTCCGTTCGACGAAACTTTCGTTCGACGAAAACTTCGTTCGACGAAAACTTCGTTCGACGAAAATTCCGTTCAACAAAATTGTTCCGTTCGACGGAAGTCCGCACCACACGAACGCTACTGCCAGTGCTAGCGCTACCGCCTGGCGCTATCTCAAGATCGTGCACAGCGCCACGCCGCCAACAGTTTCACAACCGCTCCACACGAACGCTACCGCAGGCGCTAGGAGCTACCGCAGGCGCTATCTTCAAGTTCTATAAATTGATGGGCTCTTTCTCATTTTGGCGAATCCATCCCAGAGAGGTTGCAAGTGCTACAATTCTATTGCTGTTATGCTGCCGAAGATGGATCTCCCACTAAAAGCTTAAGGAGAATTCTGGAGGAGGACAACGTCACGCTACATCCGAAGGACGATCGCTTCAACTTCGCTTATGCTACAGCGATGCTTCATCCCCATCTTCAGAGATCTCATATAGGGAGTTTTATTATTGTTATCTTTATTTCATTCCATACTTTTTGTAATCGTTTAGTTAATTCGCCTTGTGTTGGTGACTAGGTCTGGGTAGGACTTAGGGGGAATTCGCCTTATGTTGGCGACTAGTTCTAGGTGATTAGATCTAGGGGGTGCTCGAGGCCATATCCGGGGAAGGATTGGCTAGAGAGGCTTGAGGCCTTATCCGGGGAAGGATAGGCTAAAGCCAACCGGTTTGTGGGGATACAAGTCGGTATAGAAAAGGAAAAGATATTTACATTTGTACGCCTCCGATTTCTAGCGATATTGAAATCAAATTTATGTAAACACCTTTTTCTAAATACAATCATGTCTCTATTTGTGTTTACTTGATTTCTCTCATTTGACATAATCTCTAAATATTGGTTACAAAGTTTTCAATTCTAATTACTTTATCTAAATTGTTTATTTCAATCTCTTTAATCATAAAACAATTTAATACTTATTTCTAAACTTGAAAATTATGATATTCTCTTAATTTAGCTAAATTGTTATTTTGCCTTTCTCCTATTATAAAACAATTTAGTAATTTTCATAACATATTTAAAAATAATTTTTATTCCCTTATTCACCCCCCTCTAAGGGCGCCGTAAGATCCAACAGTGCCATCCACCATGTCACTCCTCGGAGGCCCTCTCAGTACTTGGACTCTCCATATACAAAGTCCATTATAGTGTCTAATGACGACACTCCTCCTGTTACTGGTTCTGGAAATATGTTACTACCCTCGTTTCTCTCATTGCGCTCTGTTCTTCACGTTCTTGGCTCTCATTTTAATCTACTTTCTGTTAGCCATCTCACATATGATCATGATTGTTTAATCACATTTTCCTCTTCCTCCTTTATTGTGCAAGACCGACAGACGCGGTGTATCATTGGTAAAGTGCGACTTTCCAATGGGATTTACATCTTGGATCTCTCTGCTTTCGCTCTCTCCTTCGCTAGCTCCATCGACCGACACTGGCGTCTTGGCCATGCTCCTCTCCCAATTCTCCAGAAGGCTCTTCCCGATTTTTATTTTTCTTCTTTTGATTGTGAATCATGTATCTACGAAAAACACCATCGCTCTGGTTTACCTTCTCGTTGTACTCAGAGTGCTGCTCCTTTTGATTTAGTACATTCTGATATTCGGGGTCCTTATAAAATCACTAGTATATTTGGCTTTCACTGCTTTGTCATGTTTATTGATGATTTTTCACGCATGAATTGGTTATATATAACATGTGATTGTTATGATCTTATATCTATTTTTCGCTCCTTTACTGTAGAAACTCAAACGCAATTTACCTCCACTATCAAAATTCTTCGTATTGATAATGAATGTGAATACGTTGGGCATGCTTTTCAGGAATTCTGCACTTCGTTTGGGATTATCCACCAAACCTAATGTGTGTACACGCCACAACATAATGACATTGCTGAGTGGAAGAACCGTCACCTTCTCGAAGTAGCTCAGTCTCTCCTATTCCATACGCAGGTTCCCACTACCTATTTAAATTTTGCTCTCCACTTCTTGTTATCTCATCAACTACATGCCCTAGTTCGTCCTTCGTTTTTCGACGCCATTCTCTCTCTTATTTCCTAAATGATCTCCCTTCCCCCTGACCCTACAAGTTTTTGGTTGTGTCTGCTTCGTTCATCATATGGGTCCTCCTGTTGACAAGATGGCCCCGCTACATGTTCGTTGGATATTCACGCACCTAGAAGGGATATGTTTGTTACTCTCCCTCCACTCAGAAGCTGATCACATCCACGGATGTAACTTTCCTGGAAAATCAGTCTTTCCATCAATCCGTCTCCACATCAACACCCCCTCCCAATCTCCCGCGACCTTTTGTTCCCACCAATTCTCCTAAACCACCTTTACTACTGATACCTCCACCTTCCTCGACTGCTCTATTTCGTGTCTACTCTCGCTACTATCCTCAATCTGGTGCCCCACGAAAACCTCCGTCTACTACTGACACCCCCATGACTGCTGATTCGAGAATGCCCTCCACCGCTCATCCTGTCTCAAATTATGTCTCCTTGCACCGTGGGATCTTACACATCGTCTCTCCCTCAATGTGCGCAGATTTGCGGTCACTTTGTCTTCTACTTATACTCCCTCTTCTGTGTAGGAAGCTCTTCAGCACTCCGGTTGGCGGGCATCAATAGATGAGGAAATAACCGCGCTCTGGGCCAATCACACGTTGGACCTTGTTCCCCTTCCCCCTAAGCATTCCACGATTAACTATAAGTGAGTCTTCACTGTGAAGCATCATCCTGATGGAATGATCGATCACCTTAAAGCTTGCTTTGTTGCATGCGACTTTACTCAACAACATGACCTTGATTATGAGGAGACCCTCTCTCCTGTTGCCAAGCTCAATACTGTTCGTGTCTTAATTTCCCTTGTTGTCCATCGACAGTGGTCACTGCATCAACTCGACATCAAAAACGTCTTTCTTAACGACGATCTTGTGGAGACTGTGTATATGCAACAACCTCCAGGTTATACAACCACATGGGAGCCCCTAGTATGTCATCTGAAGAAATCTCTATATGACCTCAAATAGTCTTGACGGACGTGGTGTGATAAGTTTATCTGGGTGGTTCATGACTATGGACTCACATAAAATTCGACAGAATTCTCCCTGCTTGTCCGTCGACGTCCATCCGACACCGTTGAAAGAATATAGGTATGCTAACTAATTCACCTAGAGGGGGGGGGGGTGAATAGGTCTTTTGAGTTTTACTTGAAGTTTATGACCTGTTAAAATTAATCTAATCAGAGAGTCAAAGCACCACAGAAAAACACACAAGTGTTTATAGTGGTTCCCCAAGATAGGGTGTCTTTGGGTAGTCCACTTTCCCCCTTCACCCTTCTAACAGTATGTTAGACAGGGCCAACTTCTCCAAACTCGGCTCAAAGAGCTTACAACACAAGTTCCTCAGAACTTCTCAGATCAAGGATGATCCACCTCAGGACAAAGGTCCCTACAACTCAGAGCTATCACCAGCTCCTACCTCAGGCACAACAGCCCTACAAACTCAGAGGAAAATACCTCCTACAGCTCAGACCACCTCCTGGTCCTACCTTAGGCAACAAGCCTTACAACTCAGAGGAAACCACCTCCTACAGCTCAGAACACCTCCTGGTCCTACCTCAGGCAACAAGCCTTACAACTCAGAGCTATCACCAGCTCCTACAAACTCAGGAAAAAAGCCTTACAGAAAAAGATATAATAGAAATATTCTACATCAGAAAAACTCTCCTGTAGATCCTGCACTGTCTGTGCTTTCCTGTAGCTGAAGATTGTTGATAACAGCTACCACTTGACCTTCCTCTTCAATAGAAGGGTGGAAGATCACCTTGCCCCTTCAGGTGGAGGAGCTATCTTCTTCTCTCTGTTTCTTCTTCTCTTTCAGTGAGCAGGAAGAAAGACGAGAGCAGCAGCAACCGTCAATGGCGAATGTAGATTTTGCACGCAATCGGCCGGGGCTTTGAAAAAGCCCTAAAACTTTTTTTTATACTTCTTTTATCTTCAACGACTCTAATTTGATCTCCCAAGAAGTATGGGAGAGATCGGTGGTCCCCTGTAGCTTTTCTACAACTTGCCCTACCCGCAGGTCCCGCCGCCCTACTTATCCGTAGAGAAGGTATGTGTTCGACGAATACACTGATTCTCAACATTTGATGAACTTATCAGCTGAGACACCTTCTTCTCAGCGAATCCGCTGAGACGGCTCCTCGTCTCAGCAGTTCAGCCAAGACATTTCTGCATCAACTTAGGAGAAGATTTCTCCTAACCTTAGGTCTTGATTAACCCTTTCTCTTGAGTCACCTAAGCCTGTTTAACTTACAAAAATGAAGCTTTATCAAATACAATATGTACTTAGTATTGGAAGTGATGCCTCTTCAAATCAAGGGAACATTGAGGGCAATATTCCCAACAATCTCCCCCTATTTGAAGAAGGCAGAACATCCCCAATGCTAAGGTACATAGCCAACAAAAACATATCATGATATGACATGATGGACATATTATTTAAATGTTCTATAATATAATCATGATAACATAGCTAACAACTACATGATACATCATTGTTAGACAGTGACCCTGCCTATGCGACAACAACCATAGGTCGACGCTTTTTGCTCACCGGCGTCGAGCGATGTGTGGTGGTGCCTATGAGACAACAACCATAGGTCGACGCTTTTTGCTCACAGGCGTCGAGCGATGTGTGGTGGCTCGACGCTTGGTCGACGCTTTTAGCTCACAGACGTCGAGTGATGTGTGGTGGCTCGACGCTTGGTCGACCTGGATGAACTCATCTCCTCCCCCTTTTTAGTTTAGAGGGCTAACACTACTTTGGTCTTAGCAACTAGCATTCCATCTCCTATTTGCAACTAGCAAGACCAAATTTGTTCTTAGCATTGGCCATCTCCCCCTTTCTGGGTTCTTCAACCTCTTTCCCATTAGGGAATATGATTCTTCAAACTCTACACTATTCTGACCTACTGAGCATCAGCTATCTCCCCCTCAACTTATAGCCAACTCCCCCTCAATTTGAGCAGGAGCTTGCCCCCCCTAAATTGGAGCACTTGTATTGACCCAGATAAATCCCTTCTGATTAAAAGAAAAACTGGAATTACAGCTTATCCTGATGTTTCAGATCCAGCTGATCACTTTAATCTATTCTACAGTTAACAACTTAGGGAGATTATCTACCCTATCAGTGGATTATACCTATTGAAGGAAGATCAAGGCATATATTAATATATCATAACAACATTTTATGATAGATTTAACAGAAAACAACATAAGCAGTTTAACACAGAATATATATATGTTCAGGAATGAATTCATTCTAATTTCAACATGCCTAAGTCAATTTTAAAAGAATTAAACTTAGCCTCATCCAGTGGCTTAGTGAAGATATCAGCTACTTGATTGTCTGCAGGGACATATTCAAGTTTGATATCTTCACACTCTACATGCTCTCTAATAAAATGATACCTAATTTCTATGTGCTTGGTCCTGCTATGGGAGACAGGATTTTTAGCAATAGAAATTGCACTGGATGAGTCACACAGTAGGGGAGATTGTCTTACCTTGATGTTGTAATCTTCCAACTGATGTTGTATCCACAGAATTTGAGGATAACATCTACCTGCTGCAATGTACTCTGACTCAGCTGTGGACATTACCACACTGGTTTGCTTTTTGCTGCTCCATGAGACCAGCCTCCTCCCTAGGAATTGATAGGCGCCACTTGTGCTTTTCCTGTCCTCTTTGCATCCTGCAAAATCTGCATCTGAATAGCCTATTAGTTCAAAATCATTGTTCCTAGGGTACCAAAGGCCAAGATTCAGGCTTCCCTTGAGGTATCTCAAGATCCTCTTCACAGAGGTGTAGTGAGATTCCTTAGGACAGGTCTGATACCTAGCACAAACACATGTAGAATACATAATGTCTGGCCTACTAGCAGTCAAGTACAACAAGGATCCAATGATACACCTGTACATGGATTCATCAAAGGCCTTCCCCTTTTCATCCTTGTCTAATGAAACATTAGATCCCATGGGTGTTCTCATGGTGGAGGCAGACTCCATCCCAAATTTCTTGATGAGCTCCTTAGTGTACTTTGTCTGGGAGATAAAAATTCTATCATCAGACTGTTTCACCTGGAGCCCAAGGAAATATTTGAGCTCACCCATACTACTCATCTCAAACTCCCCTGCATTAGATTAGCAAATCTCTTGCAGAGGTTGTCATCAGTAGACCCAAAAATTATGTCATCAACATAAATTTGGACTAAAAGACACTTGCCCCTTGTTTCCCTAAGAAATAATGTGCTATCAATCTTTCCCCTCATGAACTTATTCTTGAGGAGAAAGTTGGACAAAGTCTCATACCAAGCTCTTGGAGCTTGCTTAAGACCATACAGGGATTTCCTAAGAAAATAGACATGAGATTTAAGAGTAGGATGTACAAAACCTGATGGCTGCTCTACATATACTTCCTCTTTTAGATTTCCATTCAGGAATGCTGATTTGACATCCATCTGGTAGACTTTGAAACCCTTGTGAGCATGATATGCTAGGAATAGTCTTATGTCCTCCAACCTTGCAACTGGGGCAAAGGTTTGGTCAAAGTATATTCTTTTCTCTTGCCTATATCCTTTTGCAACCAGCCTTGCTTTGTTTTTGATGATTGTCCCATTCTCATCTAACTTATTTCTGAATATCCATTTGGTGCCAATGATGTTGTGTCCTTCTGGTCTTGGCACCAACTTCCATACTTTGCATCTTTTGAATTGCAAAAGCTCTTCCTGCATAGCCTGAATCCAGAATGGATCCAAGTTGGCCTCTTCAAACCTTTTAGGCTCTACTTGTGACAAAAAACTGAGGAACAAGGCCTCATTGTGAGCCCTGCTCCTAGTTGTCACACCTTGCTGAACATTCCCTATTATCTGCTCTATGGGATGATCCCTTAGATGTCTGGTAGCTGCAGTCATTCCGTTCTCAGCTTGCTGTGCTGTTTCTGCAGGTTCAACAGCTTCTTCATCAAGGTTAACTTCTTCCTCTTCTGGGTTGGCAGCATCAGAATTTATTTTGCTGCAGATGGGAGTGTCTTGTATAGACATCCTTTCCAATTCCTATTCATTTCCTGTCAAAACAGAAGATCTAGACCAACCTTTATATATTATGCTGGTCTCATCAAAAACTACATGCATAGACTCCTCTACAACATGAGTTTTCTTGTTGTATACTCTATAAGCTCTACTATGAGAGCTATAGCCAACAAGAACACCTACATTGCATTTCTCTGCAAACTTTGTTAATTGAGATTTTCCATTATTTAGAATGTAGCATTTGGAACCAAAGATCCTACAATATGAAATTGTAGGTTGTTTGCCTTTCAAAATTTCATAGGGGGTTTTCCCATGAACCTTATTGATAGAAGCTCTATTGAGAACATGACAAGCTGTATTGACTGCCTCAGCCCAGAAATATTCTGGGAGTGAGGAGTCACTAAGTAGTGTTCTCCCAGCTTCTGTCAAGGTCCTATTCCTCCTCTCAGCCACACCATTTTGTTGTGGAGTCCTTGGGGAGAACTCTTGGGTGATACCAAATTCTTGACAAAATCTTATCATTGCATCAGATTGAAATTCTGTGCCATGGTCAGTTCTAGTCCTGACCACAACACATTGTAGATCATTCTGAATTGCCTTGACATGATTGATAAAGAAATTTAAAGTATCAGATTTCTTCTTAAGGAAGAATACCCATGTATATTTTGAGTGATCATCAACAATCACCAAAGTATACAATTTCCCACCTAGGCTCTGAATTGGCAAAGGACCAAACAAGTCCATATGCAAGAGATATAGACATCTTTCAGTGTCTTTGGAGCCAATACTTTTAAAGGTGGCCCTAGTTTGCTTACCCATTTGGCAAACATGACAGGGACCATCTTTAATACATTTTAAGTTTGGACTATTCCTAAAAAGATTTGTAGAGAAAAGTCTATACATTGTTTTGTAGTTAATATGAGCAAGTCTCTTGTGCCATTGAACACAAAGAGACTCATTCTCATTAGCTACAAGACACACAGAAGTAAAATAATTACTGCAAATGAAATCTAAGCAATAAACATTTTCACTCCTATTGCCTGAGAGAATAGTCTCTAAGTCATTTGACTTTTTTATCAAGCACTTGTCATTGTGGAATTCAATGACATAGCCTAAGTCACATAGTTGACTTATGCTTACTAGGTTGTGTTGCAACCCTTCAACATAAGCTACCCTTGTGATTGTAACTATGCCATTGGAGATCATACCATAGCCTTTGGTGACTCCTGTTTCACCTCCCCCAAATATAACTTTGGGTCCATTCTTCACAGGCTTGTAATCTTGTAGAAGACTCCTAGTTCCTGTCATGTGCCTTGAGCACCCACTGTCCAAGTACCATATTTGGTTGAGACTGGTACTTGAACTACCCTGCAAAGAAATGTTTAGTTATCCTTAGGATCCCAAAAAGCTTTGGGTCCTAGGTGCCTGTTAGTTTGATGAGATACTCTCACACTAGCTACACTCCTTGCAGGAAAGCTCTTCTTTGCATTAGGTACATTGGGGTTGTACCAACAATCTATGGCAAAGTGTCCCACCTTGCCACAACACCAACAATCATGAATATTGTATCTCCTTTTCTGAACATTTTTCTGAATTGGTACAGCACTGTGCCCATGTTCAGCAGAGGAGACTGCAACATTCTTCCTGTCTCTTTCAGCAATAATCTGACTGAAGGTTAATCTGTGGACAGTCTTGCTGCTCTTTGTCCTGAGAGCCTCAGCTTACTTTGGCTTGGCAGCCATACAACATCTGATGGAATCAGACACTGGGCAGCAGGCCTTGTTAACAGATTTGACAGCAGTCTTGCTTTTTGCTGAAGCTAATTTGGAAGTGCTTGCTTCCTTATTCTTGATTGGAGGTGCTGAGACACCAAACACAAATGGTCCAGATTGGGCCATTTGTATTTCCTCATGGGGAGCTTTCAATGCACTCAATCCCATGCCCTTTCTATCACTATGGGAAGGAGTATTTTCCTTCCTATAGGATCTCCCATTCTTCTAGTGACTATAAATGCTTTCATGGTCATACCTGTTGGATGGAAGTAGCACCTTTTGAAAGGTGGTTTGAGGCTTAGCCTTCTTCTTTCTCTTTACTCCACTCCCTTCTCCTACTTCCATCTTGTTGAATCCAAGTCCTCTCCTATTGGTTTGAGAGGAGAAGGTGTCAATAAGGGGAAGCACAGATTTGGGCTTGGAGAATTGAGCCACCAGGCTCTTCTCTTTCACCAGCTTCTCCTCAAGGTCCTTGATGACCTTGTTCTTCAGGGAAATAGTGCTCAATTGAACACTTGTCATACCCTTTAAATGACTTATTTGTCTACTCATCTGGGCCACCAGGGAGGTAGGTCCAGTGTAGTCACTTTCAGTCTTCTTGAGGGAGGCAATTTCCTGGGCTTGCCTCTTGGCAAGCTTCTTGCTCTCTTTTAGAGCAACCACAAGAGCATCATACTTGTCAATCAATTGATTGACATCTACCTCAGCTTCTGAAACACTTCCATCATGTGATGGCTGAGCTTCAGATTCTGGACATGCACCAAGATCAGAAAAAGAAGTGGAATGGATTGATACCTAATCATTGTCATAATAGTTCTGACAGTCTTCCTCATCAGTGAAGGCCATAAGGCCTATCTGAACACATTCTTCTTCATCCTCCTCTTCATCACTATCAGAGTGTGAAAGAGGGGCCCTGATTCCTATCCTAACAGCAGGATAGTCTTCATCCTCCTGAGCAGCAAACAGCCCAATGTAGGCTTTCTCTTCTTCATCTGAATTTGAAGATGAAGATTCAGATTCACTCCAGCTCTTGCTTTTCTTGGCTAGAAAGGATTTTTCTCCATTCCTCTCCTTCTTGTGATGAGGCTTCTTTTCACCTCTCTCTTTCCTTTTGCCTGGGCAGTCTGCAATGACATGCCCAGGCTTGCTGCAGCAATAGCAAACAATGTTATCTGGAGCATGTTTACTAGTTTTAGAATCATACATGTCCCCTTTGGGGTGCTGCCTTTCAGATCTAGAGTGATCCTTCTTGGAGTGTGATGAGGAGGAGGGCTTGCTCTTCCAATGATTCCTCCTCATCATCTTCTTGAACTACCTAGAGAAGGCAGCAAATTCTTCATCAGAAGAAGTGCAGTCTGGAGAGCAGCTCTCAGACTTCTCAGATTCAGCAATCCTTCTTGGAGGTGACTGCAACCTGCTCTTGCTCTTCTTTGAGTTGTCAGCTTTGAGAGCAATAGTTCTCTCCTTTGTGTGATCCTTGGAGTAAATATCCTCCTCCTTTCTTGCAGTCAATTGCATCTCATATGAGAGCAATTTCCCAAACAGTGTGTGAGTGGGGGTTTCTCCAAGTCTTGCCCCTTCCCTGATTGCACAGATTTTTGTGTCCCAATCCCTAGTTAGAGATCTAAGGAACTTGTCATTCAGCTCATAATCAGTGAATTCCCTCTCATAGGCTCTTAGTTCATTTACTATCCTAAAGAACCTCTCTTTGCACAGGGATATGCTTTCCTGGGGCAACTGCCTGAAAGCTTCATATTCTTGGTTAAGGAGTGATTTTCTATCATCCCTTACTTCAGCTGTCCCTTCTATGTATACAACCAATGTGTCCCACATTTCCTTGGCAGTTGTGCAGTGTACCAAGTTCTGAAATGTGGTGTCATCAATTGCATTAACAATTATATTCTGGGCCCTTTTGTCCATGGTGTATAAAGCCATTTCATCATTGGACAGATCAGCAAGTACCTTGAGTACTTTTCTAGTAGGGTCAATAATGGAGGCTTTCTCAAAGGTATAAGGTCCATTCTTGACTGTTACATATATCCTTGGGTCTGAGGCTTCCATGAACAGCCTCACCCTTTGCTTCCATATTCCAAAGTTTTCTTTGGAGCATATGGGCAACTTCATTGACCCCAACTCCTTCTTCACTCCACTGGAGGCCATCTGATTTGAATCAGCAATACCTAATTAGGAACTGGTCAGACTGTTAAGTCCTTCTTGACCAACCTCCCTCTGATACCACTTGAAAGAATATAGGTATGCTAACTAATTCACCTAGAGGGGGGTGGGGGGGGGGGGGGGGGGTGAATAGGTCTTCTGAGTTTTACTTGAAGTTTATGGCCTGTTAAAATTAATCTAATCAGAAAGTCAAAGCACCACAGAAAAACACACAAGTGTTTATAGTGGTTCCCCAAGACAGGGTGTCTATGGGTAGTCCACTTTCCCCCTTCACCCTTCTAACAGTATGTTAGACAGGGCCAACGTCTCCAAACTCGGCTCAAAGAGCTTACACCACAAGTTCCTCAGAACTTCTCAGATCAAGGATGATCCTACCTCAGGACAAAGGTCCCTACAACTCAGGGCTATCACCAGCTCCTACCTCAGGCACAACAACCCTACAAACTCAGAGGAAAATACCTCCTACAGCTCAGACCACCTCCTGGTCCTACCTCAGGCAACGATCCTTACAACTCAGAGGAAACCACCTCCTACAGCTCAGACCACCTCCTGGTCCTACCTCAGGCAACAAGCCTTACAACTCAGAGCTATCACCAGCTCCTACAAACTCAGGCAAAAAGCCTTACAGAAAAAGATATAATAGAAATATTCTACAGCAGAAAAACTCTCATGTAGATCCTGCACTGTCTGTGCTTTCCTGTAGCTGAAGATTGTTGATAACAGCTACCACTTGACCTTCCTCTTCAATAGAAGGGTGGAAGATCACCTTGCCCCTTCAGGTGGAGGAGCTATCTTCTTCTCTATGTTTCTTCTTCTCTTTCAGTGAGCAGGAAGAAAGGAAGAAAGACGAGAGCAGCAACAGCCATCAATGACGAATGTAGATTTTGCACGCAATCGGCCGGGGCTTTGAAAAAGCCCTAACACTTTCTTTTATACTTCTTTTATCTTCAACGGCTCTAATTTGATCTCCCAAGAAGTATGGGAGAGATCGGTGGTCCCCTGTAGCTTTTCTGCAACTTGCCCTAGCCGCAGGTTCCGCCGCCCTACTTATCCATAGAGAAGGTCTGCGTTTGACGAACCCGCTTCACTCTGCGTTCGACGAACCCGCTGCATCCTGCGTTCGACGAACTTGCCAAGCTCTATGTTCAACGACCAGCCTTGTCTCTGCGTTCGACGATCTGCCTTGTCTCTGCGTTCGACGAACAATACTCTGCGTTTAACTATCGGCCTTGTCTCTGCGTTCGACGATCTGCCTTGTCTCTGCGTTTGACGAACGGCACTCTGCGTTCGACGAACAGGCTATTGTCAGCATTTTCTTCTATCTTGTCTCAGCGGTCGACGAACTTTGTCCTGCGTTCGACGAACGGCTCTCTGCGTTCGACGAACACGCCCTTTGTGCCTTCTCAGCGGCTCCTTCTCTGGTCTCGTCTCAGCGGTCGACGAACTGAGTCCTGAGTTCGACGAATACGCTGATTCTCAGCGTTTGATGAACTTATTAGCTTAGACACCTTCTTCTCAGTGGATCCGCTGAGACGGCTCCTCGTCTCAGCGGTTCAGCCAAGACATTTCTGCATCAACTTAGGAGAAGATTTCTCCTAACCTTAGGTCTTGATTAACCCTTTCTCTTGAGTCACCTAAGTCTGTTTAACTTACAAAAACAAAGCTTTATCAAATACATTATGTACTTAGTATTGGAAGTGATGCCTCTTCAAATCAAGGGAACATTGAGGGCAATATTCCCAACAACCGTGATTCTTCTGGTCTATGTTGATGATATTCTTGTCATAGGTAATTATCTTCCTGGTATTACTCAAATTAAGAAACACATAACCTCTTAATTCCAAATTAAAGATCCGGGCTGCCTCTAATGTAAGACCCCCCCTCCGGGAATTGGACACGACCAAGGGGGGTCTTATGCCTTGAACAACCGCCTTGCGGTAGTGTCAGAACTCGGGCTAACCTCCGCTATAAGACGCCTATCCTGCCGGTTATTTTTAAATATCGCATGCTAACCCATCAATAAATTAAAAATAAGAGTCCAAGATCCACAACAAGTATATGGGTCCACAAAATATACAAAACAAACATGAAGCGACAAGAGTTCTTGAATATATCAGAGTACAAATGTAAAGAGAGAGACTACATCAAGAACTCTCAAAATCTCACATCGGTAACAAAAGGAAGTGACAGTAAAGGCTGCGCCGTGGTATCAGGTCTTGTCTCCCTGACCTGGCTATCCTCCTGCGTGGTGCGTTGATGTTGTTACTCCTGCTGGGTGTGCTCCTAAAATGATGTGGTACGATGACCGTTAGTCAAAAAGACTAAGTGACTTCCCCTCCCCTCCCCCGATGACTCTTAGGCACCGGGTGGAAGGAGGGAGTATGAAAGCTATAATATAATCAGTATGTAAAGTAAAGCATGTGACCTATTAGACTTCATAATCTAGCAGTTGATATAAGAACAGTGTAATAATGGTACCGACATATAATAAAGAGCACATCTAAGCTGAGTAATAATGAGCAAAAATGAACTTAACTTATAAAAATGCCCATACAAATTTATAAGTTAAGGATCTGGTACAATGAATAATAACTCAACACATAAAAGTGTCCATACAAATTTCTATGATGAGGGTCTTTGTGCGATGCAATGTATGAATGCATGATGACTCACCATGATTTACTCACGCACTCTGATATGAATGCATGATGACTCACCATGATTTACTCACACACTCTGATATGCTATGTTGACATAGACCTTTAGCTCCCACTTTTTGATGGTAGCTAACCTCTCAGACGCCTCTCATCGTGGTCAGGCGAAGACAATGAAGCGGACTTCTCCACTACATGGCGGGTATGCACACTATCAGACCTAGGCCTATGTACGCCTCGACGCTAAGAACCAAAATCGCGGAGAACCTACGTACTTGTTTGTTAATCCATCTGAGTCTTAATAGCACAAGGAAGGGGTCCTTGGGAAGAAAACACCAAAGAGCACAGCCCAACCGACCTAGAGTCAATCTGTCAGCTTCCGGCGGTGTGATGACCGGTAAGCCCGTAGACTCGCCATATGTAATCCTATTACCCAGGATCAATATGCAATAATGTATACCAATGCACTCATGTGATTCTCATGAATAAGCTCATGTTAACCAGCACCCAAGGACTTCCAACGAAGTCCTTTATACTATAAGTACTACACCAAGTGTAAACCGGTGCTGACTAGCACCCTAAGGACTACCAACTGAGACCTTACCATTACACACTAGGATATAATCATACCCCTTTAAACTATACCAAGCCATCACTGCTACCGGTACCAAGTCAACATCACTTTAGTGCAGTGGAATGTGTAAGTCATGGGAATAGCTCCTCGTGATCGTATATGACTACTTGTGTGTCTAGTGAAGTAATTGGTACACTAATATGATTTGCCCCAATATTTTGATCAGCCATTTCCACATCGTATTAGCTTCATAATAATAACATTGAACATAATTGAAATCAAATATTATTCAATTCCTCACTTTGCCTATTGTATCCATCGCATATTCATTCTCCTAGAGCGTCATTGATCAAGTTGTTAATTAAGTGATTATTTCAAATCCAAATCCATTAAGATTTATACCAAAAGTCATAATTAGCATTTTGTGCATGTCAACAAAATTTCAGCCCCATCGAAAAATCTAATAATTATTTACAGCTCATTAAATTTAAATGACATAATTAACAAAACTGTAACAAATGTACATCCAAACATTCTGAAACTTAATATGGGTGTATACAATGTCATCAAGTATATATATGCCCAATTTCATAAGCATCTGATCAGTATTCTTAGAATAATACACAAAATATGAGACCACTGAAGTTTGCGTCATAGTTTACTAAAAATAAATTTAACGGAGCTACACTCCACTGAAAATATTGTGTCACCTTATTCTGGAAAGGTTTTTCCAAGGGCTACAACTTTCATGTTGAGCCTAAGATCCAGATCTAAGTGTAATATACCTAAACATCGACTTGAACCTGGCTAAGTAAGTAAAATAGGTTCTGATTGGTCTGCAGATATCAGATCTGCACAAATCTTGAAGTAGATCTAAGGGAGGTTGTTCATATTCTTCCTCCAGCCGACTAATAGCATTGGAACCAAGAATTCGATTCACGGAGTTTGGACCCCACAAAGGGTGTTGCCCGCCCTTACTTCTATTGAACGAGAACTAACAAACTGGGCACTCGACACTGAAGGCACTCGCGAGATCACTAGACCTCCTAAACAGACCCCTGAGCCGCATCGAGGAGGTCCCGCCATTAACCCAAAAGATCTAAGGATCTTCCCCTCCCAAATTAAAACTGAGCTCTGCACCTCAGAGAAGCAGAGAGCCAAAGAAGAAGCTCTCTCTAGAAATCGAAAAATCGGGTCTCCTTTAAAGTGCATATGGGGGTCTATTTATAGGATTCTGAAAACGGTCTGCGTATAGCGGCCTCCGCCTTTTGGTTTCTCCTAACTGCAACCCAAAATGATATGCAGATAGCAAAAACATTCTATTAGGGATTACTAGAGGCAGACCACAAAAACCAGAGGCCAGTGCTCCCACTTGGGGCACTCGCCAAGGGAGTCGAAGGTGCCTATCAGCTGGGCACTCACACTTGATCGCCCTTGCAGATCGTGGTTAGATATTCTCTCAGGATGCCCGGTCCTCGCCTCCTTTCCTAAGATCGCGAGTCCAATATGAGTTGTCGGGCTCATCCCATAGGCCAAACACGTCGGTCGATTGCTATACTTTTCAGGGGGCCACACTCACCTCCCACTAGTCGCACTTGTCGATGTACTTGGGCTATACTCAACAAATACAGGATTGTACACAATCCCCGCTCTTTGCGATTCCTCATTGGGCTCAGAAAGAAGAGTCCAACCCCTATTTTGGTGAGTCCGAGCTCTTCTTAAAGAATCTTTTGGTGGCCCCCACCGACCGACTATAAATGGCATGGGGTGGAGCCAAACTTTTTTCACAGGAGTTTTCTTCTCTCTTTTTCTCCCTTCCTGTCGACAGCCTTTCACGAGCCACTACTCATTGCCTCGTCTTCAGATCTTTCGGCCCTCCTCGCTGCCCAAAGGAAGAAATCCAGCGGGGGCGTGGCTACGTTGATGGCTCTGGTCAGGGAGCACTCGCCCCGCTCCAAAAAATAGGGAGGGCAATCTGGTACCAAGAAAAACTGCCCGAGTCGACCGAGGCCACCGTTCCCACACTTGAGGACCGGATTCTATCCCCGCTTGGTGGGGGCCAAGATGCCGTCCATCAGGTTTCAGTCCTCACCTTTTGGTGGCATTTTTCTTATTTTCAGAAAAGCTAATGAGCGAGAAAATCAATCCTTTGTAGCTCACGAGACTGCTGAGCGAAGCGGGGCCAATGTCCCCATAGACCTGGGCACTTGCCCATGGATCTCCTGTATGTATTTCTCTATCCCTGGCATTGCGAGTGGCTTATCATATATGCTTAACCTTTTGACTTTCGCAGTCCCCTCTCACTCCACGGTCCCTGAGATCCGTTTGCCGGTAACTCCACTGGTGATGCATACGCCGAGGAGACTGTCACCCTCGGGTCCTCCCGCGGAGACGACATCCACTACTCTCGCCCTAGTGGTGACATACTTTCCTGGTGCTGAGCACCCGACTCGCTCCTCCGGGCAGGTTCCCTTGGGGCCGGGGGATGGAAAGCCCCTGATCACTGTCTCCCACACTGTTTCGGGTGGGCGACCCACCCCCTTTTCAGGATGGAAGAGCCCTAGTCGCTCGCCTCCTCGCTGAGCCTTGAGCGCCAGGGTCTCGCGTGGTAAGTTTTCTACGATAAGGTTAACTATTTACCTTGATTGATTCTGATTGTCTTATGACAGGTCTAAGTCCTCTAGCGTTTGGCGAGTCCAGTCATTCGAGTGGACATCCCCCGTCGCCTCGCAACCAAATTCGTGAGCTTCTTGGTCAGCCTGCCACTATGGTGGAGTTGACGGATCACGTCGCCACCATCCTTGAGAGGCACGAGCGCCTCTTGGTCGCCATAAATGAAGATAGGCTCGTGGAGGAATCTGACCCGTTCCCTCGCATTACATGCCTGGAGGATCGAATCCACGTGCTTGAAGGAAGGGTCGCCCGGCTGTCCAGGGAGCTTCAAAGCTGCAGGACCGACACGACAGAGCTGGAGGAAAAAATGGTTCGAGTGGAGGAGTTGATATTACTCGCTCATCAAGAGCTCACGTGATTGCGCTCACGCGCTGCGGGGTCATAGGCCTCACATGCGAGGTCGCGGGCAGTGGAAGTGGCTTCCTCTCTGAAGTAGTTCCTGCGCCTCCCTTCTATCTTTTTATTGCACGCGCATATATTCTAAAGACGTTAATAAATGTGCTATTTTCGGACTACTTTCTTTCTCGAATGCAGTATATGTGTTTTCTTCTTTATTGCACTAACATGTTCTTGATAATCATTTCATTCACGTCTACTAGGCGATTCTCTCTTAATTTCTCAGCACTCGCCTATTTAGTAGCATGCTTCTCGCTTATTTATCGATACGGTCTACTCGCCGAGTGGATTTGCAACGAGGCGATGTGGGTGAATGGAAAGGTCACTGGTGACGTGACGTGTGTACAACCCCGTATTCGCCGAGTGGGTCCCCGGGGCCTAAGATGACTTTAGGCCCAACAGTTTTTAGCTTTGCCCCAGGCAAGAAGAAGGGGGCGAGCGGTGGAGACGGGGGCCTCCCACCCGCCCCGCCCCAGCAGGGGCGAGCCCAGGAGGGGGCGACCTTCCGGCTCTCCCCACCCTAGCAGGGGGCGAGCCCAGGAGGGGGCGAGCCCAGGAGGGGGCGAGCCCAGGAGGGGGCGACCTCCCGGCTCGCCCCGCCCCAGCAGGGGGCGACCTCCCGGCTCGCCCCGCCCCAGTAGGGGGCGAGCCCAGGAGGGGGGCGACCTCCTGGCTCGCCCCGCCTAAGCAGGGGGCGAGCCCAGGAGGGGGCGACCTCCCGGCTCGCCCCGCCCCAGCAGGGGGCGAGCCCAGGAGGGGGGGGGGGGGGGACCTCCCGGCTCGCCCCGCTCCAGCAGGGGGCGAGCCTAGGAGGGGGTGACCTCCCAGCTCGCCCCGCCCCAGCAGGGCGCGAGCCCAGGAGGGGGTCGACCTCCCGGCTCGCCCCGCCCCAGCAGGGGGCGAGCCCAGGAGGGGGGCGACCTCCCAGCTCGCCCCGCCCCAGCAGGGGGCGAGCCCAGGAGGGGGGCGACCTCCTGGCTCGCCCCGCCCCAGGAGGGGGCGAGCCCAGGAGGGGGGCGACCTCCTGGCTCGCCCCGCCCCAGGAGGGGGCGAGCCCAGGAGGGGGGCGAGCAAGGGAGGAGGTCAACCCCCTCTCGCCCGACCCCGGGAAGGTGTTCTGGACTGCGTTTAGTGCCTCGGAACAGCGGGATTTGGCTGTTCGTAGGCCAAATCTGGGGGTATTTTCGTAATCCCGTAGGCCAGAATCTGGCTATTTGTAGACCCGGTTACAAAAACTATAAATAGGACCAAGGGGGCACCATTTGGAAGTTTTTCTCTTGAGCTCTCTCTTTTGGCCTCCTCTCCCCCTAAGTTCCTTTCTTGGGTGGAGAGAGCCTCCAAAGGTG
This sequence comes from Dactylorhiza incarnata, assembly GCA_033032865.1. NCBI lineage: Eukaryota > Viridiplantae > Streptophyta > Magnoliopsida > Asparagales > Orchidaceae > Dactylorhiza > Dactylorhiza incarnata. The sequence goes on from JAWHQI010000003.1 coordinate 8,206,368, forward strand.
CCCAAGATTAGCACTGGCTTGGGAGGGGAAGCGCTCTAAGATCTTTCGGGTGTGTGGTTGGACCTCCTCGCTAAGCCCTTGGCCTTGTTCCTAGGTCCTTAGCCTCTTAGCCTAGAGCTCTCCCTTGGAAGTAGTAAGTGTTGGTGACCCCTCAACCTGTTGAGGGCCCAAACTCCTCGAGAGACCAATTTATTGGTTTCAACATTATGGTGCGGTGAGCGTGGAGAGTGACCAACGCAAGAAACTCTAAAGCTGAGCTCCATGGCTAGAGGTGGAGGAGGATCCGACCCAGGCCGCTCGCAGCCCCCGGTGGCTGGAGTGACATTGGAGATGTTTGAAAATTTCAAGCGGGAGGTCCTGCAGACCTTACAGGTAGCTCTGACCATGATAGGTGAAGGCATGAGAGGAGGTGGTCCGGAGGTGCCACCTCAACAGGTGGGCGAGGGCACTCCCGACCAGCGATCCATGAAGGTGGTACCAGTGGGGAGGAGTGGGGAGGCATTCGGCCCCCACTCATCCGGTCCCCTAGGAGGGGGCAAGTGGGGAGGTGCCATGCCCCCCACTCGTCCAGCCCCAAGGGGGCGAGTGGGGAGGTGCCATGCCCCCAGTCGCCCAGCCCCAAGGGGGCGAGTGGGGAGGTGCCATGCCCCCACTCGCCCAGCCCCAAGGGGGCAAGTGGGGAGGTGTCATGCCCCCACTCGCCCAGCCCCAAGGGGGCGAGTGGGGAGGTTCCATGACCCCACTCGCCCAGCCCCAAGGGGGCGAGTGGATAGGTGCCATGCCCCCACTCGCCCAGCCCCAAGGGGGCGAGTGGGGAGGTGCCATGCCCCCACTCGCCCATCCCCAAGGAGGCGAGTGGGGAGGTGCCTTTCCCCCACTCGCCCAGCCCCAAAGGTGGGCGAGTGGGGAGGCATCCGACCCCCATTCGCCCCACCCCAGAAGAGGTCAAGCAGACGCGGGTGGACGATCCTGAGGGAGTGTGGAGGATCCAGAAAGGAAGTTTGACCAAGGAAAGGGTAACCATCAGGGGGAGAGGTCCGACCCCCCAGGGTGGAGGCAGGGACCGAAGGCACCCCCTCCACCACCTCAGCAAACCATGGTGGTTGGCTGGGGGAGGAGGAGGAGAGCCAGGAAAGCAAAGAGAAGAGGAAGAGGAAGGAATAGGGTGGTGTTACCCTACTGTGACTTCCACGAGGAGGAAGATCACGCGACGCCCACCTACCCTGAGTTTTTGGAAAGGAGGGAGGCAAGGAGTTCGATGCCTAGGAGTAGGAAACCAAGTCCTGGTCTCCATACTTAGTTTTTTTTGTTAAGCCCATGTAGTACTATAATTTACTTTCATGCTTAGTTTTTCTTGCATATAATGTAATAACTAACGTGATGAAAAGTTTTCAGGGTACTTAGCCTCGATGCTGGCCCGCTGACCAGGCTCCCACCAAGCTGGCAGGGCCAGGGACCGCTCGAGGGCCGGAGGTTTCATGCTGGAATGCCCCAGATCGATTCCGCTGTCGGGCTCTCATAGACGGTGGGTCAGGTTGATCTCCTGAGAGGCTGGCAAGTGGCAAGTTCTTTGGTGCTAGAGTGCCCCAGATCGATTCCGCCGCCGGACTCTCATAGACGGTGGGTCAGGTTGATCTCTGAAGAGGCTGGCAATTGACAAGTTCTTTGGTGCTGGAGTGCCCCAGATCGATTCCGCTGCCGGGCTCTCATAGACAGTGGGTCAGGTTGATCTCTGGAGAGGCTGGCAAGTGGCAAGTTCTTTGGTGCTGGAGTGCCTCAGATCGATTCCGCTGCCAGGCTCTCACAGACGGTGAGTCAGGTTGATCTCTGGAGAGGGCGGCAAGTGGCAAGTTCTTTGGCGCTGGAGTGCCCCAGATCGATTCCGCTGCTGGGCTCTCATAGACGGTGGGTTGGGTTGATCTCTAGAGAGGCTGGCAAGTGGCAAGTTCTTTGGTGTTGGAGTTCCCCAGATCGATTCCATTGCCGGGCTCTCATAGACGGTGGGTCAGTTTGATCTCTGGAGAGGCTGTCAAGTGGCAAGTTCTTTGGTGCTGGAGTGACCCAGATCGATTCCGCTGCCGGGCTCTCATAGACGGTTGGTCAGGTTGATCTCTGGAGAGGCTGGCAAGTGGCAAGTTCTTTGGTGCTGGAGTGCCCCAGATCGATTCCGCTGTCGGGCTCTCATAGACGGTGGGTCAGGTTGATCTCTGGAGAGGCTGGCAAGTGGCAAGTTCTTTGGTGCTAGAGTGCCCCAGATCGATTCCACTGCCGGGCTCTCATAGACGGTGGGTCAGGTTGATCTCTGGAGAGACTAGCAAGTGGCAAGTTCTTTGGTGCTGGAATGCCCCGATGCTGGCCCGCTGAACAGGCTCCCACCTAGCTGGCAGGGTCTGGAACCGCTCGGTGGCCGAAGGTTTTCAAAGTGTTTTTCCCCCAAGGTGGCTCTGCTAGCCGGGCTCTCGCTAGCCGGCGAGGTGGGGAGGCCACCAGGGGAGGCTAAGTGTTTTCCCCCGCGGTGGCTCCGCTAGCCGGGCTCTCGCTAGCCGGCGAGGTGGGGAAGCCACCTGGGGAGGCTAAGTGTTTTTCCCCCGAGGTGGCTCCGCTAGCCGGGCTCTCGCTAGCCAGTGAGGTGGGGAGGCCACCCGGGGAGGCTAAGTGTTTTCCCCCGAGGTGGCTCCGCTAGCCGGGCTCTCGCTAGCCAGTGAGGTGGGGAGGCCATCTGGGGAGGCTAAGTGTTTTTCCCCGAGGTGGCTCCACTAGCCGGGCTCTCGCTAGCCGGCTAGGTGGGGAGGCCTCCCGGGGAGTCTAAGTGTTTCCCCCCGAGGTGGCTCCGCTAGCCGGGCTCTCGCTAGCCGGCGAGGTGGGGAGGCCACCCGGGGAGGCTAAGTGTTTTCCCCAGAGGTGGCTCCGCTAGCCGGGCTCTCGCTAGCCGGCGAGGTGGGGAGGCCACCCGGGCTCTCGCTAGCCGGCGAGGTGGGGAGGCCACCCGGGGAGGCTAAGTGTTTTTCCCCCAGGTGGCTCCGCTAGCTAGGCTCTCGCTAGCCGGCAAGGTGGGGAGGCCACCCGGTGAGGCTAAGTGTTTCCCCCCGAGGTGGCTCCGCTAGTCGGGCTCACGCTAGCCGGCGAGGTGGGGAGGCCACCTGGGGAGGCTAAGTGTTTTCACCTGAGGTGGCTCCGCTAGCCGGGCTCTCGCTAGTCGGCGAGGTGGGGAGGCCACCCGGGGAGGCTAAGTGTTTTCCCCCGAGGTGGCTCCGCTAGCCGAGCTCTCGCTAGCCGGCGAGGTGGGGAGGTCACCCTGGGAGGCTAAGTGTTTTCCCTCTAGGTGGCTCCGCTAGTCGGGCTCTCGCTAGCCGGCGCGGTGGGGAGGCCACCCGGGGAGGCTAAGTATTTTTCCCCGAGGTGGCTCCGCTAGCCGGGCTCTCGCTAGCCGGCTAAGTGGGGAGGCCTCACGGGGAGGCTAAGTGTTTTTCCCCCCGAGGTGGCTCCGCAAGCCGTGCTCTCGCTAGCCGGCGAGGCGGGGAGGCCACCCAGGGAGGCTAAGTGTTTCCCCCGAGGTGGCTCTGCTAGACGGGCTCTCGCTAGCCAGCGAGGTGGGGAGGCCACCCGGGGAGGCTAAGTGTTTTCCCCCGAGGTGGCTCCACTAGCCGGCGAGGTGGGGAGGCCACCCGGGGAGGCTAAGTGTTTCCCCCCGAAGTGGCTCTGCTAGCCAGTCTCTCGCTAGCCGGCGAGGTGGGGAGGCCACCCAGGGAGGCTAAGTGATTTCCCCCAAGCTGGCTCCGCTAGCCGAGCTTTCGCTAGCCGGCGAGGTGGGGAGGCCACCCAGGGAGGCTAAGTGTTTTCCCCCGAGGTGGCACCGCTAGCCGGGCTCTCTCTAGCCGGCGAGGTGGGGAGGCCACCCGGGTAGGCTAAGTGTTTTTCTCCGTGGTAGCTCCGCTAGCCGGGCACTCAGCACCACTCGCCGAATATGCGGGGTTGGACTTTTCTTTCTGAGTGTGTGCCCCGCTCGAAAAGAGCTGGGATTGTGTACAACCTCGTATTCGCCGAGTGGGTCCCCGGGGCGTAAGATGTCTTTAGGCCCAATAGTTTTTAGCGTTGCCCCAGGCAAGAAGAAGGGGGCGAGCGGTGGAGGCGGGGGCCTCCCGCTCGCCCCGCCCCAGCAGGGGGCGAGCCCAGGAGGGGGCGACCTCCCAGCTCGCCCCGCCCCAGTAGGGGGAGAGCCAGGAGGGGGGGGGGGGTGACCTCCCGGCTTGCTCCGCCCCAGCAGGGGGCGAGCCCAGGAGGGGGGCGACCTCCCGGCTTGCCCCGTCCCAGCAGGGGCGAGCCCAGGAGGGGGGCAACCTCCCATCTCGCCCCGCCCCAGCAGGGGGAGAGCCCAGGAGGGGGCGGCCTCCCGGCTCCACCCGCCCCAGCAGGGGGCGAGCCCAGGAGGGTGGGAGACCTCCCAGCTCGCGCCGCCCCAGCAAGGGGCGAGCCCAGGAGGGAGGGGGGGACCTCCCGGCTCGCCCCACCCCAAGAGGGGGCGAGCCCGGGAAGGGACGACCTCCCGGCTCGCCCCGCCCCAGCAGGGGGCGAGCCCAGGAGGGGGGCGACCTCCTGGCTCGCCCCGCCCTAGCAGGGGGAGAGCCCAGGAGGGGGAGAGTCCAGGAGGGGGAGAGCAAGGGAGGAGGTCAGCCCCCTCTCGCCCAGCCTGGGAAGGTGTTCTGGACTGCGTTTAGCGCCTCGGAACAACGGGATTTGGCTGTTCGCAAGCCAAATCCGGGGGTATTTTCATAATCCCGTAGGCCAGAATCTGGGTATTTGCAGACCCGGTTCCAAAAACTATAAATAGGACCAAGGGGGCACCATTTGGAAGTTTTTTCTCTTGAGCTCTCTCTTTTGGCCTCCTCTCCCCCTAAGTTCCTTTGTTGGGTGGAGAGAGCCTCCAATGGTGCCCAAGCTTAGCATTGGCTTGGGAGGGGAAGCGCTTTAAGATCTTCCGGGTGTGTGGTGGGACCTCCTCGCTAAGCCCTTGGCCTTGTTCCTAGTTCCTTACCCTCTTAGCCTATTGGGTGGTGCCCACTTTTAGAAAAGCGGGCCCCGCTTTTCTGTGCATTTATTAATGCCCCCCTTTTCTTTTCACTTACTTCCTTAACTCCTCTGACCATCATCGTCTTCCTCTTCTTACTCGCACTCACAACTTCGAGTTGCTTCTCTGGAACCATGCCAAGGAAGCCTAGCGAGTCTGACGATGGTCGGTCAAACTGCGAGAAGAACTTTCGAGACCAAAGTTTCCCAGATGGATGGGTGACTCAGGCCAAGTTAGCAGAATTCCAGACCTCTTACCCAGCGCTCAGGTTTGACCTTCGCTGCCCAAAGTTGGGCGAGAGCGTCAACACTTTCTTTGCTGACGAACTCGCTTTTCCTCTTGCCCACTTTGAGATGGGGCTCCGCCTACCTCTCTGGCCTGAGGTAAGGCAATTCTTTAAGTATTTTAGGGTCGTCCCGTCCTTGGTGAATTCGAATGCGATCTCAATGTTGGCTGCATTTGCCTGCTTCCTGCGTGAGGAGTGAATCGAATTCGACCTCACGGTTTTTCGGAAGCTGTTCGTCTTTTGAGCGAATGCGGATGGGGTGACCTTCTTGACGGGCTCGCGCGTACATGTGCTAGAGACCGTCAACAAGGTTCACCAATGGACGAACAAATTCATCTTTGTCAAGGGTGATCTTGGTAGCATCCCTTACTCGTCGATCCAAAAGAGCGAGAAGATCTACAAAGCTTCGGCAGTGAATGGCGAGGTGGCCCTCCTCCACGCGTTCTTCCTAGACAAGGATTTTGAGGTCGCCTACCTGAGGCGAAACCTTGACGTGCTCCTCTTCTTTCCCCCTGGTGAAGGTAAGTCACTGGTGCTTTCGCTGTGACCCGCCTTTCATTTCTTTTTGATGTTAATCTCCATGCGTTTCATAGGCGAGAGGACCGTACCGATCCATCCCCCTTACCTTCCTAGGGGCGAGTCGAGTGTCCTGGCTAGGGCGACTGCAGTGGCCGAGGCAGTTGTGAATCCTGCACTGAAGCGGCCTCCTGCGAGCACCCCTGCTCCAAAAAGGAGGGTCGCATAAACGGATTCAATGGAACAACCTGCTCCTCCCAAGAAGACCAAGTAAGGAGGTCAAGTCGGGCCTTCAAACGCTCCTGAAATGCACCCCCACCACGATTTGGGGATGAAAGTGATGGACCTCTCAGGCAACCATGTGTTACACTGGGGGACCTCGGCGAGCCGAGTCTCCATTTCCACCCTCCAACCTTCTTGGGCAGAGGGCAACGAGGTCGGCGCGCAGGCCTTCAACCGGGTATACGGGCTCTTTGGTCGGAGGGATGCTGCAGTATACCGGGACCTTCCCATCCAGAACCTTGCCTGTCGGGGTGCCGCAACCTCGCTTCATGCCCTTAAGCTTACGCATGCGGCAACGAGGCAAGGTCTTGTCCTCAGTCAGGCGCATGCGAAATGCGGCGAGAAGCTAGAGCTTGCTGAGAAGATGGCCAAGGAGGATGAGGCTCATCTTCAGGCTGCCGAGTTTGTCCGCGACCCGGTAAGCTCTCACCTTTCTTTTCCTCCTGTTGGTCTTTGCCCGCTCGCACGTCTGACCTCGCGTCTTTTTCTATGCACTTTTTCAGGAGTCCGAGACCATTGATCAGCTAACAAAACAAAATCACAGAGTTAGAGATGGAAAATACTCACTTAAATGCACGTCTCGACTCGTTTAGCGGGCGAGGGGAGGAAGAGGGGCGAGCCGAGCCGCCATCCTCTAGCACTAAGGCCCCGCGGGTCACTCCTAGCAAGATGGAAAGAGTCCGCAGGGAGATGTTCGTGGCGACCGGAAATTGTGGTGGGTGTCCTTCGCGAGGCGAATGCTTTTACTGAGACCTTGGCCACCGCCCGAGCCGATTCCATCATCCCTGATGTTTTCCTCCCCGCTTCAGATTCATCTTCGGATGGGGAGGGTCATTCATCTCTCGGGGGTAGCGAGGGAGAGGAGCTCTCGCGGAACTCTGGAGGTTCGCCCCGCTACTGAGGGGTCCTTTCTTTTTCCCTCCCTCTCTTTTTTCCTTTTCTGAATTTTGTAAGGGGAGAGCCCCCCTTTTGTAGTAATTTATGCAAGGATATCTTTTCCATTTTTTTATCGTCTCCTTCTCTTTTTTCCTTTATTCTTGCTCCGCTAGGCTTTATGATACAATATCGATATGTGCTCGCCTCGACCGCTCGCCGAGATATGCTAGGAGAATTTAGACTCTAAGTTAAAGTTGAGCTTATTCTTTCAATTGCCAATCACTCGCTCGACTCGGCAACTCACCGAGGAGCTATGATGTTTTTTTGCCGTAACTTAATTTATGAGCATAGACGGGGCCTTTCTCGCTACCCCTGGTCACTTGCCGAGGGGTGGTAATTCCCTTATTTATTATTTAAAACAAGTAAAAGCAGGACACTTCTCGCTACCCCCGACCACTCGTCGAGGGGTGGTAGTGTCCTTAATATCATCTAAAACAAGTAAAAGCAGGACACTTCTTGCTACCCCTGGCCACTCGCCGAGGGGTGGTAGTGTCCTTATTTATTATTTAAAACAAGTAAAAGCAGGACACTTCTCTCTACCCCTGGCCACTCGCCGAGGGGTGGTAGTGTCCTTAATATCATCTAAAACAAGTAAAAGCAGGACACTTCTCGCTACCCTTGGCCACTCGCCGAGGGGTGGTAGTGCCCTTATTTATTATTGAAAACAAGTAGGAACAATCGGTACCTCTCGCCTCGCGAGCGAGTGTTCCGATCCCATTGGCCTTAACCTACTATGAGATCGTGTTCCATCTTTACGAGTGAGTGCATCAGCCCGACCGGCCTTAAAGATCTCGGTCAGCGGCCTCTTTTCAAGGCCTTATATCACTTCTTTCCTACCTGCCCCCCTGAGGGTCAACTTGCCTCGCCAGCTTGTGAGAGCCCGGTCGGCGGAACCTCCTCGGTAGTCATATATCATATTTTTCCTACCTGCCCCCTGACGGGTCAACCTGCCCCGCCGACTTGTGAGAGCCCGGTCGGCAAAACCACCTCAGTGGTCTTATATCATACTTTTCCTACCTGCCCCCTGAGGGGTCAACCTGCCCCACCGGCTTGTGAGAGCCCGGTCGGCGGAACCTCCTCAGTGTTCTTATATTATATTTTTCCTACCTGCCCTATGAGGGGTCAACCTGCCCCGCCGACTTGTGAGAGCCCAGTCAGCGGAACCTCCTCAGTGGTCTTATATCATATTTTCCTACCTGCCCCCTGAGGGGTCAACCTGCCCCGCTGGCTTGTGAGATCCCAGTAGGAGGAACCTCCTCAGTGTTCTTATATCATATTTTTCCTACTTGTCCCCTGAGGGGTCAACCTGCCTTGCTGGCTTATGAGAGCCCGGTCGGCGAAACCTCTTCAGTGGTCTTATATCATATTTTTCCTACCTGCCCCCTGAGGGGTCAACCTGCCCCGCCGACTTGTGAGAGCCCGGTCGACGGAACCTCCTCAGTGGTCTTATATCATATTTTTCCTACCTGCGCTGTGAGGGATCAACCTGCCTCGACAGCTTGTGAGAGCCCGGTCGACGGAACCTCCTCAGTAGTCTTATATCATAATTTTCCAACCTGCCCCCTAAGGGGTCAACCTGCCCCGCCGGCTTGTGAGAGTCTGGTCAACGGAACCTCCCCAGTAGTCTCATATCATATTTTTCCTACCTGCCCTCTAAGGGGACAACCTGCCCTGCCGTCTTATGAGAGCCCGGTCGGCTGGAACCTCGTCAGTGGTCTTACATCGTCTTTTTCATATCTGCCCCTTAAGGGTCAACCTGCCCCACCGACTTGTGAGATCCCAGTCGGCGGAACCTCCTCAGTGGCCTTAAATCATATTTGTGAATTTACAAGCAACATGGAACTTTTTAGATCATGGCACCCTCCCCTTGGTGAGACAGGGGTCTATGCATTTTCGAAAAGATTTATCAGATAAGTTTTTAGTATCAACTAAGAGTAAAAGCATTTCAAATCATCGCCACTCCAACTGTTGCTAAGGGGGATCCCTTCAACATCCTGAAGGTGGTACCCTCCCAACTTCAGCACTTCTAAGATTACATAGGGACCCTCCCAGTTAGGGTTGAGTTTCCCGACCGACGCCGACCTCCTCGTAGCGTCGACCTTTTTGAGGACGAGGTCTCCCTTGGCAAAGTGTGTAATTCGAATGTGTTTGTCGAAGTACCTTGCCATCCCGCTCTTGATCTCTTCCTGGCGAATGGTTGCCATATCCCGAAGTTCCTCCACGAGGTCAAGTGAGAGTCGTTCTTCCTCATTCTCGACTCGCCATTCATCATCTCCTTCCCCTGCAACCACCACTCGAGGGGACCTCACCCCGAATTCTATCGGCAACACGACCTCGGAGCCATGTGAGAGTTTGAAGGGGGTTTCTCCCATGTCCGTGCTGGGGGTGGTTCTCAAGGCCAAGAGGACGGAGGGTAGCTATTCCACCCAGTTTCCCTTTAGGTTCTCTACCTTCTTCTTTAGCAGGTTTACGATGGGCTTGTTTGCCGCCTCTACCTGTCCATTACTCTGAGGGTGGTGGACGGATGCGAAGCGGAGGTAGATGCCTAACTGGATGTAGAAGCCGGTGAACTCCTCGCTGGCGAACTGTGGCCCATTCTCCATGACAATAGCTAGGGGAAGTCCATGCCGACAGATTATCTCCCCCCAAATAAAGTTTCATACCACTTGCGAGGTCATCTTTGCCAGCGCCTTCACCTCCAGCCACTTGGAGAAGTAGTCGATCATAACTAGGAGGAACCTCCTTTGCCCATTGGCTTGGGGGAATGAGCCTACCAGGTCCATTCCCCATATTGCAAAGGGCTATGGTGCCGTGATGGTCCTGGGCCTCTGAGCTGGTAAGAGTTGTAGTGGGGCGAAGAGTTGACATTTATGGCAATTTTTTGAATACTCTACCGAGTCCTTACTGATTGTGGGCCAGAAGTAACCTTGCCTTAGCACCCTTTTCTCTAAGGTTCAACTCCCAGAATGACTCTCGCACTCTCCAGAGTGGACCTCCTCAAGAACCCTTGGAACTTCCTCCTTGGAGACACACCTTGCGAGGAGCCCGGACAGAGTCTTCTGATACAGGGCCCCCTCATGAAGCACGTAGTAGGCGGACTTGTACCTGAATCGTCGCTTATCTGGGACCTCCTCCGGGAACTTACCCGAGGTCAGGAAAACAATGAAAGGGTCCATCCACGTGGGTCGCTGATCGACCTCCATCAACTCGCCTTCTTCGATGGATGACCAGAACAATTTTGTCACCGCACCTCCTGCACGAGAGTGCTTCGCCAAGTGATCTGCCTGAGTATTTTCCTCCCCCAGCACATGTCGAATGGAAAAGGTTCGGAATAGCCCGTTGAGCCCCTTGAACTTCGTCAGGTATCACTGGAGAGTCGGCTCTCTGGTCTCAAACTCTCCTTTTACTTGGGACGCCACCCCCCATCGAGTCCTTGGAGACCCTCACGTCCTGGATTCCTAGCTCCCTCGCCAAACGGAGCCCTACTATCACTGCCTCATACTCGGCTTGGTTGTTGGTAAGTGGAAAGCAGATGTTTATTGCTTGCTCAATCTTCGTCCCATGTGGACTGACCAAGATCACTCCCCCTACTAAGGAGTACCTTCCCGATACACCATCTACCAACATCTCCCAAGCCAGGTGCTTAGAGGACTGGGGACCTTCCACCTCAACTACATACTCTGCCAAGAATTCAGCCACAACCCGTGCCTTCATCGACATTCGGGGCACGAAGAAAATTTCGAACTCGATCAGCTCCACCGACCATTTTGCCAATCTTCCTGAATGCTCTACCCCCTCCATGATGTTGTGAAGGGGGTGGTCGGTCACTACTTTGATTGAATGCGCTTGGAAATAAAGTCGAAATTTTCTGGCCGAGATGATCAAGGTGAATGCCAACTTTTCAAGGATGGGGTATTTGAGCTCTGCCTTCTTCAAGACCCTGCTTACGTAGTAGACGTGGAGCTTCTTCCTACACTCTTCCCGGACCAGTACAGAGCTCACCGCCTCAGCTCCCACTCCCAGGTAAAGAGCCAGGTCCTCCCCCACTCCAGGTCCTTGGAGTAGGGGTGCCTACGTGAGCCGACACTTTAACTGCTGGAAGGCTTCCTCGCATTCCGAAGTCCATTCAAACCTCTGACTTCCCCTCAACACCTTGAAGAAGGGCGAACACTTCTCCCCCACCTGGGAGAGGAACTTACTCAACCCTGTCAGCCGCTGGACCTCTTTTGCATTCCTAAAGGACACCAAGTCTAAGATCTCCCTCACCTTATAGGGGTTGGGTTCTACCCCTGCAGGGGTGAGGAGGTGACCTAGAAACTTTCCGCTTCCTGCCTCAAAGACACACTTTAGAGGGTTAAGCCTCATCTTGAACTTCTGCAGGGTAGCAAAGGACTCCGTCAGGTCCCGAAGGTGAGATCCTACATCCCTGTTTTCATCATTATGTCATCTACATAGACCTCTAAGATTCTACCCTTTTCTCCCTAAACACCAGATCCATCATTCATTGGTACGTGGCTCCTGTGTTTCTCAACCAGAAGGGCATCATTTTATAGCAGTAACACCCGTCGTCTGTGATGAAGGAAACATCCTTGATGTCTGGCGGGTGCATTCGAATATGATGGTATCTTGAAAAAGTGTCTAGGAAGCTCATCACAGGGAAACCGACGGCTGAGTCAACCTGCGCATTGATTCGAGGCAAAGGATAACAATCCTTGGCGAATGCTTTATTCAACAAGGAAAAATCGATACACATTCTCCACCTCCCGTCTCCTTTATTCACCATTACAACATTGGAGACCCAGCCTGGGCACTGGATCTCCGACACAAAGCCTGCCTTCAACAGCTTCTCCACTTCTTCTCGGATGGGTCCGACTAGGGTAGTTGCCGCAACTCTCTTCTTCTGGTGGATGGGGCAGACGCTGAGGTTGAGGTTGAGGCAATGACATGCCACATCCGCGTCGATCCCTGGCATGTCAGGAGAGCTCCATGCAAAGACGTCGATGTTCTGCTAGATGCATTCGCGGACCTTCTCTTGCTCCTCTTCGCTCAGCTTCCTGCTGCCTGCACTTTCTCCAGCCTCCCATCCGTGGTGATGACCTCCTTCATCCCGATTTCCTCCGCAGCCTCCAGCCTGGCTTGCCCTTCCATTGCTTTGTCCACCTCCTCTGCTTCCTCTCCAGGTGATGGTGTTAACGATCATGACGTAGCATTGCCTAGCCACCTTAGGGTCTCCCCTGACTCAGATCTGGACCCCTCCAATGTTGTACTTTCAAACATTGATGAAAGGAGGAGGGCACGCACCAGAATGAGCTGATGAGGGCCGTCCGAAGATGACATTATAGCTACTCGGAGCATCGACGATGACGAACCGACAGTTCTTGGATGTTCCCCCCAGAGTCACGAGGAGCTCGACTCCTCCCTCCACTTCCTTCCTTTCCCAGGAGAATCCAAAGAGAGGTCCATCTGAGGCGAGTACCCTCTTCGCCTCCACCTTCATCTTGTCGAAGGATTTCTTGAAGATCATGTTGACGCCCATTATCCACGAGGATTCTGGAGACTGTGAAGTTCTCGATCGCTGTTTGGATTACTAGCGCATCGCAGAACGAATCCTCATGCTCGAGTATGCCTTTGTTGGTGAAGGCGATCTTCTTATCCTGAGATGGAGCCTTAGAGGTCTAGGCGACACTCCAGCAATAGATGGCATGGAGGATCCCCTTTTGGGTGGCCTCGAACTTTACCGCCCCCAGTGGATCACCTCGATCCCTCCTCGGGTTCCCACATTGACTCGGTCCTCGCACCATCCTCTACCTCCGCTCCTTCTCCTCCTCTTCCGGCATCTTGAAGTTGTTGCTGTCCCATTGGGGCTCTCCTCCCCCTCTCATTTCCAAGAACTCAGGATATGTATTAGTTGCGTGACCTTCCTCCAGATGGAAGTCACAGTATGTCAATGCCACCCTCCCCCTGTTGGGAAAACCCTGTGATTTAACTTAACAAATTATATGTAAGTGATTTTATCTACTAGGATTGAATTACCCATTGTATAGTGAGGGTAATCTGGTCATTAGATGTCTTAGGATGTCACACTCAACATAGGGTGTCAGGACCAGATCAAGGGAAGCAAAATTGGGCTAAGTTAACATTTGCGTCGAATAGAATTCGACGCAACATTGAGTCCATATCGACGCTACTCTGATTAGAAGTTCAAGTGGTTCAACCCTTCTGTCGAAGTAACTCAAGTAGACGTTACGTCGAATAAATATCGACGTAGGGGTCAGGGACTTATCAGTGTAACTAGAGAAGTCGACGCGGCTACTACTTCAAATCGACGCTGAAGAAGTTTTCTGTCGAAGCCATCTAAAGTCGATGCAACGTCGACTTCATCTCGACGCAGAAGATGAAGTTCAGAGCCAGGTAGATCAACTCGACGGACACGTCGATAAGATGTCGATGCAACGTCGACTCACAGAGTTCAATCAGAGCAGAGATAAAATCGAAGCTGCTTCTACAAGAACTCAAAGTTGCGTCAATAAGATAAGAAATGAGTTCGACGCTACGTCGAATACAGTCTATAAGAGTATATCTTTTCAGCTGTCTCTCTGATCTTTCTTTCATGGCCCACATCCTTCAAGATCATTTCCCAATGGCTTAATAATTGCCTAAAATAGAAAGGAGCATTAAATAAGGACACAAAAGGTTTCTTGGAACCATATTCCTTGTAGGTGGACGGGCCGAGAATTAAAGAGGAAAGAAAGAGAATGTCATTAGCAGATTATCTTTTCAGGGCAAACCAGAAAGGGAAAGAAATTTGAAATCGAACAGAGAGAATAAAAGGAGAAGAGAAGACAGAGACTTACAGGGCATTAATCACAATCAGCCGTCTTCCTTCTTGCCAGGGCTTCCTCTTCTCCTCCCTCTCTCTCAGGAACCCTAACACAGAAAAGAGAAAAGAAAAGAAAGCTCTGCTGTTCTTCATCTAATAGAACAGCGGATCTGAATGCTGCTCTTCATCACAATCTCTTAGCAGCCAGATCTCAATTAGCAGAAGTTGAAAGGATCTGACATACAAAACACCTGCAATTCATCACTATCTAAAGCATGGGTTAATCAAGAGCAGATCCTATGGAACATCTAATAGGCTGTTCTTCATACAGTCTTCTCAAGAATTCTGAGAATAGAATTCCTACAACATTCTTTCTTCTTCTTCTTCTTTCTAATTCTATAAAAGAGTTTTATTAATCCCTCTTCAAAGGATTCAGTGGTTCAAGATCTCCTTACCAAAAGATCTGGTGGTTCAAGATCTCCTTATCAAAAGATCTGGTGGTTCATGATCTCCCTGTCAAAAGATTAGTGGTTCTAAGAGTCTCCTTACCAAAAGACTCATGAACAGTGGTGCATCCCTACCAGGTGGTAGAAGAAGGTAGTACCCACATTTTGGGGAACCTCTATAAAAAGTTCTGTGTCTTTTGGTTGCTAATTTTCTATGCTGTCCCAATTTCTTTCTATTTTGCACTTTATTTCTAGCACCATATTTATTCTGTCTGTGATCTTGTTTAGTATAAATCATTAGTTAAGTTTATTGTTTTCACAGTTAGGATAGAAATAAATTTAAATCTCTATTCACCCCCCTCTAGAGGATTCTCAGAGGCACACAATGCACTTTCAATTAGTATCAGAGGGAGGTTGATCATAAAGAGGTTAACACTTTGATCAAAAAGACCTCCTACTCTTATTTCTTTTCTATGAATATATTTTATAAAGAAAATGAGTACTAAGGATTATTCTTCCATAAGACCCCTAGTGTGTAACTTGAATAAGTTCACACTCTGGAAGGCTAGGATAAGGCTATATATGAATTCTATTGATGAAGACATTTATGATGTCCTTCTCACAGGTCCTCCAACTCCAGTCAGACAAAAGGCAGGAGAAACCTCAACAACTGAGGCTGTCCCAAGAAAGGACTGGACAGAGGCTGAAAAGAAGGTCAAGGCATGTGATGCCAAGGCCATGAATATTCTGGTTTCAACAATGTCAGATGACATTTTCCAGAAGGTTGCTGAATGCCAATCAACGAAAGAGATTTGGGATTCCCTCACCACAATGGTTGAAGGTAGTGCTGATGAAAGGAAGGACAGAAAGTCCATTCTCATATCCCAGTATGAGAACTTTCAAAAGAAAGCTGAAGAATCTGTTGCTAATATGTATGACAGATTCAACATTATCATTAATGAGCTCAGAGGCTTGGGCAAGGAGATATCCTTGACTGAAATTAATGATAAAATCCTCACGTGCTTCCCTAGCTCATGGGATTCAAGAATCTGGGCAATCGGAGAATCCAGATGCCATAAAGATGTTGGATCGGTAGGCGCCCTTAGAGGGGGGGGGGGTGAATAAGGGTTTTAAAACTTTTTCTTATATTTTGAAATAATAAGAGATCAACATAGTGATTTTGAATAAAGATCTAAATTGTTTTATAATGAAAGAGAGGATAATAAACAATTTAGAGAAATGAAGATCAAATCAATTTTATTACACAAAGAGAGACATGATTATTATTAATAAAATTGATTACAAAATTCGATTTCAATCACGCTAGAAATCAATGCGAAATAGGAAAGACTCTTTTTGTTTTCTATACCGACTCGTATCCCCACAAACCGGTTGGCTTTAGCCGATCCTTCCCCGGATACGTCCTTAAGCCGCTCTAGCTAACTCTTCCCCGGATATGGCCTCGAGCACCCCCTAGTCCTACACCCAAGACCTAGTCGCCAACACGAGGCAAATTTTTGCCCTAAGTCCTACCCAGACCTAGTCGCCAACACGAGGCGAATTTACTACACGATTTAAAAAGAGATGGATAAATGAAATAACAACAACAATATAAAAACTCCATATATGGATCTCTTGGAGAATTAGACGAAGACCCACAGAGTATGATCGTAGTTGACGCAGTCTTTCGTCACGATGATGACGCGTGTTGAAATCTTCTCCACGGATCTCCTTAAGCCTTCATGGATTTGTGGGAGTATCTCTCTGAACCTTCCTCTCTATGCTGTGGCACGAAGCTCTGGAATTTAGGATCTCAAGAGGATGAAGAAGATGGATCCAAGGGGTCCTTTTTATAGCCTTGGAGCTAGCGCCTGCGCTATCGCTACCGCCTGCACTATCCCAGATTAGGCAATAATCTCTGCGTGAGAATCCTTCATTTTAAGCAAGCCGACCGCCTTCCTCTTATGCTTTGCACTACCGCCTGCACTAGCCCATACCGCCTGCGCTAGCTACTACCGCCTGCATTAGCTGCTATCGCCTGGCGCTAGCACCTTGCATAACTGTTTCCGAAATTTTCTCAAATCAGAGCTAGCGCTAGTGCTAGCACCGGTGCTAGCGGACATGTTGGAATTTTGGCTTCAAATTTTGGCGCAACTTTTTTATGTTATCCTTCAGTCATGTGGACTTGTTTTCCTGCACACTTAAACACACAAGATCAAATACACATAAGATTTGTTATTCTCAAACCTAGGAGATGCGGAAGACCATGTTCCAACAAACTCCCCTTTTTGATAATAACAAATCCATTAATGATAAATCTGAGCATTAATATATGAGCATGATGAAACTTACTTGTGTGTGTGTGTGTGAGTGATGACTTAGGATAATTATCGATTTTAGCATTTAGAATTGCCCCCCCTAAGTGAATGCCCCCCTAATATGTAAGCTATTATCTTTAATTAACATGTTAGTTTTCCATTTTGATAGCGGATTATATTTATCCATGTTAGTTCTCGCCCTTTTGTTGTTAGCAAAAGTGGGTAAGGAAGCAAAACACAAAATTTTTTGATAATAAGATAAAGGCATGATCGAGCTTTTAGAGAGAAGGAAATGATAAGGAGTTTTAGAATAATTTTTATAGAGATAGATCAGAGTTTTTAGCGTAAAGATGAACAATATAACATTTGTCAAGTAATCAATATTATCATGTTTGTTTTCCCCTTTATATAAGAGTTTTAAGCATAAAAGGTAATGATTTCCAAGTAACCAATCTACCCAGACAATATGTCTACAACCTAGCCCCGTACTAAGTGACGGATGGTTATGAGGAGCTGCAAACATGCCGTAGGTTGGGGTGTTAGTCCCATATGCAAACACTAGACAAAACTCAACCTAGCACTCTTTCCCCCCAGTGCCTCGCAAGGCCCCACTGGAACCCTCCCCGGTTAAGGACAAGACATGACTTAGAGGTTAGATTATCTAATGTCTACAACCCTACGCCCCCGCTATGGTGAGATATGTAATCATGGATAATAATTATCGGAAACATTTAAGCGTTTTAAATCTAATTATAATTTCATAGCCAATGTGTCTATATTTTTGTTTGATTTTTTTTTTGAAAAAAAACTCACATATATATTTTGAAATCCATTATTAAATCAGAGTTTTTAGCATAAAATGATATGCGTGTTTAGAGTAACCAATATAAATTCTACCAAGCAAGTCTGCTACTTGTTAAAAAAAAGAAATTTTGAGATTTAAGACTTTGATATAGGCATGAGAGCGCAAGGTAAAAAATATATGGTGATGATGCGGAAGACTTATAGAAATATAAGAAACATCTTTTTGTAATCATGTCTATTCATAAGAAGATATATGAGTTAAATTCAAAAAAGGAAGATGTTTTTGTAAATCAATTTGTATTTAAAATCTCTAAGTTTGACAATAAAGTAACCAATCATGAAATAATGTTATAAAAAAAGACGATTACTCCAATGTTATTTTAATTCACAAATTCAAAATATACAAAACATTGTGTTGGGGAAATGATTTATCTTAACCCCTAGAATTGAGAAGAATATAATTTCTAAGAATGAAAAATTAATCTAAGTAAATATGCGTCGAATAGTAATCGACGCATCGTCGAAATGTAGTCGACGTTTCTCTCAGAATGAGTCGAAGTAACTCTAAGAAGAATTCGACGTAATCTTTGTCGATGTACCTCTGACTTCTAGTCGACGCATTTAATAAAGTCGACGCACCTCAGTCGACGCACCTTCCTTATTCTCCTCTCGACGTCCAGCCAGGATGAAATCGACGTTCACGTCGAATAGTAATCGACGCACGTCGATTTCTAAAAGAAATTCAAAAACACGCCAGATCTCTTTCCTTCTTTCTGTAGATCTGATTCTGATGGAATGATATTATTCTTTTATAGCCGTTCTGAATCAATCTTTCCTTCTATTTGATTCTTGGCTAATTTGATTAAGATTATTATGGATATTATTTGAAATCAGAATGAATTCTTTCCTTCTACATTTAATTCCTATGGAAACTTTTTTCTCTCTAATTGATGATTGATTATTCTCCTTTAGCAACATCTTTTGAAACAGAGCTATAAATAAAGAGGAGGTCTGCAGAGAATGAATACTAGTGATCCACCATATACATTTGAAAAAGAGGAAGAGCTCCCAAGTGAAGAGTGAGAAAGCTGAGAAAAGAGATAGTGTGTTGCAGCAAAATAAAAAGCCTTCATCTTCTCCTCCTGAGGCCATTCTGCTGCAAATTCTGAAAGCTCTCACAAAAGAGAGAAAAGCTTACAATCTCCTTCTCACTATAGAAGAGAGATTACATTCACTATTCTTGTGCTTCTAATCTTCTTGCTAGGAAGAAGATTCCTTCTTGTTTAAATTACTTCTTCTACTTCTTCTCCTTATCTTTATTTCACTTTTAAATTGTGTAAAAGAGTTTTTAGAATCTCTCTTCAAAAAATTCAGTTGTACTGGTTCTAAGAGTCTCCTTATCAAAAGACTCAGACTGGTTCTAAGAGTCTCCTTATCAAAGGACTCAGGCTGGTTCTAAGAGTCTCCTTATCAAAAGACTCAGTGCAAGATAGTGAATTCCTACCAAGGGGGTAGAAGAGTGGACTACCCAAAGTTTGGTGAACCACTATATTTCTTTGTGTTGTGCTGTGATTTTCTTCTTGTTATTTTCCTTCTTTACTTGCTTAATTCTTGTTGGTGTGTGGGAAGCTTAAATCTGTGATTATTACATATATATATAATTGCACAAAGTATTTTTAAATCTCTATTCACCTCCCCCCCCTCTAGAGAATTCTAGTGAGGTTAACTGTGCACTTTCAATTGGTATCAGAGGGAGGTTTGGGTTCTAAGTCAGTGTTATATTCTAGTTGTCTAAATCTATCAGTGAGATTGTTAGAGATATTCTTGAGCTTCTGACTTCTGCCATTTAGAGAGTCTCCAAAGGCTTTTGCCTTTGCTAGCTCATTTCTTAGTGCTTGATTTTCAGTATTGATTTTATCTAGTTGCTCCTCTGAGAGTCCTAGACTGAGCTTATAGTTTTTATGTTGTGTATTTATTTGTTTGAGATTGTTTAGTTCATTTCTTAGTTCCTTTACTTCTTTCTCAGATTTGACTAGATCTAAACAGAGTTGTTTGAAACTATTTTTGAAAAAGAGGAAGAGCTCCCAAGTGAAGAGTGAGAAAGCTGAGAAAAGAGATAGTGTGCTGCAGCAAAAGAAAAAGCCTTCATCTTCTCCTCCTGAGGTCATTCTGCTGCAAATTCTGAAAGCTCTCACAAAAGAGAGAAAAGCTTACAATCTCCTTCTCACTATAGAAGAGAGATTACCTTCACTATTCTTGTGCTTCTAATCTTCTTGCTAGGAAAAAGATTCTTTCTTGTTTAAATTACTTCTTCACAATTAATATCAACCAAGAAGAGCCAGAACAAATTGGCAAGTACCAGATGTGCACTTTCAATTGGTATCAGAGCCAGGTTAATCTAAAAAGGTTAACCCCTTGATCAAAAAGATCCTACCTCTCATATATATATATATTTCTACAAAAAAATATTTTTCACATGGCACAAATCAAAGATTATGCTTCCACCAGACCACCAATTTGCAACGTTGAAAAGTTTGCACTTTGGAAAACAAGAATTAAAATTTATCTAAACTCTATTGATGGGGAATTATTTAATGTTATTATGACAGGTCCTCCCAAGCCATTCAGAAAGGACTCAAGTGGAAAAGTAACTGAAACACTTGCTCCAAAGGCTGAATGGACAGATGAAGAAAAGAAAGCCTAAGCATATGATGCCAAGGCTATGAACATCCTAGTCTCAACCCTCTCAGATGAAATCTTCCAAAAGATTGCTGAATGTGAGTCAGCTAAGGAAATATGGGAGGCTCTCTCTAAAATGGTAGAAGGAAGTGCTGATGAGAGAAAGGACAGAAAGGCATTACTCATCTCTCAATATGAAAACTTCCAGAAGAAAGAAAGTGAAAGTGTTGCAGACATGTATGCCAGATTCAGCCTCATAGTAAATGAGTTAAGAACACTTGAGAAGGACATATCTCTCACTGAGATAAATGACAAATTGCTAACTTGCTTCCCAAGCTCTTGGGATTCAAGAATCTGGCCAATAAAAGACTCCAGAAGTCAAAAAGAAATCTCAACAGATGTCCTATTGGGTAAATTAAGATCTTATGAACAGTTGTTGAAAATTAGAGCTGAGAAAGAAGAGAAAGTAAAGGATCCTCCACTCTCAAAAGAAAAGAGCATTGCTTTGAAGGCTACTGAAGGTGAACCCTCTACAAATGATGAAGAGCTGATCAGTCTACTGGCCAGAAGGTTCAAGAAGTGGATCAAAACAGAAGGATCCAGAAGGAGAGACTCAAAAACCAGGTATGACAAAACTCCTAATAAAGAGATTATCTGTTATTCTTGCAGGAAACCTGGACACATTGCACCTGAATGTCCTAAAGAGATCATCAATAAGAAAGATCTGAAAAGAACAGATCTAAAGAAGAAGAAGAAGAAAGAGAAAGGGTTCATTGCTCAATCATGGAGTGATTCAGAATCTGAAGGAAGTACTTCATCTGAAGATGATCAGGAAAAGGCTAAGCAAGAGGAAACCTGTTTGATGGCTACTGAAAAGCGTGAAGATACATCTCTGGTAAATATATTTGATGATATAGATTTCTCTTCCACTCATTTCAAAAATAGTTTCAAAGAACTCTGTTTAGATCTAGTCAAATCTGAGAAAGAAGTAAAGGAACTAAGAAATGAACTAAACAATCTCAAACAAATAAATACACAACATAAAAACTATAAGCTCAGTCTAGGACTCTCAGAGGAGCAACTAGATAAAATCAATACTGAAAATCAAGCACTAAGAAATGAGCTAGCAAAGGCAAAAGCCTTTGAAGACTCTCTAAATGGCAGAAGTCAGAAGCTCAAGAATATCTCTAACAATCTCACTGATAGATTTAGACAACTAGAATATAACACTGACTTAGAACCCAAACCTCAATCACCCAGCAAATCTGTCTGGAGACATCATATTCACTTCACTAGGGAGAATCATTTGACAGGAGAAAGATCACAAGAAAATCCAGAAACAACCACTGTTTTTAACAAAAATAATCTCACTATGCATGAAGGAATCCTAGGTAAATATCCTCAGAAAAGAAACAAACTTGCGTCGAATCATTATCGACGTGCGTCGAACTATACTCAACGCAACTCAAAGATTGCTTCGATTTCTAATCAACGCAGACACCAAAATACGTCTACTCCCAATCGACGCAATCTCTCCTATGCTTCGACTAAAAGTAACCACAGAATGAAGGAAGCGTCGACTTTCCCTCGACGCAACCTTAAACATACGTCGAATTCATATCGACACAACCAATCTAACAGAAATGTCTCCTTTTCCAAAAAGTCTTCTCAATCCATTTCCTTTTATTATGAACACTATTTCTGCAACATTACTAAAGAAAATTGGTATGATAAGCCAATACCCCTAAAGGAGGAAGGATATTCTAAAAAACCCACTTATTCTTTCATTAAACCCTTCACTGTTGGGAGGAATGGACCCCAGCTTAGGAGGGTCCAAACTAATGTTAAAAATTTTATGTGCAGATGTATCACATCTCCAGGCTGGTGTGGTACTTGGACAGTGGATGCTCCATGCACATAACAGGGTACAAAAACCTATTAATCAATTTTGAGGATAGACTTGGACCACCAGTGACATTTGGAGACTCTAGCTGTGGCCAAACCAGGGGCTTTGGAGATTTCAAAGAAGGGAAAATAAGTAGATCAAAAGACATATAGGGCAATCATAGGATCCCTTCTCTATCTAACAGCTAGCAGACCTGACATTATGTTTGCAACCTGCATATGTGCTAGATTTCAGGTTGATCCAAAAGAATCCCATCTCACCTCTGTAAAAAGGATTCTTAGATACCTAAAGGGAACACCTGAACTAGGTCTGTGGTACTCAGCATAAACAAATTTTGAATTAATAGGATTCTCAGATGCAGACTATGCTGGATGTAGGGTTAATAGAAAAAGCACATCTGGTACTTGCCAATTCCTAGGTGACAGATTAATATTATGGTTCATTAAGAAACAAACTTCAGTCTCAACCTCAACAGCTGAAGCTGAATATATAGCTGCTGAGAGCTGTTGTTCACAAATCCACTGGATGCAAAATCAGCTTCTTGACTATAAACTAGAAGTCAATAACTCTAAAATTTATTGTGATAGCTCTAGTGCTATATCCATAGCATCCAACCCAGTTCTTCATAGTAGAACCAAACATATAGAGATCAGACATCACTTTCTTAGAGACAATGTAGAAAAAGGTAAGATAACCTTACAATATATTCTTACAGATAGTCAAAGAGCAGACATCTTTACCAAACCCTTAGATGAAACTAAGCATACTTACTTTATCAACACTTTGGAATGCTTGATGGAAGCTTGTAAACACCATTGTTGGGGAAATCTAAAAGAGATTAGAAAAATTAAGCAAGTACTTACAAGACACGTCGATTACCTATCGACGCACCGTCGAGAGGAACTCGACGCTAGCATTGATTTCTTAAAGACAAAGATGCGTCTATCCCTTATCGACGCACCGTCGATCTAATCTCGACGCAAGTCTGCAACCACGTCGGCAGGACATTAGGCTGACAATGTTTCGACGGAGCGTCGACTTCATATTGACGCATACGTCGACATCAATGACCAACGTCACAGATGCTCTGACACATCGACCATGCGTCGACTCCCATTCGACGTAACGTCGACTTCAAAATAAAATTGAAAACAAATCTTCCCTTCTTCTTTTGACGATTGGTTACCTAATATACCTTGATTTTTGTTTCCTTTTCGACGCTTCACCTCCTTTAAATACCACCTCTTATTTCATAACTCATACTCTCCCAAACCGCCAAAATCTTCGTCTTCTACCTCTCTCTCTGCATCAATGGCGCCAACCCCTGCTCAATCTGCTCTCATCAAAACAATAAACGATGCTCTGGAACAACTTCTGAATGACTTCCAGACACGTCTGACCAACTTCTCCAATGAGTGTGCCGACATGCTCACCACCTGTGAAGCCAAATTGGTCAACTTCTCTGCTTCTCTTCCTGAGCGTCATGTTCTTCTTCAAGAACAACCTCTGTCGCCAAAAGGGTTTACATCCTTTCTGAAGGATATAAACCAGGGGGAGAGTTGCTCCAGAAACCCCCCTATCCAGGTTTCATATTTTCTTAAAGCTTAGGGCTAACTCTTAATATTATCCTTAAGTATTAAACCAACTTCATTTTTTTCCTCTTCTTTTACCATAGGCTCAAATCTTCTCCAATCACTATGATTACACCTTCAACAAACACTTTGGTGAATCTTCCTCCTACCATACAGAAGGAGACCATGCTGTGGATTCAACATTCAGAGTAGATGCCCCATATGTTCAGGGGGAGATTGTTGCAGTACAAAATATAGAAGTCCAGGGGGAGGAAGAAACAACCTTTTCTGATGACCTAAAAGGGCAAGTCTGGATTGAGGCACCCTTGTGTGTGGAAGAATATCAGCATCACTCTCCTGGCTTCTCTGCTAGCTATATCAAACTCAAGACACCCTTACTTGAGGATATTCCTCCAGAGGTTACAGAACAAATTCCCTCTCCTTCTTGGTTGATAGAACAAATTCCCTCTCCTTCTTCTACTTCTTCTACACCATTTTAAATTACTTCTTGGTTGATAGAAAAAGCATATCTGGTACTTGCCAATTCCTAGGTGACAGATTAATATCATGGTTCAGTAAGAAACAAACTTCAGTATCAACCTCAACAACTGAAGCTGAATATATAGCTGCTGGGAGCTGTTGTTCACAAATCCTCTGGATGCAAAATCAGCTTCTTGACTATAAACTAGAAGTCAATAACTCTAAAATTTATTGTGATAACTCTAGTGCAATATCCATAGCATCCAACCCAGTCCTTCATAGTAGAACCAAATATATAGAGATCAGACATCACTTTCTTAGAGACAATGTAGAAAAAGGTAAGATAACCTTAGAATATATTCCTACAGATAGTCAAAGAGCAGACATCTTTACCAAACCCTTAGATGAAACTAAGCATACTTACTTTATCAACACTTTGGGAATGCTTGATGGAAGCTTGTAAACACCATTGTTGGGGAAATCTAAAAGAGATCAGAAAAACTAAGCAAGTTATTTTCTAAAAAGAGTAAATAAATAAATCTCCTTTACCATTCCCTTATAAGGTGATGAACCTGTGGAACTCACCCCTGATGAAATCAAGAATTTATTAATGACAATGAAGTTCTCCAAAGATAGACCAATCCACCTAAAGAAAATAGACTTCTCTGATGAATACAGACTATTGGCAGACATAGTAGGAAAGATACTACTATGTAAGATCTCTGCCCATGATGCAGTGCCCAGGCAGTAACTGAATCTCATGGGGGCCCTTGTGCTGAAGAAGAAAGTAGACTGGGGCAGCTGCTTACTCAAAATGATAGACTACAAATATTCTCACAAAGAGAATGCCTATATGAGGATTATGAGTCAAGTCCTCTTCCACTCCTTCCCTGACCTATGCAGGTCAAAAGGAATTCCCATCCCTCCTGGCAAAAGGATGACCATTGCTCTCTTCTCAAAATGGACCAGGCAAATTCCCAAGCCTAGTGCCATTCCTGAAAGGACTCCATCTCCTCCCAACTCTCCTGCTCATCCATCTTCACCTCCTCCTCTTCCTCATACAGACAACTCTTCTGTACCACCATCATCCACACCTTCACAAATACCAACTCAATTACCTACTCAACCCTCTTCTATTACTCCACCTCCTCCTCATCAAAATGATACAGTCTCCTCTCCACCTTCAACACATACACCTCCACCATTATCTCCTCCTCCTCTATTGTCTCCTCCTCCTCCAACACAACATGAACCATCTCCATCCACTGAAAACCTCATCACCCAGTATATCCAGTCAGCAGCCCAAAAATTTCAGGACATGCTGGATGGACACTGCTCTCAAATTCACTCCTCCATCATGCACATGCAAACCCAAATAGATGGGGTCAATGCCTCTGTGGAAAGTCTGAAATCCTCTATCCCTTCATCTAGGGTGACCAAGTCTTTCTTAACCTCCTTGGCTAAGATGGTCAAGAAGGGGGAGAAGTTAGATGAAGAGCAGCTCTCCAGCCACAAAACTCCCTCTCACAAAACCCCTCATTCTTCAAAATCTGACAAGAAAATTGGGAGTGAAGTAGTACCAGAGCTACATACTGAAGATCAGATATCAGATGTACTGATTATAGCAAGAGAAGCTGCACAACAAGTGGATTTATTGCAAAGGGAGGCAAGTGGAGCAGAGAATGAAGCTGATGAGGAAGCTGAAGCTCAGGGGGAGCCAGATGCTGTTATACCTGAAGCTGGAGCTGAGAAAGAAACTGAAAAGGAAGTTCCATTTCAGGGGGAGCTGAGTGAAACACCTGTTACTGAGAAGGAGCAACCCACCTCTCCAAAAACAGTAGTATTCACTAGGAAAAGAAAAACTCCTCCTACCCCTCCTGAATGATGTGTTGAACAATATTTATTTAAGTCTGTTTATATGATCTCTTCTTTCTTCTGATTACTTAGCATATTTTGCTGTGTTGATAAAAAGCTGATACAATTTCTCTCTAAATAGGGTTAAGACAAATAGGGGGAGACTGTTGGGGAAATGATTTATCTTAACCCCTAGAATTGAGAAGAATATAATTTCTAAGAATGAAAAATTATTCTAAGTAAATATGCGTCGAATAGTAATCGACGCATCGTCGAAATGTAGTCGACGTTTCTCTCAGAATGAGTCGAAGTAACTCTAAGAAGAATTCGACGTAATCTTTGTCGACGTACCTCTGACTTCTAGTCGACGCATTTAATAAAGTCGACGCACCTCAGTCGACGCACCTTCCTTATTCTCCCCTCGACGTCCAGCCAGGATGAAATCGACGTTCACGTCGAATAGTAATCGACGCACGTCGATTTCTAAAAGAAATTCAAAAACACGTCAGATCTCTTTCCTTCTTTCTGTAGATCTGATTCTTATGGAATGATATTATTCTTTTATAGCCGTTCTGAATCAATCTTTCCTTCTATTTGATTCTTATCTAATTTGATTAAGATTATTATGGATATTATTTGAAATCAGAATGAATTCTTTCCTTCTACAGATTTAATTCCTATGGAAACTTTTTTCTCTCTAATTGCTGATTGATTATTCTCCTTTAGCAACATCTTTTGAAACAGAGCTATAAATAAAGAGGAGGTCGGCAGAGAATGAATACCAGTGATCCACCATATACATTTGAAAAAGAGGAAGAGCTCCCAAGTGAAGAGTGAGAAAGCTGAGAAAAGAGATAATGTGTTGCAGCAAAAGAAAAAGCCTTCATCTTCTCCTCCTGAGGCCATTCTGCTGCAAATTCTGAAAGCTCTCACAAAAGAGAGAAAAGCTTACAATCTCCTTCTCACTATAGAAGAGAGATTACATTCACTATTCTTGTGCTTCTAATCTTCTTGCTAGGAAGAAGATTTCTTCTTGTTTAAATTACTTCTTCTACTTCTTCTCCTTGTCTTTATTTCACTTTTAAACTGTGTAAAAGAGTTTTTAGAATCTCTCTTCAAAAAATTCAGTTGTACTAGTTCTAAGAGTCTCCTTATCAAAAGACTCAGACTGGTTCTAAGAGTCTCCTTATCAAAAGACTCGGGCTGGTTATAAGAGTCTCCTTATCAAAAGACTCAGTGCAAGATAGTGAATTCCTACCAAGGGGGTAGAAGAGTTGACTACCCAAAGTTTGGGGAACCACTATATTTCTTTGTGTTGTGCTGTGATTTTCTTCTTGTTATTTTCCTTCTTTACTTGCTTAATTCTTGTTGGTGTGTGGGAAGCTTAAATCTGTGATTATTACATATATATATATATATATATATAATTGCACAAAGTATTTTTAAATCTCTATTCACCCCCCCCCCCCCCCCCCCCCCCCCCCCCCCTCTAGAGAATTCTAGTGAGGTTAACTGTGCACTTTCACATTGTATAGAGCATGCTAGGTTATCTAGTGCATTTATATATAAAGAGTTGTATTGAATTTAGCATTAGGATCCAATACTCATGAGAAGAAGTGTTATGGAAGATAATGATGTGCACATAAGTGTATTTTGAATAGAGTAAACAAATGTTATAATAAAAAATACAAGACAAATGTAGAGTAAAGTGCACAATAGGACACAAATAAGATTACTTCCACACACTTTTATGCACAAACAATGTACAACTACCAAGGTGCTTTGCACACACAATGCTCATTAAGACTTATCAGGGTGCAAAGTAGTGCTTGAGGGATCACACAATTTTATTTTTTTCAATTTTGTTTTTAATCCGGTGTACTTAAGAATAAGTGGTAATTTTTTAAGAAATGAAGGTTTGCACAGACACTTTACTAATCTTTCCAAGGTGCACAATCTCACAACGCTTATTAAGACTTATCAGGAGGTTCAAGTAGTGCTTGGTGGAGTTAACTTTGTCACTTTATTTCATTTTTTTGTTTTGTACAAAGTTCTCTGATTACACTTGCTTTGCAAACCAATTAGATTTTGAAAGTACAACCACTTTTCTTTATATTTAATAGTGCAAATAAATGGAGTGTAGGTAAGATACTTGTGCAAATTTAATTTATTGTACAATTACAATACACTAGCAAGTATCTTTAGATTAAAAACATAAGTAGACTTAGCCAAAAAGTGAGTGAATAAAAATCATTATCAACCATAAAACATTTACTCATACTTAGAGGCATGCTTAAGCTTGGTTCTACACAACCTTTTCATTATAATTGGTGCACATATGAGTAGATATATCAAAGCATGATAAAAACAATATTCCAAGTAGTTTGAAAAGATGAATTATAATATTGTAGAAGGTCTAAATGATGGGTTAAATCATGCTTGATTTTCAATGAAGTCCCTACAGTATTTTTGATATTTTGAAGAATAATTTTGATTTAAAGTTTGAACTCATAAGATTGATCTTGGACTTCTCGAGGTCTACCCTGTGAGGGGTTCGCCCAGTACTAAGAGATGTGATGGGATGATAGCCCAAATCTCCTTTTCGCAAGATACATGCAAATAGAAAATATAAGTTCAAAAAATACTTGTTTATTTTTGTATTTGATTTTTGCATATAGAAATAGAAATCAAACAAACAACCAAAGTAAGATTTTTTTTGGTAATTTGGCTTTTGTAATTTTGTATTTTAATTTTTCAAAAATCAATTATAGGCAGAAATGCAAAAATGAGTAGTACATATAAAATAATATATTTTTAGTGATTTTTCAAAATTTTAAAATTATAGAAAATCGGACACTTGAGCTAGTGCCGGTGTTAGGTCCTAGCGCCTGCGTTAGCTCACAGAGAGTGCTTATTTTAATCATATAGCCTTGATTTTCTTCGATTTCACTTCCTATTTTGCTTAATTATGTTTGTGCAATGTAAGACCCGTCTAATGAAGTGAAGAGACGAGAAGAAATCGCAAAAAGTTGCGGAAGTTAAAATTTTAGAACATGGGTTTCATATTCATTAAAGCTCCATATTTATTAAACCTTAATTCTTGAGTTTTGCACAACCATTTAAGCTTAATATTATAGGATATACAAACAAAGAAGACATGATTGAACAAAACAGATATGCATGATTTTATTGATAATAGATTGGTCATTTATAAATGAAAAATTGTTTTTTACTTTTGATTTAATTTGATTTGCAAACTTCATTTAGGCTTTTAGGGGGCAAAATCAAATTTCAAATATTATATTAGATGACCATGCCATGATATATATTTTCTTATATCTTCATTTTGATTTTTCTAATGCTTATATATATATCAATATAATGTAGGTTGAAAATGATAAGAAATGTAAGCACAAGATATCAGTTCGAATGGGCCAAATAAGCATGATTTGAATGATTAGTACAAGATGATGTTTTTGCAAAAAGTAACATGGATATGCCCTAGATAATAACATATAAAACCTAACATAGATACTAATATTCTTTAGGTGACAATGTTAGTATGATAAGTTTGAGATTAATGTTATGCCAAAGTTTGATAGTGTTTCAACTTATAGACCTAGAATGAAGGGGATACTCTATTTGATTTGATCTTATTGATATGAAGATGATTCTAAGCTCTAAACATAAAATAAATCACAATACACACATAATACACCAACCATGGTAAACAATTATAATACCAATTGTTATCACATAATTCACATACATGTGATAGAGATAGTTGTTTTTAGATGATTTTTGATATGAATTATGATATATGATTTTTAGAGAATTTTATCAAATGACATCAATAGATCATGGTGGTGCGTGTGGCATTAGTATTTAAGACAATTAATCTTTCAATATGTCTTTTGTGATTTTCTTTATAATTTAGATAAATATCTCATAACAAATATAGAGTTTGATTCATATGGATAATATAAGATATTTATAAGCAATGAATATAAGAATAATAGATAGGTCATCAAAATAAAATATGATTTTGAAGTTTGATCAATTTGATTTATAAACTCATTAAGTTTTAAGAGATAATATCATATTTCCTATAATATATAAGATGACCATACCGTGATAGCTTAAAAAATAAGAAAACAAAAAGAAAAATAGAAAGACATTAAAGCATATCATGAAGTAGAAAATTTGTATATTTCATTTTTGAAAGTATTCTACTTCATGCATTTGGTGATACCTAATGAATAAGTGATTTAGGTATCCAAATGGGACCAAGTGTGGTGGTTCCTTTGGGTACCCAAATATAACGAGATGATTTTTGGGGAGATGAGGATGGATCGACCCTTTCTTTTGAAATTTGTGCGTCATTCTTAAGTATGGGTCTCCATTCATACCTTGGATAAACATTATTTTTAGTTTTCAAATTTCCATAGTCATTTACTTGAATATTTGGATAAAAATGATTTTTGAATATATAATTTGAAGGAAATTTGTTTGCATTTAATTTTAGGTTTGGAGAATAATTATGCTGTAAATGATAATGATGATAAAGTTTTGGAATTTCATTTAGAAGCTTTTGTTGCTTTTCATTTCCTATGTTTTGCTTGGATAAATTATGAAAAATCATATTTAACTTGCCTTTGGATTTTGCTTGATAATTTGAATTTATGTGTTGAGAATTTTACCTTATAATTTCCTTAAGCAAGTTAATTTTATTTTCTAATTCGTAGTGTTTAACTTTGAGATTGTGTCTAGCTTTATTATAAGCAATTAGGCTATTCTTAAGAGTGGAAACAATAGAGTCAATATGATTTTGATAGTTATTTCTAAATTCTTCAAATGTTTCATCCATCTCTTTAATTCCAATTTTATAACTTTTACACATATCACAATCATTTTTCAAAGTTGAATTTTCTAAAGACAATTTTTCATTGTGTTCTTTTACAATAAGAAGTTCCTTTTCAAGTTCCTTGTATTTTTCTTTTAAGACATTAAATTCTAAACAAGGTGTAATAGTTTTATTCAAAGAGACATGGGTAAGACTAGATGAATTAGCATTTGATTCTACTTTAACTTTTGCTTTTAAACTTTTATTTTCTAAGCGCAATTTACAATTTGCATTTTTCAATTTCCTAATTTTGCGCTTAGTAATTTGTAGCAATTGTAAAGTAGAAATAGAATTACAAACAATAAGAGAATTTGATTTCCTTACAGTGCTATCAGAAGAGGAAAGATTTGAACTAATAGTTCCTTTGACATCCTTTTGGCACAACTCTTCCATTGATGCATTTTCATCTTCTTTTTCTCTTGATGTATTGCTCTCTTCTTCTAAGTTAATTTTCATGATCTCCATGGTTTTGCTACGAGAGAGATCTTCTTGAATAATGGTGGATGCTTGTATGTCCTTCTCCTCCTGTGTTTGTTCCATACCTGCGAGAGGAAGATCATACATTTCTTCAAGAAATTTCCATACTTTGTATGCACTAGAAAAACAACATATTAATTTGAAAACTTCATTTGATAGACCACAAAATAAATAGTGTTTGGCTTTTGCATTTAGATGATGTTCCTTTTTATTTGATTTATTCGCTGGTCTTACTATTGCTAGATTCCATGCTTCGATATCTAAAGTTTTAATAAAAGCGAGATCATGAGACTCCATTATTCCCGGTTGTTAAGCCGATTGGAATAAAACCCGCTTTGATACCACTTGTTGGATCGGTAGGCGCCCTTAGAGGGGGGTGAATAGGGGTTTTAAAACTTTTTCTTATATTTTGAAATACTTAAAATAATAAGAGATCAACATAGTGATTTTGAATAAAGATCTAAATTGTTTTATAATGAAAGAGAGGATAATAAAGAATTTAGAGAAATGAAGATCAAATCAATTTTATTACACAAAGAGAGACAAGATTATTATTAATAAAATTGATTAATTTGATTTCAATGACGCTAGAAATCAAAGCGAAATATGAAAGACTCTTTTTGTTTTCTATACCGACTCGTATCCCCACAAACCGGTTGACTTTAGCCGAACCTTCCCCAAATACGGCCTCAAGCGGCTCTAGCCAACCCTTCCCCGGATATGGCCTCGAGCACCCACTAGACCTACACCCGAGACTTAGTCGCCAACACGAGGCGAATTTCTTCCCTAAGTCCTACCCAGACCTAGTCGCCAACACGAGGCGAATTTACTACACGATTTAAAAAGAGATGGATAAATGAAATAACAACAACAATATAAAAACTCCCTATATGGATCTCTTGGAGAATTAGACGAAGACCCGCAGAGTATGATCGTAGTCGATGCGGTCTTTCATCACGACGATGACGCATGTTGAAATCTTCTTCACGAATATCCTTAAGCCTTCATGGATTTGTGGGAGTATCTCTCTGAACCTTCCTCTCTATGTTGTGGCACGAAGCTCTGGAATTTAGGATCTTAAGAGGATGAAGAAGACGGATCCAAGGGGTCCTTTTTATAGCCTTGGAGCTAGCGCCTGCGCTATCACTACCGCCGACGCTATCTCAGATTAGGCAATATTCTCCGTGTGAGAATCCTTCATTTTAAGCAAGCCGGCCGCCTTCCTCTTGTGATTTGCGCTACCGCCTGCGCTAGCCGATAACGCTTGCGCTAGCTGCTATCGCCTGGCGCTAGCACCTTCCATAAATGTTTCCGAAATTTTCTCAAATCAGAGCTAGCGCTAGCGCCGATGCTAGCGGGCATGCTGGAATTTTGGCTTCAAATTTTGGCGCAACTTTCTTATGTTATCCTTGAGTCATGTGGACTTGTTTTCCTGCACACTTAAACAATACACATAAGATTTGTTATTCTCAAACCTAGGAGATAAGGAAGACCATGTTCTGACAAGAGAGATCTCCACTGAAGCTTTGCTAGGAAAGCTTAAGTCCTATAAGATGCTACTGAAGACCAGGGTTGAGTCAGAAGATAGGGAAACTACTGCAGCTCCTGTCCAAAGGAACTTATCTCTGAAAGCTACTGAAGGAGAGCCCTCTACTCCAGAAGATGAGAGGTTCAATCTCCTAGCAAGGAGATTCAAGAAGTGGGTCAAGACTGAAGACTAGCTCAAGGAGAAAAGAAAGAGACTCAAGGCCCTGGTATGATAAGACTCCAAGGAAGGAGATTATCTGCTTTTATTGCAACGAGCCAAGGCACATTGCTCCTGAGTGCCTTCAAGAGTAAAGGAACAGGAACATCACTAAAGAGGAGAAGAAGAAGAAGAAATCCTTCAGAGGGAAGGACAAGAAGAATGCAAAGGGTTTCATTGCTGAAACCTGGAGTGATTCAGAAGTGGAAGAGAGCTCATCATCATTTGAGAGTGATGATGAAGAAGAAGCAGTAGCAGCCTGCATGATGGCTCTTGGAATGGCATCAAATGATGAAGATGATCAGGTATCAGATTTTGATGAATTTGACTTTACTTCTGATGATTTTAAAACTTGTTTTAAAGATTTCTGTATTGAACATCTTAGGGTAGAAAAAAAGAATTAAACACAGCTAAAATTGAATTAGAGAATCATAAGAATGATGAAATCTACCTAAGGAATCAGAATCTAACAAATGAAATCAATAATAAAGAGTTAGAACTAATTGAACTTATGAAAGAGAACATACAATTAAAAGAAGAGCTAGCAAAGGAAAAGGCCTTTGAGGACTCACTCAATGGGAGGATTTAGAAGCTCAAAGACATCACTGAAAATCTCACTATAAGATTTAATCACCTAGGATTAGGGGTAGAGCCCTCCACCAGCACAGAACAACCTAGGAAGACTGCCTGGAAAAATCCAGTGCCCTTTGTTAGACCTAGTAATTATCTACTGATGAGTCCTAATCATATACACATTTATGGACTCATCCGGGCCGCTATTCAGTCATTTCACCGCACTTTAGCCGTGTTATAGCTTATATTTGATAGTCCATGCTAGGTGCACTTCTGGGCCCATTTTGGTGTGATCCCATGTTTATTGTCATTAGTTGTGTTCATGCACTGTTAGGTGCCACTCTCAGTGGCTAGATTCGTGGTTGTGCTGGAATTGGAGTCGTGCAGGTGTTCCCGGTGCAATTCTGCACAGGAACACTGCGCACGATCACCGGTTCTATTGCGCACGACCACTGGTCGTGCGCCACTGATCGTGTGCACTTAACCCCTTTTTCATGAGTTCTGTTTGGTGTAGTGCGCACGACCATCAATGCCAGTGCGCACGACCACCGGTCGTGCGCACTTATCATTAAATTTCTGAGTTCTGTTTCATCTAATGCGCACGACCACCGACGATAGTGCGCCAATGATCGTGCGCAGTATTTATTCCAGCGCCTATTTAAACGCCTGTTCCGATATTAGGGCAGGATCCACTTCCGGGAGCAGAGTTCCTGTGCCGTACGCCGCCGACCACCACCTTGGGACGCCTCCACTGCATCTCCCACGCAAGGGGAAGCCTCCTCCATCCATTCCAGGACTTCCTCCATTGTCCGTGAGTGTTCTCCACCATCCGCAAGCCTCCAAGCAGCCATTCTCTCATTTCGCCCGGCGAGAAGAAGAAGAAACCTGAAGTCGAAGACGACGGAGCTACGTAGGGAGATCGTGATAGCTCTCTACGCCGGAAGCATAGTCCGCCCGAGTCCGGAGGTAGCCCGACAACCTACCATTCCGGCCGTGAACGGCCGCTAGTCTTCACCATCGGTTATTTCTTTCCTCTTTCCTTCATTGTACTCGTTGAGCCGTGTAAACTTGAATATTGTGATGTTGTTTGTTGAAATGAATGTTTCCTTGTTGTTCTTCATGGTTTGCTTGTGATTCACTCCGTTTTCCACTCACTCACTCACGCACGCACGCAAGGTGTTTGTTCCGCGTTAGCAAGAGCTAACGGCGGTTGTGAAGAGGTGTTTGCGACCCTCACCTTCTCGCACTTGAGCACGCTCCATCCACCTCTCGAAGCACGGCATCGCAGCCGTTGCATCCATCTCACCTTGCGAAGCGGTGCTTTCGACCCGCATTTCTTTTGCTGTTGTTAAGACTAGGAAAACCAACCAAAAACCCCCTCTTTGTGTTTGTGAAACGCTTGTGTAACAATAGTCACTGCGCGATTCGTTCACCCAACCTGCATCCCTCAAGAGACCGACATCCAGGGATTCCATTCTCCACAATTATTACTTGACAGCGACCGGTGCACTTGCCGACACGCATCAAGTTTTTGGCGCCGTTGCCGGGGAATGCAGGCGTGTAACGTCCCGTGTTGTGACTTTCGTTATACGAGCAGTTGTTTTTGATTTTCTTTGTTTTTCTTTTTGTTTGTGACAGTGCATGCAGAGACAAGCCGCAGGGGAACTCGTACCCTTCGATCCTGAGATTGAACGGACCGTTCGCGCAAGAAGGTGCGCTGCAGCCGCACAGGCTGCAATGGGTGATCAGGTAGACCCAAATGATGTTGATCCGAGAATGCCCGGCGTGGGGCAACATCAGCCTGGAGATGAGCAGGAGGCGGCTAGGCCTCGGCCCCGCACGATGAGGGACTACACCACTCTAACTGCTGGGAGTGTGTATCCGGGGTTCGGACCCAATATTATGAATAATCAGTTTGAGATCAAGCCAGCGATCTTAAACATCATCCGGAACAACGCTCAGTTCTCGGGGTTGGCCAGCGAAGATCCGCATCTGCATCTGGCGGAGTTTTCTGATATTTGCGGAACCTTCCGCTACGCAGGGATTGCTGACGACACGGTCAAGCTTAGACTGTTTCCCTTTTCACTCCGCGACAAAGCAAAGGTGTGGCTCCATTCCATTCCGCCAGGGACTGCTGCAACTTGGGATGCTCTCGCATCCAAGTTCCTTGCTAAATTCCATCCTGTGGATAAGATCGTGAGCTTGCGGCGGGAGATCGCCACATTTCGCCAATTTGACCAAGAGACCCTTGCTGAAGCATGGGAGCGCCTCAACGATCTCCTTCGCCGTTGTCCTGGCCACGAGCTCCAACCATGGAATGTGGTCGAATTGTTCTACTTTGCGATCGAGCCCAACTACAGGGCAATGATCGATGCTGCGGCGGGTGGTACCTTGATGAACCACACTCCTGAGGAAGCCCTTCGAATTCTGCGCGACACTGCCTCCCACAGTACATTCTGGACTGCAGGGAGAAATGCTCCAAGAAGCGGCTGAGGTCTCTTTATGGTCGACTCACTCCCCTCTCCATCCGCGCCTGCTGCTGTCATTACCTGCGAGGGATGTGGAGGCGGAGGCCACCACGCGTATGAATGTTCGGGGAACCACGTGGCAGGTGACTTCGCACACTTGAACTTGAACGAATCTGTTAATTATGTAGGAAATCAGCCTAGGGGGCGCCTTTCAATAATGCTTATAATCCGGGAGCGAGAAGTCACCCGAACTTCTCGTGGAATCCCAACACACCTGGCCAACGATGGGCACCGGGGCAGCATCAAAACGATGCTTACGCCTCCGGGAGCCAACCGAGGCCACCACACCCGGATTATAACCAAGCACCCCCCACCCAAAAAAAGAGTAATCTAGAAGAGATGATGGAGAAATTCATGCAAGTAGCTAATTCGAATATGGTGAATCAAACTGCATCCATGCGAAACTTGGAAACGCAGTTGGGCCAATTGGCCCAAGTACTAACCGAGCGATCGCAGGGGACCCTTCCCAGCAACACGGAAAAGAACCCAATTGATCAAGGGAAGAGTCTTGGGGATGTGGTAGAGGCTGATCCGAGTGAGCTGGTAATTTCTTGTTCCATCAACAATTTTGAAACGAAAGCTTTGTGTGATTCTGGTTCATCTCGCAACGTCATTGCGTTGCAAGATGTAGCTAAATTACAACTGGAAATGAACACGGAGGAAAGGAAATCCCTTGTGCTTGCCAATGGGACTGTTATTCAATCCGAGGGGGAAGTGAAGAATGTGGAGGTGACAGTTGAGGGGACAATTGTTGTTGCTGATTTTCAGGTTTTGGGCCCGCAGGAAAATCATTCTATTCCTATCTTGGGCGTGCCGTTCTTGAAAGAGAGCGGTGCCACCCTTGATTTTGCTACGGGATGCATTGTCCTAACCAATAAGGTGCAACAGCCCACTTGCTCCGAAGCCACAGCTGAAACATTCACTCCGCCCCCTCCTTTTAATTTTGATGAATCGTTGAGCTGTGCAGGGCATGAAGAAGTCAAAGAATCAAGTGAAGGGAAAAAGGAGGAGTACCTGTCTAGTGAAGAAGAAGAAGTTGATCTTCGGCGAGAGTTTAGTTCCGAGACGGAAGAAGACTGCAATTCAAAAAACTCTGACGTGAATTTGGTTCGGGACAATGTCCCATTACCCTCTTATTTTGATTCATGTAATAAACTATCTAAGCGCTCCATCTCCTGGGCCGATCCGGTGGTCACCGTGACACCGGAAGTGACGCCACCCACCGCTAAGGTGGAAAAATCTGAGAACTCTCAACGGTGGCAGTCTCCGACTGTCACCAAACTTAAAAAGGAAAAACTTCTGCGCGACGCTCGTGCTGCCGCTCTCCGTGGCAAGGTGGCGGAGGTTAGGGGAGCATTGGGTAATACCAGTGCTGGCCCTAAAGCCTTCACCTCCCGCCTACGTGCTACGGGAGACGCGCACCATAAGAGCGCTTTCAGCTGATTTGTGTTTTATTTGATGTGGTGTACCGTTTCTGAGTATCTCTTTTTAATTCCTGCACTTTATAAACAATGCTAATACAGGTATTTGGTCCAGCTTAAGGACGTTAAATGAAAGCGCTACTGGGAGACAACCCAGATTTCCTGATTTCGTATTTCTTTTTATCTAACTTCTTTTAGTTCAGCTTCTGCATATGCTTTTGTTGTTTTGAGTTTTGTGCTTGCAGGTTTTGTGTTCGATGGTGCGGATGTTGCGGGCTGCTTTTGATCGTAAACGTCAAGCGTCTGGTATGCTCAATTCTGAGCATTGGGTAACATTTCTCCCCTCTTTTTGCTTCAAATTTCTAGATATATTGTTTAGCTTAAGTCTGGGGGAGCGGTTGTTGTTATCCACTGTGCACGAGTTGCATTGCATACTAGAAGGTTGCTTTTTATTTATCCTTATCATTATCATTGTTGCATTCTTCACACACCACTTCACCCACCTGAGTGCGCGCTTATCTTTTTGTTGTTGTTTCGTTTAGACTATTGTGGTTGGAATGTGAAATAGGTTGTTAACATAGGAATTATTATTTGGAGTGCGATGTTGACTCATGTAGTGTTCTAGTCACTTCGCATGTTATGGTAGAATTTGA
This sequence comes from Dactylorhiza incarnata, assembly GCA_033032865.1. Taxonomy (NCBI): domain Eukaryota; kingdom Viridiplantae; phylum Streptophyta; class Magnoliopsida; order Asparagales; family Orchidaceae; genus Dactylorhiza; species Dactylorhiza incarnata. Next base: position 8,244,630 of record JAWHQI010000003.1, read on the forward strand.
GTAGAACTAGATTTTCTCTATGCATCTAATTTATGTTTAGTATTTCTGCGTAAATTTAGATTTATTATACTCAAGTGGTGAATTTGAATGAAATTGACGATAACCCGGTGTTGTGTGTGTACGAGTGCTAGTCGTTTGTTGCTCGAGTCGGGAGGAAGGTTTACCTTTCTCGTGGGCTAAGAACTTGCCCCAAGCGACTCTCGAAGCATGGGTGAGAGCTACTCGTCGAGTTAAACATGATGTAGGCCACCCTTTGGCTAGTTTGAGCCTTGCTATTCCCTGTCCTTTTCGTTCACCGTTGCAAGCCAAATTTGTGCCTACCAATCCTTTGTTCAGCTCCTCTTCATCCACCAAAGCCTGAAGCCTATCCTACACCCGCAACCAAATTGTTTTTAACTGCGCTCATAATTCTCAACTTGTGTGGTGTGTGGAATCATTGTGTTATGAAGGGAAAATAAAGTCCATCTGCTGATTTTGAACCAACCGGAGGATACATAAAAGAAGTAAAATATGTTAAAAGAAAAAAAAAGAGCGTATTTTGAAATGAGATCCTTCCGAGCTAAATAGAAAATCTGTTGGTATTTGTGAAGTAGGCCGTGTGCACACCTGGTTTTCATGATAAATCTGGGGGTGTGTCACACGAGCATAGTTTGTTGGTCTTGTGGGGTGCAGCGTTCCGTTAGCTCACTTGGGTTGCGTAGCCATCGTGTTTAACTTTGAATATCCTACCGTGACCTAAGCCCCATTTTAATCCTAAAAGTCCTACTGATTTGATTTGCGAGTTTGCTAGCGCCGTGGAGAGAGTGTGACCGGGCAATCGTATGGTTCACGACGTTGATGGATTTCAGCGGAGTTATTCCTAAGCCCCGATCTTTTGCAACCCGCCTCAGTGTCTCGTCACGTTCATACCGGGCATGATCGTTCAAATTCTTCATAATTCACCAACTGAGTACAACTAAATCTTTACTTACGCTTTAATACTTCTGTAAATTAGTTAGCATAGTTAGAATTTTCTTCTACTAGAATCTCTACTCGCATGCGTATGTTACTTCGCACCGTACTCCTTTGTGTAATTCTCTATGTTAATTATCGTTTCCACACTCCGCCGGATTCGTTTGCTCGGGACGCGCAAACAGTTATGTCTGGGGGTGTGATGAGTCCTGATCATATACACATTTATGGACTCATCCGGGCCGCTATTCAGTCATTTCACCGCACTTTAGCCGTGTTATAGCTTATATTTGATAGTCCATGCTAGGTGCACTTCTGGGCCCATTTTGGTGTGATCCCATGTTTATTGTCATTAGTTGTGTTCATGCACTGTTAGGTGCCACTCTCAGTGGCTAGATTCGTGGTTGTTCTGGAATTGGAGTCGTGCAGGTGTTCCCGGTGCAATTCTGCACAGGAACACTGCGCACGATCACCGGTTCTATTGCGCACGACCACTGGTCGTGCGCCACTGATCGTGTGCACTTAACCCCTTTTTCATGAGTTCTGTTTGGTGTAGTGCGCACGACCATCAACGCCAGTGCGCACGACCACCGGTCGTGCGCCACTGTTCGTGCGCACTTATCATTAAATTTCTGAGTTCTGTTCATCTAATGCGCACGACCACCGACGATAGTGCGCACGACCACTGGTCGTGCACCAATGATCGTGCGCAGTATTTATTCCAGCGCCTATTTAAACGCCTGTTCCGATTTTAGGGCAGGATCCACTTCCGGGAGCGGAGTTCCTATGCCGTACGCCGCCGACCACCACCTTGGGACGCTTCCACTGCATCTCCCACGCAAGGGGAAGCCTCCTCCATCCATTCCAGGACTTCCTCCATTGTCCGTGAGTGTTCTCCACCATCCGCAAGCCTCCAAGCAGCCATTCTCTCATTTCGCCCGGCGAGAAGAAGAAGAAACCTGAAGTCGAAGACGACGGAGCTACGTAGGGAGATCGTGACAGCTCTCTACGCCGGAAGCATAGTCCGCCCGAGTCCGGAGGTAGCCCGACAACCTACCATTCCGGCCGTGAACGGCCGCTAGTCTTCACCATCGGTTATTTCTTTCCTCTTTCCTTCATTGTACTCGTTGAGCTGTGTAAACTTGAATATTGTGATGTTGTTTGTTGAAATGAATGTTTCCTTGTTGTTCTTCATGGTTTTCTTGTGATTCACTCCGTTTTCCACTCACTCACTCACGCACGCACGCAAGGTGTTTGTTCCGCGTTAGCAAGAGCTAACGGCGGTTGTGAAGAGGTGTTTGCGACCCTCACCTTCTCGCACTTGAGCACGCTCCATCCACCTCTCGAAGCACGGCATCGCGGCCGTTGCATCCATCTCACCTTGCGAAGCGGTGCTTTCGACCCGCATTTCTTTTGCTGTTGTTAAGACTAGGAAAACCAACCAAAAACCCCCTCTTTGTGTTTGTGAAACGCTTGTGTAACAATAGTCACTGCGCGATTCGTTCACCCAACCTGCATCCCTCAAGAGACCGACATCCGGGGATTCCATTCTCCACAATTATTACTTGACAGCGACCGGTGCACTTGCCGACACGCATCATCTACCCAATGAGAAGAGTGCTCCATCTAAGGGTGAGGATCACAACCATTCAGATAGGGTAGGTAAAACTAATAAAGTAAAACCCTCTGGTAAGAACAATATGGGGAAATTAAATAACAATAACCAAGAGGGTAATTCAAGACCTAGGATAATAAAACACTCCTCTGATTTATTATATCTAGATACATTTTATACCCATTTCAAATATCAAAACAATAGGTTTGGGAAAATCATTCCTTATCATCCTAAATGGTATCATGAAAGACCTTTCTATTCTTTCATTGAACCCTACAATGGTAAAAGCAAAGGGCCCAAGGTAACCTGGGTTTCATCTAATGTTTGAATTACTTGTGCAGAATTAGGTAGAGTCCCACTCAAAAGAAACTGGAGTGGGAAGGGAGATACAGGACAAGCATAAGGGACAAACTCCATTTAAGGGAGTAATCTCTACCATAATATTTCCTAACAGATTATAAAATCAATATTATAATCTATTTTTAATAAATAAAATTGCTGAGAGAAATATCAAGAATTTTCAAGGAAAATAAATCTGTTTATTCAGAGTTGTGTCGAATAGAAGTTGACATACCATCGATTTCTACTCGACGCCAGCGTCAAGAAGCACGTAGAGAAGGTAATTCGAATAGAAATCGACGTAACGATGATTTCTTATCGACGCAGCGTCAAGTTCATATCGACGCATACATCGACTTATTAAACGCTGATTAAATTCGAAGGTACGTCGATTGGAAATCGATGTAACGTCGACTGGACTATGCCGACTTAGAATTTCTAAATAGTCTCGAAGCTACGTCGAGTACTAGTAGACGCAACATCGATATATCAGCGCGCGCAGAATTGCTTCTAGAGGCAATCTCGACACAGCTTTGCGTGCCAAATAATAAGTGTTATCGACGGTGCGTCGGCCTAAACCCTAAGTAGCGGCGATTCATCTACTTTTAAACATTTACTGCATCGAAACATTTACACTTTCGAATTCTCTTCCTTTTGCTCTCCTGTTCTCCAGCTTTCCCGTGCACCTCTCTCTCACTTTCCCTTTGACTTTGCAGGAAAATCCAAACATATGGCTCCTCCCAAAGTCAACTCAGGGTTTGATGTGGACGTGGACTCCTTCAGTGCAGCGACAGAAAGTTTCAAAGCCATTCTTGGTTTGTTTCAAGAGGCTGGTCTGACCAAGCTTATCTCCACGAGATGCAAAATCCTGGATATCGAACTGTCTGAATTTAAAGATAGTGTTCAGAGAGGAGAGGATGGTTCCCTCAAAGGGAAAATATATGACACAGATGTATTGATAACAAAGGAATTGCTAAACCAAACATATGATCTTCAGACAGGGGATGAGTCAGATGAACTGACAGGGGATGAGATTAAGATGTCCCTGGAATTGATGAAGTTTAAGAAGGACAAGCCCATCAATCTGATGAAAATGGATCTTGGAGAAGAATACCGATTCCTGGCAGATATAGTAGGAAAGGTATTGTTGTGTATGATCTCTGCACATGATGCTGTTCCAAAGCAACAGCTGCAGATTATGGGATCTCTTGTTCTGAAGAAGAAGATCAATTGGGGAAGATGCCTACTAAAGATGATTGGTCTTAAGTACTCCCACAAGGAGAATGCCTATATGAGAATAATGAGCCAAGTGTTCTTCAAACACTATCCAGATTTCTGTAAATCAAAAGGAGTGCACATTCCTCCTGGAAAAAGGATTACAATTGGAATCTTTTGCAAATGGACCAGGCAAATCTCAAAGCCTGATCAAGCTCAAATTTATCCTCCTCCATCTCCTTTTCCACTAGACTCAGAAAGGGAAGGTACAGATCACCCTCAGGAAGATGCCCCATCTCAACAGCAACAGCAGCAGCAACAACAACAACAACAGTTCTAATCCACTTCATCACCTGAGCCATCTCGTCTGCAAACCCATCTACCACCATACATCTAAATTCCAGATAATCAGCTTGCTCCACCTCTTCCGTCGGCTCCTCTTCTTCATCGAATAAGAGTAATCTATTGAACCCTTAAAATCGGTTCTATTTATACCCGAAGTATAAAAAGACATAGAAAAATCGCTATCCGCAGTCCATACAGAAGTTTGGGGTTTCTGTAATAATTCGTCGGGATTCCACGGAACAATCCGACGAATTCCGACGAATCATATCAGACGGCAACATTTGCCGAGTTAAGGATCTCTGTAATAATTCATCGGGATTCCACGGAACAATCCGACGAATCCGACGAATTCCGACGAATCATATCAGACGGCAACATTTACCGAGTTAAGGATATCTGTAACAATTCGTCGGGATTCCACGGAACAATCCGACGAATCCGACGAATTCCGACGAATCATATCAGACGGCAACATTTACCGAGTTAAGGATCTCTGTAACAATTCGTCGGGATTCCACGGAACAATCCGACGAATCCCGACGAATCCGACGAATCATATCCGACGAATTCCGACGAATTCCGACAACAACATTTGCTTTACCTCCCCGATTCTATATGGTGATTGGTAACCTTTACCAACACAGTCAATCTTCCAACTTCTCCACATACTCTTATGTGCGACCCTGCAGGCTCATATCGCGTTGGCAGTGACATTACATGTTTGACCACTTCTAGATCACAATGGTAACTCCAACAGTCTCCCACTTGATCTTGAAAGTATCAAACAAAAACCTCACAAACAAAGAGCGGCATCTAGCAATGCATCATTGCTCCCCAAGCAATAAGAGTTCATAACTCATAAGCCTTTATGACCAATGTTCCAGCGTTGTCTTTGCGCCTTTGTCCCTTACATCCGGAAAGAACTAGAGGCATGGACCGTGTCACCCTCATAATAGTTCAATCCAAATTTCTTGATCTAGAACGGACTTCCAGAGAATGGTGAGCTCAATATCACATATTGACTCAACCAAGCATGGCCATGCATTTCTCAGTCCAATTCCATCAAGGGGCCCATGGATGCAACTCCTGTTATATAGAACAAATCCCATATCTGCTCACACCCAAACACCCAAATGATTCGTAACGTACCCAACGACCACCCTTATCATCAACCTTCTTCAAGGAAGACTTTAGATGACATCAAAGCACGCTCTTCCTCACTCGATGAATGCTATGACTTCAGGTCAAAGGACCACAAAACCATTGTCAAATGAGACCTACTTGTGACACTTTTAAGTAACAATCCACAAAGTAGTCTCGGGTTGGGTTTGTCCAGTACAACTTGTTCACTAACAAGTACCCACGTGATGACTTGATATCACAATATCATGACCTGTGAGAACCGGTCATCAGTCAACACACATGCTAGTCTTAATGTATCATCATCACCCTTAGCTTCTACGATGATACCTCGACCAGGGACCTTTTAAGAATGAAGCTTCGAAATCATAGGCTCTCACATTCAAGTCACGTACTTGATGTCCTATGGAAGCGAACATTCTAAGGGTATTTATCACGAATTTTATTCTATCATATAGAAACAGTATATCATAATAAAAGAACTTGCCATTAATTGTAAAAGGAAATAATTGGTACACTATTCATCATATGAATAATAAACAGCCAACAGAATATATATTTTACATGCAACCCACAAGACTCCCACTAGAGTTGATCACTCAGGTATCGTATACCCATTGATCTAGTATGACCATCATGCTTTCTCTGAGCGAGAGGCTTTGTCAGTGGATCTGTAATATTCTCCTCAGTCGGCACTCTGCAAATGTTCACATCTCCTCGTTCGACAATCTCACGAATAAGATGGAACCGCCGAAGTATGTGCTTGGAGCGCTGATGGGATCTAGGTTCCTTAGATTGTGCAATTGCACCATTGTTATCACAGTAGAGAACTACGGGACCAACAATGCTAGGAACTACATCTAGCTCGCCGATGAATATCCTAATCCATACAGCCTCCTTCGCTGCATTTGCCGTAGCGATATACTCGGCCTCAGTTGTAGAATCAGCAACTGTCTCTTGCTTGGAACTCTTCCAGCTCACAGCTCCTTCATTCAGGCAAAACACAAACCCTGACTGAGACTTCGAATCATCCCTATCAGTTTGGAAGCTGGCATCCGTGTAACCACTTACAAAGAGCTCTTCCTTTCCACCATACACCAAGAATACATCCTTAGTCCTTCTCAAGTACTTCAGGATATTCTTTACGGCTATCCAGTGACATTCACCAGGATCAGACTGATACCTGCTAGTCATGCTCAAAGCAAAAGAGACATCGGGTCGAGTACATAACATTGCATACATGATTGACCCAATTGCCGAAGCATATGGAATCAACTTCATGCGGTCCTTATCTTCACAAGATTTTGGACACTGGTCCTTAGAGAGATTTACACCATGAGACATGGGCAAAAGTCCTTTCTTGGACTCAAGCATGTTGAATCGCTTCAACACCTTCTCAATGTACGTACTCTGGGTCAAACCCAGCAACTTCTTCGATCTATCTCTATAGATCTTAATACCGAGTATGTAAGTCGCTTCACCCAAGTCCTTCATAGAAAAGCAGTTCCCTAGGTTGTTCTTAACAACTTTCAGGGTAGGTATGTCATTCCCGATCAACAGTATGTCATCTACATACAATATCAGGAAGACAACAATGCTCCCACTGATTCACTTGTAAACACACGGTTCATCCTCATTCTTGACAAAACCAAACTCTTTGATCTTCTCATCAAAATAAAGATTCCAACTTCTAGAGGCCTGTTTCAATCCATAGATGGACCTATTCAGCTTGCATATTTTAGTGGCTTCATTTGGGGATACAAAACCCTCGGGTTGTGTCATGTACACTTCCTCAAGGAGGTTTCCATTTAGGAAAACCGTTTTGACATCCATCTGCCAGATCTCGTAGTCATAATACGCAGCAATAGCAAGCAATATCCTAATGGACTTTACCATGGCAACAGGGGAAAAGGTCTCATCATATTCAATACCATGAATTTGCTTGAAACCCTTAGCCACCAGTCGCCCTTTGAATGTCTGTACATTCCCATCCATGTCGGTCTTCTTCTTGAAGTCCCACTTGCACCCTATGGGTCGTACCCCTTCAGGTGGTTCCACCAAGTTCCAAACTTGGTTTGTATACATGGAGTCCATCTCGGATTTCATAGCCTCAAGCCATTTGTCGGAGTCTGGTCCATTCATAGCCTCTTGGTAGGTCGCTGGTTCATCATCATGATCCATAAGCAACACATTACCTATTTGAGACACGAGAAATCCATATCTCTCAGGCTCAAATCTTGGTCTACCAGATCTACGTAGGACTTGTGTCTCTTGAGCAGGTTCTCTAGCTACAACATCTTGTAGTCCTGGCTCAGAATCCAATTCTGGTTCATTCACTACTTGTGGTTCTTGAACTTCTTCAAGTTCTACCTTTTGCGTCTTTCTTGACAAGAACTCTTTCTCCAAGAAGACACCCGTCCTTACGACAAACACTTTGCCCTTAGACGGTAGGTAAAAGTAATATCCTTTCATTTCCTTAGGATATCCCACCAGATAACACTTATCTGATTTGGGTTCCAGCTTGTCAGGCATTTGACGTCGTACGTATGCCTCACAGCCCCAAATTTTAATGAATGACATACTGGGACGCTTCCCAGTCCATATTTCATATGGTGTATTTAGAATCGTTTTCGTCGGAGAGCGATTCAGTGTCATTGCAGCAGTCTCTAAAGCAAAACCCCAAAAGGAAACAGGCAAGTCTGCATGACTCATCATCGACCGTACCATGTCTAACAGAGTACGATTTCTCCTCTCAGACACACCATTATGCTGCGGTGTCCTAGGTGGAGTGAGCTGTGATACAATACCACACTCTTTCAGATGATCACGGAACTCGTGACTCAGGTATTTGCCACCTCGATCAGATCGGAGTGCTTTAACCTTTTTACCCAATTGGTTCTCCACTTCATTCTTAAACTCTTTGAACTTTTCAAAAGTTTCGGATTTGCACTTCATAAGATACACGTATCTGTATCTACTGAAATCATCAGTAAATGTAACGAAGTAGAAATACCCACCTCTAGCCATAGAACTCATGGGTCCGCATACATCACTATGTACTATACCCAAAAGATCCTCAACCCTCTCAGTATAACCAGTGAAAGGGGCTTTAGTCATTTTGCCTAATAAACAAGACTCGCATCGCTCAAATGATTCATAATCAAATGAGTCCAATAGTCCATCTTTATGGAGCTTGGATATGCGCTTCTCGTTTATATGGCCCAAACGACAATGCCAGAGATATGTAGGATTTGAGTCATTTGTTCTTAGTTTTTTATTATTATCTACATTATAGATCAGATGGTCTAGGTTCAAAACATAAAGACCATTAAACAATTGAGCTACAACATAACAAACATCACTCTTAAATATAGAACAACAATTGTTCTTAATTATAAAAGAAAATCCAATCATGTCTAAGCATGAAATGGATATAATGTTTCTAGTTATGGCCAGAACAAAATAACAATTATTAAGTTCTATTACAAGCCCACTGGGCAAAGAAAGACGGTAAACCCCTATGGCTACAGCAGCAACTCTTGCTCCATTGCCGACGCGCAGGTTCACCTCTCCTTTACTCAGCAATCTCCTCCTTCCCAGTTCCTGCACATTTGTACAAATGTGAGAACCACATCCGGTATCCAATACCCAAGATGAAGGAGCAGAAAGGTTTATCTCTATGACGTAAATATTCGAAGCGGAGGTCATACCTCCCTTCATTTTCTGCAGACCCTCAATGTACGAAGGACAATTCCTCCTCCAATGACCAGCCTTGCCACAGTGGTGGCATTTCCCTTCCTTCACGGTGCTCTTCCTTTTCAGCGCAGAAGATTTGGGCTCAAGATGTGACTTAGGTCCCACCTTCGTCTTCTTGAAGCCCTTGGCCTTACCCTTGCCTTTATGTACCATCAATATGGGACTAGCAGGCTTGACCTTCTTCATGTTTATCTCGGCAGTTCGCAACATGCCTAGGAGCTCGGGCAGTGTCTTGTCTATTTCATTCATGTTGTAGTTCAAGACAAACTGCTCATAACTATCCGGCAACGATTGCAGGATAAGATCTGTGGCCAACTCTTGACCCAGAGGAAAACCCAGTCTCTCCAGGTTCTCTATATACCCAATCATCTTGAGTACGTGAGTACCAACCGAGTCTCGAGCTCCCATTTTGCACTGAAATAATGCCTTCGTGACATCGAACCTCTCTTGACGAGCTTGCCCTTGAAACATTTTCTTTAGGTGCTCGTCAATCTCCTTGCACCCCATGTTCTCGTGTTGCTTCTGAAGCTCAGAGTTCATGGTGGCAAGCATAAGGCACTCGATGTCTAAGGCGTCATCGGTATACTTTTTATAAGCATCCTAATCAACACGGGACGAGTTCCCGGTCGGCACCTCGGGGCTTCTTCTTCCAAGACGTAGAGCTTTCGCTCTTGCCTGAGAACAATTCTCAGGTTCCTATACCAGTCCATGTAATTCGTCCCACTTAGCTTGTCCTTCTCAAGGATAGCTCTCAGGGACAAGGTGGAATGTGAACCACTTGCCATGGAATTCTACAAGAATTCATGCAGAATTTAATCAGTACCAAAATTTCAAAATACAATTTATTTTAATTTGGACTTCAATTAAATGCTCCCACTATTTTATTCAAATTGATAGCCCTCACTATCAATTCGGAGAGTCCATGCGAGCTACTCTCTTAGTGGGCAAGATCCGTATTTCACCAACACCACGAGTCCTCTTTGGCGTTCCTCTCATAATGCGGTTATTTAGGTAGGCAACGCTTGCCAATTGCATCCTCATGCAACTCTTGTATGGCTGGTGAATAACTCCTTATTCACATACATCATATGGTGCATGCCAACCCTATGCCTCTAGGCACTCAACCTTTGAGGTCACCTAGTTAAGTTAGACCCGATGTCGACAGTGGGATATCACAATTATCCGCTCGCACTCTTACCAAGATAGATTAATGCACCTTGCTTTGGCAAGCCCACACTTCATCAATCGAGGCAGGAAGAGTGTCATCCATCGGAAGGCATCCGAACACTTAATATTTGATGAAGGGATTTTAATAGCAAGTTTACACTTAACCATGATCAACATTTGATCAATGTGCACATCAACAGAAAAACAATTTTCTAAAATCCACATGCATCCCTTATGTGCACAACATAAGACTATCAACCTTTGATAGACGAAAGGGCTAAATATGGACATTTAGAACTCTTCCAAATCTTCAGATTTACATGCATTGGACAAAGGCAAAGACAACTCGACTTAAAGCAGTAGACAAGCTCGTCTCTCATTGTTGGATTCAAAATCCTAAACAATACAAGGGTTCATTAACCACTTGAGGGATGGTTACTGCTAAGGAGACAATAATTTCTAACAATTAGAAATTACCACGAAATCCCAGACATTCCTGGCGGGGTTCCAAGGGGCCGCGCCCCTGGCAGGGTCTTAGGGGCAGAGCCCCTAACGGGGTCCAAGGGGCAGCGCCCCTGGCAGCGAGCGGGGTCAAGGGGCAGAGCCCTTGCGGGGTGCGGGGCAGAGCCCCGACCAAATTTTTGAAATCCCACCACCAGAAACCACACAAAATCACATCAAATGTGATATTCCAAGAAGACATCTTGACATTTAGAACGCTTCCAAATACCTAGATTTGCACGTACTGGAATAACCAAACTTCTGAAACAACATTCATGACCGGAACCTAGCTTTGATACCACTGTTGGGTTTTTCTACAACCATACATCGTATGTAGGCGCAGCGGAAATAAAGAGAAACAACCCAAAAAGATTCGGATCGGCCATGAACATTGAATCAAGAAGTAATGAAAATTACTAGGCATAAATTACCTTAGTGGAGTTGGATCGAATCCAACCTAGGTGCTCCAAGAAGAAGAATCCTGTCGGCGGCAAAGAGAGTTCTCACGTAGAATTATGTCTACGTCTCTACAGAGATCCACACGAGCCGGGAGAAGAAGACTGCATTCTTGCACTTCCACAAACTGTTAGGTTCGCTCCAGGAAGAACAATCACGGCGATGATCGCCGGAAGGGAGATCTGCGGAGGCGCGGCGGAACTCTTCCGTCTAGGGTTCGGGCGGAACTCTTCCGTCGGCTCCTCTTCTTCATCGAATAAGAGTAATCTATTGAACCCTTAAACCGGTTCTATTTATACCCGAAGTATAAAAAGACCTAGAAAAATTGCTATCCGCGGTCCATACAGAAGTTTGGGGTTTCTGTAACAATTCGTCGGGATTCCACGGAACAATCCGACGAATTCCGACAATCATATCAGACGGTAACATTTGCCGAGTTAAGGATCTCTGTAACAATTCATCGGGATTCCACGGAACAATCCGACGAATCCGACGAATTCCGACGAATCATATCAGACGGCAACATTTACCGAGTTAAGGATCTCTGTAACAATTCGCCGGGATTCCACGGAACAATCCGACGAATCCGACGAATTCCGACGAATCATATCAGACGGCAACATTTATCGAGTTAAGGATCTCTGTAATAATTCGTCGGGATTCCACGGAACAATCCGACGAATCCCGACGAATCTGACGAATTTCGACGAATTCCGACAGCAACATTTGCTTTACCTCCCCGATTCTATATGGTGATTGGTAACCTTTACCAACACAGTCAATCTTCCAACTTCTCCACATACTCTTATGTGCGACCCTGTAGGCTCATATCGCGTTGGCAGTGACATTACATGTTTGACCACTTCTAGATCACAATGGTAACTCCAACACATCATTGCACTACTCTCCTGATGTTTACCATCCTCTCACCCCTATTCAAGAGAGCTCCCTCCATCACCTCCTCCATCTCATCCACCCATAATTGATCTTGAGCAGATCATTTCCAAGGTTGTGGCCATTGCCTCCTCCACATTTGCAGATCAAGTGGCCTCTCAGGCTAGAAATTTTGACAGAAAATACTCACAGATGGAGGGTGAGTTATTAAGATTTTAAAGATCCTTTCAGAGCCTCAAAGATTTTATATCTTCCTCTATGGTTTCCAAACAGTTCTTAACCTCTCTGGCCAGCAAGGTAAAGAAGGGGGAGAATATCTTAGAGGAAGAGAGACATGTCCCTGACTTGAGTGGACAAGATCAGGGCAATGCTGATAATGAGCTTGCTCCTGACAAGGTGATCACCTTTCAGGATACACTGATTCAGGGGGAGCCTACAGTTCAGGGGGAGCCTGCTTCTGATATTCAGAAGAATCTAGATATAGAAATGGAAGTTGTAGCTACAACAGTTGTCCAAGATGTGCCTCCAAGAGAAGATCTACTAAATCAGGTTGCACAGATTGCCCAGGAAGCTGCCCAGGAGGCTGAGCAGAATGCACAAGCACAAGGGGAGCTTCTTAAGGATAAAACTAATACTGAAGATCCTGAAGATGATGAAGATGCACCATTGAGAATGGCCAAGAGGTATACAACTCCAAAAGTCTTCTCCAGGAAGATAAGAACTCCTGAGAAGGACTTCTGAACTTCAGGTATCAGACGAATTATTGGTTTTTGTTAGAATTACATTTGGTGGGAAAAACAATGCTACACAATTTCTTGATATGGAAATCTGTTGTCTATAATTTCAGTTGTTTCCTCTCTGTGTCTATGTTATCTTGCATGTATGTTTGATTATACAAAGAAATGTATAAAATCACTTTACTCAATTCTGTAAAATTTATTAAGATAAATAGGGGGAGATTGTTGGGAAAACCCTGTGATTTAACTTAACAAATTATATGTAAGTGATTTTATCTATTAGGATTGAATTACCCATTGTATAGTGAGGGTAATCTGGTCATTAGATGTCTTAGGATGTCACACTCAACATAGGGTCTCAGGACCAGATCAAGTGAAGCAAAATTAGGCTAAGTTAACATTTGCGTCGAATAGAATTCGACGCAACATCGAGTCCATATCGACGCTACTCTGATTAGAAGTCCAAGTGATTCAACCCTTCTGTCGAAGTAACCCAAGTCAACGTTACGCCAAATAAATATCAACGTAGGTGTCAGGGACTTGTCAGTGTAACTAGAGAAGTCGACACAGCTTCTAATTTAACTCGACGCAGAAGAAGTTTTCTGTCGAAGCCATCTAAAGTCGACGTAACGTCGACTTCATCTTGACACAGAAGATGAAGTTCAGAGCCAGGCAGATCAACTCGACAGACACGTCGATAAGATGTCGACGCAACGTCGACTCGTAGAGTTCAATCAGATCATAGATAAAATCGAAGCTGCTTCTACAAGAACTTGAAGTTGCGTCGATAAGAGAGGAAATGAGTTCGACGCTACGTCGAATATAGTCTGTAAAAGTATATCTTTTCAGCTGTCTCTCTGATCCTTCTTCCATGGCCCACATCCTTCAAGACAGTTTCCCAACGGCTTAATAATTGCCTGAAATAGAAAGGAGCATTAAAGAAGGACACAAAAGGTTTTGTGGAACCATATTCCTTGTAGGTGGACGGGCCCAAAATTAAAGAGGAGAGAAAGAGAATGTCATTAGCAGATTATCTTTTCAGGGCAAACCAGAAAGGGAAAGAAATTTGAAATCGAACAGAGAGAATGAAAGGAGAAGAGAAGACAGAGACTTACAGGGCATTAATCACAATCAAACGTCTTCCTTCTTGTTAGGGCTTCCTCTTCTCCTCCCTCTCTCTCAGGAACCCTAACACAGAAAAGAGAAAAGAAAAGAAAGCTCAGTTGTTCTTCATCTAATAGAACAAAGGATTTGAATGCTGCTCTTCATCACAATCTCTTAGCAACCAGATCTCAATCAGCAGAAGTAGAAAGGATCTGACATACAAAGCACCTGCAATTCATCACTATCTAAAGCAGGGGTTAATCAAGAGCATATCCTGTGGAACATCTAATAGGTTGTTCTTCATACAGTATTCTCAAGAATTCTGAGAGCAGAATTCCTACAACATTCTTTCTTATTCTTCTTTCTCATTCTATAAAAGAGTTTTATTAATCCATCTTCAAAGGATTCAGTGGTTCAAGATCTCCTTACCAAAAGATCTGGTGGTTCAAGATCTCCTTATCAAAAGATCTGGCGGTTCATGATCTTCTTGTCAAAAGATCAGTGGTTCTAAGAGTCTCCTTACCAAAAGACTCAAGCACAGTGGTGCATCCCTACCAGGTTGTAGAAGAGGGGAATACCCACATTTTGGGGAACCTCTATAAAAAATTCTGTTTGTCTTCTGGTTGCTAATTTTCTGTGTTGTCCCATTCTATTCTGCACATTATTTCTAGCACCATATTTATTTTGCCTGTGATCTTGTTGAATATAAATCCTTAGTTAAGTTTATTGTTTTCACAGATAGGATAGAAATAAATTTAAATCTCTATTCACCCCCTCTAGAGGATTCTCAGAGGCACACTATGCACTTTCACCCCCTCTATGACCCTCTTGGGTGATTCCTTCTTCCTCTTCTTCCTCCTCGGCCTATCGCCATGGCATGCTGAGGTGGGGGCTAGAAAGGCCTCGGGCTTGGCTGCCACCCCGGAGGGTTGAACCGCCCCTGCCCCCCTTGAAAGTGCCCCACTCTTCCTTGAAAGGGTTCCCCACCCTGGGCGAATTCTCTTCCCTGACCCTGAAGATGTCCCCCTGGCAGCTTCCACAACGGTTGGTTGACGAGTGGTTGATACCTTCCTCCCGGATCCTGCCCCCCAGGGGGCCCTTGGAACCCTTGCCTCCTCTCTTCTCTTTACTTATTGCGGTTGGGGTCCACCTCCCCCATTTTCCTCTCCTCCGGCCCACTTGGCCAACTTAGCCACGAAGATGTTGTTGGTCGCCTCCCCCTCAATCTCTCGCCCCGCCCGCTCGATTAATTCTTCATATGACAGAAGGGGATCTCGGGATAGCCCCATCTTGAACAACCCTTGCCGTAGTCCAAGGGTGAAGGCCAGTTGTAGGGTGTGCCCTGGCACCTCGTGGACCAAGAGGACCTCTTCCTGGAACTAGTCGATGTAGATTCCCAACAATTCTTTGGCCTTCTGATGGATTAGAAAGAGAGCCTCAACCCCCTTCTTCCTCTTAATCGACGTGGCGAACCGCAGCAGGAAACTCCGGTGGAGATCCTCGAAGCCATATATGGTCCCAGAAAGGGAGCTGGTGGAACCAATCCCTCGCCTTTGCCTTGAGGGAGATGGAGAATAACTTGCACTTGAAGGCGTCTGTCATCTGTCTGATGGAGATGACGTCTTCGAACCACTGGAGATGCTGGAGGGGATCATCCCTGCCCATGTAGTGGGACATGGTGGGTTCCGTGAATCCCTCTGAAGTAGGGGCTGAGAGAATCAGCTTGCAGAATGGACTCCCCGACCCTGCCTGGCGAGCTGGGGGCACTCGCCCGGTCTCCTCGCCTAGGTATCGAGCACTCAGCGTGCTGGGAAACAACACTCACGTGTGAATGGCTCACTCACCCTCTCCTACTTGCGCCTCCTTCTTAGGTCGCCCGCCAGGTGCATCTTCGCCTAGAGCTGGCGGGGCGAGTACTGGGACCGCGGGGGTCGAGCACTCGCTCGACGATGAGATGGCGATTCGCAGGGTCTCCAGAATCGACCTCCTAAATTTGTCGAAGTCGCTCTTTCTCACGTAATCGCCGGGAGGGGGCGAGTTTCCCAGGTCCTCACTTCTAGTCATAGCTCTCGCCTAGTATTTTTCGAGCGGGCAGATGTCCACGCTCACCGCACCAAAAATGTTGGAACCAAGAATTCGATTCACGGAGTTCGGACCCCACAAAGGGTGCTGCTCTCCCTTACTTCTACCGAACGAGAACTAACAAACTGGACAGTCAGCACTGAAGGCACTCGCGAGATCACTGGAACTCCTAAACAAACCCCTGAGCCACAGCGAGGAGGTCCCGCCACTAACCCGAAAGAACTAAGGATCTTCCCCTCCCAAACCAAGACTGATCTCTTCACCTCAGAGAAATGGAGAGCCAAAGAAGAAGCTCTCTCTAGAAATTGGAAAATTGGGTCTCCTTTAAGGTGCATATGGGGGGTCTATTTATAGGATTCTAAAAATGGTCTGCGTGTAGCGGCCTCCGCCGTTTGGTTTCTCCTAACCACAGCCCAAAATGATCTGCAGATAGCAAAAACCTGCTATTAGGGATTACTAGAGGCATACCACAAAAACCAGAGGCGAGTGCTCCCCCTTGGTGCACTCGCCAAGGGAGTTGAAGGTTCCTATTGAGCTGGGCACTCGCACTCGCTCTCCCTTGCAGATCGTAGCTAGATATTCTCTCCGGATGCCCGGTCCTCGCCTCCTTTCCTAAGATCGCGAGTCTTATATGAGTTGCTGGGCTCATCCCACAGGCCAAACACCTCGGGCGAATGATATACTTTCCAGGGGCCATATTCGCCTCCACTAGTCGCACTCACTGATGTACTTTGACTATAGTCGCCAAATATGGGATTGTACAATTAGGATAAACCATACCTTCTTTCCTTCAATAACTCCCTCTACAGACCACCATTACTCACGAGATCAAGCCCTACAATTTTGTATTGAAAAGAGGAGATGATTGAAGCTATTTTCATGGCAAACAATGTCGTACAACGAAAGTTTTAATGTGGTCTCTTCCTACGAATCTCCATGGATCTCACCGAAATCAAGCTCTTTTGATCTCGATGTCTATTCTACTTTGATCTAAAGATCTAGCACCATGGGAGAGGAGAGGAAGCTCACCTGATTCACGACCATGGATCGGGTTTATCTCCTTAGTGGCATGGTGAAAAGCTTGGGTGGTCGGTCTAGCTCTGAATCAGTTTCTTCAGAAATTGACTGGATAGTTCTCCCTCTTGGGTGTATGGAAGGAGATGAGGAGAAAATGAGAGAGTGGGGAGAGTTTTGAATAGGGTTTTCCTAAAATGGTTTGACCATACATGGCTTTGGAAGTCAAGGGAAAGCATTCTCCATGCTTTGGGAAGACAACCCAATGCCAGGTGTCCTCCTAATGGTCAAAAGTCACTTAAGCTGTCTTAAATTAATGCAGAGATAGGGTACACGAATTAAGTAAAGCGTGTCGCATTCTGTCTATCTGCTAGCTACCGCCTGACGTTAAGACTACCGACCGACGTTAGCTCTGTTGGGAACTTTGAATCGGCTTGAAGAATTAACTTGTCATCGAGACAAGATGAAATATCGTTGAGATAGCTTGTTTGTCATCGAGACAAGATGAAATATCATCGAGACAACTTGCATGTCGTCGAGACAAGATGAAATATCGTCAAGAGGATAATACGACATTTCTAGAAGTACATTGAAATGATGAATGCTACTGCCAGCGGTACCTTTACCGCGAGTTGTTAGCCCTGCATAATTAACTTGTCGTCGAGACAAGATGAAATATTATCGAGACAACTTGCATGTCGTCGAGAAAAGATGAAATATCGTCGAGACAACTTGCATGTTGTCGGGACAAGATGAAATATTGTCGAGAGATTAAGACGAAATTTTTAGAAGTATATTGAAATGATGAATGTTACCGCCATCGGTACCTCTACCGCGAGGCGTTAGCCCTGAAGAATTAACTTGTTGTCGAGACAAGATGAAATATCATCGAGACAACTTGCATGTCATTGAGAAACCAACTCTTCTAGATGACAAGCTACCGACACCAGTAACCCTACCGTGTGGAGTTAGCCCTTTCCGTCGACATGCTATCGTCGAGAAGCTAACACTTATCATCGAGAAACTAGCTCTTCTAGGAGACAAACTACCGCCAACAGTAACTCTACCTCATGGTGTTATCGTACTGCTACCTAGTCCAAGCCAACTCACTGTGACACAAGTCACTCAAGGGGTCTAGTTTGAATTGGAATGTTACATCCAGTACTTCTTGGGGATTGAGGTAGCTCGATGACATGATGGTCTTTTCCTATCTCAGCTAAAATACTTTATTGATCTGCTTCATGATGTCGGCTACTATGGGTGTAAGCCAGTGGACACACCTATGGATGCCAATCACCGGCTCTGTGCTCATGGATCGTACAATGATCAACTTCTACCTAATCCAGAGTATTATCTTCGCCTCATTGGCAAGCTTATTTATTTCACAGTCACACGACCTGATATAACATTTATAGTCGGTGTAGTCAGTCATTTCATGCATGTTCTGCGAACCTCCCATCTTCAGGCAGTCGAGTGCATTCTTAGGTACTTAAAGAATGCTCCATGTTAAGGATTGGTGTACAAACCTTCTACTTCTCTGTATCCATTGCATACGGTGGTGTCGATTATGCTGGGTCCCTCGATGATCATCGATCCACTAGTGGTTACTACATGTATTTTTGCAGAAATTTGGTTACCCGCTGAAGAAAGAAGCAGACTGTGGTCACTCGCTCCTCTGCTAAAGTAGAACATCGTTCCATGGTCGCCGCTGTATTAGAACTCACATGGCTAGAGAGTCTCCTTACTAATTTAGGAGTCAAATTTCCTTCACCGATTGTTCTCTTTTGTGATAGCTCGGTTGCTATCCATATTGTTGAAAATCATGTGTTTCATGAATGCACAAAACACATCGAAGTCGACTATCATTTTGTCCGAGAGAAGGTTCAACTTCGAAGATTATTTGTATGACATGTGTCAGTTGCAGATCAAGTTTTAGATGTCCTTACTAAGGTCTTTCCTCGCTCACTATGCCGGAAGTGTCTTTCCAAGCTTAGTTCCTATGACCTGTATACTCCAGCTTGCGGGAACCCATAATATGTATAAATGGCACTTTGAGACACCTCTCTCTTAGGCTCCTTTAGTCCCACATCTTAAAATCAATCTTGCTCCTTCTCCCTCAATCTACATAAGGAGCCTCGTGTATATGTGATATATAATTTGAATCTATAAAAGTGGAGAATATTTGTAAATATCCTGACCTTGTTTAACAACATTTCAAAAACTCAGTCAATACTCGTGATATGAAGCAAATCAAGCAACAATAATAAATTGGTACAATTACAAAATGACAGTAAGTAAATCATACAATGGAAACAAAATACCAGAGCTCGGGTTAGAGAAATACATAAATATCTGAATCACAGAGCCAACTAGAAAAATAAATGAAATCAAATATGAATACTGGAATTTAAAATGAAGTATGATACAACTGATTTCATACTAGATAACTAAATGGAAAGACAAACTAAAACTGCATAAATCGTCAGAAGCTAATCCTATGCAAATCTTCTGAGCTATATCTCTTGTAAAGAAAAATTCGAAAGTGGATCAGCCCACTGGCGAATAAGAAAGTCTTTCTCCTAGTGACACCAAAACAACATGATTAAAACATGCATAAAGATAAAATTTGCAATATCTAAATTTAGGGATCATGATTTCTAACATGGTAACTAATGCATTTTAACATGAAATTAAGACATAATAACATAAATAGTATTTTCTGTGATTTATCATATTCTAGGTTCTAATCAACACTTTAAATTATTAAAGCGTAAATATTTTCGAGTTCTGAGTTTTAGGTTGCATAGCTTACTAGACACATTTTGGGATTCGAGCCCCTATTGACAACTAAGTTGCAATGATGTGTCCCTAGCATGGGACACGGATTCCCATCTTACTATTTCCATACGTGGGAAAATGGGTCAATGGCCCCAATTTGAGGCTCATATAGTATTTTGTTGGAACAACCCTATTACAGATTTGGGCTAGGATCACTATCTGTGACTAGGACTCAAGTTGACCCCATTGTATAGTCTAAGGGTCAAGGTCTAAGTGTGTCTAAGTAGCTAGAAATTAGGAAAATTTCCAAGTTTCTGCGTTCGACGAACTCCATTCTACGTTCGACGAACTCCATCCTGGGTTCAATGAACGTCGTATTTCAGTTCGACGAACTTCCTTCTCAGCTCGATGAATTCAGTTCTCCAGACAGTTTATCAGATTATCTCTCAGTTCGACGAACTCCAGTTTGAGATCGACGAACTCAGCTCTGTGTTCGACACATAAGTAACAAGATGTTCAGTTCGATGAAATTACTTCTCAGCTCGACGAATTCAATCTTCCAGCCAGTTCAGCAGATTTTCTCTCAGCTCGACGAACTCCAGATTCAGTTCGACGAACTCCAGATTATGTTCGACGAATTAATTCAGTTCGACGAACTCCAGATTCAGTTCGACGAACTCAACTTTCAGTTCGACAAACTCAGCTCTCAGCTTGATGAATTTCTTCTCCAGCTTAACAAATTTCTGATGGATCAGTTATATATTTTCTGAACTCAGATCTACTATTCAGCAACGGGTCTATTCTATGATTTGGACTTATTCATTATCAGATAAGTCAAGATTTGATCTTTCCTTTTATTATTCCTTTCCATTCTCTTCTCTCGAGAAAGTAGCTGTTTGACATATTGGAAAAGGATACTCTTATGGAAAAGGAAAAGGAATTAATTATTATTGCTGAATTAGATTGCAGTTCCAAGAAATATCTCTTCAGAATATTTTATTCCTTAACCAGAAGATTTGAATTTCAAATCAGTGATATATTGTCTAAGGAAAAGAAAGATCAGTAAGAAGATAGTGAAAGAATTAATAGAGAAGTATTAGTCGAGAGTGAACTTCAAAAATGTCAAAAAGAATTACAGAGTTCATCCTAAACAGTAGCATTCTCATTCACTGAGAACATCAACATTATTCTCTCAGTTTTCAGCTGCTAGTTCTAATCTTTAAAGAGCAAAAATAATTTGAGAAACTTTGTCTCTCAGATTCATCTGCTATCAAGGAAGATATTCTACATTCAAGAGAAAGCTCCATCCTTCAACTGTCAAGAATTTCTATCAGACATGGGGAGCTTTACAACACAACAATCCACTAGTCTTCTCTCAGCTTATTGAAAGAGAAGAATTTCATAAACCTTTTTGTTTACCCTTTTTACCTCATCTTGTACAAGGTTCTAACTCCCTTCAAAAGTTAAACCTTTGGTGGCAGGGCACCTGATCAAAAACCTGTGTTTTGGTTTGAGCACTTGATCAAAAGCTCAGTGGTGTTTGGGCACCTAATCAAAAATCGCATTGGTGATAGGGCACCTGATCAAAAACCTAGTGGATTCCTACCAAGGGTGCTAGAAGAGTAGATGTACCCAGTTTGATTGGGGAACTACTATAGATACTTGTGTCTTCTGTGTTTGTGTGATTTTTTGTATTGTGCTGTGCTGTGTGATTTGTGTTTATTTTGCTTTTACACTCACTCTGTACGCATATATATATATCACTATTTTAATTCCGCTATAAAATAAGTTAACACTTTTTTATACTCTATTCACCCCCTCTAGAGTAAAGCTAAGATCTAATACCTCACTTTCATCTTTTGTGCCCTATGAATATGGTGTGTGCCCATCAATCATGAGAGAAAACACCTTTAGTACCCTTTAATGATCTATAAATCTAATGGTTGGCATGTTCATTTGAGAGTGACACCCGTATAAACTCACCGGTCTATTGAGTAATTATTTATTTCATGTATACATTCTAAGTCTTGATCATGGTTGTATAATTCATCACATATTAATGAAGTAATAATTTTCAATAATTTTTAAAATACAAATGTAACAAGATTTTCTACGTATACGTTCACTTAGGGTCCATTCGTTTAAATGGAATTGGCCTTCTGGAATTGACATTGAGGATTAGAAATTCAATTCCTATGTTCGGTGCGACTAAATTTATGCTGATATTAGCTTTGAAGTGAAAAATTATGACTTTGATTTTGAACTAAAAAACTAAATCGGCAATTCTTACCTCCGCCCATGGGTTTCGGTAGACTTTAGTGATTTCGAGTTCGTGGGTGATTTCGTGCTGGCGGACATTTTCGTGCGAGTGTGTTTTTTTGCCCATGCGAGTTATATCCTGGGAGCACGATTTTCACCCGGGCTCGCTTTTTTCGCCGAAGCACGAATTTTCAAACGAGGGCGCGCTTTTCGGCTAGGACTCACTTTTTTCCCGGACACTCGTTTTTTGGCACAGACGCGATTTTTTCGCTCGAGTGCGAGTTTTTCTCCAAGGCGCTCGTTTTTCGGCTCGGCCACGCGATTTTCGCCAGGCGTGTGTTGTTCACTCGGGAGTGCGTTTTTCGACCCGCACACGAATTTTTTAAAGAGACGCGCGTTTTTGCTCGAAAGCGCGTTTTTGGATCGGGTGGGAATTTTTCACCGGGGCACGCGTTTTTCGGCCAAGCGCGCATTGTTCGGGCGACTGCGCATTTTTCATCCCAGACGTGTTGTTTTTTGCTCGAGCGCAATTTTTTAGCCCAAGAGCGAGTTTTTCGGCCCGGACGTGAGTTTTTTGGCCCGGTGCGATTTTTACGCCCGAGCGCGCATTTTTTATCCGGTAGCTGGTTTTTCAGCATTGAAGCGAAAATTGTGTGTGTGGACGAAAATTTCACGTTCGGGTCGAAAAACTTATATCAGGATGAAAAACGTGCGCCCAGGGCAAAAAACACGCGCCCGTGCGGAAAACGGGCATTTGAGCTTAAAAATGTGTGCCCAAGCGAAAAATGGGCGTCTTGGCCCAAAAATGCACCCCCGGGAGAAAAATTCGTGCCCGAACCGAATAACATGTTTTAGGGCGAGAAATGCGCGTCCGGGCGAAAATTCGCGTCAGGACCGAAAAACATGCTCAGTGGAAAAAATGCACGCTCAGGCGAGAAGTGCGCGCAATGGCAAAAAATTTGTGCCCAGGCTGAAAAATGCACGATCGGGCCGAAAAACACGCCCCTGGTGAAAAAATGCGCGCCCGGGCGAAAAACGCTCCTTAGGTGAAAAATTAGCATTCGAGCTGAAAATGCGTGCACAGGCTAAAAATTCTCTTGCGGCAAAAAAATTCGCGATCCGGCAAAAAAATGCATGCCCGGGCAAAAAACGCGCCCTGGGATAAAAATTCGTGTTCGGGCTGCAGAAAGACGCTTGCTTGGGCTAAAACTTTGCTTGCGGTCGAAAAACATGCGATCGAGTGAACCACACGCGGGGGTGAATTTTTTTCTTTCAATTCTTGAAAACTAATGTCTTTTCCATACGAACAAACAAAAGTAGCCAATGTCAATTCCCGTGATAGAATATCTTCATGCGTCTAAGCAACAAAATTGGATTTAAACCCAATGTTAATTCCTGCATATATTTGTTGAACTCGAAAACCACGGTTCAAGAGGAGTTCGGACCGATTGCGATAGATTGCACTTACTTCTCCTGAGTCAGAACACTAGGTCAGGTACTCAGAGCTAAGAACCTCACTCATAAGGGTAGAAGACTAAGAACAGACCCCGCGAGCAGCAGTGAGGAGGTCCCTTCACAAAACCCGAAAGATCAAAAAGAGCTTCCCCCTCCCAAGCCAATGCAGAGTCGGGCACCCTGGAGGGCACTTGAGAGCACCAAACTGTCAACCCAAAAACCACGGCAAACAGAGTGATGGAGCTCTCGCCAACCAGAAGCAAACAAAGGAGAGAGGAAGTCAAAGAGGAGCCTCTCCAAAAATGCCCTTTAGGGTCTATTTATAGTTTTCTGAAAATGATCTGCAGATAGCGGAATCCCACCTTTTGAAATTACTAGTTGTATCCCAAATTGGTCTGCCAAAAATAGAATCCTGCTATTTGGAATGGCTAAATGCAGGCCAAAATGTGATTTCCTAAAAAAAATAGGCCACAACACCTATAGACGAGTCCATGCTATTCTAGGCCTGCTCGCCTAGGGGTGGAGAGTACCCGGTGAGGCTGGGACTAGCCACTCGCCCCGAACCGGGGGTGGGTGCAAGCTTATTTGCCCCACTCGCCCCCTGACTCGCTCGGGCCCTGTCTCGCCCTGACTGCTTGATGGATTGATGAGTCCACTCGACAAATTCGGGTTTGCATTAAGGTCGGAAAGACAGTTCAACCCCAAGCATTTGGCGAGTGCCTTAATTAGAGAGAATCTTTCGGTGGGACCCACCGGGGGTTATGTATATCAACGGGGAGGGGGAGACAACTCCAAGACCCCCCCCCCCCCCCAACTTCCCCTCCTCGCTTTCCCCTGGGGTCGCGTTTTATCTCCATCATGCCGCCCTCTAAATACATTCTTGCTCGCCTCGCCGCCATTAAGGAAAAGAATAAGGTGCTCTCTTCAGGCCTCATGGCCATTGCTACTGAGCACTCCTCGCGCTTCTAGGCGCATGGAGAAAAGAACCACCATGAAGGTTAGGCGTGAGTCCCTGGGAGAGGTGACGACCCCGCACGAGCTGCAACAACTCAGGTTCATCCTGGGTCTCAGACTTTCTGACCAGGTTCGAGTCCCCCTCTCCTCATTACTGCTTTCAATTTTATTTTATCACATCCCGCCAATTCACAACCAAAAAATTCCGCAGCCCAACCTCGTCGCTGAGGACTACACGAGAGATCGGGCGGACAACGAACAGGAGGGCACTAGCACTCAGGTGAACCCTGACACTCGCCCCCAGGTTCCTGGTAAGTAACCAACCATCTTTCCCCTCGCGCTCGACTCATGCCTTATGAGTACATTTAACCATGGGTTTACATTTGTAGTGCCTCGTTTAATCGGTCTCGCCTTGACGCCCCCGCCGCCGAAGTCGCTTGTTCGCGACCTCACCCGGGAGCTTGCCGACGCAAGTATCACTCTAGAGAGTAATCCCCCCAACCTCATCGTATCCCCTGTGATGCAGGGTCCTGACAAGGATCTCCCGCGTGTGGGTTCGGGGAATTCCATGGTACTCCCCATGTACAACCCTTTCAGTGGGAAGCCGAGTCTGCCCTCAAGCCGCCACCGCGTGGCTTCTTCTCATCGCCATGGGCAGGATGCCGAGACCACGCACGGTAAGTAAATGCACTCGCCTCTCTTTTGTTATCAAGTTCTAGTCTCTCGCTAACCTCTTGCCTCCCTTCTCAGATCCTGACATATCGATAGCTGGCGAGTCAGATGATGTAGGATTCTACTCGGCACTGCTATCCCCTGACATGATTGAAGATCACCTGGGCGACCCTTTCACCATTGACGAGCTGAAAAGCTGCATGACGGGGGTGCTCTAGAAGCACGACTTCATGCTTCGCGAGCTTCAAGAGGAGAGGGCTTCAGGCGAGAATGATCATTTCCCTCACATCCTCGCCCTGGAGCAGCGAATGGAAGCTCTAGAGGGGGACTACACGCTACTCGCGGGGGGAGGTGCAACTGATCATGGGAGATGACACAGTGTCGCTGGAGGGCCACCTCAAGTGAATCAAAGACTGCACGCGCACCCTACAACAAGAAGTCGCTGCGGTCTACGAGCGCGTCACCGCGAGGCGAGGCCCAAGAGTGCGGACGTAGGGTCTGGGTATCTGGAGACGGCAACCTCAGTGACCCCACCTGCACCCTCCTATCTTTTCTTTTTTTATAATCCTGGAATGTTTCTTTTCTTTTTTCTCAATTGCATTTGAACATTTTACTCCTTTCCACTGCACTTAACCCCGACTTTCAGGTATTTATGCTTCTTCTTCGAAATGGCTCGCATGTTGTGTTTCATTGTTCTTTTCAATTTTTGATGCCTAGCTTTGGGTGATGGGGATACTCGCACTCGCCTCTTAGGGGCAAGCCGGTGAGACTTCGCGGTGCGGGTAAGAGCGAGGGGGTTGGGGGCGAGTGGGTCACGCTGATAATTATGACCCCCCCTGCCCAACTTTTTCTATAAATACCCCCCCCCCCCCCCTCTTTTACCTACCACATTAACAATACTCTCAAACTTTACCTTCTTTCTCATTGCACTCGCGGCTTCCACTCGCTCATCCTACTTGCAAATGGATGGCGATGGTGAAGCCTCAGATGGACTGGGAAGTGCGTGGAGAATTTCACTGAACATTGCTTCCCTGATGGGAAGGTGTCGAAAGGGGACTATCTCGCCTTCAAGGCCGAGTTCCTGCCGCCGGGGTTCTCCGCTCGCTGCCCTATGGGGAAGGAGAGGCCATCAATATTTTTTTACCAAGATTAGCTCGCCTTCCCCCTCCCACACTTCGACGTTGGACTCCGCCTTCCACTATGGCCAGAAATCAAACAATTCTTCAAATATTTCAGCATGGTGTCTGCGCAGGTGAACACGAACGCGATCGCAATGATGGTCACATTCATGTGCTAACTACACGAGGAAAAGGTGGGATTCAACCTCATTTTTTTCCGCAAACTCTTTATCTTTCGGGCGACCTCAAATGGTGTTGCATTCCTAACCGGCTCGCAGCTGAAAATCTGCGAGACATCGAATAAAGTCCACCATTGGAACGACCGATTCCTGTTCATCAAGGGGGCGGGGGGGGGGGGGGGGGGGGGGGGGGCTTGGCAACATTCCGTACTCACCAGTTCAGAAGGGAGAGTCGAACTACTGAGCTCCTCACGTGAACGGCGAGGAAGCGGAATTGCACAAGTTCTTTACCGGGAAGAACATTGAGGTCGCCTTTCTGTGGCTCAACCTCGATCAACACCCCCCTCCCCCCTCCCCACCCACCCCACCCACCCCCACCCCGTGCAGCCGGGGGGAGGCACGCTTCCATTCGCCTAGCTTCAATATTCCTGCTCCCCCTTTAGAGGTATAACTTACCACTTTTATTCTTGTTGCAGGAGAGCGCCAAATCCATGTGAACCCACCCATGTGAGTAAGGCGAACATGACCACTCAGCTCGCCATCACGAAAGCCGTCATGGCTTCCTGCGGCAACGACTTGGGCGAGTTCGTGCCCAGCAACCGTGAGGGGAAGAGGTCCCTGGTGTACCTTGACCCCCATCGAACTCGCCGAAGAAACACTAGACTGTGGAGAAAAAGAAGAAAACCGCCATGCCGAGCGACCCGGAGCCCTCAGCCAGGAATGCTGCTGGGGCGAGGTGCCGTACTCGCACCCCAACTTTGGCTTGGGTAGAGGCTCCAAGATAGCACGGAAGACCCTCTACTCGCCTGGGAGGACAAGGTGAATAGGATCTCCATCTCCTCCCTCGATCCTTCCCACTTGTGCCAAGTGTGGCTAATTCGACTAGCACGCCTCTGCCCTTACCTACGAGTTGTATAAGAGGGAGGATGCGTCCGCCTAGGAGAAAGCGACCCTGAGAGAGCTCGCATATGAGAGCTCACGGGCCCACTTGCGTGTCGCTAAACTCTCCCACGTGGCGTCGCACCATGACCTGAGATTCAACAAGAAGTATTTCGCCACCGAGGTCAAGAGAAAGCTGACAGAGGAGCGAGTCAAAGACCTCGAGATGCAGCTGGGACTCGCCGAGAGGCTTCTTGCTAAGGCCTCGAGCATCGCCATAAGTTCCATTCCCTTAGATTAATTTCAACTCCTTTTTCATTCAACTTCTCACGCGAGTTCGCTACAGGATGCCGAGACGGTGGACCGAATGAGTGCACAGAACTGCGAGCTGGAGGTGGAAGGTTTCAAAGCGCAACTCGTAGGGGCCCCCAAGAAGGTGCCATCAACGGAGCGCGGTGAGTCCATATCTAAGGGCAGAAAGCTGCTGCAGTTCACCCCGTGTGAGGCTGAAAACACTCACAAACTCCTGATCATGTAGTCCATGGAGAGAGCGCTCGAGATGCAGCGTAAACTCGACACCTTGTGGGATGGTGGGAGACCGTCACTGATGAGATGTTAATCCCAGAGTTCTATGAGTCCGCGGAGAGCTCGCCCTCTGGCGAGCACGCCTACTCGCCCCCCCCCCCCCCCCCCCCCCCCCCCCCCCCCCCCCCCCCCCCCCCCTCCGAGCGACAAGGGCGAGCCAGACCAATCTTCCAAGGACCCGCCAGCCTCTTAGTTTAGGACCCTTTCCCGCTTTTCTTTTTTGCTATGTAAGGGCGAGGCCCAAGGACTTTGTAAACATTTTTGATGAATTATATGTGAAATTTTTTAAGTCTTTCGTATTTGCATCTTTTCTCTTTTTTGGATAGCGACTCACCTTAGTCTCTTGGACTCGCCGAGCGCCGACCTTAGAGGCCAGATAATTTGCCAAGACGTTGGACTCTCCCCTAAGAAACTTAGGTTTTGTGACCCCTTGCGCTCGCAACCTTTCTAAAAGTATCTAGTTGCTACCTAAATCACCTAAAGGGGGGTGAATAGGTGAATTCTATGGTTTCTATGCGGAATTAAAAACTTGAAAGAAAAGCACATAGAAATAAAGAGCAAACACACAAATACAAGGATTTATAGTGGTACCCCGGAATAGGTACGTCCACTTTCCCGCCTCACCTATCTAGCACTACTGGCTAGACTAGGCTATTTCACTAATCTCAGATTTAAACAATCTTACAACTCGGAGTTAGCAACTCCTACAAACTCGAAGAACAAACTCTCCTACAAAAAATTGGAGAACAACCTCTCCTACACTCGATCCTCTAAATTAAGATCTACAAAAACTCGGAAGAGAATCTTCCTACAAAAATATTGTAAAGGGGGGTTTTTACAACTATTTAGATTGAAAGACAATCTTCTAAAATCTCTATGAGATTTAACTTCTTCATATCTGAAATAATGGATTTTCCTCTTCCTTGACTGAAATGAAAACCTTTATCTTGAAAGAGGAAGAAGAAATCTTTTCTTGAGGAACTTGGATATGAAAACTTGAGAGACAACGAGATCTAAAAAGAACTTGAACAAATCTGGAATCAGAGATCTTGTTGAATCTGACTTTGAGAAGGATCGTGCAAGAAGATTTGTCGGCAGCAAGAATGTCGATTTGAGAGAGAGAGAATAGCCGACATACGATTTTGCGATTTTAGAAATAAGGCATGATTAGGGTTAGATAAAATAACCTTTAAGTATTTATAGGGATCATTCTCAAACGCTATAAACGAAATATAAGGAAGGACCTCCACGTGTACTGTACATGGCGAAGACCTAAAAGGAATTTTCGTCTGCACATTTGAAAAGAAAGCGCTGTCTTCATTCGTCGAGTGAACTCGTGAAATCGTTGACCACTCGACGAATTCACTTATTGACTCGACGAAAACTACATGAAGACTCGACGAAAATAACTTAGCAGAAAGCTGAGACGGGAAGAAACTATAGCTAAGATCACTCGAGAACTTCTCGAGAGCACTCGACGAATTCGTCGAGTGTTCACGAGAAACCAGCAGACCACTCAGCGAATTCGCCGAGTGTTCTCGAGTGAACACTTCAATAGTCGATGAAAAGGCTTAAGACATTACTCGAGACCTATCAAGTGATCTCAACAAATTCGTCGAGTCTTCTCGAGTGTACTCGACGAATTGACTTGAATGATTTTTCTTCCAGTCCTAAACACAACAACTACTTCATCTTGACTCCTCCATAGTGTTTAAATATGAAGTACACCCCAATAGAGAGATTTCACATGAGTAAACACCTTGGTCTACATAATGATGGATTACATTGCATATGCTTGTGTTTATGACTCATTGAAACCTGACATTGGTTTTTACTTAACAATTAATATCCTGCAAACACATGACTAAAATACCAAATCAAATACAAACTCAATTCATCTTAGTGCAAGGGGACTTCTTCAAATCAAGGTAATTATGGATATAATTCCCAACAATATCCCCCTATTTGAAGAAGTCAGAACCCTATGTACTAAGTTGAATTGCACAGATAATAATTATAATATCAAATACATAAAGTGTCATAGAGAGTTAAAGACTTAGCTTTTCAACCTTTTTTCTTTTCAACCTTCTCTCCCCCTTTCAACCTTCTCTCCCCCTTTCTGACTACTTCAGATAGGGAAGTGATAACTAGGCAGTTCAACATGGTTCTCCCCCTCAGCAACTGCACCAGAGTCCTTATTTGGAAGTAGACTTTGAAAACTTGTTTCATCTCCTCCTCAATCTTCTCTCCCCCTTGGAATTTCAGTGCTTGGACTGATTTACTGAGCTTTTCTTCAAGAATCCTTGTTCAACATACCAAGTTCCAACTAGAAATAGTTGAACTTGACCTCATTTAGCGGCTTCGTGAAAATGTCTGCAATTTGCTTATCCGTCGGGACATAACTGAGGTTGATGTTCTTATTCTCCACATGCTCCCGGATGAAGTGATAGCGTATCTCTATGTGCTTTGTCTGGCTATGAAAGACTGGATTGTTAGCAATTGTTATGGCACTTGATGAGTCATAGAATATGGGAATCTCCTTCAACTTCAAGTTATAGTCTTCTAGCTGATTCCTGAACCATGGAAGTTGTGCACAACAACTGCCTGCGAAGATATACTCTGATTCAACAGTTGAAATTGCTACACAATTCTGCTTCTTGCTACTCCAAGAAATAAGCCTCCTTCCTAGGAATTGGCATGTCTCGGAAGTGCTTTTTCTGTCATCTCTGCTACCTGCAAAATCAGTATCTGAAAAGCCGATTAGCTCAAAGTCATTACTTCTTGGGTACCATAAGCCAAGATTCGGTGTGACTTTAAGGTATCTCAAAATCCTTTTTGCAGTGGCATAATGAGATTCCTTTGAGTTCACCTAAAATCTAGCACAAACATATGTCGAAAATATTATGTCCGGTCTACTGGCATTAAGGTAGAGCAAGGATCCAATTATATTTCAGTACTTGGTTTCATCAAAAGGTTTCCCTTTCTCATTCTTATGCAGAGTCATAGTTGAACCCATTGGAATCCTCATTGAGGTTGCATTCTCCATTCCAAATTTCTTAATTAACTCTTTGTGAACTTCGTCTGAGAGATGAAAATTCCATCTTCAGATTGTTTCACCTGAAGTCCTAAGAAATACTTCAACTCACCCATACTACTCATTTCAAATCCCTTGCATCAAGTAAGAGAATTTTTTGCAAAGGTGATCATCCGTAGATCCAAAGATAATATCGCCGACATAGATTTGCACTAGTAAAACCATGCCTTTTACTTCACTAAGAAATAATGTCTTATCTATCTTGTTAAAAAACTTGAGGTCCGGAGTTGAAGTAAAAAATGCGGAACACTTCACAAACTTTCCACAAGCGTAGCAACACAATGACAATGGGAAGACCGAATAGTGCGTTGGCATTAACTATCTCTTTACAATTTGAGGTATACATGGCGAGACATGATTCATAAGAATCACGGAGGAGAGAAGCACAAAAGATTACAAACTGCTGACGACCTGACAAACAGAGATCGCCAGACCGCGCGAACAGACAAGCCAGACGGATAACCCCTGAGACCGCGCGAACAGAACACAAGACGCACCTGTCAGACCGCAACCACAGACTGCCCGACCTGCTGCTTATTCAACTGCTGAAAACACAAAGAAACTGCTTCCTGCTGTAGACCGCACTCAAGACCGCCTGGCCTCTTAAGACCGCCTGATCAACTGAGTTCGCTGCACAGTCCAAGAACACCTAAAAATAGTCCGCCCGGACTGGTTTATTCAAAGCTGGAAGAAGGGAGAATGCTGACCGCGAACTACAAGCCGCTAACCTGCGAACACACAAACCGGTCAGGCAAAAACTCAAACCGCGCGACCTCAGAATGAGACCGGCACAATCAAGCCAACTTTGGTTCTTACAGTTCTTCATTATGAATGACGGGCTCTGCACCTCTATTTATAGGCAAGTAGACGGATGTCGTCACTGCACAAACTGGGATACAATAACCGCCCATCATATCGCGAGCGGTCTCACAGGACAGACCGACCGAGCTCAGCAAGGCAAACAGCTCCCTTATTAGACCAACAGTTATATACAAACTGCCCGGTCATCGCGGTCACCAAAATAGACCGCTCGGTCTTTATTGCAAAAGCAAAGAACTTCTTCAGTAACCCAGACTGATAAGAACAAGACGTCAGACCGCCCGATCACTGCAAAAAGACAGACCTACATGAACATCTGGCCGACTTGAACAAGTCGCCAGAACAATCCGCGCAAGTCGCCCAGACACTTTGCGGTCTCCCAGATCAGACCGCCCAGAACAGAACGCCTGAGACAGAACCGGCCAGAGCACCAACGCAGACAATGCGGTTTCTGCGGTCTCCAATCTGCAGACCGCCCAGCACCATTCCACTTCCACTTCAAAAATTTAACACTCCCCCTTGAAGTGGAAAGTGGAAGTCAGCCCAAACAAACTCCACAACCGACCAAATGGTCCCTTCGATAGTGGCTTAGTAAATATGTCAGCAACATTCTCCTTGCTCTGCACATGCTCCACAGTCAGAAATCCCTCCAACACCTTTTCACGAATGAAATGGTGATGTATCTCTATGTGCTTCGTACGCGTATGACAAATTGGATTGTTCACCAATTTGAGAGCACTCTCATTGTCACCACGTAGCAGAGTAGAACCTCGCACCTCCCTATAAATGTCCTCCACAAGCCTCCTAAGCCGGATGGCTTCCTGAGCAGCCAAAGCCGAAGCTTTGTACTCCGCTTCTGTGGTAGAGACAGACACAGAATCCTGCTTCTTGCTGCACCATGATATAGCTGTAGAGCCTGTCATAAAGACATATCCAGACGTTGATCTCCGATCATCCAAATCTCCTCCATAATCAGCATCCACGTACCCGTGCAAGCAAAAGCCTGAATCTCTCCCGTAGAAGAGACCCAGATCCGAGGTGGATTTGACATACTTCAAGATACTCCTAGCCGCCACAAGATGAGGTTTCCGAGGCTTTGCCAAAAACTGACTCACCCTGCTAACTGCATAAGCAATATCTGGCCTCGTGATCGTCAAGTATATCAGACTTCCAACCAAAGCCTGGAACACCAAAGGATCGGTAAGAACCTTCCCTTAATCTCGTCGAAGATGAACTCCAACCTCCAGTGGAGTAGAGGTGCTCTTCCCCCCTTCCATGACGAACCTCTTCACGATTCGATCCGCATAGCCTTTTTGGGAAACAAGCATATCGCTCTCTTTTCTCTCCACTTCGAGCCCAAGGAAATGGTGGAGCTCACCCAAATCCTTTATCTCAAATCTGATAGCTAGCTCAGCACGAAGCCTAGCTACCTCCATTTTAGAATTCCCTGTGACGATCATATTGTCAACGTACAGCAGCACTAAGGCCCGAAGCTCCCCCGTATTCTTTACGAATAGGCTTGAATATGAATCAGAAGCAAAATATCCGCAGAACTGGAGGTATTCTGCGATCTTCCCGTGCCACGCCCGAGGCGCTTGCTTCAAGCTGTAAAGAGCCTTCTTGAGCTTGCAAACATATATTGGGTGCTCTTCGGATACATAACCAGTGGCTAATCCATGAAGATATCCTTGCCAATCTTGCCATATAAGAAAGCGTTCTTCACGTCGAGTTGCCAAATCTTCGACCCTTGGCAAGCTGCCAATGCGATCACCACCCGAACCGAAGTCATCTTGGCAACTAGGCTAAACGTCTCTTCATAATCCTCCCCATACTTCTGAGAGAAACCTCGAGCTACAAGGCGAGCCTTGTACCCCTCAATACTTCCATCAGCATTCTTCTTCAGTTTGAAAACCCACTTGCAAGACACCGGAGTAACTCCCTCAATCTTAGGCACCAAGGCCCAAGTCTCATTCTTCCTGAGAGCATCCATCTCTTCATCCATGGCTCCTTCCCACTCCATGACTCCAACAACATTTTCATAATAAGATTGCTCTCTCTCATCTAGGGGACCTGCGAAGAAACATGAGACAAAGCTCACCAAGTTTTCGCCCGTATACCGATCTGGTGGAATAATTGTCCTATTGGACCTCCTCAGAGCTTGACTCTGAACCACCTCTTCCACTGCAGCATTTGGACTAGCTTTCCTTTCAGGTAGACGTGGAGCATCGCTCCCTCTGCTTCCAGAACTTGAAGCACCTGACCCAGAGCTAGAGATTCATGGAGCACCTGGAGAAACAGGCAACTCCACCAGAACTTCCTTTGCAGCTTCCTCTGGTCCACCATCTACCATGCTTCCTTGTAACTCTACAGAAGAGCTACCTTGGAATGACGTCAGCTCGTCAAATACCATATCCCTAGAGACCATATATCTCCATGTCTCGGGATCCATGCATCTCCACCCTTTCTTTCGGTCATCATAACCGACGAAGACTAGTTTCCTTGCCTTTGCATCTAGCTTCGTTCGAATGACATCCGGAACATGCACATAGCAGGTAGAACCAAACACTCGAAAGTGTTCCATGCTTGGCTTCTCCTTGAACATCAACTCATGGGGGGTTTTCATGTTGATGGGACTGAGAGGCATCCGGTTGATATCATAGGCCGCACAAGACATTCCCTCTGCCCAGAAGGACTTTGGGATACTCTTGGCATGGAGCCAACATTTGCAGGTCTCTGTCAGATGATGGATCTTCGGCTCTGCAACTCCATTCTGTTGTGGAGTGTGAGCACAAGAAAGCTCTCTTTGGATGCCATGCTTCCTGCAGAAGTTAAAGAACGCCTTGGAGGTGAACTCCCCTCCATTGTCAGTTCTGAACCTCTTGACCTGCAGGTTGAGCCGACCTTCCACCAGCTCCTTGAACTCCACAAACCTCTCGAACGTCTCTGACTTCTCCTTCAGAAAATATACCCAAGTATATCTGGTGAAGTCATCAACCAAAATCAGCATATACCTGCTACCTCCAAGACTGGCAGTGTTGGTAGGTCCAAACAGATCACCATGTTTACATTCCAATGGTCTTTTACATCTGCTTTGTGATTTGTCAAATGGAAGATGTTGAGCCTTACCAAACTGACAACCTGCACAAACATGACCATCTCCGAAAGATGACAAGCTAGGCAAACCTTTCACAAGGCCTCTTCCCGCCATAGCCTAACTTATCCATCCCAACATGCCCAAGTCTTTCGTGCCAGATAGTGGCGTTGTCGTTAGCCCTCATCTTATCAACATAAGAACTTGTTGAAAGAACAAACAAGTCCTTCACCCGTCTCCCTACATGAGTGACCTTAGCTTTCACAGCTGAAATATTTCGGAGAAATTTCACTTCTGTTGGACCGAACAGAACGTGATATCCAACATCCAATGCATTGGTCACTGAGAAGAGGCTCTTCTTCATCCCCGGAACATGATAGACACTCTTCAATGTAAGAGTACCTCTATCATCGTTCAATGAAACCACACCCTCCTTCTCAACTGCATGTATAGTATCATCAGCCGTAATGATAACGTCATTACCTGTATATGCTTGCAATGAGGAGAACTTCGACTCATCCCCGGTGAGGTGATGACCACACCTAGAGTCCACTATCCAATCATCCTGATAGTTGATGGAAGTCATAGCCCAAACACACGTGCCCATCATGAATGCACCTCCACCACCCTAACTACCTTTAGAATTGGAACCAGCCTTCTCCTTTCCTGCAGCATGCCCTGGCTGAAGATTGACTTGGCAGTCTCTCTTGAAGTGACCAAGCTTGTTGCACCTGAAGCATCTAGGTCCTTCCTTCTTCTTCCCATCACGCTTAGGAGCATAGCTCCTCTCCTGCTGATATGAAGTAGATGGACCATCATCTCCATATGTCTTCTTCTTGTCCTATCTTTTCTTCTTGCCGGAGAAGAGAACCTCGGCTTCTCCCCCAGAGACTGACATCCCAGCCATTTGCTTAGCCAAACAATCTTGCGAAGCAAGTAAGTTCTCCAGCTCCAGCAATGATGGCTGATTGGCCCAGCCTTGAACAGAAGTAACAAAGGCCACATACTCCCTTCGCAAGCTGCGGATTATGTGCCTCTTCAGCTTAGCTTCTGAGATAGGCTCATCTGGGTCCAATGTCGATATCTCTGCGCAAAGGTTCTTCATTTTCAAGAAGAACGTTTAGATAAACAAATCTCCTTGATTTGCTTTCTCCAACTCATTCTCCAAGTACTGTAGCCTAGCTACCTTCTTCTTATTGAACAAGCCATCCAAGGATGTCCATATTTCAGCAGCTAACCTACATCCAATGATGTGATCAAACAACTCTGGAATGATAGCTCTCTTGAGAGTGAACTCCGCCTTAGCATTCATTCTCTTCCAAGCCTTCACGAGCTCAGCATTCCCTTCAGCAGGAATAACAGCTTGTCTTGCTTCTCCTCCTACAACCTCCCATAAATCCTCGCCAAGAAGATAGCTCTCCATGCAAGACTTCCACTTCTTAAAGTTAGTCTGCGTAATGAGCTCAATACCAAGACCTCTAGCATATCCTCCTTCCATTGTTATCCCACTGATTGCTAACCACCTTGAGGAACCTGAGAGAAGTAACAGCAACTACTGCTCAGCAACCTCCCTCTGATACCATGTTAAAAAACTTGAGGTCCGGAGTTGAAGTAAAAAATGCGGAACACTTCACAAACTTTCCACAAGCGTAGAAACACAATGATAATGGGAAGACCGAATAGTGCTTTGGCATGAACTATCTCTTTACAATTGGAGGTATAAATGGTGAGACATGATTCATAAGAATCACGAAGGAGAGAAGCACAAAAGATTACAAGTTGTCGATGACCTAACAAACAGAGATCGCCAGACCGCGCGAATAGACAAGCCAGGCGGATAACCCCTGAGACCGCGCGAACAGAACACAAGCCGCACCTGTCAGACCGCAACCACAGACCGCCCGACCTGCTGCTTATTCAACTGCTGAAAACATGAAGAAACTGCTTCCTGCTGCAGACCACACTTAAGACCGCCTGGCCTCTTAAGACCGTCTGATCAACTGAGTCCGCTGCACAGTCCAAGAACATCTAAACACAGTCCTCCCAGACTGGTTTATTCAAAGATGGAAGAAGGGAGAATGCTGACCGCGAACTGCAAGCCGCTAACCTGCGAACACACAAACTGGTCAGACAAAAACTCAAACCGCGCGACCTCAGAATGAGACCGGCACAATCAAGCCAACTTTGGTTCTTACAGTTCTTCATTATGAATAACGGGCCCTGCACCCCTGTTTATAGGCGAGTAGATGGATGTCGTCACCGCACAAACCGGGGTACAATAACCACCCATCAGATCGTGAGCAGTCTCATAGGACAGACCGCCCGAGCTCAGCAAGGCAAACAACTCCCTTATTAGACCACCGGTTATATACAAACCTCCCGGTCACCGCGGTCACCAAAACAGACCGCCCAGTCTTTATTGCAAAAGCAAAGAACTTCTTCAGTAACCCAGACCGACAAGAACAAGATGTCAGACCGCCCGGGCACTGCAAGAAGACAGACCTACATGAACATCTGGACGACTTGAACAAGTCGCTAGAACATTCCACGCAAGCCGCCCGGACACTTTGCGGTCTCCCAGATCAGACCGCCCAAAACAGATCGATTGAGACAGAACAGGCCAGAGCTCCAATGCAGACCGCGCAGTCTCTGCGGTCTCCAATCTGCAGACCGCCCAGCACCATTCCACTTCCACTTCAAAAATTTAACATATCTTTCATCTTGTGAATTTGTTCTCAAGAAGAAAGCTAGAGAGGGTCTCATACCAAGCTCGTGGTGCTTGTTTTAAACCATATAAAGCTTTTCGAAAGAAATAAACATAATCAGGAAGGGAGGAATCAACAAAACCTAGAGGTTGTTCTATGTATACTTCTTCCCTTAGAATACCATTAAGGAAGGCTGACTTCACGTCCATTTTATAGACCTTAAATCCCTTGTGAGCAGCATATGCTAGAAACAACCTGATCGCTTCGAGTCTTGCCACTGGAGCATAAGTTTGATCGAAGTCGTTTCCTTCTTCTTGTCGGTAACCTTGGGCAATAAGTCTGGCCATGTTCTTGATGATCACACCGTTATAATCCAGCTTGTTTCTGAAAACCCATTTTGTTTCGATAACATTCTGACCTTTGGGTCTTGACACTAGCTTCCAAACTTTGCATCTTTTGAATTGATTGAGCTCCTCTTGCATTGCAATAATCCATAAGGCATCCTCTTTTGCCTCATCAAATTTCTTTGGCTCAATCTGCGAAAACTTAAATGCAAAACTTCATTAGTTGTACCTCTTCTTGTCCTTATTCTGACTCTGGTATCTCCGATGATTTTATTTGCTGGGTGATCTCTCTGATGTCTGATCACTAGGTTTCTTGCATCTTCCCTAATACCAGGTTCTTCTACTTCTGGTCCGTCTTCTATCTCTTGATGTTCTTCTTCTTTAGGTGTAGTTGGAATATTCACTGAAACAGTCCTTGGAGCATCTTCTTAAATGACTTCTTCCAAGTTGAGTTCTTTCAGTTTCAAACTTGCACCTGCATCTTCAATAAAAACACTATAAGAGTTGTTGTAAAGCATAATCGTCTCATCAAATACAACATTTAAGTATTCTTCTACAACCAGAGTTTTCTTGTTGAAAATCTTATACGCCTTACTATGGCTACTATAGCCTACAAAAATACCTTCAAAACATTTTTCACTAAACTTAGTTTTGTAATACTTCCCGTTGTTAAGTACGAAGCACTTACTGCCAAAAAATCTAAAAATAAGATACAGTTGGTTTCCTGCCCTTTAGAAGTTCATAAGGTGTCTTACAATGGTTCTTGTTGATTAGTGCTCTGTGTTGCACGTGACAAGCAGTGTTGACGGCTTCTGCCCAAAAATATTCCGGAAGAGAAGAATCATTCAACATTGTCCTGCTTGCCTCTATGAGTGTTCTATTCTTTCTCTCGACGACTCCATTTTGTTGTGGAGTACGAGGAGAGGAAAACTCATGAAAGATACCTAAGCTTTCACAAAACTTTATCATAGCCCCAGACTTGAATTATGTTCTATGGTCACTTCTGATTTGACTACAGAGCAGTTTAATTCATTCTAGATTTGCCGAACAAAATTAGTGAAAGAGTCAAAAGTATTTGACTTGTGTTTCAGAAAGAGTACCCAAGCAAAATGTGAGTAGTCATCAACAATAACCAGGGTGTAAGCTTTACCTCATAAACTCCTAACTGGCATGGGACCAAATAGATCCATATGGAGCAGATATAAACATCTGGTAGAATCTTTGCCAATGATGCTCTTAAAGTTAGCCCGATTCTGCTTACTCATTTGGCATGCATGACAAGGTCTCTCTTTAATGCACTTAACATCAGGTGCATCACGCGCTAAGTTGTGAGAAAATAACATACTTATAGTTTTGAAATTAATATGTGCTAGTCTCTTATGTCATTGGTCACAAAGTGATGCACTATCTTTTGCTAAAAAATATACTGGTGTAGAAGTGTCTAAACAAAGAAAATTTAAGCAGGAAATATTTCTACTCCGAGTGCCTGTTAAAATAGTTTCTGACATATCAGACGACTTTATCAATCACTTGTCCTTGTAGAACTCAACCATATAGCCTTTGTCACATAGTTGACTTATGCTAATAAGATTATGTTATAATCCTTTAACATAAGCTACGTCTGTGAAAGAGACTATACCGTTGGTAATCATACTGTAGTCTTTTGTGATTCCCCGATCAGAGCCACCAAAGATAACCTTTGGACCAACCTTGATTGGGGGTGTAATTTTGTAATAGGCTTCTTGTTTCGGTCATATGGCGCGAACATCCACTGTCCAAATACCAGTTAGGCGTGTTGTTGGCCTTTGGACATACCCGAAATCAGTAATCAGTTGCCCTTAGGAACCCAAAAAAGATTTGGGTCCTTGGCTTCTTGTTAGACGACTTCCACTTGGAGTGTTAATATTGCGAGTGGTCGTCCTTGCATTATTAACTAGTGGAGTCCCGAAATTCATTTGATTAAACCAACAATCTATGGCGAAGTGACCAACTTTGCCACATCACCAACAGTCGAATCTGTTGTATCTTCTTTTCTTCTCTTGCTTAACTCTTTGAACGGGGGGTCTAGCAGGAGCTACCAACTTGGACGTAGAAGCCTCATGATTGCACCAAACACATGGCTCCTTCTCAAGTGGTTTCGTAGCAACAGTTGTAACTTTGGGTGCTTTCTTAGTTGACGGTCCATGCACGAATGAACCATAATCCTTGAGGACCATCTCTTCGTAAGGAGATTTGAGTACCATACCCGCGAGATGTCTGCGAGACCCATGTACTCACACCGCTTACATGGTGTTAACGTTATTGATATTTTGACATTAATCATAACCCTCGACCCAACGAGTACTTTAGCTTGGGTATTGGTGCTCGCACTCATAGGGAGGGATAATATTCTTTCCTGCCCGTCTTT
This sequence comes from Dactylorhiza incarnata, assembly GCA_033032865.1. Classification (NCBI taxonomy): domain Eukaryota; kingdom Viridiplantae; phylum Streptophyta; class Magnoliopsida; order Asparagales; family Orchidaceae; genus Dactylorhiza; species Dactylorhiza incarnata. The sequence goes on from JAWHQI010000003.1 coordinate 8,285,285, forward strand.
GTCGCAGGATGCGTACTTCGCGCGACCACCCTAACCTAGAGTGGGCGAGTGGAGAGCGTGCATGGTCAGGGCGAGATCGACTGTGCTTGTCCCTGCACCTATTTTAACTCATGTTACCATGGTGCATTTTATTTTGCCGCTTTATATCGTTCACGTACACACTGTTGTGATGACGGTCCTCTTCGGGGGCCTCTCAATTTCTCATCCTTTCTCCCACCAAATCAACTCTCTTCTCCTACCACCCGAGTGATTGGCCTACCCTGCAGGCTTGTGAGAGCCTAATCAGCAGGATCTTCTTAGGAGTTCTTTTCAACAAAATACCATTTTTCCAACCTGCCACCCGAGTGATTGGTCTGCCCTGCCTGCATGTGAAAACCTGGTTAGCGGGATCTTCTCAGGAGTTATTTTCAACTAAATCCCCTTGTTTCAAACTGCCACCCGAGTGATTGGCATGCCCTGCCGCTTTCTCATATCTTGGCCAACTTTGAAATGAATGTAGGATTTGAATCCTCACACATGATCTCCCACCTCGTCCGGTCGATTAGCTCCTCAAAAGACAGAAGGGGGGGTCCCGGGCTAGCTCCATCCTGAACAACCCATGCTGCAGCCTAATGGTGACGGAAAACTGCATGGTGTGCTTGGGCACCTCCTGAACCAAAAGAAGCTCCTCCTGAAAGCGATCCACATAGATTCCCAGTGACTCCTCAACCCCTTGCTTGATCAGGAAGAGAACCTCAGATCCCTTCTTCCTCTTCTTGGGTGTGGAGAAGCGCAATAGGAAACTCTGGCGCAGGTTTTCGAAGCTGTAGATAGTTCCTGAGGGAAGCTGGTGGAACCAGTCCCTCGCCATTCCCTTGAAGTTGATGACGAACAACCTGCACTTAAAGGCATCCGTCACTTTTCTGATGGAGATGGTGTCTTCGAGCCACTTGAGATGCTGAACTGGATCATCCTTGTTGGTGTAGTAGGACATGATTGGGTCCCTGAACCCCTCCGGCACCGAGGCCGAAAGGATTAACTCGCAAAAAGGACTCCCTGACCTTACCTGGCGAGTTAGAGGGACTCACACAGTATCCTCACCCGGGTATCGAGTACCCAACGGGCTGGGGAACAACACTCACCCATGGAGGGCTCGCTCATCCTCCTCCATCGCTACTTCCTTCCCTACTCTCCTGCCTAGCGCCTCCTCGCCAGAGGCTCTCGGAGCTAAGAATCTCACTCACAAGGGTGGAAGACTAAGAACAGACCTCGTGAGCTATAGCAAGGAGGTCCCTCCACAAACCCGGAAGATCAAAGAAAGTTTCCCCTCCCAAGGCAATGCTGAGTCGGTCACCCTGGAGGGCACTTGAGAGCACCAGACTGTCAACCCGAAAATCATGACAAATAGAGTGTTGGAGCTCCCGCCAACCAGAAATATTCAAAGGAGAGATGAAGTCAAAGAGGAGCCTCTTCAAATGTGTCATTGAGGATATATTTATAGTTTTCTGAAAATGGTCCGCGGATAGCGGAATCCTGCCTTTTGAAATTACTAGTTGCAACCCAAATTGGTCTGCCAACGACGGAATCCCACTGTTTGGAATGGATAAGTGTAGGCCAAAATGAGATTTCCTGGAAAAATAGGTCATAATACCTATAGGCGAGTCCGTGCTGTTCTTGGCCTGCTCGCCTGCGGGTAGCGAGTACCTAGTGAGGCTGGGACTTGCCACTCGCCCCGAACAGGTGGCGAGTGCAAGCTAATTTGCCCCACTCTTCCCCATGACTCGCTCGGTCCTAGTCTCTCCTCGACTGCATGATGGCTTGATGAGTCCACTCGACAAATACAGGGTTGTACAGTATTGATATTTGATTAAAAGTCAATTTTTTTAAAACCAATCTCGACAATATATGGGTTTGTTTCTGTTATAATTCTAGTGATTTTGTTAGATTTCATCTGTTTTTTTATTTTCACACAGTTTTGAGTTTCTTTCCTCGTTCATATTGTCACCCATCAGTGATCTTGATAAAAAACAATCACATTGTTGGGGCAAAATTTGTCACCCAATTTTCCACACTAAACAATCGGATTGGGGGAGTTCGATGAAGAAATCAGAGATCGCAATCAACTGGTTACTAGCCCGCAAGGGCGTGGCGAACAGAGCACAGAAAAGAGAGCACCGCTAGCAGCGACAGACACCAGACTGGCCTACAGCGGCGAATGCCTCTTGCTGCTGGCTATAATATTCCACAATTCGTTATTACAAGCTACTATAAAAGTAGGAACTGAAAAGAGAAAGAAACCAGGTGACCAAACTTGTAACCGCACCTACAACAAGGTAGATTCTAGCACAAGTTTTGTCCCGCTTCGAGCACCCATGACCCTTTATTTATACTTGAGGGTAGGCTGCTCGGCCGGTTGAGGACATTTAATGCAACATTAAATGTGCAGATACCCAGGGTATACAAAGCATCTGGTACTGAGAGGAGAGAGAAGAACCACGCAGACGTTATAGAAAGCAATCACACGTGCTATTACTGGCTAAGGAGGAGAGGGATCCATGAGGGCTTTGAAGGGTGCCCGTTGCGGCCTCTCTGCAGAGTTGCTGAAGAACTGTCCGGGAGATTGCGCGGATACTTGGAGAGTAGCCATGCGCATCCTCGCGGGGAGAATGTGCGACCTCCTGGACACTGGCCGCAGATCCTGCTGAGTGTCCTCCTAGGGATTTTATGACCGACATGAAGGGGCACTAACTGGGTTCACAGGATTTGGGTTAACATAATCCCTGCAAAAGTACAATGATGACCGCAAAGAAGGTGGCTCGATTCTCACGCCACTGGAAGTCCATAAATAGACCCGAGCCAATCTCATTGGGATATCTTACTTAGACCGCTTATCTGTTCATGTGACTTCTTTGCGGGAAGATGACAAACTTCAATGAAGCCCTCCTGGCTAGGCTAACAGGGGAGAAGAAGCGGGATCCAGCTAAAGTGCCCGCAGACACTAGCAAGCCGGGGAAGCTCACCAATAAGATGGGGAAGCTCACCAATAAGAAAATGATCGACAGTTCTTCTGAGAAGTCACTGATAGTCAAATCCCCTGTGAAGCCTTCAAGTGGTCGCAAAGGCGGCCTGACAGATTCCCGCTCAGCATGCGGCATCCTCAGCGACGGTCACCGTCTCCGACATGGTGAGGTGTTGGGAACAGTGCCCAGCAATGTTCCTGATTTGAAGAAGTGTTCAGGTCAATGATAAAAGAATTATCTATTTGATGGTATGCTTAGTTTACATTTGCAGAGATTAAATCATATGTCCGGTTCTTCTCTAATATCACTAAGTCTAAAATCGTCGAGAAGGACTTGACATATCGTCGAATAAGAACGCATACATCGTCCAGATTACTCTCAGAGTTAAGCAGAAGGTTCATGACAGTTATCGTCGAGATAACATGAACAATTCGACGATATCATTGTGACATCAAAGTACACACAATGGTATCGTCGTAAGATCAAGAAGAATTGATCAAAGTCCAGTATCGTTGTGTCAACCAGAATCACACTACGATATCACTGTAAGGTCTAAGAAGAGTTAAGTCAAAGTACGCGGCTTTGTCGACGACATCGTCGTAAAGAAGGCTAGTCGTCAAGAAGGCTAAGGGAGAAATCATGAAGACAACTTATGAAAGATGAATTGCTTGTCGTCAGAATGATCAAGACAAGATCGTCGATATGATAGTATGGTTTCAATGTTATCGTAGATATGACAGTATGGTTTCAACGACATCATCGATAAGAGAGAATGATTTCAATGATATCGTCGATAAGACAGTATGGTTTCAACGATATCATTGATAATACAGAATGGTTTCAACGACATCGTCGATAAGACAGTATGGTTTCAATGATATCATCGATAAGACAGAATGGTTTCAACGACATCGTCGAGAAGACCACAAGCTGATAACAAGATTATGACGACATCCTTAAGATGACTTTATGTCATCGTAAGTACAAGTGCAGTTGTGATATCTTGTATCGTCGAGATATCCTTCTCTAAAGAAGATCGAAGAAAACTTGAAGATTTGTCCAAGTCCAAGAAGGATCGGCGTAACAGCAAGTTCTGTCGTCGATACATTGCAAATGTCGTCGAGACAGATCAAGACATTTCAAATCATGGTGTCTGCATTTAATGTCGCCGCCCGATGGTCCAATCAGCGTGTGTCGTTAAGGAATGGGCCTCTGAAACTTAAAAGACATCATAGGAGACCGTTAGCTGGCTCCTCAGTCTTATAAAAGAGATAACTGACTGCTCTAATAAGGAACAGTAAGAAACGCAGAAAATACGCAAGATTCAATAAAATAGTAAGGCTGTGTAAAGAAGGAACAAGAACCTGAGAACTGAAATTCTTCATCAAGTGTTCTCCAAGTTTCATTCTAGCAATATCGGCTGATAAGAAGTGTTCCAGATTGAAGAAGGGATTGAAGAGAAATCGGTGTTGTCCAAGTTATCATCAAAAGCAATCTCTTCAAGTCCAAGAAGCCAATCCTTTCCGGCTAAGAAATTTTTCTCATTCTTTTTTTGTTGGGATTGCGGGCCTGAGCTTATAGGATCTGTTTCAGATCTGATTTGTAGGGCTTGAGGGCCTGAGTTTGTAAGGCTTGAGGGCCTGAGTTTGTAGGGCTTGAGGGCCTGATTTGTAGGGCTTGAGGGCCTGAGTTTGTAGGGCTTGAGGGCCTGAGTTGTAGGGCTTGAGGGCCTGAGTTGTAGGGCTTGAGGTCCTGAGATTGTAGGGCTTGAGGGCCCTAGTTTTGGCGGAGTTTGCCGACCCTAGCACACTGCTAGAAAGGCACAGAGGGACAGTGGACTACTCAAGACACCCTGTCTTGAGGAACCACTATACATCTGGTGTTCTTGTGTGCTTCGTTTCTGTGATTGGTTGTTGTGTTGTGTTAGATTAACTTAGTTCTTGTGCATAATTTCAAAAATAGCCATATCACATATCCCCCCCCCCCCCCCCCCCCCCCCCCTCTAGGTGATAGTTCCATAACTAACAAGTGGTATCTGAGCCAGGTTGATCAAAAAGTGACTTAACAGTCAGATCTAGATCAAGGAACTATTCATCATGGCTGGAGGTAATCAACACGGAGAAATGAGATCCATGAAGCTCCCAACCGGCACCAAAGAGAACTTTTCTATTTGGAAAGAAAGGGTAAGACTCTTCATGGAAGCTGCTGATCTCATGGTATTTGTAGCTGTTCAGGAGGGTCCCTCCACCCCCATGACTGCATCTACCAGTGATCCTACTCAAAGAGTGCCAAAGAAATATGTTGATATGAGCAAGGATGAGCTTGCATTGGTAAGCCTAGATAAGAGAGCACGGAACATTATTGTGAGTGCAATTGATGACTCAACCCTACAAAACCTTATTCACTGCAAAACTACCAAGGAGATGTGGGACTCCCTGGTTGTTTACATGGAGGGGACTGAGGAAGTAAGGTATGATAGGAAATCTCTTCTGAATCGGGAGTATGAGGCCTCCAAGCAAGGCAAGAATGAAAATATCTCTAGCTGCTATGAGAGATTTTTCAAGATAGTCAATGGGCTGAAGAATTATGGAAGAGAATTCACAAATTCAGATCTGAATGATAAATTCCTTAGATCCCTCGCTAAGGAATTGGACATCAAAATTTGTGCAATTAGAGAAATGGGTCAACTGGGCAACATGGAGCCAAAGAACCTATTTGGGAAGTTGCTCTCCCATGAGCTTCAGCTTAACACCAGAAAAGCTGAAGAAGAAAGCTTAAGGGGGAGCACTAGAGAAAAATATGTAGCTCTTAAGGCTGAGAGCATGAGGAGGTCCAGGGACAAGACTCCTGCACACCAGGGCAGATCTGAAAGCAGTGGAGCTTCTGATGCCAGCACATCAGAATCTGACAACGCTGATAAGGAGATGGCCCTCCTTTCTACGCAGTTCAGAAAATTGATCTCTAGAAAGAGAAGAGACAACTACAGACCATCTTCTTCAAGCTCCAGAAGACCTAGTCAACATGACAGATCTAAATCCTCGACGGAGGATAGGTACAAATCAAAACCTAATGAATTTGATTGAACTAACATTGTTTGTTATTCCTGTAATAAAATAGGTCACATGATTGCTGATTGTCGTTACAAGAAAAGGGAATCAAAGAACTATGAAGACAAAAGAAGGTCAAGGGACAAGAAGAAATCTGAAAAAGGGTTTATAGCAAAGAAAATCAGAACCTTGAGTGATTCTGATTCAAGTTCTTCAGAAACTGAAGAGAAAACACTTATTGGCCTTATGGCCATAAATGAAGAAATCCAGGATGACAATGTCTCTCCTGGGAAGGTACAAATCAGAGCTTCCCTATCTGCTTCTGATTCTGAATCAGTGGCAGATTCCTTGCATGATGATGAAGCTTTCAAGAAAAGTAAGAAAATTCAAACTCCTCAAAGTTCAGACTAAGGAGTTGGATTCCTTGAGAACTACCCACTATGAGCTCCAGGAGACAGCTGAGAAGCTGTCTACTATGAGCAAAAAATTGGACAGATTCAAGGAAGCCACAAAGCTCAAAAATGTTGAACTGGCTCAGAAGAACAAGGTCACCAAAGACCTTGAGGAAATGTTGCTGGCTGAAAAGAAGATTGTTTCCAGCTTTTCAAAACCCAAGACTGTCCTTCCCATTATTGATAGTTTTTCTGCGCCATTCAGAGCTGGTGTAGGATTCAATAGTGAGACAATCAAGGGTAAATCCTCTGAAGAGCAACCCTCTTTTAAGAAGGTGCTGCTGTCATCTATTCTCTTTGACCAAGAATCTTCATATGGTCATTTGACCAATGCATGCTCAGCAAGTGGTAGTAAACCCTCTATTCCAAATAGAAGAGCAGGCTTTGAGCTAAGTGCTTTTAAAGCACTCCATGAGGAGATTCAGATGAAGAATCCAGGTGTCTTTGTCCATGGAACTGGAGTCACAGCACTCAAAAGCAAGGGAAAGGCTGCTCCTACCAAGCCTGTTCCCAAGAAGGTGAACCAAAAGGTGGTGAGACCAGCTCCACTTCATACTCACACCTGTGAGGTTCACCCAAGACCTGTTAGGCCAGGTGTCTTCACTCATGCCCACCAACATTGTCATCCTACTCAGATGGTGAGGCAGAAGAGAAGATACAACAAGTTTGAGTGGTGGTGTTGTGGGAAAGTGGGTCATTTTGCCTTGGACTGTTGGTTCAACCCGATAGGGCCTAATGCAAAGAGAGTGCAGACCACTCAGAGGTGTGGTGTCCCATTTTATCCCCCTAACAGAAACCTAAGACCCAAATCAAATTGGGTGTCTAAGGGTAAGTAATTTTTCTTGCAGGTATGTCCAAATGTCAACAAATCTCTTATTTGGTATTTGGACAGTGGTTGCTTCAGACACACGACTGGAGTAAGGAGCTATCTATGAAACTTCACCCCTCTGGAGAATGGACGAACAGTCATATTTTGAGGTAAGAAAAAGGGGTAACCAAAGGCTATGATATCAGACTATGCATGGTGCAAAAAAGATAGGAGAGTACTTCATGGACTTGCCAGTTCCTTGGAGGAAGACTGATCTCATGGAGCAGTAAGAAGCAGACAAGTGAAGAAATCTCCACAGCAGAATCAGAATACATATCTGCTGGGAGTTGCTGTGCTCAGCTACTATGGATCCAGCATCAACTTGAAGACTACAATTTAAAGATGATCAAAACACCCCTATTTTGTGACTCTTCAAGTGCTATCTCAATTGCTAAGAACCATGTATCACACAACAGGACTAAGCATATTGAGACCAGGTATCACTTCATTAGGGAGCATGTGGAGAATGAAGATATCACTCTTGAGTTTGTCCCCACAGACAAACAAGTGGCTGATATATTCACAAAGCCCCTAGATGAAGCTAAGTTTAACTTCTTCAAATTCCAATTAGGGATGTTAAACTTAAGAGTAATTTCCAACTCATTTTACTCTTTTGGCTAATCATTTGTTGCTTAGGAGAAGGTCAGGCTAAATGTTGAAGGAGCCTCTCAAGAAGAGCTGAACATTGTCTAAGCCAAATAAGTTGTCTCAACGACACAATTAATTGTCTCGACGACACAATCAATTGTCTCGACGACACATCAATTGTCTCGACGACATGGAATACATCTTGACGATAAATGAACCAAGTTGGAAAGGAGCATAACGACGACATATTTTGATGACATATCGGAGTATCGTCAAAACAGGATATGACTACTAAACACGATACTAGATCGACAAATCAGAGCCGTCCGATGAAATATTAAAGTACACGCCTCTTCATCTACCTACACTATAAATAGAATGAATGCTTAGGATAAAAATTACGCTCTCATTTGCCCTAAGACATTCCTACGACAAACTTCTGTTTCGTCCCCGACAACTGCTACTTCTCACGATTCTTCTGCAATGGCTCCCAAGAGAGAAGAGACATCAGTGATTTTAGGATGTGAGCTTCAGCGAGGAGGATTCAACTCCTGTTCAGATGAAATTAGAGAGCTCCTGGAATTCTATGGGGGAGCAAGACTAAACAGTTCTGAATCATCGGTGAAGTCAATCGTGGCGGGGAAGAAAGTGAAAGTGAATGCGAAAAGCCTGGGAAAGGCGTTGCGACTGCCTCGGCTGAAGGCAGATGATGAAGAAGAGGAGGTGTCCACTTAAGACATATCTGCGAGTTTTGAATTGTGTGGACACTCGGGAAAGACCTTTGGGTCCATCAAGAAGGCATACTTCAATCAGAAGGGAAAGCTTCTCGCCGACATAATTAGAAAAGTCCTGTTATGAAAACCAGGTTCTTATGACCGGATCTCTAAGGACATGTTCGAATTGATGTGCAGGATAATTCTCTCCAAGAAGACTGACTAGAGGGAATTTGTATTCCAGAAAGTGAAAAGCAGTCTGATGATGCTCTCGTTCGGGAGAATTCTCTCCATCTTCTTCCTGAATTCCCTTGGGGAAGTGCTCAACAGGAAGATGGGAGTGCCCATGCACTACTCCAAGAGGCTGGACTCCAAGCTGTTGGACAGGTGGGATCAGTCCATATCCAAGGGACCTACAACTAATTCTTCAGTTTAGCAGAAGAAGTCAAAGAAGGTTTCCAAGGCAGTGGCCTCAGAGGAGGAGGAGTCCTTCTGTAGCTCTGAGGAAGGAAGAGCCCCATCCCAATAGAACCCTAATCAGATTGAGGGGGAGATGTCTCTACATCAAGATATTCCAGATCCAGAAGCTGTACCAACTAATAAAGAGGTGGCTGAAGAGAGGAGAAGTCCAATCCTGGACAGTGATCCAGTTTAGGGGGAGTTCCAACCTGGGAGCTCAACCCAAGATACTGAAATGGTTGATGGGGAGACCCATCTGGGGTGCTCTACCCTAGCAGATCATGAAGATCCTTTCCAGCTGTAGATCATCCCAGAAGCAAGAGCCAACAACATAGGATAAGAGCCTGAAATAGTTGAGTATACTGGTCCCTCCACTGGGCTTGAACTGGCTGTTGGAGGAAAGACAATCATTATAGTGGAAAGTGAGCCAATCAAGGTAGCATCTCCTAAAGAGTCCACAGTTCAGATCAGTGACTGCTCCTCTGACAGTGCTCCTAAGGATGCCCCAGAAGTAAGAGTTTCTCCAGAAGAACATGCTGCTGAGACATCCTCTGCTCCCTCAGGATCCTTGTTCCACATGATCTCAGCATTACCCAATGCTCAGAGGCAACAAATGGAAACATTCATCCTGCACACAGTTGATCCTTCATCTGAACACTAAGTACGCTCACTTCTATAACATAGCAGCTTTAGGTATGGAGATTGTTGGCGAAGAGGTCAACAAGGATGGCCATCAAACACATGAGATCTTTAGAATCAAGAGACCTTTGCAGGCAATATGGAGCGTGCCTTTGAACAGATAGAAACAACCGTTCATGACGATAGAAATCACATTCTGAACAGAATAAATGTGAATACTCAAACTTTGGATGGTCATATGCTAGAAGTTCGAAACAACCTGGATGCAGCTGAGCAACAGATCCATGAAAGGTTGATCTCAATACAAGAAACCATGGATGATCGATTAATTGAAGAAGTCCTAAAGGGGGAGAAGACAATCATAAATGCAGGCTCACATCAAGCTATGTGGACTACCGATCAAGTCAAGCAAACCTTGCTGAAGCCCCCCCTCAGGATATGAATTAGTTGAACCATCTGTAAGCATAGATTCAGGGGAGTATGGTGCTGAATTTGGAGAGTCAGCAACTTCAAAGAAAAGGAAGAAACCTCAGAGCAGTAAGTATAGGCAGAAAAGTCTGAGAGAAGTTGAGCAGGATCCACATGCAGGCAAGTGGAGTCCTACCTCCAGGGAGATTATCTCAAAAAGCTGGATTGAATTTGGATACCCTCAAGAAAGCTCTGAGAGGGTATACTACTCAGCTGATTGGAATCAACATCTCAAGCTAATGAAGAAAAGGAGAAATCACAAACTTGCATTCCCTCATGGTCCTCCTCCCTCTCCAAAGAAGATTCCAAAACCCATCCATTTCTATGAAAGGCAAAAGAGGAAAGGCAAGGGCAGCAGCAGCAGAGGTTGAAAGGCACTTTCAAAGAATGTTTTGTTTAAGAATGGAATGGGTAAATGATTGTAAAATTTTTGTTTAAAAACATTCATTCTGTTTATATAATGTTTGGTAGTTGAATCAATTTTATTTAACTGAATTTTGATTCTTTCTATGAGTAGCATTTATCATTGAGGTGAGTTATAACTTCTTCAAATAGGGGGAGATTGTTGGGAACAGTGCCCAACAATGTTTCTGATTTGAAGAAGTGCTCAGGTCAATGATAAAAGCATTATGTATTTGATGGTATGCTTAGTTTACATTTGTAGAGATTAAATCATATGTCCAGTTCTTCCCTAATATCACTAAGTCTAAAATCGTCGAGAAGGACTGGACATATCATCGAATAAGCACACATACATCATCGAGATTACTCTCAGAGTTAAGCAGAAGGTTCATGACAGTTATCATTGAGATAACATGAACAATTCGACGATATCGTTGTGACATCAAAGTACACACGACGATATCCGTAAGATCAAGAAGAATCGATCAAAGTCCAGTATCATCGTGTCAACCAGAATCACACGATGATATCACTGTAAGGTCTAAGAAGAGTTAAGTCAAAGTACTCGGCTTTGTCAACGACATCTTTGTAAAGAAGGCTAGTCATCGAGAAAGCTAAGGGAGAACTCGTGAAGACAACTTATGAAAGAAGAATTGCTTATCGTTAGAAAAATCAAGACAAGATCGTTGATAAGATAGTATGGTTTCAACGATATCGTCGATATGACAGTATGGTTTCAACTATACCGTCGATAAGACAGAATGGTTTCAACGATATTGTCAATAAGACAGTATGGTTTCAACGATATCGTCGATAAGACAGAATGATTTCAATGATATCGTCGATAAAATAGTATTGTTTCAACGATATCGTCGATAAGACATAATGATTTCAACGACATCGTCGAGAAGACTGCACGTTGACAACAAGATTACGACGACATCTTTAAGATGACTTTATGTCATCGTAAGTACAAGTGCAGCTGTGATATCTTGTATCGTCGAGATATCCTTCTCTAAAGAAGATCGGAGAAGACTTGAAGATTTGTCCAAGTTCAAGATGGATCGGCGTAACGCCAAGTTCTGTCATCGAGATGTTGCAAATATCATCGAGACAGATCAAGACATTTCAAATCGCGTTGTCTGCATTTAATGTTGCCGCCCGACGGTCCAATCATCGTGTGTCGTTAAGGAATGGGTCTCTGACACTTAAAGGACATCATAGGAGACCGTTAGCTGGCTCCTCAGTTTTATAAAAGAGATAAGTGTCTGCACTAATAAGGAACAGTAAGAAACGCAGAAAATACTTAAGATTCAATGGAACAGTAAGGTTGCATAAAGAAGGAACAAGAACCTGAGAGCTGAAATTCTTCATCAAGTGTTCTCCAAGTTTCAGTCTAGCAACATCGGATGATAAGAAGTGTTCCATATTGAAGAAGGGATTGAAGAGAAATTTGTGATGTCCAAGATATCATACAAAATATTCTCTTCAAGTCCAAGAAGCCAATCCTCATCCGGCTAAGAAATTTTTCTCATTCTTTTTCTGTAGGGCTTGCGGGCCTGAGCTTGTAGGATCTGTTTCAGATCTGAGTTGTAGGGCTTGAGGGCCTGAGTTTGTAGGGCTTGAGGGCCTAAATTTGTAGGGCTTGAGGGCCTGAGTTGTAGAGCTTGAGGGCCTGAGTTGTAGGGCTTGAGGGCCTGAGTTGTAGGGCTTGAGGGCCTGAGTTGTAGGGCTTGAGGGCCTGAGATTTTAGGGCTTGAGGGCATGAGATTGTAGGGCTTGAGGGCCTAAGTTTTGGCGGAGTTTGCCGACCCTAGTACACTGCTACAAAGGCGCAGAGGGACAGTGGACTACAAAAGACACCCTATCTTGAGGAACCACTATACATCTGGTGTTCTTGTGTGTTTTGTTTCTGTGATTGGTTGTTGTGCTGCGTTAAATTAACTTAGTTCTTGTGCATAATTTCAAAAACAACCATATCACCTATACCCCCCCCCCATCTAGGTGATAGTTCCATAACTAACATGAGGCATATTGCGGCTTTCCCAAATGTTGGTGCGTCCCCCAGAGTCAGGAAGTTAGGAGCGGCGCTCCTCTGGACTTGGAGGTCCCGCCCGCTCTGCCAGCAAGCACATCCCAAAAGAAGACAAAGATGAAATGCTCCAAGATAATCAAAACCACCAACGTCGGCTCGTCGAAGGGAGAAAGAGCATGTGCTCCAGGGACCGTAGTGAACACCTCAGCTATGCCAAGGAGAAAGTCCACGTGGACTGCCGCAGGCGCAGGGGGCGGAGAGCCCGCGCTTCTAGATGCCCGAAAGATGGTGGATCTCGACGGCAGCCCGCTGATGATCTGGGATGATCATTCGGTCTCCCTCAGCACTAACCTCCCATTCTGGCAGGAGACACGGTCAGTGACGCCGCACGCTCTAGCAATCTCGACTACCATCATTGGCTGGTATGACTTCTAGGAGATGAGGGGGATCCCGGTGGAGCAGCTGGCAGAGAGGGCGGACGCGCCCAGCTTGAGATCGCTAGCTTATAACAGCACCTCCTGACGCGCTCTGGAGGAGGCCCTGACGGAGAATGCGTGCCTGTGAGAGCAACTTGAGGTACATCAAAATTTAAATTTAAATTCGTGAGTACCTTTGCGCGTTTACTGACATCTTTGTGTGTTCACCAGGCGAGCGTGACCACCGCAAACCCTACGTTCGTGAGGGGAGCCCTTCGAATCGGAAGGTTCTCAGCGGAGTTCACGCTTGACCTTCTGCGGAAGCACGACGCACTTAAGGATGAGTTTGTGGGTATCGACCATGACACCCTATTCGAGGAGCACGTGAGAGTTGACATTCCGGACTCTGAGGATGAAGGTGCGGAGGAGCCTGCGGGCTATGCTGGGGCAGCTTTCGAATGATGAAGAAGAGCCCGGATCCCCGGAGTCTACAACCGCGTCAACGGGATACTCCCCTTCTGCGGAGTCCCAGAGGAAAAGGCAGAAAAAGGGGAAAAGAACAGAGGCAGGGTCTGGGGACGATAGAGAATAGGGATACTTTGTTCTTTTTTTCTTCTTTTTTATGAAGGCACGACCTTTTTAGTAATCGCGCTCATCTTACATTGTAAACATAAATTGAAGTAATAAAAATGCCCCTTTTTACTCTGTGGACATCCACGGTTATTTTTAACATTGTCCTCTTTTTCACCTGTATTTTTCTATGAATTTTTGCATACCTTACTTTTTGACCTTTGCGGGATTTAATCTTTGCCTACAGCTGCAACGCGCCACCTTTACTAGGTTAGCACCCGCACGCGATTAATTGGATATTCGCGCAAGCCTTGTCCAGGTGGTCGCTTGTGAGCGTACACATGTGCCTGACCATGCCACGGGTGCTCATATTAACCGTCGCAGACACTGCCATATGCCGACATATTGTTGTTATGTGCCTTGACACGCATTCTCCCGGGTGCCTGCCTCGGGCTTAGTTCGATGCATTTCGGATGCTGGAGCGCATGGAGTGGAGGTATTTGTTGGTAAAAACATCTTGTGATTTATCTAACAAATTATTTTAAAGTGATTTCCTAATCTAGGATGTATTACCCATATTGTATAGAGAGGGTAATTTGGTGATTATATGTCCTAGGATATCACACTCACTTAAAGTGTCAAGACCAGGTCTAAGATAAGCACAAATTCAGTTGAGTTAAAACTTGTGTCGAATAGAAGTCGATGCAACTTCGACTAAAAGTCGACGCAACTCTGATTGAAAGTCGAAGTAACTCAGACTACTTGTCGAAGTATCAAGTGAAGTCGACGCAACGTCGAAATGAACTCGGCGCAGAAGGAAGAGCCTGTCGAAGCCATCTTAAAAGTTGACGCAACTTCAACTTCAATTCGACGTAAAAGATGAAGTCCAAGTCTTCAACTCGACGGATATGTCGATAAGTACTCGACGCAATGTCAACATCTGAGTTCAGTCAAAGCTAAGAAGGAATTCGAAGCTACTTCTATAAGAACTCAGATGTCTGTTGATATGAAGAATAATGAAGTCGATGCAGCGTCGAATGCAGACATAAATATTATGTTTTATGATGCCCTTTCTGGTCCTTCTCCAAAGCCTTTCAAAGATGAAATTTGATTTACAACGACTCGTTTGCCAAGAATGGAATGAAATATTTCAGAAGAACAACAAAAATATTCTTGGAAGTTATTCAAATCAGATGGACGGGTAGAGAAACATAAATAGAAGGAAATACTAAATGTCCAATGGATATTCCTTAAAAAGACAGAACAGAAGTGGAAAGAAAATCAAACAATATTCGACAAAGAATAAGTATTCAGAAGAAGGAAGAGAAACACAACAAACCAACTCATTATTATGTCTTCTTCTTCCTCCTGAAGTTCTCTCAGATAGAAATAGAAGAACTTCTCTGTACAGATATACAATGCTGATGTTTCTTCTTCTTCAAATTATATAGCCACAAACAAACAAGAGTACATGGATCACAAGGTTCAAAAGCTCATAACCCTTGCATTCATCACTATCATAAGCAAGAATTCATCTTATACAGATCCTTAAGAGTATCAAAATCTCACAACTGCTGAAGGACAGTAGAATCATATTCTTCTTCTTCTTCTTTCCCTCTGTTCTTATTTTGTAACTAGGAAAGAGTCCTAAGAATCCCTTTTCAAGAGATTCAGTTTGTTCTAAGAGTCTCCTTATCAAAAGACTCAGTGGTTCTAATAGTCTACTTATCAAAAGACTCAGTGATTCTAAGAGTCTCCTTATCAAAAGACTCAGTGGTTCTAAGAGTCTCCTTGTCAAAGGACTCAGTGCTGGTTCTAAGAGTCTCCTTATCAAAAGACTCAGGCACATATAGTGCAATCCTACCAAGGTGGTAGAAGAGTGGACTACCCATATTTTGGGGAACCACTATAAAATTTATGTGTCTTCTGTGTTTGCTTTTCTGTGTTGTCCCCTTACTTATTACTGTTTTCTGATTTTCTGTGCTTATATTATTCTGTGTTGGTATTGTTGAATGCATAGTTGTTAGAGTAGTTTTATTGTGTGTGCATATTTAAGGTAAAAGTTTCAAAACTCTATTCACCTCCCCTCTAGAGAATACTCAGAGTAACACTGTGCACTTTCAGTATTCATTTTTCGAGTAACCGCCCAATATGTTGTGGCCGGTTCCTAGGGGGATGAAATCACCTGTGATGTGTATCTCCGCCGGAGATGTTTAGTGGGGTTATGGGATCATAATGATTATTATGTGAACGAATGAAAATCCTGGGTCTGTCACTGCTTACAGGACTTTAGAGTTATTAGGAGGGTGGCAGACCACCACTCCTTTTACAATTCTCGTGAGAAAAAACTAAGTCTTGAGCTGCGTTCACGGGAGCAATCTCTGAAGTAGAACTGTAACAGGTGGAGCACATGTTGAGCGGGAGAGCAAACGGAGAGTCAAGTCTTCGCCGAAATACCTCAGAGCTCTTTCTTCTCCTTTTTTCTCTGTCCTTGAAATGAAGGCATAAAATCCTTTTTATAGTTTTTCTGGGGGACGTGTTGATAATTGTGTCTTCTTTTAAATTGAACAGACGAATACGAGCCCATGATTCTGGTCACATGGATCACCAATATTCAAAAATGACGATCATGCCCTCCGGGCAGCCAACTCAACCTGGGCAACCCAGATAGATTCGCCAGAGACAGTGGCGGAACTAGGATTTCTGCGCAGCCCGGGCACAATAAAGTAGGACTAAAAAAATAATTGTTGAAATAACCTACTTGTTGAAACTTGTAACAGAAAATGAAAAAGCTTATATGATTGGATAGTAAAATCTTGGTTCAAATGAAGAGTGTACAAAATTGCAGCATAGATCATTGAAGATTTAATCAACAAAAATCATTTTTGACGATGAACTCTTAGTTGAGTACTCAAATCATTCACAAAAACATAAGATCTTGCAGATGGTGGCGACCCTACCGAAAAAACTCTCAGTTGAGTGCTCGAATCATTCACAGAAACATAAGATCTCACAGAAACATGAATTTTAGGAGGGTGACATGTCACCGCTCCTTTTACGAATCTCTTGAGAAAAAGTTAAGTCTTAAGATGCGCTCGCCGGAGTAGCCTCTGGAGCGGGAGAGCAAACGGAGAATCAAGTTTTTGTCGGAAACCCCCAGAGCTCTGTCTTCTACTTTTTTTCTCCGTCTTTGAAAATGAAGGTCTGAACGCCTTTTTTTAGTTTTTCTGGGGGACGTGTTGATAATTGTGCCTTCTTGGAAATGAAAGGGTGAATGGGAGCGTGCGATTCTAGTCATCTGGATCACCAATCTTCGGAAAATGATGATCATGGCCCCCAGGCGGCCTGGTCAACCTGGGCAGTCCTGACAGGTTCGCTGGAAAGATGACGGAGGGGGCGGCACAACGATGAGCGACGCGGTGATGAGCACACGCCAGGGTGCACAACGCGCGGGGGTGCTCACCGCACAGACGCGCACGATGCCGTGTGGGAGCCGTGGCACCACACGGGTGTGTGTGGGGGCGCGCTTCGTGCGACACCCCACCCTAGAGCACGCGGCAACGCAGGGCGCCCCCGGTATGTGTGGCGCGGATGTGCGTGCCGCATGTGGGGGTGCGCTGCCAATGCGGGCGCGCACGGACTTGCATGTGAGTGCTTGTAGATTTGTGTGTGCAAGCTTGTGTGCTGCGCGTGCGGGGGGGTCCGCCGGGTTCTACTCTGGTATGAGGGGGGAAAAGGGGGGAGGGGAGAGAAAGAAAAAGAGGGGGAGGAGAAAAATGAGGGGGAGGAGAAGGAAAGGGAAAGAGAGGAAGAGAAAAGAGGGAAAGGAAGAAAAAAATGGGAGGGAGGGAGAACGCGGCCATAATTTGGAAGTCAGCGGAGAGGCATTTGGATCTACGCGGAGTCCCTAATGGTTTTTTGCGGAGAACCTTTTGGAACTCCGCGGAGAACCTTTTAGATCTCCGCGGAGAACCTTTCGGATCTCCGCGGAGAACCCTTTGTTCTCCGCAGAGAACCAACAGGATCTCCGCGGAGAACCTTATGGATTTCCCCGGAGAGGATTATATTCTGGCTCTCCGCGGAGATCCAAATGGATTTCCGCGGAGAACCATTTGCTTTCCTTGCTCTCCGCAGTAAACCTTTAGGATCTACGCGGAGAACCTTACGGATCTCCGCGGAGACCCTTCTGGATCTCCGCGGAGAGCCATTTGGATCTCCGCGGAGAGCCACTTGGATCTCCTTCTGGATCTTTGAGGAGTTTATTTAAACCTATAATTATGCACCTTTTGACCCATTTGAAAATGTTATTCATCCATGGAACAATTGCTATTATAGACGCATTTCAAATGTACAAGAATAATGTTTTTTAATTTACATCAATCATCCACAAAATATTTAAAGATTTCTGCACAGATCTGGGCTATAAACATAGGCATTTTTGTATGCAAGTCTGCGCAACTCTCCCAGCTTATCACCCCTGTCTTCGCTACGTGCTCCATAAACTTCATAACGAAGACACCGCAGTCCACGGAGTTCTCCTGCTGTGGTATACCAGCAGTCAAGTGGATAGTACACTTGGAAAATCCTGCGTGGACCTTTTTGACGGTCGCCTTTTGGAGCACAGAAATCTGCATTAACACAAATATGTTTGTGTATTAGTAACTACGTAATGTACACTAGTATATTGCATGACAACGAACTGTACTTACAGCTATTTTAGCTGTATCTTTCCGCTTGGGGTTACGTAGAGAGTCGTGTATGAGCCACTTCCTCTCTTTAACAAGACACACCAATAAAAACCAGTGTTGACTATAACATACTGGCATTATAATTATTGGGATATTGGCGAGATTCTCCTTGGTAACGTCCTCGAGGAATGCAGCTACAACTGTAGATTATGCGTCCTTGGACCGTCGGTAGTGTAACTACATAAATTGTAAAGTTTTTTAGCAATGCAGACAGAATTAACAATATACAAAGAACAAGTAGAGATCATACCAAAAGGTTAGGGCTGATATACATAAACGGACGATATGCTTCTTCATCCTGCTCTCTACGCAAAGCCAAGATCTTTGCGTAGGCATCAACGTGATAATCTTCAATGTATTTGTCCGTTAGGAGAGCATCCATGCAATCTCGAAATCTGATTACATTCCATTTATTGAAAGCTTGGTCGTTCCTGAAACATTAGAAAATCAGCATCAATATCAATATGCATAGATCAAAATTTTGAAAATATAAAACTGTATAAAAGTGTATAATGTCAATAGAGCACCTCGATGGAATGACGCTCATACGCCGATGGATGATATCTCTTTCTTCTTCTGTTATTAGCGGTCTCACCGGATAGTCAATGGGGTACACATCAACTATAGCCGCCTTTGAAGGTATAAGTTTTTCTTGTTTTACTGGGGAGTCTGGAATAGTAGTAATGGCAGTATCGTGAGAGGTGTGGTGGGTGGGAGGTGTAGAGCTACCAGGGCTAGATAATGGCGAGGATCGATGAAGGAGTGCGTCTATATCGGCACTTATTGCATCAAGACGGTCACATATACCGTGACTAAAACTAATTAAATCACTATGTACTCTATCTACTTTTTTGTCTAATCTATCTAGCCTATTATTAAAGGTTCCTACAAAATAATTTATCTTGTTATCTAATAATGCAAATTGCTCTAACATCCTATTTTGTAAATCTATCCAAAACTGTAAAGGAGGGAGAGATGGTGTGCTAGGTGGTGGGGGAGGTGATGATGTGCTAGGTTGTGTGGGAGGTGATGATGATGCGGGAGGTGGCGATGATGGGGGAGGTGGTAATGCAAACTTCACCTTTTTCCTGCCTTAGAAGCTGGGCTTATTGATTTTCTCTTAGATGTGGGAGGTGGCGGTGTCTTCTGTGTTGTCAGCTCTGAACATAACAGCTTCTCCTCCGGTGTTATGTCTTCGAGCACTTCCAACACCTATAAAGAAGAAATACAACCATTCTATTGGATAGTTCAACATTAGTAGTTAATCGAATAAAGTAAATTATTTTACCTGCTCATCCAAGATAGATGGAACAGTGACCCCCAGCTCTTTCAATGTAAATGAGACCTTCTCCGACCATCTTAATAGTCGAGGCCTCAATGTCACATAGTGCGGAGAGATGGTGGTGTGCTCGAGGAACAAAATCTATATGAATCATTGCAATAGTTTAGAACATATGAAACAAATTCCATTTTAAGAATTAAAAATATAGATACTTACAACAAGAACATGGGTGAATCGGTAGATGTATCCCAATGAGGACTCTGGCCTTGTTGCAGTTGGCCTTCTTCTGAAACTGGTGGCAGCTTCTCCACCATCACCCTGAACGACCTCATTAGAAAGGTATGGATGGCTTCTGGCCAATTGAACTTCTGGAAGTTCTCCAAGCCGGAGACCTCATCAAAGAACCTTGGGAACCTCTCCGCGCTCGAGGGGAAGAAGAAATTGCACAGAAGGTGCAAAACCAATAAATTGGTTGTCACAGGGGACGACCCCTTCTCCATTGCCTGAAGCTCCGCTTTCAATTCAGTCTTTGTGAGCGCTCCAAAAGGCTTGAAAGTCAGGATGACTTCCTCCCCATGGCTGGGTAAACCAGTATCAACGCCACGTCATTGGGGGAGAAGGTAAGCTCCCTTGATCCAATGACGAAGAAGTCCTTCTCAATGTCGTACCAGCTGAGCAGACTGTATAAGAGGGGAGTGTTCTGCGGCACCTTTGGTGCATGGAAAATATGCCAGATGTTGGCATCCATCAGCAGCTTCTTTTGTGTCTCCTCCATTCATTCAAGGATGGCTGATGTTTGGCTCACAAACGCCGACAAATAGCACCTTGAGCTCAAAACATGAATTTTCTTCTGCCTCATAGATCTGTCAAAATTATAAATAATTGTTATAATAAATCATAGATATGCAAGTGTATGAAGATATGAAAATCGACTGTAAATATCTCCGCGGAGAGCCACAAATGGATCTCCGCAGAGACCCTTTTGGCTCTCCGCGGAGAGCCAAATGGCTCTCCGCGGAGAACCTTTTGGCTCTCCGCGGAGAGCCAAATGGATCTCCGCGGAGAACCTTTTGGCTCTCCGCAGAGAGCCATTTAGCTCTCCAAATGGTTGTCCGCAGAGATGAAAATGTGTTACTGGCGTAGTTGAGGTCTCTATTCTCGGATATATATAAACAATAAAAAACATGCCTGTCCGGGTTCACATAGACTGTTGCAAGCACTTTTTCTTGTTATTATCCTCCACCTTTTGCTTGAGCTTCACATCGGATCGAACCCGAAACTGGTTCATCCCCAACACCCGTGCGACTCGCGCCCAGTACAAGAAACGCTTGGCCAGGCTCTTCCAAGACGTTTGATCACCAGTTGTCGATTTCACATGGGAGCGCTCTGCTTGACTAGCTAGCAAGTAATTGAGCAGCTCCTTCTCCGATTGCGAAAATGGCTCCCCTGTAGATGGGGTGGGGACGATGGCCTCCATTATTTGATTCAAAGTAGGCAATTGTTGATTGACCATGAATGGAGGACGGGAACCAATCTCGCTGACAGCGGACGAGCTGCCCATAGTAGGTTCCTCCATCGTCGTGATGACTGCAGAAGATGCTGGTTGAGTTGAATTCTGAGTGGTCGGAGTTTCGGCTGGCAATGGTTGTGTAAGAAGTGGCGACGATGGAATGTGGATGGAGTCTTGATCACTGAGGTCCTTCTTGGCTTCAGTATGCGACTGCAAACTATGCTGACGACCTAGTGTTATCGATGAGGTTGATGCCCCTTTCCTTTTGAGACGTCCAAGATACTCCCAACGATTTTGAATCTCCTTGTGGGTCATCTGAACTAGATCCTCAGGACGCGCAGCAATGCGGGCGTAAGCTGGTGCGACCACTTTGGTCCAGTGAATGTTGTCGGCATGCCCAGCATCAATCTTTTTTTGAACAAGTCTATCAATGACATCGTCCGTTGATCCTTCAATTACTTGTTCGGGCACGGAGTGCATATCTGTTGTACGAGGTTGACTTGAACAGTGATCGGCGCCGGTTGTCAAGGTGACGGTTCTAGTTATTGTTGTGGTGATAGTCTCTTCCAACTGCATAAAACTATCCTCACGGCGCGCCTGCATTGGAGCAATCAATGATGCAGCCTGATTCAAGGCAGTAATGATGTTGCGTTTGGGCACTGCTCGTTGAATGGGCAATCTGAATCGAGCCTGGGCAACCATAACCTCCAAGTGCTGTTTAAGAACCTGTTCTGATTTCGGCCGAATGAACCGTTTGAAAGCGAAATTGGTGCTATGCAAAGCCGAGACAAGAACAGACCATATTCGATGCAATTGTGGAATATGCAAGGATTCAATGGGAAAATCTTTCAGATCCAGCAGTTCATCGGGCTGAAGAAATTTGAGAGCAACCATTCAGAGTAAGCGTCGTTCGAAGGGGTTGATCATTGGTGAAGTGCTCATCACAGCTTCCAAGAGATTGAGCCCTTGTAATGCCGATTGACGTTCATTGCCCAATGTGTTGAGGCTGCGAGATTTCTTATGGTGATTTGATGAAGAGCTTTGCCCATGCGATGTTGGTCTGGGTTTTCGGCGCTTGCGACTGGACTGAATGGAATGGGGCGTGTTGCTTATATCGACGTCTTCTGTATGATTCAGATCAGTATAGTGTCGCGGTGCAGCTTCGTCTTCTCCAACTATGTGATTATCATCGTGAGCCCTCTCCACAGCAGTTGCGACAACATCAAGTGCATCCTTCACAATCGCATTGAACGTGTGGCTCGACCAAATTGCATTATCTGATATTGATTCGGCGATCATTCCAACGGATTCCAGTTGCCCGGCAGGAATTTCTGGCAGTTGAAGAAGAGATTGTCCAAACGCTGCCGTCAATCCAAACTCGCCGTCACAATCATCAATCGAGAGAGGCAGCATATGAAACATTGTTGACATAGACGTAGGTGAGGGAGTAATGCCATCAGTTGAAAGCAGTGTGAGATACTGAGTGAGAATGATATGCATACCCGAGATTGGCAAATACGCCCAGCGAGGATCAAATTGGAGTTCGCCGCGAAAGTTGATTTGAGCGACCACGGCATGGAGCAGCAAGATCCCTCCATCCAGGGACATAGTCTCCGGGAAAATGGCTCGTCCTTGACGCCATAAGTTTTTGTTCTTCCCTGATCCACGTCGTAGAGTCGAACGAAAGAAGCGATCCACGACGGTGTTCGACGCGCCTGCTGATGACGTTAAGCAATTTCTGATGTGCTTTTTCTGCGTCTCGTGGCAAGCTAGAAGTTTGGTAGTCACAATGCGCTTTGAAGGTTGCACATCATTCTCCATTTCCCACCTTTTAATTTGATCCAACAATGCATCCAATTCAGCCTCAATGATGGTGCCTTCCCGCATTGAAGCATGTTCATTGCCAACAATGATTTCGGCCACGACAGCCATAAATTGTTCCTGCCGGGCATGATCTGTGTCGTTCGAATTGTCCATGTACCTCGTGATGAGGTGATGATTGTCTAGGAGAACAAAGATATTGTCGAAGTCTTGTAGCCATTCTCGATCATCGCAGCACTTGTCAAGGTACATGATGAGCATCGAAGTATCAATACTATAAGCGTTGTATTGTTTCTGCAAACTCCGACCAACAAATCGCCGCTCTGCATTGCCCGTCGTCGTTGTGAATTGATGGGAAAGAATTTGTTGGCGCTCGTTCATGACGGAGTGTAATCCATCAACGGGGGAAAATTTCCTGCCATTGAACTCATCCGTCAATTTCATGCGTCCCGGCACATTGTGATGATGGTCAGCCGAGAGATGAGTCCCGGTTATGGCGCCTTCCATTCGGTTGAAGAACGAAAATTGGCGAGCAATGCAGTCTTGGACTAGGCGTGTCAGCGTTGATTCCACTGGACCGAGAGTGTCGTTGTACCCTTTGCAATGCTGAAACAATGATGGAAAATCAGGGAACACTGTCGGATCCTGCTGCGATGACGTTTGCCCGAGTGTTGCATCCCATAAGCGCATATCCAAATACCACGACACGTGACCACAATATAGTGCGGCTTGACGCATGTATCGAGTCGTTCGGGCACAACGAATCACCTTGGCGGCATCAGCAATGCCGGAACGGGACGTGTACAAGTCGTAAGCCATTCGAACAAGACCGGCGTTGTGCGCGCTGTGTTCGAACAATTGCACAGGATAGTTAAGGACGATGGGTGCCGGGATCAACTGTTGGAGCTTGCTTTCTGCATCTCTTGGTTTGAGAATAACAAATACCATGATGTATTTGATCTACTCTTTTGTGTGTTTATAGTGTACAGGTGATACATGTTAAATAAAGAAACACGTCCTCGTTCATGAATCAAAAAGACAAAATGACGAGTTTTGTATGTTAAACTTCAAACGACAATAACTTTCAACCCAGGAAGAGTTACGGAACGTGCCACCCCATTTCGGAGATGAGAACGACTCAATCTACAGTCTGGAGAATTTTCGGACGGCAAAAATGAAGAGGAGCTATCGGATTTCCGACAGCAGTACCGGATTTCCGACAGCGCACGATTTCTTCCGTTCTCCGAACTCTACTCAACGGTTTAGAGCTATCGGATTTTCGATAGCTAGCTAACGGATTTCCGACAGCTAGCTAACAGATTTCCGACAGCTAGCTAACGGATTTCCGACAGCTAGCTAACGGATTTCCGACAGCTAGCTAACGGATTTCCGACAGTGCACGATCTTCCCGTAACTCTACGACGTGCAGCAGTTACGCAAGCTAACGGATATCTGATAGAGCTATCGGATATCTGACAGCCCACGTCTCAACCACGGCCTCCACTTCGCGCAGAAACTTCGAATTAGTGGGACACGTGGCAGCCTCTGGAGATATCGGATTTTGGCGATACCTAGCTAACGGAAATCCGACAGCTCTCTTTTATTAAAAGGGTTCAGAACTTCGTGGATTTCAAGCTTTGAAGATTCTAAGTTCCTTCCTGAGTGCATACGAACCAGAGAGCTCCAGAACCTCAAGAACTCCCATTTGTGCTGAGAAGGTTTGAAATTGAAGACGAGATCGGACGCGCTTCTACATCAACGATCATCTCGAGGCTTCAACCTTCCTTTCAGAGATCTGAATTTCTAGGGAGTTCTTATTTTATCTTATATTTTCATTTATATACATTTTACTTTGTATTGGTAGGGAAAATCGCTTCCTTGTGCGGAGCGTCTAAGTCCTTGCGTGGCTTAGAGGAAAATCGTTTCCTTGTGCGGAGCGTCCAAGTCCTTGCGTGGCTTGGTGGGAAATCGTGGTCTTGCGTGCTACGTCTAGATCTTGGGAAGATCTAGAGGATAGGCTTGAGCTTGGTCTAGGGAAAGATAAGTCATAGCCTTCCGGTCCTTAGTAGAAGGACCGGTAAAATTGTAAAAGTTTTATTTTACCATTATTGCATTGATCTTAAGCTTTATTAAGATCGTTATGTTCATGTATGTCTTTGTCATATTTAATAAAATTATGAATGTTACTTTATTGAAAATTAATTGAGTATTTATTAATATAAAATTTGTGTTTGGAAAATTTCGATTAATTATTTTTAAGAAAAGTGAAAGTTGGTAAAAAATTCTTAAGTAAAATCATAATTTAAAAAGGCCCTTATTCACACCCCCCCCCCCCCCCCCCCCCTCTAAGGGCGCCACAAGATCCAACATCAACTTCTCGGTTTTGGCCTCGTCCATGACATGGAACGTGGCACCACAGCCGCCGGAGGTGTTCGACTTCTTGCACGCGTATCAAGCACTGATAGAAAATGCAGTGGTATCGATGCAATCTACAACTCGCGGGGCACTGAATTGCTTGCGGGAAAGAAAGCCGACTTTGTTGCAAGATGGACATGCACCTGCTGCCACATTGACGTCGTACTGTTGTTCCGGATCGATCACGAGCAACGGTTTCAACATATACGCATTCATGTCAGGACGCTTGTTCCATAGTGGCACGGGCGGATCGATTCGGATAGGAGGCCGCATGTCATCCTCCATCGTTTTCAGTTGTATTTTGATCCAATCCTCCTGAATTTTGTTCAACGTGCCAGATTGCTTGCCACAAATGCACGGCTCACTAGTGGGGCGGTCAAATGCTGACGAATAGAATGGAGGTGTTTGCGTCGGAATCGATTCGGGTGAAATTTCAGGGCAGCGATGAACGAGGGTCTCTACTGATCGTTGTGTTTTCGCAATGTCCCGCAGCAGAAGGTCAATACCATTCATTGCAATCAATGACGAACAGACAGACAATCTAGTAATTATAACCAAAATTAAGATTAGTAGAAAGGACGAGAGTATACAAAATGGATCCGGATCCCCTGGAGTTATGTTTTATGTTATGAATTGATATGTCCAGTAGAGGTGAATGAGAGCATCATTCATGATTACCAAACATGGTGTCATTTTCGAGAGTTCTTTATAACTGATTTACCAGGTTTTGCAATGATGAATGATCACTTGAAAAGGAATGAAGATGTAGTTCTTTATACTATGTTTAGGGCATTGAGGATGTTTTCAGGAGACAATCCAAAGCAACCCATAAACCTTTGGATCTCCACAGAGAACTACTGGATCGGAGAACGTTTGGATCTCCGCGGAGTACCTTTGGATCTCCGCGGAGATCTACTGGGTTCTCCGCAGAGAACCTTTGGATCTCCGAGGAGATCTTTTGGGTTCTCCGCGGAGACCTGGCTCTGCTCCTCGGAAATCCAATGATCTCCGCGGAGAACCCAAGAGATCTCAGTGGAGAACCAAATGTTCTCCGTGGAGATCCAACGGTTCTCCGCAGAGAAGGGTTTAGGGTTCTCCGTGGAGATTCAAGGGTTCTCCGCAAAGAAGATATACACTCTCCTTCCATGTTTTCTCTCGCCATAAATGGAGACACAGATATAAGCTAATGACGGAGAAGATGAATACCAAGCAGAGATGAATCTCGAGTCCCAGAAGCTTTTGTGCTGTGAGAATCGGGATGGGAGAACGTGCGTCGGAGAGTAGTTGGAATCTAGCCGGAGTCGATGGGGGAGGAGGCGCCGGAAGGAACCCTAGCGATGCGCTGCGAGAGCGAGAGCTACCAGAGTGCGAGAGAAAACCTGTGCGGGAGAGAAACTGAACGGGCGCGGGATTGATGGGAGAGAGACTTCTTTGTTTTATTTTATTAATATTAAGTTTCAAATATTTTATTAATATTAAGTCGGATTCAGTCTACCAGAGTGAGGCCCAACCGGGGGGGCTCGGGTGAGGCCCTTTTTGCGTGGCCGAGGCGAACCGTTTTTGGGATCCTGTCGGAGTCACGATCTAGAAATTTTGTTCTGACTCAGATAGATTTTAGGGAACCTCATCAATTATATATAGAGCAATTTGATTGATCAATAGTTAATGGCTTTTGAAATGATAATATGGCTACAAACCAATCAATCAGACACAAGAACTGCTTCTGAGAACCGCAACAGTAGTAGCTAAACCAGTGTGTAGTCAAAATTTAGAGCTAGGCTCAGTTTGACTTGAATTTTTGTTCTGCCACCGACATAGAATGTACGTTTGACATGACAATGACCGCCATCAAAAAAAGAAAATTAGTTTTGAGCATAAAAATGAAAGAAGTTCCTTAGATGAGATCGGGCGTTCACGAATGACGGTTCATAATCACCGCATTCAGGACTGACTGCCGCCGCCACGCCAAACAGAGCCATAATATACTAGATCTTATATTATTAATTTTTGGTCGTATACGATCAAATTTAGTCTTATACAATCACTTTTAGAGTCTATATAGGCGTGTCAATTTGAGATTAAGATAAAATAGTGTTCATGGCTGAAACTCCTTGCAATTGTAATCAAACATAAAACAAACATATTTCCAGGAATCATAATTCCAAGTAGAGGCTATTCAAAATTCAAATGGGCAAAAAATAATCTTCGTATTTTTTTATTTAAAACGCAACAAAGAAAAAAATGTGGAGCACAAATCTCACAGCGCACTGCACGAGTAAAACTCAAATAAGTAATAAAAACTATGGTTTAAGGTTAATAATTAGTATTAAATGATAGAAGTGGAAATATAAATAGTAATATTTTAAGATAAATTGATATTTAATGACCATAAAATCATTGGCCGAAAATCATATTATTATCATTATTATTATTAGATTTTCATTACAAAGTACCAAATAAATTCGATTCACGAAATGCAATAATTATTCTTTAAGAAAGTTTTTATATACCATTCAATGTGCACTATTACCCTACATGCAGAAGCAAACATATACGAAAATCATATATATATATATAAAAGAAATTGACACAGTATATATAATTCTAATAGATAATGTATCTAGTATTGAGAATAGTGTATAATCCATTCCATCTCAATCCCCATTTTTGTTTCTTGTTATAGTATATTATCTATAATTCGGAAACTCGCGCTAAAAAAGCATTACTTTTTCCTGGAGATCTCATAGACATAGCTGAATATGACCACGGCGGCAGCGACGGCAACCCCGACTGCACTCTGCGCTAATAATGTGCTTGTGCTCACATCACATTTTGCGCCCTTGGAGATTGATGGTGGCACGAAACCGAGTTCCGAAAGTTTTTTGTGTGACTCGGCGTAATCCCTGAAGAAAGCCTCTTCATCCTACAAAAGCAATGAACATGGATAAATGTTAAATTAAAATATTGAATTTGACCAATATAGTTCTAGGTTTAGGTTAATTTTTGACTCTACAATATTGCTTCATGAGTATAATGTTATGGATCTCACGCCAACAGTTATCTAGTAATTATATTATTATGAGTCTTTAGGTATTAAGTTGAGTGTATGAGTCGAGTTGTATTGAGTTGAGTTGCATCAGTATCGAGTCGAGACGTAGTTAAGAGTTATTTACGCATCTCTTATGTTGGGTTATTTACGCTTGCGACATCGTGGGTCCTATATATATATAGGGACCCATGGGTCATGTATGAGCTATGAGGTATCAAAAAATTAAATAAAAAATCTATCGCTAACTGTTCTCTCTCTCTCAAGTCTCTTCTTCTCATCCTCTAGTTCTTCTCTTCATCCCTATTCTAGAGTTAACCCCCTTGTATCTCCCCTCCTCCGCTACCTCCGACAAACCCCAAAAAATAAGGACATAACATATAATGCGTTCAAGTGGGGTATTAAGGAGAGAGAAAGAAATATTCAATAGAAATGAGTGTGTTAAAATGAATGGGAAACAAAATTATGAAGAATAAATGACGGATTTGACGTGTAATCGATCACAACCGTCCAATCAGGATTATTAAGATTCCTGCTCCAATGATCCCGTCAAGCGCTTGTAGGATGAAACACTACATCGCCATATTGCGCGTAGCATAAAGAGGCGGCTATAAATCGCCATTACTATCAATTGTTCAACACGCCGTCGGAATGATTATATTAGAAAATTGATGAAGCAGATTTTATTGAAGATAACTGATAGATTGGGAGCTTATTTGGTTGCTTGTAGATAGAAATGATATTTTAGAAAACGATGATTTTGTTTCGTCCATTTTATGCGAGAAAATGGAAAAAAAAATCTTCGAGAGAATTGTAAGCGGGTTTGATAAGATTTTCACAGACAAGCCCTTGGGTTGTCGAGGCTTTGAGAGTGCAGAATGAAGAGTCAAAAATGCACCGGACAAAATTAGCATTCCAAAGATTTGAAAAGAGAGAATAAACGCAAGTTAACATGGATAAAAATAGTTCAAAATAATTTTTATAGATCAGGTTTAACTCCTCAACCAATCCTAGGAGGTTCCGACCCAAATACTTCGTATCATTGATTACTCAAATCTCCTCTCGAAGTTTGCAAAATTACGGGTTGCACCTCTCTATCTTTTAAAATTCCATAAATCTACAACCAAAGGTCTATTTCCAAGTTAAACAAATATTTAAAGAATCCTTTACTGGACCTTCCTTGTAAGTTTGTAAAATTTATAAGTTACACTCTTATCTTTTGAAATTACAAAAACTCTCCTATAGGGATATTTGTGTGCATGCATGTTTTGAAATGTAAACTTACAGGAGAGATATTTGTAATTTCAAATGATAGTGAGGTGCATTCTGTAACTATATTAACTCTCAGGAAAATTTTGAGTAATTAATAGAATATTTAAATTCAAACAAAAAATGGAAGACATGAAAATAATAAAGCATGCATGATGCAAAATTACCTTTGCATAGAGCTCAACATAGGGGCGGAAAGCTGGGTCTTCAACCAGGACCTTGTCTGTGGGGAGCTTCAGAAGCCCCAAGGATTCTCCTTTCAGCAATTCTCTGATAGAATTACAGGGACAAACATTCATCAATTAGTCATTCTGCTGCTATTCTCAAATGTAGTTTTAAGAGATTTCTTACATAAAATAGGAATTGTCGAATTTGAGAGGCTCTTTCGTCCACGCGCCATCAAATCCCGACCTCTCGCTATGAGCTTTTCCCTATAATGCATAAAACAAAAAATGACTTTACTTTACTAATGCTGGAATCTTTGGAGAAGTTTCTAATAATGGATTAGCTGTGATGATGTTACCAGAGTGTGGGCGCCGGATAGCGCGACTATATCCTTGTCGGATAGGCCCATGCGGTAAAATATGTCCCTCAAATGTTTTGAACCTGAAAACAAAAAAGAAAATGGATATATGATATCGTAGACTTTCGGAAACACACACACACATATATATAGATAGATAGATAGATAGATGGATAAATATTATATATATATATATATAAGGTTAATTACCGGAACCTCCCGAGAGTATGCATAATTATAGGTTGCACCCCTCTATCTTTCGAAATTACAAT
Source organism: Dactylorhiza incarnata (assembly GCA_033032865.1). Taxonomy (NCBI): domain Eukaryota; kingdom Viridiplantae; phylum Streptophyta; class Magnoliopsida; order Asparagales; family Orchidaceae; genus Dactylorhiza; species Dactylorhiza incarnata. Next base: position 8,315,827 of record JAWHQI010000003.1, read on the forward strand.
TACCTCCCCCTCTAAGTTTCCCCAGTTTACAAAAATGTTCCTTCCGTTAGAAATATGGATGGCAAATGTAATTTCGAAAGATAGAGGGGTGCAACCAATAATTATGCATGCTCTCAGGGGAGGTCCCGGTAACTAACCCTATATATATATATATATATATATAATGTACCCGGGGCATGCACTGTACGATGGCAGAAGTACACCATCTGACATGTGGCTGCGGGACTTTACGGTCATCACACAGTGTTCCCCCTGCACAATGTCGACGCCGATAGTACCTTTGACTGTCGAACGGTCTCCTACTAGTCTAAAATGTTTCTAATATAATTGTTATTATAACTGTTTATTATTTAATTTAAATTTTTATTTTCTTTATTTCTATACTTCTTTTAATAAAATCAATGAGGGGCAAAATGAGAAATGATAAAGTATGACACCAAATCCATCAAAGTGAATTTCTCATTAGTATAGTATAGATAAAGTATGACACCGTGAGAAATAAGAGAGAGAGAGAGAGAGAGAGAGAGAGAGAGAGAGAGAGAGAGAGAGATGCAAGAGAGAGAGAGAGAGATGCAAGACATGAGACTAGTACAAAGTTACAGTCTCGTTCAAAATGTCATGCCACTAGAATTTTTCTCTCATTTTGCCCCCACAATCTTCCTTTCATCTCCTTCCTCCAAGCCTCATCCGGGAGGATCGAAGCCCAAAATGGACCTTGGACATGTAAGCAATTCTTGTCCACATGCAAAAGGCCTCTTTGTCTGCATACAAGTTCCCTCCGTCCATCTATATACAAGGCCTCTTAGATAATTTGAAGATATATGTGAATATTGCGTGTGTATCCAGATGCCCTCTGATACTAATCACATGTGTTCTATGTTAAGGTATATTTAGCGTTGTATCGGGTATTTAACGGAACCCTAACGGGTCCGTTAACGGGTCGTCGGGGATTTAGGGTTACGCCTATAAATACCCCCGCTGGGGGCAACGGGTAGTACATTCCAAACTTGATGTTCACTCGGATGCTTCGAGCACTCCTATCATTCTCGAAGGATTCCGTTCGTGCGCGCCCTTGCCCCCTCCCGTCGCTCCCGAGCGGTTATAGTGTTTTCGTGCGTTTCTCTCCTGGGATAACTTCTTCATCGCCGTCGCCCGCAAGGAGGAGGAGATCCCGTCGCCATCCCTCTGTTGACGCCGATCCCGTCGCTCGCAGAAGACGAAGGAGTCGCCTCCCCTTCTTCTCGATCTTGGATCTCCCGTGCGCTGAGAAGAGATCGATCGCCGCTCCTGCGACCCGTCGCCGACCAGAGCCCTAGCCGTCGACGCCGCTTGTCTCCCTGCGACGAAGAAGCCGCTCCTGTGCGTCTTCTACGCGTGGAAGGTCGTCGATCCTGCGCGAAGAGTAACCGCCGTTTGAGTTGCTCCAGTCGTGCCGCTCTCTGCAGATCCCGATCGCCGTTCTCTTCGTCGCCCCTGGTGTCCACGTCGCTCTCCTTCCCGCTTCATACATCATCGGAAGAGATCGCTATGAGCCTTCGCTTCAGTCGTCGGAGAAGTTCTGGGAGTTTCGCTCCCGTCGCCTATCTCCGGACCGCGCCGTCTTCTCGCTGCCAAGCCCTAGTGTCGCTGCTCTAGTGCGGTGAAGTGCCGCTCTAGTCGCCGGACCCGCGAGGAGAAGCCGCTGTTCTCCCACCGTCGCCGTTGGAGTTCGCTGCAGGCAGTGCAGTGCTGCCCACCGCTGCCGCCGAGGAGATCCCGCCTGAGGAGACGATTGCGTGGGTCCTGTCGCGTAACTGCCTCGCTAACGCCTGCGCTAGCAGTATCGCCAGGCGTTAGCCATCCCTGTTGATACCGCCAAAGCTAACGCCAGCGCTATCGCCAGGCGATAGCCCCTTTTTGCTCGTGGAGGTCCTCTCTTCCGTGCTTCAGCCGCCACCTCCAGATGGCTTCTCTTAAGAAGACCAGTTCTCTCTCCTCTCCTGTGCCGTTGATAAAGCTGGAGAAGTTCTCCCATTCGGAGTTCAGTGCCTGGAAGCGGAATACGCAGTTTGGTATGAAATTCTTAAATATTTTTTATACCCTGCAGACTGATTTCGCAGACTTCCAAGGAGGACCCGATGAAGCACAGTGGATCAGCGACGAAGACTTCTGTCGCGATTATCTTCTCAACTGTCTCTCCAATTCACTGGCCGAGACGTTTGGGAAATTGAAGACAGCGAAAGAGATCTGGAATGCGCTGGAAGATCAGTTTAAAGAGGAGGAGAACATGTCCAAGACGCATCTGGTGGACAAGTTCATGGGATTCACTTTCTCTGAGGACAGGGAAATCCTTCCCCAGATTGCAGACCTGGAAAATTTGGTGGCCAAGCTCAACATTGAAAGTGTCCCTCTGCCAGATGGGTTCGTTGCTGGTGCCATCATCTACAAGCTCCCCTCAGCGTGGTACTCTTTCAAGACGGAGATGTATCGCAAGAAGACTCAGGTCAGTCTGAAAGAACTCAAGCGGTTTATCTGCATTGAGAATGAGAATCGGACAAGACATGTAAAGGAGGTGGTGAGCAAGCAGCAATCTGCTGCTAATATGATTACACACCCGAAGAGGAAGCCTAGATCTGATCGGACTCGACCTCCCTCCAGTGCACCCGTAGTAGTAGACACCAGCAAGAAGATCAAGAAGTTTAAAGGCAAGTGCTACAACTGCAACAAGTGGGGTCACTGCGCTTCTGACTGCAGGCAACCCAAGAAGCCCGATGCTAACCCACCAAAGCCTGATAACAGAGCTCATATGCTCAATCAGACTGCGCCCTCCCACTTTGTTGCCAAGATTGGGAACGTTCAGGCCAGTACTGACTGGTGGTTGGATTCGGGGGCGACCTGTCACGTCTGCAACAACTCCGCTCTGCTGCAGGATGCCACTCCAGCCTCTGAGACAGTTACAGTGGCAAATGGAGCCACTGCTGAGGTACTCCAGACCGGGACCGTGGATCTGCTACTCTCGTCAGGTACACATTTACTTTTGAAAGATGTTAAATACATTCCTACATTAGCTGTTAATTTAATCACGATTAGTCTGTTAAGCGATGCGGGTATGTCCTTTAACATTAGTGGTGGTAGGGTGACCTTAATGGTTAACTCACATTATTTTGGTTGTGCGTACGTAGTCAACGGAATGTATCGGTTGAGTCTAGCAAACGAAGTAGTCAATCAGGTTAGTTCTACTTTGATAGATCCTAAGACTTTACACGCAAGACTAGGACATGTCAACTATAGAAAACTACTCCTGCTAGCTAGAACTCACAACATCCCCTTAGACACTAAAACCAAATTTGACAAATGTGAGATATGTGCTCAAACTAAGATAACTAGAACACCATTCAATCAGGTGTCTAGGAGTACACGTTTACTAGAGTTGATACACTCCGACATTTGCGACTACAAGAGTTTTGTCACACGTGGTGGTCGGAAGTACTTGATAACTTTTATCGACGACTTCTCTAGATATACTCACATTTATCTTTTAAAATCAAAAGATGAAGCTTTTGAAAAATTTCAAATTTTCAAAAATAGGGTTGAGAACCAATTGGATTTGAAAATTAAGCGACTTAGGAGTGATCGAGGAGGTGAGTACGTCTCGGGTGAGTTTAGGGATTTTCTTGCCAGCAATGGCATAATACCTGAAACCACTGCCCCTTATTCGCCCCCGTCAAACGGTATCGCCGAGCGGAAAAATATAACTTTAACAGAAATGTTGAATTCTATGTTGTTGACTGCCGGTATGCCTGCCGCTTATTGGAGAGAAGCAGCCCTCGCGTCGAATCACATCCTAAATATGGTTCCTCATGCTAAATTGAAACAAACCCCGTATGAGCTTTGGTTTAAGAGACCGCCCAGATTTGATCACCTCAAAACCTGGGGTTGTATCGCCTATGTTAGGATACCTGACATAAGGAGATCTAAGTTAGGACCTAAGACGAACACTTGTGTGTACATAGGATGTGCGATGGATAGTGCTGCAGACCGATTTCTAGATCTCTCTACCAACACAGTTATTGAGTCTAGAGATGCTGTGTTCTTTGAGGACAAGTTTCTTAGAGATAAGAACCTGACTCTTCCAGGTCTGCCAGACACCAGTTCTGATACCCTCGTTGGGACGGAACTACGACTCCCTGACACTGAGCCGGTTCACACTAGTGCCCTCGAGTCCACTAGGCTATCTAATAGGGAACGTGTTCCTAAAAGCTTCGGTACAGATTTTGTGACTTACCACGTTGAAGCTGATCCATCCACCTTTCAGGAAGCGATGCGATCCAGGGATTCCCTGTTATGGAAAGAAGCCATTGATGATGAGATGCACTCTCTCATGGAGAACCACACTTGGACATTAGTTGACCTACCCAAAAGAGCTAAAACCATTGGGAGCAAGTGGGTTCTTAAGAAGAAACTGAATCCAGATGGGAGTATAGCTAAGTGCAAAGCTCGTCTAGTTGCGAAAGGCTTCACTCAAGTGAGTGGAGTTGACTACTTTGATACATACTCACCTGTTTGTCACATTGCAACGATCAGGGTTCTTCTCGCTATCGCATCTAATGAACGTTTCGTCGTTCATCAGATGGACGTCAAGACTGCATTTTTAAATGGAGATCTAACTGAAGAGATCTACATGCGTCAACCTGAAGGGTTCGTCGTAGAAGGTCTCGACACCAAGGTCTGTAAGTTGATTAAGTCACTCTACGGATTGAAGCAAGCACCAAAGTTATGGCACGAGAAGTTTGACACTTGCGTAAAAGGCCTGAATTTTCAATCCAACCTTTCAGATAAATGTCTGTACATACGGACAAGTCCTCACTCCGTCGCTATAATCTGCTTGTATGTTGATGACATGCTAATTCTGGGTACCGATCAGTCTGAGGTGGAAGACGTTAAGGTTACCTTGAAGTCAAAATTTAGCATGACTGACTTAGGTGTGGTGAAGACCATCCTAGGCATGGAAGTGAACTTTACGGATAAGGGTATCACCCTAAGCCAGAGTCACTACATCAGAACTCAACTAGAGAAGTGGGGTTATGATACGTGCAGGTAGATTGAGACTCCATACGACTATAATAATAGACTGAAACCTCACGACGGTTCACCTATTCGACAGTTGGATTACTCCAAACTCATTGGCAGTCTAATGTATGCTACTACCTGATTCACTAGTAACCCTGGAAAGGACCACTGGGACGCCTTGGAAAGGCTAATGCGATACTTAAAGTATACTGAACAGTATGCTTTATGTTACAGTGGTCACCCTCCTGTGCTTGAAGGGTACTCTGACGCCTCCTGGTGCTCAGACGTTGGTGATAGTCGGTCCACTAGTGGTTATGTGTTTACCCTAGGAGGAGCCGCAGTAGCTTAGAAATCTAAGAGGCAGACGTGTATAGCACTATCCTCTATGGAATCCGAACTCTATGCTCTTGCTTCAGCTGCCGAAGAAGCAGAGTGGGTCAGAGATTTGGTTATGGATATTCCAATGACGAGTCTGAAAATGAACTCTATCTCGATTTTTTGTGACAATCAAGCCACAAAAACCATTGCAACTAATTCCCTGTTCAATGGTAAACGACGGCAACTACGGATGAAGCAGGCCTGGTTGACCTATCTCACCAGTCAAGGGATCATTTCCCTCTTGGACGTGAGATCAAAAGATAATGTAGCAGATGTCCTTACCAAGGGCTTATGCAAGGTTCTTACATCTAAAACATCGGGGGATACGGGATTAAAGTCTATTTAGTGGGACTTAATACCTATGTTTGTTTAAGATTTTAGAACCGAGTCTGCCTACATTCACGCATCTAGACTGAGTACACTGCAGTATTCCAGATGCTACTTGATGAAAGCTTGAGATTGTTTAGTTGCCAGTCATTCCAAACTTTATGACTTACACAACTATTTCTTTTCAAAGGCTGAATTGGGTATCATTCCAAAAACGAATACTAAAGTTGCTGATATGCGTCCTGATATTATGATTATTACTTATATCATTCCAAACTTGATGATATATTGGTCACAACTTGTTGTATCATTCCAAACTTGATGATATAATACAATTGTGAAACGTTTGGTAATAATCTTAATAATCGAAGAAACATAGCTTGGTTCTATGAAACCAAATTTCTAATTTTGTGTAAATTAGATAAGAGATGCGGACATGTGAGTCTTTCTTCCTAGTTAGAGTATTATGTTCTAAATTGTAAGAACTAATCACATTACTTTTGATATGCATATGTATGAATTTATTGAGTTTTGTTCTCATGACATTCTAATGTTTAAATGCAGATCAATTGAAGTCTGGAGGAGAGAGTGGATTTCGACATGGATGCAGATGATCTACTGTCTGAGTAGACCGTTCTGTTATCAGTTTGAGTTTTGTTTTCAGATTACTGTTCTTGCTTCTGCTTTTGCTTTTGCATGTTTGGAACCTGTTTGAGTTTAGATGTTTGATCTAAAACTCTTGTTATTTTTAATCTGAAACTCATTCTGTCGTTATCTAACTTATATGCTTTGTTTAACCCGTTATGTGATACAATTGCTACAATATAGGAGGAGAATGTTAAGGTATATTTAGCGTTGTATCGGGTATTTAACGGAACCCTAACGGGTCCGTTAACGGGTCGTCGGGGATTTAGGGTTACGCCTATAAATACCTCCGATGGGGGCAACGGGTAGTACATTCCAAACTTGATGTTCACTCGGATGCTTCGAGCACTCGTATCATTCTAGACTGTCAATGGGTCAGTCTAGCCGAGATTTGATAACCAACTCAAGAAGAAAACAATGAAAGGATCCACGCTAGAATATGATTTTAGCAAATCATACACATGGGGAAAGAGAAGAGAGACTTGAGGGACTCGTTCCACAACGAAATTCTCTCCTGAACCCAAATTTCCTGAGTATATTATTCGTGGGGCATCTCTTAGTTATAAGGCCTAAAATGCGTGGAAAAGTTGTCATAATACTTATTTTGCATTTGGGACAAGATGGTTGAAAACCATGAACAATCTAGGGAAGATAATGTTTCAAATGTAGAAGAGGATAAAACAACTACTCAGGTCAGCCCATCCACATTAAATTCAGGTCCAACAAAAAGCAGGCTCTGAAACAGAAGGGATATTTAATGAATTCATAGCCTCGCAGCTGATGACTAAACCATACATCCATTGAGACACCCGAAGCATCACCCCGTTAACTTTCATGATGGAAATCAGGAAAAGGATGATGAAGTATTAGATTGTGAAGGCTCTCACCTGCCAAAATTTCTACAAAAAACTGATCAAAGTCAACATGTGTTATGGATACTGTCCGCCCAGATCACAAGGGCTCGAGGAACTGGAGCACTCGTCAAGTGGACCAAGGAGGTCGTCGAGGCCCCGAAGTACACGCCAAGCACCCAAGATCACCGCCGAATCCAGAAGAACTCGTGCAAGCGAGGTTACTCGGTGGCAGTCATGTCAGCAGTGACGGCAACAAGAGGCAGTAGCGGCGGGCGCCCAAGACACATTTAATGTAGGTAGGCCCTAAACTTGCCTGAGCATGATTTCTAGCCTGCTTGGGAGCCCAAGCAGGCTACCTGCCAGGCAAGCCTAAGATCATAAATAGCCATAGTTGTAAGGGGAATGATCCCAATTTTGAGCTCTATCTACCGATCGTATCCCCCCTTGCCTAGCCTTTTCTTGATTTTCGTATGGGGGTATTTACACTCTTGGGTTAATGGAGGGTCCTCGGTTGTGAAACTAACCATTTGCTTTAATACATACTCTCTCTCTCTCACTCTCTCTCTCTCTGAACAACAACGAGGCATGCAGTGGGAAAACAGGCAGAAGCAGGTCCGACAAAAAACTATAAAGCTATCCGAGTTGATTTAAATTTTTGTGGATGGGTGGAGGACACAGAGAAAGGAACCTTTACGAGAAAAGGAGAAAAAATGGCTTGCTCTTATACCAACTTGAGAAGTAGAGAGAATATTATTTTCCCAAAATCAAGTATACGGTATTACATAACACTTCTATATATACATAAAAGAGGAGACAACAAACTATTATTATTTTCTATCTCCCTCCCTCCCCCCCCCCCCCCCCCCCCCCCCTCTCTCCACTTTCTCAGAATTTGATCTGAATCAATATGAGTTAGGTATCTCACATTCTTCTCTTGCCAGGGTAAGCAGGTCGATCAAATTTGACTGAGTAAAGAGAGTTGTATGCTAGACAACTCTGAGGGATTTGGTGCCAAAGCAGCCCACCCAGCCACTGACAGTGGTGTCAAATTGATACATAATTCAGGCACGCATAGGTTGATGTTCTAAATACTAAAGAAAGAAATGATTATCTTGCACACACTGGACCCTCACTTGACTTGACTTTGCATTTGACATGTAGACAAGTTTCTGAAGTCTCCACACATACACCTACGAAAAGACTTTTTTTCTCTTTCTTTGGGAACATTTTCTTTGAAGTTTCAGAGAGAGAGATCTAAAAATGGATGGTAGGAATCGCACTGAACTTATCAACCATTGAAATCTCATTTTGGAGTATTGATCGGCTATCTCTATCTCTCTCGATCCGGCCTCTCTCGATCCGGCCTCTCTCTCTCTTTTTCCACCCTCCCCTCGGGTTTGGGGGTTGCTTAACGAATGGGTGGACTTGGTTTTGACTTATGCCCAAGCAAACACTTTCGATGTTTTGGTGTGAATCGAGTTTTAATGCATTTTCTCGTAATTGGATTTTGCTTTCTTGATTTCCTGGCAATTTGATTGTAAACCCTGAGTCATTTAATGGAGTCAACATCGCATTTATTTAAAAGACGCAACACATTAAAGAGATGCATAAATTACAGATACGATAGAGGATGGCGTCTCACGATAGGCGCGATGATGAACCTAAGAAGGATAAAGGGAAAAAGATAGTCACGGTAAGTTTTTACCTCTTTGATTATGCTTAGATTTTAAACTATTTTTAGTAGCTACCTGCATAGTATTTTTACACTTACCATATTTTATTGTATGCGCATTTTAATTTAAGTTAAAGAAGTTCGAATAATTTGAAATCACAGATACATAAAAAGATCGACTAAGATGGCTAACAAAGGTTGGTAAATAAGCAATTTTATCTCTGAGGGATTTAAAAATAAAAAAACACTCAACCTTATTAAGAAATATAAGATGTAAAATGCATGAAGAAATGAAAAGAAAAAGACATAAAACGAATAATAAGACAAAATTCATCTATGCATAGGAAATGTTAAGGGTTACCCCGCATAGGGGGTGAATCACCAACGAAAGAAGAGTTGAGTTGAGTTTGAATCTTCCAGTTTAGGGGGCAGAAGGCCTATTGTGTGTGGGATCACCCTAGATTGGAAGTCTACGTCTAACCAAGGGCCCAGAAGGCCTATTGCGTATGGAATCATCCTGTGTTAGCACAGGAGTTAAGATAACCCCAGAAGGGGTGAGCCCAAGAATTTGAAAAGATGAATCGACAGCTAACCTTAACAATTCCTGATTGATTGGAATCACAGAAAGACAAGAATGATAGAATAGATACACTGACTCAGAAGATTGAATTTGAAGAAAGATCAGAATGAATGAAAATGGATAAAATGAACAGTGAACTTGAATGAATATAAGAATAAATGAAAAGAACGCAAAACTGAAGACTCGGATAAAATAACTTGAAGAACCCTAAGAACAAAATAACAGAAAATACAAGAATTTAAAATATTACTGCAATGTACAACTTATTTACTGCTGCTAGGAATTATCGACATAGTATTATACTTTCTTTTACTGTTCTTACTTTTTTCTGAACATTAAAATGATTATGCATATTGTTACTCATTTTTCTTGTTTGCGTGTACAACAGTTAAAGAAGAAAAGTACTCACTTAGTCATTATTATGACTAACCCATTGTTATTTTAAATATTTAGGGTGCCAGCATAGGTTCAGACCCAGTTAGAAGACTGACAGAAGAAAAACACAGAAAAAGAAGCGAGGGGAGAGTTAAGGTAAGAATGTAGTGATGATGGTATGGATGTACACATCAATAAAATATGTAGACAAGATTTTAATGAAATGAAAAGTTTTTATCATGTGTTTTACTTTGTACTAATTGTGCATGCTTCTACAATGTGCTGTGATATATGAATTGAAAATGAGCTTAGATACAGAATTAATTATGGGGGTTGAAAGGTCCTCACAACGGGTCTCAGCAATAAATGAGTGAAAGACATGTAGTTGTTCAGAGCGATCATGCAACAAATACAACCATGTCATGCGAGAATGATAATCAATAAATGTAAGAAAACAACGATATCCAGATAGACTATCAGTTTTATACGGGCCCAAATATCTAAGTGCACTAAATCAAAAAGAGCAGAGCTCCAAGTACTGTGGGGAGATAAGGTAAAGCGATGTTGTTTCCGGTAGATACAGGATTCACATGTAAAGTAAGAAAAAGAAAAGAAGGAAGAGCTTTCTGCAAAATAGAAAGAGGAGAATGGTCAAGACACCGGTGCCAATCCACAGAGCTAACTGAGGTGGGAAGGTTCAGAGTGTAGAGCCCATTTGACATCCGTCCTCTACCAATGATATTTCACGTCTGTCGATCCTACACCACAAAGGAAGAAGAGAAAAAGGTGATGGAACTTCCATGATCATTAATAAAATGACTAACAAAGAGGAGATTGAATTGAGAGCCAGGAACATGAAGCACAGAACGGAGAGAGAATGACGAGGTACATCTCCAGCGTCGCAGACCAAGGTGTTGTCACCACTGGCCACCATAATAAACTAGAACAAGCAGAGTCTGAATACCGAGAAGGCTTCTGCGGGGTAATATGATTCGTCGCCCCAAAGACCACTATCCAAGAGGGACTATGGGAAAAACACGATATACCTTCATTGGAGATCGAAACGACGGAGTCAGAAATCCAAGTAACCATCCCCGAAGATGTTATAGTTCTTCTCGCAAGGTGTTAATGTCGGAGCGAGGGGTGGTATGAACATCCACCGCAGGAGAAGCGTGGTGCTGAGAGGTGGAGAGATGCGGGAGAACCCCATGTTTTCGATAACAGGTGGACTAAGTATGATTCATCCAACCACAATGGGTAGACAGGCGAGTGTCTTGCCCCTTGGAGCGAAAATATTGGGAACAGAATGAAAATATTTATATTTCATATACCCAATTCTTGATCTACCTTTAAATAAAGACATGCACCGGTATTTATAAGGAGGATGAGTGGTAAACCGACTCATCCTAAGATGTGGGACTAATCACTAAATATAAACACGGGCCCTCAATGGGCCATTGAATGAGCCAAATATCTAACTTATTTTAATAATAATAATGAAACGTATTTTTTTCCTTTTTTTCTTTTTTACTGAAAGTGAAATCTTGTTGATTAGGTGACGAAAGGAGGATTGGCGAAGACGAAAGTAGAGAATGTGTGACCTAAGGTGCCCTAAGGGAACATTAATGCTTGGTGTTAGTGAAGTGTTGTGAATATCTAGGAATGACACAATGCGCATGCAAATATGTCTAATGATGAATTACCATAAGCACTGAAATTATTATAGGCATCCACGAACATTCATAATTGGCATTAAAGTGATAAATACGCTAGCAAATTTTAGGTTTCGATAAGGCAAGAGTGCTTCAATTAAATCTCAAGCAAATAAACCACACAAATAGGATCAATCATCGGTAAACACCCACAAAACAACATCCATAATTATCATGTTTGTTCACTAAATGCCCGACAATAAGTAACATTAAATTCAAACAAGAACGTGCATAAGTAATAGGAGACTCGGGTGATTTCAAGCCTAGGTAGGAGTTCTAGCTGTGTAGGAGGGATTTGGGGAGAAGAGGAGTGATTGATTTGTTGAAGAGGGGCTGGGGTGCTGGGAGAATATCCTGGTACTAAATTGCTGAAAGGAAGGCTTGGACAGACAGATCTGATAGGTGAAATTGCAGGAATCAATTCTAGGAAGGGGTAATGAGGGAGACGGAACAATGTGGATGATATTTGGGCAGTTATGGAATTTGAGTGGTGGGAGAGGACGGTTCAGCCAAAATGGGTAGTTACAGCCCTAATTTGGGCAGTAAATAAAGATTATAGGTGGTTATGAAGATAATTTGTTGGAGGAAGAGGTAGTTAATGGTGGTTGTTAATGGTGACTGAGTGGTGGTAGGTGGTTATGGGGTAGTTATGGAAGAAGGGGTAGTTACCTTGGCTTCGCCAACAAAGATTCACATAATTGGAAGCGTGGGACGACCGCGAGAACCATGAATTTTTGTCCAGAATTTGCGATAATGAAATGAGTTCCCCCTAGACACCTATTTATAGGTAAAGAGACCACTATGGGCAGTCTAGATCATTTGGAACATAAATGTCGCAAATTTTACATGAAATAAAAATACTAAAAAAATATAATATATAAAAATATGTCGTCGTCACTCTGAACACGACTAACGGCTTGAATCATCTATACGGCGATCTATCTCCACCTCTTGCGTATGTAGACTCCTGCGGGCACTGGTAAGTGTCGGTCTGTGATCCCGTTAAGAGCACTTTGTTACGGGCCTATTTTGTGGCTTTGTCGGAGGTGTATGGCAACGGAGAGGGAGCGGGGATACAAGGAGCTAACCCTAAAATGAGGGAGAAGGTGTTGAGAAGAGAGACTAGAGAGAGGGAGAACTTTAGAGAGAGGAGAGAAATTGATTTACTTCTTTAATATCTTTCCTCATACAATGTCTAGTTTATTTATAGACCCACCATACTAACCCTAACAATTAAGAATGATAATAAAGATAATATGAACCGACTCAACTCAACTCAACTCAACTTGGTACCCTCAGACTCGACTTAATACCTAAAGGCTCGACTCGATAACATAAACAAGCATGATAATATAACAACTTGATAACTGATGGCATGGGATCCAAATCATCTCTACCCGCCTCGAAATCGAGCTTGCCCTCAAGCTCGAACTCCACTAGGATGACCGGATCATCTGGTTCCTTGATTTCCCTCCAGAACAACAGCCGATAGCGCGTTGCTGAAGCAGGGGAGGCGGTGAGATGCAGCGGCGCCGACGGGGAAATGAGCGTCGGAAGGAAAGGGTCTGACGGGACCGGCGGAGCAGCGATAGTGAATAACGGTAGTAAGGCGGTCGGGGGAACAATGACTGATGGGAGGAACGGATCCTGAGGGGCTCACGGAATAGGTGGCCGGAGAAGAGGCAGCGAGGTGGCTGGCGGGGCTAGCAGAGTAAGGGGGTCGGCATGGCAGGTAGAGACGATGTTGGTGGAGGTGGAAGCTGTGTCGGGAGGCGGCCAGCAGGGTCCGGTAGTGGTAAAGGCTGTCGCGGCACAATCGGCGGTCCAGTGGAGCAATCAGAGGCATTGTTGCGACAAAAACCGTGCAGAGCGGTAAGGCCAGCGCGGTTGTCGACGGAAGCGGAAATCATTGTAGTGGCATCAGCGACGGGGGAGGTGGAATCTGCGTCGGCGGTCGGCAGAGTACGGAAATGGCATGGGTGGCAGCGGCGGAATCGTCGGCAATGGCGGAAACGTCGGCCATGACGGAGTAGTCGTCGTACTTGACCCATTGCGGATGTCGGCAATGAGCTGCGTCGAGGCGGTCTGGAGTGAGTCCTAGAGGGAGTCCAGGAGCGCGGCCACCTGGGAGGGGCTTAATTTCACGTCCGACATAATTAATTGATCTTTTAATAATTAATTAATCAAGAGATTGATTAATCAATTAACAAAGGGCGTCCTCATCCGCGGCATCAAACTTCACGTCCATTGAAATGAGTGGATTAAATAATTAATTCAATTAAGAATTAATAATCAAGTCAAATTAAATTGGAAGGCGTGCAGGCTGGATGGGCTAGATGGAAAGTGACAGGCGGCTGCTCGAGAGAGGCATCCTGATGGGAGCCGTGGATGTTGGGCTTGATGCTCTGAAAAGAAGGGTGGCATGTGCTGCTCTGTTGGGACAGCAAGGATGGAGCGTGGTGATGGAGCAGCAGGCGGTGTGGGATACGATGGATGACGCGTCGGTTCTGGACGGGGAGGAAGCTCAACCTGTGGAAGGAAGCAGAGAGGCGTCGCTGAAGAGGCATTGCTCCTGGAGCGTTGACGATGCACGACGTCGAAGAGACGCGGATGGAGGAAGTAGTGTGTTGGACGAGCTGCTAGTGTGCGTTCGTAAAGGAGATGCTTGCGGGGAAAGGAACGCAGAGAGCGGAGAGGCACGATGCAGGAAGCCTGCGCCTGGCGGAAGGAGAAGCCTGCGCCCGTACGCGGAAAGGAGCGGCGGTCGGACCGGTCTTCTATAGAGGACGACAGCAGGCGGCATCTTCTTCGGCAAAGGACGTCGTCTTGTTCGACAAAGAATGTCGCGGCTGGAACTCAACGGGGCCGTAAGAAAGGAGCAAGGGGAGGAAGGAAACCTTTCTCTGATACCAAATATGTTACGGGCCTATTTTGAGCGCTTCGTCGAAGGTGTATGGCAGCGAAGAGGGAGCGGGGATACAAGGAGCTAACCCTAAAAAGAGGGAGGAGTTGAGAAGAGAGACTAGAGAGAGGGAGAACTTTAGAGAGAGGCGAGAAATTGATTTACTTCTTTGATATCTTTCCTCCTACAATGACAGGTCTATTTATAGGCCCACCATACTAGCCCTAATAATTAAGAATAATAATAAAGATAATATGAACCGACTCAACTCGACTCAACTTGATACGCTCAGACTCGACTCAATACATAAAGGCTCGACTCGATAACATAAACAAACATAATAATATAACTACTTGATAACTGATGGTGTGGGATCCGTATCACACTGTCTTCCTTGCAAGTATACAAACTTAAGGGAAATCTTAATGTTCCCTGTTAAACAATAACTCTACATTGAGTTATATCTCATATCAACAATATATATAGTTATATCCAAATCTATAGATCATTATGTAAAAAAAAATATTTTTAACATACAGTATTTTAGTTTAAACTGGGGAGGGGTAGACCAAAAAAGACTTGAAACAATAAGGAAAGAAATGACATACTTAGGCATTGGTGAGATTATGACTAAAGATAGGGCGCAATGGCCACAAAGGATCCATAGAGCAGACTCCACTATGGTGGGATAAAGGCTTGAGTGTTGTTGTATACAACATCTTAGTGTTAATAAGAATGAAACTTCAATTTTT
The DNA here is from genome assembly GCA_033032865.1 of Dactylorhiza incarnata. Taxonomy (NCBI): domain Eukaryota; kingdom Viridiplantae; phylum Streptophyta; class Magnoliopsida; order Asparagales; family Orchidaceae; genus Dactylorhiza; species Dactylorhiza incarnata. Next base: position 8,331,073 of record JAWHQI010000003.1, read on the forward strand.
TTCCTTTCTTTTTTTCTTCAGTAAAAGTGAAACCTTATTGATTAGGTTGCATGAGAAGCACTTTTTTTTACTTGTCGGTAGAAAAATTGAAGGGGAATCTTATATATTCCATAATAAAAGAATTACTCTTAACTAGCATAATAAAGAGACCATACTATAAGTAAGCTGAGAATATAAGGAAATGTCACAAATTCACCGACACTTTACCAAAAAACTTTGAAGAAATAAATGTTTCCTATGGATTTATACTGCAAATAAACCTGACCATTCCATATATTATTGGGACAGACTGACCCTTCAGACATACATTGACATTTAGGGTCCGTTCGTTTGAACGGAATTGGAATTCGATATTGGAGTTGAATATTGAAGAATATTGTGGAATAAAATATTGGTGACTAATTCCAATTCCAACGTTCGCATAATAAACAATATTGTTGAATATTGTGGAATTAATCAATACTTTTGTTCGTTTGTTAAATAAAATTCAATTTAAGAATTGAAAAATATTATGAAAAAGCTAATATTTATCACATATATCATAACCAAATGTATGTCATGGCGACGATTTTTTCGCCCGTGGGCGATTTTTTCGCTTGAGCACGATTTATCCGCCCGGAACCGATTTTATCCGCCCGGGCGCGATTTTTTTCGCCCGGGCGCAATTTTTTCCGCCCGGGCGCAATTTTTTCCGCCCAGGCGCAATTTTTTCGACCAACCGCGATTTTTCGCCCGGGTGCGCATTTTTTGCCCAAGCTCATTTTTTCGCCCGGGCGCGATTTTGTGTCACGGGCACGATTTTTTTTCCGGGCGCAGATTTTTTCCCGGGTGCGATTTTTCCACCCGCCCGACCTTAAAAAGCGCGCACATGCGATAAAAGCGCGTCCCGGCAAAAAATCACTTCCCGGTGAAAAAATCATGCCCGAAAAACTGCCCCCGAGCAAAAAAATCTCGCCGGGCGAAAAATTCACTCTCGGGCGAAAAAATCTCGCCCGAGCAAAAAAAATCACTCCCGGCCAAAAAAATCTTGCCCGAGCGAAAAAATCTCGCGCGGGCAAAAAAATCGCTCCCTGATGAAAAATCGCGCTTGGGCGAAAAAATTATGCCCGGGCGAAAAACTCTTGCATGGGAGAAAAATTCGCGCCCGGGCGAAAAAATCGCGTCGGGGCGAAAAAACGCTATCGGTGAAAAAAATCGAGGCCCGGGCGAATAAAATTCAGCCCAGGCTAAAAAATAGCACCCGGGCGAAAAAATCTCCCCGGGAGAAAATTCACCCCGGGGCGAAATAATCGTGCCCGGGTGAAAAAATCTCTCCCGGGAGAAAAATTCGCCCCAGGGCGAAAAAATCGCGCCTGGGCGAAAAAATCTCGCCCGGGCGAAAAAAATCGCGCCCGGGCAAAAAAATGTCGCCCTGGCGAAAAAATTGCGCCCATGCGAAAAAATTGCTCCAAAGCGAATTTTTCGCTGTTGGGCGAAAAAAATCTCGCTCGAGCGAAAAAATTGTGCCTGCCGACAAACGCGCGCCCGGACAACAAACACGCGCCGGATTATAAAAACGCGCGCACGACGACAAAAACGCAGCTGGTGAGGAAAGTTTTACTCCTAGATCAGCAAGGAGACTCTCAAGCCATGTGAGTTCAGAAACAACTGATGTCATCGAACGGTATTCTGCCTCAGCTGAATATCGAGCAACCACAGCTTGTTTCTTACTACGCCAGGTCACCAGGTGACCTCCAAAGTAGGTACAAAAACCACTGGTAGACCGTCGATCATCCAGGGAACCCACATAATCTGCATCTGAGTACGCAACTAATGTTGGAGTAGAAGACGAGGTTTTATATACCAGCCCTTGACCAGGGACTGTCTTTAGATATCTCAGGATGCGCTCGACAGCTTGTAGATGAGATATCCGAGGAGAGTGCATAAATTGGCTGACCACCCCAACTGCAAAGGATATGTCTGGTCCCGTGACTGTTAAGTAGATAAGCTTTCCAACAAGTCGTCGATAGTATTCTGGATTAGGAAGAGCAAGATCATCATCAGAGGCATGTGCACACAGCTTGTGATTGACATCCATAGGAGTGTTAACTCGCTTGCATCCAGAGTAGCCAGCATCTTGAAGAAGATCGAAACAATACTTCCCATGAGAGAGGACAAGTCCATCAGGACGTCTCGCGATCTCAAGACCAAGGAAGTATCGAAGGTTCCCCAGATCATTGGTTTGAAAGACGGAACAGAGATGTTGTTTGATCGCTTGTATTCCTTTTGAATCATCACATGTGATTAGGATGTCATCGACATATATACCAATAGAAGAATCGTGCCTGTAGTTCGATGTCGAGTGAATAGAGAGAAGTCTGCCGAGCTCTGAGTAAAGCCAACTTCCCTGACAGCCTTACTGAACTTATCAAACCATGCTCGGGGGATTGTTTGAGACCATAGATGGATTTCTTAAGATGACATACTCGGGACTCCCCCATAGTTTCAAACCCGGGAGGTTGCTGCATGTACATTGTTTCTTGTAGGTCGTCATTTAAGAAGTCATTTTTGATATCCAACTGATGGAGTGGTCATTGACGATGCACAGCCACGGAGAGGACATGAACTGTGTTGAGCTTGGCCACTGGAGAGAATGTTTCCTCGTAGTCGAGACCATGTTGTTGAGTGAAACCACAAGCCACCAGTCGGGCTTTAAGACGGTCAATTGTCCCATCCGGAGCATGCTTGATTACAAAGACTCATTTGCAACCAACAGTAGTGTGGCCTGGAGGAAGAGGAACTAGATCCCATGTTTGATTAGCCCAGAGAGCTGTCATTTCGTCGTTCATGGCTGCCCGCCAGCCCGGATGTTGGAGAGACTCCTGCACATTTAGGGATAGAAATAAAGGATAGAGAAGTAACAAAGGTGTGTAGCGGCGGGGGCAGGCGATGTAAAGAGACATAGTTCGCCATGGAATGGGCGGTGGAGGCTGGTGCCGGATCAGCAGGTTGCAGAGTGTCAGAGGTCGAAGCCGACTGCATTGGGGCGACGGGGCTAGGAAGGCGACGAGTGTAGACACGGAGAAGAGGAGGCTTGTTGGGAGCGGGAACCGGGAGAGGAGGGAGGTTTGGTGGATGGGTGACTGGGATTACAGGTCTAGGGAAGGACTGTGGTGGAAGAGGGGGGTTTTGGTTGGAGAAGAAAGGTTGATCTTCCCGGAAGGTAACATCAACCGATATTGTCACCTTGCGGGTAGTAGGAGAGTAGCAGACATATCCTTTCTGAGTACGGGAGTAACCGACGAACACTTGCTTGGATGCTCATGGTGCCAACTTGTCTGTGGGCGGACCAAGTAAGTGAACGTAGCAGGTACAGCCAAAGATTCGAGGGGTGGGGGAGAATGGTGGAGTAGAGGAGAAGAGGAGGCTGAACAGAGTAGCATTATGAAGGACAGAGGAAGGTAGACGGTTGATGAGGTAGCATGTTGTTGACAGCGCAAAGTTCCAATAGGCCTTGGTACCTGCATTTGAATCATGATGGAGAGAGCAAAATCAAGAAGATGTCTATTTTGCGTTCAACAACACCGTTTTGTTGTGGTGTATAGGCACAAGATGTTTGATGAACAATCCCAATTTCTGAGCAGAGGGTGGTAAATTCATGGCAAGTGTATTCGCGAGCGTTATCCGTTCGAAGGGTTTTTATGGGTTCGGAAAACTGAGTGTGAATCTCAAGGACGAACGTGCGGAACACACGGGGAAGCTCGGAGCGATCACGAAGTAAGTATAGCCATGTCGTTCGAGAGTAATCATCAATAAACGTGATAAAGTAGCGATAACCAGAAATACTAGTAATTTTATACGGGCCCCAAATATCAGAATGTACTAAAACAAAAGGAGCCGAGCTCCAAGTACAATGAGCAGAAAACGATGAGCGGTGTTGTTTACCCAGAATACATGAGTCACAACTAAAAGAAGGAAAGATAAATCTCTGGAAGAGCCTTTCGGAGGACTGGAATAGGAGCATGTCCGAGACGTCGGTGCCAATCAACTGAGGAGACGGAAGAGAGGATGGTAGGGGGCTTCAAGGAGGTAGAGCCCATTTTGCAGTCGTCCTTTACCAATGATACTCTGCGTCCGTCGATCCTGCATAAGAAAGGAAGAGGAGGTGAATGTCACAGAGCAATTCAAATCTGTAGTGAGGCGACTGACAGAAAGTAAATTGAACGGGGAGCCCGAGACATGAAGAGCCGAGCGGAGGGAGAGAGAGGAATTGAGAGGAATATCAGCGGAGCCGGAGACAGGGACGGTGTCGCCATTGGCCACGGTGATATATTTAGGATGCGGAGAGTTCAAGTATTGAGGTGGCTTCAGCGAGGTGATGTGATGAGTAGCACCTGAGTCCACTATCCAGCGTGGACTAGTGGAGAGACAAGCGATACCTTCATTGGAGATGGAGGCGGCGAAGGCAACGGAGGCGGGTGGGCGGCTTAGCAGGCCATGGAGTTGCTGGAGCTGGAGGCAGACATCTTCGAGGTTAGCACGAGTGGCAGAGGGACTGTCGACAACAATATTTGCAGCAGGGCGAGGAGGAAGACCATGGTTGCGATACCAGGTTGCCTCGAAGTGTCCATCCTTACCACAGAAGGAACACTTAGGACGTGTTCGGCCACCACGACCCCTTCCCTGAGAAACTGAACGTCCCCCACGAGCAGGAGGAGGGAGAGGTAGTAATGGTGCAGAAACTTTCTGAAGGAGGGTTGGTGAGTGAGGTCACGTAGTATCAGGAGGAGGTGATACCTTTACGAGCATGGAGCACACATCAGAGAGAGACGGAGTAGCAGCGGATGAGAGGATCTGGGCCCGAATGCTCTGAAGATGAGGCGGGACACGAGCCATCATCATGGCAATACAAACAGCTTCCTTCTGAGAACGTTGAGCAGCAAGATCCGTAGTAGCGGGCTGATGGCGGATCCAGGCTTCGGCCAGTGTCTTAGCCTGAGCAACAAAGGAGGTCAAGTCAGCTGCACCACCAGTGTCAAGAGTCTGAAGATCCGTGATAATGTCATAGAGGTGCTGGAGACTGTCCTTCCCAGAGTAGAGAGAATGGAGCTCATCCCACATTGCCTTGGTCGTCTTGTGATAGATGGTCATTCGATAGGGTTCGCCATCAAGGGAGTTGAGTAGCCAAGTCTGAACACGGTCATCATCCCGTAGCCATTCATCTGTAGGTGCAGAGGGAGGATCCTTTTGGAGATGATGCAAAAGACCCTTGGATTGGAAGACCCGTTTGACAGAATGCACCCATTCAACAAAGTTCTTCTTTCCGGCAAGGGAGATGGTGGTGATCCGCAATTCATCACGCACCTCCGGAGTAGGAGACATGCGACCTGCGGGAGAGGATGCGGTCAGCTCTGAGGATCCCGTCGAAGATCCCATGGAAACACAGCAAGATCGCAGCTGGCAAAAGAAAGCAAGGCAACGAGCAAGATTTTCAGTTCGGCAGGCTGCTGGGAGGAGGTTGCACGACTGGCTGCGGGGAGGATGTCGCTGGAGGAGACCGCCCGATCTGGCTGCTGGGAGAAGAGACCGCAGGGAAGAAGAGGTCGCGCGAGCTATTGGGGGGAACAAGTTGCACGATCGACTTGAAGAGGCCGCTGGATTGATTGGAAGAGGCCACCCGATCGATTGGAAGCAAGCCGCACGATCTGCGGGAAGCAAGCTCGGAAGAGAGACCGGCAGGCCGCACGATCTGCGGGAAGCAAGCCGCACGATCTGCACGAAACAAGAGAAAGAGGGAGCGGCGAGGGAGCGCGAGCAAGAGGGCGCTGCGGTTTAGAGGAGAGCTGCTGCAATTGGAGGGCGTTGCGACTAGAGATCGTGACTAGAGGAGATTGGCGACTAGAGGAGAGCTCGGCGGTCTGCGAGGAGAGCTCGACTAGAGGAGAGCTCGGCAGAGGGAGATCGCAGAGGAGATTGCGGCTAGAGGAGATTGCGGCTAGAGGAGATCGCAGGGAGCTCGGCTAGAGGAGAGCTCGGCAGAGGGAGAGCGCGGGCGGTCTGCGAAGGAGATCGCAGAGCGGGAGAGGCCGGAAGTGAGGGGCCCACCTGTCAGGCTGAGAGATTATAAGAGCGATGAGGAGGAGCAGAGCCTGGAGAGGAGATCTCGCAGGAGAGGGGGGCTGCGGTCAGAAATAGGAGAGACCGTAGGAGCTGCGGTCAAAAAAAGTAGGTCGGGAGCTAGGTCGCGGGATGCGCCAGAGCGGAAAAAAAATTTAGGTTTTCAGATAACTTGGCTCTGATACTACGTAGAGAAATACGAAACCTTGTATATATTTCCTCTCATCAATAAATACAGAGTATGAATACATATATATAGGAGGGAGAAAGAGAAAATAAATCCTATACAAGATGTGAGACTAAACAGTAAGAGACTACATGGGCTCCAATATGGGCTTTTACATGGGCTTTTCTAACAACTAGCATAGAGAGATTTATACATTCATTTCAACTCCCAAATCTCAGATCTTGATTCTACGGTAAAATGCTAAAATCTAAAATCAACCTAATTTATTAACTTCCGGCATATTTTAGCTATAAAATATGTAAGCAATTTCATATTTAAGTAAAACTAAAATAAATAAACAAATAAATCCCATGATTATAATCAGTATGAATTATAATCAGAATAATCATTATGAACCTTGCTTTGCATCAGGAAGACGCCCTTCTTTTGGACAAACAGACGAATCCTGCACAAGAAAAATAACCAATTATCAGAAACATCACTAATCACTATCCCCTTCACATAATATTTGCATTGTGACATTTTTTACCCTTCTCCCGGGGGCAAAGTCAATGGATGGTCCTCCGGTAACCTCAACAGCAACAACTCCAGCTAGCTGATGCACAAATATACAGAATCAGACATCATTATTATTCATGGAATCACAATAATGAAAAAAGTAAAATGCATGCAAATAAGTGGATTTAGATAATATCATGTTGAAAAACAACAAAATCGTTTTTTTTTCCTTCTATTTTAATTTAAAGCATGGAAAATAGTACTCCAAACCAACAAGACCTTGGTTGGAAATTTCTCAAAACATTCTAGAGAATGCAAGCTGATTGGAGGGCAATTTAAAACACATTTTTGTGGTATCTTCCACAAAAGAAAAAAAGGATTCACCATACAAAGAGCTCACAAAGCTGGGTTCAACTTGCCAAATCAATCTGCCTAAGCCTATATTTCAAACAATTACTTGTAAGCACTCATTATAAATAATTACTACTCTACATTACAGAAATGAACTACCATTTCATTTTCAATTAGTGTTCCAAGAATAAAATCAGTATGAAAATTTGAGAATGATATAATGATATGCTAGATGTGAATCCCGAAGGAGGAGATGGAAAGTGATAAGAATTTAAGGCATTATTTGATGGTTCGCGAATAAAATCGAAGGAGATAAACAGAAATACCACTATTTTAAGTACTAATAACTTGTTGGCATTAATACCACATTATTAAATGACTATATGTGTACAACCCTCATATTTCCCGAGTCGGTATGACCCGACGCAGATAAGGTCGTGATAGAGAAGGTGGCCGACGCAAGCGAGTCGACCTCTCAAAAGAGACCGAGCCCGAGCAAGAGTGAAGAATGACCAGCGAAAAGAAGAAGCGGGGCGAGTGGGGGATCCGCCCACTCGCCCGCCCAAGGGGCGAGTGGGGGATCCCCCCTACTCGCCCGCAAGGGGCGAGTGGGGATCCGCCCACTCGCCCGCCAAGGGGCGAGTGGGGGTCCGCCCACTCGCCCGCCAAGGGGCGAGTGGGGGATCCCCCCACTCGCCCGCCAAGGGGCGAGTGGGGGTCCGCCCACTCGCCCGCCAAGGGGCGAGTGGGGGTCCGCCCACTCGCCCGCCCAAGGGGCGAGTGGGGGATCCCCCCACTCGCCCGCCCCTTGGGCGAGTGGGGGATGCCCCCACTCGCCCGCCCCTTGGACAAGTGGGGGACCCCCCCCCCCCCCCCACTCCCAGCCAAGTTCGCGAGTGGACCGACGTCCACTCGCACAGGCGGGGTGACCTCGGTTTCGGTCGTTCGGGTTGGTTGGTGGGCTGCGGATAGTGGATTTTTGGCTACCCGCAGACCATTTTTTGGGAAGTCTATAAATAGACCCCCATGGGCACCTTGGGAAGGGATGTTGGTACCCCCCCCCCCCTCCCTCGCGTGTGAGCAAGCACTACCCCTCCCCTCCCCCTGTCATTGAAGGTGGACGGTGAGGTGATCCTTAGTGCCCTCCAAGGTGTCGGGTATGTGGTGGGACCACCACGCTGCAGCTTAAGGGGTCCGTTTGTGGACTTAGGTGTTCTCCAAGGGCAAGGTTCTTCGGCTCTTAGTGACTGGTCAAGGGTCTCGCTCAGGTTAAGTAAGGGTTAGCTGCATCCCCCTTGCGAACGTCGAAACCGGGTTACTGGTTTCAACATTATGGTGCGGTGAGCGTGGAAGCAGCTAGTTCGGAAAGCTCTGGGCAAGTCTCATGGCTGGAAGCGATGAACTGGGGGACTCACCCCTGCCGGCAAGTGCATGAAGAAAGGTGACTTCGAGGAGCTCAGGAAGTCAATCCAAGAAGTCTTGCGGTTTGCACTCCCCCCTCAGGGCGGGTGCTCGACATCGCCAACACCTGTGCTCGCCTCGCCATCTTTGATGGAGATAAAGCAAGCATGTCGGCAAGGGAAGGGGCCAGCCTCGGAAGAAGGCCTGAACCTCCAAGCGCAAGCGCTCTTCGACAGCTCCCCTGGGGCCAGCTGTCCCGAGTGAGGGGGTAGGGAGGATGCCTCCGTCCCACCAGGAAGGAGGCGGAGTCCCTGTGCCTGATTCAACAAAAGCATAGGGAGACGCAAGGAAGCTACGCAGATCGGTTCCAGAGGCAAGTCTCCCACCTCCAGGTCGACCAGGGAAGCAGGAAGGACCAGGAGAAAGAGAAGGAATGAGAAGGCAGAGAAAGTGGAGGAGGTGATAAATGAGATGGCCGAGATGCATGTGGCCGAGTAGGCGCAAGAAGGCGCGTTGTAATAGATATGTAACCTCCCCATGTTGAATAAAAAGTAGGTAGAGATAGAACCTTAGGTAAATCCTCTGGGAAGGTGTTGGATTCCTCTGCCTCCAGGTGAAGGTAAGCACCTAGGATGTGGATGGGTACTCCGCCCCCCAGTTGGTAACATCCCCGACTAGAGACCATTCTCCGGGCTCAGTCATGCCGGTAGATGGGAGACTCATCGGGTCGACTCGCCACATGCGGAGTGGCTTGGGAAGGTGTTGTGCTCCTCTTCCTCCAGGTGAAAGCAAGGCACCTAGGACGCGGGTGGGTACTTCCGCCTCTAATTGGATTGGGAGGACGTTGAGTTTCCCTGTCTCCAGGTAAGCAAGGCACCTAGGACGCAGGTGAGTACTTCCGCCTCCAATTGGATTGGGAGGGCGTTGAGTTCCCCTGTCTCCAGGTAGGCAAGGCAACTAGGACGCGGGTGGATACTTCCGCCTCCAATTGGATTGGGAGGGCGTTGAGTTCCCCTGTCTCCAGGTAAGCAAGGCACCTAGGACGCAGGTGGGTATTTCCGCCTCCAATTGGATTGGGAGGGCGTTGAGTTCCCCTGTCTCCAGGTAAGCAAGGCACCTAGTGTAAGATCCCTCTCCTGCACCAGGAGAGTTCCTGGATCTTATGCCCAGAACCGCCGCCCTACGGAGATGCTAGCACACAAGTTAGCCACCTCCGCAAGACGCCGATCCTGCCGGCAAGAACGATCAACCAGGCCAACAAGAGAAAAGAAGAAAAACCAGTACATAAGTCCACAATCACACGCATTTATACAACAAAATATAAAGGTCCATCAATGAGTGCAACAAAAGAAAGAGAAAGAGGGCTTATGCCCGGTACATGCCCGAAAGAATAAAAGAAGTACAGTTTTCTCTCTCTCTCTCTCTATATATATATATATCTATGCGGAAGCTACAACAAAACATCTCTCGTCAACACCTGACCAGTAGCGGTGGTAATGCACGGCATCTGCTCCTCAAGTCCTGTCTCTCCTGCCAGCTGGGCTCCAGCTCCTCGGTTACCTACGGTCACCACCGACCGTTAGTCATAAAGACTAAGACGATTTTGTCCCCGCCTCCCCCCGCGACTCCTAGGCACCGTGCGGGAGGAAGAAGCGGAGGACAGCAAAGTGGAGTAATCAAAAGCAGGTGACAGATATTCTACGCTATCAAGAGTATAACATATAAGTTCTATGCTAGCAATATGAACCAGTAAACAGTACTAAAAGCAGTAAAGTAATATCGCAGCAGAGAAGGAAGTAAGCATAAAGAAGCAGTGCGACGCAAGTAAGGTAATTTAAAAGTAACCATTGATTTATAGGAATGCCCATACAAACCTATAGACCAAGGGGTCGTTTAGCAGGGCCTATCGTATAAAAAGTCCCATACCAATTTATACGATAGGGGTAGGGGTTGAAATGCAATGTTCATGCTATATCATGCAAGGTATGTTGTTATGCTATGTTCATACAAGTGCAACTCACACACTACGACTCTATGCGCATAGACCTTTAGTTCCCCCTTTTTGGAGCTAGCAAGACTCCTCGGATACTCCCGTAGTGGCAAACGGAAGCGGTGGGTTGGGCCTCGCCCACCTCTAGGTTGGTATTCACACTACCTAACCTAGACCTATCGTACGCCTCAACACAAAACCGTGGAGCGTCTGCGTACTCTTGCTGACTGGACCGCCAGACTTTCTAGGCTAAGTGTATATACCACACTTGCCGAGTCAACGTATTGACGTCGGTGTGAACGTTCGTCCAATACAGAAGACCCACCACCTTCAATGCACATGCAACATGTTCTTTTGATCAATCTCCGAGCCATAAGCTCCCCGGGCTAACCTGCCCGTCAACAACAACTCTACTGAGTGCAAGCTCACCTGACTTTCAATCCGCTCTTTCAAACACGGAGCTTATTGCTCGCAGCACCAAACAGACTAGACTCCCGCAACCACGGGGTGTGGGTGAGTGTGTTATTAGATTATTCTTGTAACATCTCATCCCTACGGTTTACGTTTAATCTTGGATTCCCGAGGGTTACCCTGTAAAGGGCTCGCTACGGTATTAGGAAACTACAATGGGATGACACCCCAAAATTCCCTTTCCCAAGACACTTAGTATTATTGATATCTACCCATAAGATTACCCTCTTATCATTTCACTTGAATTAACCTCAGCGCTTTATGACTCTCTAAGGGGAAGGACGATCTTTCGTCAATCCCGAGCACAACCTTACCCACAGCTCACCAAGCACTCTCATCTTCTAACTCCTATTTAAACTACTCTTGTTTAGTTATTATTCTACTTGGAAGTTTAGGGTGGATCCTGGACTTCCCGAGGGCTACCCGGTGAAGGGTTCGCAAGGTACTAGGGTATGTGATGGGATGATGCCCAACCCCTTTCCAGGACAATTAATATTCTTGGCGGCTACCTTGACCTAACCTTCCTCCCTCTCATTACCCTTTATAACTTACGCCTTATGTTTCACCCCGCTCCTATGCAATCAATCTTTTGGACTCAACTCTAAAACTTCTAGTCCTCTAAGTGGTCTAAACTCATCTCTTGATGTAATTCAATTCTCCCCGATTTCCTTTTGATTATATTGACCCATTCATCATGATGAGTTTTTACTATCCGCAGACCACGACATATAACCAACTTAGACTCCTAAGATGGAATCTTGGTCAAATTACTTGCAAATGACTTCTAATTATTATCATAGGTTCATAGTGGATGGAACAAGGAATAATCAAAATCCAAACATGTTTCATCTAATTATGACCTCTATAAAAGTTCATTAATTACTAATATGAATCTAAAATGTGAAGGAGGTATCATGCTAGTGAATTCAAACTTGTTAAATATCCTTCCAGAGATGAAATGTGACATAATAAAAAGATTTCCAATATTTCATATTTTTCCAGCAATTAAATAACCATAATCCCTAATTTTCAATGAATGAATGGAAAAATAATTTTACACATCAAGTACAAGATTTTGACTTCCTAAAATTCTAGAAATATTACAGTAGCTTCATATGAACATAAAATCACTATTTCCAGGAGATCATATTTTTCCAAACATTTTAAACCCACAATTTCTATTTATCTTTAAAGGAGAGAAAACATGGCTCTACACTACAAGTACTGAAATTAGACTTCCTAAAAATCTGGAGAAATTGCAGTAGCTTCATATTGACATAAAAACACTATTTCCAGAAGATCCTATTTTTCCAGCAAATTTATAATCATAATTTCTATTTATCATGAAAAAGATGAAGATGTGACTTTACACACCAAGTACTAAAATATGAATCCCAAAAATTCTGAGAAAATTAACCTAGCATACTAATCATATAAAAACACCAAATCCAAGGTTTCATAATATTCCAGGTAATATTTATCCACAATATTCATTTAATACAAGTGGTGTGCCAATAAAAGTTTACACTACAACCACCACCTACAGATCTCAATAAAATCTGAATAAATCACAGAAGTATGTTATTGACCTAAAATCAGCAATGCCTAAGTTTCATATTAATCCAAGGAGTACTTACCCTTAATTGTCATTTGTTACATTTGGTATGTGTATAAGGGTTTACACTACAAGTGCTATGTTAAGACTTCAATAAATTCTGGGAAAATTATCATGGCATAATAATGGTCTAAGAACACCAAATCCTAAGTTTCACATTTTTAACAGAAATTTTTGACCATAATTTCAATTTAACATAAATGGGGTGCAAATAGTGATTTACACTACAACTACCATTAATATGTCTCTATAAATTCTGAGAAAATTATCCTAGTATAATAATCATCTAAAAACACTAAATCCAGAGATTTAGAATTTTTCAAACTATTTTACCCCATTAAATTAATTAATTACAAAAGGGGGTTTTTCCTCAATAAATTGATAATTACCACAAAAATTCATCTAACAATTATGATAAAATTTTACAGAGCTATAGAATCGCCCAGGAAACCTACTAGAATAATTTCATAATTCTCCAAATGCATATGAGACCTAAATGTCATATTTGAATAAATTGACCTAACCAAATAAATCAAATTCAGAGAAATAAATGTGGTCCAATAATTCCAACAAAATTCCTAAATGTGCCTTTCCAGTCAAAGATCCATTTCCCAGAGTTTTGGATTTAACCCTAAGTTTTTGATTCAAATTATTCCATTAATTTAAAAGTGTGACAATTATCAAATTAAAAACTTTAGGAAAATAATTTCCAAAAATCATGAAACTTATGTCAATGATGTATATCCTCATGACATACACTAACTCCAAGGTTCCAGAGGCATGCAAGGTGATTCCCACCTTCAATTCCATCAAAAAGCTCAAAAGCCCAAATTGACTATTAGCACCCCACTTTTCCTCTTAAACCCTAACTTCATTTTGAAGTTCAGAGAAAACTACTCATGCACATGAGGTGAGATTTTAACCAGTGACTTAGATATGTATGAAGAGCTCACCCCCCCCCCCCCCCCCCAAATTAGGGGGTGTTTGGAGTTATACAACTCCTTAAATACCAAAAATTTACTTTTACTAATAAATGAAATAACTCAATGTATACACATCCAAAAATTCTCAAATTAAAACCCTAGGTGTGTCACCATACCATACATGCATGGTAGAAATTTCAATGGGTTTGGTTAAGCCAATTAAAAGTTATAGCCTTTTTAATTTCTGCCCTACACAAGGAGCAATCCTAGGAAAAAGAGTGCCCTGATGTCCATAGTGCACCAAATCAGATGATTAAGGTGGCAAATGAAAGTAGACCCATAGGGCTACAAAAGCTATCTCTGCCACTTTTTACAAAATCGGCCTCCAAGGCCTTCAAAATTAGCATGCAAACCACTTAAAAACTTAGGCAGAATTACTATGGTTTGCCAATAGACATAAAGAGCAGTCCTAGAAAAATGGGTGCCCTGGTGTCCACAGTGCACCAAATCAGATGATTAAGGTGGCAAATGAAAGTAGACCCATAGGGCTGCAAAAGCTATCTCTGCCACTTTTTGCAAAATCGGCCTCTAAGGCCTTCAAAATTAGCATGCAAACCACTTAAAAACTTAGGAAACATTAAGGTGGTCTGCCAATAGAGATCAAGGAGACGAAATCAACGGCTGTGATTTCGTCTCCTTCCTCTAGCCGACGGCCCAGAGGAAACAGCCTTGATCCCGGCCAACCACCACCCTCCCGGCCATCTGCCGCCGCCACCACCTCCGTTGAGGGGTTGGCCGTCGATTGGCGGTGGAATGGTGGCCGGAGGTGGTGGTTCCCGGCGATCTCTGGAGGAAGCCCAATCGGAGCTTGGGAGGGAAAAATCCCATGGCTGACGGCTCAATTGAGCTCGTCTGCCCTTTCTAGGACCTTAGATAACTAGCACAGAGGGAGGGGGGAGAAATCGTACCCTAAACGAGCTTGGTGGCGCGTATTGAGGTGGTGCGGTGCGGCGGCGGCGAGCTCCGGCGATCCTCCCAGAAATCTCGAATCTCCATGGTTTGCTCCACTGTAAAAGGCTAGCTCCACTCCTCTCGACCCTCTGAAGTTGATGGATGGGTTTGTTTGGGCTGAAATGAGCTGGTCACCTGGTTTTGGACTTGGTGATTTCGGCCTCCTCCTTGGATGCTCCTCCCAACCACCAAGTGGCACCATTTCAGCCCAAAATCGGCTGAGGAGTTATGGAGGAGCTCAGTGGGGGCTTTGGGCAGAGGAGAGGAGGGCCACATGGCCTCCTCTTCCAAAATCTCCTTTGTCTCCTTTCCAAAGTGAGGAAAAAGACCTCTTTACCCCCTTGCATGTCATTGCATGTTGGGAATGAGGGCAAGGCTGGTCATTGTGCTTATGGGCTTCAGAATGGGCTTTGGATGAGGGCCTTGATCCATTGGAATTTGGATTAATCCCAATTAAGCCCAATTTAGGCAAAAATGACCCTATGTTGACTTTTGGGTTGACTTGGTCAATTGGGTGTGTTGACTGGTCCAATGTGATGGTCTTGAGTCCATTGGCACCATCCAAGGTTGGTTGAGTCATGGTGAGGACCTAGGTTGACTAATTTGACCAATAAGTGTGATTTTGACCAAAATTGGGGGAAAAGTTGACTTTGGTCAATTTGGCCAAATTGAAGACTCCATGATGGGGCTTTTGAGTCAATTAGGTCCCTCATGATGTCCTAAGACTAGGGGTGAAGTCAATTTCATGCTTCGGGGTTCAATTGAACTTATTGGGGAGGATTTGACCTATGTTGACCCAAGTTTGACTTTGGTCAAATTGGGTCAATTGGTGACCCCATGATGGGGCTTTTGGGTCTATGGCATTCCTTGGAGTGCTTATCATCTATTGGAGGAGTCAATTTGCAAGTGTGAGTTCATGTTGAGCTAGTTTGACCTAGGTTGACTTGATCCTTATAGTAGACCACAGGTGAGTTCTCCTAACCCTATGTGTCCTAAGGCTGCAATCTAGCTCAAACTCACCACACTCCCCACTTGTCTCACCCAAAATTGGAGTTAGGGGGTCTAGTAGGAAATGGGATGTTACACCTAGGACGCGGGTGGGTACTTCTGCCTCCAATTGGATTGGGAGGGCGTTAAGTTCCCTGTCTCCAGGTAAGCAAGGCACCTAGGACGCGGGTGGGTACTTCCGCCTCCAATTGGATTGGGAGGGCGTTGAGTTCCCCTGTCTCCAGGTAAGCAAGGCACCTTGGACGCAGGTGGGTACTTCCGCCTCCAATTGGATTGGGAGGGCGTTGAGTTCCCCTGCCTCCAGGTAAGCAAGGCACCTTGGACGCGGGTGGGTACTTCCGCCTCCAATTGGATTGGGAGGGCGTTGAGTTTCCCTGTCTCCAGGTAAGCCAAGCACCTAGGGCGTGGAGTGGATCTCTGCCTCAGTTGCTTTGACAAGATAGTGGAGTTCCTCTGCTTCTAGGTGAAGGTAAGCACCTAGGGCGTGGGTGGGATCTCTGCCTCAGTTACTTTGGCAAGATGGTGGAGTTCCTCTGCCTCTAGGTGAAGGTAAGCACCTAGGGCGTGGATTGGATCTCTGCCCCAGTGGCTTTGGAGAGATGGCTGAATCCCTCCGTCCCTCGGTGAGGGTAAGCACCTAGGGCGTGGATTGGATCTCTGCCCCAGTGGCTTTGGAAAGATGGCTGAATCCCTCCGTCCCTCGGTGAGGGTAAGCACCTAGGACGTGGACTGGTTCTCTGCCTCCAGCTGCTTTTGCGAGATGATTGAGTTTCCTCCACCTCCAGGTGAGCTCGGCTCCCTGTTAGGTGTTGAGTTCCTCCACCTACAGGTGAGCTCGGCTCCCTGTTAGGTGTTGAGTTCCTCCACCTCCAGGTGAGCTCGGCTCCCTGTTAGGTGTTGAGTTCCTCCACCTCCAGGTGAGCTCGGCTCCCTGTTAGGTGTTGAGTTCTCCCACCTACAGGTGAGCTCGGCTCCCTGTTAGGTGTGTAGTTCCTCCACCTCTAGGTGAGCTCGGCTCCCTGTTAGGTGTTGAGTTCCTCCACCTCCAGGTGAGCTCGGCTGCCTGTTGGGTGTTGAGTTCCTCCACCTCTAGGTGAGCTCGGCTCCCTTTTAGGTGTTGAGTTCCCCCACCTACAGGTGAGCTCGGCTCCCTGTTGGGTGTGGAGTTCCTCCACCTACAGGCGAGCTCGGCTCCCTGTTAGGTGTTGAGTTCCTCCACCTACAGGTGAGCTCGGCTCCCTGTTAGGTGTAGAGTTCCTCCACCTACAGGTGAGCTCGGCTCCCTGTTAGGTGTTGAGTTCTTCCACCTCCAGGTGAGCTCGTCTCCCCGTTAGGTGTTGAGTTCCTCCACCTACAGGTGAGCTCGGCTCCCTGTTAGGTGTTGAGTTCCCCCACCTACAGGTGAGCTCGGCTCCCTGTTAGGTGTGTAGTTCCTCCACCTCTAGGTGAGCTCGGCTCCCTTTTAGGTGTTGAGTTCCTCCACCTACAGGTGAGCTCGACTCCCTGTTAGGTGTTGAGTTCCTCCACCTCCAGGTGAGCTCGGCTGCCTGTTAGGTGTTGAGTTCCTCCACCTCTAGGTGAGCTCGGCTCCCTTTTAGGTGTTGAGTTCCCCCACCTACAGGTGAGCTCGGCTCCCTGTTAGGTGTGGAGTTCCTCCACCTACAGGTGAGCTCGGCTCCCTGTTAGGTGTGGAGTTCCTCCACCTACAGGTGAGCTCGGCTCCCTGTTAGGTGTGGAGTTCCTCCACCTACAGGTGAGCTCGGCTCCCTGTTATGTGTTGAGTTCCTCCACCTACAGGTGAGCTCGGCTCCCTGTTAGGTGTTGAGTTCCTCCACCTCCAGGTGAGCTCGGCTCCCTGTTAGGTGTGGAGTTCCTCCACCTACAGGTGAGCTCGTCTCCCTGTTAGGTGTCGAGTTCCTCCACCTACAGGTGAGCTCGTCTCCCTGTTAGGTGTCGAGTTCCTCCACCTACAGGTGAGCTCGGCTCCCTGTTAGGTGTTGACTTCCTCCACCTACAGGTGAGCTCGGCTCCCTGTTAGGTGTTGAGTTCCTCCACCTCCAGGTGAGCTCGGCTCCCTGTTAGGTATTGAGTTCCTCCACCTCTATGTGAGCTCGGCTCCCTTTTAGGTGATGAGTTCCTCCACCTACAGGTGAGCTCGGCTCCCTGTTAGGTGTTGAGTTCCTCCACCTCCAGGTGAGCTCGGCTCCCTGTTAGGTGTTGAGTTCCTCCACCTCCAGGTGAGCTCGGCTCCCTGTTAGGTGTTGAGTTCCTCCACCTCCAGGTGAGCTCGACTCCCTTTTAGGTGTTGAGTTCCTCCACCTCCAGGTGAGCTTTGCTCCCTGTTAGGTGTTGAGTTCGTCCACCTCCAGTTGAGCTCTTCTCATAGGAGGGTTGTTAAGTGGAGAAAGGTTTGCCTTCCACCTCAGGTCGAGCTCGGCTCGACTAAGGGTGTTGAGTTTTTCTCCACCTAAGGTCAAGATCAATTCGACCTAAGGTGTTGAGCATTCTCCACCTCCAGTTGAGCTCTTCTCATAGGAGGGTTGTTAAGTGGAGAAAGGTTTGCCTTCCACCTCAGGTTGAGCTCGGTTCGACTAAGGGTGTTGAGTTTTTCTCCACCTAAGGTCGAGATCAATTCGACCTAAGGTGTTGAGCTTTCTCCACCTCCAGTTGAGCTCGGCTCATAGGAGGGTGGTTAAGTGGAGAAAGGTTTGCCTTCCACTTCAGGTCGAGCTCGGCTCGACTAAAGGTGTTGAGTTTTTCTCCACCTAAGGTCAAGATCAATTCGACCTAAGGTGTTGAGCTTTCTCCACCTCCAGTTGAGCTCGGCTCATAGGAGGGTGGTTAAGTGAAGAAAGGTTTGCCTTCCACCTCAGGTCGAGCTCGGCTCGACTAAAGTGTTGAGTTTTTCTCCACCTAAGGTCAAGATCAATTCGACCTAAGGTGTTGAGCTTTCTCCACCTCCAGTTGAGCTCGGCTCATAGGAGGGTGGTTAAGTGGAGAAAGGTTTGCCTTCCACCTCAGGTCGAGCTCGACTCGACTAAGGGTGTTGAGTTTTTCTCCACCTAAGGTCAAGATCAATTCGACCTAAGGTGTTGAGCTTTCTCCACCTCCAGTTGAGCTCGGCTCATAGGAGGGTTGTTAAGTGGAGAAAGGTTCGCGTTCCGCCCCAAGTTAGGTTCGGTTGAAAAACTCGGCAGGAGCATCCCGTTGGCAGGGCCCTTCGTGGATCACTCTAGGGTCCCACCTACTAGTCAAATATGTGGGTTGGACTTTCTTTCCGAGCTTAAGGCAAGCTCGAAAAGAGCGGGGATTGTGTACAACCCTCATATTTCCCGAGTCGGTATGACCCGACGCAGATAAGGTCGTGATAGAGAAGGTGGCCGAGGCAAGCGAGTCGACCTCTCAGAAGAGACCGAGCCCGAGCAAGAGTGAAGAATGACCAGCGAAAAGAAGAAGCGGGGCGAGTGGGGGATCCGCCCACTCGCCCGCCCAAGCGGCGAGTGGGGGATCCCCCCCACTCGCCCGCAAGAGGCGAGTGGGGGATCCCCCTACTCGCCCGCCAAGGGGCCCACTCGCCCGCCAAGGGGCGAGTGGGGGTTCCCCCCACTCGCTCGCCAAGGGGCGAGTGGGGGTCCGGCCACTCGCCCGCCAAGGGGCGAGTGGGGGTCGCCCACTCGCCCGCCCAAGGGGCGAGTGGGGGATCCCCCCACTCGCCCGCCCAAGGGGCGAGTGGGGGATTCCCCCACTCGCCCGCCCTTGGGCGAGTGGGGGACCCCCCCACTCCCAGCCAAGTTCGCGAGTGGACCGATGTCCACTCGCACAGGCGGGGTGACCTCGGTTTCGGTCGTTCGGGTTGGTTGGTGGGCTGCGGATAGTGGATTTTTGGCTACCCGCAGACCATTTTTTGGGAAGTCTATAAATAGACCCCCATGGGCACCTTGGGAAGGGATGTTGGTACCCCCCCCCCTCGCGTGTGAGCAAGCACTACCCCTCCCCTCCCCCTGTCATTGAAGGTGGACGGTGAGGTGATCCTTAGTGCCCTCCAAGGTGCCCAGGCTCAGCATTGGCTTGGGAGGGGAAGTTCCTTGTGAGCTTCCGGGTATGTGGTGGGACCTCCACGCTGCAGCTTAAGGGGTCCGTTTGTGGACTTAGGTGTTCTCCAAGGGCAAGGTTCTTCGGCTCTTAGTGACTGGTCAAGGGTCTCGCTCAGGTCAAGTAAGGGTTAGCTGCATCCCCCTTGCGAACGTCGAAACCGGGTTACTGATTTCAACATTATGGTTCTCTTTTTCTAGCAGTTAATTTCTTAAGCATTTCCATGGGCAATCTTTAAAGTTCAAATGAATCATTACCATGTCAATTGGGTAGCCTAATTTGACGGACCAATTTATTCAAGATCTTAGTGATCGGTCACACCAATAAGCCGAAACAAACAAACACGAGTACAAACGAACACGAGTATTAAGCACGATAAAGATGTACAAAAACAATATGCGCGAAGAGGTGCGCGACACTAATAAGGATGCGGGAAATAAAAGTAAATTATGAGGCGACTCGAGTTGCATCAATTCTCCAGGGGTAGAAAGAGCTTGACCCCGACGAGACTGTGATGAAACTTACAAGTAAAAAGTCCAAATGTCAATCTATGAAATGTTGTGCTACCACCCTGCTACTGCTGAATAACCAAAATCTGTAGGTAAAATCCCGTTCCTGAAACAGGCAGACAACCCCTCTCCTTCGGAAAAATATGATCCCCGTGAGAAAATCAACCATGGAATAATAGTTTTCCGAAGATACTCGCAAATTGTTAATCATAATATTATGCAAAATATTTAATTGACCAATACAAATCAGAGCATCAAACAGGAGAGAATTACAAAGTGGAAGAGACGGTGGATTAAAAAAAACAAGGTAAAAAGCAAGGGAAGGATCAAGGTAGGGGGAAAGCATGATCGACCTATGGAATCAATAAATCATATCGCATCATACGTTAGTCTGCTAGATACTTACAAGCGTCAACTAAACCCAAATTATTTATCCCAAAATTATTACCCGTTAGAGTTCAACTAGCGTAACAAAATTTAAATTTGATCCCAAATTTATCATCTAAAACCTTCCAGAGAAAACCCTTAAAGCGCATGTCTATATGGGGTGTGAAAATTTTAGGGATCGTCTCGATCCTCCTAATACGACTAGGCGTGAATGAACACGAGTATTAAGCACGATAAAGATGTACAAACATACATACACAAATAAAATAATATGCGCGAAGACGTGCGCGGCACTAATAAGAATTCGGGAAATAAAAGTAAATTATGATGCGACTCGAGTTGCATCAATTCTCCCGGGGTTGAAAGAGTTCGGCTCCGACGAGACTGTGATGAAACCTACAAGTAGAAAGTCCAAATGTCAATCTATGAAATGTTGTGCTACCACCCTACTACTGCTGAATAATCAAGATTTGTAGGTAAAATCTCGTTCCTGAAATTGGCAGACAACCCCTCTCCTTCGGAAAAACATGATCCCCGGTGAGAAAATCAACCATGGAATTATAGTTTTCCGAAGATACTCGCAAATTACTGTTTCTACTTGTTCAACATAAATTTTTCTATGTAAATCAAAATGGATTCTTGGGTCTGCCCTCTCTGATGTCTTTGGCTTTGATTTGAGGGCATGATTCCGCAGCAAACGCGACGGTATAAGGGGGCCACTATTTCAGTGGTACTCTGTGAGCAGCCACTTTGTGCAATTATTGTCAAAGGTTAGGTCTTTCTCCTCTGAGAGAAGCCACTTTGTGCATAGTGCCAAAGGTTAGGTCTGTTTCCAATCTTCCTCCGCCCATACCCCCAATGATTGGGGACTATTTGGATTCTGTTGTTGTTGTAATATTTTGCTAACTTGTCTCTAGACAAACCAAAGTTGAAGAAGCACTAATCTCTAATAATAGGAAAGAAGAGGAAGAAATGACTGATAAACATCCTTAAATTTGAAATGATTATGAATATTTTTTGTTTGAGAACTTCATATTATATTGTATTAACTATGAATTTGTATTTTAATTTGTGATTTATGCAATTATGCTTGATATTTTATTATTTTGGGTACTTTATTGCATTTGCGAGATTATAAATACATATTTATTATATTTAATACAACGTACCCTGCCGCACCCGTATCCTTATTTTTTAAATTTTGTCGTACCGCCGTACCGGATACGTATCGCACCCGATACCCGTACCCATATCGGTGTTTCCTAGAATAATAGTTATTCAGTTAATATTCAGTTTAATTTATGTCTTGTGAAGGACAGTAGGACAGAGACAATAGGATTCACTGGGAGTAGAGTTGATAAGGTTTACCTAGTCAACTTCAAGCAAGTGGAAACTCAAGTTTGTCTTATGACTTACCCTCTTAATACTTGTGAATTGTGACATAGGAGACTTGCACACATAAATTTCAAAACTTTATCTAAACTATCTAGTGCAAAGTTAGTTAGAGGTCTACCAAATTCAAAATATGAAAACTGAAAAGAGCAGACCTTGCAAAGTTTAACAATTAAGAAAGCAAACTAAGGTCTCTCTTAAGAGCAAACCAATCCATGATATTCCTATTGTTGTAATTGTTGATAACTTTTCTAGATTTACATGAATTTTCTCTCTGAGAAGCAAGTCTGACAACTATGAAATACACACAAATTTTCTCAAGTAAATTCAAAATGAGATAACTACTTCGGTAATTATGATCAAAAGTGATCATGGAACTGAATTTGACTTTCATAGGATGAGAGAATTCAGTGAATCCCACAGAATCAAATAGTATTTCTCCTCTCCTAGGGCTCCACAATAAAATGAAGTTGTAAAAGGAAAGAATATAACACTCATAAAGACAGATAGAACTTTACTTGTTGAAGCTGAAATACATATGTTTGTTTGGGCTGAAGTAGTAAATATTGCATGTCATGTGTTAAATCGCAACAAATTACTTGGGTAAATCCTTCATGAACTAATAAAAGGAAGGACTCCAAACATCTTACATTTTAAGGTATTTAATTACGTTTGTTATATTTTGAATAATGACAAATCAACTCTAAGTATGAAGTAGAAGTCGACGAGAAAATATTTCTTGGATATTCCTCCATTAGCAAATCTGATAGATGTTATAATAATAGAGCTTTATGTGTGGAAGAATCTGTTCATATTACTTTTGATGAATCTAATATTCTCTATGAAGAAAAAAAAATCTTCTGATTTAGTTTTGCAGTTGCACAAGTTATTAATTGCAAAAAAACCTGAAGTTATGTCTACTCATGACTGCCCTTCTATTCAAGAGAAAAATGATAAAGAAGCACCAGCATAGGAAAAGGAAGTTGTTAAATCAACTCCTCCAAATGAAGCAGAAGAAGAACCTCCCTTGCATAATGAAGCTGCATAGTAAGTTGCAGTTGACCCTGAAGGAATAGAACTTAAAGCTTCTCCAACAACTATTCACAGAACTTATCACTATGTGAAGGGCAGCCCTCTGCACGAGTTATAGAGAGCTTAGAAGATGGTGTCAGAACAAGGACAGGTGCATCTAATAAATTGTTATTTTGCAGCCTTATTTCACAAGTTGAGCCAAATAAATTTGAAGAAGCAAACAACGATCCACAATAGATCATTGTCATGAAAGAAGAGCTAGAGCAGTTCGAAAGACAGTCTGGACTCTAGTTGAGAAAACTAAGAATCATTTAGTAATAGGTACTAAGGAGGTCTTCAGAAACCAACAGAACTCAAATGATATGGTCATTGGGAACAAAACAAGACTTATAGTCCAAGGCTATAGACAAAAGGAGAGATAGACTATGATCAAGCATTTACTCATGTGGCTAGGCTTGAAGCTATCAGACTCTTCTTGTTTTATACAGCACACCATGGTATCAAGGAATTTCAAATGGATGAGAAGAGTGTTTTTCTCAATGGAAGCTGCATTAGGAAATGTATGTTGCACAACCTCTAGATTTTGTTTCTCCAACTCATCCTGATTATGTTTATTGATTAAATAAACCCCTATATGATCTCAAGCAGGCTCCTAGAGCTTTGGTATGAGACTCTACCTGCTTTTCTTTTGTAGAATGATTATAAGAACAACCTCTTGATTTTCAAATTTATGCAGATGATATTATATTTGAAAACTCTGATAAGAAATTTTGCAAAAGATTTGACAATCTAATGGATAAATTTGAAATGAGCAACCTGGGAGAACTTAACTTCTTTCTGAGTCTTCGGGTCAAGCAGCCTACTGAAGGTATCTTTATCTCCCACACCAAATACATTAGAGAAATTCATAGGAAATTTGGAATGGAGATTTCTTCATCCCTTAAGACCCCCATGACCACTAATGCAATTATTGATAATGATAAAAATGATAAATCCAAAGACTATAAACTCTTTAGAGCCATCATTGGTTCATTAATTTATCTGATTGCAAGTAAACCTGATATAATATTTGCTACATGCATTTGTGCTAGATTTCAGGTTTCACCCAAAGAGTCTCATTTGACTATGTCAAGAGAAATCCTAAGTATGTGAAAGGCACTCCTGAGCTTGATTTCAATATCCTAGGGAGTCAAAGTTTTCACTAATTGAATTTTCAGATGTAGATTATGCAGGTTGCATGATTGACAAAAAGAGCACAACAAACACCTGTCAATTATTAGGATCAAGACTGATTTAGATAAGTAAAAAGCAGAACATTGTCTCCACAACTATAGCTAAAGCAGAATATATAGTTGCAGAAAGTTATTGTGGACCGCTACTATGTATAAAAATCAAATGTAGAATTATGTGTATGCTTTTTTTAATATTTATATCTATGGTGATAGCACTAGAATTTCTATTTCAACTAATTTTGTATTGCACAGCAGAATAAAGCATATTGAAATAAGGAATCATTTCATAAGGAACAATGTGAAAAAAGTCAGCATATCAATGAAATACATTCCAACTAATAAGCAATGAGCTAACATTTTCACAAAACCTCTGCATGAAATGAAATTAACTTATTTCAATAATACACAGGGACTGTACTGATTTATGTCTTGTAAATATGATGCATGCCATCTCCACATTCTGCTAATTGTTATGATTGGTATGTTTAGTAAAGCACTTCTCTATAGCTTTAGTTTTTTACTGTCATTTATTTATTGCATGTGAATGTGTTCTGCATATATGAGAAGAAATATTTATATAATCAATCACAAACCCGAACTTTCAATTGCTATCACTTGTTATCTTAATGAACCAACCTTAGTAAACTAAACATGACAAGAGCAATCTAAATAACTCTTCTAGGCAGAAAACTCTAATTTCTATGGGATTTTCTCTTGATTTTCTATTAGTAACCGATCGTCGACCGTCTCTCGCCGATCGACGATCGACCCCCTTTTGATCGCAGACCGTTGCTCCCAGCCCCGATCACCGATCCTTCTTCATTATACTGTCTCGAGCCCCGTTCATTGACCGGTCGCCAACCACCTCTCGTCGATCGCCTGCGGAATGATTTTTGAAGCTTAAACTTCTCTTTGTGTTGTCTGATTGGACCCTTTGACTAATTAAAGGCTTCCTTTTCTTCCATCTTTGCCCTAATCCCCATTGAGTATTTAAACCTTTCGCCGTTTTGTGATCACCTATTGGAACATAGTTCAACCCTATTACTGATTCGGGCTAGGATGTCTATTTCTAGGTATAGGATTTGTTTTGACTTTTCATGTATAGTATAAGGGTCATGGGCTAAGTCTAGAAGAGATTTGAAGATCAGCTAAGTCAAGGTGTTCGACGAACTTTGAACATGTTCGACAAATTCAGAATCCGTTCGACGAACTTGGTTCGACGAACTCCAAAGATCGCTTCGACAAAAGTTTCTTCTTGTTCGACGAACTTCCCAGTTTAAGTTCGACGAACTTTCCCTCAGGTCAACGAACTTCTTCAGAGTTTCTATATTCAGTGACCTCTTCTATTTCAGAGTATTATTTTGGAGTTATCCTCAGGATTTCTTATGAAGGCTGAACAGCTGTTCTCATTATAATATCAGTCAGTTATTGCAGTATTTTCTATCAAGATTTTATGACCGTTGCTGCATTAATTAAGGGCTGCGTGCATATTATTCTATAAGGCAGATTGCAAGTTTCAAGGAATTTAATATATTGGTATTCCTTTTCTGTCAGAGGCAAATCCTTCCTTTTTGTCTCATTCCTTTCCAGCCCTGTTGCAAATTTGAAAGAGGATCAACTCTCTCCCGTCCAGAGATTATCTTTGCTATTTATTCTAGAGAAAGATACAGATACACTGACACATAGATAATCTTTTGCTACTCAGTTTTCATTACTCTCAAGAACTCTCTCTGATTTTCTTTAAACTCTTCGTCTCCCTCCAGTTCCCTTTGCACTTGATCGTTTTTCTTTCTTTGCAGGAATAATGTCGATCACTGATGGAGTCCTCGCCTCAATAAAATTCGATACGGGATTCGATATTGATCTGGAATCGTTTGCCCAGTCAGGAGAAGGCTTTACAAACATTCTGAATCTCTTTGAAGACCCAAAGTTGCGCAAGTTTATGACCTGCCGGCCCAAGATTCACATCAATGAGATAAAGGAATGGGCATTCACTTCTGAGATTCGAAATGGCACAGAAATTGCAGGAAAGGTTTCAGGGAATGAAGTTGTTCTGAGTGCTGCTGTTTTGTCTGAGATATTTGAATTTGAAAATGGAGATGATGTTTTGGAACTCACTGAGCAAGAAATCTGATGCTGGACAGGATGGGGTACTCTGGGAGTAACCCTAAACATCTTCTTAAACGTGATTTTGCAGTAGAATACACCTTCCTGGCAGATGTTGTGGGAAAGGTTCTGATGGGGAAGAGCTCAGCACATGACTACATAAATAGGCAGCAATTTCTAGTCATGAGTACTTTGATTGAGAAGAGGCACATCAACTGGGGTCTAACTCTGTTTGATTCCATCAAAAAGAAAGTGACTTCAAGGAATGTAGGCTATGGAAGGATTCTGGGAATCTTCCTTCAGGCCAAGTGTCCAGCCCTCTCAGTTTCTACTGCTGTTGGCATTAATGCCTCAAAGAAACTGACTCCCCTTCTCTTCAAGAAGTGGGATAGGACATTCCAGAAGAAATCAGCTCCAGTGGCTCCAACAGTTCAAGCTTCTGAGGACACCAGGGCTGTAATAGCCACTCCCCCACCCCAGATTCCTCCTCCTCTCTCACAGACTCTTCAACATTCTGAAGAGCCTGCCTCCTCTTCTCTTTCTCCTCCTCCTCCAGAAAACCTCTCCACTCCTCCTCCACAAGACACTTCCATTCCAGACTTTTCTCAGGATGAAATCCCATCAGATTTCACTCCTCCTCCTCCTCCATCCACTTCTTGTGCTCATACCACATCTTCCATCCCTTCTTCTTCTTCTCACCCAACTCCAGATGTACTGGTTGTGGATGTCTCACAAATAGCCACCCAGGTGTTTGGTCACATAGCTTCTAAATTACAGGAGCTTATTGATCAAAGTCTGGCCCCAGTGCATTCTAAGCTTGATCTTATTCTCTCTCAACTTGCTCCTCTCTCCTCTTCCTCTTTCCCTTCATCTGGGGGCCCAGGCTCTAGTTTCCCAGAGTCTAGGCAGGGGGAGATGTTCCAGGATGAAGCTCCAGAGGCAGTAGTTCCTGAAGAGCATGGGTCAGACCTAGCTGATGTCAGCACAGTCTTGGTCTCCTTGGCTCAAAGCACAGAAGGTGCTCCTCCTCCTCCAGAAGTTCCTCCCAGCAGTTATTTCAAATCCACCCCTCTAGTGGATCAGATTCTGCAGCTTACCATTCAGTCCCTCTGCTCAGACCCATCTTCCAAAGAATCAACTGAAGACCTCTCCAAGGCCATTGTCTGCTATTCCCCAGACTTGGAAGCCAGGCATGGAGATTTGCTAGTGTCTCCAGTTCCAGAGCCAGTTATTTCTAAGGCAGATCAGGAACCTGCTGTTCCTGAATAGGCAGTTCTTGATAAACAGATACCTGATGCCTCTGCCTCTGCCCCTTCCTCTTCTGAGCCTGCTGCTGCAGCTGCTGCTGCTGTCAAGAATGTTGATGATGATTTAGAGAAAAGAAGGATTGAAGCATACAAGGAAATTGATGAAATGTATGAAAATGTGCCTTCATCTTCAAATTCTGATGTTGATGATGATAGTGATGATAGTGATGCCAAAGTCAAATCCAAGAAAAGAAAAGCTCCATGCAAGAAGCTGCCAGCCCCTTCCAAAAAGCCTGATAAAAATGACATTCCCTATTATGTGCAGAAAAATCTCAAGCCTCATGAAATAACTCAATCTTGGATGCAATTCTCCAAGAATGAGTTGAAGAGAAGGAAGCTTGAAAGAAGATACCAGAAGGATCACCCTGCTATGTTCAAGAAACCCCCTCCTCCTCCACCTCCTCCGGGTGCAGGTTCTGCAGGAGGACCTTCTTCCACATCCAGGACATCTCAGTCTGCTGGCTCCAAGCCAGCTGGTCAATCCTCTTCTTACAGTGAAGGAAGATCTTCAGGCTATCAGGTTTATGAAAGAAAGCACAGCCAATTATCTGAACAAGAAATCGAAGATAAGGAAGCTGAAGATAAAGCTGAAGCAGATAGATTGTACAATATGGCAAGGTTTAGAGAACATGTTGCTCTATCTCAGATGAAAGAGGCCAGAGAAAAAGGTATGGATACCTTTCATATTTCTACCATATCTCCCTATAGAGAACAGGAATTTCAACAGTACCAGGTGAAGAATATGTTCAACACTTCTGCCTACATGAGTCTCCACCCAGAGGCTGTTCTGCCAACTATTTCCAAGAAGGTAACACTGGGTGATAAAGACTGCAAGCTAAGCAGAAGGCAATCTGAAGATACTAGCAGGAAAATAATCTTCAAGAAGTCATCTTCAGAGGACAGGAATCCTTAAAATTCTCTCTCTGGTTAATTAAGTCTTAATTATTCTGTGATGATATTTGCTTGTGACAATTGATTTATATCTGCTGAATTTCCCTTCTGTCAGATATTTCTCCTATAATTCTGTTATGCATAGTTTGATAAATGTTGTACATAGGATCCTAACCCAAATAGGGGGAGATTGTTGGAACATAGTTCAACCCTATTACTGATTTGGGCTAGGATGTCTATTTCTAGGTATAGGATTTGTTTGACCTATCATGTATAGTATAAGGGTCATGGGCTAAGTCTAGAAGAGATTTGAAGATCAGCTAAGTCAAGGTGTTCGACGAACTTTGAACACGTTCGACGAATTCAGAATCCGTTCGACGAACTTGGTTCGACGAACTCCAAAGATCGCTTCGACGAAAGTTTCTTCTTGTTCGACGAACTTCCCAGTTTAAGTTCGACGAACTTTCCCTCAGGTCGACGAACTTCTTCAGAGTTTCTATATTCAGTGACCTCTTCTATTTCAGAGTATTATTTTGGAGTTATCCTCGGGATTTCTTATGAAGGCTGAACAGCTGTTCTCATTATAATATCAGTCAGTTATTGCAGTATTTTCTATCAAGATTTTATGACCGTTGCTGCATTAATTAAGGGTTGCGTGCATATTATTCTATAAGGCAGATTGCAAGTTTCAAGGAATTTAATATATTGGTATTCCTTTTCTGTCAGAGGCAAATTCTTCCTTTTTGTCTCATTCCTTTCCAGCCCTGTTGCAAATTTGAAAGAGGATCAACTCTCTCCCGTCCAGAGATTATCTTTGCTATTTATTCTAGAGAAAGATACAGATACACTGACACATAGATAATCTTTTGCTACTCAGTTTTCATTACTCTCAAGAACTCTCTCTGATTTTCTTTGAAGTCTTCATCTTCTCCAAACGCCTACTCTTAATCTCTAGGAATCATCTGCATCAATTCCTTCTAGAGAATTTTTGCTGGAGATACTCTGAAGATCAAGAAGACCTACACCCTGAGCAGATTTTCTCTCCTGTTTTTCTTACTCTTATTCACAGGGGGAGATCTGACAATCATTCAACAATCCACTAGTCTTCTCTGTTGTTAGAGAAAAGAGAAGACACCATCATCTTTACATACTTTTATTTTATAACTGTGTACAGGGTTGTAACTCCCTTCAAAAGTTAATTTTTGGTTTTGAGCACCTGATCAAAAGCTCTGTGGTGAAGGCTCACCTGCTCAAAAAGGGCCTTAGTGGATTTCCTACCAGGGTGGTAGAAGAGTAGATGTACCCAAGTTGATTGGGGAACTACTATAGATCCTTGTGTCTTCTGTGTTTGCCTTTATTATTTGTGCTGTGTTGTGTGTGCTGTTTTTTAGTTTGTGTTTATATTTGTGCTGCACTCACTTACACATATACTTAGATAACTCAAATTGTTCCCTACAGATTTGTTTAAGCTAAGTGAAATTATTTTAAAATACTCTATTCACCCCCCCCCCCCCCCCCTCTAGAGTAATCTTGATCTATCCCCACTTTCTATTAGTAACCGATCGTCGACCGTCTCTCGCCGATCGACGATCGACCCCCTTTTGATCGCAGACCGTTGCTCCCAGCCCCGATCACCGATCCTTCTTCATTATACTGTCTCGAGCCCCGTTCATTGACCGGTTGCCAACCACCTCTCGTCGATCGCCTGCGGAATGATTTTTGAAGCTTAAACTTCTCTTTGTGTTGTCTGATTGGACCCTTTGACTAATTAAAGGCTTCCTTTTCTTCCATCTTTGCCCTAATCCCCATTGAGTATTTAAACCTTTCCTCGTTTTGTGATCACCTTTTGTGCTCACAGGGCCTTTTTGTTTTTTCCCTCCTCCTCCTTCAAACTCTCATGCTTACTGTTGCTTGCTTTTGAGGGAATCAACCCCAGTTTTGAGGTGGATCTTGGCTCCTTCTCCGTCGTTGATGCCAAGTTTCGGCGGCTGTGGACCTTATGAAGGACGCTAGTCTGGAGTTCCTCCAGAAGAGGGTCAAAATATTTGTTCCAAAGTTACTCCAACTTAACTCTTCCCTTCAATTTCAAAATCACATCATTGTTTGTAGTGTTACTGGTATCGAGATCGCCATTTCCCCCTCCTCTCTCTGGACCCATCTTCAGTTGGGAGCTGAAGACATTGAGTTTGAAGAAGTTTGTTCTGACGAGGTTGTCAAGGCTAGGCAGTTGATGTAGTATGTTGGTGATAGGCCCAACAATATTAAGGTCATGTTTTTCCAGAGGAGTACAAGTTGCTCGTCGACATTCTCGGCAAAGGATCCTTGAGCAAGAGGTCTGCGTATGATACTGTGAGTCAGGACCTGCTCAAGTTCATGGTTGTTGTGTTGAGGAAGAAGGTTGACTGAGTCGGCATTCTTTTCTCCCAGATCAGCCGCAAGGACCACGAGCACAATTTTAGCAGAATTCTCTCTCTACCTCTCCACTGCTCATTCATCCCTCTTGACCTCCCATGGAGTGGCCATGAACAGTGGCGAAATCCTCTATATTAGGATTTTGCAATTGTGGAAGATGGTTACCCTTGATCCTTCTTCCTCCAAGGCCACCTACACTCTCTCAACCACATCCTCTTTATCAACCCCGCACAATATTATTGCCCCTCTTGGTACCTCCACCTCCTTACATCCATAACCCCAACATCCTCACCCTTCCAAGCTCCAACCACTACTCCCACTACCACCACTACCACAATTCCCACACCATCTTCATCTCCAGTTGCCAACAACACCCACCCCTGCAAGGTCCATCATCCAATTTGTTAGACCTTCGACCATCATCCCCTCAACCAGGGTCATCTACCCACCATACACTCTCTCCACATTCCCCGGGCCTAGCACCCTCTCCCACTTCACAGTCTGTTTCCCCCAAAAACCCAGCTCCATCCCACTAAGTTCCTATACTCATCAACATTCCTTGACTTCCAGCACTTCCTATCAACTTGGTAGGGGTGTAAATAAAAAACCAACTAAACCAAACCGCACAGTTCGGTTCAGTTTTCATAGGCGGTGGTTCGGCTATGGTTTCAAATTTTGAAAACAGCATAGTTTGGTTTGGTTCATGATTTTTCATGTTAGACCAAACCGAACCAAATAGATGTTACAATATATATCTATAATATAATAACACGATATCATAGAATTATTTATATAAATGATGTTCATTTTAAATAATATAAAAATATATTTATGTTTCAATTTTTTACTTATAAAAATCATGTATATCGTTTAATTTTTATTCATGATCCTAGATTATGTATTTATGTTTTAATTTGTTTAAACCACATAAACCAAACCAAACCATTCGGTTCGGTTCCAATGGTTTGCGCGGTTCAGGTTCAGTTTTTGGAACCATTTAGAGGTGGTTCGGTTTGCGATTTTCTCCAAAACCGAACCAAACCAAACTGTTACACCCCTACCACCTGGGTCCTAACTTTAGAGAGCCAGTGGCTTCCCTAACCCAATCCAGCCAGATCATCAAGGAGGATTTGAAGTATATCTTAAATATGCTTCAAAAGGAGGAGAGATCTGATATCCAAACTCCTCTCCTATTGTTTTGGCGAGAATTTAAGGAATCAGATGCCTAATCACAACTTCATGCCCAGAGTCTTTACCATGGTTTTGAGCTTGAAGATAAGCTCGAATAAAGGAAGGATGGTATGTTATGGGCATAGGCTAGTCCATATTATGTCAAAATTTATGTATCCTTATTATTGTCATGTTGTGTCTTAGTATTGTCTTATATTATTTTTGTCTTTTAGGAACTTAATAATGAGTCATTAAGAGGTAGTTAGTTGTTAGGCGTTCGTGGATGTCATTAAGAATCATGTAACCCAATTTAAAGGCAAGTTGTATGTGGAATATGGATAAAAGAATTTAGTCTATTCATCTTTTCTTTGTATGAGATTATGGTTAGTTCTCTTTCTCTACCGAGCACACCCCGCGTAGGCAGACACAGTTCCAGCATCGGAGTATCCTACTCCTCCGTCATCCCCGCCTCCAGACGCTCCACCGACAATTCTCTGACATTCTATGAGTTAGCACGCAACAAACGTCGGTAGAGTCATCGAAGGAGCGGCCAGAGGCTGGGATGGCAGAGGAGGATACTGGAACTGCGGTTGCCTAGGCGGGGTGAGAGAGAGAGAGAGAGAGAGAGAGAGATATATCAAAATCCCATACATGGGACAAAGAGAAATAGATTAATTTTTGCATCTTTAGCGGTCTTTAAGTAAGATTACATAGTAGCATAGGCATAATAAACATGACACTTGAACTTATTATAAAATAATAAAACACATAATATATACTCACATAATAAACTAACTCATGACATTGATGTCTAACAGAGAGGCATGAAGACGCTAAATAACGACACTAAATAAATATGCACAATAATTGATAATGAATAATTGATCGCGCGGGACCATAACACATAGCACATTCGTTCACTCAGCCTGACAAGCTGAGCAAAAAAAGAATCAAGTAAACAATGGGGAACAAGAAAACACAATAGTCGACTTTGTTGAATTAAACGGAGTTCTAGTTGAAAAGTCAACTTCTGAAAGGAGAATCAACAAAATGTACTCAGTAAGAAGCCACTCATATGAAGTTAAAAGTCGATTGTAAAGCAATGTGCCAATCCAAAACTTGCCATATACTCATTTTTAGAACATTTATTCAGAATATAGTTTCTTTAAATCATTTGATACATAAAGAGTGCTACAACCAAAAACATGAATACAAACACTCACTCATTTCATGTCTGTGTCGTACTTTAAACATGTGATTTGTCGTGAATCATGAATTTTTTTATATATAATATGGACTTAAGTATCAAAATCTCCATGTAGACAAGAAACTCCGACTACAGTTGCATCACTCCTTGAATGGAAATCCAAAATGTATTAAATTAATGAAAATATATAAAATAGGAAATAAATTATCTTTAAAGTTTGGATAATTTAATAAGAAAAATATGAAGGGAACATATAATTCAAATAATAATAATAATAATCATAAATAGCCATAACCCAATCATTTGGGTCAGCTTCATGAATCCTCATCTTCCATTCATACATATCGAGTATTGCGTGAGGTGTTGAGCTTGAACTAAGAAAATCATCTCGAATAATATCCATCGCTGTTACCTTGGATCTACCCATTCTCCAACCTAAATCTTCAAAATAACTTCATTTACTCATCTAAATTGTGCATTTCTTTTAAATCTCGTTGTATGTGTAAATCATCTAATGTATTTTATTATTTTATTTAATCCAAATAGCCAAATAAAATAAGAAAGAGCTTCCACAACATTCATTATAATTCTTTCCAATATGGGATAATTTGTTCTCCAACAAATAAATAATTGTAACAGATTTTGATTAATAACTATTGCACCTTACTTCAATTAGCCTGGAAAAATTTCAAGTTAAACATGACAAACAGAAATATCAAACAATGTTGGTTAGTTTAATTCACCTGATAAAGATCAGCATAGGTAATCCTTCTATGCTTTCCCTTTATTGGCTCTGCAAATCAAGTACAAATTAGCCAACACGGATAAGGCTGATAAAGGTTGAAGTAATGATATAATGGAATTTACCCAAGAGATCTATGGCTATTTTTAAGCCTGCATTAGAACCATGGTTGTACTCTTCTTCAAACCTAATTGAACCATTGGGCCCGCCAGTTTTTGTTGTTTTATCATACGTGCCAGCATCATGCCACCTGTAAGGAAAACAAAGAAATTTGATTGTGGCACAGTGTGTTAGGAATAATGACTTCCATTCTTTCAATTAAATCATCATCTTCATCACCATTTACCATCCATCACCACCACTATCAACAGCTTTAACACGCCCATTTAGGGTTGCCTTCATGAAATTTAGTGTTAAACCTAAGTCCTAAACAGCGAAAATAATCTTGAACAACAATCATATTACATTAAGTCTAATCTTCTCCTACCTAATCCTTAGACAATAACTGATGGGGATCACGGATCGAGGGAGGGCCGGCGCTTACAAGAGCCCGCACGAGTAGCTGAGATAGGATTGTCGGATAAATGATTCGAGTTGGTAGTCAGTGTTCAGAGCGACGGTGGCAAATTTATATGTATTTTTATTTACTTGTTTTGTTTTATTTCAAGTAAAACTAGTGGTTTTATGTTTCAAACGATCTTGGCTGACCATAGTGGGTTCTAAGTCTATAAATAGGAATTTAGAGGCTGATTTTCAGACATTGCAGAATTTGAAAAGAAATTTTGAGTTCTTGTGATCATCCTTCAGTGTGACTCTGTAGACTCTAGGTGTTGAAGCCTAGACCATCTCTCTACTTTCATTTGGCTTATCACCATCACTTCACCACCCCACTCAGTCGCCGAAAACCACTACCTAAGGTGTTGGCCAATCACCTCATATTTTCTTGTCACCAATTAACTACCCATTTCCACATGTAACCGCTGCCCATTACTTCTGAAATTCCCCATTACCTGTAGTAACTGCCGACTAACAAACGGTTATATCATGGGATTTTCCTGTCTTCCCAACCCAAACTAGACTTCCACTGCCATTCCTACCCCAAATGACTTCTCCTCTCAGTCAATCCACGCCTCCAGCCATCACAAATCCCTCCTTCCAGTAAAGCTTGCCTGTTGCCGCAAATTCCCAAGACCCGGACCATGTTCCTACATCCAACATCAGTCGGCCAACTTTATGAACCTATTTCCGCCACCATACGACATGTCCGGCAACTGATGGCAACTCACGGCAAGTGTACCGGTAGTTGTCAAATAATAATAAAATGAGGAGTTACCCCCGAGTATCTGTTATGGGAAGCATGCGCAGCCTTAGTATTTTAATAGTCCTAGTATATTTTAATATTTCCTTGTCTTTAATATTTTACACTTATGTCATTGTAGTTCTTATTTAAGTGACCCTTGGGGTCTTGAGTTGGTATAAAATGAAATAGTTCTAATTTCTTGTCTTGTGTGAGATCTTGGTAGCTCTCTCCTATAACGAGCAAACCCCGCTTAGGCAGCTGCGGTTAAGGCTCCGTTGTATCCCCCACCACTATCATCGCAGCCTCTGACGACTACTCCGGCCACCGCTTCAAGTAGGCCCATAACAACTTGGTATCAGAGCATTCGATCCTCCACACCATAACTTCCATCGGATCACTGTTTTCCAGCGGTTGTTTCCTTCATTACAGCCCTTGCTTTACCGGCCCCCCTGGATCCCTTACTTCAACCAGCCGGTCCCAAGTCGGCGTCGCCATTTCTGCTTGACGTTGCTCGCTCTCCGCCCGAGCTACCGTCGTTTTCGCTTGTTCATCGCCATCGTTTCTACCTCAGTCTCCGCTACAGCAACGCGATACCAAGAATTGTTTTGGCACAAAATCAAAGAGCCAGACGATCATTCAGTACAAACCTCATTCAAGCTTGAGGACAAGCTCGATTTGAAAGCCGGGAGAGATGTTATGGGCAGCATGCGCAGCCTAAGTATTTTACTAGTCCTAGTATATTTTAATATTTCCTTGTCTTTAATATTTGACGCTTATGCCATTGCAGTTCTTATTTAAGTGACCCTTAGGGTCTTGAGTTGGTATAAAATGAAATAGTTCTAACCTTGTCTTGAATGTGAGATCTTGGTAGCTCTCCTCTAAAGAGCAAACCAAGTTCAAGACATGTTCAATCCTACCATCATCAACATGGAAGATAATAAACACAAATCTCTACATAATGTGCGAATGAAAAGGAGAGAAATACAAACAGTGCTCGAGACTCTTCCGTAGATGCGGAGGGACTCCGGAGTACGAATCTGTGTTGGCCTTGATCGTCGGCTGTCGTCCGGGGTAGAGGAATCTCTGTCATCGACCCCCAATGAGCCCGTCTTCTCGAGGGGTTTGCACCGCCCACGTTTCCTCTTCAAGATCCTAGCTTGGGGAGAGAGAGGAAGGATTTATCTTCACTTTGAAGCTTGGATGATGGGGAGAGCCTAGGGGATGAACCCTAGCCCTTGGGGATGGAAAACGGCGAACTGGGCGGAGCTGGATCACTCCTTGCGTTAGAAGATGAGAAATCCCGTCAAAATTCGGTATTAATAGCCAAGAAGAAAATTTGATCACGCACGGTTAGGTGCACGACCACTGGTCGTGCGAGAAGGAATTGTTATTAAACGTGCGAGAAGGAATGAGGACTGGCGAGAAAATTTGCGGCGCCTTGAGGGAAAATAATGAACTCGCACGACCATTGGTCGTGCGAGAAGAAAGTCCAGTACCTGTGCGTCAACCCGTGCGCTAAAATGGGGTCTCTCGGGATAATTTGGGCCAATAAGCATGCACGACCAGTGGTCGTGTGCAGAGGAGTCCAGTGATCGTGTGTAGAGTCCACTGGTCGTGCGAGAAGAAAAACGCACGACCATTGGCTTCCTTAATGAAATAGGGCCCAAACACCCGGGGGAAGCTACACAAAGTTGTACCTGCACAGAAAATGTTACAAAGGATAAAACACTTGTACTAAACGGAATAACTAGATACAATCACGAGGTATGTTCATGCCCAACTTCAGGAGGTTGGTTCCCCCTAGAAGCTCCTCTCCAAATGAGAGATCTCAAACCTAATGATCCCAAAAGATGACCCAAACTCCCAAACCACCACCTTATATAGGGAGGGGCTCACATGTCAAAACCCTAACACAAACGATTTAAAATATGAAATACAATAATAATACGCGCATGCGTAACAATCCATCCCGCCAGAAAATCAACTTTGACCCCAAGGTCGAAGTGTCGCCCGCCATCTAGTAGTAATGTGCCCGCGGGTGGGCTGTCGCAGAGGTGCCCGGAGCTCTGTCCGGCGGTACATCTGTGAGCATAAGGGCGTCCAAGTCAGCCGTGTTGATCTCGTCCAAATCATCCCTGATGAGGGCCCGGAACTCCTTGACAGGACAGTTATGATTAGGCGAGCAGGGATGCTTGCAGCGGTAGCACAGAACCTTGCTCCGCAAGTCATTGTACTCATGGTTGGAAAGGCAGTGAGTAGGGATATGACGGTTGTTGTGTGGGCCCATAATGGTTGGCCGAGGAGGATGAGCTGGCAGTGGTGGAGGTTTAGACGGGAGAGGAAAATATGGTTGGTAGGGAGGGTTGGAAGGAGGCGACGGGAAAGGAGGGTCCCCGGACGTCGCCATGAATTCGGTTTCCACTAGTGGGGAGAGGTCCATGGCTTGGTAGACAATTAACGGTTGCAGGGTGCGGAGGTGGGCTCAGATGTGGGGTTGTAAGTCGTGCATGAAGTAGGCCAAGTAATAGTCGGGTGGAAGACCAGGAACATGGGTGACCAATTCTATGAATGCATTAACATACGAATCAATGGGGCCGGTCTGATGGAGTCCGCAAAGGCGCTCGATCATGGAGCCGGGGTAGCAGTGATCATACCGCTGAATGAGGGCCTCTGTGAGAGCTGTCCAGATGAGGCCGTGAGAGGATTGGCGTAGCCAACGGACCCAGAGGAGGGCGGAGCCCTCCATGCCAATCAAGGTCGTATGACCTTCTGTGGCTCCGAGATCTGTTGTATCTCAAAGAACTGTTCGGCCCGAGCAATGCATCCCATCGGATCGGTGTCGTTGAAAGAGGGGACGTCAAAGGAACGAGCGCACGGTGAGCACACCCCGGGTAGGGGGGCTGTTGCATGGAAGAATTCCGGGGAAGCCCCGAGGAGGGACGGCGGGTCCGCCGCCGACGTCACGGATGTGGTAGGGCGGCCGGCCAGGAGGGAGTCGATCTTATCCTCCATGCGTAGCATGGGGGCCTGCAGCGACGTGATTGCACTGTCGTGGTTGTCCAAATGATGAAGAATGGCGGGATCCGTGGGTGGGGGCGGCGGTGTCGCGTCGGTGTTGCCCATCGATCGCAGCCGAGGGGGCATGCACGCGAGCGGTGGAGAGAGGAAATCTGGAGTAGGCTGGAAATGTCAGGCGGAGAGGTCGAGGCCGTTGGAACGGCGTTTTGGGCAGGCGGAAACGGGAGGGGGTGCGGACCGTGGACGAACGCCGATGTCCAGCGCGGCGAACCACTTCCGATTCGAATCGTGGATGAGCAGCGTCGATTGCGAGCGTGGTTGCAGACCGCACCGTGCGACGGGATGCGGCAAAGCGGAAGCAAGGTGCTAGGGAAGCCGGGCTGCAAGGCCAGCAAGTGAGGGAGGAGCCGAAGGATGCGTCGACGGGGGATCGCTTAGGCACTGGTACTTCAGGCGGCGGAGACCGCGGCCGGAAGGCGGTAGGTCGGACCAAATGTTACAAAGGAGAAAACATTTGCACTAAACGGAATAAATGGATACAATCACGAGGTATGCTCGTGCCCAACTTCAGGAGGCTGGTTCCTCCTAGAAGCTCCTATCCAAATGAGAGATCTCAAACCTAATGATCCCAAAAGATGACCCTAACTCCCAAACCACCTCCTTATATAGGGAGGGGGGCTCACATGTCAAAACCCTAACGCAAACGATTTAAAATATGAAATACAATAATAATACGCGCAAGCGTAACAAAAAACCTCTGGGACACGCAAATATGATAACAACCACATAGTCATACACAATATATCAGTATAAGAAATGAAATGAGGTGAAGAGGAAGTCTTTTGCATGCATGGAATGAATGCAAAAATGCTCTAAATAGCTACAAGCCGCTTATACAATGGAAGATTGGGTTTTAAGAGTTTTTATGCTAAATACGAATAAAATATGAGCGAAATCACATAAAAACCAAGCTAAACTAGAGTCAAAAACACTATATAAAATACGCTCATCAACCACCCCTCTGCCTTCTCCCGCAATCCAACTGCCCTCCCCTTATCACAGCATCCTTAAACTTCACTCGAGCCACTCCGCTACTGCAGGAAAACAATTCTGACGTCTGAATTCAGTGCAAACTGCAATTATCTTACTGTTCAGCCCTCCGAATCAGCCTCTTACCGCATCTCCAGACTCCCATTACTTTTGTAAGTTCTCGTGTGAAGTTTATTACTTATTGTTGATTATCGGGGAAAACAATCATATCGTTTGGGATGGTAATTTGTAATAGTTTGCACATTAATCATCCTACTTGCAAGGCCTATTCACTTACCATTAATTGAAGCATTCTTAACTTTAATTCAACTAGCAATTGTTCATTTATCTAATACACTCGTATCAATTGTAGTTGTTCGATAACTTCTTAATTAAGTTCAAAATTTTTTGTTATTTAATTGTAGGAAAATTTTATGTGCATCGTATCATTTTAATTTCCGGCGTCACTATACTTACACTCATTCACTAGAGTTCCATTAGGTCACACATGCATATTCACTCTACATTCATGCTACTTCACTAACTCTATCAACTTGTCAAATAGGTGCATTTTCAAACCGTCACTGTAAATACCCAAACCACCAAACTCAATTATTTTATTGAAATAGAGCTCATTGTTCTTTTAATACTATCATCCCTTGATTTAACTTTTTCTGATTTTTTTCGCACAACCATTTTAATATTCTCACTTCCTCCACTCTCAACTTAGATATAAACAATTTCTGTTACTAACCAACACTCAGATCCATGCAATATTCTCAGAGAACCTCATCTTGAGACGACTTGTTGAATCGTGTAGGCAACCTTAAAGAGGGTGAATAAGATTTTATAAATTCAACATAAACATAGTTGTGCGCGGAAGAATAAAGAAAATAATCACAAAAGTAGATTAACAAAAATTATGAATAAAAATGTATATCATTATATTGTATAGACGAAGATTGTTCTTGATCTTGTAACGCCAAGATTGAGGCGATAATACAACTCTTTATTGTTTCTATATCACGGTTGGCTACCGGCACACCATACCCAGATGCCCGGCTAGCCTTCTCCTAACCAGAGAACGCCCTAGAACCTACCAGTTCTAGTTTCCTCCGCAAAGGCGAATTTACTCACTAAATCTACCAACCTAGACTCCTTCGCAAATACGATTTATCTCTTAGATCTACTGATCTAGATGTCTTCACGAAGACGATTTATCATCCTAGATCTACCCAACCTAGATGTCTTTGCAAAGACGATTTATCACGGTTATACAAATGTTACCACGTCACAAAAATAAAAGAGAAAATGAAGAAAAATAGTAAGATGTTGAAGAAGACTGCCCAATAGAAGAACCCTTTGACATGAACGTGCTTGGTCAAAGGTTCTGTCTTGATAGTCATTGTAGTGAAGATGATATCACAATCATCTTCATCCTCACTTTGAGAATTTGATTGAAAAAGGAGAGAAAATACAAAAGCGTCAGCTGTGGTGGTAGCAGAAAGGCGTTATAGTTCATTTTGAGTTAGCGCTAGTTGTGTTAACCTTGGCACCCTTTTACAACAACAGCCTCCAAGTTAACTGGAATTTAGACCTTTTCCGGTGGCAACTTTAGAATTCTCTAGAATATGGATGTCATTTTCTACTACAACGCCACCGCTAAGACTTAGCGCCTAGGCAATATAGTTCAACTTTGTGCATATTTTGGTTTTTGAATGTTTTGCTACCTCTTCATATGTATTCACATGCTGATGCGTTCCCGGTGGGGGAGAGGGAACCCGGCGAGCTGCTGGGTAAGGTGGGAGGAGACAAAATTATGACTGGCTCCGCTGTCCATCATGGTGACGATGTGGTGCTCTCCTAACTTGCCGGCCAGCTTCATGGTTTGCGGCCCTGAAATGCCCCCCACGGAAAAGCATGGAAGCTCCAAGCGGTGAAGTCGGCGTCTGCCGCGGTCTCGGTGGTGTCCTCCACAGAAATCTCTAGGTCCTCAAAATCCGCCAAAGTAATCTCCGGTTCGAAGTCGCCGATAATGGCGTGGAATTCCTTGACCGTGCAGACGTGCGTGGGGGAGTAGGGTTGGCGGCAGCGAAAGCATAGTCCTTTGCGGCGGAGGTCGTCGAGCTCGTGGTTGGAGAGGCGTTGCGGTGGGTTGGGGCGGTCGGGACGTGGTCGAGGATTCGGTGCT
This sequence comes from Dactylorhiza incarnata, assembly GCA_033032865.1. NCBI lineage: Eukaryota > Viridiplantae > Streptophyta > Magnoliopsida > Asparagales > Orchidaceae > Dactylorhiza > Dactylorhiza incarnata. Next base: position 8,372,641 of record JAWHQI010000003.1, read on the forward strand.
TCAGGAGGAACGGCGCGCCACGGTCGGCCCCCCGTGGGAGGACCTCTGACAGCCGGCGGGGAACGATGTGTCAGGTCCGCCTCCACAAGGCGACCCATATCGAGGGCCTCAGAAACCGTTCGGGGATGATGGGTGCGGAGCCGAGACCGGATGTGGGGCTTGAGGCCCTGCATGAAGAAGGCAAGGTAGTGATCTGGGGGAAGGCCCGGGACGTGGGTGACGAGGGCTACGAACTCATCGATGTAATCGTCCAAAGTGTCGGCTTGTCGTACCCCACACAGTCGTTCGATCGCGGATCCGGAATAGCGGTTGTCATAGCGGCCAATCATCTCTTGTTTGATTTCCGGCCAAGAGATCGTTGGATTGGACTGTCGGAGCCACCGGGCCCAATGAAGGGTGGTTCCGTCGAGGCCGATGACCGCGGTAGAGACCTTGTCCCGCTCGAGTGTGCTGTGGAGGTCGAAGTACTGCTCAGCCTTGGCAATCCACCCCAACGGAACTACTCCGGCAAAGGTGGGGAGATCCGGGGCTAGGGTAGGGCGGTCCGGTGGTGGGAGCGTTACGGGCTCCCTGGCGTGTGGGAGAGACGCCGCGCTGAGAATGGAGGCGCCGGAGGTCGGGCCCGCCGATCCGGAGGCGGAAGAGGCGGCGGTGGTTTGAAGAGCATCGATCTTGGCATGGAGGGCGAGGAGGGAGGCGTGTATGGAAGCCACGAGGGCTTCCTGGGTGTCGAGGCGACGTTGGACGTCGTCGTCGTGGTTCTCGGTGCCGGACGCATCAGGCTGGCGGCGGGTTGTGGGGGACATGGCGAGTGTCGAAGGATGAGCATACCGGCGATGGTGGTACAGGCGGTTGTCGCGGTACGACGCGGGAGAGGTGTTCAACGTGGGGCGCGACACAGCGGCACGGCGCTGGCGAGCGTGGTACAGCAGCGGGCGAGCGTACAGGAAACTGGGTCGAAACCGGCGTCCTTTGGGCAGGCGGTGATGGCAGGTCGGACCAGTTTGATGCGTTCCCGGTGGTGGAGAGGGAACCCGGCGAGTATTAGGGGGAGGATAGGCGGCGACTGAGAGAGAGATAGAGAGAAGGAGAGAGAAGGAGAGAGAAGGAGAGGGAAATAGGGTTTGCGAAAAGAGGAGAGCAAAAGCATTCATTCCACGATGAAAATAAAGAGTGCAAACGTTCCCCTTATAGGAGTGGGGTTCACCCAACATAGAAATAAAAAGGTTGCTGAAAATAAAAGTTGTCAAAAATAAAATTGCTCAAAATAGAAGTTGCTGAATTTAAAACTTGCTGGAATTAAAACAGTGCTATAATTAACGTTGCGGCCGCAGCTAGACCGCAGTACGCTCCGCGGTCTGAGTGGGCTCATCCGGTGTACGCGCCCGGCGCGTGTAGACTCATCATGGTGGTTCCGCGTCGTGCAGTTCCGTAACACATGCATGCTAACAAAACTCAAAATTCGCATCAGTACTCACCAGTATCTGTTATTCTCAAACTAAGAAAGTGTCTAACAATGTTCCAACATACTTGGCCTCAGAAAAGAGATATGCTAGAAGGAGAAAGTTACCTCTTCCCCTAAAGGTGTAAAGATGGCTATTATTGTTGTCATAGTAGAAAACAACACCCTATTTGGTCCCATAGAAAAAATGGACTCTTCTCCATCTTAATAGCACAATAAGTAAGGACATAGGTCATGCCATCCTCCACTAAAGACAACAAGAGTTGATCATCGTGAGAACTCAAAGTGATATATGAGCTAGTCCATCGCCGTAGATAATTAGAAGAACATTAATATGATGAAAAGATTGAGGACAATATCCTTCATCCCAACTCATATCCTTTGAGTTGGCTCCATAAGGGCTCAGAGAGATAGGTGAATCTTCAATGTCATCTCAAATTTTCCATGACAAAGAATTATGATGATGAGATATTGTTTTAAGTGGTCCCACTAGATATAGGTTAGGTCATTTGAGTACTCCATATTTACATGACAGGTAACTTGTGTTGCATCTATGACATCTCAAAAATCAAATGAGGCAAGAAAGGAGAAACTTCATGATGCGGCCTAAGATGGTCTAAAGCTAAAATTGAGTACACCTTAGTTTTATGAATCTCTTTGGAGAACAATTAAAAGACAAACTAAAATCTTCAATCTAATTTAGAGATCAGACTATCACAAATGCCTGAAAAACTAAAAGTAAATTGAAACATACTATTTAGGATGCAAGAAAACAAAAGTCAGTATGAATAATATATAGATTTAGATAGAATAAAATTACCAAATAAAATTACCAAATAAAATTAATCTCACCAGCACTAAAACAAAGAAATTGTGCAAGAATATTTAAGGGTCCCTTCGTTTGGACGACATGGGTATTCAAGAATTGGCTTTGAGAATACAAAAATCAATACTGATGTTCGGATGAAAGGTTTTAGGGCGGAATTGGTTTGATTGAAATGAACCTACAAAACCATCCATTGAATGCTTAGGTCCCGCCGTAGGTTTTGAGATTGAGCATTCTGGAACTACGAACTCACTCGAGCGCGCGTTTTCTCATAAGCACTCATTTTTGCCCGGGCACATTTTCTTCCGGGTGTGTTTTCGTCGGGGCACAATTTTTGCCCGGACGCGCATTTTTCGCCCGGACACCCATTTTTTGCCCGGGCGTGCATTTTTTCGACGGGACGCGCATGTTACGCCCGGGCACGCATTTTCGCATGTGCGCATATTAGCCCGGGTGCGCATATCTCCGTCGGGGATCGCATTTTTTGTGACTAACTTCTTTTTTCGCACGGAAAAGCATTTTCGCCCGGGCGTGCATTTTTTTCCCAAGCGCATTGTTTTCGCCCAAGCGCGCATTTTCCAACTGGGCGTGCATTTTTACGCAAGGGAGCATATTTTTACGCCAGGGCACGCATTTTTCGCCAGGGCGCGCATTTTTCGCCCGGGCACGCATTTTCTCGCCCGGGCGCGTATTTTTCAGCCCGAACGCGCATTTTGCGCCTGGACACAAATTTTCCGCTCTGGCGCGCATTTTTCGCCCGAGCGCGCATTTTTCCTCCCAGGAGCGCATTTTATGCCCGGACATGCATTTTCTGTCAGACACGCGTTTTTGCCCGAGGGCGCGTTTTTCGGCCCAGACAAGTTTTTCGCCATGGCGCTTGTTTTTCATCCCGGACGCGATTTTTTCGCCCAGGCACCCTTTTTCGGCCCAGCCGGGCGTTTTTCGCCAGGCGCATTTTCGGCCCAGACACAATTCGCCTGGGCGCACATTTTCGTCCGAGCGCGCATTTTTCGGCCTGGGTGCGCATTTTTTGCCGAGACGCGTGTTTTTTGACCGGAAGCGCGTTTTTTGGCTCGGACGGGAATTTTTTGCCACAGCACGTGTTTTTCGACTAAGCGCGCATTTTTCAGGCGAGCACGCGTTTTTCGGCCCGGGAGTACGTTTTTTGGCACGAACGCGATTTTTTGCCCGAACATAAATTTTTTGCCTTAGCGCGCATTTTTCGTGCTCGACGCGTATTTTTGCTCGGTCGCACATTTTTTGCCTAGGAGCGGGGTATTTCGACCCGGACATGAGTTTTCGCCCGGGCGAGATTTTTACACCCGGGCACGCGTTTTCCATCCCGGAGCGAGTTTTTCAGCCCGGAAGAGAAAAATGTGTGTTCAAGAAAAAAATTCGCGTCCGAGCCGACAAACTTGTGCCCGGGCGAAAAAAGAGCTCCAAGGGGGAAAAATGCGCGCCTGTACGAAAAACGCACGCCTTGGCAAAAAATGCGCGCCCGAGGAAAAATGCTTGCCCAGGCGAAAAATGTGTCAGGGCGAAAATTTCGCACCCCCACGAAAAATTCGCGGTCGGGACAATAAACGAGCACCTGGGCGAAAAACGCGCACCAAGGAGAAAAATTCGCGCCCTGGCCCCAAAATGTGCGTCCTAGCAAAAAAGTGTGCCCGGGCCGCATAACACGCTCCAGCGCAAAATATGCGCCGCCCGGGCGAAAAATTCGCATTCGCGCTGAAAAACACGCTTCGGGGCAAAAAACGCTCGCCCGGGCTAGAATCCCGCGCTAGGGCAAAAAATTTGCACTCAGGCCGAAAAACGCACGGCCGGGCGTAAAACGTGCGCACAGGCGAAAAATTCGCGTCCAGGCCGAAAAACACACTCCTGGCAAAAAACGCGCGCCCAGGAGAAAAACGCGCGCCCGGGCGAAAAACGCGACTATGGGCGGAAATTTCACGTTCGGGCCGAAAACGTGTGTCGAGGTTAAAAAATTTCTTGCGGACGAAAAACGCACGATTCGGCGAAAAACGCGCCTCTAGGGGAATAATTCACGTTCGGCCCGAAAAACGTGTGCCCGAGCTAGAAATTTGCTTGCAATTAAAAAACGCTCGATCGGGTGATAACCCACGCTCGGGTCAAAAAAAATTAATTCTTAAAAACCAATGTCTTAGACGAACAAACAGAAGTAACCAATGTCAATTCCCGTGATATAATATCATCATGCAGACGAACAACAAAATTAGATTTAAACTTAATGTCAATTCCTGCATGTATTGGTATTTGATTGAAAGTCAATTCTTTAAAACCAATCTCTTTCAAACGAACGAACCCGGGAAAATCAGTGAACTCAATCAAATACCAACAAAATACCAACAAAATATAGCCACGCCAACTACAAAAACAAGTAAAAGATGAAAGTCAATTCAGCCCAAAATGAGGGCCAAAATCTTCACACAAGCACACATAAAAGTCAAGACAACATAACTCCATCACAAAGCAGTGGCTAAACTAACCAAGTGTTGAAAATGTTGAAGTGGAAGTTGTGTGGAGCTTTTGGATCTGGGCGGTCTGGGAGGAGGTCGGGCGGTCTGGTGAGACCGCACTACCTGGCGATCTGCTTTGCGGTCTGGCTTGCCTTAGCCTAGCCGCAGTCTCCTGGCATGACCGCTGGTATCTATCCAAATCGGCTGAAGGTGAGGCCGCGCGGTCTGTCTGTGACCGCGTGGCGGGCTGTCTTCTTCAAGGCTGTGCCGGTCTGGTGTGACCGCACAGGTTGGTCCAGGTTTTCCGGAATCCGGTCTGATGACTGTCCGGGGGTTCTGGTGATGCTCGCGGACTAAGGATTTTTGTCGCGCGGTCTCTGTTCGCGGTCTCAGGAGGAGGCCGGTATGCGAACAGGTGTTCGCGGTCTCAGGAGGAGGCTGGTATGCGAACAGGTGTTCGCGGTCTCGTGGCGAACAGGCAGTATTTGCGGTCTCGGGCAAACACTGGTGGTGGGCGGCTTCTTGGCGGTCTGGCGATCTCACTGTGGAGTCGCGATCCGACTGAGGGAGTGGCGATCTCCTGCGGTCTGGGGTGAAGCCGGCGAGCTCATCATATGAAGCAGAAAGAACTGTTGCTGATCGCGCGGGTTGACCGGTCTGGTCGCGCGATCTGAAGGTGGTGATCCTATCTCATAAGGCGGTGACTGGATCAGGTCCCACGCCTATAAATAGGAATCACTACAGCAGCAAATAAACACACCAAGTGTAAGCTGAGTTTTTCCTAATTCCTGCGGTCTGTATTATTGTGACCGGGCGGTCTGCTGATTGAACTTTTCTTGTGCAGCTTCTGCGGATAGTGCGGTCTGCAGCGATCACCTCTTCTTCTGAAAGTGTCCGGGGGGTCTGCGGCTTGTAGTGTGGGGTGCTGGAGTTCGGGAGAATCAGTAGAGTTCGAAGGAGGGTGCGGTTTGCTCAGCGGTCTGAGGTGGTGTTCTGTAACCGGCAGTGTTGTGCGGTTAGGCAGCTTGCAGAGATCGGCAAGGAGACCGCGCGGTCTTGAGCGGTCTCATTTATCTTCCTTCAAGTGTTCTGTATCCTTTCCTCTTTGGTTTTGTATGCTGGCGAAATCATGTCTCGCCAAGCATACCTCATCATGTAATGAAGTTTATGCTATCAATAAAGATTACTTGTTTGCTTCCATTTGTTTCTGGTTGTTTGGCTTGAATCTCTAAGTTGCACGTTTCCTGCTCACTCCATAAAGATTCGGAAAATTTCACACCAAGAACTATGATGCATGCATCAGATCTTCCCTGAGGGTGGTGTACTAGTACTAGGTACATTCCTAGTACCAATACGTAGAGAGTACTTACCGGATACACTTGGACAACACGGATAGCTATAAATATTATAATAGCAGAGGTCTGTTTGTCTAATGTAAAAAAAATTGGGCTTCAGGTTTTTTAGAAAAGAAAAGATTGTGACTCTTTGATGGGGATCAGCCGCAGAATAGACAGCAGAGATCGGGCCACCATCGGCGGGGCCCGCATTTATGTACTTACGCAGGATCGGCGATCCGAGACCACGAGCGTGTTCAGAGCGTTGTTTTACTATTTTATGTATCTTCTTTTATTTTATTTTAACTTTATTTAGTATTAATCAGACATCGGAAATAACGATCAATCATAGACATTCACACCAGGTGTCCAAACCCCCATTCATTATAAATAGAGGTGATGGCTACCATTGTTGGGCAACCTAAGATGGTCTAATACTAAAATTGTAGTACCTTAGTTTTATGAATCTCTTTGGAGAACAATTAAAAGACAAATTAAAAACTTTAATCTAATTTAGAGATCAAACTATCACAAATGACTGAAAAACTAAAAGTAAATTGAAACATCTGATAAACTATTTAGGATGCAAGAAAACAGAAGTAGGTAGGAGTAATATGATGTGCTCCCTTACAATCAAAATAAAAAATATGCCATCATACTTTCCGATACAAGTAATATATAGATTTAGGTGATAAAATTACTGAGTAAAATTAAGAGCAGTGTCATAAGCACACCAGTTTTGGCTATTTGCACACCAATTTCTATGAGTTATTACTCGCCTTTTGAAAATACGTCTTGTACATGCATTTTTAGGAAAAGTGTTCAACACAAAAATTGTAGATCTCGTCGAGATCTACAACTTTCGTGTTGAACACTTTTCCTAAAAATGCATGTACAAGGCGTATTTTCAAAAATTCGCTATAGTTACGATCAGGGCGACAATACGCCTTGTGCGTGCATATTTTGGAAAAGTGTTCAACACGAAGGTTGTAGATCTTGACGAGATCTACAATTTTCGTGTTGAACACTTTTCCTTAAAATGCATGTACAATGCGTATTTTCAAAAGGCGCGTAATAACTCATAGAAATTGGTGTGCAGATAGCCAAAACTGGTGTGCTTATAACATTGCTCAAAATTAATCTCACCAACACTACAACAACAACAACAACAACAGAACCCATATAGTCCCCAATCATTGGGGTTATGGGCGGGGAAAGATTGGAAACAGACCTAACCTTTGGCACTATGCACAAAGTGGCTTCTCTCAGAGGAGAAAGACCTAACCTTTGACAATAAATGCACAAAGTGGCTGCTCACAGAGTACCACTGAAATAGTGGCCCCCTATACCATCGCGTTTGCTGCGGAATCATGCCCTCAAATCAAAGCCAAAGACATCAGAGAGGGCAGACCCAAGAATCCATTTTGATTTATGTGCACATAACCATGCTTCCTTCATTCAGCATCCAGAGCATTGGTGAAGCACAAATCTCACCAACACTAAATCAAAGAAATTGTGCAGGAAGATTCAAGGGAAAATCAGTGAACTCCTCAATCAAATACCACCAAAATATCAGCAAGATATAGCCACGACAACTACAGAAACAAGTAAAAGATGAAAGTCAATTCAGCCGAAAATGAAGGCACTATTTAAATTAAATAAAAATATTAATTGGGAAACGCGTTTCCCGCTATTTTATTCACGACGTCTTCTTCCTCTTCTTCTCCTCTTCTTCTTCTTCCTCTTCCTCTTCTTCCTCTTCGTCTTCTTCTTCTTCCTCTTCTTCCTCTTCCTCTTCTTCCTCTTCCTCTTCTTCTACTTCCTCTTACTTCCTCGTGTCATTGTTTACGGCTGTTAATAACAACACCACCTATTGTCCATATGTTTAATTACATTGAGTAAATGTTTCTCATGATGAATTAATCACGTTACAATACATTTAAAGCCTAATGACATATTCAAACATGACAACTCATTCTTTCTTGAATTTCATTTAACTTTGTTAAATGCAGCTCAACTGCTAATTTAGATCTATTTGCTTCCAATTTCGCAGCAGCAGCTTGTGATCACCCTTATTATCATCACCCTCTAAATCAATGGAAAATTTCTGGCATTCATTTATAATTATTATGTTGTAATTTTTTAAGTGTAGCGATGTTTCTCTACTTTTTGCTGCTTGGTCATTGAGTTTTTGATGTCTCTTGATTTTTTTTATTGTACATTACATGCTAGTTCGAGATTATTTACTAGGTTGTTATTCTCTCTGTCATTCATTTGTACTTATCTCTGTCTGCTATTTTCTCTTCCTGTGATATCAAATACCTTCTCCTAGCCTAATCTTTCCCTTTGTGCATAAACAACATTGTGCGCCAATTATTCTTTATTGAATGTAATGACTGAGATGGTACCTATAGTTTGTTAATTGTATTTTTATATTAATTAATACTTATATTAAAATAATTAAAAACGTTTCCCGTATCCGTATTTTTTTAAAAATTGCGTTTCCCGTATCCGTTTCGTATCGTATCCCGTTTTCGTCCCCGTGCTACATAGCTAAGTACATTCCTAGTACCAGTAAGTAATGAGTACTTACCGGATACACCTGGAAAAGACCAATCGCTATACATACTATAATAGCATAGATCTGTTTTTCTAATGTAAAAAAACTAGGTTTCGGGTCTTTTAGATTGTGACTCTCCATCAGTCTTTTAGATTGTGACTCTTTGATGGAGATCAGCCGCAGGATCGACAATGGAGATTAGGCCACCACTCGGCGGGGTCCGCATTTGTGTACTCGCAAGAAACATTGATCAAATCGGCGAGCGCGTCCGGAGTGCCATTTTACAATTTTTATGTATTTTCTTATGTTTTTGGACTTTATTAGTATTAATCGAACACCGGGAGTAACGGTCAATCATAGTCAATCACACTAGGTGCTCAAGCCCCCTTTCATTATAAATAGGGGTGATGGCTGTCATTGTGGGGGCATTGTGAGCCTTGTGAAAATCCAGAGTCAGTAATCATATCATGGTGCGACCCCGCGAGATCTCGGGGTGCGACGTCACAATTATTTTCAGTTTTTGCGCTTCTTCCCTTCCCCGTAACCATCACTATCCCGCATGCTCCCCTCGCCGCTAACCACAATCTTCCACTACTGCCCCCACGCATGTGCATACCGCTAGCCCATGCCCTCTCATTCCGTCGGCAAGATCGGCGACAGTATCGCGGCTATCGCCTTCACGATTCCAACCCCGATATGGCTGATGGGTGCAATAAGTGGAGAAATGACACATTAAATGCAAGATTTTTTGGAATGAAGCAATCAGAGTAAAGATCCTGAAATAAATAGTATTGTCCATTGTACAATGTGCATGGTATCATGCGGATGTGTGGATACTATAATCTGAAAATAGTTTGTGAAAAATCTGAGATATGGTTGGTTGAAAGAATCCAAAAATAAATGGAATTCGTGTCTACAGGTTGCACACAGGTTGCACCCCTGAGCTTGCGCCTTGAGCTTGACCCTGTCCGACATGCATGCACACGTGTATTTTCCTATAGTTCCATCCCTTAACCGCAAGCTCTGCTTCAACTTCGGCCTCCAGTCGTCCCTCCACCCTCACTCCAGTCGACAGCCCTACCTCCACCCGCAAACCCAAGTTCCCATTCTCTATTTTTTGTCGCAAGCCAGAGCCTCCAGCCCCCTCCATTCCATGTTTCCTGTCACCAAAGCCGCCTCCAACTCGCAATAGCCCGCCAAAACCTCCTGCGATCAGATCTCCTTACTCGTGAGTATCTAGTACTGTGTTTTCATTTTTATTATTGAATATGTGAATGAATATCGCATAGTTTGGAAATTGTGATTTGGTGTGTTATTATTGCATTTTCTCATGTAGTTCTCATTTGTGCAAGTGTAGTTTGAAGCCCTTTATGCAAAGGAAACTGTCTTGTTTATTCACTAGAAAATTGTTGTGAACCTTGTGTCGTGCTACCAAGCTTATTTGAATTCCATTGCTTACTTTAATTCCGGATTAATTCAAGTCGTACACGCATCATATTAGTTAGGTTTGTTTGATTCAATCACGCACCACTCACATAAACGTGCATTAGTGTCAGTCCACTTTCACAGCATACCATGTGTCACTTTCCAATAAACTCAACTAGGCAATGTTCACTTATTATAGAAACAAAAGTGGGCCCAGGTTCAAGTTTCTTCTTACTGCTAAAATTCTGAACAATTTGATTTAAATTGTTATATTTGTTAATTATGTATTTTTGGTTGTACATGTGTTTATTCAATATGAATATGTGTTGAAAGATGAGAAAGGAAATACTTGATGTTTGTTACTCGTCCACAAATTGGTATTAAATAAGACATGCATGAACTCTTAAAGTTAAAATTGCAATGTGGGACTAAACCCCAAGAACACACGTCTCTAATAGACCGATATTGGCTCGATATTTCCAACACTCTCCCTCAAGCTGGAGGGGAAACCTTCAGCTTGAAAAACATCAAATAAAGGTAATTGAGGTAGGAGATGTGGGGCAACATCAGACGAGCCACTGGGGGAAATTCCAAATTGGAGAATCAAATCGGGGACATAGCCACACACGATATAGATCCACACACAACGCAGGTCCCACACACGACGTGGACTCGCTGGAATCAAGTCAACGAACATCATCTATACACAAAACATGTGGAGGATAATGAACGATGTGGGGCTAATCATTAAACGGGCAACCGGGGATAATCCGTCAGAGATAATCCGCACAAAGGGCGGTCCCACACGACACAATCCTGCACGACACGGTCCCACACGACACAACCCGCTGAGATTAAGACAACCAACAACGATCGTGTCACAACACATATACTAATCGAAAGAAAATTTTGGGAGAAGAAAACAACACACGACATAAGCCTAGAGGCCGTGTGGGACTAAGGTGACAGTCGGGAAATACCATCCAAGTCGCCTTCGTCCCAAACACCCCCCCCCCCCCCCCCCCCCCACGTGAAACTCACGTGCATAAAGGCATAGTTACAATACACAAACACTAACAACAGCAGCAAAATTGTTAAAGACACCAAAAATAACTAATCAAGAAACTCCATCAACGAGAGATCAACACCCGAAAGGTGTAGCAGCGACTAGTAGCTTGGAAACACGAGGGGCGGCGGCGGGAGGCGGCTGGAATCATCCGAGACATGAAGGGCAGGGGCGAGGCGAGCCAAAGAACGGCGGCTGACGGAAGAAGCAGCGGGATCGAAGGATATGAGTCGCAGCGGGATCCACAGAGGAAACCATAGTCAGCAGCAGGAAGAAGTGAGGGCCAGATCTGGAGCAGAGAAGACCAGAGGAAGCGGTTGACTGGAGCAACAGATGAGAAGCTCGGCGGGATCAGCGGCCACGAGCGGCGACAGGAACGTTGAAGGAAGCAGCAGCCAGGATCGTCGAAAGCGACAGACGGCGAATTCGACGACGGGAGGGGGACAAGGAAGTGTCGAAGTCGTCAGCAGTGCTTGACGGGATCAGTGGCTGGAGAGTTAGGTGGAATCGATGAGAGAAGGAGACTTGTCGTCGATGGAAACCGCAGTCGGACGATGAGATCGACGAAGCCAGAAGCGATGAGCTTTGCGGGATTGACAATAATGAGCATCGACGCAGATCTGCGTCGATGTAGACAGGAAGAATAGACTCGATGGGTACTCCAGACGGAATCGTCGATGGAGCAAGAGCCCGCAGGCTAAGCCGTGGATGTCGATGTTGAGGTTGTTGCGGGTGGAAGAACGACGTCAAGCGCAGAACCAGCGGAGGGTTGGTCGAGGCCAGTATACGAAGTCGCGGCCCGACCACTTGCGCGAGAAGCGGAAGAACGGTCTCCCTAGGAGCGTGGGGAGCAGAAGAAACCAGGGAGGAATTAATGGCTCGGATACCATGTTGAAAAATGAGAAAGGAAATACTTGATGCTTGTTATTCATCCACAAAGGGGTATTAAATAAGACATACATGGAATCTTAAAGTTAAAATTGTAATGTGGGACTAAACCCCAAACACACGCAGCGTCTCTAATAGACCGACATTGACTAGATATTTTCAACAATATGTTTATGTTACATGTCGTTTTATATCTTTAAAAAAACGTGTATATTATTTTAACTACATTGATACAAACTAGCTACATTATATCAAGAACAAGCATACGAACAACTTGCATTGCATGAAGTTAAAGATATAAATTCGGGATACGAGCTCCCGCCAAGCACCCGAAGGTTGGGTCCTCCAAGGCACTCCTCTCTCCCTATGAGCTCAAAAGACTAACACTCAAAAATAAGATTTCACCACCTAAGGGGCTCCTTATACAGATGGAGGCCACTCTACAGGACAAGGACACTACAGGATGAATTACATAAATGATAATTACATAATTAATTGTGAAATATAAGATAATGGGCGTTGTTACGTGCACACCACTTCTGGCTTTGGCACGCCAATACTATGTGCACACGAATACTATGTGCACACCAATACAATGTGCACACCCAAAATCTTACGTACACAACACTTCTGAATTTTTCCTGAAGGAGTTGACCCTAGAAAGCTCTGACCGTGAATCTACATTGTTGGAAGCTTTGGCTGGAAGCATTTCTGGATCTCTACATTTCTGGATTGGGGAAGTTGAATGGAAGCTCGAACCATTCTGTGGTTGGGGAAAGGTAACTAAACAAGGTAAAAGAAAGGAGATGGGTGATCTAGTGGGGGTCGACTTTGGACTGTAGAGATACAAAGATGGTCGGGATGATCTGGGATGGTCTAACGGTGGTCATAAGGGATGTTGGGGTCTCCTGGAATTAGAGTTCGTCGGATCTGGACGGGAGGACTGAGGGTTTCGTCGGATAGCAGACCCGACGAGAGATATGACGCCGAAATCGGGGATCACCGGAGCAAGGGGGTTTAGAAAGAAGGCAGAGGATGGGTCGTCGGAAACCTAGAAGACGCCGACTGGCGTTGCGAGTTATGGCTGAGTCGTCAGCTGCAGTGGCGCGTGAAGAATGGGGAGGGTAGGGTCGGCCTTCCGAAAAGAATAGAGGACGTCTCTGTTCTTTTCGACTTTGCCATGCTTCCCTTGTAAAATCGTGGAGTCCGGTTGATATAGTTGGGGGGGTGAGTATATAACTGGGTAGGGTGGTGGCGGTGGAACTCCCAGTCACGGCGAGCGGCGACAACGGGAGTAGGAGATCGTGAGGAAAAGAGGCCACACATCGGTTTATGGTGGGTGGGTTGGGAAATCTGTTTATTTTGTGATTATGGTGTGCACAAAGTCAAAAGTGGTGTGCCCGTAACAGCGCCCTAAGATAATCCATAAAGGTAGGCGCAACTCTGGGAGAGTTCTTGTGTAATGAGGACGGTCGTCCGAGTGCGTGTGTGCAAGGCGTATACGTATCAACACACCCCCGACTTGAAAATTGACCTTGTCCTCAAGGTCGAGCGAGGCAGCGCGGACGCACAAGCTGCCACAATAAATAAAACGCCAAGTTGGGCCACGATAGCGGGCAGAGTCAAAACGGGCTGAAAAGCAGCAGAGCGAATTTGTTAGGGCCATTGGCGAAGTTATGCATGAGAAGAACTACCCTAGAAATGGAGGAGCAGATGTTAATTGGTGCGCGCACGAAGCCGAAAAAGACGCATGTGGTGGAGAGCAGTCGATATCGGACATTAAGGAGGTATGTGATGGGGAGGTGGAGTGGGCCCCGTGGAGAGTGGGAATTAAGTGATTAAGGAAATGAGGAGGAGGTGGGAACTTAAAAGCCGGCGGATTCCACGGCTAGGGAGCTGGACCGGAGGGGCGTGTCCGCGTGGGAAGGCACGGGTAGGCGGTGAAATCGAGAAAGAAGGTGTGTGATGTGTGAGCAAAGAGGGCATGAGAAGGGTGGGGCAGAGAGATGGGCAGCAAGTTGGCATGGAAGCATACGCTAAGGCAACATCACAGTGATCGAGGGACTGGCAGGAAATGAGAAAAGGGGGAAACGGGGAGGGAACGACGCATCGCACCAGGCGGATTGTCAGCGAGGAGAAGGAATCGGAAAGCACGAGCTCGGCGGGGAAGGGTAGTTTGGTCGACGACACGGGGAAGGGTGGCAGAGATGACACCGAGAACAGGAGGAACTATAAAGAGCATTGGATCGACGGCCAACTGAGGTGAGCTGAGGGTGGACGGTGGCTGGGCGAGGGAGGGAGGGAGCGTCGATCGCGCTCAGGAACTTGGCCTGGCGAGCAGAGGTGGGGTGGGCAGCGACCACCAAGCCAGATATCTTGTTGTCGGAGGTGGAAGGCCACGGACGAGGCTGGATCGGGACTCCAATGGGCAAGGTGTGGCTCGGTAGCGTGTGGGGCGTTCGTGGAATGCCATAAAGTGAACCGTCGGAGTCGGGAGTAGATCGAGCTATGTACGAAGGAAGAGGAAGGAGTTGATGACATAACTTGTGCGCGACAGCGAGGATGTCATCCATGGTCGCGTCGAGCCAATTGCAACGGGCTTGCAACGAGGTCGCGAGGAGGGCCTTGTTGTTGGACGGAATGGAGGAGATCCACGTAGGGTTCCGGTGGAAACCCTAGGGGAGCGGCAGATCAGACGAATTTATACGAGTTATCTACGTCGTATAGAGAACAAGCACACGAACAATAACTTGCATTACATGAAATTAAAGATACAGACTCAGCACCCGGAGGTTGGGTCCTTCAAAGCACTCCTCTATACCTATGAGAGCCCAAAAGATTAACACTCAAATATAAGTCTCGCCACCTAAGGGGCTCCTTATATAGATGGAGGTCATCCTACAGAACAAGGACACTACAGGACGAATTACATAAATGACAATTGCATAATTAATTGTGAAATATAAGATAATCCATAAAGTTCGGTGCAACTCCGGGAGAGTTCTCGTGTAGTGAGGATAGTCCTCCGTGTGCGTATGTGCAAGGCGTATACATATCAACATTATACCTCATCCGTATTTTTATTTTGTCATATAGTCATACTAGGCACATATCGTACCCAGTCCTCATACTTATATTAGTTTGTTATAGTCCAAGGATCAAATGCTAACAGTAGGTAGCAAGGTATGAATAAGGACTTAGATGGTTAGGAGAAAATCATGAGAAGAAAGAAGCAACAAACAAAAGAGAAGCTGTGAAAGAAGAAAGTGGAAGACCTAGGGTGTTAGCGGCCGCAGACGGGTAAGTATCGAAACTCTCTTCTCAATTCTATTTGTCAGAAAGTAGTCAGCCTACCCACAAGGTCCAGCAACTAGAAAAATTGAGGCTTCTACACTTCTACAAACCTACGTTTAGTGAACACTTCCAAGGATGTACAAGTCGTAGGACAAACATAGCTACTTTTGCAAATTATTAGTGGATTTGGATTCCTCTCATCGAGGCAATGAATTTTGACTGCTTACACGTCAAAAATGGTGGCCAAATGAGGGAGGAACGACTTTGATAAGATGGAGACCTTCAAATTTATTTTTGACGAGCGGTGCCTGACCCACCCTTCTACGAAAACGCTGTCATTTTGATCTGCCATGCTTCTTCGGTTCCCACAAGGCTTCTTCGGTTCCCACCAGTAGACGAGCACAACAACATTTGCGTCGCCTCCAGCAAGCACATTGACGCCTCCCAGCACGGCCAACACATCCGTTCCCTACATCTACCGTCTCCAGCGCCTCCACGATGCTATCGCCATCGACGAAGACATCCATTTGGTAAACGATGCACTTGTCAAGGGGAAGCAACATCGCTCGTCCTTCCGTTTTTGTCCTGTCGACGTCCCGTCGTCCCCAGCTACAACAGATGCCTCTATCAATCTCCCATTTCGGCACCCTACCAGCGGCGCCTGCTCGCTCCTCGCGAGATCCTTGCTGATCGAATCTGCTCAATCACTCGCATGTGTCGTCCTTGCTGATTGCACGAGGAAGAGCGACCTTTTTCGAGCCCCGAGCCATCTGCCCTCGGCACGCCTACCGTTTCTTCTCGAACCGCCTGCTACTTGTGTACCATCGAGCCCAACCATGTTTGGGATTCTATATATCAATTTTGTTTTCCCCACCACCGATCGTAGAAGCTCCACCACTCTCCACCATTCGTGTCGCACCACCATCGCCGCTAGTGGTCCTCGAACCGCATTTTTCTCCTTCTGCTGCCCTAGCGCTACGACCCGTCATAGCTCCACCGACCCCTGTTCTACCGGCCTTGCTGTCAATTTCTCCGTCTCTTTTGCATGACCCCCCTTGTTGAAATTCCTAGATCCGCTCCTGAAAGGAAGAAGCACTAGACGAAGGATAAGAGGCGAATACAACAACAACAACAACAACAACTAGGCCTCGATATTCATAGTCAGGTATCATATAATTTTTCTTTATTTTCTTTTTAGTAGCAGGGGAATCAATCCCTGGTAGGAGAAGATCTTGGAAAAGAAAAAAAGAAGGAAGCATCAAATGCAGGACTAAAGAGAGGCAAAGGATTTAGGAAGAAAAATTGAAGCCCACAACTGATTCAACCAATTGAATGCCACACCCCTAATAAATGAACCAAATGAATAAATTGATGCTCCAAGTAAACCGATAGTTATATAAAAATAAGCAAAAGACTCGTCATCCAATTTAAAGGAATCCAATGAAAAGAAACATCTTCCTACACCCGACCATACAAGAGTAAGTTTCTAGATAAGTCAAATCATTTTGCACCATTGCTCTCCATCACAATAAAAATAATCAAGTATAAAAAAAACAAAAAAAACATATCAAACATTTTTTTAAATGTTAAGAGTTGTGATATTTGTCTACACCATTCCATGGTAGAAAGAAACAGTTGAGTCCTCGAATATGACATGGTGACAGTAGGGAAAACCAAAAGGATCATCATGGGGAGCCTTAGCGCACCGGTTAAGGTGTCACCGTGTGAACTTGAGGTCACGGGTTCGAGTCCTGGAAGCAGCCTCTTGCAAAAATGCAGGGTAAGGTTTGCCTACATTTCACCCTTGTGGTGGGACACTTCCCCGGACCATCGCTGCGCGGGGATGCTTTGTGCACCTGGCTCACTGGCTGCTCTTTTATTGAAGCGAAAGAACAAAAATAGGAAAACATGTGAGAAATTCCAGATATTGCATATGCCTCACCGCCAAATATGCCAAAGGAAATGAATTCTATCCTCAAGAGGAAGAAAATGAACAAGCAGCAATCAAATTGCCAAAAAAGATAGGACGTAAAAATAGATGTTGCTCATTGTTCCCGTGGCCTAGGAAAAGAAAAAAAACAAGGATTGCAACTAAAAAGGAATATTCTACTGCAAAAGGTGGTCACTAGCGCAAAACAAGGGTAAAAGGAGGTTTACTATGAGGAATGGTCAATCTTCAAATGCAGCTAAGTTACAACAGAAAAATGAGGGAATATTCCCACATTTTGAGCATTTCAAATGAATGAAATCCTTCTAAAAAAAAGGGAACAATGATTCGGGGATCAGATCATTGCTAAATTGTAGTGATTTTTGGTCTGACCAAGAGAAAGAGACTTACAATTGTGGTGAAATTTTGGTCACACCATTCAATTTGAAAAGCATATCACCAAAAGTTTGGGGAAATATGTACTCATAAGCAACTTTCCATTCAACCAAAATCAAACTTGGGTTGCAAGTAATATTCATGCTAGGGCACAACTGTAGAGGACAAGCAACATTCACAGCTGCAACATGAATATGAACAATAAAGAAAAAAATGCATACAATCCCTTCCTTACAACGTATTTTCGCGCAAAGAGAACGAAGCAATTTTAGGGAAAATATAAACCATTCAAAGAAAATACGAAGAATCGGAGAAAGACAGCTCACGCAAGACGAAGCATGATGGGCGCGCAGTTCTTGCTGGAGATAAGCGCGCGCAAATCCCTCCGAGTCCTTTCGATCTCCTTCAGGTACTCTCCGTCAACCACCGGCGCCGCCATGTCCAAGTTTCGAGTTTTACAGTTGGACAAAGACGCAAGAAAGTGTGGAGGGCAAAATTATTTATGGAGAAGAAGATGAGAGATGGAAGATTAGAGGAATGGATTGTTGCGGAATGAAGAAAAGGATACCGTTTATACGACACATCCGATGTGTGTAGAAAATTCGAAGACGAATCGGCGACACGTGGCTTGATGAGGTATGGTTGGATAGAGGACAATGTAAATGCTCGGATATTTATGGAAGGTTTTTTGGTGCACGTACCCAAATTTATACGTGCGAATAAGTGACTGTTTGGGAGGGAAAAAAATTTTATAAGGGTATTGTGCCCTTTCCTAGCTACGCGAATAAATACTCGCATATTAGACCGGGCCCACCCCCCTTCATTCCGCTATCCTTCCGCTCGACTGCTCTTTCCGAACGGCATCTCAGGCGAAACTACGGGAGGTACCTAGTCGCAGGACCGCCGGAAAGCTACGGATCAGAGTTATCGAAGGGGGATCTCTTACTCAGTACACTGCGGTAAGTACATTCGCTTAGGGTTTGTATTTTGTTCTGTGTTCATGGTTTGATCGCAGCTCTCATTCTTTGCTTTGGGTTTAGGGTTTTGTTCGTTATTCTTTATCTAGGCTGAGCGGCTCCTTCTAAACTCTCTGCCCACCGGATCTTCCTAGGCTGGTTTACGAGATGTCATTGAAGAAGAGGAGTAATGAAGTTGAGATCGGCACTGTTGGTATGGACAAATGCAGTGATAATCTTGACAAAATAAGTGATGTAAGCTTCTCATTCTTGCATTCTTTCAATCGGTGATTTTCCTTGCTTAGCCTACCATTCTTTCAATCAGTGATGGTTAAGTCCAACTGAATTTAAACACAACTACATTTTACATTCAACTGTATTTGTGGAGTTAAGTACAACTGTATTTTCCATTCAACTGTATTTCTAGAGTTAACCATAACTATATCTTTCATTCAACTGTATTTCTAGAGTTAAGTACAATTGTATTTCCATTCAACTGTATTTCTAGATTTAAGCACAACTGTATCTATCATTCAACTGTATTTCATGTTAAATAGAACAATATATTGATGAATTGACATGTTTTTGACACCTTTTGCCCAGGAGAAAAAGGAGCAAGTTGCTTTCCATGTTGTGCACTCAGAGGAAGAGGCGTCTGATATGTACTGTGAGTACGCTCATAAAACAGGATTTAGTGTTCGTAGACAACATGTGCTATATTGGACACACACAAGAATTATCAAAGTGCGTGAATATAGTTGTTCAAAAGTCGGAAAGAAGCACACAAAACTGTCACCAAGAAAGTATCGCAAATTAGATACACGAATTGGATGTCTTGCATGCATGCATTTCAAAGCTAATACAGATGGTAAGAACTGGACAGTTGCAAAGTTCATGGAGGAGCACAATCACCCCCCTGCAATGGAGAAAGAGCGGTATTTATTGAGGTCGCATCGCAATATATCAGATATGCAAGGTAATTTTTTTTTAAAATATGACAGGGGCCGGTATCAGAACAGTGGATGCCTACAAATTCCTATCTGATGAAGTCAAAGGTGTTGAAAATATCAGGTCAACAAATTCATCAATTAATTCATTAAAATAGAAAATGTTCAAAAAATGTCGGCAGCAATTTCGGCGCGGAATTGCGGAATATCCGACTGCCAATTCTGGTTGTCAATCCATGCGACCTCCTTGTGCGACAACACCGCCTCCATATATTTCAGTACGAAAACGCCACAATCATGCCCGTTATGTTGCATTGGTAGATCAGCAACTTCATCAATAGGCCAGGTAGTAATTTCTGCTAACAAAGCTTCACTTGCGTTCTCATATAAGATCCTTACCTGCACAAAAGATCAATTATCGTCATGCATGAAATATCATCTTTCATAGCTCAGTGGTGTTTGTGTATCAAACCAATGCTGGAAGGGCGACATGATGGCTGATGCTGCTAAGCGAATCATAAAACTCCCAATGTTGTTCCATGAGGTGGCCAACTAACAATGCCCAATGACTCTCCAGGTGGCATGTCATTACAATTACATTTCAAGACTCCACATTGGTCGGTGTTATATGGCTCAACAGACTTTTGTAGTTTCAAACTTTGTTCTTCTTATAGTACTACAAATTTAGGTAAGTGATTAACATAAAAAATATTGAAAACAAACGGAATGTTGGGTCGAAGCACGTACTGCATGATCCGGTGAAACGCACAAAAACTTGAACCATTTCTTCGATCTCTTCCTCTTTGCACTATGGACAACTGCATATGCAGTCAAGTGCGTGTCCGATAACCAACTATTGCCTAAAAGGTCGTCTACTCCACCTCTAGGTAGTACAATGTTCTCACTCTCAAAAATAATTTGGGAGCTGGAATAAAAATGTATAATAAGTCTACGAGAGAATTGATATGAAAATTTGAGTATGGTAAACACGATTTACCTATTTGGGAATGGCTTAAGAACAAAATCTATACTCTGTAGGATCTGAGGGGTAATATATGGTTTACCGGGATAGCTGGGCTCCAAAATAACCTCTTTGTCAATTAGAGGGGTGCCAAGTACCTTTTTTCTTCCGGTAGACCCTCTGCTTCACATTACGAATAATGCTTTTGCATTGTAACAAGACTCTCGGATCCTGCTTCTTCAGTCGGTCTGTCAAGTTTAATGATTTGAGTTGGGGGGATAAGGGTGACTTCGAGCGAACTGGGGGAGGTAAAGTGTGTGTTCGGGGAGACTTTAGCATGGGGAAGGGATGGCGTGCGTGATGGCGTATGACTGTATGAGACATTGATTGAGATCTGATTGCTTGCAATCTCTGAAACCAACTCTCACAGAAACTCTTCAAAGATCTTTCCACCCTTCCAACTCCGTCACGTATGAACACCCGCATCCAAGATTCCATTGCTTTCGAACCTTCAGCATATTGGAGAGCATCTTTCTTTCATCTTTTCTCCTTATCCTTCATCACTCTCCTAAGCAACCTCTTCTCATTTTTCCTAACAACCTTCTTGTTCTCCTCATCAAACTTCACCTTCTCAATAGCCTCAAAATCCGAGACTTCCTCAACTTCCTTCACAATTATACCTCTCTTTTTCCTCTTTTGTTGAACATCTTCAAAATCAGACTCCACCTCCTCTGAACCAAGGAGTTGCTTCTCATCCTCGGTTATACTTTCAAACTTACTTCTAACCTATAAAATAAAACATAAACGATTATAAATTTATTGAAAAGAATTAAACGTGCGCCACATTGAACGAGTTGTAGGCACCTAATTAGATTTCCTGAGCTTAGTTCGCAAATCAAAACAAAACTTCGCACTATATCTCATCTTCTCGGACCATCAACATATCCGAGATCAGGCTCGATAACGAACTACTCTCTGCACATTGGTGTGCTCATAAAATCACACCTACACAAAACACATGTCAATTATAAATATACAATTCAGTGCAAAAGAAGGAATATAGATGTATGTCATACCAATAAGATCGTGGAACAGCCTTCAAGATAATCGAAACAAGTGCATACGTCTCGAACTAGGGGTTCAACTCGGATCAGTTCGGTTTGGTTCCACCCAAAACCAAGAACTGACCCATATAGGTTCGGCTCCAAACTTTTGGAACCGGAACTGACCCAGTATAGAACCAGATCTGAATTGTTTGCTTCGGTTCGGTTCTTGTTCGGTTCTCGATTCTACCTATGTCCTAGTGATCGTTCGAAGAATGAGCTACACGATATTGGACTACTTCCTTTATTCTCAATCCTGGACATCAACCAAAATATTTCTCTACTAGGGAATGAATCCCCAAGTATCGATCTCAAAGGAACACAGTAAGGTGGAATTAACGATCGAGGAAGGACTTGAGATTGAAGTCCTTTCGAGCGGATGGATTGCGGAAACGGGGGATTTGGATTGTGAAAAATAAAAGAAAATAACTATAACTACTCCTATGCAATGCCGCTATGCAATGCTTCGCTTGGCGGGATGGAGACTAGGCAGGCCTTGAGCGCACTGCGTCGCAAGGGAGGATGGACGAGTAGGCAAGCGGAATCGAACTGTGCAGGCCTTGAGCGCGCTGCTTTGTTAGGCGAATGGATTACACGGGCCGCTATGCCACGCTTCGCTAGGCGGATGGACGAGTAGGCAAGCGGATGGAATGGTTCGCACCGGCGGAGTCGGAATGGATTACACGGGCCGCTATGCCACGCTTCGCTAGGCGGATGGAAGAGTAGGCATACAGATGAGGGTCGCAAGCACCTCGTCGACAAGCACGCCACTAGCAAATGCTAGTGCGGCACACGAACGTGACGGTGGGATGGAGGATGGAATGGGGCGCTCCTCACTTGCATAAACCACACATATCAATTTCACATAAACATGAAATACAAAAATAACATAATAAGGTTTAAGCAAACATTGTTCATACACCCAAAATATAAAGGAAAACAATACTACAGTATAAAGGGGGTTTAGATTACAACCAAAGCATGGAGACTCATCGGAGGTTCACGGCCGGAATCTAGGGTTGTCAATCCTCGTCCGGGCTCGGGCTCCAACTGCCGTCCGGGGTCCATAAGAGCTGTCACCTTCTTCTATTATACCCGTCTTCTCCGTCAATCTTCTCTGGCCACGATCTCACCGGAGAACTTCATATATGCAGCAGGAAATCCCTCGAAATGGAGCTTTGGAGGTGCACGATCAATGGAGGAGGCCTAGAGGATGCTCCGGCTTGAGATTTGCAAGAGAATGGCGGTCGGAGCTCCTCCCGAAGGTGTGCGGCGATGGACGGCGAAAAGGGCGCGGAACTGGAGCTCTGGGAGCGGGAAAAAAAGGTCGATCCAGAATAGGGCAAGACCTGCGGCTTAAATAGAAAAACTGTCAGAAAATGGTCACGCACGGTCGAACGCACGATCGTGCGCAGACCGTGCGTTATTAAATGATAAAAGTTGGCTTGGGGAAGACGCTGCGCCGCCCTTACGTTTTACTCACGCACCGGCAAATCCGCCCGTGCGTAAAAACGCACGAGTAAACTCCGACGCTCTGAAATCAAGAAGACACGGGTCGACCGTGCGTTTTACTCACGCACGGGCAAATCCGCCCGTGCGTAAAAACGCACGAGTAAACTCTGACGCTCCATTTTCTTCCCCGACACAAACGCACGACCGCAACCGACCGTGCGTCAAGGAAACGCACGACCGTGCGATATGCACAGATATGAATTCTGGGGAAAACAGGACGATCCGGTCACCCGCATACAAAGCAAATAAGCTGGGAATACCTCCCGCACCAAATAAACACAGAAAATAGATTGGGGAGCACTAAGTGCTTACCCTCAATAACAAGGAGTGCAATTGCACACCGAAACGGGCATAAAAGTGCACATAGCATGGAATATCAAATATGAACGAAAACATGCCTAAAGTGTAGTGCATAGACTAGATAATCGGCCCAGATGAGTCCATAAATGTGTATATAATTGGGACTCATCACACCCCCAGACTTACTTGTTTGCGCGTCCCGAGCAAACTACTCTCGGCGGACGGGAAAAACAAGGGTTAGAAAGGTGATTGTGGCTAGGAGTAATATGCGAAATCAAATAATCATGTGCATAAAGCTCTCGTAGAAGAAATTTCTACTATGCAACGTAATTTACAAATATCTAAAATAGTAAATAAGAGATTAGTTTACTCAAAAGCTGAACCAAGTGTGATCTGCCAGTCACGTGTAGGGAGAATGTAGAGACGCGCTCAGACGAGTATTTCGAAAAATACGGGATACGGAACTAACTCCACCGAAATCCATCGGTGCCGGGAGCCATAAGCTCGCACTTTCGCACTCTCTCCACAGCATTAGGTAAAACTACACACTAATCAATAGGGCTTTCGGGTAAATATGAGGCTTAGGTTGCGGTAGGATATACAATGATAAACTCGGAGGCTATCACACCTAACACATTTGAGCAATACAATTTGTAAACTCCGGCAACAAATAAAGCTGATGTGTTCATCGCCTACACCCAATATAAAGTAATTCCCATCAAACAATTCAGAATTTCTGAATTAGAACATAAAGCTCAGATTTTTTTTCTTTTTGGAGCGCTAATCTTTTCAATTTTCAGCTCACTAATATTTTTTTTTATTTTCTTCTTCAACTTAAGCAATCCAAATGTGTATGCATAAAACAACACAACACAATAATCAACTTTACTATAAAGCTCGAAACACGTGCGCATACAGGTTTGGTAATCTTGGCTTAAGCGAGAGCGGTGGAGCTAAATAGAAAAGGTGGGATAGGCGCAAAATTGGTTAGCAAGGGTGAATTTTTGGTTTTGGCTCAAGGCTCAAACTGTCCAAAGAATGGCCTACATCATGCTAATGCGTTAGAACTACCCAGTGCCTATGTTTTGAAAGTCGCTAGGGGCGAGTTCTTAGCCACTGAGAAAGATAACTCTTTCTCCCGACTCGAGAAATACGAATCTAGCATTCAATACCAACTCACCTACACTACCGGTAGATCGGCACAGGTTCATGCTTTGAGTAAAATAAAACTCTAATTACTAGATTAGATAAGAATAAAGATACAAAGCATGAAAATAGAACTAGCTTCTACGCAAAATTCTATGCAAAATATGAGTATTCGATTAGAACACTACTGGAGTCGACATCGTACTCCAAACCACAATTCTTAGCTAACACAATTGACTTCCCGGCTCCATTCCAAAAGGAAATTTGGCACGGTAGCACTCGCAAGTAAGTGCGTGCATAATGGGTGCAGTGTGTGCGTGCCACATAAGAAATTGATAAGCTGAAATAATAACACTACCGGAATGCTTGCGTGCGTGCACGTGCATGGTTCTCACTCTCCCCCAGACTTACATGAAAGCATAATCTGAAATATGATCCTTTAAAACATTAAACTAAGGAGAAAAGGGAGAGTGTACCCAATGCTCAGAAGTGAGCATACCGGAAGATTTGGCGTTAAATTCTGAAAATTTTGCTCCAAGTGTCCGCCACCAAAGAAATTGCTGCACACCTGCAGGCAAAATGGCTCCACGCAAAAATATATAAAACTAAACTATGAGCATATTAGGGAAAAACAAAAGCAGCAAAACTTGGGTTGTCTCCCAGCAGCGCTTTTGTTTACCGTCCTTAAGCTGGACTTAATACATGTATTATGCAGTTAAAAATATTGTCTAAACATAAAAGAAAAAGCTAAAATATCCTAATTATTACAAGCATGCCAAAAAGATCAACTGTACGTTGATTTAAAGTAGTAACTAGAGATAAAAGAAATGGGTCCGAAGACCCAACAACAGCAGACCAGAAGATCAGGAGCTTTCCATCTCCATATTTCATCTTTCTTCATCCTCTTCCTCTCCTCCAATCGGCGGTCATGGATGAAGTAGCGCTTTCCACCCTGCACCCAGTCTTTCAAGGAAAAAGCAGGCAATGATGATGAAGTGGAATAGACAATTGAATTTATCATTGCCATTTGCTCTTCCTTCAAAGACTGCTACTCATAATCACCCAAAAATGGGTCTAGACATTCATGCACCTGCAGAGGGATAAATGAAATATCAGACATTAAAGCAGGCGAGGAAGCAGGAGGGATGAATTTATCAATATTAGTAATAAAAGAAGGATGATTAGGAAATAAAATAGACGAAGAACTAAAAGAATCAAGCACAGGAGGAGTGATCCCGGTTTCACTCCTGGCAGAATCCAAGCACAGATCACTGTCGGTATCGAGTCGTAATGAGGGGAACCCAAGAGCTCGGGGTCCTAGGTGGTGAGCTGGATGTCCCCATCCAATAAGTAAGTAAATACCTCCTCCTCGGAAAGAGAATCCTCCTCATCCCACCACGGTGCGTCATCGTGTTCAAAGGTATCACACTCCCCATCAGAGAGAATGAAATCCTCGTCCCACTTTGGCGCAACCTCAGGCGCCGAATCAACCACCCGCACGACATCTTCAGCCGACT
This sequence comes from Dactylorhiza incarnata, assembly GCA_033032865.1. Taxonomy (NCBI): domain Eukaryota; kingdom Viridiplantae; phylum Streptophyta; class Magnoliopsida; order Asparagales; family Orchidaceae; genus Dactylorhiza; species Dactylorhiza incarnata. The sequence continues at coordinate 8,398,741 of JAWHQI010000003.1, forward strand.
CACTAAAGATAGGAGTAGATGAATTTTGCAAGGAATGCGGAGGAACCAGATTGCTCTCATGGTCAGAAAATAAATGAGCAGTCGCCTCCACGAAAATATCCACAGACGCCTCCCCGCAGGAAGAACCAGAATCTGCACCCCATACTGGTGCATCCATGAGTTCCCAATCCTCTCCCTGTTGACCATCGAATGAGTGCACATCGTCACTCAAGGGAAGCTCATAAAAGGGGATTGAGGGGCCCATGAAAGAGCTGTACGCGGCGAGAGATTCCTCGGTAATCTCCAAGGGCAAAGATCGAGCAAGATGTGCGATGTCAGTGTAGGGGCCAGGCAACACTCTGGTGGGCCCGTCCGCAGTAGTCTCTCGTAAATGGGGGGATGCTGCGTACATGTCCTCAGAGGGGGAAGGATCGCACAGACGAGGGCAATCCTTCACCATATGGCCTAAACCTTGACATAACAAGCACCTAATACAATGCTCAGCGTTTAAAGCAGCCATGGCGTCAATGTATCGATGCAAAGTGTCATAGAGGCGACACTCGGCTTCAGAATACATCACAGAAATATGTGGATAAAACAAAAATCAACAATTCCTTGCAAAATAAAACTACACGCAACCAGAATTAAATGAACACCTGCTATAGAAAAGCCGAAACTAGATAAAGTAGGAAATGAAATAGAAATATCAAATTTTAACACTAAAATAAACAAAAGAAATGGTATAAACAAAGGGAAAAGGGCTTCTATCTTACAGCTCTCCCTCTCCAGAAAACTCACACGTCTGTGTTCCCCAGCAACGGCGCCAAAAACTTGATGCGCAAATCTTAGCACACCGCTATAGGCGGTAGTAAGACTGCGGCACGAAACGGCAGTGTACCGATCGTTCAAGTAATATAAAATGGGAATGAATCCCCAAGTATCGATCTCAAAGGAACACAGTAAGGTGGAGTTAACGATCGAGGAAGGACTTGAGATTGAAGTCCTTTCGAGCGGATGGATTGCGGAAACGGGGGATTTGGATTGTGAAAAATAAAAGAAAATAACTACAACTACTCCTATGCAATGCTGCTATGCAATGCTTCGCTTGGCGGGATGGAGACTAGGCAGGCCTTGAGCGCATTGCGTCGCAAGGGCGGATGGATGAGTAGGCAAGCGGAATCGAACTGTGCAGGCCTTGAGCGCGCTGCTTCGTTAGGTGAATGGATTACACGGGCCGCTATGCCACGCTTCACTAGGCGGATGGACGAGTAGGCAAACGGATGGAATGGTTCGCACCGACGGAGTCGGAATGGATTATACGGGCCGCTATGCCACGCTTCGCTAGGCGGATGGAAGAGTAGGCATACGGATGAGGGTCGCAAGCACCTCGTCGACAAGCACGCCACTAGCAATTGCTAGTGCGGCACACGAACGTGACGATGGGATGGAGGATGGAATGGGGCGCTCCTCACTTGCATAAACCACACATATCAATTTCACATAAACATGAAATACAAAAATAACATAATAAGGTTTAAGCAAACATTGTTCATACACCCAAAATATAAAGGAAAACAATACTACAGTATAAAGGGGGTTTAGATTACAACCAAAGCACGGAGACTCATCGGAGGTTCACGGCCGGAATCTAGGGTTGTCAATCCTCGTCCGGGCTCGGGCTCCAACTGTCGTCCGGGGTCCAGAAGAGCTGTCACCTTCTTCTATTATACCCGTCTTCTCCGTCAATCTTCTCTGGCCACGATCTCACCGGAGAACTTCATATATGCAGCAGGAAATCCATCGAAATGGAGCTTTGGAGGTGCACGATCAATGGAGGAGGCCTAGAGGATGCTCCAGCTTGAGATTTGCAAGAGAATGGCGGCCGGAGCTCCTCCCGAAGGTGTGCGGCGATGGACAGCGAAAAGGGCGCGGAACTGGAGCTCTGGGAGCGGGAAAAAAAGGTCGATCCATAATAGGGCAAGACCTGCGGCTTAAATAGAAAAACTGTCAGAAAATGGTCACGCACGGTCGAACGCACGATCGTGCGTTATTAAATGATAAAAGCTGGCTTGGGAAAGACGCTGCGCCGCCCGTGCGTTTTACTCACGCACGGGCAAATCCGCCCGTGCGTGAAAACGCACGAATAAACTCCGACGCTCTGAAATCAAGAAGACACAGGTCGACCGTGCGTTTTACTCACGCACGGGCAAATCCGCCCATGCGTAAAAACGCACGAGTAAACTCCGACGCTCCGTTTTCTGCCCCGACACAAACGCACGACCGCAACCGACCGTGCGTCAAGGAAACGCACGACAATGCGATATGCACAGACATGAATTCTGGGGAAAACAGGACGATCCGGTCACCCGCATACAAAGCAAATAAGCTGGGAATACCTCCCGCACCAAATAAACACAGAAAATAGATTGGGGAGCACCAAGTGCTTACCCCCAATAACAAGGAGCGCAATTGCACACCGAAATGGGCCTAAAAGTGCACAAAGTATGGAATATCAAATATGAACGAAAACATGTCTAACGTGTAGTGCATAGACTAGATAATCGGCTAAGATGAGTCCATAAATGGGTATATAATTGGGACTCATCAGGTTTTCCTACTCGGCAGGTGTTGCATGAAGATCATCATGAATCAAGTCACACAGATATTTGGACTTCCAAACAATTGCTTACAATTCAATTTTAAGAGGACCCAGTAGTTAATTTTGAGGAAAAGGACATGGTAGGGGAGATTCTGCGGCTTGAACATGTCTATTTGTCCGAGGAGGTTGTGTAACATCCCCCAAACTTCTAGACCCCTAAGTTAGTTTTGTCATGACTAGGTCATGACAAAACCATAGGAAGAACCCAAGACCTTGTGAGCTTAGGTAAGGAAGAGAAAACCACCTTGGACTGCAAATAGCAATTTCCAATTACCAAGCTTAGGGTTAGACTTTAGGGCCTCAACTTGACCATTTGACCCCACCATAGTATCCCTAACCCTTTAGGGGTCCCCTTAGGGCACCAAGGGCTCATTGGGGTCAACCAAAGGGGCCAAATTGACCAAAGTCAACCTAAACCCCAGATTGGTCAAAGTAGCCTATTTAGAGCCAATCAACCTTCACCATGTCAAATTGATCACACATCTAGGCCTAGAGTACCATAAGAGACCTAGTAGACCTAAAAGCCCCATCATGGGACCCCCAGGGGTGCAAATTGACCAAAATGCCCTTTTTAGGTCAAAATGGCAATTCTTCACAAAGTGCCCTAATTGACCATCACCATATTAAATTGACCTTACCCATAGTGTTATCATGTCATAGGGGACCCAGTGGACCAAAAAGCCCCATGACTGGGTCATCCCTAGGGCTCAATTTGACCAAAGTCAATCTAGCCTATTTTGGTCAAATCAGCTTAAATTGGGTCAACTAAGGCTCATATGACCAAATTGACCCCACCAGTAGTTTCTAAACCTAATTTGGAACCCAATGGACCCAAAAGCCCCATCCTAGGGTCACCCAATTGGTCAATTTGACCAAAAGTCAAACTTGCCCAATTTAGGTCAAATCTCTTAAACCTAGCCCAATCCCTTTGGGATAACTCAATTGGGTGGTCGACCAGCCCAGTAGACTAGCATTAAACACAGAGGGGAGTAGAAATTCGGCCATGGTGAGTAGGAGAGAGAAAATGGGGGTTTTCCCCAATTTTGAGGTGAGAGAAAGAAGCCATTCATGGCCATTAAGGAGCTACACCCCTTGGCCTCCCCCACCAACACACCCATTCATCTTCTCTGCCGATTGTGAGGAGTTTCAAGCAGTTTCTAGGAGTAATTAAGGCAGGGGGGATGTATTAGGATCGGTTATGAGAGGAATTCGAAGAGGCCATTAATGGCATTGGGGGTTAAAGCCACCACCACCTCCAATCGACCCCCCCTATCACCTTCAGAAGCCGGAGAGAAGAGAAACCCCCAAGTTTTCAGTGAAGATCGTGCTCTGTAGGCTTGAATCGGCATGGCACCTCAACCTCCCTGAGCTCCCATGGTATACACGAGGACAACAAGGCGGCAAGCCCCAATTCAGGTCCGATCCTCCTTCTCTCTCTCGGTGCTTAGATCCTAATCCAGCTGGGGCTTGATTCGAGTTCAATCGGGCTCAAATTGTGCACCCAAAGGTGCTCGTTTTTTAGCATTTTCCTCCTCCCCGAAACCCCTACTCCGGCCACCACCGGCCGGCAAACGACCTCCTTTCGCCGGCCACCACCTCAACGGAGGTGGTGGTGGCACTTGCCGGCCGGGGAGATGTGAGGGTGGCCGGGAAATCGCCCCGCAAAGTCACCCAGGACGGGCCATCGCAGGCCGTTGGCTGATCGGGGACGATGGCTGTGAGCCGTCCGATCTGCCGCCATCTGTTATTCGCAGACCCATTTTAATGATTTTAATTTAGTTATGTGTATTTTGTCACGTTTCTGGCAGCATTTTGATTTAAATATTAAAAATACTTAGAGGCTTCTAGGGAAAAATTGTCCAACATCAAAGTTGGAGCCCCTGATGTCTAGTTTAATCCAAAATTGAGTTCACTCGATTTGGAGCCCTGGTTAGGGCACATAACTCATTTTGGTGAGGTCTGTCCATAGGGCTAACCAGAGTTTGTTTTGGATGCCCACACCAATCCAGAACTCCAAATGACTTGAAATTTGGTTTGTAGGCTATTCTTATATACATCTAACACATATCCAAAAATCAGAATTTTTGGAGAATATTTCTCTATAGTTTTTGGAAAAATTTAATAATCAATGTTTGATTCAATTAGGTGTCTTAAACACCTCAAAACCCTTCCAAACTTGGATGTGTGGTCCTAGAGAGCATACTAGGTCTCTGGTTAAAATCTCATAATTTTTGGAGTTGATTTGGTAGGGTATTTATCAAAGTCAATCCTAGGCTCCCTAGGTTAGGGAAAAACTTTGGGTGAGTGCCCCCACTCTTCCACAAAGCCAATTGGCTTCAAATTTGGGGAGCACATCACTCTCACCCATGCCAACCCATGGTTCAAAGTTGGTGACCATTGGAGGTGTTTTACCCTAGTAATTTGCAAAGGGGCTAATTGCTATTTGCACCCCATTTAGGCATCCTAAAGAACCCCAATCCTCACCAAATATTGGTAGGACCTTGGGTGACTGTTGAAACCTGCAACAGGCCTCTTGAGTTCGGACCCACTGGGGGTGCAGTCGATGCTTACTACTCCCTCACTAGACTCTCTTGACGGTGGATGTGAGAATAAGAAAAGACCCAAGGCTGAAGCGAGGAGGTCCCGCCACACACCCGGAAGATCTTAAAGAGCTTCCCCTCCCAAACCAGAGCTCAACCGGGCACCTTGTAGGGCACTAGCAGTCGACCAAAAACTAGCCTGGAGGAGAGGATTCTCTCCAATCGGATCTCCTCCAAGGTGCCCTTATGGGTCTATTTATAGATTTTTCTAGGTTGGTCTGCAAATAACATGAATCCGCCTTTTAATTTTACTAACAGCACCCCAAATTGGTCTGCTAACAGCCTAACTCCGTTGTTCCGAAGGGCTATTTGCAGCCCACCAGGGGTATTATGGTCATTTCCTCCTCAAATCATCCTGGGTGAGTGGTCCGTGAGGGCACCACTCGCTGGGCACCCGCTTAGCTGGGCGAATGCCCACACTTCCGGGCGAGTGGTCCGCGAGGGCACCACTCGCCATGTTCCTCCTCTCCTGCAGCTTACCCCCACTAACCCGGGGGTATTTTCACCGGCCTGAGCCGGGGTCTCGCCAGTTGGCCTGTGGGACCCGCTCGGCGAATACGGGTTGTACACAATCCCCGCTCTTTGCGAGCGGTTCCTACGCTCGGAAAGAACAGTCCAACCCGGTATTCGGTGAGTGCTGGATGACTGGATCCATAAGATTCTGTGGGTCCCACCGTTGCCCTATATATATCTCTTCATGTCAGATTTTTCTAGAACGCTTTCATCCCTCAATTCGGAGCTTCTTCGCTCCCCTAGCCTTTCACCGATATCAATGTCTTCCCACAAGCCTTCCGTGAGACCCCTCTCGCGGGAGATGATCGAGCGCCTGGCTGCGGCCCAAGCTGTAACTTCCCCCAAGGCAGCCAAATTCGCTCACTGGCTGATGTCTAAGCGGGATCCGAGCGCCCCTATGTCTCGCGTCGAGCCAAGGCGATTCGGCTGAATCGTCAGAGAGGCGAGAATGCCTCGGAGCCTCCGGCGAATACTCCACCGGCGAACACTCCACCGGCGGATACTCTTTCGGACCCTGCGATGCAGGTATGAGGATTCCTCCTGTCTCTGTTTAGTTCTCGTCCCTTACCCTGCATTTGTTCTGACCATTCGCAGGGGGCTTTGGTGCCGGAGACCGGCCATGGGGCCGTCTCGAGCAGTGTCGCGGTGCTACCTCCCGCGAACGAGAGGTCTCCAGATCTGGACCTTGCTCCTCCACCCCCTCCGGGCGAGACCTCATTGCAGTCCGGTCAGTTGTAAACCCTTTTAGATTCACCCTTCATGCTGCTCGTTGCTGACCACTGCTTTTTGCAGCCCTCGACCCCAACCTTCCGCTGCGGAACTCTATTCCTCCGAGTTCCCCTGTTCGACCGAACCCCTCCGTGCTTGCGGATGAGCCGAGGGATCTCCCCAGAAGGGATCCGGTCAGCAGGGCCGCGCGGATGATCCTGCGGATGCTTCAGCTCCTACCTCACAGCCCTACCGTCCTGGAAAGGGAAAGGTCCTACCTCCCGCCGGGCTGTTTGGAACGCACCCCCATTCGTCTCATCCCCCCGCTCACGGGGACCCCTCACTAGGTTAGCGACCTCTACTTCATTTAGCTCATTCGCTTAGTTTAACGCGACCGACCAGTCTATGATCTCGCAGGCTATCGAGAAGCCTCTCCCTTTGGATCCTACCACGAGGGGGAAGACGAGATGCTCTCGCCTCTACCCTCTCCCGGGGATCTCGCTGACTTCCTTGGCGACTCCTCAGATCATGCGACCCTGAAGGAGCGAGTTGCGGAGGTCTTGGGGAAGCTCATCCACATTCAACGGAACATCGCCGGCCAGGTGGATGATGTGCGGATGGAGGTCACGCGCGAGCTGAGGGACCTTCAGAAGGACTATACGCGCCTTCTTGCGGTGGTGGAGCGCCTGGGAGGTGAAGGAGGGGAGCTGTCTCCTGGGAGACATGCCGCGCGCGCCCAGGACCAACTTCAGCTGGCGTCTCACGAGATCACCTCCATGCTTGCGTATTATCGCCCGCGAATGCCTCCGGAGGCTGGACCGCGAGGGCATGGTCGGTGGTCCTGGGAGGAGCGCTAGTCCGGTCCCCACTCGCCTCCTTTTGCACTTTTCTTTTTTTATCCAGTTCATGATGCTGAGGATACTGGACTATTTGTGTCAGTAATAATTTTATACTCTGCGCTTTGTGAATGCTTTATTTCTATTTTTGTTTATATTTCTCGCCACTTGCCGGAATATGCCGAATGATATGATATTGCCGAATGCTTTTTGACTCTTTTGCGTGGCCGTCGAGCGAATCGCCACATGGCATTCGCCATTAATGGGCGAGAGGGATCGGCTCGGGTTTCGAGGCGTCGGGGAGGCGCGATTGCTATCCGCACACCCGCTGCCTCGAAAGCCCAAGCGTCTTTTAGATCTTCTATAAATAGGCCGTTCAACCACCATATTAATTACCTTGCCATCCGCTCCCTCTCTCTCCTTGCGCTAGCACTCACGCTTCTCTCTTCTCTGCTGCTCCCGTCTTCTCCAACATTCGCGAAATGGGTGGCGATGCTGAAGGTTGGGCCAGGTGTGCCAGTGCATTCGTCAACCATGTCTTCGACTCCTGCGACCTCTCCGAGGAGGCCTTCTTGACCGCGGTTGCTGACGCGTTCTGCCGGCATTCGAGGCGCGAAAGCCCGAGCCGGAGGAGCGTCTAAACTCCATCTCGCCATGTGCTCTTGCGATCCCGCTAGAGCACTTCGAGGTGGGGTTTCGCCTTTCCATCTGGCCGGAACTCCGCCAGACTTTCCGGTACTATGGGGTCGTGCCCGCCCAGCTCAATCCCAACTCCATCGCCATGCTGGTCGGGTACGCGTGCTACCTGCGAGAGGAGGGGATCGAGTTCTCGCTACCCGTCTTCCGCAAACTGTACACCTTCCGCTGCTCGCACGACATCTCCTTCTTCTCGGGTCAAAACATCTCCTGCTTCATCTTCGTCGGCGGGAGCCTAGGGAATACCCTTCTCGCCCCGGTGCAGGAGGAGGAGTCGACCTTTCGCCCCCCGACCTTAGGGGGGTACGAGGCCAAGCTGCACCAATACATCCTTCAGCACGGGATGGATCTCGTCCATCTCCGGCGAAATGTCAACTCGCTCCCGCCCATTCCGCCGGGCGAGGGTAAGTTTTCGAGACCTTCTGCATTCGTTTCGGCTTGGTGGATCTTACCTCATTCGCTAAACCATTCGCGTTCTTATGCAGGTGCGCGTAATTTCCCCCTTCACCCGCCGCGACCTCCTGGGGTTTCCGTATCCTTCGCACAGGCGGCCGCGGATGCCTGCCGGGAGGAACCTTCCTCCTCCAAACCTAGCGGTCGGAAACGAAAACCCGGAGCGCTCACTTCCTCTTCCTCCAAGAAGCCGAAAAGTCCTTCCGCCAAGGGGAAGGGAATCTTGGACGAGACCCCAGGGGCGAGTGCTCCGACCCAAACCCTGGGGACGGGCGCGCCGGCCCTAACCCAGGGGACAGATGCGCCGGCCCAAACCTTGGGGTCGGGTGCGCCAGACGGGACTGGGATCAAGGCGAGATCGTCGTTGCCGCCGCCTCCGTTGCCCAGGGACCACCAGAACTTCCCCAGCGGCGAGAAGTACATGGACCCCTCGGGGGCTCCCCTGGTGAAGTGGGACAGGAATGCCAACATGGTCTCGCTCTCCACCCTCCATCCGTCGTGGATAGAGAGCGACCTCGCCAGTGGTGAGGCTTACGCCATCGCGTATGCCCTCTATGGCCGGGAAGACGCCGAAGTCTATGATGCCGAGACGACTCAGATTCTCGCTCATGAGAGTGCCAGGGCCATGCTGCGGGCGCTCGAACTCGCGCATATGTCTTCGCGCCGGAGCATCAAACTGGCGCGGAGCTTGTCGGAGGTTGAGGAGTCCAGGAATGTCGCTTCTGCCGAGGCGCAGGAACTCAGGACGAAGTTGGCAGCTGCGGAAACCCTTCTCGCCAGCCGCCCCATGGTAGAGGTATATACTTTCGCTCCCCATGAGTGACTTGTTGCCGATTGATGCACTTTCTTCTTACCACCTATATATATATATTCTTGTTCTTTTTCAGAATACCACAGTCGCCGAGATGCTTCGTGCGCGGGTGGCCGGCCTTGAGGATGAAGTCCGGTTGGTTAAGGCCGAGGCCCAGCGGTCGCGAGAAGCCGAGGTCTCGGCACTCGCCTTGGGGAGTGGGGGGCACTTTTACCCCCACCACGAATTGGAGCAGTTAATGCAGGAGAACGCCCAGAGCGCCGTTAAGCACGCGCTGCAGGTGCTGCGGCAGGCTGGGTACCTGAAGGAGGAGGCCGAATGCCTCTCTGCCCGACAGGTCGTCCCCGAGCTCTACATTCCTATCCCCTTCCCGGAAGATGAGGACGGCGAGCCGCGAGAAGACGCCCTCTTGCAGGATTCGAGCGAAAGCGGTGGGCCTTCTGGCGAGAAGCCTGCTGACCCATGAGATGGGCTCTTTGTATTTTGTTGCTCTTTTTTATTCTTCATTTTTGGATGTAATCATGAACTGGGCGAATGTCCTTGAAAAATATATATATATCGATTACAATTTTTGTGTTATCTCAATTTTTTGTCATTCGTCGTTATATCTCGCTAGGCTCATTAGGACGTTGATTCTTTCTTATTCGCCGCTATACCTCGCTAGGCTCCTCAGAACGTTAGGTCGTGATGCGACTGTCTTGGTCACCCAGCGAATGCTCGAAGATGACTTAGGCCGGTCGCTCCTTTTCGACTTCTCGCTACCGAGTGAATCTTCGGACCATTCGCGCATCACGGGGTTTCGCTTAGGTAGTCATGAAAGTGGGGTGGGATCCCCTCTTCGGCGCGTGGTCTATGCGAATGCTCTTGAGATCATCCCTTGAGAACTTAGAACCTGCCACCGAGTGAGCCTTCAGACCTGCCAGCTAGATGAGAGCCTGGACAGCGGGTCTGCTCGGGGCCATTTTTCCTTCAACATAGAACCTGCCACTGAGTGAGCCTTCGGACCTGCCAGCTAGATGGGAGCCTGGACAGCAGGTCTGCTCGGGGCCATTTTTCCTTCAACATAGAACCTGCCACCGAGTGAGCCTTCGGACCTGCCAGCTAGATGGGAGCCTGGACAGTGGGTCTGCTCGGGGCCATTTTTCCTTCAACATAGAACTTGCCACCGAGTGAGCCTTCGGACCTGCCAGCTAGATGAGAGCCTGGACAGCGGGTCTGCTCGGGGCCGTTTTTCCTTCAACATAGAACTTGCCACCGAGTGAGCCTTCAGACCTGCCAGCTAGATGAGAGCCTGGACAGCGGGTCTGCTCGGGGCCATTTTTCCTTCAACATAGAACTTGCCACCGAGTGAGCCTTCGGACCTGCCAGCTAGATGAGAGCCTGGACAGCGGGTCTGCTCGGGGCCATTTTCCTTCAACATAGAACATGCCACCGAGTGAGCCTTCGGACCTGCCAGCTAGATGAGAGCCTAGACAGCGGGTCTGCTCTGGGCCATTTTGCCTTCAACATAGAACCTGCCACCGAGTGAGCCTTTGGACCTGCCAGCTAGATGGGAGCCTGGACAGTGGGTCTGCTTGGGGCCATTTTTCCTTCAACATAGAACTTGCCACTGAGTGAGCCTTCGGACCTGCCAGCTAGATGAGAGCCTGGACAGCGGGTCTGCTCGGGGCCATTTTTCCTTCAACATAGAACTTGCCACCGAGTGAGCCTTCGGACCTGCCAGCTAGATGAGAGCCTGGACAGCGGGTCTGCTCGGGGTCATTTTTCCTTCAACATAGAACTTTCCACCGAGTGAGCCTTCAGACCTGCCAGCTAGATGAGAGCCTAGACAGCGGGTCTGCTCGGGGCCATTTTGCCTTCAACATAGAACCTGCCACCGAGTGAGCCTTCAAACCTGCCAGCTAGATGGGAGCCTGGACAGCGGGTCTGCTCGAGGCCATTTTTCCTTCAACATAGAACTTGCCACCGAGTGAGCCTTCGGATCTGCCAGCTAGATGAGAGCCTGGACAGCGGGTCTGCTCGAGGCCATTTTTCCTTCAACATAGAACTTGCCACCGAGTGAGCCTTCGGACCTGCCAGCTAGATAAGAGCCTGGACAGCGGGTCTGCTCGAGGCCATTTTGCCTTCAACATAGAACCTGCCACCGAGTGAGCCTTCGGACCTGCCAGCTAGATGGGAGCCTGGACAGCGGGTCTGCTCGGGGCCATTTTCTGGAGCTTTCGGAGCTCTACCTACATGCTGCAGCATCATTCTTATACATATGGTTTAAACAAAATATTTTCATTCAAAAACATTGTCATTACATAGTGTTAGGGATAGAAGCGCTTAAGATCATCACCACTCCATGTGTGGCTGAGAGGTTGACCCTCCACGTTCTGAAGGCGATACCCCCCAGACTTTAGTGCCTCTTCCACGACATAGGGACCTTCCCAGTTGGGGTTAAGCTTTCCTACTGCGGCAGACCTTTCAGCCGCATCAACCTTTTTGAGTACTAGGTCCCCCTTTTCGAATTGCTTGACCCTGATGTGTTTGTCGAAGTACTTGGCCATCCGTCGCTTGACCTCTTCTTGGCGAATGGCTGCCAGATCCCGGGCTTCTTCGATGAGGTCGAGGGAGAGCCGCAACTCCTCTTCGTTCTCAGTTCTCCAACCTTCCTCTCCATTTGTGGCGGCCTTTACCCGTGGTGTCATGACTTCGAACTCTATGGGGATGACGGCCTCGCAGCCGTGCGAGAGCTTGAAAGGGGTCTCCCCTGTGGCTGTGTTGGGGGTAGTTCTTAGAGCCCACAGGACCGATGGAAGCTGCTCCACCCAATTGCCCTTCAGATTTTCCACCTTCTTCTTAAGCAGGTTCACGATGACCTTGTTTGCCGCCTCCACCTGCCCGTTGCTCTTGGGATGATGAACGGATGCAAACCTGAGGTCTATCCCCAGCTGGCCGCAGAAACTGATGAACTCCTCGCTTGTGAATTGTGGACCATTATCCGTGATTATGGCCTGTGGAAGCCCATGTCGACAAATGATCTCCCCCATATGAAGTTGCGGATTACCTGGGAGGTGACCTTAGCCAACGCCTTGACCTCCAACCACTTTGAGAAGTAGTCAATCATGACTAGGAGAAACCTCCTCTGCCCACTAGCCTGGGGGAAGGGTCCTACTAGGTCCATCCCCCATATGGCGAATGGCCAGGGCGCCGTGATACTCTTTAGCCTCTGAGCTGGCATGAGCTGAAGCGGGGCGAACATTTGGCACTTCTGGCACCTCTTGGCGATGGCCGCCGCGTCTTTACTTAGGGTTGGCCAGAAGTATCCCTGCCTCATTATTCTTGCCTCCAACATCGTGCTCCCCGAGTGGCTGCCGCACTCGCCGGAGTGAACTTCTTCCAAGATCCTTGGGACCTCCTTCTCTGAAACGCATCGGGCCAGGAGGCCCGAGAGGGTCTTCCGATACAAGTCCCCCTCGTGGAGCACGTAGTAGGCGGACTTATATCGGAAGCGCCTCTGGTCCGGAACCTCCTCCGGAAATTTTCCCGTTGCAAGGAAGGTGACGAAGGGATCCTTCCAGGAGGGCCGCTGCTCTACTTCCATGAGTTCTCCCTCCTCGATCGAAGGGCGGAATAGGTCTGTCAGGGTCCCCCCGGCTCGAGGACCGGATTTGGCCAACCGATCCGCCGGGGTGCTCTCCTCCCAAGGGACGTGCCGGATGGAGAAAGTTTTGAACGTTCCCACGAGACCTCTCACTTTGGCCAAGTACCTTATGAGTGCAGGCTCCCTCGTCTCAAACTCTCCCCTGATCTGAGAGGTTATTACCATCGAGTCGGTGAGGACCTCCACGTCATGGACTCCGAGCTCCTGGGCCAACCGTAGACCGGCGATCACCGCCTCATACTCTGCCTGATTGTTGGTGATTGGGAAGTGTACCACTAGTGTCTGCTCGATCTTTACTCCTTGGGGACTCTCCAGCACCACCCCTCCTCTGAGAGAATTCTTGCCCGAAGCCCCGTCCACCAGCAGCTTCCACGGAACGTGACGAGGGGCTCCATCTTCCTTCATCTCGGCCACATAATCTGCCATGAAATCAGCCACCACCTGCGCCTTCATGGATAGTCGAGGGACGAAGGTAATGTTGAATTCACTTAGCTCTATCGACCATTTTGCGAGCCTTCCCGAGTGTTCCACTCCTTCGAAGATCTGGCGGAGAGGGTGGTCCGTCACTACTTGAATTGAATGGGCCTGGAAGTATGGCCTGAGCTTCCTTGCTGCGACGACCAGAGCAAAGGCCAACTTCTCCAAAATCGGGTATCTGAGCTCTGCTTCCCTCAGGACCCTGATCACGTAGTAGACGGGCAGCTGCTTCCTGCCTTCCTCCCGAACCAGGACGGAGCTTACGGCCTCTGCCCCGACCCCGAGATATAGATATATATCCTCCCCCTCTTTGGGACCTTGGAGCAGTGGAGCCTTGGTGAGTTGGCTCTTCAAGGCCTGGAAGGCCTCCTCGCATTCTTTTGTCCATTCAAACTTCTGGTTACCTCGTAATGTTTTGAAAAAGGGGGAGCATTTCTCCCCGGCTTGGGAGAGAAACCTGCTCAGCCCCGCGAGTCTTCCGGTCAAGCACTGAACTTCCTTGGCATTCCACGGCGACCCCAGCTCCATTATGGCCTTAACCTTGTCCGGGTTAGGTTCTACCCCCCAAGGGGTGAGAAGATGCCCCAGGAATTTCTCCTTACTGGCCCCGAACACACACTTCAGGGGGTTCAGGCGCATCTTGTACTTGCGTAGGGTGGCGAAGGTCTCCTCGAGGTCCTGGATGTGGGAGTTCACGCACTTGCTCTTCACCATAAGGTCATCCACGTAGACCTCCAGGTTCCTTCCCCTTTGCTCCCTAAATACCCGGTCCATCATCTTCTGGTAGGTTGCTCCTGCATTCTTCAGCCCGAAGGGCATCATCTTATAGCAGTAGCATCCCTCCCTGGTGATGAACGAGACGTCTTTGACGTCCGGGGGGTGCATCCTGATCTGGTGATAACCTGAAAAAGCATCCAACAAACTCATCACAGAAAAACCGACGGCTGAGTCAACCAGCGCGTCGATTCGAGGCAGGGGATAAAAATCCTTAGGGCAGGCCTTATTTAACAATGAAAAATCCACACACATACGCCAGCGGCCATCGGCCTTTTTTACCATTACGACGTTGGAGACCCAGCCTGGGTACTGGATCTCCGATACAAAACCTGCTTCGAGGAGTTTTGCCACCTCCTCGCGGATGGGTCCTTCGAGCTTGCTGGCGAAGGTCCTTCTCTTCTGCCGGATGGGACGGGCTTCTGGATCGAGGTTGAGACGATGGCAAGCCACGTCCGCCTCGATGCCTGGCATATCAGCTGCGCTCCATGCGAAGACATCCACGTTCTTCTGGATGCACTCCAGCATCTTCACCTTGTCCTCCGGGCCGAGACCCCCGCTGATCCGCACCTCTTTCACCCTCCCCTCCTGGGTGAGGACCTCCATCTCCACCACCTCTTCTGCCGCCTCGAGCCGGGCTGGCTCTTCCCATTGGCCCTTTGCTTTTCGCCCTTCTACCCGGGCCTCTTCCTCTGCGACTCCTTCCGCCTCCACCGGCTCGACCTCCTGCTCCTCACGAGCGACCTCCATCAATTCGACCTCCTGCTCCTCACGAGCGACCTCCATATTCTCCTCTTGGGCATCGCCCTCTCCCCCTACTTCTCTCTTCTCCACTTCTTCTCCAGGCCCCTCCGGCCTCGCCATCTCTTCATCCATCTTCTTAGCATCCGCCATCCAAGAGATGGTGTTGATGGCAGTCACATAGCACTGTCTCGCCACCTTAGCATCTCCTCGGACGCGGACCTGGACTCCTCCACTATGGAGCTTTAAGCACTGATGGTACGATGAGGGCACGCACCGGAAGGCGCTGATGAGGGGGCGTCCGAAAATGGCGTTATAGCTGCTCGGAGCGTCCACAATGACAAACCGGCAGTTTCTTGGGACTCCTCCTAGCGTCACCTGGAGACCAACACCTCCCTCGACCTCCTTCTGCTCTCCTGAGAAACCAAACAGCGGTCCGTCGGAGGCCTGCACCCTCTTCTTTTCTACCTCCATTGCGTCGAAGGCCTTCTTGAAGATCACGTTCACTGAGCTCCCGTTATCTACCAGGATTCGGGAGACCGTGAAATTTTCAATCGCCGTCGGAATCACCAGGGCGTCGCAGAATGGATCCTCATAATCTGGCATGTCTTCCGAGGAGAAGGTGAGCTTCTTCGAGAGGGGTGGGGTCTGGGAAGTCGACGCGACGTCCCTTCGGAACATCGCCTGGAAGCTCCTCTTGCGAGAGGCCTCTATCCCAACCCCTCCATGAATCACCCCGATTCCCCCCTGGTTCCTGTATCCGCCCTGTCCTCGCATCGGTCTTCTTCCGCCTCCGGGAGCATTTCCTCGATCCTGACCTGCTGCCGCCGTGGCTGACCTCTCTCTCTCATCTCCAAGAATTCTGGGCAGGTGGCGGTCGCGTGACCTTCTTCCTGGTGAAAGTCACAATAAGGCAACGCCACCCTGCCCCCTCTTCCTGCTCTTCCTCTCCCTCCTCTTGCTCCTCTGCCTCCTCTTCCTCGGCCTACTGCCATAGCTTGCTCCCTTGGGGGGTGAGGGGGTCTGGGACCCTGCCTCCACCCCGGATTCATTCCTCCTGCCTCTCTTCCTTGGTACCCCTCTTCCTGACCTCTCGCCGGTCCTTCCTGGTGCCTCCAGCCCAACCTGTTGTTGGGCTCTTGATTCCTCCAATTCCGAGGCGATCTTTCGAACCCCTGACCCCTGGGTTCATCTCGCCTTCTTCCTTCTTGCTGCCTCACCTCAAGCTCGCTCATCGTTGCCAACCTCCTGTAGAACTCCGGGTTGGCCGCCTCCCCTTCAATCTCCTCTGCTGCTCGCTCCATCAATTCTTCAAAGGATGAAGGAGGCCTTCTTTTCAGGTCCATCTTGAAGAACCCATCTCGCAACCCTACGATGAATGCCATATTGAGGGCGAATCCTGGCACCTCCTGCACAAGGTGTATCTCCTCCTGGAACCTATCCACGTAATGTGCCAGGGACTCTCCCTCCCTCTGCCTGATCTTGAAGAGAGCCTCCACATCCTTCTTCCTCTTTTTTGACGTCGAGAAGCGTAGCCGAAAGCCTCGGCGCAGATCATCGAACGTGTAGATGGAACCCGCGGAAAGCTGGTGGAACCAGTCCCTTGCTTTCTCCTTCAGGGTGGTTGCGAAGAGTCGGCATTGAAAAGCATCCGACATGGGAAGGATTGATGTCATGTCCTCAAACCACTGCAGGTGCACGACTGGATCCTCCTTGCCGGTATAGTAGGACATCTCCGGCCCACGAACCCCCTCGGGCACTGGGGCCGAGAGGATCATCTCGCAAAAGGGGCTCCCTTCCCCTGCTCGGCGAATGGTCTTCTCGCGCGGACCCAACTCGCACACCTCAGCACTCGCCGGACTGCTGAACAGCTGCCGCCCCGGGAGATCTCGCGCACTTCCTTCTGCTGGCACCTCCATCCCCGGCCGCTGCCCCGGTGCGTTCTTGCCGATCTGCAGGGGCGGAACCACGGGGACTGCCGGGGTCTCGCACTCGCTCCGCCCAGCGAGAACTGTCTGCAGGACTTCTCGCTTGAACTTCTCAAACATCTCCAGCCACTCCCCTGTCGCGGGTAGCTGCGAGTGGCCTGAGTCAGAACCATTCCCCCCATCTCCTGTCATCGAACCTAATTCAAGATTTTCCTTCATCGGCTACGGTCCACGCTCACCGCACCAAAAATGTTGAAACCTGCAACAGGCCTCTTGAGTTCGGACCCACTGGGGGTGTAGCCGATGCTTACTACTCCCTCACTAGACTCTCTTGACGGTGGATGTGAGAATAAGAAAAGACCCAAGGCTGAAGCGAGGAAGTCCCGCCACACACCCGGAAGATCTTAGAGAGCTTCCCCTCCCAAACCATAGCTCAACCGGGCACCTTGGAGGGCACTAGCAGCCGACCAAAAACTAGCCTAGAGGAGAGGATTCTCTCCAATCGGATCTCCTCCAAGGTGCCCTTAAGGGTCTATTTATAGATTTTTCTAGGCTGGTCTGCAAATAACATGAATCCGCCTTTTAATTTTACTAACAACACCCCAAATTGGTCTGCTAACAGCCTAACTCCGCTGTTCCGAAGGGCTATTTGCAGCCCACCAGGGGTATTATGGTCATTTCCTCCTCAAATCATCCTGGGCGAGTGGTCCGTGAGGGCACCACTCGCTGGGCACCCGCTTAGCTGGGCGAATGCCCACACTTCCGGGCGAGTGGTCCGCGAGGGCACCACTCGCCTTGTTCCTCCTCTCCTGCAGCTTACCCCCACTAACCCGGGGGTATTTTCACCGGCCTGAGCCGGGGTCTCGCCAGTTGACCTGTGGGACCCGCTCGGCGAATACGGGTTGTACAGTGACCATTCACAATCCTCTGTCCAAAGTGTTGGGTAGATTGGACTTGGACAAGGTAGGGAATTCTCCTTGGACATTTGTTTGCTTAAGGGTTGATTTGGGGTAAAAGTGGACTTAGGCAAATTTTGGAGTGTGGAGGGGTTTCCTCCCACTGATTGAAGGAGTGGCTTTGGTCACTGACTTGGGGTGTATGGGACACCCCAAGGAGCCATTCTTGGAAGAGTTGGGCTTGGTATGCCCTTAAACCCTAGTGGCTAACCCTAGGGTGCCCTTTAGGGCTTTGTGAAGGACATAGGAGGGTTTGTCCTTGGAGAGGTGTGTGATGGGCTCCTCTGAGTTCCTTGAGTGTTATAATACCCTCACAAGAAGTTTGGGTGGATTTGGGGAAGTATTGACCATAACCCTAGGTTAAACCCTAAAGGGGTGCAGTTAGAGGCCAATGAAGGAAGAGGGGTCAAACCTTAATGGTTTAACTTGAAATTTTGGGGAGGTGGTCATGGTGACCATAGTGTACTACTGTGAGAAATTGGTGGGGTTTGGAGTTGCCAACCCTAGGGAATAAATCCTTGGGTAGATTTGTAAATATTTAGGTTTTTGGGATTTAGGAAGAATTAGTATTTAGTGATTAACCATCTTCTGTCACCAAGTTAGTTTTGATGTTATTAATCCCTAGAGATTCTATTAGAACCATTGGAAAACTTTTGGAGGTCCAAATTGTAATTATTCATATTGTTGACAATTTTTGGGATGAACAATTTTAGGGTGTTAGTTTTCTGTAGTTGCATGAAACTTTGCTGGATGACATTTCATACCATTATGAACCCACAGTAATTTGCTCATAATTTATGGATTAATATGTTTGGTACCTCTAGTTCAATTTGGAATTAATTGCAAATATATCCTTTGTGGAAATTACAAATGTAACCTCTATGGAATATGATCAAATTTTGTAGGGCTGATAATTTTAGTATGAATCACCTCTGTATAAATTTGCATAAGGTTTGGAGTTCATATGAGGGTACCCCCCTTTGGAAATAATTGGAAATAAATGGGTTTTGGAATTTTTAAAAATAGTAGATCTTGCTGTAATTTCCTAAAATTTCATATTTACTGATTTCATGGTACCCCTGATTTATGTAAAAATTGTGGTAGGCATTGGAAGTCAGCAACGTACACTTGTAGTTCAAACCTTAGGAAGTTGCATTTTGGACAAATTGTTTTAAATATTAATAGTATTGAGAAAAATATGATTCTCTGGAATATGCCTTAACATTTCATGCTAGACCTCCAATAAATAGCTTGGGTCAGTGGGATGAATATTTGGAGTACCTCTAGTTGTAAGCTTCATGTAGTCGGTTTGGACTGCGTATAGTAAAACTGTGAAACTTAGGAATTTAGTGGCATACTAGGTGGAGATGGGGTTCAGGTGGTGTTCATGGTCTGTTTAGTTAGTAGTGAGTCCTCCCAAGGAAGTGTATGTGAGGAAAGTGTGCTTGGTGAATCGAGGGAAGGGTCGTCATGGGGATTGACGAAAGATCGTCTTTTCCCTTTGGTGTCTTTAGGACTAATCCAGGTGAAGTTCTATGTGGGCTCTTGTGGTAGTAACTAGTAACATCAGGTTTCTTGGGAAAGGAGCCTTGGGGAGTCTTCCCAGTATAACTCTTATCACCGTAGTGAGCCCCTTACAGGGTAACCCTCGGGAAGTCCAAGACTAACCTTAATGTATAGGAGTAAGTCATTGTACAAGGTTAGCTAATAGCACACTCACCCACACCCCGTGGTATGGGAGTCTAGTCGGTTTAGTCCGGTGAGCTTGTGATTCTGAGTTGTTTGTTGGTGACGGGCGGGTTAGCCCGGGAAGCTTGTGGCTCGAAGATTGTTGGAAAACATGTTGCATGTGCATAAGGTGGTGGGTCCTTTGTGTTGGCGATCGTTGCACCGACATTGATACTTGGGCTCAGCAAGTGTGGTATTTACACTTAGCCATAAAAGTCTGGCGGTCCAGTCAGTAAGAGTACGCAGGCGCTCCGCGGGTTTGCGTTGAGGCGTACGATAGGTCTAGGTTAGGTAGTGCATATACCAACCTATAGGTGGGCGAGGCCCAACCCACCACTTCCGTTTGCCACTACGGGGGTATCCTGGGAGTCTTGCACGCTCCAAAAAGGGGGAACTAAAGGTCTATGCGCATAGAGTCATAGTGAGTGAGTTGCACTTGTATGAACATAACATAACAACATACCTTGCATGTCATAGCATAAAACATTGCATTTCAACCTACACCTAATGTATAAGTCGGTTATGGGACTTCTTATACGGTAGGCCCTGCTAAACGACCCCTTGGTCTATAGGTTTGTATGGGCATTCTTATAAATCAATGGTTACTTTTATTATACCTTACTTGCCATTATACATACTGCTTACTGCTCTTTATGTACTTTTACCATGCTCTTATTTACAGCTTCATTTGCTATATATATACACATTTGTGTAGTGGTAGATCTTTCCATAACTAGTTTCCCTGTCATCTGCATTTGCTTACCCCCCTTGTTTACCTCCGCTTCGTCCTCCCGCTCGGTGCCTAGGAGTCACTGGGAGAGGGGTGGGGGATTGGCTTAGTCTTTTTGACTAACGGTCGGTGGACCTTATCATTTTAGGAGACCGCGGCGACGGGGCAGCACCAGAGGCCGATTCAGGTGGAGGCAGGGTAGTCTAGCACAGGAGCACCGATGACAGGATCCGTGAGTGTTAGTTATAGTTAATTTGCTTCCGCGAGTGAACTTATGTCGTGAGGCTTTTATGTATCGGGCCGGAGCCCTTGTTATCTCTTTTGTTCCAGTTATGTTTGTGGACATCTTTTTGATGGTTTATTTAAATGTGATGTGGACTTGACCTTTTTAGTCATTTAAGCTTTACTTTTCTTTGTGATCGAATTGGCCGGCAGGATCGGCGTTTTGTAGTGGCGACCTTCCCGAGCGAGGGTGTCACCGCAAAATGGCGGTTCTGGGCCTAAGACCCGGTGGTTTTTGCAAAAAAAAGGGGGTCTTACAAGTGGTATCAGAGGAAATCTCGATCCGAAGAAAAGAAGTCCACAAACCCTGGGCCACCCCGCGCGAGCTTAGTTTGAGGACAAACTAGCAGCGGAAGCAATGGTGTGCCCATAAGGGAAATCACATGAAAAGTTCCACTTATAACTGAATGTTCCTTAGCAAAGTCCCTTACAAGTGTAATCTTTCTTATGTAGCCTGCGACGGAACCTACACCGCAGCATGGAGTTCCACCGACTCCGAACGTCGTCCCACCACCACCGGCTCCTACCCCGTTCCAGCAGACGGAGTTGGGACAGACACTGACGGCCATTCTAGAGACTTTCAGGGCTCAGCAGGCACCGGCTCCTCAGCAAAACCCCGGGGCCAACTGACTGAGCATCTTTCGAGGTCTCTCCCCACCTGCATTCATCGGGACGGAGACCGTTGTGAGGACCGAAGAATGGGTAGACATCATGGAGGAGATGTTGACAGGAATCCAGTGCCCGGCAGACATGGAGGTGCCACTGGTGGTTTCTTGCTTGGAGTCTCATGCCAAGAGGTGGTGGAAGAGGTTCCTGGCTACAGCTTATCCAGGACTGGAGGCAGCAGACGTTTTGTGGGATGATTTCAAAGCGTCACTGCTGGATCATTTTGTGCCGCAGTCGGCAAGAGATAATCTGGAGGACAGGTTTTTGCAGTTGCGACAAGGGAGTAGGACAGTCCTGGAGTATCACCAGGAGTTTACCCACCTATCCCGGTTTGCGGTATCATATCAGCTAGATGACACGGGATATGCAAAGAGGTTCTATAAGGGCCTTCGTGATGAGATGAGGCAGGCCCTCCTCTTCATCTCCGACGGCAGTATTGTTAAGATCCTGGAGATGGCCAAGAAGCTGGAAGGAGACCAGCAAGCTATTCGTGGGAGAAATAGACCAATGGAGGAACAGAGACGAAGTGGCAGAAGGGACCAGCCGAGAGGCCGAGACGCTGGAGAAGGAAAGACGGAGGTCCGACCCCGCCAGGGAGAGAGGCAGGTGCAAAGGGAACCGGTAGTGCTGGCCCCTCAGCCTCTACAGATGAGGGAAGTGCCAAGGATTGGAGGAGGTGGGCCACCTCCGGAGTGCTTTCACTGCCACCAGATCGGCCACATCAAGAGGAACTGCCCCCAGAGGAATGCACCACCAGCATTACAGGCAGCACCACAGAGCCATCATCTCGGGAGGCCGAGGACGTGGCCGAGGTCGTGGATTTCAGGGCGATGATCGGAGACAGTACAGGGAGCAGGCATATGTCCTAGACTTGGCAAGGCCCCGGGACCCAGCAAGGGTCATCGCAGGTACTTTGACGCATTTCCATTTAAATTGATAATGCCTTATAAGTTTTAGCTTTACCTTAGCATTGAATCAAACAACAAAACCCTCAGGTTTAGTACCCGTTTATGGAAAACCTGCTTTCACCTTGTTCGATACGGGTGCCTCACACTCGTTCATTTCAGCTAAGTTTATCGAGAACCTGGACCAAGTCCAACACTTCAAAAGCGATTATAGGAGGGTGCGATTTCCGGACGGATCGGAGGTTCTAACCAATACAACGTGCATCATGAGTCTGGAAATTGGAGGAAGACTGTTCGAGGCCCCGACAACTGTGCTGAAGATGAGAGACTACGACCTGATCCTGGGCATGAGTTGGTTATACGAGAACCAGGCAAGGATTGACTGCCCGTCAAGACGGATCATGCTAAAGCATGAAGACGGTGAAGTAGTGTTCAAAGGTACTCAACCCACCTCTCGTCTCTTTTTGTCATCTGTTCAGGCCGTCAAGGCCCACCTGCAGGGAGACGAGATTTATCAGGTGCTCTTCGAGGCGACTGAAGTCAAGGAATCGGTGTTAAGTATCCCGGTTGTACGAGATTTTGCGGATGTATTTCCGGAGAAGCTTCCCGGGCTGCCACCGCACCGCGAGAAGGATTTCCAGATCCAGCTGGTGCCAGGGGCAAAGCCGGTGTCCAAAGCTCCTTATCGGATGGCCCCGAAGGAGTTGGTAGAGTTTCGGAGCCAGCTGCAGAAGCTGGTAGAAGCTGGGTTCGTTAGGCCGAGTTCCTCACCCTGGGGAGCTCCGATGTTGTTCGTGAAGAAGAAGGATGGGACGCTCAGATTGTGCATTGACTACAGACTTCTGAATAGGCTGACGGTGCGGAACACGTACCCTCTGCCAAGAATAGACGAGCTCTTCGACCAGCTAGAAGGAGCCCACTGCTTCTCGAAGCTAGATTTGAGGTCAGGGTATTATCAGCTGAGGATCTAGGAGGAGGATATCCCGAAGACGGCTTTCAGCAGCCGATACGGATTGTACGAGTTCACTGTGATGCCGTTCGGGCTCACAAATGCACCATCAGCATTTATGAGCCTGATGAACCGGGTGTTCGAGCCTTATCTCGACATCTTTGTCATTGTGTTCATCGACGACATCCTCATCTACTCGAGGACGGAGGAGGAGCATGCACGACATTTGACACTAACCTTGGAGAAGCTTCGGGAGCATCGGTTGTATGCAAAGTTCAGCAAGTGTCAGTTTTGGTTGAAAGAGGTGGCCTTCTTAGGCCACATCATCAGTGGATCAGGCTTGGCAGTGGATCCAGCAAAGATTCAGGCAGTACGGGAATGGCCTCCGCTGAAGACGGCCACCGACGTGCAGAGTTTCTTGGGACTTGCCGGCTACTACCGGAAGTTCGTTCAGGGGTTTTCTCAGATAACCCTCCCGCTTACTTCCCTGACAAAGAAGGATGCTGTTTTTACTTGGACGCCGCAGTGTGAGGCAGCCTTCCAGGAGCTGAAGGGTAGGCTTACTTCGGCCCCCATCCTTGCCCTTCCGTCGGGGAAGGAAGGATTTCAGGTGTATACGGATGCGTCATATCAGGGGATGGGTGCCGTTCTGATGCAGAACGGGCATGTGATAGCTTACGCCTCCCGCCAGTTGAAGAACCATGAGCGGAATTACCCAATGCATGACTTGGAGATGGGAGCAGTTGTGTTCGCTCTCAAGATCTGGCGACACTACCTTTATGGTGTCCACTGCGACATTTTTTCCGATCACAAGAATCTGAAGTATGTGGATACACAGAAAGAGCTGAATATCCGGCAGAGGCGATGGGGGGAGTTCTTATCCGACTACCAGTACACGATGCATTACCACCTAGGGAAGGCGAATGTAGTAGCGGATGCGTTGAGCAGGAGAGCTACTACGTCAGGAGCAGAGCCTAAGTTGATGGCCATGGAGTTAGTACAGATGTTCGAGGATATGCAGATCTCCCTAGTATCTGAGGATGATCCGGAGCTGTACGAGGAGTACTTGGCGGCGACTGGTACCACTTACGACATTCGAGACCGCATCAGGGAAGGGCAGAGGCAGGATGCCAAGATGGAGCCGATATTCAGAGCCTTGGAGACAGGCTCAGCCGGAGATTATTCGCTGAAGGACGGCCTGTTGAGTTTTAGAGGTCGAGTATATATACCGCCAGGGGATCAGATTCGGGAGGATATTATGGCAGAGGCTCATTGCAGTAGATATTCTGTACACCCGGGTATTACCAAGATGACGGCGGATTTGAAGAAGACCATGTACTGGCCGGGTATGAAGAGAGACATCGTTTATTTTGTGACCCACTGCGAGACTTGCCAGCTCGTAAAGGCGGAATGCCGGAACCCAGCAGGATTGGTGCAGCCACTCCCGGTGCCGGAATGGAAGTTCGACGATATTGCGATGGATTTTATTCACGGGCTTCCCCGATCTCGTGCGGGAAATGATTCGATTTGGGTGATCATCGATAGACTGACGAAGGTGGCCAGGTTTATTCCGATCAGGAAGGATGATTCGGTTAGAGTTTTGGTGCGGAAATTCATGGAGCAGTTTGTCCAATATCATGGTGTGCCAAGGACGATCGTGTCAGATCGAGATGGACGTTTTACTTCGAGGGAGTGGAGAGCGGTGCAGGCCTACCTAGGCACCCGGTTGACCTTTAGTACAACATTTCACCCCCAGACAGACGGGCAAACAGAGCGCACCAATCGGACACTGGAGGATCTTTTGCGCCTTTGCATTCTAGACCGCGGGGAGCCATGGGAGAGACTGTTGCCGTTAGTCGAGTTCTCGTACAACAACAGTCACCAGGCTAGTATAGGCAGAGCGCCTTACGAGGCATTATATGGTCGGAGGTGCAGGACACCATTATCATGGATTCAGGATGAGGATCCCAAGGCTCTTGGCTCAGAGTTTGTGGAGGACACGGAGGCCCAGGTGAGGTTGATTCGAGATAGGATGTTGGAGGCCCAGAGCAGGCAGGCCAAGTATTACGATGCGCGTCATCGTATGGTGGAGTTCCAGGTAGGAGATCGGGTTTTCTTGAAGATACATCTGATGCATGGAGTCTCGAGGGTTTGCGGGCGGAAGAAGCTCAGTCCGAGGTATATGGGGCCTTATAGGATCCTGGAGCGGATCGGTCCCTTGGCTTACAGACTGGAGCTACCGCCGGATTTGGAGGGACTGCACGACGTATTCCACGTCTCCTCACTTAGGAAAGCTCTACTTCGGCCAGAGCAGCAGGTATCTACTTCAGAAGGGCCAGTAGCTACAGATCGGTCGATTCACCTGGAACCGGTTCGGATAGACGACACGGAGCTACGAGTCTTGCGACGCAAGAAGGTTCCGCTAGTCAAGGTCCTGTGGAGGGATCATGGACAGGAAGAGCACACTTGGGAGCCACTGGACTTGATGCAGCAAAAGTACCCACAGCTCTTTACGACAGGTACAACTTTTAACTTTTCAGGGATGTTACTTTTCTTACTTACAATAGGAACCCCACAGGCTTAACCTGAATTTCGGGGACGAATTTTTTTATTTTTATGTATTGGGATTTGTAACATCCCCCAAACTTCTAGACCCCTAAGTTAGTTTTGTCATGACTAGGTCATGACAAAACCATAGGAAGAACCCAAGACCTTGTGAGCTTAGGTAAGGAAGAGAAAACCACCTTGGACTGCAAATAGCAATTTCCAATTACCAAGCTTAGGGTTGGACTTTAGGGCCTCAACTTGACCATTTGACCCCACCATAGTATCCCTAACCCTTTAGGGGTCCCCTTAGGGCACCAAGGGCTCATTGGGGTCAACCAAAGGGGCCAAATTGACCAAAGTCAACCTAAACCCCAGATTGGTCAAAGTAGCCTATTTAGAGCCAATCAACCTTCACCATGTCAAATTGATCACACATATAGGCCTAGAATACCATAAGAGACCTAGTAGACCTAAAAGCCCCATCATGGGACCCCCAGGGGTGCAAATTGACCAAAATGCCGTTTTTAGGTCAAAATGGCAATTCTTCACAAAGTGCCCTAATTGACCATCACCATATTAAATTGACCTTACCCATAGTGTTATTATGTCAAAGGGGACCCAGTGGACCAAAAAGCCCCATGATTGGGTCATCCCTAGGGCTCAATTTGACCAAAGTCAATCTAGCCTATTTTGGTCAAATCAGCTTAAATTGGGTCAACTAAGACTCATATGACCAAATTGACCCCACCAGTAGTTTCTAAACCTAATTTGGAACCCAATGGACCCAAAAGCTCCATCCTAGGGTCACCCAATTGATCAATTTGACCAAAAGTCAAACTTGCCCAATTTAGGTCAAATCTCTTAAACCTAGCCCAATCCCTTTGGGCTAACTCAATTGGGTGGTCAACCAGACTAGTAGACTAGCATTAAACACAGAGGGGAGTAGAAATTCGGCCATGGTGAGTAGGAGAGAGAAAATGGGGGTTTTCCCCAATTTTGAGGTGAGAGAAAGAAGCCATTCATGGCCATTAAGGAGCTACACCCCTTGGCCTCCCCCACCAACACACCCATTCATCTTCTCTGCCGATTGTGAGGAGTTTCCAGCAGTTTCTAGGAGTAATTAAGGCAGGGGGGATGTATTAGGATCGGTTATGAGAGGAATTCGAAGAGGCCATTAATGGCATTGGGGGTTAAAGCCACCACCACCTCCAATCGACCCCCTTATCACCTTCAGAAGACGGAGAGGAGAGAAACCCCCAAGTTCTCAGTGGAGATCGTGCTCTGTAGGCTTGAATCGGCATGGCACCTCAACCTCCCCGAGCTCCCATGGTATACACGAGGACAACAAGGCGGCAAGCCCCAATTCAGGTCCAATCCTCCTTCTCTCTCTCGGTGCTTAGATCCTAATCCAGCTGGGGCTTGATTCGAGTTCAATCGGGCTCAAATCGTGCACCCAAAGGTGCTCATTTTTGAGCATTTTCCTCCTCCCCGAAACCCCTACTCCGGCCACCACCGGCCGGCAAACGACCTCCTTTCGCCAGCCACCACCTCAACGGAGGTGGTGGTGGCACTTGCCGGCCGGGGAGATGTGAGGGTGGCCGGGAAATTTCCCCGCAAAGTCACCCAGGATGGGCCATCGCAGGCCGTTGGCTGATCGGGGACGATGGCTGTGAGCCGTCCGATCTGCCGCCATCTGTTATTCGCAGACCCATTTTAATGATTTTAATTTAGTTATGTGTATTTTGTCACATTTCTGGCAACATTTTGATTTAAATATTAAAAATACTTAGATGCTTTTAAGGAAAATTGTCCAACATCAAAGTTGGAGCCCCTGATGTCTAGTTTAATCCAAAATTGAGTTCACTCGATTTGGAGCCCTGGTTAGGGCACAACACTCATTTTGGTGAGGTCTGTCCATAGGGCTAACCAGAGTTTGTTTTGGATGCCCACACCAATCCAGAACTCCAAATGACTTGAAATTTGGAGTGTAGGCTATTCTTATATACTTCTAACACATATCCAAAAATCAGAATTTTTGGAGAATATTTCTCTATAGTTTTTGGAAAAATTTAATAATCCATGTTTGATTCAATTAGGTGTCTTAAACACCTCAAAACCCTTCCAAACTTGGATGTGTGGTCCTAGAGAGCATACTAGGTCTCTGATTAAAATCTCATAATTTTTGGAGTTGATTTGGTAGGGTATTTATCAAAGTCAATCCTAGGCTCCCTAGGTTAGGGAAAAACTTTGGGTGAGTGCCCCCACTCTTCCACAAAGCTAATTGGCTTCAAATTTGGGGAGCACATCACCCTCACCCATGCCAACACTTGGTTCAAAGTTGGTGACCATTGGAGGTGTTTTACCCTAGTAATTTGCAAAGGGGCTAATTGCTATTTGCACCCCATTTAGGCATCCTAAAGAACCCCAATCCTCACCAAATATTGGTAGGACCTTGGGTGACCATTCACAATCCTCTGGCCAAAGTGTTGGGTAGATTGGACTTGGACAAGGTAGGGAATTCTCCTTGGACATTTGTTTGCTTAAGGGTTGATTTGGGGTAAAAGTGGACTTAGGCATATTTTGGAGTGTGGAGGGGTTTCCTCCCACTGATTGAAGGAGTGGCTTTGGTCACTGACTTGGGGTGTATGGGACACCCCAAGGAGCCATTCTTGGAAGAGTTGGGCTTGGTATGCCCTTAAACCCTAGTGGCTAACCCTAGGGTGCCCTTTAGGGATTTGTGAAGGACATAGGAGGGTTTGTCCTTGGAGAGGTGTGTGATGGGCTCCTCTGAGTTCCTTGAGTGTTATAATACCCTCACAAGAAGTTTGGGTGGATTTGGGGAAGTATTGACCATAACCGTAGGTTAAACCCTAAAGGGGTGCAGTTAGAGGCCAATGAAGGAAGAGGGGTCAAAACTTAATGGTTTGACTTGAAATTTTGGGCAGGTGGTCATGGTGACCCGAGTGTACTACTGTGAGAAATTGGTGGGGTTTGGAGTTGCCAACCTTAGGTAATAAATAGTTGGGTAGATTTGTAAATATTTAGGTTTTGGGGATTTAGGAAGAATTTGTACGTAGTGATTAACCATCTTCTGTCACCAACTTAGTTTTGATGTTATTAATCCCTAGATATTCTATTAGAACCATTGGAAAAATTTTGGAGGTCCAAATTGTAATTATTCATATTGTTGACAATTTTTGGGATGAACAATTTTAGGGTGTTAGTTTTTTGTAGTTGCATGAAACTTTGCTGGATGACATTTCATACCATTATTAACCCACAGTATTTTTCCCATAATTTATAGATTAAAATGTTTGGTACCTCTAGTTCAATTTGGAATTAATTGCAAATATATCCTTTGTGGAAATTACAAATGTAACCTCTATGGAATATGGTCAAATTTTGTATAGCTGATAATTTTAGTATGATTAACCTCTGTATAAATTTGCATAAGGTTTGGAGTTCATATGAGGGTACCCTTGTTGGAAATAATTGGAAATAAATGGGTTTTGGAATTTTTAAAAATAGTAAATATTGCTGTAATTTCCTACAATTTCATATTTACTGATTGCTTGGTACCCCTGATTTATGTACAAATTGTGGTAGGCATTGGAAGTCAGAAAAGTACACTTGTAGTTCAAACCTTAGGAAGTTGCATTTTGGAAAAATTGTTTTAAATATTAATATTATTGAGAAAAATATGATTCTCTGGAATATGCCTTAACATTTCATGCTAGACCTCCAATAAATAGCTTGGGTCAGTCGGATGAATATTTAGAGTACCTCTAGTTGTAAGCTTCATGTAGTCGGTTTGGACTGCGTATAGTAAAACTGTGAAACTTAGGAATTTAGTGGCATACTAGGTGGAGATGGGGTTCAGGTGGTGTTCTTGGGCTGTTTAGTTAGTAGTGAGTCCTACCAAGGAAGTGTATGCGAGGAAAGTGTGCTTGGTGAGTCGAGGGAAGGGTCGTCATGGGGATTGACGAAAGATCGTCTTTTCCCTTTGGTGTCTTAAAGCCCTTAGGACTAATCCAGGTGAAGTTCTATGTGGGCTCTTGTGGTAGTAACTAGTAACATCAGGTGTCTTGGGAAAGGAGTCTTGGGGAGTCTTCCCAGTATAACTCTTATCACCGTAGTGAGCCCCTTACAGGGTAACCCTCGGGAAGTCCAAGACTAACCTTAATGTATAGGAGTAAGTCATTGTACAAGGTTAGCTAATAGCACACTCACCCACACCCCGTGGTATGGGAGTCTAGTCGGTTTAGTCCGGTGAGCTTGTGATTCCGAGTTGTTTGTTGGTGACGGGCGGGTTAGCCCAGGAAGCTTGTGGCTCGGAGATTGTTGGAAAACATGTTACATGTGCATAAGGTGGTGGGTCCTTTGTGTTGGCGATCGTTGCACCGACATTGATACTTGGGCTCGACAAGTGTGGTATTTACACTTAGCCATAAAAGTCTGGCGGTCCAGTCAGTAAGAGTACGCAGGCGCTCCGCGGGTTTGCGTTGAGGCGTACGATAGGTCTAGGTTAGGTAGCGCATATACCAACCTAGAGGTGGGTGAGGCCCAACCCACCGCTTCCGTTTGCCACTACGAGGGTATCCTGGGAGTCTTGCACGCTCCAAAAAGGGGGAACTAAAGGTCTATGCGCATAGAGTCGTAGTGAGTGAGTTGCACTTGTATGAACATAACATAACAACATACCTTGCATGTCATAGCATAAAACATTGCATTTCAACCTACACCTAACGTATAAGTCGGTTATGGGACTTCTTATACGGTAGGCCCTGCTAAACGACCCCTTGGTCTATAGGTTTGTATGGGCATTCCTATAAATCAATGGTTACTTTTATTATACCTTACTTGCCATTATACATGCTGCTTACTGCTCTTTATGTACTTTTACCATGCTCTTATTTACAGCTTCATTTGCTATATATATACACATTTGTGTAGTGGTAGATCTTTCCATAACTAGTTTCCCTGTCACCTGCATTTGCTTACCCCCCTTGTTTACCTCCGCTTCGTCCTCCCGCTCAGTGCCTAGGATTCACTGGGAGAGGGGTGGGGGATTGGCTTAGTCTTTTTGACTAACGGTCGGCGGACCTTATCATTTTAGGAGACCGCGGCGACGGGGCAACACCAGAGGCCGATTCAGGTGGAGGCAGGGCAGTCTAGCACAGGAGCACCGATGACAGGATCCGTGAGTGTTAGTTATAGTTAATTTGCTTCCGCGAGTGAACTTATGTAGTGAGGCTTTTATGTATCGGGCCGGAGCCCTTGTTATCTCTTTTGTTTCAGTTATGTTTGTGGACATCTTTTTGATGGTTTATTTAAATGTGATGTGGACTTGACCTTTTTAGTCATTTAAGCTTTACTTTTCTTTGTGATCGAATTGACCGGCAGGATCGACGTTTTGTAGTGGCGACCTTCCCGAGCGAGGGTGTCACCGCAAAATGGCGGTTCTGGGCCTAAGACTCGGTGGTTTTTGCAAAAAAAAAGGGGGTCTTACAGGTTGAGTCCTAGAGGGTTGACACCTTGGTCAAGTACGCGTTGTGCAAAAAAAATTCCCTTAGAAGATATTATAAATCCTGAGATGTATTCATAGTTTCAAAAGACTTGAGGAGTTTAGAAAATATAATTGACCAAATGCCCTACACAAGTTCCTGCACTCCCAATTCTGACCATTAAGTTGTATTGCTTCAACGAAGAAAGTAAACCTAGAGTTTGTGATATTTAGAGGGTTGCTCTATTCTTTTGCTGGTAGGTAAGAACAATTATTTTTACTAATAACATCCCGACTTTTATTGGGTCACTAGGACCCTAGATGGCCCAATAAAAGTAGCTCGATCACTTACAAGGTACCCTAGAAGCTAGGAGGTGACTCAAAATATCATATTGAGCAAACGAGCTCCGAATTAATTTTTGTTAGTTATATTAGACTCGTATAGTCAATACGAGTGCAATGAAACTCATTTCGTTCTGATCTGAGGCCATTTAGAGTAAATAACCATTTTGAAAAGTGTTGTGCTACACAACTACTCTGAAAATGTTATTTTGCGCAAACGAGCTCAGAATTGACTTATGTTAGTTGAATTAGACTTGTAAGGTCAATACAAGTGCAACACGTTTCGCACTGATCGAGGTCATTTCGAGGAAATGACCATTTTGAGCAGTGTTGTGCTACACAACCACTCTGAATATAATTTTTAGTAAACGAGCTCAAAATTGACTTCTATCTGTTGCATTAGATTCGTATGGTCAATACAAGTGCGACAGAACTCGTTTCGTTCCGATCCGAGATCATTTAAAGGAAATGACCATTTTGAGTATTGTTATGCTACACAACCACTATGAAATGTCATTTTGAGCAAACAAGCTCTGAATTGACTTTTGTTAGTTGCATTAGACTCGTATAGTCAATACGAGTGCAACGGAACTCATTTCGTTTCGATCCGAGATAATTTAGAGGAAATGACTATTTTGAGTAATGTTGTGCTACACAACCACTCTGAAATGTCATTTTGAACAAACGATCTCAGAATTGACTTTTATCAGTTGCATTAGACTCGTATAGTCAATGCGAGTGCAACAGAACTCGTTTCATTCCGACATGAGGTCACTTAAAGGAAATGACCATTTGGAGTATTGTAGTGTTACACAACCACTTTAAAATGTCATTTTGAGCAAATGAGCTCTGAATTAACTTATGTCAGTTGTGTTAGACTCAGATGACCCATACGAGTGCAACACAACTCATTTCATTTGAATCAAAGATCATTGAGAGAAAATGAGTATTTTAATAACGTCGTTCAACACTATCACCCAGAAATTACTTTCTGAGCAAACAAGCTCAGAATTGATCCCAGTCAGTTGCATTGGACTTGTGTAGTCAATACAAGTGCAACGGAATCCGTTTCACTCACTTTCAACATCGTTTAGTCAATATGACTAAAATGGATCTCGTCAAGTATGTTGTGCATAAAAAAGTATGCAGACACAAATATTACTCTGACACATCAACATTAGCTCGTCACTCGACGACACGAACCTACATCAACCTTGACCCACATAGGGACCCACCCTATGGTTGACTTTGGTCAGTGTTGGTACAAAAAATGTACCTCCAAGACTCACACTAGAAGAAGAGGAAAGGGACTATGGAGTGCAGGTTACTTAGGACAAAGAATGCCAGAGAAGAGATCTCTGAGGGAAAATTTCTTTGATTGATCTCAAAAAGGATTACAGATGGGCGTCTAAAATAGGCCAGGGTGAGAGGTAGAAAAGCGACAGAATTCCAGACCGCTGAAACAAGTTGTAAGCTAGAGGCTCGAAGCAAAAGTCCCTTTTCAGGTACCCCTACCCCTCTATTTTTAGACGCGGAGGCTGCCCAAACGGGAAGATCCAAAAAATTACGGGATGCCCGGGGTACAGGAGAACTGGGGCAGAGCAAAGGTGTACAACCCCGTATTCGCCGAGTGGGTCCCCAGGTCCAAAGGGAGTCACGAGGCTAGATCCGTGTCAGGCAGAGCACTCGCCCAGGCCAAAAGAGGCAGGATAGCCTCCAGGCGAGTGCGAGTCCCATTCGCAAGACACTCGCCCATTCAGAGGAGTGAGTGCGGGGAGGACCAGACAAGTAGGGGCGGAATCCCACTTGCCGAGCAGGCCAGGCGATTAGGCGAGTGGTGCCTCCACGGACCACTCGCTCGACAGAATCGAGTATGCGAGAAGACTGGCGAATGTTTCCTTCACGGACCACTCACACAGAAGGTCTTGGGGGGGGGGGGGGGGGAATTACCTAGATACCCCTTGTGGGATGCCAATAGCCCTTCAGAACAGCAAAGTTAGCCTGTTTGCAGACCGATTTGGGGTGCGATTAGTAAAACCAAAAGGCGGATTCATGCTATTTGCAGACCCGCCTAGAGAATCTATAAATAGACCCTTAAGGGCACCTTGGAGGAGACAGATCTTTTTGAGCTCTCTCCTCCAGGCTAGTTTCGGAGTTGGCTGCTAGTGCCCTCCAAGGTGTCCGGCTGAGCGTTGGTTTGGGAGGGGAAGCTCTCTAAGATCTTCCGGGTGTGTGGTGGGACCTCCTCTCTACAGCCTTGAGTCTGTTCTAGATTTTCCATCCACAGTCAAGATAGTTTAGTAAAGGAGAAGTAAGCACGGGCTACACCCCCATGTGGGTCCAAACTTTGAGACCGGTTGACGGTTTCAACATTTTGGTGCGGTGAGCGTGGACCGTAGCCAGTGCAAGAAAATCTCAAGTTGAGCTTGATGGCAGGAGATGGAGGAGACGGTTCTGACCCAGGTCACTCGTAGCCGCCGACAACAATGGAGTGGCTAGAGATGTTCGAGAATTTCAAGCGGGAGGTCATGCAGACCATGCAGATGGCTCTCGCCGGGAGAGGCGAGTGCAAAACGCCTGTGGTTCTGGTGGTTCCGCCCCAGCAGATTGGCGAGAACGCTCCGGGCCAGCGGCTTGGGAAGGAGGTTGTAAGACCCCATTTTTTTTTTTGCAAAAACCACCGGGTCTTAGGCCCAGAACCGCCGTTTTGCGGTGACACCTTCACTCGGAAAGGTCGCCACCACAAAATGCCGATTCTGCCGGCGAACTCGATCACAAGAAAAGTTCATAAAAGAGAAGACAAGTCCACAGAATCACATGAATTAAAACCATAAAGGTAAATGTCCACAAATAATAACTGAATAAAAGATACAGGGGTTACAATAATAAAGGGGCTCTTGCCCTGTACATCATTTCCTCACTACAAGATCACTCGCGTAAGCTGACTCCTAGGTAAAACTAAAGCTAATCGTCACCGACACTGAAACCGGAGTACCCAGACTAGTCTGACCCATCCCTGCAGACTCCGTGCTCCACTGGTGCTGCAACACTGGATGCTTCTTCTCTTTTGGCCTGCGGTTGCTGCCTCGCAGTCCACGTCTACGTCTTCGCCATCGGCCTCCTGATCGCTGTGCTGGAGGGGTTCCACCCATCATGGGGCATCTGACTCGAGTATGTCCCAGCTGGTGACAATGGTAGCATGGCCGCGGGGTCCACCATGTCGGATCCTGCTGCACCCATTTCCCTGATGTTGCCGCGTCTCCTTGAAACCCTAAAATGATATGGTCCACCGACCGTCAGTCAAACATGACTCAGCCAATTCCCCACCCCTCCCCCAATGGCTCATAGGCACCGTATGGGGAGGAGGAAGCGGAGGACATCCAAGGGGTAAAAACAAAAGCAGGTGGCGGCGGGTCTACAACTAAACAGGTGTATATATATATAAAGCAGTAAGTAAGCATGGTAAAGTGCATGTAAAGAATAGTAAAGCTGTATGTAAATAGACAGGTAAAGTAATATAAAAGTAACCATTGATTTATAGGAATGCCCATACAAACATACAGACCAAGGGGTCGTTTAGCAGGGCCTATCGTATAAAAAGTCCCATACCAATTTATACGATAGGTGTTAGGGGTTGAATGCAATGTTTATGCTATGACATGCAAAGTATGTTGTTATGCTATGTTCATACACGTGCAACTCACACACTACGACTCTATGCGCATAGACCTTTAGTTCCCCCTTTTTGGAGCTTGCAAGACTCCTAGGATACTCCCGTAGTGGCAAACGGAAGCGGTGGGTTGGGCCTCGCCCACCTCTAGGTTGGTATTCACACTACCCAACCTAGACCTATCGTCGCCTCCAAAAAACCCGCGGAGCGTCTGCGTACTCTTGCTGACTGGACCGCCAGACTATCAAGGCTAAGTGTAAGACCACACTTGCCGAGTCAACGTATTGACGTCGGTGTGAACGACCGTCCAATACCGAAGACCCACCACCTTCATTGCACATGCAACATGTTCCACTTCCTACTTCCGAGCCATAAGCTCCCCGGGCTAACATGCCCGCCATCAAACACTACTGAGCCACAAGCTCACCAGACTAACTAGTCTGCTGCTACAACCACCAAGCCCACCGCTCGACCAACCAAACCAACTAAACTCCCGAAACCACAGGGTGTGGATGAGTGTGTTATTAGTTAATCTTGTACAATGTCTTACTCCTATGAGTTAGGGTTAGTCTTGGACTTCCGGAGGGTTACCCTGTGAGGGGCTCGCTACGGTACTAGGAACCACTATAGGATGACACCCCAAAGTTCCCATTCCCAAGACACTTAATGTTATTAGTTACTACCCATAAGGAAACCCCTTTAATACTTTACCTGATCTAAACCTAAGTGCTTTAAGATCTAAGGCAAAAGACGATCTTTCGTCAATCCCAGGACGACCTACCCCAAGGGTGGCACCCCACCACCCTAGGACTCTTCAAACCCTAATTAACTCTAGGGATCCTTACATAGTCATATAATCACCATTAAACCCCCGCATCTCCAATCAATATACCCCAAGGTTGCTAAATTGCTAAACGCAGACCACCCTTAACGTTTTGATGCTCATGAAGGGATGTACACTAATTAGTCAACTCCATGACCCAACAATTTTACTGGGGGTCCATGCTACCTGTTTAAGATCAAACCCAGAGTTTCATAATTTTCCCATTATTATTAATATTTAAGACATTTTTCCAAAACACAATTTCCTAGAGTTTGAACTACAAGTATACTTTTCTGACTTCCAATGACTACCACAATTTTTACATAAATCAAGGGTACCAAGTAGTCAGTAGATATGAAATTGTAGGAAATGCCAGCAAGATTTACTATTTTTCAAAATTCCAAAACCCATTTATTTCCAATCATTTCCAAAGGGGGTACCCTCATATGAACTCCAAACCTTATGAAAATTTATACAGAGGTGAATCATACTAAAATTATCAGCCCTACAAAATTTGAGCATATTCCATATAGGTTACATTTGTAATTTCCAAAAAGGATATATTTGCAATTAATTCCAAATTGAACTAGAGGTACCAAAAATATGAATCCATAAATTATGAGAAAAATACTGTGGGTTCATAATGGTATTAAAAGTCATCCAGGAAGGTTTCATGCAATTACAGAGAACTAACACCCCTAAATTATTCATCCCAAAAATTGTCAACAATATGAATAATTACAATTTGGACCTCCAAAAGTCTTCCAATGGCTCTAACAAAATCTCCAGGGATTAAAAACATCAAAAATAAGTTGGTGACAGAAGATGGTTAATCATTAAGTATTATTTCTTCCTACATCCCAAAACCCTAAATATTTACAAATCTACCCAAGGATTTATTACCTAGGTTTGGAAACTCCAAACCCCACCAATTTCTCACAGTAGCATTCTATGGTCACCAAGAACATCTCCCCAAAATTTCAAGTCAAACCATTAAGGTGTGACCCCTCTTCCTTCATTGGCCTCTAATTGCACCCCTTTAGGGTTTAACCTAGGGTTAGGGTCAAAACCTCTCCAAATCCACCCAAACTTCTTGTGAGGGTGTCACAACATTTATAGGACTCAGGGGAGTCCAATACACCCCTCTCCAAGGACAAACTCCCCTATGTCCTTCACAACCCCAAATTCCACTCCATAGGAATCAACCCTATGGCCTTGAGCAAATCAACTCTAATGCTCACAAAACTTCCTCATGGGGTCTCAAATTGATCCCACTGACCTTCCCAAGAAGACTCAAGCCTCTATGGACCTATTTGGCCATTGGTTCTCCACTTGGCTAAATGCACCCCAAGGTGCTCCAAACCCATGACCTAGGGCAATCCAACTCCCCATGGTCCCATAACTCTCTTGGAGGTGATTTGGGTGATATTAGGGCAGTGGCCAAAACCCCACTCCAATAGGAGGTGGTTTGACCATGAAAAATCCCAAATAGCCCTTATTCACAAATTTCCCCTAAATGGACAAATCTTTGGCCTAATGATTACCTAATCAAAAGAACTCCAAATGGGTTGAGATTTTAACCAGGCGTTTATCATGACCCTAATAACACCACCAAAATTTGGTGGTGATTGGAGGTCATTTGGCTCTCCAAATAATTTATGTAAGGATTATTTAATTTCTACAAAAACTTTAGGAAAATGTTCTCCAAAAATTCTCATTTTTGGATGTTTTATAGAACTAGGCATGACTCACTACTAGTCCAAATTTCAAGTCATTTGGACTAGTGGTTTGGTGGGGGCACCCATTCAAAGTTCAGTCAAATTTTGCACTAGAATGGGTGCTGAGGTCAAACCAGGACTCCTAATTGGGTGAGGTCAATTTTGTAGGATCTTAGGGGTCAAGGCCTACAACTTTCATATTGGGCACTTTTTCTGTAGAGCCCTCTATCTATTTTCTATAATTAAAATTAGAAAACTGCATATAAACTACTATTAATAAATATATATAATATCAGATTTTTGTTTTATTATGCAGGATCGAACAGCTGAGGGATCGTCTTCCCCGATGAGCCAAGGGCTCACAAAGCCCGCGCCTGGAGCACATTGCGGGCCGATTTCCGGCGGGACGGCGCCACCTCCGGCGATTCGCCCAAGCCGAAAGCACCACCTGACCCAGAGCTTCACGTCGGCGGTGATATCGTGGCCGGAGGAGGCCGGGATTGGCCCCCCGTATGTTCGATTTCCAGCCGAGAATAAGAAAAATCCGACTGGAGTAGTCTCCAATCTCAGTTAAACTTTGAAATAGGAATAGAGGGGATCTACCCACTGAGGGAAGGATGAAGAAATGGACCTGCATTGGGGGGGATTTGGGTGCTCTGACCATCGGCCACCATTGCTCCTCCTTGGAGATTTCGGCACCATGGAAACTCCCTCCTCTGAGCACTGAAAGGGTCGGGAAAAAGGGGGTCTCAACTCCTTGAGAGCTTTTGAAGCTAATGGGAGGGTCGGTTTTGGGTGTGGGGGCTTTAATCACCATGGCCATTAATGGCCTCTTCCTCTTCCACCCCCTTTCACCTTCCCTAGGCTAATAACTCCCTGGAAAACTCCAGAATCACTCCCCAAAGGTCAGGGGATAAGAATCTAGGGCTGAATTGAGGAGATGAAGGGGTGATCTCCATTAATGGCCATGAACACCACCTTCTCTCTCCTCTAAAATTGGGTTTTTCTCTCTCCTACTCATCATGGCCGAATTTTCTCTCTCTCCTGGGTTAATTATCAGTCTACTAGGCTGGTCAAAAGGTTAATTTGGGCTTAGCCCAAAGGGATTGGGTTAGATTTAAGAGATTTGACCTAATTTGGGCAAGTTTAACTTTTGGTCAAATATGACCAATTGGGTGACCCTAGGATGGGGCTTTTGGGTCCATTGGATTCCAAATTAAGTTTAGAAACTATTGGTGGGGTCAATTTGGTCACATGAGTCTTAGTTGACCCAATCTAAGCTGATTTGACCAAAAGAGGCTAAATTGACTTTAGTCAAATTGAGCCCTAGGGTTGACCCAGTCAAGGGGCTTTTTGGTCCACTGGGTCCCCTATGATATGATAACCCTAAGGGTAAGGTCAATTTAATATGGTGATGTCCAATTAGGGTATTTAGAGAAGAATTGCCATTTTGACCTAACAAGGGCATTTTGGTCAATTTGCACCATTGGGGGTCCCATGATGGGGATTTTAGGTCTACTAGGTCTCTTATGATATTCTAGACCTAGATGAGTGATCAATTTGTCATGGTGGAGGTTAATTTGCTCCAAATAGGCTACTTTGACCAATTTAGGGTTAGGGTTGACTTTGGTCAATTTGGCCCCTTTGGTTGACCCCAATGGGTCCTTGGTGCCCTAAGGGGACCCCTAAAGGGTTAGGGATACTAAGGTGGGGTCAAATGGTCAGGATAAGGCCCTAAAGTCCAACCCTAAGCTTGGTCACGGGAAATTGCTATTTGCAGTCCAAGGCACTTTCAACCCTAATCTTGCCTAAGTTAAAGGGATTTCTACACTACCAAGGCCTTGTCATGACTTTGGCAAAACAGAGTCACCTGGGGGGTCTAGCTGTCTGGGGGATGTTACAGAGGTAGTGGCGGAAGCAAGCGCGCGAGATCTCCCCGGGCGGCAGTTGTTCAGCTGCCCGGCGAGTGCAGAGGTGTGCGAGCTGACTCCGCGCGAGAGGACCACTCGCCTAGCAGGGGAAGGGAGCCCCTTTTGTGAGTTGATCCTCTCGGCCCCGGTACCAGAGGGGTTCAGAGGGTCGGAGATGTCTTACTACACATGCAAGGATGACCCGGTCCTGCACCTGCAGTGGTTTGAGGACATGGTCTCAATCCTTCCAATGTCGGATGCCTTTCAGTGCCGACTCTTCGTGACCACTCTAAAGGAGAAGGCACTGGACTGGTTCCACCAGCTCCCCGTGGGTTCCATATATGCGTTTGAGGATTTGCGTTGGAGCTTCCAACTGCGCTTCTCGACGTCCAAGAAGAGGAGGAAGGACGCAGAGGCGCTCTTCAAAGTTAAGCAGGGGTCTGGGGAGTCACTGGCCCATTATGTGGACAGGTTCCCGGAGGAGGTCCTCCTCGTGCAGGAGGTGCCAGGGTTCACCCTCCAGCTGGCATTCATAGTGGGGCTATGAGAGGGGGTTCTTTAAAATGGATCTGAAGCGAAGGTCCCCTCTATCCTTTGAGGAGTTGATGGAGCGGGCGGCGGAGGAAATAGAAGGGGAGGCCGCCAACCCAGAATTTTTTAAGAGGCTGGCAAGGCCGAGAGAGACTGAGGCGAAGCAACAAGAAGGGAGGAGAAGAGAGGAGCTCAGAAGTCAGGGGTTCCAAAGGCAGCAGCGGGATTGGGGGCATCAGTAGCCCAATAACTGGCTGACTTGGAGGCCTCAGCAGGGACCGGCGAGAGGTCAGGAAGGAGGTTACCGGGGGAGGGAGAAGGGGGGTCAATCATCCGGGATGGAGGCAAGGTCCCCGAACCCCTCCCCCCCTTAAGAGCAAACCATGGTGGTAGGCCGAGGAAGGAGGGGAAGAGGAAATGGAAGAGGAGCCATTCTGCGACTACCATCAGGAGGAGTGCCACGCAACGACCACCTGCCCATAATTCTTGGAGATGAGGGGAAGAGGTCAGCCGCGGCAACGACCAATAAGGATCGAAGAGGTGTTCCCCGAGGGGGAGGAGGACAGGTGCGAAGATAGGGCGGACGTGGGGGCCAGGGGGGATCAGAGTGATCCACAGTGGGGTTGGGATTGAGGAAACTTGTAAGAGGAGCTTCCAGGCGATGTTCAGGAGGAGCGTCACGTCAACCTCCCAGACCCCACCCCCTCTGAGAAGCTCACCTTCTCGTCAGAGGATATGCCAGATTATGAAGACCCGTTCTGTGACGCCTTGGTGATCCAGATGACGATTGAGAACTTCACGGTCTCCCGAATCTTGGTGGACAATGGGAGCTCCGTGAATGTTATCTTCAAGAAATGCTTTAACGCGATAGAGGTGGAGAAGAAAAGGGTGCAGGCTTCCGATGGGCCGTTATTTAGTTTTCCAGGAGAGAGGAAGGAGGTTGAGGGAGGAGTTGGCCTCCAGGTGACGTTGGGAGGGGTCCCGAGGAACTGCAGGTTCGTCATTGTTGACGCCCCAAGCAGTTACAATGCTATTTTTGGACGCCCTCTCATCACTGCTTTCCAGTGCATGCCATCGTCCTTCCACCAGTGCCTAAAGTTCCACAGCGGAGGAGTACAAGTCCGGATCTGGGGGGATGCGAAGGTGGCAAGGCATTGTTACGTGAATGCCATCAACACCATCTCCTGGATGGCGGAGGCTGAGAGGGTAGATAGGGAGATGCGTGGGTCGGAGGGGCCGGAAGAAGAAAAGGAAGCAGGGGAAGAAGCTGAGGAAGAGGTCGGAATCCTAGAAGGTGAGGTGGAGAAGAGGCATGGGGAGAGTGCCGAGTTGATGGAAGTGGAAGCTGTGGATAAGGAGGCGCGAGCCAAAGAAGGAAGGGAAGAGGAACAATGGGAGGAGCACTCCCGGCTTGAGGTGGCAGAGGAAGTAGTGGAGCTGGAAGTCATCACCCGGGAGGGGAAGGTAGAGAAGGTGTAGGTCAGTGGGGGTCTCGGCCCTGAGGATAGGAGAAAGATGCTCGAATGCATCCAAAGGAGCGTGGATGTTTTCGCATGGAGCACAGCAGACATGCCAGGCATCGACGCGGACGTGGCATGCCACCGACTCAACCTCGAGCCAGGAACTCGCCCCATCCGTCAAAAGAGAAGGGCCATCGCAGACAAGTTGGAGGAACCCATCCGAGAAGAAGTGGAGAAGCTCCTCAAGGCTGGCTTTGTATCGGAGATCCAGTACCCAGGCTGGGTCTCCAATGTCGTTATGGTAAAAAGGGCAATGGCAGCTGGCGTATGTGTATTGATTTTTCTCTGTTAAACAAAGCATGCCCTAAGGATTGTTATCCCTTGCCTCGAATCGACGCGCTGGTTGACTCAGCCGTCGGTTTTTCTGTGATGTCTTTCTTAGATGCTTTTTTAGGATATCATCAGATTAGGATGCATCCTCCAGACGTCAAAGATGTCTCCTTCATCACAAGAGAGGGGTGCTATAACTATAAGATGATGTCGTTCGGGCTAAAGAACGCAGGGGAAACATACCAAAGAATGATGGACTGGGTCTTCCGGGAGCAGAGAGGGAGAAACTTGGAGGTATACATAGATGACCTTATTGTACAACCCTCATTCTCCGAGGGTGGGCCCGTCTAAAGGCCACGTAGGCAGAAGTCAAGGTCAATACAGAAGGCTTCCAGAGTTCGTCGAACGCAGGCCTCCCGAGTTCGTCGAACGCAGGCCTCCCGAGTTCGTCGAACGCAGGCCTCCCGAGTTCGTCGAACGCAGGCTTCCAGAGTTCGTCGAACGCAGGCC
This sequence comes from Dactylorhiza incarnata, assembly GCA_033032865.1. Classification (NCBI taxonomy): domain Eukaryota; kingdom Viridiplantae; phylum Streptophyta; class Magnoliopsida; order Asparagales; family Orchidaceae; genus Dactylorhiza; species Dactylorhiza incarnata. The sequence continues at coordinate 8,441,122 of JAWHQI010000003.1, forward strand.
TCCCGAGTTCATCGAACGTAGGCTTCCTGAGTTCGTCGAACGCAGGTCTCCCGAGTTCGTCGAACGCAGGCTTCCAGAGTTCGTCGAACGAAGCAAGATCGAGAGACTTGGCTGTGCGAGTAGGCACTTGCTCGCCCCATGCCGAGGAGGAAAGGCCCGCCCGGAGTTCACTACCCGGCCGAGCGAGAAGGCCGAAGGTTTGGACATACTCGCCTATAAGCGACTTACACCAACCAACTCGCTAGTTTAGGTCGAGGTCCTTACCTACTCGCCAACCTATTGCCTTGTCTAAAAACCAACTTTAAGGGGTCAGGGATAGTCGTTTGCCCCCCCCCCCCCCTTGGATTTGTCTATAAATAGACCCCCAGGGGTACCAGGAATGACACTTGCCAAAAATCAGAGCTGCACCCCCCTTACAGGCGAGAATCTTCCCTAACAAGTGCCTTCCTAGTACCAAGCTCGACCATTCATGGTTTTGGAGGAGAAGACTCCTTTGAGCTTATGGGTACGCGGTGGGACCTCCCTGCCGCAGCACCTGGGGTTGTGTTCTTTATCTTTTAGTTTCGCTCGTCGTGGCTAACCAAATCTTCTCGTTGAACCGCTGGGCAAATAGCCTCCGGCTGCATTGATCCGAATTTTGGAGCCGGGATTTTCCAGGCTTCAACACTTTGGTCGCAACTTGTCGAATACGCGGTGGATGATTCTTTCCGACCAACTACGTTACCCTCATTCTCCGAGGGTGGGCCCGTCTAAAGGCCACGTATGCAGAAGTCAAGGTCAAAACAGAAGGCTTCCAGAGTTCGTCGAACGCAGGCCTCCCGAGTTCGTCGAACGCAGGCTTCCAGAGTTCGTCGAATGCAGGCCTCCCGAGTTCGTCGAACGCAGGCTTCCTGAGTTCGTCGAACGCAGGCCTCCCGAGTTTGTCGAACGCATGATTCTAGAGTTCGTCGAACGCAGGCTTCCAGAGTTCGTCGAACGAAGTAAGATCGAGAGACTTGGCTGTGCAAGTAGGCATTTGCTCGCCCCATACCGAGGAGGAAAGGCCCGCCCGGAGTTCACTACCCAGCCGAGCGAGAAGGCCGAAGGTTTGGACATACTCGCCTATAAGCGACTTACACCAACCAACTCGCCAGTTTAGGTCGAGGTCCTTACCTACTCACCAACCTATTGCCTTGTCTAAAAACCAACTTTAAGGGGTCAGGGATAGTCGCCTGCCCCCCCCCCCCCCCCCTTTTTGGATTTGTCTATAAATAGACTCCCAGGGGTACCAGGAATGTCACTTGTCAAAAATCAAAGCTGCACCCTCCTTATTGGCGAGAATCCTTCCTAGCCAGTGCCTTCCTAGTACCAAGCTCGGCCATTCGTGGTTTTGGAGGAGAAGACTCTTTTGAGCTTCCTGGGTACGTGGTGGGACCTCCCTGCCGTAGCACCTGGGGTTGTGTTCTTTATCTCTCTGTTTCGCTCATCGTGGCTAACCAAATCTTCTCGTTGAACCGCTGGGCAAGTAGCCTCCAGCTGCATTTATCCGAATTTTGGAGCCGGGATTTTCCAGGCTTCAATACTCATGGTAAAGAGTAAGAGCGTGAGCTCTCACCTCCAGGACCTCGAGGAGACCTTTTCCACCCTGCGGATGTTCAAGATGAGGTTGAACCCTTCAAAATGCATCTTCGGGGCCGGCAAGGGGAAATTTCTAGGTCACTTCCTTACTGTTGGAGTTAGGGAACACTTCTGGTCAGGGTTCGTCGAACGGCGTTCGACGAACAGAGAAGAGTTCGTCGAACTCCGCCTGCGCTTGAAGAATGAAGAAGGGTTCGTCGAACGGTGTTCGACGAACGGAGAAGGGTTCGTCGAATGGTGTTCGACGAATGGGTCCTTGCCTCAGCGGTTCGTGGAACGGGAGAGGCCTGCGCTCGACGCCTACGGTCGACGCTCGATGCCTGCGCTCGACGCCTGTGCTCGACGCTCGACGCCTACGCTCGATGCTTGCGCTCGACGCCCGCGTTCGATGCTCGACGCCTGCACTCGACGCCTGCGTTCATCGCTCGACGACTGCATTCGACGCTCGACGCCTGATGTACATGCTGTCTCAGCTGGTTCCATCTCAGCGGATGTTATTGGACCGTCTCAGCGGTTGGTTGGTCTGAGCCCAGTCTGGCGCCCTATTTAAAGGGTGCGTAACCCTGGTTTAGGGTTAGAAGAGAGATTAAGTCCAAGAGAGTGCAATAGTTTTTTGCGCGGTGTTCCTTGGCGGCGGTTCCTCTGTTCTTATCTGAGAGGGTTATGTGAGGTTGGATCGGATCTGATCCTTGTAACCTTGTAAGCTGTTATCCGTCTTGGTGATTAAAGAGCAAGTGAAGACGAAGGGGGAGAGGGGACGTAGCCCGGCTTGGGTGAACCTCTGTATATCTGTGTCTTCTGTGATTTTCTGTGTTTTGTTGTTTCGTTTTTCTGTCGAATTTCCTCGTCTCGGCACACCCTGTTTCTTTACATTTGGTATCAAAGCCAGGTTCTTATTCCTGGAGATGGGTTCTGGCAGCGTGCGGATCGAGATCGAAAAGTTTGACGGAAGTCGATTCGATCTATGGAAGATGAAGATGGAAGATATATTGATTGATCGAGATCTATGGTCTGCGATCAAAGATGATCCTCCCGTTCCTAAGGTAGCAGAGAAGGATGCGAGTGCATCGAAGGGAAAATCTGCAGATGCGACTGCAGATGGTGCAGCGGAGGCGGCGGCCTGGACGAAAACCGATCGGAAGGCTAAGGGTCTGATCCGGTTATTCCTTGTAGATTCAATCTTGACTAACGTCATGGAGGAGACTTCGGCACGAAGTCTGTGGCGTAAGTTGGAATCCCTCTACCAGAGCAAGTCCCTGGTAAACAAGTTGCTCTTGAGGAAGAAGTGGTATAAACTTCGGATGCGTGAGGGTGATTCATTTTCAGAGCACTTGACTTAATTCAACACCATTGTGAGTCAGTTAATCTCTATCGGTGAGAAGATCTCGGGTGAGGATAGAGCTATCACCTTGTTGTGCTCACTGCCAGATTCATGGGACAATCTAATTGTCGTGATTGGAGGGAGTGGAGATAAGGAACTGTCATACGATACTGTATGTGCAGCTCTTTTATCTGAGGAGAACAGGAGAGGAGGGTCTGAGGCGACAAGCAAAGGTGCTTTGAGTGTGTCTAGATCCCGTCCTTAGCGAAGGGAGAGCAAGCAGGGTGGATATCGAGATAAGTCTCGAGGTAGATCCAAGACCCAGGAGAGGGAGAAGAGTAAGAAGCTCGTTCGGTGCTGGAAGTGCAATGAGACTGGTCATGTGAAGTCTCAATGTACAAACAAGGCTGTTCAGAACAAGGAGACACCGACAACTTCTAGTACTAAGAAGGAGGGCGATGGCGGTGACATGTACATCGCTGCTGCGTGCGTTACACATCGAGATTCTGATTTGTGGTATGTAGACACAGGAGCATCATACCATATGACCCCTCATAGGCACTGGTTCTGTGAGTATGAGAGGTTTGACGGTGGAGATGTCATGCTGGGTGATGATTCTGTTGTGCAGATCATTGGGCGTGGCAAGGTGATGCTGAAGTTGTCAAATGGAACCATAAGGTCTCTCCCAAATGTGATGAACATTCCTGGGATGAGCAGGAATCTAATCTCGGTGGGTTCCATGGCGGATGCAGGAGTGCACTTCAGCTATGACAAGCAGACTTGCAAGATGTCAAGGGGCAATGGTGATTGCCAGTGGAGTAAGACATGGAACACTGTATACTCTGCTTGCTGATACAGTGGTTCCAAGTGGGGCTCTTATCTCTGAGATCCAGGAGGTTGACCAGGAAGAGGTGTCCAAGCTGTGGCATCATCGGCTTGGGCATATCAGTGAGAAGGGGATGTCGGCCATGACATCCGGTCAGATGGTGGAAGGCGTGCCGGAGTGCTCCACTAGCCTTGGGTTCTGTGAACATTGCCTGCTTGGCAAACAGACCAGGGTAAGCTTCCGTGGGACGGACACGAGGGCAACTGAGGTGCTGAAGCTAATACACAGTGATGCGTTTGGGCCAACTCCAGCTCCATCTCTAGGCGGCACAAGGTATTATGTGTCCTTTACTGATGACCTCTCACGGTATTCCTAGATCTATTTTCTCAGGTCCAAGTCAGAAGTTCTGGACAGGTTCAAGGAGTTTAAGAACCTGGTGGAGAACCAGTTGGAGAGAAAGGTGAAGGTCCTCCGTTCTGATAATGGAGGGGAGTACTGCTCTGATGCCTTTGAGCAGTACTGTACTGAGCATGGGATTGCATGGCAGAAGACCACACCGTATACTCCAGAGCAGAATGGAGTGTCGGAGAGGCTGAACAGGACCTTGATGGAGAAGGCCAGGTGCATGCTCAGTTGGGCAGGTTTGGGGAAGGAGTTCTGGGCTGAAGCAGTGGCGACTGCAAATTACCTGAAGAATAGGTCCCCTACATCTGCTGCGGAGGGATGTACTCCCTTTGAAGTCATCTTCAAGAGAAAGCCAAACTTGGCCTATGCTAGTGTGTTTGGGTGTGATGCATATGTTCACATTCCAAAGGAGAAGAGGGGGAAGCTTGATGTCAAGTCTGAGAAGTGCATCTTTGTGGCTTACAAAGATGGCATTAAAGGCTACAAGCTCTGGAACCATGTGACCAGGATTGTTACATTCAGCAAGGATGCGGTGTTTCATGAAACCAGTCCTCAGGCAGTTACACAAGCTGAGAAGGCCAAAGAAGCAAAGAAAGGGACAGCGGTGGTGGAAGAAAGCTTTGAGAAAGAAGCTACTACTGTTGGGGCTGAATCTGATTCTGAATCAGATGACTTGGAGGTGGTGAGAAGTGATAATGAGTCAGAAGATGAGGCTGGAGAAATTCCACTTCTGAGGAGATCGACAAGGGAATGAAAGGCACCAGTGAGATATCCCCAATGTGCAGTGGCTGCACAATTTTGCCTAAGTATGCTTGGTGAAGATCCAATCTCTGCCAGAGATGCTAGATCAAGGGCTGATTCAAATCAGTGGGAGATAGCCATGGTGGATGAAATGGAGTCTCTGAGGAAAAATCAGACTTGGAGTCTGTGTAAGCTTCCAAATGGGATGAAGGCCATTGGAAGTAAATGGGTCTTCAAGCAGAAGGTGAAGGGGGATGTCACTGTGGAGAAATACTAGGCAAGGTTGGTTGCAAAGGGATTCTCCCAGGTAGAAGGTGTTGACTATGATGAGATCTTCTCACCTGTAGCCAATATGACGTCAATTAGATTGGTTCTCTCTATTGCGGCAGCGCATGATCTAGAGATTGAGCAGATGGATGTGAAGACAACTTTTCTTCATGGTGATCTGGAGGAGGAGATATACATGAAGCAGTTGGAAGGATTCGAAGCCAAGGGCAAGGAGGATCAGGTCTGCAGATTGAAGAAGTCCTTGTATGGAATAAAGCAATCTCCGAGGATGTGGTACCAGAAATTCGACACCTACATGCTGGAGTTAGGTTTTGAATGGTCGAATTCGTACCACTGTGTGTACATCCAGGGAAAGGGAGAGCAGTTCATCTTCCCGACACTCTATGTAGATGATATGCTACTGGTGGGCAATAGTGTCAGGATGATCCAACATGTGAAGAAGCTGCTCTCAGCCAAATTCGAGATGAAGGATTTGGGGCCAGCAAGTGTCATCTTGGGAATGCAGATTTCCATGGATCAAAGCAAGAAGAAGCTTTGGTTGGGGCAGCAGAGGTACTTCGAGGAGATGTTGAAGAAGTTTAACATGACGGACTGCAAGCCAGTGGGAGCACCAATGGCAGTTGGGTGCAAGTTATCTGCAGAATTGAGCCCAAAGATAGAAGATGAGGTTGAGGACATGGCGAAGGTCCCTTATGCTAGTGTTGTGGGAAGCGATGTACGCCATGGTCTGCACTCGCCCTGACATTGCTCAAGCAGTGGGAGTGTTGAGCCGGTATATGGCTACACCAGGAAAGGAACAATGGAACGCGGTGAAGCATGTGTTCAGGTATCTCCGAGGCACTTCAAATTACTCCCTATGTTTTGAAGGAGCTGGTGAAGGAGGAGTCCTGGACGTGGTTGGGCACATGGACTCAGATTGGGGAGGTGATCTGGATAGCAGGAGATCCACCAGTGGATACGTGTTTACACTGTTTGGAGGTGCTATCCTTTGGATGAGTCGGAGGCAATGCGTTGTGGCACTCTCGTCGACAGAGGCAGAGTACATGGCTCTTACTCATGCGAGCAAGGAGGCCATATGGCTGCGGCGGCTATGTTTGGAGCTCGGGTTTGAGCATGGGTCAGTGAAGCTGTGGTGTGACAGTCAAGGGGCTATCCAGCTAGCCAAGAATCCTGCCTTCCACGCACGTACCAAGCACATTGACATCCAGTACCATTTCATCCGGGAAAGGGTGGAGAAGAAGGTAGTTCAACTGGAGAAGGTGGACACGATGGAGAACAACTCAGATTTTCTTACCAAGGCGGTTCCTGTTGCTAAGTTTTAGTGGTGTGCAACGGCCGTAGGGTTGAAGAAGAAGGTTGGAGGAGTAGCACTCATCAGAGGAAGATGTTCACCAAGTGGGAGAATGTTGGAGTTGGGGAACATTTATGGTCAGGGTTCATCGAACGGCGTTCGACGAACGGAGAAGAGTTCGTCGAACTCCGCCTACGCTTGAAGAATGAAGAAGGGTTCATCGAATGGTGTTCGACGAACGGAGAAAGGTTCGTCGAACGGTGTTTGACGAACGGGTCCTTGCCTCAGCGGTTCGTGGAACGGGAGAGGCCTGCGCTCGACGCTCGACGCTTGCGCTCGATGCTTGCGCTCGACGCCCGTGTTCAATGCTCTACGCCCGCGCTCGATGCCTGCGTTCATCGCTCGACGCCTGCATTCGACGCTCGACGCCTGATGTACATGCTGTCTCAGCTGGTTCCGTCTCAGCGGATGTTATTGGACCGTCTCAACGGTTGTTTGGTCTGAGCCCAGTCTGGCGCCCTATTTAAAGGGTGCATAACCCTGGTTTAGGGTTAGAAGAGAGATTAAGTCCAAGAGAGTGCAATAGTTTTTTGCGCGGTGTTCCTTGGCGGCGGTTCCTCTGTTCTTATCTGAGAGGGTTGTGTGAGGTAGGATCGGATCTGATCCTTGTAACCTTGTAAGCTGTAATCCGTCTTGGTGATTAAAGAGCAAGTGAAGACGAAGGGGGAGAGGGGACGTAGCCCGGCTTGGGTGAACCTCTGTATATCTGTGTCTTCTGTGATTTTCTGTGTTTTGTTGTTTCGTTTTTCTGTCAAATTTTCTCGTCTCAGCACACCTTGTTTCTTTACACTTACCCCGGCAGGGGTAGAGCCTAACCCAGACAAGGTGAAAGCCATAATGGAGTTAGGATCGCCGCAAAATGCTAAGGAAGTCCAGCGCCTCACCGGAAAGCTAGCAGGGTTGAGTAGGTTTCTCTCTCGGGCAGGAGAGAAATGCTCCGGTTTTTTCAGGGTGTTGCGGGGAAATCAAAAGTTCGAGTGGATGAAGGAGTGTGAGGAGGCCTTCCAGGCCCTAAAGAATCAACTCACCAAGACTCCGCTGCTCCAGGGCCCAAAGGAGGGGGAGAGCCTAGCCTTGTATCTCGGAGTAGGGGATAAGGTCGTGAGCTCCGTCCTGGTCCGGGAAGAGGGTAAGAAGCAGCTGCACATCTACTACGTGAACAGGGTTTTGAAGAAGGCAGAGCTTCGATACCCAATTTTGGAGAAGCTGGCCTTCTCCCCGGTCATCTCGGCCAGGAAGCTCAACCCATATTTCCAAGCTCATTCGATCCAAGTGGTGTCCGACCACCCCCTTCGCAAAATCATTGAGGGGGTAGAGCATTCAGGAAGGCTCGCAAAGTGGTCGGTGGAGTTGAGCAAATTTGACATCACCTTTGTCCCGCGGCTGTCGATAAAGGCTCAAGTGGTGGCAAATTTCATGGCAAACTACGTAGTTGAGATGGAAGAAGAGCAGGCCATTCATCCCGTCCCCTGGAAGCTTCTGGTGGATGGTGTATCATTCCATTTCCTACTAGACCCCATAACTTCAATTAGGGTAGGACATGTGGTGTGAAATAGTTTGAGCTTGGTGGTGACCTTGGGATGCACTGAGTTGAGTGAACTCACATGTGATCCACTATAGGAGGCAGGTCCAATCAGGTCAAACTAGCTCAATGTGAACTCACACTTGCAAATTGACTCCACCAATAGAATAGAAGAAATTCATCGAACTGAGAAGGGAGTTCGTCGAACTGAAACACGCCGTTCGTCGAACCCAGGAAGGAGTTCGTCGAACGTAGACTGGTCGAGCGAGTTCGTCGAACTGAAACATGTTATTCGTCCAACCTAATAGGCGTTCGTCGAACGCAGACTGGTCGAGCGAGTTCGTCGAACTGAAACACGTTGTTCGTCGAACCCAGGAAGGCGTTCGTCGTACGTAGACTGGTCGAGCTGAGAACGTTGAATTAGCCGAACTGAAACACGCCGTTCGTCGAACCCAGGAAGGAGTTTGTCGAACGCAGACTGGTTGAGCTGAGAATGTTGAGTTAGTCGAACTGAAACACGCCGTTCGTCGAACCCAGGAAGGAGTTCGTCGAATGCAGACTAGTCGAGCTTAGAAGGGAGTTCGTCGAACTAAAACACGCCATTCGTCGAACCCAGGAAGGCATTCGTCGAACGCAGACTGGTCGAGCTGAGAAGGGAGTTCGTCGAACTGAAACACGCCATTCGTCGAACCCAGGAAAGAGTTCGTCGAACGCAGACTAGAGTTCGCAGAAGGAGTTCGTCGAACCTAATGACCAGCCTTGCCCCCTATTCCCAACATGCAATGACATGCAAAGGGGTAAAAGGGTCTTTTCCCCACTTTTCCGTTAAGGACAAGGAAGAAAATGGGGAGGGCTTGCCATTTGGCCCTCCTCTCCTCTGCCCAAAGCATTCCCTGAGCCCCCACATCAACTCCCAGCCGAATTCTTGCTGAAACAGTGCCATGTGGTGGCTGGGAGGAGCATCCAAGGAAGAGGCCGAAAACCACCCACTCCAAACTCTTATATCCAGATCTCCTCACTTCATTTGAAGTTTTCCATCAGTTTCAGAGAGGTCCAAGTAGACGAGCCAGTGTATTGGAGCAAAGGAAAGGGTGTCGTATAGAGAACTCCTATATCCAGATCTCCTCACTTCATTTGAAGTTTTCCATCAGCTTCAGAGAGGTCCAAGTAGACGAGCTAGTGTATTGGAGCAGAGGAAAGGGTGCCGAGATTTTCCAGGCTTCAACACTTTGGTCGCAACTCATCGCATACAGGTTGGATGATTCTTTCCGACCAACTACGTTGCTCGCAAAGAGCGGGGATTGTGTACAACCCTCATTCTCCGAGGGTGGGCCCGTCTAAAGGCCACGTAGGCAGAAGTCAAGGTCAATACAGAAGGCTTCCAGAGTTCGTCGAACGCAGGCCTCCCTTGTTCGTCGAACGCAGGCTTCCAGAGTTCGTCGAACGCAGGCCTCCCGAGTTCGTCGAACGCAGGCTTCCAGAGTTCGTCGAATGCAGGCCTCCCGAGTTCGTCGAACGCAGGCTTCCTGAGTTCGCCGAACGTAGGCCTTCCGAGTTCGTCGAACGCAGGCTTCTAGAGTTCGTCAAACGCAGGCTTCCAGAGTTCGTCGAACGAAGCAAGATCGAGAGACTTGGCTGTGCGAGTAGGCACTTGCTCGCCCCATGCCGAGGAGGAAAGGCCCGCCCGGAGTTCACTAACCGGCCAAGCGAGAAGGCTGAAGGTTTGGACATACTCGCCTATAAGCGACTTACACCAACCAACTCGCCAGTTTAGGTCGAGGTCCTTACCTACTCGCTAACCTATTGCCTTGTCTAAAAACCAACTTTAAGGGGGTCAGAGATAGTCGCCTGCCCCCCCCCCCCCCCCCCCCGCCTTTTGGATTTGTCTATTAATAGACCCCCAGGGGTACCAGGAATGGCACTTGTCAAAAATCAAAGCTGCACCCTCCTTATTGGCGAGAATCCTTCCTAGTCAGTGCCTTCCTAGTACCAAGCTCGGCCATTCGTGGTTTTGGAGGAGAAGACTCTTTTGAGCTTCTGGGTACGTGGTGGGACCTCCCTGCCGCAGCACCTGAGGTTGTGTTCTTTATCTCTCCGTTTCGCTCGTCGTGGCTAACCAAATCTTCTCGTTGAACCGCTGGGCAAGTAGCCTCCGGCTGCATTGATCTGAATTTTGGAGCCGGGATTTTCCAGGCTTCAACACTCATGGTAAAGAGTAAGAGCGTGAGCTTTCACCTCCAGGACCTCGAGGAGACCTTTGCCACCCTGCGGAAGTTCAAGATGAGGTTGAACCCTTCAAAATGCATCTTCGGGGCCGGCAAGGGGAAATTTCTAGGTCACCTCCTTACCCCGGCAGGGGTAGAGCCTAACCCAGACAAGGTGAAAGCCATAATGGAGTTAGGATCGCCGCGAAATGCTAAGGAAGTCCAGAGCCTCACCGGAAAGCTAGCAGGGTTGAGTAGGTTTCTCTCTCGGGCAGGAGAGAAATGCTCCCGTTTTCTCAGGGTGTTGCGGGGAAATCAAAAGTTCGAGTGGACGAAGGAGTGTGAGGAGGCCTTCCAGGCCCTAAAGAATCAACTCACCAAGACTCCGCTGCTCCAGGGCCCATAGGAGGGGGAGAGCTTAGCCTTGTATCTCGGAGTAGGGGATAAGGTCGTGAGCTCTGTCCTGGTCCGGGAAGAGGGTAAGAAGCAGCTGCACATCTACTACGTGAACATGGTTTTGAAGAAGGCAGAGCTTCGATACCCAATTTTGGAGAAGCTGGCCTTCGCCCTGGTCATCTTGGCCAGGAAGCTCAAGCCGTATTTCCAAGCTCATTCGATCCAAGTGGTGCCCGACCACCCCCTTCACAAAATCATTGAGGGGGTAGAGCATTCAGGAAGGCTCGCGAAGTGGTCAGTGGAGATGAGCGAATTTGACATCACCTTCATCCCGCGGCTGTCGATAAAGGCTCAAGTGGTGGCAGATTTCATGGCAGACTACGTAGTTGAGATGGAAGAAGAGCAGGCCCTTCGTCCCGTCCCCTGGAAGCTTCTGGTGGATGGTGTAACATCTCATTTCCTACTAGACCCCCTAACTTCACTTAGGGTAGGACATGTGGTGTGAAGGAGTTTGAGCTTGGTGGTGACCTTGGGATGCACTGAGTTGAGTGAACTTACATGTGATCCACTATAGGAGGCATGTCCACTCAGGTCAAACTAGCTCAATGTGAACTCACACTTGCAAATTGACTCCACCAATAGAATAGAAGAAATTCGTCGAACTGAGAAGGGAGTTCATCGAACTGAAACACGCCGTTCGTCGAACCCAGGAAGGAGTTCGTCGAACGCAGACTGGAGTTCGCAGAAGGAGTTCGTCGAACCTAATGACCAGCCTTGCCCCCTATTCCCAACATGCAATGACTTGCAAAGGGGTAAAAGGGTCTTTTCCCCACTTTTCCATTAAGGACAAGGAAGAAAATGGGGAGGGCTTGCCATTTGGCCCTCCTCTCCTCTGCCCAAAGCATTCCCTGAGCCCCCACATCAACTCTCAGCCGAATTCTTGCTGAAACAGTGCCATGTGGTGGCTGGGAGGAGCATCCAAGGGAGAGGCCGAAAACCACCCAGTCCAAACTCCTATATCCAGATCTCCTCATTTCATTTGAGGTTTTCCATCAGCTTTAGATAGGTCCAAGTAGATGATCCAGTGTATTGGAGCAGAGGAAAGGGTGCCAGATCGAGGAATTGAGCAGGATCGCCGGAGCTCGCCGCCACCATGCCGCACAACCATAACACTCACCGTCAAACCTACTTCAGGTCCGGTTTATCCCCCTCTCCCTCTGTGCTAGTATCTAGGTCCATTTAGGAGAGAAATCAGGCTCAATTGAGCCCGATCCCATGTGAGCTTGAGGGAGAAATTCCGAGTTTTCTCTTCCGCTAGGGATCGCCGGAGAGGCTGTCTCCGGCGGCCGTGTCGCCGCTTGGCGTTAGCCACCACCTCAACGGAGGTGGTGGAGGCGATGGCCGACAGTGGTGGGCCGGAAGTGGCTGGGAAATACAGTTTGAAGATGGTCCAGGTCGGGCAGATCACATCCGTTGGCTAGAGGTAGAAGATGAAGGAGGGCCATCGGATTTGGGCTGATCTGCTATATGCAGACCACATTAATTCAATTAAATGATTTTGTCAATCTTTCATATGAATATGCATGCTGGAATTTGAGGCCCTTAGAGGTCTTTTTAGGAAAAGTTGCCTGAGATAACTATTGTAGGCCTTGATGTCTTCTTTCATTTGAAAGTTAAATCAGACCATTTAGATCACTGTAGGACCCACAACACTGACCTTAGTGAAGCTGGTCAAAAAAGAAATAAGCAATTAGTTTGTGTATATATTCTAAAATATAGATCTGATGGACTTGAAATTTTGGCCATGCATGCATGAGCCCTGCATCTAACTTGCACCCAAAAATCAGATTTTTAGGAAATCATTTTCCTAAGGTTTTATTCTAAATATGTAAATTCAAATAAATGACATATGAAAGTGCACAGTTATCCTCACTAGAATTCTCTAGAGGGGGGGGGGGGGGGGGGGGGGTGAATAGAGATTAAAAAATATTTTGTGCAATGTTAATATATATATGTGTATGATCACAGATTATAGCTTCCCACACACCAACAAGAATTAAACAAATAAAGAAAATGCAAGAAAAGAAATCACAGTACAACACAAGAAAATATAGTGGTTCCCCAAACTTTGGGTAGTCCACTCTTCTACCCCCTTGGTAGGAATTCACTATCTTGCACTGAGTCTTTTGATAAGGAGACTCTTAGAACCACCCTGAGTCTTTTGACAAGGAGACTCTTAGAACCAACTGAGTCTTTTGAAAAGGAGACTCTTAGAACCAGTACACTGAATTTTTTGAAGAGAGATTCTAAAAACTCTATTACAATGTTTAAGTAAAAATAGGAAAGAAGAAAGAAATAAGAACAAGAATGAATCTTCTTCCTAGCAAGAAGATTGGAAGCACAAGAAGTGAATTAAATCTTTCTTCTATAGAGAGAAGAAGATTTGTAGCTTTTCTCTCTTATGTGAGAGCTATCAGAATTTGCAGCAGGGTGACTTCAGAAGCAGAGGAAGAAGAATGCTTGAATATTGCTGCAGGACTATTTCTCAATTCTCTCTTTTTCACTTGGGAGCTTTTCCTCTTTTCAAATGTAAAAATGGTGAATCACTTTTTTTTTTTGCCGACCTCCTCTTTATTTATAGCTCTGTTTCAATCAAATAATACTAAAGGAGAGTAATCAATTAGCAGGCAGAGTATTTAGAAAGAAAGAGAAATTCCCATAATAGTTATATCCATAGAAGGAAAGTATTCATCCTAATTTCAAATAATGTCCATAATGAATTTTATCAAATTAGCCAAGAATCTAATAGAGGAAAAGAAAGATTCAGAACGGCTATAAGACATAAATTGATTCCATATAAATCAGATCTATAAGATAAGGAAAGAGATCTGGCGATTTTGAATTCTGTCATAAAGATCGACGTGCGTCGATTACTATTCGAAGCAAGCGTCGAATACATCCTGTCTGGACGTCGAGAGGAGAATAAGGAAGGTGCGTCGACAAAGGTGCGTCGACTACATTAGATGCGTCGACTAGAAATCAGAGTAACGTCAACAACACATACGTCGAAATCTTCCTAGAGTTACTTCGACTCAATCTGAAGGATACGTCGACTACATTTCGACGTTGCGTCGAATACTATTCGACGCATATTTACTTTAGCCTTATTTTTCATTCTTAGAATTCTTCTTTAACTCATTTCTAGGGGTTAAGAGAAATCATTTTCCCAACAATCTCCCCTTATTTGTCTTAACCCTATTTAGAGGGAAATTGCACTAGCATATAATTAACCCAGCACAGCATTTGTAAAGATAAGAAATATGTCACTCAATCAAAAGTGAAATTTAGAAGAAGAGATAAACAAATTTTTCAGAATCATATAAACAGATTTCATGTTCATACCAATTAGTATTCAACTATAGGGTAAAATATATCAGCATTGTTTTCAAATATTACTCAGGAGGGGTGGGAGGAGTCTTTCTCTTTATCTTGAATACTACTGTTTTAGGAGAGGAGGGTTTCTCTTTCTCATTTGTAGGAAGTTCATTTAGCTCCCCCTGAGCAGGTAGCTCCCCCTGAGCAGTTAACTCCCCCTGGGATAGAACTTCTTTTACTCCTTCTACTTCTTCAGTATCTTTATCATCTCCAGCCCCAGTTGCAACTGACTCCTGAGTCATCACATCATCTGGTTCATTTCTATCTTGATTTATGGTAGTATTCAGCTCTTTCTCACCATCTTCCTTTTCAGCCTCATTGTTTGCTCTGCTTCCCTCCCCTTGTAGTAGTGCCATTTGATTTGCAGCATCTCTTGCTATGTTGAGTACCTCTATTGTTTGTTCATCATGGTGTAGCTCAGGTACTATCTCATTCCCAAGGATTTTGTCATATTTTGGAGAAGGAGGGGACTTGTGAGAGAGAGATTTAGGAATGGATGGCTGCTCTTCATCTAGATTCTCCCCCTTCTTGACCTTCTTGGCTAGGGAGGTTAAGAAAGACCTTGTCACTCTAGAGGAAGAGAGAGAGGTCTTTAGGCCTTGCACAGAGGCACTGACCCCATCTATTTGGGTGTGCATGTGAAGGATGGAGGAATGAATTTGGGAGCAATGCTTATCCAACATCACTTGGAATTTTTCAGCTGCTGATTTGATGCACTGAGTGATGAGAGCCTCAGGGGATGCATATGATTCATGGTGTGAAAGGTGAGGAGGTGATGGTGGAGGAAGAGGTGATAGAGGAGGAGAGAAGTGAGTTGATACATGAGGTATGGGTGATAATGGAGGTAGAGAAGATGGGGAAATAGGAGGAGGAAAAGAAGGAGAAACTGCTGTTTGAGCAGGTGTTTGAGAAGAGGTAGGTAGAGTAGGAGTTGTGAGGGTAGTAGATATTATCTGAGTGGATGATGGTGGTAGAGAAGGATTGTCTCTTTGAGGAGGAGGAGGAGGAGAGTTAGGAGGAGAGGGAGTCCTTTCAGGAATGGAACCAGGCTTGGGGATTTGCCTGGTCCATTTGGAGAAGAGGGCAATGGACATCCTCTTTCCAGGAGGGATAGGAATTCCTTTTGACCTACAGAGGTCAGGGAAGGAGTGGAAGAGTACTTGACTCATAATCCTCATGTAGGCATTCTCTTTGTGAGAATATCTAGAGCCTATCATCTTGAGCAGACAGCTGGCCCAGTCTATTTTCTTCTTTAGTACAAGGGCCCCCATGATGTTTAGTTGCTGCTTGGGCACTGCATCATGGGCTGATATCTTGCATAGTAGTATCTTCCCTACTATATCTGCCAGCAATCTGTACTCATCAGAAAAGTCTATCTTTTTCAGATGGATTGACCTATCTTTTGAGAAATTCATGGTGGTGAGTAAATGCTTGATTTCATCAGGTGTGAGTTCAACAGATTCATCACCTAATAGGGGAATAGTTAAGACCTGTTTAGTCATTCTTTTAGAAGCTCATCTTCTTTCCTTATTTCTTTTAAACAAAGATGATAGTAGGATATACCTGATCGAAGATCAAAGGTGGCCCTAATATGTTCTGCTGAGATTGAGACTGGTGTCTCATATAGTGTTCCCTGGATTTCTCCTTGTTCAGATATCTGAACATTAGTTATTAGCTCTGTGAGCTCTGATTCCAGGAGCTTGCACCTAGTGGAGATGAGCTTGTCCAGTCCTGCTTCAGTAAAGAGAGCAATGATGCTCTTGTAGTTTTCTGCGGCTGCTTGGAAGGACTCAAGGTCAATGTCGAAGCCTGAGTTGGTCTTTGGAGCCATTTTTAGGTTAGTGAAAGAGAGAGGAAGAAATCGGCTGGTCTGAGGAGCAAGAAGGATGAAGGATGCAGAGTCGTGAAGGTTTCTAACTGAAGAGTCTATTTAAGTCAGGTGAAGCGTTGAAACATGACTCAATTCGAGGCTTATTCGGTACTTCAGTGGATGTGACCGAAAATATTTTAGTATTGCCGCTCGTTTTTATGAGGTCGACGTTACGTCGAGTGAAATTCTATGTGAGCGTCGATTTAGTTTGTTCTGGGATGCAAGGGTTTCTTATCGACGTATGCGTCGATAATAGTCGACGCATGCGTCGATTGTACCTATTGATCTGAGTCATCGACGGTGCGTCGATTAGAAGTCGACGTGACTTTTAATTTTCCTGAAAAGTTCTAGGTGTTTATTTCTTTTTATCTCTTCTTAATCCTAAAGGTTTCTAAGTTAGCCTAGGACTGGGTTTTAAGACCAGTTTGATTGATTATACCAACACTTTTTGGCAAGGTGGCCATTTTTGTTGCATATGTAACACTTAAGTATCTTACTTAAGCTCATCTTGATGAAGATATTGAAAGAGGAGTTTTAGTTCTCATTCTTATTATTAAAAGTCTTATTTTACTTTGTTTCAAATTAAGTGATATATATAAATATATATGAGTGCTGATTGAGAAAGTAAAGCATAAATAAACAAGCACATAACCAGATGACACAAGATATATAGTAGTTCCCCAAAACCTGGGTACATCTACTCTTCTACCCACTGGTAGGAATCCACTAGGAGGTTGTTGATAAGGTGCCCTCTCACCAAGGTGATTTTGATAAGGTGTCCACACACCAAGGTGATTTTGATAAGGTGTCCACACACCAATGGGAGTTTTGATCAGGTGCCCAATTCACCTATAAGCTTTTGATAAGGTGCTTATAAACCAAGTTGCAGGTTTTTGCTAAGGTGCCCTGTCACCGGGAGTAAACTTTTGAAGGGAGTTTTAACCCTTTACAAGATGGGAAGGAGAAAGGGAAAAGATATATTGTTCTTCTCTTTTTGCTGAGAAGACACTTGAAAATCCTGATTGGATGTTGAGTTGGATCTTGATGAAGATAGTGAAGAGAGCTCCCCCTGTCTGATTTAATTGTGGAGACTCCTTGTTTCCGAATCCTTTATTTCAAATGTATGGAGTGGATCACCTCTCATTGTTCTCTGTCGACCTTCTCCTTATTTATAGCTCTGTGTATTAAGATAACACTATAGGAGAGAAATCAATTAGTAGACAGAGTATTAGAAAGAGAGAAATAATTCCATAACTATTATATCTATAGAAGGAAAGAATTTATTTTGATTTCAAATAATATCCATAATCAACTTAATCAATTTAGCCAAGAATCAATTAGAGGGAAGGAATGATTCATAACGGCTATACAAGAATAATATTATTCCATATAAATTAGATCTATAGAAAGAAGGAAAGAGATCTGGTGTTATTTGAATTTAACATAGTAATCGACGTACGTCGATTACAATTCGACGTAAGCGTCGAATTCATCCTGGCTGGACGTCGAGAGGAGAATAAGGAAGGTGCGTCGACTAAGGTGCGTCGACTAGAAGTCAGAGCTACGTCGACATAGGATACGTCGAATTCTTATTAAAGTTACTTCGACTCATTCTAAAAGAAACGTCGACAACACTTCGACGTTGCGTCGAATACTATTCGACGCATATTTACTTAACCTTGATTTTTCTTTCTTAGAATTCATATTCAACTCATTTTGGGGGTTAAGACAAATCATTTTCCCAACAATCTCCCCCTATTTGTCTTAACCCTATTCAGAGAAAAATTGAATCAGCATTTAATCAACACATCAAAGCATATTTTATCGAAAGAGATATATTAGGAAATCAGAAAAATCATTTTCAGAGAATAAGGGGAGAATAGATAACTAAGTGATCTTTGTGATTTCAGGTGTTAGCCTGTGTGAAAAATCAACCTCCCTCTGATACCAATTGAAAGAGGAGTTTTAGTTCTCATTCTTATTATTAAAAGTCTTATTTTACTTTGTTTCAAATTAAGTGATATATATAAATATATATGAGTGCTGATTGAGAAAGTAAAGCATAAATAAACAAGCACATAACCAGATGACACAAGATATATAGTAGTTCCCCAAAACCTGGGTACATCTACTCTTCTACCCACTGGTAGGAATCCACTAGGAGGTTTTTGATAAGGTGCCCTCTCACCAAGGTGATTTTGATAAGGTGTCCACACACCAAGGTGATTTTGATAAGGTGTCCACACACCAATGGGAGTTTTGATCAGGTGCCCAATTCACCTATAAGCTTTTGATAAGGTGCTTATAAACCAAGCTGCAGGTTTTTGCTAAGGTGCCCTGTCACCGTGAGTAAACTTTTGAAGGGAGTTTTAACCCTTTACAAGATGGGAAGGAGAAAGGGAAAAGATATATTGTTCTTCTCTTTTTGCTGAGAAGACACTTGAAAATCCTGATTGGATGTTAGTTGGATCTTGATGAAGATAGTGAAGAGAGCTCCCCCTGTCTGATTTAATTGTGGAGACTCCTTGGTTTCGAATCCTCTATTTCAAATGTATGGAGTGGATCACCTCTCATTGTTCTCTGTCGACCTTCTCCTTATTTATTGCTCTGTGTATTAAGATAACACTATAGGAGAGAAATCAATTAGTAGACAGAGTATTAGAAAGAGAGAAATATTTCCATAACTATTATATCTATAGAAGGAAAGAATTTATTTTGATTTCGAATAATATCCATAATCAACTTAATCAATTTAGCCAAGAATCAATTAGAGGGATCCACTCCATACAGAAATGAAGTCAATATACTACCCTAAATAGACGTCAAGAATCATATTGAATAGGCGTCAACAATCTCTATTTTATCAACTTACTCCTCTAAATAGGCGTCGACTCACTCAATATGATTGCCCTATATGTCTTTTGATCTATTGATTTTCCCTTGTCATCTTTTTCTATAATGGCATTTATTGCCATGGGAGTTTTCATAGAGGAGGCTGATTCCATACCAAACTTTTTGATTAGCTCTTTAGTGTACTTTGATTGTGAGATAAAGATTCTTTCACTACTTTGTTTTACTTGTAATCCTAAGAAATATGAGAGTTCTCCCATACTACTCATTTCAAATTTAGATTGCATGAGATTAGCAAATCTTTTACACAGTTTAGGATGTGTTGAGCTAAAGATGATATCATCTACATATATTTGAACAAGAAGAAGTTGGTTTTTATGGGTTCTAGTAAAGAGTGTCTTGTCTACTTTTCCTCTTTCAAAGGAATTTTCCAAAAGAAAGTTAGAGAGAGTTTCATACCAAGCTCTAGGAGCTTGCTTAAGACCATATAGTGCTTTGTTGAGTTTATAAACAAAGTTAGGAGAGGAGGGATTAACAAAACCTGGTGGTTGCTCCACATATACCTCTTCTTGAAGGTCACCATTCAGAAAAGCACTCTTGACATCCATCTGATATACTTTCATCTTCATGAAAGCTGCATAGGCAAGAAAGAGCCTAATTGCTTCCAGTCTGGCTACTGGAGCAAAGGTTTGATTGTAGTCTATTCCTTCTTCTTGTCTATATCCTTGTGCTACAAGTCTTGCCTTGTTCCTGACAATTACTCCAGTGGAATCTAATTTGTTTCTATATACCCATTTTGTGCCAATCACTGGGTAGTTTCTTGGTCTTTCCACTAAATTCCATACTTTGTTTCTTTCAAATTGGCCCAGTTCTTCTTGCATGGCCATAATCCAGTGAGGATCACAATTTGCTTCCTCAAACTTCTTTGGTTCAACTTTTGATAGGAAGCATTGGAGCACCATCCCAGTGGAGACCTGGTGTCTTGTTCTTACTCCTGTATTGGGGTCTCTAATCACTTGAGTTTGTGGATGATCCTTCAAATTGATCCCTGTTCTGCTTGAACTTGTCAGTTGTTCTTCTTCTTCATTCTCAATGAGATCATTGTTCAATTGTTCTTCCTGAACCATGTTCTCTTGTGGAAATGGGTCTTGAATGTTCTTTTCTGAGGTTTCTTGTTCAGACTCCTCACTTTGTTCCTCTAACTGGTTTTCCTTTCCATTATCTGTGTTCTCTAGAGCTAGTTGCTCAAGCTGGGTTTCTATGCTGTTGTTTTCCTGTGGAAAAGAACTGGTGGGAGTCTCCTCCCCCTTAAGTAGCATGTTAGTTTCATCAAATACAATGTGCATGGATTCTTCAATTTTAAGAGTTCTTCTATTGTAGCACCTATAGGCTTTACTAGATGATGAGTATCCCAGAAATATTCCATCATCAGACTTCTTGTCAAATTTGGCAAGATGATCTTTCCCATTGTTTAGAATAAAGCAAGCACATCCAAAAAATTCAAAATATTTAACAGTGGGTGTTTTATTTTTCAGGAGCTCATATGGAGTCTTTGATTTAGTTTTGTGTATGAGGCTTCTATTTAGAACATAGTTTGCAGTGTTGACTGCTTCAGCCCAAAAGGTTTTTGGTAATCCTGATTCTGCAAGCAGGGTCCTTCCTGATTCTATTAAGGTTCTATTCTTCCTCTCAGCAACTCCATTTTGTTGAGGAGTTCTAGGTGCTGAGAAGCTTTGTTTAATACCTTTTTCCTCACAGAAACTACAAATCATCTGATTCTCAAATTCAGTCCAATGATCACTTCTTATAATTGAAACATTGGAGTTGAACTCAAATTGAATTTGTTTTATGAATTTTGAGAGAATTTTATGGGTTTCAGATTTAACCCTTAGAAAGAATACCCAGCTAAACCTAGAATAATCATCAACAATAACCAAGGTATAGGATTTTCCACCTAAGCTCTGAGTGGATATGGGACCAAAGAGATCCATGTGTAGTAAGTATAGGGCCCTGGGAGAGTCATCCTTACCAATGGGTTTGAAAGATGATTTGGTCTGTTTTCCCAGTTGGCAAGGTCTGCATGGAGAATCCTTAGAGTACATACCCTTTGGTAAACCTCTGAATAGGTTATTCTTTGCTAGTTTACTAATGGTTTAGTAGTTTAGATGACCTAGTCTCCTATGCCATAGTTCATTTTTATCTATGATATTGTTGAATAAGCAAACTTCTGTGGGTGAAGAGCTAAAGTCCACTACATATACTTTTCCTTTTCTAGTTTCATTTGACTACTGCCACATTCTTGAAGGTGACTTTCCCTTCTTTGAAATCTTCAAAGCCCTTGGTTTGGCCATAGCTAGAATCTCCAAAGGTTACTGATGGTCCAAGTCTATCCTCAAAGTTGATTAATAGGTTTTTGCATCCTGTCATGTGCATGGAGCATCCACTGTCCAAGTACCACACCATCCTGGAGATGTGATACATCTGCACATAAAATTTTAAACATTAGTTTGGACCCTGCTAAGCTGGGGTCCCTTCCTCTCATTAGTAAAAGATTTAATAAAAGAATAAGTGGGTCTTTCAGGATATCCTTCCTTCTTATGGGGTACTGGCTTATCATACCAATCTTCTTGGATGATATCACAGAAATAATGTTTATAATAGAAGGACATGGATTGAGACGCCTATTTGGAAACAGAAAATTTTCTGTCTGATTTATTGCGTCAATAAGGATTCGACGTAGACTTATGGTTGCGTCGATATGAATTCGACGCTTTCTTCATTCTGAGTCTATTTTCAGTCGAAACACGAGAGAGGTTGCGTTGAGTAGAAGTCGACGCATGTTCAAATTTTTTGCTAGGATATTTTCCTAAGTTTCCTTTATCTGTAATGGGATTAGGTTTATTAAAAACAGTGGTTATTTCAGGGCTTTCTTGTGATATTTCTCCTGTTAGATAATTCTCCCTGGTGAAGTGAATTGGATGTTTGCAGACAGATTTGCTGGATGTTTGAGGTTTAGATGCTTCATTAGTATTCTGATTTATCTGTCTAAATCTATTAGTGAGATTCTCAAACATATTTTTGAGCTTCTGACCTCTTCCATTTAGAGAGTCTTCAAAGACTTTAGCCTTTGCAAGCTCCTTCCTTAGTGTTAGATTTTCTGAGTAGATTTTGTCTAATTCCTCTTCTGAGAGTTCTAGATTGAGCTTATAATTTTTATGATGTGTATTTACCTGTTTGAGATTTTTTAATTCAATTCTTAATTCTTTTACTTCTTTTTCAGATTTGATTAGATCTAAACAGAATTCTGTGAAACTTTGTTTGAAATCAGTAGAAGAGAAATCTATATTATCAAGTATATTTACCATAGATGTATCATCAGGCTTCTCAGTGGCCATCAGACAGGTTTCCTCTTGCTTGACCTCTTGCTGATCATTATCTGATGAGGTACTTCCATCAGATTCTGAATCACTCCAAGATTGAGCAATGCATCCTTTTTCTTTCTTCTTCTTCTTCTTATTGTTGATCTCTTTAGGACATTCAGGTGCAATGTGTCCAGGTTTCCTGCAAGAGTAGCATATAATCTCTTTAGTAAGTGTTTTATTATACCTGGTTTTTGAGTCTCTTCCTCTGGATCCTTCTATTTTGATCCACTTCTTGAACCTTCTGGCCAGTAGACTGATCAGCTCCTCATCACTTGTAGAGGGTTCTCCTTCAACAGCCTTCAAAGCAATACTCTTTTCTTTTGGGAGTGGAGGAGCCTTTTCTTTCTCTTCTTTCTCAGCCCTTGTTTTCAACAGATGTTCATAGGATTTTAATTTACCCAACATGACATCTGTTGAGATTTCTTTTTGACTTCTGGAGTCTTTGATTGGCCAGATTCTTGAATCCCAAGAGCTAGGGAAGCAAGTCAGCAATTTGTCATTTATCTCAGTAAGAGATATGTCCTTCTCAAGTGTTCTCAATTCATTGACTATAAGGCTGAATCTTGAATACATGTCAGCAACACTTTCATTTTCTTTCTTTTGGAAGTTTTCATATTGGGAGATGAGTAGTGCCTTTCTGTCCTTTTTCTCATCAGCACTTCCCTCAACCATTTTGGTGAAAGCTTCCCATACTTCCTTAGCTGACTCACACTCAGCAATCTTTTGGAAGATTTCATCTGAGAGAGTTGAAACTAGGATATTCATAGCCTTGGCATCATATGCTTGGGCTTTCTTTTCCTCTTCTGTCCATTCAGCCTTTGGAGCAAGTGTTTCAGTTGCTTTTCCACTTGAATCCTTTTTGAATGGCTTGGGGGGACCTGTCATGACAACATTAAATAATTCATCATCAATAGAGTTTAAATAGATTCTAATTCTTGTTTTCCAAAGTGCAAACTTTTCAAGGTTGCAAATTGGTGGTCTGGTGGAAGCATAATCTTTGATTTGTGCCATGAAAATAATTAGAAAAAATATATATATAAAAACAAGAGGTAGGATCTTTTTGATCAAGGAGTTAACCTTTTTAGATCAACCTCCCTCTGATACCAATTGGATAATCCATATAACCAGGGGAGATTCCTGTAGTAAGGAACCCAGAAATCCAGGGGAGGAAGAAGCAGTCACCTCTGATGATTGGAATGGACAGATATGGATTGATGCACTCTTATGTGAGGAGGAACTTCAACATCACTCTTAACCCCTAGAAATGAGTTAAATGATTTCTAGTGAGGATCTTGTGCTATATTCTAGTGAGGATAACTGTGCACTTTCAATTGTTGGGAAAATGATTTCTCTTAACCCCTAGAAATGAGTTAAAGAAGAATTCTAAGACTGAAAAATAAGGCTAAGTAAATATGCGTCGAATAGTATTCGACGCAACGTCGAAATGTAGTCGACGTTTCCTTCAGATTGAGTCGAAGTAACTCTAGGAAGATTTCGACGTATGTGTTGTCGACGTTACTCTGATTTCTAGTCGACGCATCTAATGTAGTCGACGCACCTTTGTCGACGCACCTTCCTTATTCTCCTCTCGACGTCCAGACAGGATGTATTCGACGCTTGCGTCGAATAGTAATCGACGCACGTCGATCTTTATGACATAATTCAAAATCGCCAGATCTCTTTCCTTATCTTATAGATCTGATTTATATGGAATCAATTTATGTCTTATAGCCGTTCTGAATCTTTCTTTTCCTCTATTAGATTCTTGGTTAATTTAATAAAATTCATTATGGACATTATTTGAAATTAGGATGAATACTTTCCTTCTATGGATATAACTATTATGGGAATTTCTCTTTCTTTCTAATACTCTGCCTGCTAATTGATTACTCTCCTTTAGTATTATTTGATTGAAACAGAGCTATAAATAAAGAGGAGGTCGGCAGAAGAAAAAAAAAAGTGATTCACCATTTTTACATTTGAAAAGAGGAAAAGCTCCCAAGTGAAAAAGAGAGAATTGAGAAATAGTCCTGCAGCAATATTCAAGCATTCTTCTTCCTCTGCTTCTGAAGTCACCCTGCTGCAAATTCTGATAGCTCTCACATAAGAGAGAAAAGCTACAAATCTTCTTCTCTCTATAGAAGAAAGATTTAATTCACTTCTTGTGCTTCCAATCTTCTTGCTAGGAAGAAGATTCATTCTTGTTCTTATTTCTTTCTTCTTTCCTATTTTTACTTAAACATTGTAAAAGAGTTTTTAGAATCTCTCTTCAAAAAATTCAGTGTACTGGTTCTAAGAGTCTCCGTTTCAAAAGACTCAGTTGGTTCTAAGAGTCTCCTTGTCAAAAGACTCAGGGTGGTTCTAAGAGTCTCCTTATCAAAAGACTCAGTGCAAGATAGTGAATTCCTACCAAGGGGGTAGAAGAGTGGACTACCCAAAGTTTGGGGAACCACTATATTTTCTTGTGTTGTGCTGTGATTTCTTTTCTTGCATTTACTTTCTTTATTTGTGTAATTCTTGTTGGTGTGTGGGAAGCTATAATCTGTGATCATACACATATATATATATTAACATTGCACAAAATATTTTTTTTAATCTCTATTCACCCCCCTCTAGAGAATTCTAGTGAGGATAACTGTGCACTTTCAATTGGTATCAGAGGCAGGTTGATCTAAAAAGGTTAACTCCTTGATCAAAAAGATCCTACCTCTTGTTTATATATATATATATATATATATATTTTAATATTTTCATGGCACAAATCGAAGATTATGCTTCCACCAGACCACCAATTTGCAACCTTGAAAAGTTTGTACTTTGGAAAACAAGAATTAGAATCTATTTAAACTCTATTGTTGATGAATTATTTAATGTTGTCATGACAGGTCCCCCCAAGCCATTCAAAAAGGATTCAAGTGGAAAAGCAACTGAAACACTTGCTCCAAAGGCTGAATGGACAGAAGAGGAAAAGAAAGCCCAAGCATATGATGCCAAGGCTATGAATATCCTAGTTTCAACTCTCTCAGATGAAATCTTCCAAAAGATTGCTGAGTGTGAGTCAGCTAAGGAAGTATGGGAAGCTCTCACCAAAATGGTTGAGGGAAGTGCTGATGAGAAAAAGGACAGAAAGGCACTACTCATCTCCCAATATGAAAACTTCCAAAAGAAAGAAAATGAAAGTGTTTCTGACATATATTCAAGATTCAGCCTCATAGTCAATGAATTGAGAACACTTGAGAAGGACATATCTCTTACTGAGATAAATGACAAATTGCTGACTTGCTTCCCTAGCTCTTGGGATTCAAGAATCTGGCCAATCAAAGACTCCAGAAGTCAAAAAGAAATCTCAACAGATGTCCTGTTGGGTAAATTAAAATCCTATGAACAACTGTTGAAAAAAAGGGCTGAGAAAGAAGAGAAAGAAAAGGCTCCTCCACTCCCAAAAGAAAAGAGTATTGCTTTGAAGGCTGTTGAAGGAGAACCCTCTACAAGTGATGAGGAGCTGATCAGTCTACTGGCCAGAAGGTTCAAGAAGTGGATCAAAATAGAAGGATCCAGAGGAAGAGACTCAAAAACCAGGTATACTAAAACACCTACTAAAGAGATTATATGCTACTCTTGCAGGAAACCTGGGCACATTGCACCTGAAACCAGGTATGAATTTGCGTCGATATAGAGTCGGCGCTCCGTGGAGATTGGCCAGCCTGGAGCTCTATCGACATGATCATAGTAATGCGTCGATATGAATTCGACGGTGCGTCGATAAAAGATCGACGTAACTTTGTCTGATGGAAATTGGTGTCAGCGTCGAGTTTGTCTCGACGGAGCGTCGATATGTATTCGACGCATCTGCAAGAAGTTTTCTTAGATTGTCTGATTCCTTTAGAGTTCCCTAACAATGGTGTATACAAGCTTCCATCAAGCATTCCTAAGGTGTTTATGAAGTAGTTGTGCTTGGTTTCATCCAAGGGTTTTGTAAAAATGTCTGCTCTTTGACTTTCTGTGGGTATATATTCTAAGGTTATCTTACCTTTTTCAACATTGTCTCTAAGGAAGTGATGTCTGATCTCTATGTGTTTGGTTCTACTATGAAGGACTGGGTTAGATGCTATAGATATAGCACTAGAGCTATCACAATAAATCTTAGAGTTATTGACTTCCAGTTTGTAGTCAAGAAGCTGATTTTGCATCCACAAGATTTGTGAACAACAGCTCCCAGCAGCTATATATTCAGCCTCTGCTGTTGAGGTTGAGACTGAGGTTTGTTTCTTACTAAACCATGAGATTAATCTGTCACCTAGGAATTGGCAAGTGCCAGATGTGCTTTTTCTATCAACCCTACATCCATCATAGTCTGCATCTGAGAAACCTATTAATTCAAAGTTGGTTTCTACTGAATACCATAGACCTAGTTCAGGAGTTCCCTTTAGGTATCTAAGAATCCTTTTTACAGAGGTGAGATGGGATTCCTTTGGTTCAACCTGAAATCTAGCACATATGCAAGTTGCAAACATAATGTCAGGTCTGCTAGCAGTGAGATATAGAAGGGATCCTATGATTGCCCTATATGTCTTTTGATCTATTGTTTTTCCCTTGTCATCTTTTTCTATAATGGAATTTGTTGCCATGGGAGTTTTCATAGAGGAGGCTGATTCCATACCAAACTTTTTGATTAGCTCTTTAGTGTACTTTGATTGTGAGATAAAGATTCCTTCACTACTTTGTTTTACTTGTAATCCTAAGAAATATGAGAGTTCTCCCATACTACTCATTTCAAATTTAGATTGCATGAGATTAGCAAATCTTTTACACAGTTTAGGATGTGTTGAGCTAAAGATGATATCATCTACATATATTTGAACAAGAAGTTGGTTTTTATGGGTTCTAGTAAAGAGTGTCTTGTCTACTTTTCCTCTTTCAAAGGAATTTTCCAAAAGAAAGTTAGAGAGAGTTTCATACCAAGCTCTAGGAGCTTGCTTAAGACCATATAGTGCTTTGTTGAGTTTATAAACAAAGTTAGGAGAGGAGGGATTAACAAAACCTGGTGGTTGCTCCACATATACCTATTCTTGAAGGTCACCATTCAGAAAAGCACTCTTGACATCCATCTGATATACTTTCATCTTCATGAAAGCTGCATAGGCAAGAAAGAGCCTAATTGCTTCCAGTCTGGCTAATGGAGGAAAGGTTTGATTGTAGTCTATTCCTTCTTCTTGTCTATATCCTTGTGCTACAAGTCTTGCCTTGTTCCTGACAATTACTCTAGTGGAATCTAATTTGTTTCTATATACCCATTTTGTGCCAATCACTGGGTAGTTTCTTGGTCTTTCCACTAAATTCCATACTTTGTTTCTTTCAAATTGGCCCAGTTCTTCTTGCATGGCCATAATCCAGTGAGGATCACAATTTGCTTCCTCAAACTTCTTTGGTTCAACTTGTGATAGGAAGCATTGGAGCACCATCCCAGTGGAGACCTGGTGTCTTATTCTTACTCCTGTATTGGGGTCTCCAATCACTTGAGTTTGTGGATGATCCTTCAAATTGATCCCTGTTCTGCTTGAACTTATCAGTTGTTCTTCTTCTTCATTCTCAATGAGATCATTGTTCAATTGTTCTTCCTGAACCATGTTCTCTTGTGGAAATGGGTCTTGAATGTTCTTTTCTGAGGTTTCTTGTTCAGACTCCTCACTTGGTTCCTCTAACTGGTTTTCCTTTCCATTATCTGTGTTCTCTAGAGCTAGTTGCTCAAGCTGGGTTTCTATGCTGTTGTTTTCCTGTGGAAAAGAACTGGTGGGAGTCTCCTCCCCCTTAAGTAGCATGTTAGTTTCATCAAATACAATGTGCATGGATTCTTCAATTTTAAGAGTTCTTCTATTGTAGCACCTATAGGCTTTACTAGATGATGAGTATCCCAGAAATATTCCATCATCAGACTTCTTGTCAAATTTGGCAAGATGATCTTTCCCATTGTTTAGAATAAAGCAAGCACATCCAAAAAATTTAAAATATTTAACAGTGGGTGTTTTATTTTTCAGGAGCTCATATGGAGTCTTTGATTTAGTTTTGTGTATGAGGCTTCTATTTAGAACATAGTTTGCAGTGTTGACTGCTTCAGCCCAAAAGGTTTTTGGTAATCCTGATTCTGCAAGCAGGGTCCTTCCTGATTCTATTAAGGTTCTATTCTTCCTCTCAGCAACTCCATTTTGTTGAGGAGTTCTAGGTGCTGAGAAGCTTTGTTTAATACCTTTTTCCTCACAGAAACTACAAATCATCTGATTCTCAAATTCCGTCCCATGATCACTTCTTATAATTGAAACATTGGAGTTGAACTCAGATTGAATTTGTTTTATGAATTTTGAGAGAATTTTATGGGTTTCAGATTTAACCCTTAGAAAGAATACCCAGCTAAACCTAGAATAATCATCAACAATAACCAAGGTATAGGATTTTCCACCTAAGCTCTGAGTGGATATGGGACCAAAGAGATCCATGTGTAGTAACTATAGGGCCCTGGGAGAGTCATCCTTACCAATGGGTTTGAAAGATGATTTGGTCTGTTTTCCCAGTTGGCAAGGTCTGCATGGAGAATCCTTAGAGTACCTACCCTTTGGTAAACCTCTGACTAGGTTATTCTTTGCTAGTTTACTAATGGTTTTGTAGTTTAGATGACCTAGTCTCCTATGCCATAGTTCATTTTTATCTATGATATTGTTGAATAAGCAAACTTCTGTGGGTGAAGAGCTAAAGTCCACTACATATAATTTTCCTTTTCTAGTTCCATTTAGTACTGTAGCACCAGTCTTGATATCAATAATATGGCAGAATAGTGTGGTGAATTTTACCTCATACCTACCATTTTCACATATCTGACTTATACTTATCAGATTGTGCTTTAGTCCTTTGACTACTGCCACATTCTTGAAGGTGACTTTCCCTTCTTTGAAATCTCCAAAGCCCTTGGTTTGGCCATAGCTAGAATCTCCAAAGGTTACTGATGGTCCAAGTCTATCCTCAAAGTTGATTAATAGGTTTTTGCATCCTGTCATGTGCATGGAGCATCCACTGTCCAAGTACCACACCATCCTGGAGATGTGATACATCTGCACATAAAATTTTAAACATTAGTTTGGACCCTGCTAAGCTGGGGTCCCTTCCTCTCATTAGTAAAAGATTTAATAAAAGAATAAGTGGGTCTTTCAGGATATCCTTCCTTCTTATGGGGTACTGGCTTATCATACCAATCTTCTTGGATGATATCACAGAAATAATGTTTATAATAGAAGGACATGGATTGAGAGGCCTGTTTGGAAACAGAAAATTTTCTGTCTGATTTATTGCGTTGATAGGGATTCGACGTAGACTTATGGTTGCGTCGATATGAATTCGACGCTTTCTTCATTCTGAGTCTATTTTCAGTCGAAGCACGAGAGAGGTTGCGTTGAGTAGAAGTCGACGCATGTTCAAATTTTTTGTGAGGATATTTTCCTAAGATTCCTTTATCTGTAATGGGATTAGGTT
The DNA here is from genome assembly GCA_033032865.1 of Dactylorhiza incarnata. NCBI lineage: Eukaryota > Viridiplantae > Streptophyta > Magnoliopsida > Asparagales > Orchidaceae > Dactylorhiza > Dactylorhiza incarnata. Next base: position 8,470,888 of record JAWHQI010000003.1, read on the forward strand.
TATTAAAAATAGTGGTTATTTCAGGGCTTTCTTGTGATATTTCTCCTGTTAGATAATTCTCCCTGGTGAAGTGAATTGGATGTTTGCAGACAGATTTGTTGGATGTTTGAGGTTTAGATGCTTCATTAGTATTCTGATTTATCTGTCTAAATCTATTAGTGAGATTCTCAGACATATTTTTGAGCTTCTGACCTCTTCCATTTAGAGAGTCTTCAAAGACTTTAGCCTTTGCAAGCTCCTTTCTTAGTGTTAGATTTTTTGAATAGATTTTGTCTAATTCCTCTTCTGAGAGTTCTAGATTGAGCTTATAATTTTTATGATGTGTATTTACCTGTTTGAGATTTTTTAATTCAATTCTTAATTCTTTTACTTCTTTTTCAGATTTGATTAGATCTAAACAGAATTCTTTGAAACTTTGTTTGAAATCAGTAGAAGAGAAATCTATATTATCAAGTATATTTATCATAGATGTATCATCAGGCTTCTCAGTGGCCATCAGACAGGTTTCCTCTTGCTTGACCTCTTGCTGATCATTATCTGATGAGGTACTTCCATCAGATTCTGAATCACTCCAAGATTGAGCAATGAATCCTTTTTCTTTCTTCTTCTTCTTCTTATTGTTGATCTCTTTAGGACATTCAGGTGCAATGTGTCCAGGTTTCCTGCAAGAGTAGAATATAATCTCTTTAGTAGGTGTTTTATTATACCTAGTTTTTGAGTCTCTTCCTCTGGATCCTTCTGTTTTGATCCACTTCTTGAACCTTCTGGCCAGTAGACTGATCAGCTCCTCATCACTTGTAGAGGGTTCTCCTTCAACAGCCTTCAAAGCAATACTCTTTTCTTTTGGGAGTGGAGGAGCCTTTTCTTTCTCTTCTTTCTCAGCCCTTGTTTTCAACAGATGTTCATAGGATTTTAATTTACCCAACAGGACATCTGTTGAGATTTCTTTTTGACTTCTGGAGTCTTTGATTGGCCAGATTCTTGAATCCCAAGAGCTAGGGAAGCAAGTTAGTAATTTGTCATTTATCTCAGTAAGAGATATGTCCTTCTCAAGTGTTCTTAATTCATTGACTATGAGGCTGAATCTTGAATACATGTCAGCAACACTTTCATTTTCTTTCTTTTGGAAGTATCGAAAATACTTTCATATAAAGAAACCCTTGCATCCCAGAATTCTAATAGTGCCATTTGATTTGCAGCATCTCTTGCTATGTTGAGTATCTCTATTGTTTGTTCATCATGGTGTAGCTCGGGTACTATCTCATTCCCAAGGATTTTGTCAGATTTTGGAGAAGGAGGGGAATAGTTAAGACCTGTTTAGTCATTCTTTTAGAAGCTCATCTTCTTTCCTTATTTCTTTTAAACAAAGATGATAGTAGGATATACCTGATGGAAGATCAAAGGTGGCCCTAATATGTTCTGCTGAGATTGAGTCTATTTAAGTCAGGTGAAGCGTCGAAACAGGACTCAATTCGAGGCTTATTCGGTACTTCAGTGGATGTGACCGAAAATATTTTAGTATTGCCGCTCGTTTTTATGAGGTCGACGTTACGTCGAGTGAAATTCGACGTGAGCGTCGATTTAGTTTATTCTGGGATGCAAGGGTTTCTTATCGACATATGCGTCGATAATAGTCGACGCATGCGTCGATTGTACCTATTGATCTGAGTCATCGACGGTGCGTCGATTAGAAGTCGACGTGACTTTTAATTTTCCTGAAAAGTTCTAGGTGTTTATTTCTTTTTATCTCTTCTTAATCCTAAAGGTTTCTAAGTTAGCCTAGGACTGGGTTTTAAGACCAATTTGATTGATTATACCAACACTTTTTGGCAAGGTGGCCATTTTTGTTGCATATGTAACACTTAAGTATCTTACTTTTGTGAGAGTTTGAGTTTAAATGGGGATAGAAGTGTTGACTAGAATACCAGGTTGATCTAAAAAGGTTAACTCCTTGATAAAAAAGATCCTACCTCTTGTTTTTATATATATATTTTTTCTAATTATTTTCATGGCACAAATCAAAGATTATGCTTCCACCAGACCACCAATGTGCAATCTTGAAAAGTTTGCAGTTTGGAAAACAAGAATCAGAATTTATATGAATTCCATTGATGCTGACTTGTTTAATATTACTGTGACAGGTCCCCCAAAGCCCTATAGAAAGGATGCAAGTGGCAATGTCACACAAACACTTGTTCCAAGATCTGAGTGGACAGAAGATGAGAAGAAGGCAAGAACATATGATCTAAAGGCCATGAACATACTTGTCTCAACTCTCTCAGATGACATCTTTCAAAGGGTTGTTGACTGTGAATCATCCAAAGAAATTTGGGATGCTCTTACAAAGATGGTGGAAGGAAGTGCTGATGAAAAGAAAGATAAGAAGGCCCTATTGATCTCCCAATATGAGAACTTCCAAAAGAAGAATGAAGAGAGTATCTCTGAGATGTATGACAAATTCAGTCTAATCATCAACCAATTGAAAAATTTGGATAGAGAGATCTTCCTCACTGAGATTAATGACAAATTGCTAATGAGTCTCCCCAGTTCATGGGACTCAAGAATATGGGCAATAAGAGACACAAGAGGACAAAAGGAAATCTCTACAGATGCTCTCTTAGGAAAACTCAAATCCTTTGAGCAACTACTGAAAACTAGAGAAGAGAAGAAAAGAAGAGAAAACACTCCAATCTCCTCAAAAGACAGGAACATAGCTTAATCAATTTAGCCAAGAATCAATTAGAGGGATCCACTCCATACAGAAATGAAGTCAATATACTACCCTAAATAGGCGTCAAGAATCATATTGAATAGGCGTCGACTCACAATATGATTGCCCTATATGACAAAGTACACTAAAGAGATTGTTTCTTTATTATACTACGCCTATATGACTATTGGAGATTATTTAGAGGCGTCAAGAATCATATTGAGTGAGTCGACGCCTATTGAGTCGACGCCTATTTAGAGGTGCGTCGACTACATTATATGCGTCGACTAGAAATCAGAGTAACGTCGACAACACATACGTCGAAATCTTCCTAGAGTTACTTCGACTCAATCTGAAGGATACGTCGACTACATTTCGACGTTGCGTCGAATACTATTCGACGCATATTTACTTTAGCCTTATTTTTCATTCTTAGAATTCTTTTTTAACTCATTTCTAGGGGTTAAGAGAAATCATTTTCCCAACAACATATATGGAAGAATATAGCTCCAACTGAACCCAAATTTGGTTGTCACTCTTATCTAGCCAATTTTAGTATGTGGTTAAATTTTGAGACCAAATGGATCTATGTAGGTAAGGTAAATTTCCATTGCATGTCTCTACCTAAAAGAGAATAGGTGTGCCAATAGCAAACATGATATTCTGTGTATTTAGTCCAAATGGCTTAGAGTTAGCCTCTGAAATTTTGTACACACCTTAATTATGGTATAATGCATCACCCTAGAAAAATATTAGGACTTCTATCATCAAGATTCTCATGATTTTGATTATTTTGCCTTACGTCACACTTGTGTATTTATGAAATTTTCATGATCAGAACTTGATAATAAATTATGAAACTTTGGATGTTCACTTGTTATGTCATTTCAAATCTCTGTAAATTTTGGTAGAAAATTCCATAGATTATTTCTCAAGGAATTATCAAAATTACATTATGTATCAAATCTGAATAATGAAAAATTTACTAGGCATATTATTTGAGGAAGTGCTGAAATCCTGGATTATGTTTAGGAACTCAGTTATGAAACTCTGTGAATTTTGTTAGAATTTTGGAGAAAGTATTTATGGAAGAAATTCCATTTATTCAATTTATCACTCCTTTTAAATTGTGTGATATTTATGGTGATTTATTTCTGGAAAATTATGGAACTCTGGATTTTGTGTTTTCATACCATTATAATGACACTGTATTTTTCCCAAAATTTTTGGAAGTTAAAATTTAGTACTTGTAGTGTAAAGTCATTTTGTCACCCTTTTCATGATGAATAGAAATTAAGGGTTTTAATTTGCAGGAAAATTATGGAACTCTGGAATTAGTGTTTTCATATCATTATAATGACACTGTATTTTTCCTAGAATTTTTGGAAGTCAAAATCTAGTACTTGTAGTGTAAAGTCATTTTGTCACCCTTTTCATGATAAATAAAAATTAAGGGTTTTAATCTGGTGAAAAATTATGGAACTTTGGAATTAGTGTTTTTATATCATTATAATGCCACTGTATTTTTTTCCCAGAATTTTTGGAAGTTAAAATCTAGTACATCATGTGTAAAGTCATCATGTCACTTTTTTATGATAAATAGAAATTGAGGTCAAACCAATATGGAATATATCAATATTATGGTCAAACCCTAAATTCTCCGTTGTGAACCTATGGTAAAAGTTATAACTCATATGGATATGATATTGATAGGAGAGCATCATCGGGGTCAAACCTAGGTCGATTTCATCATGGTCTGCGGATAGTAAAAACTTAATATGATGATTTGACCAACAAGATCACATAGAAAATCAATACGATTTGGATTATAACGGTAACATATCATTTACCTAAGCCCCAAAAGTTATGGAACCTTTGGAGTACATTCGTATTATGATTTTGGGAGTTATTAAGAATCATGTCGCACTATACATAAAGGGGGCAGTTATCAACTTAGGAGATCATGAAGATTATTCAGCATGATAAAGTGTCCATGATGTATCACTAGGGTGTGATTAGAGACATTTGAGATTCATTTAAGATCTACACCACTTAGAGTATTGGAAATCTTAAGTGCTGAGCATCGTTCAAGAGAACGTTAGCTTAAGGGTAGAATTGATGATAATTTATTAAGCGTCAAGTAATAAAGAGCAATAAGTAGAGTGGGTCTTAGAATGGGGTAGCCACCAATAAAAGTAATTGTCTTGGAATGGGGGATTTGGGTTTCAGCCCTTTGCATTCCCTAGTACCGCTGCGAGCCCTTCACCGGGTAAACCTCGGGAAGTCCAGGATTCACCCTAAGCTTCTAAGTATACAATAATTAGACAAGATTAGTCTAACTAAAGGAATAAGAGATATGGTAAACTTCATCCCGAGTTAAGGGATGGGAAGTTGTATATCAGGACGGGTTAGTCTTGCGAGCTAGAGGCTCGGGAAATGGTATATCAGGACGAGATGGCCCTGCGAGCTGGAGGCTCGGGAAATGGTATATCAGGACGAGATGGTCCTGCGAGCTGGAGGCTCGGGAGGTTGAATATCAGGACGGGTTAGTCCTGCGAGCTGAAGGCTCGAGTGGTGATAAATTGCATGTGCATAAGCACAAATTAGTGGCGGGTCTTCGGTACTGGACCGGTCGTCACACCGACGGCAGTACGTTGACTTAGGTGGGTGTGAGGGATTGAGGGGCCAGTAGGTTGTTTATACTGTGGTCTGGAGGACGATCCCTGAAAACACACACTTGACCTCAAAGACTGATGGTCACAGATTTAATGGTAATAGCCTCACAAGTCAAGGGCGAGTTCGAGGCAAGAGAGCCCACACTCATGAGGTATCTATCGAAAGTGAGGGGTCTCATCTGAACATTCAAATCCTTCTCCATCAAGCACATACCAAGGGAACAAAGTGTCCCGACGGATCAGCTGGCCAAGTCCGGCCCTCGGGCTGGAGGGACCTTGACAAATCTGTTCCGCCCTTCGATTGAGGAAGGGGAGCTCATGGAAATAGAGCAGCGGCCCTTGTGGAAGGACCCTTTCGTGATCTTCGTAGCGACAGGCAAATTCCCGGAAGAGGTTCCGGATCAAAGGCGCTTTCAGTACAAATTTGCCTACTACGTGCTTCATGAAGGGGACTTGTATCGGAAGACTCTCTCAGGACTCTTGGCGCGATGCATTTCTGAGGAAGAGGTCCCGAGGGTTCTGGAGTAAATTCACTCCGACGAATGTGGTAATCATTCGGGGAGCAGGACATTGGAGGCAAGGATAATGCGGCAGGGCTACTTCTGGCCGACTCTGAGAAAGATGCAGCGAAATTCGCCAAGGAATGCCGGAAGTGCCAGCTGTTCGCTCTGCTTCAACTTTTACCGGCTCGGAGGCTAAGGAGCATTACGGTGCCATGGCCCTTCGCCATATGGGGAATGGATTTGGTAGGACCTTTCCCTCAGGCCAGTGGGCAAAGAAGATTTCTCTTTGTCATGATCGACTACTTCTCAAAGTGGTTGGAGGTCAAGGTTCTAGCCAATGTCACCTCCCAGGTAATCCGCAACTTCGTATGGGGGGAGATCATCTGCCGACATGGGCTTCCACAAGCCATAATCACAGATAATGGCCCGCAATTCGCCAGCGAGGAATTCATCAACTTCTACAGCCAGCTAGGGATTGACCTCATGTTCGCATCCGTCCATCACCCCAGGAGCAACGGGCAGGTGGAGACAGCGAATAAGATCATAGTGAACCTACTCAAGAAGACAGTGGAGAACTTGAAGGGGAATTGGGTGGAGCAACTCCCCTAGGTCCTATGGGCTCTAAGGACTACCCCCAATACCGCCACTGGCGAGACCCCCTTCAAGCTCTCTCACGGTTGCGACGCCGCGGGTAAGGTCCACCTCAGAGGGTGATGAAGAGTGGAGAGCAGGGAACGAGGAGGAGCTATGACTCTCCCTGGATCTAATCGAGGAGGTTCGAGATCTTGCCGCCATCCGTCAAGAGGAAGTCAAACGGCGGATGGCCAAGTACTTTGACAAACACGTCAGGATCAAGCAATTCGGGAAGGGGGGCCTCGTGTTGAAAAGGTCGACGCGGCCGGAAGACCCGTCGCGATAGGAAAACTCAATACCAATTGGGACGGTCCCTATGTCGTAGAAGAAACCCTAAGGACGGGGGGATATCGCCTCCAAAATGTGGAAGGCGAATCCATCGGTCACACGAGGAGTGGTGACGACTTAAAACGCTTCAATCCCCAAGTCCGTATAATGAGAATAGTTGTGCTTTGAACTTCATTTTTCTCATACATGCGTGGTGTAATAACTTGTAAAATGATGATGGAAAAATTTCAAAGGTTAGGCCCGAGCAGACCCGCTGACCAGGCTCTCACCTAGCTGGCTGGCCCGTAGGCTCACTCGATGGCAGGTTCTAAAGGTTCAAAGGTTGGCCTCGAGTAGACCTGCTGATCGGGCTCTCACCTAGCTGGCAGGGTCGTAGGCTCACTCGGTGGCAGGTTCAAAGGTTGCCCCGAGCAGACCCGCTGACCAGGCTCTCACCTAGCTGGCAGGGCCGTAGGCTCACTCGGTGGCAAGTTCAAAAGGTTCAAAGTGTTGGGGAAATGATTTATCTTAACCCCTAGAAATGAGTAGAATATGTATTCTCAGAGTGAAAAATTAGTTTAAGTAAATATGCGTCGAATAGTAATCGACGCAACGTCGAAATGTAGTCGACGTACCTCTCAGAATGAGTCGAAGTAACTCTAAACAGAATCGACGTAACCAAAGTCGACGTAACTCTGATTTTTAGTCGACGCACCCAGTAAAGTCGACGCGCCTCAGTCGACGCTCCTTCCATATTTTCTTCTCGACGTCTAGCCAGGCTGAAATCGACGCTTACGTCGAATAGTAATCGACACACGTCAATTTCTGTGACATTCAAAAACACGTCAGATCTCTTTTCTTCTTTCTGTAGATCTGAATTTTATGGAATTATATTATTCTCTTCTAGCCGTTCTGAATCAGTCTTTCCTTCTAAATGATTCTTGGCTAATTTGATTAAGATTATTATGGACATTATTTGAAAATAGAATGATCTCTTTCCTTCTACAGATATAATGATTATGAAAACAAGTGATCCACTCCATTTCTGAAAAAGAGGAAAAGCTCCCAAGAGAGAAGAAAGAGAAATTGAGAAAAGTGAAAGAGTGCTGCAGCAAGAAAAAGCCTTCTTCTTCTCCTCCTTCTGAAGCCATACTGCTGCAATTTCTGAAAGCTCTCACTGAAAGAAAAAAAAAGGTTTACAATCTCCTTCTCACCATAGAAGAGAGATTTCATTCACTATACTTGTGCTTCTAATCTTCTTGCTAGGAAGAAGATTCTTTCTTGCTTCAATTATTTTCCATCTTCTTCTTCTTATTATTCTTATTCTTATTTCAATTTCAATAGTGTAAAAGAGTTTTAAGAATCTCTCTTCAAAAAATTCAGTTGTAGTGGTTCTAAGAGTCTCCTTATCAAAAGACTCAGGCTGGTTCTAAGAGTCTCCTTAACAAAAGACTCAGTGCAAGATAGTGAATTCCTACCAAGGGGGTAGAAGACTGGACTACCCAAAGTTTGGGGAACCACTATATTTCTTTGTGTTGTGCTGTGATTTTCTTTTTACTATTTCTTTCTTTATTTGCTTAATTCTTGTTGGTGTGTGGGAAGCTTTAATCTGTGAATATTACACATATATATATTTGTTAACTTTGCACAAAATATTTTTAAATCTCTATTCACCCCCCCTCTAGAGAATTCTAGTGAGATTAACTGTGCACTTTCAATTGGTATCAGAGGGAGGTTGATCAAAAAAGAGTAACTCCTTGATCAAAAAGATCCTACCTAATATATATATATTTCTAAAAACTTTTTATGGCACAAATCAAAGATTATGCTTCCACCAGACCACCAATGTGCAATCTTGAAAAGTTTGCACTTTGGAAAACAAGAATTAGGATCTATATGAATTCTATTGATGAAGAATTGTTTAATATTATTTTGACAGGTCCTCCCAAGCCTTATTGAAAGGACTCAAGTGGTAAAGTGACTCAAACACTGGTCCCAAGGACTGAGTGGACAGATGATGAGAAGAAGGCAGGAGCATGTAATGCAAAAGCTGTGAACATTCTTGTCTCAACCCTCTCAGATGAAATCTTTCAAAAGGTTGTTGACTGCGAATCAGCCAAAGAAATCTGGGAGGCTCTTACAAAGATAGTAGAAGGGAGTGCTGATGAAAGGAAAGATAGAAAGGCTCTATTGATCTCCCAATATGAGAACTTTTAAAAGAAGCATGAAGAAAGCATATCTAAGATGTATGACAGATTTAGTCTGATCATCAACCAATTAAGGAGCTTAGATAGAAAGATCTCTCTCACAGAGATCAATGGCAAATTATTAATGAGTCTCCCAAGTTCATGGGACTCAAGAATAATATGGGCAATAAGAGATACAAGAGGACAAAAGGAAATCTCAACAGATGCCCTCTTAGGAAAACTCAAATCCTATGAGCAACTACTGAAAATCAGAGAAGAGAAAGAAAGAAGGGAAAACACTCCAACCTCTTCAAAAGATAATAATATTGCATTAAAAGCAACAGAAGAAGAAACCCCTGTTACTGAAGAAGAATTATTCAGTCTCCTGGCCAGAAGATTCAAGAAATGGGTCAGGACAGATGGGTCTAGAAGAAGAGAGTCAAAACCAAGGTATGATAAGACTCCTACTAAAGAAATTGTTTGTTATTCATGCAGGAAAAATGGACATATTGCTCCAGAATGTCCAGAAAATGCTGAGAAAAAGAAAGATCTGAAAAAGAAAGATCTCAAGAGAAAGGAGAAGAAGAAAGAAAGAGGCTTCATTGCAGAAGCTTGGAGTGAAACAGATTCTGAAGACAGCACCTCATCTAAAAGTGACAACGAAAAGTCTAAGCAAGAAGACCTATGCTTAATGGCTCTTGGAAGCTTAGAAAAATAATGTGTTGCTGAATCATGGAGTGAAATAGGATCAGAAGGAAATATCTCTTCTGAAGATGAAAAAGAAAATTCAACAACAAAAGAAAATAGCCTTATTCTCATAGAGGAATCTGAGGATAAGGATGAGGTAAGTAGTTTTGATGAAATAGATTTTCTATGTGATGATATCAAAAATGATTTTAAAGGATTCTGTTTAGATCAACTAAAAGCTAAACAAGAAATTAAGGATCTAAAAGAACAAATTAATATGAGAAAAATAAAGGATACATGTTTACAAAATTATGAACTAAGGTGTGAAATCTATAAAACAGAAAAGGAAATAAAAAGTGCTAAAATAGAAAATCAACTCCTTAAGAATAAGGTATCCCAGGCAAAAGCTTTTGAAGAATCTATAAAAGTCAGAAGCCAAACACTTAAAGAAATCTCTGAAAAACAAACAATCAGACATAAGAATCTGGGGCTAGGGGCTGATCCTTCAACCAGTTCAATACCATCTACCAAACCTGCTTGGACGAGCCCTGTTAAATTTACTAAACCCATCAAATCAACAAACTTAGAAGAAGACTCACAAAATAAAGAAGAAGACTTCACCTTCAAGGAGATAAACCATTTTGATGAAACATCATACTATTCAGATGAAGACTCTCAAACTCCTTATGAGAAGGCAACTAGGCCAAAAAAAAAACAATTCATAAAGAAATAAATTTCCAACCAGAAAAAGGGAAAAATAAAATCTGTGAAGACACAATTGCGTCGACTTCATATCGACGTATGAATGATAGTACGTCGAATTCTACTCGACGCAATCTCTCAGATGCTTCGACCTCAAATCGACGCATGAATAAAATTACGTCGACTTACAATCGACGCAACTACTTCCATGCATCGATTCCAGTTCAACGCAATCTAGAGAAAGCGCCGAATATATATCGACGCAACTCTCAACATACGTCGAATAGATATCGACGCATAAAACCTCAGAGTAACTTAAATACAGGACATATCTATCCTTCAAAAATTTTCTATCATAACCCCCATTCAGGACCCATTCATCCTGATCAAAATTTCTATCCTAATCAAAACTTTTATCCTAATCAACAACTCTATCCTCATCAACACCTCTATCCCTCTCTAAACTCAAATTCCCATAATCTAAAGACAATCAGGTGTTATATCTGTAATAAAACTGGCCACATTGTCAAACAATGTTGGCACAATCAATCCAATTGTCTATAAAATTAGTCCAAGGCTGACTTAGAAAACTTTAGGATTAGAAAGAAATAATCTCTCAAGAAAAACTTAGAATTTTCAAGACAAAATAAAAGTCAAGTCGATTTCTTAATCGACGCATCGTCGATAGGAAACCCTAACATCTCAATTCAGACTGTACCGACGCATACATCGACTTCCACTCGACGCAACGTCAACTTCATGAAAAAGAGCGGCAATACTAAAATATTTTCGATCACATCTACTGTAGTACCGAATAAACCTCGAGTTGTGTCTCGTTTCGACGTTTCACCTGACTTAAATAAACTCTTCAGTTAGAAATCTACACGCTCTCTGCATCTCTCATCCTTCTCACTTCTCAGTCCAGCCATCTCTTCCTCTCTCTTTCACTAACCAAAATGGCTCCCAAGATCAACTCTGGTTTCGATATTGATCTTGATTCCTTCCAAGCCGCCGCCGAAAACTACAAGAGCATCATAGCTCTTTTCACTGAAGCCGGTCTAAACAAACTCATTTCAACAAGATGCAGACTCCTGGAAATAGAACTCACTGAGTTGATGAATCATGTTCAGATATCTGAATAAGGAGAGATTACAGGAATAATCCATGAAACACCTGTCTCAATCTCTGCAGAACATCTTAGGGACACCTTTGATCTTCCATCAGGTACACACCAACACTATCCTTGTTCAAATCAAAAAGGGAAAGCAAATTATTTTCTAAGAGTAGCTAGATGAATCTCCATCATCATTCCCTTATCAGGTAGTGAACCTGTGGAACTCACCCCTGAGGAAATCAAAAACTTATTAATCACCATGAAATTCTCCAGAGATAGACCAATCAACTTGAAGAAAATAGACTTCTCTGATGAATATAGGCTCTTGGCAGACATAGTAGGAAAAATACTACTATGCAAAATCTCTGTCCATGATGCAGTGCCTAAGCAGCAACTAAACATTATGGGGGCCCTTGTACTGAAAAAGAAGATAGACTGGGCCAGCTGCTTACTGAAGATGATAGGCTACAAATATTCTCATAAAGAGAATGCCTACATGAGGATCATGAGTCAGGTACTCCTTCACTCCTTCCCCGACCTATGTAGGTCAAAAGATATTCCTATTCCCCCTGGCAAAAGAATATCCATAACACTCTTCTCCAAATGGGACAGGCAGATCCCAAGGCTTGGATCCCAGCCTGAAAGACCCTCTTCACCACCTGCTTCTCCTCCTCCTATGGACTCATCTGTTCAACCCACCTTTATTCCTCCTCCTCCTCCATCAAACACACCTCACCTTCTCACTACAACCACTAATATCAGGAATACAGTCATCTCTCCACCTTCATCCTCTCCACCATTATTGGTATCTCCTCCACCAACACAACCTGAACCATCCTCATCCACACAAGCACTTCTTCTTCAGTGCATTCAACAAGCAACCCATAAATTTCAGGACATGCTTGATGGGCACTGCTCCCTACTTCACTCCTCCATCATGCACATGCAAACTCAAATAGATGGGGTCAATGCCTCTGTGCAAAGCTTCAAGTCCTCTATCTCTTCCTCTAAGGTCACCAAGTCTTTCTTAACCTCCTTAGCTAAGAAGGTCAAGAAGGGGGAGAAGTTAGATGAAGAGCAGCTCTCCAGTCTCAAATCTCACTCACACAAATCCTCTCCAACATCAAAATCTGATAGTCTTGCTCTGCTTAAGACTATTGGGAATGAAATAGTACCTGAGATACATACTACAAAACAGATAACAGATGTACTTTCTATAGCAAGAGAAGCTGAACAACAAATAGTTCCCTTTCAAGGGGAGGCAAGTAGAGTAGAGAAAGAAGTTGAAAAGGAAGCTGAGGCTGAAGGAGTGGCTGAAAGTGAGAAAGACAAAGAATCTGAGGCTCAGGGGGAGCCAGATGCTGTCATAGCTGAAGATGGAGCTGGGAAAGAAGCTGAAGAAGCAGAAATAGAAGGTATAAAGGAAGTTCCATCTCAGGAGCAGATTGCTTTGACTCAGGGGGAGCTGAATGAACATCCTGCTACAACCTCTATAAAAAGACCTGATCTCCCTTTAGTATTCTCCAGGAAGAGAAAAACTCCTCCTACTCCTCCTGAGTGATATTTTGAACAAATTTGATATACTCTATTAATGCTTAAGTGTTGATGATTTCTTTTTTCCATTTTCTTCTGATTACCTAATATATCTCTTTTCTATAAATATGCTTTGATGTGTTGATTAAAAGCTGATAAAATTTCTCTCTGAATAGGGTTAAGACAAATAGGGGGAGATTGTTGGGGAAATGATTTATCTTAACCCCTAGAAATGAGTAGAATATGTATTCTCAGAGTGAAAAATTAGTTTAAGTAAATATGCGTCGAATAGTAATCGACGCAACGTCGAGATGTAGTCGACGTACCTCTCAGAATGAGTCGAAGTAACTCTAAACAGAATTCGACGTAACCAAAGTCGACGTAACTCTGATTTTTAGTCGACGCACCCAGTAAAGTCGACGCTCCTTCCATATTTTCTTCTCGACGTCTAGCCAGGCTAAAATCGACGCTTACATCGAATAGTAATCGACGCAGGTCGATTTCTGTGACATTCAAAAACACGCCAGATCTCTTTCCTTCTTTCTGTAGATCTGAATTTTATGGAATTATATTGTTCTCTTCTAGCCGTTCTGAATCAGTCTTTCCTTCTAAATGATTCTTGGCTAATTTGATTAAGATTATTATGGACATTATTTGAAAATAGAATGATCTCTTTCCTTCTACAGATATAATGATTATGAAAACAAGTGATCCACTCCATTTCTGAAAAAGAGGAAAAGCTCCCAAGAGAGAAGAAAGAGAAAATTGAGAAAAGTGAAAGAGTGCTACAGCAAGAAAAAGCCTTCTTCTTCTTCTCCTCCTTCTTAAGCCATACTGCTGCAATTTCTGAAAGCTCTCACTGAAAGAAAAAAAAGGGCTTACAATCTCCTTCTCACTATAGAAGAGAGATTTCATTCGCTATACTTGTGCTTCTAATCTTCTTGCTGGGAAGAAGATTCTTTCTTGCTTCAATTATTTTCCATCTTCTTCTTCTTATTATTCTTATTTCAATTTCAATAGTGTAAAAGAGTTTTAAGAATCTCTCTTCAAAAAATTCAGTTGTAGTGGTTCTAAGACTGTCCTTATCAAAAGACTCAGGCTGGTTCTAAGAGTCTCCTTAACAAAAGACTCAGTGCAAGATAGTGAATTCCTACCAAGGGGGTAGAAGAGTGGACTACCCAAAGTTTGGGGAACCATTATATTTCTTTGTGTTGTGCTGTGATTTTCTTTTTACTATTTCTTTCTTTATTTGCTTAATTCTTGTTGGTGTGTGGGAAGCTTTAATCTGTGAATATTACACATATATATATATATATATTTGTTAACTTTGCACAAAATATTTTTAAACCTCTATTCACCCCCCTCTAGAGAATTCTAGTGAGGTTAACTGTGCACTTTCACAAAGGTTGGCCCCAAGCAGACTTGCTGACCACGCTCTCACCTAGCTGACAGGGCCGTAGGCTCACTCAATGGCAAGTTCTAAAGGTTCAAAGCTTGGCCCCGAGCAGACCGGCTGACCATACTCTCACCTAGCTGGCAGGGCCGTAGGCTCACTCGGTGGCAGGTTCTAAAGGTTCAAAGGTTGGCCCCGAGCAGACCCGCTGAACAGGCTCTCACCTAGCTGGCAGGGCCGTAGGCTCACTCGGTGGCAGGTTCTAAAGGTCCAAAGGTTGGCCCCGAGCAGACCCACTGACTATGCTCTCACCTAGCTGGCAGGGCCGTAGGCTCACTCGGTGGCAGGTTCTAAAGGCTCAAAGGTTGGCCCCGAGCAGACCCGCTGAATAGGCTCTCACCTAGCTGGCAGGGACGTAGGCTCACTCGGTGGCAGGTTCTAAAGGTTCAAGGGTTGGCCCTGAGCAGACCCGCTGACCAGGATCTCACCTAGTTGGCAGGGCCGTAGGCTCACTCGGTGGTAGGTTCTAAAGGTTCAAAGTTTGGCCCGGAGCAGACCTGCTGACCAGGCTCTGACCTAGCTGACAGGGCCGTAGGCTCACTCGGTGGCAGGTTCTAAAGGTTCAAAGGTTTGCCCCGAGCAGACCCGCTGACCAGGCTCTCACCTAGCTAGCAGGGTCGTAGGCTCACTCTGTGGCAGGTTGTAAAGGTGTACAGGTTGGCCGCGATCAGACCCGCTGACCAGGCTCTCGCAAAGATGGCAGGGCCGTAGGCTCACTCGGTGGCAGGTTCTAAAGATTCAAAGGTCGGCCCCGAGCAGACCCACTAACCAGGCTCTCACCTAGCTGGCAGGGCCGCAGGCTCGCTCGGTGGTGAACCGTGAGGAAGGCGAAGTAAGAAAGAAAATCCAATGCAGAAAGTTAACATAGGTCAAATCTAGACATAAGACCGACGAGTAGTGCCCATCATAAGGGACACTCGCCGGCGAATGATATCGATCAAGAATGATACTCGATCGGCGAGTACGCAATGAGACGCTTGCCAACCTAAGGGTCGCGAGAAGTATTCAGGACTCAATGTGTTCCCAACGCAACAACGCTCCATACAGAAATCAACAAAATCGTCTAAGTCCTAAAGTGATTGGAGCGAGTGTGAAAAGGTTGCAACCACGTGACGCTCTAACGCGGCAAGAGTATCTTGGTCATGACTTGAGCTAGGGGTCGTCGTCTCTAAGGGCAAACACGCGCGCGAAAGTGCGAAAGCGTGAAAAATTATGTACGAACGCGCGAGCTATCAGTTGATAATAGCGAGATGTACAAAGAATATGTAAGACAAATTGCGAGAGACAAAACTTTCTATTTCATTTCAATATAAAAAAAAGGGAGTTACAAAACAGGCCTCGCGCCACATCAAAAAGGAAAAACAAGGAAAGGAAAGAGAATCTTCACGAGTGGTCGTCGGCCTCCTCGCTGGAATGCTCGCTGCCCCTCCCGGAGATTGACGGCCATCGAGCTCCCGCCTTAGATCAGCGACGTCCCCAAGATCATCCACCAGGCCGAAGAGCTCGGGAAGAACATGGTGGGCGAGAATCCTCTCGCCTTCCTCCTTTAGGAGCCCGGCCCTCCGCAGCACATCCAGCGCATGCTTCGCTGCTCCCTGGGCCGATCTCTGCATTAGCCCTTCGAACTCGGCATTAGAGTAGAGATGCCGAGTTTCCCTCTCTGCGGGAGGTGGCCGAGAGGCGTCTTCTAGCAACCTCTTGTTCTCAACCTCCATCTCCTTGTTTCACTCCTCAAGGATGCGAGACCGCACGAGCAGAGTATCATAGTTGGCTATGTCCTACAAAGGAAAAATAGTTAGCGCAGTAAAGGAAATAATGGACAAGAGCTTAGTTCTCGGCATGGGGGCGCGCTCACCTCTCAGGTAGGGCGGCTGGCGAGGAGGGCCTCAGCTTTGGCTAGCTGCTGCTTGACAGCAACAACCTCGGCGGCGGCGATGGAGCTGGTCTTCTTAACCTCGGCTAGGTTCCGCGCAAGGGTCATGCTGCGGCGAGAGGACATATGGGTCCACTCGTGAGCACGCATCATGGCTCGCGTTGCCTCATGCATGAGAGTCTGGGTAGACTCAGTGTCGTAGATGGACGCGCCCTCGTGGCTGTAGAGCGCGTAGGAAAGGCCGTAGGCGTCGCCACTGGTGGTTTCCTTCTCCCTCCCAGATGGAAGAAGGGTGGAGAGGGAGACTCGGTTGGCCCGCCGGTCCCAATGAATCATAGGCCCACTGGCCACATCCGCATACCTCTTGCCGAGAGGAAAGTTTCGGTGACCCCTCGGCACAGGTCCCGAGGAGGGTTCCACGGGTTCGATCACCGAGTCCTCGGCCACGGGCTCGATCGCTGAGTTCTCGGTCGCGGGAGCACTCGAACCAGGGGTATCGTCCGCGGCCGCTTTTCCCTTCGATGTTGAGGAAGGTTTCGCCCGCTTGGCAGAAGAACAAGGGGCCGCATCGGGCTTCCTCTTCTGCTTCTGCCCGCTGGATTTCGCAGGAGGCGGACCTTCGCGGCAAGCCACATCGGCGGATCATGCGAGAGCAAGAGGGTCGGTGGGAGCGACTTCCGCGATCGCATTCGGCGGGTGGAGGGGAA
Source organism: Dactylorhiza incarnata (assembly GCA_033032865.1). Taxonomy (NCBI): domain Eukaryota; kingdom Viridiplantae; phylum Streptophyta; class Magnoliopsida; order Asparagales; family Orchidaceae; genus Dactylorhiza; species Dactylorhiza incarnata. The sequence goes on from JAWHQI010000003.1 coordinate 8,487,931, forward strand.
GGCTTCGAACTCCTGTTTCAAGAAGGTCGAGTTAAAAAGGTGGGAGCGAAGGAAAAAGGAGCGGGAGATAGGGTTGAAATCTTTTAGCTTACCCTCTCCCGCCGAGACTGGCGGTAGCGAGCCGACATGCTTCCGCAGATGCACTACATCCACCCCATGCTTCAGAATGAAGGCGTGGAGCTTGGCCTCATAACCCCCGAGCATAGGAGGCCGGAAGGTTGACTCGTCCTCCTGCAAGGGCGCGAGAGGCGCATTGCCAAACTTCCCGGTGACAAAGATGAACCGCCGAACCCAGTCGTGGTTCTTATTTGTCGTACCGGTCACGGTGAGAGGGGACTGCCCAGAGAAAAATGCCACTCCGCGGGTGGCCCTGAAATTGAAAAGTTTGTGGAATACTGGAAGCGAGAACTCAATCCCCTCCTCGCGCAGGTAGCAGGCGAATGCTACCAACACTGCGATGGAGTTTGGATTAAGTTTCGCGGGAACGACCCCGAAGTAGCGCAGGGTCTGACACACCTATGGCCACAGTGGGAGGCAGAGTCCTACCTCGAAGTGTTCGAGGGGGATCGCGAGAGTGTCTGGCGAGAACTGGTTGATGCGATCTTGGTTCCCCGAGCGGCGCACGACGAATCCTGGCGGAACGTAGTCAGCAATGGCCAGGGTGAAACCTTCTTCTGAGAGTTCGCAGGTCTCGAAATCCCGGTTGGCGAAAGATTGGGCACAGTTGGCCCTGCCATCGGCCTCTTTCGACAATGCTGAGGGGTGGGGAGGTCTCGCAAAGAATCTAGAGAGAAGGGCGAGTGGTATCACGAGAGCAAGAATGGAGAGAGAGAAGCGTAATAAATACGGTGGTTGGGCTAACTATTAATAGAAAATAAAAAGAGGGGAAATAAAGGAAATTCCTTATGCGCGGGGTGCGGATAGCGGCCGCGCTATCCTGGAGCCTTGGGATCCGTGCCAGCCCATCTACGCCCAACCGCCGATAAAAGGCGAAAGAGACGTGCGAGGCCCTTTAGGCAAATGCAATAAAAAACCTGATATAAATAAAAGCACTCACAATGAAAGCATTCGCAGAAACAACAAGATAATAAATACTACCGGCAGAAATAGTTCGCGAGACACGTAAGGTCTCATATTGGTTCAGCACGTAAAAAAAGAGAAACAACGAGGGTGCGGGAGAGTACAGGGGGCGAGGGCCGGCAAGCTTAATATTGTATCCACTGCCATCGACCCCGGCCTAACCTCTCTGTCCTCGGAGGCACGCACGGGTAATGGAACATGCTTACCACGGTGAGCTCTTGGTGGACCAGGCACATCTGGTCCCTAGCCCGCGCGATATGCCTCCCAGGAGAAGTCTCCTCGCACCCGCCACCTGGAGCTCCATCTCCCCAATGAGATGCGTGCAGTCTCGCTCGAGGATGCTTATTCCATGCTCAAAGGCCGCCCAGTGCTCCTCCGTCTGATTGACCATATCTTGCTGCATCCAGATCAGCTTGCAGAAAAGCTCCGTCATCCGCTCCTTCAGGGTCCTGGCATCTTCATGATCACCAAGAAAATCCGAGATGTCGCAGGGAGAGGTAGGTGGAGAGATCAACCCCTGCTCATGAGGATCCCCTGGCGGGATCCGACGATAACCCGCGAGAGCGAAAGTTAGACTTCTCTCTGGCAAAACCTTTAGTTTGAGGGAAAAAGGGGAACTCACCAGGTACATATTCTTTAACGGGGGACCGGCGAGAGGTGCCAGCCTGCCTTGTGAATGGTTGACAGGGGGGTGGAGCGATTTCCCCTTCCCAGGTTGATGAACCTGGTCGGCGACACCCGAGGTGGTGGCCAAATCTACGGCGGGAGAGTTATTCTCGGGACCCTTATCCACCGAACGTTCTTGCTCAGGAGTGGGGGAGTTGACGGCGGTCTCGGGGGCAGGAGAGTTGCACGAGGAAGGGGGTAACCCCGTGGTTCCAAAGGTGAGAGCTACAGAAACCAAGGGTCAGAAAAAAGAGCGAAATGTAAAAGGAAGGCAAGAAGGCATTGAAGAGCTTACCGGGCGCATGCAGGATTTCGCCAGGAATGGTTAGTAGGATGGGCTCATGGGCCGGGGGAACGCCCCCGAGAGCAAGTGGAGGAAGATTGGCGTTCGCCTGGTTGGCCTCAGGGGCACCTTCAGTCGCCTGTAGGTTCTGCGAGTGGTACAAGTGGCTAAGATATCGCGTCATCAAGGTCAGCTTTAAAGGCGAGGTAGGTTGCATTACCTCAACAGTATTGACTGGAGGGATTCTAGAAAGAGGGAGAGTCTATGACGCAGACTCCCTCACCGATAGGTCTCGCTGAACCACCTTGGCCTTCTTTAGTTGGTAGGGCTTGGAAGGATCCCTCGTTGACGAGAGCCAGGAGGCATACCGGGTGGTCCTAGGAGCGGTCTCCCCCTGTGCAACGGCGAGACGATCCATCATACCCTGCGAAAGTGGTCTCGGCGTCGGCCTCATGAACGTCAAAGCGAGAGCTCCGATATGCAAAAAGAGGAACAATGATTGGAGAATAGGCGCTCCGAAGGCAACAACTGAGGTTGTATTTATAGCAAAGTGGAGGGCCCCACCAGAAAGATTCCCTCCAGGTCAGCAAAGCACTCGCCGAATATTGGGGGTTGGACTTTTCTTTCCGAGCGTAGGACTCGCTCGCTAGATCTGTGTCAGGCAGAGCACTCGCCCAGGCTAGAAGAGGCAGGAGAGCCTTCAGGCGAGTGTGAGTCCCATTCACAAGGCACTCGCCCGTTCAGAGGAGTGAGTGCGCGGAGGACCAGGCGAGCAGGGGCGGAATCCCACTTGCCGAGCAGGCCAGACGATTAGGCGAGTGGTGCCTCCACGGACTACTCGCTCGGCAGAATTGAGTATGCGAGAAGCCTGGCGAATGGTGCCTTCATAGACCACTCGCCCAGAAGGTCTTGAGGGGGAAATTACCTAGATACCCCTTGTGGGCTGCCAATAGCCCTTCAGAACAACGGAGTTAGGCTATTAGCAGACCGATTTGGGGTGCGATTAGTAAAACCAAAAGGCGGATTCATGCTATTTGTAGACCCGCCTAGAGAATCTATAAATAGACCCTTAAGGGCACCTTGGAGGAGACAAATCTTTTTGAGCTCTGTCCTCCAGGCTAGTTTCAGAGTTGGTTGCTAGTGCCCTCCAAGGTGCCCGACTGAGCATTGGTTTGGGAGGGGAAGCTCTCTAAGATCTTCCGGGTGTGCGGCGGGACCTCCTCGCTACAACCTTGGGTCTATTCTAAATTTTCCATCCATAGTCAAGATAGTTTAGTGAGGGAGAAGTAAACACGGGCTACACCCCCCTGTGGGTCCGAACTCAGAGACCGGTTGACAGTTTCAACAAAAGGGGGGGGGGGGGGGGGCTAATAACAAAAAGGAAAAAGGAGGCCAGACCGCGCGATCTGGAGAGCTGACAGAGGTTTGACCGCCTATGCCTTGGGAGAAAACCGGAGGGACGGCAGGCGATCTGAGCGGTCTTGCAATTCTGAGACCGCTGGAAGGGTCTATCCTGGCTGGAGAAGAGAGGTCATGGATTTCTGGGCAAACATGATCCCTGCACATTTTCAAGTTGCGCTGGAACTACGGAAATGTTCTCTTTGACCGCTGAGACCGCGACCGCCATAAATGCGCTGGGCTCTATAAATTTGGCTCCAGAGCTTCATAATTCATAACTTCCTGAAAGGAGCAGCAAGCTTGAACCTCAAGTGATCACCCGAAATCATACGAAAAACGATCTTCACAATGGTGTTTGTGCTATCTCGATTAAATAAGCGATCGCCAGGATCGACTTCCCAAAAGAAAAGGGAGACAACTAGCCATAAGAAGAAAACAGATAAGGCTTCTCAGGCTCTGGCTGAGGTGGACACATCGAAGGAGACCGCTCGATCTTCCCCAAAGAAACAGCCTGACTTGCCAGATAACACGATTTTGTCGGTCTCTACCGTTGTTGATTTGTCGAGTAGTTCTTCGGGTCCTCCCGTGCTGATCTTTCCTGATCTGTCTATTTCTTTTGATTGCCAGAAAGTCGTTGAGGTCCTTGATCAAATAGCTGTGCTATCTGGAGAGACCGCTTCGACCGAAGCTATTCTGGCTGGCATGCGTGAGAAGAAGATTGAGGCTGAGAAAATTAAGGAGAAGATCATTGATTCTAAAGAAGCTGCGAAGTCAAAAAAGAGAAAGAACTCAAGTTCTTCTGCTAAACCTGCCATGAAAAAGAAAAATGAAGAAAATAAAGGCGTGACCGCTCTGGGGGCGGTCATTCTTCCCGAAAGCAGCGGTCTTAAGCATCCAGAGGATGCCCCTGAGAAGACAAGTAGTGGAGTTGGTCTCCATTTCTCTTCTGCGATCTCAGCTTCTTCAAGAGAAACAGACTCCGGGCTGATTGCTTATCTTGATGAAGATTCCTCTAATGACCTCTCTTATTTGATCTTGCAGGTGCTGGACCCTTTTGAATTTGAACGCCTCCGGGAGGCTACCGCGGAAAAGGAGAAGGAGACCGCTGCAGAGGCGGCCAGATTAAAGGCGGAAGCGGAGAAGGAAGAGAGGGAAAAGAAAGAAAGAGAAGCATGAGCTGCTGAGTAGGAAGAAGAAAAGAGAGCCGCTTTGCTCGCTGCAGAGAGGAAAAAAGAAGAAGAAAAGAAGGCTGTATTGTTTGCTGTCGAGAAAAAAAGGAAGAGGAGAGAAAGGCCACTCTGCTCACTGCAGAGAAGAAAGAAGAGGAGAGGAAGGACGCTCTACCCGCTGCAGAGAAGAAAGAAGAGGAGAGGAAGGCCACTCTGCTCGCCGCGGAGAAAGAAAAAAAGGCTTCTAATGAGGAGAGAGCTCGCCAGATTGAGAAGGAGAAAATTGCACTTTCTGGCGGTCTGACGATCCCCTCTGCCGCTCAGATTGATAAAATAAACAAAGCGGCGGCAAATTGTGCATCAACGATATCTGCCTTGCGGACTGGTAAGACAACGATGGTTGCGAAATTGTTGGAATTCCTTCCCCTGCCTGAATGAGATGCAGGATATTGCAGCTTTTGTAGGGAGAAAGCGTCCGAATAGGAGATAGATTATCTCTTAGCGCGGTCTTGAACTCTCGAAAACCTGAACAATTTAAATGTGTTGTAATATATGTTGTGACAATAATCTTTATTTATGTGATCTCTGTGATGTTATGATGTCGATCTCCTATTGTTGTGTGTTGCTTGTTTTTCTTTTATCCATATGCTGATCATGCTCTGGGATTTTGCGGTCTCTCTTTAATGAGACCGAATTCATAGCGATATTTCTAATCTTATGCATGTATTCCATCGGTCTGAGCGATTTTACTGGGCGGTCTCAGGAAAAGTCATCATTATGAAAATATCCTTGGATTCCTATAAATAGATGGCCTTTGAATTTTCATTTCATACTTTTTGAATGTGCCCTAAGCATCGGTCTCAGCGAACTCCCATTGTGGTGTCCGCGCAAGCTTCCTCTGTCGATGTCTTCTTAGAGGTTGACCATAAACCACGCCATCTTTCCAAGGATGAATACCTGTCTTTCCTAGCAAAGCATATGGTCCAAAACCAGATCGTGGTGAGACCGCCGTAAGAGGGTGAGGGATTGAATTTTGGAGAGGAGAACAAATTCGTCATTCTCATCGATCCCTTCGATCATGGGCTGAAACTCCCTCTTCCTTGGGAAATTATTGAGGTAATGGAGTACTACAGATTTGTGCTCGCTCAGCTTTCTCTGAATTCGATCGGTCTCATCAATATTTTCATAAATTACTTGAGATCGAAAAGAATTAAATTTACTATGACACTTTTCCGCGCGACCTTTACTGCAAAAATACTGAAAGAAGGACAAAAGAGAGAAGAGTTCAAGGGGTTAGTTTATTTTTCATGCGAAGGAGTAAAGATTTTGAACCTTCCAAATAAGGTTCCTTTCTGGACGAAAAGGTTCCTTATTTTCGAAGGCAACCTCGGCGGTCTCAGCAGCCAACCATCTTCGAGAGCAGAAGGCGTCTTTAGAAAAAACAAGACGATCTCAAAAGAGGAGTTGGACATTCTGGCCTTTCTAGCGGGCAAGAGATTGGACTTCCTCTATTATCTGGCGATCTGGCTTGAGATCGCTGAGATTCCCCCGGAAGAAAGTGAGTATTTTCCCTGCGGTCTCATATGTCCTTTCCACAACTTCTTGATTTTTCTAACTGTTCTTTTTAGCGACCTTTGCGATCCCTACAGCCTACTCGGTGGCACCAGCTGAAGAGGTGCTCACTCAGAGGGAAAGAAGAAAAAGAAGGGAAGAAGTGCGCGAGACCGCTGGGGACGGTAACACATCTGAGACCGCCAACGATCAGTTTTCTATGGCTGGTTTCATGAAGAAACAAAATATATAGGGAAAACCCCTTCTCAGATGGGGTGCCAAAGGAAAATCCGTGAATTTGTCCACCGATCTCCCTCTTTGGAGCGGAAAATTATCTCGACATGCCTTTGCTATCACTTTGGCGTTATATGGGAAGAAAAATCTCCAAGAAGCATATAATTTTGAGACCGAAATGCTTCCTGACGCCTGCGCTCAAGCGACCGCCAGGAGCACGGTCTTGAATCAACACATGGGGCGGTCTTTGCAAAGAGCCCTGAAAGAAATCAAGATCTTGCATGAGGAGCGAAAAGTAAGAATTTTTACTTGAGATAATTAGCTTCTTGTATGTGACCGTGCGATCTAACAATTTTCTTTTGCAGCAATCAAAAGAAGCAGCGTATGATCCAGACAATCCTGAATTCTAGAATGCTTTAATGCAGCATATAAAAGAGACCGCAGAGCAGGTGATCTAAGAACTTCAAGACCGCGGCGGTCTTACTGAAGATATTAAAGATATCAGATTTGCCGATATTTTCCCTGACGCCGCGAGAGTAATAGACGAATAGTCGATCACGACTGGAGAGGCCACTGCTGAGGGAGAAGAAGAGGAAGGAGAAGTTTATATTGAAGGAAATATTGACGAGGCGAGTGGAAGTCAATACGTTGCTGGCAATGATACGAGCTCTGCTGCGGACTCAAGCTCGGGATTTAAAGTTCGTGGTAGAAACTCAGAAGAATCTTCAGAGGAGACCGGTTCTTCTTCAGATGATGAGCGGTCTCCCAAAAGATCAAGAAGCAAATAGATCTAGTTGTAATTTTTTACTTCTTGTATTCTCCGGATTTTGTGACCGCACGGTCTGATGTAATGAACAATGGAAAAGAAAAATAGAAATTTGATATACCTTTGTCTTCTCCGTGAATGAGTATTTTTCTTTTAAATGTCGATTATAGTGTTCATGGTCTTGTTATAATGACAGAACTGACATTCAATCTCAATGCCCTAGACGTTACCTAGCTCGGTGTAATTACCTTAAACATTTTATATTGAATGATTCAATAAGGGTGACCTCATACTTCTCAGATCGTATTATCGGGAGGAGATCAGTTTTAATTAAGCAGGAATGAAATCACGAGGGCCGAAGATAGGCAAGATCTATTAATACTGGCCGTCTCTGGCTATAAAATACCACGGTTGAGACCGCTCCTGGGTAAATATAGCCTTCATAATGGATATCTCGCAGTCTTTAATTTTCCGGGCCATTCGGATATTTGGAAAACATCTTATGATGATCAGTGATCTCCCATACTTATAAGATAAATAAGTTGAATCCACGATCTTTGTTTTTCCAGACCGGTTGATATGAGGGTAGATAATAATTTTGGTTAAACAAGAATGAGATCATGTGGTCGCGGAGGATGAACAAGATCGCTTATGCCTGGCGGTCTCTGACTTTAATTTATTTTCACGAGGCCACTTATCACTTTGGCGATCTTTGGCTTTGGATATCTGTCAAGAATAAAAGTGATAATTCATTGATGCTGATTCTCAGATAAATAAATATGAGACGCGATCTTCAACATTTCACAGGCTGCCTTTCTTTAAACTGATAATCTTGAATTCATAAGATCTTTGGAGATAAAAGACAAAATCTATGCGATCCCTGAGTAACCTTTAATGAGAACTTGAATGGCGATCTTCCAATAATTCAGACCGTCTCTTCCTTGGCTCAGAAACATAAAACATGATGTAAAACTTTGGCCATTTGAAATTTTTATATAAGGTTCAGAAGCTTTTAGGCGGCGGTCTCAATTGCTTCAGACCGTCCCACGCTCAACACTATCCAACATTGAGACCGGCGGTCTTCAAAAACTTCAGACTGCCCCTTTATAATAAGAGCTTGATGGAGATAATCTGTAATGATCTAAAGGGCAGGTGTGGCCATGCCAACATTGCTTTCCTCAGAAGACCATCACAATTCTAGTATCTTCAGGAAAAGAGATTGAGGAAAAGAAAAAACCAGCTCGAGATAATAAAAAAAAGGGCAGGTGTGGTTATGCCGCGGAGGCCATACCGACATTGCTTTCCCCAAGATACTTCTTAAGATTGCATCATACATCCATCCTCTTTTTGGCTATCCTCATACCAATGAGCATTCAAAGGTCACAAAACAAGATGATCCATTGGGCAGGTGTGGTCATACCACGGAGGTTACACCGACATTGCTTTCCCCAGAAAGATCATCAAGACTGTAACGATGTCCTTCTACAATGCATGACAGAGCTGAACATTCACCTAAAGCCTCCCTTAACGTAAAGGTGCGTCAGATGTCAGCTAGGACCCGGTATCCTAAAGTTCCTTCGCACAAGCTTGGCGAGCCACTGCTACACAGATGCGAAATCTCCCCGCTACCTGTGGTCCTGACAGATTTTACTACTAAAGCTTCAAGTAGAGGGGGAATGAAGTAGGATCCGTCAATATCTCTCTTGGTAGGACCTTAGCCTTTAATAGTTAAGTAATATATGTCAAGGTTTCTTTCTAATATGCACGAGGTAAGAATTTACATCCACATCATCATAATGCTTTTCAAAAAGGAAAAGAAAGAAAGAAGACAGGAAAATACAAGTTTTAAGAAAAGAAACGCTTGAGGTCATCTCCACTCCAAGTATGAGGTAAATCTTCCCCTTCATAAGATTGGAGATGATATGCTCCATTCTTGAGCACTTCCTTGATAATGAATGGCCCTGTCAAGTTCGGATTAAGCTTTCCAACTGTATCAGATCTTGCTGCTCGTCAACTTTCTTGAGGACTAGGTCTCCAACAGCAAATTCTTTAATTCTTACATTTTTGTCGAAATATCTGGTCATTCTTTTTTTCACTTCTTCTTGCCCGATAGTTGATGTATCCCTTAGCTCTTCAATAAGATCAAGATTACAGTTCAACTCTTCATCATTTTCTTCCATCCAGCTATCTTGATGTTGCTGAGATAATATGACTCTTGGACTCCTAACTTCAAATTCGACGGGGATGACAGCTTCTGAGTCATGAGATAATTTGAAAGGAGTCTCCCCAGTAGTTGAAGTTGGTGTTGTCCTCAAAGCCCATAATACTGAAGGTAGCTGTTCCGCCTAATTACCTCTAAGATTTTCCACTTTCTTCTTCAAGAGGTTGATTATGAGTTTGTTAGCAGCTTCTACCTGACCATTATTACTCCGAGGGTGATGCACAGAGGCAAACCGCAACTCAGTGCCGATTTGATCACAGAAATTTATAAGACTTGAATTATTGAATTGTGGACCATTATTTGTGATGATTGCCATGGGAATTCCGTGCCTGCAAACTATCTCCCCCAAAATAAAATTTCTTATTATTTTGGGTAGTAGTCTTTGTCAGCGCCTTTGCTTCAATCCACTTGCTGAAATAATCAATCATTAAAAGAATGAATCTGCGCTGCCCACTTGCCAAAGGAAAAGGTCCAATCAAATCCATTCCCCAAACCGCAAACGTCCATGGGGTGGCTATTGACCTTAGTTGTTGAGCTGGCTGATGCTGAAGAGGGGCAAACTTCTGACATTGAACACATTTCTTTGCAAATTTTTCTGCATCCTTCCTCATATGAGGCCAAAAATATCCTTGCCTTAGAATCCTCTTTTCCAAGGTTCTAGCTCCCGAATGACTACCACATTCTCCCAAATAAACTTCCTGAAGGATAGTTGGTATTTCTTCTTCAGAAACACATCGTGCCAGAGGCGAAAGAAAGGCTTTCCTGTAAAGAATTCTTGCAACAAGATAATAATAGGTTGCTTTAAGCTTAAACCTCTTCCTATCTTTTACCGTGGAGTGAAATTCTCCAGTCAATAGGTAGAGTATGAAAGGGTCCATCCAAGACGGACGTTGATCTATCTGCATAACCTCTCCCTCCTCGATAGCTGGACGGAATAACTCCGAGGTAGTTCCTCCTGAGAGAAGACCAAATTTTGCTAGCTCGTCTGCCTCCTTGTTCTCTTCTCTTGGGATATGTTGGATCGTAAAGCTCTTGAACTTGCTTATCTCAGCTTTTACTAGAGCTTGATACTGCTTCAAAATATGATCTATGGTCTCGAAGTTCCCATTTACTTGAGACGCCATTACTAGAGAATCTATTTTAACTTGAACATCCTCGATTCCCAATTCTCTTGCGAATTTGAGATCGGCGAGCAAAGCTTCATATTCTGCTAGATTATTTGCTGTTGGAAAATAAAACTTCAAAGCCTGATCCAATCTAACTCCATTTGGATTGATCAAAATAACTCCAGCTCCGGAGGAATTTTTTCCTGAGGCTCCATCAACGAAGATCGTCCAGGCGAGAGGGGTTCCGAGCTCCTTTTCTGAATTAGCCTCCTCTGCATCAACCATGAAATCCGCTAGTACCTGAGCTTTGATTGCTACTCTTGGAACATAACATATATCAAATTCGTTGAGCTATTTTGCCCACTTTGCCAATCTTCCTGAATGATCCGACTTCTCTAAGACACTTTTTAGTGGAAGATCGGTGACAACTTGAATTGAATGGGCTTGGAAATAAGGTCTCAACCTTCGTGCTAAAGTCACAAGCATCAGTGCTAGTTTCTCGAGGATTGGGTACCAGGTCTCTGCACTCTTCAGAATTTTGCTTACGTAATAAACTGGGAACTGCTTCTTCTTCTCTTCTCTGACTAAAACCGAGCTGATGGCATCGGAATCGACTTCGAGGTACAGAAAGAGGTCCTCTCCTTCCCTGGGGCTCTGGAGTAAGGGAGTTGATGCCAGCTGCTTCTTAAGTTGATTAAAGGCATCATCACACTCCTTTGTCCATTCAAACTTGGCCCCTCCATGGAGAGTCATGAAAAAAGGTGCACTTTTATCTCCGGAGCGGGAGATGAAACGGCTCAAACCTGCCATCCTCCAACCCAGCTGTTGAACTTCCTAAAGGGTCTTGGGAGATGACATTTCCAAGATAGTTTTTACCTTACTAGGATCCGGTTCCAACCCTTCTGGAGTAAGGAGATGACCAATGAATTTTCCTTTGCTAGCCCCAAAAATGCACTTCAATGGGTTCAATCTCATATTGAAATTTTGGAGGGTTGCAAATGTTTCATTTAAGTCACTAAGGGGGGTTGAAAAAAGCTTGTTTTTGATTAAGAGATCATCGACATAAACTTCTAGATTTCTCCCTTTCTGGGTTTTAAACACAGTATCCATCATTCTCTGGTACGTTGCGCCGCATTCATTAGCCCAAAAGGCATTACGAGATAACAAAAACATCCATCATTCGTGAAGAATGAGGTATGAGGAATGTCGGGCTTGTGCATTTTTATTTGATGATAGCCAGAAAATGCATCCAAAAAACTCATGCAGGAAAACCCCACTGCCGAATCAACTAAAGAGTCTATTCGAGAAATGGGGTAGCAATCTTTGGGGCATGCTTTATTAAGTTTGGTGAAATCTACACACAAACGCCACTTCCCACCGGCCTTTTTGACCATGACAACATTTGATACCCACTCGGGGTATTGAATCTCCTCAACAAATTTAGCCTTTAGCAGCTTCTCCACCTCCTCCCGAATTGGCTGAGCGAGAGTTTCTGCCACTGCTCTTTTCCTTTGCTTGATGGGGGTGAAGTTAGGATTGATGTTGAGGTGGTGGCAGGCAATATCTGGATCAACTCCTGGCATGTCATCCGCCGACTAGGGGAAGACATCCAAGTTCTTCAGAAGGCAAGAGATAAGTTGATCCTTATCAGCTTTGGGCAATTCATCGTTGATCGAAAGCTTCTTGCTTTCATCTTCTTCGCTGATTGGAACGGCTTGAATCACTTGGGCGGGTTCCAAGAGATCTCCATCTCTTGCATCTTCCTCTTCCATCTCTTCTGCCACTTGGACTTGATCAGGAATTTGAGGTATTGAGGAGATATCAATTACCTGAAGAGGAGATGATTCGATCACATTAACTATCCTGACATAACATTCTCTAGTCTTCCTCGGATCGCTCCTGATCCGATATTGCTTTCCATTCAAAGAAAACTTCACAGCCTGATGATAGGTCAAAATTATTGCTTGATATTCGTTCAAGATTGGCCTTCCAAAAATTGCGTTGTAGCTGCTCGGGGCTTCAACGACTATGAATTTTACTGATTTTACTATTCCTGCTAGCATCACGGAGAGGGTGACAACTCATTCCACCTACTTTTTCTCTCCTGAGAAACCATAGAGCGGCCCTTCAGTTGAGAGAAGAACTTTCCCGGTCTTCGGCGCCTCAAAAGCAGGCTTAAAGAGGACATTCACAGAACTTCCGATGTCCACTAAGATCTTGTCCACAGTATAATTCTCGATTACTGTCGTGATAACGACTGCATCGTTGAAAGGATTGGCGATCGGGGAAAGATCTTCCTGCCCGAAGGTGACCGTTCCTCGAACTGGAGCAGAAGAGGAGGTAGCTGCAACCTCGGATTGACAGACTCTTGCGAGACTAGCCTTCCGAGAAGATTCAAGTCCTTCGCCTCCATGAATGCAAAAGAGATTACCTAAAGTACCTTCGCTGTTTGCCTCTATGCATTCACCTGGATATCCAATGTTGCCGAGAGAGCCAACATCGTCCACTTCTTCGCATTCCCAGAGCACTTCTGCTACCTCCTTGCACTTGGAGGTTGAGGCTTTGGAAGGATCCACCTTCTAGAAAAAATCTTTGAATTTTCCTTCTCTCAGGAGCTTCTCTACCAGCAGGCGGCTAGCTTTGCAATTCTCGATCATATGACCTCTTTCCCTATGATGTTCACAATAAAGAGCCGGATTTCTGGTTCTCGGGTTAGAGCTGATCCGAGCAGGCCTTTTGTAAACGGTCTGCTTTTGAAGAACCTGAACCATCTCACTCATAGAGATGTCGAGGTTGGTGAAGGATTCTTAAGAATCATTGAAAATGGATGAGAAGGGGTTGACAGAGGTGGCTGAGAATATTGGATCTGGTGAACTGGTGTGGATTGTTGAATTGGAGCAGCCATGGTTGGCAGGGAAGACCCTTCGGGCTGGAACTGCTGATTTCCCTGACGAAGGTGGTAGTGATGAGAATTCCTTCCTTTCTGATAAGAAGGCTGGGACTCTTGGCGAGGCGGTTTGGATGATGGCGGGGCTAGATAAAAACCTGCCGAGCCTTTCTGGCCGGCTTTGCTCGTCAGATTAGAAACATAGACAAGGTTTTTTATCTCCCCCTCTATGTGGCGGTTGGCACTACTAATAAGCTCTTGATACGAGCTGGGCTCCTAGTCGTGACCTCAAACTTGAGAGGTCCTTCTTGCAAGCTGTTGATCAGGGCCACCATGTAGAGAGAGGGATCTACGTCCCTTATTCTGAGAATTTCCTTCTGAAACCAATCAATAAAGCGAGCTAAAGTCTCGCCTTCTCCCTGTTTGATCTTGAAGAGGGTTGCAGGGCCACTCTTCCTCTTCTTAGAGGTTGCAAACCTCAAAAGAAGCTCATGACTCAAGATGGCGAAGCTCGGGATGGATTGGGAAGGCAGCTTATAAAACTACTCCCGGCCTTGCCCATTGAAAGAAGTGATCAAGAGCTTTCACTTCACGACATCAGATAGAGTCCTTAGAGCCACAACGGACTCGAAAGCTTGAAGATGGGAAATTGGGTCACTCTCCCTCGTAAGCATGGACAGATGGGGTTCCCTGAAGCCGTTGTGAATTGACTCCCAACAAACTCTATCAGTAAAGGGGGGAGGCTCCTCCGCTTCAACATCGTTGAAAGGAGCAGAAAAGGCAACAACAGGGGCTGGAGGATAGGCACAATCCTCCTGAAAATTCAGGGTCTGAGCAGGAGGTCCCTGAGCTGCTGTTCTGAAGAAATCCCTGCGAGCTGCGAACTCCTCACCTTGAGGTCGCACGGGAGCTGCGGGCTGGGAGGTCGCCTGATCGAAAGGGTGACTGTCAGCCAAGCGGTCAGGCTTGGCGGCCTGACTTGGTTGGGGAGAAGCTTTTGAGAGATCGCGACCAGGGTCTGACTCAGAACTTCAAACTGCCTGGCAGACTCTTGCTGAGCCTGAGCGGTCTCTCGGCGAGCTCGGGCGGCCTCTCGAAGAGCTTGATCGATGCGAAGCTCAAAATGGCGCTCCAAATCTTCTAAGGAGGTCGGGTGGTTTGAGGGGCGACCGCTAGGAGACCGGCGAGAATGATGCCTGTGATCTGACATCCTGAAAATCCACTGATTTCACATAAACACTCCGGATTTGAAGGTCGCATGTTCGTTTTGTTGGTACACAAAATGTACCTCCAAGACTCACACTAGAAGAAGAGGAAAGGGAATGCAGAGTGCAGGTTACTTAGGACGGAGAATGCCAGAGAAGAGATCTCTGATGGAAAACTTCTTTGATTGATCTCAAAAAAGGATTACAGAGTGGGGGGGGGGGGGGGTCTAAAACAGGCTAGGGTGAGAGGTAGAAAAGCGACAGAATTCCAGACCGCTTACCTAAGTTGTAAGCTGGAGGCTCGAAGCAAAAGTCCCTTTTCAGGTACCCCTACCCCTCTATTTATAGACGCGGAGGCTGCCCAAACGGGCAGATCCCAAAAATTACGAGTTGCCCGGGGTACAGGAGAACCGGGGCAGAGCAAGGGGGGGGGGGGGCTAATAACAAAAGGAAAAAAGGAGGCCAGACCACGCGGACTGACGAGCTGGCAGAGGTTTGGCCGCCTATGCCTTGGGAGAAAACCGGAGGGAGGGCAGGCGATCTGGGCGGTCTCGCAATTCTGAGACTGCTGGAAGGGTCTATCCTGGCTGGAGAAGAGAGGTCGCGGATTTCCGGGCAAACAGTCAGACTTCAATTTAATTATAATTTTTGGAATATTATAACACCTCCACCCAAGCCATCCACCTAAGCTCTACTTAGGCCCAATAATGGGCTCTGAACCCTAGGCTAAAGCTATCCATGAGCCTTGGAAACACCAAGGATAAGCTTGGGAAGAGAGACTTAAGCCTTCTCTTCCTCTCTCTCTCTTTCTCTCCTCTCCAATCCTCACTCCAAGCCTCCCATAACCCAACCAAATCTTCTAAACCCCTGACATTAACTTCAGGAGGTACATCCACCCCTTTAGATGGCTGACAACTGCCCATTAAACCCAACAAGGGTTAAGTGAAACCCACCCTAAGGTTTAAACCCAAGCCGAGAGGGGGGAGGGGGGGGGGGGGGGGGGGGGGGGGGGGGGGGGGGGTGTTAGCTCATCCTATTTAAACCCCCAGGCTTCAGTTGAGGCCAACTCTCAGCTCAGTCAGATCGAAACCAATCCCCACTCTTTAAGTTCTTGTCGGTGCCGGAGATTGCAGGCAAACCACCACTCGAGCTCTACCTCGACACCACCATGCACACATAACCCGAGACCTCCCATAAGGTGTATTTCTTCTCCCTACCCTCTTCCCCAAACTTTCTGATGACATGCAAGAAGCATCGGTTGTCGGAGCGCTGCCGCCACCCGAGCTCTATTTTGATCTTGGGTGATGGCCGAGTGTGGTGAGCTACCCAAACCTCCTTATGACATCTGGGGAGATATACCTCGTCAAAGAGGGCTCGACGTCACTCTCCGGGAGAGATCTCGGCGGTGGCATAGCCGAAGAGCAGAGCTTCGACGGTGGCACTGCCAGAGAGCAAAGCTCCGGCAGTGCCTATGTTTTTAATTCTCTATAAAGCCCTCCCGGCCGGCGGCGGTGGCTCTGAACCGCCGGACCACAGCCAGGAGGAGTTCCTGCCTCTAGTGAGTTGCCCAGATGTGGTGGCCCAGCCTTACGGTGGCCGGCCAACAGTGGTATAAGCTGATAATATCTGCTGCTTCTGCCACCACCGGGTAGTAGTTACCGTTCGATCTCAGGTATGAGATCAGACGGACAAAAAATTATGGAATCAGTCGAAAAATGATTATGGACTCGCAGTGAATCAGCGACGGATCAGCTGGGGGCCTCTACTTGGAATTTGCGGCTCGATCTCCGATGCAGATCTTCATCAATATCTGCGCGCAACTATTTCTTATAACAGATGTGTTCGAACCAAAAATGTACCAAGGCCACACTTGCTCAAGCTGGTGAAGGAGGAAGAAAATTGTTTGGTGATCGGTTAGTTTGAGCTACGAGTGAAGGGGTAAGAGAGGGAGAAAAGAGATGTCTGCGAGCAGGAAAGAGGTCGTCGGGAGGTGGTGTAGAGGTCTCCAGAAAAGAGGTGCGGAAGGCTCCAAAAATGAGGTGCAGAAGGCAGCAGAAATGAGGTTTAGGAGGCTCTAGAAAAGAGGTTCAGGAGGCTCTGGAAAAGATGTTCAGGAGGCTCCGAAAAAGAGGTTCAGGAGGCTCCGAAAAAGAGGTTCGGGAGGATCCGGAAAAGAGGTTCAGGAAGCTCCAAAAAAGAGGTTCAGGAGGCTCTGGAAAAGAGGTTCAGGAGGCTCCGAAAAATAGGTTCAGGAGGTCAAGGTCAATAGGCACCATCTTTTGGTACTTTGGATATCCGCAGATCATTAGGGTCTGGTAATAGTATCCTCAGAAAGGCAGAGGTTGTTGTCCGCAGACCATATGGGTCTGGGATTAGCATTTTTGTGAAGGCGGAGGCCGCTATCCACAAGTCATTTAAGACACTTTTACCCTCAAGATGTTTTGGCTATAAATACAACCCAAAGCACCTAGGAGAGGCACACAATGCCTCATAGAGCTCTCCCTTTTTAAGTTTCTTCTCCGTGCCATCCGAGGTGCCGAGCTCAGTTTTAGTTTTGGGAGGGGAAGGTTTTAGGTAAAACTTTTGGGTGTATGACGGGACCTCCTCGCTGCTCCTCTCGGGTCTGTGTATAGGCAAACCACTCTCTGCCTGTGAAGGTCATCTCTAGGCTCGAAATATCTAAGTCTGAAGTGTTTGATGGCGAGTCAAGTAACATAAGCTGCCCCGCTTAGTCCGAATTCCGTTGAACCAATTTTTGGGTTTCAATATTTTTGGTACGGTGAGCGTTGACTGGTAGCTTGTGAGGATAAACTCACCCAACGACACCATGACTGGACATGGAGAGCCGGGAGATGACCGACTCGCACATGTCCAATGAGTTCATCACACAAAGCGATTTCGTGGATTTCAGAAGATCGATGGAGGAAACACTGCGGGCGATACCCAACCCAGGCGGTGAAGTCGCGGAGCCAGCACCACCAGTCGGCACCTCCCCCTGCGAGGCGGGTCACATATAACGACCAGGTAAGGAGGTAGTCCAGGAAGAGGAGGATCAAACGCTGCATCCGCGAGTCCTCTTCATGAGCACTCCCTCAACTCGCAGCTCGGAGAGAGAGTTCGCGCGAGCTCCCCCGACTCAGCAAGCCACGCCTGCAAGCCCCTTCTGCGAGTTGGTGTTGACCGCCCCTATTCCCATGGGATTTATAGAGCCCGCAATGAACTACTACACCGAGAGGGATGAACCTGTCCAACATGTGTAGTGGTTCGGGGACGTGGTTTCTATCAGGCAGATGAAAGATGCTTTCAAGTGTCGGTTGTTTTCCATCTCCTTCAAAGGCAAGACAATGGATTGGTTTCATCAATTGCCACATAACTCAATTTACTGCTTCGAGGATCTACATGAGGGATTCTTGCTTCGCTATTCCACCACGAAGAAGAGAATGAAGGGACCAGAAGCTATCTTCCTCGTCGAGCAAGGGCCTCGGGAGCTGCTGATATCGTACGTCGATCATTTTCAAGAAGATATTCTCGTGGTTCAGGAGGTACCGGGGCATACCCTCATGCTCTCCTTCACTTTGGTCTTGCAAGAGGGTTTTTTCAATATGGAGTTGGCTAGGATGCCCCCATGTCCTTTGAGGAGTTGATCGACAGAGCCAGACAGTACATTGAGAGCGAAGCGACAAGCCATGGATGTTGGGTTTTCTACAACCATACATCGTATGTAGGCGCAACGGAAATAAAGAGAAACAACCCAAAAAGACTCGGATCGGGCCATGAACATTGAATCAAAAAGTAATGAAAACTACTAGGCATGAATTACCTTAGTGGAGTTGGATCGAATCCAACCTAGATGCTCCAAGAAGAAGATTCCTGTCGGCGGCAAAGAGAGTTCTCACGTAGAATTATGTCTACGTCTCTACAGAGATCCACACGAGCCGGGAGAAGAATGACTGCACCTTGCACTTCCACGAACTGCTAGGTTCGCTCCAGGAAGAACAATCACGACGACGATCGCCGGAGAGGAGGTCGGCGGAGGCGAACGAGGCGGCGGAACACTTCCGTCTAGGGTTCGGGAGGAACTCTTCCGTCGGCCGAATCTTCTATTCGCATAAGAGTGATGAACCCTTAAGATTAAGATCTATTTATAGCCGAAGTATAAACAGACCTAAAAGAATCGCTATCCGCAGTCCATACAGAAAAAGAACTCTTTCTGTAACAATTCGTCGGGATTTCACGATTCAGCATTCGTCGAGTTTACACGGGACAATCCGACGAATTCCGATGAATCACATCAGACGGCAACATTTGCCGAGTTAAGGATCTCTGTAACAATTCGTCGGGATTCCACGGAACAATCTGACGAATCCGACGAATTCCGACGAATCATATCAGACGGCAACATTTGCCGAGTTAAGGATCTCTGTAACAATTCGTCGAGTTTCCACGGAACGATCCGACGAATTCCGACGAATCCGATGAATTCCGACAGCAACATTTGCTTTACCTCCCCGATTCCATTTGGTGATTGGTAACCTTTACCAACACAGTCAATCTTCCAACTTCTCCACATGCTCTTATGTGCAACCCTGCAGGCTCATATCGCGTTGGCAGTGACATTACATGTTTGACCACTTCTAGATCACAATGGTAACTCCAACAATGGATTCGTGGACAAGTTGACCAAGCTAACGGGAGAAGAAGAGAAGGAAGCATTGGTGTTGAAACCGCCAACCAGTCTCCTAAGTTCGGACCCACATGGGGGGGTGTATCCTACACCTACTTCTCCTTCTCCCTCTCTTGCACTCTTGATTGTGGAAGAAGAATTAAGACCAGACCCAAAGCTGTAGTGAGGGGGTCCCGTCACACACCCGGAAGATCTTAGAGAGCTTCCCCTCCCAAACCAATGCTCAGTCGGGCACCTTGGAGGGCACTATCAGCCAACCAAAAACTGCCTAGGAGGAGAGAGCCTAAAAAGATAGGATCCCCTCCAAGGTGCCCTTAAGGGTCTATTTATAGTTTTTTCTAGTCTGGCCTACAAATAACACGAATCCGCCTTTTGATTTTAATAATATTTTTGGTGGGCCCCGCCCTTATTCTATATATATCTCAGGTCACTGCCTTGAGGGTGCCTGTCTTCCAATTATTGTTTCTCTTCTTCACCTCTGAGCTCTCACCGTTCAAATGATGATCATGAGGCCGACGCTGAGACCACTCTCGCAAGGATTGATGGATTGTCTCGCCGTTGCACATGGGGAGACCACTCCAAGGTCCACTCGATATGCCCCTGGCTCTCGTCGAAGAGGGACCCCTCTAAACCTTACCAATCAAAGAGGGCCAGGGCAGTCCAGCGGGACCTGACCGCGAGGGAGTCCGCGTCGGAGACTCCCCACCTTTCTAGCAACCCTCCTGACAACACCGCCGAGGTAATATAATTCCACATGCTTCGAAGCTACTCACGATGATGCGATACCTTAACGACTTCAACCACTCGTAGAACCTGCAGGTGACGGAAGGTTGCCTTAGGACCAACCTGACGAATACCGTTCTGCCCCCACCTGCCCTCGGAGGAGCTCCATTGGTCCAAGAGCCCACCCTCCTAGCTGCTCCTGACGGAACCGCGCCCGTGCTTGGTAAGCTTTTTATTGCCTTCTTGCATACCTTTCGCCAACTTTTTTACCCTGGTTCTCGCAGCTCTCACCTTTGGGACCACATGATTATCCTCCGACCCGCGCAATTCTCCTATCCCTGAGACCATCTTGATCTCCCCCGCACTGGAGCGGGAGCGCTCGTTGGGAAAAGACCCCGAACGCAACTCTCCCGCCGTGGACTTGTCCATTACTTCCCACCAGCCAACCATTCGCAGGGCAACCCAACTCTTCTCGCTAGCCCCCCGTCGAAGAATATGTACCAGGTTGGCTGCCTTATTCGTCCTGAATTTATTTGTGTAACTGGAAAATACTAACTTCCACTCCTGCGGCCTACCTGAAGTCCTCACCGATGGACCCTCGGTTCGAAGAGGAGGGGGTCTCGCCTCCCCCTTCCCCCAGTGACCTCTCGAACATTCTGGGCGATCCTGCTGATCCCCGGACGATGAAGGAAAGGATGACAGAGGTCCTTGGCAAGCTGATCTAGATGCAGCGAGATCTGGCCAGCCAGACGGACGGGCACCAGATGGCCTTCGAGCGCAGGCTGAGCATTCTTGAGCAGGATTACGCACATCTCGTGGGCAAGATAGATCGTCAGGGAGGCGGGTGTGAGGGGACTTCCGCTGGGAGGTACATTACGCGGGCTAGGGATCAAATACGCCTGGTCAATCAAGAGCTCACAGTCGTAAGTGCGTACTACTACCCACGAGTTCCACCTAGGATGGGTAGGCGAGGCTGGGGTCGATGACAATGGATTCAATATTAAGCCTACTGGAACTCTCCCTCTGTATCCCCTCAGCTCTCGCAATTAACTAGTCTGTAATGTTTGCCGAGAACTGCCTTATAATGTAAACAATGCTGCTTTAGATAACCATGTAATTTTCTCTTTTTTCGGGTGGTATGTTTATTTCTTTGTTCTTGCTCTGCTCTGCTTTGTATTGCTTTCTCCCTTTAGCAGGACTCTGCGCGCGATTCTCGCCACTCAGCGGTGAGTGGGTCAGAGGTGGGACTGGCTTGAATCCCAAGGCGTCGGAGGTAGCGTGATTGCTATCTGCACCCCAATGCCTGAGAATGATCTTAATTTCCTTGCTTTTCTATAAATAGTCAGCATCACCTACCGCATTTATCACTTTCATTCCTTTTTCCTCCCTTGCTTTCACACTTGCACTCACATCCCTCTCCAGATTCTCCTACCACACATCCTTTTCGCACGATGGCCCCCGAACCCGATGGCAGGAGCAAGTGCGCCAAATCGTTCCTCAACCACGATTTCGCCACTTGCGACCTGTCCGAAGAGGACTTCACTTCGTCCATTGCTGATTACATCCCGTTGGGGTTCACCGCGCGTCGCCCTAGAAACCGCGACCGCATCAACCAACTCTCTCCCAACACTCTCGCCATCCCTCTGGAACATTTTGAGGCGGGACTCCGCCTCCCCCTCTGGCCTGAGCTGCGCCAGACCTTTCGCTACTTCGACATAGTTCCCGCGCAGCTCAACCCCAACTCCATCTCCATGCTGGTAGCATTCTCCAGCTACCTGCGGGAGGAGGGGATCGAATTCTCCCTCCCAGTCATCCGCAAGCTCTTCAACTTTTGAGCGAAAAGCAGGGTGGCCTTCTCCTCCGGCCAGAACCCGCTCAAGGTCAGCGGTACCGCCAAGAAGAACCATGACTGGGTTCGGCGGTTCGTCTTCATGACCGGGAGCTTCAGCAATACCCTCCTCGTGCCTGTGCAAGAGGACGAGTCCACCTATCAGCTTCCAACGCTGGGAGGTTATGAGGCCAATCTCCATGCGTTCATCCAGAACCATGGCATGGACGTCGTGCATCTGCGGAAGCATGTCAGCTTGCTCCTGCCAGTCCATCCAGGAGAGGGTAAGGTGAACCAATTAAACCCTAGCTCTCGCTTATCCACTTTATTTTTCCTTACTTGATTCTCTTGATGCAGGGAATCGAGACCTCCCCCTCCATCCAACGAATGCGGGCAGGGAGATCGCTCCTGATGCCGCCCTTGCTCTCGCGCGGACCACGTCGAGGCCAGTCGTAAGTATTCGGCTCTCGCGAAGCCCAACTGGTAGAAGCGAAAGCCCGACGCAACCACCAGCTCCCCTTCCAAGCGGTCCAAGCCCTCTTCAACTGCCAAGGGAAAGGCGGTCGTGGACGAGACCCCTGGATCGAGTGCTCCTGCCACGCCAGACGCAGTGACCAAGACCGCCAGCATGCCGACGGAGTCCTCCTCGGGGTCGCTGCCGAGAGGGCACCGAAACTTCCCCCTCGGCGAGAAGTACGTGGATGCAGTCGGTGAGCCTCTGCTCCAGTGGGATTGGAAGGCCAACCAGGTCTCTGTCTTTACTCTTCTCCCATCTTGGATGGAGAAGGATACCACGAACGGCATGGCCTATGGCCTTTCTTTCACGCTTTACAGTCGAGAGGACACCACCATCTATGATGTCGAGTCCACCCAAACACTCGCACATGAGGGTTCGTGGGCCCTATTGCGTGCTCTCGAGTTGACTCACATGTCCTCGCACTATAGCATGACCCTTGCGCAGAACCTAGCCGAGGTCGAAAGGACGTGCGCTCTTGCCTCCACCGAGGTCCTGGCCGTTAAGCAGCAGTTGGCGACTGCTGAGGCCCTTCTCGCCAGCCGTCCAGACCGAGAGGTGAACAAAGCTCCCCATAGTAACTTAAGCTTTCGCGCTCCCTTGCTTCTTACCCCCGTG
Organism: Dactylorhiza incarnata; assembly: GCA_033032865.1. Taxonomy (NCBI): domain Eukaryota; kingdom Viridiplantae; phylum Streptophyta; class Magnoliopsida; order Asparagales; family Orchidaceae; genus Dactylorhiza; species Dactylorhiza incarnata. Next base: position 8,510,864 of record JAWHQI010000003.1, read on the forward strand.
CTAATCTTCTTTCTCTTCTCGCAGGATGTTGCCAACTATGACACCTTGCTTGTGCGAGCGGAGATCCTCGAGGAATGGATCCAGGAGCTGGAGGCCAAAAATAAAAAGCTGTGAGATGCCGCTGCTGCGTCACCTCTTGCGGAGAGGGGCACTCGGCATTATTACTCCAATGTCGAGCTCAAAGAGTTGATGCAGTAGACCGCCCAAGGGGCGGCGAAGTATACGCTGAAGGTGCTTCGAAGAGCTGGACTCCTAAAGGAAGAGGGCGAAAATATTTTGGCTCGCCACGTGCTACCCGAGCTCTTCCCCCAGCAGGGTAACCCGGCGAGTGAAGCTGATCCTGGGCGGGAGGTCGGTGGCCTATCTTCTCCTGGCGCGAGCAGCGGATCCTCTAGCGAGAAGGCCGACAAACCCACCTGAAGATCTGTCTTTTTCCTTTTTTTTGTTTTAAGTTGTAATGCGAGAACTCCCTTTTTGTTACCTCTTTAAAATCAAATGAAATGAAATGAAAGATTTTGTTTCCTTGTGATTCTTCTTCTTTTCTCTGTCTTTCTCGTTATTATTTGTTGATAGTCCGCGCGCTTGTATGTTCTCGTAATTTCTATGGAATGCTCGCGCATCACTTGCTCATTCACATACCGCCTACCCTTAGTCTTAGGTCGTGACCCAGATGCTCTCGCCACACAGGCGTGTCACCTGGTCGCAACCCTTTCGCACGCGTTCCTGCCCTTTTAGGACTTAGGTGGTTGCATTGATTTCTACCGAGAGCGTAACTACGCCGAGAACCCACTTTGTCTCGCTCAACATTTGTATTCCTTGGGGCTGGATAATGCCCCATGGAGCATTCGTCGGGCGAGCGCCCTTTACGATGGGCATCATTCACTTCACATTTGCCTACCTTATATTGAGACTTATCTTGTGTCAATCTTCCCCTTTATTGGATTTTCCTTTCTTACCTTGCCTTCCTTATGGGTTGCCACTGGGTGAGCCTACGGCTCTGCCAGCTAGGTGAGAGCCTGGTCAGCGGGCCTGTTCGGGGCTATGCCTTAGAAAAGGCCTCCGAGCACCGTCTGCCTTGTCAGCTAGAGAGAGCCTGACAGCTGGATCATCTCGGGCTGTGTTTCACTTAAACATACTTTCTCATCCTGCCATCGAGTGAGCCTACGGCCCTGCCAGCTTGGTGGGAGCTTGGTCAGTGGGTATGCTCGAGGCTATGCCATAGAAAAGGCCTCTGAGCACTGTTTTCCTTGTCAGCTAGAGAGAGCCTGAAAGCGGGATCAACTTGGGTTGTGTTTCACTTAAACATACTTTCTCCTCCTACCACCGAGTGAGCCTATGGCCCTGCCATCTAGGTGGGAGCCTGGTCAGCGGCTCTGCTCGGGGCTATGCCGTAGAAAAGGCCTTCGAGCACTGCCTGCTCTGTCAGCTAGAGAGAGCCTGATAGCGGGATCACCTCGGGCTGTGTTTCACTTAAACATACTTTCACATCCTGCCACCGAGTGAGCCTACGACCCTGCCAGCTAGGTGGGAGCCTGGTCAGCAGGCCTGCTCAGGGCTATGCCTTAGAAAAGGCCCCGAGCATCGTCTGCCTTGTCAGCTAGAGAGAGCCTGCCAGCTGGATCACCTCGGGTTGTGTTTCACTGATGAGCGAAAACTATGCTTGCAAACGACAACTACAAGTATACCGTATCGAATGTAGTATATGTTCGTAGAAAACCAAGGTCGTATTAGACTCGGGGCGGTTGAGTACTCTTACTTCAAGAAAATATCTATTATTTTATCAATTAGTACTTTGGGTTGGTTTTGCAAAAGAAAAATTAAAATAATAATTATAAGAACGATTAGCACTCTATTTTCTAATCACCTTGGAGATAAAAATAAGAAGAAAGAATAAAAGCGCATTCTTTTAATAAAATAGCTTTGACCGTGGAGATTCCCGAATTATGAACGTACCTTGAGTCGAGGATACGCCCAACTAAGATTAGGAAATATCAACCGAATTCTCATTCTATAGTCAATAACCTAATACTTGCCTTACGAGGTGAATCCCGCTATTGGCTTCTACTCCAATCCGGAAGGGTAACGTCGTCCTCTCTCGAGGATTGCATTCTACTCTTCTTTATCCTTGAGTGATCGATTCGTCTTATGAGCCTCTTGGCTAACTAAAGAACGAACACAAGAATGAGAATTATATATCGAAAATATAATCTCGTAATCTTAAAATCAAGGATAAATCTTAAGCTTTTTAAAAAAGAGAAATAGCAATTCTAAATTACTTCAAAACTTTTATTATTCCTTGGAACATCTCGATTGAGTACTAATAATATTTAGTTACTCATTGAGATTAAGGAATTAACAAAAATAAAAGAGTACATGATAAAATAAGAGGGGAAAATGAGAGAACAAAGGAACTATTTTATTGAATTGCTAAAGAAAGGTTACAAGATAGGAATTGAAAGCTACATATTATTTAATTGAAAGTACAATTGAAAGGAAGAAAGAAAACTACAAGAAATACCAAAACATGAAAAGAAGAGTCTAAATCCTAAAAATTCCTCTCCAATCTCTCACTAATATATTAATTAATCACATCCCCCCAATGAGCCTTATTTATAGGTACAAAACAATAACAGCCGGCCCAAGCATTTGAAGAAAGGTAATCAATAGGGGGTGGGGCCATGGCTGATTTAATGGAGATGTTTCTTGGAGCAGGCCGGACAGCTGGTGGAGCTTGGGAGGAGGTGGTGTTGCTGCTAGCTGGACATTGGAGGAGGCACACATGGATTACTGACATGGCATGCATGGGAGTAGAGGTAGCCGGACCGCTGACGTGGAGGTAACTGCGGTGCTGGTGAACATTCGTCGAACGCAGTTCGTCGAACTCTCGCCCGTTCGTCGATCAGAGGCCGCCAGGAGACAGTTCGTCGATCTCCTGCAATTTCGTCAAACGCAGTTCGTCGATTGGAGGCCGCCAAGCGGCAATTCGTCGATCTCCCGCAATTTCATCGAACGCGGCTCGTCGAACGGAGGTCACCAGGCGGCAGTTCGTCGATCTCCCGCAATTTTGTGGAACGCAGTTCGTCGAACGGAGTTTGCCAGGCGGCAGTTCGTCGATCTCCCGCCAATTCATCGAACGCAGTTCTTATCCAGTGGTCACGCCCCCAGGTCACGCCCGTGACCTTGGACGTGTACTTATAGATTTCATCCAAAAATTTCCTGAAAACCTGAAAAACATAAAATGAGCTTAAATTAGTTAAAGAAATAAAAAGGAATGAATTCGATTGAATAATTCATGCTATTTATTCAAATTCATATAAAAATATCAATAAAATTATATTAAAGGATGAGTACAAAAAGTACTCATCATTCACTTAAACATACTTTCTCATCCTGCCATCGAGTGAGCCTACGGCCCTGCCAGCTAGGTGGGAGCCTGGTCAGCGGGTCTGCTCGGGGCTATGCCTTAGAAAAGGCCTCCGAGCACCGCCTGCCCTGTCATCTAGAGAGCCTGACAGCGGGATCACCTCGGGCTGTGTTTCACTTAAACATACTTTCTCATTCTGACACCGGGTGAGCCTACGACCCTACCAGCTAGGTGGGAGCCTGGTCAATAGGTCTGCTCGGGGATATGCCTTAGAAAAGGCCTCCGAGCACTGTCTACCCTGTCAGCTAGAGAGAGTCTGACAGCGGGATCACTTCGGGCTGTGTTTCACTTAAACATACTTTCTCATCATGCCACCGAGTGAGCCTACGACCCTGCCAGCTAGGTGGGAGCCTGGTCAGTGGGTCTGCTCGGGGCTATACCTTAGAAAAGGCCTCCGAGCACCATCTGCCCTGTCAGCTAGAGAGAGCCTGACAGAGGGATCACCTCAGGCTGTGTTTCACTTAAACATACTTTCTCATCCTCCCACAGAGTGAGCATATGACCCTGCCAGCTAGGTGGGAGCCTGGTCAGCGGGTCTGCTCGGGGCTAATCTTTGAAACCTGTCTTCCCACTAGTTATCATATTATATGCAAGAAAAACTAAGTTTGAAAGTAAACCATCGTATTACATGAATTTATGGGTAGAAACGTTTCAGATCGTCACCGCTCCACATGTGGCCGATGGACTCGCCTTAGACATTCTGGAGACGGTATCCCCCTGATTTCAAGGCTTATTCAATGACATAAGGTCTCTCCTAATTGGGATTGAGCATACCCACCGCGGCTGACCTTCCAGCAACGTCGACCTTTTTTAATACAAGGTCCCCTTTATCGAACTACTTGATCCTGATGTGCTTGTCAAAATACTTTACCATTCGGTGCTTAACTTCTTCTTGTTGAATGGCGGCAAGATCTCGGACCTCCTCGATCAGATCCAAGGTGAGCCGCAGCTCCTCTTCGTTCCCCACTCTCTATTCTTCGTCGCTTCCCTCGGCGGCCTTTACCCGCAGTGTCTTGACTTCGAATTCTACCGGAATGACGACCTCACAACCGTGAGAGAGCTTGAAGAGGGTCTCGCCGAAGGCAGTATTGGGCGTAGTCCTTAGAGCCCATAGGACTGAGGGGAGCTACTCCACCCAATTCCCCTTCAAGTTTTATACTTTCTTTTTTAGGAGGTTCACTATAATCTTGTTTGCCGCCTCCACCTGTCTGTTTCTCCTAGGATGATGAACAGATGCAAACCTGAGATCTATTCCCAGCTGGCTACAAAAACTGATAAACTCTTCGCCATCAAATTGTGGCCCATTATCTGTGACTATGGCTTGAGGGAGCCCATGTCGGCAGATGATCTCCCCCCCATACGAAGTTGCAGATCACCTGGGAGGTTACCTTGGACAACTCCTTAACTTCCAACCACTTTGAGAAGTAATCGATCATGACCAGGAGAAACCTCCTTTGCCCACTTGCCTGGGGGAAAGGTCATACCAGATCCATTCCCCAAATGGCGAAGGGCCATGGTGCCGTGATGCTCCTTAGCCTCTGAGCCGGCAAAAGTTGAAGCGGGGCGAACAACTGGCACTTCTGGCATTTTTGTCGAATTTCGCTGCATCCTTGCTCAGAGTCGGCCAGAAGTACCCTTGCCTCATTATACTTGCCTCCAACATCCTACTCCCCGACTGACTACCACACTCACCGCAGTGAACCTCCTTCAGGACCCTCGGGACCTCCTCCTCAGATATGCATCGTGCTAAGAGTCCCGAGAGAGTCTTTCGATACAAGTCCCCCTCGTGAAGCATGTAGTAGGTGGACTTGTACCTGAAACGCCTTTGATCAGGAACCTCTTCCGGAAACTTGCCCGTTGACAGGAAGGTTACAAAAGGATCCTTCCACGAGGGCCGCTGCTCGATATCCATTAGCTCTCCTTCCTCAATCGACGGGAGAAATAGGTCTGTCAAGTTTCACCCGGTCCGAGGACCGGCCTTAGCCAACCTATCTGCTGGGGTACTCTCTTCCCTCGGTATGTGCCTGATGGAGAAGGTCTTGAACATTCCAATGAGTCCCCTCACTTTGGCTAGATACCTCATGAGTGTGGGCTCCCTTGCCTCGAACTCGCCCTTGATCTATGAGGCTACGATCATGGAATCTGTGAGAACCTCCACATCATAAATCCCTAGCTTTTGAGCCAGACGCAAGCCGGCAATCACTGCTTCGCACTCCGCCTGGTTGTTGGTGATGGGAAAATGTATTACTAGTGTCTGCTCTATTTTTACTCCATGGGGGCTTTCCAATACCACCTCTCCTCCTAGAGAGTTCTTTCCTGAGTCCCAATCAACCAGCAACTTCCAGGGGACGTGACAAAGGGCTTGCTCCTCTTCCATCTCGACCACATAGTTTGCCATAAATTCTGTCATGACCTGGGCCGTCATTGATAGTCGAGGGATGAATGCGATGTCGAACCCGCTTAGCTCCACTGACCACTTTGCGATCCTCCCTGAATGCTCTAACCCCTCGAAGATTTTGCGAAGGGGGTGGCCGGTCACTATGATGCGCAAAACTATGCTTGCAAACGATAACGGCAAGTGTACCGTATCGAATGTAGTATAGGTTATTGAAACAAGGTCGTATTAGACTCGGGGCGGTTGAATACTCTTACTTCGGAAAATCTCTATTATTTTATCGAATAGAATTTGTGGTTGGTTGGTTGCGAAAAAAGGAGAAATAGCTTATTTAAATTAATGAAAAAGTTAGTACTCAACCTTGAATCACCTTGGAAAAAATAAATAAATAAAGAAATAAAACTTCTAATCCTCTTTAAAAGAAATGCTTGACCGTGGAGGTTCCTGATTTATGAACGTACCTCTCTCGAGGATACGCCTAACTGAGTTTAGGTTGATCAATCGAACTCTCGTTCTAGAATTGAAACCCCTAAAGCTCGCTTTATCGAAGTGAACCCCTCTATTGGATATAACTCCAATCCGGGAGATTTATGCCGTCCTCTCTCGAGGAGTGCATTCAAATCTCTTTATCCTTAAAGTGATCGATTCGAACTTAAAACCTCTCGATTATTTGACTACGAAAACAAGAATGAGATTATATATCGATAATATAATCTCAATCAATATAAATTCAAGGATAAATCTTAAGCGATCTAAATAAGAGAAAAAGAAGTTCTAAACTGAATTATGAATTATATTTTCCTTGGATCATCTCGGCCGAGTACTAATGCAATTTAGCTACTCATGGAGATGGAGGAATTGATGAAATACAAGAAGTGCATAATGAAGATTGAGAGTAGAATAAGAGTAAAAGTGCTATTTTATTAATCGAAAGGGAAATTACAACTAGGAAACAAGAAATTACAAACCTGAAATGAAAGTGCAAGCTAAGAAAGAAGATTACAAGCTTAAGAATAACAAAAGCAGTACAAGAAAATAAACTTAGAACTCCCAAAATTCATCCCTCAAGTTCTGGAGAAGCTGGCTTTTTATAGCTGCAAAATTGAAGTTACACGCCCTTGGTCACGCCCGTGACCAAGGGCGTGTAAGGGGCGTGATCGAAGCAGCAGCGGAGAGGGCGCCTTCTGGAGTAATTGCGAGCGTTTCGGCCGTGTCACGCCCTAGGTCACGCCCGTGACTAGGGGCGTGTAATCTTGAAATGGTGCTGCTGGCGGGAAACTCTGGCGGGAAGAAGCGCGGGGCGAGTCACGCCCGTGACTGGAGGTCACGCCCTCGGTCACGCCCGTGACCGAGGGCGTGTAACTTTAAACGACGCGGCGTCTCGATCTGGTTGCCGGTGGCGTGGTCCCGGCCGTGACTTGGATGTCACGCCCTTGGTCACGCCCGTGACCTGGGGCGTGTACTTGGCGATTTTACTCAAAGTGCCCAGAAAACCTGCAAAACATAAACTAAACTTAAATTAGTGGCAGAAATAAAAGGAATGATTATTATAAGATAAAACATACAATTTATATAAATTCATATTAAAATTACATTAGAATTATATTAAAAGATGAGTATAAAAAGTACTCATCAAACACCCCCATACTTGAGCTTTTGCTATTCCAGAGCAAAAGAGTGAGGAAAGAATTACAAGACATCGATATTATTTCTAATTAACTAAAATTTTATTAAACCATGAATTAGTCAAAAGCAAATTTTAGGAATTCAAGAATTAAGTCATAAGTTATGTTGATAATTTAAGAAGAGAATTTTGTTTAGCTAACTACTTCTCAAGATAACTATTTAGCAATCGAAAATATAGAAATTTTCAAACAAAATTAGATTGAAATTATAAATACTCTAACATAAAAGAAACTTAAGGAAAAGACACCTACCAAAATATTGCTCTCTTAATAATTTAGTTTAAGACTAGAAACAATGAAATTGGCTAGGAGTGTGTTTAAGCGGAATGCCAAAATGAAGACAAAGGATATGAAGAGGTTTTTGATTGGGGTGATGAATTTTATCCTCTCAGCCCCTTTTTTTCATTTTTTTTAGTATATGTAATACCAGAGAATGATAGACTATTATCCTATCATTTCCACGACATATACACATTTTTCTCTCTTCATTTTTTTTATTTTTGGGTTGCATATGTTTACCAGAGAATAAAGAACTAACATCTCCTTATTCCCATGACATATGATCTAACAATAGGGGAAAGGAAGAAATAGAAATGTTACCAAGGGTAGAGAAAAACTTCTAGTTTGTAAATTAAACAATTTTGAGAGCAACTTTTTTAGTGGAATGAGATTTCCTAAGATCTTAAAGTTAAAAGTGAATATAACAAAAAAAATCTAAAGATGTTTAGCCAATTTACCACAAAGTGAAGCTATTTAAAATTAAACGGAGAAGTAGTGCTAAATTAATTCTCTAATCGAATTAAAAACATAAAGTGTTTCTTAAAACTAAATTACTTCAAATTTAGATTTAACAAATTCTGATCAAATAAAATATTTAACTAAATTAAAAATGTAGGAATACTTATAATCGTACCTCAAACTAAATTTCTAGAATATTAAAAACAACAAGGCTAGGCGTATTTATTATTGTTATTTTATATATATATATATATATATATTTTTCAAATAAAAATACAAGAAAAGCTAAGCTACACCCCCATACTTAAAATTAAACATTGTCCCCAATGTTTAAAACTAAGTATGAAGAATACTTGAAAGAAAAACTTTTAAAAGAAAAATACATAAAATTAAAGATAAGCAAGGGGTGCCTCCCAAGAGCGCTTTCTTTTTCCCGTCTTTAAGCTAGACGGTTAGTGTTAGGAAAAAGGAAATTAAAAGAGAGGTGGACAGGCAACTCCCTTAATTTGCGTTGAGACGAATGTGCCGGCGTCAGTCGTCCGGCGACTCCTCCGCTGTAGTCTTGATTCTTTTGTTGTCGGTGAGCTTGAAATTGTGAATCCAAATTACCTAAACAAACCTTAGGTAATTTGGAGAGCTGAAGATGAGCGGCAAATGGATCTCTGAAGACGTTTGGTTGCAACGGCTCACCATCTACATATCAAAAGAATCAGAACTAAGCGATTCAGAAAATGTTTCGCAAGGAGGAAGCGCTTGCGAGAATAAATGATTAAGCTCCGGTTGTTCCTTTTCCAAAATAAAATTTTCATTAGGAAAATCTAGCGCGCTACCAAGCGGAATAAAATTTTCGGACACAAAATTTTCATGAATTTTTGGTTGGATAGAAGAAATTTGCGAATATTCATGACAATAAAATCCGGGTGAAGTAGGGGAATAAACTTGTTTTTCTTCTATTTCATCCGGGGTGCCCATAACTTTAAGAAATTCTGGTAAAGTAATTTTTCTTCATCTTCGGTAAAAGAAGTTATGGGATTACATGAAACCACATGTTCCTCCATAACTAAATCATCCAAAGGTGGAGAAAAAATACTAGTAGAAATAAAATTTTCCTCTAAAATTTGGGGGGTAGTATCTATTTGAATCGGCGGACATTCCCCAAAATTAGAGTACGAAGGTTGCGGCGCAAAAGAAGAAGAACAAGAATTCGGTTCTAAAGATTTATCTTCATCGCCCCGTAAACTATCCGGGTGACCTTGCCACCAAGAATAATCTACTTCGGGGCTAGAAGACAAATTTTTAGAGGCCGAAAAATTATCCTCGTGAAAATTAGAAAAATTATTTTCCTCTAAATTTTGGGGGGAATTATCTATTTGGATCTGCGAATTTTCCCCCAAATTAGAAAACGAAGACTGCAGTGTATAAGAAGAAAAACAAAAATTTGTGTCTAAAGATTTATCTTCGTCGCTCCGAGAATTATCCGGGTGAGCTTGCCACCAAGAATAATCAACTTCGGAACTAGAAGAACAATTATTAAATGCCAAAAATTTGTTTTCATTATAATTAGAAAAATTATTTTCATCAAAGTTTGAAAATTTATTCTCATTAAAAGGGGAAAAATTATGATCATAATTATTATCAAAATTATTTGCATAATATTGAGGAAAATTATTTTCATAATAATTATTTTGATAATAAGAATGTAAATAACATTTCTCACTTTGATGAGGCGCACCACAATAATGACAACTAAATTGGAGTTCTCGCGCGGCTTGTAAGAGATAAAGTTGGTTTCGAAGCTCGGCAACCTTAACGGCCAATTCAGATTCTTTCATAATAGAAAATAAAAAAGTAACAACCTTTACTCAAATGAATGGAATTTTTTTTAAAAAAATATTTTTATTATATATTTTTTTTTTAAAAAGCGGGTTAAATTAGTCCCGGACTTCCCAAGATCTACCCGGTGAAGGGGTTGCAAGGTACTAGAGGTTGTGATGGGAATTCAAGCCCAAAGCGTCCTTTCCGAGAATTTAAATTGCGCTTTTAAAATTTTTTTTTTTTAATTTTATTTTAAAGAAAAAGGGGAAGAAGAAAGAGAACGATAAAATTAATAAATATTTCTTTTTTCGAAATATCAACCGTGTCCCCGGCAACGGCGCCAAAAACTTGATGCGCAAAACTATGCTTGCAAACGATAACGGCAAGTGTACCGTATCGAATGTAGTATAGGTTATTGAAACAAGGTCGTATTAGACTCGGGGCGGTTGAATACTCTTACTTCGGAAAATCTCTATTATTTTATCGAATAGAATTTGTGGTTGGTTGGTTGTGAAAAAAGGAGAAATAGCTTATTTAAATTAATGAAAAAGTTAGTACTCATCCTTGAATCACCATGGAAAAAATAAATAAATAAAGAAATAAAACTTCTAATCCTCTTTAAAAGAAATGCTTGACCGTGGAGGTTCCTGATTTATGAACGTACCTCTCTCGAGGATACGCCTAACTGAGTTTAGGTTGATCAATCGAACTCTCGTTCTAGAATTGAAACCCCTAAAGCTCGCTTTATCGAAGTGAACGCCTCTATTGGATATAACTCCAATCCGGGAGATTTATGCCGTCCTCTCTCGAGGAGTGCATTCAAATCTCTTTATCCTTAAAGTGATCGATTCGAACTCAAAACCTCTCGATTATTTGACTACGAAAACAAGAATGAGATTATATATCGATAATATAATCTCAATCAATATAAATTCAAGGATAAATCTTAAGCGATCTAAATAAGAGAAAAAGAAGTTCTAAACTGAATTATGAATTATATTTTCCTTGGATCATCTCGGCCGAGCACTAATGAAATTTAGCTACTCATGGAGATGGAGGAATTGATGAAATACAAGAAGTGCATAATGAAGATTGAGAGTAGAATAAGAGTAAAAGTGCTATTTTATTAATCGAAAGGGAAATTACAACTAGGAAACAAGAAATTACAAACCTGAAATGAAAGTGCAAGCTAAGAAAGAAGATTACAAGCTTAAGAATAACAAAAGCAGTACAAGAAAATAAACTTAGAACTCCCAAAATTCGTCCCTCAAGTTTTCGAGAAGCTGGCTTTTTATAGCTGCAAAATTGAAGTTACACGCCCTTGGTCACGCCCGTGACCAAGGGCGTGTAAGGGGCGTGATCGAAGCAGCAGCGGAGAGGGCGCCTTCTGGAGTAATTGCGAGCGTTTCGGCCGTGTCACGCCCTAGGTCACGCCCGTGACTAGGGGCGTGTAATCTTGAAATGGTGCTGCTGGCGGGAAACTCTGGCGGGAAGAAGCGCGGGGCGAGTCATGCCCGTGACTGGAGGTCACGCCCTCGGTCACGCCCGTGACCGAGGGCGTGTAACTTTAAACGACGCGGCGGCTCGATCTGGTTGCTGGTGGCGTGGTCCCGGCCGTGACTTGGATGTCACGCCCTTGGTCACGCCCGTGACCTGGGGCGTGTACTTGGCGATTTTACTCAAAGTGCCCACGAAACCTGCAAAACATAAACTAAACTTAAATTAGTGGCAGAAATAAAAGGAATGATTATTATAAGATAAAACATACAATTAATATAAATTCATATTAAAATTACATTAGAATTATATTAAAAGATGAGTATAAAAAGTACTCATCACACTACTTGGATCGAACGGGCTTGGAAGTATGGCCTGAGCTTCTTGGCCGAGATGACCAGAGCAAAGACCAACTTTTCTAAAATTGGATATCAGAGCTCCGCCTTCTTCAAAACCCTGCTCACATAGTAGATGGGCAACTGCTTCTTGCCCTCATCTCGGACCAAGATGGAGCTCACGACATCCGCCCCACTCCGAGATACAAGGCTAGGCCTTCCCACTCCTTAGGACCCTGGAGCAGTGGAGCCTTGGTGAGCTGACTTTTTAAGGCATGGAAGGCCTCCTCACACTCCTTCGTCCATTCAAACTTTTGGTTGCCTTGTAATACCTTGTGTTGGATCTTGTGGCGCCCTTAGAGGGGGGGGGGGGGGGGGGTGAATAAGGGCAATTTAAAACTTTGAGACTTTTTATAACAAACGAAACAATATATGAATATAGAGACAAATAATTGAATTTAAAAACAAGATTTTACTTCATCAAAGATAATGAGTAGAAATAATTCTAATAAAGCTTGGAATCAAAGACTTACAATTAATAAAATCTCTTGTCTCTTTTCACCGGTCCTTCTCCTAAGGACCGGTTGGCTATAGCCTATATCTCCCAGATAAAGACACTAGCCTCTCCCTAAATCAAATCTTGATCTAAACGCAGCACACACGGCGGCGATTTTCTCCCAAGCCACAAAAGGACTTGACACCGCACACAAGACGATGATTTACCCTAGACCACACAAGGATCTAACACCACACACAAGGTGATGATTTCCCCTAAGCCTCACATGGACTTAGACGCCGCATGCAAGATGACGATTTCTACAACGATTACAAGATGAATGTAAATATAAATGAAATACAAATTAAAAACCCCCTTTAGAATTTCTGGACCAAAACAGCGAAGAACCCTTGAGAAAGTCTCCTTGGAACGCATGTACAATCTTCGGCTTCGCTCTCTCTTTTCTTCTTCAAGGATGGGGATTTTCGTTCTCTGGAGCTCTCTGGATGATAACACTCAGGAAGAAGGCTTGAAAGTCTGAAGGAATGAAATCCACGAAGTTCTGGACCCTTTAAATAAAAAAGAGTTATCGCCGTCTGATAGCTAGGTATCGCCAGAATCCGATATCTTCAGAGGCTGCCACGTGTCCCACTAATTCGACGTTTCTGCGCGGAGTTGAGGTCGTGGTTGAGACGTGGGCTGTCGGATATCCGATATCACTATCAGAAATCCGTTAGCTTGCGTAACTGCTGCACGTCGTATTGTTGCGGGAAGATCGTGCACTGTCGGATATCCGATATCACTATTGGAAATCCGTTAGCTTGCGTAACTGCTGCACGTCGTATTGTTGCGGGAAGATCGTGGGCTGTCGGATATCCGATATCACTATCGGAAATCCGTTAGCTCTAAATCGCTGGGAAGAAATCGTGCGCCGTCAGAAATCCGTTAGCTCTCAACTGCTGGGAAGAAATCGTTCGCTATCGGAAATCCGTTAGCTAGCTGTCGGAAATCCGATAGCTCCAATTTCTTGAAAATCAGTATTTTGCTCCAATTGCAAACATGTTATCCTTGCACCTATTATCTGCACACCATTAATCAAAAATAGGATCAAATACATTCGGGATTTGTTATTCTCAAATCGGACGAGTGCGGAACGCATGCTACAACAATCTCCCCCTTTTGATAATAACAAATCCTTATAAAAAGAAATCGAATAAATCCTATAGAGATATTGAAAAGTATATCATGTGTGTACAAATGTGAACGGTTGATCTTCATGATCTCCCCCTTAATATGATATGATTTCCCCAAAATATTCTCCCCCGACATATAAACTCCCCTACATATAAACTCCCCCTACATGAATGCTCACTTAATTAATTAAGTATTTTAAGTGATGTAAGTGATTTAAGTGATTACTTATGATTTCTTATTATCTTCTCCCCCTTTGATATTATCAAAAGTAATGAATAGAGACGAGGAAATAGTACCATAGAGGTATGGAAGAAAAATAAGAAAGAGTATAGGGAAATTGGAGTACACTAGCGGAAGCCTTGTAAGTTATATGATAGGAGATAGGAAACCGTAGAGATTAGGCTAAGCATTCTAGTAATGTGTTATAATGTATAGAAGCAAATATACTTAACCATGATGAGATTCAATTTCAATTATCAGAGAAAGACACATGAGAATATAGAATATTGAATCGTTTCGGTCCAATTCTCATAAGAAGAAATTTTATAAATAACAATGAAGTGTAGTAGTGATACTTTGAGAAAGAATACATATGAATATATTTAAAATATACATGATCATGGAATTTGTTAAACATAACATAAATATACATAAAGCCAAACTTATGAACTTATGGAAACTTTGGAAGTATACATAAAAGGATCATTTTGGTTTTGCATAACAAGACACTTTACAATTCTTTCCAAGGTGCTTAACCTCACAATGCTCATTAAGACTTATCAGGAGGCTAAGTAGTGCTTGGTGGAGGATCCTTTTCAATATTTTATTTCTTGCAAAATTTTTGGCAAAATGTATGTTTTGCATTTGAATTTGCCTCCCCTTTTTTTGAGTATTCATATATGTAAAGGATCCCTGAATTCACTTGCATGCAAAAATGGTATAATTTGAATAAGTGCAAAGTAGCAAAGTTGAAGGTAGCATTTATGAAATGTATTTTGTTATGTTCGAGCAATCATGATGTATGTATAAAATAAATATTATTTATATGTAATGGCAAAGTAAGTGTTTGCGATTGCTCATTGTCATAGATAAAAGATTTCTTATACTTAGAGGCATGCGAAAACAATTCTTTAGTACTGTATGAAAGTGTCATTTTTGATAACTGAACATTGAACATCATAAGCATGTGTTAAGCTATTGTTAGGGAAAATAACACATGAAGAAGCATTTATGCCAGATTAAAAAAAATTCCCTTATGAACATTTATAGGAACAGGTAATGAAGAAGCTAGGGAAAAATAGGTATTTAATTTCTTGGGAACTGTCGGATTTCCGATAGCTAGATGTCGCCATCCGACAGCTGCCCAGCCCAGATCTCTCTCTAATTTTGTGATTTGCTTTTATGAGATATTTTAAGTACTTATTTATTAAAATTTTGTAATAATTTTTGATATTTGGACATGTTATATGACGATGAATGTCTATGTTAAGAGTTAGTTTTTCTTCCTTTTTTTTAAAATGATTAGCTATTGTGATGGTTTTTTTTTGTTAAATTTTATAGGTTATAAATAGTGATGTAATCATTAAAAAATGTCTAGGATTCCAAATTCTAGCTTAAGCATAGAAAAACGGGAATCCGGTAACGGTTTAGTGAATATATCCGCTAGTTGTGAATCCGTTCCTATGAAATTGATTTTTTCATTACCCTTCTTAATATGATCTCTTATAAAATGATGTCGGACATCTATATGCTTAGATCTATAGTGTAATACGGGATTATTAGTTAAGTCTATAGCACTTTTATTGTCACACTTTAATTCTACACTACTTTGGCATCCAAAGAGCTTGGGCACAACAACTACCTAGTGCAATATATTCGGCCTCGGTAGTAGAGAGGACAACAGAATTCTGTTTCCTACTCGACCATGATATAAGAGAAGGGCCGATAAAATGACAAGTGCCACTAGTGCTTTTCCTATCTAAAGAACATCCCGCATAATCTGAATCCGAAAAGCCATGTAAAATAAAGGAATCATTATGAGGATACCATAATCCTAATTTAGATGTTCCTATAAGATATCGAAAGATACGTTTCAAATTGATTAAG
The DNA here is from genome assembly GCA_033032865.1 of Dactylorhiza incarnata. Taxonomy (NCBI): domain Eukaryota; kingdom Viridiplantae; phylum Streptophyta; class Magnoliopsida; order Asparagales; family Orchidaceae; genus Dactylorhiza; species Dactylorhiza incarnata. The sequence goes on from JAWHQI010000003.1 coordinate 8,526,549, forward strand.
TTCTTCATTCATAGCTAAAAACCAAAATTCATCATTGAAAGCGGTGGAAACATCTTTTGGTCCTATTTTAGAGACAAAGCAAAGGTTTGAAAATAAAACATGTAACGATGAACGAGTACTAACCCCTTTTTGCGGATCTCCAATGATAAGCTCCTTTGGATGATCCTTTGAAAATCTCAATTCACTTGGAGGCTCATATTCTTCTCTTTCTTCTTCTTCTTCTCTTTCTCCTTCTCTTTCTTCTTCTTTTTCTTCTTCATTTTCTCCAAGTTTTTCATCATCACTCTCCACCGAAGGAAGGGGTTCATCTTCTTTTCCTGTAATTTTCTTTTCTACACATGAAACAAACTCATCAAACCTAAGATGAATAGATTCTTCAACTATTTTTGTTCTTTTATTAAAAATCCTATAAGCTTTACTAGTTGAAGAATAGCCAATAAAAATACCTTCATCACATTTTTCATCAAATTTTCCTAAGGAATCTTTAGAATTCAAAATAAAACATTTACAACCAAAAACTTTGAAATAAGAAACATTTGGTTTTTACTAAAAATTAATTCATTAGGAGTTAATTTTAAAATAGGGTGAAGCATTACTCTATTAATTACATAACATGCCGTACTAACCGCTCCAGCCCAAAAAGATTTTGGTAATTTAAATTCAGATAGCATCGTACGGGCTAACTCTTGAAGAGTTCTATTTTTCCTCTCCATTACACCATTTTGTTGTGGTGTGCGTGGAGCGAAAAATTCATGTTTAATTCCTAACTCCGTACAAAAAGAAATAAACTTTTCATTTTCAAATTCTCCTCCATGATCCGATCGTATGTGTTTAATTTTTAACTCAAATTCATTTTGAATACGCAAACATAATTTTGAAAATTCTGAAAATGCATCGAATTTGGAGGTTAGAAATAAAGTCCAACAAAAACGAGAATAATCATCAATTAATACAAATGTATATTTTCTACCTCCTAAGCTAGAAATTCCAATTGGCCCAAATAAATCCATATGTATTAATTGAAGTGGCCTAGTGGTAGAAATAATATTTTTACTTTTGAAAGATGATTTTGAAAATTTTCCTTTTTGGCAAGGCACACATAATGAAGAAGATAAATTTCCATTTAATAATTGTAAACCTTTAATTAATTTATCTTTTGAAAGTTTTGTAATTAACTTGGCACTAGTATGTCCAAGTCGCCTATGCCATAATTCTAATTCATCATTTTTTGATAAAAAACATTTTAAAGTAGAATTTGAAAAATCAAGAAATTTAATCATATATACATTATGACATCTAGGTGCGGTAAAAACAATTTTTTTTGTTTTAGAATTAATAATTTTGCACAAATTTGTAGAAGATTCAAATAAAACATCTAAACCCTTATCACATAATTGACTAATAGAAATCAAATTATGTTTTAATCCTTCTACAAATAAGACATTTGAAATTGAAAGTTTTTTGTTACCCACAACTCTGATGCCGATGATTTTTCCTTTTCCATCATCTCCGAATGTAACAACTCCTCCTTTCTTCATCTCCAGGCAAAGGAACTTCTCTTTATTGCCCGTCATGTGCTTTGAACAACCCGAGTCCAAGTACCACACGTCTTCTTTGTCCTTAGCCTGCCAACACACCTAGAAAGAAGAGGTGAGTAAAGATCTGGTTACCCAAGTGGTTCCACCCATAGTATAGGTAGAAGCCTTAGGCACCCAGATTTGTTTAATTTTACTTTTACCTTTCCTCAAGCAAGAGTCCGTAGTGTGACCAAATCTATTACATTTGGCACATGTAATGTATTGAGAAGAGTATAACTTTTCTGGACTTTTGTTGGATGAGGATGCAGTATTAGACAATTTACTCACTTCAGAATTTTTAAAAACAAAATTTCTGGACTTTTTGTTGTCGCCGGCGACAGTGGCTGTCGCCGGGCGATATCTTCCTGACGTGTATCCGAGTCCAAACCTTCCAAATCCATGGCATTGGTATCCTAAGATCATATCCAGTGATCTTCGTCCCATTCCAAATTTTTTCATGGCTAGCATTAAGTCATGAATCTGGTTTCTCATTTCTGTATTTTCGGATACTAGATTTACACATCTACATTCAAAAGATTTCTTTCCCTCATGGACTTTGGAAAATGAAGATTTCTGATCTCTCTCTAAAATCTCATTCTTTTTGGTAAGGATTTTTATTGTAGAATGAGATTTGGAAAGAGATTCTTCAAGTTCTTTAATTCTTCCCAAAAAGTGATCACACTCTTGGCAAGAAATTTCTCTTTTTCCAATAATCTTAATTTCATTAAACAATTTTTTGTTTTCTTTAAGCAAAATTTCATTTTCAGATTTAAGAAGATCATTATCTTTTAAACTCTTTTCAAAAAATTTCCAAGTCTTTAAAAATTCAGAAAATAATTCATCGTAGGTTGGAGGAGTTACCTCAGTGTCACTTTGGACACTGCATTCGTCATCAGATATGACGCTCTTTCCCATTAAGCACATGTTGGCCTCCTCTTCTTTACTTGAGCTTGAACTGCTTGCATCCTCAGAAGTAGTATCATCCCATGTTTCCGCCTTCAACACCTTCTTCGACCCTTTGTGCTTCTTTTCTTTAAGTTCTTTTAAGTACTTTGGACACTTGCTTCGGTTGTGTCCTAACTTCTTGCAGTGATAGCACTCCGATGGCAGTCTCTCTTCCTCCTCATCGTCTTCCTTTCCTTTTTTCTTTCTAAACATCTCCTTCTTAAAATACTTCTTAAATGAATTCCTCCTCTTTTGATTTCTCATAAATTTTCTAAACTTTCTAACAAATAAACTTTCCTCATCTTCATCTTCCTCCTCAGAATCACTACTTTCCTCCTTCTTAGATCTTAGAGCCAATCCCTTCTTCTTTGGCTCCATATACTCTTGTTGTTGAATTTTCAATTCAACTTCATGAGTTTTCAAGTTCCCAATCAGGCTTTCAATATTAAGAGCTTTAAGATCATGAGATTCAGAAATAGCCGTCACTTTGGGATTGAATTTAGGGGGGAGAGATCTAAGAAGTTTTCTCACCAAATCACCATTTGAAAAAAAAATTCCTAAAACTTTTGAGTCATTTACCAACTTAGTGAATCTTGTGTACATGGTATCCACATCCTCATTTACCTCCATCCTGAACTTTTCGAATTCTGACTCCAATTGGAAAAGCTTTGAATCCTTCACCTGCGAGGTACCTCCATGAGTAATTTGCAATAAATTCCAAATTTCATATGCAGTTTGACATGCGCAGGTTCTATTAAATTCAGTTTTATCAAGAGCACAAAATAATGCATTCATTGCTTTTGCATTATTTTTGTATTTTAATTTGTCCTGGTCATCCCATTTATCTTTGGGTTTCTCCATGACAATATCACCAATTGTAAAAGTAGGATGAGTATAATTTGTTTCTATCATATTCCATACTTCAATATCTAATGATATTAAAAAACACCTCATCCTAGTTTTCCAATAATTATAATCGGAACCCGTAAATAATGGTGGTCTAGTTATTCCTTGCCCCTCGGAAAATGCATGATCATGGTGCGCCATAATTCCAGGTGGTTAAACCTTATAAGGAATTAACCGGCTCTGATACCACTTGTTGGATCTTGTGGCGCCCTTAGAGGGGGGGGGGGGGGTGAATAACGGCAATTTAAAACTTTGAGACTTTTTGTAACAAACTAAACAATATATGAATATAGAGACAAATAATTGAATTTAAAAACAAGATTTTATTTCATCAAAGATAATGAGTAGAAATAATTCCAATAAAGCTTGGAATCAAAGGCTTACAATTAATAAAATCTCTTGTCTCTTTTCACCGTCCTTCTTCTAAGGACCGGTTGGCTATAGCCTATATCTCCCAGATAAAGACACTAGCCTCTCCCTAAATCAAATCTTGATCTAGACGCAGCACACACGGCGGGGATTTTCTCCCAAGACACACAAGGACTTGACACCGCACACAAGACGATGATTTACCCTAGACCACACAAGGATCTAACACCACACACAAGGTGATGATTTCCCCTAAGCCACACACGGACTTAGACGCCGCATGCAAGACGATGATTTCTACAACGATTACAAGATGAATGTAAATATAAATGAAATACAAATTAAAAACACCCTTTAGAATTTCTGGACCAAAACAGCGAAGAACCCTTGAGAAAGTCTCCTTGGAACGCGTGTACAATCTTCGGCTTCGCTCTCTCTTTTCTTCTTCAAGGATGGGGATTTTCGTTCTCTGGAGCTCTCTGGATGATAACACTCAGGAAGAAGGCTTGAAAGTCTGAAGGAATGAAATCCACGAAGTTCTGGACCCTTTAAATAAAAAAGAGCTGTCGTCGTCTGATAGCTAGGTATCGCCAGAATCCGATATCTCCAGAGGCTGCCACGTGTCCCACTAATTCGACGTTTCTGCGCGGAGTTGAGGTCGTGGTTGAGACGTGGGCTGTCGGATATCCGATATCACTATCGAAAATCCGTTAGCTTGCGTAACTGCTGCACGTCGTATTGTTGCAGGATGATCGTGCACTGTTGGATATTCGATATCACTATCGGAAATCCGTTAGCTTGCGTAACTGATGCATGTCGTATTGTTGCGGGAAGATCATGGGTTGTCGCATATCCGATATCACTATCGGAAATCCGTTAGCTCTAAACCGCTGGGAAGAAATCGTGAGCCATCAGAAATCCGTTAGCTCTCAACCGCTGGGAAGTAATCGTGCGCTATCGGAAATCCGTTAGCTAGCTGTCGGAAATCCGATAGCTCCAATTTCTTGAAAATCGGTATTTTGCTCCAATTGCAAACATGTTATCCTTGCACCTGTTATCTGCACACCATTAATCAAAAATAGGATCAAATACATTCAGGATTTGTTATTCTCAAACCGGACGAGTGCGGAATGCATGCTCCAACACCTTGAACAAGGGAGATCATTTCTCCCCTGCTCGGGAGAGAAACCTACTCAACCCTGCGAGCTTCCCAGTCAGACGATGAACTTCCTTAGCACTTCGCGATGATCCTAATTTCATTATAGCTTTTACTTTGTCCGGGTTAGGTTCCACCCCTGCCGGGGTAAGGAGGTGACCCATAAATTTCCCCTTGCTGGCCCCGAAGACACATTTTAAAGGGTTCAGCCTCATCTTAAACTTGTGTAGAGTGGCGAAGGTCTCTTTGAGGTCTTGGAGGTGAGAGATCACATCCTTGCTCTCCACCATGAGGTCGTCTACGTATACCTCCAAGTTCCTCCCCCTCTGCTCCCGAAAGACTCGGTCCATTATCCTTTGGTATGTCGCCCCTGCATTCTTCAGCCCAAAAGGCATCATCTTATAGCAATAGCACCCTTACCTCGTGATGAAGGAGACATCTTTGATGTCTGGTGGGTGCATCCTGATCTGGTGATAACCTGAAAAAGCATCTAAAAAACTCATTACAGAAAAACCGACGGCTGAGTCAATCAGCGTGTCGACTCGAGGCAGGGGGTAACAATCCTTAGTGTATGTGTACTACCCGTAATTCGTCGAGATTAGAAAGGCCTAAGGAGACGCCTATTCGCAGAGCGAGCCGGGCGAGCAGGAAAGGAGCTTGACGAGCAGGAAAGGAGCTTGGCGAGCAGGAAAGGAGCTTGACGAGCAGGAAGTGAGCTTGACGAGCAGGAAGCGAGCTTGGCGAGCAGGAAGCGAGCTGGGCGAGCAAGAAGCGAGCTGGGCGAGCAGGAAGCGAGCTTGGGCGAGCAGAGCCAAGTATGGGCGAGTATGGCCAGGTAACTCCCCCCCCCCCCCAGGATTGGTCTATAAATAGACCCCCAGGGGTACAAGAAAGAGGACTTTTTGGACGAGGTTGACCCCCTCAGGCGAGTTACTCGCCAGGTCCCTGCCTTCCTTGTACCAAGCTCGGCCATTTTTGGTTTTGGAGGGGAAGACTCCCTTGAGCTTCCGGGTACGTGGTGGGACCTCCCTGCCGCAGCACCTGGGGTCCTGTTTGTTGCTCTTCTAGCTTCTTCGTCGTTGGCAGCCAAGCCATCTCGTCGGGCTGCTGGGCGAGTAGCCTCCGGCTGCATCGGTACGAATCTTGAGGTCAGGATTTTCCTGGCGTCAACACTTTGGTGCGGTGAGCGTGGATCGTAGTCGTTGGAAGAAAGTCTAGTAGGAAGGCGAGATGGTAGAAATTGGCGACCAAGAGGAAGTTGTTGGCAATTCGCGAGTAGGCGAGATCCCTACTCGCGACTCGCCATAGGCGAGGTCCAGAGATGGCGAGATCCCTACTCGCCATAGGCGAGTTCCAGATGGCGAGATTCTTCCCTACTCGCTATAGGCGAGATCGAGAGATGGCGAGATCCCTACTCGCTATAGGCGAGATCGAGAGATGGCGAGATCCCTATTCGCTATAGGCGAGATCGAGAGATGGCGAGATCCCTATTCGCTATAGGCGAGATCGAGAGATGGCGAGATCCCTACTCGCTATAGGCGAGATCGAGAGATGGCGAGATCCCTATTCGCTATAGGCGAGATCGAGAGATGGCGAGATCCCTACTCGCTATAGGCGAGTTCGAGAGATGGCGAGATCCCTACTCGCTATAGGCGAGTTCCAGATGGCGAGATTCTTCCTTAGTCGCCCTTAGGCGAGTTCATGCGGGCGACTTTTTGCAGGCGAGCGAGTTTCTTCAAACTCGGCCATTGGCGAGGTCCTTCCTTACTCGCCCATAGGCGAGATCTCTACTCGCGAAGGTGACGAGACCTACTCGCAAAGTGGTGAGAACCTGGTGCCTAGTTCAAGAGTGGCGAGTTCCTGAAGGGCGATTTCAAGGTCTGGCGAGTATGGAAAATAAAAAATTTCCAGGGGCGCTGCCCCCGACCCCGCACGGGGCGCTGCCCCCTTGACCCCCGTCCGCTGACCGGGCAGCGAAACCCCCGAACCCTCTGCGTAGGGGGTCTTATGTACAAAGGGACACTCCTCCCCTCAGTTTCCTCCTTCTTCAATGCCAGTGATTTCCATACATGATCATACTTACGGGTGCTTTGGTAAATCCCGTGAGTGCTTTTGTCTGACTAACAATCAGGGTGATTCATGACGAGTTCGCCACCAAGGGAAAGCACATAAGCTGTTCTGCGAGCTCCTACTCGCGATGATCTTCATCAAGGGCTTACATTCCACGAGGATGCTGACTCGTGACGTCTTCAAGGTTGGGTCGGCATTCAGCATCCAAGTAGGATGGAGGCCTCGGGATGGTGTGTTCCTTTGGAACCTCCTCGACTGTCAGTCCCTACTTGACGTCATCCTTCAGCAACACCCAATAGGATGGAGACCTCGGGATGGTGCGAGTATGTAGATGTGAGTATGCATGTACGAGTATACAAGGGCAAGCAGACAGGTGTGCATAGCTATATGCGAGCAAGGTATGATCGTCAATTGCACCAAGTACCTCCCAAGGTCGCGATTATTATTCCACGAGGATGCTTACTCGTGACGTCTTCAAGCTGGTATTCCACAAGCTCTTGCTCGCGATGATCTTCTCTAACAACCGACATTCCATGGGAATTCTAAGCTGGTCATGCTTGTGAGGTCATCACTTCAGCAACTATGCAGCTATGTTATTCGTTTAATCTCTTCAACGACTCATACTAGCAAGGATGTCTCTAACTACTCACCTCTATGAGATGAAGAACTGCTCAGAAGTACCTAAAGGCTCAACAAGGAAATCACTTGTCATCGAGAAGCTCGAACTGAACTAGGAGTGATCTTTCATCGTTCAAGAGGCATTCGAGACTGGCAGAGACCGCCTGTAGAATCATGAAAGGGAATCGCTTGGGAATACCTGGAGCGGCAATGACCTGAAAAGGTTCTATCCCTGAGCGGGAAGGTGTATTCTCCCCCTCCTTGTGTTTATTCCATTTGAATAAAAATTCCTCGCCCCTGAAACATGGGCCGCGAGAGTTATTTTTCTCTTCTGGCAAGAGCTTTTCGAAGTAGGTAAAACCGATCTCCACGACAGGTTGGGAAACGAGCATCCGACTTGATTCTCGTAAAACCCAGAACGGATGATGGGACGGTGCCTCGGTAGTGCGTTCTCCTAATACCAAGCCTCTGCACTGACGGTCGAGATCAGCTCCCTCCTTGCACGTTGGTCGAGTTACCCTCCGACCGCATCTCTCATCCGACTGGGGAGATTATCAGGAGAAAGTCTGGACGCCGACCTCCCAAACTCGTCGAAGCGATGATCGATCTACTTGACCGAGGGACCCTTGTATAAATGTGTCATTTGATCTCTTGCGACAAAGCCTAGTATCTCTTGTCGTTTATTCCAATCATATGGGTTGGTGCGGTTAATCCCCTCTGATTGTTGAGTGACAGTACGAAGACTCTTTCGCAACCTGGCGACCGATTGGGGGACAGGTCTCCGACTCGACTCTCGTAAAAACCCAAGTCGGGTGGTGGGATAGCGCCTCGGGAGAGAGTCCTCCTAAGACCAAGCCTCTGCATTGACGGTCGAGATCAGCTCCCCCCTTGCACGTTGGCCGAGTTACCCTGCGACTGCACTTCCCATCCGGCTGGAGAGGTTATCAGAGGAGAGTCCGGACGCCAACCCCCCAGCTTGACGAAGAGATGATCGATTTGACCGACCAGCATTTAGCAAACGCAATAGGATGGAGGCATCGGGATGGTGTGTCCCCTTGGACCTCTCCACCTCTATTTGAGCTCGGCTCCTACGAGGTGTCGACCTTCTGTCCACCTCTAGTTGAGCTGGGCTCCTAGAAGGTGTCAACCTTCTCTTCACCTCTAGTTGAGCTTGGCTCCTAGAAGGTGTCGACCTTCTCTCCACCTCTAGTTGAGCTGGTCTCCTAGAAGGTGTCGACCTTCTCTTCACCTCCAGTTGAGCTCGGCTCCTGCAAGGTGTCGACCTTCTCTCCACCTCTAGTTGAGCTGGTCTCCTAGAAGGTGTCGACCTTCTATCCGCCTCCAATTGAGCTCGGCTCCTGCGAGGTGTTGACCTTCTCTTTACCTCTAGTTGAGCTTGGCTCCTAGAAAGTGTCGACCTTCTCTTCACCTCTAGTTGAGCTTGGCTCCTAGAAGGTGTCGACCTTCTCTCCACCTCCAGTTGAGCTCGGCTCCTGTGAGGTGTCGACCTTCTCTTCACCTCTAGTTGAGCTCGGCTCCTAGAAGGTGTCGACCTTCTCTTCGCCTCTAGTTGAGCTCGGCTCCTAGAAGGTGTCAACCTTCTCTCCGCCTCTAGTTGAGCTCGGCTCCTAGAAGGTGTCGACCTTATATCCGCCTCCAGTTAAGCTCGGCTCCCGTGAAGTGTCGGCGTTCTCTCTTCCTCCAGTTAAGCTCGGCAAGGTATCGACTCTCTTTCCTCCTACAGATGAGATCCCCTCTTGGGAAGGACCTCGCGCCTTTACTCTCTAGTGCCCATCTCTCCGAACCACGGGTCCTACATTGTTTTTCCGACCTCGCGAGCGAGCTCAAAAAAAGCGGGGATTGTGTACTACCCGTAATTCATCGAGATTAGAAAGGCCTAAGGAGACGCCTATTCACAGAGCGAGCCGGGAGAGCAGGAAAGGAGCTTGACGAGCAAGAAAGGAGCTTGGCGAGCAGGAAAGGAGCTTGACGAGCAGGAAGGGAGCTTGACGAGCAGGAAGCGAGCTTGGCGAGCAGGAAGCGAGCTGGGCGAGCAAGAAGCGAGCTGGGCGAGCAGGAAGCGAGCTTGGGCGAGCAGAGCCAAGTATGGGCGAGTATGGTCAGGTAACTCCCCCCCCCCCCCCCAGGATTGGTCTATAAATAGACCCCCAGGGGTACAAGAAAGAGGACTTTTTGGACGAGGTTGACCCGCTCAGGTGAGTTACTCGCCAGGTCCCTGCCTTCCTTGTACCAAGCTCGGCCATTTTTGGTTTTGGAGGGGAAGACTCCCTTGAGCTTCCGGGTACGTGGTGGGACCTCCCTTCCGCAGCACCTGGGGTCCTGTTTGTTGCTCTTCTAGCTTCTTCGTCGTTGCCAGCCAAGCCATCTCGTCGGGCTGCTGGGCGAGTAGCCTCCGGCTGCATCGGTCCGAATCTTGAGGTCAGGATTTTCCTGGCGTCAACAGTATGCTTTGTTTAAAAGAGAGAAATCGATACACATCCTCCAACGGCCATCACCTTTTTTACCATGACGACGTTGGAGACCCAGCCTGGATACTGGATCTCTGAGACAAACCCTGCCTTGAGGAGCTTCTCCACTTCCTCCTGGATCGGCTCTTCCAGCTTGTCGGCTATGACCCTCCTCTTATGTCGGATGGGGTGGGTTCCTGGCTCGAGGTTGAGTCGGTGGCAGTCCACATCTACGTTGATGCCTGACATGTCTGTCGCGCTCCATGTGAAGATGTCCACACTCCTTTGGATGCACTCCAACATATTCTCCCTATCCTCTGGAGAAAGGCCCCCGCTAACTCGCACCTTCTATTTCTTCCCTTCCCGGGAGGTGACCTCCAGCTCTACTGCTTCTTCCACTGCCTCAAGACGGGACGACTCTCCCCATTTTCCCCTGCTTTCTCCTTCTCGACTAGGGTCTTCTCATCTACCGCAGCTTCCTCCTCCATCGGCTCGACAGGCTCCCCCTGCCTTGACCCCATCTCCTCTTCCTGGATGTTGTCCTCTCCTTCTTCTTCTCCCTCCACCTTCCTCTCTTTTCCTGGCCCCTTCGGCCCCCTCATCTCCCTATCCACCTCCTCGGCCTCCGCCATCCAGAAGATGGTGTTGACGGCAGTCACATAGCACTGCCTCACCACCTTTGTATCCCCCCGAATTTGGACCTGGACTCCTCCGCTATGGAACTTTAGGCACTGGTGGAAGGATGAGGGAATGCATCAGATGGTGTTGATGAGAAGGCATCCGAAAATCACATTATAGCTGCTCGGAGCATCGACAATGACGAACCGACAGTTCCTGTGGAACCCTCCCAATGTGGCCGACTCCTCCCACGACCTCCTCCCTCTCCCCCGAAAATCTGAACAACGGCCCATCTGATGCCTGCACCCTCTTCGCATCCACCTGCAATGCATCGAAGGCCTTCTTGAAGATCGCATAAACGGAACTCCCATTGTCGACCAAGATTCAGGAGACCGTGAAGTTCTCGGTAGCCGTCTGGATCACCAAGGCATCGCAGAACGGGTCTTCATGGTCTTGCATATCCTCCGAGGAGAATGTGATCTTCTCCAGAGGGGGTGGGGTTTCGGATGTCGACGCGACGCTCCTCTTGTACATTGTTTGGAAGCTCCTCTTGCGAGAAGCCTCGATCCCCACCTCACCATGAATCACTTTGATCCCCCTTCAAGCCACCGCGCCAGCTCGATCTTCACACCTGTCCTCCCCCTCTCCGGGTAGCACTTCTTTGATCCTTACTAGTCACTGCAGTTGGTGACCTCTTGCCCTCATCTCCAGAAACTCCGGACAGGTGGTCGTCGCGTGGACTTCCTCCTAGTGGAAGTCACAATAGGGCAATGCCACCCTGCCTCCCCTTTCCCCTCTTCCATTTCCTCTTCCTCTTCCTCCTCTTTCTCGGCCTACTGCCATGGTTTGCTGCTGAGGTGGAAGTGGCGGCCTCGGACCCTGCCTCCACCCCAGAGGATTGACCCGCCCTTGCCCCCTTCCCTGGTATCCTCTTTCTTGACCTCATGCTGGTCCTTCCTAGGGTCTCCAGGCTAGCCAGTTATTGGGCTCCTGATATCCCCAATCCTGCTGCCCCTGAGACCCCTGACCTCTATGTTTATCTCTCATTCTACCCTCCTGCTGCCTTGTCTCTGGCTCACTCATCCTTGCCAACCTTTTTGCAAACTTCGGGATGGTAGCCTCCCCTTCGATCTCTCCTGCCGCCCTCTCCATCAATTCCTCGAAGGACAGAGGGGCCTTTAGCTTTAGGTTCATCTTGAAGAACCCCTCCCGCAGCCCCACTATGAAGGCCAACTGGAGGGTGAACCCAAGCACCTCCTGAATGAGTAGGACCTCATCCTGGAACCTGTCCATATAATGGGCTAGCGACTCCTCTGGCCCTTGCTTACTTTTGAAGAGTGCCTGCACATCCTTCTTCCTCTTCTTTGATGTTGAGAAGCGCAGCTGGAAGCTCTAACACAGATCCTCGAACGCGTAAATAGAACCCATGTGGAGCTGGTGAAACCAGTCCTTCGCCTTCTCCTTTAGAGTGCTGGCAAAGAGACGGCACTGGAAGGCGTCTGACATGGGTAGGATCTCGAACCATTGCAGGTGTAGGACTAGGTCATCCTTGCCGGTATAGTAAGACATTTCCGAACCTCTAAACCCCTCGGAACTGGGGCAGAGAGGATCAGCTCATAAAAGGGGCTTCCCTCCCCTACTCGGCGAGTGGTGCTCTCTCGCAGAGTCAGCTTGCAAACCTATGCACTCGTTGGACTACTGAATAGCTGCGCCAGGGGAGATCTCGCCCACTTGCTTCTGCCGCCACCTCCTTCCCGGGTCGCTGGCCGGGAACGTTCTCGCCTATCTGCAGGGGCGGGACCACCGGGACTGCGGGAGTCTTGAACTTGCTCCTTATGGCGAATGTGAGTTGCAAGGTCTGCAGGATCTCGTGTCTGGGGTCCTCAAACATTTCCAATGTTACCTCTTTCGCGGGTGGTTGCGAGTGGTCTAGGTCAGATCTTTCTCCCTCACCTCCAGCCATGGAGCTCAGCTAGAGATTTTCCTATGTAGGCTACGTTCCATGATCACCGCACCAAAAATGTTGAAACCGTCAACCAGTCTTCTGAGTTCGGACCCACAAGGGGGTGTAGCCTACACCTACTTCTCCCTCTCTTGCACTCTTGACTGTGGATGAAGAATTATGACCAGAACCAAAACTGTAGTGAGGAGGTCCCGCCACACACCCGGAAGATCTTAGAGAGCTTCCCCTCCCAAACCAATGCTCAGCCGAGCACCTTGGAGGGCACTATCAGCCAACCAAAAACTGCCTAGGAGGAGAGAGCCTAAAAAGATCAGATCTCCTCCAAGGTGTTCTTAAGGGTCTATTTATAGGTTTTCTAGTCTGTCCTGCAAATAACATAAATCCGCCTTTTAGTTTTACTAATCACACCCCAAATTGGTCTGCTAACAGTCTAACTCCGCTGTTTTGAATGGCTATTGGCAACCCACGAAGGATATCTAGGTAATTTCCCCATAAAAGCCTTCTGGGAGAGTGGTCCGTGAAGGCACCACTCGCTAGGCCTCTCACACACTAGATTCCAATGGGCGAATGGTCTGTGGGGGTACCACTCGCCTGATACCTGGCTCTCCTGATGAGTGGGGTTGCATCCTCACTCGGCCGGTCTTCCGCGCATTCGCACTCCTAAGAGAGTGAGTGCCTTGCAGAAGAGTTTCACACTCGCCCTAAGGCTCCCCTGCCTCTCCTGACCTAGGCGAGTGCACTTCTTGACCTGACTTGCATGCCTTTTGGACATGTGTGACCTAGGGACCCACTCGGCGAATACAGGGTTATACAATCGGGAGGCAAGGCAGAAATCAGGAAGAGTGAACAACGGAGAGGGAAGGAGGGGGGAAGAGCCCGTGATGACCGAGATCGGCGAGACGGGGAGAGAAGGTTCCAGGCCCCGCTCAAAAAACCGCCATGAGAACAACAGGAAGAAGCTATCAGGACAAGTCAGGGAGAAGGTTCTACCCCGAGTGGCGAGTCCGCCATCATTCCCCCGAAGGAAGGAGAGGATCAGGATCCTCGTCAGGAAGTGAATGCAATCGACCGAGGTCGAGGTCAAGGAGGAAGGACCTACACCCTCTTTTCAAAAATAAATTTCTTGCACATATAGAAGTGTGTTTTCAACTTTTTTGTTGTTTGCAATAAACAAGTGAATTCAAAGACCTTTGTCCTAAATAAAAAATATATGAATAAAATGACAAAGATAACTCCACCAAGCACTACTTAGCCTCCTGATAAGGTTTAATGAGCATTGTGAGGTTGAGCACCTTGAAAAGAATTGTAAAGTGTCTTGTGCAAACACATCTTTTTCTCACTTCTATTTGTACACTGGATCACTACAAAAAAACATATTTTAAATGGTTTTGTGATCCCCCGAGCAATACTTTACTCCCTGATAAGTCTTAATGAGCATTGTGTGGACGAGGCGCTTTGGTAGTTGTACTATTTTACTTGCTTTGAAATATAATCTATAATTGGTGCGTGGGAGTAATTCTAAGACTATACTCTTAATATTGTTTTACTACTTCATTACATATGTCATGTGTTTTAATTATATCACTTGTATACTCTTATCAAAATACTATATGCTCACATCATTATCTTTCAAAAACTTCTAAACATGAGAATTGGATCCTAATGCATATCTACATAATTCTCTACAAAACTTAAGTAAAAGCACTAGATTGCAATGCATGATCTCTACAATGTTTTTTTATTTGGAATGCGAATTATTCTCATTGTAGTTATTATCTTTTTGCCCATACCCCCAATGATTGGGGACTATATGGGTTCTGTTGTTGTTGTTGTTGTTATTATTATCTTTTTGAATATGTCAAATTATGATTGCCTTTAGTTGTTGATTTTTTTTTTAAATGCTCCTTATATGTGAAAATTCTAAACAATTGTTTGCATTTTTTTTCAAAATCAAAACTAAAAATCAAGAAATTTTCTCTAGAAATTAAAATAACTATCATGGTTACTTTGTTTCCCGCACTATTGATTTGATCATGTATTTTTACCATGCTTTATCATGCTTATTTCAAGTTGTTGGGAATTTGCCCTCAAATTCCCTTGATTTGAAGAGGGGTCACTATGCAATGCTAAGTACAAAATGTATTTGATAAAGTCATGTTTTTGTAAGATATACATGCTTAGGTGACTCAAAGAGAAAGGGACAATCATGACCTATGATCAGGAGAAATCAAATCCAAAGAGATGGAGATATGTCTCAGCTGAACGCTGAGATGAAGGGTCAGATCCGCTGAGACGAGGAGCCATCTCAGCGGAACCGCTGCAAAGAAGTAGT
Source organism: Dactylorhiza incarnata (assembly GCA_033032865.1). Classification (NCBI taxonomy): domain Eukaryota; kingdom Viridiplantae; phylum Streptophyta; class Magnoliopsida; order Asparagales; family Orchidaceae; genus Dactylorhiza; species Dactylorhiza incarnata. The sequence goes on from JAWHQI010000003.1 coordinate 8,541,571, forward strand.
TGTCATTCCGCTAAAAAGAAGTAGCTGTCTCAGCTTGCGCCAACCGCTGAGAAGAAGAATGTCTCAGCTATTAATCCGCTGAGACAACGAGCCGTCTCAGCGGATCCGCTGAGACAGATTTAAGCATGTTATCTATTGATAGGCGTCGCCCAGAGTTTGATAAAGGCACAAAAAGTAATAAAGTAATTCCTTTGTCGGCATGGGCAAAGGAGGTCGTGCAGATAGTTGTTGAAGATTTACAATGCTATAAAAGCTAAAGTTAGGGCAACAAAGAAATCAATCCTTGATTATTGAAAAGTTGTTCAAGCTGTAAAAAAAAGCCGACTGCATCTTCCTGAAGTTGCAACAGCCTTCTTGCCTTGAATAGCAGTGGTTCTCTCTTTCAGTGATTCAAGCTTTCATTCACAAGAGAGACAGGAGTCTTCTTTCTTCCTTCTGAAAAAGAAGATAGTGGAGCTGCTCTGAACCAACCAGTCCAGGAATAGCTCAAGATCAGCATCTGCTGAGATATTCTACTGTTACCTTAACCCAAAGCTTCCAATCAGATTGAATCAGTAGTAAAGGTTATTGTTCTATCATTAATTAAATTTTGTAAGAGCTATTCATCTTTGAGAAGATTGCAATAGGTTGTTGACTGAAGTAGGACTAGGAGGTGGTCTGAGTTGTAGGAGGTGGATTCCTCTGAGTTGTAGGGTTGTTTTGCCTGAGGTAGGAGCTGGTGATAGCTCTGAGCTGTAGGGACTATTGTCCTGAGGTAGGATCATCTGTGATCTGAGAAGTTCTGAGGAACTTGTGGTGTAAGCTCAAAAAGCTAAGAAGATAACTTGGAGGAGTATATTTGACCCTATCTAACATTGGAGTTAGATGGGTGTAGGGGGACAGTAGACTACCCATCACTTGGGGAACCACTATAAAATCCTTTGTGTTGTGGATGTGATTTTATGAGCATGAGTTAATTGGTTGTGTAGGCTCATTAGGCTACTAACAGCTCTAAGCTTAAAAGAAAAAAAGGAAAACCTATTCACCCCCCCCCCCCCTCTAGGTGATTTAATCTAAACCCCTAAGTTCTTTCAAGTGGTATCATAGCCATGTTACTTAAAAAGGCTTAACAGCCAAGCAAGATCCCAAGGGTCAGATTAAAAGTTTATTTCCATGGCTGGCTACCAAAAGGAGATGAGTTCAATGAAGTTGCCAATATGTAGGAAAGAGTCTTTTGGCATGTGGAAGCAAATGGTCAGGTTGTATATGGAAGCAACTGACCGTAGGATTTTATGACAGTAGTGGAAGGTCCATTTACCTTCACTATGTCTACCACTACTGAGCCAGTGGTGCAGGTGCCAAAGCCATATGCTGAACTGACCAAGGATGAGATTATCCTGGCTGGCAAGGACAAGAGGGCACAAAACATTATTGTTAGTGCTATTGATGATTCCACCTTCCAGAACCTTGTCCATTGCCAAACTGCCAAGGAGATGTGGGACACCCTCATTTTCTATATGGAGGGCACTAAAGAAGTTAGGGATGACAGGAAGTCACTCCTTAACCAGTAGTATGAAGCCTTTAGGCAGCTGAACATGGAGGGAATAGCAGTGTGCTATGAAAGGTTCTTTAGGATAGTCAATGAGTTAAGAACTTATCAGAGAGTGTTCAACAATTATGAACTGAATGACAAGTTCCTGAGATCTCTTACTAGAGAGTCGGACAACAAAATCTGTGTCATAAGGGAAATGGCTAAGTTGGCTGAAACTCCTCCCCATACTCTCTATGGAAAGCTGTTCTCCTATGAGATGCAGCTGACTGCCAGGAAGGAAGAAGAGCAGAATGCAAGGAGTAATACGAGGGAGAAATACCTGTCCTTCAAGGCTAAAAGCTCAAGAAGAGGGAAGGAGAATGGTCACTCACCTCCCAGAAGATCTGCTGAACCAAAAATTTTTGAGCCCAGCTCATCAGGTTGCTCCTCTTCTGATGAGGAAATTGTTGTCTTCACAAGGCATTTCAAAAAGCTTTTGAGGAGGAAGCAATGTAAGAACAAGCCTTCCTCCTCATATCACAACAAGGAGGACAGCAAGGAGTCAAAGCATCACTCCAGGAGTGACATGTATAGATCCAACTCTAAATTTAATTCCTCTAAAGTTGTTTGCTATTACTGCAGCAAGCCTAGGCATGTCATTGTTGACTGCCCAGTCAAGAGAAGTGAGAAGAAGGCTCATCAGCCAAGAGGCAAGAAAGGACAAAAATCCTTTCTAGCTAAGAAGGAGAGGAGTTGGAGTGAATCAGACTCCAGCTCATCAAAATCTGAAAAGGAAGAAGCTCTCATTGGGTTGATTACTGTTGAAGAACCTGCTGCTGGCAGGATTGCAATCAGGGCCCCTCTATCTCACTCTGAAAGTGATGATGAGGTGGATGAAGAAGAGGAGTACAATGGTCTGATGGCCATATCCGAAGGCTCCTCAAGCAGAATATCTGATGATGATGAGGTACCAGTTTTCAACCTATCCCATTCAGATTCTGAGTATGAAACCAGCCCAGATTCTGATACATCCTCAAGGGCTGGAGGTGAGGATGGATCAAGATCAAACATAGATGTTGATCATCTGGTTGACAGATATTGGGACCTCATTGATGCCTTGGGCAGGAAGAAAAAGCTTATTAAAGAACAAGTTAAAGAGCTCAAAGAGTTAAGGCCACTTAAGGCTGAGCTACAATGCAAGATGGACATCTTCCATCAAAATGAACAGAAGTCCATAGAGCTCCAGAAGGTGATTGATAATCTTCTTGATGAGAAACAAAAAATGTGGGTGTATATCAAGAAGCTTAACAATCAGCTTCTCAAGGAACAAAACTTAGTAGCCCAATTCTCCAAACCCAAAACTGTGCTACCCATTATTGGGACCTTCTCCTCCCAATCTAGTAAGAGGGGATTAGGTCACAATAATAAGGCAGCCAAGGCTGGGAATGATAGAATGGGCAAGGCTTCGGCTAGTCTTAAAACTACCTTTCAAAAGGTGTGGCTGCCCTCTAACCAGTATGACCAAGCAATCATATATGGTCAGAGGCAAAATGAAAAGGCTCCTTGCAATCTGAATGATTCAAGCATTGCTAGGTGAAACGGACTTGGGTTGAGTGCAATGAAGGCTCCCCATGAGGAAATTCAGATGGTCCAACCTGGACCATTTGTCTTTGGTTCCTCAGCACCCTCACTCAAGGGAAAGGAAGCAGCTCTTCCAAAACTGGCCCAGCTGAGGAAAATGCTGGCTGCAGTGGAGCAAACCTATATTAGAGCATTTCTGATGTTATCAACAGTATGAGAGCTAAAAAGCTGAAATCTGTTGGTGACATGAAGAAATCCTCTCATGTGCACAAGCCCCAAACAGCTGCCACACCTCCTCCAGCTGCAAAGCCTAAGAAGAAGGCTGTCTCCTTCTCTGAACCTAGGCAGACTTCTGCCTCTTCCATGAAGGTTCAGAAAAGGAGATACAACATTCATGAGTGCTAGTGCTGTGGTAAAGTGGGCCACTAATTTGCCATAGATTGTTGGCACAACTCAAGTGCCCCAAGTGCTAGGAATAGCTTTCCTCCTAGAGGTGCGGCCATTAAGTATAACTACCCAATGACTAACTGTTTCCTAGGACCCAATCCTTATTGGGGTCCTAAGGCTTACTAACTTTGTGGTTGCAGGATAGTTCAAGTGCCAACATGATTTGGTACTTGGACAGTGGGTGTTCCAGGCATATGACTGGAAAAAGGAAGGTCCTTAAGGACTTCATTTCAGAACCCAAAGGAAGAAAGGTCACCTTTGGAGGCTCTGAATAGGGAAGAATAAAAGGTTTTGGTATGATTTCTAATGGCATAATCTCTATCACCAATATAGCTCATGTTGATGGGTTGAAACACAACATGTTGAGCATAAGCCAATTATGTGACTTAGGTCATGTAGTAGAATTCACTAGTGAGAAGTGTCTGATAAAAGGGAAGACTGACAACCAAGTCATTCTCACAGGCACTAGGTATGGTAATGTCTATAGTTTAGACTTCATTAATATAGATTTCTCTATGCATGTTTGCCTTGTAGCTAATGAGAATGAGTCTCTTTGTGTCCAATAGCACAAGAGGCTTGCTCACATAAACTACAAGACAATGAACAAGCTCTTTTCCAAAAACCTTGTGAGGGACTGTCCCAAGATCAAGTGTATTAAATGTTGTCCTTGTCATGCTTGCCAAATGAGGAAGCAAACAAGGGCCACTTTTAAAAGTATTGGCTCCAAAGATACTGAAAGGTGTCTTTACCTATTGCACATGGACTTGTTTAGTCCTTTGTCAATTGAGAGCTTAAATGGGAAGAGGTATACCTTGGTGATTGTTGATGATCACTCAAAGTATACCAGTCTGAAGCCATGACAAATTTCTGCCAAGATCTTGGTATCACACAAGAGTTCTTCTCTCCCAGAACTCCACAACAAAATGGAGTGGCTGAGAGAAGGAACAGAACTTTGATTTAGGATGGCAGAACACTGCTGAGTGACTCCTCTCTCCCAGAATATTTCTGGGCTGAGGCTGTCAGCTCAGCTTGCCATGTCCTCAATAGGGCCTCCATCAATAAGGCTTTTGGTATCACCCCATATGAAATTCTCAAGGGCAAACAACCAACCATTTCTTACTTTATAATCTTTGGTTGCAAATGATACATCCTGATCAATGGGAAACAATCCCTCATCAAGTTTGCTGAGAAGTGCAAGGTGGGTATCCTCGTTGGTTACAACTCTAATAGTAGAGACTATATGGTCTTCAACAGCACAACACATGTTGTTGAACAAACCATGCATGTAGTCTTTGATGAATTTGACCTTGTTCATAAGGAATGGTCTAGCCAACCTCCAAGTGCAGGAAGTTCAAAGAAATTGCAGGAATTGAGCCTTCAGGACAGACCAAGCACAAGTCAGCCTCCAACTTCAACTGGAACTGACTATGAAGAAGCTGCACAAGATGATGATCCTCAACTGCATGAAGAAACTACTGCTTTGGAAGAAGTTCAGCAGGATGCAGTGAATGAACAGCAAATAGTAGCTGCCAGATTGCCTCCTGCTCTAAGGGTTGACAGAAATCATCCCTTGGAGCAGATCATTGGGGATGTTCAACAAGGTGTGACAACTAGGAGCAGGGCTCACAATGAGGCCTTGTTCCTTAGTTTCCTGTCACAGGTAGAGCCCAAGAAGTTTGAAGAGGCCAACATGGATCCATTCTGTATTCAGGCAATGCAGGAAGAACTCTTGCAATTCAAGAGGTGCAAAGTATGGAAGTTGGTGTCAAGACCACAATGACACAATATCATTGGCACCAAATGGATCTTCAAGAACAAGATGGATGAAAATGGGACAGTCATCAAGAACAAGGCAAGGCTTGTTGCAAAGGGGTATAGGCAAGAGGAGGGAATAGACTTTGACCAAACCTTTGCCCCAGTTGCAAGGTTGGAGGCCATAAGGTTATTCCTTGCCTATACATCCCACAAAGGATTCAAAGTGTACTAGATGGATGTCAAATCAGCATTCCTAAATGGAAATCTGAAAGAGGAAGTATATGTAGAGCAGCCATCAGGTTTTGTTCATCCAACTCTCACATCTCATGTTTACTTCCTTAGGAAAGCTCTTTATGGTCTCAAACAAGCTCCAAGAGCTTGGTATGAGACCTTGTCTAGCTTTCTCATCAAGAACAAATTCTTGAGGGGAAAGATAGATAGCACATTATTTCCTAGGGAAACAAGGGACAAGTGTCTCTTAGTCCAAATCTATGTTGATGACATAATATTTGGGTCTACTGATGACAACCTCTGCAAGAAATTTGCTAATCTAATGCAGGGGGAGTTTGAGATGAGCAGTATGGGTGAGCTCAAATATTTCCTTGGGCTCCAAGTGAAATAGTCTGATGATGGAATTTTCATTTCCCAGACTAAATACACCAAGGAGCTCATCAAGAAATTTGGGATAGAGTCAGCCTCCACCATGAGAACACCCATGGGACCTAATGTATCACTAGACAAGGATGAAAAGGGGAAGGCCTTTGATGAATCCATGTACATGTGTATCTTTGGATCCTTGTTGTATTTGACTGCTAGTATGCCAGACATTATGTATTCTACATGTGTTTATGCTAGGTATCAGGCTTGTCCTAAGGAATCTCACTACACCTCTGTGAAGAGGATCTTGAGATACCTCAAGGGCAGCCTGAATCTTGACCTTTGGTAGCCTAGGAACAATGACTTTGAACTGATAGGCTATTCAGATGCAAATTTTGTAGGGTGCAAAGAAGACAAGAAAAGCATAAGTGGCTCTTGTCAATTCCTAGGGAGGATGCTGATCTCTTGGAGCAGCAAAAATCAAACCAGTGTGGCCATATCCACAGCTGAGTCAGAGTACATTGCTGCAGGGAGCTGTTGTGCTCAACTTCTGTGGATCCAACATCAATTGGAGGATTACAACATCAAGGTTAGTCAATCTCCCTTACTGTGTGACTCATCCAGTGTTATTTCTATTGCCAAAAATCCTGTCTCCCATAGCAGGACAAAGCATATAGAAATTAGGTACCATTTTATTAGAGAGCATGTAGAGTGTGAAGATATCAAACTTGAATATGTCTCCACAGACAATCAAGTAGCTGATATCTTCACCAAGCCACTGGATGAGGCCAAGCTCAATTCCTTCAAAATTGACTTAGGAATGTTGAATTTAGAATGAGTTCACTTATGATTTTATACCCACTGTTAAATTGTTTATGATTTCAACTGTACAATTCTCACAATATGTAATGTTATGAAAATTGAAATCTGAATTGATCAACTTTATTTAAACAGTAGGAATAGTCCACATGATAGGGTAGATAACCTCCCTAAAATGTTAAATGCTTTGAAATTTGAAAATCTGATCAGCTGAGATAGCCACACTGTCTCAGCGGATAAGTCTCCTCAAAACAGCCTAGAATAGTCTAAGGCCTCAGCTGAGAACCTTCTCAACTGATCCGCTGAGACGACAATACTGTCTCAGCGGAACCGCTGAGACCAAACCCCGTCTCAGCGGATAAATAGTTCCCCGTCTCAACGGACGGTAGCATACCGTCCCAGTGGGTTCTCCTGCCGTCTCAGCGGATCTGCTGAGATGTCTAGGTTAACACTCAGAATTGCTGAAACATTTCCAGACTCACCTACTCCTAGTCCTATATAACTAGCCGACTGTGATAAAAGACTCTTCACATTCACTTGCGCCACTCAAATTGATGGAACGACTCTCCACATCCATCGTCCCAGCGCACTTCTCTTCGATAAATGGCGCCCAAGACCGTGAAGGAGTTGCTTGAGGGATATGAGTTGGTGAGGGATGTCTTTCTCCATGCCTCACCATAGATTCTCAGTGTCATCACCCTCATCATTGACGCTGGTCTGGAGTTCCTGCTATCTGAACCTTCTCAGATATTCAAGAATGAAGTGCTAGAGTTTTATACCAATGTCAAGCAGTCACCCTCTAAGGATGGTTTGTTGTCTAAAATCGGAGAGATAAGGGTGAAGTTGACCGCTAAGAGACTAGAGAAGGTACTGCAATTACCTAGATTGGCAGAAGAGGAGGTGTCAGATACTGACAAGGAGCAAGCCCTGAGCTGGTGTGAATACAGTTACACCAAGACCTCATCTCTGAAAAAGAAGCTCTTCAATAAAAAGGGCAAGCTGCTATGTGATATAGCAGGGAAAGCTCTTCTGTGTAAACCAGGCTCTCATGACATCATTTCTCAACCAATGTCTGAGCTGGTTACAAGAATCATCTTGAAAAAAAGAACTAGGTGGGGGAATGTTCTTTATCAAAGACTGAAGGAATGTCTGCAGGCCCCTAACTTAGGAAGGATCTTATCACTCTACCTACTGAAGGCATACCCAACCCATTTCTCCTCCATCAAAGGTGTCAATATCCACTATTTAAAAAGATTGGATATCAGGACATTGGACAGGTCAACTAGAGTCCTCCCCATGAGCCAACCCTCTGTGGTGGCTGAGCTGAAGGAGAAGAAAAAGGCAAAGAAGGCTGAAGCAGAAGGTGCTGAGAAATCCAGGAAGGATGTTGAACATCAAGACCACATGGAAGGAGTGGAAGGTGAAGATGTCCCCAGGACAAATGTGGATGATGAACCCCAAGGAAGAGTTGGATCTCACCTTGAGCCAACTCCAATTAGTATTGATCCAGCTGTCCCACCAGCTGAGGATGAACCAAGGAATTCACCTCTCCATGGTAAATTAGGATCCCAGTTAATCTACACCCTCAGACTATAGATGAGACTAGGAGTCTAACTAACACATCACTTTCTTTTCAGGTTCCCCAAGACAAAGTCCTCCACACATGGATGCCCCAAGTGAGGGGGAGCATGATTCCAGGTCTGGAGCACTAGATGATTCTACAAGGAGTGAGGGGGAGAAAAGATCACACTATGAAGAAGAAGGTGGGGATGCTAGTGAGGAGGAGCACAACCCAGATGCTGGCAGAGTTAATGCTCAGATTGAGGAAGAGGTCAACAAGATAATTGACAACATGGAAGTTGAGTTACAGCCAGACTCTCTACTCCCCTCTGATGAGTTGATAAGACCTGAACCTGCAGTGGAGAAGGAAAAGAATAGGGCTGAAGAGGTAGTGGAAAAGGAAATTGCCCAGGAAAGACCAGCAGATGTGCTGGACACATCTGACCTGCTAAACTCAATAAAATTCATTATTGAGGGTCAGATGTTGTCTGTCAAGGAGCACATTGAAGAAAAAGTTCATGGTGCCACTGCCCAACTCAAAGATGAGCTAAATGCTACTAGGGCAGCATTGACTCAGGAGATCCAAGCCAGTGAATAGATAATGGAATCCAGGATGGCTGCAGTAAGGACTGAGCAAAATACTCAGGTCCAAGATGTCAACACAGCATCTGCTCATATCCTCCAGCAGATGACCAGATGGTTTGAGATGGCTAAAAGCACTGTTGCTACCCAACACACAATACTGAAACAAATTGCAGACAAACAAGGGGACTCCACAAGGGACATTGCCTATGTAAAACATCATGTCTATAAGAATGAAAATGTCTGGGAGAAGGCAGTGGCCAGAATGGTACAAGTGGCCAATACAACCAGCAGCCATGTCATGTTCCACATTGACAAGGCCAAGGAAAACATACTGGATGATGTGGACAGTACTTTCCAAACTCTCTCCCAATCTATACTTGACCAACACTCTGAAATTGAAAAGAGGATATATGAAGAGGGCAAAAAGGGGGAGGAAAAAGTTGCCAAGCTAAGTACAAACCCGGAGGAGGCTCACATAAGGTTGAACACTAACCTGGAGAATGCCCACCAACAATTACACACTAACCAGGAAGCAGCCTACAAGAAAGTGGCGGAAGAAGTCAACAATGCCTCAAAGGAAATTCAAGATAAACTTCTAAGAGTTGTTAAGATGGTAAATGATGATAATAGGGCCACTAGTCTGAATATGCTACAAGGAACCAGAATTGCCTTAAATCTTCCTGTGCTGAACCCAGACAGACCTGAAGATTTTGATTTTCAAAGTCAATCTGAACAAATTCAAGATGAGTGGGAAGCAAAGAGGAGAAGGAGAGAAGGCATTCAGACTGCTGAAGAGTACATGCCCCGGAAGAGGATGGAAAGGGTGGATGATCCAGTTTCTAAGGAAGATAATCTGGAATTGGATACTATAGTAGTCAACACCTAGGTTATCCATGGCAATCCACTCAAGGATATTGACCATGTCTACTCATCTGCTGAATGGCTCAAGCATGAGGGAGTCACTAAGGGAAGAAATCTACAAAGAAAATCTGGTGAGAAGGGAAACCCCTGTGAGCATACCCCCAAGATATCTTCCAAAGCCATTCTTGTACTTCAAAAGGAAGGAAAATATGAGGGTTGATGCTGAAGCAAGGAAGAGGAAGTCCATGGAAACAGGAGAAAGCTCCACATCAACCCAGGGATCATCCAAGAAAATTCTACACTTAGGAGTTCCTTAGGATGTTTGATGTAACAATGTGATTTGAACTGATAGTGTATATATGTTTTGGACAATTGAATGAAATGATCACTTATTCCCTGAAAATTATTTTGTGTCATTTGTTGTTTATGTATGTATGTTGCATTTAAATATCTATGTTTTACATTAATAGTTACTAAATATCCTGTGCACGGAACATATAGTAATGAAGAAATGTTAGAGTCATTATATAATAGACAAATATGTGATGTGTCTTCATGAGTTGTTGATATGTTTATCTAATGATGTTTGGTGTAAATAAGAAACTGTTAATGTCAACAGAAATTTACTCAAGCTATATGTGTCATGAAATGTCATAACTCCACTTATTTAATCAATTTCAGTAAAATGACATATTTCTGATTAAGAAGCTACTTAGCATTGGCAGGTGTTTTGCACTCTTCAATAGGGGGAGATTGTTGGGAATTTTCCCTCAAATTCCCTTGATTTGAAGAGGGGTCACTATGCAATGCTAAGTACAAATTGTATTTGATAAAGTCATGTTTTTGTAAGATATACAGGCTTAGGTGACTCAAAGAGAAAGGGTCAATCATGACCTATGATCAGGAGAAATCAACTCCTAAGAGATGGATATATGTCTCAGCTGAACCATTGAGACGAAGGGTCAGATCCGCTGAGACGAGGAGCCGTCTCAGCGGAACCGCTGAAAAGAAGTAGCTGTCTCAGCTTGCGCCAACCGCTGAGAAGAAGAATGTCTCAGCTGTTAATCCGCTGAGACAAGGATCCGTCTCAGCGGATCCGCTGAGACAAGGAGCCGTCTCAGCGGATCCGCTGAGATAGATTCAAGCATGTTATCCATTGACGGGCGCCGCCCAGAGTTTGATAAAGGCACAAAAAGTAATAAAGTAATGTCTTTGTCGGCATGGGCAAGGGAGGTCGTGCAGATAGCCGTTGAAGATGTACAGGGCTATAAAAGCTAAAGTTATGGCAACAAAGAAAGCAATCCTTGATTATTGAAAAGTTGTTTAAGCTGTAAAAGAAAGCCGACTGCATCTTTCTGAAGCTGCAACAGCCTTCTTGCCTTGAACAGCAGTGGTTCTCTCTTTCAGTGATTCAAGCTTTCATTCACAAGAGAGACAGTACTCTTCTTTCTTCCTTCTGAAGAAGAAGATAGTGGAGCTGCTTTGAACCAACCAGTCCAGGAACAGCTCAAGATCAGCATCTGCTGAGATATTCTACTGATACCTTAACCCAAAGCTTCCAATCAGATTGAATCAGTAGTAAAGGTTATTGTTCTATCATTAATTTAATTTTGTAAGAGCTATTCATCTCTGAGAAGATTGTAATAGGTTGTTTCCTGAAGTAGGACCAGGGGTGTTCTGAGTATTAGGAGGTGGATTCCTCTGAGTTGTAGGGCTACTGTGCCTGAGGTAGGAGCTAGTGATAGCTCTGAGATGTTGGGACTATTGTCCTGAGGTAGGATCATCTGTGATCTGAGAAGTTCTGAGGAACTTGTGGTGTAAGCTCAAAAGCTGAGAAGATAACTTGGAGGAGTATCTTTGACCCTATCTAACATTTTTTGGAGTTAGAGGGGTGTAGGGGGACAGTGGACAACCCATCACTTGGGGAACCACTATAAAATCCTTTGTGTTGTGGCTGTGATTTTATGAGCTTGAGTTAATTGGTTGTGTAGGCTCATTAGGCTACTAACAGCTCTAAGCTTAAAAGAAAATAAAGGAAAACCTATTCACCCCCCCCCCCCCCCCCCCTCTAGGTGATTTAATCTAAACCCCTAAGTTCTTTCACAAGTCTTAAGTTTGAGGTCTTTTCATCACTTGTGCTTTAAAATTCTTTTTCAATTTTTTTCAACAAGTGGTAGACTTGCTTGGTAAAGTACAAGGAATTTTGTTACTTACACGCTTATCATATTTTTTCGCTGCACTTATCCCTCTAAGCTCGATCATGACTTCCTCTATTTTATAACAAAACTCTTAACCATCTCTTGGTAGTCCCAACTTTCACCTCTTTACCTTATTCTAGTCTTATTTTGTTTCACTCCACCCACTTTTGCTAATAATAAAAAGGGGAGAATAAAATGATAAATCTTAATAATTAAGGAGTATGATTCACTAGATTAAGGGGGGCGTAAATCTATTCTATGAGAGCATACACTAAGTGAGAGCACTTAAATATGGGAGCACATATCTCTAAATATAATATTTATCATAAAAATCTCTAAGTATCATAGTGTCACATCTCTTTATAAAAACACAACATTTACCTTTTGAAATCTGATTTATCTTAATTGGATTTGTTATTATCAAAAGAGGGAGATTGTTGGAACACAGTTTTCTGCATCCCTTTGATTTGAGAATAACAAATCCTACTTGTATTAGATCAAATTTTTCATTGTGTTTTTAGTATGCAAGATTGAACAAGGGGGCACTAGGATGCTATATTTTGGTCTGACTAGCTCAATGTGCTGAAAGGAAAGGATGTGGACTAACGTCAGGCATTATAGCCAACACCGGCGTTGACCCTCGATCTCACCATTAAGAAAATGGTATGGAGGGAAGCTTTCGTGATTGCAGGTGCATTTTGGGAATGATTTGGCTTAAGGAATAGGAGGACCTCTTGGGTATCCGGATCTTTACTCTCATCTAATTTTTAGGTATGTTGGTAGGTTAAGGAAAAGGAGGACATGTGGTACTTGGACTCGGGATGCTCCAAACACATGATGAGCGATAAAGCAAAATTCCTTAGCCTCACAAAGAAGAAAGGTGGAATGGTGACATTTGGTGACAATGGAAAGGGAAGAATCTTAGGCACCGGTATAGTGGATTCTACTATTACAGGAAAAGAAAAGGAACCTCTTTCACCCTTGGAGGATGAGGAAAATGGTCCACTTGGAGCTGATAAAGAAATAAAGGCGGTGCAAGAAATTTTCGTACCTCCAAGCGTGCTCAGATTTACAAAAGATCATCCAAGGGAGCTTATCATTGGAGAACCGTCAAGAGGGGTAACAACACGTTCTTCCATTCATGAATCCTTTTCAAATTTAGGCATTGTTTCTGAAATTGAACCCAAAAATGTTTCTACCGCTTTAAATGATGAATTTTGGTTTATTGCTATAAATGAAGAATTAAATTAATTTGAACGAAATAGGGTTTGAAAGTTAGTGGAAAGACCATCTAATCACCTGGTTATTGGTGAAAAATGAATATTTAAAAATAAATTAGATGGCGATTCTAGAATCACTAGGAACAAGGCTAAACTTGTAGCACAAGGATACTCACAAATCGAGGGGGTAGATTTTGATGAAAGTTAGCACCCGCTGCTCGCCTAGAATCCATTAGAATATATCTTGTGTTTGCGAGTTATAAGAAGTTTAAATTATTACAAATGAATGTAAAAAGTGTTAAAATTTTTGAAAGACCGTTTAGGAGTAAGCAGGAGTTGTATCAACAAGAGTTATAGCCAAACAACCACAATGCCAAAATAGCAACACAAGAAGTCTTTATTGAAACAGAACTGCTTTACAATGCGAGGTATACATGGCGAGACATGATTCATCAGAATCACGGAGACGGGAAGAACAAAACACACCAAAAGGCAAAGCTGGCGGCTAGACAAGCTCAGACCGCACAAGCCGCACTACTCCAGCACTCGCCCGACTTGCCCTGAGATCGCACGAACAAAAACCGGACAGATTGCCAGCACTGCAAGACCGCACCTCAGACCGCGCGAACTGGAGCTTATTGGAACAAAGAACTGAAGTTGTCGCCAGACCGCAACTCAGACCGCCTAACCGCTGAAGGTCGCCTGATCACTGAGCTCGCTGCGAACAGCATAAGAACACAATAACCCAGTTCGCTGACAGACCGCAGACGAACTGTTTATTCAAGCCACCGGAAATCACCAAGGAAGGAGACCGCACCCTGCTGACCGCAAACCTGCGAACACAATAAAGGTTAACTCGCATCCAAGTCGCGCGAACTCAAACTTGAGACCTCAAGAAACAATCTGAGCTCTGGTTCTTACAGTTCTTGTTAGGAATGATGGGCCATGCACCCCTATTTATAGGTGGGTGGACGGATGTCGTCACCGCACAAACCGGGATACAGTCACCACCCATCAGATCGCGAATGGTCTCAAAAGACAGACCGCGCGAACAGACCTCTTGGACAATTACCCGACCAAGATGCAGATCAGCAGACAAGATCGCGCACAGACCGCGCGAACACGAGACCGCGCACAAGCTGTGCGGTCTCAACAACGCTCCTTCCTTAGAACACCAGGAGCAAGCAAAGACCATCTGGACGACTTCAGACAAGTCGCCAGATCGCCAAGGTAGACCGCCCGGGTATACGGTTATATAGGAACAACCCGCCCGGTCTTCCAATAAGGGGACCAGGCAAACCAGCAGATCTACTCGGGAACAACCCGCATCTACCAAGAGCAGACCGCCCAGAAGAAAATCGGAAACAACCCGCAACAGGTCGCAAACGACCAAACCCAAGAAGCAAGCTGGCTGATCTCACCAGATCGCCAGAACCAAACCGCCAGAGCACCAGCGCAGACCGCGCGGTCTCTGCGGTCTCCAGCCTTCAGACCGGCCGGACTCCCTTCCACTTCACTTCAACAATTTCAACACTCCCCCTTGAAGTGGGAAGTGGAAACTAGCCCGAGCAACTCCCTTAATCGTGTAAACGGTCCCTTCGCCAGCGGCTTTGTGAAGATGTCTGCGACATTGTTCGCACTCCGAACATGCTCGACCATAAGAGATCCTCCCAACACCTTTTCACGAATGAAGTGGTGCTCAATCTCTATATGTTTGGTCCTCGCATGACAGACTGGATTGTTAACCAGCTTAAGAGCACTCTCATTGTCCCCGCGTAGCATAGTGGGACCTCGAACCTCCTGGTGAACGTCCTCTACCAACCTCCTGAGCCAAACGGCTTCCTGAGCTGCCAAGGCCGAAGCCTTGTACTCCGCTTCTGTGGTAGATACAGACACCGAGTCTTGCTTCTTGTTGCACCAAGAAATAGCTGTGGGGCCCGTCATAAAGACATAACCAGACGTTGATCTCCGATCATCCACGTCTCCCCTATAATCAGCATCCATGAAACCATGCAACTCCAAGCTTGACCCTCTCCTATATAGGAGACCCAAATCAGAGGTCGACTTCACATACTTCAAGATGCCTTTCGCCGCCAGAAGATGAGGTTTCCGTGGTTCCGCCATGTACCGACTCACTTTGCCAACTACATAAGCAATATCAGGCCTCGTGATGGTCAAATAGATCAAGCTCCCAACCAGAGCTCGGAACACCAACGGATCAGATAGAACTCTTCCCTCATCCTTCCGAAGTTTATGATGTTGCTCCAGAGGTATAGAGCTGCTCTTCCCTTCCTCCAAGCCAAATCGTTGAACGATCCGCTCCGCATAGCCAGCCTGAGAAATGAGCACTCCGCTCTCCCGCCTCTGCACCTCGAGTCCAAGGAAATGGTGAAGCTCCCCCAGATCCTTCATCTCGAATCTGATAGCAAGCTCAGCCCTGAGTCTTGCAACAGCTTCCTTCGAGTTCCCGGTGACAATCATGTCATCCACATACAGCAGCACAATTACCCGAAGTACCCCCTCTTTCTTGATGAACAAGCTAGAATCAGAGTCTGAAGCAAAGAATCCGCAGAATAAGAGATACTCTGCAATCTTCCCGTACCACGCCCGAGGCGCTTGCTTCAACCCATACAGGGCCTTCCTTAATTTGCAAACGTAGTCCGGATACTCCTTCGAGATGAAGCCTTGCGGTTGGATCATGAAGATATCCTTGTCAATCTCGCCGTATAAGAAGGCATTCTTCACGTCGAGTTGCCAAATCTCCCAACCACACGAAGCCGCCAAGGCAATAACAAACTGAACCGAAGTCATCTTTGCCACTGGACTAAACGTCTCATCATAATCTTCTCCATACTGCTGTGAAAACCCGCGAGCTACAAGGCGAGCCTTGTATCGCTCGATACTGCCGTCAGCTTTCTTCTTCAGCTTGAAAACCCACTTGCAAGTGACAGGAGTGGTGCCCTTGGGCTTGGGCACAAGAGTCCAGGTCTCATTCTTCTCGAGAGCTGCCATCTCTTCTTACATCGCAACGTCCCACTCCTTCACGCCTCTGGCCTTCTCAAAGCTCGACTGCTCCCTTTCATCCAAGGGACCAGCAAAGAAACATGAAACAAAGTTCACCATGTTTCCTCCTGTGTATCGGTCTGGTGGTTGAATAGTCCTCTTCGACCTCCTAAGAGGTTGCCCCTGACTAACCACCTCCTCAGCTGCTTCTTCAGACCTAGCTCCTCCTCCAGACGAATTTGGAGCATCGCTCCCCCTGCTTCCAGAACCTGAAGCTTCTGCCTCTGAGCTAGACACAGCTGGAGCTCCTGGTGAAACAGGCAACTCAACTTGAAGATCTTCAGCAGCCTTCCCTCTTATATCAACCCTGCTTTCCGGTAGCTCAACTCCTGAACTCCCCTTGTAGGAAGTTACTTCATTGAACACCACATCCCGAGAAACAATTGACCTCTGTGTCTCAGGATCCATGCATCTCCATCCCTTCTTCCGCTCATCATACCCAACAAAGACTAGTTTCCTTGCTTTCGCATCTAGCTTTGTCCGAAGAGCATCAGGAATATGCACATAGCAGGTTGATCCAAACACCCGAAGGTGTGCAACGCTCGGCTTCTCCTTGAACATTAGTTCGTGAGGGGTCTTCATGTTGATAGGACTCAGAGGCAATCTGTTGATGACATAAGCTGCACAAGACATTCCCTCCGCCCAGAAGGACTTTAGGATACTCTTAGCATGAATCCAGCATTTGCAGGTCTCCGTCAGATGACGGATCTTCCTCTCCGCAACGCCATTCTACTGTGGAGTATGGGCACAAGTGAGCTCTCTCCTGATGCCCTGCTTCCTGCAAAAACTTGAGAACTCACCAGAGGTGAACTCCCCACCATTGTCAGTTCTAAGTTTTTTAACCCGCGGGCCAAGCCGGCCTTCAACCAGCTCCTTGAACTCCACAAATTTTGCAAAGGCTTCTGACTTCTCTTTCAAGAAATACACCCAAATATATCTAGTGTAGTCGTCAATCAACACCAACATGTATCTGTTGCCTCCAAGGCTTGGGGTGGTAGTCGGTCCCATCAAATCACCGTGGATGCACTCCAACGGCACTTTGCACCTTGTTTGCGATTTGTCAAATGGAAGTCGATGAGACTTACCAAACTGACATCCTTCGCAGACATGACCGTCTCCATAGGAGGACAAGCTAGGCAAGCCATTGACAAGGCCTCTTACCGCCATAGCCTTCAATTTGGCCATGCCTACATGCCCCAACCTTTCATGCCAGATGGCCACGCCATCATTGGTCCTCATCTTATCAACATAGGTACTTGTCGATAAAATGAACAAGTCCTTCACCCGCTTGCCGACATGAATAACATCTCCTTTTATCTCCGGTTGTGTTTTGAGAAACTTCACTTCTGTTGGGCCAAACAGAACGTGATAACCGGCATCGACCGCATTGGTCACAGAGAATAGATTCTTCTTCATACCAGGCACGTGATAAACACTCCTCAACGTGAGTGGACCCTTATCACTGCTTAGAGAGACGACTCCTTCGTGCTCTACTGGATGAATAGAATTATCAGCCGTAATGATAGCATTGTTACCTGAGTAAGGCGCCAAAGAAGAGAACTTTGATCCATCCCCGGTGAGGTGATGCCCACACCCTGAATCAACAATCCAGTCCTCATCATAGTTGATGGAAGCCAAGGCCTTAACGGGCATCGCCGTTATATTAGACGCAAAGGCTCCTCCCCATCCAACTTCACCAGACTTTGGCATCTCCTTCTCCACTGCATGTCCCGGCTGAAGATTCACCCGGCAATCTTTCTTGAAGTGCCCGGTCTTATTGCATCTAAAGCACCTCGGTCCCTCTCCTTTCTTCTTCCCATCAGACTTAGGAGCATAGCCCCTATCTTGCTGACCTGAAGTGGAGGGTCCATCATGACCCGGCTTCTTCTTTTCCCATTTCTTCTTCTTCTTCCTAGAAAACATCACATCACTTTCTCCCCCGGAGATTGAAACCCCCGCCATCTGTCTTGCTAAACTTTCTTGCGAAGCAAGAAGGTTCTCCAGCTCCAACAACGACGGTTGAATTGCTCAACCCTGAACTGAAGTCACAAAAGCAAGATACTCCTTCCGCAACCCGCGGATGATATGCCTCTTCAGTTTTGCCTCAGAAATTGGCTCATCAGGGTCCAAAGCAGAAATCTCTGCCGTGAGATTCTTCATCTTGAGGAAGAAAGTAGAAACAGAAAGATCACCTTGAGAGGCCTTCGTCAACTCATTTTCAAGATACTGTAGCCTCGCTACATTCTTCTTATTGAACAATCCATCCAAGGATGTCCAAATCTCAGCAGCAGATTTACATCCGATGATGTGATCAAACAGCTCCGGTGAGATAGTCCTCTTGAGAGTGAACTCAGCCTTAACATTTGTCCTTCTCCAAAGTCTCACCTCTGCCATATTATCTCCTGCTGGAAACACCTCTTGGGTGTCTTCTCCTCCAACTACCTCCCATAGATCCTCGCCAAGCAAGTAACTCTCCATACACGACTTCCACTTTTTAAAGTTAGTCGATGTGAGGAGTTCAATACCAAGACCTCTTGCGTATCCACATTCCATGGCAATCTAAGTGGTCTCTTCTTCACAAAGACGATGGCAACTCTAGTTGATCACTGCTTATCCACTCCAGAAACCTCGCTTTGATACCATGTTAAAATTTTTGAAAGACCGTTTAGGAGTAAGCAGGAGTTGTATCAACAAGAGTTATAGCCAAACAACCACAATGCCAAAATAGCAACACAAGAAGTCTTTATTGAAACAGAACTGCTTTACAATGCGAGGTATACATGGCGAGACATGATTCATCAGAATCACGGAGACGAGAAGAACAAAACACACCAAAAGGCAAAGCTGGCGGCTAGACAAGCTCAGACCGCACAAGCCGCACTACTCCAGCACTCGCCCAACTTGCCCTGAGATCGCACGAACAGAAACCGGACAGATTTCCAGCACTGCAAGACCGCACCTCAGACCGCACGAACTGGAGCTTATTGGAACAAAGAACTGAAGCTGTCGCCAGACCGCAACTCAGACCGCCTAACCGCTGAAGGTCGCCTGATCACTGAGCTCGCTGCGAACAGCATAAGAACACAATAACCCAGTTCGCTGACAGACCGCAGACGAACTGTTTATTCAAGCCACCGGAAATCACCAAGGAAGGAGACCGCACCCTGCTGACCGCAAACCTGCGAACACAACAAAGGTTAATTCGCATCCAAGTCGCGCGAACTCAAACTTGAGACCGCAAGAAACAATCCGGGCTCTGGTTCTTACAGTTCTTGTTAGGAATGACGGGCCATGCACCCCTATTTATAGGCGGGTGGACGGATGTCGTCACCGCACAAACCTGGATACAGTCACCACCCATCAGATCGCGAACGGTCTCAAAAGACAGACCGCGCGAACAGACCTCTTGGACAATTACCCGACCAAGATGCAGATCAGCAGACAAGATCGCGCACAGACCGCGTGAACACGAGGCCGCGCACAAGCCGTGCGGTCTCAACAACGCTCCTTCCTTAGAACACCAGGAGCAAGCAAGGACCATCTGGACGACTTCAGACAAGTCGCCAGATCGCCAAGGTAGACCGCCCGGGTATACGGTTATATAGGAACAACCCGCCCGGTCTTCCAATAAGGGGACCAGGCAAACCAGCAGATCTACTCGGGAACAACCCGCATCTACCAAGAGCAGACCGCCCAGAAGAAAACCGGAAACAACCCGCAACAGGTCGCCAACGACCAAACCCAAGAAGCAAGCTGGCTGATCTCACCAGATCGCTAGAACCAAACCGCCAGAGCACCAGCGCAGACCGCGCGGTCTCTGCGGTCTCCAGCCTTCAGACCGGCCGGACTCCCTTCCACTTCACTTCAACAATTTCAACAAAAAGTGTCTTCTTAAACGGGATAATTAAAGAAGAAGTCTATGTTGAACAACCCCCGGTTTTGTAGAAGAAAAATTTCCTAATCATGTCTATGGGTTACAAAATGTGCTTTATGGCTTAAAGCAAGTGCCTCGTGTTTGGTATGAATGCTTAACATCTTTTTTAATTAAAGCACGATGATAAAATGGGTAGTGCCGATAACACACTCTTTATTAAGCATATTAATAATGATTTAATCATTTTACAAATTTATGATGATGTCATTATCTTTGGATCCACTAATGAAGAGTTGTGTAATGAAGTAGTACAAGTAATGCAAAATGAATTTGAGATGAGCTTAGTTGGAGAACTCACATATTTCTTAGGTTTTCAAATCACACAAAGAAATGATGGAATCTTTATTTGTCAAACCAAGTATGTACATGATATGCTAAAATGTTTTGGATTTGAAAACTTAAAACTAGCTAGTACACCAATGAGCACATCACTAAAATTAGGAAAAGATGAAGCCGGAATATCAATTGATCAAACCTTGTATAGAGAAATGATTGGATCTTTATTGTACTTAAGTACTTCTAGCCCCGACGGTACTTTTGGCGTATGTTTGTGCGCTAGATTTCAAGCCAATTCAAAAGAATCACATTTAAAAGCGGTAAAATGAATTTTTAGATATTTAATCGGAACATCTAGATTAGGTTTATGGTATCCAAATAATGATTCTTTTATTTTACATGACTTTTCTGATTCTGATTATGCGGGATGTTCATTAGATATGAAAAACACTAGTGACACATGTCATTTCTTAGGCCCTTCACTAGTTGCATGGTCAAGTAGAAAACCAAATTTGGTTGCTCTCTCCACCACTAAGGCTGAATATATTGCACTAGGAAGTTGTTGTGCACAAGCATTATGGATGACTTAAACCTTAGAAGACTTTGAAGTTCATCTAACCAATATTGAATTTAAGGTGACAACAAGAGTGCTATTGACCTAACAAACAACCACGTGCATCACTCAAGATCCAAACATATAGACGTAAGACATCATTTCATTAGGGGTCACATAAAAAGGAACATGTTTATATAAACTTTATAAACATTGAATCTCAACTTGCGTACATTTTTACCAAGCCTCTACCGATGCACGATTTGCTCTACTTAGACTAGAATTAGAGGTTTTGGTCATCTTAACTTAAAAATGATAAACTCGCATGGTGTGTATACTAGTCTGATTTCTTGGCTCCACCAAATAGCCCCTACTCTAAACTAACATAATCAGGCGAAAATTTTCAAAAAATATACCTTTTTCTGGAAAACACAAGTTATGTTACTAATGCGTGGCGGTACTTTGTTACCGCTAGAGTTAGTCTAAAATCCAATTTCTTCAACATATTTTTTACAGTTAAGTGTTTCTGTTTAATTCATGTTACTCTTTAAATATTTAAAACAAAAAAATGTGTAAAACTAATCAAAATCAATCAAAAACAAGTCTTTTTTTAATTTTACCATTTAAAAATCAAATACAAAATTTCAAAACAAATGTCAAAGAACAAAAATATGCTTTTTATTATTTCTTTATGAGTGTTTACTATTTTGTATTTTTATAAAAAATCAAAAATTATAAAAACTGATTACTATTTATTAAAATATTTTCAAGGGTGATTTGTGCTATCTTTTCAAGATTAAAATACACTGAAAATTCTCTATTTCAAATATCTTAAAACATTGCTTTGTGTCATGCCTTGAATATTATCTTGTAATATGCAATGAAATTGATTATAGAAATCATGTGTAAAAGTGCTTAACATGTCTCTAAGTATGAGTAATGTTTTATATTTGATAATGATTTATTCACTCACATCTTTGATAATCTACATATGATTTTAATCTTACTCATGCATGATTGTGTAGTGTAGCAACTTAAAATAGATGTGTGCTTAGTTTATCTACACCTCATAAAAATCTTTTTTTATGCACTCATATTTGAAGAAGTGTGTTTCAAAAATCAAAAACTCTATGTTTGCAAAAAATAAGTGAATTCAGAGAACTTTGTCCCAAACCAAAATTCAAATGAATATATGACAAAGATAACTCCACCAAGCACTATTTCTATATAGTACTTCTTCTTGTATATCAGATCACATATAAATAAAAGAAAAAATAGAATATATGTGATCCCCCAAGCACTACTTTGCACCCTAATAAGTCTTAATGAGCATTGTGTGTAGAGCACCTTGGGAGTTCTACTACTTTTATGTGCATTGAAATAAAATATAGCTATATGGGTGGAAGTAACTCTAAAAACACATTTCAATAATGTTGTGTTTATTCCATTATACATGTCATGTGTTTTAATTAAATCATTTGTATACTCTTATCAAAAACACTACTTGTACACATCATTATTTCTTATAAAACTTCTACTAATTAGTATTGGACTTTAATGCATATTTACATATCTTTTCTACATTCTTTTAGTAAATGCACTAGATAGCTTTGCATGATCTCTACAATGTATAAGTATGCTTGAATTGTGAATTTAGAATATTGTAATTTCCTATCTTGTCTTGATAAATTAAAATCATGTTTGAATTATTTTTTGTATACCACAAGCACATCTTGGATTTCAAATTCAAAACATCTTATTTCAAAAACTAACACTCTTATTTATTATGCTTGCAAATTTAAAAAAAGATGTTTATTTTAAAAGTGCTTATTATATTTAAACTTATCTTTCGCTACGCCTTATATGCACACTCTCGCCTATTTACACTTTAAACAAGTGCTATTGTATTTTGATAACAAGTGATATTTTGATCTAGCCCTTCAAATTGATAAAACATCTATTTTCTACTAAAACAAAACTCTTACTCATTTAGTATGCTTCAAACTCCTATAAAGATGTTTATTTATCTTGAATCATGCTTTCCACTATCCTTACTACTTGTACGCTCGATCATGAATACTTTCTTACCAAACAAGTGGTATTGACTACTAGTTATCTAATGATACTTCATTCTTACTCTAAAACTCTCCTACAAAAGGGGGAAAATATCTAAGTAATTCAAAACTTGATCCTTTACTCATTCACCATGTAGTATCACTAAGTCATAAATCATTGTCATGCTCATTCCCTATCTCTCCACCCTCTTTTGATAATATCAAAAGGGGGAGAATAACTTTGAAAAAAATTCACACTTAATGGAAGTAACATACATAGGATGCTTTGATTTAGGGAGAGCACTCATACAGGGGGAGCATATTTGTACTATCACGCCTAT
The DNA here is from genome assembly GCA_033032865.1 of Dactylorhiza incarnata. Taxonomy (NCBI): domain Eukaryota; kingdom Viridiplantae; phylum Streptophyta; class Magnoliopsida; order Asparagales; family Orchidaceae; genus Dactylorhiza; species Dactylorhiza incarnata. Next base: position 8,564,925 of record JAWHQI010000003.1, read on the forward strand.
CCTTTGCAATAAACACTTTTCTTAATGTTAAATGCTTTCTTTCTAAAGAGGATTTGTTATTATCAAAAGGGGGAGTTTGTTGGAACATGCTTTCCACATCTCTTGATTTGAGAATAACAAATCTCATTGTATTTGATCATACTTACCATGTGTTTATAGTGTGCAGGATCTTCTGTTCTCATGTCCCTATAAGTTCGAGAAAGAAAGACAACGAATTCCCTACCAGGTCAAAGCTCTTGTGCTAACGCTACCGTTGGCGGTAGCTTGTGCAAATTTGGAAACTTCATCGAAAAGGTAACTTACGTCGAGAAAGGAAGGTCGTTTAGACTGAATATGGAAACTCTTACCGCGGAGCGTTAAGGCTAACACCCTGTAACATCCCCCAAACTACTAGACCCCTAGGAAATTTTTGTCATGGCAAAGTCATGACAAAAATAAGATAAGTTACCAAGGGTACCTTGGTGACAAGTTGAATGAGAGGAGAACACCCTGGTGTGCACTTAGCCACCATGGGTCATCCCAATTTAAGGAGAATTCAAGGGGTAACCCAAAAAGGGCTAAAGCACCATATGCATCACCTATAACCATGAGGAAAACCCCTAGGCTAAATTAAAGCATGTTAGGTGGCATGGATGGTTCCTTGAACCAAAAGGGTTTCCCATGATCACTATAGGAGTCTTTGACCTGGCTAGTTCAAGTTACATATAAAGGCACAATTTGACATACTTCGCCCTAATATAGGTTAACTAGCCAGTGTATGATGAAATTGACCACACCACACCCTTCCTAAACACTAGGGTAGACTAATGAGACAAAATGGACCTATTGGAATTGGTCAATTTTGGGAAATTGGGCCAAATTACCAGAAAGCCCCAATTTGACCTAACTGAGCTAATTCCCTCAATTGACCTTCAATTGGCTCAATGGGATCAAATTGATCACATGCAACCCTCTATAACCATAAGGAGAGACTAGTGGGACAACATTGACCCATTGGGGTGGACCAATTTTGAGAAATTAAGTCAATTACCAAAAAAACCCCAATTTGACCTAACTGAATTAATTCCCTCAATTTGACCATTAATTGGTCATATGTGATCAAATTGATCTCCCATATCTCTTCCAGGATCACTAAGGGATCCTAATGGGTCCACATTAGACCCTTGGGATAAACTAATTTTGGGAAATTAGGCAAAATTGTTAAATTGCCCCAAATTACAGCTTTGCATTATATGGTTCAATTAACCCCCAATTGGCTAAATTGACCTAGCACAACCTCTCTTAAGCCCTAATGGGAGTATATGAGACCTAAATGAACCAAGGTGCACATTCAATTTTGGAATATTAGGGCAAAAACACCAAAACCCCCCAAATTGCCCTTAAAGCCCTAAATATGTAATTAAACCTCAAATGACCCCACCATAACCTAATTCCCCTAAGATTAGGTCCACTAAGGTCTAAGCCACCAATGTGGATCAGCCACATTAGTTAGGGTGAGCTTGAGTCAAGCCCAAACTCAAAAGTCCCAATTTGGCCTATTTGGGTCAAGTGAGCCCAAACCCAAACTCAAACTCATTTGGACTTAGCCCAATCCTAGAGCCATTAGGCTCAACCCCACCTAATCAAGCTCACTAGGGCTGAAATTGCCTAAGGAGCAATGGGCCCATGGAGGTGGCTCATCAATGGTGGTGGTCGGCCACCCCCAAGGAGGAATTTATGGGGTGGTGGCCACTTGGCCACCACTCCCTCTTTCCTGGGCAGCTCTCAGCAGCCCCAAGATTTCCAGTTGCAATTGGGCTGAGTTGGCAGACATTGAGAGGGGGTGGAGGGAGAGCTCAACCCCACTTGCTAGCCACCATTAATGCCCCCCTTATCTCAACTCAAGTAAGTTAAGATCTTCTCTCCCCTGGCAGAAATTTGAACTCAGGAGCGATTTCCTGATGAGATGGAGGGCTGAGGTTGGCTGGCTGAGGAGGTGGCAGCATAGGGGAGATCGCCGATTAATGGCAGCTAGCCATATACACTCCCCCGACCCAAATCACCCACACCACCAGCTTTAGAATCGAGAGAAGAGAAGAAGCCCTCAGTCAGCTGAAGGAATTGTGCCCAGTTGGATGGACATTGCCAGGAACTCACCGGAGAAGCTTTAATGGCACCCAAGAGGAACACTAAGGCTACCACTCGCAATCAGGTCAGGTTCTCTCCTCCTCCACCTGTGTTAATTCTCCCTGTTTCTTCCTCTCTGAAATCCTTGGCGGCAATGGTGTATCACCATTGCCATCTTTTGATGTTCTGGCTCGAAAAATGCAAGATGTCAGAGGGCTACTCCGGCCATCTCAGTTCAAATGACCACCGCCAATCGGAAGCCCTAGGTAGGGTGATGGTGATGGCGGGAGGGTTTCGCCAGAACCCGTCGGGAGCCGCCAAAAATTGGCCCGCAAAATGCCCCAGGCTCGGGAAATCCAAGCCCTTGGCTTATCGGGGAAGATGATCCCGTGGCCGTCCGATTTAGAAGGGCCATTAAACGCAGACCAGATTTTAAATTAAAATGTTATTTTGTCACATTTCAATACATACAATGGTTTAATTTTCTAGGGTACTTAGAGGCAAAATAATGAAATATGCTCAACAACAAAGTTGTAGGGAATGTTCTTAACAAATTTTAGAAATTTGTTTCATGTCATTTGGAGCTGTAACACCCTAGGCACCTGTTTTGGTGCAAGGTGTACAAAGTGGGCAGGCATGGGTATTTTGAGTATATCTCCATAAATACACGATGCATGCAAGTGAAATTTGGACCACATGTGTGTATACCCTAGACCTACTGTGTGCCAAAAATCAAAATTTTTGGGGCACATTTTTCTAAAGTTTTACCAATAATTTAATTAATCATCTATGGTGAATAAATTAGGTTAAATTAACTCAAATATTGCCAAATCTCCTTTGGATAATGGGTGATGTATATATTAGTGTCTGGTAAAAATTTCAAGCCATTTGGACCCTTTCATGTGTGTAAAATACAAATTTCAAATGAACCCTAGTATGAAAACTTTAAGAATATGACACAAATGTATTTTGGGAATTTAATCAAAACCATTCCATAGAAGGCCTTGAAATTTTAACCATAGCTGAGATAGGACCAATTACATAGCCTACCCCAAAATGGGAATTTTTGGAAGACATTTTTCTAAGGTCTTAGAAATAATTTAATTAACAATGCATGGCAAGATTGTTGGGTTGTATGAACCCAAATCCACCCAAATCTTTGGTGGAAGGATCATTAGGTTATGTTAGGTCACTGGACAAAATTTGGGGTCATTTGGACCCATGCATGTGGAGCTATCCACATGCAAACCAAATCTAGTAAGGTTAAACTTTAAGAAGTGACCTAGGGAGAATTTTGTGAAATTCTCCCAAACCCCTTGGTCAATAGGCCTGAAATTTTAATCAGTGGTGTGTTATTCCTAGTCCCATATGCTGACCAGATTTAGTAATTTTTGGAATTTGTTTTACTATAATTCCATTTATTATTTAAATACGCATGAATATATAATATTCATGGCTTGGTGATAAATAGTGACACCAAAATGTGTCAAATGACTCTAGGTGTCAAAGCATATCTCTGGTAGAGATTTGATGTCAATTGACTTGGTGCATGTGGGAAAATTCACTTACAAGTGTATGTAAAGAGGGAAGGGGTGTTAATAGCACAAAACCCCTTCCTTGAGTACTTACCTCAATTTGGTTATTGCATGCAAGGAATAACTCGCTCATGCATATGATATGAGGAAATTCAACCCCTTGGGTAATTTGGGATTTTTTTTGGTACAAAAATTCCCTAAGTCTTTACATAGGATATAAATAGTGCAAATGTCAATTAAAGAAATCTTTGGAGTAAAACCTTAGGGAAAATTTGGGACTTATGCATATGGTCTTGTATGATGAAATGTAACCCCTTGGATAATTTGGGAATTTGTTTTTGGGTACAAAAATTTCCTAAGTCTTTACATAGGGTATAACAAGTGCAAATGTCAATTAAAGAAATCTTTGGAGTAAAACCTTAGGGAAAAATCTGAGACTTAGGCATATGGTCTTGTATGATGAAATGAACCTCTGGTAATTTTTATGAAATTTATGATTATATACATTTAGCACTTCATTCACAATGTAGAGTTTGGAGCTATAACTTAGAAAATTTATATCTCGAATTATTGACACTGGAATGCTATAGAAATCTGGACATAAACTTGTGATAACATTATGAACCTCTGGTAATTGTTATGGAATTTATGATTATATATATTTGGTACTTCATTCACAATGTAGAGTTTGGAGTTATAACTTAGAAAATTCATATCTCAAACTATTTACATTGGAATGTTATTGAAATCTGGACATAAACTTGTGGTAATATTATGAACCTCTGGTAATTTTTATGGAATTTATGATTATATATATTTGACACTTCATTCACAATGTAGAGTTTGGAGTTATATATTGAATTATTGACACCGGAATGTTATAGAAATCTGGACATATGCTTGTGATAACATTATGAACCTCTGGTAATTTTATGTAATTTATGATTATATATATTTGGTACTTCATTCACAATGAAGAGTTTGGAGTTACAACTTGGAAAATTCATATCATGAGTTATTGACACTGGAATGCTATAGAAATCTAGACACAAGCTTGTGATAGCATTATGAACCTCTAGTAATTTTTATGGAATTTATGATTATATATATTTGGTACTTCATTCACAATGTAGAGTTTGGAGTTATAACTTAGAAAATTCATATCTTGAATTATTGACACTTGAATGCTATAGAAATCTGGACATAAGCGTGCGATAACATTATAAACCTTTGGTAATTTTTATGGAATTTATGATCATATATATTTAGTACTTCATTCACAATGTAGAGTTTGGAGTTATAACTTAGAAAATTCATATCTTGAATCATTGACACTGGAATGCTATAGAAATATGGACATAAACTTGTGATAACAATATGAACCTCTGGTAATTTTTATGGAATTTATGATTATATATATTTGGCACTTCATTCACAATGTAGAGTTTGGAATTATAACTTAGAAAATCATATCTTGAATTATCGACACTGGAATGCTATAGAAATTTGGACATAGTCTTGTGATAACATTATGATCCTCTGGAGATTTTTATGGAGTTTATGATTATATATATTTGGTACTTTATTCACAATGTAGAGTTTGGAGTTATAACTTAGAAAATTCATGTCTTCAATTATTTACACTAGAATGCTGTAGAAATTTATACCTAGACTTTTGATAGCCTTAAGAACATCTGGAAATTTAATTGGAATTATTAGTAGGTGACAAGGTCTACCTCATGTTCAAATCTAGTCTCATTAGGTTTATAAGAATTAATTATATAGGCCCAAACACGTGTGCTCGGTGAAACAAAATTGGAAAATCTGAATATGGATAACCCTATAACTCCTAGAACTAGAATCAACTCATTCTTAATTAGAATTCCTATAGTCACCTCTTTAGGACACGTGAGTTGATTAAAGACCGCTGAACTGCGAATAGTAAAAACTGGAATGTTAGATTTAGACCACTCCCTTCTGGTCATCACCCCTGGAGATGCTAACCCTTGGGTATTTGCATGTGCATAAGTTGATTGATGCGTTAACTAGTCGTGGAATACACTAGTAGTAGAGGTTGCGGTGCGATTAGTAAAATTATCAAATCGGGATTTGATAACTCAAGCTATGTTTTAAAAAGGAGGGGGAAGGCCTACAGTAACTAGAACCCCAGTTAATACTAGGTCATGAAACTTGTTGATCATGTTTAATTTATGTTGTTGTCTAACTTATTTTGTTTTTATATGACATGGTTTTTCAGGTTCATTATTCGGTACTATGAGTGGAAACACATTTCGTAATGATTCTTCAATGGAAATGGTACTCTGGATCCCATCCTCTCAAACGTGCCCTAAAATCTTAAAGTGCGTGATGATCTAATGAAATTATGAGTATCAATTTGAAATTTGTTATGTGGTTATCATTTTACTATTGTAGTGAATACGAGGTTAAGGTGGATGTTGGTTGTCATTTTCAAATCGAGAATCAATTTCCGTGTCCTGTAGTGTTAATTGAATGGGCTAGAACTGTCGGCAAATCTTTTAGTTTCGCAGTGACTGTTAAAATTCGAATAAATTGGAAGGCGGGAGAGCACGACCATGGGTTTTTTCTTGGATGTGATAGATGAGGATTTTACCGGGAAATGCAATGTAAAAAGGGATGGGTTAAACAGATTGTACACAAGCCACTAGTAAGCGTTGTGGTTGCCCATTTACGTTGATTGAGAAAAAAATGCTCAATCGGATGAATGGACACTTGAAGTTAAATGTGGGACGTATAATCATGAGATGGTACATTTAGAAGCACATGCCACAGCGGGTCGGTTGGATTGTGTAGAGAAGAGAATCATTCATGACATGTTTTCCTCCAATGTTAAACCAAGATGTATACTTTCTACCCTTAAGAAAAGGAATCCAGAAAATCATACGGTCATGCGAACCATTTATAATGAGAGAGATATGATGCAGAAGAAAAAACTAGATGGTGCAACTCCTATTCAATATTTGTATAAGTGTTTGAAGGATATTGGCTATTTGAGTTTTAACCGTGTGATGGAAGGGAAACAAAATTTGATTAGCTTATTCTTTGCCCATCATGTTGCAATCCAATTAAGCAGAACATTTTCTACCGTGTTCTTATTAGATTGTACTTACAAGACAAATAGATACCAGTTGTCGTTACTTTCTATCGTTGGCGTTACATCGACTCAGTTGACATTTTTCTTGACATTTGCTTTTTTTATGTTGAATCGGAGGCAAGTTTTACATGGGCTTTGGAGCATTTTAAAAGTCTGTTAGGTGAAACATGCATGCCTAATGTACTCATCACAGATAGAGATTTAGCTTTGATGAACGCTATTAAGTATATTTTTCCAAATGTGAAGCATATCTTATATTAAGTGCACGTGTATAGAAATATTTTGGCTAACTGTAAAAAATATTTTAATGATGGAAAGAAGTTTGAAATATTTATTGGTGTTTGACAACGATTAGTTGATTCAAGAAATGAGAATGAGTTCAATATGAGGTACAATGTTATTTTAAGTACATACTCCACTGCATATCCCAATGTTGTTTCTTTCTACAACGACCTTATTGGACGTATCTCTAGATGCACTACAGTTGATTAAAGTAGAGGAAGATAAGTATCGTAAGTTAAATTTTGTTGGTAGTGCAAGTTGTCCGCATACACATTGCTACACGCTTGGTTTATCATGTGCTCATGAGTTAGCACAATTTATCTCTCAAAATAGACCTCATCCACTATGGTTAGTTCATAAATATTGGAAGCAACTATATATTCCTATGAAGGGCGTTGAACATCAAATACAAAAGAATCAGTTAACACGGGAGAAGTTGATCTAGCAGTTGAGTTTGAGTGGATCATACAAAGATATACAGACACAAATGGGCATCAAAAAACTGAGATTAGAAATAAATTGTGTGAGATCATGAATCCATCATGTAGTCAAACAAAGGAACCAACTATGTCAACTTCTCTAAGAGGTCGGCCAAAAGGGAGTACAAAGGGTTCAAAATCATAAAAATACAAAACGTACTCCTTCCCTTTTTGAGCATGTCATTGGTGAAAGGATTTACTACACATAAAAAGTTGTCGAAATCATCAAGAGGACAAAGTCGCGTAAGAATAAACTCGTTGATAGCATTCAGCGACAACTACATACTTGTATTTCAGATCAATTAGTTGATGTTTTTAATATCATCTCAGATGGGCATTGTGGATTCCGAGTGATTAGTAAATCACTAATGATGGGTGATAATTGGCTACAAGTTAGAGTTGATCTAATGAATCAGTTGGGGAGAAGAAATATTTTGTATGACTCAATTTTTGGAACCACTAGAAAGCAGGAAATACTCAAGAGTCTTGATTGCAAAAGCACACATGCACCGTTTGATAAGTGGATGTTGATGACAGATATGTGTTTATTGATTTCAACTTCATACAATATTGGTGTAGCTCTAATTTCAAAAAATCAAAGTCTAATTTTCTTACCATTGGACGCACCACATCCTCAATGGTAATCACTTTGTGAGACTATGCATGAAAGAAGGATGTCCACTTCCACCACTCTACACTCATTGGAGGAGATATCACACACAAATAGCAAGCTCATGGGAATGCATGATCAACCAAAAAGAATGAATTGTAAGTGACTTGTACATTTTTGTAATATCTCAATTTAATTCATTCACAACACATGTGCTTATGATTGACTTTTTTCGTGCAGATGATGGTCTAACAAATTTTGGGGTGCTTGAAGTTTAATGTGGAAAGAAAATGAACAATTTTTTTGGGCACTATATTGTGAAGAGTTTTTGAGCACATAGCTATCATTTGCAATGCTAAAATATGTTTATTGTTTATTTAGAATAACAACAATTATCCAATTAAACTGCATTTTTTTTTTGTATTTTGACGATGATTTGCTAGTACCAAAATGATTTTCAATTAGTCATTCTCAAATATTGCGATTTGCTAGTAGTAATGGTTTGTTAAAAGCCAAAATGAATTTGCTTGTAACATCACCCTTATATTATTGCACCAACTAAAAAAATATTGAAAATTTTTAGGGGACAGTTACAATTTTTTTATTTATAAATCTTTATTTATGACTTTTATTTTTGAATTTTTGGGAGGACAGTTAGTTACAGAATTTTTTATTGAGTGATAGTGCATGTAATGCCACCCGTTAGGCCGCAATAGTGTCCCGGCCCGACGACATTCTCGACACTCACAGTCCGCCAAGCGCATTAAGAAATCAAGCGACTGACACTCAAGGAGCTGCGATCACAGGATTGCCATCGGGCCGCAACCGCACGGGTCCCCGTGCACTGTCAATCACAATGTATAACATAAAGGCGGCAGATGAACAGTGGACCGCTAATAATATCAAACCTGGATGCAGAAGATCATAATTACAAGAAAATTTTACTGAAAGTTAAAACCACACTAATAGCATTAATGTCAATCCCCTAATTCCTTTCCAACAAAACAGTCTGAAACCACAAGTTGAACCTAAATTTTAGTTAAACTAAACCAATAAATACGAACTCAGTGCTCAAAACTGCTTTCCTACCTACAACGATGCTCTGTTCGGGTGACGCTAGCAGTGGCAGTTGTGAACACAGTTATGAAAAACACAGACAGCGATTGGGTGTATGTCGCATTACTCAAAACAGTGTTTCAGACCAAAACACCTCGACAATGATGCATATGTAGTCACGCTTTGGCAATCGCGACCCGCCCGAACCCCAGAGAGTGAAATTTGGGACAAATCGCTGTGTTTATTACCGCAGTTTCACATCGCCACTGCACAAACACGCCCGATATATAATATTATTTTATGTTAGAATTCTATGGAAGTTAATGGCAATGCGGAGCTCCTTCGATGGTTATAAACCGAAGTGTATGCTTGCACGAACACGCTCGAGAACCCAGTCATCGCCTGGAAGAGATTGGGGAATCCTGTCTGCAGATTATTCAGTGTCATCGCCCTCGTGATTCCATAACTCTTCTCGTATTTGTTCTTCTCCTCCTCCGCCTTCATTTTCAAAGCATCCACCTTTGCTTTCTTCTCCAGTACTGGCGATTGGATCGCGCCGTCCCCATATCCCTTAGATGAGTATGGGCCATACCTATTTTCCAATGATCTGAGCTCTTTCGATCTCTTCTCGAGCTCTTTGAACGCTGAATCCGATCTCTTCTTCTGCCTGTGCTCCTCGGCTTGCTGCACGACCACGGCGTGAATCACGTTTAAGAAGCTCTTAATCCCCTCTGAAGCGACCTTGTCGGGAACTCTGTCGAGGGCGAGCTGCCACTCCTCGCAAAGAGCGAATATTTCAGAATTGAGCTGGTTTTTCTCGAGTTGGTTGTGCGGGCATTGGAAGAGGGAGAGGCGGAGCCAGCCAGCGAGCGCGTGAATGTAGTCTCTTTGGGACTTTATGAGGCTGCAGAAAGCGGAGTGCCAGTTCTCGATTTCTGATTCCAGTTGCAGGGTGGCTTGCCGGTGGAGATCGGAGGTGGGGCTGGTGGTGGTCGATGGACTGTTTAGATATGAGAGCTGCTGAACTATGTGAGTTTGAACCTGGTGGCATTCATACATGACCCTCCACATGCACATCAAGCTGCAATTTGTCATTATTGGAGAAGTAAAGTGTTAAAAATAGTATCCATAAATAATGGATATGAAGAAATTTTGAGGTTTGATGATTGAAAATGAAGAAAATTTTATGCTCATATTCTATGATTATTCATTATTGACACAAAGTTTAGTAAAATTGTCAATGATAACAATAAACAAACTAGTCCAGTAGCATTTCAGATTAACAAATTAATCCATAATGGGCACAACTTAAGGCATTAGATGCCATAAGGCATGTTTCAGGGTTCTAGATTAAGTTGTTTAAGCACACAATCAACATATAATTTCTGATAATAACTAGCGGAACAAGCATAGGATCCTCCATGAGCAGTACCTAGTCGGTGGCCGCCTGTGTTCCGACAGTTACCAGTTTAGCCGCCATAAAGTTTCTCTCCGGTTTATTCTTTTCAAAGTTATTTTGTCATGATAAATTTTATGGGGGTAGAGTAAGAGCCTCCCTTATTAATAGTAATAGATATTATGATTCATTATCAAATCTTTCCCCCTAGATTTTGCATATTTCCCAATCCATTTTACCTTTTGGAAATTACAAAAACCTCCAAACTGAGTTTACAATGTTATCTCAGAGAAGTTTTTGTAGTTTCAAACAGTAAAATAGAGGTCCCTGTAATTATTCAAAGTCCCATGTGAAATCCCAATAACTAACCCTAGATATTAGCTCTCCATTCTACTAAAATCGATGGAGAAATGCATGAAGTTCAACTTATAAAGTGTGCCCAAATCGATATTTGCAACCACAAATATAGCTCTAATCCTTTCACCTTTCTCCTCCTCGATTCCTTCCGGATATCCCGATCTCGCCTCCACCCATCTCCTTCTCCCCGCGCCTATGTCCTCCGCCGCCCGCCGTTCGCCACCGAGACCGCCGGACACCGCCGTATTCCACCACCGGAGACCTCCACGCTGCTGTGCCAGCGAGCAGAGGCCGAAACAGAGACCTCCACGCTGCTGTGCCCACGAGTTTCTTTTCCACTACGTGTGTTTTCTCCTTGATCTCATCCACTTTCCCAGCTTCCCCTTGAATCTTCACTGACCTCAAGTTTCTGCAATTCAACCGTGGACGGCGGTGAGTGATTGACTTAGGGGCTTGAGATGCTCCAAGTTGCCTCAAAACCTACTCTTCTCCCAGTTTAGAATCCGTCTTACTGCTTTGACCTGTGATTCCTCCTGAAACTATCATCAGTGATCTGTATTTTACCACAGAGATTTAGTTTTCGGTAAAACTGTTGGCTTTGGTGATAAATCTATCCTCTTGTCGACGACTTTTTGAAATTTTGTACTTTGAAATTGCTACATAATCATGGATGATCAATATTGTTTACTTTATAATGCCAAGAAACTATTTATGTAAACATGAAAATGATGGGTATTTTTTTCCAATTTTTTTGGGACTGCAAATATCACGTGGGACTGCAAATATCAATGTGTGGACTTGCAATTATCCAGGGGCTACAATTATCCATTGAGGGCCTGCAAATATAATTACCCCTTATAAAGTGACCTATCCAACTGAACACACCTTAGAATTATAACAAACATACATGATGGAGAGGATCATACCGAACTTACAGCTAACCGACAGAGGGCATGGTCAACAAATCTATCATGGAAGAAAACACTTGATTGAGGATATCAAGAGGGCCATCAATCTGTTTATATTTTGTGAATGGCTTCCTATTTTCGGTGGTCTTTGCGATCGTAAACTAGTAAGGTTTGCCTACATTTCATCCTTGTGGTGGGACCCTTCTCCGGACCCTCGTTGCGCGGGGATGCTTTGTGCGCCGGGCTGCCCTTTTTGCGATCGCAAACTAGTAAGGCTAATAGCTATGCCTACAATTTAAACTTGCTGAAATTTTAATGGACCATGTCAAAATTTGCTTTTCTTCGGCCTCGAAGATGGCTCACAATACATTAGTTTTGATTCAACTCTAAATCAACACCCAGGAGAATTTTTCACCATTTCAAACATATCTTTAATATCTTGCTCACAATTTATAGGCTACGGAGTTTTTTTGTTATTGTTGGTAATGTCGCTATGTTGGTCTAGTTGTGTTGATGTTATTGGATTGAGTCTTTATGTGTGTATGTGGGTTTTGTTCCACATTGTAGTTTTAGGTTTGTGAGTCCTATTGTAATGTTATAAATAGCCCCTATGTGGATGAATGAATTAAGCACTTCTATTTTCTATTTCCCTCTTCCAACATGGTATCAAAGCAACTCGATTTGAAACCCTAAAAAAAAAATCTATTCCCGTCCTGCTGCTTCCGCCTCTTCCTCGCTCGAGTCCCGTCCCCGTCCTGCGCCTTTGCTAGGGCTCCCGAGAAGAATTCCGCCCACTCCCGTCGACGGAATGGACGATTGACTCCATCGATGGGAGTGGCCGCCTCTTCCCCTACGTCGACGAGAGTTCCGTCCCCTACTTTTGCCATCGACGACTGCTGCCAAGCATCCTCTTCCCCTCCGTCGACGATTGTTGCCGTTGGAGCTTCTATCGTCACTACTTCTCCCGACGCCAGATCCCGTCTGCTTCAGCCCATCGACCTCTCTCGTCGTCGCGCTCGATTCCGTCGACGCCGTCGACAGCTACTCCCATCGATGTTAACGACCGCTGCCTCCATCGACGAAATTGCTCTTCCGACTTCGACGATGCTTCTGATTCTGTTGCTTCCTCTGTTGATCCAGGCGGTCGTGATTTCTCCGGTGCTGCCTGCCTTTCTTGGCTGTTTTCTGCTGATCCCGTCGGAGCATTGGATCCCACTGCTTGCCTCTCTCGAAGAATGATGTGATAATGTTTTTTTCTTCTTTTCTGTTTGTGTCTTAGTGTTATTGTGTGTTCTATGCTTATATGCACGTGTTATCCACGTGAGGGGGAGTGTTGGGATAAAGGCGACTCGGATGATCTTTCCCGACTTTTCGCCTTCGTTCCACACGGCCGCCAGGCTTATGTCGTGTGTTGTATGTGTCCCCCATTTGTCTTTCGATTGGTCATGTGTTGGGGACGCGATTTATGTTGGTGTTTAATCTCAGCGGATCGTGTTGCGTGGGACCGTGTCATGCGAGACTGTGTCGTGAGGGACCATTTTTGTGCGGATTATCCCCGACGGATTGTCCCCGGTTGCCCAGTTGATGATTTGTTCCACACCTTTCGTTTTCTTTCGCATGTTGTGTGTGTAGGTGATGTTGGTTGACCGGTTTCCAGTGAGTCTGCGTCGTGTGTGGGTCCTGCGTCGTGTGTGGGTCAGTGTCATGTGTGGCTATGTCCCCTACTTGATTCCCCGGTTTGGAATTTCCCCCGGTGGTTCGTCTGATGTTTTGTCCCGCATCATCTACCTCCATTGCCATTATTTGTTGTGTCCAAGCTGAAGGGTCCCCCCTTCAGCTTGAGGGGAAGTGTTGGTAATGTCGCTATGTTGGTCTAATTGTGTTGATGTTATTGGATTGAGTCTTTATGTGTGTATGTGGGTTTTGTCACACATTGTAGTTTTAGGTTTGTGAGTCCTATTGTAATGTTATAAATAGCCCCTATGTGGATGAATGAATTAAGCACTTCTATTTTCTATTTCCCTCTTCCAACAGTTATATTTGAAGTGGAGAAATGAAGATTCTATTTTAAGCCCTATAGAAACAGGTTATGTGCACTTTGTTCCTTGAGAAAGATCTCATGTTGTGATATTGAGGATTTATTAAGAATCATGAGCTCAATCAAGGTGGAAAAGTGGAACCAAAGATGGAAAGCAAGCTAAGTATGTGATATGGCGGGCCGCTAAAGAGAACTTGACTCAAGTTTGGTGCGCTTATTCTTATTGGCCAAGGACGTCGAATGAAGTTGCGTGATTAAAGTATCTGCAATTATCTTTTTTACATTTTATTTATGTTTAAGAATAATGTTTAATTTCTTAATGTCATTTGTCGGCCTTTATGAGAGGACACCGACTCCATCTAGACAAGGTTGACCATATTTCTGCACCATAATAAAAGCCCTCGGTACCGACTCCACTGCTCACCATGCTTTGTCTCTCATTAGGGGGCGCGTTTATCAACAGGCTCTTTTGGTCATCTTTGCCATCTCAGCATACATTCCCCAAAACACCTGGCTGAATTTCATGTAGGTCACGCGGGTGCCTTCTGCACCTACGAACGATTGCAGCTTCGCTTTATGTTGGATATTTAATTAATATGTACCGCGCATGTCGAAACCGACTCGGTAGCACTTAACGGGTTTCGTGTCGTCCTAGGGCTAGGCTCTACGCTAGAGATACTATTTAACATCATTCCAAACTTGATGGGCATAGTAGAATATCTTGAGCGCCCTAACCCTAACATTCTCAAAATAGACGACTAGGGTTTGTCGCTCTCGTTTCTCTCTCACGTATTCTTGTTCCACCGATCGCGATTTCACTTGTTGCCGCTCAAGATCGCGATGTTGCTCACCAGTTTCGTGGATTTCGCGTGAAACGTTGCTTCCATTCCACCGCTCTCGTTTTCGGTGCTTCTTTGCTGCCACCAGAAAGAGGATCGCGCCGCTCGATCGCTAGTTGGGTGAATCATGACGCTCGTTCGCCTCTCAGTCGCTCCTCGACTGATAGGAGAGTCGGACATCGCTCGCCGAGAGGATTCGCCGGGAAGATCTATAGCTCCATCGTGATTCTGCTCTGCCGATCGAAGATCCAGGCAGCCCCGTCGCTCCACGACGTTGATCGTGACTCCTTTATCGCCGACGTAGTTGCAGGAAGGCTTTACCTTCCTTGTTGCCGGCTGTTTTCAGATCCAAGTTTTTTTCCTTGGAAGCCTTGTCTGGCCGGCCTTCATCTGCTACAAAAGGTTGTCAGAGTTCTTCGTTTGGCTTCCACTTCCCAGATCTGAAGTGCGGGGGTGTGCCTAGTAGTGGATTTCTCATTCCAACCCCTGCTCATCGTCGGAACCCTACTTTGAAGAAGAAGGAAGTGTGATAGTTCTGCTCTGAGGATCCTTGACGTCTCCAAATTTTGTTCTCTCGACTGTTGAGAGTTTGCCGAATTGGATCTAGTCTTCTGCGACAGTGTTCAGTCGGAGTGGAGCAAACAAATTTCTGGATTGGATCTCACTGGGTCGTCTCCGCACGGATCAGGTGATCTCCTTCTAGTCTTTTTTCTGTTCAAATTAAAAGTGAGATGTCGAAGCGAAACACCTACGACATCGTCAAGTTGCAGTCTTTTGACGCCACGGATTTCCATGTGTGGAAAATCCATGTCCAATTGGGCATGAAAGAGCGTGAAAATTTTTACACTGTCCCCAGCGACTTCGCTATGACGCGTGAGGATGTCGACGAGTACCAGTGGAGCAAAGATGAGGATTTTTGCAGGGACTACCTCCTGAACCCTCGCCTTGCCATGATCTACAGCGCGTACAAGACCGCAAAAGAAATATGGGATCGCTTGAACGCACACTTCCAAAAAGAAGAGGAGTTGTCGAAAACTCAACTCGGAGATAAGTTTTTTAATTTCAAATTCAATACAAATTCGTCAGTCACCTCCCAGCTTATAGACCTGGAAAACATGTGTCTCAAGCTAGAAGACGAACAGTCTGAGATGTCCGATAATCTGTTTGTGAGTCTGATTCTGAGCAAGCTGCCTCCTGAGTGGATAACCTTCAAGACTGAAATGCACAGGCTGAAGGAGATGATCGAATTGGATGAACTCAAAAGGTTCATTCACATTGAAAATCAGAACACTGCTGATAAAAGCTTGGAGCAAGCTGGTCAATCCTCACAAGTTGCCAACTTCGTTTCACGTTCCAGCAAGCCAAATCGGAATCCCCCGACACCTAAGGGTGAAGCCTCTGCACAGCTACCGGCCAAAAAGCCTTTTTTTCAAAAGGAAGAAGTGCAAGTGCTATAATTGCGGTAAGTGGAGTCACTGGCCGCTGAGTGCAAAGGTCCGAAGGAGGCAGCCCCACAGAATGCAACAAACATGATGATCGATATCTCTGATCCAAAGTCTTTTGTGGCTATGATTGGGAGTAATCACCGCAGGGCGTCTTCAGAGTGGTGGCTGGACAGCGGTGCTACCTGTCATGTGACGAATGACAGAGCTCTTCTTACTGAAGTTCCTGAGGTCAGAGACAAGGTGGAGAACTACGATGGAGGAGAGACCAAAGTTACGCATGCTGGGACATCACGGTTGGTCCTCTCTTCTGGTAAAACTTTAACTTTACAACATGTTAGAGTAGTTCCTAGTTTAACAAAGAATTTGATTTCTATGAGTTTGTTAGATAAAGTTGGAATGACTTTCACAACCTTTAACAGTAGAATAACCCTAATAGTTAATTCTTATTACTTTGGTTGTGCGTACTTGATCAACGGAATGTATAGAATTAGCTTTAACAATGATAGCATAAACCAAGTTAGTTCAACTCTAATAAATCCTAAGTTGTTACATAACAGACTGGGACATGTGAACTATAGGAAAATGCGAGATCTAGCTAAGAGTCATAACATCCCTTTAGATCTATCTATTCGATTTGATAAGTGTGAGTTGTGTGCACAAACCAAGATCCCTAAAAACCTTTTAAGTCAGTTTCTAGAAGCACACAACTTCTTAAATTGATACATTCTGACATCTATGATTTTAGGAATCATGTCACTAGATGGGGAAGGAAGTATCTCATTACTTTCATTGATGATTATTTCAGATATTGTCATGTATACCTATTGAAATTGAAAGATGAAGCGTTCGAGACTTTCAAGATCTTCAAATCTCGGGTAGAAAATCAATTAAACTTAAAAAATTAAGAGACTTAGAAGTGATCGAAGAGGAGAGTATACTGCTAGAGGGTTTCAGGAATTTTGTGCCTCTACAGGTATAATCCTTGAAATTACTACTCCTTACTCACCCCAGTCAAATGGTATTGCTGAGCGAAGAATGAAACTTTAACAGAAATATTGAACTTTATGTTACTCACAGCTGGCATGCCTAATTCTTTTTGGAGTGAAGTAATCCTAACTGCAAATCACATTCTGAATAGATTGCATCATGCTAAGCTCACTTCCACTACATATGAGTTGTGACATGATCATCCTTGTAGATTTGACACTCTTAAGACTTGGGGATGTATTGTTTATGTTAGAATACAAGACTTTAAGAGATCTAAGGTGGGACCTAGAACAACAACGTGTGTGTATCTGGGTAGTGCAGAAGATAGTGCAGCAGATAGGTTTCTAAATCTGTCCACTAATACAGTGATAAAGTCTAGAGATGTCGTTTTCTTTGAGAACAAGTTGATCAAAAATCATGGTTTAACCATCTCTGGGTCTACTGAGATGATTTCTGAATCTCTTGTAACACCTGAAGCTGGCCCTTCTGGCACTACTTCCCAACCTGTAGAGGATGAACCTATCCCAATTAGAGCGTCTACAAGATATAGAATCCCTAAGAACATTGGTGAGAACTTCGTCACATATCACTTAGAGAATGAACTATTCTCCTACCAGGAAGCAATGCGATCTAGAGACTCGTTGATATGGGCATAAGTCATAGATGATGAAATGGACTCGCTGCTAAGAAATAACACCTGACATCTAGTGGACCTCCCTAAATGAGCTAAAGTTCTGGGATGCAAGTGGGTGCTTAAGAAAAAATTGCATAGTGTTGGATCTATAGCTAGATATAAAGCACGTCTAGTTGCTAAAAGTTATAAGCAACAAGGGGAATTGACTTTTTTGACGTTTATTCACATGTGTGTCATCTATCCACTGTTATGATTCTTCTTGCTTCAGCTTCTATCGAGAACTTTATAGTTCATCAAATGGAGTTCATCAAATGGATGTAAAAACAACCTTCTTAAATGGAGAGCTTGATGAAGATATCTACATGACACAACCAAAAGGTTATGTCCATCCAGATCTAAAAGATAAAGTGTGCAAATTAGACAAATCAATCTATAGGATTAAACAAGCGCCTAAGATGTTGCACATGAAATTTGACCAAGTGGAAAGAGCTTTGGTTTTCAGTCCAGTCTTTCCGACAAATGTTTTTATCACCACTCTATGTTGAATAAAACAGTCATTATTTGTTTATATGTGGATGACATGTTGATTTTGGGGTCGAACCATGTTGCAGTGGAGGATATTAAATCCACTCTCGCAAAAGCAATTGACATGAAGGACCTTGGTCCTGTTGACACCCTTCTAGATATGAAAGTTGGAGTTGATAAATGTAGGGTTATTCTTAGTCAGGCTCATTATATTGAGCAATTTCTTTCAACCTGAGATACAAAGACTATAGGTCTGTAGAGACACATTTTGATCATAATGTCAAATTGAGTCCAAATGTTGGGAGTAGCATT
The DNA here is from genome assembly GCA_033032865.1 of Dactylorhiza incarnata. Classification (NCBI taxonomy): domain Eukaryota; kingdom Viridiplantae; phylum Streptophyta; class Magnoliopsida; order Asparagales; family Orchidaceae; genus Dactylorhiza; species Dactylorhiza incarnata. The sequence continues at coordinate 8,583,567 of JAWHQI010000003.1, forward strand.
GATCAAGTAAAATATTCTAGAATTATTGGTAGTCTCATGTACGCCACAAGTTGTACACAACCAGATATTGTCTTCTCTGTTGGCATGTTGAGTCATTTTACAAGTTGTCCATGCAAAGAGCATTGGGATGCCATTGACAGGCTGATGAGATACCTGAGAGGCACTGCAGGTTACGTTCTATGCTACACTGGATACCCTCCTACTGTTGATGGATACTCTGATGCCTCATGGTGCTTAGAAATTGGTAACAGCAAATCTACCAGTGGATATATAAACAGTTTGGGTGGAGCTGTCATCACTTGGAAATCCAAAAGACAGACTTGTATAGCTTTGTCGTCTATAAAAGCTAAATTATTTGCCTTAGCTTCGGCTGGTGAAGAGGCAGACTGGATCAGAAATCTAATACTAAATATTCCCTTGTCTAGGTTACAAGTCAACTCATTGAGCTTGTATTGCGATAATCAAGCAGCAGCTCAAGTCGTTAAAAAAGCTCTCTATAATACTAAGAGAAGACATGTACGACTGAAACACGCTCTGTTGAATTATCTGAAGGAACAAGGAATCATCTCTTTGATCGATGTGCGATTGAAAGATAATCTAGCCGATCCATTGACGAAAGGAATGTCTAAAGACCAATTAATCAAAAGAGTGGGGGAAATAAGACTAAAGGCGATTTAGATCAGCTTAGTCCAAATCGATGTTTTGATTTTTCTGATTTTCTTTGTCAAAACAAGCATGGTGTGCTTCATTGATGCTCTTGGTTGCTGAGTACGGATCTGGTGAGTTTTTCATTCCAAATCTGATGATAATAACTTCACCCGGATTCGTCTTTTCTTACCTTGAAGAAGAGTGTTATTCCAAATCTGATAACACAATCTGACTCGGTTTGACTCTTCTTTTGTTAATGGGTTTCATTCCAAACTTGATGATCTTCATTTAACTTTAGAAGAACAATAACCCTAACTGTTGGAACCGAGAATCGGCCCAACGAGGAGTTCGGACCCCTGAAATGGGGCAGCTAGCACTTACTGATCCCACGGAGGAACCTAACCGAAGACATGGAGCTGAAAGACCGACCCTTAGCGACAGCGTGGAGGTCCCACCACACACCCGGAAGATCTTTAGAGCGCTTCTCCTCTCAAGCCAAAACTGAAGTCGGGCACATTGGAGAGCTGAAGGAACTAACCAAAGGCGTCCTAAGGAGAATCAAAGATCTGGAATGCTCTCCAAAGGTGTCATTCAGGGTCTATTTATAGCTTTTCTTCACCGGTCTGTTGATAGCGCAATTCCGCCTTTTGGTTTTACTATACGCGCGCCAAACTGGTCTGCTAACAGCCAAACTCCGCTGTTCTGAAGGGCTATTGGCAGCCCACCAAGGGTATCATGGTATATTCACATGTAGACCCTTGCTGGGCGAGTGGCACGTGAAGGCGCCACTCGCCTCTCTCCCTGCGAGCTGGGCTCGTGAGATCTCCTCTTGCGAGTAGGGACGAGCCCCACTCGCCTCGCCAGACCGGTGTTGCGAGACCTCACTTGACTCGCTCTGGCTAAATGCACCCCAGAGCGATGCTAGGCTGTCTCGCCTCGCCATGCGCCATTCGCGAGCTCGGCTTTCTGATTCGCCTCGCTTCGCCTTGGCCGGGTGCTCGCCGCAAGTCGGCGAGTACTCCTTAACTCGCCTATAATCGATTTCCCTTTTCATCCCCTTGTCGAACACTGGGTTGTACACAATCCCCGCTCTTTGCAAGATTACCCTAAGCTCGCGAAGAAACATCCAACCCTCTGTGTTCGCCAGACGGCTGCTGAGCTGGCAGGAATCTTCGGTGGGCCCCATCCCCAGCGCTATAAATACCAACGTCTTTGGGTGATAGGTGAACCTTTCTTTCTTTATTTAGTTTACTATATTTGCTTTCTTTTAATTTTTGATATAATTATTCAACAACTTGTTATTTTTAGTGTGTTTTTTTTATTGTTTGTGTAATTGGATGATACCAAATCAATTTTATTTTTAAGTCTTACTTTATGAATGTAGTAGGATCTTACGATCCTCGATTCGATCCTACGATCTGATCCGATTCAACTCCCAAAACAATCCTACCTAGGATCTCGATCCTGACAATCTTGGGGTCTGGTTTGAAAAGCTAAGTGTCAAACTCTTGAGTCTGGATTTGTCTCGTTGTATTAATGATCACTCAGCCTTCATCTACATGAAGGATCAATATATCATTATTCATATTGTCTATGTGGATGATATCATTATCACCGGATTTGATGATCAACACATTGTTCTTGTTAAAAGAGAATTGACTTCTACTTTTGATATTAAATATTTGGGTCTCCTTCGATATTTTCTTGGAATTGAGATCGCTAGACCTTCCGGAAAGATTGGATCTTCTCAGTGACATTGGATATTTGGGAGTGAAACCTGTAGATAGTCCCGTGGATGCTAATTATGATATCCACCAAGATGATTCTCCTGATCTTGAAAGAAAGTTGGACTTTCAATGCAATGTGGGGAGGTTAATTTACCTGACTATCACCAGACCCGACATCTCATTTGTGGTTGAGTTGATAAGTCAATTTATGAACAATCCAAAAGTTCATCACTATCTTGCTGCTCCCTGGGTCCTTAAGTATCTAAAAAATGCATCATTTATCAAAATCATGGTTATCTTAAAGTTCACGGATACTGTGATGCTGATTGGGCTGGTTCCTCCTCTAATAGAAGATCTACAAGTGGATATTTTATCTTCTTGGGTGGCAATCTTGTTTCCTGGATGAGTAAGAAGCAGAACGTTGTTGCCGATCTTCTGCTAAAGTAGAATATCAAGCCATTTCCATTACAACATGTGAGTTGATATGAGTTAAATCTATTTTGGGTGATATGAGGTTTCCTGTCCTGGAGGTCATAAACTTGCACTGTGATAATCACGTTGCTATCCACATAGGCCTGTGCAGAAAAACCGAAAACCGCACCAAACCGACAAATCGCACCGCACCTCATTTCAACCCGCACCGCTCGGTTGCAGCTTGGTGTGGGTTGTTGAGCTTGCAAACCGGGAACTTTTTGGTGCGGTGCGGTTATCAACTACTCAAAATTGTGCAAACTGCACCGCACCGCACCGCTCCTATTAAAATTATTTCAAGTATAAATGTATAATTTTTTGCGGCCTCAACTGTCAGCTCTCATAACTCATGCAGCCTGTCATGCATGCGCAAACCAAACCGAAGGTCGTAAATCGTAATTCCTAAACCGCAAGGTCCGCAATAGTTTTCAAACCGCAAAGGTTTTGGACCTTGGTCTCAAACATCAAAATTATTTTGAGGTATCTAAATATCTAATATTCTAATACTATTAGACTATCACCCACACCGACCACCGTATTATTGATTTATTCTCAAACCGCAAGGCCCTAGCCTCTCGCCTCTCACGACTGCCGACCTCCGTCGACTGCTCCGCCGACCGGCGACTTACTGCTTCCTTCGCCGACTGCTGCCTTCGCTGACTGTTCCGTCGATTTCCGATTCCAGTAAAGGTATCAGGTATGAGTTACTAACCCCGATTGTTAGGGCTTGTGTTTCTCGGTTTCTCGGTTTCGCTTCAGTCCATGGTCTTGTTTTATGTTTAGAACTTGTGTTAGTTGTATTCATTCACTGTGCTTCTCATTTTCTTCCAGCCAGCCAAGGTCAGGGCTCTGATTTCTAAATTTTTGATTGTTATTTGTTGTGTTTTTCCTGGATACTTGAGTGTTGAACTGTTGATTCAATAGTTCTGTTTCTCTGTTTCTTCCAGGCATCCAGCAAAGCGGTTAAGGTTAGGGAATATCTGTTAGCTTTGTTAGGGAATATCCGAATATGTGATTAACCAGTGAATTTGTTAGGTTTGTTTCTCTATTTCTGAATCTGTGATTGCTATTAAATTACCAGCGAATATGCATATAATAAATTAGTAAAAAGGACAAATTCAGTGAATCTATAAGGAAAGACATAATGTATTTAGGCATTAATGAGATTATGACTAAAGGTAGGGCACAATGGCGACAAAGGATCCATATAGATGACCCTACTATAGTGGGATAAAGGCTTTAGTGTTGTTGTTGTTAGTCTCGTAGTGGCATAAATCCCTTTGTTACATTTTTGCAGCATTGGACCTCCGATATTAAGTCATTATCCAAATGTCTCGGGCAATGAAGATAATTTTGAGCCAATGAAGATAATTTTGAGCCAATAAATGTTGTTGATGAAGCAAGGAGTGCCTAGGCGCACGCCAAGGCGCGCCTGGGGCACCTTGCCCGCCTCTGCCTTGCAGAGGCGAGGCCCGGTACACCCGGCGCCTTAGGCGCGCCTTAATAACTATGAGTACAACTGATAACTATTAAATTTATTTTCAAAAAATCCGACCCGGGCACATGTTCCGGTCTGCCTCCATATAGTTCCGCCCTTGTTCATTACTATTTGTATCTGATACCAACTTGCTTAGATTTTAAGTTACCTCGACTAAGTACCAATGAGGATTAAAGAGTGCACCTGCAACGAGCAGATGTTCCGGTTGGCATTCTTTTCCTCGTCAACGATCCCGTTTGACCCTCACTTCTCCAGCTCTCGCCTGTCGATGCTCCTATGCTCGCTCTCGTCGACTTTCTGTTGACAGGTTCGCACGGTCCTTCTTCTGTCTGCCGATCTTGTCGACATTTTTGTATGCGGTCCCAGTGGATGATCCGGTCGGTTGTTCCCTCTCATTCCTCTGCTTCTGATCCAAACTCTGTGGTTGTCGCAGCCATTTGCTATTTCGACGACGAGGATCGACTCTCTCGATGCGCTTCCAGCTCCAAGATCCAACCGCTGCCACTTATTTCTGTCGACTCCAGCCGCAACCATCCTTCCATCCTGATGCGCATCCGGTTCCAGCCACATCTTTCGCTTCCAGGGTGTTCTCCGCTCGATGATGCTTGAGCTCCTTGATGGTTTATTTGTTTTTAGTAGTTTTTTTGTGAGCTTTTGCTCGATTATTGTTAGTGTTTGCTACATATGTTGTTATGTCGTCATGCACGTGTGTTCGACATGAGGGGGAGTGTTTGAAACGAAGCCGACTCAGATGGTATTTCCTGACCTTCGTCTTAGTCCCACACGGTCTTCCCGACTTACGTCTTGTGTTGTTAGAATCTCCTCATTGTTTTTTCGTTGATTGGCATGTGTTGTGGTACGAATCGTTGTTGGTTGTCCTAATTTCAGTGGATTGTGTCATGTGGGACCGTGTCGTGCGGGACTGTGTCTTGTGAGACCACCCTTTGTGTGGATTATCCCCGACGGATTATCCCCGACGGATTATCTCTGGTTGTCTGTTTGATGATTAGCCCCACATTTTCAGTTACCTTCCACATATTGTGTGTGTAGATGATGTTGATTGATCTGATTCCAGCAAGTCCACGTCGTGTGTGGGACTTGCGTCGTGTGTGGGTCTGCGTCATATGTGGCTATGTCCCCAGTTTGATTCCCCGGATTAGAATTTCCCCTGGTGGCTCGTCTGATGTTTTGTCCCACATCGCCTACCTCCTCTACCTTTATCTGATGTTTTCAAGCCGAAGGTTTCCCCTACAGCTTGAGGGGGAGTGTTAGAGTTGGCGCATTAAGTGTATTTTATACTTCAGGTTATACATTAGTGTCTTTAGTCCCACATCGACTATCGATGTTTCGTATGCCCCGTGTATTCCTCCTAAATATACCCCCTTTGAGGGATGAATAAATTGCACCTTATATTTCATTTCTTATATTCCAACAATATTTATTATATTTAATACCACGTATCCTGCCGTACTCTTTTTTTTTTTAAATTTTGTCGTACCTTCGTACCGGATACGTCGTGTGTGGCTATGTCCCCGGCTTGATTCCCTGGATTGAACTTTCCCATGGTGGCTCGTCTGATGTTTTGTCCCACATCGCCTACCTCCTCTACATTTATATGATGTTTTCAAGTTGAAGGTTACCCCTACAGCTTGAGGGGGAGTGTTGGAGTTGCCGCATTAAGTGTATTTTATACTTCAGGTTATGCATTAGTGTCTTTAGTCCCACATCGACTATCGATGTTTGGCATGCCCCTTGTATTCCTAAATATACCCCCTTTGAGGGATGAATAAATTGCACCTTATATTTCATTTCTTATATTCCAACAATATTTATTATATTTAATACAATGTATCCCGCCGTACTCATTTTTTTAAAATTTTGTCGTACCTTCATACCGGATACGTATCGTATCCAATACCCGTAACGGTATCGAAGCTTCCTAACCTATAGCCATTAACACATCAACCAATTGAATGTACATACCCACACATCCAAGATTCTCCAACCCACTCATCATGGATCACACTACCAAAGGAAATATTAATTGAACATTTTAGAGTTAACTGATGTGAAAACCTTGACGTTTGACATGCAGGCTAAAACAATGACCTACAAGAGGGACCTTGGTACGACCTTGCATCCTCCTGAGCACACCATCTTGCAAGAGTCACAGGGGCGCGTATGGAAGCCGTCATAATATCTTTCTTGTAATATTAATTAAATATTATTTTATGCTTATGGTTATGTGAGCCCCCCTCCCTATATAAGGAGGTGGTATGGGAGTGTTTTCTTTCATCTTTGGATCATTAGAGTTTGGTCTTAGGAGGAACCAACCTCCTAGATCTTGGTCGGAGTCCGCTCCGGATTGTATCTGTTTTCCCGTTTAATGCAAGCATGTCTCGTTCTTTGTTCGATGGCGTAACAATGGTCCGACCTGCCGCCCCCGCCCGCTCATTCCACGCCATCGGGGATCACGCCACGCTGGACACATTCCAAGTCCTGGAGCGCCGCCTCGACAACCGGGACAGCCTCCTTGCGTCCATACTCGCAAGTGTGCAAAGTCTAGCGGCCCTTTGGGGCCATCCCACGTTGCTGCCTCCGCCTTCCACAACACCCCCCGCACAGCCTGCCGCCCAGGATGTCAGCCGCTCGCCGCTTTCAGCACTCCCTGTTGCTGTCATCGACCCACTTCACCGACGTCGGGGCATCCCGGCCCTTACCGCGCCGGAATCACCGGATCCGCTTCTTCCTCGGCAGGATCAGCCTCCTCCTCTGTGGGCGCTGCTTCCAACCATACGTCTCCGGTCAGACGACGCCATCCAGCCGGCCACCGACCTCCCCGAACTCACGCGTCGCGCCTCCTCTCCGTCGCCAACACCACCGCTGCACCCTCCAACACCGTTGTCGCCGCTCTCCTTCCCACCTGTCGACGCACACCATGGCAAGCCATCTCGGAACTGGACGGCCACGACAGATTTGTCGTTCCCCTGCCCCGCTGGCGTTGATGCCGCTCCCACCGCCCCGCCTAACTTTCTACGCAGGGCGCAACCGCTGACAGCTTTTCTCTCCGCCATCGAGCCACGCAACCGCAACCGCTGGCAGCTTTTCTCTCCTCCTTCCCACGCCATCCTCCCTCCTCTCGGACCTCACATTAAGCAGACCCATCCCAATTTAATTTTTGTCTCTTCCTCACTTATCATTTCCCCTTTGCCCCATCACATCCCACTTTTCACCTCAATTCGTCCCTTTTTTTTCACCCACTGTTGCACCCTCTTGTTATTTTTCAATACGACGTATCACCTCCGTCTACACCCACCGGATCCCCCACAAAAAAATAAACCTCATCTTCTCTCACCCAGGTCACCCTCTCTCAGCATATCCTTTACACCGAGCAGCTACAAATTATACATCCCTCCCGTTGTTAAAGACCCCGACAAATTTTGTCATATTGACCTTGGGGCCAAGGTCAATTTTCAAGGGTGGCATATTGTTACGACCTTGCATCCGCCTGAGCACACCATCTTGCAAGAGTCACAGGGGCGCGTATGGAATCCGCCATAATATCTTTCTTGTAATATTAATTAAATATTATTTTATGCTTATGGTTATGTGAGCCCCCCCCCCTCCCTATATAAGGAGGTGGTATAGGAGTATTTTTTTTCATCTTTGGATCATTAGAGTTTGGCTCTCATTTGAGAGAGGGGTCTTAGGAGGAACCAGCCTCCTAGATCTTGGCCGGAGTCCGCTCCGGATTGTATCTGTTTTCCCATTTAATGCAAGCATGTCTCGTTCTTTGTTCGATGGCGTAACAGACCTATTCCATGACTTTATAGTTATGTATAACGACTTCTCTTCTTCTTGTCCTCCTTCATTTTTTGCGCAAGGAGTTAACATGAATGAATCAAATTGAAAGAAAAACATACAAACAAATGAAAAACATTCTAAGTTTATTTACTGAGTTTGACGATATTTAGTATCATTTGTAACTCAAATCAGTTTAATTATTGAGAAGATTCCTTTGGAAAGGAATAATCGCATAAGAAGATACGTTGCTGATGTGATGGAGAGGAATCTAGTCATCAATGAGTTCTCTATGTTCACGGGACTTAGGGTCTGTTTGGGAGAGTTGTTGCGGATTGAAAAGTTGTTGATCGAATAAAGTTGATTGTACAGAGCTCTTTGAGAAGCAGTTTTGAAAAACTGCAGACTGTTTGGAGAGTCTATGTATAAGTGTTGATAAAACAGAGATTTTTCATTTTAGAGTGTTTGGTAGAATAGCTTTTTGAGAACTGTTTTACTTTAGATGATTGAGGTAATTTATGCTCGATGTTGTTACATAATAATAGTTATAATAATAATAATAATAGTAATAATAATAGTTATAATAATAATAATGGTAATATTAATGTTTTAGCATCACAGACCGCCGGATTTTTGGTTCATTTCCTCACGGCCACCGAATCTTAGAAAAAAGGATGGAGGGAGGGAGGGGGAGGAGGAGGGGGGAGGGGAGAGGTGTCGTCATCGAGAGGGATTGCGACGGAGGCGGCGAGGATGATGATAGAGGCGGCGTTCGAGCGGTGGACGATGGTGCAGCGGCCCTTGAAGGAAGATTAATGGCGACGAGAGAGAAAGGGAAGAAGTCTGACGAACTAGTCGATGCAGTGATTGAGGACGAGGCGGCGTTCATTTGCGATCGGGAAAGAAGACGGATTGCTGCGATTGAGTGAAAGGGAAAGCTCTCGCGTGCCGATCGAGATGAAAAATGAAAGATGCGCGCTTTTCCATTTGCTAGACGTGGGCTTCTCAGCGCTCAAATAAGATGCAGACCCGTGATTTTTTGATCTACGATTTTCCATCTGTTGCGCATTCAAACAACTATTTACCCGCTCTGGCGGTTGAAAAATAGATTTTTCATCCGCCAAAGCTGTCCCAAACAGAGCCTTAGTCAAACATTTAATGAATCTGATAGTTCGAGAGTAAAGCTTCATTGTTTCCCAAAGATTGATGGAGCTATTATGGAACTTCAGCACCGAGATTGCAAAAAATTACTTTGAAGCTTCTAGGCCAACCTTCTTCATCCTCATGCTGTGAGAGAAATTAGAGCACGTACTCATTCATTCACTCTTTGAGAAGAAACAAAATTCATCCACGAGCTAATGAATTGGCGTATGTGCATAGTTGTATACACCTATTATCGAGGAGAAATGATATCTACAATGAAGGAGGGAATAGAACGTGGGATATTGGAGGAGATGCATGAGCAAATCCTTTTGATAGATTTAACATACTTACAGTTGCTAACTTGTCTAAACAAACCAGAAATTGAAGATGCATTGATCTCCAACAATGGGGAAGAAGAGTCAGAAAATAAATGATGAACATCCTTAAATTTGAAATGATTATGAATATTTTATATTTGAGAACTTCAGAATGTTGCATTGGTCGTGGTTTTGTATTTAAATTGATGATTTATGCTTGATGAATTATTGTTTTAAAGACTTTTAATTGCATTTGTGATATATTCATATAAATTATTATATTTAATATAATGTACGCCGTACTCATATCCTTATTTTTCAAATTTTGTCATACCTTCATACCGGATATGTTGAAGCCTGGAAAAATCCCGGCTTCAAAATTCGGACTAAAGCAGCCGTAGACTACTTGCCAAGCGGCTCGAAGAGACGGCTTGACGGGCGACTATGAGGAAGCTAGAAGAGCAACAAACAGGACCCCAGGTGCCACGGCAGGGAGGTCCCACCACGTACCCAGAAGCTCAGAAAAGACTTCCCCTCCACAACCAAAAATGGCCGAGCAGGGTACGAGGAAGGCACCGACTTGGCTAGGAACTAGGAGTAGCAGTCAAGTGTAACAGGTTCCAGAATGCAAGAGCTGAGTTTCAAGAGCTCAAGTTCGGGTGCCAATCCAAGTACCCCTGGGGTCCTATTTATAGGGAAACCAAGGGGTAGGGGATTTTTATAGTCCAGCCCCTGCCTGGCGATTATGGGATACTCGGCGAGTATTAAGCCATAGTCGCCCATCTGGCGAGTATTGGGTGATGCTCGCACATTCCGGGCCAGTACTCGCCCAGGTCTTCCACTGCTCCGATATTCGACGAACTCCTCTCGGCTGACTTTGTCTTGGTGTCTTGAACCGTTGACTTCTGTGTTGACCTTTTGATTTTTGACATTTACCTGCGTGGCTTTTGAATGGGCCCACCCTCGAAGAATGAGGGTTGTACAGGATACGTATCATACCTAGTACTCGTACCCGTGTTTCCTGCCTATAACCATTGACATGTCAACCAATTGAATGTTCAGACCTATATTTCCAAGATTCTCCAACGCACTCATCATGGATCATAATACCAAGGGAAATCCTAATTGATCATTTTAGAGTAACTCTGATGTACAAACCTTTGACGTTTGACACGAAGAATAAAACAATGACCTGCAAGAGGGCCCTATTCCACGACACAATAGTTATGTATATCAGCTTCTCTTCTTCTCCTTCTCGGCGGCTTCTCCTCCATTTTTTCACAAGGAGTTCACATGAATTGAAAGAAAAACATGCAAACACATGAAAGGCAATCTATGTTTGGCTGCAGAGTTTGATGAGATTTAGTATCATTTGTAGAATTGTAGCTCAAATCAGCTCAATTAATATACAATTACTTCTCAATTTGGTTCAGTTTTTTGTTCGTGATGCAAGTTTTTCACAAGGAGCTCATGAACCAACGGAAATGAATAGTTGTATCCCCTTCCCCCCTCAGCCTGACGCCTAATGTTTGCTTCAATAGCTCTATTGCTTCCCATGAAGCAACGGTTATATTCATTTCTCTCTCTAACAAACAAAGGAGCAGGGAGATAAGGGAGGAGAAATACACAGAAAAAAAAAGAGGGCGGCGGCTATACCCGTTAATGAGGTCGAGGAGCTGTGGAAAGAGCTCAGCCTCTCTGAGCCTAACAATCTCAATGGAGGTGGTCTCAATGGCTTGACAAGAAACCATAAACTTGGACTCCAATCTCTCAATCTCCCTCTTGTTCTTCTCCACTTTGAAGTAGTCGGCGCCATTTGCCTCTTGCCTTCTCAGCAAATTCAGCCTCTTCTCCTTCTCCTCCCTGGTTAACTCACAATTCTGCATAAGAAGAAAGCAGAAGAAATCGCCATTAAAAGCTCTACATGTGACTTTTTGTCTCTTTCATGGGGCCACAATAGAATTTAACCCAAAAAAAGTGCCGTTGCAGTGCAAAGTAATAAACGACAGAGTAACAGAGCAGAGCACGATAGCATAAAAAAGAAGAAGATCGTGGCTTCGTGAGTATTGCTTTAGCCAGCTGCCATGTGCTGGCTCCGCAAACTCAGCCCGAGAAGGACGATAAGGAAAAAATGCAAGGAAATGAACCGGTGAGTTGTACCGGAGGGTAAAAAAAAACAAGTAAAAGAGCCGCTGTACCTTCACCTCAAGAAAGAGCTTCTTCTCCCAAGCATACAGTTTCTCTATTGTGCAAGAATGGCTAGCTTTGCTCATCTCCTCCCCGGATTTACTGAAACAGGTCAAACCTGAGGCCATCGGGCTGGAGGCCATGGACCAGCTTTTACAATAACTGGTCATTTTCCCTGCATTAAGAAGTAAACGGTATTGTAAAAGTCGTTTTTTTAATTCAAAAAAAGGAATAAAGTGATAAAAGTTTGCCCGAGAATCCATGGCTGAGAGAAGCGGAGCTGCAACTTGGGGCTTCTAGAACGACGGAAACTCTAGTCCCGGCGTCGGAGGCCTTGATGAAGTAAACGTCGAGTTCCTTAACTATCTCAGAGATGTCCTTCCTTCCCCTGGGGACGGCCACCACTAACAGTTCGACGGTGGAGTCTTTTGCGAATTCGCTGACGGTGGTAGGTGGGGGAATGGATGACGGGGAGGCGGTGATTTCCGATATGGTGGTCGCCGCCTCCTCCCATTCTTCTTCGGTGACAGAATGCGAGGAGGAGGGAGCAAAAGGATCCCAGAAATCCCATGCGTAGGAAGAAAAGGTGGGAGGAGGAGGCGGAGGAGGCGGAGGACGAGCAATGGAAGAGACGGTGACGGGAGAGTTCCAAGTTTGGATGCTGGGGCTCAGGGGAGGAGGAGGAGGAGGAGAGGGAGAATGTGTCGATGGGGAAGGAAGAGGAGGCGACGGAGAGGGAGACCGTTGTTGGAGTTGGGCTTCGGCGTTGGAGAATTGGAGAAGGGCGGCGCCGGTGCTGCGGAGGAAATGGAGGTAAAGAGAGTGAGCGGCGGCGAAGGCTTGTCGTCCCTCTGACAGCTGCCGCATGTAACGCCGCCGCGCTTTGCAGCGAGAGACTGCCTCCTTGCCCTCCAACCTCGAATGGCAACAACCCATCTAGCCCTTCTCTTCACGTCGTCTTCTTCCTGAAACGGCTTCCTTTTTTTTCTTTTGCTATGGAAACTGGCGCTTCAATCTAGATGTTCTTCACCTAACGGCCAAATCTACATTCTCTCGTCTTTCCCAGCGCTGGGCGGCCCGCCGTGCGAAGCGGTGAATAAATAAGGGCGGAGACGGCGACCGGAGAAGATCCACGGAGAGCGGAGTAACGGAGGGATTTTTCCCCTTGGGCGGAGTGCAACGACGAGCGCATTATCTGATCAATCTGCTACTTTACCCTTCCATTCTCTGTTGATTCTGTAGGGAAACCTGGGGTTCTGGAAATAAATTAAGGGTAGAAAGGTAATTGATGGGGAAAATATTTGAAACCCCAACGGTGTGAAGACATGGAATGCGAAAAGGCCCTTCTTTTCTTTTATTTTCTTTTATTCTATTTTTGCTGAAATAAATTAGTATATTGCATTCTTTTTTTTTGGGTAATTATATTTGCAGGCCCTATATGGATATTTGCAGCCCACCGATATTTGCAGGCCCCATATCGATATTTGCAGCCCAACATGCTATTTGCAGCCCACAAAAAAAAGTCATATTTTTTCATTGTGCAATAAAATAGTAGAGTATTAAATATACAGAATTTAGTTCTAAAGGCAGAAATATAAGTTAATGTCCAAAAATTTATCGTTCAAACAAACTACAAAGTATCAGTTGCACATGTTCTAGTAATAAATAAAGTTGACGATCCTTTGCCCCAAAATGATCACCACCCTGCATGAAACAATGAACAAAATCCCAAATTAGTTGTCCGAAATTTATTTTATTCCATGCATCATGATAGGTAGATGTAGAAGACAATGAAAAACTTACAAAATTCTTGCACGCTGCGATAGATTTTTGCGCCTGATAGAATCCAAAAACAACAATGACATGTTGACAGCTACAAAAAATATTTAAACAAAAATTAGATAACATATACACCTACTCATAACATTTTTTAAAGTATATTAAATATACATACCATTCGTCAATCACGAATATTTGTTATATAGGGAATGCCCCACTGCTCTGCCATCTCCAATGTTTGTGTATCATCCAAAGTGGAAATGCATCACACGTATTGATATATGGGAACAGTTCATGTGCACAAGGTAATCCAAGCGTGTATCTTATTGTATGCATGCATTTTTCAAGTACTACATAACATGTTTTAATAGAAAGTTCCTCCTTCTTAATAATCTCCAAAGCACAAATAGAAATATTGCCAACCAACTCGGAATATAGCATGCTTTTAAAACCCGTGCTAACTTGTAGCTTGCTCTGTCCAAACATTTTTCTAATTTCCGTGTGTTGCAAAACAAGTAACTGATCGAATGTCTTCCATACGGTCGTAAGATTTCCAATAGAAACTTCTAGGAATTTTTTTAGCTGACTATGCCCACCCTCTACACGGTTGGTACTAGTGTTACCCAAATGCAAATACTTATCAATCCATGCTGAAATGAAATGTTCTTTGAAAGGCTCTAGCCAAGTTGTTGTGACATATGAGATCACATTAGGATATTTCAATGCATACTCATTTATCATTTCATTAAAGCGTAGGTTATACTTATTTTCAGTCTTAGCTTCGACGAGATGTTGCCATAGCCCTAAAAAAGTGTCACAATCTTTTCCCGCCGTGAAATATTTCTTACAGTGAGCCAAAATATTTCTACTTATATGCACGCGACAAAGTAGATTTTTGGATTGAGGGAAAACATGTTTGATGGCATTCATTAATGCTAACTCTCGGTCCGTAACAAAACAAATTGGCAACATATTTTCATTAAAAAAACTCTTAAAGCAATCCAATGCCCATCTATAACTCGCCTCTGTTTCATCTGCCAAGAATGCAAAACTAGAGAAGAAGCTCTGCCTCGTAGAAGTAATACCAACAATGCAAAACAGTGGTAGACGAAAACGGTTTGTCTTGTACGTGCAATCCATCAAAAAAGTGTTTGAGAACATGTTGCTCAATGTAACTGAAGTAGGGTGAGCAAAAAATAAACTCTTGAGTTGATTAGTACTTTCGCTCACCACATTGAAACTGGTATATCCACATTCATCTATACACTTGTACAAGAATTGTATCGGAGTGCTCCCAGCCAATTCATCTCTAAAAAACTTTGCTTTCACGTTGTAAATAGTCCTCATGCTTGTAGTATTTGATGAACTTCTTTTTTTAAGAGTCGTGAGTATTTTGCGCGGCTTAACTCCAGCATTGCACATATCTTCAACTATTTTCTGCTCGATTTTGTTTAACCTTCCGGCATATGGATGTGCTTCTAAGTGAACCATCTCATGATTATGAACTCCATTTATCACCTCTAATTTCCATTCATCAATGTCTTCCCTACGTCCTCTTAAGGAAAACTTGCAATCACAACGCTTAGAACTTGATTTCCTTAGATTCTTCTTAATAAAGTTTTTTGGATTTTGGCTCTTCCTTGCCACACCATATCTATCACAACCTAGAGTTATTCTAGGTTTCGCTCTTTTATCCAGTTTGTCGACCCTTAAAATGATCACAACAAACCCCAAGCCTCTACCAACATTTCTACCCCATTTTATCAATTCTTCCTTGGTAGGAAAACTCATATCTGTACGAAAATGGGACCCAACATCTACAACTGTATCTTGAGGAAAATCTCCATATGTCAATAGTTTTTGCTCTTCACCACTCATTTTGAACTACATGGAATAAATAATTACAATGAATTAGGGAGGGTCGTGACAAGTGCACGCTAACGCTAACGGGAAAAAAACATCACAGAACATGAAAATAACAAGGAGGGCTCCGACCAAAAGCGAACGAAAAGGGGTCGGTTGGCTCCCAAAAATCCGGGACTCGATACAACGTCCTTAGGACCTACCTCTCCAACAAGCACACAACTCGCCGTAAGCCGGACTCGATACAACGTCCTTAAGACCTACCTCTCCAACAAGCACACAACTCACCGCACCTACACAAGCATCTATAATATCAACTTGACAATTTCCATCCGGCGTAAAAAATCCTAAATGGATGGAAAACCTAAACATTAGAGTTAAAAAATACTCACATTGGGGATAATAGGGCTTCAGGCAACTGCAGATATAGGGCTCCTGCAAATTCCGATTAAAGCTTCAAGCCGGCTGTGAGTTTCCGATTAGAGCTTCAGATTTAGGGCTTCTGCAACTTCCGATTGGAGCTTCCGATTAGAGCTTCTGCCACTTCCGATTTACGGCTATGCTGGGGCGATCGATTGGAGCTTTCGAGACTCGACCAGGTTGAAGGAGGCGGCGAGGGGGCGTCCTCGAGGCTCGGGAGAGATGAAGCCGGCGGTGCCGGGACTTTCGACCCTCGGAAAGGAAGAAGCAGGCAGCGCCGGGGTTTCGAGGACAGGGCGAACTGGAGCAGGCGGCACCGGCAACCGGGGAGGCGACCGCCGGTGGGAATCCAGGCGGAGGGTTTTACCTGGGCGCAGTAGCTAGGTCGATCGGGAGTAAAAAATGGGGGGCGGCAAATAGAGAGTTAATTTAGGTTAAAAGTAAAAATTTGGGATTGTTTTGTGGGCTGCAAATATCCGTATATGGCCTGCAAATATAAGCACCCTTTTTTTTTAATAAATCATTTAAAAACCGGGATGAATAAACCCAATAAGTTACCCCCACAAAAGATTTTGGATCTACAGCTTCTAAATCTAGATTTTGATTTGTGGGCGCTCTCCAAATAGGCAGTTCATACCCACGTCAATTCTTTAACATCCACCAAACTGTTCCCGGCCATTTATGAATCTGTTTGAATCGGCTGCAACGATGAGAGAAAAAACGGCGAAAAAATCAGCTATTTAGTAGAGTGCTAACCGCGGCGACTGCGCGACGCCGTCGAGTGGAGTTTTTCACTTTTCATGTCTCGTGCGACTGCACGACACCATTGAGGGCATAATATTCTACGCTCAGGTATTTCTTTTAATCATTTTTGATTTTAAAGGATGCACGAGGTTGATCTTGATAGAATTAAACCAAATCTTCTACCAACAGATCTATGCTCAGGTTTTTTACTTTTTCTTTTTCTTGTGTTTCTTATGAGATTGTGGTTTGAGGTTTGGGTGTTTGCATCAAGGGTTTAAAAATAAAAAGAAGATTGTGTTCTCTCTCTAGTAGTCTAGTTCTTCACGGCCAAATATTCAGATTTTTTTTAATAACTATTGAGATTTTATTTCTGTCGAATATTCGGATGTTTTGTATTGATGTCTGCACTCTACAGGATGAGAGGGTTAAGTTTCCTCCTCACTGCCTTAAAATTTTGGATCAAGCTATATTAGGCATGCTGCATTGCTGCTTCATCATTAGACCCCCTTGCTCCATTTCTCTGTTTGACGATATGCTCAAGCCTCCATTCAAAAGCTCTTGAGCTCTGTTTTGTTTTGCTTTAGAAACTGATTGTTAAATTTAAGAACTGATTATTAAATTTGTGTACAACAATATCAAGTAAGTTTCCATGCTTTAAGAACTGATTTCTTTGTTTGTTTTTTTCTTCATAAATATGGACTCTGGTGGGGATTCGACTAGTCCGGTTATGCAGAGTCACGGGGAAACAGTCGAAAGAGTAATTGGTGATATGGATTCAATTGCTAATGAAGTTGGAGACAAAGCTAATATGGATACTCTTGCAGCTAGTTCTGAATTGAAGGAGGACAATGAAGACCTACTACCTAAGTCAAAAAGGCAGAAGAAGTCATCCATTTGGTCCGAATTTACAGAAGACAGGGATAAATATGGCTTAATAAAGATCTCTTGCAATCACTGTAGAAAGACTTTTGCAAAATCCAAAACCACTTCAACTACTCAGTTTCACAGACATCTACAAAAATTGTGTTGCACATCTTAGAGCATAGGCTGAGAAAGAGAGATCAACACAAACACAACTTGGTTTTGTGTCATCTAATATAGATCCATCTTCTCACCCTGCATTACATGATGGGAAGGTTGAGATGGGAATCATGAAAGAGTTGATAGCCAACTGGATATTGATGCATGAGCATCCGTTCTCTACAGTGGAGGAAGAATGATTCAACAAAGACAGGGTATACCTGAGTGGAAAAGCATATCAAGAATAACAACTACAAATTATTGTGTGAATGTTTATGAGATGGAAAAAAAGAAGCTGAAAATTTCATTGAAGAATGTTACTAAAATCAGTCTAACTACAGATTGTTGGAAATCAAAAAATCAAAGGATTGAATATATGGTAATAACTGGTCATTGGATTGATCAAAATTGGCAGCTACAAAAATAAACTATGTTCACATTCCATCCCCTCGTCGTGGTCTTGAGATTGCAGATGCTATATGGCGGTGCTTGAAAGATTGGAGCATTGAGAATAAGATTCAAACAATAAATGTTGGCAATGCATCTGCTAATGATTCAACTATAGATAATTTGAAAATTTACATAAGAAGCACAGAAAATTGCTTTGTGATGGAAAATTATTTCATGTCAGATGTTGCGCCCATATTCTCAATCTCATAGATCAAGATGGTATCTCTGAAATTAAAGACATCATTCTTGTTATTCTTGATAGTGTCGAGTATATTCGACGATCTGATGCAAGACTTAAAATATTTTCAGAGATTGTGAAACAACTTAATCTACCGAAAAGAAAATTAATTGATGATTTTCGTACAAGATGGAACTCAATGTATGAGATGTTGGCAAGTGCAAGTAAATTCAAAGACGTATTTCCAAGATTTGCTGAACGGGATCCACATTATGAGAATTGCCCAACTGAGAAAGATTGGGTAAAAATTGAGAAAGTATGCTCAGTGTTGGAGGTATTCTGGACTGCTACACACATTATATCTGAAAGTGAGTATCCGACATCGAATCTATTTCTTAATGAGGTAAGTAGAGTTAAAGTTGTGTTAGATAAGAAATCTTTGGACAATAATTTCTTTATTAAAGACATGGTTGAAAAAATGAAGATCAAGTTTGATAAATATTGGGGAGCTTCTAATTTGTTAATGTCAGTTGCGGGCGTTTTGGATCCAAAATGTAAAATGCGAGCACTTGAGTTCTTTTTTCCAAAATTATACTCTGCACAAAGAGCCGAGAGTGAAATTAACTTCGTTAAAGAGACCTTGCATAGACTTTATGTCGAGTACGTGGAAAACCATATGGTTGAAGGTGATGGGAGTGGTCAAATTGAAGGGAGTGGAGTAGAAAGTCATTCTAATAGACGAGTGCAAACACATTCTGATTGGTCCGAATATTTTGATTATGTGAAATCGGTGGAGTCCATTCAACCTCAAAAATCTGAACTTGATATATACTTTGAAGAAAATTGCTATATTATGGAGAAAGATCACATTAGAGGTGAAAGAAATTTTGATGTTTTAGAATGGTGAAGAGTTCATGCACTAAAGAATTGAATGAGAAATTTTGATGTTTTAGAATGGTGGAGAGTTCATGCCTCTTGATGTGTTGTTACTGGACCTCTGGTAAATGAATTCAGATATTTGCTTCACTGTTTATGTAATTGTTTGTGTTTAATCCTATCTTGTTTTGGTTTTTGATAGTTCAGGGCTATGGATTATTTACCTAAGACAATGGTTAACTATCCTGCACTCTTTACTCTTTAGCTGGAGTGATGGAACAAATCAACTAAGTTTATTGTTGCCTCTTTAATTTTTTGTGATTTTTTGGTTGCTAGTTGTAATTTTTCAGACGCTAGTTGCTAGTTGTGATTTCAAATATAGTGCAAATAATGGCAGCGGCCTCTTAAATTTCATGAGATAATGGCGTAGCATTCCATTATTAAGTTCACTTTTTTTCTTACTTCACAATTCCAATATAAATATTGGTGGAGTGAGGTTGCAGATGGAGATACTTAAGATCATTATTGCAATAAATTATTGTTTTTGTAGTTTTTGATCTGCCATGGTATCAGACTATCAGTGACAGACAGTGAGTGGTCTTTCTGTTACATGCACCTCCCTTTCCCGCATTCTCTCCATACTTGTTGCACTGCCGATCTGATTTTGGGTTCGCTTGGCACAACGTTTTTACTCTGGTGAGTTCGGACATACTGTCAGATACCATGGCAGATCCAATATAAATACAACATTAGCATCATATCGAACATATTGATCCAGTGGTCCACTGAAAAAGAATCAAATGGAAAATTAGAATTAGATGGAATGTAAAATTAGCATTAGTTTGAATGATTAGAAATATAATATAACATTGTATGTTTTAGATAAATTTTGTTAGTGATAAATTTTTTTCGTAAATAGTATGAGAAATGACTTCTAAGTTATAAAAACCGAGCTAAGAAAATGAGAGGGAAATCATTAAGAACTGAAAAAATAAGGCTTCTAATCTAAGAAAATGAGAAAATCGAGCCGAGCTGGTCGAGCTCGACCCGAGCTCAATCCTAGTTTACCGAGCTCGAAACGAGCTCGTCGAGCTCGAGCTCAAAAAAATAGCTCGAGCTCGAGCCAACTTTTATTTATGAGCTCGACTCATTTGCAGACCTATTCAACATAGTGTTAAAAAATTTGAGGTCTGAAGGTGAAGTAAAATGCGGAACACTTCACAAACTTTTCATAAGTATAGCAACACAATGACAATGGGAAGAACGAATAGTGTTTTGGTATTAACTATCTCTTTACAATTCGAGGTATACATGGCGAGACATGATTCATAAGAATCACAGAGGAGAGAAGCACAAAACACAAAACTACAAGCTGCCGATGACCTGACAAATTGAGATCGCCAGACCGCACGAACAGACAAGTCGTGTGGTTAACTCCTGAGACCGCGCGAACATAGCAGACCGCACCTGTCAGCCCGCAACCACAGAACGCTCAACCTGCTGCTTATTCAACTACTGCAAACACTTGAAGAAGAAACTGCTTCCTGCTGCAGACCGCACTCGAGACCGCCTGGTCTCTTAAGACCGCCTGATCAACTGAGTCTGTTGCACAGTCCAAGAACACTTAAACACAGTCCGCCCAGACAGACGGCTGCCGGACTGGTTTATTCAAAGCTGGAAGAAGGTAGAATGCTGACCATGAACTGCAAGCCGCTAACCTGCGAACACACAAACCGGTCAGGCAAAACTCAAACCGCGCGACCTCAGAATGAGACCGACACAATCAAGCCAACTTTGGTTCTTACAGTTCTTGTTATGAATGACGGGCTCTGCACCCCTATTTATAGCCAAGTAGACGGATGTCGTCACCGCACAAACCGGGATACAATAACCTCCCATCGGATCACGAGCGGTCTCACAAGACAGACCGCCCGAGCTCAGCAAGGCTAACAACTCCTTATTAAACCATACGGTTATATACAAACCGCCCGGTTACTGCGGTCTCCCGAAACAGGCCGACCCGTCTTTATTGCAAAAGCAAAACACTTCTTCAGTAACCTAGACCGACTAGAACAAGCCGTCAGACTGCCCGGTCACTGCAAGAAGGGCAGACCTACTTAAACATCTGGCCGACTTGAAAAGTCGCCAGAACAACCAGCGCAAGACGCCCAGACATTTTGTGGTCTCCCAGATCAGACCGCCCAGAACAGATCGCCTGAGACAAAGCCGGCCATAGCACCAGCGCAGACCGCGCGGTCTCTGCGGTCTCCAATCTGCAGACTGCCCAACACCATTCCACTTCCACTTCAAAAATTTAACACATAGTTCAGCAATACATGAAACAATACGCGTCAACTTTAGAGCTATTATCGATTGCTTTCCACAGGAGTTCAAAGTGCTTGAGAGCATGCTTCCGTACAAGTTATTTTACAATTATTAACTCCTTGTAGTTAAAAATTAAAAATTGGAGGAATCACTTTATTAATTTTTAACCAAATTGATCAACATTAGTCAAAGTTTCGCATGTAAATACTGCTCCAACTCTTTAATACAAGCTCAATTATAACAAAAGCTTCACCCAGAAAGATAATGTTTACAATTAGTCCTCATTTACATCATCCTCGAGTGGTACGAACTCATTGTTATCCAAAACAATTTAAAACATAAAAGTAAACATGATATAAGTCTTTTTAGCAACATAAAAACCCGTGTCAATACGAAAACTAATCAAAATCAGGACATTTTTTGTAACATCCCCCAAACTACTAGACCCTTAGAGTGGTTTTGTCATGACTAGGTCATGACAAAACCCTAGGAAGCTTGATGAGACCACTTGGCCTTAGCCAAGAAGAAGAAAACCACCATGGTCTGCAAATAGCAATTTCCAGTTACCAAGCTTAGGGTTGAACTTTATGACCTCACCTTGACCATTTGACCACACCATAGCATACCTAACCATTTAGGAGTTCCCTTAGAGCACCAAGAACCCATTGAGGTCAACCAAAGAGGCCAAATTGACCAAAGTCAACCCTAACCCCAAATTGGTCAAAGTAGCCGATTTAGGGTCAATTGACCTCCACCTTGCCAAATTGACCCTACCTAGACCTTCCTAACCCTTAAGGGAGGTCAATGGGTGACTAGCCACCCATTGGGGTCAACCCAAATGGTCAAATTGACCAAAGTCAGCATTATGCTATATTTAGGTCAAAATGACCTATTTTGACCTAATCAAGCCCAATTCACTTGGGCTAGACCCAATTAAGGTGGTCCATCACCCAATGGGATTAGGTGCTACTGATTAGGCCATTCAATTTCAGGAAATTCGGCCAGGAGAGAGAATGCCCTAATTTGAAAGAGAGAGAAAGAGGGGGGGATTAATGGGGAGGAAGAAGAAACCTTCAATCTCCCCCATTAATGGTCACATTCATCTCCTCTAGGGGAGAGGAGAAGTTTCCAGCCTTCTCCCGGCTGGATTGAGCCCCTATTCATCTCCCCCAAGCCAAAACCGAAATCCCTTTAATGGCCATTAATGGCCATGGCCGAATTTCCCCTCCTCAAATTCCCCTATTAAGCCCTCCTCACTCCAATATGACCACTCCATTAGCTTTAGAAGGTGGAAGGGAGTCGGAATAGTGCTTTGGATTGCAACATTTGGTGGAGAATCAAGGGATCGGGCAAGCTCGCCGGAGAAGGGAAAAATCATGGCCGACCACCACCGCCATCGTCGTCGTGCTCCAATAAAGGTCTGGTTCTTCTCCTCTCTCTCTATGGATATATCTTAGATCAAATTAGGAGAGAAATCGGGCTCAATTGATCCCGATCCATGTGAGAAAATCTGAAAATTCCATGAAAACAAGCTTGGTCGGGTTCGCCGAAAACTGCCCCTCCGGCGGCCGTGCCGCCGCCCGGCGATAGCCACCACCTCAACGGAGGTGGTGGTGGTGGTGGCCGGCCAGGGAGGTGGCCGGATGGCCGGCAGCAATGCTTGGAAAAGCTACAGGAAGAGTACATCATGGTTGTTGGCTCAATGGAGAAGACGAAATCGTGGCCCTCCAATTTTCTGTACGGGAAATTTTATAAGTGTTGATTATTATTATTTCATTTTTCTGTAATATTACTGGCAGCTATTAGAAATAAAAATTAAAAATACTTAGGCCCCTCTACAGAAAAAGTGCCCAACACCAAAGTTGTAGCCCTTGATGTCTAGTTTAATTTAAAATTTATTTCTCTCAATTTGGAGTCCTGGTTAGACCGCAGCACTCATTTTGGTGAGGTCTATCCATAGGGATGTCCAGACCTTAGAAAAATTCCCCACTCCAAACCAGTCATCAAAATGACTTGAACTTTGGTGTGTGGGCTATTATTACCTATATCTAGGTCATATCAAAAAATGGGATTTTTTTGGAAAACATTTTCCTAAAGTTTTTGTAAAAATTTAATAAACAATGTATAAATTATTTGGAGGGTCAAATGACCTCCAAACTCCACCAAATTTTGGTGGGGTGTTTTTACGGTCATGATAAGCCCCTGGTTAAAATTTCAACCCATTTGAGGTTGATTTGAAAAGGTAATTAATTGGCTCAAGTTTTGATCTTTAAGGAAATTATTAGGCTAAAGGGGCTAAGTTGAAATTGAGGGGCCAAACCACCTCCAATTGGAGTGGAATTTTGGCCACTGCCCTAACACCACCCAAATCACCTCTATGTGAATTTGGGGTCATGGGGAGTTGGATTGCCCTAGGACATGGAGTTGGAGCCCCTTGGTGTGCATTTAGCCAAGTAGAGATCCATTGGCCAAGTGGGCCCATAGAGACTTGAGTCTTCTTGGGGAGGTCAGTGGGATCATTTTGAGACCAAATGAGGAAAGTGGTGAGCATTGGTGTTGATTTGCCCAAGTCCATAGGGTTGATCCCTATGGAGTGGAATTTGAGGTTGTGAAGGACATGGGGGTGTTTTTCCATGGAGAGGAGTGTAATAAACTCCTCTGAGTTCTATGAGTGATATAACACCCTCACAAGAAGTTTGAGTGGATTTGGGGAAGTATAGACCCAAACCCTAGGGTAAACCCTAAGGGGCGCATATAGAGGCCAATGAAGGAAGAGGGGTCAAACCTTTATGGTTTGACCTAAAATTTTGGGGAGTTGGTCATGGTGACCAAAGAAGACAGCCCTGTGAAATTGAAGAGGTTTGAGGTTGTATACCTTAGTGAATAAATCCTTTGGTAGATTTGTAAATATTTAGGTTTTGAGTTTTAGGAAAGATTAACACATAAGGGATAACTCATTATCTGTCATCAATATGATATATATGTTATTATTCCCTGTAAATTCTATTAGAGCCATTGGAAGACTTTTGGAGGTCCAAATTATAATTATTCTTATTGTTAGCAATTTTGGGGTGCTAGCTTTCTGTAAATTCATGGAACTTTGCTGGAAGTCATTTTATTCCATTATGAAACCACAGTAATTGTTTTATAATTTTTGGATATATATTTTTGGTACTTCTAGTTCAAATTGGAATTAATTGCAAATATGACCTTTGTGGTAATTACAAATGTAACCTCTATAGAATGTAGTCAAGTTTTGTAGGGCTGAATATTTTAGTATGAATCACCTCTGTAAAAATTTGCATAAGGTTTGGAGTTCATATGAGGGCACCTCCTTTGAAAATAATTGAAAATTAATGGGTTTTGGAATTTTTAATAATTGTAAACCTTGCTGGAAAATCATGAAAATTCATATTTATAGATTACTAGGTACCCTTGATTTATGTAAAATTTTAGTAGGCATTGGAAGTCAGAAAAGTGCACTTGTAGTTCAAACCTTAGGAGGTTGTATTTTTGGAAAATTGCTTTAAATATTAATAATGTTGGGAAAAATACGATTCTCTGGAATTAATCTTATAACATCATGATAGACCTCCAGTAAATAGCTTGGGTCATTTGGATGAATATTTGGAGTACCTATAGTTGTGAGCTTCATATAATTAGTTTGGTCTGCGTATAGTAAAACTGTGAAATTTGAGAATCAAGTAGATCCTTAGGAGGGATGGGAGGTATGAGGTTTACCTAGTTTAGTTGAGAAGGTATGATGGTCAACAAGAAGGATTATAGATGGTAAAGTGTGCTTGGTGAGTTGAGGGTAAAGTGGTGCTCGAGATTGACGAAGGATCGTCTTGGAAAGTCATAAGTCACTTAGGGTTAATTCAATTGTAATAACAAGGATGCTGTTCTTATGGGTAGATATCAACAACACTAAGTGTCTTGGGAAAGGGAACTTTGGGGTGTCATCCCATTTCGGTTCCTAGTACCGTAGCGAGCCCCTTACAGGGTAACCCTCGGGAAGTCCAAGATTAACCTTAAACTGTAAGAGTAAAATGTTATACAAGAATAACTTAATAATACACACACCCACACCCCGTGGTTATGAGAAGTTAGTTGGTTTGGTTTTACGAGCAGTAGGCTTGGTGGTTGTAAGAGCGAATTGCTAAGTCAGGTGAGCTTGTGACTCAGTAGTGTTTGTAGGTACGGACGGGTTGGTTCGGCGAGCTGATGGCTCGGAAGGTTATTGATGGCGGGCAGGTTAGCCCAGGGAGCTTATGGCTCGGAGGTAGGTAGTAGAACATATTGCGTGTGCATTGAAGGTGGTGGGTCTTCGGTATTGGACGGTCGTTCACACCGACGTCAATACGTTGACTCGGCAAGTGTGGTATTTACACTTAGCCTAGAAAGTCTGGTGGTCCATCTAGTAAGAGTACGCAGATGCTCCGCGGTTTTGTGTTGAGGCGTACAATAGGTCTAGGTAGGGTAGTGTGAATACCAACCTAGAGGTGGGTGAGGCCCAACCCACTGCTTCCGTTTGCCACTACGGGAGTATCCTGGGAGTCTAGCTCGCTCCAAAAAGGGGGAACTAAAGGTCTATGCGCATAGAGTCGTGGTGAGTGAGTTGCACTTGTATGAACATAGCATAACAACATACTTTGCATGTCATAGCATAAACATTGCATTCAACCCTACCTCTATCGTATAAGTCGATTATGGGACTTCTTATACGATAGGCCTTGCTAAACGACCCCTTGGTCTATAGGTTTGTATGGGCATTCCTATAAATCAATGGTTACTTTTCTATTGCTATTGTCTTTACTAACTACACTTTACTTACTCTTTGCCTGCTCTTACTATGCCCCTTTACCGCTTCGGATATATATATACACATGTGTAGTGTAGAAACATTTCCTGTACCACTGTCACCTGCTCTTGTTATACCCCTTGTTGTCCTCCGCTTCATCCTCCCGCACGGTGCCTAGGAGCCACTGGGGTGGGGTGGGGAATATAAGGCTTAGTCTTTTTGACTAACGGTCGGTGGACCATATCATTTTAGGAGATCGAGGAGACGCAGCAGCACCAGAGGCCGGAGCAGACGGAGGCGTGCCAGTCTAGTACAGGAGCACAGGATTCAGGGTCTGTGAGTAATTAGTAGTTAGCTTCCGCGAGTGATCATGTAGTGAGGATATGATGTACAGGGCATGAGCCCTTTATTATTGTAACCCTTGTTATCTTTTATTCAGTTATATCACTGTGGACATTTACTGTATGGTTTATAATTCATGTGATTGTGGACTTGAACTTATAATTATTCGTTTATACTTTTCTTTTTTGTGATCGAATTGGCCGGCAGGATCGGTGTTTTGTAGTGGCGACCTTCCCGAGTGAAGGTGTCACCGCAAAGCGGCGGTTCTGGGCCTAAGACCCGGTGTCTGAAAAGAAAAGAAAATGGGGTCTTACAAGTGGTATCAGAGGAAACCTCGATCCGAAGAAAAGAAGTCCACAAACCCTGGGCCACCCCGCGCGAGTTTAGTTTGAGGACAAACTAAGCAGCGGAAGCAGTGGTGTGCCCATATGGAGAAATCACATGAAAAAGTCCACTTCTAACTGAATCTTTTTGACAAGTTTTCTTTTGTAGCCTGCGGCGAACCCTGCCCCCTGCAGGGAATACCTCCGGCTGCAAAGATCTCGTTAGATAGTCCTTTAGTCAACGAGTTAGACTCAACCCCACTAGGATACGTGACTTACCTTGACAATTTATACCATGACCTAGTCTGAAATAGACCGTAAGTATAACTTTTGGTGAAGGTATGAGGATACCCAAAAGAGGCTAGAGAAAGAGAGATTGACACATAAGCAGAATGGTATGAGACTTGTAGACTCAACCCTCGTATCGGTGACATGATTACATTAAGACAACCACCATGACAAACACCAAGGGTCGAATAAGAATTCAAGTTCAGAAGAGGCCCGTTTGAGATTAGGTCAAATATTGACCCTGTTAAGGTTGCGTAGAAGGTACCTAGAAGAGTCTAAGGTGTGGAGTATACCAATGAGCCTCTAGATAGAACCCCAAGTCTAACGTTATGTGCCCTAAGAATTGTTTGCATACTTGGGACGAATATAACTTGGTAATATTGAAGATACTTAGCCCAAAATAGATAGTGGCTTATCTTTTGTTTATTGGGGCGTACCTTTTGTTTATTGGGCAAATTAACGACGGACTTGGATTTCCCTTAGACTTAAATTAGAAATTTTTGTGTCATGAACACTATGATTTTGAAGTCGATCGTACTCAATGTTACTTGGAAGAAGATGAGATGGTGTAACAGTATGTTCGGAATAATGATCCGTAGTATTACTAGGGCAATGGATAAACATCGTTGATCAAATAACAACTTGACCTTAGTTGAATCATTGGAAATGTAAAGTCGCCAGGATTAATCACTTAGGGATGTCGATGTCCTAGTCTAGAGGTTGAGGACGGAAACTAGGCCATACAAGTTGTAGTTATATTTGAAAGTTCTGGTAGTTTGGGGCATTCAGAAGTGATTAACTCATGAATCGTTATAAATCACGCCCTATCATGGTAGAAGATTTTAACTACAATAATAGCTCTTATACCTTGGGAGCTATGATGATGAATAACCAGAGATCTTAGTCGACGACTTGTTGGATTTAGAATATAGTGTTTGATTTCACTATGGTAAGAATGATCTAAGTTTATCTTGCTTTGGACCATTTGAAAGTGATCAAGACTAGCACAAGTTGAAGTGAAATAAATTTGGTGAAATAAACGAGATGATATTTCCTTGATGAAATGGACTTGTGAAAAACCTTAGGGTACCAAAATTTTGCCCTTATGAATCAAACTCCATGTAGAAATGATCGGGAGTCATCTTACTGTTATGATTGGTTAGCATATACTCATAAAAGTTCACAAGTGCACCCTCATTAATATTTAAGGATGATTATGACGCTAGATGATTTGATTAGTTCCATCAATAGTAAGAACTGGAAAAGTTGTAGAGTAGAGATGATTGATTATGCGGACGTACCTGAAAGAGTAAGAATTTGAACGTGAGAAGAAAACTTTTAGAGGCATAAGAGTCTGCCCAGGTTAGAGTGGAAGTTTGAGGATAAATTGACCAAGGTAGCAAGGTCACCCCGGTCAAGATAGATGATACGACGGTGCGAGTCTTGCGGCGCAAGAAGATTCTAAGGTTAAGACATGCGGTAAAATTGGGGTCAGGAGGAGCACAACTTGGAGCCACTAGAACTGGTGTGGCAGTGATAGTCGGTGCTCTTCGAGCCAGGAATAGCTTCAATTTTTAGGGGATGTTACGTTCAGTCACTCTCAGTGAAAACCCCGCAAGCCTAACCTGAATTTCGAGGACGAAATTATTTTTTTTATTGGGATTTGTAACATCCCCCAAACTACTAGCCCCTAGAGTGGTTTCGTCATGACTAGGTCATGACAGAACCCTAGGAAGCTTGATGAGACCACTTGGCCTTAGCCAAGAAGAAGAAAACCACCCTGGTCTGCAAATAGCAATTTCCAGTTACCAAGCTTATGGTTGAACTTTATGGCCTCACCTTGACCATTTGACCACACCATAGCATACCTAACCATTTAGGGGTTCCCTTAGAGCACCAAGGACCCATTGGGGTCAACCAAAGAGGCCAAATTGACCAAAGTCAACCCTAACCCCAAATTGGTCAAATTAGCCGATTTAGGGTCAATTGACCTCTACCTTGCCAAATTGACCCTGCCTAGACCTTCCTAACCCTTAAGGGAGGCCAATAGGTGACTAGACACCCATTGGGGTCAACCCAAATAGTCAAATTGACAAAAGTCAACATTATGCTATATTTAGGTCAAAATGACCTATTTTGACCTAATCAAGCCCAATTCACTTGGGCTAGACCCAATTAAGGTGGTCCACCACCCAATGGGATTAGGTGCTACTGATTAGGCCATTCAATTTTAGGAAATTCAGCCAGGAGAGAGAATGCCCTAATTTGAAAGAGAGAGAAAGAGGGGGGGGATTAATGGGGAGGAAGAAGAAACCTTCAGTCTCCACCATTAATGGTCACATTCATCTCCTCTAGGGGAGAGGAGGTGTTTCCAGCCTTCTCCCGGCTGTATTGAGCCCCTATTCATCTCGCCCAAGCCAAAACCGAAATTCCTTTAATGGCCATTAATGGCCATGGCCGAATTTCCCCTCCTCAAATTCCCCCTATTAAGCCCTCCTCACTCCAATATGACCACTCCATTAGCTTTAGAAGGTGGAAGGGAGTCGGAATAGTGCTTTGGATTGCAACATTTGGTGGAGAATCAAGGGATCGGGCAAGCTCGCCGGAGAAGGGAAAAACCATGGCCGACCACCACCGCCATCGTCGTCGTGCTCCAATAAAGGTCTGGTTCTTCTCCTCTCTCTCTCTATGGATATATCTTAGATCAAATTAGGAGAGAAATCGGGCTCAATTGACCCCGATCCATGTGAGAAAATCTGAAAATTCCATGAAAACAAGCTTGGTCGGGTTCGCCGGAAACTGCCCCTCCGGCGGCCGTGCCGCCGCCCGACGATAGCCACCACCTCAACGGAGGTGGTGGTGGTGGTGGCCGGCCAGGGAGGTGGCCGGATGGCCGACAGCAATGCTTGGAAAAGCTACAGGAAGAGTACATCATGGCTGTTGGCTCAATGGAGAAGACGAAATCGTGGCCCTCCAATTTTCTGTACATGAAATTTTATAAGTGTTGATTATTATTATTTCATTTTTCTGTAATATTACTGGCAGCTGTTAGAAATAAAAATTAAAAATACTTAGGCCCCTCTAGAGAAAAAGTGCCCAACACCAACGTTGTAGCCCTTGATGTCTAGTTTAATTTAAAATTGATTTCACTCAATTTGGAGTCCTGGTTAGACCGCATCACTCATTTTGGTGAGGTCTATCCATAGGGATGTCCAGACCTTAGAAAATTTCCCACTCCAAACCAGTCATCAAAATGACTTGAAATTTGGTGTGTGGGCTATTATTACCTATATCTAGGTCATATCCAAAAATGGGATTTTTTTGGAAAACATTTTCCTAAAGTTTTTGTAAAAATTTAATAAACAATGTATAAATTATTTGGAGGGTCAAATGACCTCCAAACTCCACCAAATTTTGGTGGGGTGTTCTTAGGGTCATGATAAGCCCCTGGTTAAAATTTCAACCCATTTGAGGTTGATTTGAACAGGTAATTAATTGGCTCAAGTTTTGATCTTTAAGGAAATTATTAGGCTAAAGGGGCTAAGTTGAAATTGAGGGGCCAAACCACCTCCAATTGGAGTGGAATTTTGGCCACTGCCCTAACACCACCCAAATCACCTCTATGTGAGTTTTGGGGTCATGGGGAGTTGGATTGCCCTAGGACATGGAGTTGGAGCCCCTTGGTGTGCATTTAGCCAAGTAGAGATCCATTGGCCAAGTGGGCCCATAGAGACTTGAGTCTTCTTGGGGAGGTCAGTGGGATCATTTTGAGACCCCATGAGGAAAGTGGTGAGCATTGGTGTTGATTTGCCCAAGGCCATAGGGTTGATCCTTATGGAGTGGAATTTGGGGTTGTGAAGGACATGTGGGTGTTTGTCCTTGGAGAGGAGTGTAATAGACTCCTCTGAGTTCTATGAGTGATATAACACCCTCACAAGAAGTTTGGGTGGATTTGGGGAAGTATAGACCCAAACCCTAGGGTAAACCCTAAGGGGTGCATATAGAGGCCAATGAAGGAAGAGGGGTCGGACCTTTATGGTTTGACCTAAAATTTTGGGGAGTTTGTCATGGTGACCAGAGAAGACACCCCTGTGAAATTGAAGAGGTTTGAGGTTGTATACCTTAGTGAATAAATCCTTGGGTAGATTTGTAAATATTTAGGTTTTGAGTTTTAGGAAAGATTAACACATAGGGGATAACTCATTATCTGTCATCAATATGATATATATGTTTTTATTCCCTGGAAATTCTATTAGAGCCATTGGAAGACTTTTGGAGGTCCAAATTATAATTATTCTTATTGTTAGTAATTTTGGGGATGATTAATTTTGGGGTGCTAGCTTTCTGTAAATTCATGGAACTTTGCTGGAAGTCATTTTATTATATTATGAAACCACAGTAATTTTCTTATAATTTTTGGATTGATATTTTTGGTACTTCTAGTTCAAATTCGAATTAATTGCAAATATGACCTTTGTGGAAATTATAAATGTAACCTCTATAGAATGTGGTCAAGTTTTGTAGGGCTGAATATTTTAGTATGAATCACTTTTGTAAAAATTTGCATAAGGTTTGGAGTTCATATGAGGGTACCTCCTTTGGAAATAATTGAAAATTAATGGGTTTTTGAATTTTTAATAATTGTAAACCTTGCTGGAAAATCATGAAAATTCGTATTTACAGATTAATAGGTACCCTTGATTTATGTAAAAAATTAAGTAGTCATTGGAAGTCAGAAAAGTGCACTTGTAGTTCAAACCTTAGGAGGTTGTATTTTTGGAAAAATGCTTTAAATATTAATAATATTGGGAAAACTACGATTCTCTGGAATTAATCTTATAACATCATGATAGACCTCCAGTAAATAGCTTGGGTCATTTGGATGAATATTTGGAGTACCTATAGTTGTGAGCTTCATATAATTAGTTTGGTCTGCGTATAGTAAAACTGTGAAATTTGAGAATCATGTGGATCCTTAGGAGGGATGGGAGGTATGAGGTTTACCTAGTTTAGTTGAGAAGGTATGATGGTCAACAAGAAGGATTATAGATGATAAAATGTGCTTGGTGAGTTGAGGGTAAAGTGGTGCTCAGGATTGACGAAGGATCGTCTTGGAAAGTCATAAGTCACCTAGGGTTAATTCAATTGTAATAACAAGGAGGGTGTTCTTATGGGTAGATATCAACAACACTAAGTGTCTTGGGAAAGGGAACTTTGGGGTGTCATCCCATTTCGGTTCCTAGTACCGTAGCGAGCCCCTTACAGGGTAACCCTCGGGAAGGCCAAGATTAACCTTAAACTGTAAGAGTAAAATGTTATACAAGAATAACTTAATAATACACACACCCACACCCCGTGGTTATGAGAAGTTAGTTGGTTTGGTTTTACGAGCAGTAGGCTTGGTGGTTGTAAGAGCGAATTGCTAAGTCAGGTGAGCTTGTGACTCAGTAGTGTTTGTAGGTACGGACGGGTTGGTTCGGCGAGCCGATGACTCGGAAGGTTATTGATGGCGGGCAGGTTAGCCCGGGGAGCTTATGGCTCGGAGGTAGGTAGTAGAACATGTTGCATGTGCATTGAAGGTGGTGGGTCTTCGGTATTGGACGGTCTTTCACACCGACGTCAATACGTTGACTCGGCAAGTGTGGTATTTACACTTAGCCTAGAAAGTCTGGTGGTCCAGCCAGTAAGAGTACGCAGATGCTCTGCGGTTTTGCGTTGAGGCGTACAATATGTCTAGGTAGGGTAGTGTGAATACCAACCTAGAGGTGGGCGAGGCCCAACCCACCGCTTCCGTTTGCCACTACGGGAGTATCCTGGGAGTCTAGTTCGCTCCAAAAAGGGGGAACTAAAGGTCTATGCGCATAGAGTCGTGGTGAGTGAGTTGCACTTGTATGAACATAGCATAACAGCATACTTTGCCTGTCATAGCATAAACATTGCATTCAACCCCTACCCCTATCGTATAAGTCGGTTATGAGACTTCTTATACGATAGGCCTTGCTAAACGCCCTTGGTCTATAGGTTTGTATGGGCATTCCTATAAATCAATGGTTACTTTTCTATTGTTATTGTCTTTACTTACTGCACTTTACTTACTCTTTGTTTGCTCTTACTATGCCCCTTTACCGCTTCGGATATATATATACACATGTGTAGTGTAGAAACATTTCATGTACCACTGTCACCTGCTCTTGTTATACCCCTTGCTGTCCTCCGCTTCATCCTCCCGCACGGTGCCTAGGAGCCACTGGGGGTGGGGTGGGGAACATAAGGCTTAGTCTTTTTGACTAACGGTCGATGGACCATATCATTTTAGGAGATCGAGGAGACGCAGCAGCACCAGAGGCCGGAGCAGACGGAGGCGTGCCAGTCTAGTACAGGAGCACAGGATTCAGGGTCTGTGTGTTGACGCCAGGAAAATCCTGACCTCAAGATTCGGACCGATGCAGCCGGAGGCTACTCACCCAGCAGTCCAACGAGAAGACCTGGCTGGCGACTACTACGGAGCTAGAAGAACAACTAACAGGACCTCAGGCGCTGCGGCAGGGAGGTCCCACCACGTACCCGGAAGCTCAAGGGAGTCTTCCCCTCCAAAACCAAAAATGGCCGAGCTTGGTACAAGGAAGGCAGGGACCTGGCGAGTATCTCGCCCGAGGGGGTCAACCTTGTCCAAAAAGTCCTCTTTCTTGTACCCCTGGGGGTCTATTTATAGACAAATCCTGTGGGGGGGGGGGGGGAGTTACCTGACCATACTCGCCCATACTTGGCTCTGCTCGCCCAAGCTCGCTTCCTGCTCGCCAAGCTCGCTTCCTGCTCGCCAAGCTCCCTTCCTGCTCGCCAAGCTCCCTTCCTGCTCGCCAAGCTCCTTTCCTGCTCGGCAAGCTCCTTTCCTGCTCGTCAAGCTCCTTTCCTGCTCGCCAAGCTCCTTTCCTGCTCGCCAAGCTCCCTTCCTGCTCGCCAAGCTCCCTTCCTGCTCGCCAAGCTCCTTTCCTGCTCGTCAAGCTCCTTTCCTGCTCGTCAAGCTCCTTTCCTGCTCGCCAAGCTCCCTTCCTGCTCGCCCAAGCTCGCTCTGCGAATAGGCGTCTCCTTAGGCCTTTCTAATCTCGACGAATTACGGGTAGTACACAATCCCCGCTTTTTTCGAGCTCGCTCGCGAGGTCGGAAAAACAATGTAAGACCCGTGGTTCGGAGAGATGGGCACTATAGAGTAAAGGCACGAGGTCCTTCCCAAGAGGGGATCTCATCTGTAGGAGGAAAAGGAGTCGATACCTTGCCGAGCTTAACTGGAGGAAGAGAGAACGCCGACACTTCACGGGAGCCGAGCTTAACTGGAGGCGGATATAAGGTCGACACCTTCTAGGAGCCCAGCTCAACTAGAGGTGAATACAAGGTCGACACCTTCTAGGAGCCGAGCTCAACTAGAGGTGGAGAGAAGGTCAACACCTTCTAAGAGCCGAGCTCAACTAGAGGTGAAGAGAAGGTCGACACCT
This sequence comes from Dactylorhiza incarnata, assembly GCA_033032865.1. NCBI lineage: Eukaryota > Viridiplantae > Streptophyta > Magnoliopsida > Asparagales > Orchidaceae > Dactylorhiza > Dactylorhiza incarnata. Next base: position 8,618,258 of record JAWHQI010000003.1, read on the forward strand.
TCTAGGAGCCCAACTCAACTAGAGGTGGAGAGAAGGCCGACACCTCGCAGGAGCCGAGCTCAACAGGAGGTGAAGAGAAGGTCGACACCTTCTAGGAGCCGAGCTCAACTAGAGGTGAAGAGAAGGTCGACACCTTCTAGGAGCCCAGCTCAACTAGAGGTGAAGAGAAGGTCGACACCTTCTAGGAGCCCAGCTCAACCAGAGGTGGAGAGAAGGTCGACACCTTCTAGGAGCCCAGCTCAACTAGAGGTGGAGAGAAGGTCGACACCTCGCAGGAGCCGAGCTCAACTGGAGGTGAAGAGAAGGTCGACACCTTCTAGGAGCCTAGCTCAACTAGAGGTGGAGAGAAGGTCGACACCTTCTAGGAGCCGAGCTCAACTAGAGGTGAAGAGAAGGTCGACACCTCGCAGGAGCCGACCTCAACTGGAGGCAGATACAAGGTCGACACCTTGCAGGAGCCGAGCTCAACTGGAGGTGGAGAGAAGGTCGACACCTCGCAGGAGCCGAGCTCAACTGGAGGTGGATATGAAGAGTCATCCGAGGGGGAAAGTAGCCGGCTTGCTGGATGTCGACCAGTAGGGAATGACAGTCGGGGAGATCCAAGGGGACACACCATACCGAGGCCTTCATCTTACTCGGATGCTGGATGCTGGTTGGTCAAATCGATCATCTCTTCGTCAAGTTGGGGGGTTGGCGCCCGGACTCTCCTCTGATAATCTCTCCAGCCGGATGGGAAGTGCAATCGGGGGGGGTAACTCGGTCAACGTGCAAGGGGGGAGCTGATCTCGACCGTCAATGCAGAGGCTTGGTTTTAGGAGGACTCTCTCCCGAGGCGCTATCCCACCACCCGACTTGGGTTTTTACGAGAGTCGAGTCGGTGGCCTGTCCCCCAATCGGTTGCCAGGTTGCAGAAGAGTCTTCATACTGTCACTCAACAATCAGAGGGGATTAACTGCACCAACCCATATGATTGGAATAAATGACAAGAGATATTAGGCTTTGCCGCAAGAGGTCAAATGACACCTTTATACAAGGGTCCCTTAGTCAAGTAGATCGATCATCGCTTCGACGAGTTGGGAGGTCGGCGTCCAGACTTTTTCCTGATAATCACTCCAGCCGGATGAGAGATGCGGTCGGAGGGTAACTCGACCAACGTGCAAGGGGGGAGCTGATCTCAACCGTCAGTGCAGAGGCTTGGTATTAGGAGAACGCACTACCGAGGCACCGTCCCATCATCCGTTCTGGGTTTTATGAGAATCAAGTCGGAGGCTCGTTTCCCAACCTGTCGTGGATATCAACTTCACCCGCTTTCTTCCTTTCTTTTGAAAACGCTTAGCTGAAAGATACAAAAGATTCACATTCTCCCATTTTTCAGGGAGGTGAGGGATATCAACTTGGAGGCTATACGAGTAGAAGCTCGCGGAACACCAGCTTTGAAAACCATCGCGACTAGGAGCTCGCCGAGCATCAACTTGGAGACCTCGCGAGTAGGTTGTTGAAGCAGTCCATCGCAACTAGGAGCTCCCCGAGCATCAACTTGGAGACCTCGCGAGTAGCTTTTGTGCTTTCCCTTGGTGGCGAACTCGTCATGAATCATTCTATTTGTTAGTCAGACAAAAGCACTCGCGGGCTTTACCAAAGCACCCGTAAGCATATAGATGTATGGAAACCACTGGCATTGAAGAAGGAGGAAACTGAGGGGAGGAGGAGTGTCCCTCTTGAATTAGGCACCAGGTTCTCACCACCTTGTGAGTAGGTCTCGTCACCCTCGCGAGTAGAGATCTCGCCTTTGGGCGAGTAAGGAAGGATCTCGCCAAATTTGATGTTCGTCGCCTGCATGAAGTCGCCTATGCCGAGTAACAAGGAAGCTCGCCTTTGGGCGAGTAAGGAGGGCGAGTAGGGATCTCGCCATCTGGAACTCGCCTATGGGCGAGTAGGGATCTCGCCATCTCTGGAGCTCGCCTATGGCGAGTAGGGATCTCGCCATCTCTGGAACTCGCCTCTGGAACTCGCCTATGGCGAGTAGGGAGCTCGCCATCTGGAACTCGCTTTCAGGATGTCGTCATCTGGAACTCGCCTATGGCGAGTAGGGAAGGAGCTCGCCTTACTTGCAAGAATTCGCCATACTCGCGAGTTGCCAACAACTTCCTCTTGGTCGCCAATTTCTACCATCTCGCCTTCCTACTAGACTTTCTTCAAACGACTACGATCCACGCTCACCGCACCAAAGTGTTGACGCCAGGAAAATCCTGACCTCAAGATTCGGACCAATGCAGTCGGAGGCTACTCGCCCAGCAGTCCGACGAGATGGCTTGGCTGGAAACGACGAAGAAGCGGCCAAGTGCGACAGGTTCCTTTTTTATTTTTATTATTTTTTTTCTAAGTGTTGACGCCAGGAAAATCCTGACCTCAAGATTCGGACCGATGCAGCCGGAGGCTACTCGCCCAGCAGTCCAACGAGAAGACCTGACTGGTGACTACTACGGAGCTAGAAGAACAACTAACAGGACCCCAGGCGCTGCGGCAGGGAGGTCCCACCACGTACCCAGAAGCTCCGAAGAGACTTCCCCTCCAAGACCAAAAATGGCCGAGCAGGGTACAAGGAAGGCACCGACTTGGCTAGTACCGGGAGTAGCGGCCAAGTGCGACAGGTTCCAGAATGCAAGAGCAGGGTTTCGAAAGCTCAAGTCCAGGTGCCAATCCAAGTATCCCTGAGGTCCTATTTATAGGAAAACCAAGGGGTAGGGGGTTTTTATAGCCCAGCCCCTGCCCGACGACTAGCGACATTGAGGCGATCTCCCCGGGCAAATGGGCGAGTATCACCTATGGTCGCCACCTTTTGGCGAGTATCCGGGCTACTCGCACGAGTGCACCCCTACTCGCCTAGGCTGTCTTCTGCTCCTATGCATGACGAACTCTCCCATTATGCCTGCTGGCCGACTTTATCTTGGTATCTCAAACTGTTGACTGCCATATTGACTCTTTGACTTTGACCTCTGTCTACGTGGCCTTGGGTGGGTCCTACCCTCGGAGAATGAGGGTTGTACACAATCCCCGCTCTTTGCGAGTAACGCAGTTGCTCGGAAAGAAACATCCAACCTTTATTCGACGAGCTTCCGCCTTGGCGAGTATCAGGTACTACTCGGCATCTCGCTGGCCGACGCCCGGACCCTATATATAGAAGGAGGGGTCTCTGACGGAACCGCCTTTCTGCACTCGCCTACAATGTCGCTCAACTATGCCGAGGCTGCTAAAAAAGCCATGGCTGGCCTCTCGAGTTTGATTGGCGCTCCAGCTCTTCCTTCTCGTGATGCCAAACTCGATGCCTTCCTCGCCACTAAGAAGAGGAAGTGGGTTGCTAAGAAGAAGAAGAAAGGGAAGAAAAAGGAGGCGACTACAGAGAACGTCGCCGACCCTTTGGGCGAGCAACGCCAGCAGCTGCTGGACGACTTGGGCCTCTCCCATGAGGGGAACTCGCCTGCTTCCGCTCCTCCTCCTCTTTTGGCAGAGGTCGCCCCGGAGGCGAGTAGGGCTGGGGCCCAGACTCAAGCCCAACCGGATCTCCCTCCTGCGCGAGGTGGGCTCTTTACTCGCCTTTTCTTTAGTTCTTGCTGTCACTTTGGCGCGATTCTAACGTCTTCGATCTTGCTCGCAGATTTGTCGAATACTGGGGCTCAGGAGGAGACATTGGCTGTCCTGGCGCTGCGGTCTTCTTCCATGATCTCGCCTGAAGGGGGATCTCGGAGTGGTCGCTCGGTGAGGATTCTCCACAGCTCCTCCGTGGAGACGAGGCCGATGAGCGAGCATGGGGCTCCTCTGACGAACATCATTCCTCCGCCGCCACCACCTCCTTTGCGTCCAGAGTCGGCGATCAAATCGCAACTGCCCGAGGGTGGGCTTCCGTCACCTCCTTTTAGACCTCCGTCCTCAACGGCTCTTCCGGGCGACCAGCGCCCATCAACTTCTACTGCTCCCTCCACCCACCAAGGGGAGTCCTCGCGCAGAGGCGGGACTGGAGGGTCTTCGGGCTTCTTTGCTCCAAGGGATGGAGGGCGACCAGGAGATGGTCGCGGTCGGGGGAGCATGCCTTCTAAACGGGATCACCCTGGGGGCACACTACTCACCGAGATGGCGTTCATCGCAGCCCCTCCCCTCATCGAGGAAGGGTCTCTCCTCGCCGAAGATCTCGCACCCCTGATCGCTGACATACCCGGAGTCCTCGGCCAGGTACTTGGTCGCTGCTTTTGGATAGTCGCCACTGGAGTTCGCACTGCTTTCTGTTTTTTGCCGGAGTTCTGACTCTTTATTCTTCTCTTCTGCAGGTCGCGCTCATACTCCCGTGGGAGCACTGATCGACGTCGTCGGGCTCCCCCCTCGCGAGTACCAGGAGAGGGCTACTCGCGCCATCTTGGATTTGGAGTCCAAGATAGAGCGGCTGTCGATCTGCGAGCCTCATCGCCGCCTGACTGATGTGGAGTCGCGGGTTGAGCGCTTGGCGGCTAGTGACCCTCACCGCCGCTTGACTGACTTAGAGGCGCGAGTCTCCCTGCTGGAGGAGTTTGATACTCGCCTGTCGGGTACTGAAGCTCGCCTTCATTCTATCAGCGATTTGGAGCGCAGGGTGGCAAGGATCGAGCACCGGCAGCAGCTGCACCACGATGAGCTGGTCGGGATGCGCGCGAGCATGGGCTCGGCGGGGAGGCTGGCGAGGATTGAAGACCAGCTGCGACAAGGCAAGGATGCTATGTCCGTGGCCTCCGAGCACTTCAAGCGTGCTCGCAGCATGGGCTGGGTCGGGCGACATCCTCAGCCTCAGGATCCCCAGGCGAACATCCAAGCACAACCCTAGATGCTGCCTTTCTTTAGGGGTTTCTTCTTTCTGTAGTTTGTAGCTCCTGGCGAGCATTCTTTGTACTTGAACTTTATTATTTTTTAAGATTTATTTATCCGCCGAGTATTTGAATACTCGCTCTTCTTTTTGTCTTGCTTGACTCCACTCGTTCTTGTTGGATTTTTCTATCTTCTTTTTCTTTTTGCCGAGCATTGGTTGAATGTCGTTTGCATTTTGGCGAGCTTCTTCATGTTTCTGTGATGCAGGTACTCGCTAGCTGAAGGTCGGTAGTTGTCGTTCTCTGCGCTTTTGGCGACTTCCTTTGATACTCGCCACCCTTAGTCGTACCTGCGGAGTCGTGTTCGACAAGCCAGGATACCCGACTACTTATAAATAGGGGGTGGGTGAGTATTGAATACGCTTTTGGCGATCTTCAGATTCTTGTGCGAGTTTCTTCCGAACTTCTACTCCTCGCCCTTCTTCGATACTCGCCTACTTTCCTTCCTTCCGAGATGACTGACGAGGCGACCATCCGGCGAGCTAACCATGCCAAAAACTTCGAGGAGAACTCCTTCAAGAAGCCGATCACGACTCGGAAGGATTTGGACGATTTCAACGCCAAGTTCGCGACGCCAGGCTACGTCGTCAGGCTTCCTCGTGAGTCTGAGCGACTAAACACTTCCTCGCCCTTGGCGATGATCTTCCCCATCCGTCACTTCGAGGTCGTTCTGCGACTTCCCTTGTGGCCGGAGTTCCGTCAGATACTCGGCTTCTTCGGGATAGTCCCCACCCAGATTAATCCCAACGGGGTGGCGACCATCGTGGGGTTCCTGTGCTACCTTCGGGACCAGAATATCATTTTCGACCTTTCGGTCTTTAGGCGAGTATTCTCGGTCATGGCGACCGGCGAGGGCGTCATCTTCCTGTGCAGTCACGTCTGCACGCTGGCGGGCACTTCAAATAATAACCATCGCTGGGTGGAGCGACTAGTTGTCATCGAGGGCGACTTCGCGGGCATCTCCAGCTCGCCCATCCAGCCGTCAGAGAATGTCTTCACCGTCCCTTTTTTGCAGGAGAGTCAGGAGAAACTGCTTGAGTCCTTCAGGCATCGTCGCCTGGATGTGATGCACTGGAGGAGTCGAGTAGACGAGCTCACGGAAGTTCGCCTAGGGGAAGGTACTTTTCGTGCGAGCATCATCCATACTCGCCCCTTGGCTTCGATCAGGCGACTAAGCTTTGGTCTTCTTTTTACAGGCGTGCGAGCTCTACCTTGAGACATTCTTCCTCCTGCGGCGAAGGCGACGACCGCCACCCTAGGGGGTGCGGGAATCTCGACGCGCGAGGTTGGGGGCTCCTCCCCAATCGTCTTGTCGCCAGGGGGCGACGAATTCAATGTTGCCGGCGATGGCGCCGGGACTTCAAAGAGGTGAGCGGCCAAGGCTAAGGCCTCCAAGCCCAAGAGGAGCAAGAAGGAGGTCGCCCATAGGGATTTGGGCAAGAAGGCGGATCCCTCGGAGGCTGGCGAGCCGAGCAGCCATCCTTTCTTTAACGAGGGCACCCGAAGCGAGGATGCCTATGGTCGCCCATTGGTGACCTGGTCTGAGCGCGCCCATGAGGTGACCCTCAGCTCCAACCTCCCCGCCTGGTCGGAAGATTGGGAGGACAAGGGTGAGGCCTTCGACGTAACCTACGTCCTGTATGGTCGCGCGGACGCCGAAGTCCTGCAGGCTACTACTGCCGAGGATCTGGCTCACCAGACCTCGCGCTCCCTCTTGCGGTCAGCCGAGCTGGCTCACGCAACCGCAAGGCGACTACTTGAGTACGAGCAGGCGATCAAGGTGCAGGGTTCGAAGCTGATCGCCCTCGCGCTCCGGATCAAGGAGTTTGAGGTACTCGCCTTTGCGACTTTGCTTGTTTCTAAGATACTCGCCACCTTGCCGACAACTTTTAACTAACTTCTCTTCTTTTTACCTTTCGCAGGCTGCCGAGCTGGAGTCGGCGAAGAGGCTCTCCCAGGCTGAGAAGGAGCTGGAGGATACTCGCGCGGCCTTGGAGGCCGCCCAGGTTCGCATCGCCGAGTTGGAAACTCGGCCTGCCGAGCAACAACCGGCAGAGGCGGGCCCTTTTCGGGCCGGCAAGCGAATAAGGATGCATGGCGACGATATGCCATATATGCGCCGGGAGATCACGCGAGCAACGGGGGATGTCATCCTGAATCAGCTGAAGGCCGATAATCTCCTAAAGCCGGAAGCAATGGATTTGACGGTGATGGACCTCATCCCGGCACTGCTCGCCGCGGAGTCCACCTCCCCCCTGCGAGCATCCTCGCCGCTACCTAGCGATGTTGAGGACGACGATGACGAGGATGACGACGATGATGATGACGACGATGATGGCGATGATGATGCTGCTGATGAGGCCGATGTAGATATAGAAGGCGAGGATGTCGTCTAGTCGCCTGGGCTCCCTTTTTGCTCGCCCAGCGACCTTTTTTGTGCAGTTCTTCAGTATACCTGTAATTTGTAGTACACACAAGATTTTTTGCGTATGAAAGGAACTGGATTGATTGCTTGCCTGTTCTTCTTTCTTGTACTTACTTCCTTGCTCGTGTGTCGTTTAGACTCCTAGGCTCGAGGCGAGGTTGAGTGCTCGCTAGGCTCTTTAGGAGCTCGTTGAGGATGAGTGCTCGCTCCTGCAAACTCGTCAATGCATGCTCGCACCATCATACTCGCACCTGCATACTTGCATCTGCTTATTTGCTCCCAAGGCCTTGACTTGCACCTAGTGAAGAGCTCGTTTAGGATTTATGCAATAATCAAAGGAGCTCTTCAAGGGAAGGAAGAAGTAGGGTTTAGCAGTCGGGGAGGCCCGGGGGGATATATCATCCCGAGGCCTCTCTCCTACTTGAAAGCCTGATGTCTTCAAAGGATGACGTCAAGTACGGCATGGCAGCCGGACAGGTCCAAGGGGACACACCGTCCTTAGTCCACCATCCTACTTGGATACTTGAAGTCTTCGTTCTTCGGTCGGTCGAATCGATCACCTCTTTGTCCAAGTCGGGATATCGGCGTCCAGACTTCCTCCTGGTAATCCCTCCAGTCGAATGAGAAGCGCAGTTGATACGAATCGTGGCCAACATGCAAGGGGGGAGCTGATTTCGACTGTCAATGCAGAGGCTTGGTCTTAGAGGGTTGCTGAATCGAGGCACTGCCCCATCATCCGTTCTGGGTTTTTACGAGGTACAAGTCGGAGGCTCGTTTCCCAACTGGCGGTGATGGACATTAACAAGCAGATCGTCTGGTAGGGAATGACAGTGGGGGGATTCCAATGGAGCACCTTCCAAGGGATCACAGCATCCTAAGTTCCCCATCCTACTCGGGTGCTGAATGTCGACCCAACCTGTTTCCTGTTGCTCAATAATTTGAACGGGGAGTTAAGCACACTTAAGCACATTAACTCACACAATAGGAGGAAAAACTCGGAAACGAACAGCCGAGGCACTGTCTCCTGATCAGTTAAGTCGGTCATCTCTTCGTCGAGTTGGGAGGTCGGCGTCCAGACTTCTTCCTGATAATCTCACCAGTCGGATGAGAATGTCGCCGGTGGGAACCGCGGCCAACGTACAAGGGGGGAGCTGATCTCGACCGTCATTGCAGAGGCTTGGACTTAGGGGGACATATAGCCGAGGCATTGTCCCATCACCCGTTCTAGGCTTTTACGAGAATCAAGTCGGATGCCAGTTTCCCAACCTAACGCGGAGATCGGCTTTGCCTGCTTTTCTTCTTTTACTTGAAAACACAAAGCTGGAAGTGACAAAAGACTCACCATTTCCCATGTTTCAGGGAGGTGATGGTTTTATTTATGGACAATAAATTTACAGGGGTGGGATGTGTACATACTCCCGCTTAGCAGCCAAACCTTTTCAGGTTGTCGCCCTTCCAGGTGTTTTCCAACAGCTCCCCTTCACGATGAAGGGTTCTTCCCGTCTTGGATTGAGCTTCCTCACGGCGGCTGCTCTTCCTGTCGCGTCCGCCTTCTTTCGCTTACCTGAGAAATCAAACAAGGGAACCATCCAAGATCGTCATCCTTCTCGCCTTGATCTCCAGGTTGTCAAACGTGTTCGTAAGAACGACGTAAAGATGACACGGACAGAACCCCCGTCGCACACCAGGATCCGGTTGACGGTGGAGTCTTTGACGATCGCATGAATCACCTGGGCATCACGGAAGGGATTCTCATCCCTGAACATGCCCTCCTCCGAGAAAGTGATTTCCTCTAGCGGGGATAGCGCTTGAGAGGTTGGAGCGACATCTTGGCGGTAGGCTTGATGGAAATTCGTTTTGCGGAAAGATCCGAGCTCCGCTTCTCCAAAAGTCACTCCTACTTCCCCGGCCCTGATCCTTCCTTGACATTCTTGGCTGACCCGATCCTTATTCCTCCTTCGGCTATTTCTCCAGTTACGCCTCTTCCCCCGACGGATAGGGTCGTCTCTCCCCGAGCAATAATTCATAGCGGGATCTCTGAATCCTTCTGACACTGGCGCGGCAAGGATCTCCTCGTAGAAGGGGCTCCTCCCTCCTACCCGGCGACGATCCTCCGCCTGGCGAGTATCACCACCATACTCGCCATATGGCGAGCGAGTATCCTGGTATCTCGCCTGCTCGCCCGGCGCGCGGAAGCGAATCCCTTGCGAGGTTGGCTGGTAGAACTGCGACCTCCTTGGTCGCTCGGTCTCATCCTCCACATGCTCCTTTCCTGCTCGCCGAGGGAGACTCCTTCCCTTGGTCAGAACCGGGCGATGCGGTGAGGTCGTCGTGACCTCAGCGCGCGGCTGAAGCGCTGCTCGCATGGTTCCCTCTATGCGTTGCGCGAAGGCTTCGAAAACTGCAAACGTAACGAACTCGCCGCTCGCGGACGAGTTGCCGACTAACTCCTCATGGTCGCCAACTGCGACAATTCGCCTTCTTAATGAACTTTCTTCCAACGACTACGGTCCACGCTCACCGCACCAAAGTGTTGACGCCAGGAAAATCCTAACCTCAAGATTCGGACCGATGCAGCCGGAGGCTACTCGCCCAGCAGTCCAACGAGAAGACCTGACTTGCGACTACTACGGATCTAGAAGAACAACTAACAGGACCCCAGGCGCTGCGGCAGGGAGGTCCCACCACGTACCCAGAAGCTCCGAAGAGACTTCCCCTCCAATACCAAAAATGGCCGAGCAGGGTACAAGGAAGGCACCGACTTGGCTAGTACCGGGAGTAGCGGCCAAGTGCGACAGGTTCCAGAATGCAAGAGCAGGGTTTCGAAAGCTCAAGTCCAGGTGCCAATCCAAGTACCCCTGGGGTCCTATTTATAGGAAAACCAAGGGGTAGGGGGTTTTTTATAGCCCAGCCCCTGCCCGGCGACTAGCGACATTGAGGCGATCTCCCCGGGCAAATGGGCGAGTATCACCTATGATCGCCACCATTTGGCGAGTATCCGGGCTACTCGCACGAGTGCACCCCTACTCTCCTAGGCTGTCTTCTGCTCCTATGCTTGACGAACTCTCCCATTATGCCTGCTGGCCGACTTTATCTTGGTATCTCGAACTGTTGACTGTCATATTGACTCTTTGACTTTGACCTCTGTCTACGTGGCCTTGGGTGGGTCCTACCCTCGGAGAATGAGGGTTGTACACTGTGAGTGATTAGTAGTTAGCTTCCGCGAGTGATCATGTAGTGAGGATATGATGTACAGGGCATGAGCCCTTTATTATTGTAATCCTTGTTATCTTTTATTCAGTTATATCACTGTGGACATTTACTGTATGGTTTATAATTCATGTGATTGTGGACTTGAACTTATAATTGTTCGTTTATACTTTTCTTCTTTGTGATCGAATTGGCCGGCAGGATCGGCATTTTGTAGTGGCGACCTTCCCGAGTGAAGGTGTCACCGCAAAGCGGCGGTTCTGGGCCTAAGACCCGGTGTCTGAAAAGAAAAAAAAATTGGGTCTTACATTTTTTACTAAGATTAATATGAAAATTAACACAGTACCATGTGTGTGTTTTATTTACTCGGCTATGAAATCTATTAACGCAACCATTTCAGTTGACTAGACCCTTCAGTGGCAAGAAGATTTGTGTTACGATATCTGGATATGCATTACTTTGGCTTTCTCCTGCTCCATGCTCGCAAGCCGATGGGTACACCAAAGTCTCATCATCATCACATGGACCAAACTCTAGATTAACGTGCATATGATTTAGCAGAATGTAGTTGTGTAGAGTCATTGTAGCAATCACAATTACACATTATTTTGAGAATATTGTGTATTGCAACATGCCATGAAGGATACCTAATTTTTTTCACAGTCCAAATGTTCTTTCAATAATGCTTCGAAGCGTAGAGTACGTGCACTTTATTGAACATTTCATGATGTCCTTCAATCGATCGTACCCCTGAGGAAAGTTCGGCAAATTTTATATAGTTTCAGGTCTCGACTTCAGTAACTTTTTTGTAAAAGATATCCTACATCCACTAGATAATATTTTTTTACAAATAGCAAATAATTTAGAAGTGTATGCAAATATTTGTATTACATGATTGCTTACAAATAGGAGAAAACTGAAACTGCACCTTAAGGATGATGTGAAAACTTACACCTTGCATCTCTATAAGAACAATGAAATATGCGACTATCATGAGCAAATCACTCTCATCCAAGCATGTCATGTGTGAAACGCATATTCAAATTGCATACAGCCATCACATTCTAAGTGAGTGTGTCATGGCATACAATGTATGACACTTGTTTTTCCTGCAAAAATACATGCATCAACATGTTTTCTATCAATCGCTCCAATACAATCACAGAAAAATGGCATGTCTTTAATCGTGTAAAACATGTGTTGAAATTTATCTTAGCAGTTTGACTTATGGAATAATATTTTCCAATGATAAACGAGTAATTGTTTTAAGACCTATATTGAAATACATGCATATAGTTTCAGTAGAATGTTAGAAACGTTCACGTGTTTCTCGCATTGACTTGTGTGCCCAAATTAATAAAATAATTGCAAACTTCTCCCTTGTAGTGATTCGTTGTTACTTTTGAGCCTTTTAACCCCTGAGACTTATTGTGGGTCGCTTAGCACTCTCCCGGATTGGATGAATCGAACCGTCATATCTCGAGAGTGAGTCAAGCATGCAAACAGTCAAAAAGTGAACCAGCAGCAGAACAACAAGATTTTTTATGTGGACAAACCCATAAAGGGAAAAAACCAAGGGGTCAGATCGGTGTCGAGCAAATCCAGTAGTTTGTAGGCGGTTACAAGTGTTAGAATTTCCGGAAGGGTGACAGGTCACCGCTCCATTTACAAGTCCTTGAAAGAGAAAAATCAAAGTCTTCCGCAGCGCTCGCAGGAGCGATCTCTGGAGCAGTCGATGAAGCGGACTTTGTAGCAAACAGAGCGAACACCGAGCGGGAGAGCGAGTAGAGTGTCAAGTCCTTGCCGAAAAACTTCAGAGCTCTGCCTTTTCTCTTTTGTTGTGTGTCTTCAAATGAAGGCCTAAGAGCCTTTTTATAGCTTTCTTAGGGGGGCACGCTTGTAATTGCATCTTCTTAGAGTTTGAAATGACGAATGAGGATGCTCGATTCTGGTCAGATAGATAACCATTTTTAGAAAATGATGATGATGCCCCATGGCGGTCCGGGCAATCTGGGCGGCCTGGGCAGGTTCGCCGGCGAGGACAATGTTGAAGCCAGGAAAATCCCAGCTCCAAATGTTTGGACCTAAGTGTATCCTAAGGTTACTGATCCCGTGGTCAAATGCCACAACTCTAATGGCTAGAACGGGAGAGATAGATAGATATGTTTATAAGCACACCCTAGACGCTTCAGCGGGGAGGTCCTGCCACGTACCCAGAAGTCTAGAAGAGCTTCCCCTCCTAAACCAAAGGCTGAGCGAGGCACAAGGAAGGCATGGATTTGGTGAGTATCTTGCTTGGTTGGGGGGGGGGGGGGGCAACCTCTTCCAAAGTGTCATTCCTGGCACTCCTGAGGGTCAATTTATAGACAAATCCTGGAGGGGGGGGGGGGGGGGGGGGGGGGGGGGGGGGGTAACTAGACCATACTCATGAGTTGCAAGGTGTACTCGACCATACTCGCCCATGCTCGCGAGTTGCAAGGGGTACTCGCCCACACTCACGTCCTTGAGGATGTTCAGTACTCTACTGACGAGGTATACGAATAGTCGTTTCCTTAGGCATTTTTGATATCGACGAATTACGGGTTATACAGGCAAAGGTGGCGGCGGCGGGCAGCGATGACAAGAGGTGGCTGCGCGCGCGAAACACGTGGGGGTGTGCGCGGTGCACGGGAAGAGGGCGAGGGATGTGCCAAGCACGTGTGTGCGACCCGGAAACGTGCTCGGTTCGGGTTCATCGCGTGCCTGGCTCATAGGCATTCTCACTTTCCCGAAAATTTGCACATATGGATATACAATTTTTGACAGGAGTTTTAAATGATTTAACGCGTGCGTGACACAAATTTTGGCATCACATATTTTATTTGTTGCGAATCACAACATTATTTTCTGCCAAGATTCTGTTAGATTCGTTACTTATTTGCGGGATTTTTCTTGCCTCTCCGGCGAGATCCCAGTTTTGATTAGGATCAAATATTCTGCCATTTTAAGCCTAAAATATTTTGCGATATATTTCGCTATTTCAGGTAAATCTTCCTATGCGGGTCATGATGAGGGCTATATAAATGTCGCAGTCGGCTCTCGTTATTTTACTGAATTTTACCTTGGGAGAGCCAGAACGACGTTTGGAAGATATTCTGCCACTATGTCTTCGGCGAGCAAGGTGAGAACCAAACCCGTTCAAGGGGTTTTCAGAAGGAGGAAGTGTCTACGACGAAGCGGGATGCGACACACGAGACGAGGGCGAATGATGCAAACGTTCTGGAGGTCGGCATGCGCGATGCGCGAGCCGCGCAATGGTGGTTGTCACGCGCAGAGGATGCGCGTGATGCGGGTGGTCTGACCGCGCGTGTTGTGGGTGGCCTGGCTGCACGCGTTGTGCGGTCGTTGTGCGCGCCATGAGTGGTCTGGTCGCGTGCGTTGTGCGGTCACCGTGTGAGTTGTGCATGGACTGGCCGCCCGTATCGTGTGAACATTATGGGAGCGCGGGGCGTGTCGCGTGCGCTGTGTGTGGGGTTGGGCGTCGACTCGAACCTTTTCCTCTTTTTTCTACTCTCAATTTTTGCGATTTTTGATTTTTTTTTTCTTTTTGCTAACTCTTTCTTTTTTCATGTCTTGAAGCGAGCAGTTCCTGCGAAGTCTATGCGCCTTCCTTCGAACATAAGCGATGACCGCGTCGATATGTGGCGAAAGTGCTTCGGGATTATGGCGGATTTGGAGGTGAAGATTCCGCTCCCTGACGAGCGTGCCCAAGCCCCTCCTGAGGGCTATATCACGATTTTAGAGGGGTGTCTTAAGGAGGGGATTCAGGTTCCTCCTGCTTAGTTGATGGTGGAGATATTCAAGTTTTGCGGTGTGCCGATCACACAGTTCTCATCAGTGGGGATGAGGAGGATCATGTGACTCGTTAGCTTCTTCCAGGAACACGACTCTCGCCTATTCGTCGAGCTTTTTCCGGATTGGTGTGAGGTTTGCTCTATCTCGGGCGATAGGATTGAAGTCAGGAGCAACAAGAAGTGACTTACTACTAGAAAATTGACTTTTAGCCACGCTCGTATTGCCCGCGGCCATTTTTCGTGGCAAACAGTCAAATTATCGTGGCTAAAAGTCTAAAATCGTGGCTAAAAGTCATAGAAAAAGGGCATTTGACACAGAAAGAGCATGACAAATATTTTTTTTGCCACGCTCGTATTGGTCACGCCCATTTGCCACGGTAGTCAGTGGCTAAAAGTCTTTTGCCACGGTTTTGGACTTTTAGCCACGGCAATTTACCCTGGCTAAAAGTCAATTTTCTTATAGTGAGAAGACCGATTACCGCCATGGGGGTACGCTCTGTGGTTTTATTAAGAATCCCTGGGGGTTACCTAAGGTGTGGCGAGCGCTCTCCGCATGTTGCCACCAGTTGTTAGTTCTGGAGGATGTCTTCACCCCTGTGCTGGGATTTGAAGATGTTTGAGATGTGGCAAAATCTCTCTACCACATCTGCGCGTTTGTTGACAAGAGAAGGCTTGTTCTGGCGGACCTCTCCCCATATCTCGGGCGAAGTGGTGGCGTTACCTTGGAGCGAGGTTGGAAGAGGAAGCTGGTTTTTGAAGCGTGGGGAAGCAGGTAGGTCATCCGCTCCCCCTTAGCCTGTTATTCGAGTTGAAGATGAAGACCCCGTTGACTTGGAGGGTGAAGTCCCGCCCCCTGATTATGGTGCGAAGCAGGTGGATCTATCCCCTCTAGATGACCAAGAGTGGGCGTTTGGTGTTGTCAAGGGAAAGAAACACGCGTCTTCCTCCCTACGGGCCGATACGACGAAGGTAAGAAAGATGCTTTTCGACTGTTTCATTATTTTCATTGTGATTATAATTGTGTGTTTCCACTTGTTCATATCGGGGAGCTGTGTAACATCACTCATATGTGGAACACTCATTACATGATAGATAAAACTTGATAGAGGTTAAATTAAAAGATGTTCTCTGATTCAATATCAGATAAAGACAAGTGTACCTTATCAATTATAGTATATGATATAAAATACTAATGTCGTATTAGATCCATGGGGCGTCGATTACTATTAATTTGAGGATTCCTGAGGGTCACTACTTCAGGACCGTCGCGACTTTCTTGACTAGACCGGTTACCCAACCTTTTGGTCGGGAGATGCAACGGGCGTGGGGGGTACATTATTTGGAGCTAACTCTGGAGGAGATACTCAACTCGCGGTTATCCCAAACTAAGGCCTCACCAGCAGGAAAACCGTCTGCTAGAGCCAAACCTGGGTTAGCACCGAGGGTATAAGTACGATAATTATGGTGCAAAATAAACTGCGGTCATTCCTGGTACTCCTGAGGGTCTATTTATAGACAAATCCTGGGAGGGGGTTACTTGACCATACTCACGAGTTGCAAGGGGTAATCGCCCATACTCGCCCATGCTCGCGAGTTGCAAGGGGTACTCTCCCATACTCACCTCCTTGAGGATGTTCAGTAGTACTCTTCTGGCGAGGTATACGAATAGTCATTTCCTTTGGCATTTCTGATATCGATGAATTACGGGTTATACAGGCAAAAGTGGCGGCGGCGGCGGGCGGCGGTGGCCGGCGATGACAAGAGGTGGCTGCGTGCGCGGAACGCGTCGGGTGTGTGCGGTGCGCGGGAAGGGGGCGAGGGATGTGCCAAGCGCGTGTGTGCGACCCGAAAACGTGCTCGGTTCGGGTTCATCATGTGCCTGACTCATAGGCATTCTCACTTTCCCGAAAATTTGCACATATGGATATACAATTTTTGACAGGAATTTTAAATTATTTAACGCCGTGCGTGACACAAATTTTGGCATCACATATTTTATTTGTTGCGAATCACGGCATTATTTTTTGCCAAAATTCTGTTAGATTTGTTACTTATTTGCGGGATTTTTCTTGCCTCTCCAGCGGGATCCCAGTTTTTATTAGGATCGAATATTCTGCCATTTTAAGCCTAAAATATTTTGCGATATATTTCGCAATTTCAGGTAAATCTTCCTATGCGGGTCATGATGAGGGTTATATAAATGTCGCAGTCAGCGCTCGTTATTTTACTGAATTTTACATTGGGAGAGCCAGAACGACGTTTGGAAGATATTCTGCCACTATGTCTTCGGCGAGCAAGGTGAGAACCAAACCCGTTCAAGGGGTTTTCAGAAGGAGGAAGTGTCTACGACGAAGCGGGATGCGACACACGAGACGAGGGCGAATGATGCAAACGTTCTGGAGGTCGGCATGCGCGATGCGCGAGCCGCGCAATGGTGGTTGTCACGCGCAGAGGATGCGCGTGATGCGGGTGGTCTGACCGCGCGTGTTGTGGGTGGCCTGGCTGCACGCGTTGTGCGGTCGTTGTGCGCGCCATGAGTGGTCTGGTCGCGTGCGTTGTGCGGTCACCGTGTGAGTTGTGCATGGACTGGCCGCCCGTATCGTGTGAACATTATGGGAGCGCGGGGCGTGTCGCGTGCGCTGTGTGTGGGGTTGGGCGTCGACTCGAACCTTTTCCTCTTTTTTCTACTCTCAATTTTTGCGATTTTTGATTTTTTTTTCTTTTTGCTAACTCTTTCTTTTTTCATGTCTTGAAGCGAGCAGTTCCTGCGAAGTCTATGCGCCTTCCTTCGAACATAAGCGATGACCGCGTCGATATGTGGCGAAAGTGCTTCGGGATTATGGCGGATTTGGAGGTGAAGATTCCGCTCCCTGACGAGCGTGCCCAAGCCCCTCCTGAGGGCTATATCACGATTTTAGAGGGGTGTCTTAAGGAGGGGATTCAGGTTCCTCCTGCTTAGTTGATGGTGGAGATATTCAAGTTTTGCGGTGTGCCGATCACACAGTTCTCATCAGTGGGGATGACGAGGATCATGTGACTCGTTAGCTTCTTCCAGGAACACGACTCTCGCCTATTCGTCGAGCTTTTTCCGGATTGGTGTGAGGTTTGCTCTATCTCGGGCGATAGGATTGAAGTCAGGAGCAACAAGAAGTGACTTACTACTAGAAAATTGACTTTTAGCCACGCTCGTATTGCCCGCGACCATTTTTCGTGGCAAACAGTCAAATTATCGTGGCTAAAAGTCTAAAATCGTGGCTAAAAGTCATAGAAAAAGGGCATTTGGCACAGAAAGAGCATGACAAATATTTTGTTGCCACGCTCGTATTGGTCACGCCCATTTGCCACGGTAGTCAGTGGCTAAAAGTCTTTTGCCACGGTTTTGGACTTTTAGCCACGGCAATTTACCCTGGCTAAAAGTCAATTTTCTTATAGTGAGAAGACCGATTACCGCCATGGGGGTACGCTCTGTGGTTTTATTAAGAATCCCTGGGGGTTACCTAAGGTGTGGCGAGCGCTCTCCGCATGTTGCCACCAGTTGTTAGTTCTGGAGGATGTCTTCACCCCTGTGCTGGGATTTGAAGATGTTTGAGATGTGGCAAAATCTCTCTACCACATCTGCGCGTTTGTTGACAAGAGAAGGCTTGTTCTGGCGGACCTCTCCCCATATCTCGGGCGAAGTGGTGGCGTTACCTTGGAGCGAGGTTGGAAGAGGAAGCTGGTTTTTGAAGCGTGGGGAAGCAGGTAGGTCATCCGCTCCCCCTTAGCCTGTTATTCGAGTTGAAGATGAAGACCCCGTTGACTTGGAGGGTGAAGTCCCGCCCCCTGATTATGGTGCGAAGCAGGTGGATCTATCCCCTCTAGATGACCAAGAGTGGGCGTTTGGTGTTGTCAAGGGAAAGAAACACGCGTCTTCCTCCCTACGGGCCGATACGACGAAGGTAAGAAAGATGCTTTTCGACTGTTTCATTATTTTCATTGTGATTATAATTGTGTGTTTCCACTTGTTCATATCGGGGAGCTGTGTAACATCACTCATATGTGGAACACTCATTACATGATAGATAAAACTTGATAGAGGTTAAATTAAAAGATGTTCTCTGATTCAATATCAGATAAAGACAAGTGTACCTTTTCAATTATAGTATATGATATAAAATACTAATGTCGTATTAGATCCATGGGGCGTCGATTACTATTAATTTGAGGATTCCTGAGGGTCACTACTTCAGGACCGTCGCGACTTTCTTGACTAGACCGGTTACCCAACCTTTTGGTCGGGAGATGCAACGGGCGTGGGGGGTACATTATTTGGAGCTAACTCTGGAGGAGATACTCAACTCGCGGTTATCCCAAACTAAGGCCTCACCAGCAGGAAAACCGTCTGCTAGAGCCAAACCTGGGTTAGCACCGAGGGTATAAGTACGATAATTATGGTGCAAAATAAACTGCGGTCATTCCTGGTACTCCTGAGCGTCTATTTATAGACAAATCCTGGGAGGGGGTTACTTGACCATACTCACGAGTTGCAAGGGGTAATCGCCCATACTCGCCCATGCTCGCGAGTTGCAAGGGGTACTCTCCCATACTCACCTCCTTGAGGATGTTCAGTAGTACTCTTCTGGCGAGGTATACGAATAGTCATTTCCTTTGGCATTTCTGATATCGATGAATTACGGGTTATACAGGCAAAAGTGGCGGCGGCGGCGGGCGGCGGTGGCCGGCGATGACAAGAGGTGGCTGCGTGCGCGGAACGCGTCGGGTGTGTGCGGTGCGCGGGAAGGGGGCGAGGGATGTGCCAAGCGCGTGTGTGCGACCCGAAAACGTGCTCGGTTCGGGTTCATCATGTGCCTGACTCATAGGCATTCTCACTTGCCCGAAAATTTGCACATATGGATATACAATTTTTGACAGGAATTTTAAATTATTTAACGCGTGCGTGACACAAATTTTGGCATCACATATTTTATTTGTTGCGAATCACGGCATTATTTTTTGCCAAAATTCTGTTAGATTTGTTACTTATTTGCGGGATTTTTCTTGCCTCTCCAGCGGGATCCCAGTTTTTATTAGGATCGAATATTCTGCCATTTTAAGCCTAAAATATTTTGCGATATATTTCGCAATTTCAGGTAAATCTTCCTATGCGGGTCATGATGAGGGTTATATAAATGTCGCAGTCAGCGCTCGTTATTTTACTGAATTTTACATTGGGAGAGCCAGAACGACGTTTGGAAGATATTCTGCCACTATGTCTTCGGTGAGCAAGGTGAGAACCAAACCTGTTCAAGGGGTTTTCAGAAGGAGGAAGTGTCTACGACGAAGCGGGATGCGACACACGAGACGAGGGCGAATGATGCAAACGTTCTGGAGGTCAGCGTGCGCGATGCGCGAGCCGCGCAGTGGTGGTTGTCACGCGCAGAGGACGCGCGTGATGTGGGTGGTCTGACCGCGCGTGTTGTGGGTGGTCTGGCTGCACGCGTTGTGCGGTCGTTGTGCGCACCATGCGTGGTCTGGTCGCCTGCGTTGTGCGGTCACCGTGCGAGTTGTGCATGGACTGGCCGCCCGTGCCGTGTGAACATGATGGGAGCGCGGGGCATGTCACGTGCGCTGTGTGTGGGGTTGGGCGTCGACTCGAACCTTTTCCTCTTTTTTCTACTCTCAATTTTTGCGATTTTTGATTTTTTTTTCTTTTTGCTAACTCTTTCTTTTTTCAAGTCTTGAAGCGAGCAGTTCCTGCGAAGTCCATGCGCCTTCCTTCGAATATAAGCGATAATCGCGTCGATATGTGGCAAAAGTGCTTCGGGATTATGGCGGATTTGGAGGTGAAGATTCCGCTCCCTAATGAGCATGCCCAAGCCCCTCCTGAGGGCTATATCACGATTTCAGAGGGGTGTCTTAAGGCGGGGATTCAGGTTCCTCCTGCTTAGGTGGTGGTGGAGATATTCAAGTTTTGCGGTGTGCCGATCACACAGTTCTCATCAGTGGGGACGACGAGGATCATGTGTCTCATTAGCTTCTTCCAGGAACACGACTCTCGCCTATCCGTCGAACTTTTTCGGGATTGGTGTGAGGTTTGATCTGGCTCAGGCGACATGATTGAAGTCAGGAGCAACAAGAAGTGACTTATCTTTGAGGAGAAGATCGATTACCGCCATGGGGGTACGCTCTTTGGTTTTATTAAGAATCCCTGGGGGTTGCCTAAGGTGTGGCGAGCGCTCCCCGCATGTTGCCACCGGTTGTTGGTTATGGAGGATGTCTTCACCCCTGTGCTGGGATTTGAAGATGTGTGAGATGTGGCAAAATCTCTCTACCACATCTGCTCGTTTGTTGACAAGAGAAGGCTTGTTTTGGCGGACCTCTCCCCATATGTCGGGAGAAGTGGTGGCGTTACCTTGGAGCGAGGTTGGAAGAGGAAGCTGGTTTTTACTTTGAAGCGTGGGGAAGCAGGTCGGTCATCCGCTCCCCCTTATCCTGTTATTCGAGTTGAAGATGAAGACTCCGTTGACCTGTAGGGTGAATTTCCGCCCCCTGATTATGGTGTGAAGCAGGTGGAGCTATCCCCTCTAGATGACCAGGAGTGGGCGTTTGGTGTTGCCAAGGTAAAGAAACACGCGTCTTCCTCCCTACGGGCCGATACGACGAAGGTTAGAAAGATGCTTTTCGACTGTTTCATTATTTTCATTGTGATTATAATTGTGTGTTTCCACTTGTTCATATCGGGGAGCTGTGTACCATCACTCATATGTGGAACACTCATTACATGATAGATAAAACTTGATAGAGGTTAAATTAAAAGATGTTCTTCAATTCTATGTCAGATAAAGACAAGTGTATCTTATCGATTATGGTATAGGATATAAAATACCAATGCCGTATTAGATCCAGGGGCGTTGACTACTTCTAATTCGAGGATTCACTATTATCTTATCAAATAGACTAAAAGCAAAGCAGATTGCAATTAAAGAAATGATTTAAATTAGGTTTAAAATGGTGGCACTCATCTCGACTCACCTCGGAATAAAAATAATCGAAGAAAAATAAAACACTATTTCTCTTTAACGAAACACTTTGACCGTGGGGCTCTCGAAATATGAACGCTCCTCTCTCGAGGATTGCCCAATTGAGGTTGATCGACCGAACTCTCGTTCACAAATCGAACACCTAAAACTTGCTTTACGTTATGAACCCCACAATTGGATTTGACTCAAATCCGGGAGAATTACGTCGTCCTCTCTCGAGGGTTGCATATAACTCTCTTTACCCATGAATGATCGATCTGTACGCACGAGCCTCTCAGCTAACTAAAGTATGAAAACATAAATGATAATCAATTATCGATAATATGAACTCACTCAATAGAAATCAAGGGAAAACCAAAAGTATTTTACCAAAGAGAATAATAAAATAACGATTATGACATGATTATCTCATCCTCGGATCGTCTTGATCGAGTACTAATGGAAGTTTAGTTACTCATAGCAATGGATGAAATAAAAGAGATAAACACAGTACATGATAAAAAAGAGAGGTTGAGAGAAGAGGAAAAAGAAAACTAATTTTATTGCTAAAGCAAGAGAGATTACTAAGTAAAAAATAAAATATTACAAGTGAACACAGTAAAGAAATACACAACATGGAAACAGTAACTTCAAACACTCTAAAATTTCTCCAAAATTTTAGTAGCCCCAACCATGGATCCAACCTGCTTTATATAGACAAAGGGAAGGATGAAGGTGGACGGGTATGGGAAAAGTTCACATCAAGGGTCAGAATGAGTATAGGCGGCCATAAGAAAGGTCCACATGAAGGGTCAAAATGAATATGGGCGGCCATATTCATGCATGGGATTAGCTTGCGTGGATTTCACGTGAATATAAATGTGGGTTGATTGGCATGAAGCAACTTACATGGGCATGACTTCATGAAATGTCGTCGAGACTGCCTGCGCATGTCGTCGAGATTGCATGCACATGTCGTCGAGACTGCTGCACATGTCGTTCTAGACTGGCATGTCCTATCGGCGTGACCTTGAAATGTCGTAGAGACGGGACTGCACATGTCAACGAGACAAGGTTGCTCATGTCGTTGAGACGGCTGGAAATATCGTCGAGATGGGCTTTGCTTCATGAAATGTCGTCGAGACGGCTGGAAATATCGTCGAGGCGGCTGGAAATATCGTCAAGACGGGCTTTGCTCTGTCGTCGTGACCTTGAAGTGTCATCGAGACGGAGCTGCACATGTCATCCAGGCAAGGTCGCATATGTCGAGACAGGCGCTACATATCGTCGAGACAAGCTCTGCATATCGTCGAGACAAGATCTTCATATCATCGAGAAAAGATCTGAATATCGTCGAGACAAGCTTACATGGACGTGACTTCACGAAATGCCGTCGAGATTGCACGCGCATGTCGTCGAGATTTCCTACGCCTGTCATCTAGACTGGCTGCACATGTCGTCGAGACGGGCATGTTCTGTCGGCGTGGCCTTCAAATGTCGTCGAGACGGGGCTGCACATGTCGTCGAGACGGGGCTGCACATGTCGTCGAGACGGGGCTGCACATGTCATCGAGACGGGGCTGCACATGTCGTCGAGATGGGGCTGCGCATGTCGTCGAGACAAGACTGCGCATGTCGTCGAGAAGGATGGAAATATCGTCGATATGGGCTTTGCTTCATGAATTGTCGTCGAGACGGCTGGAAATATCATCGAGACCGGCTTTGATCTATCGTCGTGACCTTGAAATGTCGTCGATACGGGGCTGCACATGTCGTCGAGGCAAGGTTGTGTATATCGAGACAGGTGCTACATATGGTCGAGACAAGCTCTACATATCGTCGAGATAGGGTCTTCATATCATCGAGACAAACTCTGCATATCGTCGAGACAAGCTTCATATCGTCGAGACAGTTTGACCGAGGGTGTGTACTTAGAAATTTTACCCATTTGGCCCAAAAATTTACAGAAAACCTACAAAATGAAAATAAAACTAAGTTAATACATAAAATATAGAAAGAAACGATTTATAAAAGAAAGTAAACAAAATATTACTAATTCATATTAATATTATACTAAATTTAATCCTAAAAATAGGTACAAAATACTTATGCAACCTCGCATTTGCCGAGTGGTTGAAAGACCAAGGAAAGGCAAGAACTAACTACACCTAGCGAGCAGACCCGGGCGAGTAGACCCCTTGGGCTAACACTCGCTCATTGCTCGGGGCGGCTGGCAAGACCGGCTGGCTGGCGAGATCGACAGTCTGGGTCACGTTGTCAGCACTCGCCTAGCAGCCTCGGCGAGGCGAGCCACCATGAGATTAGGGACTCACCATTCATCTAGATTCGTTCATAGCCAAGTCAACCCTACTGGCATGCTATTGGCCTTTTTAAACAACGGGATTCTATTGTTGGAAGACCAATTTGGGTTGCATTTAGGAAGATCAAAAGGCGGGATCTCGCTATCCACATGTCATTTCTGGAAAACTATAAATAGACCCCCAAGGGCACCTTTGGAGAGTACTTCTCACTTGCTTCTCTCTCCTTTGGCTAGCTTTGGTTGGCTAGAGAGTTCTGTCTACTGCTTACAGTGGTTTCTGGGTGCGTGGGAAGGAATTCTTTAGCACTCTCCAAGGTGCCCAGCTCAGCCTTGGACTTGGGAGGGGAAGCTCTCTAAGATCTTTCGGGTAAGCGGCGAGACCTCCTTGCTGCAGCTCGAGGGACTGTTTCTAGTTTTTCCACTATGAACAGTGAGGTTACTTGTCTCGAGAGTCTGGCATAGTGACTCAACATAGGAGAATTAAGAGCAAGCTACACCCTTGGTCTGAACCCCTCGTTGAGCCATGGTTTTCGGGTTCAATATTTTTGGTGCGGTGAGCGTGGACCATAGCTTGTTCAGAAAATCCTAAGTCCCATGGTCAGAAATGAAGGACAATGAGCCGACCAGGAACCCCTCCACCCACAGGAGGAAATATGACTCAGAAGGACTGTGACGAGTTCAAAAGAGTTATCCTAAAGATGGTGATTCGCCCTCACACCACCAGGTGAGATCTCCACCCCTTGGGCACAGGTACCTGCCCATCCATCCTTAGGAGAGGATGCACCGGGCAGGAGAGCTAGGAAGGAGTCGCTGGTGGAGGAAAGCGAGCGAGATTTATAGGGGCGGGAACTGTTCCCTAGCCTGCACTGCACTCGTCACTCAGGCGAGGAGGCCGCGCGAGTCATCTTGACTCGCCAAGCAGGATATGGGAGTGCCTTCTGCGACTTGATTCTTTCGGCTCCTATCCCCGAGGGCTTTAGAGAGCCGGTCATGACATACTACACCGGCAAGGATGACCCCGTCCAACACCTGCAGTGGTTCGAAGACGTCGTCTCCATCAGGCAGATGTCGGATGCTTTCAAGTGTCGATTATTTGCCATCACCTTCCGGGAGAAGGCGAGGGACTAATTTCACCAGCTTCTCTCCGGGTCCATATACAACTTTGAAGATCTGCGTCGCAGTTTTCTACTGTGTTTTTTGACATCCAAGAAGAGGAAGAAGGGAGTTGAAGCACTCTTTCTAATCAAGCAAGGGGCTGAGGAGACACTGGGAAGCTACGTGGATAGCTTCCGGGAAGAAATTCTCCAAAGTCCATATGGTGGTTGGACACACTCTACAGTTGGATTTCACCCTCGGGTTGCGCCATGGTTTCTTTAGGATGGAGTTGGCCCGGGATCCTTCCCCAAGGTCAAGGGAGGGGTTACTTCCCAGGAGGAGAAAATTTCCAAGGAGGGAAGGGACGGTTCAACCCTCCAGGGTGGAGACTAGGGGTGTGACCGTTCCAATCACCACCTTAGCAGGCAATGTCGACTAACCGAGGAGCACGAAGGGGAAGAAGAGGCCAGCCGAAAGGCGCAGGGAGGGGCAAGGTGGAGCTGCCTTATTGTGACTTCTACCAGGAGTCAGACCACGCAATGACCACTTGCCCTGAATTCTTAGAAGTGAGAGAAGGAAGAGCCTTAAGGGGACATCAATAGCCACAACAGGGGATCCAAGGAGGAGAAGGCAGAGTGGAAGAAGGAGACCGATGCGAAGACCGGGTCAATGTAGGAACTCGTGGTGGGATCGGGGTGATCCATGGGGGTGTCGGGATTGAGGCCACCCACATGGTGATCCACGGGGGTGTCGGTGTGTCGCCTCGACCTCCCGAGTCCCGCACCCAGAAGAAAAGATCACCTTCTCCATGAAGGACATGCCAGAGAATGAGGATCCATTCTGCGATGCCCTGGTGATCCAGACCGCGATCGAGAATTTCACAGTCGTGGTGGACAATGGGAGTTCGGTGAACGTGATATTCAAGAGAGCCATCAATGAGTTAAAGGTAGAAGTAAAGAGAGTGCTAGCCTCGGACGGACCACTCTTCGGTTTCGCCGGAGAGCGGAAGAAAGTATAGGGAGGAGTTGAGCTCCTCGTGACCCTGGGAGGGACGTCCCGAAATTGTAGGTTTGTCATCGTGGACGCCCCAAACAGTTATAATGCTATTTTCGGGCGACCCCTCATCAACGCCTTTTGTTGCTTGCCATCCTCATTCCACCAATGCTTAAATTATGGCATCGGAGGAGTCCAAGATAGGGTCAGGGGAGACCCGAAGGTGGCAAGACAGTGCTATGTCACGACAGTCAACACCATCTCCTGGAAGGCAGAGGTGGAAGAGCTGGACCAGTCGATGGAGGATAGAGCCCGACTAGAGGCAGCGGAGGAGGTGGAGGTGAAGGAGATCCTGACTAAGGAAGGGAGGATATAAAAAATACAAGTCAACGGGAGGTTGGGTGGGGAGGATCAGGAGAAGGTCCGGAGATCGATGCATCAAGGAGAATATAAATGTCTTCGCCTGGAGTGCAGCGGACATGCTGGGGATAGACGCCGACATGGCCTGCCATCATCTCAGCCTCAACTCGAGTGTCCACCCCATCTGACAGAAGAAGAGAGTCGTGGCGACCAAGCTGGCAGAGCCCATCCGAGAGGAGGTTAAAAAGCTATTAGAAGCAGGGTTTGTATCTGAGATCTAGTATCCAGGCTGTGTCTCAAACATTGTAATGGTGAAACGGAACGACGGGAGGTGGAGGATGTGTGTAGATTTTTTTTCTTTTAAATAAAGTCTGCCCAAAGGATTGTTATCTGCTGCCTCAAATCAACACACTGGTAGATTCAGCCGTTGGTTTTTCTGTAATGAGTTTTTAGATCCTTTTTCATGTTACCATTAGATCCAGATGCACCCGCCGATATTAAGGAGGTCTCATTCATTACAGGTGATGGGTGTTACTGCTACAAGATGATGTCTTTCGGGCTGAGCAACGTGTGTGTCACCTACCAGAAGATGATGGATCGGGTCTTCATGGAGCAGAAGGGGAGGAACTTGAAGGTCTATATGGATGACATAATAGTGAAGAGCAAGGACGTCGAGAATCACATCCAGGACCTAGCGTAAACCTTCACCACCTTGCGAAAGTTTAAAATGAGTCTGAACCCCTTAAAGTATGTCTTTGGGGCCGACAGGGGGAAGTTCCTGGGTCACCTCCTCCCCCTAGTGGGCATGGAGCCGAACCCTGACAAAGTGAGAGCAATCCTAGACTTGGAATCACCCCGCAACGCCAAGGAAATTCAACGCCTAACAGGGAAGTTGGCCAGTTTAAGTAGATTCCTCTCCCGGGCAGGAGAATGATATTCACCTTTTTTCAAGGTGTTGCGAGGTAATAGGAAATTTGATTGGACGATGGAGTGTGAAGAGGCCTTTCAGGCATTGAAAAAGCAACTCACTCAGGCTCCATTGTTGCAAGGCCCGAGAGAAGGGGAGGATTTGGCTTTCTATCTCAGGGTGGGAGTTGAAGCGGTCACCTCGGTTTTGGTGCGGGAAGAGGTGAAATACAACTCCCCATCTACTATGTCAGCAGGGTCCTGAGGCTGGCGGAACTCAGGTACCCAATTTTGGAGAAACTGATGTTTTCCTTGGTCATCTCGGCTAGAAAGCTTCAGCCGTATTTCCAGGCGCACTCCATCAAGGTAATGACTGATCACCCCCTCCGCAACATCTTAGAAGGAGTGGAACATTCAGTAAGGCTAGCCAAATAGGCAGTGGAGTTGAGCGAGTTTGAGATTTATTTCGTTCCCCAGTTATCAATGAAGGCACAAGCAGTGGCTGATTTCCTAGCAGATTATGTGGTTGAGGTAAGTGAGCATGCGTCACCCGAGCTTGTAGCCTGGAAGGTGCTCGTTGACGCTGCCTCAGGAAGGCACTCCCTGGGAGGGGGGGTGATCTTGATTAGTCCCTAGGGAACAAAAATTGGGCAAGCAATCAACATCCACTTCCCCATCACCAACAATCAGGCCAAGTACGAGGCTGTAATAGCAGGGCTTCGCCTGACACGGGAATTGGGGATTCGGGACGTTAAGATTCTTACAGATTCCTTGGTGGTAGCATCTCAGGTGAAGGGAGAATTTGAGATTAGAGAGCCAACCTTACATTGATATCTTGTCAAGGTGAAGGGTCTCGTAGGAATATTCCATACCTTCTCCATCCAGCACGTGTCGCAGAAGGAAAAATCTCGGGTTGACCACCTGGCAAAGCATGGTTTCTATACCGGAGGGACGGTGACAAAGTTGTTTTGACCCTCCATTGAGGAAGGGGAGCTGATCGAAATAGACCAGCAACCCTCGTGGATGGATCCCCTTATCCTCTTTCTGACCTCGGGTATGTTTCTCGGAAGAGGTCTCAAATCAAAGGAAATTCAGATACAAGTTAGCTTACTACCTGCTTCATGAAGGAAAGTTATATCGAAAAACCCTGTCATGGCTTCTGGCTAGATGTGTGGCGGAAGAGGAGGTTCTCAGGGTCCTGGAAGAAATACATTCAGGAGAGTGTGGCAATTACTCCGGAAGTCACACCCTTGAGAAGAGAGTATTGAGGCAAGGCTACTTCTGACCAACCATCAGCAAAGATGCGACAGAGCATGATAAAAAACGTCAGAAGTGTCAGGTCCTCACGCCACTTCAACTCCTTCCGACGCAAAGGCTCAAGACAATAACGGCACCCTGACCCTTCACAATTTGGGGAATGGATTTTGTAGGACTGTTGGGAACAGTGCCCAGTAATGTTCCTGATTTGAAGAAGTGTTCAGGTCAATGATAAAAGCACTATGTATTTGATCGTATGCTAAGTTTATGCTTGCAGAGATTAAGTCATATGTCCAGTACTTATCTAAACTCACTAAGTCTAATATCGTCGAGAAGGACTGGACATATCGTCGAATAAACATGTATACATCGTCGAAATGGTACTCAGAGTTAAGCAGAAGGATCATGTCAACTATAGTCAAAATAGTATGGACATTCCGACGTTATCGTTGTGACATCAAAGTACACACGACGATATCGTCGTACGAATGAGAAGAATTGATCTAAGTCCAGTGTCGTCATGTCAACTAGAATCACACGACGACATCGCGGTAAAGTATAAGAGCTAAGTTAAAACATTCGGCTTTGTCGACGACATCGTCGTAAAAGAAGCCTTGTCGTCGAAAAGGCTAAGGGAGAACTCTTGAAGACAGCTTATGGAAGAAGAACTGCTTATCGTCAGAATGATCAAAGACAAGATCGTCGAAATGACAACATGATTTTGACGACATCGTCGATATGACAGTATGGTTTCGACGACATCGTCGATATGACAGTATGGTTTTGACGACATCGTCGATAAAACAAAATGGTCTCAACGACATCGTCGAGAAAACAACAAGTTGACAACAAGATTACGACGGCACGTTTAAGATGACTTTATGTCGTCTTAAGTGCAAATACAGTTGTGATATCTTGTATCGTCGAGATATCATTGTCTAAAGAAGATTGGAGAAGACTTGAAAATTTGTCCATGTCAAAGATGGATCGTCGTAACGACAAGTTCTGTCGTCGAGATGTTGCAAATATCGTCGAGACAGATCAAGACATTTCAAATCGCGTTGTCTGCATTTAATGTCGCCGCATGGTGGTCCAATCAGCGCGTGCCGTTAAGGAATGTGCCTCTGACACTTATAGTACATCCTAGGAGACCGTTAGCCGGCTCCTCGGTCTTATAAAAGATATAAGTGTCTGCCCTAATTTGCTACAGCAAGAATCGCAGAACATTAACGTCGAATCAATAGAACAGTAAAACTGCGAAAATAAGGAACAAGAACAAGAGAACAAAACTTCCTCATCAAGTTCTCCAAGTTTCAGTCAAGCAACATCGACTGATAAGAAGTGTTCAAGAGTGAAGAAGGATTGAAGAAAAATATGTGTTATTCAAGATATCATCTGAAGCATTCTCTTTAGATCCAAGAAGCCAATCCTCATCCGGCTAAGAACTATTTCAAAAAGCCAATCTTCATCAGGCTAGAGAAATTTATTCTCAAATCCTTTTTCTGTAAGGTTTGCGGGACTAAGCTGTAGGATCTATTTTCAGATCTGAGGTTGTATGGCTTGAGGGCCCGAGTACCGTAGGCCTTGAGGAGCTGAGCTTTGTAGGCCTTGAGGGGCTGAGTTTTGTAGGACTTGAGGGACGGAGTTGTAAGCCTTGAGGGGCTGAGTTGTAAGCCTTGAGGGGCTGAGGTTTAGGGCTTGCGGGCCTGAGTTTTTGGCGAAGTTTTTCGACCCTAGCACACTACTAGAAAGGCGCAGAGGGAGAGTGGACTACTCAAGACATCCTGTCTTGAGGAACCACTATAGATCTAGTGTTCTTGTGTGGTTAGTTTCTGTGGTCTATTACATTGCTATGATAAAGTAGTTTAGTTTTTGTGCATTAATTTAAAAAACATCCATATCACTTAATCCCCCCTAGGTGATAGTTCCATAACTTACAAGGACCTTTTCCTCAGGCTAGCGGGCAAAGGAGGTTTCTCCTGGGCATGATCGACTACTTCGTCAAGTGGATAGCTGCGAAGGCGTTGGCAAACACTACCTCGCAGATAGTCAGGAGTTTCATTTTGGGGAGATAGTCTACAGGCACGGGGTGCCCTTGGCCAGTGGCGGACCCAGGATTTTCATCCGACTCGGACACCAAGTAAAAAATTCAGATTTTTGATACCCTGTTTATGTGTTTTTGCCTTGTTGGCAATACATTTGATCTCCAACAAAAAAATAAGGCAAAATAAAGCAGCATATTTAAACAAAACAGATATACATAAATTCGGTTGTCTGCATCACATAATCACATGTTTGAGTTGAAGAAACTTCCAGGTGAATTTTTTTTGCATGTAACTGCATCCACATGGTTTATTTCATATTACCATCGAAGAAATTATCTCAGCACTTTATAATAAAAAAAAAATAATTTCACAACCCCTATAAAGATAATTCCATTAAAATACCCATTCTAATTAGAGCTCCTCAATGCAAATATAATCGGATTTGGGGAAATAGAAGGTAAAATAGTGTAGTTGATCATAACTCATAAATCACCTAAAAAATGGATCTCAAGTTATCATATCTGAATGTTAGGAAAAACAAAAGTAATATGCGGGGAGTATGTCTCCTATCGTTAAAAAATAAGCAAAGGTAGCAAGAAAGAAGCTTCTAGTAGGACAGAGCAAACAACCCTTAACTATATGCGAAGCAAGCAATATCTTGTCCTCTGGTTCTGATTTCTGAAGCTGGAAAATGGAAATCGTTGGAGAACCGTCGAACATGGAGAACTAAAAAGCTCTCTTGATGTGGGTCTAGCGCCCCCAGCCGGAGATCGCTCATGGACGACAAAATTAGGGCATGGCTTGGCGAGGGCTTGCGACAGGAGGTTGCTCTATGTCGTCTTCGATGAGATTAGCATGGAGAAGTGCTCACGTCGTTGACGACAAAAAAGTAGGAGGAATGGGAA
This sequence comes from Dactylorhiza incarnata, assembly GCA_033032865.1. NCBI lineage: Eukaryota > Viridiplantae > Streptophyta > Magnoliopsida > Asparagales > Orchidaceae > Dactylorhiza > Dactylorhiza incarnata. The sequence continues at coordinate 8,649,494 of JAWHQI010000003.1, forward strand.
GGGCACGGTTTCAAAAAAGGAAGAAAGTTAACATATTGACTGCTCACAAGCCTGACAAGATTACAGCTGAGGGGATGTCTTGAGAGTTTTGGGTCAGGAAAGAAGAAGGGCACAATTTCAAAAAAAAATACAGCTATTTATGGAGCTAAAACAAATAGTGTCAGCTTTAATTTGTTTTGGAAGGCTGGTTTTTTAACTAGAGGGACAAATAAACTGCTAAAGCCTATACTTCAATTTTTTTTTCAAAAATTTGAACCGGGCACGTGCCCGGGTGTGCCTTCGCCTAGGCCCTCCCCTGCCCTTGGCAATTGTTACTGACAACGGACCGTAATTCGAGAGTGATGAGCTCATTAGCTTCTGCGGCCAGTTAGGCACGGTCCTCCGCTTTGCGTCCGTTCATCAGCCCATGAGCAATGGATAGTTGGAAGCTGCGAATAAAATCATCGTGAACTTGCTAAAGAAGAAGGTAGAAAACCTGAAGGGTAACTGAGTGAAGCGACTCTCATCAGTCATATGGGCCCTGCGGACTACGCCCAATACGGCCACATGGGAGACCCCTTTTAAACTCTCTCATGGCTCGGAGTCCATGCTGCCAGTGGAGTTTGATGTCAAGTCTCTGTGAGTCATATACGAATGAGAAGGGGGAGGAATGGAGAGTAGAGAATGAAGAAAAACAGCGGCTCTCGCTTGACCTCGTGGAAGAACTCCGGTATCATGCAGCAATCCTCTAGGAGGAAGTCAAGCATAGGATGGTTAGGTATTTTGACTGGCACATCAGGATAAAACAGTTTGTAAAAGGGGACCTCGTTCTCAAAAAATTTGATGCCGCCGGAAGATCGGCGACAGTCAGTAAGCTCAATCCCTATTGGGACGGCCCCTATGTAATCTTAGAAGTACTAAAATCGGTGGGATATCGTCTCCAAAATGCTGAAGGGAACCCTCTAGGCAACACATGGAGCGGTGACGATCTAAAACATTTCTACCCATAATGCAATATAATTCTTTTTAAGGGAAGCAACTACTAGCATATACCAGACGGGTTTGTCCCGAGATTTGAAAGAAAGTATGGAAGTAAGCCCTTGAGATATCCCGCTAACCGGGATCCCACTAGACGGCAGGGCAGGTGATCTCTCGGGTTGCACTTTGAAAGAAAGTATGGAAGCAAGCCCTTGAGACGATCCAGCTTACCGAGCTCCCACTAGCCGACAGGGCAGGTGATTTCTCGGGTTGCACTTTCAAAGAAAGTATGAAAGCAAACCCTTGATACGATCCCGTTGACCGGGCTCCCACTAGCCGGCAGGGCAGGTGATTTCTCGGGTTGCATTTTGAAAGAAAGTATGAAAGCAATCCCTTGAAACGATCCCGCTAACCAGGCTCCCACTAGTCGGCATGGCAGATGATCTCTCAGATTGCACTTCGAGAGAACTTAGAAGCAAACCCTTGACAAGGCCCAACCAGCCAAGCTCCTATTGGTCGACGATGCTGATTGATTGTTCGGGGTGCAGAAAGGAAGGTAAAAATAAAAAGAGAAGAAAGAAGAAGTCAAAGCGGCGAGTGCTACTGAACTTGCACCTGCCCAACTTGGGACTAGGACGACCTCACATGGATCTGACACAGTTTCCCTAGGTAGACGTGCGAGTCGAATTTCGGAGATGTTGAGATAAAAATGAGATGCTCAATTTTTGTTTTGCGAGTCGAGTAATAAAAGAGATGAAAAAAAGATAATTATAATTACCAGTCCAATCTCAATTTTTCATAAAATTTCGTGTCCCTCCCGTGTTCAAAATAAAAGAGAGTACAATACATAAAAGAAAAGGAAAACCATCAGCAGGCCGACGGATCTTTCGAGGCGGGGGCGAGCTCGTGGTATTCAGGAGAGTAATCGTGCTCGTCGGAAGGTGAGCTCTCGGCTTCCTTCTCTTAGAATTGGGGAATGAGGAGATCGCCGGTCTTGAAGGCCCACTCCTCCGGAAGCGCGCCAAGCTCGCGCATCATTTCGATGGCAGTCACGGTAGATTGCGTGATGAGCTGCTTGCGCGTGCGCTCGACTTTGTGATAGGGGAGGAGCATCATCTCCTCGCCTTTTGAAGACGACTCGCGTCGCTTCTCAAGCTGCCTCCGCGCCAAGGCCTCGGCCAGCAGGACCTTCCCCACCTCCACCTCCTGCTCCAGCGGCTCGATTTGTGCTCTCATACGGTTTGCGGTCTCGGCATCCTGCAATGATTCAGTGAAAGTGATAGTCGCGTGAATAAGAAAATCATAACAGAAAGTGAATGAGATCTACCACTCCGCTGGAAGAGTTGGCGAGTATCTGCTCCATTAGCTCCAGCTTCGTCTGGAGGTCGATTACCTGGTCCTCGGCTATTTTTTGCTTTGCCTCGGCATTGCGAAACTTTCTGACAAAGCCGAGGCCTCTCCGCGAGGCCATGTGTGAGACCTCTGTGGCTCACAGTAGGACCCGTGCGCTCTAATTCGCAAGGTCGCGCATGGTCTCCCTTTCATACATTGTCACGTCTTGCTGACCGTAGATCCTGTAAAGCAGGGCGATGTGTCCTCGTCGTCGTGGCCCCCTCCGTCTATGAGGGGAGGAGCGAGGACACGGAGAGGCGATTGACCTTCTCTTCCCAGAGAAGCAGCAGATGTTCCGCACCGTCAAGGGGCTTCTACCCCAACCCATCGTTCGGGTTCGAGTTCGGGGTCTCCGACTCGCCATATGCACCCTCATCTATCAGCGTGGTTACCGCCTTGCACGCCGGGGTCGCCTTCTTCGACACGACGGCTTTCTGCCTCTTCTGCGTGCCACCTGAAAGGGGTGGCGTGAGGCTCACCGTCGACCTCTCCTTGGAACCGCTACCAGAGGGCAGCTCCCTCAGGTCCGATGAGCAAGATGTTGCTAAGGCCGATGCGCAAGCAAGTGCGCTGCTCGCCACATCCTTGCCCGCGTAAGGAGGGTTCTCGGGGACCAACTGCTCGCATGTATCAAGAAGAAACTTGTGAGAAAATATTCGGAAAACATAAAGGCCGAGTAGATGAAGATCTTACCTTCCCATGGGAAGACTGGAGCGAGTAGATCCAAGTTTCATCTAAGGTGGGCGACCTCAAAGTTCTTCCCGAGGAAGAACTGGTGGAGCTTTGTTGCCTCATCATCCACGCAAGGGGCCTTGAACAAGACCTCGTCTTTCTGGGAGGGCGAGTAGGGAATGTTGCCAAGATCCCCTTTGATGAAGATGAAGTGGTCGTTCCAGTGGTGGAATTTGTTGGAGGTCTCACAGACTTTGATATGCGAGTCGGACAGGAAGGCGACGACGTCGGAAATCGCCCTGAAGATATAAAGCTTACGAAAAACCGTGAAGTTAAACTCGATTTGCTCTTCGCCCATGTAGCACTCGAAGGCGATCAGCATGGCCATACCGTTGGTGTTGATCTGCGCAGACACGTTGCCGAAGTACTTCAGGAAGAGCTTGACCTCGGGCCACAAAGGAAGGCCAAATATGACCTCGAAGTGAGCGAGGGAGAGGCGAGCTCATCCCGGTAGAACGAGTTAATAGACTCATCGACCGCATATGCGCAAGTCGAAAACCCGGGGGGAAAGGAGTTCGGCCTTGAAGGCGAGCAAATCCTCCTCCGACACCTGCACATCGGGAAAGTAGTGGTCGGAGAAGTGGGCAACGCACTTCGCCATGCCATCAGAATCGTCGTCACCGCCCGAGGCACGAGTCATAGTAGCGAGTGTTTTCGCGAGTAGAAAGAAGGAAGTAGAGAGAGTGGCAAGAGAAACAATTAATACGGTAGGTAGAATAGTAAGGGGGTATTTATAGAAAAAAGGGGATGAAGAGCGAGTACCCGGCCGGTATGCGTGAGCATGCTTTCCCCTCGCCAACTCGCCGCCTACTCACCATAGTTCACCCATCTCGTCGATAAAATAAAAGGTATGCCAAAAAAACTCGGTTAAAGTACATGCTGGTAGAAAGGAAATTTCATGAGAAACGAATACACCTGCGAGTCGGGGACTAAAAGTTATTACAGAACGTTAATTTGTTTTTTATTAGCCACATAAAAATAGAGAAACATGGGCGAGTCGATCTAGTTGGGAACCCACTTCCATAAGCCCTTACCCCTCATTCGCACCTGTGGCCCTCCTCTCACTACGGCCTCCTCGCGAGCAGCAATGACTTCCCCTTGTAAGTTCTGCAAGTACTCCTATATCCTCTCGAAGCGAGCTGCGAGTGTAGAAGTGTTGACTCAGGATATGCTGCATAGCTCCGCCAAGCATAATGCACTCACGCTCCAGGGCAGACATTCGCTTCTCGAGAGAAAGTAGGTTGGGTGTGGACTAGCTCGCATGAGCCTACAACTCGCAGAACATGAAGCCATACTTCCAGACACTTCCGCAATTTAATCCGCCAGAACGTTAATTGAGGGCGAGTCGCCTAGGAATTCTCTCATCGCATTGGGTGATGGGGGAGCCAAATAGTCCTCCACATTGTCCATATCATCATCAAGAGTAATGGTGCGCGCGTTTGAAGAGAATGAGTAAGGCGTCAACACAAAGTTAATATGCTCAACAAAGTGGAGTCGCTCCAAGACTCACCTCGAGAAGATTTGGCCTCCTTGCGTTGAAGGGTTTGTTTAGAGAGGTCGCCAAAGATTTACCCGACCTGACTCGCCGAACGTCGGGGGTCGTGATCAACTTTCGGGGAGAAGAGGAATCATTTCCATTCGTCTTTCTGAGTGAGGCAGATGCATCGGCCAACTCCTTGGAAAGTTCACGAGCTGGGGACATGGGTGGCAGGATGTTTGAGATAACATCAGCGTAATCGGAAACTGCGAGAAGGCAACCCGCTAACATCACCTAAAGAATACGAGTTGAAGGAATGGTAAGGGTAATGTTGAAAGATTACATATTGTTAATAGGCTAGCGGGACTTGGTGTCTATTCGGGCACTCACATCCATCCCCAAGTCGCTGTCTTGGCCTCCCGCATCATCAATAAGGGTATCAAGCTACACCGGATGCCCAAATTATAAGTAGGTTGTGCCAAGACTGAGGGTAAAAGAAAAGGTGAGTTCGCACCTGTAGGGACGAGCTCAATCCCAGGCTAAAGTCGGGTTGCTGTGACGCCAACGGAGTTTCCACTTTCTCAAAAAGCGCGGGTTGGGTCTTCTTAATTGCCTTTCTCACTTTCCGTCAAGCCGGGCTCGACAAAGCATGATCAGTGGCAATGGTCATCTGACTTGAAGTGGCCTCCTCGCTCCTCTTCTTGAATGTCGCTAATCGAGCGAGAACGTCTTTGGATGGTTGCATAATAAATTCTAAAGGAAGGAGGAAGTCAAGGCAGGGTGGGGACGAAGGGATCGGTAGTTGCACCTCTTCCCCCTGGGGATGCTTATATATATGCATTAGTGGGTCCCGCAAAATGATTCCTCAATACGGACTTCAACACTTGCCAAAATACTGGGGTTGAACTATCTTTTCAAGCTTGGGGCAATCTCGCAAAGAGCGGGGATTGTGTGCAACCCTGTATTTGTTGAGTGATCGAAAGACCAAGGAAAGGCAAGAACTAACTACACCTAGCTAGCAGAACCGTGCGAGTAGACCCCTTGGGATAACACTCGCCCAATGCTCGGGGCGGCTGGCGAGACCGATTGGCTGGCTGGTGAGATCGATAGGCTAGGCCACGCTGTCAACACTCGCCTAGCAGCCTCGGCGAGGCGAGCCACCCTGAGATTAGGGACTCGCCGTTCATCTAGATTCGTTCATAGCCATGTCAACCTTACTATCCTGCAATTAGCCTTTTTAAACAACGGGATTCCGTTGTTGGCAGATCAATTTGGGTTGTGTTTAGGAAGACCAAAAGACGGGATCTCGCTATCCGCATGCCATTTTTGGAAAACTATAAATAGACCCCAAGGGCACCTTTGGAGAGGACTTCTCACTTGTTGATCTCTCCTTTGGCTAGATTTGGTTGGCTAGAGAGTTCTGTCTACTGCTCGTCGTGGTTTCTGGGTGTGTGGGAAGGAATTCTTTAGTACTTTCCAAGGTACCCAGCTCAGCCTTGGGCTTGGGTGGGGAAGCTCTCTAAGATCTTCCGGGTAGCGGCGGGTCCTCCTTGCTGCAACTCGAGGGTCTATTTCTAGTTTTTCCACTGTGAAAAGTGAGGTTTCTTGTCTCGAGAGTCTGGTCTAGTGACTCAACTTAGATGAATTAAGGGCAAGATACACTCTTGGTCCGAACTCCTCGTTGAACCGTGGTTTCCGGGTTCAACAATACTCCTATCAAATACCCCAATACTTGAGTTTTTGCTATTCCACAACAAAAGTTTGAGGAATATTTTACAAGGCATTAATATAAATTCTAATTAAACTAAAAATTTCATTAAACCAAAAGTAAGCTAAAAAAATTCAAGAATTAAGTCATAAATTATGATAATAATTTGAAAAGAAGAAAAATGATTAGCTAAAAATTTCTCAAGATAATTAATTAGCGATCAAAATTGTAGAGATCATCAAACAAAATTTGATTAAAATTATAAAAACTCTGACGTAAAAGAAACTTGAGGAATAGATAAACTACTAAATATTACTCTCTCAATAATTTAATTTAAGTTTAGGTTCAATAATATTGGCTAAGGGGTCTCAAAAATGGCAAATGAAGAAATCCTAGATTGGAGGTGGTAGATTTTATCCTCTCACCTCTCGCAATTTTTTTCTATTTGTAAATGTTTAGGAAAATGATGAATTTTATCCTCTCATTTTCCATGACATATAATCTTTTAAAATAATTCTCTTCTAATAAAACTCAAAATGTATATGTTTAGTAGTAATGAATGTTTTTCTCTTACTTCATGACATATAATCTTTTAAATTCTTTTGGGTGCATATGTTTAGGGAATGATTAATTTTATCCTGTCATTCTCATGACATATGATATTTTACTACATTTTTTTAATATGCCAACAAAAAAGGGTACGGTAAAGAAATATTTCTAGCTTATAAATTAAAATATTTTGAGAGCAAATTCTAGTATAGTGAAATTTTGTAAGATTCAAAAAGCTAGAAGTAGTCACGATAAAAATCTAAGAATGTTTAACCAATCTACTACAAAATGAAGCTACTTAAACTAAAATGAGAAGTAATGTTAAATAAATTCTCTAATCAAATTAAAAGCATAAAATAATTTTTAAAACTAAAGTACCTAAAATTTAAGTTTAACAAACTATGATAAAACAAAACATTAGCTAAATTAAAAACATAAAAATGCTTATAAGCATTCTCAAAATAGATTTCTAGGAAACAAAACAAAAAACTATGGGTTTTATTATTATTTTTTTCTAAAGTGTTTTTACTTAATTATAATAAAATACTAAATATAATAAAGTATAGTAGCATAAAAAGTTTTAATCCAAATTTATCTTGTTAATTCTTAGATTCCCGAGGTATACCCTGTGAAAGGCTCTCACCGGTACTAGGAGATATGATGTGATGACATCTCATACCTCCTTTTCCAAGAAATTAGATTTTTGATTTTCTAATTTTTTTAATGGGTTTTGTAAGTGTTGAAAAACAAAGGAAATAAAATGAAATAATTTTTCTTTGAAATTTTGGATTTTTTTTGAAATTTCTAAAATTATAAAAAAGTTTAAACTTTTCTAAGCTTAAGAAATACACTAAACTCTCATACTTAAAGTTAAACATCATCTTCAATATTTAAAGCTAAGTATGAAGCAACAAGAAAAAGAAAACAGGAAAATAAAGTAAGCGCAAGCTGAAAGATGCAAATAAAAAGATAAGGAAGAAAATATGGGGAAGAAAGCCTCCCTGATTGGAGTTTGGGAAAGCCGAAAGGAAACTGCAAATTAAAACCCATTAAAACAAAGTAAGCAAACAAACAAAAATAACGAGAAAATAATTATGTGGTGCCTCCCATAAACGTTTTGTTTACCGTCACGTAACTTGACTAATTAGTATTTAGATTATAGGTTTGGGAGGTTAAAAGTTTCATTATGGCCATTCGAAGTGTCGTCGGAAAGGTATAATTTTAACCTATGTTCGTTGACCTTAATGGATTTTTTTTCCTGAGGGTCAAGAAGAACGGTCCCGTATGGTTAAACCACTTTAACACCAAAGGGGCCGGACCATCGAGACTTTAGTTTGCCGGGAAAAATCCTAAGATGTGAATTATACAGAATGACAAGATCGCCCGAAGAAAAAGATTTTGGAAATTTAATTTTTTTATCCTGATAAAACTTCGTCCTCTCCTTATAAAATTTATTATTTTCGTTGACGTTTGCTGTCATTCATATAGTTCATTTAATTGCAATTTTCTATATTCGAAGGTTAAAGTTGAATCAATATTTAAAAATTTAAGGCTCAGTATGCGCGATGTTCTAATTCGACTGGTAGGTGCAAGCATTGCCATAGACTAATTAGTATGGTGTACAACACATGGCGGTCTTGTAATGAAAATAGTCTTTTCTAAAATCTGCTTCAGCTCGCGGTTCACTACCTTCACTTGACCGCTAGTTTGTAGATGATAGGCGGTTTAGATTTTGTGTAACGCCGTATTTAGCTAAAATTTTAGCAAATTGGTTATTACAGAAGTGTGTGACCATATCACTAACTATTGCGTGCGGCGTGTCAAAATGAGAGAATAATTTTTTCAAAAAATTAATGACGACTCTCGCGTCATTGGTGGGAAGAGCTCGCGCTTCCGCCCACCTAGACACATAATCGTCAACTACTAAATATAACGATTATTAAATAAAGGAGGTAGAGGGCCTACGAAATTTATTCCACATAAATCGAAAACTCCACATTCTAATAATAAATTCTGGGGCATTTCGTCCCTGCGAGAGGTATTACCTGATAGCTGGCAGCTATCGAATGAACTCACAAAGATGTGAGCGCTCTTGAATAAAGTGGGCAAGTAGAAGCCTTCCTCTATCACCTTCCTTGTGATCGGGTTCGCTTGAACTAATCCACTGGTTGTCCCTTCGTGGCAGTGTCGCAAAATTTGTAGGCCTTCCTCGCTTGATACGCACCTCCTCACCACTTGGTCTGCGAAGACACGAAATAAAAAGGGGTCCCCCAAAAGTAAATTTTCAAGTCAAAAAAGAATTTCTTCTTTTGCTTACTCGAAAAATCTTTTGGAAGGACCTATGTCACTTGATAGTTGGCAAAATCTGCGAACCAAGGGGTGGAAGAAAACATTACCTTATCGTGGATGGGGAGGTGCTCTTCAGGGAATATGTCGTTGATGTCGGCCTCCAAAAGTGCTTCCGTAGCAGGTTTCTCTAAACGTAAAAGATGGTCGGCTGTCAAGTTCTCCGCTCCTTTCTTATCCCGGATCTCCAAGTCGAACTCTTGCAGGAGAAAGATCCATCTGAGTAATCCGGGCTTGGCGTCCTCCTTGGTCAATAAGATGAGAGCAGAGTGATCAGTAAAAATGATAACTTTTGAGAGAGTAATATATGAACGAAACTTATCAAATGCGAAAATGATGGTTAGAAGTTCTTTTTCTAGTGGTGTAATTGGACTGTGAAGATGTGAGTGTTTTGCTATCATAATAAATCAGGTAAAAATATGTGTTTACCCGTTAGCCCAAAATGGCTCCTACCGCAAAATCGCTCGCATCGCACATAATTTTGAATGGTAAAGACCAATCTGGCGCTATTAAAATTGGAGAATTTATAAGTTCATTTTTAATGCGATTAAAAGCTGATAAAGAGTCGTCATCAAAAATAAAAGAAGACACTTTTTCTAGAAGACAGGCCAACGACTTTGTAAGTTTTGAAAAAAAATGTATAAGACGCTGATAGAAACCCGCTTGGCCTAGAAAACTTTTAATTGATTTAATGTTCGTAGGAGGGGAAGTTTCTCAATTACTTCAATCTTGGCCCTATCGACCTCGATCCCTTTACTAGAAACTTTATGGTCGAGGACCAACCCCTCTCGGGCCATGGAATATCATTTCTCCCAATTGAGAACCAAATTTGTGTCTTCGCAGCATTGAAGAACACAATCAAGAATAGTTAAACACGATTGAAAAGAATTTCCGAAAACGAAAAAGTCATTCATAAAAACCTTCATCACATCCTCTACCAACTCATCAAATATCGCCAGCACACATCTTTGGAATGTAGCAGGCGTGTTACAAAGGCCAAATGACATCCTTCGATAAGCGAAGGTTCCGAAGAGACAAGTAAAAGTTGTTTTTTTCCTAATTTTTGGGTGAAATTGTGATTTGGAAATATCCCGAGAGACCGTCGAGAAAACAGTAGAATGAGTGACCAAAAATGTGTTCTAATATTTGATCAATAAACGGTAACAGAAAGTGATCTTTTCAGGTGTCATCATTTAATTTTCTATAGTCGATGCACATCTGCCAACCTGTAACAGTACAAGTCGGATTTAATTCGTAATTTTCGTTGGCCACTACCGTTACTTCGCCTTTTTTGGCACACTTGTACCGGGCTAACCCAAGTACTATCCAAAATCGGGTAGATAATTTCCGCATCTAAAAGCTTAATTACTTCAACCTTAACGACGTCTTTGTTTGGAAAAACCCTTTTAATTTAACTTAACAAATTATCTATAAAGTGATTTTACTCTCTAGGTTAATTACTCATGATGTATAGTAAGGGTAATTTGGTCATAGAAGTCTTAGGAAGTCAGTTGAGTCAATGTTATGAGAAAGCCAAATTAAAATCATGAAGAAAATTATCGTGAGTAATTATGCGTCGACTAGAAGTCAACACTACATCAATTGAAAGTTGACGTCACTCCGAATGGATATCAGTGCAACTTTATAAGTCAAGTCGACGCACCTTTAAAGCTAAAGATGATGCATACGTCGATATGACATCGACATAACATCGAGTATTTAACCAAGTCAACATAACTTCAATTCTTAGGAAGATCTCGACGCATCTTCTTCTGGAAGATGACGTAGCGTCGAATGAAACACAGAATAGAAAATTCAGAAGATCTGTCCAGAGTTATTTAAAGAAGATTAATATGGTATTCAATTTGAATTTTTAGAGTTGTTGGACGAGAGCCTAAGGAAAGAATTCTCCATCTAATTTCAGAAGAAAATATATGGAAGAAATTTGAAGAGATTGTCGAGCTTTATGAAGACAAATACAAAAGAATATTATTTCATTCTTTCTAAAGATAAGTTTCCAGATTAAGAAAATTTTAAAATCTCTCAGAGATTCATATACTCAGATTTCAAGAAGAGATCATAGAAAAGATTACACAATACAACAAATAAATATATATTGCTAACATCAGTTCTTCTTCTCCCTCGCTTCTTCTCTTTATTGTTGTTGATACTGCTGACTAATCTAGATGACTGGATATAAGTATATAATCTTTTCTCTTTCTTCTAAGCAAGGATTCATTATTTTGAAAAGATCCAGAACACTTAGTTCCTAGAATAGTCAGAGAACTTCTGCTGACATAGGATTTAATTCAGAAGATTATTCTTCATCTTCGTATTCTTTATCTTACTCTCTACCTCTTAATTCTGTAAACTGAGTAAAGAGTTTTAAGAATCCATCTTCAAAGGATTCAGTTTTGGTTCAAGATCTCATTATCAAAAGATCTGGATTTGGTCCTAAGAGTCTCTGTATCAAAAGACTTAGTCTCTGATTCTAAGAGTCTCCTTATCAAAAGACTCGGTGGGTCTAAGGGTCTCTTTATCAAAAGACTTAGTCACTGTGATAGTGTATTCCTACCAAGGTGGTAGAAGAGTGGACTACTCAGATTTTGGGGAACCACTATAACTTTTATTTCTTCTGTGTTTGTGCAATTTCTGTGATTGTCTCTTGCTTATTTTTATTCTGTGATAGTTTTAATTCTTGTTGGAATCTTGAATGCCTATGAATTAGAATTAATTTTCTGTGCACTTTTATTAAAAGTTTTTAAATCTCTATTCATCCCCTCTAGAGAATTCTCAGGGGAGCAACTATGAACTTTCAATTGGTATCATTGTCAGGTTGATCAGAAAAGGTTAACACCTTGATCAAAATATCCTCTCATTTATATTTTTATATTTCAAAACTATTTTATGAAAATGAGTTCTAAGAAATATTCATCCACTAGACCACTAGTTTGTAACCTGAACAAGTTTACACCCTGAAAGGCCAAAATAAAATTATACATGAATTTTATTGATGAATGCATTTTCAATTCTATCTTGACAGGACCACCAATGCCTTACAAAAAGGATGCCAGTGAGAACTCAACACTAGAACTTGTTCCCATAGCAGAATGGATAGAAGCAAAACAGAAAATAAAAGACTGGGATGTCGAGGCAATGAATATCTTGGTATCCACAAAGTCAGATAAAGTATTTCAGAAAGTTGCTGATTGTCAATCTGTAAAGGAAATCTGGGAATCCATATCAAGTATTGTTGATGGAAGTTTTGATGAAAGAAATGACATGAGGTCCCTTCCCATATCCCAATATAAGAACTTTCAGAAGAAGTCTGAATAAAATGTTATCGAAATGTATGAAAGGTTCATTATCATAATCAATGAGCTCAAAGGACTACATAAAGAGATCTCATTCACTGAGATAAATGACAAGTTGTTCATGTGCTTCCCAAGCACTTGGGATTCAAGTATCTGGGTCATCAGAGAGTCCAAAAGTCCTCCCAATTGATGGGGATTCATTCCCCCATCAAATTGGAGAATATTAAGAGGATTTCCAACTCTTAAGGGGGATGAATTTGGTGATCTTTGGGGATGGCCGAATTTTTCACCATGAAGGGTGTTAATGGAGGAATCCCAAGCTTCACCTCCTCCCCTCCCTGAATTGGCTCTATAAAAGGCCTCAAGGGGTGAAGGGAATGAGTTTCCCCCCATTTTCCAGAAGAAATCCACCATCTAAGCGCATACCAGCATGACACCCAAGAGATCTCGACCAACCATGGCGGACCGGCGATCGGCACAGCTACAATCCACCACTCAGGTTCTCTCCTCTCATCTATTTCTTAGTGGGTAGATCTCATCATTTTGGCCGCTAGATTTGGGGCCAATTGGTCTTGGATCGGCATGGCCGAAAGCTTGTGTTCAAATTTTTCTTTTCTTGTTCAAATCCCCAATTACGGCCGCCTCTGGCCGCCAACCACCGTACATCGCCGACCGCCACCTCAGTGGAGGTGGTGGAGGCATTGGACGACTGGGAGAAGGTCTAGGTGGCCAGGAAATCACCTCCCAAGTTGGTACAGGACGGGTCAATCGTGGTTGTTGGCTGATTGGAGAAGATGAACAGATGCTCTCCATTTTATTTTATACAATTTTGTGATTATTTACGTCATAATTATTCCTGGAAATACTCATTTTTGAAACTGAAAAATTGAACCCCTTAGAGGCCATTTTAGGAAAAATGGCCAGAGACAAAAGTTGTAGATCTCTGTGTCTAGTTTATTTTAAAATTAATTTAAGCCGATTTGGCCCTCTGGTTTGACTACAACACTCATAATGGTGCAACCTGTACATAGGGTTGACCAGAGATTGATTTGAGTGCCTCCGCTACACTACTCATCCAAATGCTTTGAAATTTGAAGCATAGGCTAGAATAGGGCCCCATGCTTGAGACAGGCAAAAGAGCAAGCAAGGAGGGCATTCGCCAGGTCATGAAATGGCAAAAGGGGTTCCCAGCGAGTGCAGCCTCTCTCGCAGGGCACTCACAGGACACTCGCGTGAGAGTAGCGCGGATGTAGCGGTAATCGGGCGAGTGAGGGGAGGGACCCCCACTCGCCCAAAGGCCCAAGAACCCTGCGAGTGGCACCCTCAAGGGCCACTCGCCACACGGGTGCCGGGAGGTCCAGTATGCGGGAGGTTAGGCGAGAGGTGCCTTCATGGACCACTCGCCCAGGGGGTTTTGGGAGTAAAATGACCTAGATACCCTTGGTGGGCTACCAATAGCCCTTCAAGATAGCGGAGTTAGGCTGTTAGCAGACCAATTTGGGTGCGTATAGTAAAACCAAAAGGGCAGATTTAGGCTATTTGCAGACCAAACAAAAGAATCTATAAATAGACCCTTAAGGGCACCTTGGAGGAAGGCCGATTCTCTTAGGTTCTCTCCTCCTAGGCAAGTTTTGGTTGGTTGCTAGTGCCCTCCAAGGTGCCCGGCTGAGCATTGGTTTTGGAGGGAAAGCTCTCTAAGATCTTCTGGGTATGTGGCGGGACCTCCTCGCTACAGCTTTGGGTATGTTCCTAGTTCTTCATCCACAGTCAAGAGTGCAAATGAGGGACAAGTAGGCATAGGCTACACCCCTAGTGGGTCAGAACTCAAGAGACCAGTTGTCGGTTTCAATATTTATGGTGCGGTGAGCGTGGACCATAGCCTACACAAGAAAATCTCTAGCTGAGCTTTATGACTGGAGGTGAGGAATAAAGATGTGACCCAGGCTCCTCGCAACCACCCGCGAAAGAGGAAATGGTGGAAATGTTTGAGGACCTCAGGCGAGAGATCGTACAGACCTTGCAACTAGCTTTCACCACGAGAGGCGAATACGAGCCACCCGCAATTCCGGTGGTCCCACCCCAGCAGATAGGCGAGAATGCTCCCGACCAGTGGACCAGGAAGGAGGTGGTGGCAGAAGCGAGTGAGTGAGATCTCCCTGGGCGGCAGATATTCAGTAGCCCGGTGAGTGCGGAGGTCTGCGAGCTGACTCTGCGAGAGCGAACCACTCGCCGAGTAGGTGAGGGAAGCCCCTTTTGTGAGTTGATTCTCTCTGCCCCGGTCCCGGAGGGGTCCAGAGGTCCGGAGATGTCTTATTATACCGGCAAGGATGATCCAGTTCCGCACCTGCAGTGGTTCGAGGACATGGTCTTCATCAGACCTATGTTGGATGCCTTCCAGTGTCGACTCTTCGCCACCATTGTGAAGGAGAAGGCGAGGGACTAGTTCCACCAGCTCCACGTGGGTTCCATCTACGCTTCCGACTGCGCTTCTCAACGTCAAAGAAGAGGAAGAAGAACGCAGAGGCGCTCTTCAAAATTAAGCAAGGGCTAGGGGAGTCGCTGGCCCATTATGTGGATAGGTTCCAGGAAGAGGTCCTGCTCGTCCAAGAGGTGCCAGGGTTCACCCTCCAGCTGGCCTTCATAGTGGGGCTGCGGGAGGGGTTCTTCAAGATGAACCTGAAGTGGAAGGCCCCCTTGTCCTTTGAAGAGTTGATGGAAAGGGCGGGGGAGGAGATCGAAGGTGAGGCGGCCAACCCAGAGTTCGCAAAAAATTTGGCAAAGCTGAGTGAGCCGGAGACAAGATAGCAGGAGACCAGGAGGAGGGACGAGCAGAGGGCCCCAAAACTGGGCTGGAGGAAGCAGGGAGGGGGTAGGCAAGGCCCCGACAGAGGATTTTCCTGAGGAGGGGGAAACTTCCAAGGAGGTCAAGGAAGACTCAACCACCTAGGATGGAGGCAAGGCCTGAGTCCACTCCCACTCTCGCCTCAGCGGGCCATGGCAATTGGCCGGTAGAGGGGGAGGAGAGCCAGAAATGCAGAGAGAAGCGAAAGGGGAAGAGGCATGGTGACGTTACCCTACTGTGATTTCCACCAGGAGGAAGGTCAGGCGATGGCCACCTGCCCAGAAATTTTGGAAATGAGGGGAACAAGTGATCAAACGCAGCAATAGCAGCGGTCGGTGACAATCGAAGAAGTGCTATCCGTAGAAGGCGGAGGAGAGGTGACGGGTTAAGTGGTAAGAACTTGAAATATTTCATCCCCAAACTTCAAACGGTAAGAAATATGTGCTCCCGAACTTTGCTCTTATTTCGGAAATGAATGGTGTCAATTTAAAAAAATGATGACGATGCTCGACACACATAAGCCCCGATGCAGACCCGCTGACCAGGCTCCCACCAAGCTAGCAGGGCCGTAGTATCGCTCGGTGGCAGGAAAGTTTCAAAAGGCATAAGCCCCGATGCAGACCCGCTGACCAGGCTCCTACCAAGCTGGCAGGGCCGTAGGATCGCTCAGTGGCAGGAAGGTTTCAAAAGGCATAAGCCCTGATGCAGACCCATTGACCAGGCTCCCACCAAGCTGACAGGGCCATAGGATCGCTCGGTGGCAGGAAAGTTTCAAAAGGCATAAGCCCCAATGCAGACCCGCTGACCAGGCTCCCACCAAGCTAGCAGGGTCGTAGGGTCGCTCGGTGGCAGCAAAGTTTCAAAAGGCATAAGCACTGATGCAGACCCGCTGACCAGGCTCCCACCAAGCTGGCAGGGTCGTAGGATCGCTCTGTGGCAGGAAGGTTTCAAAAGGCATAAGCCCCGATGCAGACCCGCTGACTAGGCTCCCACCAAGGTGGCAGGGCCGTTGGATCCCTCAGTGGCAAAAAGGT
Organism: Dactylorhiza incarnata; assembly: GCA_033032865.1. Taxonomy (NCBI): domain Eukaryota; kingdom Viridiplantae; phylum Streptophyta; class Magnoliopsida; order Asparagales; family Orchidaceae; genus Dactylorhiza; species Dactylorhiza incarnata. The sequence continues at coordinate 8,665,845 of JAWHQI010000003.1, forward strand.
TTCAAAAGGCATAAGCCCCGATGCAGACCTGCTGATCAGGCTCCCACTAAGTTGGCAGGGGCGTAGACTCACTCGGTGGCAGGAAAGTTTGAAAAGGCATAGGCCCCGATGCAAACCCACTGACCGGGCTCCCACCAAGCTTGCAGGGCTGTAGGATCGCTCGATGGCAGGAAGGTTTCAAAGGGCATAAGCCCCGATGCAGACCCGCTGATCAGGCTCCCACCAAGCTGGTAGGGCCATAGGATCGCTCGGTGGAAGGAAGGTTTCAAAAGGCATAAGCCCCGATGCAGACCCACTGACTAGGCTTTCACCTAGCTGGCAGGGGCGTAGACTCACTCGGTGGCATCCCATGTGGAAGGCAAGGTAAGAAAGGAAAATCCCGTAATGGGAAGATTGACACAGTATAAGTCTCAGTATAGGGTAGGCGAATGGTGTCCATCGAAAAGGGCACTCGTCCGGTGAATGTGCCATGGCGGGTTAGCCATCCTGAAGGGATGCAGGACTTGAGTGGGACAGAGTAGTTCTCGACATAGTCATGTTCCCGGCAGAAATCAACAAAATCGTCTTAGTATTGAAAGGCATGAGCGAGTGCGAGAGGGTTGCGATCGCGTGGCGTGCCTGTGCGGCGAGAGTGTCTCGGTCATGACTTAGGACTGAGGATCAGTGTTACTAGGGCAGGCAAGCGATATACATGCGCATGCGTGAAAGTGCGAGAACACGCAAAATGGCTTACAAGCGTGCGAGCCGTCGGCTGATAATAGCAAGAAAAACAGAGAAAATATATAATAGCAAGCACAAGCAGAAGCAAAAGTTTTTCATTTTCATTTCCTTACAAAGAAATTACAAAATGGGGTCTCGCCCCAAAACATATTACATTTAACAGAGAGAAAATGCGAAAAGAAACAGGAGGTTCTTCAAGGAAGATCATCGGACTTCTCACTAGAGGATTCGATGATCCCGCCTATTCGAGGGAAGGCGTCGTCCTCTCGCTGCAGGTCGGCTTCACCCTTTAGAACCTCCACTGGGATGAAGAGCTCAGGGAGAACGTTGCGGCGGTGACCCCCTCGCTCCCTTCCTTCAACATCTTGGCATTGTGCAATCTCTCTATCGCATGCCTTGCCGCTCCCTGGGCCGTCCCCTGCATCATGACCTCGATCTTGTAATTTGTATAGTGATGCCGAGTGCACGGCTCTCCAGGAGGCGGCGATGCATTTCTGTCTCCCAGACGCTGAACCTCGGCTCGCAGCTCTTTGTTCTGATCATCAAGCATGTTGGCTCGTACAGTCAGGATGTCAACGTTTGCAGTGCTCTGAAAGGAAGGGACAAAGACGAGGTCAGAAAAGAAAGCGAAAGGAGGAGACGTGGGGGCGCAAGCATTTGCGACAGCACTTACCACCTGTATGGGGAGTTCGACGTGAAGAGACTTGAGGGCGTCTATTTGCCCCTTCAGGGATACAACCTCCGCGGAAGCTGCGGCCCACATCGTCTCCACCTCGACAAGGTTTCACGCGAGAGTGATACTGCGGCGCGAAGCCATGTGCGCCAGCTCTATGGCGCAGAGACGAGCACGAGCGGCCTCGTGCGTAAGGGTCCGGGTGGACTCGGCGTCAATGAAAGTCTTTTTTTAAGGGTAGCTAATTACCTAGAGGGGGGGGGGGGGTGAAAAGGATATTTTAAACTCTATTTACAATTCTTGATAAAATCCTAATTGAATGTGAATAATAATCAGAGCTTCCAAGAAACAAACACACAGAATTTTGTAGTGGTTCCCCTATCTAGGGTAATCCACTTTCCCCCTTCTCCCCTCTAGTAGTGTGCAGGATATGGCTTATATCTCCTCCAGATCTCAGACCACAAAATGGTCTTACGGCTCAGATCTCAACAGATCTTACAGTCTCAGATCTCAACAGATCCTACAGTCTCAGATCTCAACAGATCCTACAATCTCAGATCTCAACAGATCCTACAATCTCAGATCCTTGAAAGATCCTACACACAGATCTGACAACTCAGATCCTACCTCATCCTTTATAACAATAGGATTATTACACCCAGATTTACCCCTGAATCTTACAACTCAGATCACAACTGATCCTACACCTCAGATCCTTGAAAGATCCTACACTCAGATCTGACAACTCAGATCCTACAGGAATTGAAAGAGATAGAAATATCACTTAGACTCAGATTCTTCAATGTATTGAGTCTTCTTGATCTATCTGAATGATCAGACAGAAATCTTCAACAGAACAACAACAGCAAAATGGTCTTCTTGAATTGCACAGGCTATGATGACTGTTCTTCTTTAGGAAGACAAATTCTTCCTCCTTGACCTTCTCTCTTCAGAAATAATATCAGCACCAGATTGCTGAAAGGATTTCTTCAAGTTAGAACGATTCTGAAAGAGGAGATGGCTTCTTCAGATTCTTCCTCTGATTTCGCCTTGAACAACGGAGAAGATGATGACTTTGATTAGTAATGTTGAACTATTAAATCATAGGTCATGCCTTCTATTTATAACCCGCCATCCGCGCCATCTGAGATGCTCCTTCATGTCAGGGCGACGCCAGATCCTCAATGGTCTTTAGTGGCTTCAGAATTGACGAGGAGTTGAGACATGGTCATCGTCTCGACATGGCTCAGCTTACTGTAGATGTACTATTACACAATTCTTAACTCAGAGCTTTTCAGGAAGAGGGCGTTGAGCAATGTGTATCTCTGTCGACGCTTTTTCTATAAGGTGTCGAGCGATGTGTAGAAGCTCGACACTTTCTACTTAGACTGAAACTCTCAAAGCCTCCTTCTTAGGCGACGAGCAATCTTTAGTCGTTCAACGCTTTTTATCTATAGGCGTCAAGCGATGTATAGGAGCTCGACGCTTTTTAACTTTGCCTTCTTATCTAGACTCTTTTTGCTGACGTTGAGCTAACTGAAGTTGGTCGATGCTTCTTATTCCATGGCGTCGAGCGATATTCCTTGGCTCGACGCTTCTTGACTTGGTCTCAGATCTTCAGTCAGCGACCTTGCCTTTTGAGACAACAGACATGGGTCGACGCTTCTGGGTCATAGGCGTCGAGCGATGTGTGGTGTCTCGACGCTTGTGAACTTAGATGAATTTCTTGAGCACCTAGCTTGACCTGATCTCCTGCACAGTGATTCTAGATAATATATCAAATACATTGTGAGGTATATCTTTGACTTAGGAATGGACTTCTCCAAATCTAGAACATTGTGGGCAATGGTCCCAACAATCTCCCCCTATTTGAAGAAGTCATAACCTTAGTCAATGATGTACCCCCTTTTTAGAAAGATAACCACTATTTTCTACACAGACAATCATAACATGATGAATATAACACTTTATAAAACCAGATTACCATAACATTCTAACAAAAGAAAATATCTCAGACATGATTTATAATATGAGCACAGAATCACAAATTACATGATCTACATCACAAGCAGTTCAGAATAAATCATGTAAATATAAAAAATCACATCACAGGCATATATATATGATGATAATAAAAGTTAATTTGCTATGGGAGCTCATCAAGATTGTCCAAAATTATACAAAACATTATCTGAGAACTTTAAAAAATTCAAGTCCTATTGCTTTTCTGGTTCCTTGATATTTATTCCTCTCCTGGCTTTCTTGGATAGGGCTTCAGCAACTTCTTTCCTTCTCTTGAAGTTGCCAAATGGCTTTGGGAAGTATCTGATTGGCTCCTTATCACTTGCCTGAACTTTCCCAGCCAACCTGTCAGCTTTGAACTTTATCTTCAGCTCCTCCTGATCCCTGTGCTTCCTCCACTCAGCTTCAGAGTACCATTTCTCCCTTTCTCCTGGATTGCCTTTCACAGCTTCCCATGCTGCCAAAATCATGTCTCTTGAGGAGGGAGACCAATGTTCATAATCATCCCTTGCTTCAATCTCTTCTCTGAATTTCCTCTTGCTAGATTCTACTTGTTCATAAGTAATGTTCTTTCTCTTGTTCTTATCTTCAGGACTGTACGCCTTTGCAATTTGCTTTTGAATTTGGGTAGGAGATGCAGGCTTAGATTCAGAAACTTGATCATCATAGTTTATGGGAGGATAACCTAAAGTTTCTCTTATGGAATTGGAGGTCCAAACAGCATGCTCAGAGCTGGCTTTAATCATTGACCTCTCCCCCTTTATGACTTCTTCTACTATATGATCTCTTAGAACATTTTTCTGAAATCTAATCTGACCCTCCATATGATTTACTCCTCCTTCAATAGTTTTCTTAACCTTAAGAAGATTATCATCAATGGTATTTGTAGTCAATTTTACTTGATCCTTTAGGGTAGAGGAGCTTACATCAATCTTGGCTTGCATATTAGCATCATGCTGTCGCAACTTTGCTTCTATTTTGGCAGTGCCTGTTAGAATTTGTGCAACTTGTTCTTTATATAACACCTGCATATTGTTGCTCAAGATTCCCTGATTCTTTTGAACATTATCTGCAGTCTTTGCAATGCCTGTTTGTGTGTCTTTAATAGATTTTGAAGTCTCTTTGATTGAATACAGCTATTCAGTTGTATAATCCACAGAAGCACCAGCTCTTTTGAAGAATTTGACCATTTCCTCTCTCAGTGCATTCATCTGAAAGTTGACTTCAAACCTTACCAATTTCATTTGAAAATCTACTTCAGTTTTCATTTTTGTGTTGTTTTCCTCAATGCACTGTTCCAATGATCTTCTTTGATTGTTAAGCAACTCCTCCAGCTGAGGTAGTATAGGACTTAGGTCCACATTAATTTCTATTGCTACACCAGCACTGGTACTGCTATCTTCTTTGATCAAAGAGTCTTCTCTATAGCTCATATATGAGCTGGAGGATTCTATTTTGATAACTTTCTCAGCCTTTTTCCTTTTGGTGGGAGATTCTCTTCCCACGTCCATAGTATTAATATCAGGATTCTCTGGAGTAGGAAACTCTTGCTGATACTCCCCCTCAACTGCTGCATTGCCGAAGTTAGTATTATCTGGAGCAGGGATCTCATGCTGAGTCTCCCCCTCAACTGGTGCATTATCTGGATCAAGATTCTCTGGAGCAGGGATCTCAGTCCGAAACTCCCCCTCAACTCCTATATTGTTAAAATCAGTATTATTTTGGGCAGGGATCTCATCCTGAGCCTCCCACTCATTTTGAAACTTTCCTTCATCTATTGCAGGGGATCCAGATGGACCTCCTCTCTCTTCTCCTTCCTTCTCTTTCCCATCTTGTTCTTTGTTGTTCGTGTCAACCCCTTTCAGTAGTGGATCAGTACCTGTTTGTGTGTCAGGAATACTGTCCCTAGGTTTGTCCCCTTCTTCTTCTTCAGATGTTGTGAGATCAGGATTGTGGATTGGGGAGGATTTTGATTTCCTTCTTGAGGGTGATGACCTTGAAGAGCTGGAAGAGACCTGCTTCTTCTTTTTCTTCTGAACTTTCTTCTGCTTGGGGGAATATTCTACTGGTGGATTACTTGACAAAATCCTTTCCCATCTTTCTAGCATCCTGATGTCCATTTTCTTCATATGATTTATTTTTGACCCAAGTCTATTGTTTAAAGTATCTGGAATCACCTTTACAAGGTAGAGGGACAGTATCCTACCCATGTTGGGTGCTTGGATACATTCTATCACTCTATCAAAAACAACCTGTCCCCTGTCAGTTTTAAGTGTATAGATGATTCTGGTCAAAAGAGTGAACATTTTCCTGGAGATTTTGTCATGGGAGTCTGTCTTGCATAACGGTCCCTTTTCAATAATGTCTGACAGCAGCTTTCCTCTTGAGTTCATCCCTTTCCTTAGCACACTGCCAGAAATTTCGTGTGATGTGTCAATTCCACACCAGACTTGGGCTAATCTTATTTGCTCAGAGCTCACCTCTTCTTCTTCTTCATCACTTTTGAGCCTTGGCAGTTCTAGTGCCTTAGCGAGCCTTGTAGGTGAAATCTTAATCTTCTTTCCATTTACAGTAGTTTTGAGCTTCGAGTTGGCGGTGTCTATTACTGCATTGGAGAATAGTTCTAAAACTTCTCGTTTCCAGATTAGAGACGATTCAGATAGAATGAATTCTAGCCCTGATTTGTAAATTAGCTCGATGGTGGTCTTGATTTCCTCTGGTGCTGCTTGTAATCCATTGCGGACGAGCTCTCCTCCTTCGTAGAGGTAATCATTGTTCTTGGGAGGCATTGTTGTTGTAGTTTTTGATTGAAGGTCTTGAGAATTTCTAGGGCAGAGAATTTCGAACTTTGAGTTTTAGGTTGAAGAGAGCATAGGTACTACCGAAGTATCTTCCCTATATATAGAGTTTCTAGATCTTGATATTTGAAACGCCGCTCACATGACGTGTTTGATAAAATTGATCAAATGGTTTAGATTCACCCTGTCGAGACGGTTTTGCTCTTTCCGTAAAAGCGTTGAGATCACTTGACGTAAGTTATCCTCGCTCAACGCCAGTTATCTTCGCTCGACGCCAGTTATCCTCTCTCGACGCCAGTTATCCTCGCTCGACGCCATTTATCCTCGCTCGACGCTAGTTATAATTTTACTCACCTTTTTGGACTTAATTATTATTTTTATTTATTTATTACATTTTCTGTACTTATTTAAAAATTGTTATTTATTCTAACTTTATTTTGGATTATTGTATGTTTCAAGACAACTTCATTCCATATTTAGCATTCCTAATTCAATTTTGAAGTTATTGAATTTTGTTTCATCCAAGGGTTTAGTGAATATATCAGCCACTTGTTTGTCTGTGGGGATATATTCAATTGTGATGTCTCCATTTTCTACATGTTCTCTAATGAAATGATATCTAATTTCTATGTGCTTTGTTCTGCTATGTGATACAGGGTTATTAGCAATAGCAATGACACTAGTTGAATCACAATATAAAGGAGATTTACTTAGCTAGATTTTATAGTCTTGGAGTTGATGTTGAATCCATAGTAGCTGAGCACAGCAGTTTCCAGCTGAGATGAACTCAGATTCTGCTGTAGAGATAGCTACACTGGTCTGCTTCCTGCTACTCCAAGATATTAGCCTTTTGCCAAGGAATTGACAGGTGTCTGATGTGCTTTTTCTGTCCTCCTTGCATCCTGCAAAGTCAGCATTTGAAAATCCAGTCAGTTCAAAATCATTGCTCCTAGGGTACCATAGGCCAAGATTGAGAGTACCCTTCAGATATCTCAGGATTCTTTTGACAGCAGTGTAGTGAGATTCTTTAGGGTTCACTTGGTACCTAGCACACACACATGTTGAGGACACAATGTCTGGCCTGCTAGCAGTTAGGTAGAGCAATGAGCCAATGATGCCTCTGTACAAGGTTTCATCAATAGGTTTCCCTTTGTCATCCTTGTCCAGTGACATATTGGCTGCCATTGGGGTTTTCATGACAGTGGAATTTTCCATTCCAAACTTCTTGATGATCTCCTTGGTGTACTTGGTCTGAGAAATGAAGATTCCTTCCTCAGACTGTTTTACTTGGAGTCCCAAGAAGTATTTGAGCTCTCACATGCTGCTCATTTCAAATTTCCCTTGCATAAGGCTTGCAAACCTTTTGCAAAGGTTATTATCAGTTGAGCCAAAAATTATGTCATCTACATATATTTGTACTAGTAGAATATGACCTTTAACTACCCTAAGAAACAATGTCTTGTCTATCTTTCCCCTTGAGAATTTGTTCTCAATGAGAAATCTAGACAATGTCTCATACCAGGCTCTAGGTGTCTGTTTTAGACCATACAAAGCTTTTAGTAAAAGATAAACATAGTTTGGATGAGTAAAGTCAATAAAACCTGGGGGTTGTTCTACATATACTTCCTCCAGAATTGTCCCATTAAGGAATGTTGACTTCACATCCATTTGATATACTATGAATCCAATATGTGCTGCAAAGGCCCGGAATAGTCTGATTGCCTCCAGTCTTTCCACAGGAGCAAACACTTGATCAAAATCTATGCCTTCCTCATGTCTATATCCTTGGGCAACCAACCTTGCTTTGTTTTTTATAATCACTCCATTTTCATCTAACTTATTCTTGAATACCCATTTGGTCTCTATGACTTTGTGTTTCTTTGGTCTTGGTACCAATATCCAGACCTTGCATCTTTCAAATTGATTTAGCTCTTCTTGCATAGCCAATGTCCATGAAGGGTCCTTATTGGCTTCATCAAATTTCTTAGGTTCTATTTTGGATAGGAAGCTATGATGCAATGCCTCATATATTGAGTTCCCTCTTCTGGTTTGCACACCTTCTTTTGGATTTCCTATAATTTGTTCTTTGGTGTGATCCTTCAGGTGTTTGGTTGCAATTCTCCACCTCTCATTCTCCCTTTGTGATTCTGGTGCAGCTGTTTGAGTTGGTTGTTCTTGAGGTTCTGGATGTTGTGGTTCTTCAACAGCAATTGGTTCTTCATGTGTGTCTTCTTCTTGAGACTCATCCTCTCTAGTCACAATCACAGTCCCATTAGTTTCTTCATTGTCTTCAATGTGCTGTTCATTGATATTCATCTCCTTCAATTTCTGTGTTGGACCTGCATTACTAGAGAGACTTCCCAGATCCTTATAAATAAGGCTGGTTTCATCAAATACAACATGTATAGATTCTTCTATCTTATTAGAGCTTTTGTTGTAGATTCTATAGGCTCTACTTTGAGAGCTATAGCCAACAAAGATTCCCTCATGGGCTTTTCAACAAATTTAGTGAGGCGGTGCTTTCCATTATTTAACACAAAACACTTACTTCCAAATATTTTGAATTAGGCTAGAGTGGGTTTTCTCCCCTTCATCAACTCATAAGAGGTCTTATTTAGTTTCTTATTGATAAGTGCTCTATTCTGCACATTACATGTTGTGTTTACAGCTTTAGCCCAGAAGTGCTCAGGAAGTGAGGAGTCACTTAACATACTCCTACTGGCTTCAATGAGTGTTCTATTTCTTCTCTCAGCAACCCCATTTTGTTGGGGAGTTCTGGGAGATGAAAACTCTTGTGAGATGCCTAGATTTTCACAAAACTTGGTCATGGCACCTGACTGAAATTTAGTTCCATGATCACTTCTGATCTTGACCACTGTTTTTCCTATTTCATTTTGGATTTGCCTAACAAAGCTAGTGAACACTTCTAGAGTATCTGACTTGTGCCTTAGAAAGAACACCCTTGTGAATCTAGTGTAATCATCAACAATAACAAGAGTGTAAACCTTTCCTCCTAAACTGTGAATTGGCATTGGGCCAAACAGGTCCATGTGTAGAAGGTATAGACATCTTGTGGAATCCTTCTCACCAATTGGTTTGAAGGATGACTTGGTTTGCTTACCCATTTGACAAGCATGGCAGGGACCCTCCTGCACACACTTCCACTTTGGTCCTGCTCTCACTAGTTCTCCTGAAATGAGCTTATTTATAGTCTTATAGTTTATATGAGCTAATCTTTTGTGCCATTGCACACTACTAGAGACTTTATTTTCATCTACTAAGCATATGGGATTTTCTTGTTCAGAACATATAAAATTTAAGCAGTAAATGTTGTCACTCCTAGTGCCTGAGAGAATTATCTCATTCATTTTCATAATTAGGCACTCATCCTTGTGGAATGAAATGTCATACCCAAGATCACATAATTGACTTATGCTGATGAGATTGTGTTGCAATCCATCAACATAAGCAACTTTGGTGATGGTGACAATTCCATTTGTGATTTTACCATATCCTTTAGTCTTACCTCTGTCTGATCCTCCAAATACAACCTTTGGTCCATTCTTCACAGAAGTATAGTCATTCAGTAGACTTCTTGTTCCAGTCATGTGCATGGAACACCCACTGTCCAAATACCATATAGGAATTTGATTGGTCTTTGGACATACCTGCAATAAGAAAATTACTTTTTCTTAGGAACCCACACAAAGTTGGGTCCTAGAACTTTGTTAGTATGAGCTGGTTTATTTACTTGTTGTTTGATCCTTTGTGCTGCGTGTGTTGCCACTGGTTTGAGCACTGGTTTTCCAGAATTGATTCTTGGAGCAGTTGGGTTGAACCAGCAATCAAGAGCAAAATGGCCAACCTTTCCACAGCACCAACATTCATATTTGTTATACCTCCTTTGAGGTCTTTTCACCTCTTTGGGTTGACTCACATTTTATCTAGTTGCCCTATTCAATGGAGTTTTGTAAAGTGTTTCAATGAATTTTGCTGATTCAGATTTCTTGACAGCAATAGTCCTCACTACTGGTCAGCTCCTCTCCTTTGAATTTGGTGTTTGTTCCAAATACAAAGGGGTCATAATGAATTAATTCTTTTTCTTTGTGTAGAGATTTGGCATTACTAATACTTGGTTGAATTGAGTGAGTTTTGCTAGTGGAACACTCATTCTTCCAATGTTCATGCACACCCTCTAGATCATGCTCATTTGTGATAAGCATGGCTTTGTTGAATTGTATAGGTTGCATGGGTGCCTTGTCATTATCTTTAGATTTATTTTCTGCCTTCCCATTGTATCTTATGCCACATCTGTGTTGTCCAGAGAATGTGTCTATTATGGGAAGGACAGTTTGTGGTTTTGAAAATTTTGCCACAAGCTTCCTTTCAGCTTAGAGTTTTGTCTCAAGTTCTTTTATTAATTTCTCCTTAGTGTATATAGTCTGAATGTGAATGATAGACATAATTTTCAATTTGCTAAGCTCCTTGCTTACCTGATTCAGCCTCTCAGCTACCTCAGAGCATTGGGAGTTAGTCTTCTTTAGTTCAGTTATTTCTTTATGTAGCTTCTTGTTATGCCTTTTACTCTTTTTAAGGGCTTTAAGAAGTGACTCATATTTCTCAACCATTTCATCTTCATGAAAGTTAGATTTTGAGTCACTCTCATCAGAAGAAAATGAATTTGCCTCAGGTTTAGAAATAGTTTTATGTTCAGATTTAGAATCAGATAAAGGAGTTCTATCAAGTACCTTTACATTAGAAATTGTCTCCTGGTCCTCTTCATCACTGAGGGCCATGAGTCATATTTCTTCTTCATCCTCCTCACTATCAGACTTTGATAGTGGGGCTCTTATCATAGGTATCTGGTTCAGAATGTCATCACTTTCGTGGACAGCCATCAGTGCCATGAGTGCCTCTTCACTGTCTGAATCAGATGATTGAGACTCACTGTCACTGAGAGTGACTTTGCCTTTCTTGGCTATCAGGCTCCTCTCATGTTTCTTGTCAGACTTGTGCCTCCTCTCATCAGACTTCTTGTCATCTCTGACCTCTTCAGTTCCTTTCATATAGAAAATGAGAGAATCCCATATTTCCTTTGCAGTTTTGCAGTGCACTAAATTCTGGAAGGTTGAATCCTCAATTGCACTCACAATGATATTTTGAGCTCTCTTATCCATAGTGGCCAGAATTACTTCATCTTTAGTCATCTCAGAATAAGTTTTGGGAGTCTTGATGTTTCCATCTGTGAATGAGACCTTCATAGGAACAAAAGGTCCTTCTAGTACTGTGATGTATATCCTAGGGTCAGAGGCTTCCATGAATAATCTAACCCTTTCCTTCCAAATCCCAAAATTTTCTTTTCTACAGATTGGTAACTTCATGGATGTGAATTCCTTGTTCCCTTCACTGTTTGCCATCACGACTTAACAAATCTACCCTTAGGAGGTCTTGTTCAGGCTGTTAAACATTTTCTTGAACGACCTACCTCTGATACCACTTGAAAGTCTTTATTTAAGGGTAACTAATTACCTAGAGGGGGGGGGGGGGGGGTAAATAGGTTATTTTAAACTCTATTTACAATTCTTGATAAAATCCTAATTGAATGTGAATAATAATCAGAGCTTCCAAGAAACAAACACAAACACACGGAATTTTATAGTGGTTCCCCTATCTAGGGTAATCCACTTTCCCCCTTCTCCCCTCTAGCAGTGTGCTAGATAGGGCTTATATCTCCTCCAGATCTCAGACCACAAAAAGGTCTTACGGCTCAGATCTCAACAGATCTTACAGTCTCAGATCTCAACAGATCCTACAGTCTCAGATCTCAACAGATCCTACAATCTCAGATCTCAACAGATCCTACAATCTCAGATCCTTGAAAGATCCTACACTCAGATCTAACAACTCAGATCCTACCTCAGCCTTTATAACAATAGGCTTACACTCAGATTCACACCTGAATCTTACAACTCAGATCACAACTGATCCTACACCTCAGATCCTTGAAAGATCCTACACTCAGATCTGACAACTCAGATCCTACAGGAATTGAAAGAGATAGAAATATCACTTAGACTCAGATTCTTCAATGTATTGAGTCTTCTTGATCTATTAGAATGATCAGACAGAAATCTTCAACAGAACAGCAACAACAAAATGGTCTTCTTGAATTGCACAGGCTATGATGACTGTTCTTCTTTAGGAAGACAAATTCTTTCTCCTTGACCTTTTCTCTTCAGAAATAATATCAGCACCAGATTGCTGAAAGGATTTCTTCAAGTTAGAACGATTCTGAAAGAGGAGATGGCTTCTTCATATTCTTCCTCTGATTTCGCCTTGAACAATGGAGAAGATGATGGCTTTGATTAGGAATGTTGAACTATTAAATCATAGGTTATGCCTTCTATTTATAACCCGCCATCCGCGCCATCTGAGACGCTCCTTCATGTCAGCATAACGTCAGATCCTCAATGGTCTTTAGTGGCTTCAGAATTGACAAGGAGTTGAGACATGGTCATCGTCTCGACATGGCTCAGCTTGCTATAGATGTACTATTACACAATTCTTAACTCAGAGCTTTTCAGGAAGAGGGTGTTGAGCAATGTGTATCTCTGTCGATGCTTTTTCTATAAGGTGTCGAGCGGTGTGTAGAAGCTCGACACTTTCTACTTAGACTGAAACTCTCAAAGCCTCCTTCTTAGGCGACGAGCAATCTTTAGTCGTTCAACGCTTTTTATCTCTAGGCGTCAAGCGATGTATAGGAGCTCGACGCTTTTTAACTTTGCCTTCTTATCTAGACTCTTTTTGCTGACGTTGAGCTAACTGAAGTTGGTCGACGCTTCTTATTCCACGGCATCGAGCGATATTCCTTGGCTCGACGCTTCTTGACTTGGTCTCAGATCTTCAGTCAGCGACCTTGCCTTTTGAGACAACAGACATGGGTTGACGCTTTTGGGTCACAGGCGTCAAGCGATGTGTGGTGTCTCGACGCTTGTGAACTTAGATGAATTTCTTGAGCACCTAGCTTGACCTGATCTCCTGCACAGTGATTCTAGATAATATATCAAATACATTGTGAGGTATATCTTTGACTTAGGAATGGACTTCTCCAAATCTAGAACATTGTGGGCAATGGTCCCAACAGTCATAGACGGAGGCATCCTCCCAACCGTAAAGCGCATAGGCGAGGGCGTACACCTCGCTGCTAGTGGTGTCCTGCTCCATACAGGAGGGTAAGAGCGAGGAGATCGAGACCCGGTTGGCCCTCCGGTCCCACAGACCGACCTCATCCACATACTTCTTGCCCATGGAGAAATTGCGATGCCCCTTGGGAAGGGGTCTCACAGAAGGCTTGGCTGGTGCGCTGGAAGTCCCAGCTACCACTTGCGCGACAGTGCCCACCGTCTCCTTCACGGCCGGGGCACTCGCCTCAGGGATCTCGGTGGCCACCTCCTTGCCCTTGGAGGTTGAGTACTTAGACCGCTTGGAGTAAGAACCCCCAAGAGCCGCGTCAGGCTTCAGCCTCTGAGCGCTGGACTTGGAGGAAGCGGAACATTCGCGGTAGGCCTCGGCAACAGTCTTCGCAAGAGCCAAGGAAGCGTCGGGGATCTCCACAATCCCGTGCGACGGATGGAGAGGGAGGTCTCGCGCACCTGTATCATAATGGTTAAGAAAAGGATAGGCGGAAAAGACAAGAGGGATCGGTTTGCCTTACCCTCTCCCGGCGGGATGGGAGGAAGCGAATCGACGTGCTTCCGCAGGTACACAACGTCCATGTCGTGCTTCTGGATGAATGCGTGGATCTTGGCCTCGTACCCTCCCAACGACGGTGGTCGGTAGGTCGACTCATCCTTTTGTACGGGCGCAAGAGGGACGTTGCCGAAGTTCTCGGTGACAGAGATGAACTGCCGAAACCAGTCATGGTTCTTGTTGACGGTGTCGCTGACCTTGAGCGGGTGCTGGCCGGAGAAGAAGGACACCCCGCCTTTCGCTCGGAAATTAAAGAGTTTGCGAAAGACGGGGAGCGAGAACTCTATCCCCTCCTCGCGCAGGTAGCACGTGAATGCCACCAGCATGGCAATTAAAGTAGGGTTGAGCTGCATGGGGATGATGCTGAAGTAACGCAGGGTCTGGCGCACCTCGGGCCAGAGAGGGAGGCAAAATCCCGCCTTGAAGTGTTCGAGGGGGATGGAGAGAGTCTCCAACGAGAACTGGTTGATACGATCGCGGTTCCCCAGGCGGTGCGCAACGTATCCGGGTGAAATGTAGTTAGTGATCGCCAGGGTGAAGTCATCTTCCGACAAATCACAGGTCTCGAAGCTATGATTGGTGAAAACTTGGGCGCACTTTCCCCTACCATTAGCTTCTTTCGCCATTGCCAGGTATGAAAGGGGGAAGGTCTCACAGGAGTTCAAGAGAGAAGGGCGAGTGGTAGCGCGAGAGCAGTGGAAGAAAGAGAAGAAAGCATAATAAAGGCGGTGGGTGGCCTGACTATTTATAGAAAAAATAAAAAATGAGAGGAATTCTTTAAGCGCGGGGTGCGGATAATGGCCGCGCTACCCTGGCGCCTCGAAGTTCAAGCCAGCCCGCCTACACCCCAGTCGCAGGCAGGGGGAGAAAGTGACGCTCGAGATTCTTCAGGCGAAAGCAAACTAAAAAGTACAGCGAGAATGAAATCATCCGCAAGATAGCATTCGAAAAAGTAGTGAAGGACAATAAATAACATACAAACAGAAATTGTTCGCGAGACGCATCAAGTCTCGACTTGTTTAGTGCATAAAAGAGAAGAAGAGAAATAACAAGGGTGCGGGAGAATACAGAGAGCGATAGCCGGTAGGCTTAGTACTGTACCCACTGCCATCGACCCCGGCCTCGCCTCCCTGTCCTCGGAGGCACTCGTGGGTAATAATACGCGCTCACTGTTGTAAGCTCTTGGTTAACCAGGCACATCTGGTCCCTGGCCCGCGCGATGTGCCTCCCAGGAGAAGTCTCCTCGCCCCCGCCCCCCTGGTGCTCCATCTCCCCGATGAGGTGCCTGTAATCTCGCTTGAGGATGCTCAGCCGATGCTCAAAGGTTGCATGTTGCCCATTAATCTGGCTGGCGAGGTCTCGCTGTATCCAGATGAGCTTGCCGAGAACCTCCGTCATTCGCGCCTACAACATCCCAGAATCGGCGGGATCGCCCAGGAAGTATGAAAGATCGCAAAGGGAGGGAGGAGGAGAGAACATTCCTTCTCCATCCTCGTACTGAGGGTCCATCAGCGAGGCCTCTCGAAAATCTGCGAGAAAAATGCTAGATCAATATGGTGTGATGACCTCGATAAAAGAAAGTTATAGCGAGTGAAGTGACTAACCTGGCACAGGTTCTTTGTCTGAAGAAGGGCTGGGTTGCCCTGCGAATGGCTGGCTAGGTGGGTGAAGAGATTTCCCCATCCCGGGGCGGTGTGATGTCTGGTTGGCGGTCGAGGTGGTGGCGTGGTCAGTACCAGGGGAGTTGTGGCTAGTGGCCCTCTCGTCCGGGTGCTCCGGCTTAAGCACGAGGAGGGCGGTAGTCTCGGGAGCAGGAGAGACACGCGGTGTCAGAAGAGGATCTCGCGATGTCGAGGGAGGATCGCACAATGTTGTGGAAAGTCCAGTGGTCTCGAAGGTGGAGGCTACAGGGAGGCAGCGTGATAGATAAGTTGGCGAAAAGTCGAACTATGCGGAAAAAGTGACATCTTACTTTGTTCAGGGACGATCTTGCCAGGGGCGGCCGGAGGGCGGGACCCCGGATCCGGCAGGATATCCTCAGTTGGAGGCGGGAACACATCAACACCTGCCTGGTCAGTCGCATGGGATCCCCCATTGTCGGCATTTCCTGCGGGTGTCTGTCAGTGAGATATCGCACCAGCCAGTATATCATCAAGGCCAGAAGAAGCAGATTACCTGGGTTGAGTTATTGGGAAGGTCGTGAGGAGGGGGGAGTCTCTAATGCAGGCTCATTGCTCATTGGGCCCCTCCTATTCGGTTTTCTATACATCAAGATAGACAACATATCATATATGCGCAGCGGAATAAACGAACAAGAACAATCCTAAAAAATTCAAGGAACTTGCGATTTCATGAATCAAGAAATAGGAGAGGCAACACATTGCAATACCTGAAGGGGATTGAGTCAACACTCAACCAAGGTGCTCCACAATGAAATTCTGAAGAACGATCGTTGAGTCCCAAGCACAGAAATCGATCGACGCCTCTACGGGAGTCCACACGAGCGTTGAAGAACCCTAGCTTCTTGTTGCTCAAGAACTAGGTCGGAGAAGAAGAGCCCTCTACGTCTCCCACAGACTGCTAGGTCCGACGACAGGGAGAGGCGGCGGCGGCGGGATCGATCGGTCGGAACTCTTCCGTCGAAACTTCTCAGTCTCTCTCAGAATCGCAAAAGAAAAGGATCGCACCCCTAGAGGATAAATAAATCGTGATCTATTTATACCCCAAGGAGAGAGAAAGGCTATCCGCACACCCACGACCAGAAATGGAGTAAACAGAATTCGTCGAGTAAAGCTAATTCGTCGATACCATTCGACGATTTCGTCGAGACAATTCACTGAATAGATTTCATCAAGAAGAACTGTTTCGTCGATACCATTCGACGAATTGACTCACGAAAATCTCCAATTCGTCGAGACATTTTGACGAATTGACATATTTCGTCGAATCATTTTGAGGAACTATTTCGTCAAGTAGATCTAACTCGTTGAGGCCAATCGACGAACCCTTTCGTCGACTTGAGATAAGTTTCGTTGAGACATTCTCGAAAACTCACCAACATACTCCATACAATATTCACAATACCTGTGGAGCACTCAGTCAACTCGACCCAACTCCAGTAAGTCGTAGTATTGGTCCTTCACTCATATCTTATATGAGTAATACCAACGTAATTCTTCCTCCAACTTCTCCAAACACTCTTGTGTGTGACCTCATAGGCTCATATCGCGTTGACAGTGAGACTAAATGCTTGATCACTTCCATATCACCTTGGAAACACAAACAATCTCTCACTTGATCTTCAACGTATCAAACAAAAGTCTCACAAACAATGAGCGGCATCTAGCAATACATCATTGTTACCCAAGCAATAAGGGTCCTTTCGGATCGCAGGTTTTGGTTTTGAAGAATTGGAATTCCAATTATGTTGTTCGACTGCAGGAAGATTTTGAACTGCAGGAATTGGAATTGGACAATTTTGTTGTTCGGATGTAGGATGGAATTCATCTACGGGAATTGCATGAAATCAAAATTTCCGATTAAAAGTATAAATTTACATGCATAACACAAATTTTTAAAAATAAAACATTGTTTCATGCCCATAACATTCATGCTTCACACACAGTATATATTGAATGTAAATTACCACCCAAATATCAATCAATATGAATGAATGTGGTGTTCATAAAGTCAACCACATTTAAAATTAGAACATGGTATGTCACTAAATATGAATCGGCATACTAAATATATAAATCTGCTTACTAAATATATGAATCTGAACACTCAATAAATATGCATAATAGGTAAAAATGAAAATTACCATCAAAATAGAAACATCATTATAATTTTTTAAGAATATCATTATTTTTTTTGCAGAAGTAGGATGAAAATGACAGCAAAAAATTGGAGAAAAAAATAATACATAAGGATGAAGAAGGCAATAAAAATAAATTGGAGAGGATGGCTGGAATCAATTTTCCCACTAGAACAAAAAAAAAAGAAAAAATATGAGAATGTAAAAACGAAGAAGAAAATCTGGGTTATGGCAGGAAGCAATACTGAAAATGACTGGAAAAATGAAAGGATGAGGGTCCGTTCGGATCGTGTGTGGCAAGCTCGATTTGAGTGCGGCAAGCTCATGTTCTTGCTGCCGGACATCTCCGGCAACTGGGGCGAGCTTCGATCTAAAACTTCTCGTTAGACATGCTCTTCCTTCTTGTACCGGCAAGCTCTCTGGGTTGCTTGCTGCTTCCGTGAAATCTACCCCCAAATATTGGCGAAGAGGATGGTTGCTTCCGTGAAATCTGCGAAGAGGAACGAGAGGAACAGGAACACGAAAAGGAATAAGGCTTATTTAGTACTTACCACCGACGAAATATCTGGCGAGATGGGCGCGACGAAAGGAGGATGGCAGTCGCAAAAGTGGGTTGCAGCCTGCTTCCTTGAAAACCTAAGACTTAGGACAAGAATTGGAAGCAGGAAAATATGAAAATCAAGGTTTTTGCTCAATTCCAAAGCCAAAGGTGATTCCTGCCATCCGAACACATGAAAAGAATTACTTATAAGCAAAACCAAAACCACGGCTCAAAAACCTTTGTACCGAACGAACCGTAAGAGTTCATAACTCAACAAGTTTGTCTTGACCACTGTATCAGTGTTGTCATGTCCCGTTGTCCGTTACATCCGGATAGAACTAGAGACATGGACCGTGTCAGCCTCATAATTGTTTAATCCTAGTTTCCTGATCTAGAATAGACTGTCTGAAATTGGTGAGCTCAATATCATATATCGACTCAACCAAGCATGACCATGCATTTCTCAGTCCCATTCCATCAAGGGGCCCACGGATGTAACTCCTGGCATATATGAGGACAAATTCCATTTTTGTCCACACACAAACACCGAAATGATTCACAACATACCCAATAACCACTCTTATCATCAACCATTCTCAAGGAAGACTTTAGATGGCATCAAAGTATACTCTTCCTCACTCGATGAATGTTGTGACTTCAGGTCAAAGAACTACAAACATCATTGTCAGTTGAGACCTACTTGTGACACGTTTATATAACAATCCACAAAGTAGTCTCAAGGTGGGTCTGTCTAGTACAACTTGTTCACTA
The DNA here is from genome assembly GCA_033032865.1 of Dactylorhiza incarnata. NCBI lineage: Eukaryota > Viridiplantae > Streptophyta > Magnoliopsida > Asparagales > Orchidaceae > Dactylorhiza > Dactylorhiza incarnata. The sequence continues at coordinate 8,684,936 of JAWHQI010000003.1, forward strand.
ACAAGTACATGTGTGTTGACTTAATATCACAATATCATGACCTGTGAGAACCGGTCATCAGTCAACTCACATGCTACAGACGGTCCACCATTGGGATCCGGGCGAAGCAGAGCACGCGGCGGTGGCAGCTATCAAGCTTGTTTTGACGGAGGATATTGTTGAGGGCAGGGGAGTTATTATTGAGGGCAACTGCTCCAACTTGATGGACTTTTGTCGCGCTGGCCTTCGGCGGCGGCCTGGAGCCGAGACTGTCTCAGAGTGGGAGGACCTGGACTTCCTTTTTGAAATCCCGCGGGTTTTATTCCGGTCTGTCCCTCGGACGGCCAATCGGGCGGCTGACTTTTATGCTCGTCATGCTTTAGCTTCTGTGTTTCATTGGACTGATTGTGCTTGCTTCTCCACGGAATTTCTTGAGCTTGTTCAGAACGACCGGGAGAGCATGGCGCCCTTTTGAGCTCTTGTTTGCTTTCTTTTTCTTTTTAATGCGAATGCAATATTTCAAGTCAACTCACATGCTAGTCTTAATGTACCATCATCGCCCTTCAACTTCTAAGATAATACTCTGACCAGGGACCTTTAAGAATGAAGCTTCTAATTAAACATAGGCCCTCACATTCAAGTCACGCACTTGAATTCCTATGGAAGCAAACATTCTAAGGGCATTTATTATGCTAATTAGTCTATCAAATAGAAACAGTTGACATAATAATAAGAACTTGCCATAAATGTAAAATAAAATATAAAAGTACTATATTTATCACATGAATAATCATCAACCGACAAATATATATATAATAATAATCCACAAGTCTCCCACTAGAGATGATCATTCAGGTATTTAATACTAATTGATCTAGTATAACCATCATGCTTTCTCTGTGCAAGAGGCTTTGTCAGTGGATCCGCAATATTATCTTCATTTGGTACTCTGCAAATGCTCACATCTCCTCGATCGACAATCTCTCGGATAAGATGGAACCGCCGAAGTATGTGCTTGGAGCGCTGATGAGATCTAGGTTCCTTAGCTTGTGCAATAGCACTGTTGTTGTCACAGTAGAGAACCATGAGATCAACAATGCTAGGAACTACACCAAGCTCGCTGATGTATTTTCTAATCCACACAGCCTCCTTCGCCGCATTTACAACAGCGATATACCCAGTCTCAGTTGTAGAATCGGCAACACTCTTGCTTGGAACTTTTCCAACTTACATCTCCTCCATTAAGGCAAAATACAAAACCTGATTGGAACTTTGAATTTTCCCTATTAGTCTGGAATCTAGCATCCGTGTAACCCTTTACAACGAGCTCTTCCTCTCCACCAAACACTAAGAATACATTCTTCGTCCTTCTCAAGTACTTTAGGATATTCTTGACAGCTATCCAGTGACCATCACCAGGATCAGACTGATACCTGCTCGTCATGCTTAAAGCATATGAGACATCGGGTCGAGTACACAACATTGTATACATGATTGATCCAATTGCTGAAGCATGTGGAATCAACTTCATGCGGTCCTTATCTTCCAAAGATTTAGGACACTGGTCCTTAGAGAGACTCACACCATGTGGCATGGGTAAGAATCCTTTCTTGGACTCAAGCATGTTAACCGTTTCAACACCTTCTCAATGTATGTACTCTGGGTCAAACCCAGCAACTTCTTCGATCTATCTCTATAGATCTTAATACCAAGTATATAAGTCGCTTCACCCAAGTCCTTCATAGAAAAGTAATCCCCTAGCTGTTCTTAACAACTTGCAGGGTCGGAATGTCATTCTCGATCAGCAGTATGTCATTCACATACAATATCAGGAAAACGACAATGTTCCCACTAATCCTCTTGTAAACACATGGCTCATCATCATTCTTGATGAAACCAAACTGTTTGATTTTCTCATCAAAATGCAGATTCCAACTTTGAGAAGCTTGTTTCAATCCATAAGTGGATCGATTCAACTTGCATATTTTAGTGGCTTCACTTGGAGATACAAAACCCTCGGGTTGTATCATATACACTTCCTCATAGAGGTTTCCATTAAGGAAAGCCATTTTGATATCCATTTTCCAGATCTCGTTGTCATAATACGCAACAATAGCAAGTTGAATTTTGATGGACTTGACCATGGCAATAGGGGGAAAGGTCTCATCATAGTCAAAACCATGAATTTGCCTGAAACCTTTAGCCACCAGCCAACCTTTGAATGTCTATACATTACCATCCATGTCGGTCTTCTTCTTGAATACCCACTTGCACCCTATGGGTCTTACCCCTTCAGGTGGTTCCACCAAGGTCCAAACTTGGTTTGTATACATGGAGTCCATTTCATATCCTCTTGGTAGGTTGAAAGCTCATCATCATGATCCATAAGCAACACATTACCTATTTGAGATACGAGAAATCCAAATCTCTCAGGCTCAAATCTTGGTCTACCAGATCTACATAGGACTTGTGTTTCTTGAGCAGGCTCTCTAGCTACAACTACTTGTAGTCCTTGCTCAGGTTCCAATCTAGGTTCATATTCAATTTGTGGTTCATGAACTTCTTCAAGTTCTGCCTTTGCAGCCTTTCTGGACAAGAACTCTTTCTCCAAAAAGATGTCTGTCCTTGCCACAAACACTTTGCCCTCAGACGGCAGGTAGAAGTACTACCCTTTGGTCTCCTAGGATACCCCACTAGATAATATTTATCTGATTTAGGTTCTAGCTTGTCAGGCATTTGATGTCGCACGTATGACTCACAGCCCCAAATCTTAATGAAAGACATACTAGGACGCTTCCCAGTCCATATCACATATGGTATCTTTTGAACCATTTTCGTTGGAGCGCGATTTAAAGTGAAAGCAGCAGTCTCTAGAGCAAATCCCCAAAAGGAACCGGGCAAATTTGCATGACTCGTAATTGACCGTACCATGTCCAACAAAGTACGATTCCTCCTCTCAAACACACCATTATGATATGGTGTTCTGGGCGGAGTGAGTTGTGATACAATACCACACTCTCTCAGATAATCACGAAACTCATGACTCAGATATTCGCCACCTCGATCAAATCGGAGTATTTTTATCCTTTTTCCCAGTTGGTTCTCTACTTCATTCTTAAACTCTTTGAACTTTTCAAAGGTTTCAGATTTGTTCTTCATAAGAAACACGTATTTGTATCTACTGAAATCATCAGTGAATGTAACAAAGTAGTATAACCCATCTCTAGCCATAGAACTCATGGGTCCGCATACATCACTATGTATCACACCCAAGAGATCATTAGCCCACTCATTATAACTAGTGAAAGGGGCTTTTATCACCTTGCCTAATAAACATGACTCGCATCTCTCAAATGATTCATAATCGAATGAGTCAAACATTCCATCTTTATGGATCTTGGACATGTGTTTCTCATTTATATGGCCTAAACGATAATGTCAAAGATACGAAGGATTCGAGTCTGAAAGTGGAGGTTAGATCTTAAGTTACTCTACAGGGGGTGAATAGAGTATTAAAACTTTTCCTTAGTTTTATAGTGGAATCAAAATAGTGTTATATATATATATGTGTAGGCAGAGTGAGATATATATATATAAACAGAAAAACAGAATAAATAAAGGCACACAGCACAACACAAAGAAATAAACACACACAGAAGACACAAGGAATTTATAGTGGTTCCCCAATAAACCTGGGTAGTCCACTCTTCTACCACCCTTTGGTAGGAGTCCACTAGGAGGGTTGATCAGGTGCCCTAACACCAAGGTGATTTTGATCAGGTGTCCACACAACACAGAGCTTTTGATCAGGTGCTCAAAACCAACATGATTTTTTGATCAGGTGTCTTGCCACCAAGGAGGTACACTTTTGAAGGGAGTATTAACCCTGTACAAGAGAGGTGAGAAAAGGGTTATAATGTTCTTCTCTGTCAAGATGCTGAGAGAAGACTCTAGTGGACTTGTTGTAAAGCTCTCCCTGTCTGATTGAAGTAGTTGACAGATGATGGAGAAGCTTTCTCTTGAAGACACAAATCTTCTGTAGCAGATTGATCTGGAAGAGAAGATTCTTCAGATTCCTTGTTGCTCTTTGAGAAGACTTGAACTTGCAGCAGATATCTGAGAGATTGAACTTGAAGAGGATGTTCTTAGAGAGAGGATGAGTGTTGCTTGAGGAAGAAGAAGAAGACTGAGAATAGTAGACTGAATGTCCTTCTTCTTTCTTTTTCTATCCTTGTTGTTGTCTTTCTGTATTCTGCAAGAATGCTGAATTGAATTCTGTCGAGAGAGATAAGACAATAATGTCTGTCTTTGATATATTCTATTTTTGGAAATAGAATAATCTGTCTTTTAATTCTTTCTTGGAATAACAACAAAGACAAAATGACTTTTGGCAGGTCCTTTAATTCCTTAGCCGTGTAAAATTCCTTTGCATTAATTGTCAACGGCTATTTCTGTCTTGTAATAAGGAAAGAAAGAATATATTCTAAGAATATAATATCCTTACTTGAATATGTCCAAATGTATTGAATATATCCGTTGGAGTCGTCGATCTGTGTTCAGAGTGTTGACAAAATAACTGATATAAATAATCTGGACTTGTATTTGTCGAACTGAGCTTTGCTACAAAATTTGTTGAGCTCTGGCTGGAATTCGTCGAACGCTGCTTGCCATTTGTCGAACGCTGCTCAGAGAATGTCGAGCGCTGGAACTGGCTGTAATACTTCAGTATACTGAGAACAATTTGTCGAACGATGCTAGACATTCGTCGAACGCCACTTGCCATTTGTCGAATGCTGGGAACTTAAATTTTTCCTTAAGTTCTAGCTAATCTATCAGCCTAAAGACCTGACCCTTAAACTATACAATGGGGTCAACTTGATCCTAGTTCGACACATAGTGATCCTAGCCCAAATCAGTAATAGGGTTGTTCCAACCGAGTCATTTGTTTTTAGTCTTTTAGTATTTTCTATGTTATAGATTGGCTGATCTAAGTTCAAAACGTAAGTCATTAAACAGTTGGGCTACACCATAACAAACATCATTTATAAATATAGAACAACTATTGTTCTTAATAATGAAAGTAACATGACACAGATATAATGTTTCGAGTTATGGCTGGAACAAAATAACAATTATCTAATTCTATTACAAGCCATGTGGGCAAAGAAAGGCGATATACTCTTACGACAACATCAACAACTATTTCTCCATTTCCAGCGCGCAGGTCTACCTCTCCTTTACCCAGCAGTCTTCTCCTTCCTAGTTCCTGCATATTTGTACAAATGTGAGAACCGCATCCGGTATCCAATACCCAAGATGAAGAAGCAGAGAGGTTTATTTCTATAACAAATATACCTGAAGTGGAAGTCACACTTTATTTCTTCTTTTGCAGATCTTCAAGATAGATGGGACAGTTCCTCCTCCAAAGCCCTGCCTTACCACAATGGTGGCACTTCCCTTCCTTCGCCAAGCCTTTGTTCTTTAGTGCTGAAGACTTGGGATCAAGATATGACTTAGGTCCCACCATAGTCTTCTTTGATCCCTTGGTCTTGCTCTTGCCTTTATGCACCATCAATATGGGGCTAGCAGGCTTGACCTTCTTCATATTGATTTTAGCAGTTCTTAACATGCCTAGGAGCTCGGGCAGTGTCTTGTCAATTTCATTCATATTGTAATTCAAGACAAACTGCTCAGAACTGTCCGGCAACGATTGCAGGATCAGATCAGTGGCCAACTCTTGGCTCAAAGGAAACCCCAGTCTTTCAAGGTTCTCTATATACCCAATCATCTTGAGTACGTGAGTCCCTACTGGGTCTCGAGCTCCCATCTTAAACTGAAATAATGCCCTAGATATGTCAAACCTTTCTTGGCGAGCTTGCCCTTGAAACATTTTCTTCGGGTGCTCGACCATCTCGTAATAACTCATGTTCTCGTGCTGCTTTTAAAGCTCAGAGTTCATGGTTGCGAGCATAAGGCATTCAACATCCAAAGAGTCATCTCCATACTTCTTGTAAGCATCTTTTTCTGCACGTGGTGCGGTAGCGGCTAGCTCTTTGGGGGATCTTCTTCCAATACATAGAGCTTACGCTCTTGCCTAAGAACAACTCTCAGATTCTTGAACCAGTCTAGGAAATTTGTCCCATTTAGCTTGTCCTTCTCAAGGATCGCCCTTAGGGACAAGGCGGAGTGAGAGCCACTTACCATGGATATTCTACAAGGAATTTTGCAGAGTATACTTTTAGTACTATATTTTAAAATACATTTTATTTTAGTAAGGACTTTTATTAAAAGGGCTCCCACTATTTTAATCAAATCGATAACCCTTAATATCGATTCGGAGAGTTTATGCGAGCTACTCCCTTAGTGGACAAGATCCATATTTCACCAACACAACGAGTCCGCTTTGGCGTTCCTCTCATAATGCAGTTATTTAGGTAGACAACACTTGCCAATTGCATCACCATGCAACTCTTGTATGGTTGGTGAATAACTCTTTATTCGCATCCATCATATGGAGCATGCCAACCTTATGCCTCTAGGCACTCAACATTTGAGGTCACCTAATTAAGTTGGACCCAATGTCTACAGTGGGATATCACAATTATCCGCTCGCACCCTTACCAAGATAGATTAATGCACCTTGCTTTGGCAAGCCCACACATCATCGATCGAGGCAGGAAGAGTGTCATCCATCGGAAGGCATCCGAATTCTTAATATTGGATTAGGGATTTGTATGATACAATCGATGAACATTTCATCGTGATTAACATTTAAACATTGTGCACATTCACAGAAACTAAAAACAACATTCACAATTCAAATACATCCCAGATGTGCACAAAAAGAAATTATCAACACTTTGATAAATGGGCTAAATCTGAACATTTAGAACCCTTCTAAACCTCCAGACTTACATGCATTAGACCTAAGAAAAACAACTCCACTTATGCAGTAGACAAGCTCGTCTCTCAATGTCAGATTCAAAATCTAAGACATTTGATTTCATAAATCACTTTGAGGGGCGGTTACTGCAAAAGAGAAACAATTTCTGAAACAATGAAATTGCAACGCAAAGGAGAACCTGTCTCTGATACGACTGTTGGGTTTTCTATAAATCAAGATAGACAGCATATCATATATGCGCAGCGGAATAATCTAACAAGAACAACCCTAAACAGTTCAAGGAACTTGCGATTTCATGAATCAAGAAATAGGAGAGGCAACACATTGCAATACCTGAAGGGGATTAAGTCAACACTCAACCAAGGTGCTCCACAATGAAATTCTGAAGAACGATCGTTGAGTCTCAAGCGCAGAAATAGATCGGCGCCTCTACGGGAGTCCACACGAGCTTTGAAGAACCCTAGCTTCTTGTCGCATAAGAACTAGGTCGGAGAAGAAGAGCCATTTACGTCTCCCACGAACTGCTAGGTCCGACGACAGGGAGAGGCGACGGCAGCAGGATCGATTGGTCAGAACTCTTCTGTCGGAACTTCTTCGTCTCTCTCAGAATCGCAAAAGAAATAGATCGTACCCCTAGGGCATAAATAAATCGTGATCTATTTATACCCCAGGGAGAGAGAGGCTATCCGCACACCCACGACCAGAAATGGAGTAAACAGAATTCGTCGAGTAAAGCTAATTTGTCGATACCATTCGACGAATTCGTCGAGACAATTCACTGAATTGATTTTGTCGAGAAGATCTATTTCGTCGATACCATTCGACGAATTGACTCACGAAAATATCCAATTCATCGAGACATTTCGACGAATTGACATATTTTGTCGAACCATTTCGAGGAACTATTTCGTCAAGTTGATCTAACTCGTCGAGACCAATCGACGAACCCTTTCGTCGACTTAAGATAAGTTTCGTCGAGACATTCTAGAAAACTCACCAACATACTCCATACAGTATTCACAATACCTGTGGAGCACTCAGTCAACTCGACCCAACTCCAGTAAGTCGTAGGATTGGTCCTTCACTCATATCCTATATGAGTAAGACCAACACAATTCTTCCTCCAACTTCTCCAAACACTTTTGTGTGTGACCCCATAGGCTCATATCAGGTTGGCAGTGAGACGAAATGCTTGATCACTTCCAGATCACCTTGGAAACACCAACACCTCCTAACCGCCTTGGCCTGCCTAGGCCGGTAGGGAGAGGTAGGGTCCCTCTTGGACGAGCGCCAGAGGGCATACTTCCCGGTGTGGGAAGAGTCCTTCTCCCATGCCGCGGCAAGCCGGTCCAACATTTCCTGGGAGAGAGGTTTTGGCGAAGGCCTCATGAAAGCCATTGGCTGCGAAAGCTCAAGAAGGAGAATGGAAAAGAGTGAATGGAATGTGCATTACGGCATGAGATATATATATCAAGGTGGAGGGCCACACCAAAAGTTTCCCTCCAGGTCAGCATGAGCTCACCAAATGCACGGGGTTGGACTTTCTTTCCGAGCAAGTGCCTCACTCACAAATAGCGGGGATTGTGTACAACCCGTATTTGTCGAGTAGGGCCCCAGTCTTGAGACGGGAAACAGAGCAATCAAGGAGGGCATTCGCCCAGGTCAAGAAATGGCAAAATGGGTTCCGAGCGAGTGCAGCCTCTCTCGCAGGGCACTTGCAGGACACTCGCGCGAGAGTAGCGTGGATGTAGCGCAATCAGGCGAGTGAGGGGCGGGACCCCCACTCGCCCAGAGACCCAAGAACCCTGCGAGTGGCACCCTCAAGGGCCACTCGCCCCGCGGGTGCCGGGAGGTCCGGTACGCGGGAGGTTAGGCGATAGGTGCCTTCATGGACCACTCGCCCAGGGGGTTTTGGGAGTAAAATGACCTAGATACCCTTGGTGGGCTGTCAATTGCCCTTCAGGACAGCGGAGTTAGGCTGTTAGCAGACCAATTTGGGGTGCATATAGCAAAACCAAAAGGGCGGATTCAGGCTATTTGCAGACCAGACTATAGAATCTATAAATAGACCCTTAAGGGCACCTTGGAGGAAGGCCGATTCTTTTATGTTCTCTCCTCCTAGGCAAGTTTTGGTTGGCTGCTAGTGCTCTCCAAGGTGCCCGACTGAGCATTGGTTTGGGAGGGGAAGCTCTTTAAGATCTTCCGGGTGTGTGGCGGGACCTCCTCGCTACAGCTTTGGGTTTGTTCCTAGTTCTTCATCTACAGTCAAGAGTGTACATGAGGGACAAGTAGGTGTAGGATACACCCCCCAGTGGGTCCGAACTCAAGAGACCGGTTTCCGGTTTCAACAATGAACATAATGATATTGAAGTCGATCTTATTCAATGTTACTTGGGCAAGTATGGGATTCTGTAAAAGCACGTTTTGAATGACGATCGGTAGTATTACCAAGACAATGGATAAACATCGTTGATCGAACAACGACATGACTTGAGTTGAAGCATTAGAAATGTAAAGTTGCCAGGTTTAGTCACTTTGGGATGCAGATGCCCTTCTGGAAGTTGGGAACTGAAATTAGGGCTTGCGAGCTATAGTCACATTTGAAAGTTCTTGTGGTTTGGGGCTTTCGAAAGTGACTAACTTATGATTTGTTAAAAATCACACCCTGTCATGGTAAGAAATTTTAACTACAGTAATAATGATTAGCTAACATATACTCATAAAAGTTCACGAGTACACCCGCCTTAAAATTTGAGGATAATTGAGACGCTTGACGAACTGATCAATTCCATCAATGGTAAGAAATGGATAAGTTGTAGAGTTGAGTTGATTAATTACTCGGATGTACGTGGAGGAATACGAATCTGAACGTGTAGAGAAAACTTTATAGAGGCGTTGTCTACCCATACAAACAAGAGCTTATGCACTAGAAAAATGGTGTATTCTGGAATGTGTACTTCCCCAGAATAAAGAAATACGTCATAGGTTTTGTTATACACGGTGAGTTCTGTCGACTGGTGAAGGACAAGTGCAAGAGTCTTTGGGAACTACCACAGTCGTTGCCCGTGTTAGAGTGGAAGCTTGAGGACATAACTATGGATTTCATACACAGGTTACCACATCCCCACTCCGGGCACAAGTTTCTTTGGAACATCGAGGATAGATTGACCAAGGTATCTAGGGTCTCCCAGGGCCGGAAGAATGCTCCCGTTGGTGGTTGATGGGATTTGTTGAGATGTTTGTCCATTATCGTGGCGTGCCCGGGACGACCGTGTCGAATCAGGATGGACGGTTTATGTCCAAGAAGTGAAGATCAGGCTAGGCTTATCTGGGCTCCTGGTTGACGTTCAGCACAACTTCCCACCCTTAGAGGGACGGAGGCGCATGACTCCACTATCTTGGATCCAGGATGAAGATTTAAAGGCACTCGGGTCGGAATTTATGGAGTACACAGATGCCAGGTGCGACTGATTCGAGTTAGGATGCTGGAGGCCCAGAGCAGCCAAGCCAGGTATTATGATGCGTGGCATCATCAGGTAGAGTTCCGGGTTGGAGACCGGGTGTTCCGGAAGATACGTCCGATGTATGGAGTCTCACGGGTACGCGGGCGGATGAAGCTCAGTCCAAGATAAATGGAGCTCTACAGGATCCTGGAGTGGATCAGCACGTTGGCTTATAGACTAGAGCTACCGTCGTAGTTAGCGGGATTGCACGACTCTTCCACGTCTCCTCCCTTAGGAGAATTCTACTACGGCAGGAGCAGCAGATATCTACTAAAGATGGGCCGGTAGATACTGATCGATCGGTTCACCTGAAGCCAGTCAGGATAGACGATACGACAGTGCGAGTCTTGCTGCGCAAGAAGGTTCCGTAGGTAAAAGTCATGTGGTAAAATCATGGACAGGAGGAGCTTATTTGGGAACCTCTGGACTTGATGCAGCAGAGGTAGTCGGTCCTCTTCGCGTCAGGTATAACTTCAATTCTTAGGGGATGTTACGTTTAGTTACTCTCAGTGAAAATCCCGCAAGCCTAACCTGAATTTCGAGGATGGAATTATTTTTTTATTGGGATTTCTAACATCCCCCAAACAACTAGACCCCTAGGTTGGTTTTGTCATGACTAGATCATGATAAAACTCTAGGATGCGTGAAGAGAACATAAGACCTTAGGCAAATGGATGAAGGCCACATTGGTCTGTGGATAGTAATTTTCAGTTACCAAGCCTAAGTTTGGCTTTAGGGCATCACCGTGACCCATGACCCACCATAACATGTCTAACTCATTACGAGGTCACCTCGTAACACCCCAATTATCCAAACATAGAAAGAAGTGGGTGTATTGAATGTGGCGCTAGCGCCGGCGCTAGCGGCTAGCGCTGGCGTTAGTGGTGGTTTAGTCGGACCATCGAGACGAGCTCTGAACTGCTAAGATGAACCGTACACCGTCGAGACGCTAGCGTAAGGCGCTATCACTAGCGCTGGCGGCGGTTGCTGAACCAGCGAGCGTTACGTCATCGATATGCTACCGTTGGAGCTAACACTAGCGCAAGGCGGTAGCTCAACCGATGGGAGACGGACGGGACTCATTTTGGTGGCCAAATTCATAGCCAAGGGAGTCCAAAAGTCCTCCCAATTTATGGGGATTCATTCCCCCATCAAATAGGAGAATATTAAGAGGTTTTCCAACTCTTAAGGGGTATGAATTTGGTGACCTTTGGGGATGGCCGAAATTTTCACCATGAAGGGTGTCAATGGAGGAATCCCAAGCTTCACCTCCTCCCATCCCTGAATTGGCTCTATAAAAGGCCTCAAGGGATGAATGGAATAAGTTTCCCCCACTTTCCAGAGAAATCCACCATCTAAGCGCATATCGGCATGACACCCAAGAACTCTCGACCAACCATGGCGGACCGACGATCGGCACGGCTACAATCCACCACTCAGGTTCTCTCCTCTCCTATATTTCATAGTGGGTAGATCTCGTAATTTTGGCTGCTAGATTTGGGGGCAATTGGTCATGGATCGACATGGCCGAAAGCTTGTGTTCAAGCTTTTATTTTCTTGTTCAAATCCCTAATTCTGGCCGCCTCCGGCCGGCCAACCACCATACATCGCCATCCGCCACCTCAACGGAGGTGGTGGAGGCATTAGCCGATTGGGAGAAGGTTTAGGTGGTCGGGAAATCACCTCCCAAGTTGGTACAGGATGGATCAATCATGGTCGTTGGCTGATTGGAGAAGATGAACCGATGCCCTCCATTTTATTTTATACAATTTTGTGATTGTTTACGTCATAATTATTCCTGGAAATACTCATTTTTAAAACTAAAAAATTGAACCCCTTAGAGGCCGTTTAAGGAAAAATAGCCATAGACAAAAGTTGTAGATCTCTATGTCTAGTTTATTTTAAAATTAACTTGAGATGATTTGGCCCACTGGTTTGACTGCAACACTCAAAATGGTGCAACCTGTACATAGGGTTGACCAGAGATTGATTTGAATACCCCCGCTACACTACTCATCCAAATGCTTTGAAATTTGGAGCATATGCTAGAATTACCCTTACCCTTAACATATCAAAAAAATGGGAATTTTTGGAGAACCTTTTTCTATTGTTTTTGTAGAAATTTAATAAAATGTTTGTGATTTAATTTTAGGATTTAGAGACCTCTAAACCCTTCCAAATTTTGGTGGGTGGTTCTTAGGGTTATGACATGACTCTGATAAAAATTTTATCCCGTTTGGGATTGATTTGTTTAGGTAGTTAAGTAACTCAAATTATGATATATTAGATCAAAAGTGCACTTGATGGATTTGGGAGATCAACCCTCATCCAAGTGTTGTGAAACTTTGACCACTGACTTGATGACACATAAAATACCCCCATAAGTGGTTTTGGGTGGTTTGGGGTGGATGTGCCCTAGAACCTCGGTTCGAACCGTAGGGTTGTATATTGAACCGATGGAAGGACATAGGGTCATATGTCATCGGAATGATTTGAAACTTGGTAGGTTGTTTCATAGGGTGGAAATAAGCCCTGGATAATTTACCTAGAATTTTTAGGCACATTTATCCCCACTGAATTAATTAAGAACCAATTAGGACGTTTCCTTATACGAGGAATTTACATGTTTACATAACCTTGGATGTTCATGAAATTTTGGCAGTGAGCTTGTATTGGTGATAATATTCTCTGGTAATTTTATTTGAATTTTGGATTGATCTATATAGTACTTCATTCACAAGTCCATTGTTTACCCTATTTGTAAAAGGAACTAATTAAGGGTTTTACATTCCTTGGAAAATCATGAAACTTGGTCAGAGGACTTTTTAGGGCAATAACATGATATGTAAATTTTAGTATAGTTTTTGGAGGAATTTTTATATGGTTCTCTTCACAAAGTGTCATATGATTTGTTTATTTAAATAAAGGATTTATATGGTCAAATGAATCTGGGAAATTATGAAACTCAACTAGTGAACTTTTCTGATCACCCTGGACATCTGTTAATTTTCTTGTGATTTTTGAATGAGGATTTTTGGTACTTCCTTTATAAATCCCTACTGAGATAAATTAATCAATATTTTATTTGGAGGTCAAAACCTTTCTAGAATTTTATGAATTTCATATGTGGCTGTTAGTTTAATGATAAATAGTTGTACAAATTTTATTATGGTCATATCTTATCAAGAAACCATACTCGGTGTTCAAAGTCACAGGTTACCTGATTTTGAGGAAATTATAATAAAAGCCAAATAAATTAGGAAAACTATGAATTTCTGGAGATAGTCTTAAATTATCATAACACGCCGCCAATAATAATCTTGGGTCATTTGGATGATTATTTGGAGTACCTTCTCTCATGCACCTCATATAGTTCAAGTGGTCTGTGTTGGATCTTACGGCGCCCTTAGAGGGGGGGGGGGTGAATAAGGGTTTTATGAAATTTAAATCTTAATTAAATTTATCAGAGTTTGGGACTGAAGTTTCAGAATATTTTATAGGAAAATATATTTTAATATCTCAGATAAAGGAAACATAACTTTTTCCTTACTATTGCTAACGCCTGGCGTTAGGTGTTAACACTGGGCGTTAGCTCTTCAGAAAATTAATCTACTCAGAATTATGTCAATGAGATTTTACTAATGAAAATATTAATGAAATACAATTCCAGAAAATCAGAGATAATAAAAATGATTATTGTATTTCAAAGATAATTACACAAATGTTAATTTTAATACTTTGATAAAAATATAAATTAAAACATTCTTGAAGAGGAAATAAAATCAATTGAATAGAGCATTAAAAGACATGATTTTATTTCATAATAAATTGAATACAGAAATGTTTGATTTCTATAACGCTAGAAATCAAGGCGAGAATATGTAAAAACACTTTTTGTTGTTTCACTGGTCCTTCTCCCAAGCCTATCTATCCCCAGATAAGGCCTCTAGCCACCCCTAGATCTACCCTCGACCTAGTCACCACGCACAAGGCGGCGAATTACCCCCTAAGCCGCACAAGGACCTAGTCGCTAACAACCGCGACGAATTTACCCACGGAATCCATCCCGGAATCCGACGTTCTCCCCGAACGATTTCTCCACACCAAAATACAAAGAGAATAAAATAAAAGATTACAAGATAAAGTAAAGAGAAACTTCCCAAGAAATTCTGAAGGTGAGGACGAAGGCGATGTAGATGTTATCGTTCTTGAACCGATCGTCCTTCGTATGGAATATGCGTTGTAGACCTTCTCCTTCAAAATCTTCTTTAGATCTTCATGTTAGCCCAAGGGAGATCACTTAATTGCTGTAGATGAGCCTCTCTTAAAATTATTGGAATTCTGGAATCATCTCACATAGAATGAGAGGGGCTGTACTTTAAATAGCCACAGGAGCTAACGTGTGGCATTAAGAGTTAACGCCAGCGTTAGTGAACGTGCACTGTCATTGCTGAAATCGCGCAACCGTCAAGATCGTGGCAGTTTGTGGATTCAACGCGGGCGTTAAGAGTCAACGCTGGCGTTGAGTTTCGTTCCCCTTCAAAGTTCGTCGAACGGCCTTTTCGTCGAATGCAGTTTCGTCGAGCGGCCTTCTCATTTCGTCGAACGGCATTTTCGTCGAGCGGCCTTCTCATTTCGTCGAACGGCATTTTCGTCGAACGCAGTTTCGTCGAACGGCTAGTGCCTAGCATTAAGACCTAACGCCTGGCGTTGTCTCTGGTTTCTCAACGGATTCGTTCTCGACGGCATTTCTTCTCGACAGATTCGTTCTCGATGGCATTTCTTCTCGACAGATTCCTTCTTGACGGAAGTTAACGCGGCGCGTTAACAACTAACGCGGGGCGTTAGCTCTCTTTCCAGAGAGTCACCTCCATTCAGTATACTACTCATAGGGATGTGTAACTATAGTTCCTGTACAACCTGCATACTATAAACACACAAAATACAAGATCAAATACAACACGGTATTTGTTATTCTCAAACCAAGAGATGCGGAATATAGGCTCCAACAATCTCCCCCTTTTGATAATAACAAATACCTGTATGAGAAATTAGTGAGATTAAGACCATTTGTGTTTATAGATAAGTGCGGTGATAAGATATGCATGAATAATAGGTTAAGAGCGTGATAGATTTGATAGCGATAATGCATACTCTTTCGATATGAAATCCCCCCTACATAAGTGTTCTCTTATAATTTACTCCCCTTAAATATCTATTTTACTAGATTTCTCAATTTCTTCTCCCCCTTTGTTATTAGCAAAAGTGGGTAGGGATGAGTGTATATCTACAAAGATTGATTAGGAACCACTTATTGAAGGATTGTCATGATCGAGCATATGATAGTGTATGCACCTCCTATATGATTACTCCCCCTACAAAGATACACCGTTTTTGTGAGTTTAATATTATTATAATGTACTCCCGCTAAATATTAGATTTATGTAATTTATTCTCACCTTTTGGTAGTATCAAAAGAGGGTTTAGGTGAGAGTGTGCAATAAGGAGTAATATGTTCTATGTCGAGAAGAAAAATTGGATGCAATCAAAAGCTTGTTAAACACTACTTGTTGAGAAAAATATAAGCATGATGTAACATATAGTAGTAAGCAACATAGCTAACATGTTAAAGTAAGCATTCTTATTTTAAGATACAATTTGTTGAAAAGAAAACCACGACGTTAAAAATAATAGACATGAATGTGCATAATTGGTAAACATAGAAGAAGAATATAATAAGCACTCTTAAACATATACATCATTTTAGAAGATAAAATCATATAAAGGATAATGAGTTTTAAATTTGAAAAGTTGATGTTTGAGTTATAGATTCAAGAGATGTTATTTCATTAGGATAAAATTGCAAGCATGATTTGATGATATCAAGAAAAAATACAAAGACTACAATGTAATCAAATTTGCATTTCAAGTAAACATAAACATTATAGCGATCATGCTTTGTTATCTAGTGCATTTACTTAAGTTTGTAGAGAATAGTGTAGATGAGCATTAGGATCCAATTCTCATGAGTAGAAGTTTTATGAAAGATAATGATGTGTACAAAGTAGTGTTTTGATAAAGTATACAAGTGAATCAATCAAAAACACATGACTTATATAATAAAATAACACAACATTAAAATACACAAATACTATTACTTCCACAATATTCCAATGCACATGAATAAATAGTACAACTACCAAGGTGCTCTGCACACATAATGCTTATTAAGACTTATCAGGGTGCAAAGTAGTGCTTGAGGATCACATTTATACTATTTAGCATTATTTTCAATTTTTTTGTGATACGGTGTACTAAGAGAAGTGATGTATAAATGTTTGCTACAAGACACTTTACAATTCTTAGCCAAGGTGCTCAACCTCACAAAGCTCATTAAGACTTATCAGGAGGGTGAGTAGTGCTTGGTGGAGTTTTCCTTGTCATTTATTATTTGCGTTTTAGTTTAGTGACTAAGGAATCCGAATTCACTTGATTTGCAAACATAGCATTTTAAACCACATTTCTCTAAAGAATAAGTGCATGAAAGACAATGAATTGTAATAACCAATTCAATGTTGTGTAGGTAATCTATTTAAGCATTTGTATTACTTATGTTATTACACTACACAATCATGCAAGAATAAGATTGTAAACACATGTAAGTTATCAAATATAAGTGAGTGAATGAATCATTATCAAACATAATACATTACTCATACTTAGAGGCATTCTAAGTATTTCTACGCATGTTTGTCTACAATCAATTTCATTGCACATAACAAGATAAAATTCAAGGCATGATAAATACAAAACAATGTCTTTTAAGAAACTTGAAAGTTAAATTAAACATTGTATTTAATCTTTAATTGATATAATTAATCATCCTTGACAATGGTAATGAATAACAAAAGTTTTTTTTAATTTTTGAATAATTTTTTTGTAAAAGCACAAAACAATAAACACACATAAAGAGAAAAAACATATTTTTGTTCTTTGAAATTGTTTTGTAATTTGTATTTGTTTTTAAATATTCAAATTTAAATATTTTCTAGAAAACATAGAAGTCGTTAATAGCACTTTCAGTAAATGATATTCTATGCCAGAGAGATACACCCAAAATAATGCATGAGAAAATACATATTTTTTGAAAAGAAACAAAATTTTGTTTTAAAGGAAATAAAAAAATAGAAAACTTTTTACAAACAGAGAAATAAAACACCCACAAAATATTAAAATAATACCAGAAATTACTCAAAACAAACAAAAAAAATTTTGGAGCAAAGGAGCTAACGCTAGGCGTTAACTTCTTAACGCCAAAACAGAACTGCATTTCTTGATTTTTTGAAAAATGTTTTTCAAAATTCATTTGTATTATAAAGAGGCCTTCCTTCAGTTGAAATTTCAGAGTATATTGATTAGATTTGAATGCTCTTTTAGCATGTTTTTGGTGATTTTTCAAGTACTTGTGTTTTGTAAAATCATTAAAGCTCAAAATAATAAAATATGTAAACACAAGATGCAATGTTAGAACAAAAACAAATATGCATGATTTTAGTATAAGGAGTGAGATAATATTCATGCAATGAATATAATATGAGTATACCCAAGAATAATATATCCTAACTACATGTCTACACACTATAGCCCCGTAGTAAGAGACAGATGGATATGAGGAGTTGCACACATGCCGTAGGTTGGGGTGTTAATCCGATATGCATACAAAAGACGACGCTCAACCTAGCACTCTTCCCCCCCCCCCCCCCCCCCCCCCCAGTGCCTCGCAAGGCCCTACTGGAACCCTCCCCGATTAAGGACAAGACATGACTTAGAGGTTAGGTCTCTAATGCACACAATCCTACGCCCTCGCTATTGTGTGACACATGTCATAGGTTTAATGATTATGGACATACTAAGCGTGTAAGCCTTAAATATATTAACTATGGTATAATTGCATGATTAGTTTTGGATTTACAATTATATCGATGATTGTTGATTTTAAATCCATTTAGAATACATTTTATTCATGCAAATAACTACACAAGAAATTATTATTTTTAGATTTTAGTAATATAATTTACTTTAGCACTGCAAGATATAACTAGCATGGACATTGATTTCTACCTATGGTAAGTGATGATGCTAGTATGATGAGTTAGGACAATATGGTGCAAAGCTATGTAAAGATGGACAAATATATAATTGAGTTGCATGTATTCAAACATAGAGTTTTGAATTTTCATAGACCTAGAATGAAGTGGCAATTCTATTTGATTTCATCTTGTTTATTTCAAGTTAATTCTTAGGTCTAAAGATAATGAGATACATGCAAACAATAAAGATGCACATCACACACACTAAACAAGATATGAAACTATAATACCAATAACCATCATATATTTCATAACTCCTAAGGTTGATAGAAATAGTTGATTTAAGATAATTCTTGATAGATCATGAATTACAATATATGATAATAGTGAATTTTAGCATAGGATATTAATAGATCATGGTGGTGATTGTGAAATCATATTCATCATTTTTGTAAATTTTCTTTTTGATTTTAATATGTAGAAATTAGACAAAACAAATACAAAATATTTGAAAGTAGAAAATAATTGTAGTAAAATAATTTTTCAGAAAAATAATAATTAAAGAAATCAAAATTTTTAGGAAAATATGCTACCGCCAGCGTTAGTGATAACGCCTGGCGTTAGAAACACATAGTTTTTTTTTTACAATTTTGAGTTACAATTTTTGATTTAAAACACATGGTTTTGTATATTATTTGATTCTGATTTTTCTCGATTATGGTTTTCAATAAAGGGGCTATTATATACAGCAACGAAAAATAGACAAATATGCAATAAGTTATGCATTTAATATTTTAGCCTAAGACCCCTAAATGTCCATTTAAATCCAAATTTGAAAGTAATTTCATGATAATATCATTTAGCAAATTTAGCATTCAATTTATAATGATAATATAAGACATTTATAGACAATGGATTTAACAAGGATAAAATATAGAAAAAGAAAAGATAGATCACTTAAACAAATTAGACTTTTTGTTCAATTTAATTCAATTTGATTTGTTAAACATTAGGCTTAAAATGAAAGTCATATCTCATGATATATAAAGTGATCATAGTGTGTTGGCTCAAAAAGAAAAAATAAACAAAAGAAAAAGCAATTAAGCATATCATGAAGTAGAGTAATGATATTTCATTTTTAATTTATTTCTACTTCATGCAATACAATGATTCCTAGTGAATGAGAGATTTAGGTATCCAAAGGGACCAAGTGTGATGGTTTCTTTGGGTACCCAAATACATTGTGTTGGCTTTTGGAGAGATAGTGATGAATGGGCCTTTACAAGTGGAGCTAGTGTTTCGCTTTTTAATTTTGGGCCTCTATTCATACTTTGGTTGTTTATCTTTTAAATTCATATTATGATTATTTGACATCTTTTTGGGATGATAGTTGTTTGAAAAATAATTCATTTGGGATTTAAGTTTATTCAAATTATTTTTCAAAATACATTGATGTTGATAATCATAATGAATTTTATTATATTGATTTTTTGAGAATTTATAAGAGTGATGGTATTTCTTAAGAATTGAATGTTGAAAGAGTGGGTTACAATATTTTTTAAATGATTGGTTCTTATTTTGATGATTTTCATTTTCACTCTTTCTTATAGACATACTCTTATAATATGAAGTTAAGCTTTTAGGCTTTTGATAATTTGATAAACTAGAATAAGAGATTTTTTATTATATGAAAAATTTTGAATAAACATTTTTAATGATTCTAGTTTATCCTTTAAATAATCATTTTCTTTTATTAAATTTTCATTATGCTCTTTTGAAGTTAAAAGACCTTTTTCCAAAACCTTGAGTTCTTCTTTAAAAGAATTATAATCAAAACAGGGTTTAGCATTTTCAATTAAAGAGCATGAACAAGATTTTAACACATCAATACTTGATTCTACATTAGCATTTGCTTTTAAAGTTTTATTTTCTAAACGTAGTTTGAAATTTGCATTTTTCAAATTTTTAATTCTACGTTTAACAATATTAAGCATATGTAGTGTAGAAATAGAATTTCTTACAAATAGAGAGGACTTAGAATTTCTTACATTGCTATGGGATGATGCAAGATTTGAACCAAGGGTTCATTTGACATCTTCTTCACATTCCACTTCCATAGTTGAATTTCCTTCTTCTCTTTTGCTTGATGTGTTGCCATCAATTGAGTCCAATATTATGACGTTGTCTTTTTCTCTTGGATACATAAGGAATTGCTCATATTCATCATCTGTGGAAGGAAGACTATAAGAATTCTCAAGAAATTTCCAAACTTCATAAGCATTAGGAAGTGTATAAATAAGTTTGAAAATATTTTGATCTAATGCACAATATAGACTATTCATAGATTTGGAATTTAGAAATATTTCATGTTTATTTAGAATAATTGGGGGCATTTTAATTGTAATATTCCAAACTACAATATCCAAAGTTGTAAGAAATTTTTCCATAAGAGTTTTCCACCCATTATAATTTTCACCCATAAATAAAGGTGGTGATAATGATTTTTCATTTTCATAAAACTTATCCCCTCTAGAAGATGCGAGATCATGAAGCGCCATTATTCCCGGTTGTGAAGCCGTATTGGAATAACCTACGCTCTTATACCACGTGTTGGATCTTACGACGCCCTTAGAGGGGGGTGAATAAGGGTTTTATGGAATTTAAATCTTAATTAAATTTATCAGAGTTTGGGACTGAAGTTTCAGAATATTTTATAGGAAAATATATTTTAATATCTCAGATAAGGGAAACAGAACTTTTCCTTACTGTTGCTAACGTCTGGCGTTAGGTGTTAACGCTGGGCGTTAGCTCTTCAGAAAATTAATCTGCTCAGAATTATGTCAATGAGATTTTACTAATGAAAACATTAATGAAATACAATTCCAGAAAATCAGAGATAAAAAAAATGATTATTGTATTTCAAAGATAATTACACAAATGTTAATTTTAATACTTTGATAAAAATATAAATTAAAACATTCTTGAAGAGGAAATAAAATCAATTGAATAGAACATTAAAAGACATGATTTTATTTCGTAATAAATTGAATACAGAAATGTTTGATTTCTATAACGCTAGAAATCATGGTGAGAATATGTAAAAACATTTTTTGTTGTTTCACCGGTCCTTCTCCCAAGGACCGGTTGACTATAGCCTATCTATCCTAAGATAAGGCCTCTAGCCACCCCTTAGATCTACCCTCGACCTAGTCGCCACGCACAAGGCGGCGAATTACCCCCTAAGCCGCACAAGGACCTAGTCGCCAACAACCGCGGCGAATTTACCCACGGAATCCTTCCTGAAATCCGACGTTCTCCCCGAACGATTTCTCCACACCAAAATACAAAGAGAATAAAATAAAAGATTACAAGATAAAGTAAAGAGAAACTCCCCAAGAAATTCTGAAGGTGAGGACGAAGGCGATGTAGATGTTGTCGATCTTGAACCGATCGTCCTTCGTATGGAATATACGTTGTAGACCTTCTCCTTCAAAATCTTCTTTAGATCTTCATGTTAGCCCAAGGGAGATCTCTTAATTGTTGTAGACGAGCCTCTCTTAAAATTATTGGAATTCTGGAATCATCTCACGTAGAATGAGAGGGGCTGTACTGTAAATAGCCACGGGAGCTAACGCGTGGCATTTAGAGTTAACGCCGGCGTTAGTGAACGTGCACTGTTGTGGCTGAAATCGCGCAACCGTCAAGATCGTGGCAATTTATGGATTCAATGCGGGCGTTAAGAGCCAACGCTGGCATTGAGTTTCGTTCCCCTTCAAAGTTTGTCGAACGGCCTTTTCGTCGAACGCAGTTTCGTCGAGCGGCCTTCTCATTTCATCGAACGACATTTTTGTCGAACGCAGTTTCGTCAAATGGCTAGCGCCCAGCGTTAAGACCTAACGCCTGGCGTTGTCTCTGGCTTCTTAATGGATTCGTTCTCGATGGCATTTCTTCTCGACGGATTCGTTCTCGACGGCATTTCTTCTCGACGGATTCCTTCTTGACGAAAGTTAATGCGGCGCGTTAAGAACTAACGCGGGTTGTTAGCTCTCTTTCCAGAGAGTCACCTTCATTCAGTATACTACTCATAGGGATGTGTAGCTATAGTTCTTGTACAACCTGCATATTATAAACACACAAAATACAAGATCAAATACAACACGGTATTTGTTATTCTCAAACCAAGAGATGCGGAACATAGGCTCCAACAGTTTGCGTATAGTGAAAACAATGAATGAGGATAAACATGTAGGTTTTACATGGGGAATTAAGGAAGTTGGTGCACCCAGACTGATTGGATTTGGGAGGGGTCACCAAAGGAAATTAGGACTGAGATGGCTCGTTGATTAGGAGGCAAGAGTTGTTTGGGATCGACGAAAGATCGTCATTCCCTTGGAGTAAAGTAAAACACACTTAACGTTAGTAAGTGTAACATTAATAGTGGTCGAATCAAGGGTATACACCAATAAGAGTAAGTGCCTTGGAAAGGGAGCTTTGGGGTTCAGCCCATCATAGCTCCTAGTATAGCTGCGAGCCCCTCACAGGGTAGTCCTTGGGAAGTCCATGGTTAACCCAAAGCCGTAGGAATAATTTGTTATGCAAGATTAACTTAATAATACACTCACCCACACCCCGTTGCTACGGGAGATTAGTTGGTTTGGCATTACGAGTGATAGGCTCGGTGGTTGTAGGAACGAACGGGTTGGTCCGGCGAGTCGATGGCTCGGAAGGTTATGGTGATGGGAGGGTTAGCCCCGGGAGCTTATGGCTCGGAGATGTAAAGTAATCATAATTGCATGTGCATAAAGGTGGTGGGTCTTCGGTATTGACGGCCGTTCAAATCGACGTCGATACACTGACTCGGCAAGTGTGGATTTGCACTTCGCCGAGAAAGTCTGGTGGGCAAGCCAGCAAGAGTACGAAGGCGCTCCGCGGTGCTCTTCGCGTTGAGGCGTACAATAGGTCTAGGTTAGATAGTGTGAATACCAACCTAGAGATGGGCGAGGCCCAACCCACCGCTTTTGTCTGCCAATACGGGGATATCCTGGGAGTTTTGCTAGCTCCAAAAAGGGGGAACTAAAGGTTTGTGCGTATAAAGTCGAAGTCTATGAGTTGCACTTGTGTGATCATAACATTACCCAGTATAACTCTGCATGTCATAGCATAAGCATTGCATTTCAACCCCTACTCCTATCGTATAAATTGGTTAAGGGACTTTTTATACGATAGGTCTTGCTAAACGACCCCTTGGTCTATAGGTTTGTATGGGCATTCCTATAAATCAATGGTTATTTTCTAGTTTATACTTGTCTTTACTTGCTTACTTTACTTGTTCTTTACCTTGCTTTATTTACTACTCCATATATATAAACACCTGTGTAGTGATAGATACTTCTGTAGCTAAGACATGTCACCTGCTTTGTTTTATACCCTTTGTTGTCCTCCGCTTTATCCTCTCGCTAGGTGCCTAGGGCCACTAGGGGGTGGATAGGGGGAAATGAGGCTTAGTCTTTTTGATTAACGGTCGGTGAACCATATCATTTTAGGAGATCGAGGAGACGCAGTACCACTAGAGGCAGGTGCAGATGGAGGTGGGTCAGTCTAGCGCAGGAGCACCAATTTCAGGATCAGTGAGTGCTTAATAGTAGATTTGCTTCCGCAAGAGATTTTGTAGCGAGGACTTGATGTACTGGGCATGAGCCCCTTTTTTATTACATCTTATTTCAGTTATTATCTGTGGACATCTTTCATTAAGATATATATTTTATGTGATGTGTACTTGAGCTTACTTTTGCTTCAATTTCACTTTTCTTCTTCTGTGATCGATATGGCCAGCAGGATCGACATTTTGTAGTGGCGACCTTCCCGAGTGTTGGTGTCACTGCAAAGCGGCGGTTCTGAGCATAAGACCCGATTTTGTAGCAAAAAATGGGGTCATACAATGTCGTCCTCTCTCGAGAGTTGCGTACAACTCTCTTTACCCATGAGTGATTGATCCATATGCACGAGCCTCTCGGCTAACTAAAGTGTGAAAACAGAAATGATAATCATATATCGATAACATGACCTCAATCAATAGAAATCAAGGGTAAATCAAATATTTTACCAAAGAGAAGAAGAAAATAACGATTATAACATGATTATCTCATTCTCGGATCATCTCGATCAAGTACAAATGGAAGTTTTGTTACTATGGAGGAAATAAAAGTGATATAAACGAAGTACATGATAATAAAAGATAGGTTGAGACAAGAGGAAAAAGAAAACTAATTGTATTGCTAAAGCAAGAGAGATTACAAGTAGAAAATAAAATAGTGCAAGTGAACAAAGTAAAGAAATACAATAACACGAAAACATGAACTTCAAACACTCCAAGATTTCTCCAAAATTTTAGTAGTCCCCAACCATGGATCCAACCAGCTTTATTAGACAAAGGGATGGATGAAGATGGATGGGTATGGGAAAAGTTCACATCAAGGGTCAGAATGAGTATGGGCGGCCATATGAAAGGTCCACATGAAGGGTTAGAATGAATATGGGTGGCCATATTCATGCATGGGATTAACTTGCGTGGATTTCACATGAATATCAACGTGGGTGGGTTGGCGTGGAGCAACTTACATGGGCGTGACTTCATGAAATGTCATCGAGACTGCTTGTGCATGTCGTCGAGATTGCATGCGCATGTCATCGAGACTGGCTACCCATTTGGCCCAAAAATTACAGTAAACCTACAAAATGAAAATAAAACTAAGTTAATACATAAAATATAAAAAAACGATTTATAAAAGAAAGTAAACAAAATATTACTAATTCATATTAATATTATACTAAATTTAATCCTAAAAATAGATATAAAATACTACTCATCAACGAGTTTGAAACCCTCCAGTAGAAACTCGGCTGTGTGGAGGATTCCTTAGCTTTGTCTAGGAGGAGGGATTGGGTCATCGCTCGCCTGGTGATATCGGAGTCCAAGCTGGTTGCTGCCAGAGTTGAGGTCGAGAAGCTGCATTGAATGGTTGAGGCGGCCGCATCGAATTGTGAGGAGGCTAGCCTGCTTGCGGTGCATGGTCCATTAGGATACTGAGATGATGCAGCTGAGGGACGAGGTGGCCCAACTGGTTTCCGTACAGTCAAACATTGAGGCAATCAAAGCTGCTGCGATCGTAGAGTACAAGGAATCTGTTGACTTTATGGTGGTGTACTGGGATTTTGGAGGAGACTCGGGCCAAGATGATGACTACCGAGGTGGACCAACTCCTAGAGGACGACTGCAAGACTATGTTTTGACGAGGCTTTGGCAAGGGCTTCCTCTTGGCGTGGAGGATGTCGGAGCGCAGCATAGCAGATCTTGGAGTGGATGATGCCTCAGAGGATGACGTTCCTGATGTTGACATCGAGGGGTGACCCTAACGTCTTATTGTTTTTGCATGGCTCTTGCATATTGTATCACTTTTGCTTGTTGTTTTGTTTTTGTGGCAGTATGTGCTATGTAGCACCGTAATATGCTTGTGTTCGTTATTTAGTCTCGGTGACATTTTTCTGAGTTTATGGAGATGCTCTTTTTCTTGAGCCTCGCGTGTTATGGCTATCTTGAAGCATTCCATTGTTCCCACTTCTCTTGTAAGGATGATTGTGCGGGCTCTCAACCAAGTGTTAGCTTTGAAGGTCGTCACTCGGTGTTAGCGCTAGAGTTAGATGCTCGGATGTGGCGTAGAGGGACCTTCGTCCGCCCTTACCATGGATTGGTGAGCTTGTTGCTCAGGATTGGCTCAGGAGGTCATCTCATGGCGTTAATTCTGAAGTCCAATGCTCGGATGTGGCGTAGAGGGACCTTCGTTCGCCCTTACTGAGGATTTGTGAGCTTGTTGCTCAGGGTTGGATCTGGAGGTATTCACTCGACATTAGTGTCGTAGGTTGAGGCTCGGATGTGGCGCAGAGGGACCTTTGCCCCCCTTACCAATTGTGAGCTTTCCACTCGGTGTCAGCACCAGAGGGTCATCGCTTGGGTGAGCTTCCTTATCGATGTGTGGGGAGCATTGGAGATCGTCACTCAATTAGAGTGTAGAGAGACCTTTGTCCTCATTTACAATTGTGAGATTTCCATTTAGTGTCGACACCAGAGGGTCGTCGCTCGGGTGAGCTTCCTGCTCGACGCATGGGGGCGTCAGAGATCGTCACTCAATTAGGGCGTAAAGAGACCTTTTGCCCCTATTAGTTGTGAATTTTCCACATGGTGTCAGCACCAGAGGGTCATCGCTCGGGTGAGCTTTCTGCTCGACGCGTGGGGGCGTCGGAGATCGTCATTCAATTAGGGCATAGAGAAACCTTTGCATATGGGGACCTGTATTATAATAAAGTCATAAAGCAGTTGCAATACTATTAAATATAAAATAGATACATGAACTCCTAGCCGGAGGATGGGGAGATTCCTGTCAGTTTTTTTAAGCCGACTCTAAGGGTAGTTATAGCCTCGAGCCGTGTCGCGGCTCTTTGTGTTGTCCTCTGACCCGCAATGGATGGGGATTTCCGCCGCTATGCTTTGTGCGAAGGCGTCAACCCAGAATGCACTTAGTAGTGGACCTCTGAGTATGGCGTTGTATGCCTAGTCAGCTTGTACGATGGGGATCCAAATATCGTAGGTTACTTGCATGGGGCACTTCCCTAGAGTCATGGGAAGGATAATGATTCTTAAGATTAGAACTGTTGGGTTGCCCGTGACTCAGAAGCTGTCAGTTGCTTGCTTGATATCTCTGTCGGAGAGTCTTAGTTGAAGCACGGTTGACATGAAATTGACATTGGTGGCCTCATCATTGAATATCCCGCTCACCTCTGTGTGTGTGGGGGTGGGGGGGGGGGCTGATGGTTACGTCGATGTGTAGATGGGCCTGACAAGATTTTCGCGTCGTAGGGGGTTGGCTCACCCACTGCTACGCAAGGTTGGTGGGTGTCCTTCTTCTTTACCGGCACCTAGTGGGCTTATTTGGGTTCGGTTGCCCATGCACTTTGTTCCGCAAAAACTTTTTGAGGAGCCCGAGGCGAACGAATCGCTCAATCTCCTCCCTTAGGCATATACATTCTTCTATGTCATGTCCGTGTCTTCGATGGTAGTTGTAGAACTTAGAATGATCCCTCAAATTTGGGGCGAGAGTCCTAGGCCTCAATAGAGCGAGGTGATCGCGGATGGCAAGTAAGACCTCCGCCCGATATGTGTTGAGGGGGATGAAGTGATTACGTTGTCGTCCCCACCCCCCCCCCCCCCACCCCCCTATTTTGCCAGTAGTTGTCACGATGCCCACTGCTTCTCTTAGGCATTGGCGGTATAGTCTACTCTTTCTTCCTTTTCAGATTACACTTATCTTGTCATTGATGATCCTCTGTGCAGGCAGCGTCCTTGGGAAATATGTGATTTGGACATGATGGTTGTTGGCTGCTTGATGCGAGGGCTAGTTCGACAGCTCGATGGGCCCATAAATCTTTTAGTATTGTGAGTACCTCGGCATGGTGCTCTTCCATCTGACAAACGCTCCTAGCCATAGATGTTTCTAACGAGGTGATGGATTCCTCCAGAAGCGGAGAGACGCTAGCAGTGAGCATTCAGGGTCAGGTTGACACACTCCCCTGGAGCTACCCCTTTGGAGGTGTGAGCACTTCTTTCTTCCATTGATGTCGGTCGGGAGTACTCCTCGGAGTGAGTATAGTCTTCAGGAGTTCTTCGACGTGTTATGAACACCTTGCTACAGATGGTGCCAAACAGTTATAGTTCATAAGCAAAAGGCCGAAGCCAACTGGTTACATGGTTGGCCCTGTGGGCTAAGGGTAACTACCACATCCCCTATATTCCTTACATAGCCTTATACCCTAGGACTCACATCATGAAAGATGGGAGGTGAGGTCGGTGTATCTGATCGAGCAATCTCAAAAGCTGGTATATTGTCATGCGGTACGGGGGCTTCGCGTTGTCCCATCTCTTGTGAATGGTTATACAAACAACCATTAGTCACAAAGCTAAGTGGAAAACACAGCTCCTCCCCGGATCTGTATCCTGGAGATGAGCTCAGTACCCAAACAGTAAATAGATAGCCGAAGCAGAAGAGGTTAGCAACATGTAAATATCTAGCATCCCTAATAATACCATCAGTTCAATTAAAAGAACATCTCAGCTAGTAGCAACAATAACACAAGTAACCGTGATTTGCAAACATGCCGCAGGTGTTCAAACCTGCACACAAAACCCTGTGTCGACACAATTTGGACCATTTTTCTTCCAGCATGGTAACAAACCCCGCGAGCCTCACCGATGTGGCCGTCGGTGACAGTGACCAGTCCTGCCACTTCTGGGTGTGGTCATACCGCATCACCTAGGCCCTCCCGTATAACTCAGTATACTACTTGGATGTGAGTGACATCCGGCGAATCCAAAATTTAGGCCGACCAGCGGAGGCAAAGCAACGGGTACAGAGTCGTGATCACCCGCGATACACATCTCCATGTCGCAATGAGTCGTCAACTCTCCCGCACAGGTATGAACGGTCTGCGGGCGTGACCGACCCACCACTTTTACCACAAGCATTTCACAAACAGTTAATTAAATAATGAAATCACACCTCGGGTCTGCCACGACCTTATTATATTGGCCGACTGTTCCATACTTTGCTGAGAGGCGCAACGGGCGTAAGGGCACATTATTTGGGGCTAACCCTAGAGGAGATACTCAACTCGCGGTTATCCCCAACTAAGGCTCTACTAAAAAGAGACGGCCGCTCGTCAGAGCAGAACCCGGGCTAGAACTGTAGATATGATAAGTTACAGTATTTGAGCGCCGTAAAAAGTGGTGTAAAGTAAGCTGCAGAAATGAAATGTTGAATTGTAAAAGTACTGAAAGAATGGACTAAAGTAAGGAGCTGAAATAACCAGACCACTACGAGACAGGAGTACCGAAAGGAAACTAAATAAAGAGCAGCAATCATCGGACCAGTACGAGACTCGAGTACCGAAAGGAAACTAAATAATGAGAAGCAATCATCGGACCAGAACGAGACTGGAGTACCCAAAAGAAACTAAATAAAGAGCAGCAATCATCAGACCAGTACGAGACTGGAGTACCCAAAGGAAACTAAATAAAGAGCACCAATCATCGGACCAGTACGAGACTGGAGTACCGAAAGGAAACTAAATAAAGAGCATCAATCATCGGACCAGTACGAGACTGGAGTCAAAGTAATTGCAATAAAAGGAAAGGGTTAGTAGTCCTTCATTTATAGGAGGCTTCTATTCCATCTCTGTTTATAGGAGGGAAGTTATATTCAGTCTCCGTTCATAGGAGTCTCTTCCAAATTATGCCCCTTTATTACAGTTCGACCATATGTTTTAATTGCGTCTTTAAGCATGGCTTAAGCGGATTGGAGTAACGTTATTACGAGTTCCTTAATTTCTACGAATTGAGGCGATTTTCAATGTTCGAGGATTCTTCTAAATGCAGCTCGATGATTTGTAAACATCCAACATTGCTTTGAGCTTGAGTTTCTATTTTTATTCATCCGGTCATTATTTATTCGTAATATCATCCAACGATTATAAGGCGATCGCGTGTCACGATTTCATCTCCCAATTCTTTTGAAAATTCGATAATTTAAAACTCGATTGTTTTACCTGAAAATTTGACGATTACACCATTTCCCTCCATATGTCCCCATATTTCGATAGTACACTCAAAATAGTCTATTAAGAGCCAATAAATTATTCCATGATTTTCCAACCCTTTTAGGGGGTTTATTTTGTCCAAAGGAAACTTACTTAGACCCTTAAAAATATCAATTTAAGCCATAAAATCCCAAAGAAACTACAGTACCCCCAAGGGGCCCTAATATGAGTCTACGAGTTTTCCTAAAATTTTCCAAGGCATTTATTTTGTCCATACAAATCTTGTAAACGCCTTTAATAATAGTAAATTACTTTATAAATTTCCAAAAAAATACTAAAGTTAGCCCTCATTGAATATTTTTCATGTTCAAACATTTTTCCCTAGGAGCATATATTTCTTTCAGAAAAATCAATAAACTTCTGTTCAGGGTGGTCTACAGATAAGGGATTTCTGGAAAAAGGGAGGGCGACGGACAGCGCACGACGTTCGGTCCCCACAACGGATCTAAAGCCGATTCGTTGTGGGGGAGCATAAGTTGAGGCAGCGACTTGATTAAGGTGGTCTAGGCCGTCCGATCTCATCGTGGAGATCAGACGGCCCCCGTTATTTGTCAGCGATACAAAAGATGGCAGCCGCTGCCACCGCCGGGTAGCGGCCGCCAGGCTCCACCCCTAGTCGACTCGCAGGGGGCCGATGATCTATTTGGCAGTGGTCCGGCGGCCTGCCACTGCCGGAAAACTACAACTAAGAACTGTAGCGCGGCCTGCACTATTATCGTGGGTGCCGCGCCGCCCCTCCCTCGTTGATGGTCATGACCACTGCCCCCGGCCGTCTAGTCGGGGGTCGGGCTTGCCTCCGGCCGCCGCTGGCATAGCCTAACAGAGGGGATAATGAAACAGAGCATGGGGGGCTTTCGAGTGCCGCCGAAGATGCATTCTCCAGCGGCACTGCCGGATTCCACCGTCGGAGGAAGGGTCCTCCATCAGGTACCAACCTCGCAGTGCCACCACCGGTGCTGGGAGTGATGTGCCTCATGTGGTCACTACCCGAGCCTAAGGTTGGCTCAGGTGGTGTTAGCGGCGCTCCGGCGGCCGTGGGGCACATGCAGGACGTCGGGGGGATGAGGAAGGAAGAAGGGAGGGTGTTCCACCTGTTGTGGGGGAACTCAAAGGAATTGACAGGGGCTCGGGTGGTTTTTCGGCAAGGTAGCTCCGGTATGGTGAGGGTGGGGTGTGCTCAGTAAAGGGGGAGGGGCTGTCTTTTATAGGGAGGGAGGAGGGCCTCCCTTCCTTTCTCCCGATGTGGGACTACAGGGAGGGGTGGGGGAGATATTTCTCCCCCTCCATTAGCTATGGCCAGCTGGCCATCTTCATTGGGGTAGGGGCAGCTTCTCCTAGTGCATGAGAGGGGAGGGAGAACATCCCTCTAGTGGGGTGGTGGCTTTGGAAAAAGAGGAGGGGAGAAGATGGTGGGCTTTTGCCCAGGCCCATTTTATGATACCCTTGCTGATTTTTGAGGTCCTAAGTATAGAGGGGTGGTGCCCAAATGTTGGTGGTGGGGGGGGGGGGGGGGGGGGGGGGGGGAAGCCCCGTTTTGGAAAATAATTCCAAAATTAGAGATTTTTGAGGGTCTGGCCAAAGTCAACCCTAGGGTGGGCCCCTTATGTTGGTCAAAGTCCAAGTGTGTCCAAATCGTCGGGTGATTGGTCAATGTTGGGGCGTTAAATTAACATGGGTGCGCGCATGTTTTTCGGTGTTCCATGACACTTGATTTGACCATAGTTTGACTTTTCGACGTCGAAATTGGTTATAACGAACTTTGTTGGTCTTATTTTGATTTTAGGAGTTCAAGAAAACTGACCGCGATGGATTCCGAATTTGTTCGTTTAATATTTTGAAAAGTGCGTTGTGGCGGGCTACGGAACCTAAAATGGTCATATTTCTCATATGACCTCCGATTGAAATGGAACGAATTCCTCTGTACTCGTATTGATCATACGAGTCTAACGCAACTGACGGAAGTCAATTTGGAGTACGTATGGTCTACCCCAACGACGTTATTGTGACGCGCAACGATACTCAAAATGGTAGTTTTCTCTAAACAAGCTTGAATTGAAATGGGACGAGTTCCATTGCACTCATATTGCTTATACAAGTCTACAGGA
Source organism: Dactylorhiza incarnata (assembly GCA_033032865.1). Lineage (NCBI taxonomy): Eukaryota > Viridiplantae > Streptophyta > Magnoliopsida > Asparagales > Orchidaceae > Dactylorhiza > Dactylorhiza incarnata. Next base: position 8,717,220 of record JAWHQI010000003.1, read on the forward strand.
ATTGACAGAAGTTAATTTAGAGTATGTATGGTCATTGTACCCCAACGACGTTGTTGTGACACACTACGATACTCCAAATGGTCATTTTCTCTAAACGACCTTGGATTGAAATGGGATGAGTTCCATTACACTCATATTGATTATACGAGTCTAACGGAACTGACATAAGTTAATTTGGAGTACATATGGTCACTGTACCCCAACGACGTTGTTGTGACGTGTTACGATACTCAAAATGGTCGTTTTCTCTAAACGACCTCGGATTGAAATGTGACGAGTTCCATTAAACTCGTATTGATTATACGAGTCTAACAGAATTGATGGAAGTTAATTTGGAGTATGTATGGTCATTGTATCCCAACGACGTTGTTGTGACGTACTACGATACTCAAAATAGTTGTTTTCTCTAAACGACCTCGGATTGAAATGGGACGAGTTCCATTGCACTCGTATTGATTATACGAGTATAACGGAACTGACGGAACTTAAATCAGGGTTCTCGAAAGACTTGAGATAGAAGTCTTAAGTCAGGGTTAACGGGGAGGGGTGATTTGGTTTTCGTAACGGACATAAAATAAACTAAACTAGACTAACTAGGCGGGTCGTAAGCACCGCTTTGCACCACCACGGGTCGCAAGCACCGTATCGTACCACCACGGGTTGCAAGCGCTGTATCACACCACCACAGGTCGCAAGCACCGTATCACACCACCATGGGTCGTAAGCGTCGTATCGCACCACCATGGATCGTAAACACGGTATCGCTTGTTGCATCTTTGCAATTGCAGAGGTCAACAATACGGGTTGTAGCCTCCGCCTCACTCGTTGCACCATGCAAATGCAACGACCAACCTAATGCCTCACCATGCTTGTGTCTAGCTTAACGAAAACACATTCCCTAGACCCCTACCACTCACACACAACACAAAAAATCATAGTATCACAAACTTCACCAAATCATCCATAATAGAAGATAAACCTATGAACATCTACACCCAGTGGTCATGATATGTTGATGCTTTAAAGATTATCACTATACGATTACAAACAATCCAAATGAGAGAGTAAAACTATAAGTTACCACTTTGACATACGGAGGAGACGATAGACTCTTCCTTGGCTTCGTAGGAGATCATAGCTTGGTCCACCGGTTCTTCAAACTCCACCATGGGTGTCGTCCACGATATGGGAGAAGTTGTCACCTTCCCCTAGTCATGTCTTCTCTCGGGTCTGTCACCTTCTCGTCAAGGGTTCTGGCAGTAGAGCTCCAATGTCACCTTGGAATCTTCTTTCTATACCTTTGGAATGTTTGGGGATGTTTGAGAAGACTCGAGGGAAGAAACCCTAGAGATTTGGAAAAGGAGAAGTGAAAACGGCGGAGAAGAGGTCGGATCCTGTTAAAATCGCGAGGAAAAAAATAGGGTGTGTGCACGTGCGCCAATTTTGCATGCATGTGAGTAGGTCAACGATCAGGGAAAACAAGGGTGCACGCACAGGGCACACGCGCATGCGTTGAAAACACACGCACAAATTCATATCATTCCCAAGCTGGTGAAATGAGCAGTAATGGGGCGCATGCACAAATATACGTGCGCGCACGTGCATGCATGGAAAATGCACGCGCAAATTCAGATTTCTCAAAAGACAGCATTACAATAGGGAAAGGGGCGCACACGCGTGCAAAAATTATTCATTTTGACAGCACCTCGCTTGTAAATCGCAGAATATCCACACCTATGACAAACAATCATCCAAATAGTCCCAATCAGCAATATATCAAAAATTGAACATTAAATGCACACATTGGACACTAAAATGAATAAAAACCATGGGGAACACATGTCGAAAAGACTATATACAAACAATGTATCAACATGCACGGGGGGCGGGGGCGTGGCGCTTCTAGAGAGCTCGACATAGATAATCGTGGAGTCCTGGAGGGAAGCGAACCAAGGGGCGTGGGCGGTAACGGTAGCTCCTGAAAGTGCGCAGTATGCCTCTGAGTATTCTCTAGAGGGGGTGAATAGAGTCTTAAAACTTTTATACCCTAGTTATGCACACACAATAAAACTATTAAGTACTATGCAATCACCAATACCAAAACAGAATAAAGTAAACACAGAAAATATAAAACAGAAAAATAGTAAACTGGACAACACATAAAATCAATGCAGAAGACATCAAATTTTTATAGAGGTTTTCCAAAATGTGGGCAGTCCACTCTTCTACCTCCCTGGTAGGAATGCACTAACAGTGCCTGAGTCTTTTGATAAAGAGACTCTCAAATCCACTGAGTCTTTTGATAAGGAGACTCTTAGAACCACTGAGTCTTTTGATAAGGAGACTCTTAGAACCACTGAATCCTTTGAAAGAGGGATTCTTAAAACTCTTTTACAGTTGGAGAAGGAGAATAGTAGAAGAAGAAGAAGAGAATAGGATTCTTCAGTTGAATCCTTCAGCAACTATCTCTATGGATGTTGTTGCTTCTATATATTTCAAGATCTGAATATGATGATCCCTTACTTAAGATAGTGATGATTGTAAGTGATATAAGCTTTGATCCCGATCCTCTCTGCATTTCTGTTGGTTTGTTGCTATATGATGTAGAAGGAGCAACAATCTTGTTGTGATCTTTTCTTGTACAGAGCAGTTGTTCTTCAGCTCTGTCTTAGGGTTAGAGGAGGGAGAAGGAGAAGCCCTATTCGACAGAGAGAGTAATGAGTGAGTTGGTTTTGTTTTCTTTCTTCCTCAACATACTCATTCTCTATTGATTTGTGTTTGAATTTGTTTCTTCTTCTGGACTGTCTTAGAAGGAATGTCCATTGGACAATAAATTATTTCCTTCTATTTTGTTCCCGACCCGTCCATCTAATTTGAATAACTTCCAATAATGTCTTTGTCGTATCTCTGAAATACTACATTTCATTCTTGGCAATAAATGAGTCGTTAGAGAACAGATTTCAGCCTTGTAGATCATCTAGAAAAGCACCAAAAAGGACAGCAGGAAACCTTCCATTTTTGTCTGTATTCGACGCTGCGTTGACTTCATCATTCGTCATATCGACGCACCTCTGAGTTCTTATAGACGTAGCTTTGAATTTCTTCTTAGCTCTGGCTGAACTTAGATGTTGATGTTGCGTCGAGTACTTATCGACGTATCCGTCGAGTTGAAGACATGGACTTGAACTTTATCTTGCGTGTCGAATTGAAGTCGAAGTTGCGTCAACTTCTGAGATGGCTTAGACAGGCTCTTCCTTCTGCGTCGAGTTCCTTTCGACGTTGCATCGACTTGACTTGATAATTCGATATGCATTTTGAGTTACTTCAACTTTTAGTCAGAGTTGCTTCGACATCTAGTCAAAGTTGCGTCAACTTCTATTCGACGCAAGTTTTAACTCAACTGAATTTGTGCTTCTCTTAGGCCTGGTCTTGACACTCTAAGGTGAGTGTGACATCCTAGGACATCTAATGACCATTTTACTCTTTCTATACAATGTGGGTAATACACTCTAACTAATGAAAACACTTTAAGATAATTTGCTTTGATAAATCAAAAGGTTTTTTTCCAACAATCGCCTCATATTTATCTTAACAAATTTTACAATTTGATTAAGTGATTTCAAACATACTTTGACATAGAATTAAATAGAAACACATATACACAGATCAATAATGACATTATAAACACATAGACAACATGATAAGCATTCAAGAAATCGTATTGATCTTCATAATCATGATAATTATATCCACCAGATGATATAATATAATTTGTTCACTTGTTCAGTACTATAGTTTCCTCTTCCTTGAGAACACTTGTTGTATTACATTTCTTCGTGCAAACTTTAATGCCTCATCTTCTTCTTCAGCAGCATTGACAACATCTTGAGTTTCATTCTCTTTGGGAGGCTCCCCCCTGAAATTGTGCATCTTGTTCAACAGTCAGAGCAGCCTCCTTAGCAATCTTTGCAACCTCATCCAAGAGAGGATCATCTTCTAGGAGCTCCCCCTGAGTTGAAGCAATCATCTCCCCCTGGTTCACTGCAGAAGGTTCCCCTTGGACTATTCCTGCTTGAAAGACAGTGAGTTTGTTGGGATCAGGAATATTAGTAGCTAGGGCATTTGGGGCAATCTCTTCTTGTACACTCTTGTCCTTCTCATGTCACTCATATTTCCTTGATTAAGCCTCTCCTCCTGGATCTTCTCACCATTCTGAACCTTACTTATAAGGGAAGTTAAGAATTCTTTAGGTCCCATGGAGGAGGATACAGTTGATTTCAGTGCCATGAAGGACTCTTGTGATTTTTGCAGTTCTGTCTCCATCTGGGAGTATTTCTTATTGAACTTTCTGGCTTGAGTGGCCAGTAGGTCAACAAATGTGTTAGTAGCCAATCATACTGCTTTTGAAATCACTTGCTCAATGTCAAAGGAAGGAGTATGATGTGTGGTAGAGATAGGATGTGTGGTAAGAGTGGGTGTGGATATGATAACTGGAGGAATTGCTGTGACGTCTCATTGAAGTTTGGAATATTTTGGTGGATTAGTGATATTGATCGATTATCCTCTGGAGTTATGTCAGATTGAGGTAGGGGAGATCTGTCATCAAGAAATTTGATGTATGGAGGATTTTCTGTAAGAGTGGTGATAGATGATTGTTGTTGTTGTGGTTGGAGGGAAATCTGTGATGTAAGTTCTGGAGTTGTAGTAGATGAAATGAACTGGTTGAACTGAGCTGGATCAACATCTGGAGTAATATTGTGTTGGACTGCTGGAGTGTCCTGTGCTGGATTGTTAACCCTTGGAGGATCTGGTAGAGTTGCCTCTGTACCTGTGGAGTTGGAGAAGGAGGAGGTGAAGGTGCAGCTTGACCAGGCTTTAGGATCTTCATGGTCCACTTGGAGAAGATTCCAATATTTATTCTCTTCCCAGGTGAAATTGGCACTCCTTTTGGTTTGCATACCATGGGGTAATGATTGAGCAGCATCTGACTCATCATTCTCATATATGTATTTTCTTTATGTGCATATTTATGACCTAACATTTTCAGGAGGCACCTTCCCTAGTTAATCTTTTTGTTGAGGACAAGACATCCCATTATCTGGAGTTGCTTCTTGGGAATGGCATCATGGGCTGAAATTTTGCATATGAGCACCTTCCCTACTATATCCGTCAGGAATCTGTATTCTACAGCTAGATAAATCTTCTTCAGATTGATGGCCTTCTCTTTCCTGAACTGCATGTTTTCTAAAGCCTTCCTGGTATCTTCCCCTATCAGTTCATCTGAATCACTTCCAGTTGTAAGATCAAACATTTAACTGAACAATTTCTCTGTTATATTTATACAGTCACATAAATTCTCTCATTGAGGGATCCATCATCTCCTATGTGAAGATTGTCTTTGAACTCTGTTAGTTTAACATCAAAGATTTTGCACCTTGTAGAAATCAGCTTTGTCAGGCCGGCAATATAGAATAAACCGAGAATGGCTTTGAAGTTATCAAAAGCTGCATTGAAGGAGTCCACATCAACATCAAAGCCAGATTTGATCTTAGGAGGTGCCATTGAATCTGGGATGAAGTACCTGCAAAGAGAAGAAAGAGAGAGAGAGAGAGAGAAGAAGAATGCAAGAGAGTTGGAGAGAAAGAAAGCACGCGAGCAAGATAAATAGAATTCGAAAGCGTAATGAATTCGACGCTTATGTTGCTTAAGAGAAGACGATTTGTCGCAACTTAGAGTTTTATTTGAAGCACCGTCGACAGAGATTAATAGTCAGCGTGCCAAAATGTGTAGAAGCAACTTCTAGAAGTGAATCTTCGTGCACCTGTCATGTCGACGTTGTGTCGATTAGAACTCGACGCTCCTTCGAATTTGACGAGCAACCATTAAATCGACGGATACATCGATATGAAGTCGACGTGGTGTCGAATGCTATTCGAATTATCTGTTGCAGATTGCTCTCGAAGCAGGCGTCGAGTAGAATTAGATGGTACGTCGAATTCTATTCAACACAACTCTGAATAAGCAGATCTGTTTTCTTAGAAAGTTCTTACTGTTTTTCCCAACAATAATTTTTATTGAAACTAGTATTTATACTATTATTTTCATGAACCAAAGAAAATAACAAAGGAATTCAGAGAAGAAATTACTCCCTTTGTTGGATTTAGTTCTCTATTAAGCCCTTAGTTCTTCCTTCCCCCACCATTATTTCTTAGGAAGGATCCAACCTTATCCTGCACAAGTAGCTCAAACATTAGAGGGTACTCAGGTTACCTTGGGCCCTTTGTTTCTACTATTATAAGGTTCTATGAAAGAATAGAAGGGTCTTTCATGTTATCCTTTTGGATGACAAAGAATGAGTTTATCAAATTTAGTTTTATTATTTTGGTACTTGAAATGTGTATAAAATATATCCAATTATAATATATCAGCAGAGTGTTTAACAACTTTCTCTTTTATAACACCCATTTTATTTAGACTCATTGGTTTGTTTGAATTGATTTTTCCTAGAGATCCTTTCTCATTATTGGAGTTTGTTTTATTAAACATAGTGATTTTATCAAGATTATTATTATCTTGATCCTCAATTATTGCACTTCTCTCACTTGTTTGATAGTCATTAGGTCTAATAAACCTAACTGGATTTTTCCAGGCTGGTCTACTAGGGACTTCTGTGCTAGTGGATGGCTCTGCTCCTAAACCTAGGTGTTTAAATCTCATTGAGAGATTTTGTGTAATATCTTTTAACTTTTAACTCCTCCCATTGAGTGAGTCTTCAAAGGCCTTTGCCTTTGTTAGCTCTCCCCTTAGTTTTAAATTTTCATTTCTTATTGTTGGAGCATGCGTTTCGCACTCCTCCGGTTTGATAATAACAAAGTCCCGTTTGTATTTGATTCTATTTTTATTAATGGTGTGCAGATAACAGGTATGTGATGTTCACATTTCTGCTGGAGCTAAAATTGAATGTGGGAAAATTTCACTGTCGGAAAATTCCGACAGCCACTGTCGCCCAGGCGACAGCAGAGAAGTTACAACTACTTCCCTCCACGGCAGATCGACGAAAGGCAGTTTTGAGCTGTCGGAAATCCGACAGCGATGTCGCCCAGGCGACAGCTCGGAGGTTACAACAACTGCCCACGACTCCACCCACGACCGGCAGTTTTGCGCTGTCGGAAATCCGACATCGATGTCGCCTAGGCGACAGCTCGACGGTTACAGCAACTGCCCGCACGACGCCGCTCCAGCGGCAGTTTAACGCTGTCGGAAAATTCCGACAGTCAATGTCGGAATTTCCGACAGCGATTTTCTATAAATTGACACCTTGTGTTCGTGCATAACAACCAATTAAGAATTTCAAGTCCCTTCCTGAGTGCATTCCATCCAGAGAGCTCCAGAACCTCATGAACTCCCATTTATGCTGAGAAGGTTTGAAATTGAAGACGAGATCGGACGCGCTTCTACATCAAGGATCATCTCGAGGCTTCAACCTTCCTTTCAGAGATCTGAATTTCTAGGAAGTTTTTATTTTATCTTGTATTTTCGTTTATATACATTTTACTTTGTATTGGTAGGGAAAATCGCTTCCTTGTGCGGAGCGTCTAAGTCCTTGCGTGGCTTAGGGGAAAATCACTTCCTTGTGTGGAGCGTCCAAGTCCTTGCGTGGCTTGGTGGGAAATCGTGGCCTTGTGTGCTACGTCTAGATCTTGGGAAGATCTAGAGGATAGGCTTGGGCTTGGTCTAGGGAGAGACAAGTGATAGCCTTCCGATCCTTGGGAGAAGGATTGGTAAACAAAAAGAAATTTACATTTGTACGCCTCCGATTTCTAGCGATATAGAAATCAAATTTATGTAAACACTTTTTCATATAACATAATCATGTCTCTTTTGTGTTTACTTGATTTCTATCATTTGGCGTAATCTCTATTATATTGTGTTCTAAGTTTTCAATTCTTAATCTAAATTGTTTATTTCAATCTCCTTCATTATAAAACAATTTAGTAATTATCTAGAAAATTATAGAAAGAACTTTATCCCCTTATTCACCCCCCCCCCCCTCTAAGGGCGCCGTAAGATCCAACAATTGGTATCAGAGGGAGGTTACCCCAAAACGGTTTTACCACCGGGTGTAATGGCGCACAACGATCACGCGTTCGTTGAGGGGCAAGGAATTAGTAGGCCACCACTTTTTACGGGCACAGACTACAATTATTGGAAAACACGTATGCGTTGTTTTCTAATTGCGCTAGATATAGAAGTCTGGAATATGGTAGAATCTAGTTACACTTCTCCAACATTTGTTGTAGGAGATGTAACCATGGATAAGCCCAAAGACAAGTGGGATGACAACGATAAATTAAAATGTAAGAACAATGCAAAAGCCATGAATGCTTTATTTTGCGCACTAGATCGCACTGAATTTAATTGAGTTTGTGCTTGTAATACTGCATTTGAAATTTGGAATTTATTAGAAATCACTCATGAAGGTACTTCGCAGGTAAAGGATTCAAAGCTATTTCAACTAGAATCTGAATTTGAAAGATTCAAAATGGAGGTAGATAAAGAGATTGATACGATGTACACACGATTTACAAAAATCGTGAACGACTCAAAGGTGCTAGGAAAGGTGTTCTCAAATGGAGATTTGGTAAGGAAAATCTTAAGATCACTTCCCCCGAAGTTCAATCCTAAAGTGACTGCAATTTCCGAGTCACATGATCTTAAGACCTTACAATTGGAGAGCCTCATTGGGAACTTGAAAACTCATGAAGTTGAATTGAAAATTCAACAACAAGAGTATATGGAGCCAAGGAAGAAGGGATTGGCTCTAAGATCAAAGAAGGAAGAAACTAGTGATTCTGAGGAGGATGAAGAAGATGAGGAAAGTTTATTTGTTAAAAAATTTAGAAAATTTATGAAAAATCTGGAGAGAAGGAATTCGTTTAAGAAGTATTTTAAGAAGGAAACATTTAGGAAGAAAAAAGGAAAGGAAGGCGATGAGGAGGAAGAGAGACCGCCACCAGAGTGCTATCACTGCAAGAAGTTAGGACACATTCGAAGCAAGTGTCCAAAGTACTTGAAAGAACTTAAAGAAAAGAAGCACAAAGGGTCGAAGAAGGTGTTGAAGGCGGAAACCTGGGATGATACTACGTCTGAGGATGCAAGCAGTTCCGACTCAAGTAAAGAAGAGGAGGCCAACATATGCTTAATGGGAAAGAGCGTCATATCTGATGACGAATGCAGTGTCCAGAGCGACACTGAGGTAACTCCTCCAACCTATGATGAATTATTTTCTGAATTTTTAAAGACTTGCAAATTTTTTGAAAAAAGTTTAAAAGATAATGATTTTCTAAAATCTGAAAATGGAATTTTACTTAAAGAAAACAAAAAATTGTTAAATGAAATTAAGACTATTGGAAAAAGAGATATTACTTGCCAAGAGTGTGATCACTTTTTGGGAAGAATTAATGAACTTGAAGAATCTCTTTCCAAATCTCATTCTACAATAAAAGTACTTACTAAAAAGAATGAGATTTTAGAGAGAGATCTGAAATCTTCAATTTCCAAAGTCCATGAGGGAAAGAAATCTTTTGAACGTAGATGCGTAAATCTAGTATCCGAGAATACAAAAATGAGAAACCAGATTCATGACTTAATACTAGACATGAAAAAATTTGGAATGGGCCGAAGATCACTGGATATGATCTTAGGATACCAACGCCATGGATCTGGAAGGTTTGGACTCGGATACACGTCTGGAAGCTGTCGCCCAGCGACAACCACTGTCGCCAGCGACAGTGAAAAGTCCAGAAAATTTGTTTTAAAAAATTCTAAAATTAATGAATCATCAAATACTGCATCCTCATCCAGTAAAAGTCCAGAAAAGTTATACTCTTCTAAATACATTACTTGTGGCAAATGCAATAGATTTGGTCACACTACGGACTCTTGCTGGAAGGAAGGAAAAAGCAAAATTAAACAAATCTGGGTGCCTAAGGCTTCTACCTATACTATGGGTGGAACCACTTGGGTAACCAGATCTTTACTCACCTCTTCTTTCTAGGTGTGTTGGCAGGCTAAGGACAAAGAAGACGTGTGGTACTTGGACTCGGGTTATTCAAAGCACATGACAGGCAATAAAGAGAAGTTCCTTAGCCTGGAGATGAAGAAAGGAGGAATTGTTACATTCGGTGACAATGGAAAAGGAAAAATCATCGGCATCGGTGTTGTGGGTAACGAAATTTTTTCAATTTCAAATGTTTTATTTGTAGAAGGATTAAAGCATAATTTGATTTCTATTAGTCAATTATGTGATAAGGGTTTAAATGTTTTATTTGAATCTTCTACAAATTTGTGCAAAATTATTAATTCCAAAACAAATGAAATTGTTTTTACCGCACCTAGATGTCATAATGTATATATGATTAAATTTCTTGATTTTTCAAATTCTACTTTGAAATGTTTTCTATCAAAAAATGATGAATTAGATTTATGGCATAGGCGACTTGGACATGCTAGTGCCAAGTTAATTTCAAAACTTTCAAAAGATAAATTAATTAAAGGTTTACCTTTGCTAAATGGAAATTTATCTTCTTCACTATGTGTGCCTTGCCAAAAAGGAAAATTTTCAAAATCATCTTTCAAAAGTAAAAACATTATTTCTACCACTAGGCCACTTCAATTAATACATATGGACTTATTTGGGCCAATTGGAATTTCTAGCTTAGAAGGTAGAAAATACACATTTGTTTTGATTGATGATTATTCTCGTTTTTGTTGGACTTTATTTCGAACCTCCAAATCCGAAGCATTTTCAGAATTTTCAAAATTATGTTTGCGTATTCAAAATGAATTGGAGTTAAAAATTAAACGCATACGATCGGATCATGGAGGAGAATTTGAAAATGAAAAGTTTATTTCTTTTTGTACGGAGTTAGGAATTAAACATGAATTTTCCGCTCCACGCACACCACAGCAAAATGGTGTAGTGGAAAGGAAAAATAGAACTCTTCAAGAGTTAGCCCGTACGATGTTATCTGAATTTAAATTACCAAAATCTTTTTGGGCTGAAGCGGTTAGCACGACATGTTATGTAATTAATAGAGTAATGTTTCGCCCTATTTTAAAATTAACTCCTTATGAATTAATATTTAGTAAACAACCAAATGTTTCTTATTTCAAAGTTTTTGGTTGTAAATGTTTTATTTTGAATTCTAAAGATTCCTTAGGAAAATTTGATGAAAAATGTGATGAAGGTATTTTTATTGGCTATTCTTCAACTAGTAAAGCTTATAGAATTTTTAATAAAAGAACAAGAATAGTTGAAGAATCTATTCATGTTAGGTTTGATGAATTTGCTTCATGTGTAGAAAAGAAAATTACAGGAAAAGAAGATGAACTCCTTCCCACGGTGGAGAATGATGAAGAAGAACTTGGAGAAAATGAAGAAGAAAAAGGAGAAGAAAGAGAAGAAGAAAGAGGAGAAGAAGATAGAGAAGAAGAAGAAAGAGAAGGATATGTGCCTCCAAGTGATTTGAAATTCTCAAAGGATCATCCAAAGGAGCTTATCATTGGAGATCCGCAAAAAGGGGTTAGTACTCGTTCATCGCTACATGTTTTATTTTCAAACCTTTGTTTTGTTTCTGAAATAGAACCAAAAGATGTTTCCACCGCTTTAAATGATGAATTTTGGTTTTTAGCTATGAATGAAGAACTTAATCAATTTGAACGTAATAAGGTTTGGAATCTTGTAGAACGACCCAAAAATCGTCCTGTAGTTGGTGTTAAGTGGATTTTTAAAAATAAAATGGATAATGAATCTAGAATTGTTAGAAATAAAGCCAGATTAGTTGCAAAAGGTTATGCACAAATTGAAGGGGTAGATTTTGATGAAACTTTTGCACCCGTAGCAAGATTAGAAGCGGTTAGAATATTTCTTGCATTTGCTTGTTTTAAAGGATTTAAATTATATCAAATGGATGTCAAAACCGCATTTTTAAACGGGTATATAAAAGAAGAGGTTTATGTAGAACAACCCCCTGGCTTTATAAATGAGAAATATCCAAACTATGTTTATAAATTAGATAAAGCGCTTTATGGATTAAAACAAGCACCTCGTGTTTGGTATGATCGATTAACTCAATATTTGTTAAAGAACGATTATAAAATAGGAAGTGTTGATTCTACTCTCTTCATTAAGCAAATTGATCATGATTTAGTTATTTTACAAATTTATGTTGATTATATTATTTTTGGAGCCACTAATGAAGAGTTGTGTAATGAAGTTGTTCAAATTATGAAAATGAATTTGAAATGAGCATGGTTGGAGAACTTTCATATTTTCTAGGTTTTTAAATTACACAAAAACATGATGGTATTTTTATATGTCAAACCAAATATATTCATGATATGTTAAAAAGATTTGGATTTGAAAATCTTAAGCATGCAAACACTCCTATGAGTACTTCACTAAAATTAGGAAAAGATGAAAGTGGTGTTTCAATTGAACAAACCCTTTATCGAAGTATGATAGGGTCTTTATTGTATTTAACCGCATCTAGACCTGATATTATGTTTGCCGTTTGTTTATGTGCTAGATTTCAAGCTAATCCTAAAGAGTCACATTTAAAAGCGGTGAAACGTATCTTTAGATATCTCATAGGCACATCAAAAGTAGGTTTATGGTATCCTCATAATGATTCTTTTATTTTACATGGTTTTTCGGATTCGGATTATGCGGGATGTTCCTTAGATAGGAAAAGCACTAGTGGCACTTGTCACTTTATCGGCCCTTCACTTATTTCATGGTCGAGTAGGAAATAGAATTCTGTTGCCCTCTCTACTACCGAGGCCGAATATATTGCACTAGGTAGTTGTTGTGCCCAAGCTCTTTGGATGTCACAAACATTAGACGATTTTGGCATGCAACAAAGTAGTGTAGAATTGAAGTGTGACAATAAAAGTGCTATAGACTTAACTAACAATCCCGTATTACATTCTAGATCTAAGCATATAGATGTCCGACATCATTTTATAAGGGATCATATTAAGAAGGGTAATATAAAAATTAACTTTATAGGCACGGAAAATCAAATAGCGGATATATTCACTAAGCCGTTACCGGATTCCCGTTTTTCTATGCTTAGGCTAGAATTGGGAATTCTAGACATTTCACAATGAATATATCACTATTTAAAGCCTATAAAATTAAAAAAAAAATCACAAAACCTAAACAATTTAAAAAGCAAAAGCCTAAATTTTAAAAATCAAACAATAGAAATTCAAAAGAGTTAACAAAATTCAAACATCATTAATATTACATCAATATTGTTCAAATTAAAACAGTAGAGAACAACATAAGGATCAAATTCATAGAAATCTGCAGAAGTTCACTGTCGCCCAGGCGACAGTGGATGTCGGAAATTTCCGACATCTCCCAGCAGCAGCAACCTGAAGAAACTACTCTGAATCTTCATAACCAGCCCCGCTGCTCTCTGGACAATCATCTGGAGGTCCTCGTCTCACGGCTTTACCACGGCGAGTCCGCCTCACCGATTCGCGTGGCGGTTCTTCGTCCGGAACTAGCCATTCGGCCTCTTCCTCCGGAGTTGGCTTTAACTTCAGACCTTTGACGAGAAACTTCATAAATTTCTGCATTCGACTACGGTCCTTCTTCACTCCCCTCTTGTGATCCTCTAGTGAATCACGTAAATCATCAATGGACTCTCGTAGTGATCCTGCCCTAGGCAATGGCGGCTCTCTAATCTCAATCCCCGGATGGGCTTTTCTCTGCGGCTTCTTCACTTTCATTGAACCCGTATAATATATCTCCGGATAACAATCATCCAAATGAGACCCTTGCACTATCCATCCGTACTTCTTATAGAGTACACGCTGAATTACCGCCCCCATTGGCAGCGTATGAACCTTCACCCATCTTGGATGCTTTAATCTATACGCATACCTAATCTGGGAGAGTATGAAGTCCGCCACATCAAAAAGATCATCCTCCATAATGTAGTATGTAAAGAGGGTCAACTGAGCCGTAATACTTCTTGTATCTCCACTCTTCAACATCACTGAATTCCTTAATATATTTTGAACTAAGAAAGCATCCGGAGTGAGTGATGTAACTTCAGTGGTAAGAGTCTTCTTTTGATTCCCATGTAAACTCATGTTTACAAGGGTCCAATCTCTATCCTTTCGATAATTCTCCACTATATCAGGCATATTTTCACACATCACTAGTCCGAATTCCTCTCTTAGATCAACATGTGTTATTTCCACATGTTGACCTTGGATCCTTGATCTCACTCCTCCATCCAATTCAGTGAAATTTGGGTCTTCCAAATGGTTATAAAATTCACGAATGAAAAAGGAAGAAAACCCCTCTGGTGAGATTATTGAGAGAATACCTGCATTCGCAAGCCGATCATAGATATGATCATGCTTTGGCGAATCAAATTCAATATATTTCGCAACTCCAACAATAGCCTTCTCCACCCCAGGAAAAACTTGATATGAACTATGTGCATCTTCCGAAGTACTCCTTCGAGCTTTGGAACTGGAAGCCATTCTGCAAATAACAAAAAAATTTAGATTACACATGTGTTATGCACTGGAACACTGTCGCCCAGGCGACAGTGACTGTCGGAAATTTCCGACAGCTCTCCAAGTGAACTTCTCTCGAAAATTTTTACATACACTTCCAGATCTACTCAAAATCAATATTATTTCAACATCAAGTTTACAAAAAAAAATATATATATGTTTTTCAAATCAAAATATTCTCCAAATCCTTTACTATTCATCATCTTCAACCTTCTTCACTAAACTAGATCTACAATAATCCTTTAGAGAATGAACAAATGGAAACCTTCAACCACAAGAATCAAACAATCATAACATTTTTAACAAAGATCCAACAAGATCCACTTGTTTTAAACTAGATCAAATTTTTTTTTTTTTTTAAACCTGCACCATTCATCAAAAATCAAAATGAAAACTACATTTTTCTTCTTCTCTACTATCAAAATCACAAATCCCTAAAAAAAATTTGAGTTAAAACACCAAAATCAAAAATCCATACCTTAGATCTAGGGATGTCGCCGACTTCCGACAGCCTTCCTCTCGTTTTTAACTCCAGGAAATGATGCACAATAGGGTTTGACTCGGTCCCCAGCCCTATTTATATTTTTGGCTGTCGCCCAGGCGACAGTGACTGTCGGAAATTTCCGACAGCTCCCATTTTGACAAAACTTCAATTTTGGGTCCCTTTGATGATTTACAATAGTTATATGTCATTATTAATGCTTCACCTCATGACTTGATGACAAACCATGTGCTATTTATTTAAAACAAAAAATGACTTACATGTTTATATGCTTTCATTTCCAAGCTATCATCGTATTGACACTTCTACTTAGTTGTTTAGACCATTGGAAATTGTTTTCGCATGCCTCTAAGTATGAGAAATTGTTTATCTATCATAATGAACTATCACGTTCACTTCTTTTGATCAATACATATGTCTACTTCTTTAATATATACATGAATCATATTTGCTTTAACATAATAAAATAGCACTTCTTAAATACAACTTTCACCCTTGATTTGTTAGCACAACAAAATTACACCATCTTTTGCGAATCAAGTGAATTTGGAGATCCTTGGTCAATTACAAAAAAAAATATCAATATATCAAAATTAAGATATCACATCTATGATAAAAAATTTAAAATAAAGACAAGGATACTCCACCAAGCACTACTTACCCTCCTGATAAGTCTTAATGAGCATTGTGAAGTTAAGCACCTTGGACAGAATTGTAAAGTGTCTTGTGCAAAAGAAAATGGTTTTCTAATCATCTTGTGCTATATCTTCAAAGTCAAAGTTGACTTTATATGCTTTTATTATGTTCTACATTTCAATGATCATATAAATTAAATAACTTCATATGTTTGATCTAAGTATCACATGTACACATCATTATGTTATATAAATATTCATCTCATGAGAATTGGACCGAAAATATTCCATAATTCTATACACTATTGTGTCTTTCTATGATACTTTCAAATGATCTTCCTCATGTTTAAGTTATTTTGTTTCATTACTTCATATGGCTATACCGTCACTTCATGAGTTTATTCATACTATGGCATATTCCTATTATTTCATGGACTTCAATCATTTCCACAAAAAAGTGCTTCCGCTTACTCTTTCTTTCTATATCCTATATCCATTCTCTTAAAAACTACTCTTTTATCTAATATTAACTTTTGTTAATATCAAAAGGGGGAGAATTAATTGTATAAAAAGAACAATCTCAAATCTATTATTACACCTAAATATTCACCTAAATATTCCACCTACACAATACATCATATATTTAGGGGGAGCATATATTTAGGGGGAGCATATATTTAGGGGGAGCATTCATTTAGGGGGAGCTTTCATCTAGAGGTAGATTATTTATTTTTCAGAAAAATATATCATGTTATTTTTGTGCACACACCAAAGGTTTACATCAACAATCTAAATAGACATGATTTCTTTTTATACGGATTTGTTATTATCAAAAGGGGGAGATTGTTGGAGCATGCGTTTCGCACTCCTCCGGTTTGATAATAACAAAGTCCCGTTTGTATTTGATTCTATTTTTATTAATGGTGTGCAGATAACAGGTATGTGATGTTCACATTTCTGCTGGAGCTAAAATTGAATGTGGGAAAATTTCACTGTCGGAAAATTCCGACAGCCACTGTCGCCCAGGCGACAGCAGAGAAGTTACAACTACTTCCCTCCACGGCAGATCGACGAAAGGCAGTTTTGAGCTGTCGGAAATCCGACAGCGATGTCGCCCAGGCGACAGCTCGGAGGTTAC
This sequence comes from Dactylorhiza incarnata, assembly GCA_033032865.1. Classification (NCBI taxonomy): domain Eukaryota; kingdom Viridiplantae; phylum Streptophyta; class Magnoliopsida; order Asparagales; family Orchidaceae; genus Dactylorhiza; species Dactylorhiza incarnata. The sequence continues at coordinate 8,734,099 of JAWHQI010000003.1, forward strand.
AACAACTGCCCACGACTCCACCCACGACCGGCAGTTTTGTGCTGTCGGAAATCCGACATCGATGTCGCCCAGGCGACAGCTCGACGGTTACAGCAACTGCCCGCACGACGCCACTCCAGCGGCAGTTTAACGCTGTCGGAAAATTCCGACAGTCACTGTCGGAATTTCCGACAGCGATTTTCTATAAATTGACACCTTGTGTTCGTGCATAACAACCAATTAAGAACTTCAAGTCCCTTCCTGAGTGCATTCCATCCAGAGAGCTCCAGAACCTCATGAACTCCCATTTATGCTGAGAAGGTTTGAAATTGAAGACGAGATCGGACGCGCTTCTACATCAAGGATCATCTCGAGGCTTCAACCTTCCTTTCAGGGATCTGAATTTCTAGGGAGTTCTTATTTTATCTTGTATTTTCATTTATATACATTTTACTTTGCATTGGTAGGGAAAATCGCTTTCTTGTGCGGAGCGTCTAAGTCCTTGCGTGGCTTAGGGGAAAATCGCTTCCTTGTGTGGAGCATCCAAGTCCTTGCGTGGCTTGGTGGGAAATCGTGGCCTTGTGTGCTACGTCTAGATCTTGGAAAGATCTAGAGGTTAGGCTTGGGCTTGGTCTAGGGAGAGACAAGTGATAGCCTTCCGATCCTTGGGAGAAGGATTGGTAAACAAAAAGAAATTTACATTTGTACGCCTCCGATTTCTAGCGATATAGAAATCAAATTTATGTAAACACTTTTTCATATAATATAATCATGTCTCTTTTGTGTTTACTTGATTTCTATCATTTGGCGTAATCTCTATTATATTGTGTTCTAAGTTTTCAATTCTTAATCTAAATTGTTTATTTCAATCTCCTTCATTATAAAACAATTTAGTAATTATCTAGAAAATTATAGAAAGAATTTTATTCCCTTGTTCACCCCCCCCCCCCTCTAAGGGCGCCGTAAGATCCAACACTTATGTCAATTAGTTCTGATTCCTTATTATAAATCTCATCTTTTAAATCCGGATTTTTTCAGATACAAATCATCTTTCTTAAGGTTCTCTAGTTCTACCCTAATTGTTTCTATTTCTTTTTGTACCTCTAGATGATCATTGCATAATTCCTTAAAGCACATTTTAAATTCATCAGAACCAAAATCAAAATTATCAAATAGTGATACATGTTCTTCTTTATCATCTGAGGAGATCCTAAAAACCATCAGGCAGGCAGCTTCAGCAGCTTCTTCATCACTTTCTGATGAAGAGGAGTTTAGCTCTGCTCTAGAGTCACTCCAGGTTTCAGCAACGAAACCTTTACCTTTCTTCTTGTCTTTCCTCCTGAAAGATTTCTTCTTCTGCTCATCTTTGCTGCTTTCCATGTCCCTTTGTTCTTGTGGACACTCAGGGGCTATGTGCCCTGGCTTATTGTAGGAGAAGCAAATCACTTTCTTTTTTAGAGTCTTATCAAATCTGGTTTTTGAGCTCCTTTTTTTCTTGAGTCTTCTGTGTCTTGACCCACTTTCTGAATCTCCTTGCTAAGAGACTGAACATCTCATCTTCAAGATTGGAGGACTCTCCTTCAACAACCTTCAAGGAAAGACTCCTTTGGATGAGAGTTGAGGTTCTCTCCTTAGCCTCTATTTCAGCTCTGCTCTTCAGTAACATCTCATAAGATTTGAGCTTTCCTAGCAAAACATCAGTGAAAATCTCTCTATGACATCTAGACTCTCTGATAGCCCAGATCCTTGATTCATATGAGCTTGGGAAACACATCAGAAGCTTATCATTTATTTTAGTCAGAGAGATCTCCTTATCCAGACTTTTCAGCTCATTTATTATAGAGCTGAATTTGTCATACATTTCAGCTACATTTTCCTTAGCTTTCTTTTGAAAGTTCTCATACTGAGATATGAGAAGGGACTTCCCATCCTTTCTTTCATCAGAACTCCCTTCTACAATTTTGGAAAGAGATTCTCAGATCTCTTTTCCTGATTGACAGTCAGCAACTTTCTAGAAAATGTCATCTGACATTGTGGAGACCAGAATATTCATTGCCTTGACATCACAAGCCTTCTGCTTCTTCTCAGCATCTGTCCACTCATTCCTTGGGACAGCTTCTTGTATTGCAGATCCACTAGCATATTGTTTGACTGGAGCTGGGGGACCTGAAATGATAACATCAAAGATGTCTTCATCAATGGAGTTCATATAGAGCTTTATTCTAAACTTCCAGAGTGTAAACTTATTCAAGTTGCACACTGATGGTCTTGTTGATGCATATTCCTTAGAACTCATTTTTCTTTATAAAATAGTTTTAGATATTTTTTTTAAATAAGGAAATAAGAGTGAGGAGATCTTTTGATCATGGTGTTAACCTTTTAGTGATCAACCTCCCTCTAATACCAATTGAAAGTGCACAGTGTGCCTCTGAGTATTCTCTAGAGGGGGGGGGGGGGGGGGGGGGTGGAGCTTTAAAACTTTTATACCCTAGTTATGCACACACAATAAAACTACTAAGTATTATGCAATCAACAATACCAAAACAGAATAAAGTAAGTACATAAAATATAAATTAGAAAAGCAGTAAACTGGGCAGCACAGAAAATTAATCCAGAAGACACAGAATTTTTATAGTGGTTCCCCAAAATGTGGGTAGTCTACTCTTCTACCCCCTGGTAGGATTACACTATCTGTGCCTGAGTCCTTTGATAAAGAGACTATCAAAACCACTGAGTCTTTTGATAATGAGACTCTTAGAACCACTAAGTTTTTTGATAAGGAGACTCTTAGAGCCACTGAATCTTTTGAAAGAGGGATTCTTAAAACTTTTTACAGTTGGAGAATGAAAATAGTAGAAGGAGATGAAAAAAGAAGAAGAGAATTCTTCTGTAATAATCATTCAGAAGCTATGTCTTTGAATGTTGTTGCTTCTATTTATCTTAGGATCTGAATATGATGAACTCTTCTTTAAGATAGTGATGATTGCAAGGGTTATGATCTTGATCCTGATCCTCTCTGCACTTTTGTTGACTTGCTGATATGTGATGTAAGAGGCAGCACTGTTGTTATGATCTTTTTCTGTGCAGAGACGTTGTTCTTCAGTTCTGTCTTAAGGTTGAAGGAAGAAGAAGAAGACGCCCTGCTCGACAGACAGAATGATGAATCAGTTCATTCTATTTTCTTTTTATTTCTCAACATGCTTATTCCCTATCATTTGAATTTGAATTTCTTTCTTCTCCTGGTCTGTCCTTAGAAGGAATGTCCATTGGACAATTGATGTTTCCTTCTATTTTTGATCCCGACCCGTCCATTTGATTTGAATAACTTTCAAGAATGTCTTTGTTGTATTTCTGGAATACTCCATTCCATTCTTGGCAATAAACGAGCCGTTGAAGAACATATTTCAGCCTTGCAGATTATGTGGAAAAGCACTAGAAAGCACATCAGAAAACCTTCTATTTCTGTCTGTACTCGACGCTGCGTAGACTTCATCTTTCGTCATATCGTCGCACCTTTGAGTTCTTATGGAAGTAGCTTCGAATTCCTTCTTAGATCTGGCTGAACTCAGATGTCGACATTGCGTTGATTACTTATCGACGTATCCGTCGAGTTGAAGACTTGGACTTGAACTTTATCTTCTGCGTCGAATTGAAGTTGAAGTTGCGTCGACTTCTGAGATGGCTTCAACAGGCTCTTCCTTCTGCGTCGAGTTTCTTTCGACGTTGCGTCGACTTGTCTTGATACTTTGATAGACAGGTTGAGTTACTTCGACTTTCAGTCAGAGTTACGTTGACATCTAGTCGAAGTTGCGTCGACTTCTATTCGATGCAAGTTTTAACTTAACTGAATTTGTGCTTCTCTTAGGCCTGGTCTTAACACACTAGGTGAATGTGATATCCTAGGACATCTAATGACCATTATACCCTTTCTATACAATGTGGGTAATACAACATAACTGATGAAATCACTTTAAGATAATTTGTTAGATAGATTAAAAAAGGGTTTTTCCCAACAATGAATTTACCAAGGAGAGGTTGGAAAATGAAGTTAATCAATGCCAAAAAGGTGACCGAGGCATTAGTAAGTCTAAAAGAACATGATTAAGGGCCTGTTTGGGAGGGCTTTTCAGAAAGGAGAAGGAGTGGTGGCAAAAGGATGGTAGGAAAATGTGCTTTTCGAAAATGTCTATTTCAAAAGGAAATCTGTTTGGGTAAACTCCTTTTGCAGAGATTTTCAAAAATGAGAAGAACTTTATAACAGGTTTGACAAATCTCCGTTGCGTTGATTTTTTTATTAAAAATGCAAGCCCGGGCAGAAAAATGCGTGCCCATGGGAAAATGAGCGTCGAGCGCGAATTTTTTACCCGGACGAGCATATTACGCTCGAGCGCGCAAATTTCGCCCGGGCGCGCAAATTTTGCCCGGGCGCGCAAATTTCGCCCGGGCGCGCAAATTTCGCCCGGGCACACATTTTTCTCCGGGGTACGCATTTTTTGTACCGTGCGCGCATTTTTCGCCTCGGACGCGCATTTTTCGCATCGGACGCGCATTTTTTGCTCGGGCGCGCATTTTTCACCCGAACGCCCATTTTTCGGCCGGGCTCGCATTTTTTCGCCCGGGTGCGCATTTTTCGCCCGGGCGAGCATTTTTTCGTTCGTACGCGTATTTTTCGCCCGAGCGCGAATTTTTCGCCCGGGCACGAATTTTTCGCCCGAGCACGCATTTTCACCCGAACGCGCTTTTTCGCCCGAGAGAAAAATACGCGCCCGGGTGAAAACTTCTCGCCCGGACGAAAAATTCGCGCCCGTGCGAAAAATGCGTGTTCGAGCAAAAAATGCGCGCTCGGACAAAAAAATGCGCGCCCGGACGAAAAATGCGGCCCGAGCGAAAAAATACGTGCTCGAGCGAAAAAATGCGTGCTCGACCTCCTAAACCCTTGACTCAAGTAGAATGCACCAACCTTAAACCGTTGTCTTGAAAGTTGAAATTTTTACTTCCCGCCAAAACTCCTCCTCGCTACTCATAACCCGCGCTTAATTAAGTTGTCCACGCCGTACAAGTTATTCCTCCTCAATCTTCCACGTGTCCACTATACGCCAATTCTTCTAATCCACACCGTCAATACTTATCGTAAGCCGCCTGAACAACTGAGTACAAACTTCGGCCTTTCCCGGTAGACTAGACTACGGTCGGATGTTACTTGTTCCAAGGGAAAATTTCTCACTCCCGTTCTCGAAACCAAGCCTCGCGTCCCTCTCGCCTGCCCTCCGCCGGAATCGTTCCAGCCGCCACCATGCCCCCCGCCAGCGAAGACCTCGACCTTCTACTTTCCCTCGCAGGAGACACAGTGCCCGAAACCCCTCCCGGCTCCCCCTCTTCCACTGCCTCCCACTTCCACGGTACATCTACTTCTCTATCATTTTCTTTGACATACAGATCAAGAACCGGGAGTTGGATATTATCACCACCACTTTCCGCCTTTCCTATTCTCAGGCTACGTCTCCGACGATGGATCACCGAAGAGGCCGAGGGTCAGCGACATGTCGGCGTTCCGTGAAGTCGTTAAAGATTACCTCGATTCGGAGCCAATTGTTCCCAATAAACTCCATTCCAAGACAAAAGTTCAGAAGAAGACCGGAGAAGTAGAGACTGAGAGGTTTTCAGGTCTCAGAATTCGGTGAGTTGCAAACAGTCGACGTCGTTGATTGAATCATCCAAATTTGAGTTTGCTTTAATTACTTCTTAACATTTTTAAATTCAATAACAGGAACCAGTTGGTATCGTCGGTTGAGCTGAGCAATCACTTCTCTGATGTGAGATTTGTTCGGATGTCAGTCATAAGGTGCCCCTCATTGTTATTAAGAAAAAATCATTTTTGGATGTCATTTTCTATCTCAAATTAGTGGCTTCAAAATATTTGCATAAGAATGCTGAGTCGCATTTCTATAATCTTTATATGCTGAATGTTGTCAGAAATTTATTGTCCGGGGACACCCTTTCTGGTAGCTGGGCAACCGTTGGAGTGTTGACAGAGAAGATGGGGGCGAAAGTAAGCTCTACTGGGAAGAACTATGGTATTTGGAAAATGAGTTGCTTGGATGAGAATGATATTTCAGTTTTCCTGTTTGGTAATGCTTACAAGACGAACAACTCTGAAAAAGTGGGGTCAGTTTTTGCACTTTTCAACTTGAATCTGAAAAAGGATGGCGCTGTGAGTCTTCCATTCAACAAATTTAGCAGCTGTTCAGGATGTCATGGGGTTGGAGTTGACTAATTTTGCGCTTGTTTTCATTAGGGAAAAGGGTTTTCATTGAGCTCACACTCAATTGGTCAAATTTTAAATATTGGGACTTCAGCGGACTTTGGTTTCTGTAATGGCAAGAGGAAGGATGGAATAGCTTGCACAATGGTCATAAACAAGTATGTATCTTTTGTAATTTGGTTACCTTAAGAGGTTGAATTAATAAATTTTCCCTTGCATGTGATATAATCTTAATATTGATTTTGTTCATCTTTGATAAAACTCAGGTCACTTTACATATGAACTCAAGCACATCTTTTCTTGTTATGTAACTCTATGCTGGTCCTGAAAACACATCTGATAGGGTCAGAGTGTTTTGACTGCATTTAATTATCGGCACAATACAACTTTATGGGGGCAATGAAATTATAACCTCACTGTTGATGCCGACAATTTGGCTTCAATTTTTGGATTTGGGTATGGGCCGAGGTTACTCACCCTCCAAAGCAAAAACCATATGCCCTAGAGCGAGAATGGAAAGGATGAGGGTCTGGTCGCTAGAATGAATCCCAATGGCTAGCCGCAACTTAGGAGATCCCACCACACATCTGGGAGTATATAAGAACTTCCCCTCCCCCCTCAAAGAAATAAAATAAAAAATCAAACTTTGTGCTAGGTAGGGGGAAGACGCAGGCTTTGAGCGTGCTAGAGAGCTCACGAGTTTCGTGCGAGGTTTCCTGTGGGCTTGCTAGTAGCGGTCCTCTTCTCCTTCGACATGAGGTCATATTTATAAGCAACAAAACTAGAGGTGCCCATGTATCCAGGGACCGACCCCACCCACACGCGAGCTTAAGCTGGTCATCAGCGAGTTGATCTCGTCGTCGAGTGAGCTGCTGTAGAGCTACCACGGTAACCCTCTGACGAGTTGACTAAGACCTTTGTATAGTTGTCCTTGGGTCAACGGTAACCCTCTGACGCCATGCTGTCGTGGTTCCTGCTGAGGTGTTGACCGTCCTTGATGAATACTGGTTGTACATAATCCTGGTTCTTTGCGAGCATGGCACAAACTTGAAAAGAATCATCCAACCCAGTTAGTCGAGCTAATATCGGCGAGTCGGCTTATTTCACTTAATATTTGGGTCACAGCCTCGGGATGGATTCAAGGTCAACACACTCCCAGCTATCGCATGTCCGTGGGGCCCCTGACGAAGTGGACTATAGGCGAGCGGTCAACACACTCCCGGTTGCCGCATCAAGCTGAATGTTGTGTCACAACCTGATGTAAATCAGAGATCTCGATTTGCTTTTAAATTGATAAACTTGAGATCTTTTTCAAATTTGTAGCGCAAGAGAAATTTTCCCGAATAACTGTAAGCGATAATTGACCTCGGGTTCGCAAACACGTATAAGAGCTAACAAGAGAACATATAATGAACATGGTTAATGCTTCACAGGCATGAATGTACAACAACACTCAAGCCTTCATCCCGTTAGGCTCGCCGGAGGGGAGGAGAGGCCGGCCGCACGCCACTCTTTAGAGCGCGCCCCACTCCAGAGCACGCCCACACACCGTTATCTAGAACGCGCCCACGCGCCGCTCACTAATGCACGCCCGTGCGTTACCTAACATAGCGCGCCACCACACGCCGCGCCAGTCTGCGCTTCTCTCTCTAGTGCGTTCCCCGCGCTATGCTCTCGAGAGTGCGCCTACACGCGCCGCTCAACTTAGTATGCCTCCGTACGCCGCTCTCCATACCGCGCCACACGCGCCGCTCTCCTGAATGCGCCCTGCATGCCGCTCAACATAGTGTGCCTTCACGCGCCACGCTCCATACCGCGCCCACGTGCTTTGCTTTTCAGAACTCACCCCTGCGCGCCGCCTCTCCAGTGCGCGCCCACACGCTCCACTCTACAGAACGTGTTCCGCTCTCCAGTGCACGCTCCCTGCTCTTCGCTTTACAGAACGCCCATACGTCGATCTCCAGTGCGCGTCCACACGCTCCACTCTATAGAACGTGTTTTGTTCTCCAGTGCACGCTCCTTGCTCTTCTCTTTACAGAATGCCCATATGTCGCTCTCCAGTGCGTGCCCCTGCGCTCCTTTCTTTAGTGCGCGCCCCCACTGCTCTGCATACCGCTTCCCGACGCTCAGCTCTCTAGAACGCGCTCCATGAACCACTTTACAAAACACACCCCATAACGCTCTTTAGGATGTACCCCCCTCATGTAGCTCCTCAAAGTTTGTCCCAGACACGCATAACAACCGGATGATTGTTTACTAATAATGTAAAACAAGCGGTGACCTGTCACCCTCGCTAAAATAGCTGTGTACTCTAAAAACATTGCTAGTGAATTTTCTCCTAAACTGGGTCAGGTCCCGTGTTTTTTTTCTCTATCCTGGTTTTCCACGTAAAAACTTTGTTATCGACTCTAATTTGACTCTGTGCCCATCTGTTTGATTCTCGAGCTAAGATGAATCCAATTTACCGAATCCAAGGAGTGTTGATCGATCTGCAACACACTTCATATACATTGATTAGTGATGCTTATAATCATGTTTACTAAATTGTTCTATTCTTTTATCATAGTTTGCTATTTTGTCAATTATGAAGGTGAAAATAATTAGTAGTACATTTTGTTTAGTGGGTTTGTAAGTTTGCGTATTTATGATTAATTCTATAAATAGTAGGTCATATTCTCCCAAAAATTAACATCCTATGTCCTCGACATGTCAACGAGTTGACAATCATATTGTGTTCTCGTTAATGGCATTACCTCAATTGTGATTGCTCTCCTCGAGTGAAATATTCGACATAGAAGCAAATATTGGCAACCCGGGATCACTGAAATTTTTAATCGAACAAACGTGCCCCGATAATTACATCTTCTAACAATGAACATGCATGGTTACCATTGTAGAAGAATAACTCAAACATAAATAGTCGCCAGTCTTTTTTACCTTCGTAGGATCTCTTTCTTTGGAGGACTTATCTCCTAGGACCTACGGGCTCAACAATTATACATAAGGGGAAGAGACTATTGTGAATGAGATTCTAAAGAAGATGGAGGATTTACCTCTTCTTTGACCACCTCAGAAATACCTCATCAGCTTAAGGAAGTTGTAACCCTGTGGTCTCTATTTTATCTTCATTGTAAGCTTTATCTTAAGCTAGAATTTTTAATACAAGAAGAGAGGTCTCGCTTCATTACATTTTTTTAATTTGTCAAGTTTTTTTCCTTTCCTAGCTGCTTAATCTAATCTCTTATTTTCCATCAAGTTCTCCCTTTGGTAGTCTCTTGTTCTCTAATTGTGCTCTACTAGACATTTGGGATTCTGGTTCTTTATGATATACCGCTGCAGGCTTATTAATAGTCTCACTATTGGATACTTCTATTGTTGCTATTTTTATTATACATTGATTATGTGACCATTAATGCATCCTATACCATCAGCCTCTACATAACAGCTGTTTGTGATTGCAGAAATAAGGTGTCTTACTGCAAGTACCATTCATCAGTAAGACTATTCAGTCAACTATCTTTATTACAAGTTTACAATTTTATGCATAATGCTCAATGCTATATATATTTTTGCATCAGAAAACTAATCAAACGTATACCACTTCGCGCGCCGAACTAAAGGGTGGGTAAGTAGTTTGTTTACTGTTGTATTTACTTATTGTGCCTCATTTTTTGTTTTAATTCATGGAATTTGTAGATCTGGCTTTACTTTTACTTTCTATGCACTGCTTGATATTGAAATGTTTTGTTGAGAATACAGTCCCACCTCGAAAAATTGATGTACAATATTTACTAAATATAGATCGTGGCCCCCCTCTTCAACTAATTGATTTTATGTTGAATGTATAAGTTCTTATATGGTATCAGAGTAAGCTATGCCCAAAAATTCACACCTACGTCAAAAAAATGCCCATGTGTTAGAGGCAGAAAACCCTACACATGAGGGGTCGTGTTGAGAATAAAGTCCCACATTGAGAAACTCATTAACTTTGTGCATTTAACATAGGTCTTGGGAGCTATAACCACTTAATTTTAAGCTGAATGCTTATTTATATGACTGAAAAATATTATTTTGTAGTTTCTAATGCATCTTTATTTCAGGAACATAAGAATGGCATTTAGACCCCAACCAGAGGGTGTTTATGTAATTGATCCTCAGAAAGGCCTATCAAACAGGAAGAAATCAGTGCATCAAGTAAAAGTAATGTCAGTAGATGGACTCAAGAAAGTCCTAAGGTTTGCCATCTTTGTATGAGCATATATTACTTTGCAGTTTGTGGTTGTCTATGCTTCTTCTATCTGATCTATGATTCATGATTACATTCCACATTATACTTATATTTTTCTATCAAAGGTTTTGGCACCATCTTTATAGATCTTTAACATATGTGAAATCAGGGATGAAAGGGAGATCACCAATATTTCCCTCGTTGGGAAGAAGAATTTTGTTATGTGAGTCTAGTCAGTGCGCCACGCACTCCAGACCAAGTATCTCCTTCATCGTTTGACCCGCGATCTCCCGACCGAACCCACTGAGCAATGGATTCGGGACGATGACAAGGTTCAATCATAGACACTTAACTCTATGGAGTGCGAGACATATCACATGGCCATGCACTATGAGACCACAAAGACTAAGTGGGATGAACTGAAGTCCTTTTTCTCTAGCAAAGATAGCCTTTAACATTTGTTCAACTTATTCTGGGACCCTTAGACTGTTGAGCCAGGTCCAAATGACTCGTTTGTGGCCCAATACATGACCTTCATTGAAATCTGGATTCAACACCAGCTTCCTACTTTTGATTTGACAATCCAAAGGGTTCAAAATACGGCAGATGGTATATTAATGATGATGACTCACATTCCACCACACATTTATAGTGTTTGGCAAATGTTTTATTTTCTCCAACGGTTCCCTCCTTGTCCGATGTTTGATCGATGGTTCTGAAGGTCACCCTCCTATTGAAGTCTCCATACTCCATCTCTTGCCTTTATCCAACATTCTACTGGAGCTCACCCCCCAAATAATTGGTGAGGGGGAGGTCGCTCGGATTCTCGAGGAGATGGATGACAATGGACACTCCTAACGCATCCTGATCTGAAATTGATATATTGAGAGAACTCCTCCTGTCTCCATGTGTTAGCTACTCAAACCTCAGGGCATATCATCTTGACTTCTAATGATGGTATATCATGTCTTTCTCAGAGCTCATCTTGGATAGTGGACTCTGATGCGATAAATCAAGCCACTCCAGAGAAACCCTTGTCATACATAAATACATTTTCCCCCTACTTTATTACCATTGCTATTGGAGAAATCAACCCAGTTAGTGGATCTGGAGACATACCTTTCACCTCAACTAGCTATCTGAGATCTGTACTTTATGTTCCTGACTCACAATTTAACATTTTTTCAGTTATATCTTACTCATGATCTTGACTGCTCCATAGGTTTTTTTCTTCCACCTTTGCCATCCAAGATCGTCGAACGCAGAGTACCATTTGTAGAGGATGAGTGCCAAATGTGCACTACCTTTTGGATTTTCCTCTCTTCGCACTTTCGTCCATCACTTCAGTCAACTGACACTGGCGTCTTGTTCTTGCACCTCTCCTGATATTGCAAAAAGCCTTCTTGAATTTTGATATTTTGTTTTTTCATACAAATCTTATATTTTTGGCCAACATCGCTCTCTACTTTCTCCCCTATTGTACTAGGAGCGATGCTCCCTTATCTTTAATTTATTCTGTTATTTGGGATTTATGTAAGATTGCTTGTTTAGTTGGGTATTATTATTTTGCTACTTTTATTAATTATCACTCTCGCACGACTTCAGTATATTTACTTCGTGATCTTTTTGAGATAATGCGTGTCTTTCAATGATATATCGCAGAGATCTGTACTCGTTTTTTAACAAATATTAAAATCATTAGTACCGAAAATACTCGGGAATACATTAGTCAAGATTTCTAGGAAACCTGCAATGCCTAAGCATATCCATCAAACACCCTGCTCTTACACACCACCATAAAGTGGCGTGACAAAGAGGAAGAGCCTTTGATGTAGGGTAGGGTGCGTTCAATGCTAAGTAGGCTTACTAAGGTGAGTGGACACGGGCGACACTATATGAGAATGCAAATTTCCGCGCAACAAATTATTTTATGAATGAAACATAACCCACGCATTAATAATTCAGCAAAGAGCAAATTACAATTTTCAGCAATTAAGCACGGCTTTCCTCCAAACGGAGGGCCAGAAAATAAGCGCTAAACGACTGCTCCTTCCTGCAATCAAAATTCTAACAACACAAAATTTCACAAGCCAATATCTCCAACAAATAGGATAGTCAAACAATATATCAATGCTGAAAATAAACGTCCATACAACAAACAAACCACAAAATAAAGGAGACGTCCGAGGCGGGGAAGATCCGGTGGTTTTGGGAGTAGATCTGGGTCAGGAAATATGATTGGTGGCTGTCCACGGTGGAAAACTGAGAGGGAAGGCTGAAAACGGGTAGATCCGGACAAATACGGACGGATCCGGTCACGGGAGTGGTAGATCCGACGTTAAGGGTCGGATCCGGGTAACGACGGGGTAAACGGTGAAGGAAATAGCGGATCGGGGAGGGGAAACCCTAGATCTGAATTGATCTTGGGTTTTGGGAGATATATGGAAGTGGTTCCACGAAGAAGTGGGAGATGGAGGGGTCGGCTGTAGGAAGGGACAAAGAGGAGCAGGCGGTGGGGGTAGGAGGGGTGGTGGCTGGACGGGGTTGGGAGGAGGGGTGCGGCGGCACTGTAGCAAGGGGGGGACGGTGGTCGGCGGTGGAGGAAAAGGAGGCTCGGCAGGGGGGCTGTCCAGCAGCAGGTCGGCGGCAGGAGAGGGGCTGTCCAGCAGCAGGTCGGCGGCAGAGGAGGGGTTTCAGCGGCTGTAGGAGAGGGGGAAAACAGCGGGAGATGATGGAGAAAGGTGGGGAAGGGTTAGGGTTACCTTGGGGATGATTTTCCACCACTAGGAGTCAGCACCTAGGGCTCCACGGCGTCGGCACCGGGGCGTGATCGCGGAGTTCCGGGAATAGACTTCTCCAAAACCAGCAATGAGATTTCCAAGCCTCAAACTCTCCTATTTATAATGTTTAAAGCATTAGGGCAACCCGGAATTAACGGCTATGATTGGCCGTGGATTCCATGTGCCGATTACATGAAAATAAAAACAAATAACATGAACTAATATATGAAAAAGATTCGCGGCGCGCATCCGGACGCAACCGCGGGGTCGGATCGTCAATCCGATCGAGTCTTCCGGCGCGAATAGACGAACGCGGGGCCCGCCTTGTGCTTGGCCGATGGTCCCCCATCAACTCCCCCCGACTGAAAAGAATTCATCTCCGATGAATGGAGACGATCGTACTGACGTCGAAGCCCGGGGGCGAGCCGATCCAGCTCCGTAGGTAGAATCCACGTGTCATCAGAGGCGGGGCGGCCTCTCCAACGAACCAGGTAGCGGCAAGAGAATCCAGTGGCGGCAGGAACGTACTCATGAGCAATAATGTCAGTAACACACTCCTCACTCTCCTCTCGTGAAGTGGATCCCGGGGCGATCAGGGGCGCAGACGGTGTCACCAAAGGTGGAAGACTCTCAGGGGTGTTCACAGGTGGGGACGGGGCAAGTGGGGGTATAGGTGAGGAGGAAGGGGCTGCAACTGATGGTGGAATGGAGGGACGGTGATCATCCTGACTCGGGTCCAAATACTTGCGGGGCTCATAGTAAGGAGTTAGGTCTTCAACATTGAATACCGGATGGATCCCCATACTTGCAGGGATATTTAGCTTGTAAGCATTAGTGCCGATTCGTTTAGTGATCGAGTAGGGACCCATTCGCTTAGCGTTTAATTTCTTAGCATGCCCCGACGGGAGCCTCTCCGCTCGGATTCGGACCATAACTTGCTCGCCTTCCTTGAAAACCTGCTCTCGCCTGCTTAAATCTGCATGAGTTTTATAGCTTTCATTGCTTAGAATAATTTGTTGGCGGACTGACTCATGTAACTCATGCAAATGACGTGCAAATGACTCGGCGGACTCACTCGGACGTGATTCTAGTGGGCAAGGGAGAAGGTCAATAGGTTTCTTGGGCTCGTACCCTAAGACTATATGAAACGGGCTCAGACCGGTGGACCGATTAACCGAACTATTATAGGCAAATTCAGCAATGGGTAGGATGGAGTCCCAACTCGCGACGTGCTCACCCACAAGACACCTAAGCAGGTTCCCTAAACTGCGGTTCACGACCTCGGTCTGTCCGTCTGTCTGTGGGTGATATGCAGACGAAAACTTAAGGGTAGTGCCTGTTTTGTGTCATAGAGTTTTCCAAAAGTAGCTCACGAACCTGACATCTCTATCGGACACTATGGATATCGGTAGGCCATGGAGCCTAAAGACGTCCCGAATGAAAATGGAAGCTACCCGCGATGCATCCGCAGTCCTAGAACACGCTATGAAGTGGGCCATCTTCGAAAATCGGTCAACCACCACAAAGATGGAATCGTGTTTCCTAACTGTGCGTGGCAATCCAAGGACAAAGTCCATACTAATGTCTTCCCACGGCCTACTAGGGACGGGTAAGGGTGTATATAGGCCCGTATTTTGTTTAGTTCCCTTAGCCGTCTGGCACGTGCCACAATGTCGGACTACTCTAGCCACATCTCTCTTTAGGCCCGGCCAATAAAATCGATCTTCAACAATAGCTATAGTCTTATCCCTGCCAAAATGCCCGGCGGCCCCACCATGGAGTTCCCAAATCAAGTAGTCACGATACGATGTACAGGGGATGCACATGTGGGAGCCCCGGTAGAGGTAACCTTCCCAAATCTGGAAGCCATCGACAGAATCTGGTGGGTCTCGGGATGGAGCGACGTATATCTCGCCGAAATCGGAACAACCTGGATAATCAGCTATAATCCGCTCGAGTCCGTCTACGTGGGCCCTCAAGGTCTGGAGTAAAGTGACCCGCCGACTCAACGCATCAACGGGTTTGTTCTCGACACCCGCTCGGTGTTTGAGAACATAATGGAAGTCCTGGAGGTATTCGACCCACTTCGCATGCCTATGTCCAAGCTTTTTCTGGGAGTCTAAATACCGTAGTGCCTGGTGGTCGGAGTAGAGAACGAACTCTCTGGGAAGGAGGTAATGCCTCCAGTACCTCAACGACTGAACGATCGCATAAAATTCCCTATCGTAGTTGGAATATTTTTGCTTGGCTTCATTTAACTTCTCACTGAAGTAGGAGACCGGGTGCCCCTCCTGGCTAAGGACGCCACCGATCCCCACCCCAGAGGCGTC
This sequence comes from Dactylorhiza incarnata, assembly GCA_033032865.1. Lineage (NCBI taxonomy): Eukaryota > Viridiplantae > Streptophyta > Magnoliopsida > Asparagales > Orchidaceae > Dactylorhiza > Dactylorhiza incarnata. The sequence goes on from JAWHQI010000003.1 coordinate 8,749,678, forward strand.
ACATTGGACCTCGAATGCTTTGCCAAAATCAGGGAGTCGTAGGACTGGGGCTGTGGTCAGTCTCTCCTTAATCTCCTCGAATGATCGAGTGGCCGCGGGGGTCCACTGAAACTCGCCCTTCTTCAGACAGCTAGTGAATGGAGCCATGATCGTGCTAAATCCTCGAACGAACCTCCTGTAGAAGGTCGCTAACCCGTGGAAGCTACGGGCCTCGTGGATGGTCGAAGGTAAGGGCCAGCCCCGAATGGATCAGACCTTCTCTGGGTCGACGGACACTCCAGTGGAGGATACGATAAAGCCTAAGAACTGAACCGACTCGACGCCCCGTCGTTTGATGGCCGCTTAGATCCGAAAGTTTTCAGTGATTGGCTTTTGGACATGGACCACTACTTCGAGTGGTACGATATGAGTGATGAGCGCTGCGTTCGCTTTGCGAAAATGAAACTGATCGGGCAAGCAAAGGTGTTTTGGATCAGTGTTGAGAGGGCTCTAGAGCGAGACAGCTATTATCCCGTCACCAGTTGGGAGGAGATGAAGGATAGACTGAGGGAGAAGTACCTCCCCGCCTCGTACCGCGACCAGCTATTCGAGCAACTACAAAACTTACGACAGGGGACGCTTACTGTTGCGGAGTACATGGCTCGCTTCGACGAGCTGATGGTTAGGAGTGATATTTCGGAGGAGCCTATTGCCACGACATCCCGATTCAGGGCGGGTCTCCGTTCCGAACTCCGGAGAGAATTGATTCCCCACCACCCGGAGACCGTAGATCAGATTTTCCAGCTCGCCCTCGAGTATGAGCAGTACCTCCGATCTTCGAGCACGAGGCAGTTCCCTGCGCGGACTGATTCGTCGACTTTTAAGAAACCCGCTCCACCCCAAACCACCCTGGCCGCCCCATCTCGTCTCTCCGCTGATGTGAAGGGCAAGGCCGCACACACCGACGGCCAGCGTTCTGGTGGCATCGTCTGTTTTAGATGCTCGGGCAGAGGACACGTGGCGGCGCAGTGCCCCACACAGACACTGTTGGTTGAGGGAGAGGAGCAGGGTTTAGAGGAAGAAGAGGAGGCCCCGGAGGACGTTAGAGCCACGGTAGAAGAAGGTTGGGAGAGCGACGCTGAGAAGTCATTAGAGATTGGAGTGATTAGGCGCCTCCTACACACCCCACGTGTGGACGAGGACTGGCGCCGCACCACCATCTTTTACACCTACTTCCCCAGTGCAGGTGGCCCCTGCAAACTGGCCATCGATGGTGGGAGCTGCGTCAACATCGTGGCCCAGAGAGGCTTGGAGCGTATGCAAGTGAAGGCGGAGCCTCACCCACACCCTTACCGGGTTGTTTGGGTGGACAAGACCGCTATCCAGGTGACACAGCGGTGCCTCGTCCCCATTCGGCTGGCGACATTTGAGGATCATGTGTGGTGTGACGTCATTCCCATGGTTGTTACCCACGTACTTTTGGGGCGACCTTGGCTATACGACCGCGATGTCACGTGTTACGGTCGGTCGAACACGTATACATTTTATGACAAGGGCAAGAAGATCACGTTGTCACCCACCCAACCCAAGGAGAAACCCAAGGGTCCGATTGAGCCGTCCACGAGCACCACGTCATCGCGACCGCTACACCTTTTGCGGTGCCGTGAGTTCCTTCGAGAAAGTGCGGACTCCGGCGTATTCTACATTGTTGCTGCCACCATGAATTCCGACAGTCCGGCAGCGACCCCTGATCTTCCCCCGGAGATCCAGACCCTCCTTAGGGAGTCTGCCTGAAGACTCTTTATCAAGGAGGTCATGGGATCGAGCCCTGGCCTCAACAACCTATCGGCTCTGTGGTGGGGCCGGAGATGGGTTAGGGTGCTTGGGCTGCAGCCCGACAGTGCGACTGGAACGTGTTCCTTCTGGCCGAGCCAGGGTGGGTCGGCCCTGGGCGTGCTGCATCAGTCTCACTTACTTGAGGTGGCCAAATCTCATATGTTTCAAATGAATGTTCGAAAGATCTATTGGAACTTTGCGATCAATATTGCATGCTACTTAATTAATCAGATGCCATCAACGGTCTATTTTCTTCATTGTTCCCCATCTTCTTTCCAACAACACCTCCCTTTTGTCTATCCCATATAGTCTTCGGGTGTGTGTTTTGTTCATCTTCTCGGTCCTCTAGATAAGCTGGCACCATGGGCGACCAAGTACAACATTGTTGGGTACTCTCGAATGTGAAAGGATATGCATGTTACACTCATCTTCATACTCACCATAATGCAAATTTACACTCATCGTCATACTTACCATAATGCCCCAAGCCAGTCGCCATAAAGACACACATAACTTGTACCGCTCACCAACTTTCTCATTATGTTTCTTTTCACCATTTATCTCTCCAACTACACAGATGTGCATGTTATCCACTCCCGCTTCTATACAGGAGGCTCTCCAACATTCGAGGTGGCTAGCAACTATGTATGATGAGATTGAGGCCCTATGGGCCAACGAGACTTGGAAATTGGCGCCACTTCTTCATGGACAGTCCCGACTCCTGAGTCGGGTGTAAATAGGTGTTTACAGTTAAACACCATCTAGGTGGCTCCGTTGAATGTGTTTTCCAGTGGCTAAACTCAGTACAATCTTTACACTAATATATTTGGCAGTCCATCGTCATTGACACATGCGTCAACTTGATATTAAAAATGCATTCCTTAATGACAATAAATCATATATATGATGTGAGTTGATAACTGTTGGAGAGTAGGAAGTTGAAATTAATTGAAAGAAAGAAGGCTCTCTCCTATATATAGGAGGGAGATACAACAAGGCAATAAAATAACATAATTCTTGTTGCGGGTCGCTCGGGTGCTTTGGTAGACCGGTCGAACTGAACCACCTTAGCTCGGAAGCGAACTGAGCGCGCAAACAGTCAATTAGAGATTCGTTGAGTACACTGAGACTTTTTAACGTGGAAAACCCGGAAAGGGTAAAAAAACACGCGGTCGGAGCCGTGCCGACCAACTTTCACTATCTTCTGGGGGGTTACAATTAGAGACTTAGAACTCGAGCGCGACAGGCCGCTGCTCGTTACAATAATAGAGAGAGAGAGAGAGAGAGAGAGAGAGCGAGAGAGTTCCGATGGTGACAGGCCACCTCCAGAAATACTAAGTTTTTTTCCTTCTGAGAATATTGGAGAACAAAAGTGAGAATGCTGAGTCGCCTTCCGGGAGAACAAAAGTGAGATGCTCCGGAGAACAAAAGTGAGAATGCTGAGTCGCCTTTCGGGATGAAGGAAATCTTCAAGTCCACGGAGATCTTCAAGCGCCGAAGGAGAATTCCGTGAAAATCTTCAAGGAGCTCTCCCGGGTGCAGAAGGCAAGGTCCTCTCACATGAAGGTTCTGGGCTCCTTTTATAGCTTTGGCCGGGGGTAGACCGGTAATTTCGCCGTTGTAACCACCGTAACCACCTGGCGGATGAATCACGTTTTCCGGTTCGGAGCACACGGATCGCCATTTTTCGTAAATGACCGTCTCACCCCCGGGCAGTTCGGGCAGTTCGGGCAGTTCGGGCAGTTCGGGCAGCTTCGTTGAAGGCGAAAAAGGCGACAAGCCGTTCCTGCAATCTGAGAAATTAGAAAGACAAAAAGTGAGCGTGCCCGAAATGTGAAAGTACTCTGAGCGCGCTCAGAAGTGTTCTGAGCGCGCAACGAACGGGGAACCGTTCTGAGCGCGCAACGAACGGGGAGGCGTTCTGAGCGCGCAACGAACGGGGAGGCGTTCTGAGCGCGCAACGAACATGAGAGCGTTCTGAGAGCGCGGCGAACGCGGAGGCGTTCTGAGCGCGCGTTGAGCGCGGAGGCGTTCTGAGCGCGCGTTGAGCGCGGAGGCGTTCTGAGCGCGCGGTGAGCGCGGAGGCTTTCTGAGCGCGCGGTGAGCGCGAAGGTGTCCTGAGCGCGGCGGATAATATTCACGGGGGAATAATATTTATGCAAGAATAATGTTTCGGCGTGGAGTTTGGTCAACATTCTGAGCACGGTGAACGAGAAGGTGCTCAACGCACGACCATGAGGAGACCTCGAGGGCGAGGTGGCCAGGAGCACTCCCAATTAGGGAACTAATCATATTCATGTAACTCCCCTTTGGGGAGTTACTCTTCACGTAACTCCCCAAGGGGAGTTGCTGCTCACGTAACTCCCCAATTGGGGAATGCCACATGGGCGTTGACCAAGTGGTCAACGCCCATTTATGGCCATTGGGGGGTGCGGTAATGCCGCACCCCCTAATGCAGCTGGGGGTGCGGCAATGCCGCACCCCCCAAGGCAGATGGGGGTGCGGCAATGCCGCACAACCCTTTAATTGTGGGTGCGGCAGTGCCGCACCCCCTTTTAGGTGCGGCGAGTGCCGCGCCATTTCGGCGCGGCGAGTGCCGCGCCCTCTTGGAGCCGTAATTGGCGCGCCTATTGGTGCGACGATATATATGTTGCTTGCCGCGTGACACCTTTTAATTTTCACGCCACGCGTGGCCCTTGCGTGCTCGGCGGTACCCATACAGATGCGTTTCGCGAGACCGCATCCCGTATCATTTTTACGGGTGCACATCATAAGCCCCCCAAACCTTCGGAGTCCGAATTACTGCGCGGAAGAGTTCAGAGGTTTTGATTTTCCTTCGCGGCAATTTGGATCACTGTCATCTTCGTGTGACGTGTCGGAAGTCGTCGCTCGGCTCTAGTTGTGGGAGAAACTTCTATCTCGTCTTGATCGGCTTCGGGCTTGTTGCACATCGATTGCATCGGAGATTGCAGCGAGCTCGCTATTTAGCGTTGACACCTAAGTAGCTTGATGGTTTTTCACAAAATAACGGATGAGTTTGCGCGAGTCTGAGCTCGCGGCTTTTTTTCATAGTAGAATATAAATTTGCGCGAGTCTGAGCTCGCGACTTTTTCCATAATCGGAAATAAGTTTGCGCGAGTCTGAGCTCGCGGCTTTTTTAAAGAGAAAACAAGTTTGCGCGAGTCTGAGCTTGCGGCTTTTATAATAGAAAATAAGTTCGCGCGAGTCTGAGCTCGCGACTTTTTAATAGAAGATAGGTTTGGGCGATGATGAGTGTATGTATTCAAACCGTGGACGAACGTAGGAGGGACAAACACTTATGACGTCGGGACCTTACTGCGATAGAGAAGGGCGAACCTCCAATCGATGACAGTGAAAGATTACTGCGAGTGCGCTGCGTGGAGGCAAGTGTTGTTCATTAGCGCACTGCCTGGAGGCAGGTGCTGTTCATTAGCGCACTGCCTGGAGGCAGGTGCTGTTCATTAGCGCACTGCCTGGAGGCAGGTGCTGTTCGTTAGCGCACTGCCTGGAGGCAGGTGCTGTTCATTAGCGCACTGCCTGGCGGCAGGTGTTGTTCATTAGCGCACTGCCTTGAGGCAGATGTTGTTCATTAGCGCACTGCCTGGAGGCAGGTGCTGTTCATTAGCGCACTGCCTGGAGGCAGGTGCTGTTCATTAGTGCACTGCCTGGAGGCAGGTGCTGTTCATTAGTGCACTGCCTGGAGGCAGGTGCTGTTCATTAGCGCACTGCTTGGAGGCAGGTGCGTTCATTAGCGCACTGCCTGGAGGCAGGTGCTGTTCATTAGTGCATTGCCTGGAGTCAGGTGCTGTTCATTAGCGCACTGCCTGACGACAGGTGCTGTTCATTAGCGCACTGCCTGGAGGCAGGTGCTGTTCATTAGCGCACTGCCTGGAGGCAAGTGCTGTTCATTAGCGCACTGCCTGGAGGCAGGTGCTGTTCATTAGCGCACTGCCTGGCTGCAGGTGCTGTTCATGCAAACGGACGTCTTTACGTAGTTTCGATAGCGCGGGATATGACATGTCTGAAATGATTAACTTTAAAAACAATTAGGCTTTGTTTGGCGCGGCGTTTGAAGGCGGGGGCGGGAGGAGCCGGGCGGCGGATCGAACTGGAGGGGGGCACCGGCGGATCGATTAGCAGCTTTTTGCTGCGTTTTTCAGGAGGCGGCGGATCGAACCGGAGCAAACGCTGCCGGAAGACGTTTGTTTACCCGCCTTCCGGCAGCGTTTGCCCCAAACGGAGCGGCGAAACGCCGCCCCAAATGAAGCCTTAGTCGTAGTGACAATTTACACAGTTTTTACAGAAGCAAAGTTGACAGAATATTTCAGTGGCGCTGGTAGAGCCCCGCTGATGGGTATGAAGCTTTCTCCTGGGATGACTGCCTTAAGGGTTGCTCCCGGTCCTTCCTGGCAGGCCGTTAGCTGATCTCCTGCTAGCCGAATCGTCGCCTAGTCTCGTAGGAATTTCCCCAGTAGGCCTTGTTTGACGAGACGCTCGATTTCATCCTTAAGCTTGGAGCAATTTTCCGTGTCATGTCCTTGTCCATGATGGAACTCGCAATATTTTGTCTGGTCCCCCGCGTTTTTAGCGAGGGGTCTGGGCTTGCGGAGCGTCTGGTTGTCTTTGATTGCGTACAGTACGTTAGTCCTGGTAGTGTTCAGGGGAGTGTAGTCCTGATGTTGTCGAGATCCTCGGTCTCGGCTGGGGTTGTCGTAATGCTTGTTTTTCTTATTGGGAACTGTCTGCGGCGACGACTCCTCTTTCTTCCTCTTCGAGCTCCCCTCGAACTGCCGGCGGTGCGCTTCAATTGCCTCATCTGCTGCTATCTAGGCCTCGACTCGCTGAACGAGGTCAGGATAGCTTGGTACGGTTTCTCTCATTAGAGCTGAGTAGAAACCACTTGGGCGGAGGCTTCCGAGGAAAACTCCTCGCAAGAGCTCTGGGTCGACTCCCGGGATCTGTCGAGCCTCAGAGGTGAAGCGTCGGAAAAAATCCTTCAGAGTTTCCCCGTTGTTCTGGCGGATTCCCGAGAGATGGGAGGGATCTCGGACAATCCTACGATTGGCTATGAACTGGTCCACGAACTGCTGCGCAATTTCTGCGAAGTTGTTGATGGCCCCATCTCGCAGGGAGTGGAACCAAGTGCGGGCTTGTCCCTTCAAGGTTGCTGGGAACACTTGACAGAGGAGTTGATCGGGGGCGCTGTAAATCCTCATGATAGTGGTAAAGTGATTGACATGTTCCAATGGGTCATCCGTCCTGTCGAACGCTTCGATGTTGGGAAGCTTGAAACCGTTTGGAACTGGATGGGCCAAGACTTGAGGCGATAGTGGGGAGCCGTGATGCGCGGGACGGCGAACGAGAGTTGCGCATCGCCTCGCCTGGCCGTATTCTTCTGCTTTCATGTCACGTATCTCCTCTCATGTGGTTCTTTCTACTGCTCGACCAGGGACAACTCTTCCTGGGAGACGGTGATGGTGGTCAGCTCCTGGGCCTCTGGCTGGGGGAGCAGGATGGGCGGAGCTTGCTGCGTCGGAGAATTCTTCTGAGGCTTCTTCCTCTCGAACGGCCTCCTCGTTCGGGGCATGACTCGGAGCTGGGGGCGGCGGAACGTTCAACGCTGACGGTTGAACGGGAGCTCGAGGAGCCCCGAGATTTCTTACAGGAGCCAGCATCTCGGCTTGTTGTTCTTCCATCTGCCGCATGCGCCCTTCCAGTATTGCTGCGGGCGCAGGCGCTGCCTCTTCTGCGAGAGGCGCATTGATAAGCGAGTGGGAGAGAGCTGGGTCGACGCGCCCCTCCGGGACTGATCCTTCAGCAGTGCGAGCACTCCTTCTCGCCATTGCAATTTGCGGCAAGTGTTGCCTTCAGTGTGTCTTTGCAGAATTTTGGGAATTCGGTTCCCACAGACGACGCCAAACTGTTGCGGGTCGCTCGGGTGCTTTGGTAGACCGGTCGAATTGAACCACCTTAGCTCGGAAGAGAATCGAGCGCGCAAACAGTCAATTAGAGATTCGTTGAGTACACTGAGACTTTTTAACGTGGAAAACCCGGAAAGGGTAAAAAACACGCGGTCGGAGCTGTGCCGACCAACTTCCACTATCTTCTGGGGGGTTACAATTAGAGACTTAGAACTCGAACGCGACAGGCCGCTGCTCGTTACAATAATAGAGAGAGAGAGAGAGAGAGAGAGAGAGAGAGAGTGTTCCGAAGGTGACAGACCACCTCCAGAGAAACTAAGTCTTTTTCCTTCTGAGAATATTGGAGAACAAAAGTTAGAATGCTGAGTCGTCTTCCGGGAGAACAAAAGTGAGATGCTCCGGAGAACAAAAGTGAGAATGCTGAGTCGCCTTTCGGGATGAAGGAAATCTTCAAGTCCACGGAGATCTTCAAGCGCCGAAGGAGAATTCCGTAAAAATCTTCAAGGAGCTCTCCCGGGTGCAGAAGGCAAGGTCCTCTCAAATGAAGGTTCTGGGCTCCTTTTATAGCTTTGGCCGGGGGTAGCCCGGTAATTTTGCCGTTGTAACCACCGTAACCACCTGGCGGACGAATCACGTTTTCCGGTTCGGAGCACACGGATCGCCATTTTTCGTAAATGACCGTCTCGCCCCCGGGCAGTTCGGGCAGCTTCGTTGAAGGCGAAAAAGGCGACAAGCCGTTCCTGCAATCTGAGAAATTAGAAAGACAAAAAGTGAGCGTGCCCGAAATGTGAAAGTACTCTGAGCGCGCTCAGAAGTGTTCTGAGCGCGCAACGAACGGGGAAGTGTTCTGAGCGCGCAACGAACGGGGAGGCGTTCTGAGCGCGCAACGAACGGGGAGGCGTTCTGAGCGCGCAACGAACATGAGAGCGTTCTGAGAGCGCGGCGAACGCGGAGGCGTTCTGAGCGCGCGGTGAGCGCGGAGGCGTTTTGAGCGCGCGGTGAGCGCGGAGGCGTTCTGAGCGCGCGGTGAGCGCGGAGGCGTCCTGAGCGCCGCGTATAATATTCACGGAGGAATAATATTTATGCAAGAGTAATGTTTCGGCGTGGAGTTTGGTCAACGTTCTGAGCGCGGTGAACGAGAAGGTGCTCAACGCACGACCATGAGGAGACCTCGAGGGCGAGGTGGCCAGGAGCACTCCCAATTAGGGAATTAATCATATTCATGTAACTCCCCTTTGGGGAGTTACTATTCACGTAACTCCCCAAGGGGAGTTGCTGCTCACGTAACTCCCCAATTGGGGAGTTATGCACTCCCCAATTGGGGAATGCCACATGGGCGTTGACCAAGTGGTCAACGCCCATTTATGGCCATTGGGGGGTGCGGTAATGCCGCACCCCCTAATGTAGCTGGGGGTGCGACAATGCCGCACCCCCAAGGCCGCACCCCCTTTAATTGGGGGGTGCGGCAGTGCCGCACCCCCTTTAATTGGGGGTGCGGCGAGTGCCGCACCCCCTTTAATTGGGGGTGCGGCGAGTGCCGCACCATTTATGGCGCGGCGAGTGCCGCGCCATTTATGGCGCGGCGAGTGCCGCGCCATTTCGGCGCGGCGAGTGCCGCGCCATTTCGGCGAGGCGAGTGCCGCGCCATTTCGGCGCGGCGAGTGCCGCGCCCTCTTGGCGCCGTAATTGGCGCGCCTATTGGTGTGACGATATATATGTTGCTTGCCGCGTGACACCTTTTAATTTTCACGCCACGCGTGACCCTTGCGTGCTCGGCGGTACCCATATGGATGCGTTTCGCGAGACCGCATCCCGTATCATTTTTACGGGTGCACATCAATTTTAATACAAGAAATCCTTTACAGGATTCATGCGGAACACACTAAATCAAGAAAGAAGTTTATACATGCGTCGAAATCAAATTTCGAGAAGAATAATTGGCGTTTGAGTCCAAACGCAGAATAGTATCCGCGTCTCTAGAGGTTTCCACACGAACATCGGAAACACCACGCTGTCCGTGCAATGAACTCAAGGCCTCGGGTGTGTGTCCCCAAAGTCGCCTCGATTCATGCAGACACGACTCCTCGTGACTCTAGAACGAAAAACCGCACACACGTGCTTGGTACACAGGCGCGTGCCTTCGGAAGTCGCACCTTTTGGTCCAGAACTGATGTCAATCGTTATCCCACCATTTTGAGCCCACACGCCCTTGGCACATGGGTGTGTTCCTCAAATACCGTACAACATATCATATATGCCTATTCAGAACTTGGTTTCGTAAATCAACACGATCAAACACTCCAATTTCTGCACGTTCTTATGTGCGACCATTTAGGCTCGTATTACGTTGGCAGTCAGACTAATCCCTTGACTACTTCTAGATCACAAGATTCCAACAAATACGTCATTATAAAATTTGAGGATGTCACATCATAATCACCGACGATGATCTGATTGACATCTCTATGATCAAAAAAATACATGGCCTCTCACTTTCATTCCAATTATTTTAGGAGTTTCAGATACTTTCTTGGTATTGAGGTAGCCTGAGGCATGCAGACTAATTTTATCTTAACAAAAGTATTGCACAAATTTTTTAGAGGATGCAAAATACCTGGGATGTAAGCCAACCGACACACCCATGGTTGCAAACCTTATAATCTCCGCTCAAGAGTCTATATTTGATCCTCCACCTAATCCCGAGTACTATCGCCGTCTGGTTGGCAAGCTTATGTATCTGATCATGGCTCAACCACACATCTCCTTCATTGTTGGTGTGGTTAGCCGATACATGCTCCTCAGAAGTCTCATATTCAAGCTGTTGAGCGATTTCTTCTGTATCTGAAGAATGCTCCTTAGTTAAGGGCTGATGTATAAACCCTATATTCTATATCACTAATTTCCCACTCTGATGCTAATTATACGACTCCACTGACGATCAAAGGTCTACGAGCGGGTACTACACTTACTTTAGGTTAATCTGGTCACTTGGAGGAGTAAGAAACAATCGGTTGTAGCACGAACACTTACTGAGACTGAGTATCACTCCATGGTCTATGCAGTCTCTGAGCTTACTTGGTTGAAAAGTCTTTTGAAGGATCTTGGTGTATCTCTTCCTTCTCCTGCAATTCTCTACTGTGATAGAAAGTTTTTATTCATATAGCTGAAAATCCTATCTTTCATGAGTGCATCAAGCACATTGAAGTAGATTGCCCCTTCATCAGTGAGAAAGTTACGCTTCACAAAATCGATCTCCAACATGTTTCTGCCTAGGAAGCACCGGTACGCGTACGAGTATCGGGTACGATTCATATCTGGTACGACAGTACGCCAAACTTTAAAAAATAAGAATACGGGTGCGGCGGCATACATTGTATTAAATATAATAAATCTATATGTATAATCTCACAAATATAATTAAAAGTCCTTAAAATAATAAAACATCAAGCATAATAATATAAAGTTACCAATTGAAATACAAATTCATAGTTAATGCAATATAATATAAAGTTCTCAAACAAAAAAATATTCATAATCATTTCAAATTTAAGGATATTTATCAGCCATTTTCTTCCTCTTCTTCCTCATTATTGGATTAACGCATCTTCAACTTCTGGTTTGTCTAGAGACAAGTTAGCAAAATATTAAACATAAAAATTAATGTTGAACAAGTAGAAACAGTACCAATCTGAAATATCTAATCTTTAAATATAAAGTAAAAAACAAAATGATAAAATTTAAATCAAATTTTTTATAGTGTAAACGAAAAAAGATACTTAAATATGAAGTACATTTTGTTACTATAATTAATAAGCATCGCTAGTTGCATTTTTGGGTAATTTTTCTTTTCTAAAAGAGACGCAGAAGTCTTTTGTTTACTTCAGAAAAATATACTCTTATTACAATATGCAGAACAATCTACCAAGTCCAAGTGTATCCACAGACTAGAATAACAGGTGTATCCGTGAGTATCGGGTACGTACCGGTGTCGGATACGTATCCGGTACGGGTACGTGACCCTCAAGGAAGTATCAGTGCTTCATAGGTTTCTGCAGCCGCTTAAATCACCGACTCCTTCACAAGGCCTTGCCAAGACTACCATCTCTACAGTTTATTTACAAGCTTGTGGGGGAGTATAAAGTGTAGATGGAGAATGTGTGTATAGAAAGCCCACCGTAAAGGCTCACTATCGAAGACCTATTTTGAGTCTTTTCATCTTGTATATATATTAGTCTCACATTGTGAATGGAGTGGTTTATATGACACATCAACATTATAAATAAGTGTATGTTCTTGTGTTATGTTAAAACTTGAAGATATAAAATTGTTTTATCGATGTTTCCTAAATCCCAACATATTCCATTGTCGAATATCTTTTCAAGGCTAGATGTGTAAGCGGTTCAAGTCAAGCTGTATTTATCTTGTGCGTAGGGTAGGTTTTAGTGAGTGGTTCATAAGTCTAATGAGATGACTATATGAACTAGACAGTAATCTGACTACTATTCTTGCAATAATTGAAAATTATATAAATTACAACACAATAATCACATTCAAAGAGAGCCTCTAGTAAGAAAACAAATAGAGTAGTAGATATGCAAGAGTGCAAATATACAAACACATAAGTGAATTAAGTCTGACAAGTTACAATATGCTTGGCACAATGATTACGAACTAATGTTTCCCAAAAACAATGAATTCACACAAAATCCAACACAAGAAATTACAACCAAACAATTAACTCACATTGATTATAGGATAGGAGGCCTGGCGAATGTCTGATGAAATACTGGTTGTCAGACAAACAACAATGAACTGAATCTGGATTTCTGGAGTGGATTCAAAGGGTTTAACTGAACTATTTGTGGGCTGGAATGGGGGTTTCAAGGTGCATGACTGAAATTCCAAGGTTTGGAATTCAATGTTCAGGTTGTTCTGGATTGTATCATAACTGGGAACGACTGCTTGCAAGTGCTTAAGCGTTTGGGGGAAGTGGCAGAGTGTGGAGACTATGGTGCTGAAAGGGATGGTCCCTATTGCTATAATGAAATTTCTAGAATTCGGGAGGGATGTCTGGGTGAGAAGGCAGTGGGGAAGAGGCTTTACTAGCAGTTGGAATGATTTCTTGGAGGAGTTTGACTGATTCAGAGGGGGTTTGGGGAAGGGGCTGCTGAACTGAGTGTGATTGGAATGGTTGTGTGGCTCGGCTGGGTAATTTAGAAGTGGGAGGAGGGGCGTTTTCTAGAAAACAGGTTGGTGAAGCCGTGTAGGTTCTATAATGGGGGCAATGGGAATAACTGCTGGAAGGATAGGGGGGTTGTAGATCTTCGACCAGGAGAATTTTAAGATATGTGGACTTAGGATTAAGATGGAGGGTGCAGTTGTGTGTCAAGAGTGAAAGGGGGGGGGGGGAGATTATGGAAGTTATTGGTAGAGGTAGTGGTGTAACACTCGAATCCGATGTGTACGGAGAGTGTCTTTAGGCTAGAAAGGCCTAGAGAAAAACAACACCTGACATGCTTCTGAGATGACAAATTTCTAGGTGAAAGGAGGTGCAACAATGAACTTGAATCTCATGTCAGAATTGAAGGAAAAAGCTGTTAGGCTTAAGTAATAATTTGAATTCTCAAATATCAGAGACGCCTTCTCGATAAGTGGAGTTGTGTTGGAAACTTTGTAGTTAAGCGTGCTCCGGTGGAAGTAGTCCTGGGATGAGTGGCTTCCTGGGAATGCTCGTAGGCTACATATGGAAAATGGATAAAATTGTGCGTTTGAGACGAACCAAAACATACAATACTTTTGATATTGTGGGGGTTGGGCCGTTCCAAGTGGTATCAAAGCTTGATCTATTGCAATACGGTGTGTGGTTCGGGACAAACCAAGCGGAAGTTGGCGGGGAGTATCTTTGAGGGAATTTAAACCCAGGTAAAGCAGCTCCTGGTTGGCTTCTAGGTGAAAGGAGTTGTTGGAATGAACGGAATCTCACGTCAAAATTAAAGCGAGTTACCGTGCTTAAGCAATAATTCGGACCCTCAAATTTTGGTGGCACCTTTTTGGATTAAGTGGTGTTGTGTTGTAAACTCCATAGTTACCCGTGCTTCGATGGTAGTAGTCCTAAGATGAGTGACTTTCTATGAAGTGCTTATAAGCCATCTATGGAAGTGACAAAACGGCATGGTTCAACTTAGTATGGGCTGGGATGAACCAAAGCGGACAATACTTCTAATATTGTGTGCGTTGGGTCATTCTAAGTGGGGAATTTGGGTGGTTATAAGTAGTTAGAGGAGTTATGGGTAGTTACGAGGTAGCGAGGGTGGTTATTAGAGAGTTATGAGGCAGTAGCGTGGAGGTAGGAGGTGGTTTGTTATTGGCCACGAGGTGGTGGCTAGAAGTGGAGGCATGGAGGTGTGGCTGGCCAAGGAGGAGGGAAGTGAAGGGGGTTCCAAGTTTCGCACTTGGACTTTCACTTCGGATCGAGTGATCAAACGAAAAAATTTCACTCAAACTTTCAATACTGTCAAAATAAGACATATCCCTATTTGTAGACTAAAGAACAACTATGGACGCTCATAATTCTAGGATCATGACGACCTTCAAAGCACACTAAAAGAAAAATCCGAAAAATTCAAAATAATAATTAAAATCATGGATCGCCGATCCAGAAAAAATGAACGGCTTCGATTGTCGTGTAGACCCTTGTGTGATGCGATCCCCATCACCTTGTCTTGAGCTTGACTAATTTGATGACTTTGAATCGATTCACATGCCAACTTATTTATTATGAATGAGGATAATACCAATTTGAGGAGTTACATCAATAGAAATCATGAAGCATAGAAACTGGAGGTAAGTAATGAAAAATCAGTCAAGACAAGTAAAATAATTGTCACGGATATCAAACTAAGTGCAAACGAACAAATATAGTAACAACACAGATTTAACATGTTTACCGTTAACCCTAAGATGTGTTACGGTCACGGGTATCAGCATATCAATTTACTAGATGAAAGAACAAAGATTGACAAGAGGAGACGCCTTTCAGTTTCACTCTCTTACCCTGACCCAGTGACCCTAGACTAGGAAGAGTTTTATAGACAACTTCATACATCATTGAAACATCATTCAAATATTTAATCCTGCATCAAAATATCTTACCAACTCAGTGCAGTGAGTCCTTGACACGAGCACACAAACTACTGGTGTGCATAATGTTAATGTCACATTGAGAATGAACAAGTCCGTGTGGGTTCAAGGCACAAACTAACAGTACTAAGATTTCAAATATATTTAATTTTTAAGCGTGAGAGCTGATGGGTGGAGTCAATGTTCTCACAAGCTCTTGGCTTGTTAACTCAAGCATGGCTCACTTACACCCGTAATCAAATAAAAATATATAAGTTTCTAGCTAAGAGTATTGTTGTCATTAAAAATACTTTAAAACTGATAACTTCTGATCATTGAAATACTGAAGTAAAACATCAAGTAGTTTAATGCAATTTCCCTTTCGATAAATTTTGTTAATTTTGATGGCATATGAAGGTTATTGCGTCTGCGTATAGTGATAAATCATAATTTATTACTGTTTTTCTTATCATTATTTTTTGTGAGATTGTAACAAACATAATTGTTTTTTAGAAAATAGACGTGGATTAGTTAAAAAGTCATTAATAATAAGATATGACATGCATATATCCAGAGTACCGCCACTGTCGAACAATGCACAAATCGATCAAGAGTACCACTGCTGCAGCACAATGCACATAAGGGAATTATGCACGTTTTCCTACACTTACAGACATACAAACAGACACACACTAGCAGTTGTGCAGGGGTTATGTCTGTGCACAACAACTTTTGGTGGTGAGTGCATGGCGTTATGCCTATGCACGACAGCTCCTCGGGGCGAACGGACTCCCTCTCTTTCTCTTCCCCCTTTCTCTCCCCTTATTTAATGCCATCCATACTTTTAGTCTAATCATCTTTTTAGTCTAAGATATCTAAAGCCCCTCCTCTCTTCTGTAAGTTTAGGAGATTTAGAGAAATTCTCTCCCTCCCTCTCTCTTCCGCATCTTTCTCCACCAATGATTGAGTTGATCTAATGGTTGTGAATCCTTAGATGATGTTAGGTCCAAATATGCATATTCTTATGTAGTAGTGATAAACTCCTGAGTTCTGATCCCAATGTACCTATGAACAGTTCTGCAGATAGAGTGACGACCAACATCCATTCTCAAGGCATTCGGTTCCTCAGCAAACTAGCAGGTACGAGTGAAATTTCAACACATAATCTGACAACAGTTTTTATGCACTATCTGATATTTTACCTCCCTTACTAGCCACTACTGAACTAAAGGTAGGAAATAAACAAAGTTTGAAGCCAAATGAAGTTAAAACCAGCGCAGGAAAAAGGTATGTAAAATTTTCAAGAGAGAAGCGTATGATAGGTTATAGACTTACCATTGCTTCCACTTCATCAGAGCTGCAGTACCTTCGAAACTGCCATCAAATCCGGCATTTGGAGCAGAGGCTAAGAGGAAGAGGGGATGTGAACCTTCAGGGAACATGATCGAGCTTGACATTATCAGTTCTGATGAAGATAATTGATTTGTAGTTCTCCTAATTATGGTAATGGTCTACATTTTCAACGGCTTCAGGTTTCATCCTCTATCTTGAATGATTCTTTAATGTTTATTTGAAGGCAAAATAATGTAACTTATTTGGTTCTTTTAATTTCTGTTCAGAATCTGTGTATAAAGAGAATGCATCTTGAATTTTTGGAACAAATGAAGCTTGTCAAGCATCAGTTTTTTCTTCTAGATTTTCCTATAGAATTTCATACTAACTTGTTGGTGTAGTTCATTCTCAACATTTTAGAAGCTATTCGTAGCGTAAAATGTATTGCTTATTCAAGATATAGATTCAGCGCACGAGACGGTATCATTTTTTTTTGATGCCAGACTATATTCTCAACAAACCCTTTCATGTGTATAGTCTTTGGCTTCCAACACAATTTTTTTATTTGGTGACATGAGATTGGGCTGTTGGCCCTAGTAGTCTTTGATACCATATTTAAATTTGTACCTTAATCCTATTTATCTCACAATATATCAGGATAATCTAGTCAAGACATAATAGAAATTCCTTATCTGAGGCTTTGCACGAAAATGTTTTTCTAAAGTTTTTCATTACAGTAGGCTTCTTCATTCCAGGCCCTATGGTAGTATAAAACTTTGCACCGAGGTGTGGGCCATCTCCTAACCTTTTGTACTCAAGTAAAACAGGTCAAACGTAATATGATGACCATTGTCCTCTTCTTATCTACTTGATTTTTCACCCAAAAGAAATTCTTCTAAGCATCCAACTAATAATCAATTGGTTATTTGTGGAGTCGCTCTATAAGCATCAAACCCAAATTCAATTAATTGAAGATATGGGTGCTCATAATCTCACTCCACAAAACCTAATTGTCTTTACTTAGTATTTGGAAGAATCTTACTCCATTCGTAGACATAGAAAATTTCAAACCACATAAATCCGAATTATCTTTACTTACTATTGATAGAAATCTCTGATGATTTAGTAGAACAAGTTATTTAATGGATAATAATCAGAAATGAGCTATATTTGTTGTATAGATTGGTGTAACTCAATTGAAGAATAATTTAGCTCTTGACACCCAGAAGAATCGGAGAAGTATTTTTGAAGATTTGAAGAAATCGGCGACTGGCAGTCGCCAATCCTTATCATGACCTGATTAGGAGATCAATGTTCACCAACCGTGCATGCGTTCGCCGATCGGGTGTTCATTGGTCGCACATTCATTTGTCAACTGTGTCCAAGAATCTCGTCTTCATGAAGATAGCAGAATCTGAGGATGTTTGACGTTCGCTGACCGAGCTAGATATGATCATCAACCGAGCTAGATACGATCACCGCCCGAGCTAGATACGATTGCTGACTGGTCCCCTTCTTATCAGAATTCACAAAACATTGAAGTTACAAAATAGCTGATCGTCGAGCGCTCATTCTACGTTCGCTAACTGGAGACTTGTTCTACTCAGCAATCCCATAATGAATCTTACATAGATACGATCAGAGATAGATGATCATTGTTCGCCGATTGTGCGATCCACTATCACCGACTGAAGTTATTTAGCTTGAAGCGCTCCCATAACGAAGAAGATCTTAATGGAGATCGCCGATTGCTGTTCGTCGATCGATCGATCCACTATTACCTATCGAAGTTCAAGTTTGACTGGGCTATTAATATACTCTTTACTGTTCAGAGAAAAGTAAATAGTTGCTATTGTAGCCCATTTTTCTTGGTACTTAGTTAGCTGAAAAGAAAGGATATAAAAACCTTCAGAACATTTGAACACAATTTTTGAACTCAAGAAAAAGCTAAGCAAACGAGGCAAGTTAAGAAAAGTCTATCCCAAAGAAAAAAGAAAGCTCAAAGAAAATGAAAAGGCACACGAGTATTTACTGAGAAGCTGAAGGATACGTGAAGGCTCTAAGATGAAGAATATTACTTTGATATTCTAGTTCGAATCCGCGCCAACATTCATTGTAAAAGGACTTCATCTGTGAAGAGCTTACATTGTGGAAAAAACATACTCTTTCATCTTTGTTAATGGTTCTTGAATCTCCCTTCAAAGGATTCTATGTAGTTGATGATTCTACAACGTCATAGATTTCATTGGATTTTTGAGCCTCCAATGGCAAGGAATCTGACTAGCCTAGATTGGCAGTGGATTTCCATAATGTGTGGAAGAGTTGATATATCCTAATTTTAGGGAAATCACTATAAATCTTATGTGTCATCTATTTTATAACCGACTTTATGTTACTGTTTTATATTTATATTTGTTTTATCCTTTTATCTGGTAGTCATATTTGTGGATAATGGGAAAAATCTAACTCCCTGTTCACCCTCTTTAGAGAGATATTCCGTTCTATTTTTGCATTTTCAATTGATATTAGAGATATGTTCATCTTTAAGGGTTAAAATTTTGGTGAATCAGTATTTGATTATTGAATATCTTTCTAAAAGATTACATATCACAATGTCTCAGGTTTAGGATTATGTTGACATGTTGCTACATCAGGACTCCCTTATGTGCAACTTTGATAATTTTGCACGATAGAAATATAGAATTAGATTATGTATGAATTCTCTTGATAAATAATTTTTGATACTGTTTTGATAGGTATATATATTCTAATGAAGCTAGATTCTCACACTTGCAAGAGAATATAAATCTCAAAAAGGAATGGTCAGATGAAGACAGATAGACAAGTCTTATGATGTAAAGGCCAGAAATATCTTGGTATCAACTGTCTGATGAGTTATACCAAAATGTAATGAACTTCTCCTCTGCTAAGGAGATCTGTGAAGCATTGATAAGTATGATAGCTGAAAGTGAATATGTTAGGAAAGACAAGAAGTTATACATGATTATACAATATGAAAACTTTAAGATGAAACAGGGAGAACTAGTGTTCGATTGGTACAAAAGTTTTAATCTCATTATAAATGGTTTGAAGACCTATGGAAGAGAAATTCATGTAGAAAGCAGAATGGCAAGTTGCTTAAGAGCCTAACAAAAGTATATGACCATTATGCATGGGCCATAAGAGAGAACATGAAGATTATAGAGATCATCATTGATGGTCTCTATGGAAGGCTGATGTCATTTGAGTTGACAATAGTGCTAATAAATGAAGAAGAAACTACCTCAATGACCAAGGCACCAACTGAGAAGACAGTGACCCTTTCATCCATTGAACCAAATAAGCTCTCTTCATTCACATATGTGAGATTAGTTTCTTAGTGAAGAGACTGAATAACTGGAGTAAAACAACAAAATTTTCAAGAGTAGAGAAATGCCCTCCAAAGGGAACATGTATCAAAAAAGATAATAATGATAATACAATAATTTGATACTATTGTAGGAAAAGTGGACACATCCACAGAATGCCCTATAAAGTTGAAAGATAAGAAGAAGGGCAATGGAAAGAAGGGCGAAAAGAAAGAAGCAGAACAAGAATGAGAAAGGATTTCTTGCTTAAGCATGAGTGAGATAGAGTCTGAAGGAGACTTTAATAGAAGTGAAGATGAATAAGTTGCTTGATGGCTCTGGAAGAAGGAGAATTTTCAAAGCTAAATGAGGTAGTTGATTTTAATTCTATTGATTTTGCCTCACCATGCTTCACAGAAGTCTTCTGAGCTTGTGTAATGATAATCTTGTTTCTGAGAAGAATTAAAGCTCCTCTCCAAGAGAATCAATCATTATCTCAAGTTAATACATAGCTACATAAGAAGCTTGATTAGGGGTGTGTACAGTGCAGTTTGGGCCCAAACTGCAATTACACTGTTAATATGCGGGTTTGGCATGAGCAAAACGCACCACACAGAAAATGTGTGGTGTGGTTTTAGTGCGATGTGGCTTTTAAGGGTGCAAGTTACATAGAAAATTAGAAACAAGAAATATGAAGATGAGTTTCTCCAAAAGATACATTAAGTCATAAACATTGCACTGTTATCATGAATTTCTTCTTTCTATTTCTTATTCAGTTGCTTTGAAGCACCGGCTTCACATGATATTGTTTTTATCCCCTATACTTTCAACTTACGTCTCTTTTTTACTGCATGCCATTTACTGAATCGATCACTAATCAACAAGTTACATGGAAAGACTTACTATGAGCCAGTAAAAGGAAGAATACTAACATATCTCATGTTAAAGTCTTTGAGTGCATATGTTACAATTTGAATAATGACAAATCTTCCTTAAGTAAGTTTGAAGCTAAAAGCCCAAAACTGATGAAGGAATATTTCTTAGATATTCCTCCACCAATAAAGCTTATAGATGTTATAATTTATAATAAGATGATTTTATGTACGAAAGAATTTTTGTTGTTGTATATTTGATGAGACTAACATTCTCTGTGAAGAGAAGATCTCTCTGTTTTGATTTCACAGTTTGGTGAACTCTCAATTGTAAAGGAAGCTGTAGTGCAATTAGATCTTTTTTTCTCTATTTAAGTGGAAAGTGATACTGAAGAAGAAACAATGTTGAAGATGAGCACAGAGAAGCCAGCTATAAGCGATAGTGAAGAAACTCTATAAAAAATAGAAGACAGAATTGGAGAACCAAACATTCAAGAAATTGGGACAACAGATTAACTAATTACTCCCCCAGAGCATATCATCTTGTGAAGGGTCACCCCATTTATCAAGTGATTCAAAATCTAGAAATTGGTTCGAAGACAATGTCGGGTACAACTAATGAAGTATTGTTTCTTATTTTTATTTCACAGATTGAGATAAAGAAGTTTGAATAAGCCAATAATGATCCTCAATGGTTCATTGCTATGTAAGAAGAACTAGAGTAATTTGAAAGGCAAAAATATGTATATTGGTGGAAAAATCAAAGAACTATCCAATTATTGCTACCAAATAAGTTTATAGGAACAAATGAGATGCAAATGATGTGGTCAGTATGAGCATGGCTAGGTCGGCAACTCAAATCTATAGACAGGAGGAAAAGATTGATTATGATCAAAAGTTTGCTCTAATCGCAGGACTTGAAGTTATTAGGATATTCTTGGACTATGCAACGCACCATGACACATTAAAAGAATTCTTAGGTATCTTAAAGGCACTTCAGAGCTTGGACTATGATATTCTAGGGAGTCGAAGTTTCTATTCATTGGTTTCTCAGATGCAGATTATGCAGCATGCATAATTGATAGGAAGAGTACAACTGATACTTGTTAATTTCTAGGATCATAATTGGCATCATGGATCAATTAGAAGCAAAACACTGTCTTCACATCTACAATTGAAGCATGGTATATTACTCACGGGAGCTGTTGTGCACAATTACTTTGAATCAAAAATCAGCTACAAGACTAAGGGGAGCTGTTGTGCACAATTACTTTGAATCAAAAATCAGCTACAAGACTATGAGTATGATCTTTTCAATATATCTATTTTCTGTGATAATACTAATTTTACTTTTATATCTTCAAATCCAGTATTGCACAGTAGAACTAAACACTTTGAAATAAGACACCAGTACATAAAGGATAATGCCGAGAAATATAAAATATTTGTGGAATCCATTTCTACAGATAATCAAAGAGCTGATAACATTTGCAAAATCCCTAGATGATGTGAAGTTGTCATATTATATTAATGAGCCGGAGATGCTGGATAATATTGATTAAGAGGGGGTAATGCTTGTATTGTCTATAGTTTTTGTATATACTTTGTTACTTTCAATTAGTATATTCATGTCACTTCCAATTTGTATATGTATTTTTTTTTTACTTTCAGTTGGCTTATATGCTTTGTTTAATTGTTATACACTTTTGATTGATATCTACATCTTTGATAATAAAAAGATTAACGTATAACCTAAATTAAAACTTAAGATAACTTGAATTTGCTCGGGAAAATCTTCTATTCTTAAACTTTTCTCATTTGCTCTCCGATTATAGACCAGTCGCTCAATGATTGTCGACCGGTACTTTCCTAATTGTTGATCGTCAATCCATGTGAATCCCTTTGGTGATCGTCAACCCTCTACTATGGACTGCAACTCCCGATTGCTGACCATTATTTGCTCTTTTATCTCCCGATCATTGATCACTGTTGGCTAATCGCCGACCGCTCTCGCCAATTGTTTACAAACCATTTTGATGCTTCATTTTTTTATATCTTTCATCGTTCGCTTTTGTCTTATTGATTGGATGCCATGACCAATCAGACTCTCTTCATACCCATTTTTACCATAATCACATATTTTTATATAAACCTTTTTTTGCCGTATTGTGTTCCTTGCGCTCACCGAACTTTCCCTCTCTCCTCCTGGTTCAAACTCTCTGTCCCTCTACTCTCGTGCTCAATGTTATAATATTAGATGTAGGCGTCATTTCAAATTGAGTTTTTGAATATCGGATGTTAGAGTCATGTGAAATATTGGATTTCAATATCTTATAAATAAATAAAAAACGAACACATCAAGTAGATGATAGTCATATATATATATGTCAAACCGTAAAACATATCTTATTTCTTGAATAATAATATAGCCCTCTATATATAGTAGATGATGATACTAGAGGAAAAAAATATCAAAATATTTCTAACACTCCCCCTCAAATTGGGCATTTAATGTTCTTCATGCCCAACTTTCTAATAATAGACGCAAATATTATTTCGCTCAATGTCTTGGTGAGAAAACCTGCAAGTTGTCCATCCGAGTGAACGAAAGGGGTACATACAATCCCTTTCATAATATTTTCTTTAATGAAGTATCGGTCAACTTCAACGTGCTTGGTGCGGTCATGCTGGACAGGGTTCTGAGCAATGTTGATTGTAGCTTTGTTGTCACAATACAAGTTAAAGGGGCTGGTTTCCAATAAACCAAGATCATTCAAGAGGGAACGAAACCACATCCCCTCACATATACCATGAGCCATAGCTCTAAACTCAGCCTTCGCACTAGAGCGAGCCACTACATGTTATTTCTTGCTTCTCCAAGTGACCAGATTAGCCCCAACAAAAGAACAATATCATGTAGTAGATCTTCTATCACCAACTGATCCAGCCTAGTCTGCATCAGTATATACTTCAATTTTTAAGTGATCACTAGGAGAGAATAGAATTCCCCTACCAGGCGAGGTCTTCAAATACCTCAAAATTTTGTGCACAATATCAAGATGTCTGACTTTAGGGGAATGCATGTATTGACTTACCACTCCTACTGCATATGAAATGTCAAGACGGTCATGAGATAGGTAGATCAGTTTACCTACCAGCTTCTGATAACCAGAAATATCTTCCACTAACTCTCCATCACGTCCAAGTTTGTGGTTCACTTCAATAGGAGTATCAACATGCTTGCAACCACTCATTCCTGTCTGTTTTAATAAGACATACTGTTGGAGCATGCGTTTCGCACTCCTCCGGTTTGATAATAACAAAGTCCCTTTTGTATTTGATTCTATTTTCATTAATGGTGTGCAGATAACAGGTATGAGATGTTCACATTGCTGCTGGAGCTAAAATTGAATGTGGGAAAAATTCACTGTCGGAAAATTCCGACAGCCACTGTCGCCCAGGCGACAGCAGAGAAGTTACAACTACTTCCCTCCACGGCAGATCGACGAAAGACAGTTTTGCGCTGTCGGAATTCCGACATCGATGTCGCCCAGGCGACAGCTCGACGGTTACACCACCTGCACACGTCTCCACCCACGACCGACAGTTTTGCACTGTCGGAAATTCCGACATCGATGTCGCCCAGGCGACAGCTCGACGGTTACACCAACTGCCCACGACTCCACCCACGACGGCACTCCAGCGGCAGTTTAGCGCTGTCGGAAAATTCCGACAGTCACTGTCGCCCAGGCGACAGTGAATTTCTATAAATTGGTTCCTTTGGTTCGTGCATTCCAAGCTTTTGAGAATTCCAGTCCCTTCCTGAGTGCATACGAATCAGAGAGCTCCAGAACCTCCTCAACTCCCATTTGTGCAAAGAAGGATTGAAGATTGAAGACGAGATCGGGCGTGCTTCTACATCATCGATCATCTCGAGGCTTCAACAATCCATTCAGAGATCTGATCTTCTAGGGAGTTGTTCTTTTCATATTGTATTTTCATTCACATACTTTTTCATTTAGTATTTGTAGAGAAATCGTCGTCTTGCGTGCGGCGTCTAAGTCCTTGCGCGGCTTAGGGGAAAATCGCTTCCTTGTGCGGAGCGTCCAAGTCCTTGCGAGGCTTGGTGGGAAATCGTGGCCTTGTGCGCTACGTCTAGATCTTGGGATGATCTAGAGGATAGGCTTGGGCTTGGTCTTGGGAGAGACAAGCGATAGCCTTCCGATCCTTGGGAGAAGGATTGGTAAACCAAAATTATTGTATTTTTATTATCATAATTGTGCCTTGATCTTAAGCATTGTGAAGATCATTTTTATTGTATGCAAATTTCATGATTAATATAATTATGCTCTTTTCACTAATTGCAATTTTGTTTGCTTAAATCTTTATCTTAGAAATTTGTGTTTGGTTAAATACAAAAATTACATTGGTTTAAAATTATTTATAAGTAACCTTTTTAGTAAAGTAAAATTTGTCTAAAAATTATTAAGTAAAAATTATATTTTTAAAACACACCCTTATTCACCCCCCCTCTAAGGGCGTCACACGATCCAACAAGTGGTATCAGAGCAAGGTTACTCCAAAACGGTTTTACCACCGGGAGTAATGGCGCACAACGATCACGCGTTCGTTGAGGGGCAAGGAATTAGTAGGCCACCACTTTTTACGGGCACAGACTACAATTATTGGAAAACACGTATGCGTTGTTTTCTAATTGCGCTAGATATTGAAGTCTGGAATATGGTAGAATCTAGTTACACTTCTCCAACATTTGTTGTAGGAGATGTAACCATGGATAAGCCCAAAGACAAGTGGGATGACAACGATAAATTAAAATGTAAGAACAATGCAAAAGCCATGAATGCTTTATTTTGCGCACTAGATCGCACTGAATTTAATAGAGTTTGTGCTTGTAATTCTGCATTTGAAATTTGGAATTTATTAGAAATCACTCATGAAGGTACTTCGCAGGTAAAGGACTCAAAGCTATTTCAACTGGAATCTGAATTTGAAAGGTTCAAAATGGAGGTAGATGAAGAGGTTGATACGATGTACACACGATTCACAAAAATCGTGAACGACTCAAAGGTGCTAGGAAAGGTGTTCTCAAATGGAGATTTGGTAAGAAAAATTTTAAGATCACTTCCCCCGAAGTTCAATCCTAAAGTGACTGCAATTTCCGAGTCACATGATCTTAAGACTTTAAAATTGGAGAGCCTCATTGGGAATTTGAAAACTCATAAAGTTGAATTAAAAATTCAACAACAAGAGTATATGGAGCCAAGGAAGAAGGGATTGGCTCTAAAATCTAAGAAGGAAGAAACTAGTGATTCTGAGGAGGATGAAGAAGATGAGGAGAGCTTATTTGTTAAAAAATTTAGAAAATTTATGAAAAATTCGGAGAGAAGAAATTCGTTTAAGAAGTATTTTAAGAAGGAGACCTTTAGGAAGAAAAAAGGAAAGGAGGGCGATGAGGAGGAAGAGAGACCGCCACCGGAGTGCTACCACTGCAAGAAGTTAGGACACATTCGAAGCAAGTGTCCAAAGTACTTGAAAGAACTTAAAGAAAAGAAGCACAAAGGGTCGAAGAAGGTGTTGAAGGCGGAAACCTGAGATGATACTACTTCTGAGGATGGAAGCTTTTCAGATTCAAGTAAAGAAGAGGAGGCCAACATTTGCTTAATGGGAAAGAGCGTCATATCTGATGACGAATGCAGTGTCCAAAGCGACACTGAGGTAACTCCTCCAACCTATGATGAATTATTCTCTGAATTTTTAAAGACTTGCAAATTTTTTGAAAAAAGTTTAAAAGATAATGATTTTCTAAAATCTGAAAATGGAATTTTACTTAAAGAAAACAAAAAATTGTTAAATGAAATTAAGACTATTGGAAAAAGAGATATTACTTGCCAAGAGTGTGATCACTTTTTGGGAAGAATTAATGAACTTGAAGAATCTCTTTCCAAATCTCATTCTACAATAAAAGTACTTACTAAAAAGAATGAGATTTTAGAGAGAGATCTGAAATCTTCAATTTCCAAGGTCCATGAGGGAAAGAAATCTTGTGAACGTAGATGCGTAAATCTAGTATCCGAAAATACGAAAATGAGAAACCAGATTCATGACTTAATACTAGCCATGAAAAAATTTGGAATGGGCCGAAGATCACTGGATATGATCTTAGGATACCAACGCCATGAATCTGGAAGATTTGGGCTCGGATACACGTCTGGAAGTTGTCGCCCGGCGACAACCACTGTCGCCGGCGACAGTGAAAAGTCCAGAAAATCTACTTTTAAAAATTCTAAAATTAATAAATTATCAAATACTGCATCCTCATCCAGTAAAAGTCCAGAAAAGTTATACTCTTCTAAATACATTACATGTGCCAAATGCAATAGATTTGGTCACACTACGGACTCTTGCTGGAAGGAAGGAAAAAGTAAAATAAAACAAATCTGGGTGCCTAAGGCTTCTACCTATACTATGGGTGGAACCACTTGGGTAACCAGATCTTTACTCACCTCCTCTTTCTAGGTGTGTTGGCAGGCTAAGGACAAAGAAGACGTGTGGTACTTGGACTCGGGTTGTTCAAAACACATGACGGGCACTAAAGAGAAGTTCCTTAGCCTGGAGATGAAGAAAGGAGGAATTGTTACATTCGGTGACAATGGAAAAGGAAGAATCATCGGCATCGGTGTTGTGGGTAACGAAAATTTTTCAATTTCAAATGTTTTATTTGTAGAAGGATTAAAGCATAATTTGATTTCTATTAGTCAATTATGTGATAAGGGTTTAAATGTTTTATTTGAATCTTCTACAAATTTGTGCAAAATTATTAATTCCAAAACAAATGAATTTGTTTTTACCGCACCTAGATGTCATAATGTATATATGATTAAATTTCTTGATTTTTCAAATTCTACTTTAAAATGTTTTTTATCAAAAAATGATGATTAGATTTATGGCATAGGCGACTTGGACATGCTAGTGCCAAGTTAATTTCAAAACTTTCAAAAGATAAATTAATTAAAGGTTTACCTTTGCTAAATGGAAATTTATCTTCTTCACTATGTGTGCCTTGCCAAAAAGAAAAATTTTCAAAATCATCTTTCAAAAGTAAAAACATTATTTCTACCACTAGGCCACTTCAATTAATACATATGGACTTATTTGGGCCAATTGAAATTTCTAGCTTAGGAGGTAGAAAATACACATTTGTTTTGATTGATGATTATTCTCGTTTTTGTTGGACTTTATTTTTAACCTCCAAATTCGATGCATTTTCAGAATTTTCAAAATTATGTTTGCGTATCCAAAATGAATTTGAGTTGAAAATTAAACGCATACGATCGGATCATGGAGGAGAATTTGAAAATGAAAAGTTTATTTCTTTTTGTACGGAGTTAGGAATTAAACATGAATTTTCCGCTCCACGCACACCACAGCAAAATGGTGTAGTGGAGAGGAAAAATAGAACTCTTCAAGAGTTAGCCCGTACAATGTTATCTGAATTCAAATTACCAAAATCTTTTTGGGCTGAAGCGGTTAGCACGGCATGTTATGTAATTAATAGAGTAATGCTTCGCCCTATTTTAAAATTAACTCCTTATGAATTAATATTTAGTAAAAAACCAAATGTTTCTTATTTCATAGTTTTTGGTTGTAAATGTTTTATTTTAAATTCTAAAGATTCCTTAGAAAAATTTGATGAAAAATGTGATGAAGGTATTTTTATTGGCTATTCTTCAACTAGTAAAGTTTATAGAATTTTTAATAAAAGAACAAAAATAGTTGAAGAATCGATTCATGTTAGGTTTGATGAGTTTGCTTCATGTGTAGAAAAGAAAATTACAGGAAAAGAAGATGAACCCCTTCCATTGGTGGAGAATGATGAAGAAGAACTTGGAGAAAATGAAGAAGAAAAAGAAGAAGAAAGAAAAGAAGAAAGAGGAGAAGAAGATAGAGAAGAAGAAGAAAGAGAAGGATATGTGCCTCCAAGTGATTTGAGATTCTCAAAGGATCATCCAAAGGAGCTTATCATTGGGGATCCGCAAAAAGGGGTTAGTACTCGTTCATCAATACATGTTTTATTTTCAAACCTTTGTTTTGTTTCTGAAATAGAACCAAAAGATGTTTCCACCGCTTTAAATGATGAATTTTGGTTTTTAGCTATGAATGAAGAACTTAATCAATTTGAACGTAATAAGGTTTGGAATCTTGTAGAACGACCAAAAAATCGTCCTGTAGTTGGTGTTAAGTGGATTTTTAAAAATAAAATGGATAATGAATCTAGAATTGTTAGAAATAAAGCCAGATTAGTTGCAAAAGGTTATGCACAAATTGAAGGGGTAGATTTTGATGAAACTTTTGCACCCGTAGCAAGATTAGAAGCGGTTAGAATATTTCTTGCATTTGCTTGTTTTAAAAGATTTAAATTATATCAAATGGATGTCAAAACCGCATTTTTAAACGGGTATATAAAAGAAGAAGTTTATGTAGAACAACCCCCTGACTTTATAAATGAGAAATATCCAAATTATGTTTATAAATTAGATAAAGCGCTTTATGGATTAAAACAAGCGCCTCGTGCTTGGTATGATCGATTAACTCAATATTTGTTAAAGCACGATTATAAAATAGGAAGTGCTGATTCTACACTCTTCATTAAGCAAATTGATCATGATTTAGTTATTTTACAAATTTATGTTGATGATATTATTTTTGGAGCCACTAATGAAGACTTGTGTAATGAAGTAGTTGAAATTATGAAAAATGAATTTGAAATGAGTATGGTTGGAGAACTTTCATATTTTCTAGGTTTTCAAATTACACAAAAACATGATGGAATTTTTATATGTCAAACCAAGTATATTCATGATATGTTAAAAAGATTTGGATTTGAAAACCTTAAGCATGCAAACACTCCTATGAGTACTTCACTAAAATTAGGAAAAGATGAAAGTGGTGTTTCAATTGAACAAACCCTTTATAGAAGTATGATAGGGTCTTTATTGTATTTAACCGCATCTAGACCTGATATTATGTTTGCCGTTTGTTTATGTGCTAGATTTTAAGCTAATCCTAAAGAGTCACATTTAAAAGCGGTGAAACGTATCTTTAGATATCTCATTGGAACATCAAAATTAGGTTTATGGTATCCACATAATGATTCTTTTATTTTGCATGGTTTTTCGGATTCTGATTATGCGGGATGTTCTTTAGATAGGAAAAGCACTAGTGGCACTTGTCACTTTATCGGCCCTTCACTTATTTCATGGTCGAGTAGGAAACAGAATTCTGTTGCCCTCTCTACTACCGAGGCCGAATATATTGCACTAGGTAGTTGTTGTGCCCAAGCACTTTGGATGTCCCAAACGTTAGAAGATTTTGGCATACGACAAAGTAGTGTAGAATTAAAGTGTGATAATAAAAGTGCTATAGATTTAACAAACAATCCCGTATTACATTCTAGATCTAAGCATATAGACGCCCGACATCATTTTATAAGGGATCACATTAAGAAGGATAATATAAAAATCAACTTTATAGGCACGGAAAATCAACTAGCGGATATATTCACTAAGCCGTTACCGAATTCCCGTTTTTCTATGCTTAGGCTAGAATTGGGCATTCTAGACATTTCACAATGAATATATCACAATTTAAAGCCTATAAAATAAAAAATTATTATCACAAAAACATAAACAATGTAAAAACAAAAAGCCAAAATTTTAAAAATCAAAACATAAAATTTCAAAGGACTTAACAAAAATTCAACGTCATTACATCAATATTGTTCACATAAAAACAGTAGAACAAACTTAAGGATCAAGTTCTTTAAACAAAAACAGAAATCTAAAGAAGTTCACTGTCGCCCAGGCGACAGTGGATGTCGGAATTTTCCGACATCACCCAGCAGCAGCAACAACATAAAACTACTCTGAATCTTCATAACCAGCCCCGCTGCTCTCTGGACAATCTTCTGGAGGTCCTCGTCTCACGGCTTTGCCACGGCGAGTTCGCCTCACCGATTGGCGTGGCGGTTCTTCGTCCGGAACTTGCCATTCGGCCTCTTCCTCCGGAGTTGGTTTCAACTTCAGACCTTTGACGAGAAACTTCATAAATTTCTGCATTCGACTACGGTCCTTCTTCACTTCCCTCTTGTGATCCTCTAATGAATCACGCAAATCATCAATGGACTCTCGTAGTGATCCTGCCTTAGAAATGGTCGGCTCTCTAATCTCAATCCCCGGATGAGTTTTTCTCTGCGGCTTCTTCACCTTCATTGAACCCGTATAATATATTTCCGGGTAACAATCATCCAAATAAACACCTTGCACTATCCATCCATACTTCTTGTAGAGTACACGCTGTATTACCGCCCCCATTGGCAGCGTATGAACCTTCACCCATCTTGGATGCTTTAATCTATACGCATACCTAATCTGGGCGAGTATGAAGTCCGCCACATCAAAAAGCTCATCCTCCATAATATAGTATGTAAAGAGGGTCAACTGAGCCGTAATGCTTCTTGTGTCTCCACTCTTCAACATCACTGAATTCCTTAATATATCTTGGACTAAGAACGCATCCGGAGTAAGTGAGGTAACTTCAGTGGTAAGAGTCTTCTTTTGATTCCCATGTAAACTCATGTTTACAAGGGTCCAATCTCTGTCCTTTCGATAATTCTCCACTATATCAGGCATATTCTCACTCATCACTAGTCCAAATTCCTCTCGTAGATCAACATGTGTTATTTCCACATGTTGACCTTGGATCTTTGATCTCACTCCGCCATCCAATTCAGTGAAAGTTGGGTCTTCCAAATGGTTATAAAATTCACGAATGAAAAAGGAAGAAAACCCCTCTGGTGTGATTATTGAAATTATACCTGCGTTCGCAAGCCGATCATAGATATGATCGTGCTTTGGCGACTCAAATTCCACATACTTCGCTATTCCAACAATAGCCTTCTCCACCCCCGGAAAAACTTGATATGAAGTATGTGCATCTTCCGAAGTACTCTTTCGAGCTTTGGAACTGGAAGCCATTCTGCAATAAAATACAAAAATTTTGATTAAACAAGGTATCACATTGTGCACTGGAACACTGTCGCCCAGGCGACAGTGGCTGTCGGAAATTTCCGACAGCCCTCCAAGTGATTTTCTCTCAAAATTTTTACATATACTTCCAGATCTACTCAAAATAAATGTTATTTCAACATCAAGTTTTTTTAAAATATATATATATATATTTTTAAAACCAACATATTCTACAAATCCTTTACTATTCATCATCTTCCACCTTCTTTGATATAAACTAGATCTACAAAAATCCTTTGGGAAATGAACAAATGGAAACCTTCATCACCAAATTAAAAAGAAATTTAACAAAAATAAAAATTTTTAGCAACGATCCACCACGATCCACTTGTTTTAAACTAGATCAACATGTTTAAAATAAAAAAAAAAATTCAAACCCTAAACCATTCATCACATATCAACATGAAAACTACATTTTCTTTCTTCTCTCCTTTAAAAACCAAAAATCCCTAAACATTTTGGGTTAAAAACATAAAAAACAAAATTCCATACCTTAGATCTATTGATGTCGCCGACTTCCGACAGCCTTGCTCTCGTTTTTAACTCCAGGAAATAATGCACAATAGGGTTTGACTCGGTCTGATGCCCTATATATATTTTTGGCTGTCGCCCAGGCGACAGTGGATGTCGGAAATTTCCGACAGCGCCAAATGTGCTAAAATATAAATTTTGGGTCCCTTTGCTGATCTACAATAGTTATATGTCATTATTAATGCTTCACCTCATGACTTGATGACAAACCATGTGCTATTTATTTAAAAAATGACTTACATGTTCATATGATTTCATTTCCAAGCTATCATCGTATTGACACTTCTACTTACTTGTTTAGACCATTGGAAATTGTTTTCGCATGCCTCTAAGTATGAGAAATTGTTTATCTATCATAATGAACTATCACGTTCACTTCTTTTGATCAATACGTATGTCTTTTTATTTAATATATACATGGATCATCATTGTTTTCACATAATAAAATAGCACTTCTTAAATACAACTTTCAACATTGATTTGTTAGCACAACAAAATATACACCATCTTTTGCGGTTCAAGTGAATTCGGAGATCCTTGGTCAATTAAAAAAATATATCAATATATCACAATTAAGAAATCACAACGTCTGTGATAAAAAATAAAATAAAAATAAAGACAAGGATACTCCACCAAGCACTACTTACCCTCCTGATAAGTCTTAATGAGCATTGTGAGGTTAAGCACCTTGGACAGAATTGTAAAGTGTCTTGTGCAAAAGAAACATGGTTTTCTATTCATCTTGTGCTATATCTTCAAAGTCAAAGTTGCCTTTATGTGCTTTTATTATGTTCTACATTTCAATGATCATGTAAATTAAATAGCTTCATATGTTTGATCTAAGTATCACATGTACACATCATTATGTTAAATAAATATTCATCTCATGAGAATTGGACCGAAAAAATTCCATAATTCTATACACTATTGTGTCTTTCTATGATACTTTCAAATGATCTTACTCATGTTTAAGTTCTTTCTTTCATTACTACATATGGCTATACCGTCACTTCATGAGCTTATTCATACTATGGCATATTCCTATTATTTCATGGACTTCAATCATTACCAACAAATTGCTTCCGCTTACTTTTCATTTCTATTTTCTATTACCTTTCCCTTAAAAGCTACTCTTTTATCTAATATTCATTTTTGCTAATACCAAAAGGGGGAGAATTTAAAGTATAAAAAGAAAAGTCACAAATCTATCACACCTAAATATTCCACCTACACAATACATCATATACTTAGGGGGAGCATATATTTAGGGGGAGCATTCATTTAGGAGGAGCTTTCATCTCGAGATAGATTATTTATTTTTTAAGGAATATATATAATGTTAATTTTGTGCACACACCTAAGTTTAAAATCAACAATCTAAATAGACATGATTTCTTTTTATACGGATTTGTTATTATCAAAAGGGGGAGATTGTTGGAGCATGCGTTTCGCACTCCTCCGGTTTGATAATAACAAAGTCCCTTTTGTATTTGATTCTATTTTCATTAATGGTGTGCAGATAACAGGTATGAGATGTTCACATTGCTGCTGGAGCTAAAATTGAATGTGGGAAAAATTCACTGTCGGAAAATTCCGACAGCCACTGTCGCCCAGGCGACAGCAAAGAAGTTACAACTACTTCCCTCCACGGCAGATCGACGAAAGACAGTTTTGCGCTGTCGGAATTCCGACATCGATGTCGCCCAGGCGACAGCTCGACGGTTACACCACCTGCCCACGTCTCCACCCACGACTGACAGTTTTGCACTGTCGGAAATTCCGACATCGATGTCGCCCAGGCGACAGCTCGACGGTTACACCAACTGCCCACGACTCCACCCACGACG
This sequence comes from Dactylorhiza incarnata, assembly GCA_033032865.1. Taxonomy (NCBI): domain Eukaryota; kingdom Viridiplantae; phylum Streptophyta; class Magnoliopsida; order Asparagales; family Orchidaceae; genus Dactylorhiza; species Dactylorhiza incarnata. The sequence goes on from JAWHQI010000003.1 coordinate 8,783,588, forward strand.
GCACTCCAGCGGCAGTTTAACGCTGTCGGAAAATTCCGACAGTCACTGTCGCCCAGGCGACAGTGAATTTCTATAAATTGGTTCCTTTGGTTCGTGCATTCCAAGCTTTTGAGAATTCCAGTCCCTTCCTGAGTGCATACGAACTAGAGAGCTCCAGAACCTCCTCAACTCCCATTTGTGCAAAGAAGGATTGAAGATTGAAGACGAGATCGGGCGTGCTTCTACATCATCGATCATCTCGAGGCTTCAACAATCCATTCAGAGATCTGATCTTCTAGGGAGTTGTTCTTTTCATATTGTATTTTCATTCACATACTTTTTCATTTAGTATTTGTAGAGAAATCGTCGTCTTGCGTGCGGCGTCTAAGTCCTTGCGTGGCTTAGGGGAAAATCGCTTCCTTGTGCGGAGCGTCCAAGTTCTTGCGAGGCTTGGTGGGAAATCGTGGCCTTGTGTGCTACGTCTAGATCTTGGGAAGATCTAGAGGATAGACTTGGGCTTGGTCTTGGGAGAGACAAGCGATAGCCTTCCGATCCTTGGGAGAAGAATTGGTAAACCAAAATTATTGTATTTTTATTATCATAATTGTGCCTTGATCTTAAGCATTGTTAAGATCATTTTTATTGTATGCAAATTTCATGATTAATATAATTATGCTCTTTTCACTAATTGCAATTTTGTTTGCTTAAATCTTTATCTTAGAAATTTGTGTTTGGTTAAATACAAAAATTACATTGGTTTAAAATTATTTATTAGTAACCTTTTTAGTAAAGTAAAATTTGTCTAAAAATTATTAAGTAAAAATTATATTTTTAAAACACACTCTTATTCACCCCCCCTCTAAGGGCGTCACACGATCCAACACATACTTCCGCTGTGAAATATGAATACCATATTTTGATCTTGCTACCTCAATTCCTAGACAATATCTCAACTTACCCAAGTCTTTCACTTCAAATTCACTAGCAAGTTTGAGTTTCAGGGCACAAATCTCATCCATGTCATCACTTGTAATAACCATATCATTAACATATATAATCAGGAAGGCCACCTTCATCTCTTTTCGTCTGATAAATAGAGTGTGATCAGCATGACTTTGGGTATAGCCTAATGAGATCATGACTTTGTGAAGTCTCCCAAACCAAGCTTTCGGAGATTGTTTTAACCCATATAGAGTTTTCTTCAATTTACACACTTTCCCTTCAAAGCCGATAGGGACAGGACCCAGAGGCATTGACACATAGACTTCCTCTTCGAACTCACCGTGAAGGAAAAACATTCTTAACATCTAGTTGTTGAAGGTCCCACTCTGTATAGTCGGCATAGGATAATAGGACCCGTATTGTATTCATTTTTGCCACAAGAGCAAATGCCTCTCGTTAGTCAATACCATGAGTTTGGGTGTAGCCTCTTGCCACCAATCGTGCCTTGAATCTTTCCACAATTCCTTTAGAGTTCTGCTTTACTGTAAAAAGCCATTGACCACCAACTATCTTCTTGCCAGGAGGGAGATCGACCAGGTTCCACGTATGGTTCTTTTCTAGAGCCTGCATTTCCTCCATCATTGCCTTTGTCCATTTTGGGTGACCAAGTGCCTCCTGCCATTTACCGGGAACAAACACAGAGGAAAGAGAAGCGACAAAGGCTTTATGGGAAGAGGTTAAAGAGGCATATGACACATAGTTAGATAACGAATGTTGAGTGGATGAGCGTATACCTTTTCTGGTTTTATGGGATGCGATTGAGTGTTTGATCTTTTGCTTCTCCGAGTGTACACTTGCAACTCCTTTCTTTGGGGATATATTTGGGAATATCCGCACTCTCCCCCTGAGTGGTAATGTATAGAGGAGGAATAAGAAGAGGAAGAGTAGGAGCACTTACTTCCAAGTGTGAAAACTCCCCTTGAAGTGAGGACTCATAATAGGAGGTAGTTTCATGAAAAGTGACATCCATAGAGACAAATTTTCCTGCTAGGAGGATGATATCATTTGTACCCTTTATGTATAGGGGAATAACCAATGAGCACACAACGAAGGGCACAAGGATCATGTTTTGTTCGAATAATGTTATGAATGTGAATAAAACATAAACTTCCAAACACACGGGGTAAACGAGTATTAGGAGGGATACCTAAGGTATGAAGAGGAGTGTGATTGCCCAGATGACGGGACGACATATGATTGATGAGGTAAGCTGCAGTAAGAAGGGCATCACCCTAATAGTATTTTCGAAGAGACATCGTAAATATCAAGCATCGTGCCAATTCAAGAAGATGACGATTTTTCCGTTCAACAACACCATTTTGTGCAGGAGAATGTACACAAGTGATTTGATGAACGATGCCATGATCACTCAAATAGTATTCAAATTTGGTATCCATATATTCACGACCATTATCACTACGAAGAGTTTTAATGGTTGCACCAAATTGAGTAGAAATCATTTTATGAATTTTTTGAAAAAGAGAGCACTTCACTTTTACTATGCTTCAAATAAACCCACGTAGTGCGAGAAAAACAATCAATGAAAGTAACAAACCAATGATAACCAAAGATTGAAGCAACAGTGCAGGAGCCCCATACATCACTATGAATTGTATTAAAAGGTACAACATAAGGCTTAGACATGTGATTGAAAGATACACATTTATGTTTAGCAAGTTCACAAACATCACACATAAAAGTTTTAAACACAGAAGGTGAAAAACTGGGAAATAACGACTGCATAGTAGTAATAGAGGGATGACCTAAGCGACAATGTCAGGTAGCCAACAGAGGAAACTGGTGAGCATGAAAGGCCTGAGGAACAACATCATCAAAACGTACAATCCATTACACATCCTATTAGAGTCAATCACCTTCTTCGTCGACAGGTCCTGAAAGACACAATACGAAAGAAAGAAAGTGACAGAGTAGTTCATGGAGTTTGTAATATGACTAACATATAAGATGTTGCAAGTAAAAGAAGGGATGTGAAGGGCAAAAACCAAGGTAAAAAGGAGCAATTGATAGAGCTTTTTTCTGCAATAGAGGAGAGAGTTTCATCAACAATGTTTACCTTGTCTCTGCCAGACAATGGTGAATAGGAAACAAAACCTGGCGATGACCCAGTCATATGGTTTGTGGCTCCAGAATCAATGATCCAATGAGTGGCAGTCGGTACAACAACGGAGTGAACACTTGGAGTACCTGAATAAGCAAATGACGAGGATGAACCAGAAGTGGGATCCGAGGATAACCCATGCATCATGCGACGGAGGGTCATCATCTCATAAGTAGAAAAGGCCCCAGGTAGAGATAGAGGCTCAGAGATCTGGCCACTAGAGGTACTATCATCAATGGACTCAGTCAGGTGAGTAGAGCGAGGAGAGCTGAAATTGGAGTGGCCACGAGTCCACGACCACGTCCACCACGACCCCCACGAGGGACCATTCCACCTCTCGGTGGAGGAAGCCCATGTAATTTGAAGAAAGTGTCGCGAGTATGCCCAATATGGGTAGATCCAGCGGGTTGCGAGACATCACGACAATCAACCATGACAGACATAGTGAAATCAGAAAACAAAGAAACGCCGAAAAATTCCAGATTAGATAAAAAAACAGCCACTGGAAGATCGCCGGAAAAAGGCCTTTGCCGGAAAATATGTCAGACACCACCAATAGGATCGTTCGGGATCCTAGAGCAATAGATCCTTGAGTGCTAAAGTCAAAGAATGCCTGAAGGAGTAGGCAGAGCCCCTTTTCATGAGTGAAGCAAATGGAGAGGTAGAACCCTAGATCAACAATATAGGGAGATCTAGTAGAGCGATTACTTGATCCCCCTAGTATGAGGTAGAGGAGGAAAAAATGAAACTTTTTGGAAAAAAATAGGGCTCATCAGACGGTTGCCGGAGTAGCATCCATCCGGCCAAGTCGATCGGCTCGTGTGCCGATCGGCAGGCTAATGTACAATCAGCGCCTGTAGGAGGGAAAGGTCTGCGGTAGATGGAGAGAAGAGAGGTGGGAGGCCGACGTCGGGGCTGTGGGGTTGCGGGTTCGAGCGGAGGCGAATCGAGAACGACGAGCGAGCGGTTAGGGCGAATGGCCGGCGAGCTCTGATACCATGTCAAACCGTAAAAACATATCTTATTTCTTGAATAATAATATAACTCTCTTTATATAGTAGAGGGTGATACAAGAGGAAAAAATAATATATCAAAATATTCCTAACAATTTATATATATATATTTCCAAAAATAAATTCGAAGAATGCTCAAACTAAAATATTATTAACAAATATAAATAGGTATATTGTAAAATATATTTATTGTCAAAGGTTTGGTATTTCTCCTCTCAGAGATCCACTTTGTGCATAGTGCCAAATGTTAGGTATGTTTCCAATTTTCCCCCGCCCATATCCCCAATGATTGGGGACTATATGGGTTCTGTTGTTGTTGTTGTTGTTTGATTGTAAAATATATTTAATATTGTATAATAATTTTATTTTGATAACCCCAATTTTATAGTAAATAAAGAAAATTGAAAAGCTAAATATCTTTGAATAATTAACTAAATATGGGTTGAACATTTTAACATGTTTTGTACATGAAATAAGAAAATAGTGTAAAATAATTATACAAAAATAATTGTAAGAATAATATATATTAAAGAGAATGAAAAAAAAGTCTAATCGATTTAAGCTAACATTACATAAAATAAAATAACCGACGATATATTCAAATGTCGTGTCGGTTGATATATCGAAAAAATCAGATTTGTCGACCTATAGTTTACCAAAGAACATAATCTATTTCTTAAGAAAACAATGTCATTTCCCCCCTAAAAACGTGTCAGAGAACATTTAAAAAAGTACTCGTGCTCGGTTTTGCAATAAATTAGATTAACTCAGGTATTGCGGTGGACTTGGAGTCCTTCAACTCTAATGTAAACAAGTTCTAGGAGGCAGTAACCCTCATCAAGGAAGTGGTTTGGAGTTTTTGTTGCAAAAGAGAACAAAGATTGCTAGAGGTTCTTCAATTCTTATTTTCTATGAACATAAGGAGATATAATGACTTGTTCAGTCACTGGAATAGAGATATAATGACAAAATGATTTATGTCAAAGAGGTATGCCCTATGTTGTTAAAGGTGCGCCAAAGGCTCACCAGACCCAGAGATTTGCGCCTTCTTGCGTCATATTTGCGCCTTTGGAATATAACAGGCGTGCCTGAGTGAGATTTTTTGTTGTAAAATTTTTTTCTTTCAAAAATAACGAAAAAAATAATTAAATAACTCAAATAATTTTTGATTGATTTAGTGTTTATGAAAGATAATTATGCATTGAGACTTAGAAATGATGCAAGTGACCACATTGATTCTATTTTTAAGAGATATAAACGATAATAATGAATGATTAATTAATGGACTAGATGAAGAATTTGATCGAGAAGCTGAAATAATGTTGGTTGCTAATTATTGAAAATAGATCTGGTTGTGCCTTGCCCTCGTCAGGTGCGCGCATGCGCCTTGCACCTAGGCTCCAAGACCTCTTTGCGCCTTGGTGCGCCTTGTGCCTTTAATAACTAAGGGTATGCCTAGGACACGCTGAGTCAAAACCTCATGAGGCACATGGCTCTAGTGTTGTTGAAGAAGAAGGTGGACTTGGTAAATATTCTGTTTGTTATGCAGGAGAAAATAAGAAAGGAGAAGAATTTTAGCAGGATTGTATCCATGTATCTCTCTGCTGCTCATTCCTCTTTCCTTACCTCTCTTGGGGTGGCGGTGAATAGTGGTAAGGTCCGTGTTGTAAGGATATCACAACTGTGGTTGACGGTTATCCCTTATAAGAATCCTTCTCTTCATTAAAACCTGACGCATGATAGGTTGTGAAAGTGCACTAACCCTAATGCAAACCTATGTAAGTGGTACCGGGTTGACTCACGCAAACCAAACATATATGATGTGGGTATAATTTTAATTAACTGGAATTAATTTAGCAATAGTAATCAAATAATGCGAGCAATATTACACGACCTTCACAACAATTTCATTTGGTCGAATGATCTACGTATTTTTCGCATGAAGGGCTTTGAACTAAAAAGTACTCAAACGAGTTTTATATGAAATAAGAAAATAAAACAATAACTATTATTTGCCATTACGCCTTTCGATTACTACTAAATAATGTTCTTAATATAATAGGAAGTACATAAAAATAGGAAAACCACGTTCCAGAAGTACCCGTGGTCTCGGATTGCTGATTCGATCAATGCCTCCTGCGTGAGTACACATAAGCAATCCCTGCTAAGTGGTGACCCATTCTCCACTTTCGATCCCGCGATTGATTCCCATCAACTCTCATCATCAGAAAAGCTGATGCCATAGGGCATCAACTTTAGTTTATTTTTTCAGCACGCATTTTATTCTCACATTTTATTTCCAGGAGGTGTTGTTGTTGTGCGGTGTTTCCGCATATATTGTTTTCATTTTCTATTACATTATTGTACGTGTTTGGTTGTGCGTCATTTCCACGCGTGTTGTACACGTATTTTTTGGCTTAATGGTTTGACCAATCATTTTGTCCTTAAATAAATCAATCTGTTAATGCAGGTCCGAAAGACGTAGTAAGTAAAATAATTATCAAAATACAACATATTTTGAAATTATAGCATAATAAAATTTGAATTCAGTTTTGGAGTTACCAAATTAAATCGACTATTAAGTTTTGTAAATTTCAAGGGGAGTAAACTCTCATTTTATTAATTTCTTAATAACTCTATTAAGAAAGGACACACACACACACACAAAGGACCCCACGACTGAAGTGGGCAGTTGGACATCCCCAGGAAACAAAAAACTCTATTTCGGATGGTAGTCCGACGAACTACTCTTGGCCTCCTTGCGACGACATCAAATCCCCCGCCGTCGTCTTCTGAGTGCCAAAGCCCGACGAAACAAAGCCTACAAGTTTCCTTTCAGCACCTTTGCGACTGAAGAATTCCCGATCTCGTAACTGTTCACCTCTTCTGCCGAGCCCCACTACCTTGCAATTACTCACCGGAAACCCTACCACTCTCCAGTCTCCACTTTCCCTCACCAAGACTCTCCAAATCTTGTTCTAACAGTCTAAGCCCTCACCGAAATCTCCTTTGAACCTGTCCAGAACCTCATTCGAACCCAACCACACAGTGAGCCTCCAAAGTTCCCCATAAACCCACCAAGCCTCTTAACAGTCCATACCTTGCTCTTACCCGTCGTAGACATCCAACATATCCCCCCTCTTCACCACATTACTTCTACCAACACTAGTATAAAACTAGCTTGTTCCGTGTGTCCTGGGAAATCTCAAAAGAAGGTAAACCCATGCTTGAATTCAATTATCATATTTTTATGCTTAAGATTTTTAAGTGATCAAAAGTAAAGCTTGCTTGCGAGTATTCTGATCTCATTAACGTTATTTTCTTATCATTTTCCAAAGTTTGTTTGCATGTTCTTGATAGGAAAGCACCAAATCTATATTACACTTATCAAAAGGGATATAAATACACAAGGAATGGGGTGATCCTAGCACCCATAATGACTATAAGCTAAACATAACCACTACTATATACAATATATCTAACACCACCCCCCCCCCCCCCCCCCCCCCCCCCCCAAACTCATGGGGGATCATACACCGAGAGTTTGGACAGAAGATAGGTATGTTGGACCCTTGTCTGCAGCTTCGTCATCAGATATGCAATCTGCTGCTCGGAAGGAATAAAGGAAGGGGCAAGAGTGCCCTGACTGTAGTGCTCACGTAGGAAGAAAGCATCCACCCCGATATGCTTGGAGAGAGAGTGCTTCACCGGGTTAAGGGTGATTTGAATGGCACCGGTGTTATCACAATAGAGGAGAGTGGGCTCTGGAGACGAGACACCAAGATCCTGAAGAAGCCAACGAAGCCAGATAATATCCTCAGCGGTGGTAGCCATGGCTCGAAGCTCAGCCTCAGTGCTGGAACGGGAAACACCTGTCTGTTTCTTGGACTTCCATGCAATAAGTGAGGAACCCAGGAACAAACAAAATCCAGTGACAGAACGGCGATCAACAGGGTCGCTAGCCCAGGTGGAATCGGAGTAAGCGCGCAGCTGTAGAGAACTACTGCTGGAGAAGAAAAGACCACGAGAGACAGTTGCCCGGAGGTAGCGGAGGAGCCGCAACAAGTGGTCATAATGAACAGAGGTGGGCGCACTAACAAACTTGCTCAGCACATGAACGACATGGGCAATATCAGGGCGAGTAATGGTGAGATAAACGAGACTCCCCACGAGGTGTCAGTATCAGGTAGGGTCAGAGAGTGGAATCCCATCATCCGGATGTAGCTGAAGATGAAGCTCCATAGGGGTGTCCACTGTGCGAGAGTCAGAGAGAGCAGCCCGAGCAAGGAGATCTGATGTGTAGCGCTGCTGAGAGAGCTGAAAACCGCGATCTGTAGAGCTGACCTCAAGGCCCAAGAAGTAGCTCAGCTGACCAAAGTCAGTCATCTGAAACTGCTGCTGAAGGTGATGTTTGACGAAGGCCACATGAGAGGGATCATCACCAGTCAGAATCATATCATCCACGTAAAGTGATGCGATTACGGCAAGTGCACCGGTCGTTCAAGTAATAAAATTGGGAGAGACTCCCCGAATATCGTTCTCAGAGGACTGCAAGTTGGGTTGTATGAATTCTTGTTAGGGAATTACTTATATAGATTCTTATGTAGTTAATAAAAAGGGGGTTTTGAGTTTTGTTTTCCTAGATTAGCAACAATGAAAGAAAATGCGGGCCTAGAGCTCCGCTTCGCTTGTCGGGATGGAATGCAGGCCGCGATGCCGTGCTTTGGTGAGCGGGTGGACGAGAAGGCTAGCGGATGGATGTTTTGTAACTAGCGGAATGAGGGTCGTAGGCACCTCGTCGCGGAACACGCAGCTAGCAATTGCTAGTGCGGCGCACTACAGAACGGTGGAGTGGATGGCGGACTAGGGCGCTCCTCAAATCTCATAAACCACAACACATTTCCCCGAAATGAAATCACAATAACTTAAGCACTGTTATGAACATCATCCGTAGGAAAGTACATCATAGCATGAAGAAATCCTAAACTATACATAAAAGGGAAAGAGGTCACCGAAGCTCGAAGACTATGCTGAAGATTCGCAGTCGGAATCGCAGGGTTGTCAAGCCTTGTCCGTGCTCGGTCTTCAGTTGCGTCCGGGGTACAGAGGAGCTGTAACCTTCCTCTACTTGACCCGTCTTCTTCGTGGTCTAGCTCCAGCTACTTTTGTTTGAGATCCCTTGAATGTAGCAGAAATCTTCCGTCGATGGCGTTCTTGAGCTCGTGGATGATGGAGGAGGCCAATGAGAGAGCTTTGGCGGAAGATTTGCAGGACAAAGGTTGTCGGAGCTCCTCCTAGGTCAGGCGATGGTGGAGAGGCGAAAATGGGCGGAAATGGCGGGCTTGCAGAGTTTTTCCCGCGGGTCCTCCTTTTCTCAGCGGATTTCCTGCTTTAAATACTAAAACAACAGAAATTTAGTCACGAACGGTCGAACGCACGACCGTGCGATTCTCGTGCGTTATTTTAACGAAAAGCAATGCCTTGAGGAAGAAGCAGCAACGCCCATGCGTTTTCTCACGCACGGTCGAAACCGCCCGTGCGTAAAAACACACGACCAAATCCAGATTTGGCTAAAAACCAGGCGAAATAGGCGATTGTGCGTTTCCTTCGCGCACGGGCAACTGCCCGTGCGTAAAAACGCACGAACAAAGTCAGATCACCATTTTGCTACCCAGAAGAAGGCGCACGACCGCAGCCGTCCGTGCGTCAAGGAAAACGCACGACCGTGCGATATAAACAATCATGATTTCTGGGCAAAATGAGATGATCCAACCACCTGCAAGAACAACAATCCAGCTGGGAATACACTTCCAGCACCAATCAATCATAGAAAAAGGATTGAGGAGCACCATGTGCTTACCCCCAACAACATGGAGCGCAAACGCACACCAAAACGTGCTCTAAATAGAGCGCAAAGCATGTAAGTGCGCGCAAGTGTGCATAAGAGAAATATAAGCAATAATAGCTCGAAACGGAGGTGCACAAGAGTGAAAACTAGCCCAGATGAGTCCATAAAAGCGTATATAAATGAGACTCATCATAAAGTAACAGAAGGGTCCGGCCACGGGAGGAGTACACGAATAGAGCGGGATCATGAGGACATGGCTGAAATTTGGCAGTTGTGATAGTTGAACTGAAACGTGCAAACCACGCTCGGGGCGCCTGCTTGAGCCCATAAAGGGCTCGCCTTAGGCGGCAGACAAGGCCTGGAGGAGAAGATAGGCCCGGGGGAGGAAGCATGTAGACCTCCTGCTGAAGATCACCGCGAAGAAAGGCATTCTTCACGTCGAGCTGTGATAGAGTCCAGCGGCGAACAGCGGCGACAGCAATAAGAGTCCGCATTGTAGTCATGTGAGCAACATGAGCAAATGTCTCGTCATAGTCTCTCCCCTGCTCCTGCTGAAAACCACGAGCAACAAGGCGAGTCTTGTACCTCTCCATAGAACCATCAGAGCGAGTCTTAACCTTAAAGACCCACTTGCAAGTAATAGGAACAGCACCAGGTGGAAGAGGAACAAAATCCCAGGCAAGGTTGTAGATGTCGGATATCGGAGACACGTCGGTTTATGTTTTTCATGTCGGTTTTAATATGTCGGGGGATATATCGGAGATATTTCATATATCGGGTTTTAATATTTAATTATTTATATGTGTAATTATATATAAATTTAATCATTTTATTTATTTATATATATTAATATGTTAATAATTTGATATTTATTGAACTCCAAAATTTATCAAACTAATATAAACATTTTATAATACAAAAGTAATAATGGTATAATGCGTGAAATAAAGTAAGAGGAAACATAAAGTCAGAAAGTTTTCGATAACAATGGAAGATAAGGGAACCTTTAGTCCATAATTCAAAGATCATGCATGATTGAAGACGATGACAGACTAGAGAAAGGAAGAAAGCTAGAGGAAGGGCAAAAAATAACCTAAACAATGAAACAATTTTGGTTTATCGTCTGTTAGACCATAGACACTAATTAAAATAAATTGAAAAAAAAAAACAGTCGATAAAATGTCGGGATATATCGGCCGATATATCGACGAATATATCAGTCAATAACAGATATATCAGAGGATATATTCCAAAAGGATATTTTGCAAAATAATATCGGAAACGTGACGTTTTGTCCATGAAACCTTTATGTCGGCCATGCCGGAGGATATCCACAACACTGATCCCAGGTACGAGTATGTTCATGCGCCTCCAGCTCAACAGACATAGTAGCCTGCCACTCAGGTAACTGGGCAGTCTCACGAAAGGAAATCGGCTCTGGAGTACCATAGCAGAAAAAGTAACATAGATCTGAAAAAATTCAGATCAAGAACGCATAAAATAGACCCACAATAACGAGAGTAGTCATCAACGAAAAGAACATAGTACCGGTGTCCACCCTTGGATACAAAAGGTGCGGGTCCCCAGACATCAGAATGAACAAGATCAAAGGGACGCTGAGACCTGGACTCACTAGACGGATAGGGGAGTTGTAATTGTTTATCGAGCTTACAACCTGAACATGAGTGAGACCGATCAATAGAAACACGACCAATGAAACCATGACTAATGAGAGAAGCTAGACGTGAATCACTGGGATGACCAAGACGGTGGTGCCACTGAGAGAAACCCACCGAAGGAAGACAAAAGGAGGAAGCTGCAGGTGACCACGAAGTGGATGGAAGGTGGAGACGATCAAGGACGTACACCCCGCAATGACGACGACCAGCCCCAAGGAGAGCCCCAGTCAGACGATCCTGCACACGACATGTGAACTCATCAAAGGTAACCAGACAACCATGGGATGTGAGCTGGCTGGCGGATATAAGGTTCATGGATAACTCAGGTATGTAGGCAACATCGGGAATGTGAAAATGGGTGGTGTGAAGGAGGCCACGACTGGTGATGGGGTGAATGGTGCCATCTGCTACCATGGTACTAAAAGCAGGAGTAATGAACTGACATGACAAAAGGTGTGTAGCGTCATAGGTCATGTGAAAAGAGGCTCCAGAGTCAAGCAACCAGTCGGAGGTGGAGATACCTGCAGGGGCGGAGGCAGCCGGCTGGGAGACAGAGGCAGGAGAGCAGGCCGGAGAAAACTGTTGGACAATCAGCTGCACAAGCTCAGAGACAGAGAGAGACTGCGCTGGAGTCGAGAAATGAGCGGAAGAAACACCGGGAGCACGCTGCTGACCAGGCTGCTGAGCGCTCTGAAGCTTGCGGCACTCAGATCTGACATGACCAAGGCACTGACAGTAGTGGCAGTGGGCAGGCGGGCAGCGAGAAGCACCCGACTGAGCTGCAAAAGGTGTCGGAGGAGGACGAGCACTGGAGGCCATCGAGAAAATCAGCCGAGGATGTCGGGGCTGCGGGATCAGCCGGAGGAGAAGGAGAACAAGGCCGGCGGTTAAGGTGTCGATGTCGACGCAGGATGGGGGCAAGAACATGCAGTGGCTGGAAGCAGTGATCGGGCTGCAGGAGACAGCGTCGGGCTGGAATAGGCAGCGGAGAGCGATCGGGCTTCTGGAAGCAGCGTCGGGCTGCAGGAGGCAGCGCCGGATTGCAGCGGAGAGAACAACGATGGATCGGACTTCTGGAAGCAACGTCGGGCTGCAGGAGGCAGCGTCTGACTGCAGCGGAGAGAACAACGACAGATCGGGAGATCGGGAGATCGACGGGATCAAGCGGAAGCTTGTTGATCGATCGGCGAGATCGATCGGCGAGAACAATCAATTGGGGAGATCGATCGATCGACGGCAGTAGAAATCGGATCAATCGACGGGAAGCAGCAGACGGAAGCAGCGAAATCAAGCGATCGAAAGTGGCAGACGAGCGGAATCGAGAGGAAGCAGGCGAGCATAGGAAACCCTAAGCTCTGATACCATGATAGGAAAACACCAAATCTATATTACACTTATCAAAAGTGATATAAATACACAAAGAATGGGGTGATCCTAGCACCCATAATGACTATAAGCTAAACATAACCACTACTATATACAATATATCTAACAGTTCTTATGTGCAAAGCCACCGGTAATAGCCAAAGTTTATTGCCTTTAGTCGCTTGCTAATCTACTTCGTAAAGTTTACAAATGTTTTGAATTCTTGGCCAAAGTACGAACATTCGCCCATAAATTAAACATTGTTAAAGCAATTTTTTTAAACCATTATTATCTGTGATTTAAATTTGCTATAAAGATTTTGAAGATAATTTGGGGAAACATATCGCTTTCGTAGCTGAGTTTTAAATTCTACCAAGGTAGTGATAGGGTCTAGACCTAAAGTGAATAATGTGCGCTCCAACTAAATCCACCAGACTAGTGCTAGATATGCTTAGTGGCTTTCAGGTTTTCTCCAAGATAGACCTTAGGAGCGGCTACCATCCGATCCGGATCCGTCTTGGTGATGAATGGAAAACCCCTTCAAAATTAGAGTAGAGCTTTACGAGTGGCTTTTGATGCCATTTGACCTCTCCAATGCTCCAAGCACTTTTATGTGCTTAATGCACCAAGTCCTCCGCTCTTTGATAAGAGTTTGTGTAGTCATTTACTTCGATGACATTCTGATTTATAGCACCAATCTCGATCAACACGTAGATCACCTGCGGAAGGTTCTCCAAATTCTTTTAGAAAATAAGCTTTATGTGAACCTTTAAAATGCATATTCTTGAGCAATAGTTTGACCTTCTTAGGGTTCATCGTTTCATCTGAAGGAATCAAGGTTGAACCAGAAAAGGTTTTCATGCTATTAGTTCGTGGCTTAGCCCTAAGACCATCACCGAGGCCTGCAGTTTTCGTGGTTTAGCATCCTTTTATCGTAGGTTCATTATGGACTTTAGTTCCCTTATCGCTCCATTGTTGGATTGTCTTAAGAAGGGTCATTTTATTTGGATTGAAGAAGCCGAACGAGATTTCACTCTTGTGAATGACAAACTGACTACTGCCCCTACTAACGCTTCAAGATTTTGAGAAAATCTTTGAGGTAGACCGGAGACGCCTCGATTATTGGTATATGAGCTGTTCTGAGCCAAGAGGGCCGCCACATCACCTTTTTAGTGAGAAACTGAATGAGGCAAAAACTCGATATTACACTTACGATCTTGAGTTTTATGTCATCGTTCAGGCTCTCCGTCATTGACGACATTACTTGATTCAACGTGAGTTTGTACTAAATACTGATCACAACACACTTTGACATTTGAACTCTCAAAAGGAAGTGCGTAGACATTCAAGTGGGCTACATTCCTTCAGGAATTCATTTTCCACTTGAAAAACATGCCTGGTGTTTCGAACAGGGTAGCAGATGCACTTAGCCATAGAGCACATTTCTTAGTCACCCTACAACCACATATCCTCGACTTAGATTCCTAGAATGAACTCTACCCCTATGATCCATATTTCAGTGAGATTTGGGCCGCGTGTCAGTTTAGTGGAACTGATTCCACAACCCAATGTCTTGAGCAAAAGATTTTTATTTAGAGGAACACATCTATATATGTATCTACGATGATCCATTTCGGGAGATCTTGCTTAGAGAGCTCCACTCGCCAAGTTTAGGAGGCCGCATAGGTCAATCTAAGCTTTTGGACCTCGCTTGTGCTCATTTTTAATGGTCCAAAATGAGAGAGGACGTCATCGACTTGGTAAGAAGCTGTTCCATATGTCAATTATATAAAGGGCACACACAAAATACCGGACTTTATACCTCTTTGACCATCCTCGAGAAACCTTGGGACGAGGTATCCATGGACTTTGTTGTAGGCTTATCCCTCATAAAAAGGAAAATCGATTCAATCTTTGTGGTAATTGATAGGTTTTCAAAAATGACACATTTTATACCTTGTAGAAAGACCTCTGACGCCACCAATATAACCAATCTTTTTTAAAGGAGATCCTACGTTTGCATGGGGTCCCTAGAACTTTTACATCCGACCAGGATACTCGATTCATGAGTTTTTTTTTGAAAACCTTATGGGGTAAATGGGAACAAAACTCGAATATAGCAGTGCCTATCATCCCCAAACAGACGGGCAAATTGAGATTGTGAATCGAAGCTTAAGCGATTTTCCTAGATTCTTAGCATGTGAACATCCAACACAATGGGATTTGGCTATTCCACGTGCGAAATTTGCATTAATAGCTCAAAAAATCGCTCCACCAGCAAATCCCCTTTTAAAGTCGTCTATGGTAATCCTGTTTCTTTGTCACTTGATCGTCATTTTCTCCCCACTTTGATGCTCTTTCCTATATTGATCTCTTAAAATCTTTGCATAAATTTTTCGCTAACAATTTACGAGCATCTTCTGAGAATATAAAGCTATGGCTGATGCACATTACCGAGAATTATATTTCTCAAAAGGAGATTGAGTTCTAGCTTTTTTCAGGAAAGAGAGATTTCCTACGGGCATGTATCACAAACTGCGTCAATGAAGGTTTGGTCTTTTTCAAGTGAAACGGCTAGGCGAAAACACATACCTCCTTAATCTCCCCGCAGAATATGGTACTTCACCTATCTTTAATATTGCTGACTTAATCCTTTTTTATGGTAACCCATCACCCTCTCCAGCTCTCCCTCCTGACATCACCCCTAACACCCACTTGCCTCCCACTTTTCTCGCACCCCACACCCATCCTTGAGGAGGTTGACCAGGTATTGATGTACGAGAATTTTAAACGCTCACATGATCCTATCAATGCTATTTGGTCTCTTGAAAAGGGCAGAGTATTTCAGATAGCTCTTGGATTAGCGTCACAGAGTTACGACGTCTTCGACCATCTCTCTCCGTAGCAAGACTGTGATTTCTCGACAGAGTCAAGTTCTTTCAACCCGGAGGAAATTTATGCACCCTGAGGGCATCAACTTTAGTTTTTTTTTTCAACATTCATTTTTTTCGTTCACACATTTTATTTTCAGGAGATGTCGTGCTTTGTTTCCGCATATGCTCTTGTTCTTTTTATATTTCATTACTGGACACGTCTGGTTGTGCGTCATTTCCGCAAATGTTGTATTTTTTGGCTTAATGGTTCGACCAACCATTTTGCCCTTGAATAAATCAGCCTGTTAATGCAGGTCCGTGACGCGCGAGCAAGCAAATTAACGATCAAAATACAAAACATATTTTGAATTTATAGCGTAATAAAACCTGAATTCAATTTTAGCATTATCAAATTAAATAGACTATTAAGTTTTTTAAGTTTCAAGGGGCGACGAGAGTCGCCAGCTCGTTGCCTGCCCACGATAACCAGCACAGAGAAACGATCAACGCCAGAGCTTCCTCCCTGAAGGCCGGTCGACTTTCGACGAACTACTCCCGCCCGTCTTCTGAGTGCCAGAGCCCGTAAGTTTTCCTCCAGCACCCATCCAGCACCCATGCGATTGCAGAAATCCTGATATCGTAACTGATCGCCTCCTCTGCCGAGCCCCACTACCATGATTACTCACCGAAAGCCACACCATTTCCCCTCTTTCCCTCGCCAAGACTCTCCAAATTCTGTTCTAACAGCCTAAGCCCTTACCGAAATCCCCTTTGAACCTGTCCAGAACCTCATTCGAACCCAACCACACAGCGAGCCTCCGAAGTTCCCCATAAACCAACCAATCCTCTTAACAGTCCATGCCTTACCCTTACCAGTCCCAGAAATCCAACAGATTTCTCCCTCTTGACCGCATTTTTTCTACCGGCACTAGTATAAAACCAGCCCGAGCCGCGAGGCGGGGGAAATCTCAAAAGAAGGTAAGCCCACGCTTGAATTCAATTATCATATTTGTATGCTTAAGATATTTAAGTGATCAAAAGCAAAGCTTTCTTGCTGAGTATTATGATCTCATTGACATTATTTTCTTATCATTCTTCAAAGTTTATTTGCAGGTTCTTATGTGCAAAGCCGCCATTAATAATCAAAGTTTATTGCCTTTAGTCGTTTGCAGTCTTCTTAGTAAAATTTACAAACGTTTCAATTTCTTGGGCAAAGTATGAACATTCGCCTGGAGATCATACATTGTTTAAAGCGAGTTTTTTTAAATTAAAAAATTGAGGTTACATCAAAATCATTCATCTATAATGAATGGAGATGATCGTACTGCCGTTGAAGATTGAAGGCAAGTCTATCAAGCTCAGTTGATGATATCCAAATGTCGTTGAAGGTGGGCCGTCCATTCCAGTGCACCAAGTAACGACAAAAGAGGTCATGCGGAGTGGCGGTGCACTCATATGCCACAATGCCTCCCACCTTCCACCTCCTCAAAAGAACCTGTGGAATCATGGGGGCACGGGCGAGGTTGAAGGTGCTCTTCCCAGATGTCGAGATGATTATAATATCACTTATTGACAAAAAAAATTCTTCCAATAGAAAAACATAATTTTTTTTTTACCATAGCTACTGAAGAAATGGTTTGAGTGGAAAAAATACCCGACTATCAGATCTTAAAAAACGGGGGCGGGGATCGCAACATTCCAAGTCTTTATGTTCTTGATAGAGAAGATGGAGTCTCTTCTCCTCTCCTTGCGCTTTTCCTTTTTGACGATAAAATATGGGTGATGTTATAAGCAAACCAATTTCCGTTTCTAGCAAACCTACAAAACACAAATTTTCACATTTTTTCTCTCCTAAAAAATGTTACTAGCAAACCCTCCCAAAACCCTCTTTTCCCTCTCTTCCTTTTTCTTCCTCCCTCTTTTCTGGCTCGCTTCTCCGTAGCCATCGACCCCAAGGTTCAGATCTGCAACATTTTGGTGGTGTTTGGTCTCCGTAGCCATTGACTTTCCTGGATGCTTCGTGGGGCTCTTGTGGAGTTTGGTCTCCGTTGGTTTGATGGGTAAGAAACGGAATGGGGCGGCCTGCATCGCACCACCTCCTATTTTGCTCTTCTGCCGGCCGCGATGATGTTGAGGTTTTTTACGGCGCATCATAAAAATATAAATTGCAGAGTATCCACACATTGTGTAAAACCTCAAATTATATTAGATGTCAATACCTCAAATTATATTAGATGTCAATAACCCAAATTTTATTTAATTAATTATATCACGTAATTAAGGATTATATTACAGCATTTCTAGACGTGTGTGCACACACACGTCCTAGTGGGCTCTCACGCGCGTCCTAGTGTATCTTTCTCGCCGCCACCGTCGTCTCGCTGGCGAGACTGTCCGGGCCGCCAGGGGGGCAAGATCGTCATTTCTTGAAAATTGGTGATCCAGGTGATTAAAATTGTGCGCTTCTATTCACCCACTCAACATCCAGAAGGGTATAATTATCAGTGCGCCTAAAAAAAAACTCTAAAAAGGCGTCCATGCCTACATTTTCGTGAATGAGTGAAATGAGAGATAGTTCTGAGGTTTTTTTGATGAAGACGTGGCTCTTCGATTGCTCTCTTGCTCAAACGCGTGCTCCAGAGACCGCTCTTGTGAGCGTTACTGAAGACTTAGTTTTTTTTCTCAAGATACTTGTAAAAGGAGCGGTGACCTGACACCATTCTAAAAACACTAACTCCTGTGCAAAGCTAAAACTTGTTGAAAGTGCACAGTGTGCCTCTGAAAATTCTCTAGGGGGGGTGAATAGAGATTTAAATATTTTTACCCTAACTATGCATACAATAAAAATACCAAGGTATTATGCGCACAACAAAACAAAAGGCAGAATAAATAAAATAAGGTTTGCTGAAAATAAACACAGAAAAGTTAAATGAGACAGCACAAGAAATCATAGCAAAGACACCAGGATTTTTATAGAGGTTTCCAAAATGTGGGTAGTCCTCTCTTCTACCTCCCTGGTAGGATTGCACAACCTGTGCCTGAGTCTTTTGATAAGGAAATTCTAAAAACCAAAGATCTTTTGATAAGGAGATCTTGAACCACTTAGATCTTTTGGTAAGGAGATCTTGAACCACTCAGATCTTTTGATAAAGAGATCTTGAACCACTGAATCCTTTGGAAGAGGGATTCTTAAAACTCTATGCAGGTGAAGGAAATAAGAAGAAGAAAGTGAGAGGGGGAAGGAGAGAATTCTGTTCTCAGAATTCTTTAGAAGCCTTGATGCTGCTTCTGTCTTGCTTTCACTGGATCTGAAATAATAAATCCTTGCTTATGATAGTGATGATTTGCAAGAGTTGTTTTGCTTGATCCTTGTTCTCTGAACACTTGTTGTAGTTCTGCTGCTGTGTAATGTTGAAGAAGCAGCAGCAGTATTTTTCTTCCTGTGCTGAGAGAGTATATCTATATGTCTGTAAATCTGTCTTTTAGGGTTTTAGAAGGAAGAAGGTGAAGTCCCTATTCGACAGAGAAGATGAATGTAATTCCTGTGTTGTCTTTTTCTTCTTCTCTTTTTGCATACTTATTGTGTATGATTGAGTTTTCAAAAACCTTTCTTCTTTTGGCTTGTTCTGAAAAGGAATTTCTCTCAGCCACCTAATTTCCTTTCTTCTTTTGTTCTCAACTCGTCCATTTATTTTGAATGGCTTCCAAAAGTGATTTGATGTATCCTGGAAGACTTCATTTTATTCTTGGCAACAAACGAGCCGTTGGAGAACTGTCTTTAGCCTGATGGTCCTTCTGAAAAGGTCCCAAAAGGACAGCTGAAAAAGCTTCTTTTTTCTGATTGTATTCGACGCTGCGTCAACTTCATCAATCTCCATGTCGACGCACCTCTGAGTTCTTATCGACGTAGCTTCGAATTTCTTCTTAGCTTTGGCTGAACTCAGATGTCGACGTTACGTCGATTCCTTATTGACGTACCCGTCGAGTTGAAGCCTTGGACTTGGTTTCTTAACTTCTGCGTCGAATTGTAGTCGACGTTGCGTCGACTTGTTAGATGGCTTCGACAAGCTCTTCATTCTGCGTCGAGTCCATATCGACGTTTCGTCGACTTGACTTATACTTCGACAGGCTGAATAATCTGCTTCGACTTTAACTCAGAGTTGCGTCGATATCAAGTCGAAGTTGCGTCGACTTGTATTCGACGCAAGTCTTATCTTAACTTGTTTTGTGATTGATTTGACTGGTCCTTGACACTCTAAGGTGAGTGTGACATCCTAAGACATCTAATGACCAGATTACCTTTTCTATACAATGTGGGTGTACAACCCTCATATTTTCCGAGTCAGTGCGACCCAACGCAGATGAGGTCGTGATAGGGAGTGTGACCGTCACACAACGAACCGAACCAATGGAGGTCGTCAAGACCAAAAAGAAAAGGCCCGGGGGGGGGGGGGGGGGGGGCAGATCTCCTTGGGTGAGTGAACCTTGGGTCCACTCGCCCAAGGCCCCGAGCGAGTGGACCCTTGGTCCACTCGCCCGAGTGTGTGTGTTTGTGTGGGGGGGGGGGGGGGGGGGGGGGGGGGGGGGGCGAGTGGACCTTGGGTCCACTCGCCCAAGGTGGGGGGCGAGTGGACCTAGGTCCACTCGCCCCAAGCCCTTGGGCGAGTGGACCATAGGTCCACTCGCCCGGGCAGCTGGGCAAGTGGACCTAGGGTCCACTCGCCCGGTGGGTGGAGCGGACCACAAGGTCCACTCACCCAGTCAGGGTGGTGGAGCTCGGTCCACTCATCCGACCCCCGACAAGGGGGGGGAGTGGGCGTCTCAAGCTCCACTCGCCCCCCCTCCTGTTTCGGTCGTTCGGGTTGGTTGTTGGGCTGCGGATAGTAGATTTTCGGCTATCCGCATCCCAATTTTTGGGAAGTCTATAAATAGACCCCCATGAGCACCTTGGGAAGGGTTGTTGGTACCCCCTCCCTCGCGTGTGTGTTGTGAGCAAGCACTACCCCTCCCCTCCCCCTGTCATTGAAGGCGGACGGTGAGGTGATCTTTAGTGCCCTCCAAGGTGCCCAGGCTCAGCATTGGCTTGAGAGGGGAAGTTCCTTGAGAGCTTCTAGGTATGTGGTGGAACCTCCGCGCTGCAGCTTACGGGGTCAGTTTGTGGACTTAGAAATTTTCCAAGGGTGGAGTTTTGCGTTTCTTAGTGACTAATCAAGGGACGAGCTCAAGACCAGTAAGGGTTAGCTGCATCCTTCTTTCAAACGTCGAGACCAGTTCTCTGGTTTCAACATTCTGGTGCGGTGAGCGTGGAAGCAGCTGGTTCGGAAAGCCCTGAGTAAGCCTCATGGCTGGAAGCGATGAGCTGGAGAACTCGCCCCCTACCAGCGAGTACGTGAAGAAGAGTGACTTCGATGAGTTTAGGAAGTCGATCCTGGAACTTTTCCGAGTCTCGTGCCCCCCTCAGGGTGGGTGGTCAACACCACCTGCACCCATGCTCGCCTCGCCCCCTCCGATGGAGGCGTAGAAAGCACATTGACAGGGGAAGGAGCCGGTTATGGGGGAAGGTTCGGGTCTCCAAGCGAGAGTGCTCTTTAACAGCTCTCCTGGGACCGGCTGCTCCAGTGGGGAGGTGGAGAGGACGCCTTCTACTCGCCAAGGAGGAGGGGGGAGCCCTTTCTGTGAACTGATCATCTCAGCTCCGGTTCCCGATGGGTTCAGCGAGCCTGACATGTCATACTACGCGGGAAAGGATGACCCCATTCAGCACCTCCAGTGGTTCGAGGACATGACCTCGATCAGGCAGATATCGGATGCCTTCAAATGCAGGCCCTTCGCCGTCACGTTCAGGGGAAAGGCAAGGGACTGGTTCCACTAGCTCCCGGGAGGAACCATCTACAGCTTCGAGGACCTGCGTCGGATTTTCCTGCTAAGGTTCTCCACCTCGAAGAAGAGAAGAAAAGGGGCGGAAGCGCTGTTCCTAATCCGGCAGAGGCCGGAGGAGACGCTGGGAAGTTATGTGGACAAGTTCCAGGAGGAAGTCCTCCAAGTCGTCGAGATGCCAGGGCACACCCTGCAGTTGGCTTTCACCCTCGGTTTGCAGCAAGGACTATTCAGAATGAGTCAGACCCAGGACCCCCCCCCCCCCCCCCCCCCCCCCCCCCCCCCCCCCCGTGTTTTTCGAAGAGCTGATGGAGCGCGCCGCCTGGGAGATTGAGTGCGAGGCCACCAATCAGGAGTTCATGGCAAGGTTAGCCAAGAGTTCGGAAGGGGAGAAGAGGGAGGACAGGAGGGAGCATGGAGGGAGAAGAAGGGAGGAAGTGAAGAGCCAGGGACACCAGGGACCCCCCACTGGGTCGGAGCAAGGTTGGAGGTCTCAACCGCCAACCGCCCGACCAGCCTGGAGGCCGCCTGGGGGACCCTCTCAGTGCCAAGGAAGAGGCCACTTCCAGGGAGGAGGAAACTACCAAGGGAAGCAGGGACGATATAACCCGGCGGGCTGGCAGCACGACGCAAGGCCGCTGCAAGTTCAACCCCTGCAGGCCATGGCGATCGGGAGGAAGAAGGGATGGAAGAAGAGGAACCGCTTGGGAAATGGAGCGGGCGAGTTAGCACTACTGTATTGTGACTTCCACCAGCAGGAAGGTCACGCGACCGCGGCTTGCCCAGAGTTCCTCGAGATGAGAGGAGGAGGAGCCCAGGTAGGGGAAAACAGCTCTGCTTGGAGGGTCCAAACGGAAGAGGAGAAGGGAAGAAGAAGGAGGAGGATCAGTGCGAGGAAAGGACGGACCTAGGGGCCTTGGGGGGGGGGGGGGGGATTAGTGTGATCCACGGAGGAGCAGGCATCGAGGCCACCCGGAAGGGGAGCCTCCATACCATCTACCGTCGGAGCATCGCTTCGACCTCCCGATCCCCACCCCCTGGCGAGAAGATCACCTTCTCGGCCCTAGACATGCCGGCCCACGAGGATCCCTTCTGCGACGCACTCGTCATCAAGGCCGCAATCGAAAACTTCACGGTCTCCCGAATCCTGGTTGACAATGGGAGCTCGGTGAACGTGGTGTTCAAAAAAGCCTTCGACAAGATGAAGGTCGAGCAAAGCGGGTGTTGGCATCAGATGGGCCGCTCTTCGGGTTCTCCGGAGAAAGGAAGGAGGTGGAGGGAGGAGTTGAACTCCTTGTCACCTTGGGGGGGGGGGGGGGGGGGGCACGTCCAAAAACTGTCGGTTCATCATCGTGGATGCGCCGAGTAGTTATAACGCCATTTTCGGGCGTCCCCTTATCAGCGCGTACCAGTGCATGCCATCCTCACACCATCAGTGTTTGAAATACAACACTGGAGGAGTGCAGGTCAGGGTCTGGGGAGATCCCAGGGAGGCGCGCAAGTGCTACGTCACAGCGGTCAACACGGTTGAGTGGGCAAGGAAGGCGGAGGAAATTGAGGAGTTGATGAAGGAGAGGGCCAGGGAGAATATGGCCGAGTAAGCGCAGGGAGGCGCAATGTAACGAACTTGTATCCTCTAGATTATGAATGAAAATGGTTCTCTTTTTTCAGGTAACGTGATTGGTAAAATCCCCAACTGGAGACCATTCTCCGGGCTCAGTCATGCCGGCAGATGGGAGACTCATTGGGTCGACTGATTGGTAAAATCCCCAACTAGAGACCATTCTCCGGGCTCAGTCATGCCGGCAGATGGGAGACTCATTGGGTCGACTGATTGGTAAAATCCCCAACTAGAGACCATTCTCCGGGCTCAATCATGCCGGCAGATGGGAGACTCATTGGGTCGACTGATTGGTAAAATCCCCAACTAGAGACCATTCTCTGAGCTCAGTCATGCCGGCAGATGAGAGACTCATTGGGTCGACTGATTGGTAAAATCCCCAACTAGAGACCATTCTCCGGGCTCAGTCATGCCGGCAGATGGGAGACTCATTGGGTCGACTAATTGGTAAAATCCCCAACTAGAGACCATTCTCCGGGTTCAGTCATGACGACAGATGGGAGACTCATTGGGTCGACTGATTGGTAAAATCCCAACTAGAGACCATTTTCCGAGCTCAGTCATGTCGGCAGATGTGAGACTCATTTGGTCGACTGATTGGTAAAATCCCCAACTAGAGACCATTCTCCGGGCTCAGTCATGCCGGCAGATGGGAGACTCATTGGGTCGACTAATTGGTAAAATCCCCAACTAGAGACCATTCTCCGGGCTCAGTCATGCCGGCAGATGGGAGACTCATTGGGTCGACTGATTGGTAGAATCCCCAACTAGAAACCATTCTCTGGGCTCAGTCATGCCGGCAGATGAGAGACTCATTGGGTCTACTGATTGGTAAAATCCCCAACTAGAGACCATTCTCCGGGCTCAGTCGTGCCGGCAGATGGGAGACTCATCGGGTCGACTCGCTACTTAGCCAAGTGATCTAAAGCGATGGTGAGCACCTCCGGCTCTGGGTAAGCAAGGCTCCTAGGACGTGGATGGACCTCCCACCCCCAGTTGGTTTGAAAGAGTGTTGAGTTCCTCCGCCTGCAGGTAAGCTAGGCCCCTAGGACGTGGACGGGTACTCCGCCCCCATTTGGATTGGGAAGGTATGGGGTTCCCCCGCCTCCAGGCAAGCTAAGCTCCTAGGGCATGGACGGGTACTCCACCCACAAGTGGTTGGGAAGGGTGTTGAATTCATCCGCCTCCAGGTAAGCTAAGCCCCTAGGACATGGACCAGCTCTCTTCTCCTGGTTGTTCTAGCAAGTTAGTCCAAGGTATGACAAGATAGAAAGCTTTCTTCGTCATAGGGAGAGATCTCAAGCCAAATGGGTTTATTGTGATTGAACAACGAATAGTTGAATAAACTAGAAATTCGCTAAACAGTTACATGTTCATCGATAACACATGTTACATAAATAAGCACTTTGCTCTTGATAATTAACATGCGGTTGAAGATACAAAACAATCATGGCTTGCAGGGAATAGAAAATAGAGGAGGTTCATAGCAACTCCGACATTCAAGGGGAGTAGCCGTCGTTGGAAGGAGGCGAGTTGGGACGCACAGGTGAGGGGTATAGATCAAAAAGGATGTCACTAGCAGCGACCCCCTCCAACCGTCACGAAGGGCGCCCGCCCTATGAAGGGAAACCACCAAGGCCTCAGCCGTCGTCTTCGCGATCTCCCTTCGGATGCCCTCAGCCATAGCGGGGGGAGGAGGGACGGGCGCCGCTGTCCGCGAGGGTCCACCTCTCTCCCTCTCCTGCAACTGCCTCTGGGCTTCAGCAATCTGAGCTCTCAGGTCCTGCACCTCCCGATCTGACTCCTCGCATCGCCTCCTGAGTGAGTCAGCAGCCTCTAGCTCCTGCAGGTGAAAAAAGTAAAAGGGTCACAGATGCTGGAGAAAGGAGAGGTGAAGAAAAAGGGGAGAGTCCCCAAAGCCAGCACGAACCAGGCCCCCTGATGACTGCTCCAAGAGCCTCGCATAGGTAACTAGGCGTGTGGTGAGGTCATCAACCTTCTCTTCGGCAGCCCGACTTGATGCATCGACCTTCCTCAGCCTCTTCGAGAGACTAAGACCTCGGTGGGCGGTCATGTGCGAGAGTTCGGCTGCGCGGAGCATGGCTTGCTAGCTCATGCAGGCAAGGTCACACATAGACTTTTTCTTGTAGGCGGCCGCATCCTGCCAGCCATAGAGGCCAAATGAGAGGTTGTACACAGCATCCCCGAGTGGCTCACTCTCTATACAGGATGCTTGGTGGGAGGTGATCGAGACCCGGTTCGTGGCCTTGTCCCAATGGAGGACAGGGTCACCAAAGGGGTCAGTGGCGTTCCCCCCCCCCCCCCCCCCCCCCCCATCTCGAAGTTGGGGTGGTTTGCTAACGCGTCAGGGTCGCTTGGTTGCCCTTTCTCCCTCGGCGCTATCACTAGGCCCTCCCTATGGACAGCTTTCCCTCGCCGCATTGTTGGCCCTTTAGACGGGGAAGGGGGCGAGTCCTCCTCCACCACATGCTTCTTCTCCTTCCGTTGCCTTGGCACGGGGACCTTAGGGGCGGAGGCACATTCAGCGGCGGCCTCCTTAACGAACCAGCGAGCGGATGAGGAGCTCCCCATTGCGAAGGGGGGGTGTCGTGGACGAGTACGCTCACCTGTGTGATCCAAGGCCAAGGTAAGCATCCGCATGTATAAGTGAGGAAGGAAGAATAAGGGGGGGGGGGCATCAAAGAGGAGGGATACCAGTCCCAGGCTCGACGTAGGTAAGCCGATCGATGTCCTTCCTGTGGTGCTTGACCTCAAAGCTCGCGCCCTTAAGATAGCTGTGAAGTACAACCGCCTCCTCACCTAAGCGAGGGGCCTTGAATGCCTTCTCGGGCCTTTGGATGGGCGAGAGGGGGATGTCACCGAAGTCACCTTGGATGAACACAAATGTGTCACTCCAATGATGGACCTTGTTGGAGGTCTCACACACCTTCATGTGTGTGCCGGTGAGGAAGCATACCCCCTCAGGGGTCGCTCGGAAGACAAAGATCTTGCGGAACACGGTCAAGTCAAACTCAACCCGTTCCTCTCATAGATAGCAAGCGTAGGCCGTCAACATCGAGATCGTGTTAGAGTTAACTTGGGTCGGGACCACGCCGAAGTAATTCAAAAACTCTTTCACCTCGGGCCACATGGGAAGCCGTATGCCAACTTCGAAGTGGTCAAGCGGGATGGCGAGCCAGTTCTCGTAGAAAGAGTTAATGGCCTCGCTCTGAGACGGACGACGAGACGTCCACCCCTCAGGAAGGTAGGAGCTCTTGAACGCTGAGAACTCTTCCTTAGATACCTTCCCTTCGGGAAAGGGGTGCTCGGAAAAATTAACTGCACATTGTTCCCGACCATTCCTGGCAACAAGAGGGCGGTTGGGAGCCATCTCACGGGGTAAAAGAGAGGGAAGAGAGCTAAACTCAAGGAGAGGGCAAAGCAAGGGAAGAGGGCGAGTGTGATGGTGAAATAGAAGGAAGGGGGGGGGGGGGTATTTATAGGGGAAGCCAAAATGGGTGAGTGGACCATGAGGTCCACCCACCCTGGGTATGGGCGAGTGGACCTTCAGGTCCACTCGCCCGGGGCATGGGCGAGTGGATCCTGAGGTCCACTCACCCAGGGCATGGGCGAGTGGACCCTGGGATCCACTCGCCCGGGGCACGGGCGAGTGAACCATAGGGTCCACTCGCCCAGTGCATGTAAGTGGTCCTTGTGGATCATCTGCCCGACAAAAGTGTGCAGACCCCATGGTCCACTCACTCGTTCAAGGGCGAGGACCTCGAGGTCAGTTCGCCCATGCTTCCCCCTAACCCCACTCCTCTGTCTTCTCTAGATGACACCCATGTAAGATCTCTACCTCCTGTCCTCAGATGCACTACCCCGATGTCATGTCGCTTACACTGGCACTTAATCGTTCAACGCTTAACAACCTGCGAATCATGAATGAGCGAAAGCAACAAAGCATTATAACAGAAGCCGAATATGATTAAAGCGTCCGGTCGCGGGGAGGGTAGAGCCACCATGCAGGGCTAGTTCCTATTTTTACATAATAAATCGAAGAGCGAGGATAAAAGCCATTCAGCGCGGCATCCACTTCCAGAAACCTTGATCCTGGGTGCATGACGGCACCCCCTGAATAGATCTGATGCATTCTTTCGTTGCGGCAATCTCCTCGCCCGCGGTGCGGACGCTAGCCTCAACCCGGCGTATGTGGTCTGCGAGTGGAGCAGCTATACCTCCGGACGCAAGCCAACCTCCCCCCTTAGCAGATTAAGCTCGTTTTCTAACCTTTCCATCCGCCGCTCCAGCGCGCAGAAGCGGGCGAGAGGGTCAGGTCCGGCGGACCACCTTCCGTCACGCAGCTCGAGAAGAAAGGCCTCTTGCCTCCGCACCGTATCATCTAGAAGATTCAGACGCTCAAGGATGATGGGCTGGTCCTCGACAGGTTCCTCCACCATAGTAGGGGATCATATTGGTAGGGAGACCTCCCTCCGGCTCGACTGACCCGTCGAGGTCTTGTCTCCTCCTGCAAAAAACGTAGCTTTAGATACCGAGGCACTTACCTCGATAGAGGCACTCGCAGTAACATTACCTTGCGAATCCTCAATCCTTTGGCTCTTCGAGGAAGGGTTGTCATGGGCAGCTGAGAGAGCAGTAGGATCCTGAGCAATAATGGCGGGACTTGCTCGAACGTCTGCACCCGATGTGTCCATCACGCTCCGTACCCCCACGGGGCGGGTCGGAAAAAGCTATTGGCATGCAAAAAGCATGCATTCATTAGTGTGATATGATCGCAAAAAATGGGGCAAAGATAAAGATCGAGTTGGTACCGAGTCTAGCTCCAGGTCCCGGACATAGTCAGTCACCCCGTGGGAGGATGACGACGCCACCTCTCTCGCCAAATCAGTTCGGAGTTTCTTCCACGGTGATCGCACCGTTGGCCGAGTAGGGGAGGGCGGAGGGCCGCTATCTATGGCCCTGAGCTCTGCCAAGTCATTCTGGTCCTTCCCAGCAAGGGCTTTGAAATTGGGCTCTAAAGTCTCGAGGAGGATCCATCCGACTCGAAGGAAAGGGGGAAGTGAGAACTCTCAGGAAGGGTGCTCTCCTCACCTCCCCCTCTGGAGGCTTTTTATAGCCGTCCCGCGGGACCCTCTAAAGATTCCCCCATGACCTCACCCGACTCGTCAAATAGGTGGGTTGGACTTTCTTTCCGAGCTTAAGGCAAGCTCGAAAAGAGCGGGGATTGTGTACAAACCCTCATATTTTCCGAGTCAGTGTGACCCAACGCAGATGAGGTCGTGATAGGGAGGGTGACCGTCACGCAGCGAACCGAACCAATGGAGGTCGTCAAGACCAAAAAGAAAAGGCCGGGGGGGGGGGGGGGCACATCTCCTTGGGTGAGTGAACCTTGGGTCCACTCGCCCAAGGCCCCGGGCGAGTGGACCCTTGGTCCACTCGCCCGAGTGGGGGGGGGGGGGGGGGGGGGGGGGGGGGGGGGGGGGGGGGGGGGGGCGAGTGGACCTTGGGTCCACTCGCCCAAGGTGGGGGGCGAGTGGACCTAGGGTCCACTCGCCAGGGCAGCTGGGCGAGTGGACCTAGGGTCCACTCGCCCGGTGGGTGGAGCGGACCGCAAGGTCCACTCACCCAGTCAGGGTGGTGGACCTCGGTCCACTCATCCGACCCCCGACAAGGGGGGAGTGGGCGTCTCAAGCTCCACTCGCCCCCTCCTGTTACGGTCGTTCGGGTTGGTTGTTGGCTGCGGATAGTAGATTTTTGGCTATTCGCAACCCAATTTTTGGGAAGTCTATAAATAGACCCCCATGGGCACCTTGGGAAGGGTTGTTGGTACCCCCTCCCTCGCGTGTGTGTTGTGAGCAAGCACTACCCTCCCCTCCCCCTGTCATTGAAGGCGGGCGGTGAGGTGATCTTTAGTGCCCTCCAAGGTGCCCAGGCTCAACATTGGCTTGGGAGGGGAAGTTCCTTGAGAGCTTCTGGGTATGTGGTGGGACCTCCTCGCTGCAGCTTACGGGGTCAGTTTGTGGACTTAGAAATTTTCCAAGGGTGGAGTTTTGC
This sequence comes from Dactylorhiza incarnata, assembly GCA_033032865.1. Lineage (NCBI taxonomy): Eukaryota > Viridiplantae > Streptophyta > Magnoliopsida > Asparagales > Orchidaceae > Dactylorhiza > Dactylorhiza incarnata. The sequence continues at coordinate 8,813,039 of JAWHQI010000003.1, forward strand.
GTTTCTTAGTGACTAGTCAAGGGACGAGCTTAGGACCAGTAAGGGTTAGCTGTATCCTTCTTTCGAACGTCGAGACAAGTTCTCTGGTTTCAACAGTGGGTAATAAATCATAAGAGGTAAAATCACTTATAGTTAATTTGTTAAGTTAAATCAAAAGAAGTTTTTCCCAACAATCTCCTCTTATTTATCTTAACAAATTTTATTGTTTGTTTAAAGTGATTTTACACATCTTGACACAATATTAAATACAAACAAAACATTTATAGTCATTTCAACATAATAGAGTGAAAACACAGACCACTGCATATATTATTAAGTAACTATGTTGTCCACCACAACAGTTTAGTTTTCAATATACTATTGCCAGAATACCTAAGTTTCAATGCTCCTTATCAGGAGTTTTCCTTTTCCTTGTAAAAAATTTTGTTATTACCTTCCTTGCAGCAAATGCAAGAGGTTCTTCATCAAGATTCCTTTCAGCTTCTGTATTGATTTCATCATCTTTGGGAAGCTCCCCCTGATATTGTGCATCATGTTCAGCTTTGAGGGCAGCCTCCTTAGCCATCATTGTCACTTCATTCATTATCTGTTCATCTTCTAGGAGCTCCCCTGAATTGATGCAGAATTTGTTGGAGGATTCACAACTTGTTCCACATGAGCTGTTCCTGTTTGGAAAACAGTTAGCTTGTTTGGATTGATATCTGGAGCAATTTCTTCTGCAACACTCTTGTCCTTTTCTGGACATTCTCATTTCCCTGGATAAGTATCCCCTCCTCCTGAATCTTCTCCCCCTTCTTAACCTTGCTGATAAGAGAGGTTAAGAACTCATTGGTGACCATGGAGGACATAAATTCCTTGAGAGCCATAAGAGACCCTCTTGAATCAAGTATCTCACTCTCCATCTGAGAGTACTTTTTATTAAACCTTCTGGCCTGAGTGGCCATTAGTTCAGCAAAGGTGCTAGAAGCCAGCCCTACTGCCTTTGCAATTGCTTGTTCAATATCAATTGGGGGTGTAGAATGAGAGGTAGAGGCAGGTGGAGGTGGAGGTGTGAGGTTCTCATTCAGATCAGGAGGATCTTGGTAGGCAGGGGAAAGAGATTGGTAGGTTTCTGGGAGATATGAACTGGTGGTGGTGGTGGAGGAGCAAACTGATTGACTGGAAGTAGGGTGGATGGTTGTTGCTGTGGTTGGGTGGGAATGTGAGGTGTTTGCTCTGGAACTATAGTAGATGGGGTGGAATGGATATTCTGGGTAGGAGTATCTTCTATAATGGTATCTTGTTGTGTTGCTGCAGGATCTGGAATTGTCATGTGGAGTTGGACAAGGAGGAGGAGACGGTGCAGATTGACCAGGCTTCAGAATCTGCCTGGTACACTTGGAAAAGATCCCAATGTTAATCCTTTTCCCCGGGAGGAATGGACACTCCTTTTGATTTGCACAATGCAGGGTAGTAGTGAAGAAGTACTTGACTCATTACTCTCATATATGCATTTTCCTTATGAGAGTATTTGTGCCCAATCATTTTCAGGAGGCATCTCCCTCAGTTTATCTTCTTATTCAGTACTAATACTCCTATTATCTGCAGTTGTTGCTTTGGGATGGCATCATGGGCAGAAATTTTGTAGAGCACCACCTTCCCTACTATATCTGTAAGAAATCTATATTCTTCTCCAAAGTCAATTTTCAACATAATATTAAATACAAACAAAACATTTATAGTCATTTCAACATAATAGAGTGAAAACACAGACCACTGCATATATTATTAAGTAACTATGTTGTCCACCACAACAGTTTAGTTTTCAATATACTATTGCCAGAATACCTAAGTTTCAATGCTCCTTATCAGGAGTTTTCCTTTTCCTTGTAAAAAATTTTGTTATTATCTTCCTTGCAGCAAATGCAAGAGGTTCTTCATCAAGATTCCTTTCAGCTTCTGTATTGATTTCATCATCTTTGGGAAGCTCCCCCTGATATTGTGCATCATGTTCAGCTTTGAGCGCAGCCTCCTTAGCCATCATTGTCACTTCATTCATTATCTGTTCATCTTCTAGGAGCTCCCCCTGGATCACTACAGCTGGCTCCCCCTGAATTGATGCAGAATTTGTTGGAGGATTCACAACTTGTTCCACATGAGCTGTTCCTGTTTGGAAAACAGTTAGCTTGTTTGGATTGATATCTGGAGCAATTTCTTCTGCAACACTCTTGTCCTTTTCTGGACATTCTCATTTCCCTGGATAAGTATCCCCTCCTCCTGAATCTTCTCCCCCTTCTTAACCTTGCTGATAAGAGAGGTTAAGAACTCATTGGTGACCATGGAGGACATAAATTCCTTGAGAGCCATAAGAGACCCTCTTGAATCAAGTATCTCACTCTCCATCTGAGAGTACTTTTTATTAAACCTTCTGGCCTGAGTGGCCATTAGGTCAGCAAAGGTGCTAGAAGCCAGCCTTACTGCCTTTGCAATTGCTTGTTCAATATCAATTGGGGGTGTAGAATGAGAGGTAGAGGGCAGGTGGAGGTGGAGGTGTGAGGTTCTCATTCAAATCAGGAGGATCTTGGTAGGCAGGGGAAAGAGATTGGTAGGTTTCTGGGGAGATATGAACTGGTGGTGGTGGTGGAGGAGCAAACTGATTGACTGGAAGTAGGGGTGGATGGTTGTTGCTGTGGTTGGGTGGGAATGTGAGGTGTTTGCTCTGGAACTATAGTAGATGGGGTGGAATGGATATTCTGGGTAGGAGTATCTTCTATAATGGTATCTTGTTGTGTTGCTGCAGGATCTGGAATTGTCATGTGGAGTTGGACAAGGAGGAGGAGACGGTGCAGATTGACCAGGCTTCAGAATCTGCCTGGTACACTTGGAAAAGATCCCAATGTTAATCCTTTTCCCGGGAGGAATGGACACTCCTTTTGATTTGCACAATGCAGGGTAGTAGTGAAGAAGTACTTGACTCATTACTCTCATATATGCATTTTCCTTATGAGAGTATTTGTGCCCAATCATTTTCAGGAGGCATCTCCCTCAGTTTATCTTCTTATTCAGTACTAATACTCCTATTATCTGCAGTTGTTGCTTTGGGATGGCATCATGGGCAGAATTTTGCAGAGCACCACCTTCCCTACTATATCTGTAAGAAATCTATATTCTTCTCCAAAGTCAATTTTCTTCAGATTGATGGCTTTATCTTTCTTGAACTTCATAATCTCCAGTGCCTTCTTGATCTCATCCCCTGACAATTCATCCGAGTCACTCCCAGTTGGAAGATCATGTCTGGTTTAGTAATTCCTCTGTTATGCTGATATCATGCTCAGAAATTTCCCCTTGGAGGGTGCCGTCAGTTCCTATATGAATATTCTCCGTTAACTCTGTCAACTCGACATCCAGAATCTTACACCTTGTGGATATCAATTTGTTAATCCAGCGTCTTGAAACAAGCCGAGAATGGCTCAGAAGCTTTCAGCAGCATCATTAAAGGTGTCGACATCCACGTTGAAACCAGAGTTGATCTTGGGAGGTGCCATTGACTCTGAGATACCTGCAAAAGAAGACAAGAGAAGAGAGAGAGAGGGAGAGAGAGAGAGAGGAAGAACACGAGAGAACTGGAGAAGGTGTGAGCACGAGAGCAAAGAGAAGAGAATTCGAAAGCGTAATGAATTCAACGCCGATCTTTCTTAAAAGAAGATGATTCGTCGCTACTTAGGGTTTTATCCGAAGCACCGTCGAAAGGATTATAGACAGCGCGCTAAAATGTGTCAAAGCAGCTTCTAGAGGTAAAAACAGCGTGCACTGTCATGTCCATGTTGCGTCGATTAAAACTCGACGCATCTTCGAATTTGACGAGCGACTATTCATTCGACATAGTTGTCGATATGAAGCCGACGTTGCGTCGAATGTTTTTTGAATTATCTGCTTTGGACGGCTCACGTAGCTAGCATCGAATAGAATTAGACGGTCCGTCGAATTCTATTCGACGCAACTCTGTATTAACAATGACATATTGCTCTCGGAGCATGCGTCGAGTTGAATTAGATGGTACGCCGAATTCTATTCACGCAACTCTGAATGAATAGTTCTATTTTCTTAGAAAGTTCTTGCTGTTTTTCTCAGCAATGATTTTTCTTGAAAAATAGTATTTATACTATTATTTTTATAAGCTAAAGAAGATAAGATAAAGATTCAAAGTAGAAATAACTCCCCTGTTGGATTTGGGTCTTTATTAGACCATAGTTCTTCCTTCCCCTTCCATTATCTCCCAGGAGGGATCCTACCTACTCCTGCACAACTAGCTCAAACATTTGAAGGAACCCAAGTTATCTTGGGCCCTTTGCTTTTACCATTGTAAGGTTCAATGAAAGAGTAGAAGGGTCTTTCATGATTATCCCTTTGGATGGCAGAGAGTGAGTTTATCAAACCTTGATCTATTATTTTGATAATTCAGATGTGTATAGAATGTATCTAAATATAATAAATCAACAGACTGTTTAATTAATTTACTTCTGATTTTAGCCTTTTGATTATTGTTGGTTAGTTTTTCTGCATTACTTTTTCTAGAGCTTTCTTTTCTTTGTTTGGATTTATGTTATTAACTATAGTTATTTTATCTGGATGATTGATATTCTGATCCTTAGGTTTTTCCCCACCTTCACTAGATTGATAGTCACTAGGTCTATGAATCTAATTGGATTTTTTCAGGCAGATTTCCTAGGGATTTCTGTGTTAGTGCATGGGTCTGCTCCTAGACCTAGGTGCTTAAAATATCATGGAGAGATTTTGTGTAATATTTTTGAGCTTTTGACTCCTCCCATTGAGAGAGTCCTCAAAGGCTTTTGCCATTGTTAGCTCTTCTTTTAATTCTAAGTTTTCTTTTCTTACTTCAGCTAATTCTGATTCCTTATTATGAATTCTCTTTTATTAAGTCTTGATTTCTTAAATATAGTTCATCTTTCTTTAGGTTATCTAGTTCTAACCTAGCTGTCTCTATTTCTTTTTGTAACTTAATATGATCATTGCAGAATTCTTTAAAACAAGTTTTAAAATCATCAGAGTTGAAATCAAAATCATTAAACATAGGATACCTGTTCTTCCTCATCATCTGAGGATATCCTCAATGCCATCATGCATGCAGCTTCTGCTTCTGCTTCTTCATCACTCTCAGATGAAGAGGAGCTTAACTCTGCTTCAGAGTCACTCCAGGTTTCAGCAATGAATCCCTTGCCCTTCTTCTTGTCTTTCTTCCTAAAAGACTTTTTCTTCTTCTCATCCTTGTTGCTGCTCCTGTCCCTTTGTTCCTATGGGCACTCAGGCGCTATGTGTACTGGCTTGTTGCAGGAGAAGCATATTACCTCCTTCTTTGGATTCTTATCATATCTGGGCTTTGAGCTCCTCTCTCTTCTCCTTGAGTCTTCTGTCATGACCCATTTTCTGAATCTCCTTGCTAGGAGATTGAACTATTTCATCTTCAGGAGTGGAGGGCTCTCCTTCAGTAGCTTTCAGAGCAAGACTCCTTTGAATAGGAGTTGGAGTTGTCTCCTTTGGCCTCTATTTCAGTTCTGCTTTTCAGGCAGCATCTCATATGACTTGACTTTCCTAGCAAATCATCAGTAGAGATTTCTCTATGGTATCTAGACTCTCTGATGGCACAGATCCTTGAATCCCATGAGCTAGGGAAGCACATTAGGATCTTATCATTGATCTATGTCAAGGAAATTTCCTTGTCCAGACCCCTTAGCTCATTAATAATGATGTTGAATTTGTCATACATTTCAGCAACACTTTCGTTAGCTTTCTTTTGAAACGTTCTCATATTGGGATATGAGAAGGACTTCCTGTCCTTTCTTTCATCTTAGCTTCCTTCTACCATTCTGGAAAGAGATTCCCAGATCTCTTTGGCTGATTGACAGTCAGCTACCTTCTGGAAGATGTCATCTGATATGGTGGATACCAGAATGTTCATAGCTTTGGAATCACATGCCTTCTGCTTCTTTCAGTCTCTGTTCACTCAGCCCTGGGCACAAAGTTTTCTGTGTTGAAGATCCACTGACATCTTTCTTGTATGGGGCTGGAGGACCTGAAAAGATAACATCAAAGATGTCTTCATCAATAGATTTCATATAAAGTTTTATTCGAGATGTGAGTATGTGACTAGAGCACTACGGGAGTCAACATTTTACTCCGTCTTACAACCTGAGCCAGCACAATAATTTTCCAAATCTTACAAAAGAAACGAGCTAGACTCGTTACGCGCCTATGATTAAGTGCGCTCTATAGTGGGTGATGTGGTGTGCAATGAGAATGAAAGATAAGACAATAATTTTATAACTTCTAGCATGCTGTGCTTGTGTGCACGTGCAAGTGGGTAACGAAGACTACTCTCCCCCAGACTTAAATCTAATCAACACAGATTGTAATACTAGGTTCATAAAAAGAATTGGGAGGAGAGGTTACCCCATGCTCAGAATGAGCATACCGGAAGATTGGCGTTAATCTTGAACTGCGGCTTCATGTGTCCGCCATCGATGCCGCCATACCTGCAAAACGACATCTCAACACACGCAGAAACAAAAAGTAATACATCAAAATAGGGTCGTCTCCCATAAGCCCTTTTGTTTACCGTTCTTAGGTGGACCAAATACCTTATTAAGCATAGTAAGCCAAATAGTTCAAGCATAGTTCTTAGCAATTGCTCAGAATACCATAAAATAGAACGCAAACATAGACAAGAAGTGGAATTAAACATAATTATACAAATCAAGTGTTTAAATACAGTAGAGAGACAAAAGAGAAATTCACCCTAAAAATTTGAATCAGCTAGATACACTTTTTTACAGTCCTTCAAAAACTGTGCCGCCATCATAGATTTCAAGAGATGACCATTCACCTTGAACGTTCTTTCTTTCTCTCCAGAAAAAATTCTCAATTGCGCGAAACGGAGAAGCACCAGTCACAATGAACGGGCCACTCCACCGTGACTTCAGCTTTCCAGGGAATAAGCGCAGACGAGAATTGTAGAGGAGAACGTGATCTCCAGGATTGAATTCCTTTGGTCTAATATGCCTATCATGCCACATCTTTGTCTTTTCTTTATATATGCGAGAGTTCTCATAGGCAAATTGCCGCAATTCTTCAGTTCATTTAGCTGAGAAAGACGCCTTCCGTCGTTGCTGCGATGTCCATGTTCAGGAACTTGGTTGCCCACAAGGCTTCGTGTTCTAATTCCACTGGTAGGTGGCACGCCTTTCCATAAACAAGCTGGAAGGGTGTCATTCCTATAGGAGTCTTGAAGGCAGTGCGGTAGGCCCACAAGGCGTCGTCCACCTTCGTTGCCCAATCTTTTCTATTCGAGTGGATCGATTTTTCTATTATTCTTTTGAGTTCTCTATTCGAAACTTCCACTTGTCCACACGTTTGTGGGTGGTAGGCTAAAGAGACTTTATGATGCACGCCAATTTTTTTTAATAATTGCAAAAATTGTCTGTTACAAAAATGACTACCACCATCACTTATGATTGTCCGCGGAGCTCCAAATCTAGAAAAGATATTTGTATGAATAAATTTCAAGACTGCGCGGGCATCATTAGCAGCAACAGCCTCCGCCTCCACCCACTTTGAACGTAATCCACTGCCACTATTATATAATGTTTTCCGTGAGACATTGGGAATGGACCCATGAAATCGATTCCCCAAACGTCGAACGGTTTACAAACTAACATATTATTAAGCGGCATCTCGTCTTTCCGCGAAATGTTGCCAGTTCTCTGGCATTCATTGCATTTCGAGACGTACGCGTGAGCGTCCTTGAATAGCGTTGGCCAAAATAATCCACTTTGAAGTACCTTGCGGGCTGTCCTGGCAGCGCCCATGTGTCCTCCAGCTTCCTATCGTGGCAATGCTCGAGAACAGATCTGTACTCCGATTCCGGGACGCAACGTCTGATTATACCATCAGTACAGGTACGGAACAACAATGGATCTTCCCAAAATAATACTTTGCGTCCGAGAAAAGCATTCTCCTTTGCTGAAGAGTAAGATTGGGTGATGGTTTGCCGCAAGCAAGGTAGTTTGCGATATCAGCATACCACAGAGTTGTGGAGGAGTGAGCCGAGATAAAGAAAAGCTTTTCATCGGAAAACGAATCAGAAATTTCCGTTACCTCATTTTCTGAAGTCACCTGTCCTTCCAGCCGAGAAGGTGATCCGCGATAACGTTTTCTACTCCCTTTTTGTGTCGTGGATTTTAATATTGTATTCTTGAAGTAAAAGAATCCAATGAATGAGTCGGGATTTGCATCTTTTTTTTTTCAAATAAGTATTTCAGGGCAGCATGATGTTAGTTATGGAACGTTCACCTAGAGGGGGGTGTTAGGTGATCTTGGTTCTTTTTGATATATTAGTGTGAGTTATGAGTATTTAAGCACAGCAGTAAAATATCACACACAAATAGCACAGCAGACGACACAAGATCTATAGAAGTTCCTCAAGACAGGGTGTCTTGAGTAGTCCTCTTTCCCTCTGCGCCTACCTAGCAGTGTGCTAGGCTCGGCAAACGCCGCCAAAAACTTCAGGCCCTCAAGACTTACAACACGGACCCGCAAGTCCCAACAGCCTAGGCCCGCAAGCCCCTACTGCCCCTGAGCCCGCAAGCTCGACACTCAGGCCCTCAAGCCCTACCTAGCCAGACCCGCAAGTCTAGCCTCTGCCCTGGCTCTCAAGCCTCACAGGTCTCAAGCCCTCAAGCTTGACAAACAGGCCCGCAAGCCTTATCTAGCCAGACCCTCAAGTCTAGCCTCTGCCCTGGCCCTCAAGCCTCACAGGTCTCCAACCCTCAAGCTGGACAAATAGGCCCGCAAGCCTTTACAAAGATTACAGTAAAGAGATTGTTACTTCTGTCGGATGAAGATCAGCAACTTTAGCCTGTTGAAGATCGGCTCCTTGAGATTGAAGAAGATGCTTTTGAATCAGATCTTGAGCGCACGGTTCTTCTTCAAATCTTTTCTTAGCCTGATGAAGATTGGCAACTTAACAGTCGATGAAGATGACTGCTTCTTCTTTTTCTTTCTTTCTTGCGCCGCTTGTACTGTTCGATTTGCTATATGCGCAAGTTCTTTCTTACTGATCGATTGATACTGTATTAGGGCAACCTCTTATCTCTTTTATAAGACTGCGAGGTCCCCAACAGTCTTCTGACAAAGTGCCTTAAGTGTCAGATGCTCCTTTCCATAAGAGCACGCGCTGATTAGACAATCAGGCGGCAGCATTAAATGCTGACAGCGCGTCTGCAACGTTTGAATTCTGTCTCGACGATATTTCCATCTTCAAGCTGATACCGACAGTATCTCGACGATATGGACAATATCTCGACGACAGGACTTTGTCGATGCCTTGGGCTTTAGTAGACCTTCAAGTCTTCTTACTTCTGCCACTGATGCTAATATCTCGACGATACGAGACATTCTGGCGCTTCTGCATATACAACGATATGTTGTCTTTGACTGTGTCGTCGAGATCTTCTTTCTTGCTGACTGTCGCCGTAATCATGTTGTTCTCTCGACGACATGAGTGATGTTATGTCGACGCTTCAGCAGCTACTAGTCTTCAGCTTGTCTTTCTTCAGTCGACATGCCTTCTTTACGACGATGTTCGTTCTTTCTCGACGACAAGGTCACTTTGATGAAGTCGACGATACTGCGTCTTCTCTGCGTTCGACGATCTTGTCGAGTCTCAGCGGTCGACGATCTTCCTTCTGAGTTCGACGAACACGCCCTCAGCGGCTGTCGATCTTCCTTCTGAGTTCGACGATCTTGCTTCTGCGTTCGATGAACACGCCAAATCTCAGCGGTCGTCGATCTTCCTTCTGAGTTCTACGATCTTGCTTCTGCGTGCGATGAACACGCCAAATCTCAGCGGTCGTCGATCTTCCTTCTGAGTTCGACGATCTTGCTTCTGCGTGCGACGAACACGCCAAATCTCAGCGGTCGTCGATCTTCCTTCTGCGTTCGACAAACTCCCTTCTGCGTTCGATGAATCTTGTTCTTCTATCCTCCTGAGATTTATAAGTTAGAGAAGCGATCAAATACAAAGTGAAGTTTTCTTGACTTTGTGACTTCTTCAAATCAGGAATCATGTGGGCAAGATTCCCAACAATCTCCCCCTATTTGAAGAAGTCAGAATCTCAATTCAAGACTACTTTCACTGGACAATAAATATTATAATCTTAACTTTGAGCATGTAAGATTGTACTTATCTGTGCTGAACTCTCTGAGTACATCAAGCTTGTAGCTCCCCCTAGATTTGATGTCTCTTCTTTTATGGCTCCCCCTACTTCTTTGCTCCCCCTATCTTTGAGGTCGTCTTCTTGAGCATCTTGTCTTGAACATTTGATGCCCAACTTGTCCAACTTGTCTTGAACATTTGATGTCCTTTCCTTTCTCCCCCTTTCTGACTTCTTTCTTGGAGCATCTTTTAAGTAGACAATAGTCCAAGGCTCCCCCTTGCTCGGTTATAGTTCATCCAAATCCTGAAAGGTTGTCTAACCAATCATTTAGAAAGGGATTAGTGAAAACTAAGTAGAGAATTACTCTAAGTTCAACATTTCCCGTTGGAATTTGAAGAAGTTGAACTTAGCTTCATCTATGGGCTTTGTAAATATATCAGCCACTTGTTTGTCTGTTGGGACAAACTCAAGGGTGATATCTCATTTTCCACATGCTCCCTGATGAAGTGATACCTGATCTCAATATGCTTAGTCCTGCTGTGAGAGACAGGATTCTTAGCAATTGAGATTGCGCTTGAAGAGTCACAAAACATGGGTGTTTTGGTCATCTTTAGGTTGTAATCTTCAAGTTGATGTTTGATCCATAGCAGTTGGGCACAGCAGCTTCCAGCCGAGATATATTCTGATTCTGCTGTTGAGATTGTCACACTTGTCTGCTTCTTACTGCTCCAAGAGATCAGTCTTCCACCAAGGAATTGACATGTCCCTGATGTACTTTTTCTGTCTTCCTTGCACCCTGCATAATCTGCATCTGAATAGCCAGTTAGTTCACAGCCATTGTTCCTAGGGTACCATAGACCAAGATTTGATGTACCCTTTAGGTATCTTAAGATTCTCTTGACAGAGACATGATAGATTCCTTAGGATTCACCTGATATCTAGCACAGACACATGTAGCAAACATTATGTCAGGCCTACTTGCAGTTAGATAGAGCAAGGATCCAATCATGCATCTGTACTTGGTTTCATCAAAGGGTATGCCCTTCTCATCCTTGTCCAGAGACACATTGGTTCCCATTGGAGTCTTCATTGAAGAAGCACTCTCCAATCCAAATTTCTTGACTAGCTCCCTAGTGAACTTGGTCTGGGAGATGAATATACCATCTTCAGATTGTTTCACTTGGAGACCTAGGAAGTATTTGAGCTCCCCCATACTGCTCATCTCAAACTTTCCTTGCATCAAGTTGACAAACTTTTTGCAGAGATTGTTATCTGTAGAGCCAAAGATGATGTCATCCACATAGATCTGCACTAGCAAAATCTTGCCCTTCACTTCCCTTAGGAACAATGTCTTATCAATCCTTCCCCTTGAGAACTTATTCTCAATTAGAAAGCTTGACAGAGTTTCATATCAGGCTCTGGGTGCCTGTTTTAAGCCATAAAGTGCTTTTCTAAGAAAATAAACATAATCAGGATGAGTAGGATCTACAAAATTTGAGGGTTGCTCTACATATACCTCCTCTTTGAGGTCACCATTTAGGAAGGTTGACTTCACATCCATCTAGTAGACTTTGAAGCCTTGGTATGCTGCATAGGCTAGAAACAGTCTTATTGCTTCCAGTCTGGCTACTGGAGCAAATGTCTAATCAAAATCTATCCCTTCATCTTGTCTGTAGCCTTTTGCCACTAGCTTGCTTTATTCTTGATGATGATTCCATTTTCATCCAACTTATTTATGTAGACCCATTTAGTTCCTATGATATTCTGTCCTTGGGGTCTTGGAACCAGTTTCCAAACCTTGCATCTCTTAAACTGGTTTAGTTCCTCCTGCATTGCTGCAATCCAAAATGGATCCTGATTTGCTTCCTCAAATTTCTTGGGTTCAATTTGAGAGAGAAAACTCAGATACAATGCTTCATTTGCAGCTCTGCTCCTTGTCAGCACACCTTGGTTGACATTTCCTATTATCTGCTCTTGGGGATGATCTCTTACTTGTCTCAAGGCAGTTGGGAGAATTCTGGGTACTTCTGCATCAGCAACTTCTCCAGGTTGCACTTCTTCAGCCGTTTCTGAGCTTTCTGCAGGTTCTTCCTAGATTTCAACTGTCACTGACTGATTCTCATTTCTGAGTGAAGTATCAGCATTGTCTTTAATGGATAGCTTCCCTATTCTCTCCACTGACTAGACCAGCCTTATGTATAACGCTAGTCTCATCAAATACCACATGAACAGATTCTTCCACTGCTTGGTTATTGATGTTGTACACTCTATAGGCCTTGCTATTGAGAGCTGTAGCCAACAAAAATACCTCCTACTCTGCTTTTCTCAGCAAACTTGGTTAGCTTGGATTTCTCATTATTAAGGACATACATTTGCTTCCAAAGATCCTAAAGTAGGATAAAGTTGGTTTTCTGCCCTTCATTAACTCATAAGGGGTTTTTCTTGATGTGTTTTGATGATGGAAGCCCTGTTTATCACATGACACTCTGTATTGACAGCCTCTACCCAGAAGTATTCTGGTAGAGAGGAGTCACTTAGCATTGTCCTACTGCCTCTATCAGGTTCTGTTCTTCCATTCAGCAATCTCATTCTGTTGAGGAGTTCTGGGTGAGGAGAATCTTGGAGATACCTAGTTCTCGGCAGAATTCTGTCATGGCCCCAGACTGAAATTCTGTCCCATGGTCACTTCTGATTTTGACCACAGTATAGTCCATCTCATTCTGGATCTGCCTAACAAAATTTTTCACGATATCTAGGGTATCTGATTTCTTTTTGAGCAAGAATACCCAAGTGAACCTTGAATAATCATCAACAACTACAAGGGTATAGGTCTTTCCCTCCTAAGCTATGAACTGACATAGGACCAAACAAATCCAGGTGCAGTAGAAATAAGCACCTAGTGGACTCTTTGTTAGATATGCTTTAAAGCTGGTCCTAGTCTGTTTTCCAAGTTGGCAGGCTTGACATGGACCATCTTTGATGCACTTAATATCAGGTCCATTTCTAACTAGGTTTTGTGAGAATAGCTTGCTATTGTCTTATAGTTGATGTGTGCAAGTCTCTTGTTCCATTGAACACAGAGAGCCTCTTACCATCAGGCCAGAAGACATATGGGCATGGAAGAATTTGTGATGAGAAAATTTTAAACAATTAATATATTCCCACTCCTCTTGTGCCAGTTACCCATTTGAGATGCTACCATAGCCCCTGGTCACTCCCTTTTCTGAACCTCCAAAAATCACTGTTGGTCCATTCTCCACAGGGGTGAACTCCTTCAAGTACTTTCTGACTCTAGTCATGTGCCTGGAGCAGCCACTGTCCAAATACCAAATTGGAGGTTGGTTGGCATTTGGACCTACCTGCAAGACAAATTACTTCCCCTTAGGTACCCAAAATGGATTGGGTCCTTGGTTTCTGTTAGGTTGGTATAAGGGAACACTAAACCACGAGGGGTTCTGCACTCTCTTTGCATTGGGCCCTGTTGGGTTGAACCAACAGTCCAAGGCAAAGTGGCCTACTTTCCCACAGCATCAACATTTATGTCTGTTGTATCTTCTCTTCTGCTTCACCATCTGAGTGGAGTGGCAGTGCTAATGAGTAGAGGAGAATACATCTTGTCTAACAGATCTTGGGTGAACCTTATATGTGTGAGATTGGGGTGGAATTGGTCTCACCACATTTTGATTCACCTTCTTGAGAACTGGATTTGTAGGAACAGCCTTTCTCTTACTCTTGATTGTTGTTGCTGCAGGTCTGTGGGCTGAAGGACTTGACACCAGCACCTTCTTGTAGGAAGGTCTAGCTTCATAATCTTTGCCCTTAACTGTCTCCTGATTAAAACCAATACCAGCTCTGAACTGTCCAGAGAAGGTGTCAATGATAGGCAGGATAGTTTTGGGCATTGAGAAGTTGGATGTCAGTTTCTTCTCAGCCAACAACATTTCCTCAAGGTCCTTAATAACCTTGTTCTTCTGTCCTAACTCAGCATTTTTAAGCCTTATGGCTTCCTTGAATTTGTTCACTTCTTTGCTCATAGTAACCAGCTTCTCAGCTGTCTCCTGGAGCTCAGATTGAACAGGCTTCAAGGAATCTAACTCCTTGGTCTGGACTTTGAGGAGCTTCTTACAGCCCTTGAAGGCTTTCCACAAGGCTTTGTATTGCCTTATTAGTTCAGATTCAACTTCATACTGGGATCTTGAGGCTGTGCGGTTGGCAGCAGACACATCCTCATCATCATGCAAAGAATCTGCCACTGATTCAGAATCAGAGGCAGATAGGGAGGTTCTGTGATTTACCTTTCCAAGAGAGTTGTCATCCTGGTTGCCTTCATTGATGGTCATCAATCCAATAAGTGTCTCGTCCTCAGTCCCAGAGGAGCTTGAGTCCGAGTCACTCAACGTTCTCGTCTTCTTGGCCACGAACCCTTTTTCAGAGTTCCTCTTGCTCCTCGAGCTTCTTCTTTCTTCATGGTTCCTTGACTCCTTCTTCTTAGAGGGACAGTCCGCAGCCATGTGACCTATTTTGCTGCAGGAATAGCAGAGAGTATTATTTAAATCATGTCTACTAGAGTTGGATCTATACCTGTCCTCCCTGGGAGCTTTGGATCTGTCACGATAGTCAGATCTTCTGGAGCTTGAGGAGGAACTTCTGTTGTTGTCCCTCCTTCTTCTGTGTAGCAGCTTTCTGAACTGTTTTGAGAGGAGTGCCACCTCTCTATCAGTGTCATTAGAATCAGAGGAGTTGGCTTCTGATTCCTCACTGCTCTCAGATCTATTCTGAGATGCAGAGCTCTTGCTCTTGGATCTTCTGGTGCTCTCAGCCTTTAGAGCCACAGATCTCTCTTTTGTGCTCACTTTTGAGCTTTCTTCTTCAGCCTTCCTGGTGTTGAGCTGAAGTTCATGAGACAGCAACTTCCCATACAGATTTTTGGGCTCCATGACGCCCAGCTGACCCATCTCTCTGATGACACAGATCTTGATGTCCCATTCTTTTGTGAGGGATCTGAGAAACTTGACATTTAGATCAAAGTTGGTGAACTCTCTTTCGTAGTTTCTCAGACCATTCACTATCTTGAAAAATCTCTCATAGCAGTTGGAGATTGTTTCATTCTTGCCTTGCTTGAAAGCCTCAGAATCTTGATTAAGAAGAGATTTTCTATCATCCCTTACCTCTTCAGTACCCTCCATGTATACGATCAGGGAGTCCCACATCTCTTTGGCCGTTTTGCAGTGAATCAGATTTTGGAGGGTAGAGTCATCTACGGCACTTACAATGACATTTTGTGCCCTCTTATCTAGGCCTGCCAAGGTCAGCTAGTCCTTGGTCATGTCCTCATATTTCTTTACCACCTTCTTTGTTGGATCAATGGTGGAAGCAGTTGTAGGGATAAAAGGACCCTGTTGGACTGTCAGATAGATTCTAGGATCAGCCGCTTCCATGAACAGCCTAACCCTTTCCTTCCAGATTGGGAAATTCTCCTTTGAGCAGATCGGAAGTTTCATAGATCTCATCTCCCGATTTTGATCTCCACCGGCCATGGTGAGTCGTTCCTCGATCTAGATCAGACGGTTAAGTCTTCTTTTGATCAACCTCGCTTTGATACCACTTGTTAGTTATGGAACGTTCACCTAGAGGGGGGGGTGTCAGGTGATCTTGGTTTTTTTTGATATATTAGTGTGAGTTATGAGTATTTAAGCACAGCAGTAAAATATCACACACAAATAGCACAGCAGACGACACAAGATCTATAGAGGTTCCTCAAGACAGGGTGTCTTGAGTAGTCCTCTTTCCCTCTGCGCCTACCTAGCAGTGTGCTAGGCTCGGCAAACGCCGCTAAAAACTTCAGGCCCTCAAGCCTTACAACACGGATCCGCAAGTCCCAACAGCCTAGGCCCGCAAGCCCCTACTGCCCCCGAGCCCGCAAGCTCGACACTCAGACCCTCAAGCCCTACCTAGCCAGACCCGCAAGTCTAGCCTCTGCCCTAGCCCTCAAGCCTCACAGGTCTCAAGCCCTCAAGCTTGACAAACAGGCTCGCAAGCCTTATATAGCCATACCCTCAAGTCTAGCCTCTGCCCTGGCCCTCAAGCCTCACAGGTCTCCAACCCTCAAGCTGGACAAATAGGCCCGCAAGCCTTTACAAAGATTACAGTAAAGAGACTGTTACTTCTGCCGGATGAAGATCATCAACTTTAGCCTGTTGAAGATTGGCTCCTTGAGATTGAAGAAGATGTTTTTGAATCAGAACTTGAGCGCACGGTTCTTCTTCAAATCTTTTCTTAGCCTGATGAAGATTGGCAACTTAACAGTCGATGAAGATGACTGCTTCTTCTTTTTCTTTCTTTCTTGCGCCGCTTGTACTGTTCGATTTGCTATATGCGCAAGTTTTTTCTTACTGATCGATTGATACTGTATTAGGGCAACCTCTTATCTTTTTATAAGACTGTGAGGTCCCCAACGGTCTTCTGACAAAGTGCCTTAAGTGTCAGACGCTCCTTTCCTTAAGTGCACGTGCTGATTACACAATCAGGCGGCGGCATTAAATGTTGACAGCGCGTCTGCAACGTTTGAATTCTGTCTCGACGATATTTCCATCTTCAAGCTGAAACCGACAGTATCTCGACGATATGGACAATATCTCGACGACAGGACTTTGTCGATGTCTTGGGCTTTAGTATACCTTTAAGTCTTCTTACTTCTGCCACTGATGTTAATATCTCGACGATACGAGACATTCTTGCGCTTCTGCATATACAACGATATGATGTCTTTGACTGTGTCGTCGAGATCTTCTTTCTTGCTGACTGTCGTCGTAATCATGTTGTTCTCTCGACGACATGAGTGATGTTATGTCGACGCTTCAGCAGATACTAGTCTTCAGCTTGTCTTTCTTCAGTCGACATGCCTTCTTTACGACGATGTTCGTTCTTTCTCGACGACAAAGCCACTTTGATGAAGTCGACGATACTGTGTCTTCTCTGCGTTCGACGATCTTGTCAAGTCTCAGCGGTCGACGATCTTCCTTCAGAGTTCGACGATCTTGCCGAGTATCAGCGGTCGACGATCTTTCTTATGAGTTCGACGATCTTGCTTCTTGCGTTCGACGAACACGCCAATTCTCAGCGGTCGTCGATCTTCCTTCTGAGTTCAGACGATCTCCATTCTGCGTTCGACGAACACGCTAAATCTCAGCGGTCGTCGATCTGCCTTCTGAGTCGACGATCTTCATTCTGCGTTCGATGAATCTTGTTCTTCTATCTTCCTGAGATTTATAAGCTAGAGAAGCGATCAAATACAAAGTGAAGTTTTCTTGACTTGGTGACTTCTTCAAATCAGAATCATGTGGGCAAGATTCCCAACACATGATCTGTGTAAACGTTTACCTTTGAGAGGACAAGATAGGAATGGAATTTTTCAAATGCGAAAATCATTGCCAGAAGTTCTTTCTCAGTTGTAGTGTAATTTATTTGAGCGTCGTTGAGGGTCCGACTGGCATAGTAAATTGTGTGGAAAATCCTATCTTTTCTTTGCCCCAGGACAGCACCGACCGCGTAGTCGCTGGCATCACACATTATCTCAAAGGGTAAAGACCAATCAGGTGACACCAAAACAGGAGCGGTGACAAGTTGTTCTTTGAGTGCATTAAATGCGCACAAACAATATCTGTCAAAATTGAACTGCACATCCTTGCCCAGCAGATTAGAAAGGGGCTTTGCAGTAGAGGAAAAATTTTTGATGAAGCGGGCGGTAAAATCCCGCATGGCCTAAAAACTTCGAATGCCTTTTACTGAGGTTGGTGGGGGTAGGTTCTTAATGATTTCCACCTTTGCTCGATCAACTTGTAAACCTTCACTTGAAATTTTGTGTCCAACACAATCCCGTCACGGACCATGAAGTGGCACTTTTCCCAGTTTTAAGATTAAATTGGTGTCCTCTGCATCGCTTTAGTACCTTATAGAGATTTGCGAGACACGAATCAAAACTGCTTCCGAATAAAAGAGAATCATCCATGAATACTTCAAGAAAATCCCCAACCATGTCATGGAAAGTGGCGAGCATACACCATTGAAAGGTGGCGGGGGCATTGCATAAACCGAATGGCATGCGCTTGAAAGCAAATGTACAAGATGGACAGGTGAACGTTGTTTTCTCCTGATCATCTGGATCAATTAAAATCTGATTATATCCTGAGTACCCATCGAGAAAGCAGTAGTACTCCTGCCGACTAATTTTTCAAGCATCTGGTCAATGAATGGGAGTGGGAAGTGATCTTTTCGCGTCGCTTCATTCAGCTTCTGGTAGTCAATGCAGACCCTCCATCGGTGACAACCTTTGTCGGCAGCAACTCATTCCGTTCATTAGACACCACCGTAATTCCTCCCTTCTTCGGCACGACCTGAACAGGACTCACCCACTTGCTATCACTGATTGGGTAAATGATTCCCGCATCTAATAGTTTTATTACCTCTTCCTTAACTACTTCTTGCATTTTTGGATTCAGACGCCATTGGGGTTTGGGAAGATAGCCGGTATTGATCTTCCAAGAGAATCTTGTGCATGCACACAGTGGGGCTAATTCCCTTGATATCTGCGAGAGACCAGCCAAGGCTTTTCTATGCTCTCTTAGAAGGTTAACTAGGGACGCCTCATTAACGGCGGAGAGGTTGTGCTGAGATAATCATAGGATATGTATTATTCTCACCGAGAAATGCGTATTTTCAGATTGTCAGGAAGCGGTTTGAGTGAAGGAGTAGATGAAAAGGGGACGGGCAATGCGAAGGGATCACATGGGTCAGTGGGGCTAAATCCTCAAAAGGGAATGCTGAACTGGAGTCCTCCTCTACTTCAGCTGAATCATAGGCAGTGTCAACAACACTCAGCAGAGATGTCAGTGCTCAAAATCATTTCACCGGGAATTTCAGAATCTTCGACAATTCGGAGGTTTCACCATCTGCAGCATCAATTGCTCGAGATGTGTCATACACATTGAACGTCATCATGTTTCTCCAAGCCTGAGGGTTAATATCCACTGCTCAACATTGATAAGAGCCCTAACGGTAGCAAGGAAGGGTCGTCCCAAGATAATCGGAACATTAGTATCAACCTCCATATCTAAGATCACAAAATCAGCATGGAAAATGAATCCATTAACTCCCACGGTGAGGTCTTTTGCAATTCATGCTGGTCTTTTAACAGATCTATCGGCCAGCTGTATTGTAATATTCGTCGACTGAAGAGGACCAACCCCAAGATCTCGAAAGGTGGAAAGCAGCATCAGATTTATGGATGCTCCTAGATCACACAAAGCCCGACTAAATTTACAGCTGCCAATTCTACAAGGAATGGTGAAGCTTCCCGGATACTTTTATTTTTTAGGAATGTAATTCATCATAGAGCCGAGCATTCTTCTATGAGCTTGATTTCCCCAAGCTTTCTAGTGTTTTCGCCTTGAGATCAGGTTCTTCAAAAATCGCGTATAGCCTGTAGTTTGAGTGAGAGCTTCAATCAAAGGTATGCTCACATTGGATGCCTTTCATCATTTCTTTCTTGTCTTGGAAACTTGCCTAGAGTGATCGGGAGAGTGATCATTCCTTGCACCTGGATGGTGCCGATTATAGAAACCGTACACTGGCCCTGCCGTTGGGCTGAGGTGTTTCCTTATGATCTTCATGCTCCGGAGGGTAGACATAAACAGGGCATCTACGAACTTCCATTGTCTATGAGAATTCTTCGGATGTTAAAGCAGGGGTCCCCGATCTCTGCGTTGATAATAAGAGTGTCTTGGTGTGGTAACCGCAACCCCTCCAAGTCCTCGTCTCCAAAGATGATGCCATTATCCTATCGTGCTTCTTGTCTTCATGGACTCTCTCAGGCTAAGCGACAAAGAGAATTTGTGCGGAGGTATGGGGACCCGACTATGATTTCTACTTCTCCCACCATGAGCCTCCCCCTACGGCTCCATGATATGCAGTAGGTGATCTCTAGCTAGCTCGAACGGAGTATGCCAATTCGAGACTTGGTTCTGCAAGAACCTCCTGAGAAGTCCTTGGCAGATGAGACACTCAATTTCCTCCTTCAACTGAGTGCAATCTTCAGCCTTTTGCTCATGCCCGCGGTGGAAGTCAAAATACTGTGACTGGTCGCCACCGTTTGGAGCGAGCGGTCTGGGCCTTCAGAGAGCATCGTTGTCATAGATTATAAAAAGCACGTTGGTCCGGGAGGTGTTAAGGAGATGTGAAATTTTGGTGTTGTCAGTGCCCCTTATCTCTGCGAAGTCACTGTGACGCTTGTCATTATTCTTCGAAAATGGCTCCTGCTCCTTCTTCCTCTTCAGACTGCCTTCAAATTGTAGTCAATGTGCTTTGATTGCCTCATCTGCTACAATTAGGGCCTCGACTCGATGCACGAGTTTGAGATAACTGGGCATTTTTCCCTCATCAATGATGAGTAGAAGCCGTTGGGATGAAGCCCTTTGAGAAAAACGACATGCAAAAGCTCGGGGTCGACCACTAGAATTTGTCGCGCTTCAGGATTAAAACGGCAGAAATAGTCCTTGAGTGTCTCACCCTTGTTCTGGCAAATTTCAGAAAGATGAGAGGGGTCTCGAGTAATCTGACGATTGATGACGAACTGATCGGCGAACAGCTGAGCCAACTCCTTAAAGTTGTCAATGTCCACATCCTTCAGAAAAAGAAATCAGGTATGCGTCTGTTCCTTTCACAGTTGCTTGGAACACCTGGTACAACATATGATCGGGGACTTTAGAAATCTGCATGATCGTTGTGAAGTGATTGATGTGCTCCAATGGATCATCAAGTCCTGTCATAAGTCTCATTATTCGTCATCTTGAATCCATGCGGAATGGGGTGCGCCAGATCTTGCAAAGTTAGCGGAGAGCCTTGGTGAAAGGGCATTTTGGATACGCAATTCATGCCCGTCGTGCCCGTAGTCCTCCTCAATCATGTTCCGCACCTCCTCGCAAGTAAGTCTTCTTCAACATTTCTGTCATCTACTCCTATCAGAAGGGGATTGCACTGCACCTGCTCAGGAATCCTATCGAGTTGTGTTGGATGCGTGGAGCTAGCAAAGTTTGATAACTCGTCCGCACCAGGGTTCTCAAAGTGAGCAGTGCTTTCAGACATGACACAATTTGGAAGAAATGGCGGTTGATAGCCCCTGTGTGAGGACTGGCCTAGGGGCGCGTGAGCCCCCTAAATTCCATAGGTTGGTGAGCACCTCAGCATAGTGCTCCTCCATCAGGAGCACACACTCATCCACAAATGTTGCTGGCACGACGACGGCTTCCTCGAGAAGTGGCATGTTTCTAGTGAGTAAGTTGGTGGGAGCTTGATCAGCATGTCCCTCAGGGACTGCTCCATCAGTAGCGCGAGTGTTTCTTCTTGCCATTATTTCCAGTCAGGAGTACTTTCACAGATCAAGCATTGTCTTCAGAAAAATCTTCAGATGGTTGGGAACACCTTCCCACAGATGGCGCCAAACTATTGCGGGTCGTTCAACAATCTTACAGACCGAACGAATCAGACCGTCTTAGCTCGAGAGTAAGCTTAACGCGCAAATAGTCAGAATAAGGAACTAACATCAGACATCAAGATTTTACGTGGAAAACTCAAAAAGGGGAAAAATCACGGGGTCGAACCCAGTTCTGACCAAAACCACTAGTATTAGTCAATTACAAATATCAGCTTTTCGGAGGGTGACAAGCCAATTCTCGTTTACAAAATATTTTTATGTGTTCGGTGTCCGGCGAAGCGGAGCATCTTCTGGAGAGCGCGGAGGCGCGTGCTGGAGCTGTCCTGGAAATGAAGCGGTAATGCGGGAAGCACGTGCTGAGCGGGAGGATGGGTGTTAAACAGAGTCTTCAAAATAGAGCGGGCATGCGGAAAGCGCGTGCTGAGCGTGAGGATGAGTGTTGAGCAGGGTCTTCGTCTCTCAGAGTTGAACTTTCATCTGCAACTCTTCGCCAGAAAACTTTAGAGCGCCGTCTCTTTCTCCTTTTTCTGTCTCCTTCAAATGAAGGTTTAGGACCCCTTTTATAGTTTTTTCAAGGGAGCACGCAAGTAATTGTGATCTCTTGGCTATTGAACGGGCGAATGAAAATGCCCGATTTTGGTCTCTTAGATTACCAAATTTGTGAATTGATGAACTTCCCCACGGGTTGTGATCATATGTACTCGCCCCAGGTGGGCGAGGTCCTCTGTACCTCGCCCCAGGTAGGCGATGCCCTCTGTACTCGCCCCAAGTGGGCGAGGTCTTTTGTACTTCTCTGTACTCGCCCTAGGTGGGCGAGGTCTTCTGTACTCGCCCCAGGGGGAGAGATCTTCTGAACTCGCCCTAGGTGGGCGATTTCTTCTGTACTCGCCCCAGGGGGGCGAGGCCTTCAGTACTCTCCCTAGGTGGGTGAGGTCTTCTGTACTCTCCCCATGTGGGGGAGGTCTTCTGTACTCGCCCCGGGTGGGCGAGGTTTTCTGTACTTGCCCCGGGTGGGCGAGGTCACCTGTACTCGCCCCAGGTGGGCGAGGTCTTCTGTACTCGCCCTAGGTGGGCGAGGCCATCTGTTCTAGCCCCGGGTGGGCGAGGTCACCTGTGCTGTCATTAGGCATTTCTGATCTCGACGAATTACGGGTTATACTCAATCCTTGCTTTTTTTTGGGCTCGATTCGAGCTCAGAAAAACAATGTAGGATCCGTGGTTCGGAGAGATGGGTACTAGACGATATGTCACTCAATATCCCTCTAAGGACCTTTGCTAGATGCGCGAGCTCAACTGGAGGTGGAGAAGAGACGACTCCTTCCAGGAGCGGAGCTTAACAGGAGGAGGAGAAGAGTCGACACCTTCCAGGCCATTCGTTATACATGTGAGCTCAGCTGGAGGTGGAGAAGAGTCGACACCTTCCAGAGCGAAGCTCATCTGGAAGTAGAGAAGAGTCGACACCTTCCAGAGCAAAGCTCACCAGGATGTGATAAGATTTGACACCTTTCATGCCATTCGCTAAACAAGCGAGCTCAACTGGAGGTGGAGAAGAGTGTAACACCCCAGATTTTCCCAGCAAATGAATGAAGGTTTCTGGTAGCAGGAGCTCACACCAGGCGTTAGTGCTAAAGTCGGGCGTTAGGTCGATATCAACTCGACGGCTTTCCCTTGTCGTCGTGAAGGTCATGTTCTCTCGAGAAGTCTCGACGATTCGAGTAGAGAGCTAACGCTAGGCATTAGAGTTAACACCGATGGTAGTGATATCGACGAAATGACTGTCGTGTTGTTAAGAGGCTCCTGTTGTCGTCGAGAGGTCTCGTCGATCGTCGAGATGGACAACGCTGAGCATTAAGAGTTAACACGCGTCGTTAGGTCTTCCAGCCAATAGGAGTAAGCGGTTCTGGATAAGATTGGTTGTACCGCCTTTGGGCTAGCGCATGTCGTTAAAAAGCTAGCGCTGGCGGTATCTCTTTAAATATATAAGGCAACAAACGTGGATTTCTCTTCTTATTAGTGTTGGACATGTGTGTCACATCCCTTTGTTTGAGAATAACAAATCCCAAATTGTATTTGATCTTGCTTGTTGTGTGTTTATAGTGTGCAGGAACTATAAGTGCAATACTCCACAGGTAGAAAACAGCTTGGAACCAACAAACTGAACTGAAGCACTACCACCAACGTTAGGGGTTAACGCAGGCGCTAGCGCTACCGCCAGTGCTAGCGCTACCGCCTGGCGCTAGCTCAAGTTCGTGCACAGCGCCACGCTGCCGACGGTTTCGCAACCGCTCCACACGAACGCTACCGCAGGCACTAGGAGCTACCGCAAGCGCTATCTTCAAGGTCTATAAATTGATGGGCTCTCTCTCATTTTGGTTAGAGTTTCCAGAGAGATTACTTGTGCCAAATTTCCAGAGTTGTTACTTTGCCGAAAGTTCATCTCCCACTCAAAGCCAAAGAAGATTTCTGGAGAAGGAAGGCCCCACACTGCATCCAAAGAACGATCGCTTCAACCTTTCTTGCGCTACAACGATCCTTCATCCTCAACTTCAGAAATCTCATAGAGGGAGTTCTTGTTATTTGCTTTATTTCATTTTTGTAATTTTTGTAGTAGAATTCGCCTTGTGTTGGCGACTAGGTGCTTGCGCGACTTAGGGGGTAATTCGCCGCGTGAGTTGGCGACTAGGTCTAGGAGATTAGATCTAGGGGGCTCGAGGCCATATCCGGGGAAGGATTGTCTAGAGCGGCTTGAGGCCATATTCGGGGAAGGATAGGCTAAAGCCAACTGGTTCGTGGGGATACAAGTCGGTATACAAAAGGAAAAAATGGTTTACTTTGCACGCCTCCGATTTCTAGCGATATTGAAATCAAATTTATGTAAACACCTTTTTATATAATATAATCATGTCTCTATTTGTGTTTACTTGATTTATCTCATTTGGCGTAAATTATAAAATTGCAAATTACAATTGTTTCATCCTTTAAGCTAAATTGTTATTAGATTTACATTTACTTTAAAAATATTTAGTAAATCGCCTAAATCTTCAAAAAGAATTTTATTCCCTTATTCACCCCCTCTAAGGGCGCTTATCGATCCAACAAGTGGTATCAGAACCGGTTATTCCAAACGGTTTAAAACCAGGAATAATGACGTCTTATGATCTCGCTTTTTCCAAGAGTCAGAGAATTAGTAGACCTCCACTATTTACCTGGTCAGATTATAATTATTGGAAAAATAGGATGAGATGTTTTCTTATGACCCTAGATATTGAGGTATGGAATATGGTAGAAGAGGAATACTCTTCTCCTACAATTGTAGTTGGAGAGATAACTTTAGAAAAACCAAAAGATAAATGGGATGATAGAGATAAGCTAAAATGCAAAAATAACGCCAAGGCCATGAATGCTTTATTTTGTGCGTTAGATAGAAATGGATTTAATAGAATTTCTGCATGTACTACTGCATATGAAATTTGGAATCATTTGGAAGTTAGTCATGAAGGTACATCACAGGTTAAAGATTCAAAGCTTTTTCAACTGGAGTCGGAATATGAAAACTTCTGGATGGATGAAAGTGAAGATGTTGATGTCATGTACACGTGCTTCACCAAGATCGTCAATGCCTCCAAAGTTCTTGGAAAGCCCTTCTCCAACGGCGACTTGGTCCGAAAGATCCTCACCATGGCCATTAAAAAATTCTTCACTTAAAGCACAGTTATATTATGAAAGATAGGTGTGTCATGCTTGTGAAAGAAAATTCTTCACTTAAAGCACAAGTTCATGATCTCATCATTACCATTAAAAAATTTTGAATAGGCCAAAAATCACTGGAAATGATTTTAGAGAACCAGTGTCATGGTTCTGGAAAATTTGGGCTCGGATATCGAGGTGAGGGCTACCGCCCGACGCTAGCCACTAACGCCGGCGCTAGCACCTCATACAAGAAGCCTGAATTTTCTTTTTCAAAATGTTTTTCTTCTATAAATCCAATTTTTTACAGCAAGAAAATATTCCAGAAAAGGGTCTCAACCCCCTTTATTTCGTGTGCAAACTGTTATAGGTTTGGTCACACGTCTAGTTCTTGCGGAAAATTAAAACAAACTACTTTAATGCAAATCTGGGTACCTAAGGCTTCCACTTATTCTATGGGTGGTACCACTTGGGTATCCAGATCTTTACTCTCATCTTCTTTCTGGATGTGCAGGCAGGCTAAGGACAATGAAGACGTGTGGTACTTGGATTCTAGATGCTCCAAGCACATGACGGGCAATAAAACAAAGTTCATTAGCCTAGAAAAGAAGAAGGGAGGGATCGTGACGTTTGGCGATAACGGAAAAGGAAGGATCATGAGAATTGGTACAGTTGATAACGAATCCTTTACTATATCTAATGTTCTTTATGTGAAAGGATTAAAACACAATTTAATTTCTATTAGCCAATTATGTGATAAATGATTAGATGTGTTATTTGAATCCTCCACTAATCTATGCAAAATATCTAATCCTACTACACAAGATATTTTACTAACTGCACCAAGAATACACAATGTTTATATAGTTTCTTTTCATGATCTTTCTAAATCATCTATAAAATGTTTTATCACTAAAAATGATGAATTAGAACTTTGACATAGAAGACTAGGGCATGCTAGCACAAAACTCATTGTAAAACTTGCCAAAAGTAATTTAATTAGAGAATTGCCTAGGTTAAATGGAACTTTACCTTCACTTTGTTAACCATGTCAAAAAGGTAAATTTTCTAGATCCTCTTTCAAAAGTAAAAATTTCATTTCTACTACAAGACCCTTGCAAATAATTCATATGGATCTTTTTGGTCCCGTTAGCACTGCAAGTCTTGGTGGTAGATTATATACATATGTTTTAATAGATGATTTTTCAAGATATTGTTGGACATTATTTCTCTCTTCCAAATCCGATGCGTTTTGCGAATTTGCAAAATTATGTACTCGTATTCAAAATGAAAGTGATTTAAAAATTAAATGCATTTGCTCGGATCATGGAGGAGAATTTGAAAATAAAAATTTACATCCTTTTGTGATATGTTAGGCATTAAACATGAGTTCTCCGCACCGCGCACAGCACAACAAAATGGTGTTGTAGAAAGAAAGAATAGGACACTCCAAGAACTAGCACGCACTATGTTATGTGAATATAAATTACCTAAGTCCTTTTGGGCTGAAGCCGTAAATATATCATGTTATGTTATGAATAGAATCATGCTTCGCCCATCTCTTAATCTCACACCATATGAACTTTATTTTCAAAAGAAGCCTAATGTATCTTATTTCAAAGTTTTTGGTTGTAAATGATTTATTTTGAATACAAAAATAGCTTGGGAAAGTTTGATGAAAATTGTGATGAAGGAACTTTTCTTGGGTACTCTTCAACTAATAAAACTTATAGAATTTTTAATAAAAGAACTAGTAGAGTTGAAGAGTCAATAAATGTGAAATTTGATGAGTTTGTTCCTTGTGTAGAAAAACTTTCCGCAGGCAACGAGGATGATCTCTTACAACATTTGGAGCATGGTGATATGGAACCTTCCAAAGAAGAAGAAGAGGAGGCCAAGGAAGATGAATATGTACCTCCAAGTGCCTTGAAATTCACAAAGGATCATCCACGAGAATTAATAATTGGTGAACCATCCATCGGGGTAAGAACTCGCTCTTCTCTTCATGAATCTTATTCAAATATCTGTTTTGTTTTCGAAATTGAACCAAAAACTGTTTCTACCGCTTTAAATGATGAATTTTAGTTTTTGGCTATGAATGAAGAGTTAGAAAAATTTGAGCAACATAATGTTTGGAAATTAGTAGAAAGACCATCTAATCACCCGGTTGTAGGTGTAAAATGGATTTTTAAAAATAAATTAGATGGTGAGTCTAGAATCACTAGGAATAAGACACGTTTAGTAGCACAAGGATATTCACAAATCGAGGGGATAGATTTTGATGAAACTTTTGCACCCGTTGCTAGGTTGGAATCTATTAGAATTTTGCTAGCATTTGCAAGCTTTTAAAGAATAAAGCTATTTCAAATGGATGTAAAAAGAGCTTTTCTCAACGGGTTTGTAAAAGAAGAAGTTTATGTTGAACAACCCCCAGGCTTTATTAATGAAAAATTTCCCAATCATGTATATAAACTAGAAAAAGTGTTTTATGGTTTAAAACAAGCGCCCCGTGCATGGTATGAAAGACTTACATCATTTTTATTAAAGCACGATTATATTATGGGAAGTGCCGATAATATTCTTCATTAAACATACTAATGATGATTTAATTATTTTGCAAATATATGTTGATGATATAATCTTTGAATCTACTAATGAAGAGTTGTGTAATGAAGTTATTAAAGTGATGAAAAATGAATTTGAAATGAGTCTAGTAGGAGAACTTTCTTATATTCTTGGTTTTCAAATATCACAAAGAAATGATGGTATTTTTATATGTCAAACCAAATATGTCTATGATATGCTTAAATGCTTTGGATTTGAAAACCTTAAATATGCTTCTACACCAATGAGTGAATCGCTTAAATTAGGAAAAGATGAATCGAGAATTTCAATTGATCAAACCTTATATAGAGGTATGATAGGATCCCTACTTTATCTTAGTGCAACTAGACCCGATATTATGTTTGTCGTATGCTTATGTCCTCGATTTCAAGCCAATCCAAAAGAATCTCATTTAAAAGTGGTAAAACGAATTTTTAGATATCTTATTGGGTCATCTAGATTAGGATTATGGTACTCGCACAATAATTCATTTACACTTCATGGCTATTCCGATTCGGACTATGCCGGTTGTTCACTTGATAGAAAAGCACTAGTGGTACTTGTCATTTTCTAGGACCTTCATTAGTTGCATGGTCTAGTAGGAAACAAAATTCGGTTGCACTCTCCACCACGGAGGCCGAATACATTGCATTAGCGAATTGTTGTGCACTAGCACTATGGATGAGCCAAACTTTAGAGGACTTTGGTTTTCATCTAAAACTTATAAAATTAAAATGTGACAACAAAAGTGCCATTGATCTCATAAATAATCTGGTACACCATTCTAGATCCAAACATATAGACGTACGTCATCATTTCATAAGGGATCACATTAAAAAGGAAAATATTAGGATAAGTTTCATTGGCACGGACTCTCAACTTGCTGATATATTTACCAAATCTCTTCCCGATGCAAGGTTTCAAATGTTAAGGTTGGAATTATGAGTCTTAGATATCTTAGGATGAAGTATATGAAAAACGCTAAAGTTTTATGCAATTTGAGCAATCAAGACATCTCAAAAAATTACAAAATTTTTGCATAAGACTACTCTTAAGGCTCCTAATAAATATCAAAAATCAGATTTTTAAAATTCTCAAAAAATCGTGTACTGTTTCCAGCGCTAGCGCTAGCGTGAGTATCTGAATTTTGTGTTTTTCAAAATTTTTAAAATTTTTCAAAAATATTTTAGTTCATATTTACTACTTTAATTTTGTACTTCTAATTTTTGTTATTTTTGTTCTATTTATTTTGTGGAAAATCAACTACCAAAATTCAAAATTCAAAAATACAAAAATATTTTTTTTGTGATTAAGTGTTTTTTATTTCATTTATAAAAATGTTAAAACAACAAAAAAACTGTATGATCTTTATTACCAATATCAAGCATGTATGAATTCTATTATTTAGAATTATTTACAATGCTAAAACTTATTCCTTCAAATTACTATGAACATTGTTTTGTTTATCATGCTTTGATATATCTATTTAAAGTGCATAAAATGAATTTAAAAATATGTGTAGAACCAAGCTTAGCATGCCTCTAAGTATGAGTAAATGTATTACGATTGATAATGATACTTTTTCACTCACTTATGTTTGGCAATGTACATGTTTATTTAAATCTAAAAATGCTTGCTTGTGTATTGTAATTGTACAATGAATTAAAATTGCATAAGTTTATTACATACACTACATTTAAATTGCACTTAAGAAATTTAGAAAAGTGGTTAAGTTTAAAAAATTTTGGGTTTGCAAAACAAGTGTATTCGGAGAATATTGTCTCATAAATGTGAACAAAAAATATATAAATATAACTCCACCAAGCACTACTTGAACCTCCTGATAAGTCTTCATGAGCATTGTGAGGTTGAGCACCTTGGAAAGAATAGTAAAGTGTCGTGTGCAACCCTTGATTAGTTCACCACTTTTTTACAAAAAATATGTGCATTATAGTGTGTGAAAGTGATATACTTGTGTTTTATTGTGCACTTTACTTTACATATGTCTTGTATTTTGTGAATTAAATCAATTGTTATCATTGCTCAAAATACACTTTTGTGCACATCATTATCTTTCATAACACTTCTTCTTATGAGTATTGGATTCTAATGCTTTATCTATACTACTCTTTATATAAGAAATGCACTAGATAACCTAACATGATCTCTATAATATTTTTGGTATCTCTTACACTTGAAATTAAGTAACATTGTAGTATATTCTCTTTATGATATATTCATTTCATGCTTGGTAAACTTTATGTCAAATTATGAGATTTTACAAAGGTTACAACATCTTTACATTTTGAACTTAAACTCATATTTATAATTATGATTTTCATGCTTACAAAAAGATGTTTCTTTTAATCTTCCGCTTTGCTTCAAACTCTTATATATTTTATTTGAAATCTCTTTAAACACAATACTTAAACTCTTTATCATTATCTATTTTTCAAAAAGCTCGATCTTGATATATAAATCCTAAAGAATGCCTCCTTACTAACCCTCACCCCACCTTCTTTTGATAATACCAAAAGGGGGAGATTAATTTGAAGAAATCTAGAGAATCCAGAGGAGAAATCTAGAAGATTTAGGGGATAATAAATACTTCATACATTTAAGGGGAATATAGAACATAAATTGCATTTATGTAGGGGGAGCATTAAGATAGGGGGAGTATGCTCTATTCTCAGGCTTATCATATTCTATAGTTGCACTTTTATCTCGCTTATCATATACCATAAACACCTTTGTTGATTTCTTGCTAAGAGAATTTATTATTATCAAAAGGGGGAGATTGTTGGACATGTGTGTCACATCCCTTTGTTTGAGAATAACAAATCCCAAATTGTATTTGATCTTGCTTATTGTGTGTTTATAGTGTTCAGGAACTATATGTGCAATACTCCACAGGTAGAAAACAGCTTGGAACCAACAAACTGAACTAAAGCACTACCGCCAGCGTTAAGGTTAACGCAGGCGCTAGCGCTACCGCCAGTGCTAGCTCTACCGCCAGCACTAGCGCTACCGCCTGACGCTAACTCAAGTTTGTGCACAGCGCCACATCGCTGACGTTTTCGCAGCCGCTCCACACGAACGCTGCCGCAGGCACTAGGAGCTATCGCAGGTGCTATCTTCAAGGTCTATAAATCGATGGGCTCTCTCTCGTTTTGGTTAGAGCTTCCAGAGAGATTACTTGTACCAAATTTTTAGAGCTGTTACTCTGCCGAAAGTTCATCTCCCACTCAAAGCCAAAGAAGTTTTCTGGAGAAGGAAGGCCCCACACTGCATCCGAAGAACGATCGCTTCAACCTTGCTTGTGCTACAACGATCCTTCATCCTCAACTTCAGAAATCTCATAGAGGGAGTTCTTGTTATTTGCTTTATTTCAGTTTTGTAATTTTTGTAGTATAATTCGCCTTGTGTTGGCGACTAGGTCCTTGCGCGGCTTAGGGGGTAATTCACCGCGTGAGTTGGCGACTAGGTCTAGGAGATTAGATCTAGGGGGATCGAGGCCATATCCGGGGAAGTATTGGCTAGAGCGGCTTGAGGCCATATCCGGAGAAGGATTGGCTAAAGCCAATCGGTTCGTGGGGATACGAGTCAGTATAGGAAAGGAAAAATTGTTTTACTTTGTACGCCTCCGATTTCTAGCGATATTGAAATCAAATTTATGTAAACACCTTTTATATAATATAATCATGTCTCTATTTGTGTTTACTTGATTTCTCTCATTTGGCGTAAATTATAAAATTGCAAATTACAATTGTTTCTTCCTTTAAGCTAAATTGTTATTGCATTTACATTTACTTTAAAAATATTTAGTAAATCGCCTAAATCTTCAAAAAGAATTTTATTCCCTTATTCACCCCCCTCTAAGGGCGCTTATCGATCCAACAATTAGTACTTTGATTCTCTCTCTAAAGGCAGGAAGAAGAGGGCAGGAAGAAGACGGCCCCTTTTGGCTAGCCGTTCGACGCGCTGAGTTCGGATATGTGTAGGAGAGCATGCTGCTAGCCTCTCCATCCGGATTGATTTCAGAATCATGATGCCAAAGTGATCGTCAAGGGTAACAATTCTCCTCCTTAATCTTTGGACACGGTTGTCCTTTGATTTGCATAAATAGTAGGGAGATTTCTACTAATTAGTGGATAGGTTTCTTCCGCTTTATTGTGTTCCGGAGAAGACTCCGAGTATGTATGATTGTTTTTGGGTTCTGGGTGTTGTGATGTGTTGCAGGGAGTTTTGGAGGCAATCTTCAGAAAATACCCGAAAAAGAGAACAGAATCATATTATGTTAGCTAACACGTGGTGTTAGTGTTAACGCCGGCATTAGTGCCAGTGACACTCGATGTCGCGTGGTTGATTGGAATTGTCTGTGAGGCTGTGTTGATGACTAAGTGTGGTTGTCTCATTATCAGGTTGAGGTGAAACTGTACCCGCATCATGCTGGTTGTTCGCGATGATTGAGCCGGGCAAGGTGGTTCTGAACCCGTCCATAGTGGTCGGTGAAGAAATCGCCCCTCGGTGCACCGTCTTATGGAAAGGATTGTCGGAAAGCATAGGCTTGTACGGCTTAGCTCAATTGCCATCTAAGTTGTTTAACTGAGGATGGAAGTGGACTCGGGGAGTACACTAAAGTGTGCCATGTGAGCACGAGATGCGTGGTCATGTGTGCCGACGTTTGTGATGATTGTATATATGCAGTGCTTCGACGCACTTGTGAAATATATGCTGCTAGTACTTGCTTGCAAGGAAGGAGTACCACCGCCCCAGGAATGGGGTGAGGTCGTTAAAAGTCTTGGTCAGCTAAAGTTGACCAGTTACCTATTTTCCCACTGCTTGGTGGATTTTGGTTATACAGGCCCTAGCGAGCCAAGCGAGAAGTAGCTGGATGGAGCTCTTTTGCTAGCTGGCCCTCGAAGGCCTTTTTTGTTAAAAAAAACTTGAGGTCCGGAGATGAAGTAAAAAATGCGGAATCACTTCACAAAACTTTTCACAAGTGTAGCACAATAGTGACAATGAGAAGACCGAATAGTGCTATGATATTAACTATCTCTTTACAAAGCGAGGTGTACATGGCAAGACATGATTCATAAGAATCACGGAGGAGAGAAGCACAAAACACAAAGGTAAACAAACTGCTGACGACCTGACGACTTGAGACCGCCAGACCGCCAGAACAGACAAGCCAGACGGTAGCTCCTGAGACTGCGCGAACAGAGTACAGGCCACACCTGCCAGACTGCAACCACAGACCTCCGACCTACTGCTTTATTCCTCTACTGAAAAGCAAACAGTTCGCACTTCTTGATCGCCCAGACCGCACGGTCTTGATCACAAAAGAACCCGCGAACTCGGAACAAGAAAACTGCTATCTGCGACTGGCCGCAACTCAAGACCGCCTGGCCACTTAAGACCACCTGATCAACTGAGTCCGCTGCACCAGACCAAGAACACCTAAACACAGTCTGCCCGGACTGGTTTATTCAAAGCTGGAAGAAGGGAGACGAGCTGACCGCGAGCTGCTAGCTGCTAACCTGCGAACACACAAACCGGTCAGTCAAAATCTCAGACCGCGCGACCTCAAAAAGAGACCGGCACAATCAAGCCAAATTTGGTTCTTACAGTTCTCGTTATTAATGACGGGCCCTGCACCCCTATTTATAGGCGAACAGACGGATGTCTTCACTGCACAAACCGGGATACAATAACCGTCCTTCAGATCGCGAGTGGTCTCGTAAAGCAGACCGCCCGAGCTCAACATAGCTACCAGCTCCTTATTAAACCATACGGTTATCACAAACCGCCCGGTAACCGCGGTCTCCGAAAAGCAGACCGCCCGGTCTTATTGCAAAAGCAAAGAACTCCTTCAGTAACCAGACCGACTAGAACAGCCGTCAGACCGCCCGGTCACTGCAAGAAGGTAGACTTACTTTAACACCTGGCCGACTTGAACAAGTCGCCAGAACAACCCGCGCAAGCCGCCCGGACAGATAACGGTCTCCCAGATCAGACCGCCTCAAACAAACTGCTGAGATAGAACCGACCAGAGAATCAGCGCAGACCGCGCGGTCTCTGCGGTCTCCAACCTGCAGACCGCCCAGCACCATTCCAATTCCACTTCAAAAATTTAACATTTTTGAGTGTTTTGTTTCATGTATTGTCGGCATGCGTGTCGATGCTTATAAACCATGTAATACGATAAACACTTTGTTATGTATGGTCGTAGTGCCAAACTCTTTTATGTATATATATCAGACATTCCTACTTAGTGTTGTGGACACCTGTTCTGGTTTAAGATTAATAAATTATGCTTCCGGTTATGTGTAACTCTTAGATATCGTTAGTTGGTTAACTAATTGTGTAACCCTCTGGCTTGTTCACTTTATATGGCGTGGGGTCTCAGTCGGACCTACTGTTATATATTGTGCAACATGTGGGGTGTTACAAAGAGTCGACACCTTCCAGGCCATTCGCTAGACAAGCGAGCTCAACTGGAGGTGGAGAAGAGTCGATACCTTCCAGAGCGAAGCTCACCTGGAGGTGGAGAAGAGTTGACACCTTCCAAAGTGAAGCTCACCTGAAGGTGGAGAAGATTCGACACCTTCTAGGCCATTCGCTAAACGAGTGAGCTCAATTGGAGGTGGAGATTAGACGACACCTTCCAGGTCATTCACTAGACAAGCGAGCTCAACAAGAGGTGGAGAAGATTCGACACCTTCCAAGCCAATCGCAAAATGAGCGAGCTCAACTGGAGGTGGAGAAGAGTCGACAACTTCCAGGAGAAGCTCATCTAGAGGTAGAGAAGAGACGACACCTTCCAGGAGCAGAGCTCAACTGGAGGTGGAGAAGAGTCGACACCTTCCAGGTCATTCACTTGACAAGCAAGCTCAACTGGAGGTGGAGAAGAGACGATACCTTCTAAAGCGAAGCTCACCTAGAGGTGGAGAAGAGTCGACACCTTCCAGAGCGAAGCTCACCTGGAGGTGGAGAAGATTCAACACCTTCCAGGTCATTCGCTAAACAAGTGAGCTCAACTGGAGGTAGAGAAGAGATGACACCTTCCAGATTATTCGCTAGATGAGCGAGCTCAACTAGAGGTGGAGAAGAGTCGACACCTTCCAGGCCATTTGCTAGACAAGCGAGCTCAACTGGAGGTGGAGAAGATTCGACAACTTCTAGGCCATTCGCTAAACGAGCGAGCTCAACTGGAGGTGGAGAAGAGATGACACATTCCAGGCCATTCGCTAGACGAGCGAGCTCAACTGGAGGTGGAGAAGAGTCGACACCTTCTAGGCCATTCGCTAGACCAGCGAGCTCAACTGTAGGTGGAGAAGAGTCGACACCTTCCAGGCCATTCACTAGACAAGCGAGCTTAACTAGAGGTGGAGAAGATTCGGCACCTTCCAGGTTGTTCGCTAAACGAGCGAGCTCAACTGGAGGTAGAGAAAAAACGACACCTTTTAGGCCACCCGCTAGACGAACCAGCTCAACTTGAGGTGGAGAAGAGTCGACACCTTTTAGGACATTCGCTAGACAAGCAAGCTCAACTAAAGGTGGAGAAGAGTCAACACCTTCCAGAGAGAAGCTCACCTGGAGGTGGAGAAGAGACGACACCTTCTAAGAGCAGAGCTCGCCTGGAGGTGGAGAAGATTTGACACCTTCCAGGACATTAGCTAGACGAGCGAGCTCAACTGGAGGAGGTGGAGAAGAGTTGGCATCTCCCAGGCCAT
The DNA here is from genome assembly GCA_033032865.1 of Dactylorhiza incarnata. Classification (NCBI taxonomy): domain Eukaryota; kingdom Viridiplantae; phylum Streptophyta; class Magnoliopsida; order Asparagales; family Orchidaceae; genus Dactylorhiza; species Dactylorhiza incarnata. The sequence continues at coordinate 8,848,765 of JAWHQI010000003.1, forward strand.
TCGCTAGATGAGCGGGCTCAACTGGAGGAGGTGGCAAAGAGTTGGCACCTCCCAGGCCATTCTCTAGACGAGCAAGCTCAACTGGAGGAGGTGGAAAACATTTCAGGCTCCTAGCATCAACTGGGTGGCAATTCTCTGCTCGAGGACATAGAACTCACTCGAGGGGGCAAGTAGCCATCCTGCAAGGGAGGAGCCCAGTGTTATGGCCCGGTCTACTACAACTCTCAGCTCGAGGACATAGAACTCAGTCGAGGGGGAAAGTAGCCAACCTGCAGGGGAGGAGCCCAGTGCTACGACCTGGTCTATGACAACTCTCTGCTCGAGTACATAGAACTCACTCGAGGGGGCAAATAGCCAGCCTGCATGGGGAGGAGCCCAGTGCTACGGTCTGGTCTACGACAAACCTCTGCTCGGAGACATAGAACTCACTCGAGGGGGAAAGTAGCCAGCCTGCAGGGGAGGAGCCCATGTTACGGCCTGGTCAACGACAACTCTCTGCTCAAGGACATTGAACTCACTTGAGGGCGCAAGTAGCCAACATGCAGGGGAGGTGCCCAGTGCTACGACATGGTCTACGACAACTCTCTGCTCGAGGACATAGAACTCACTTGAGGGGGCAAGTAGTCATCCTACAGGGGAGGAGCCCAGTGCTACAGCCTGGTCTACGACAACTCTCTGCTCGAGGACATTGAAATCACTCAAGGGGGAAAGTAGCCAGCTTACAGGGGAGGAGCCCAGTGCTACGGCCTGGTCTTCGACAACTCTCTGCTCGAGGATATAAAACTCACTCGAGGGTGCAAGTAGTCAGCTTATAGGGGAGGAGCCCAGTGCTACAGCCTGGTCTACGACAACTCTCTGCTCGAGGACATAGAATTCACTCGAGGGGGAAAGTAGCCAGCCTGTAGGGGAGGAGCCCAGTGTTACGACCTAGTCTACGACAACTCTCTGCTCGAGGACATATAACTCACTCGAGTGAGCAAGTAGCCAGCCTGCAGGGGAAGAGCCCAGTGCTACAGCCTGGTCTACGACAACTCTCTTCTCAAGAACGTAGAACTCACTCGAGGGGGTAAGTAACCAACATGCAGGGAAGGAGCCCAGTGCTACAGCCTGGTCTACGATAACTCTCTACTCGAGGACATATAACTCACTCGAGGGGGCAAGTAGCCAACCTGCAGGGGAGGAGCCCAGTGCTATGACCTGGTCTACGACAACTCTCTGCTCGAGGACGTAGAACTCACTCGAGGGGGCAAGTAGCCAACCTGTAGGGGAGAAGCCCAGTGCTACGGCCTGGTCTACGATAACTCTCTGTTTGAGGACATAGAACTCACTCGAGGGGGCAAGTAGCTGATATGCAAGAGAGGAGCTCATGTAGTGACCTAGTCTATGACAACTCTCTACTGGAGGACAATTATCTCACTTGAGGGGGCAAGTAGCCGGTATGCAGGAGAGGATCTCGTGTAGTGACTCGGACTACGACAATAACACATCTCACACATCTCGAGGACTTCAACTCACTCGAGGGGGCAAGTAGCCGGTATGCAGGAGAGGAGCTCATGCAGTGACCTAGTCTACGACAACTCTCTGCTTGAGGACATTCAACTCACTCGAGGGGGGCAAGTAGCCAGCCTGCAGGGTAGGAGCTCGTGCAGTGACTCAGACTACAGCAACAACACATCTCAAGGACATCAACTCACTCGAGGGGGGCAAGTAGCCGGTATGCAGGAGAGGAGCTCATGCAGTGACTTGGTCAACGATAACTCTCTGCTCGAGGACATATAACTCCCATAGAGTACCTCATAATGTTGTTTCATTCTCTCCAATGGTAACTAGTGCACGGGCAAAGAGAGTCGGCACTCGAGGGACAAATCAGCCAACATGCAAGGGGGGAGTTGATCTTGGCCGGTAATGCAGAGGGTTGGACTTAGGATGGCGCAATGAACCCGAGACGTCATCTCATTGCTTGACCAGAAGTTCCAAGGGGAGAAGTGAGATCACACATCCTAAAACTCCTTTGAAGACATCATACTCATTTGAGTGGATGTTCGATCCAGCTCTCAAGAATTTTGCAATAGGAAGATCAATATTGATATATGTAGTGAATAATAATAAAAAGAACAAGTATGTTTTACGTGACTTGATTCATGATGACTTTTCCTCGCCAAAGTGAGTTATGAATAATTGTCCTTTGAGTTTTCATCGTGAAGTATAAGTTGTTGAATAAGATCATCCCAAGTAAGAACACCTATCGCGAGTAAGCACTTATCGAATATAGATTTCTTCTGCATCTCGTAGAGATGTGTAGTTGGATACATCCTTGTCAATATGAGTCATTGAGGAGCTCACGAGTAGGAACTCGCGGAACTAAGGAGAACACCATATGTTGAAGTGATGACCTCGCGAGTTGAACTCGCGGAATTAAGCAGAACACCATAGTTGTTGAAGCGGTGACCTCGCGAGTTGAACTCACGGAATTAAGGAGAACACCATATGTTGAAACGATGACCTCGCGACTTGAACTCGCAAAATTAAGGAGAACACCATAGTTGCTGAAGCGATGACCTCGCGTGTTGAACTCCCGGATTAAGGAGAACACCATAGCTGCTGAAGCGGTGACCTCGCAAGTTGAACTCGCAGAATTAAGGAGAACACCATAGTTGCTGAAGCGGTGACTGTTGGATCTTGTGGCGCCCTTAGAGGGGGGGGGGGGGGGGGGGGGTGAATAAGGGCCTTTTTAAATTATGATTTTTTACTTAAGATTTTTTTAAAACAAATTTTGCTTTTCTAAAAATCACTTATCAAAATTTTCAAACTATGAAATTTTTAAATTAATTCAAACACAAATTTTTAAGTTAAAAATTAAACAATCAAATTTGCAATTAAAAGAAAGTCATAATTTTATTAATTAAGAAAATGACATGTAATAAAAACGATCTTAACAATGCTTAAGATCAAGGCACAAGTTTGATAATAAAATTTCTACAATTTGAGTTTACCAATCCTTCTCTTATGGATTGGAAGGCTATCACTTGTCTCTCCCTAGACCAAGCCCAAGCCTATCCTCTAGATCTTCCCAAGATCTAGACGTAGCACACAAGGCCACGATTTCCTACCAAGCCACGCAAGGACTTGGACACTCCGCACAAGGAAGCGATTTTCCCCTAAGCCACGCAAGGACTTAGACGTTACGCACAAGGAGACGATTTCCCTACCAATACAAAGTGAAATGTATATAAATGAAAATACAAAATCAAATGAAGAACTCCCTAGAAATTCAGATCTCTGAAAGGAAGGTTGAAGCCTCGAGATGATCGTTGATGTAGAAGCGCGTCCGATCTCGTCTTCAATCTCAAACCTTCTAAGCACAAATGGGAGTTGATGAGGTTCTGGAGCTCTCTAGTTCGTATGCACTCAGGAAAGGACTTAGAATCTTCAAAGCTTAGAATGCACGAACGAAATGAACCAATTTATAGTTTTTCACTGTCGCATGGGCGACATCGCTGTCGGAATTCCGACAGCGCCAAACTACTGCTCGTCGTGCTGTCGTGCGGGCTGCTGCTGTAACTTCTGTCCTGTCGCCTGGGCGACATCGCTGTCGGAATTCCGACAGCGCCAAACTACTGCTCATCGTGCTGTCATGCGGGCTGCTGCTGTAACTTCTGTCCTGTCGCCTGGGCGACAGTAGATGTCAGAAAATTCCGACATCAAAATTCTCCATACAGTTAAATTGAGCTCCAATCAGAATTGTGAACATCTCATACCTGTTACCTGCACACCATCAATAAAAATAGAATCAAATACAAACAGGATTTTGTTATTATCAAACCGGAAGAGTGCGAAACGCATGCTCCAACAGTGACCTCGAGAGTTGAACTCGTGGAATTAAGGAGAACACCATATGTTGAAGCGATGACCTCCAGAGTTGAACTCGCGGAATTAAGGAGAACACCATAGTTGCTGAAGCGATGAACTTGCGAGTTGAACTCACGGAATTAAGGAAAACACCATAGCTGCTGAAGCGGTGACCTCGCGAGTTGAACTCGCGGAATTAAGAACACCATAACTGCTGAAGCGGTGACCTCGCGAGTTGAACTCGCAGAATTAAGGAGAACATCATAGCTAACTCGCGGAATTAAGGAGGACACCATAGCTGCTGAAGTGGTGACCTCGTGAGTTAAACTCGCGGAATTAAGGAGAACACCATATGTTGAAGGGATGACCTCGCGAGTTGAACTCACGGAATTAAGGAGAACACCATAGTTGTTAAAGCGATGACCTCGCGAGTTGAACTTGTGGAATAAAGGAGAACACCATAGCTGCTGAAGCGGTGACCTCGCGGAATTAAGAACACCATAGCTGCTGAAGCGGTGACCTCGCGAGTTAAACTCGCGGAATTAAGGAGAACACCATATGTTGAAGCGATGTCCTCGCGATTTGAACTCGCGGAATTAAGGAGAACACCATAGTTGCTGAAGCGATTACCTCGCGAGTTGAACTCGCCGAATTAAGGAGAACACCATAGCTGCTGAAGCGGTGACCTCGCGAGTTGAACTCGCGAAATTAAGGAGGATCCTCTGCGAGTGTGGCCTCGCGGAATATACACTCTACCATGACCCTATCCTATGGATCCCTCTGTGACGGTTGCCATTTTGGTCAAACGTCAAAGCCAACACTTGAAATCACTCCTCGCCGAGCTTGATTTCTTTTCGCCTAACCTTAAGCTTCCCTAGAGGAGGTTACCTACACGGGGTCGCCTCACATCTTGTGATTAGAACTCATGCGAGAAGAGTATCAGCATGTAGAATGTGTGCCAGCAGGGCATCCACGAGCAGAATATCAGCGAGTAGAACACCTGCGAGCAGAATACCTGCGGGTAGAATACCTGCGTGTAGAACACGTGCGAGCAGAACCTGTAAGCAGAATATCTGCGAGTAGAACACCTGCGGGCAGAATACCTGCGAGTAGAACACGTACGAGCAGAACTTGCGAGCAGAATATCTGTGAGTAGAACACCTGCGGGCAGAACACCTGCGAGTAGAACACATGCGGGGAAGAATACATGTGAGTATAATACCTATGAGTTGATTGAGCTCGCCTGAGCTGGAACTCGCCTCAATTTGAACTCGCCTAGCTAGATCTCTCCTGAACTGGTATTCCTCCAGCTGGAACTCACCAAGCTGGATCTCATCTGAACTGGAACTCGCCTCAGTTGGAACTCGCCTCGCACCTTTCTCATCATGGCTCACAATGAGGTCTCGCACTAAAGTTTCTTTCTCTGGTCACGGTCCATGCTCACCGCAACAAAAATGTTGACGCTCGGATACCGGTTCAACTATGTTCGATACTTGGGGAGTGACCAAAGAATACTTGTTTAGAGATCGACCCACGTGAGACAAGGTGATAAGAAGCTAGAGAGCATAAAAGAACAACTCCAAACTGCTTATAAACAACACCCGCGTGCTGCAGCGAGGAGGTCTCGCCGCATACCCAGAAGTCTATAGGAACTTCCCCTCCTAAAGCCAATGCTGAGCTCGACACAAGAGAGGCAGATAATGAACTCGTCCACCATAAGGCGGGGGTGAAGGTGCCTTTTACATGTGCCTTGGGGTCCTATTTTTTGGAAAATCCAAAATGGACTACGAATATCTGCTTCCGCCTTTTGAAATGGACTGTAGATAGCTAGATCTTCTGTTGGGAACAGTGCCTAACAGTGTTCCTGATTTGAAGAAGTGTTCAGTTCAATGATAAGTACAAGTTGTATTTGATGCTATATTTAGTTCATGCTTGCAGAGATAAGACAATATGTCAAGTACTTTAATAACTTCACTAAGTACAATTTCATCGAAAAGGACTGGACATATCGTCGAAAAGAGTATGCATGTCATTGAAATGATGTGCAAAGCAAAGCAGAACGATCATGTCAGTTATCGTCGAGATAACCTGCACATGATGATATCGTTGTGGCATCAACACTACAACACCACACGACGATATCAGGATGCCAAGATGAAGGAAGAATGCCTAAGTACAAGTACAAGACAATGTCGATGACATCGTCGTAAAGAAGCCTTGACATCGAAAAGGCTAACTAAAACAGATGTCGATGATATCATAGTAAAGAAGTCGTATCGTTGAAAAGGCAAAGAAAGACTGATATCAACGATATCGTCGTAAAGAAGGCTTGACGTCGAGAAGGCCAAGGAAGCAGTTATGAAGATAACAGTTACTGAGGAATAGCTTATCGACATGATACTGATAATGTCATCAATAATATAAGGTGGTGTCGATGACATCAAGCAGTCGAGAAGATTACGACGACATATCCAGAAGATAGTCTATCATCATAATCACTAGTGCAGAAGGGATGTCTCTTATCGTCGAGATATCCTTGTCTGAAGAAGAAGGAAGAAGACTTGAAGATCTGTCTAAGTCCAAGACGACGACAAGCTCTGTCGTCGAGATATTGTCCATATCGTCGTAACGATGGAAATATCATCGAGACAGATTCAAATTCTGCCAGACGCGATGTCAACAATTACTGTCGCTGCCTGATTGTCCAATCAGTGCGTGCTCTTAAAGTATGGGCGTCTGTCATTAAAGGACATCATAGGAGACCATTGGACTACTCCTCCCTCCTATAAAAGGGAATAGTGGATGCCCTAAAAGCGCTTCGAATCGAAGAATGAAAAAGTATCCCGCTCAGCATATCAATAAAACAGTAAAAGCTGCGGAGAAGAATCAAGAAGAAGAAGAGAACAAAACTCACATCTTGTGTTCTCTAAGAATCAGTCAATCAACATCGACTGAAAAGAATCGTTCGAGTTTGAAGAACGATTGAAGAAGATCTGTGCTATCAAGGTTCAAATTAGAATCATCTTCTTCAAGTCAAGAAGCCGATCTCCATCAAGAAGAAGAATCTCTATTTTATCTTTCTCTGTAAGGCTTGCGGGCCAAAAACTGTAGGATCTACTTGCAGATCTGAGTGTCGAGCTTGCGAGCTTGAGAACTGTAAGGCTTGAGGGCCAGGGCAGTGGACTTGTGGGTTCGATCTTGTCGAGCTTGCGGGCTTGAGAACTGTGAGGCTTGAGGGCCAGGGCAGTGGACTTGCGGGTCCGATCGTGTCTAGCTTGAGGGCTTGAGAACTATGAGGCTTGAGGGCCATGGCAGTGAACTTGCGGGTCAAAGAGGCAAGACTTGCAGGTCTGTGTTGTTTGGGGCTTGAGGGCCCGAGTGTCGGGTTTGCGGACCTGAGTGCAGTAGGGGCTTGCGGGCCTAGGTTGTAGGACTTGCGGGTCCGTGTTGTAAGGCTTGCGGGCTGGAGACATTGGCGGAGTTTTCCGAGCCTAGCACATTGCTAGGTAGGCGCAGAGGGACAGAGGACTACTCAAGACACATCATCTTTAGGAACTTCTATAAATCTTTGTGTGTTTTCTGTGTTATGCTTCTTATATCATAATCTAACAAACTAGAAATCAAGAACACCAAAGAGGGTCAAATCACACACCATTACTACATGCTTCAATTAAAAAGACCAAGAATGCATCAGATGATCACTCATCATTTGAAGATGATGAAGAAAACTTCTCATCATGCAACAACAAGGATCATACTGATCTAATTGAGCAGTTTGGTACTCTCTTGCCTGCTCTGAAAAGGAGCAAGATGCTTGTTAGGAAGCAAGATAAGGAGCTAGAATCACTCAGACCTATTAAGGCTGAGATGAATGAGAAAATGGGTATGTCCCACAATGAGAGCACCAATTCCTGTGAGCTCAAAAAAATCATAGTCAAGCTTTATGATGAGAAGAATCAAAAGGATGAACTCATAAAGAGACTTGAAAATGATCTTCTCAAGGAAAAGAATTTAGTGGCTCAATTCTCTAAGCCCAGATTTATACTGCCCATTATTGACACCTTCCCCTCCTATAAAAATAGGAGAGGATTGGGCTTTAAGGAAGGGAATGGAGGAAAGGGCAAGGCTATAGCTGAGCCTCATACCACCTTTCAGAAGAAAATGGGAACTATAAGAATTTAGTGGCTCAATTCCCTCCAACATATATGACCATGACAATGTTTATGGTCACTAGAAAAATGGGAACTCCTATAGTAGGGGGAGTGCTCCTAACTATGGGAGGAGAAAGGGCATAGGGATGAGTGCTTTGAAGGCTCCTCATGAGGAAATACAGATGGCCCATCATGGACCATTTATGTTTGGTACCTCAGCCCCTACACTCAAGGGTAAGGAAGTAAGATCTTCCCCATCCCTCTCAGCAAAGGAGCAGGCTGGTAGCTCCAGTATAATCAATTCCCACTTGATCATATCTGATGCCATCAACACCATGTCATCTACCAAGCTGACATTTGTTGCTGACAAATAGATAAAGTCAAGAATAAATGATTACACTAGAGCAGCTAGTCAGCCCTCAGCTGAAAGAGATAGGAAGAATGTTGCTGCCCTCTCTACTGAACATAAGCAATCTAATGCCACCTCCTCAAAAAATGTTCAGAAAAGAAGGTACAACATCCATAAATGTTGGTGCTGTGGTAGAGTGGGACACTTTGCTGTTGACTGTTGGCACAACCCAAGTGTGCCTAATACAAAGGAGAGCCTTCCTGCAAAAGCTGGAGTGAGTAGAAATATTTCTTATTGCACTAAAAGGGACCCATGACCCAAAATCTATTGGGTTCCTAAGATATGATAATATCTGTCTTGCAGGAATGTCCATTCAGCCAGTCTAAAGTACATAAGGCTGATGGACAATAAGTCATCCAGGGATAACTCTGGACTAAGAAAAATCTCATCACAAACCAAGATGCATTGATCAAGGGGGAGAGTTCAAAAAAATCATATGAAAAAGAAGACCTCAAAAAGGAGGGAGCTGCAAGATTGAGAAAATGCAAAGACTATTACTCTAAAGTTCAACGAGAGCTAAGGTGAAAGTAATTGTGCTTTAGATATTAATGATAGCTACCTAAACCTATCTTTATTGCTATGTGAAAGTAATCTTGATTTGAGTAAGCAAATGTTGTCACTCAAAGAGCACATATATATTGCGCAGCTAAATCACAACACTGATCAAACAAAAGAGTGAACAAGAACAATATCATTTTGAATACAAAATGATATCGTCGAAATAATGATTGGTATCGTCGAAATGATTCCTCGACATCTAAGTTGGGTCACGGCGATACCTAAGTTTCGATCTAACACTTAAGAGATCTGAAATTAACCGATCACAACCGTTCAATCTAAGTTAATCAGACTTTTAACAAATGACACTTCGCCTTCCAAACCCGGAACTATAAATAAGGTCAAATATCTTGAAGTTAAACACATTTTATATTTGCCCTAAAAAGCGGTTGTGTTCTCTGTGACTTGGAAGAGTGAACGAGTCGACATCGCTGAAATCCTCTCGGATCAAGTAAGAAATGGCGCCAAAGAAGGCAAGATTTCTGTATGAAGGAAGCGAAGTGGTGAGGAATGGTTTCTCAGAAGGGCCAGAAGAGATTCAGAGCACCATTAAGTTGTTTGACGTCGTCGGCCTGGAGTTTGCTCTCTCGGAGCCAACTGTAATATTAAAGAGAGAAGTGTTGGAGTTCTACTCAAATGCCAAGGGTGGCTTAAAAGGAACATCCGTGAAGAGTTTAATCAACGGGATGAAAGTCAAGGTGAACCCCAAGAGATTGGCCAGGGTTCTTCAGCTGCAGACCTGCGCCAAGGGGGAGGAAAATGAGGAGGTCACCCAAGCGGACCTTAACAAAGATCTGGCATGGTGCGTGCACTCCAGCAAGACCTATGGGTCTCTGGAAAGGAAGAGTTTCAACCAACAAGGAAAGCTGATGGCAGATATCGTGGGAAAAGCTCTCCTCTGCAAGGTAGGGTCCCATGACAGGATATCCAAGCCCATGTTTGAGATAATGACAAGGATAATCCTAAGTAAGAAAACCAAATGGGGTCAAATTATCTTCAAGAGGATTCAAGAAAGTTTCCAAGTACCCAATCTGGGAAGAATTCTGTCTCACTTTTTACTACTATCTTATCCTGAGACTTTCAACAAGAAGTAGGTGTAAAAATCCATCACATGAGAAGGATGGATATCAGGATGCTTGACAGGTGGGAGAAGGTTCTATCTAAATCTCCCAGTAAGCTGAAGGCTATAGAAGATATGATCAGAAAGGAAGAAGGCTCATCTGATGAAAGTGAGTCTGGCAACAACTCAGACTCATTATCAACAGGAACATAACAAGAAGGTGCTAAATCTAAGGGGGAGAAGGATAATGAGATCCTTGCTCAGGTAGATATTGTGATCAACAAGATCACTGAGGCTGAGGATGTTGTCCATTCTTAACCAGCAGTCCAAGAGGACCCAAGAGGAAATCACCAGGAAGGCAATCAAGAGAATCCTGATGATAAGATCAGCAGAGATCTGCAAAATCTTGAAGAGCCAAATGAACCTGAGAATGAGTCAAACCAGTCACCCAACAAAAGATTCCCATCTCCTAAGGTCGATGAGAATAAAGAGGAAGAACCAGGACAAGCCAGTTCACCTCCAGAGAATAGACCAGTGGAGCCATCACTGCTGCCTCAGATAAGAATGCTCCAGAAAGAGCAAAGACTAAAAATTGAAAGTCATGTTAACTCTGTTGTCAATGAGCTAAGAAGGGAAATAATGTGAAGCCTGAGAAATAATGTGAAGAATCTGCAAGAATACACTGCCAAAGAGATAACACTTACTCACCAGGGTCTATCTGATGCAATGGATAATCAGATAATGATCAGCAACAACATAGAGAAGGCCTACATAGCAACCAGAAGATGGATGGTTGAACACAAAAATAATCTCCAAGAAAGTCTAGATCACCACAACCAAGAACTAGAAAGTCATCCACTGGAAACAAAGAACCATCTGGAGAAAGGCATTTACATGCTAAAAGACAAGATATTGGCCATTTAGGAGAACCTCCAAAGGGAGATATCAGATGAAGTCATAAAGGGGGAGAGATCAATGATAAAGGTCAGTGGTGAGCATGCCATCTGGACCACCAATACTATCAGGGAAGCAATGAATCTCCCTCCTCTCCATTTTGATGAGCCTGCTGAAGAGTACCCTGCTGAAGATCAATATGTTGACATTCCTGATGTTGCTGCTGATCAGAATAAAGGAAAGGAAATGTTGGAAGAAGATTAGGTAAAGATGAGAAAGAGAAAATACAGGGAAGAAATGGAGAAGAAGGGTGACTATTAGAGATGGAGCCCCAAATCCAGATCCATCATACTAAAAGCATGGGAGCTGGTGAAAGTGAATAAAGGTGAAAGATACAAATTGTACAGTCCTCAAGAATGGTCTAAGCATGAAGATCAAGAAAAAAGTAAGGAGAGGTTACAAAAGGGACAAGCAAGCAGGCAGAATCCCTATAGACACTCATGATCCCCTCAAGTATCACCCCAAGCCATTTGAATACTTCACCAGACAAACTGAGAAGGAGCAGGAAGCCAGTGCCAAGAAAGGGAAGAGTGAAGCAACTATGAAGGAACCAGAGAAATAGATGGCTGAATTATTAGGGGCAAATATAGAAATGTTGAAAATCTTAAAACATATGTCACTATTTATAAATTATCAATGAAGTGATATTTGTCAATTTCCGCGTTTACTCAAACTTAACTATAATGTCATTATTATATGCTAATTTTCTTAAGATATACTTTATCATTGAGTGGGTTATGACTTCTTCAAATAGGGGGAGATTGTTGGGAACAGTGCCCAACAGTATTCCTGATTTGAAGAAGTGGTCAGTTCAATGATAGGTACAAGTTGTATTTGATGCTATATTTAGTTCATGCTTGCAGAGATCAGACAATATGTCCAGTACTTTAATAACTTCACTAAGTACAATATCGTCGAAAAGGACTGGACATATCGTCGAAAAGAGTATGCATGTCGTTGAAATGATGTGCATAGCAAAGCAGAAGGATCATTTCAGTTATCGTCGAGATAACATGCACATGATGATATCGTTGTGACATCAACACTACAACACCACACGACGATATCAGGATGCCAAGATGAAGGAAGAATGCTTAAGTACAAGTACAAGACAATGTCGATGACATCGTAGTAAAGAAGCTTTGACATCGAAAAGGCTAAGTAAAATAGATGTCGACGACATCGTAGTAAAGAAGCTGTATCATTGAAAAGGAAAAGAAAGACCGATATCAATGATATCGTCGTGAAGAAGGCTTGACGTCGAGAAGGCCAAGGAAGCAGTTATGAAGACAACAGTTGGTAAGGAATAGCTTATCAACATGGTACTTATAATGTCGTCGATAATACAAGGTGGTGTCGACGACATCAAGCAATCGAGAAGATTACGACGACATATCCAGAAGAAAGTCTATCATCATAATCACTGGTGCAGAAAGGATGTCTCTTATCGTCGAGATATCCTTGTCTGAAGAAGAAGGAAGAAGACTTGAAGATATATCCAAGTCCAAGACAATGACAAGCTCTGTCGTCGAGATATTGGCCATGTCGTCGTAATGATGGAAATATCGTCGAGATAGATTCAAATTCTGCCAGACGCGTTGTCAGCAATTAATGTCGCCGCCTGATTGTCCAATCAACGCGTGCTCTTAAAGTGTGGGCGTCTGTCATTAAAGGACATCATAGGAGACCGTTGGACTACTCCTCCGTCCTATAAAAGGGAACAGTAGATGCCCTAAAAGCGCTCTCGAACCGAAGAACAAAAAAGTATCTCGCTCAGCATATCAATAAAACAGTAAAAGTTGCGGAGAAGAGCTAAGAAGAAGAAGAGAACAAAACTCACATCTTGTGTTCTCTAAGAATCAGTCAATCGGCATCGACTAAAAAGAATCGTTCGAGTTTGAAGAAGGATTGAAGAAGATCTGTGCTATCAAGGTTCAAATTAGAAGCATCTTCTTCAAGTCAAGAAGCCGATCTGCATTAGGCAGAAGAATCTCTATTTTATTTTTCTCTGTAAGGCTTGCGGGCCAAAAACTGCAGGATATGTTTGCAGATCTGAGTGTTGAGCTTGCGGGCTTGAGAACTGTGAGGCTTGAGGGCCAGGGCAGTGGACTTGCGGGTCCAATCTTGTCGAGGTTGCGGGCTTGAGAACTGTGAGGCTTGAGGGCCAGGGCAGTGGACTTGCGGGTCCGATCATGTCGATCTTGAGGGCTTGAGAACTCTGAGGCTTGAGGGCCAGGGCAGTGGACTTGCGGGTCCAAAAGGAAAGACTTGCGGGTCTGTGATGTGTGGGGCTTGAGGGCCTGAGTGTCGGGTTTGCGGATTTGAGTGCAGTAAGAGCTTGCGTGCCTAGGCTGTAGGACTTGCGGGTCCATGTTATAAGGATTGCGGGCCAGAGACATTGACGGAGTTTGCCGAGCCTAGAACACTGCTAGGTAGATGCAGAGGGACAGAGGACTACTCAAGCAACATTGTCTTGAGGAACCTCTATAAATCTTTGTGAGGTGGGCGAGGTCGTCCGCACTCGCCCCAGGTGGGCGATGTTGGGAATATTGCCCTCAATGTTCTCTTGATTTGAAGAGGCATCACTCACAATACTAAGTACATATTGTATTTGATAAACCCTACTTTGCATCAGGAATGTGCAGGGTTAAGATATTCCAAATATTAGAATAAGTTCAGAGGTTTGCTGTCAAAACCGCTGAGAAGGAGTCACTGTCTCAGCGGAACCGCTGAGACGAGGCCAAGAGCCACTGAGAAGTGATCTACCTCAGCTGAGCTGCAGATAGACAAAAGCTGCTGAGAAGACTATTTGTCTCAGCGGATCCGCTGCGACCAAGACAGCCCAACCGCTGAGACAGATTCAAATCAGGAAGAAGACAGTGACGCGATCTACTTTTGGCGCAAACAGCTGTAAAGAAGAGATAAAACATTTTATCCTCTTCCAAAGGGTCAGGGGTCTTTCTAAGAGCCGTTGAAGACAAATGCACTATAAAAGAACATCTTAGGGCACTTTCAAAAGTACCTGTTGGTGTGCTAAAAAGCAGAAAAACCATTATCACTGTTCCATTGACGGCTTTCAAGTTCTCTCCTCCTCCTGCTTACTGAACCAACAAGAAGACACAAGGAGAGAAGATAACTCTTCTACTCAGAAAAGCAAGGTGATCCTTTCTCCTCTACTGAAGAGAAGGATCAGAAAGAAGCTAGGATTGAAATTTACATTCAGCCAAGTTTCAAAGAAGCACCAGCTGTGCAGGAACAACATAAGACATCATTTCAATGCTGTCTAATGTTGTAAGCTTAACATTTATTCACTGTAGGAACTGTATTGTACTGAGCTTTGTAAGGCACATTGCCCGAGTGTGTAGGGTTGCTGAACCTGAGCTGTAGGGATGTTAGGCCTAAGTTTTTAGGGTTGTTTAGCCTGAGCTGTAAGGCAATTTGCCTAAGAAGTAGAGCTTCTTGATAGGCCTGAGGTAGGAGGTCAGGGGGATCTATGAGCTGTAGGAGTGGGAGCAATCTGAGTGGTAGGGCTGGTTGGCCTGAGGTAGGGCTTGGAGCAAGCCCGAGAGATCCTGAGGGATCTGTGTTGTAAGCTCCAGGAGCTGAGATTAGAGGAGTTAGGCTTATCTAACACACTGTTAGAAAGGTGTAGAGAGAAAGTGGACTACCCATAGACACACTGTCTTGGAGAACCACTATAAACACTTGTGTGTTTTCTGTGTGTGCTTGTTATTTTGTTTACTAACAAAAATAATTAAGTAAAAACCAAAGAGACCTATTCACCCCCCCAGGTGAATTCTACTACATATCTATAAACTATCAAGTGGTATCAGAAATAGGTTGGTTAAAAAGGACTTAACAGTCTGACCTGGTCCTACATAGGTATAGTAAGATCTGAATCCAATGGCTACCAATGGAGTTCAGAAGGAGATGGGGTCTATGAAGCTTCCTATATGCAAAAAGGAAACCTTTGGCATTTGGAAGAAAAGGGTTAGGCTTTTCATGGAGGCCTCAAACCTTAGGATCTTTGTTGGGAAAACCCTTGATTTAACTTAACAAATTAATTAAAAGTGATTTTATTCACTAGGATTTATGTTACCCATTGTATAGTGAGGGTAATTTTGTCATTAGATGTCTTAGGATGTCACACTCAACCTAGAGTGTCAAGACCAGTTCATGGGCTGCAAAATTTGGGCAGAAGTTAATAATTGCGTCAAATAGAATTCGACGCAACATCGAGTCTATATCGACGCTGCTCTGACTAGAAGTCCAAGTGGTTCAAACACTCTGTCGAAGTAGCTCAAGTCGACGTAACGTCGAAAAGATGTCGACGCAGAAGTCATGGACTTGTCAGAGCACTTGAAGAAGTCGACGCGGCTTCTACTTCAAACTCAACGCAGAAGGGAATACATGTCAAAGTCATCTAAAGTCGACGCAACATCAACTTCATCTCGACGCAGTTAATGGAAGTCAGAGTGGATACTATTCAATTCGACGGGTGCGTCGATAAGGAATAGAAGCAACGTCGACTAGCTGAGTTCAGTCAGAGCACAGAAGAAATCGAAGCAGCTATTAGATGAACTCGAAGCAGCGTCGATATGAGAGGAAGTTAATTTGATGCTACGTCGAATACAGTCTGTGAAAGTTCAATCTTTACAGCTGTCTTTCTGATGCTTCTATCATGGCCCACATCTTTCAGACCGTTCTCCAACGGCCTAATAATTGCCTGAAGAAGAAGGAACCATTAAAGAAGGAGAAATAAGCTTTCTTAGAAGCATACACCTTCTGGTTGGACGGGTCGAGAAGTAATTATAGAAGGAAAGAGAATGCCTATCAAATATACCTTTTCACGTCTTACCTAACAAGAAAACAAAGTCAAAATAGAGACAAAGTATATAAGGATAGAGAAGGAAGAGAAGGTAGCAGCATTAATCACTATCAGCCGTCTCTTTTCAAATTAGGGGTTTCCTGTCTTCTTCTCCCTCACCCTCAGGAACCCTAATACAGAGCTGTGAAAGAGAATAGAAGGAACTGGTGTTCTTTATCTGATAGACCAGAAGATCCAACTGCTGCTTCTCATCATCATCATATAGCAGCAGGATCTGAGTTAGAACAAGTCAAAAAGGATCTGACAAACAAAGTCTCTGCATATCATCACCATCAAAAGCAGAGGCTAATCAAGAGTAGATTCTGTGGGACTTCACATTGGTTGTTCTTCAATCAGCCATCATAAGAATTCTGAGAACAGAATTCCTTCAACCTTCTTCTTTCTCATTCTGTAAAAGAGTTTTATTAATCCCTCTTCAAAGGATTCAGTGGTTCAAGATCTCCTTATCAAAAGATCTGGTGGTTCAAGATCTCCTTATCAAAAGATCTGGTGGTTCATGATCTCATTATCAAAAGATCATAGGTTCTAAGAGTCTCCTGATCAAAAGACTCAGGCATAGTGGTGCATTCCTACCAGGTGGTAGAAGAGAGGACTAACTATGAGGCCCCTATTCAGACCTCATAGGAAATCTGTATCAAAACATATTTTCATATCATTCATGTCAGGATGTTCTAGAAGTAAGCATAGTGAATACAAAATAAAACACAAAATAAAAACTTTTCTTTAAAGTTTTCTCATACCTTTGCTTGATCTTTATTTTTCTTTTCTTCTCTAGTCCACTTTAATTTCTTAAGAGCCTTCTGGAAACTCGTATCTTCCTAAAAATGTGAAACCAACGGGTTTAGTCATAAAGAATATGACTAAGCGAGTAACAACCTCTTTAACTGTTGTACATGCAATCAAGAAACAGCAGTATCAATATGCATAAGTTTTTCATGACAATATCGAAAGAAACATCAGTATTAATATGTATTCAATTCGTTAGGTTCATCAAGTTCTTTTCAGCGAATTATCTATTCTTATGTTCTTTCATGTTTGTTTCATCGACTATTCTCTTCTTAGTCACTCAAGTTCATATTCTTTCATACTCATATTCATTCTTCATTCGTATCAATAATAATATATGATTTACGTTTCAAAATTCATTCATGTGATCTATTCATGTCGGTTTTTCGTAACTTCTATTCGCATTCGATCTTCATTCATTCTTTTTGTTCTTAACAGTCGTTTCGTTTTTTTTATTCGCATTTTTTTCAGCAATTTTCAGATTCTTTCAGACGTAACTTATTCACTTCATTTTCCATCATCAATCAGCAGATTTCTCATAAGCAATTGCTAAATCAGATTCCTCGTTTATCTTTAGCTTTATTAAATTAGGAAATCATAAGGGTTGCTGTCGATTATCCCTTCTTGGTCTTCAACGACCTCTTGGTCTTCAACGGCCTCTGGCCTTCAACGGCCTCCTCCATAGGGTATTCACGCCCCCTACAAACTGGGTTAACCCTTATCATTTTCGATGCATCGATGCATATTATCTTTTATTCAACTTTTATCTTTTTTTGTTGTTCTTATTCACGTACATAATTTCAATATTCGTATTCAATCAATATTCGTATGCAATATTCGTATCATGTATCAGTGGTTTTCTTCAAATAATTACGTCAGTGCTATATTTTCTAGAAATTCTCATATTAATCTGTGGTTCATAAATGTGAACGATTTTAATTTCATGTCAATGTACAATCACTAAAATATTTTCAGTATAAAAAGCTAATCATGTGTGTATGAAAATAATTCAAAGTTATGCATAATTAAAGAAATAAGTACTCACTTTGTTTTCTCCGTTCGTTGAATTCTCGTCATAATTCACATTTGCCATCATCTTTTCTTTTATGATATATGTTATTAAACGAAATCAAAATTCTAGTGATTTGCACTAAAGAAAATCTAGTGAATGAAAATATATTCAATTTCATCTAAAACGCAACCCCCATAAATCTCCTAGCAATTCCAGCCAATTATCCACCATGAATACACCGATTCGAAAACATGTTATTTTTAACTCACTTATAAATTCTTGCTAATTTAAACCTCCCATAGATATCATCATTCCTCTTTCCTACGTCCAACCACAACTCATTTGTATGTAAACACACACGAGCAACCATGAAATCTGTATCAGCTTCCTTTATGTTACTTCCATTACTAATAGTGCTTGAATTTCATTCCCCTTTATCCTTATATCTATTTCCTATAGCCTCCAACTCTTCTCCAAATCGACCTAAGATGGTCAGACTCATGACATAACCCTCCATATCACGGCCAGAAAAACTAAGACTCCAAGCTTTAGCCATTAATGTTCCCCCAAGGTAAAACCAATTCCTCTCCAATAGAAATTCACACAATCAAAGAAATCAACATATCTACTTGTATGAAACCATAACCCTATTCCATAACCCATCCAATCCAAAAATTCCTAAATCCATAGTGCATATAAGTACCCAATTTAAAGCAGTAAATCCTAGATAAAGAATACTCAATTTCTGATTCACTAAAGAGGAGCGAAGAAGGAAACTAGAGGAAGGCTCACAGTGGAGAAGAATCACCCAAAGATGCCGACAAACACATCAACACCGCAGGAACATAGCGGCAGAGACATCAGAGGTATCTTCCAGCACCAACGATAAAAGAAGAGGGAGGATTCGTCGATGGGAAGAAGAGGAGCAGCCAACCCTAGCTCTTCTCAGTTCGTCACAAGCTGAAAAAAGGCGGGTTCTCGTCGAGCCCTAACATGCGGCAGGAGCAGGCATCGGCAGCAGGCAGCGGCAGCAGGTAGTGGCAGCAGACAGCGGCAACAGGCATCAACGGCAAGCCCTAGCAGAAACGCTCGATCCCGGCTTGCGAGAGAGACGTGCGAGAGAGGAGGTCGAAATGATCCTTTCTTATTAATCACCGCACCGCTTCAACCCTATTTCTAATACTTGGATTGGTCAATTCCACCGCCAAAGCCTAATTGAGTTTCATTTAGGTTTACTTACTTCCAATTACTATTGGTACCCCCATTTCTCTATCGACACACCCAATTTCTTAAATCTCACTATACGCACACCAATGTCTCATAATAGCACCCAAATTCATCATCAACTCTTAATTTTATTGGCACACCACTTCATTTTATTTTCTCTTCATGACGACTTATTTAATATAGCGACATCACAAATATTATGTTATACGCACACCAAGTATACCAAATTTCAGCAAATTATCGTAATATAGCGACATCACAAATATTATGTTATTTTAATTCGTATTGGAAAATTGGGTCGTTACACTACCCACATTTTGGGGAACCTCTATAAAATTCATTGTGTCTATGCTGTGATTTTCTGTGCTGTCCAATCTTTTATTCTGCACTTATTTTCTGCATTTTTTATTCCGCCTGGATTGTTAAGCATAACTCCTTAGAATAAATTATTGTTAAACACAGTTAGGGTAGAAATATTTTAAAACTCTATTCACCCCCTCTAGAGGAATCTCAGAGGCACAATGTGCACTTTCAATCTTTATCATTGTCCAGGAGGGCCCCTTTCTTATCACAATGCCCTCTACCATTGATCCTACAAGGCAGGTAGGCAAGTCATACACTGGTAGAAAATATTGAGGGCAATATTCTCAACAATCTCCCCCTACTTGAAGAAGGCAGAACATCCCCAATGCTAAAATACATAACAAATAAAAACTTATCAAGCAAATGCACTACATAACATTCATGATATCATAACATATACATGTTAACATTACTATGACATTACAGATAATGTCATTACAGATTATATTCATGACAAGCATAATTACAACATTGTTTATCAAACTAATAATGTGGTTGACTAATTATGTCAAGGCATGACAGAATATCTAAAGAAATAATATAGAATCATATTAAGCTTTTACTAATATTAGCCTATAACATTAACCAATAGATTCAACAAATCTATCAGGCGAGGCCGTCTGCACTCGCCCCAGGTGGGCGAGGTCCTCTGCACTCGCCTCAGATGGGCGAGGTCCTCTGCACTCGCCCAAAGTGGGCGAGGTCCTCTGCACTCGCCCCAGGTGGGCGAGGTCCTCTGCACTAGCCCCAGGTGGGCGAGGTCGTCTGTACTCGCCCCAGGTGGGCGAGGTCGTCTGTACTTGCCCCAGGTGGGCGATGTCGTCTGCACTCTCCCCAGGTGGGCGAGGTCGTCTGTACTCTCCCCAGGTGGGCGAGGTCTTCTGTACTCTTCCTAGGGGGGCGAGGTCTTCTGTAGTCGCCTAGGTGGGCGAGCTCTTATGTACTCGCCCCAAGTGGGGGAGGTCTTCTGTACTCGCCCCAGGTGGGTGAGGTCTTCTGTACTCCCCCGGGTGGGCGAGGTCTTCTGTACTCGTCCCAGGTGGGGGAGGTCTTCTGTACTCCCCCAGGTGGGCGAGGTCTTCTGTACTCCCCCAGGTGGGCGAGGTCTTCTGTACTCGCCCCAGGTGGGCGAGGTCTTCTGTACTCGCCCCAGGTGGGCGCGGTCTTCTGTACTCTCCCCAGGTGCGCGTGGTATTCTGTACTCTCCCGAGGTGGGCGATGTCTTC
Organism: Dactylorhiza incarnata; assembly: GCA_033032865.1. Classification (NCBI taxonomy): domain Eukaryota; kingdom Viridiplantae; phylum Streptophyta; class Magnoliopsida; order Asparagales; family Orchidaceae; genus Dactylorhiza; species Dactylorhiza incarnata. The sequence goes on from JAWHQI010000003.1 coordinate 8,869,248, forward strand.
TGTACTCTCCCGAGGTGGGCGATGCCTTCTGTACTCGCCCCGGGTAGGGCGAGGTCACATGTGCTGTCCTCAGATATTTTTGATCTCGATGAATTACGGATTATACAAAGACATTCTTGATTGCATCCATTAGTGCTAGCTCTCGATCAATGATAAAATAATTTGATAAAACATTTTCATTAACATACATTTAAAGTGCTCCACTGTCCATCTATAACTTGCCTCTGTTTCATTTGACATGAACACCCAAAAAGAGAAAAAAGTTTGATTCGTCGAAGTAATACCAACAATACAAAAAACGATAATCGGTATCGATTGATCATATATGTACAGTCAAACAAGAATGTGTTTGAGGAACATATTGCTTAATTTAAAAGATGTTCGATGAGCAAAATGCAAACTCTCTAACTGACTAGTGATTTCATTGCATTGAACTAGTATATCCGTATTCATTAATACACTTGCATAAAAAAATGAATTGGAGTGTCCCTCCAATCTAACTATATTGATTTTTTTCTTTCTCATTGTAAATTGTCCACATACTTATAGTGTTTGATGGATTCCTTTTTAATGTTGTTAGTATTTCTTTGAATTTTTACTCCCGCATAATATATATCCTCAATTATCTTTCGCTCGCTTATGTCTAACCTTCCAGCATATATGCATGAGCTTCTAAGTGAACCTTTTCATGATTATGAACCTTGCACATTACTTCAAATTTCCATTCATCTAATTCCTCTCTATGTCCTCTTAAAGCAAAATTGCAACTGCATTTCTTAGAACTCAATTTCCTTAAGTTTTCTTAATGAAACCTTTCAAATTTTAACTCTCCTACGTTATTCCTGATCTATCACAATCTACAATAACTCTTGGTTGCGCTCTTGCTTCAAGTTTGTCAGCCCTTAAAGGTGCTAACAATAAATCTAAAACTTTTCCAAAGTTTCATGCCCAACAATTTAACTCTTAATTAATAGGAAAACTCATATCTGTTGTAAAATGAACTCCAATATCTACCATCAGTTGTTGAGAAAATTTCTCATATGGCAATAATTTTTGACAGTGAGCAATCAAGCGAAATTAACAATAATGAATTTCTTCCCTACATAAGACTAACAAACTGAATTAATAAGTAAGATCCAACACAAAATATAATACATATTCTTCAAAGGTAAAAAAATGATACAAGGCCTAATTGAGTAATTTCTTCATTGTGAAAGAAAACTCACAAAGAAAGATAATTGAAGTAATGAGTCCAGGTAGCCTGACGGAGGAGAAATGTTTTGGTGCATCCGATGCTCTGTGTGCGCCATGGTCAATTATACCCACTTAATCACGTTTTTCGATATTTAAATAATTTTTTGTTGCAAAAAAAATCACAAAATATTAATGTTAGTATATTTACAATCATTTTAAGTAGGAAATTATCTATATTCTGATTATTACTGAAAATAATACGACTGTAAAATCATGCATTGCGGTCGGATTATCATTTTCCGATCGAATTACCATTTTTCGATCAAATTATCATTTTACGGTCGTAATGTATGATTTTACGATTGTATTATTTTCAGCAATACTCAGAATATAGATAATTTGATACTTAAAATAATTATAAAAATACTAATATTAATATTTTATGATTTTTTTTATAAAAAATATTATTTAAATATCAAAAATTATGATTTAATGTGTACAATATACCATAACACATATAGAGCTATGTGCTCACAATCTATTTTAGTATGTTTTACTTATTTTTTTTTATATTTTAAGAATTTAAAATATCCACACGTGATCAATTGAGGGGGGTGTTGGGGGAGCGTTTCAACGATCGCACCAATTCCGCTCCTCCAATCCTCAACGCAAAGTTTGCGCTCCTTCCATCTCCTCTCCTTCCGATCGGGAAGCATTTTCTCTGATTCTTTGTCTCTCTTTCTCTTTCATCGAGGTCTCGGCTTTCCCCGGCGCCGCTCTTCCTTTTCTCTGCTCTTCCGTTTTATCCCCTTGATGCCTTGTAGGTCTGTCCGGGGAATGCGGCTTTCCTTATCCGTTTCTTCGGCTTCGTAGCTGAAGTGGACAAGGTGTGAGGCGTGGTCCGCAGCCGGCGAGCGGAGAGGAGGAGAAGAAGAAGAGGCTGTCTTCATCAGGGATTGTTTCGTGACATCGGGTAACAGATCCGGGGAGGAGATGAGCGCTTCAAGGTTTATTAAGTGCGTGACGGTCGGAGATGGCGCGGTCGGCAAGACCTGTATGCTTATATCCTACACAAGCAACACGTTTCCCACGGTGAGTTTCAATTGATCGATTATCTCTCTCCCTCCGCTTTAGGGTTCATTTTGAAGGCGAGAGATCTGCTGTGCTTTTAGGCTATGACATTACGTTTTTTTTATTGTGCTCTGACGTTCGATGACTTTGATTATTCGGGAAATTTCTAGAAATAATCCTTCCGTGATAATTTCATTTTTGTTTGGATACATGAATAAGAAATCACGTGTCCATGATCAACATTTCCCCGCGCCTTATTGTTTGGACTGATTCATGCATCCGGTGGAAGAGATATGTATACATTTATTCATCAATTTGTTGCAGGACTATGTTCCGACTGTTTTTGATAACTTCAGTGCGAATGTGGTGGTCGATGGCAACACAGTCAACCTAGGTTTGTGGGACACTGCAGGTATTTTGATTCATCATTTGATTTTTCCTTGTCCATCGCCCTTCTTCTCTGTATGTTACAGCTTTCATTCATTTTTGGTATTGTGATGGATCAGGTCAGGAAGATTACAATAGATTAAGACCACTCAGCTATCGCGGTGCTGATGTTTTCTTATTGGCGTTCTCTCTTATCAGTAAGGCTAGCTATGAAAATGTTGCTAAGAAGGTAAAGTATATATATACTCTTCTTCTTTGCTTCTAGCTTTATATTTACACTGTTGTCTTGAATTTATTGTTTGGCAGTGGATTCCTGAACTAAAGCACTATGCGCCTGGTGTACCAATAATTCTTGTAGGAACTAAGCTTGGTAAGTTTGTACTAATTTAGCCCAGAATAGATTAACTTTTTTCCATTATTTTGTTTGCTCTTTGCAATTTGTTTCTACCGCTTTTGAGCTCTTTGTAAGTTTCTATTTCAGTTCTTATATTATTTGTCCTGCAATTTGATTTCATACCAGTTATACTCTAATGTTTTTAAATTTTGCTGTATTATGTTGTGCTGGAAAGAGGTAAGGTGCATGCTCTTCAGTGAGGCAGTAATCATTTGAACATTCATTTCTTTGCTCAATTTCTGATTCAGTAATAGCTCAATATATATGTGAGAACGCAACGTGATTAAATATTTTATTATACCATGTAATCAAATTCAAATACATGTACACATATTTATAGTTGTGAGGAGTGATACCTCAACTCGAAATCACAATATGTTATGTTATACAAGATAAATAACACTCATAATTGCCCATATAAGTGAGACTTTAACATTGGGCTTGTTGTATGATGTAACCCGGAAATCTCGAAATTAAATTTTAAATGTTAAATTTGAGATTTTTTAAATATACGGCGCAAGCGAGACTTGCCGGAAAACTACAATAAGATGATTACTACGGTTCGAAAATTGCACGCGAGCAACTGACGTTCAAGCGAATAATTCATACAACTTAACATTCCACAAGCATGAGTACAGCGAAGAAGAGAAACATGATATTTTAAATTAATGACAGAAAGGGCACAACAATGGTTCATGGCAAACTCTGAAATATTAATGACTAAATAAATAAAGCATAGTAATCTTTTAGCATCACACCAACGAGAGAAAGGAGAGATATACCTTTGGGTCGAAACATCGAAATCAATCCGGATTCTAAATGGGGTGCTGGCTGAACCGGCTTGAATCACCATGTGTGTCTGATTGGGTCGGAACTATGCAGTGGGGAAGGAAAAGAAGGCGGAGGCTTACTGTTCTGGAAGTTGGGGATGGTTAGAGGAGGAAGTTGGCGGCGAACGAAGTAGTAGTCTGTTGTCAGTTGGTGGATTTGGAGGTGGTAAGAGAGGAGTCAACGACAAGGGAGGCGCTGGGCTAGTTGGATACAAAGGTTGAGGACTCTTTGTTCTCGACGGGTGAGGCGCCGGAATGCACGTCGTCTGCCGGAGTCAAGGTTATCGGAGCCGGCAAGGTGAACGGTGGTAAGGGCGCGGCTAGGCAGTGTCACTGTTGGGTGATGGCAGAAGGATCGACGAGCTTCTTGTTGGGATGCCGAGCAGAGAGATTACCTTTGTTTGGTTCTTTTCAGACGATCAAAAACATATGGGGGCTGGGTATTTATGAGAGAAATTTAGGGTTTTATTTAAAGTAGGCTATTTTACCGATTGATTTCTTACCAAGACTAAGATGAAATATTCTTTGTGGAGATCTTCAATATTCTCTAATTATTTATTTCTAAAATTGTAGAGATAATTTCTTAAAATTTCTTTTTTTTCTTTCTTTAATTTTAGAACTACTTAATTTTCATAAAATACTTGTTTTTAAATTTGAATTTCGTTGTTTTCGCCAAACTTTCGCTCATCCTTATTTAACAGATCATTTTATTCAAGGTCTTATTGGTTGGTCACACAAATAAGACGTAATAACGAATGTGAGTGAAGTGCACGTTGCAACCATGGATACATGAGCGAGAATAACATGTGCGAACATAAAAAATGAAATGCTCGAAAACATTCCCTTACATAAAAACCGACATAATTATAAAATGACGCGACATAGATTGCGTCATTATACATTTCTTCTATACTCCCCACAAGATGAAGCGCACATATCGTAAGCTCAAAGCTCGTAAATGAATTGAAGATAAAGTGGTTGGGGCATGACCTTTGTGAGGACATTAGAGGGTTGTTCGGCATTAGGAACATGTCACAGATCAATTCTACGGAGCTGAACTTTTTCTCTGATGAAGTGGAAATCTACTTCAATGTGCTTTGGTTCGTTCATGGAATACTGGATTTTCTGCGATATAGATAACAACATTACTATCACAGTAGAGGATTGCATGAGTGGTAAGAGAAACACCAAGATCAGTAAGAAAATTCTCTAGCCAAGCAAGTTTGGATATGACATAGGCCATCAAATGATACTCGGCCTCAACAGATGATTGCGCCATATCCGTTTGTTTCTTGCTTCGCCAAGTAACTAGATGCTCTCATATTATGTTATTAAGGCGTGCGCCTAGGCGCGCTTGAGGCGCAGGGTGCACCGGGCCTCGCTTCTGCAAGGCGAGGTGGCCCAGGCGCTCGCCTCTGCAAGGCGAGGTGGCCCAGGGGTGCGCCTATGCAAGACGAGGTGCCCTAGACGCGCCTAGGCACGTGTCTTACCAGCTCCCATGCGCACCAAAGGCGCGCCTGGGCCTTTCAAGGCCTTTTCTTCAACCTGATTAATGAAATGTTTTTTGGAGGTGGGCAAAAACATGATCTCAGGCTTAGATTACATGATTTCTTATATGCATCTACCATCAAGTGAGAGCAGTTACATTTATGTAATTTATATATTTATCATCTAGAACGTACCTGTTCTAAAAATACAAAAGAAGAGAGTAAATGGTTGAGATCAAGCGAGGATTGAGAAAGATAATTATGGGTAGAGAAAGATGAATTGGGTTAAGCCACTTGGAAGAATTAAGAGGCACAGTAATGGTGAAATTACATAATTAAACCTGCTCAAAAAAACGCTTCGGGGGCGATGCCCCCAAACCCCCGCTTAGGGGGCCGCTGACGGCTGACCCCCCGAACCCCCAGCCAATTCACCGTGGAGTTGGATCCGTGAAAAGCAGTGGATTAATCATCAGTACGATTAGTGGATTATATTCAATTATAATTCATTAAGCTTACTTATAGCCTTCATACACAGTGCAAAATATCTGAGCATGACTTAATTACTATCTAATGACAAATATACCCTAATGTGGGTATGATTCCATAACATTCCTCGTGCACCAATCAATCTTTCGTCACTAAAAAAATTTGTAGTTATGTCTAGTTCTTCAATTTTATATCACCAAGTGAACTCCACTGATGAAGAAGAACAATGTAAATTCTATGTGATTGCAACAAGTTGCAGTACTTGCACCTATAACAATAAATATTTGTAAAACACAATCTAAAAGTAGCCTTTGGAGTTGTGATATATGCAATTCTAGTGTGTTGATATAGTGGTATATTTATTCTATGTTATTTATTTATTTAATAAATTATATTTTTTTCTTTTTTGCGCCTCACGTGCCTCAGGCGCGCGCCTAGGCTCCAGGACCCCTTTGCGCCTTGGTGTGCCTTGCGCCTTTAATAACTTAGCTCTCCAAATACGTGTAGTAGCTGTTTGTAGATCGACGATCATCGATGGAGCCTGCATAATCTGCATCAGAATAGACATTCATCGAGAGGGAAGAGGGATTATACATAAGACCTTGACTTAGAGCAATATCGAAGGATCCACTCAATTGCTTGAAGGTAGGGTACACGAGGAGCATGCATGTACCGACTAAGCATTCAACCGACCCATCGGAACGACGTGTAACACTGAATACCCATTTATATCCGACTTGGGACTGTCTAGGAGGAAGTGAAACACGATCCTAAGTCCTATTTATCCATTTGATATTCATTTCGTCATCCATCATTGCCCTCCACCCCTAATGTTGGAGAGCTTTTTGTACAGAAGAAGGGGTGGAAATAGAAGACAAGGACACCGCAAACAGATAACCATTGAAAGGAGAGATTTTGAGAAAGTGAGTGAGCAGTAATCAGCGTAAGTACTCATGGAGAATTGTGGGCAGATCAGTTGGACCGGGAGCAATATCAGCATGGGCGAATGTCTCAGGGCATTCCGACGAGTCTATACGTTTACTCGAGGAGGTATCGGCACCACATTGGACAATGGATAGGAGCGTGAGGACATGGGGAGCATGTATTGAGATGTTAGGAGTAGACGAGGAACATAAGGGTTGATCCTTAAGAAAGGTAACATTAACTAATGCTACAAATTTTCAATATGCGGGAGAATACCATACATATCCTTTTTGAGTCCAAGAGTACCCTACAAAGATATATTTGGTAGCTCGTGTTACCAACTTGTCTAAAAGAGGATCAAGACGATGAACAAAACACAACCCAAAAACTCGAGGAGTTATGGAGAAGGAGATGTAGATGGAAAAAAGTTGAAGGGGATGCAAAGTTCAGGAGAGTCGATGTTATGCGATTAATTAAATAACATACAATAGTGATCTTGTAGTTCCATTAGATCTTGGGAACCTACATTTGAAACATGAGATTTGGCAACCTCAAGAAGGTGACAGTTCTTTCGCTCTGCCACACTATTTTGTTGTGGTGTGTAAAGCATATAATGTTTGATGAATAATACCCAAGATATTGTAGGTTTTCTGAATTCATGCGTTGTGTACTTGCGAGCATTATCGATCTAAATAATTTTGAATTCAAAATTTGATTGCGAGTTTTTGCGATGAATAAGCGAAAGACATTTGTTATCTCGGATCGATCACATTGTAAATACACACGTCATGCTAGAATAATCATCTATAAAAATAATAAAATAACGATATCCAGATAAACTAGCAGTTTTATATAGACCCAAATATTTGAATGAACTAAAGAAAATGGAGCATCGCTACCAGTACAATGGGGGGAGGTGGGAGAAAGTTAAATGATGTTATTTTCATAGATACATGATTCACATTTAAAATCAGAAAAACAAAATTTGGAAGAGTGATGTAGAATAAAATTAGGGTTTTGGGAAAATATGATATGTTATGCGTTCGATTCAAATTTATGTAGGCTGAGAGGATCAATTTTCAAAACTTTGCGCGCCAAAATCATTTTCGAACGACAAACTTCGTTAAAATTGTTAATTGTTATTTGAGTACGATCCCTCAAACGTTTTATGAGTTGAACCGTAGTGAGATTCAACCTTCCACAAGCAAAACACAATCAATAATTTATGAATAACGACATTAATAAACAATTTGAACGTTCGGGGCAAGCTTTGATTATTTAGGGGTGTGCATAAAATTAAGCTAAATTAATTGGCCCGAAGATACGAGTCGGTACCGCGGAGGAGAGTTGATCCAGTCCAAATCCGTCCGGTAGAGGATAGAGCAGGAGGTGCTTGGGTTTTGGCAGCCGCTAATCTTCAAAGATGGTTCACGCTGGAGGGTGACGGAGTAGAGATTCGTGGTCGACGACACACCTTACGCGCGCAGGGGTGTTCGGGCGCCGGAAGGAGCGACGTTGTCGACGGCGGCCCGGTCGCAGAATGCTAGCGAGGAAGAAGGCGGTGATGGCCCTGGCATTCGTCGTTCTCGTCGTCTGATGCGTCGCCGAGAGAAGTACCGTAGCCGGTTGTGTCTTCCGATGGGGAAGAGGGCTAGGGAAGGGCGAAGTGGAGGTATTGTTGGTACTACAGCGAGAACGCGAATTCGTTCTCTTGTATACCCAACCTGCCGTTTCCTTTCTCCATGGTGATATTAATTGTTGTCTCTTTGATTATCCGATTAATCCTTTCCAAACTTAATATCTAAATATTATTGTCCATCTATTGCTTGATTCCTGACCTATTTTATTTCTTGCCAAATGTAGATCTTCCTAATATAATTTTATATGTATCTCTTTAGGAAAGAAAAAACGTGGCTATCTTTTAAATATTAAATTTTGCCCTATTTAAATTTACTTAAATTTATGCGACTTTAAATAATTAAGCTTGCCCTTTTACGCCCTAATTACCTAAGACTACCAAACCTTTTATTCAGGGTCTCATTGGACGGTCAACCCGATGAGCCGAAAGTAAATACGATTGCGCGGGAAAGAAATACATGAAACGAAATAAATAAATGCATAAATAAAAATCCACGACGCATGATGACATCATGCATCTTTGGATGCGACAAAGGATGCATCAAAGAGCCTTCTGTAGTAGTGGAGAAGGTGCATGGCTAAGACATCGGTGTCAGTCAACTGAAGTGATGGAAGAGAGAGATGAGGGAGATAAATCCAGAATGTATAGCCCATTTGGCAGTCGTCCTCTATCAATGGTACTCCATGTCCCGCCGATCCTACACCAAAAAGGAAGAGGAGGAAACAGTGATGGAGCGGTCATGACCATAAGTTACACGACTAACAAACAACAACACTCAAGCCTTTATCCCACTATAGTGGGGTTGGCTATATGGATCCTTTGTTGCCATTGTGCTCTATCTTTAGTCATAATTTCACTAATGTCTAAGTACATCATGTCTTTCCTTATAGTCTCATTCCAAGTCTTTATTGGTCTACCCCTCCCATGTTTAAAATGCCCAAGGTTTTAAATGACGGATGTCAGAGACATGTCGGATTGGGGTTTTAGATGTCGGAAGTCGGATGTCGGAGACATGTCAGAGATATTTTAATATGTCGGATTCCTAAAAAATATTTATATTATAAGTTATACCATATTATCTTAGCTCTATAAACTACATTAATTTGTTCTACTCAATGAACACATTTTCTACTTAGTTGTATTATTTCCAAAATACTCAAATCTATCTTCAATCATCATTTTCTTCTAACCATGTATCTATTTTCATTGTAAGTATATCTCCATTTATTATTTTCATTTTTAAGCACTTAAATGTTGAAAATTATTTTATCATTCTTCCTCATTGTTGGAAACGGAAATGACAAACACAATTTAGATATTAACCTGCATTAAATAATGGTTTTTTTACTTTCATATAAACAACAAATTAACTATACAATACTAAGAATAAATGTGTCAGGCTTGGTGGCAATGACAAAAATTGATGGAATAAATTTCAGCAATCAAATACACAACTGATACTCCATACATAAAGCATGCAAGAAGAAAGCATTGGAAGGAGACAAGTGAAAATCAAGTATAATTCATGTGCTCGGAAATATGCAATCAATAAAATGGGAAAAAACCTAGCAAAAAACTCATCCAGCGGCGAGGACGGAGAATAAGCGGAGAGAAATCTCTGATCGTGCGACATTTAGAAATGTCGGCGGCGGACGATATATCAGATATAATCGGTTATGTCGGCCGACATAATGAAAAACGCCATAACCTTTAAATTTTCATTATGCAAGTCGTTTTTGGTTCAAACAGGACATGTCGGCTGACATGTCGGACATGTCGGCCGACATTTAAAACTAGTGACTAAACTCTCACAACGCCCAACATGTGTCTCTAATGGTCTCCTTTGTACATGTTCAAACCATCTTAGATGAGCTTATCACATCTTCTCTGCTATTGGTGCCACTCCTGTAATACGACTAACAAAGATAAGATTAAATTGTGAATCAAAAGCATGAAATACAGAGCGTAGAGAATTAAAGGGAGCAGGAAGCATATCTCCAGATTTGTTAACTGGGGTGGTTTCTCCATTGACAATAATGATAAACTTGGGACAAACAGTGTCCGTGCACCCGAAGGGTTTCTGCTGAGTAATGTGATTTGCCGCTCTAGATATAATGCCCAGTTTTCCCTCTTTTTTATGAAATGAAATGAATGTTCGATACCTTGCAGGAGCTTATGGACGTGTGTAGCTAGTTGTGGAGTGGTTGAGGGCCCTTTTAGGAGAGTTTTTCACTCTACATGACTTGACACACGACCATGTTCATGGTGTACTCAAATATGTAGTTTCCCTGCAGTTTGGCTTCCCGGATGGTTGTACATGGCCTGACCAAACCGTATGCTAAACTGTGCACATGATCCTGTAACTTAAGTCTTGAAAACAGCCTATCCTGAGGTTTACATGCCCTGGGACACAACCTAGAGAGGCCGTGTACCTTGCCATGTCAGAATGTCTATGGGCACCCCAGCTGAACACGACCCAACACACAGCCTGACCAAGCTGTATGCAGAGGCTGTGTACGGCTCGTGAAACCCCAACTTGCACACGGCTTGAGTTCAAATGGCGGAACACGACTAGTACACGTCCGTGAGGCTCGCCATTTACGGGGTCGAAACTAATTTTCTTGACCCAATTTGAGTCGTAGGATGAAGGGAATTTGGATCCAATGACTAGGATGAGTTGCTGGAGGTTTTAGGTTGTGGATGAGGGGTGTAAGTCCTCATTTCAACACTTAATTTCTCTTTCCTTGGGTGAGAAAGAGGGGAGGAAGAAGAAGGAAGAGTTTGGGGCGGAAGATTTAGTTGCTGCCGGAGATCCAAAATCCCGATTGACGATCTGTCTTCGACAACGTGTAAAGCTTGCTTCTCCGATCATTCTCCACTACTTTTTGCAAGATTTCCATGGCGCTGCAGAGGACTTCAACGTAACTATCCTTTCCCCTGGTCTCAGAACTGTTTGTATGATTTATGATTTCAATTTCTTGCATTTGGTGAGTTCTCAATTAGTGGAGGAACGATCACCTTTTGGTTCGTTTGAACCTCGGGGCATGGGATTGCGACCCCGATATGAATTGTATTAGAAATCCGATGTTCAACTCCGGATTAAGCATAGTGTGTGAAGCTTATTGGCCCGAATCAGTGATCTTGATTGGCGATTGCATTTAGGAGGTCCTAGTGCGTGGCCAGAGAAGACTCCGCAAAAATCGTTGTAATGTATGCAGGGACGAGATTATTTAGGGGAGTTTGACATCCCTAGGGTAGCGCCATGATTGAGGCCTTTAGGACGACGAGATGGAGTTATCACGGTGCGAAGGTAATTGGAATGTAATTAATGTGAAGATAGGAAATGATTGAATTATAGTTGTATGATTTGGAAGCCGGATGGGCTTTATGCATGTTACGATGATTTAGTGGAGAGATGACCGTACACCTCCCATCATGATTCGGTGTGGAGACGACCCTATATCTCCAACTATGATGATTCGACGTGAAGACGACCATATACCTTCCGTATGACGAGCTTTTGGTGTGAAGATGATCCTATACCTTCCGCTATAATGAGTTTTGGCGTGAAGATGATCCTATTCCTTCTGCTATGACAAGTTTCAGCGTGAAGTGCGCCCGTCAGGGCATTTCTTACATCATGACTCTACATAATAAGTAAAGAGAACCCTAGTGTGGGTGCGTCTTATGCATTGTGTAGGGTGTGCGTGTTTGTGCTGTGAAGGCTTGGAATCAGATGGTAGTGGGTGCCCTCAATTCTTTGATGAGATGTGAATACTATGCTAAACTCATACGCTGATGTGTTAAGGGTTGTGGTGAATCTCCGAACGAACTCAACCATCATATATACTGCATATTAGACTCACTATTATTCACTTTTTCAACCTAGAAAGTGTTTGTGCCTGAACCTCTGCATGAGTATGGTAGCCCTTGTGCTTTACTATTTGATTTACATATTGCATACTAGTCGATTCCTTGCATGAGCTTATGGATGTGTGTTGCTAGTTGAGGAGTGGTTGGGGGCCCTTTTAGGAGAGTTTTTACTATACACGGCCTGATTCATGGATGTGTACTCAAATTTGTAGTTTCCCTGCAGTTTGGCTCCCTGGAAGGCTGTACACGGCCTGACCAAGCCGTGTGCAATGTCGTGCATAGGATCTTGTAGCTTAAGTCTTTAAAACATCCTATCCCGAGGTCTACACGACCTGGGACAGCCTAGAGAAGCCCCTGTGCCCGGCCATGTCAGAGTGTCTACGTGCACTCCAGCTGGGCACGACCCAACACAACCTGACCAAGACATGTGCAGATGTCATGTACAGCTCGGGAAAGCCCAGCTTGCACACGACTTGAGTTCAGATGGCATAACACGACAAGTACACGACCGTGCGACTGTTTGTGTATTGGGTTGAAACCCTATTCTAACTTTTTGGAAGCAACTGCCCTTATGGAACCGTGAGTTCCTTCCCCCTCTTCTTCCCCACTCTCCCCTCATATTTCCTTACCTTCCCATCATTGTCTCAAATCTTCCTTCCTCGGTCTACCCACGGATTTCTACGTCATCATACCTCTTCTACCTCATCACTGTACCGTCCACCTTGCAAATCGCCGCTGCCACTTTACACCGTTTGCGTGAAGAGTCTCTCACCCTTGTCTAGTTAGAGTATGCAACCTAGTTTATGAGGGAGATTTAATTATTTTTTCTTTTCCTATAAAATTAATTTTATTCGAACAACTAGTTTGTTATTTTGGTTCATATTGATTGTTGTAGGATTGCCAATCGTCGAATGCTTTGCTTTGCTAAATAAAATGAAAATTTTAATTTTGTGTAGGTTGCTCTCCAATTTTTTTGTTGAATCTACTATCGCTTTCTTTAATTTAAGTTACATTTAGAACTATATTTTCCGACCCCACTATGGTGGTATAAAGGCTTGAGTGTTGTTGTTGTTAGAACTATATTTGCATTGTATTCATCCCATCGGATGCACTCTGATTGCATCGGTAACTCACGTTGAACATTATTCTCATTTTCAAGTAAAAAGTTAAAATAGATAGACTTGCTGTATAATTAGTATTGTTTGATTGAGCTTCTTAGGAGTTGGTTGTCAGCTTTGTATGAGATTGCTAATTACCATAAAACTTGCAATCCAATCTTTGTTATTATACCTTTATATAGGCACAATTGAAAGTTTTGTTGATGACCTTAAAGAAATATTGAATTCCTTGAGCCACCAACATAAGATGGATACCTCCCTCCCTCTCTCTCTCATTCTTAGTGAACTGAGAATGCTATTGGAGCCTGTAGCTTGTTCACGAGAGGTTAGGTGCGCACCATTAATGCAAACAATAAGGTTCTCAATGGAAAGAAAAATGTTGTATGGTTATCCTTGAGTATTTACATAAGGGGTAATTTTTTTTCAAAAATTATGGCAGTATTTGAAGAGATTTGAGTGCATTGTTGAATTTGTTTAGGAAAAGAAGAGTTTAAGGTGTAAGTTGTGGTTTTTTTTGCTGTAAAGGTAGAGGGTTTACTTAAACATAGATTGAGAAGTTTTCTTGGCAAAAAAATGTCCACGCAAGATCTTCTTGGCATAAAACCACATTAATTAGTCAACACTAATGTTTTCTACGCCTTTGTCTAATTTTTCTCGACTATAACTTCATTGCGTGAGAGGGGGTGGGGAAACCACTTTGGGAATTATGTCACTGTTAAGAGATATTAGAAGGAAAGAGAGAAAAATCAGTCTCCTCACAGAGTATTTATGAAGAGAGAGATGCCAGAGAATAAAGAGGAGAGAGAATAAAGCAGAGCGCATCTTTCAAGTGTTACTATCATTTAGTTATCCTTAGAATTATTTTGCATGCAACTTTAACACATCCCCCCCCCCCCCCCCCCCCCCCCCCCCCACCCCCCCACCCCCCTCCTCCACCCACACACACAACCCCACCCCCACCCCAATGCCATGCAGTTTTTTAAACAATCGCGCACAAGCTTTTTTTAAGACCCGTGGGTCTCATAAAAAAATCAATCATATCATATTCATATTATAAATAAAATATGGAGACTACATAACTGGGGATCATATCATATATAATTCTCCAATCATTATCCTATAGACCTCATAATCATACGGTGGTGACGAAAGTGATAAGACAAACCCATTTTTTTAAAATTTTCACTGATAAACCAAGTGATATATAACATACCCATGGGACAAGAGTCTTGCAGTACTATTGAAATGTATGAATCAATAGTTTCTCTTTCTCAAGGAATTGTAACAGAAGATTTCTCATTTTCACAATAGGTCTGAACATGACTCAGATATAGATTCAGGTGTAGTCTTAATCATGATCTTGGGTTGGCTCACATGAGTATCTATTGCTGAGTATTTATTGCTGATGTCGGCAAGTTCATATGTAGAATATGGATTATCAATAGTAATCTTCATATGTTCCTTTGGAATTGGTGGACTTGAAAATTTTCTGGACTATTGGAATTGTTATAAATTTTTAAATGTTCATGGTAAGAGAAATTGGGTTATTATATGATCTATCATCATGATAACATGTTTAATGGCGACATCCATATTCCTCATGATACAGTTGTTCATTAAATGAATATTGATATTGATCATGTGCATTAACGTTGTATGAGTTGAAGTGATTTGTGAATTGTGATATGTATGTATGAGTAGAATGGTAGTCTCGCTTGTAATTTAGCTCATTGTCGTGAGATCCATATGAGAAGCCAAACTTTGTTTTGAAGGAGTCAAACTAACATGACTCATGTAATCATCCATATTCTCACTCATTTATTTCATCTAGTAGTTTTGGCAGTATGTTGTCAAATCATAAGAAATCAAGCTTTTCCTGATAACATTTACTGTAAAGTACAATAACAGACTAATAAATTATATTGATAACATGCAATATAAAACCATATTCACAATTTGATGTTTATGAGCTTGATGAAACATGTTAAAAAAATTCTGACGTTGATTTGTGAGCAAGGATAGTTTTTATCTCAAGATATGAAATTTTATGTTTTAGATCTATATTCTTGGCAAAGTATCTTACACAAGTTAACTTTCTTTGTTTTGAAGATATCACGGTAATAGACAAAGAAGTCATATGGCTCAAATCTATGATTTAGATATTATTACCATAAGGAAAAAAAAGCTATACTCCGGTACTAATTGAGGCAAAAGAGCATATGCTTGTTGCCAATTGTTAATTTTCAATTTCTTCCTCTTCTTCCTTGTATTTGATTTGGATTGTTTTTTTTTTCTTGAATTCTAGGGATACCATGAGGAGAGAGGTATGCATGACAGGCAATCTCTAGTGTTATAATTCAAGACACAAATGAGTGAGTTAGTGAGAGACTCTTGTCTCAAGCATTGTGTCACGATAAAATAAATGAGAAATCTTGAGTACCTTCTAGAAGGAAATTTGGATATGATGCATACAATATTTATATTCTTAAGCTTTCAACCCAATTATAGAAGGAAATAGTTTATATAATGACAATTGGGATTATGTAACTCTTTTTAATTGTAACTCTCATTTTAAAGTAAAAAAATTAATATGAATGTGTATTAAAATTTAAAATCAATATTGTGTTAGTTGACCTTCTTAAGCATTGGTTGCATTTATAAGCATGTTATGTGATTGGCAATTAACATAAACCTTGCAATCCAATCTTAGGCTGAGTTCTTATACTTGAATATAGTGCAGCGTTGAGACCTTCATCGATGTCCTTAAAAATGAAGATTTCAATCTCTTAAGCGATCAACATAAGAAGATGGATACTTTTGTTAATTTCTCTTCCCTCGCTCTCTCTCTCTCTCTCTCTCTTATTGTGTAATGAGCAATACAATTCACAATGGAGATAAATGGTTGTGGTTAGCCTTGAATATTTATATAAAAGGTAAGTTGTTTTCAAACTTTGTGGAGGTTTGAATTTGAAGAGATTTGAGTGGATTGAATTTGTTCAGGACGAAATAAATTTAGGAGACAACTTGGAGTTTTTTTGGGGGAAAAGATAGAGGGTTTACTTAAACATTGATAATTGATTGTGAAGTTGTCTTGGCAAAAAGTGCTTTCTTGGAAGATCTTGGGATAAAACAATGTTTATTATTCACTAGTGATGAATTTTTATGCCCTTGTCGCTTGTCCTTTCTTATAGTTTTATTGACCGACTCACTAGTTTTGATTCTTCTTTGAATGCTATAATCATAGACATCTCCTTTGTACTTGAATAATACTCAGAGAATTACTTTTTTCTCCAATCAATACGTATCCTTTTTGGCTTAAATTTTTCATTGGAAATATTTGTTTATAAAACTGGCTAAATATCTCCACAACTCCAAATCTCAAGAGGTGCTCTTTTAGACCTAAAAACTTTTACATCTATCAGCTTCATAGTATACATTGTTTACTGTCTTGTTTGTTGTGTTGTTACACTGTGTACTGCAATATGATCTCTATAGAAGAGCAGCCTTTGACCTGTCACAGTTTGAAGAATTTTGCATGCACGTCTCATTTGCTAATTCCTAGTTTGGAACTTCACTGGTTTCCATCTTCTGTTTCGATTTCAATATGGTTCTGTTATTGAGTTAGCTTGGTCGGCTGTATACTTAGCATTATGATGAAAACTTAAGATGCTCATACACAGGAAAGGAAAAAGTATGCAAAATTTTCATGATTTTTTCATTAAAGTAATGAAAGATCAAGAGTGCTGTGATCATAATTGAGGTCCTGCGTTTACTGCAAAAGTATCATTAAGCTACCCGATGCAAAGATCATAAACCCTAATCTGCTGGTTGATGAACATTTCATCTTGAATTCACATGTTATCTATTTTTCCATCATAAGTTCAGTACCTTGATAAGAGTCTCACCTCAATGTGAAAACTATCAGTTTGAAAATTCTAGTGGTCTTCCAGGCTCCAACCAAGTGATTATAACCAATTTATAATATCAAGGTTTTACTTATCTTGGAAGCATATGACCCTATCATGGCTGACATATGGAATTGTCCTTCCTCCTCTAGAGGATCTCAAATGACCATAAATTCCCTAGGTCCATTGTATATAGATTGCTAATTTTGATAATTATGACTTCCTTGTAAACAGTAAAATTTACCGATTTATAAAAGATTATTGAAGTTTTCATCCCTATGCCTGGTGGATTGTTCCCTTACCAAGATTGATTTGATGAGTACTTCTTTCTTGATTTTTGTGGAAATTATATGATTAATTTAATTTGCCTAGGATCATGCACTCTGAACGTTTCAATCATCTAATATGGTATTATTATGAACCGAATTGCCTAAATATTGATGAGCCAGCTCTGATATTATCTCAGACTTCAAACATGCTGCAGGAGCAGACATTTTAAACCAAAAATCCAATGCGTTAAAATTTCAAGTTCTATTTCATAACATAGTTGGGGATGCTGATAATCAGTTATTTTTGGTGTGCTTACTGTATGCTTTCTGCCTGCCTTCCAATTATCCTTCTCCCAAGGGTCATTCCTACTACCTACTAATAATTATCCTTCTCCCAAGGACCATGTGGAAAATTTTCAGCTTACTTTGATCTCGGCAGTCCTTAGGCCTAGCCCACTCTAATCCTAATTGGGTGATGTTGGAGCGAGCCATTTGGCCTAGCCCACTTTAATCCTAATTTAGAATCTATGCATCCAACCTAAAATCAATTGATTCTAAGAGGACGGCACTATGATATATATTAAGTGCATATGGTAACGTGTGTTTTTTGATGTGAGACTGATATGAACAAGAAAAGTAGGCCGCGGGTGGGCAGTTGTCGAGGTGCCCGGGGCGCCGTCCGGCGGTACATTCGTGATCATGAGACCATCAAAGTCACGCGGGCCGATTTCGTTCGCGTCCTCTCCGATGAGAAGGTGGAACTCCTTCATTGGGCAATCATGAGTAGGCGAATAGAGTTGTTTGCAACGGAAGCACATACCCCTACTTCGTAAGTCATTGTACTCTTGGTTGGACAGGCGGTGAGTAGGAACAGGACGGTTCTTGCGTGGGCCCATAATGGGTGGGCAAGGTAGAGGAGGTGGCGGTGGTGGTTGTCTAGGCGGGGGCGCAAAATATGGTTGGTAGGGAGGTTTGGCGGGAGGCAAAAAGGAGGTAGGGTCCCCGGACAGCGCGAGGAATTCGGCCTCCACGAGTAGAGAGAGGTCCATGGCTTGGTGAACAGTTAGTGGTTGAAGGGTGCGGAGGCGGGCTCGAAGATGGGGTTGCAGGCCGTGCATGAAGTAGGCCAAGTAATGGTCGGGTGGGAGACCTGGAACATGGGTGACCAGCTCGATAAAGGAGTCCACGTACGAATCAATGGAGCCGGTCTGATGAACTCCGCAAAGGCGCTCGATCTTGGACCCGGAGTAGCAGTGATCAAAGCGCTGAATGAGATCCTCCGTAAGAGCTGTCCAGGTGAGGTCGGGGGAGGACTGGCGGAGCCAACGGGCCCAGTGGAGGGCGGACCCTTCCATGTCGACAGTTGCTGTGGAAACCTGCTGCGTCCGTGGAATCCGGTGAATGTCAAAAAACTGTTCGGCGCGGGCAATCCACCCCAGTGGGTCAGCCCCGTGGAACGTGGGGATGGCGAGGCGTGGGATCTGTGGAGGAGAATCTGGCAGTGCGGAAGCTGCGGGGCCTAATGTGTTGGGGTATACTAAGGCCGAGGCAGTCGGAGGAGGACCGAAGTGCTGACCGGTTTGCAAGTTTTGGAGCATAGCCATTATCGTCGTGAGTTGCTCGGCCTGAGCGTTGAGACGAGAGGTGACAACGGCGAGGTGGTGTTCGAGGGCTTCCACGCGGGATTCCATACGACTTTTTGGCATATGAGGACGAATGCGCCGAGCTGGAGGTTGGCAGGAGAGTGTCGGAGTCGGGGAAGGGCGCTAGCAGTGGATGAGGAGCAGGAGGCGGCGGAAAAGGACGTGGACTGGCGGAGGAACGGCGCTGGCGCTGTGGAGGATGGAGAGCGAAGCGGCGGAGACGGCAGATACGACAGAGAAGATGATCGCTGCGCTCGGTTGACGCTGCACGCGATGTTAGCGATGTCTGTGATGGACAACGGGGCTGCTAGGGCACAACGGCGAGGGACAAACTGGACGGCGTCCTCGGCTGGGCCAGGTTGGCGCGGGAAGATGACGAGAAGACGGTGGTGCAAACGCGGATGCCGACGAAAGGAATCGCAGACGAAGCCGGCGGCACAATGCAGGCGGAAACGGCAGGATCGGACCAAATGATACGAACAAGAAAAGTATAGCGATTGCATTAACGTGAAAGAAACACACTGATACAAATCCGGAGCAAGCTCCGACCAAGGTTATGGAGGCTGAGTCCTCCTATAATCCTTCTCTCCAAAGAGAGACAAAACCCCAATGCATCAAAGATGAAAACATACTCCCATACCACCTCCTTATATAGGGAGGGGGGCTCACATAACAATAACCCTAAGCAATAAAATTAAAACGAGATATAATAAACGAGCGTGAGCGTAACAGAGACTGTATTTTCAACATTTAAAGCCATTGTACGACTGTTTTAAGTTTTTTTGGTTGGCTTGTTTCATTATTTTATTTCAACTTCATATCTTTGACTTTGTTTCATTCTCCCTAAACATATACAATATATTTTTATTATCTCCTATTAATCCAGACATCAAACTGAAAATTTTCGCACGTTCTCTCAGTTGGTGGTTGTTGTATTAGAATAATTTATGACCTTTTAAAGTACACACACATTTTTCTATGAACCTCTCTTACCAGCTTCAGTTGAGTTTAAGGCTTCGTTTGGTTGGGCGTTTCACCTCCTCCGTTTGGAGCAAATGCCACCGGACGGCGGGTAAACAAACGGGCGTCGGCGGCGTTTGCTCCGTTTGCACCCGCCGGATTGAGGAAAAGGAGTCTAAATGGAGCGTTTCCAACCCCATCTCCCCCCCTCCGGTTCCAATGCTCCGTTTGGACCCGCCGGTTGCATCCGCCACCGCCGAACCAAATGAAGCTTAAATGGAGAGTCTACTGTTTTTTACATTGGAATTTGTAGATGAACATGGAAGAGAGAGTGGAGCCTAAACTCCATTCTAAGGTGTGAGACTAAATACTATGGAGATAATGGGCTCTAACTGGGCCTGCTCTATGTGCCTTTGTACACATTCTCTTAACACTCCTCCGCAAGCTGGAGCATACAAATCGTAGGAACCAAAGTTGGACAAAAATTGATAATATAGAGGATGCGGTAAGGCCTTCGTAAGAATGTCAACAATTTGCCCAGCAACAGGAACATGTCTTAATTCCAATTTCTTTAGTTGAACCTTTTCCCGAACAACGTGACAATCAACTTCGATATGCTTGTTACGTTCATGGAATACATGATTCTTGGCAATATGGATAACAACTTGATTGTCATAAAATAGAGCGTCTGGAGAGGAGTTTGACACTCGGGTCTCTCAGAAGTCTTTCCAACCACATAAGCTCAAAAATGACGGAGGTTATCGAACGATACTCAGCTTCGGCAGATGAGCGTGCAATCATAAATTTCTTGCTTCGCCAGGTGACAAGGTGTCCACCAAAATATGTGCAATATCCACTAGTGGAACGACGATCATCCAAAGAACCAACATAGTTAGCATCAGAATAGACAATTAGAGATAAGGAAGAGGAGAGCATATATACAAGCCATTGTCCAGGAGCATTTTTCAGATATCGGAGGACCCGCTTAAGTACTTGGAGGTGAGAGATCCATGCAACATGCATAAATCGACTGACACCCCCAACGTCAAAGGATATATCAGGTCTTATAACTGTAAGATAAATCAGCTTCCCTACAAGACGACGATAGTACTCTGGGTTTGGAAGGAGTAGATCAGAGTCGGAGGTATGAGCATAGAGCTTGTGATTGACATTCATATGTGTGTCAGTGGGCTTGCATCCAGAGTAGCCAGCGTTATGAAGAAGATCAAGGTAGTACTTTTGTTGAGATATGGCAAGACCATCAAGGCGTCGGGCCACCTCGATACCTAGGAAATACTAGATATTTCCCAAATCTTTAGTCTGGAATGCAGAGGCCTAGTGTTTCTTGATCATGTGTATGTCTTTGAGATCATCACCTGTAATCAAAATATCATCAACATGCACCAAGAATATCACTGTGACTGTCGGGTGATGTCGAGTGAATAGAGAGAAGTTGCCCGAGCTCCGAGTAAACTCAACATCACGAACAACCCGACTGAACTTGTCAAACCAAGCTCGAGGAGACCACTTGAGACCGCAAAGAGATTTTTTGAGGTGACAAATAAGAGATGCCCCCATGGTCTCAAAACCGGGAAGCTAGTGCATGTAGACCGTCTCAACGAGGTCGTCATTCAGAAAAGCATTTTTGAAGTCTAATTGATGTAACTGTCATTGTCGATAAACAACCGGAGAGATCAATACACCAACAATAATCAATTTCGCGACTGGTGAGAAGGTCTCATCGTAGTCGAGTCCGTGTTGCTGAGTAAAACCACGAGCCATAAGGTGTACTTTTAGACGTTCAACCGTCCCATCCAGACCATGCTTAATAGTGAAAACCCACTTACAACCCACACATGTCTGTCCAGGAGAAAAAAGGACAAGATCCCAAGTTCGATTTGCCTAGAGAGCAGCTATTTCCTCATCCACAGCCGTCCGCCACCTCGGATGCTGAAGAGCCTCCTACAGAGAAGTAGGGGTGGAAATAGACGACAAAGAAGTTGCAAATTTGTGAAGCACCAGAGACAGACGATGCAATGATACGTAATTAGATAGAGGGTGAGCGGTATAAACTGGTGCTGGATCAGCAGTTCGCGGAGCATCATTAGTAGAGGGTAACTGTCGTAGGGCATCTGAACGAGGAGGACGTCGAGTGTATATACAGAGAAGTGGCGTTTGGAGGGTATGGTGGCTGGAGTGGGTAGGAGAGGAGGAAGAGGAGAGTGAACAGGAACAACAAAGCGCGATGGTGTAGGAGTTGCTGGAGGGGTTGTAGGGAACGAGTGAAAAGGCTTATCTTCGAGGAAGGTCACATCCGCAGATGTAACAACCTTGTGATCGACGAGAGAATAACAAACATAGCCTTTCTGCGTGTAGGAATATCCAACGAACACATTTTTTCAGTAGCTCAGGGAGCAAGCTTATCTGTGGAGGGGCCAAGGAAGTGAACATAGTAGGCGCATCCAAAGACGCGGGGTAGTATGAAAAAGGGCGGTGTGGATGGGAAGAGAAGACTGAAGGGATTCACAAAGTTTAGAATAGACGCGGGCATACGATTGATGAGATAACAGACGGTAGAAACCGCGAAATACCAGTAAAGCTTGGGAACTTGCATTTGAAACATAAGTGAGCGAGCAACCTTAAGAAGGTGACGATTCTTGCTCTAAACTACCTCCATTTTGTTGGGGTATATAAGCACAAGAAGTTTGATGGATGATCCCGAACTCAATACATAGATCTTGAAACGCATGATTCATGTATTTGCGCGCATTGTCGGTCCAAAGATCTTTAATAGGGCTAGAGAACGGTGTATGAGTCTCAACAATAAAGATATAAAATACACGAGTTAGTTCAGAGCGATTACGAAGTAAATATAACCATATCATACGAGAGTAATCATCAATAAATGTAAGAAATAGCGATAACCAGAAATACTAGTTGTTGTACAAGTTCGCCAAATATCAGAATGAACTAAAACAAAAGGAGCACTTCTCCGAGTACAATGAGGGGGAAGAGAAGAACGATGATGTTTGCCGAAGATACTAGACTTACAGGTGAAGTCGGTGAGGGATAGATTGGGAAGAGCTTTCTTGAGAATTAGGAGAGGAGCATGCCCGAGACGTTGGTGCCAATCAACAGAAGTAACAGAGGAGAGGACTATTGGAGGAACGTCCAGAGTGTAGAGCCCGTTAGACAGTCGCCCTTTATTAATGATATTCTGTGTCCGTCGATCCTGCATAACAAAGGAAGAGGAAGAGAAGGTTACAGAGCGATCAATGTCTTGAGTAAGATGACTAATAAAAAGAAGATTGAAATGAGAGCCTGGAACATGAAGAACCGAACGAAGAGAGATAGACGAAGTCAGGGGCACATATCCAGAGCCACAAACTGGGGTGGTGTCGCCATTTGCCACTGTGATGAACTGAGGATACGCATAGTCCAAGTACTGAGGAGGCTTCTGCGGAGTAATATGATTTGTGGCTCCGGATTCCACAATCCAAGTTGGACTATGAGAATGACAAGAGATACCTTCATTAGAGGTAGACGTAACAGAGCCAGAAGAACGACTGATCAACCCATGAAAATGTTGGAGCTGGGTGCACAAGGTATCATTGTCGGTGCGGGTGGTGGAAGGTGCATCGACCGCACTGGAGGCTTGCTGTTGTGGAGGCACACCATGCTTACGATAACATGTTGCCTTAAGATGACCATCCCGACCACAATAAGTACACTTGGGACGAGTCTGACCATTGCGAACCCTGCCCCGAGAGTCGGTGCGAGTCCTACGAACCGATGGAGGAACACGGTGAGATGTAGAAGAGAGTTGAAGAAGAGCCAAAGAAACAGTCCCGGAAGCATTCTGAGGCAATGTGACCTTGAGAAGCATGGAGCACACATCCGAGAGAGAGGGAATGGTGGAGGAAGAAAGGATATGAGCACGGACGCTGTGGAGATGAGGCGGGACACGTGCCATCATCATGGTGATGCCAACAGCTTCTTTCTGGGCACGTTGGGCGGCAAGATCCACCGTGAGAGGTTGATGTTGAATCCAAGCCTCGGCAAGTGTTTTGGACATCACAACAAAGGAGGTCAGGTCGCCATCCACCCCCAGTTCAAGAGATTGGAGATCCGTGAATATGTCGAACAGGTGCTGCAGACTGCCCTTGCCAGAATATAGGGAGTGGTGATCATCCCACATCGCTTTGGCCATCTCATGATAACATGATACATGACCATACGATATGGTTCACTGTCCATTGAGTTCAAAATCCAGTATTGGACGCGACCATCATCGCGGAGCCCTTGGTCTGGAAAGATGATGGAGCCCTAGAAAGATGATGGAGCCCTTGGTCTGGAAAACACGACGCACATAGTGTACCCACTCAACAAAATTCTTCTTGCCACTAAGAGAGATAGTGGTGATCTGAAGCTCATCCCAAACTTTAGGGAGAGGAGTCGCAACACTGGCTAGGAGAGACGGGGCATCATTCAAGGCCATTGACCGACAAAGATAAAGAACCCGTGAGGATGAGAGGAAGGCATCAAAATGTTGCTGCCAAAGATACTCGGTGGGCTGAGGAGTCGCGACCAGAAGGGAAGTGCGAGCAGAGACCGTGCAGACAGAAGGGGCCGCGCGAGCAGAGGCTGTGTAGACAGAAGGAGGTCGCACGATGGTCGCAACAAAAAGCTCGCACGATGGTCGCAACAAAAAGATCGCACGATGGTCGCAGCGAGCTCGACAGAAGCTCTGTGGTCAGAAGGGGCTTCACGAGCAGAGGGTGTGCGGACAGAAGGAGCTACACGAGCATAAGAGGCTCTGCGAACATGAGGAACTCGGCGGTCACACGAAGGCGTAACAGGCGAGCACGTGATTAGGGAGGACACCGAGCGTCGCGTGAGAAAGAGGCGGACAATGAGCGTCGCATGATGCGGGTACTGGAGGTCGCAGAGCAGAGATCAGCGAGCTCATAGGACATGCGAACAAGAGCTCATGCGGGCAGAGACATGGGATAAGAGGCCGCAACAGAGGAGCTAGCGACCCTAATGCTTGAGATCAGGCGGACACAGAGGCTGAAGGTGGGCGGTCGGAGCTTGTGCGGGCATAGGTAGGTTTGGCGTAGTGGTGTAGAAAAAAGCAGGAAAATTTGGATATAAGGGAGCGTGAGGGGCCACTCGAGAGAGATAGCCAAGGGAGAGCAGGGGGTGAGGACAACACCCTAGGTAATGGGCGAGGAGATGCGAGCAGGCGCAGGTAGCGACGAGCACGGGCTCAAGCAGCGGTGAGCAGAGAGCGATTGGAAGCGAGCAGGCTCAAGCGCGAGAAATTTTACCCGAGGATCGTTCACTCTGATACCATGTAGATGAACACGAAAGAGAGAAAATAGATATTTTATTAATTTCTCATATAAGTACATACATATTACAAGTATTTGTACATTTATATAGGAAGAGAGAGTGGAGCCTAAACTCCATTCTGAGATGTGAGACTAAATACTAAGAATGTAATGAGCTCTAACTTGGCCTGCCCTATGAGCCTTTGTACACATTCTCTTAACAGAATTTGATTAGTTTTATGTTATTTGAATGATTTCGGCCATGCAGGCATTTGATGTGGCATAAGTTTCACGTTTAGTGTTTTTGGGAATAATCACAATTATTCTCTAAGTATCTGTCTACTGTTGGCAAAATGACATTTTGTTGCTTTATCATCACAATGATATCAACGATGGCTCAAATAAACATCGAACTTCTGCTATCCAATTTTATAAAGCGATCTACTGACTTTGCTAGGGTTATTTATGATGTAGCTTGTATGTCCCTGGAGTTTACGTTGTTATTTTTTATACAATAAACTATAACTTATAGATTTCTGGGAGGGGGCACTCGTGGTGTGTATACAACAAAGAATTTAACACCATTTTGTTGCATGGCAATTACTGGTCAACTGGGCAATATCAGGAGCCACTGTAGACTTTAAAACAGCGTTGGTATTCAATAGAAAGGCTATAAACAAGTCGTCAGGGTTGTGATAATGATTCATAAAAGAGACGAGATCTCTCTTTTAGCCCTAATTTCTCTTCTTGTAATCTGATAAGCTCCCCTCAAGTCTATCAACTCATGTTCTTCTCTCTCTATTCAAGATTTACTCTCTGATTTTGCTCTTCTAAAGAATTCAGCTTTTCATCAATAGTTGCCATTGAATCTGAAGTTGAATTTATTATATCCTGTTACAGATCTGCGGGATGATAAACAGTTCTTCATAGATCACCCAGGTGCTGTTCCCATCAGTACCGCCCAGGTAATATATATTTATCTTCCAAACCAACGCTCTTTTTCTGTCTGCCATTATATTTACCTGAATACTGAATAATTCTGATTAATTCTGAAGGGAGAAGAACTAAGGAAGACAATTGCAGCCGCAGCATATGTTGAGTGCAGTTCGAAGACTCAGCAAGTATGCCTCCATCCTCCATCTATATGCGCATCATACTTACATTTCACGTCCTCACTGTTAACATTCTGTTTGATTTATTCGTTGTCTGAAGAATGTCAAAGCGGTATTTGATGCGGCGATCAAGGTCGTGCTCCAACCACCGAAGCAGAAGAGGAAGGGGAAGAAGGTGCAAAAGGCTTGCTCTATCTTGTGATCAGCGAGCCTGGGAGTTTCGGCTCCAAATTATGAAGCACCGATCGTGCCCTTTTCTGTAGTTTCTCGCTCCATTTAAGATCTAGGGTTCGGTGCATAGTGAAAGGCATACGGTGATTCCCCCCCCCCCCCCCCCCCCCCCCCCTCCCCCCTTTTTTAAGCCTTCATCTGTCTTGATGATGATGACCTGGTGCAAAATCTTTTCTGCTAACCAAAATATTTTGGTCAGATTATTTCATTATTCTGGTTCCAATAGAAATGGTCCCTTGTATAACTAACTATTCCCTACTGGAGAGTTGATAGGAATTGTATGCTTCCATTTAGTTACAAAATATGTTGACTGCGACTGTTTGTTATTCGTCGAACTTGAGTCTGCTTTATAGAGCTTTATCTGCTTTGTCCATTCCGGCGAACTCCAGAAAGATTACTTGCTGAGGCGGCTTCAAATCATGTGTAGCTGGAGAGCAATATTGACCTCATTCTTGTGCCAGAGTTTTCTCAAAATGGCTCTATAATTTAGATTTTATAACTCACAGTGTGATTTGTGCTTTTGGGTTTATGGTTTATGTTCTGGGGTTTATGATTTCCTGAAATCCCAAGACACATTCTATCAATTCTCAACAATAATACCATTCAGAAGAAGGAAAATTTCATAAAAATTGCATGAAAACGTTTAAAATTAAGAGTGAGAAACTCATAGGATGAGGATGAGCTTTGGAAAGAACTGTGTATCTTTTTAGGACATGTACTTCTCACATTAGGGGTTTCCAAACCTTCTGCAATTTCGTAAACTATGAAAAGGAAAAAAAATCAAGGATACATCTTCAATGAAAGAATTTATCAAACAACTTATATACAGGAAAGAGTTGAATTAATCAAAATTTATCTTTATTTTTTAATGATAGAAGTAATACAGTAATTGTATGAATTCTTATTTTTAAGTGTTCTTAATGAAATGAATTTAAGCAAATATACTTGATTACTTAATTGGCATATAAAATTTACAATTTTTTAATAGTCTCCCCATCTTATAAATGTTTGTCCTAAAAAATTATATCTTATTTTTACTCTTTCATATCTCGAGTTCATTCATATTATATTTTCATTTAGAGCCGTTATAATAGCACATCTTATCTCGCTATTAGCACACTAAAAAAATAATAGCGAGATCGTCGCATCAAATACCTCCCGTGAAAATCAAAACCCTTTTCCCGCGTTTTGCTAGGTCACCGATCGCGCCTCTTGATTTCGCTAGGTAGTGCACGTCTCTTCAGACGGATTTTCCTGCTCGTGTGCCTCCCTCGTCGTCAGACCCCTCCTCGTGTCCCTACCCCGGCGTTCTCCCCACTGCCGCCTCCCCAAACCATGCCTCAGTGCCATTGCTTGAACTCGAAAGTACTTGGCTATTTCCTGTGATTTCTCCTTTTCTTCCCCTAGAAAAAATTATGGAGTTAACTACCTAAAATGGTTCAAATAGATGTGTCAGATCATTTTGTAAATGATTTGTTATTTCCAAGTAAAGATAACTTAATTGAATGAGCCGATAATACTGAGAGAGGTTTGGGGTTTGTAATGACAATTCAAAGAGCTGAGAAAATAACAAAAAGATAGGCCTAAAAGTATTTTCTTTGGTTGTAATAGGACCGATTTTCAACGTGATAGTCGGAGAAAAGGATATGTTAAGAGGAATTTAAGAAAGAGTAGCGCAAAGAGATCTGGTTGTCCATTCTTAATTCTTGGTCAGAAAGAACCTTCTTCGGATGATTGGAAAGTTAAACATAAAAGTGAATAATCATGAGTTTGTTCACTTAGAGGCGCATTCGTATGTTTGGCGATTAAATGAAAGTGAGCAAAAGATTGTTGAAGAGATGTATGCAACCAGTGTTAAACATAGAAAAATCTCAGCTACTATCAAGAAAAGAGATGCCACCAACTCCACTATGATGTGAACTATTTATAATGAAAAATTCAAGTTTGTATAAGAAAAAACTAGCTGGAAGTACTCATATTTAGTTTTTATACAAAGTTATTAATGAATTCGGGTATGCAAGTTACAATAAAGTTAACTTCAATTATAACTTAGAAGGTTTGTATTTTGCTCATCCAACATCTGTTCAACTAAGCAATACGTTCACTGATATTTTTATCACGGACTCTACGTACAAGACAAATCAATATTATGGATAGAGCCTTACACAAAGTATTTCATTTCAGCATGGATAGATAAATATTTGCATTTGAGAAATTCCACAACAAATCGCGTGAAGAGTGGTCATAGTCAACTCAAAAGATTTCTAGAAGTATCAATTTGTAATCTAACTTTTGTTTGGAAAGCATTTGACCAAATGTTTGAACTACAAGATACGTAAATTAAAATATCTTTTGGTCAAAATGCGATGAAAGCCAACACAGGTTATAGAGGATCACTTTACTTTGAGTTGCTTGGTTTTATTTTAGTTTTTGCTTTGGAGATTATTAAAAAAGAAAAAGAATCTGTTAAAAATGGTTGTATTGATGCAAAAGATTGTTTACATAAGGTTATATCTGCAATGAGTTTACCTTATTCTCATGAGTTATTGAATTACACGAATTACTCCAATGCATTTCCTTTATTGATGATCCATAAGCATTGGAAGCAACTCACATTGAATCAATCTAGCACGGATCCAAAAAATAGTGCATGTCAAGAAAAAGAGTAAAATATTGCATAATATACACCTTAAGTTGGATGACATACTCCACAAATATGATTGTATAACTGATTTACAACGATAAGAAATGAAGAAGTTACGTGAGATACTAAATGGGTTCCAAATCTAGGGCACTAACTAGCCTATCATGGCTTGGAAACTCCAAGGCTAGTGGATGGGAAAATCAAATCCTAAACCCCTCTCTTCCTCGCTCTCTCTCTCCCTCCCAAGCCTAACTCCAAGCACATATAACTCTTCCAGTACAACCACCTCCTCCCATGGTTGCCAGCTGCCCTTAAACCCTACTTGGGTTATAGGAAACCCTAACTAAGCCTTAACTTTAGGCCTAAGACTAAACCGAGAGGGGCGAGGAGGGGGTTAACTCTTATCCTATTTTAGAGCCCCTACCCTCTCTCAGGATGAAGACATCCCACAGCCGAGCCCAGACCCACTCTACCGGAGCTCCACCTCGCCGAAAAACCAAGTTGAATCCCTCCTCCCCCACTACCTCCATAACAGCCTGGTCAGAAAGCACCAGAGGACCCCTACACGAGGTGGGTTCTATTGGATCTACTGGCGCTCTTAGAGGTGGGGGGGGGGGGTAAATAAGAGTTTTAAACATTTTAAAACTAAATAGGAATATTCTTGATAAACAAAGTAGTTTCGGGATATTTATAGAAAACTTTATTTTAACTTTGCAGAAAAGATTGTATCGAAGGTTACTTCATGAAAAAGGAGGATATCAAACTAGTTTTATTACCACCGGCGGTAAGTGCTACCGCCAGACGCTAGTTCACATAGATTGAATTCCTTTAGTTATAGAACACTAATGAACCTTGCAATATATTTTGAGTTTAAACTTCGATAGAAAATAAAATTCAAAACATTTATGAATAAGACATAAAATTCAGTTGGTGAACAACAAAGAGAGACGTAATTTTATTTCATAAAATGATTGATTACAAAAACGTTTGATTTCTATTACGCTAAAAATCGAGGCGACAATGAAAAATCTTTTTTCGTTTTCTATACCTACCCTTCTCCTAAGGACCAGTTGGTTCTAGCTTATCTCTCCCCAGAAGAAGCCTCGAGCCGCCTCCTAGATCTAAACCCAAGACCTAGTCGCCAACACACTCGGCGAATTCCTCTTAAGCCACACAAGGACCTAGTAGCCAACACGGACGAATTTTCCCTAAGCCACACACGAACTTAGTCGCCAACACAGGCAAATTTATCTATGAGTAAACAAAACAAAATCCAAGATGAAGTAAAAACTCCCTATAGAGATTTCTGAAGGAGATGACGAAGGAACGCAGGAGATCAGCCTTGTCGATGCGTTCGTTCTTCGCATTGAATAAGCGTGATGAATCCTCCTTCACAAATACTTCTTTTGATCTTGAAGTTGTAGATGTGATTGCTCTCCAACATCTGAAGTAAGGTCCCTAATAGAGTGCTCGACGTGGTAGAGTTGGAGTTCCTCAATCATCAACGAGAGCATCAAAATTTACTTTTTTATAGATTAAGACGCCTACCGCCCGACGATATTAATAACGCCTGACGGTAACACTTAAGGAAATATTTTGAGCGTTAGAATCTTCAATCAGGGAAGGAGATTCTGTGGTTTAGGAAACATTTTATTTTAGACAAGCGATACCGCCCAGTAGTAATATCCTTCCATATGTGCGTCCATCTTCCCACCAAAGATCTTCCTTTGAACTTCATTTTGGCGTGCTTGCATATTCCAGAGCTAACGCCTAACGTTAGGAATAGCTCCCAGCAGTAGTGGATTTATCGTCGAGATGCATATCGTTAGGAAGGCTCCATGTCGTCTTGACCAGCATCCAACACAGGGACAATATCGTCGGTACGCTAACGCCAACGTTAAATATAATGCCACGCGTTAGTGCCCACTTATCATCCTTTTCCTAGATTAGTGCCTCATTCTGCTTGCAGCATCCTAGTGTCATACCTTTGAGTTCCTGTAGGCTATATACACAAAATAAGATTGATCAAATATAATATGAGATTTGTTATTCTCAAACTAAAGACGTGCGGAAAATCACGTTCCAACAATCCCCCCTTTTGATAATAACAAATGCACTAATGAGAAATCAGATAATTTAAATTGTGTTTATAGAGTAGTGATGACACAGAATTTTTGCGTTTATAATTTATGCACTCTCCCTAAGTAAGTGCTCACCCTATATTTCTAAGAGTATTCTCCCCCTTAATCTTTAGATTCATTCTTCCCCTAAATCTTTGGATTTATTCTCCCCCTTTATCTTAAGATTTCTCAATTTAAGATTTCTCAATTTATTCTCCTCTTTTTGTTTTTACAAAAGCCGGTGGATGTGAAACAAGCATGAATGGTATGAAAAGACATATGTTGGAGAAATACTTGTTTTTGAAAAAATATGCATGATCGAGCAAAGAATAAGAAACGCATCAGAAAAATTAGAGTAAGCATTTAGACTATGACCTTTAGGTAAAAAAATAGTAATACGACTTGTTGAAAGATACATATGAAGATGTATGAAATTTGAATCAAAGTGATTGAAAATTCAATACTGTTTTAAACAATTACAAGCATAATTTAACATATTAAGTAAAGATAAGAAACTACAATGTACTAAATTTATATTTCAAGTAAACGAAAAATATTGTAGCGGACATGCTTGCAATCTAGTATATTTACTTAAGTATATAGAAATAGTGTAGATATGCATTAAGTTCCAATTCTCATGAGTAAAAGTTTTATATAAGACAATGATGTGTACAAATAGTATTTAATAAAAGTATACACGTGATATACAACTCATATTCTTCGAGGGTAAGACTCGTTCATGCCACGTAGACAGAAGCCGAAGTTAAAGGTCAAGTTAAAGACAGCAAGCAACTCACAAGGGTATTAAGTGACAAATGCGAGTATCAAGGTTACTCACCCCAAATTGGCGACTATCAGCAAACCTCAAAGTTACTCGCTTAGGTGACGACTATCAACAACATTTTGCCAAGTGTGGGCGACATCCTTCAATAGTCGTTTGTTCGCCAGGTCCAGCTAGACAACCTCGCGGCGACCGGATATAGTCGCCTACATACTCCCCCCTCAGGATTTGTCTATAAATAGACCTCAAGGGGTACCAGGAATGACACTTGAAAATCAGAGATTAACCCCCCCCCCCCCCCCCCCCCCCCAGGCGAGATTCTCATCAAACCAGTGACTTCCTCGTACCAAGCTCACTCATCCATGGTTGTGGAGGGGAAGTTTCTTTCAAACTTCCGGGTAAGTGGCGGGACCTCCCTGCTGAAGCGCCCTGGGGTCTGTTTGTGTCCTTTTTTCATCTCCTTAGCTCTAGCCTTTAGATCTAGATTGCCAGATCGCAAAATCAGTAGACTCAGGCTGCACTTAGATCTGAACATTTGGAGCTAGGATTTACCTGGCTTTATCACTTTGGTGCGGTGAGCGTGGACCGCAGTCGGAGGAGAAAAGTTCTGCGTGGAAGTAGGCGAGTAGGAGAGGGTAGTCGGTGACTCGATGAGTGGAAGCGAGTTCATGAGGAGGTCCAACTTTGAAGAATTGGCACGACAGATTGAAGATACCTTGCGAGCGTTGCTGGTTCCTCGCACAGAGGTCACAACAACCTCGCCTCTCCGCGAGACCCCATCAGAAGAATGTGCGTCATCCATGCGAGTACGAAAGTAAGCGATGACAGAGGAACCAAAGCGATCGGGGCAGTCACAGTAAAGTTTCCAGGGGATCATGTTTCGAGAGGTGGAGAACCTAGTGAGTTTTCCAGATACTCGCGCGGGTGATGGGTATATTGCTGTTACTCGCCACATGGAGGATCGTCGCCATGGTGGAAGGATGAAAGTGCACAGTTAACCTCACTAGAATTATCTAGAGGGGGGTGAATAGAGATTAAAAATATTTTGTGCAATATATATATATGTATAATCTCTGATTTATACTTCCAAAATACCAACAAGAATTAAATATGTAAAGAATGAAAAAGCAAAGAGACAATCACAGCACAACACAAGGAAATATAGTGGTTCCCCAAAACTTTTGGCTAGTCCACTCTTCTACCCCCTTGGTAGGAAGTCACTATCTTGCACTGAGTCTTTTGATAAGGAGACTCTTAGAACCAGTCTGAGTCTTTTGATAAGGAGACTCTTAGAACCAACTGAGTCTTTTGACAAGGAGACTCTTAGAACATGTACAACTGAATTTTTTGAAGAGAGATTCTAAAAACTCTTTTACAATATTTGAAAATGAAATAAGAAAGAGAAGAAGAAGTAGAAGAGCAGAAAACAATATGTGCAAGAAGGAATCTTCTTCCTAGCAAGAAGATTAGAAGCACAAGTATAGTGAATATGATCTCTCTTCTATAGTGAGAAGGAAATTGTAGCCCTTTCTCTCTTTTAGTGAGAGCTTTCAAAAATTGCAGCAGAATGGCTTTAGAAGAAGGAGATGAAGAAAGCTTGATCTTTGCTGCAACACTATTTCTCAATTTTCTCTCTTTTCACTTGGGAGCTCTTCCTCTTTTTCAAATGTATATGGTGGATCACTCAACTCTCTTTCTCTGCCGACCTCCTCTTTATTTATAGATCTGTTCATTCAAAATAATACTATAGGAGGATAATCAATTAGCAGTCAGAGAAATAGAAAGATGAAAATGTTTCCATAATATTTATTTCTGTAGAAGGAAAGAACTAATTCTGATTTCAAATAATGTCCAAATGAGTTTAATCAAATTAGCCAAGAATCAGGTACAAGGAAAGAATGATTCAGAACGGCTATAAAAGAATAATATCATTCCATATAAACCAGATCTACAGAAAGAAGGAAAAAGATCTGGCGAGTGTTTGAATTTGACATATAAATCGACGTGCGTCGATTACTATTCGACGTAAGCGTCGAATTCATCCTGACTGGGCGTCGAGAGGAGAATAAAGAAGGTGCGTCGAATTAGGTGCGTTGACTTCACTAGATACGTCGACTAGAAGTCAGAGCTACGCCGACATAGGATACGTCGAATTCTTCTTAAAGGTACTTCGACTCATTCTGAAAAGAACGTCGACTACGTTTCGACGTTGCGTCGAATACTATTCGACGCATATTTACTTAACCTAATTTTTCATTCTTAGAATTAATATTCTACTCATTTTAGGGGTTAAGATAAATCATTTTCCCAACAATCTCCCCATATTTGTCTTAACCTTATAAGAGAGAAATTGTATCAGCATATAATTAACACAGCACAGTATTTGTAACAATCAGAAGAGAAATTAGAATAAGAAAGCATATATAAACCAGTTTTATGTTCAGACCAATCAGTATCATTGTTTCAACATATCACTCAGGAGGGGTAGAAGGAGTTTTCCTTTTTCTAGTAAATACTTTTGTGGGTTGCTCCTTCTCAGTAGCAGTTGATTCCCTTAGCTCCCCCTGAGTCTTAACAATTTGCTCCCCCTGAGTCAAAGAGGTTTGCTCCCCCTGGGATGGAACTTCCTTGGTTGCTTCTACTTCTGCCTCTTCAATTTCTTTTTCAGTTCCAGCTTCAGTCATAGCAGTACCTGGCCCCTGAGCTCCTATTGCACCTATCACAGTATCTAGCTCCCCCTGAGTTTCAGCTTCTTTATTTTTCTCACCATCTGCCACATCTTCCTTTTCAATTTCATTTTCTGTCCTGCTTGCCTCCTCTTGTAATAGTACCACTTGACTTGCAGCCTCTCTTGCTATATTGAGTACTTCTATTGTTTGTTCTTCAATAGGTACTGTCTCATTTCCAATTGTCTTGAGCAGTGTAGGATTATCAGTTTTTGAGGTAGGAGGTGACTTGTGGGAGAGAGATTTAGGAGTGGAGGGCTGCTCTTCATCTAGATTCTCCCCCTTCTTGACCTTCTTGGCCAAGGAGGTTAAGAAAGACCTAGTTACTCTAGAGGAAGAGAGAGAGGTCTTTAGATTTTGCACAGAGGCACTAACCCCATCTATTTGGGTGTGCATGTGAAGGATGGAGGAATGAATCTGAGAGCAATGCTCATCCAGCATTGCTTGGAATGTTTGAGCTGCTGATGCAATGCACTGAGTGAGGAGAGCTTCAGTGGATGCAGATGGTTCATGTTGTGGTTGGTGATTAGGAGAGAGTGGTGGAGGTGGTGATGAGGGTGGAGAAAGGTTAGTTGATGTATGAGGTATTGGTGATAATGGAGGTGGAGAGGATGAGAAAGTATGAGGAGGAATAGCAGGTGTTTGAGAAGAGGTAGGTAGAGTAGGAGTTGTGAGGGAGGTAGAGACTATTGGAGTGGATGATGGTGGTAAAGAAGGATTGTCTCTAGGAGGAGATGGATGAACAGGAGAGTTAGGAGGAGATGGAGTCTTTTCAGGAATGGAACCAGGCTTAGGGATTTGCCTGGTCCATTTGGAGAATAAAGCTATTGACATCCTTTTTCCTGGAGGAATAGGGATTCCTTTTGACCTGCATAGGTCAGGGAAGGTGTGAAAGAGTACTTGACTTATAATCCTCATATATGCATTTTCTTTGTGTGAGTATTTAGAGCTTATCATCTTGAGCAGGCATGTGGCCCAGTCCACCTTCTTCTTCAGCACCAGGGCTCCCATGATATTTAGTTGCTGCTTGGGCACTGCATCATGGGTTGAGGTCTTGCATAGCAGGATTTTTCTTACTATATCTGCTAGCAGTCTGTACTCCTCAAAAAAGTCTGTTTTCTTTAGATGGATTGGTCTATCTTTTGAAAATTTCATGGTGGTTAGCAGATGCTTGATTTCATCAGGTGTGAGGTCTATAGATTCATCACCTAATAAGAGGGTGATGAAGATTTATTTAGTTATCCTTTAGAAGCTGATTCTCTTTATTTGCTTTGAACAAAGATCATATTAGGGTGTACCTGATGGAAGATCAAAGGTTGTCTTAAAGTGTTCTACAGATATTGAGACAGGTGTCTCATGGATTGTTCCTTGGATTTCTCCTTGTTCAGATATCTGAACATGAGTTATCAGCTCAGTGAGCTCTGTTTCCAGGAGCTTGCATCTTGTGGAGATGAGCTTGTCTAGTCCAGCTTCAGTAAACAGAGCAATGATGCTCTTGAAGTTTTCTGCGGCCGCTTGGAACGATGCAAGATCAATGTCGAAACCAGAGTTGGTCTTAGGAGCCATTCTAGGTCAGTGAGAGAGAGAGGAAGAAATCGGCTGGACTGAGGAGCAAGAAGGATGAAGGATGCAGAGTAGTGAAGGTTTCTAACTGAAGAATCTTTTTAAGTCAGGTGAAACGTCGAAATGCGACACTATTCGAGGCTTATTCGGTACTTCAATGGATGTGACCGAAAATATTTTAGTATTGCCGCTCGTTTTCATGAAATCGACGTTACGTCGAGTGGAATTCGACGTAACCGTCGATACAGCCCGCGTTAAGATGTTAGGGTTTCGTATCGACGTATGCGTCAATTGTAATCGACGCATGCGTCGAGTTCACTTATTGAGTTGAGTCATCGACGGTGCGTCGATTAAAAGTCGACGTGACTTTTAATTTTCCTGAAAAATTCTAGGTGTTTATTTCTTTTTATCTCTTCCTAATCCTAAAGGTTTCTAAGTTAGTCTTGGACTAATTTTCACAGATAGTTTGATTGATTGTGCCAGCATTGTTTGGCAAGGTGGCCAGTTTTGTAACATATGTAGCACTTGATTATCTTAGTATTGTGAGAATTTGAGTTCAGAGAGGGATAGAAGAGTGGATTAGGATAGTAAGTTTGATTTAGATGGGAGTTTTGATTAGGATAGAAAGTTTGGTTAGGATAGAGGTGTTGATTAGGATAGAAATCATGATTAGGATAAATGGGTCCTGAATAGGGGTTAAGATGGAAGGTTTTTGGAGGATAGGCATTTAAGTTGCTCTGAGTTCTTATGCGTCGATATCTATTCGACGTATGTTGATAGTTGCGTTGATTTATATTCGGCGCTTTCTTCAGATTGCGTTGATCTGGTATCGACGCATGAAAGAAGTTGCGTCGATTGGATGTCGACGTACTTTTATTCAAGCGTCGAGTTGAGGTCGAGGCATCTGAGAGATTGCGTCGAGTAGAATTCGACGCACTTTCACTCATGCGTCGATATGAAGTCGACGCAACTGTGTCTTCATACATTTTCTTCTTCCCTTTTTCTGATTTTGCTCTTTCATGTATTGTTTCTCTTAGCTTAGTTATTTCTTCAGATGAAGTTTGAGAATCATCAGCTGAATAGTATGATGTTTCATCAAATTGTTTCATTTCCTTGAGGGAGTCTTCTTCCTTATTTAGTGAGTCTTTTTCTTGGTTTGATTTGATGGGTTTGGTGAATTTTACAGGGACCATCCAAGCAGGTTTGTTGGATGGAATTTGGCTGGTTGAGGGATCAGCCCCTAGACCAAGATTTTTATGTCTCCTGGTTTGTTGTTCAGTGATTTCCTTGAGTGTTTGGCTTCTCATTTTTATTGATTCTTCAAAAGCTTTTGCCTAGGATACCTTATCCTTAAGGAGCTGGTTTTCTATTCTAGCCCTTTCTACCTCCTTTTCTATGATGTTAGCCCTTAATTCATAATTTTTAGAGCATTTAACTTCTCTATTTCTCTGGTTTTTAGCCACATTGATTTGTTCTTTTAGATCTTTAATTTCTTGTGTAGCTTTTAGTTGATCTAGACACATTCCCATAAAATCATTTCTGAAATTTTCACTTTGAAAATCTATTTCATCAAACATGCTTACCTCATCCTTATCCTCAGATTCCTCTATGAGAATAAGGCTATCTTCTTTTTCATCTTCAGAAGATATGTTTTCTTCTGATACTGTCTCACTCCATGATTTAGCATCATCATCTTTCTTTGAGCCTTCAAGTGCCATTAAGCATAGGTCTTCTTGCTTAGGCTCTTCATTGTCACTCTTAGAAGAGGAGCTGTCCTCAGAGTCTGTATCACTCCAGGCTTCTGCTATAAAGCCTCTTTCTTTCTTCTTCCCCTTTTTATTGAGATCTTTCTTTGTCTCAGCATTTTCTGGACATTCTGGGGCAATATGTCCAGGTTTCCTGCAGGAGTAACAAATAATTTCTTTAGTAGGAGTTTTGTCATACCTTGGTTTTGATTCTCTCCTTCTTGATCCATCTATCTTGACCCACTTCTTGAATTTTCTGGCCAGGAAACTGAATAATTCTTCTTTAGTGACAGAGCTTCCTTCCTCTGTTGCTTTTAATGCAATGTTCCTGTCTTTTGAAGAAGTTGTGGTGTTTTCTCTTCTCTTCTTCTCTTCTCTGGTTTTCAACAGTTGCTCATAGGATCTGAGTTTTCCTAAGAGAGCATCTGTTGAAATTTCCCTTTGTCCTCTTGTGTCTCTTATTGCCCATATCCTTGAGTCCCATAAACTTGGGAGACTCATCAGCAATTTGTCATTGATCTCTGTGAGAGAGATTTCTCTATCCAAGTCCCTTAGTTGATTGATGATCAGACTGAATCTGTCATACATCTCAGAGATGCTTTCTTCATTCTCCTTTTGGAAGTTCTCATATTGAGAGATCAATAGAGCCTTCCTATCTTTTCTTTCATCAGCACTTCCTTCTACCATCTTTATGAGAGCCTCCCAAATTTCTTTGGCTGATTCACAATCCACCA
Source organism: Dactylorhiza incarnata (assembly GCA_033032865.1). Lineage (NCBI taxonomy): Eukaryota > Viridiplantae > Streptophyta > Magnoliopsida > Asparagales > Orchidaceae > Dactylorhiza > Dactylorhiza incarnata. The sequence continues at coordinate 8,908,417 of JAWHQI010000003.1, forward strand.
CCCTTTGAAAGATTTCATCAGAAAGGGTTGAGACCAGAATATTTACAGCCTTTGCATCACATGTTCCTGCCTTTTTCTCTTCAACTGTCCACCCAGCCTTTGGAACAAGTGTTTGAGTCACCTCACCACTTGAGTCTTTTCTATAAGGCTTGGGAGGACCTGTCAAGATAACATTAAATAAATCTTCATCAATAGAATTCATATAAATCCTAATTCTTGTTTTCCAAACTGCAAACTTTTTAAGATTGCACATTGGTGGTCTGGTGGAAGCATAATCTTTGATTTGTGCCATGTGAAAAATAATTGTTAGAAAATATATATATATATATATATAAGAGGTAGGATCTTTTTGATCAAGGAGTTAACCTTTTTAGATCAACCTCGCTTTGATACCAATTGAAAGTGCACAGTTAACATCACTAGAATTCTCTAGAAGGGGGGGGGGGGGGGGGGGGTGAATAGAGATTAAAAATATTTTGTGCAATATATATATATATATATATGTGTATAATCTCTGATTTATACTTCCAAAATACCAACAAGAATTAAATATGTAAAGAATGAAAAAGCAAAGAGACAATCACAGCACAACACAAGGAAATATAGTGGTTCCCCAAAACTTTTGGGTAGCCCACTCTTCTACCCCCTTGGTAGGAATTCACTATCTTGCACTGAGTCTTTTGATAAGGAGACTCTTAGAACCAGTCTGAGTCTTTTGATAAGGAGACTCTTAGAACCAACTGAGTCTTTTGACAATGAGACTCTTAGAACCTGTACAACTGAATTTTTTGAAGAGAGATTCTAAAAACTCTTTTACAATATTTGAAAATGAAATAAGAAAGAGAAGAAGAAGTAGAAGAATAGAAAACAATATGTGCAAGAAGGAATCTTCTTCCTAGCAAGAAGATTAGAAGCACAAGTATAGTGAATATGATCTCTCTTCTATAGTGAGAAGGAGATTGTAGCTCTTTCTCTCTTTTAGTGAGAGCTTTCAGAAATTGCAGCAGAATGGCTTTAGAAGGAGGAGATGAAGAAAGCTTGATCTTTGCTGCAGCACTATTTCTCAATTTTCTCTCTTTTCACTTGGGAGCTCTTCCTCTTTTTCAAATGTATATGGTGGATCACTCAACTCTCTTTCTCTGCCGACCTCCTCTTTATTTATAGATCTGTTCATTCAAAATAATACTATAGGAGGATAATCAATTAGCAGTCAGAGAAATAGAAAGATGAAAATGTTTCCATAATATTTATTTCTGTAGAAGGAAAGAACTAATTCTGATTTCAAATAATGTCCAAATGAGTTTAATCAAATTAGCCAAGAATCATGTACAAGGAAAGAATGATTCAGAACGGCTATAAAAGAATAATATCATTCCATATAAACCCGATCTACAGAAAGAAGGAAAGAGATCTGGCGAGTGTTTGAATTTGACATATAAATCGACGTGCGTCGATTACTATTCGACGTAAGCGTCGAATTCATCCTGACTAGGCGTCGAGAGGAGAATAAGGAAGGTGCGTCGAATTAGGTGCGTCGACTTCACTAGATACGTCGACTAGAAGTTAGAGCTACGTCGACATAGGATACGTCGAATTCTTCTTAAAGGTACTTCGACTCATTCTGAAAAGAACGTCGACTACGTTTCGATGTTGCGTCGAATACTATTCGACGCATATTTACTTAACCTAATTTTTCATTCTTAGAATTAATATTCTACTCATTTTAGGGGTTAAGATAAATCATTTTCCCAACAAAGGAGCTCGTTCTATTCTGAGATACTGGCCGCCCCAGTCCTAGAAGGGTTCAAAGAGCCTACCCTCAATTACTATACCGGGAGGGATGATCTGATCCGTCATCTTCAGTGGTTTGAGGATGTGGTTTCCATCTAGAACATGGCAAACGTCTTCAAATGCAGGTTTTTTTGCGATCACCTTCCAGGGGAAGGCTAGAGACTGGTTTCACCAGTTGCCGACCAGTTCCATCTACTATTTTGAAGACCTGCGAAGAGGGTTGATGATGAGGTTTGCCACATCCAAGAAGAGGAAGGAGACAACTGCCCTCTTATATCTGTTGCAAGGAGTGCATGAGACGTTGGGTCGATACATCGACCGTTTCCACGAGAGAAGAGCTAAGGAGGCCGGAGGGGCCGAGGAGACAGGAGGTGAGGATGCCCTTTATGGCTCCGGAATGACAAGAAGAGGAAAAGAGGTACCAGGTACCGGAGCAGCGACCATCGTGGAGACCGATGGGAAGGCCCCAGCAGCAGGGTCAGGGAAGAAGGTTCTCCCCGGAGGGAAGGGATCGTGATCGGCAGTAGAGACATCAGGAAAGAGGACGCAGAGAAGCGATGGTTGTTGCCCGTCAAGGCAACAACCATAACCGGAGGAACAACCAAAGGAGGCACTAGCTGGAAGAGATCTCTCTATACTGTGAGCTGCACCAGGTAGAGGGGCATGAAACGATGGCCTGCCCCGATTTCAGGAAGGAGAGGAGAAGGCTAGGTGCAAGAGCAGGGGGAGGAGAGCAGTAGAGACAAGAGAAACCAGTAGAGTCGGTGGTGGGTCAGGCACCCGTTCGGAGGACATTGAACTTGTAGACATGATAACCGTCTAGTTGACATTGAACTTGTAGACATTGTCTAGTCGATATGATAACCGTCTAGTCGATATAGAACTTGTAGATATTGTCTAGTCGATATACAACGTGTTTAACCGATATTGAACTTCTTCTAGTTGATATGATAACCGTCTAGTCGACTATATGATAATCGTTTAGTCGATATTGAACTTCTTCTAGCTGAATGATACCACATGTGAATTTAAAATTTATGTTTGAATTCAAACTATATTCATTTGCAAAATTAATGCATATATAAAATTTGAAGTGATAAATAAGATGACAGGTGAAATTTTATATTAAATAGAGCTATGAATATAGCCTCCTACTAATCAAGTACATCAATGGACTCGACAAGGACCATATTGCAGGCATGCTTCTTAAAAATATTAGGCTGAAGTCCCTAGGTAAGTGGATCAGCTGTCATGTCATTTGTCTCAATGTGCTCCACAATGATGTCACCCTTCTTAACCAATTCTTTCACGGTCAAAAACTTATTTTTCATGTGCTTAGACCATGCCATACTTTTGTTGTTCATGGAGAACATTACAGCTGAAATATTATCACAATATAATTGAATGGGTCTAGCAACTGTATCAACGACCATCAATTTAGTGACAACCTCAAACACATAAGTGATTTTAGCTAGGCCGTCTGCCATTCCTTAACTCAAATGGTGTCTTGAGCACTGATTTAAATGGAACTCAATTAAGTATGTATACTGCGGTTTTAAGAGCTTCACCCCAGAGAAATTTAGGAAAATGTGTCCTACTTACCATGATCCTCATCATACCCTTAAGAGTGTGATTGCGCCTTTCGACCACACCATTTTATTCAAGACTATCCGACATGGATTATTGGGCGACAATGCCGCAACTTTCCAAGTACTTGGCAAAATGACCTTTATGATGCCCGGAGGCATCGTGTCTGATAAAATACTCACCCCTCCTATCATACCTAACCATCTTGATGGATTTACCTAATTGTTTCTCGACTTCAATCTTGAAAAACTTGAATTTATCAAGATACTCAGACTTTTCCTTAATCAAGAACAGATAACCATAGCGGGGGAAATCATCAATGAAAGTAATGAAGTAGGTTTTCTTGCAGAGCGTAGATGAATAAGGTCCACTAATGTCCGTATGAATGATCTCCAACAAGTCTAGAATACGTGTAGTGTCTTTCTTCTTAATCTTGGTCATTTTACCCCTACCATGGTCAACACATGTTTCCAGGTCACTAAAATCAAGATCAGGGATAATGTTTTCCTTAATCAATATCTCTACTCTATCCCTAGAGATGTGACTAAGTCTTTATACCACGACATGGAAGACTTTTCTTTAATTAAGGATCTCTTAGAAGTAATATTTTTTATATTAAATGAAGTCGCATAAATGTCATTAGGAGCAAGACACGTCCGATATAAACCATTAGACAAAGAGAAATGACCTGTAACTTGTAATTTATAAAATAACTGAATTAAACTACCAGAAATATTGAAACCATAATTAAGTTTGTCTAATGCAAAAATATAAATTAAGTTTCTTCGAAATGCAGTAATATAAAATGTGTTTTTAACAAAAATTTAAAATTAATGTCTAAAATTAAGCAAACATCCCCAATGAACTCAACTTCTACTTCAGCGTTGTGCCAACGATGAGTCTACACGCATCCTTGCTTGGTCTCCTCATGTTGGTGAATCTATGTAGTGTGTAAACAACATGATTAGTTGATCCACTATCAAGCCACCGAGAATTAGATGTGACTTCTATTAAGTTAGATTAACATATGATGAATGCAAGAGGATTACCTTTAGGTGTGAACTCACGCTTCTCTATCCAAGCTTTGAACTTTAGGCATTCAGATTTCACATGTCCTTTCTTCTTGCAGAAGAAACAAGTCGGGGGCTTCTTAATGGAAATAGTAGAATCCTTCGCTCCACTCGCATGACCATCCTGAATCTTGATTGGAGTCTTGGACTTCATCTTCTTTTTCTTCTTGAATGAAGACCTCAAAACATACAGTGTGGTGTGGGTCTTTCACTTTTCAGCTTCTCTTTTGTAGCAACACATCGAGTGATGAAGTGAGTTTTCCAATGGTCGCAAGATTGTTGTGGACTGTAAAAGGTGATTTAAAAAAAACAATACAATGTATTTAGCAATGAGGATATGTGCATTTTAAAACCTTAAATAAACACACACATGAGAATTAAGACGCATCAACTTGCAACACCTTTGGGCATAATATGTGCCAGACAAATAGAAATTCTCTACACCGGACGAGAAACAACAATGTTTAGGCATTTGCAAAACTGCCACCTTTAGGTGAATAGACGGCTAGAACTCTCACATGCCCGCTCAAATGACCATGTGCAATCCTCTAATCCTATCACGCTATCACCACCTTTGGGTGAATGATTGCATGTCAGAATCAGGGTAAACCCAAAGCCGTATGGGAATGAAATCTCATAACTCAATCGAACAAGTCATTTTGGCGACTATAGTTCAATAAACCCACGAGAATCTCCTACACTGGGATTCTCTTAATTATCCTAAATTCAAATGTCTTGATCTTATTATTAATGACATTAAAGTGCAATGAAGCATCTAAAGATCATGAACACTAAGAGACTTTAAAATTAATACACTTCAAAAGTCCATATCGCATTGATATTCTCTATTAATTAATAGGTTTTTAATTAAATGTTCGCTAGTGATTAATCAAATTCAATTACACCAAAAACTAAGAAAATTAATTAATATGTTCAACTTACTCTGATACCAAATGATAGAATTTATATTAATTGCATTTAGTCACAAACAACTAGTAAATTGTTACTACAAATTATTTAATGTTGTGTGACTTATGCGAGCAAGATCGTCATGAACATAATTAATCAAAGCCTCTAGTGTAATCAAATTACACAAATTAATCACTTTTAAAATTTATGCGATCAATTTGATATGGATATAACTAAAATGAAATAAGTAAACTGCGGAATTAAGTGCGGAAAATAATTTTGGGGTCTTTTGTAATCAAGAAGCAATCAAAGAGTTAGTCTCACTACCAACGTAATATGAGCCTTTGAGATCGCACATGAAAACTTATGGAAAATTGTACAGATGATCGTGTTGGCCTTACTTATATTGGATATGAGTGAATGACCAAGCCTATGTCGGATGAGAGTAAGTCTATGTCGACTAGACCTTGTATAGATATATGTCTGTCGACTTGATAAATATTGACTAGATGTCAAGCCAATATTTTGAATATCGACTAGACATCAAGCCGATATTATGTCTGTCAACTAGACAAATATGTACTAGGCATCAAGCCGATATTGTGAATATCGACTAGATGTCAATATGATATAGTGTATATCGACTTGACTTGAAGTCGACTAGAATGTCTGTCAACATAGTGTATGTCGACTAGACTTTCTGTCGATATAGTGTATATCGTCTGGATTTGATATCGTCTAGACATCAAGTCGATATTATGAATATCGACTAGACAAACATCGACTAGACATCAAGCCAATATTTCCAATATCGACTTGAAGTCAAGTCGGCATTGTGTATGTCGTCTAGACTTCAAGCCGACATAATGTTTACTCTGATCTTAAATCATTGGTCTGCGATTAAAAAGATGTGCGGTTCTTAAAGAGATGTGCGGTTTACTCTGATCTTATATGTAGATTTTTTAGGGTTCTTTATTATTTAGAATAGAGTTCGACATACTCTTCGGAAATAAGAGAACCCGCAACCACCGATGTCGCTGCTTTCCGAAAGCACTAGAGGCGTGATCTCTTTCGCAAGACTGAAATCCGGCAACCATTCCTCTCCTGGAAACGAAGCTAGTACTTCTTGGAGACCTAGAGGACGATCATTCTCTTGCCCGCTCTCGTTGGACGATTGGCGTGGTATTTTTCGGTGTTTGTGTGCATACTTCTAGAGACGTGGATCTAGTTCTACGTTTGAGTACCCAAACTACATTCCTCATTCTCGGAATTTGATTCCAACACAGGTACGACCATCTTCTTCTTGATTTATTGGTTTTCGCAACATCAATTTCATTGGGTTTCTTGAATATTTTTTTTGCTCATATGATGCCACAGAAACCCAACAAATAGAGGGCGTACCATTTTTGGATTCGGCTTCATGTCGCATGGTTGCCGACATCCTTAATAATGTGTTTGTATTTTTCCGGATAAAGTTTGTTGCACTTGATGAAAGAATAGACATGCACAATATAAAACTGGAAATGATTCTTCTCTTTACCTTGGAAAGTGACCGAAGGATTAATTCAATTTATCCTCTTGATTAGCAAATCTGTAGAAGTGGAGACCTTAGACTTGAACGTCCTCTGCTTCTCACTTGTCAACAGCGAACATGAAAAGCGCGATGGAAGAAGAAATAATCGTTGTTCTTGTTCACACTTGTTCACGAACGGGTTCAAGTTATGAAGTAACCGGCTTTTGATCCCTAAATAGGAGAGGGATTGAGAGAGTGGACGAGAATTAGTAAAAGCACCCCTAAACTCTCAATTAATCTAAAATTCGTGCGTACGTAAAATGAATCGAGCGCACGAATCAGAACCGATCAATTTGAATGTGCCAAGAGAAGACCAAGCTCGCGTAATGAAGGTCAGAATTAGCCTAGCCCACCTATCACGGATTTCGACAACTCGCGCAAAACAAATTTGACGCACACTCGCAGGAGATCTAAATAAACTATGATTGATGTGTAAGTTTGATCGAGATGACTCGAGTGATTTAGTCCACTCACAATTAGGAAAAACAAACATGTTTTTCCATGATAATGGCATCTCAGATTTCTATGTTTCCCTGATAATGTCATTTCTTAATCACTGAAATTATTGAATTTATCTTCCATGATGTTTGTTTGCTTTTTGTTATACTTTTTTTTGGCTTTAGTTTCAAAAAGTTGTACTGTAAAATTGTTTTGTCAAACAACTTAAATAGTTTTTTCGTTTGAAACAACATTGCAAATGTTATTCTTCCAAATAGTTTCACAGATTCTGTCATCATTCTGCAAAACAACTGATTATTCCACAGCTGTTTCTCCAATCGATGCAGCTGAGCCAAACCGAGCCGAAGTATAAATGTAAAATATTTTAATAATATATTTTGGCCCGCCCGGGCTGGGCATTTGGCCAAAAAGGGGGCCTAGGTAGGCCCCTCAGGTTTGCCCAGGGCTTGGACCAGGCATACCCTGGTTTGGACCAGGTTGGGCCCAGGCGAGCTTTCTAGGTCAGGACGTTTTCGACACGAATAATTTGGTAAATTTTGAAGAGACTTTTAAACAATCGGTTTTCAAGACAGAGGGTCCGTTTGGCGCGGCGGTGGCGGTCGTGAATGCTCCGTGAATGCCCGACCTTACCTAAGGAACTTCATCCACTTATATGTGTTGGGGTCCAGCCCCTAAAGAGAAGAAACAGATCAGAGGTTTGTGTTTGTGCTGCTGTTTGTGCCTTAGAGAGGGTTTTCCACATAAAATTTTTTGTTCTCTGATTGTGATTTATTTTTCCGTGGCTTTGCGCTTAATTATCTTCTAGTGTGCCCAGATTGTGCATTTGTGTTGTATCAGAGGGTCCGTTTAGCGCGGCGGTGGAGGTCGTAAACGCTCCGTGAATGCCCGACCTTACCTAAGGTACTTCATCACTTCTATGTTTAAAAAGATTTTTTTCGGGATCACGATCATAACCGTTGTCATAAACATATATTTTATTACAGTGATATTTTTGGCCAAATTCATCCGGGCAAAAATATCACGTCAAATAGAACATAAATGCATAAAAATTAACTTTGCAGCAGACGAATATTATTGTCATTGGGCATTAAGCATTGGGAGCCCCAACAAGACAGTACTGGTGCAAATAAAACTAGATAAATGTATGGTATAATAATTTCGAATGAAAATATTTTCTAATTTAAGAGATGAATTTAAATGATTTATTAGCTTAATAATCAATATAAATCATTATAATAATATCACAAATCTCATCAATTAAATCACCTCAACTTAATCGCATCAATGAAATCAAATGAATATAATTTATGTAATGTAATTTATTCATGCATCATGCAATCTTCGAATTATTGCATCAATATCTACACTACTAGACACTAGTGGTAGATGCGATGTGTCCCGAGTCATAACTGCGCGCGCATGTTCCATTAGATTCAAGAGATTTGGTTTCAGATTGAGGAAGAAAGTTTTGACAAGATGGTTGTATTTTAATTTATCATTTTTAAAATGTAGAAAAATATTTATTAAAGAGGGGGTAAAATCAACTGCAATAGTGCACAGGAGGCCTCAGTGGACCGCGCGATATTATTCCGACCACGACATTGTCTCATCGTGACGGTGCTTTCGCCGCTCGCAAACCCCTTGTGTTATACTCTGCTCGTCACCCATTTTTGTGATGTGCACATGGATTTGTTAGGGTTAGAGGCGCTCAAGATATTCTACAATACGACATCGAGTTTGGAATGCGTATTTATAGTATCTCCAGCTTAGGGCGGAGCCCTAGGTCGACACGCAACCCGTTAAGACATATCGTGTCGGTTCGGACACGCGGACATAATAGTTAATGCGTTAACAATCTCCTCCTATGTCCGCGGTAAACTCGACGACGATGATGGTGGTTTGTGTAAGTTCAACCGGATCGTAAACAGTACACAATCGTGTCCAACACCTGCAAAAACTGATTAGACTCAAAGAAAATAGTATGCACGCATAAAGATAAACAATAAATCTCAGCTGCACTACAAAACAGTCTAAAGTACGATCATAGCACAAGTCCAACAAACGTAGTGACTAGAATCAACACAAAGAGCAAAAGTCTAAAAAGCAAGTGTATCAAAGAGAGCTAAACAGTGCTCTAAGCAGAGATAAAACAAAAGAAAACAAATAACACTCTAACTGCCGTCGCCTCAGACGTCCAGCAAATCATCCTACTCAGGATCCCATCCTGCCAGTGCTCCTCCATTAACAGCAACTCCTGTAATTTCCAATATGGAATGTCATTAGAAATGAATTCATGCTTTGAAAATGTACAAGTATCTAGTTCAACAAAGGGAACGTGGTACTTAATAATTAAGTTTGAAAGAGTATTTAGAGTATTATAGGTTCAACCTCAGAATCTAATATCGGCTTCCAACGAGACGATTTATAGACTTCTGGACACCGCAGCGATATCTGTGTTCCAATGTGGAATGTCCGGGTTACTGTTCTTCTAAAGCTAAGTGGAGATCATCAAGTTTGGAATGAAGACCCCTTAACAGAAGAAGAGTCAAACCGAGTCAGATTGTGTTATCAAATTTGGAATAACACTCTCCTCCAAGGTAAGAGAAGACGAATCCAGGTAAAGTTATTAACATCAGATTTGGAATAAAATAACTTACCAGATTCGTGCTCAGCAACCAAAACATCAACGGAGCACACCATGCTTGCTTTGACAAAGGAAATTAGGGAAAAATCAAAACATCGATGTAGGCTAAGGTGATCTAAATCGCCTGTAGTCCCATTTCCCCCACTGTTTTGATTAACCGGTCTTTGGGCATTCCTTTCGTCAATGGATCAGCTAGATTATCTTTTGATCGCACGTCGACCAAAGAGATAATTCCTTGTTCTTTCAGATAGTTTAGCAGAGCGTGTCTCAGTCGTACATGTCTCCTCTTAGTATTATAGAGAGCATTTTTAACAACTTGCGCTGCTGCTTGGTTATCGCAATACAAGCTCAGTGAGTTGACTTGTAACCTAGACAAGGGAATATCTAGTATCAGATTCCTGATCCAGTCTGCCTCTTCACCAGCCGAAGCTAAGGCAAACAACTCGGCTTCCATAGAAGACAATGCTATACAGGTTTGTCTTTTGGATTTCCAAGTGATAGCAGCTCCACCCAGAGTGAATATGTATCCACTGGTAGATTTGCTGTTACTGACTTCTGAACACCACGAGGCATCAGAATATCCATCCACAGTAGGTGGGTAACCAGTGTAGCACAGGGCGTGATTCTTGGTACCTGACAGGTATCTCATCAGCATATCGAGAGCATCTCAGTGCTCTTTGCTCGGACTACTGGTAAAGCGACTCAGCATGCTAATAGAGTAGGCAATGTCTGGTCGAGTACAGCTTGTGGCGTACATGAGACTCCCAATAATTTTGGAATATTTGACTTGATCAATGCTTGTTCCAACATTTGGACTCAATTTGACATTATGATCGAAAGGTGTCTCTACAGGCCTACAGTTTTTGTATCCCCAGGTCGAAAGAAGTTGCTCAATATAATGAGCTTGACTAAGAGTAGCTCTACCCTTATCAACTCTAACCTTCATACCTAACAGGGTATCGACTGGACCGAGGTCCTTCATATCAAATTCTTTTGCGAGTGTGGATTTGATATCCTTTACTGCAACAAGGTCTGAACCCAGGATCAACATGTCATCCACATATAAACATATGATGACTGTTTTATTTGACATAGAGCGGTGGTAAAGGCATTTGTCTGAAAGACTAGACTGAAAGCCAAAACATTTTACCACTTGGTCAAACTTCATGTGCCACATCTTGGGCGCTTGTTTAAGCCCATAGATGGATTTGTCTAATTTGCACACTTTGTCTTTTAGATCTGGATGGACATAACCTTCAGGTTGTGCCATGTAGATCTCTTCATCGAGCTCTCCGTTCAAGAAGGCTGTCTTGACATCCATCTGATGAACTATGAAGTTCTCGATAGAGGCCAAGACGAGAAGAATTCTAATCGTGGATAGGTGACACACAGGTGAATAGACGTCAAAGTTGTCAATTCCCGCTTGTTGCTTATAGCCTTTAGCGACTAGACGCGCTTTGTATCTCGCTATAGACCCATCACTGTGCAATTTCTTCTTCAGCACCCACTTGCATCCAAGTACTTTGGCTCCTTTAGGTAGGTCCACTAGATGCCAGGTGTTATTCCGTAGCAGTGAGTCCATTTCATCATCTATGGCTTCTGCCCACATTAAAGAATCTCTAGATCGCATTGCTTCCTGGTAGGAAAATGGATCATCCTCTAAGTGGTAGGTGACAAAATTTTCACCAAAATTCTTAGGGACTCTATCTCTTGTAGATACTCTTACAGGGATAAGATTATCCTCTACAGGTTGGGAAGCAGTGCCAGAGGGGCCAGCTTCAGGTGCTACAGGAGATTCGGAAATCATCTCAGTAGACCCGGAGACGGTTAAACCATGATCTTTGATAAATTTATTTTCAAAGAAAATAGCATCCCTAGATTCTATCACAGTATTGGTGGACAGATCTAGAAACCTATCTGCTGCACTATCTTCTGCACTACCTAGATATACACAAGTTGTTGTTCTAGGTCCCACCTTAGGTCTCTTAAGGTCTTGTATCCTAACATAGGCAATACAACCCCAAGTCTTTAGAGTGTCAAATCTACAAGGATGGCCATGCCACAACTCATACGGAGTGGAAGTGAGCTTAGCATGAGGCAATCTATTCAGAATGTGATTAGCAGTTCGGACTGCTTCTTGTGAAAATTTCTCGGACCTTGTGAGAGCAAGCAGGAATAACAACTAGAGATACAAGCCAAAGCAACCAGAAACAATCTTAGGCAAACAACCGATCTTTATGGATAACAAACTTCAATTACAGGGCAAGACATGCTTGACGAGACATGATTTCGTCAGCACAAAACTCCAAAGAGAAGTACAGAAAAAAACGATAACTGGAGATCGCCCAACCCGCGCGACCTCCCCTGCGATCTCTGATAGTTGCTAGACCGCAACTCTCTGCCGACCACAGAACACCACCAGACCGCTGCACAGACCGCTCCCTTCTTCCGACCTCATGATTCTCCCGAACTCCAGCACCACAACTCCAAGCCGCAGACCGCCCGAACACTTTCAAAGGAAGAGGTGATCGCTGCTGCCCACACTATCCTCATAAGCTGCACAAGAAGAGTTCAATCAGAGACCGCCCGGTCAGAAATAAACAGACCGCAAGAACAAAAGCGAACTCAGCTTACACTTGGTGTGTCTAATTGTTGCTACAGTGGCCTCCTATTTATAGGCGTGAGACCTGATCCAGTCACCACCCTATGAGATAGGATCACCACCCCCCAGACCGCGCGACCAGACCGGTCAACCTGCGCGATCAGCAACAGAACTCCTGCTTCATTTTGGTGAACTCGCCAGCTTCAACATCGACCATGAGAGACCACTACTCTCACAGCAAATCGCGACTTCAAAGAAGATCGCCAGACCGCCCGAAGCTATTCACCACCTGTGTTCGCACGAGACCGCGAACACAGTCAGTTCGCCATCAGATCGCGAACGCCTGTCTGCATGCCGATCTCCTCCTGAGACCGCGAACAGCAACCAGCTCGCATACCAGTCTCCTCCTGAGACCGCGAACTGAGACCGCGCGACTAAGACCCTTAGTTCGCGAATACCCCCAGAAAGCCCGGTCAGCTACCAGACCGCATTCCGGAGAGAACCTGGATCAAACTGTGCGGTCACACCAGACCGCCACAGCCTTGAAGAGGACAGCACGCCACGCGGTTACGCACAGACCGCGCGGCTCCACCTCCAGCAGACTTTGGACAAGACCAGCGGTCAACCCGGGAGACCGCAGCTAGGCTTAGATCAGCCAGACCGCAGATGCAGACAGCCAAGTCGCGCGAACTCGCCAGACCGCCCGACCTCCTCCCAGACCGCCCAGGTCCAAAATCCTCCAAACTTCCACTTCAACAATTTCAACACTCCCCCTTGAAGTGGGAAGTTGAAACCAGCCCCAGTAAGCTCCTTAGCAGTGTGAACGACCCCTTTGCCAGCGCCTTTGTGAAGAAGTCTGCGACATTGTCCGCACTCCGCACATGCTCGACCGAAAGAGACCCCTCCAGCACCTTCTCCCGTATGAAGTGATGCTCGATCTCGATATGCTTGGTCCTCGCGTGACAAACTGGATTGGTTACCAGTTTGAGAGCACTCTCGTTGTCACCGCGTATCAGAGTCGGCTCCCGAACCTCCTTGTGGACGTCTCCTACCAACCTCCTAAGCCAGATGGCTTCCTGAGCTGCCAAGGCCGAAGCCTTGTATTCCGCTTCCGTGGTAGAGACCGATACGGAATCCTGCTTCTTGCTGCACCATGATATAGCCGTAGGGCCCGCCATGAAGACGAATCCAGATGTCGACTTCCGATCATCCGAATCTCCCCCGTAGTCAGCATCCATGTATCCATGCACCTCGAAGCCCGCATCCCTCCTGTATAGGAGACCCATATCCGAGGTCGCCTTGACATACTTCAGAATGTTCTTGGCCACTAGCAGATGAGGTACCCGTGGCTCCGCCATAAATCGACTCACTCTGCCAACTGCATATGCAATATCCGGCCTAGTGATCGTCAGATAGATCAAGCTCCCAACCAGAGCTCGGAACACCAACGGATCTTGCATAATCCTCCCCTCATCTTTCCGAAGCTTCATAGCCTTCTCCAGAGGTGTGGAAGTGCACTTCCCTTCCTTCATGCCGAATCGCTCCACGATCCGCTCCGCATATCCAGCCTGGGACACCAGCACTCCACTTTCCTTCCTCTGCACCTCGAGTCCAAGGAAATGGTGAAGCTCACCTAAGTCCTTCATCTTGAACCTGATAGCCAGCTCGTCCCGTAGCTGTGCTACTTCCTCCTTCGAGTTCCCCGTCACGATCATATCGTCGACGTATAGCAGCACGATGACTTGAAGCTCCCCGCTCTTCTTGACGAACAAGCTTGAGTCTGAGTCTGAAGCACAAAACCCACAGAATAGGAGATATTCTGCGATCTTCCCGTACCACGCCCTCGGCGCTTGCTTCAACCCATACAGGGCCTTCTTCAGCTTGCAGACATGCTCCGGAAAATCTTCAGACACAAAGCCTGGTGGCTGGACCATGAAGATGTCCTTGTCAATCTCGCCGTACAAGAAGGCGTTCTTGACGTCGAGCTGCCAAATCTCCCATCCACTGAACGCCGCCAAGGCAATGATGAACCGAACTGAAGTCATTTTTGCCACCGGACTGAAAGTCTCCTCGTAGTCTTCACCGTATTGCTGCAAGAACCCCCGAGCTACAAGACGAGCCTTGTACCGCTCGATACTGCCGTCAGCTTTCTTCTTCAATTTGTAGACCCATTTGCATGTTACAGGAGTAGTTCCCTTGGGCTTGGGCACAAGAGACCAGGTCTCATTCTTCTCAAGAGCTGCCATCTCTTCTTGCATTGCAACATCCCACTCCTTCACGCCTTGGGCCTTCTCAAAGCTCGACGGCTCCCTCTCATCCAAGGGACCAGCGAAGAAACATGAGACAAAGCTCACTGCGTTTCCTCCCGTATAGCGATCAGGGGCAACGATTGCTCGCATCGATCTCCTCAGCTCCTTTCCCTGAACCGCATTATCTCCAGCTGCTTCTTCCCTATCTCCTCTTCCAGACGTGCTAGGAGCATCGCTCCCCTTGCTCCCTGAACCAGAAGCCCCCGTCTCGGAACTAGAGGGAGATGGACCACCTGGTGACACAGGTAGCTCCACCTGAAGATTCTCCACAGCTTTCTCCGGCACCTCCACCCTGCTCTCTGGTAGCTCCACATCAAAAGACCCCTTGTAAGATGTCACCTCATCGAACACGACGTCGCGAGAAACAACAAATCTCCGCATCTCCGGGTCCATGCACTTCCAGCCTTTCTTCCTCTCATCGTATCCCACGAAGACTAGCTTCCTTGCTTTCGCATCTAGCTTCGTCCGAAGAGCATCTGGAACATGCACGTAGCAGGTGGAACCAAATACCCGAAGGTGAGCCACGCTTGGCTTCTCCTTGAACATCATCTCATGAGGAGTCAGCATATTGATGGGACTCAAAGGCATCCGGTTGATGACGTAGGCAGCACAAGACATTCCCTCTGCCCAGAAGGACTTTGGGATACTCTTGGCATGCAACCAACACTTGCAGGTCTCCGTCAGATGACGGATCTTCCGCTCTGCAACTCCGTTCTGTTGTGGAGTATGAGCACAAGTGAGCTCCCTCCGGATGCCTGCCTTCCTGCAAAAACTGGAGAACTCAGCAGAGGTGAACTCCCCTCTGTTGTCCGTCCTCAGCTTCTTGATCCGCAGATTCAGCCGACCCTCCACGAGCTCCTTGAACTCCACAAACTTGGCAAACGCCTCCGCCTTCTCCTTCAGAAAATAAACCCAGACATATCTGGTGTAATCATCGATCAACACCAGCATATACCTGCTGCCTCCGAGGCTTAGGGTAGTAGTTGGTCCCATCAAGTCACCGTGGATGCACTCCAACGGCACACTACTCCTCGTCTGCGACTTATCAAATGGCAGTCGATGAGACTTGTCGAACTGACATCCCTCGCAAACACCTTCACCATAGGAAGATAGATTCGGCAGGCCCTTGACCAAACCTCTCACCGCCATAGCTTTCAGCTTATCCATCCCTACATGCCCCAACCTCTCATGCCATATCACGGCACCATCATTCGTCTTCATCTTGTCGACATAAGAACTTGTCGATAAAACGAACAAGTCTTTCGCTCTCCTCCCGACATGGACGACCTCGGCCTTCACGGCCTCTACATTACGTAGAAATTTCACTTCTGTTGGGCCGAACAGAACGTGATACCCAGCGTCAACAGCGTTGGTCACGGAGAAGAGGTTTTTCCTCATACCGGGCACATGATAGACACTCTTCAAGGTTAATGACCCTCTATCACTGCCCAAGGAAACAACCCCGACCTTCTCGACTGCATGCACAGTATTATCTGCAGTAATAATAGCATTGTTACCTGTGTAGGGCTCCGCTGAAGAAAGCTTCGACCCATCCCCGGTGAGGTGATGACCACACCCCGAGTCCACGATCCAGTACTCCTGATAGTTGATAGGAACCGAGACTCCAATAGAAGCCGAGAAGGCTCCTCCCCATCCTCCATCAATATGACTGGCCAGTGCTTCCTCCTTCTCAGCAGCATGCCCTGGCTGAGTATTCAGCCTGCAGTCCTTCTTGAAGTGCCCAACCTTCCCGCATTTGTAGCATTTGAGACCTTCCTTCTTCTTCTTCTCCTCAGCCTTAGGAGGATAGCCCCTCTCCTGCTGTCCAGAAGTTGAAGGCCCATAGCCTCCAGCGGTCTTCTTCTTCTTATCCCACTTCTTCTTCTTTCCTGAGAAGAGAACCTCGCCATCTCCCCCAGACACGGACACCCCCGCCATCTGCCTTGCCAGACTTTCATGCGAAGCTAGCAGATTCTCCAGCTCTATCAAAGACGGCTGATTAGCCCAACCCTGCACCGACATCACAAAGGCCACATATTCGTTCCGCAGGCCGCGGATGATGTGCCTCTTCAGCTTCGCCTCAGAAATTGGCTCATCAGGATCCAGTGCTGATATCTCAGCGCAGAGGTTCTTCATCTTCAGAAAGAAATTTGATATAGAAAGATCACCCTGAGCCGACCTTGCCAGCTCATTTTCTAAGAACTGTAGCCTAGCTACATTCTTCTTGTTAAACAACCCATCCAGGGCTCTCCAGATCTCGGCAGCTGATCCACACCCTAAGATGTGATCAAAAAGATCAGGTGAAATGGCACGCTTCAAGGTGAACTCGGCCTTAGCATTGGTCTTTCTCCACGCCCTCACGGCCGGACCATTGTCACCCGCTTCTGTTGCCTTTACCTCTTCAGTCGCATCTCCTCCAACAACCTCCCAGAGGTCCTCCCCTAGAAGATAGCTCTGCATACACGACTTCCACTTCTTAAAGTTAGTCGATGTAAGCATCTCAATCCCAAGACCTCTTGCAAATCCACCTTCCATTGTTCTTCCTCTGGTTCCTTCTTCACAAAGGCGATGACTACTCTAAGTTATTCGCTGCTCTATCCACTCCAACCTGCCTCTGATACCATGTAAAAATTTCTCGGACCTTGTGAGAGCAAGCAGGAATAACAACTAGAGATACAAGCCAAAGCAACCAGAAACAATCTTAGGCAAACAACCGATCTTTATTGATAGCAAACTTCAATTACAGGGCAAGACATGCTTGACGAGACATGATTTCGTCAGCACAAAACTCCAAAGAGAAGTACAGAAAAAAACGATAACTGGAGATCGCCCAACCCGCGCGAACTCCCCTGCGATCTCTGATAGTTGCTAGACCGCAACTCTCTGCCGACCACAGAACACCACCAGACCGCTGCACAGACCGCTCCCTTCTTCCGACCTCCTGATTCTCCCGAACTCTAGCACCACAACTCCAAGCCGCAGACCGCCCGAACACTTTCAGAGGAAGAGGTGATCGCTGCTGCCCACACTATCCGCAGAAGCTGCACAAGAAGAGTTCAATCAGAGACCGCCTGGTCAGAAATAAACAGACCGCAAGAACAAAAGCGAACTCAGCTTACACTTGGTGTGTCTAATTGTTGCTACAGTGGCCTCCTATTTATAGGCGTGAGACCTGATCCAGTCACCACCCTATGAGATAGGATCACCACCCCCCAGACCGCGCGACCAGACCGGTCAACCCGCGCGATCAGCAACAGAACTCCTGCTTCATTTTGGTGAACTCGCCAGCTTCAACATCGACCATGAGAGACCGCTACTCTCACAGCAGATCGCGACTTCAAAGAAGATCGCCAGACCGCCCGAAGCTATTCACCACCTGTGTTCGCACGAGACCGCGAACACAGTCAGTTCGCCATCAGATCGCGAACTCCTGTCTGCATGCCGATCTCCTCCTGAGACCGCGAACAGCAACCAGCTCGCATACCAGTCTCCTCCTGAGACCGCGAACTGAGACCGCGCGACTAAGACCCTTAGTCCGCGAATACCCCCAGAAAGCCCGGTCAGCTACCAGACCGCATTCCGGAGAGAACCTGGATCAAACTGTGCGGTCACACCAGACCGCCACAGCCTTGAAGAGGATAGCACGCCACGCGGTTACGCACAGACCGCGCGGCTCCACCTCCAGCAGACTTTGGACAAGACCAGCGGTCAACCCGGGAGACCGCAGCTAGGCTTAGATCAGCCAGACCGCAGATGCAGACCGCCCGACCTCCTCCCAGACCGCCTAGGTCCAAAATCCTCCAAACTTCCACTTCAACAATTTCAACACTTCTCCCCAAAAAGAATTAGGCATGCTAGCAGTAAGGAGCATAGAATTCAGCATTTCTGTTAATGTTCTATTCTTTCGCTCAGCAATACCATTAGACTGGGGTGAGTAAGGAGCAGTGGTTTCTAGGATTATACCCGCAGAGGCACAAAAGTCTTGAAACCCTGTTGCAGTGTACTCTCCTCCTCGATCACTTCTAAAACGCTTAATCTTCAGGTTTAATTGATTTTCAACCCGGGATTTGAAGATCTCAAATGCTTCATCTTTCGATTTCAATAAATAGACATGACAGCATCTGGAATAATCATCGATGAACGTGATGAGATACTTCTTTCCCCCTCTAGTGGCGTGACTCTTAAAATCACAGAGGTCTGAATGTATCAAATCTAGAAGTTGTGTATGTAAGACCCTATTTTTTTTTTGCAAAAACCACCGGGTCTTAGGCCCAGAACCGCCGTTTTGTGGTGACACCTTCGCTCGGGAAGGTCGTCACTACAAAACGCCGATCCTGCCGGCCAAATCGATCACAAGAAAAGTAAGCTAACATGAATAAAGCAAGCAAAACATGTCCACATCACATATATAAATAAATCATCAAAAGATGTCCACAACCATAACTGAAAGAACGGAAAACAAGATAACTAGGGCCTTGCCCAATACATCAAAGCCTCACTACATGGATCACTCGCGGAAGTAAAATAACTAAATCAACACTCACGGATCCTGTCATCTGAGATCCTGAGCTAGACTGCCCCGCCTCCATTTGCACCGGCCTCTGGTGCTGCTCCGTCGCCGCGGTCTCCTAAAATGATAAGGTCCACCGACCGTCAGTCATAAAGACTCAGCCAATTCCCCACCCCTCCCCCCAGGGCTCCTAGGCACCGGATGGAAAGGAGGAAGCGGAGGACAAACAAGGGGTAGAAACAAATGCAGGTGACAAGGTAATATCTACTCTACACAGGTGATATATATATATATATATAAATGAAAAAAAAATAGAAATAGCAGGGTAAAGTAAAGGGAAAACAATAAAGTGCAAAAGTAGAGGCAAGTAAGTATTATGATATAAACCATTGATTTATAGGAATGCCCATACAAACCTATAGACCAAGGGGTCGTTTAGCAAGGCCTATCGTATAAAAAGTCCCATACCAATTTATACGATAGGTGTCAGGGGTTGAATGCAATGATTATGCTATGTCATGCAAGTATGTTATTATGCGGTGATCAAACAAGTGCAACTCACCCACTACGACTCTATGCGCATAGACCTTTAGTTCCCTCTTTTTGGAGCGAGCTAGACTCCTCAGGATACTCCCGTAGTGGCAAACGGAAGCGGTGGGTTGGGCCTCGCCCACCTCTAGGTTGGTATATGCACTACCCGACCTAGACCTATCGTACGCCTCCACAAAACCCGCGGAGCGTCTGCGTACTCTTACTGACTGGACCGCCAGACTTTTATGGCTAAGTGTAAATACCACACTTGCCGAGCCCAAGTGTTAACGTCGGTGCAACGACCGCCAACACGAAGGACCCACCACCTTATGCACATGCAAATTATCTTCCAACAATACCGAGCTACAAGCTCCCCGGGCTAACCCGCCCGTCACCAATAAATATCTCAGAAACAAAAGATCACCGGACTAAACCGGCTAGACTTCCATAAGCACACTCTCAGAGTGACTTTCCTGCCTTAGAAACTCAGGTGCTAAAAGACGCTAACAAGAAAAGACGATCTTTCGTCAATTCCCGGACGACCTAGCCGAGGGTGGCACCCCACCACCCTAAGACTTACCAAACCCCAGCTTCTCTAGAGACCCATACATAATACAAGGCTACCACCCAACCTTCATCACTTCAGACCCAAGACTACCAGATTGACCTCTAACCCCAAAGTTGTCAAATTGCTAAACGCAGACCACCCTTAACGTTTTGAAGCTCATGAAGAGAGGTACACTAAATATCCAACTTCTTGACCCAAGGGTTTTACTGGGGACCCATACTACCTACTTCAGATCAAATCTAGGGTTTCATAATTTTCCAATAATAATTGTATTTTAAATAATTTTCCAAATGGCCATTTTACTAAGGTTTGAACTACAAGTGTATTTTTCTGACCTCCAATGCCCACTCCAATTTATTCATAAATCAAGGATACCTAATAAACAGTAGATATAAAGTTTTAGGGAAAACCAGCAAGATTTATTATTTTTAGAAATTCCAAAACACAATTATTTCCAATAATTCCCAAAGGAGGTACCCTCATATGAACTCCAATCCTTGTGCAAATTAACACAGTGGTGCTTATTAATAAAATATTCAATCCTACAAAGTTTGACCATGCTATTCAGAGGGTATGTTTGTAATTCCATCCAAGGATATATTTGCAATTTCTTTCAAAATGAACTATAAGTACCAAAAATATTGATCTATAAATTATGAGAAAATTACAGTGGATACATATTGATATAAAAAGGCAACCAGCAAAGTTTCATGCAATTTCAGAGATTTAATATCCTAAAATTGATCATCCCAAAAATTGCCCACAATGTGAAATATTACAATTTAACCCTCCAAGAGTTTACTCATGTTCTAACCAATTCTTCCAGAGATATATGACATTAAAACCATGATTATGACAGAAGATGGTAAATTGATAAATACTATTTCTCCCTAAAACCTCAAACCCTAAATAATTACAAATCTGCTCTAGGGTTTATTACTTATGATTGGCAACTCCAAATCCCTCCAAACTCCTACAGTAGCATTCTCTGGTCACTAAGGCCATCTACCCAAAATTTCAAGTCAAGCCACTGAGGTTTGACCCCTCTTCCTTCATTAACCTCTAATTGCACCCCTTTAGGGTTTAGCCTAGGGTTAGGGTCTAACCTTCTCCAATAGCTCTAGTAGGAACTCCAGAGATTTATAACCTCAAAAACAAGTGGGTGACAGAAGATGATGATTCCCTAAGTGTTATTTCTTCCTAGAACCCCAAATTCCAATTATTTACAAATCTACCCAAGGATTTATTACCTAGGTTAGACAACTCCAAATCTCTTCAAACTCACAAGGGAGTCTTCTCTGGTCACTAAGACCTACCCACCAAAACTTTAGGTCAAACCACTAGGGTTTGACCCTACTCCCTTCATTGACCCCTATTTGCACCCCTTAAGGGTTTATCCTAGGGTTAGGGTCTAGGCATCTCCAAATCCACTCAAAGCTACTCCTTGAGGTGTCTCATACCTCCCAAGGCAGTGACCAAGGTCACCCCATCAATCAGTGGGAGGAAACCCCTCCACACTCCAAAGTTCTCTTATGTTTACTTTTGCCCTAAACATCACCTTTAAGCCAACTATTCTCAAGGGAACTCCCTACCTTGCCCATACCCATACCACTCACTATACTGACCATAGGTCAGTGGAAGACCACCTAAGATCCTACCAATAATTGGTGAGGGGTGGAATTCCAATGGGTACCTATTTGGGGTGCAAATAGCAATTTAGCCCCTTTTTGATTTACTAGGGCAAAACTCCTCCAATGGCCACCAAACTTGGACCATAGGTTGGCATGGGGGAGGGTGAGGTGCACCCCAAATATGGAGCCAAAAGACCTTGTGGAAAGGTGGGGGCACTCACCCAAAGTTTTGCCCAAACCTAGGGAGCCTAAGGCTATTTTGGTGGAATACCCTACCAAAACAACTCCATAAATCATGATATTTTAACCAGGGCCTATACATACCCCTTAGGACCACCCATCCAAGTTTGGAAGGGTTTTGAGGTGTTGAGGACACCTAATTAGGTTAAACTAGGATTATTGGTCTTTCCCAAAAATTAAGAAGAAAACTTCACCAATCCTTGTGATATTTGGACATGAGCTAGGTATGCACAAGACTAGACTACACCCCAAAAATCAAGTCATTTGGAGTTATATAATGGGGTGGGCATCAAAAATGATTTCTGATTAGCCCTAAAGACAGCCTCCACTAGAATGAGTGCTGAGCCCTAACCAGGACTCCAAATTGAGTGATTTCAATTTTGTATGAAACTAGACCCAAAGGGATACAATTTATATGTAGACCACTTTTCATGATTCGGCCTCTAAGTATTTTTCCCAGATTTAAATAGGAGCTGCAGTTTAATCATAAGAATAAGCAAAATCCTTAAGGGAGTGCACGAATCCTAAAGCGGATCGGAAGGCGCCCGGTCATCGTCCCCAGGAAATCAACGGCAGAGATTCACCGCGCCTGGGACGCCTTAGTGAGTGATTTCCCGGCCACCTGAGCGCAGCCCCGGCCGACCAACGCCACCACCACCTCCGTTGAGGTGGGGGCCGGCGATGAGCGGTGTTTGATCGGCCGGAGGTGGCCGGAATCGTGTTCTGTAGAAGGATACCCAACCCGATCAACGGGAGGATTGGCCGACTCAATTCACGGCCGATTGACCATGATTCGAGCCGCCGTCGATTTGGATCTAACCCTTAGAGTTCAGGGAGGAGAATTGGACCTGCTGGAGGGCTTGCCGTCGAGTCAACCTTGAGTACACCATGGGAGCTGCCGCCGGTTGAGAAGCCATGCCAATTCCTCCTACAGTGCACGAAATCCTCTGGTAACTAGGGGGTTTCTCTCCTCTCAGGTCTCTGAAGGTGAAGGGGGGTTCGATTGGGGGTGGTGATGGCTTTAAACATCATTGCCATTAAAGCCCCCCTTCGGTTACATCAAGGACCGACCCCTCTTCCTCTCCCTGCCTTAATCCCCCTTTGTAACTGATGGAAACTCCTCCTAATCGGCTGAGGAGTTGAATGGAGGCATCAATTGGGGAGGCTAAGAGGTAAATCCTCTTAATGGCCATGAATGGCCTCTTCTTTCTCTTCAAAAATGGTGAAACCCCCATTTTCTCTCTCCTAATTACCATGGTCGGTTTCTATACTCTCTCCTGAGCTTAATGAGGGCCCACATGGGCTGGTTGACCACCCAATTGAGTTAGCCCAAAGAGATTGGGTTAGGTTTGAGCATTTTGACCTAAATTGGGCAATTTTGACTTTTGGCCAAATTGGTCAATTGGGGAACCCTAGGATGGGGCTTTTGGGTTCAATAGGTTCTAAATTAAGTTTAGGAACTAATGGTGGAGTCAATTTGGTCATATGGTTCTTGGTTGACCCAATCTAAGGTGATTTGACCAAAATAGGCTAAATTGACTTTGGTCAAATTGAGCCCTAGGGTTGACTTGGTCATGGGGCTTTTTGGTCCACTAGCTCCCCTATGACATGATAGCCCTATGGGTGAGGTCAATTTAATGTGGTGAAGGTCAATTGGGGTACTTTGAGAAGAAAGGTCATTTTGACCTAAAAAGGGCATTTTGGTCAATTTGCACCCCTGGGGGTCCCATGATGGGGCTTTTGGGTCCATTAGGTCTATAATGGTATTATAAACCTAGGAGTGTGATCAATTTGACATGGTGAGGGTTGATTGGCTCTAAATGGGCTACTTTGACCAATTTGAGGGTTTATGTTGACTTTGGTCAAATTGGCCTCTTAGGTTGACTTCAATGGGCCCAAGGTGCCCTAAGGGGACCTCTAAAGGGTTAGGGACACTATGGTGGGGTCCAAGGGTTAAGTTGAAGCCCTAAATTCCAATCCCAAGCTTGGAAGATGGGAATTGCTATTTGCAGACCAAGGTGGCTTCCTCCTCCTTTCCTAAGCTCTTAGGTTCAAAAAGGTTCTTCCTATGGTTTTGTCATGACCCAGTCATGACAAAACCAACTTAGGGGTCTAGCAGTTTGGGGGATGTTACAAATCCCAATACATAAAAATAAAAATTTCGTCCCCGAAATTCAGACAAGCCTATGGGGCTTCTACTAGAGGAAAAACTGTAACATCCCAGAAAAAGTAAGTTGTACCTGCCGTAAAAAGCTGCGGATATTTTTGCTGCATCAAGTCCAGTGGCTCCCAAGTATGTTCTTCCTGTCCATGATTCCTCCACAGGACCTTGACCAGTGGGACCTTCTTGCGCCGCAAGACTCGTAGCTCTGTGTCGTCTATCCGAACCGGCTCCAAGTGAATCGATCGATCTGTAGCTACTGGCCCCTCAGAAGTAGACACCTGCTGCTCAGGCCGAAGTAAAGCCTTCCTAAGTGAAGAGACGTGGAATACGTCATGCAGTCCCTCCAAATCCGGCGGTAGCTCCAGTCTGTAAGCCAAGGGGCCGATCCGCTCCAGGATCCTATAGGGTCCCATAAACCTTGGACTGAGCTTCTTCCGGCCGCGAACCCTCGAGACTCCATGCATCGGACGTATCTTCAAGAAAACCCGGTCTCCCACCTGGAACTCCACCATACGATGATGCGCATCGTAATACTTGGCCTGCCTGCTCTGGGCCTCCAACATCCTATCTCGAATCAACCTCACCTGGGCCTCCGTGTCCTCCACGAACTCTGAGCCAAGAGCCTTGGGGTCCTCATCCTGAATCCAAGATAACGGTGTCCTGCACCTCCGTCCATATAATGCCTCGTAAGGTGCTCTGCCTATGCTAGCCTGGTGACTGTTGTTATAAGAGAACTCGACCAACGGCAACAGTCTCTCCCAAGGCTCCCCACGGTCTAGAATGCAAAGACGCAACAGATCCTCCAAGGTCCGATTGGTGCGCTCCGTTTGCCCGTCTGTCTGGGGGTGAAAAGCTGTACTGAAGGTCAACCGGGTGCCTAGATAGGCCTGCACCGCTCTCCACTCCCTTGACGTAAAACGTCCATCTCGGTCGGAAACTATCGTCCTTGGCACACCATGATAACGGATAAACTGCTCCACAAACTTTCGAACCAAAACTCTGACTGAATCATCCTTCCTGATCGGAATGAATCTAGCCACCTTCGTCAGCCTGTCGACAATCACCCAAATCGAGTCATTCCCCGTACGAGATCGGGGAAGACCATGAATAAAATCCATCGCTATATCGTCGAACTTCCACTCCGGCACTGGGAGTGGCTGCAATAATCCTGCGGGGTTCCGACACTCCGCCTTCACAAGCTGGCAGGTCTCGCAGTGGGTCACAAAATAAATGATATCCCTCTTCATACCCGGCCAGTACATGGTCCTCTTCAGATCTGCCGTCATCTTGGTAATGCCCGGGTGCACTGAATACTTACTGCAGTGAGCCTCTGCCATAATATCTTCCCGAATCTGATCTCCTGCCGGCACATACACCCGACCTCTAAAACTCAACAGGCCGTCCTTCATCGAATAATCTCCAGCTGAGCCTTCCTCCAAGGCTCTGAATATCGGCTCCAGCTTGGCATCTTGCCTCTGCCCTTCCCTGATGCGGTCTCGAATGTCATATGTGGCACCAATCGCCGCTAGGTACTCCTTGTACAGCTCCGGATCATCTTCCGATACCAGGGAGATCTGCATATCTTCGAACATTCGCACCAACTCCATGGCCATCAGCTTAGGCTCTGCTCCTGATGTGGTATCTCTCCTGCTCAGAGCGTTTGCTACTACATTTTCCTTCCCTGGGTGGTAATGCATCGTATACTGGTAATCTGATAAGAACTCCACCCATCGCCTTTGTCGGATATTCAACTCCTTCTGCGTATCTACATACTTCAGATTTTTGTGATCTGAGAATATGTCGCAGTGGACACCATAGAGGTAGTGTCGCCAGATCTTAAGAGCGAATACGACTGCTCCCATCTCCAAATCATGCACTGGGTAGTTCCGCTCGTGGTCCTTCAACTGGCGGGAGGCATAAGCTATCACATGCCCGTTCTGCATCAGAACGGCACCCATCCCCTGATAAGATGCATCCGTATACACTTGAAATCCTTCCTTCCCCGACGGAAGGGCAAGGATGGGAGCTGAAGTGAGCAGACCCTTCAGCTCCTGGAAAGCTGTCTCGCACTGCGGCGTCCAAGAAAATACAGCATCCTTTCTTGTCAGAGCGGTAAGCGGGAGGGCTATCTGAGAGAATCCCTGAACGAACTTCCGGTAGTAGCCGGCAAGTCCCAAGAAACTTCTTACGTCGGTGGCCGTCTTCAGCGGCGGCCAGTCCCGTACTGCCTGAACCTTTGCTGGATCTACTGCCAAGCCTGCTCCACTGATGATGTGGCCCAGGAAGGCCACCTCCTTCAACCAGAACTGGCATTTACTGAACTTAGCATATAACCGATGCTCCCGCAGCTTCCCCAAGGTTAGTGCCAAATGCTGCGCATGCTCCTCCTCCGTCCTCGAGTAGATGAGGATGTCGTCGATGAACACTATGACAAAGATGTCGAGGTAAGGCTCAAACACCCGATTCATCAAGCTCATAAATGCTGAAGGTGCATTTGTGAGCCCGAACGGCATCACCGTGAACTCGTACAATCCATACCGGCTGCTGAAAGCCGTCTTCGGGATGTCCTCCTCTTGGATCCTTAGCTGATAATATCCCGATCTCAAATCCAGCTTCGAGAAGCAGTGGGCTCCCTCTAGCTGGTCAAAGAGCTCGTCTATCCTTGGCAGAGGGTACGTGTTCCGCACCGTCAGCCTATTCAGAGCTCTGTAATCGATGCACAGTCGGAGCGTCCCATCCTTCTTCTTCACAAATAACACCGGAGCTCCCCAAGGTGAGGAACTCGGCCTAACGAACCCGGCTTCCACCAGCTCCTGCAGCTGGCTCCGAAACTCTACCAACTCCTTCGGGGCCATCCGATAAGGAGCTTTGGACACCGGCTTGGCCCCTGGCACCAGCTGAATCTGAAAATCCTTCTCGCGGTGCGGTGGTAGCCCAGGAAGCTTCTCCGGAAAGACATCCGCAAAATCTCGAACTACCGGGATACTAGGCACTGAGTCCTTGACTTCAGTCGCCTCGAAGAGCACCTGGTAAACCTCGTCTCCCTGCAGGTGGGCCTTGACGGCCTGAATGGACGATAAAAAGAGACGAGAGGTAAGTTGAGTACCTTCGAATGCCACAACCCCGTCTTTATGCTCTAGCACGATCCGCCTTGCCGGGCAGTCAATCCTTGCCCGGTTCTCATACAACCAACTCATGCCCAGGATCAGGTCGTAATCCGTCATCTTCAGAACAGTTGCCGGGACTTCGAACAGTCTTCCCCCAATCTCCAGACTTATTAGGCATGCTAAATTTGTTAAGACCTCTGATCCGTCCGGAAATCTCACTCTCCTATAGTCGCTTTTGAGGTGCTTGACTTGGTCTAGGTCTTCGATAAACTTGGCCGAGACGAACGAGTGCGAGGCACCCGTATCGAACAAGGCAAAAGCAGGTTTGCCGAAAATGGAAACTAAACCTGAAGGGTTTGACGATTGGTTCAAAGCTAAGGTAGAGCTGAAACTTTCAAAACATTAACTATTTAAAATAAAAGCGACAAGTACCTGCGATGACCCTTGCCGGGTCCCGGGGCCTGGCCAAATCTAAGGCATAAGCCTGCTCTCTGTAGTGCCTCCGATCGTCACCCTGAAATCCACGGCCTCGACCACGTCCTCGGCCTCCGGGATGCTGACCCCGAGGTGCTGCCTGAGGTGCTGGAAGAGCATTCCTCTGGGGGCAGTTCCTCTTGATGTGGCCGACCTGGTGGCAGTGGTAGCATTCCGGAGGTTGCCCACCTCCTCCAATCCTTGGCATTTCCCTCATCTGCAGAGGCTGAGGAGTCAAAACTACCGGCTCCCTTTGTTCCTGCCTCTCCCCCTGACGGGGTCGGACCTCCGTCCTTCCTTCTCCAACATCTCGGCCTCTCGGCTGATCTCTTCTGCCACTTCTCCCCTGATCCTCCATGGGTCTCTTCCTTCCACGAACAACTTGCTGGTCTCCCTCCAGCTTCTTTGCCATTTCCAAAATCTTTGTCATGCTGCCATCGGAGACGAAAAGGAGGGCCTGCCTCAACTCATCACGGAGGCCCTTATAGAACCTCTTAGCATATCCTGCATCATCCAGCTGGTAAGATACCGCAAACCGGGACAGGTGAGTGAACTCCTGATGGTACTCCAGCACTGATCTACTCCCCTGCCGCAACTGCAGAAATCTATCTTCCAAGTCATCTCTTGCCGACTGCGGCACAAAATGCTCCAACAACGCCGCTTTGAAATCATCCCAAGCAACATCTGCTGCCTCTAATCCCGGGTACGATGTAGCCAGGAACCTCTTCCACCACCTCTTAGCATGGGATTCCAGGCATGAAACCACCAGTGGCACCTCCATCTCCACCGGGCACTGGATTCCTGACAGCATCTCTTGCATAATGTCCACCCACTCTTCAGTTCTTACAGCCGTCTCCGTCCCAATATAAGCTGGCGGGGAGAGTCCCCGGAAGATGCTCAGCCAGTTGGCCCCAGGGTTTTGCTGAGGAGCCGGTGCCTGCTGTGCTCTGAATGTCTCCAAGATGGCAGTCAGAGTCTGCCCCAACTCCGTCTGCTGGAACGGGGTCGGAGCCGGTGGTGGTGGAACGACGTTCGGAGTCGGCGGGACTCCATGCTGCGGTGAAGGTTCCGTTGCCGGCTACCAAAGAAGATTGCACTTATAAGGGACTTAGCTAAAGGGAAGAAAAAAAATTCAGTTATAAGTGGATTTTCACATGTGATTTCCCTTATGGGCACACCATTGCTTCCGCTGCTAGTTTGTCCGCAAACTAAGCTCGCGCGGGGTGGCCCAGGGTTTGTGGACTTCTTTTCCTTGGATCGATGTTTGCTCTGATACCACTTGTAAGACCCTATTTTTTTTTGCAAAAACCACCGGGTCTTAGGCCCAGAACCGCCGTTTTGTGGTGACACCTTCGCTCGGGAAGGTCGTCACTACAAAACGCCGATCCTGCCGGCCAAATCGATCACAAGAAAAGTAAGCTAACATGAATAAAGCAAGCAAAACATGTCCACATCACATATATAAATAAATCATCAAAAGATGTCCACAACCATAACTGAAAGAACGGAAAACAAGATAACTAGGGCCTTGCCCAATACATCAAAGCCTCACTACATGGATCACTCGCGGAAGTAAAATAACTAAATCAACACTCACGGATCCTGTCATCTGAGCTCCTGAGCTAGACTGCCCCGCCTCCATTTGCACCGGCCTCTGGTGCTGCTCCGTCGCCGCGGTCTCCTAAAATGATAAGGTCCACCGACCGTCAGTCATAAAGACTCAGCCAATTCCCCACCCCTCCCCCCAGGGCTCCTAGGCACCGGATGGAAAGGAGGAAGCGGAGGACAAACAAGGGGTAGAAACAAATGCAGGTGACAAGGTAATATCTACTCTACACAGGTGATATATATATATAAATGAAACAAAATAGAAACAGCAGGGTAAAGTAAAGGGAAAACAATAAAGTGCAAAAGTAGAGGCAAGTAAGTATTATGATATAAACCATTGATTTATAGGAATGCCCATACAAACCTATAGACCAAGGGGTCGTTTAGCAAGGCCTATCGTATAAAAAGTCCCATACCAATTTATACGATAGGTGTCAGGGGTTGAATGCAATGATTATGCTATGTCATGCAAGTATGTTATTATGCGGTGATCAAACAAGTGCAACTCACCCACTACGACTCTATGCGCATAGACCTTTAGTTCCCTCTTTTTGGAGCGAGCTAGACTCCTCAGGATACTCCCGTCGTGGCAAACGGAAGCGGTGGGTTGGGCCTCGCCCACCTCTAGGTTGGTATATGCACTACCCGACCTAGACCTATCGTACGCCTCCACAAAACCCGCGGAGCGTCTGCGTACTCTTACTGACTGGACCGCCAGACTTTTATGGCTAAGTGTAAATACCACACTTGCCGAGCCCAAGTGTTAACGTCGGTGCAACGACCGCCAACACGAAGGACCCACCACCTTATGCACATGCAAATTATCTTCCAACAATACCGAGCTACAAGCTCCCCGGGCTAACCCGCCCGTCACCAATAAATATCTCAGAAACAAAAGATCACCGGACTAAACCGGCTAGACTTCCATAAGCACACTCTCAGAGTGACTTTCCTGCCTTAGAAACTCAGGTGCTAAAAGACGCTAACAAGAAAAGACGATCTTTCGTCAATTCCCGGACGACCTAGCCGAGGGTGGCACCCCACCACCCTAAGACTTACCAAACCCCAGCTTCTCTAGAGACCCATACATAATACAAGGATACCACCCAACCTTCATCACTTCAGACCCAAGACTACCAGATTGACCTCTAACCCCAAAGTTGTCAAATTGCTAAACGCAGACCACCCTTAACGTTTTGAAGCTCATGAAGAGAGGTACACTAAATATCCAACTTCTTGACCCAAGGGTTTTACTGGGGACCCATACTACCTACTTCAGATCAAATCTAGGGTTTCATAATTTTCCAATAATAATTGTATTTTAAATAATTTTCCAAATGGCCATTTTACTAAGGTTTGAACTACAAGTGTATTTTTCTGACCTCCAATGCCCACTCCAATTTATTCATAAATCAAGGATACCTAATAAACAGTAGATATAAAGTTTTAGGGAAAACCAGCAAGATTTATTATTTTTAGAAATTCCAAAACACAATTATTTCCAATAATTCCCAAAGGAGGTACCCTCATATGAACTCCAATCCTTGTGCAAATTAACACAGTGGTGCTTATTAATAAAATATTCAATCCTACAAAGTTTGACCATGCTAGTCAGAGGGTATGTTTGTAATTCCATCCAAGGATATATTTGCAATTTCTTTCAAAATGAACTATAGGTACCAAAAATATTGATCTATAAATTATGAGAAAATTACAGTGGATACATATTGATATAAAAAGGCAACCAGCAAAGTAGTTTCATGCAATTTCAGAGATTTAATATCCTAAAATTGATCATCCCAAAAATTGCCCACAATGTGAAATATTACAATTTAACCCTCCAAGAGTTTACTCATGTTCTAACCAATTCTTCCAGAGATATATGACATTAAAACCATGATTATGACAGAAGATGGTAAATTGATAAATACTATTTCTCCCTAAAACCTCAAACCCTAAATAATTACAAATCTACCCTAGGGTTTATTACTTATGATTGGCAACTCCAAATCCCTCCAAACTCCTACAGTAGCATTCTCTGGTCACTAAGGCCATCTACCCAAAATTTCAAGTCAAGCCACTGAGGTTTGACCCCTCTTCCTTCATTAACCTCTAATTGCACCCCTTTAGGGTTTAGCCTAGGGTTAGGGTCTAACCTTATCCAATAGCTCTAGTAGGAACTCCAGAGATTTATAACCTCAAAAACAAGTGGGTGACAGAAGATGATGATTCCCTAAGTGTTATTTCTTCCTAGAACCCCAAATTCCAATTATTTACAAATCTACCCAAGGATTTATTACCTAGGTTAGACAACTCCAAATCTCTTCAAACTCACAAGGGAGTCTTCTCTGGTCACTAAGACCTACCCACCAAAACTTTAGGTCAAACCACTAGGGTTTGACCCTACTCCCTTCATTGACCCCTATTTGCACCCCTTAAGGGTTTATCCTAGGGTTAGGGTCTAGGCATCTCCAAATCCACTCAAAGCTACTCCTTGAGGTGTCTCATACCTCCCAAGGCAGTGACCAAGGTCACCCCATCAATCAGTGGGAGGAAACCCCTCCACACTCCAAAGTTCTCTTATGTTTACTTTTGCCCTAAACATCACCTTTAAGCCAACTATTCTCAAGGGAACTCCCTACCTTGCCCATACCCATACCACTCACTATACTGACCATAGGTCAGTGGAAGACCACCTAAGATCCTACCAATAATTGGTGAGGGGTGGAATTCCAATGGGTACCTATTTGGGGTGCAAATAGCAATTTAGCCCCTTTTTGATTTACTAGGGCAAAACTCCTCCAATGGCCACCAAACTTGGACCATAGGTTGGCATGGGGGAGGGTGAGGTGCACCCCAAATATGGAGCCAAAAGACCTTGTGGAAAGGTGGGGGCACTCACCCAAAGTTTTGCCCAAACCTAGGGAGCCTAAGGCTATTTTGGTGGAATACCCTACCAAAACAACTCCATAAATCATGATATTTTAACCAGGGCCTATACATACCCCTTAGGACCACCCATCCAAGTTTGGAAGGGTTTTGAGGTGTTGAGGACACCTAATTAGGTTAAACTAGGATTATTGGTCTTTCCCAAAAATTAAGAAGAAAACTTCACCAATCCTTGTGATCTTTGGACATGAGCTAGGTATGCACAAGACTAGACTACACCCCAAAAATCAAGTCATTTGGAGTTATATAATGGGGTGGGCATCAAAAATGATTTCGGATTAGCCCTAAAGACAGCCTCCACTAGAATGAGTGCTGAGCCCTAACCAGGACTCCAAATTGAGTGATTTCAATTTTGTATGAAACTAGACCCAAAGGGATACAATTTATATGTAGACCACTTTTCATGATTCGGCCTCTAAGTATTTTTCCCAGATTTAAATAGGAGCTGCAGTTTAATCATAAGAATAAGCAAAATCCTTAAGGGAGTGCACGAATCCTAAAGCGGATCGGAAGGCGCCCGGTCATCGTCCCCAGGAAATCAACGGCAGAGATTCACCGCGCCTGGGCCGCCTTAGTGAGTGATTTCCCGGCCACCTGAGCGCAGCCCCGGCCGACCAACGCCACCACCACCTCCGTTGAGGTGGGGGCCGGCGATGAGCGGTGTTTGATCGGCCGGAGGTGGCCGGAATCGTGTTCTGTAGAAGGATACCCAACCCGATCAACGGGAGGATTGGCCGACTCAATTCACGGCCG
This sequence comes from Dactylorhiza incarnata, assembly GCA_033032865.1. Lineage (NCBI taxonomy): Eukaryota > Viridiplantae > Streptophyta > Magnoliopsida > Asparagales > Orchidaceae > Dactylorhiza > Dactylorhiza incarnata. Next base: position 8,941,896 of record JAWHQI010000003.1, read on the forward strand.
ATTGACCACGATTCGAGCCGCCGTCGATTTGGATCTAACCCTTAGAGTTCAGGGAGGAGAATTGGACCTGCTGGAGGGCTTGCCGTCGAGTCAACCTTGAGTACACCATGGGAGCTGCCGCCGGTTGAGAAGCCATGCCAATTCCTCCTACAGTGCACGAAATCCTCTGGTAACTAGGGGGTTTCTCTCCTCTCAGGTCTCTGAAGGTGAAGGGGGGTTCGATTGGGGGTGGTGATGGCTTTAAACATCATTGCCATTAAAGCCCCCCTTCGGTTACATCAAGGACCGACCCCTCTTCCTCTCCCTGCCTTAATCCCCCTTTGTAACTGATGGAAACTCCTCCTAATCGGCTGAGGAGTTGAATGGAGGCATCAATTGGGGAGGCTAAGAGGTAAATCCTCTTAATGGCCATGAATGGCCTCTTCTTTCTCTTCAAAAATGGTGAAACCCCCATTTTCTCTCTCCTAATTACCATGGTCGGTTTCTATACTCTCTCCTGAGCTTAATGAGGGCCCACATGGGCTGGTTGACCACCCAATTGAGTTAGCCCAAAGAGATTGGGTTAGGTTTGAGCATTTTGACCTAAATTGGGCAATTTTGACTTTTGGCCAAATTGGTCAATTGGGGAACCCTAGGATGGGGCTTTTGGGTTCAATAGGTTCTAAATTAAGTTTAGGAACTAATGGTGGAGTCAATTTGGTCATATGGTTCTTGGTTGACCCAATCTAAGGTGATTTGACCAAAATAGGCTAAATTGACTTTGGTCAAATTGAGCCCTAGGGTTGACTTGGTCATGGGGCTTTTTGGTCCACTAGCTCCCCTATGACATGATAGCCCTATGGGTGAGGTCAATTTAATGTGGTGAAGGTCAATTGGGGTACTTTGAGAAGAAAGGTCATTTTGACCTAAAAAGGGCATTTTGGTCAATTTGCACCCCTGGGGGTCCCATGATGGGGCTTTTGGGTCCATTAGGTCTATAATGGTATTATAAACCTAGGAGTGTGATCAATTTGACATGGTGAGGGTTGATTGGCTCTAAATGGGCTACTTTGACCAATTTGAGGGTTTATGTTGACTTTGGTCAAATTGGCCTCTTAGGTTGACTTCAATGGGCCCAAGGTGCCCTAAGGGGACCTCTAAAGGGTTAGGGACACTATGGTGGGGTCCAAGGGTTAAGTTGAAGCCCTAAATTCCAATCCCAAGCTTGGAAGATGGGAATTGCTATTTGCAGACCAAGGTGGCTTCCTCCTCCTTTCCTAAGCTCTTAGGTTCAAAAAGGTTCTTCCTATGGTTTTGTCATGACCCAGTCATGACAAAACCAACTTAGGGGTCTAGCAGTTTGGGGGATGTTACAAATCCCAATACATAAAAATAAAAATTTCGTCCCCGAAATTCAGACAAGCCTATGGGGCTTCTACTAGAGGAAAAACTGTAACATCCCAGAAAAAGTAAGTTGTACCTGCCGTAAAAAGCTGCGGATATTTTTGCTGCATCAAGTCCAGTGGCTCCCAAGTATGTTCTTCCTGTCCATGATTCCTCCACAGGACCTTGACCAGTGGGACCTTCTTGCGCCGCAAGACTCGTAGCTCTGTGTCGTCTATCCGAACCGGCTCCAAGTGAATCGATCGATCTGTAGCTACTGGCCCCTCAGAAGTAGACACCTGCTGCTCAGGCCGAAGTAAAGCCTTCCTAAGTGAAGAGACGTGGAATACGTCATGCAGTCCCTCCAAATCCGGCGGTAGCTCCAGTCTGTAAGCCAAGGGGCCGATCCGCTCCAGGATCCTATAGGGTCCCATAAACCTTGGACTGAGCTTCTTCCGGTCGCGAACCCTCGAGACTCCATGCATCGGACGTATCTTCAAGAAAACCCGGTCTCCCACCTGGAACTCCACCATACGATGATGCGCATCGTAATACTTGGCCTGCCTGCTCTGGGCCTCCAGCATCCTATCTCGAATCAACCTCACCTGGGCCTCCGTGTCCTCCACGAACTCTGAGCCAAGAGCCTTGGGGTCCTCATCCTGAATCCAAGATAACGGTGTCCTGCACCTCCGTCCATATAATGCCTCGTAAGGTGCTCTGCCTATGCTAGCCTGGTGACTGTTGTTATAAGAGAACTCGACCAACGGCAACAGTCTCTCCCAAGGCTCCCCACGGTCTAGAATGCAAAGACGCAACAGATCCTCCAAGGTCCGATTGGTGCGCTCCGTTTGCCCGTCTGTCTGGGGGTGAAAAGCTGTACTGAAGGTCAACCGGGTGCCTAGATAGGCCTGCACCGCTCTCCACTCCCTTGACGTAAAACGTCCATCTCGGTCGGAAACTATCGTCCTTGGCACACCATGATAACGGATAAACTGCTCCACAAACTTTCGAACCAAAACTCTGACTGAATCATCCTTCCTGATCGGAATGAATCTAGCCACCTTCGTCAGCCTGTCGACAATCACCCAAATCGAGTCATTCCCCGTACGAGATCGGGGAAGACCATGAATAAAATCCATCGCTATATCGTCGAACTTCCACTCCGGCACTGGGAGTGGCTGCAATAATCCTGCGGGGTTCCGACACTCCACCTTCACAAGCTGGCAGGTCTCGCAGTGGGTCACAAAATAAATGATATCCCTCTTCATACCCGGCCAGTACATGGTCCTCTTCAGATCTGCCGTCATCTTGGTAATGCCCGGGTGCACTGAATACTTACTGCAGTGAGCCTCTGCCATAATATCTTCCCGAATCTGATCTCCTGCCGGCACATACACCCGACCTCTAAAACTCAACAGGCCGTCCTTCATCGAATAATCTCCAGCTGAGCCTTCCTCCAAGGCTCTGAATATCGGCTCCAGCTTGGCATCTTGCCTCTGCCCTTCCCTGATGCGGTCTCGAATGTCATATGTGGCACCAATCGCCGCTAGGTACTCCTTGTACAGCTCCGGATCATCTTCCGATACCAGGGAGATCTGCATATCTTCGAACATTCGCACCAACTCCATGGCCATCAGCTTAGGCTCTGCTCCTGATGTGGTATCTCTCCTGCTCAGAGCGTCTGCTACTACATTTTCCTTCCCTGGGTGGTAATGCATCGTATACTGGTAATCTGATAAGAACTCCACCCATCGCCTTTGTCGGATATTCAACTCCTTCTGCGTATCTACATACTTCAGATTTTTGTGATCTGAGAATATGTCGCAGTGGACACCATAGAGGTAGTGTCGCCAGATCTTAAGAGCGAATACGACTGCTCCCATCTCCAAATCATGCACTGGGTAGTTCCGCTCGTGGTCCTTCAACTGGCGGGAGGCATAAGCTATCACATGCCCGTTCTGCATCAGAACGGCACCCATCCCCTGATAAGATGCATCCGTATACACTTGAAATCCTTCCTTCCCCGACGGAAGGGCAAGGATGGGAGCTGAAGTGAGCAGACCCTTCAGCTCCTGGAAAGCTGTCTCGCACTGCGGCGTCCAAGAAAATACAGCATCCTTTCTTGTCAGAGCGGTAAGCGGGAGGGCTATCTGAGAGAATCCCTGAACGAACTTCCGGTAGTAGCCGGCAAGTCCCAAGAAACTTCTTACGTCGGTGGCCGTCTTCAGCGGCGGCCAGTCCCGTACTGCCTGAACCTTTGCTGGATCTACTGCCAAGCCTGCTCCACTGATGATGTGGCCCAGGAAGGCCACCTCCTTCAACCAGAACTGGCATTTACTGAACTTAGCATATAACCGATGCTCCCGCAGCTTCCCCAAGGTTAGTGCCAAATGCTGCGCATGCTCCTCCTCCGTCCTCGAGTAGATGAGGATGTCGTCGATGAACACTATGACAAAGATGTCGAGGTAAGGCTCAAACACCCGATTCATCAAGCTCATAAATGCTGAAGGTGCATTTGTGAGCCCGAACGGCATCACCGTGAACTCGTACAATCCATACCGGCTGCTGAAAGCCGTCTTCGGGATGTCCTCCTCTTGGATCCTTAGCTGATAATATCCCGATCTCAAATCCAGCTTCGAGAAGCAGTGGGCTCCCTCTAGCTGGTCAAAGAGCTCGTCTATCCTTGGCAGAGGGTACGTGTTCCGCACCGTCAGCCTATTCAGAGCTCTGTAATCGATGCACAGTCGGAGCGTCCCATCCTTCTTCTTCACAAATAACACCGGAGCTCCCCAAGGTGAGGAACTCGGCCTAACGAACCCGGCTTCCACCAGCTCCTGCAGCTGGCTCCGAAACTCTACCAACTCCTTCGGGGCCATCCGATAAGGAGCTTTGGACACCGGCTTGGCCCCTGGCACCAGCTGAATCTGAAAATCCTTCTCGCGGTGCGGTGGTAGCCCAGGAAGCTTCTCCGGAAAGACATCCGCAAAATCTCGAACTACCGGGATACTAGGCACTGAGTCCTTGACTTCAGTCGCCTCGAAGAGCACCTGGTAAACCTCGTCTCCCTGCAGGTGGGCCTTGACGGCCTGAATGGACGATAAAAAGAGACGAGAGGTAAGTTGAGTACCTTCGAATGCCACAACCCCGTCTTTATGCTCTAGCACGATCCGCCTTGCCGGGCAGTCAATCCTTGCCCGGTTCTCATACAACCAACTCATGCCCAGGATCAGGTCGTAATCCGTCATCTTCAGAACAGTTGCCGGGACTTCGAACAGTCTTCCCCCAATCTCCAGACTTATTAGGCATGCTAAATTTGTTAAGACCTCTGATCCGTCCGGAAATCTCACTCTCCTATAGTCGCTTTTGAGGTGCTTGACTTGGTCTAGGTCTTCGATAAACTTGGCCGAGACGAACGAGTGCGAGGCACCCGTATCGAACAAGGCAAAAGCAGGTTTGCCGAAAATGGAAACTAAACCTGAAGGGTTTGACGATTGGTTCAAAGCTAAGGTAGAGCTGAAACTTTCAAAACATTAACTATTTAAAATAAAAGCGACAAGTACCTGCGATGACCCTTGCCGGGTCCCGGGGCCTGGCCAAATCTAAGGCATAAGCCTGCTCTCTGTAGTGCCTCCGATCGTCACCCTGAAATCCACGGCCTCGACCACGTCCTCGGCCTCCGGGATGCTGACCCCGAGGTGCTGCCTGAGGTGCTGGAAGAGCATTCCTCTGGGGGCAGTTCCTCTTGATGTGGCCGACCTGGTGGCAGTGGTAGCATTCCGGAGGTTGCCCACCTCCTCCAATCCTTGGCATTTCCCTCATCTGCAGAGGCTGAGGAGTCAAAACTACCGGCTCCCTTTGTTCCTGCCTCTCCCCCTGACGGGGTCGGACCTCCGTCCTTCCTTCTCCAACATCTCGGCCTCTCGGCTGATCTCTTCTGCCACTTCTCCCCTGATCCTCCATGGGTCTCTTCCTTCCACGAACAACTTGCTGGTCTCCCTCCAGCTTCTTTGCCATTTCCAAAATCTTTGTCATGCTGCCATCGGAGACGAAAAGGAGGGCCTGCCTCAACTCATCACGGAGGCCCTTATAGAACCTCTTAGCATATCCTGCATCATCCAGCTGGTAAGATACCGCAAACCGGGACAGGTGAGTGAACTCCTGATGGTACTCCAGCACTGATCTACTCCCCTGCCGCAACTGCAGAAATCTATCTTCCAAGTCATCTCTTGCCGACTGCGGCACAAAATGCTCCAACAACGCCGCTTTGAAATCATCCCAAGCAACATCTGCTGCCTCTAATCCCGGGTACGATGTAGCCAGGAACCTCTTCCACCACCTCTTAGCATGGGATTCCAGGCATGAAACCACCAGTGGCACCTCCATCTCCACCGGGCACTGGATTCCTGACAGCATCTCTTGCATAATGTCCACCCACTCTTCAGTTCTTACAGCCGTCTCCGTCCCAATATAAGCTGGCGGGGAGAGTCCCCGGAAGATGCTCAGCCAGTTGGCCCCAGGGTTTTGCTGAGGAGCCGGTGCCTGCTGTGCTCTGAATGTCTCCAAGATGGCAGTCAGAGTCTGCCCCAACTCCGTCTGCTGGAACGGGGTCGGAGCCGGTGGTGGTGGAACGACGTTCGGAGTCGGCGGGACTCCATGCTGCGGTGAAGGTTCCGTTGCCGGCTACCAAAGAAGATTGCACTTATAAGGGACTTAGCTAAAGGGAAGAAAAAAATTCAGTTATAAGTGGATTTTCACATGTGATTTCCCTTATGGGCACACCATTGCTTCCGCTGCTAGTTTGTCCGCAAACTAAGCTCGCGCGGGGTGGCCCAGGGTTTGTGGACTTCTTTTCCTTGGATCGATGTTTGCTCTGATACCACTTGTAAGACCCTATTTTTTTTTGCAAAAACCACCGGGTCTTAGGCCCAGAACCGCCGTTTTGTGGTGACACCTTCGCTCGGGAAGGTCGTCACTACAAAACGCCGATCCTGCCGTCCAAATCGATCACAAGAAAAGTAAGCTAACATGAATAAAGCAAGCAAAACATGTCCACATCACATATATAAATAAATCATCAAAAGATGTCCACAACCATAACTGAAAGAACGGAAAACAAGATAACTAGGGCCTTGCCCAATACATCAAAGCCTCACTACATGGATCACTCGCGGAAGTAAAATAACTAAATCAACACTCACGGATCCTGTCATCTGAGCTCCTGAGCTAGACTGCCCCGCCTCCATTTGCACCGGCCTCTGGTGCTGCTCCGTCGCCGCGGTCTCCTAAAATGATAAGGTCCACCGACCGTCAGTCATAAAGACTCAGCCAATTCCCCACCCCTCCCCCCAGGGCTCCTAGGCACCGGATGGAAAGGAGGAAGCGGAGGACAAACAAGGGGTAGAAACAAATGCAGGTGACAAGGTAATATCTACTCTACACAGGTGATATATATATATAAATGAAACAAAATAGAAACAGCAGGGTAAAGTAAAGGGAAAACAATAAAGTGCAAAAGTAGAGGCAAGTAAGTATTATGATATAAACCATTGATTTATAGGAATGCCCATACAAACCTATAGACCAAGGGGTCGTTTAGCAAGGCCTATCGTATAAAAAGTCCCATACCAATTTATACGATAGGTGTCAGGGGTTGAATGCAATGATTATGCTATGTCATGCAAGTATGTTATTATGCGGTGATCAAACAAGTGCAACTCACCCACTACGACTCTATGCGCATAGACCTTTAGTTCCCTCTTTTTGGAGCGAGCTAGACTCCTCAGGATACTCCCGTAGTGGCAAACGGAAGCGGTGGGTTGGGCCTCGCCCACCTCTAGGTTGGTATATGCACTACCCGACCTAGACCTATCGTACGCCTCCACAAAACCCGCGGAGCGTCTGCGTACTCTTACTGACTGGACCGCCAGACTTTTATGGCTAAGTGTAAATACCACACTTGCCGAGCCCAAGTGTTAACGTCGGTGCAACGACCGCCAACACGAAGGACCCACCACCTTATGCACATGCAAATTATCTTCCAACAATACCGAGCTACAAGCTCCCCGGGCTAACCCGCCCGTCACCAATAAATATCTCAGAAACAAAAGATCACCGGACTAAACCGGCTAGACTTCCATAAGCACACTCTCAGAGTGACTTTCCTGCCTTAGAAACTCAGGTGCTAAAAGACGCTAACAAGAAAAGACGATCTTTCGTCAATTCCCGGACGACCTAGCCGAGGGTGGCACCCCACCACCCTAAGACTTACCAAACCCCAGCTTCTCTAGAGACCCATACATAATACAAGGCTACCACCCAACCTTCATCACTTCAGACCCAAGACTACCAGATTGACCTCTAACCCCAAAGTTGTCAAATTGCTAAACGCAGACCACCCTTAACGTTTTGAAGCTCATGAAGAGAGGTACACTAAATATCCAACTTCTTGACCCAAGGGTTTTACTGGGGACCCATACTACCTACTTCAGATCAAATCTAGGGTTTCATAATTTTCCAATAATAATTGTATTTTAAATAATTTTCCAAATGGCCATTTTACTAAGGTTTGAACTACAAGTGTATTTTTCTGACCTCCAATGCCCACTCCAATTTATTCATAAATCAAGGATACCTAATAAACAGTAGATATAAAGTTTTAGGGAAAACCAGCAAGATTTATTATTTTTAGAAATTCCAAAACACAATTATTTCCAATAATTCCCAAAGGAGGTACCCTCATATGAACTCCAATCCTTGTGCAAATTAACACAGTGGTGCTTATTAATAAAATATTCAATCCTACAAAGTTTGACCATGCTAGTCAGAGGGTATGTTTGTAATTCCATCCAAGGATATATTTGCAATTTCTTTCAAAATGAACTATAGGTACCAAAAATATTGATCTATAAATTATGAGAAAATTACAGTGGATACATATTGATATAAAAAGGCAACCAGCAAAGTTTCATGCAATTTCAGAGATTTAATATCCTAAAATTGATCATCCCAAAAATTGCCCACAATGTGAAATATTACAATTTAACCCTCCAAGAGTTTACTCATGTTCTAACCAATTCTTCCAGAGATATATGACATTAAAACCATGATTATGACAGAAGATGGTAAATTGATAAATACTATTTCTCCCTAAAACCTCAAACCCTAAATAATTACAAATCTACCCTAGGGTTTATTACTTATGATTGGCAACTCCAAATCCCTCCAAACTCCTACAGTAGCATTCTATGGTCACTAAGGCCATCTACCCAAAATTTCAAGTCAAGCCACTGAGGTTTGACCCCTCTTCCTTCATTAACCTCTAATTGCACCCCTTTAGGGTTTAGCCTAGGGTTAGGGTCTAACCTTCTCCAATAGCTCTAGTAGGAACTCCAGAGATTTATAACCTCAAAAACAAGTGGGTGACAGAAGATGATGATTCCCTAAGTGTTATTTCTTCCTAGAACCCCAAATTCCAATTATTTACAAATCTACCCAAGGATTTATTACCTAGGTTAGACAACTCCAAATCTCTTCAAACTCACAAGGGAGTCTTCTCTGGTCACTAAGACCTACCCACCAAAACTTTAGGTCAAACCACTAGGGTTTGACCCTACTCCCTTCATTGACCCCTATTTGCACCCCTTAAGGGTTTATCCTAGGGTTAGGGTCTAGGCATCTCCAAATCCACTCAAAGCTACTCCTTGAGGTGTCTCATACCTCCCAAGGCAGTGACCAAGGTCACCCCATCAATCAGTGGGAGGAAACCCCTCCACACTCCAAAGTTCTCTTATGTTTACTTTTGCCCTAAACATCACCTTTAAGCCAACTATTCTCAAGGGAACTCCCTACCTTGACCATACCCATACCACTCACTATACTGACCATAGGTCAGTGGAAGACCACCTAAGATCCTACCAATAATTGGTGAGGGGTGGAATTCCAATGGGTACCTATTTGGGGTGCAAATAGCAATTTAGCCCCTTTTTGATTTACTAGGGCAAAACTCCTCCAATGGCCACCAAACTTGGACCATAGGTTGGCATGGGGGAGGGTGAGGTGCACCCCAAATATGGAGCCAAAAGACCTTGTGGAAAGGTGGGGGCACTCACCCAAAGTTTTGCCCAAACCTAGGGAGCCTAAGGCTATTTTGGTGGAATACCCTACCAAAACAACTCCATAAATCATGATATTTTAACCAGGGCCTATACATACCCCTTAGGACCACCCATCCAAGTTTGGAAGGGTTTTGAGGTGTTGAGGACACCTAATTAGGTTAAACTAGGATTATTGGTCTTTCCCAAAAATTAAGAAGAAAACTTCACCAATCCTTGTGATCTTTGGACATGAGCTAGGTATGCACAAGACTAGACTACACCCCAAAAATCAAGTCATTTGGAGTTATATAATGGGGTGGGCATCAAAAATGATTTCGGATTAGCCCTAAAGACAGCCTCCACTAGAATGAGTGCTGAGCCCTAACCAGGACTCCAAATTGAGTGATTTCAATTTTGTATGAAACTAGACCCAAAGGGCTACAATTTATATGTAGACTACTTTTCATGATTCGGCCTCTAAGTATTTTTCCCAGATTTAAATAGGAGCTGCAGTTTAATCATAAGAATAAGCAAAATCCTTAAGGGAGTGCACGAATCCTAAAGCGGATCGGAAGGCGCCCGGTCATCGTCCCCAGGAAATCAACGGCAGAGATTCACCGCGCCTGGGCCGCCTTAGTGAGTGATTTCCCGGCCACCTGAGCGCCGCCCCGGCCGACCAACGCCACCACCACCTCCGTTGAGGTGGGGGCCGGCGATGAGCGGTGTTTGATCGGCCGGAGGTGGCCGGAATCGTGTTCTGTAGAAGGATACCCAACCCGATCAACGGGAGGATTGGCCGACTCGATTCACGGCCGATTGACCACGATTCGAGCCGCCGTCGATTTGGATCTAACCCTTAGAGTTCAGGGAGGAGAATTGGACCTGCTGGAGGGCTTGCCGTCGAGTCAACCTTGAGTACACCATGGGAGCTGCCGCCGGTTGAGAAGCCATGCCAATTCCTCCTACAGTGCACGAAATCCTCTGGTAACTAGGGGGTTTCTCTCCTCTCAGGTCTCTGAAGGTGAAGGGGGGTTCGATTGGGGGTGGTGATGGCTTTAAACATCATTGCCATTAAAGCCCCCCTTCGGTTACATCAAGGACCGACCCCTCTTCCTCTCCCTGCCTTAATCCCCCTTTGTAACTGATGGAAACTCCTCCTAATCGGCTGAGGAGTTGAATGGAGGCATCAATTGGGGAGGCTAAGAGGTAAATCCTCTTAATGGCCATGAATGGCCTCTTCTTTCTCTTCAAAAATGGTGAAACCCCCATTTTCTCTCTCCTAATTACCATGGTCGGTTTCTATACTCTCTCCTGAGCTTAATGAGGGCCCACATGGGCTGGTTGACCACCCAATTGAGTTAGCCCAAAGAGATTGGGTTAGGTTTGAGCATTTTGACCTAAATTGGGCAATTTTGACTTTTGGCCAAATTGGTCAATTGGGGAACCCTAGGATGGGGCTTTTGGGTTCAATAGGTTCTAAATTAAGTTTAGGAACTAATGGTGGAGTCAATTTGGTCATATGGTTCTTGGTTGACCCAATCTAAGGTGATTTGACCAAAATAGGCTAAATTGACTTTGGTCAAATTGAGCCCTAGGGTTGACTTGGTCATGGGGCTTTTTGGTCCACTAGCTCCCCTATGACATGATAGCCCTATGGGTGAGGTCAATTTAATGTGGTGAAGGTCAATTGGGGTACTTTGAGAAGAAAGGTCATTTTGACCTAAAAAGGGCATTTTGGTCAATTTGCACCCCTGGGGGTCCCATGATGGGGCTTTTGGGTCCATTAGGTCTATAATGGTATTATAAACCTAGGAGTGTGATCAATTTGACATGGTGAGGGTTGATTGGCTCTAAATGGGCTACTTTGACCAATTTGAGGGTTTATGTTGACTTTGGTCAAATTGGCCTCTTAGGTTGACTTCAATGGGCCCAAGGTGCCCTAAGGGGACCTCTAAAGGGTTAGGGACACTATGGTGGGGTCCAAGGGTTAAGTTGAAGCCCTAAATTCCAATCCCAAGCTTGGAAGATGGGAATTGCTATTTGCAGACCAAGGTGGCTTCCTCCTCCTTTCCTAAGCTCTTAGGTTCAAAAAGGTTCTTCCTATGGTTTTGTCATGACCCAGTCATGACAAAACCAACTTAGGGGTCTAGCAGTTTGGGGGATGTTACCGTGTACTCCTAGAAACAGACTTAAACGATTTTCTAGTGATCTTGGTTTGTGCACACACCTCACATTTATCAAATCGAATAGAAAGATCTAAGGGGATGTTATGACTATTAGCTAGATCTCGCATTTTCCTGTAGTTCACATGTCCTAGTCTGTTATGTAATAATTTAGGATCTATTAAGTTTGAACTCACTTGGTTTATGCTATCACTATTAAGGCTAAGTCTATACATTCCGTTGATCAAATACACATAACCATAGTAATGGGAATTAACAGTTAAAGTTATTCTACCGCTAGAGGTTGTGAAGGACATTCCTGCTTTATCTAACAAACTAATAGAAATTAAGTTTTTGGTTAAACTATGAACTACTCTAACATGTAATAAAGTTAAAGTTTTACCTGAAGAGAGGACCAGATGTGCTGTCCCAGCATGCTTGACTTCAGTCTCTCCTCCATTGCAGTTTTCTACTTTATCTCTGACCTCAGTAACGTCAGTGAGAAGAGCTCTGTCATTCGTCACATGACAGGTTGCACCACTGTCCAGCCACCACTCTGAAGACGAAGTGCGGTGACTACTTCCAATCATGGCCACGAAGGACGAAGGACCGGAGATGTCGACCAACATGTTTGTAGCGTTCTGTGGGGCTTCCTCCTTTTTCTTCTTCGGTCCTTTGCATTCAGCTGCCCAGTGACCCCACTTGCCGCAGTTATGGCACTTGCCTCTTTTCCTTTTTAGAGATGGCTTTTTGGCCTGTACCTGTGCAGAGGCTTCACTTTTGGGAGCTGCGGGCTTCCGAGGAGGCTTGCTGGGTCGAGAAACGAAGTTGGCAACCTGTGAGGGTTGACCAGCTTGCTCCAGGCTTTTACCAGCAGCGTTTTGATCTTCGATGTGGATGAACCTTTTGAGTTCATCCAATGTGATCCTCTCCTTCAGTCTGTGCATTTCAGTCTTGAAAGTATTCCATTCAGGAGGCAGTTTGCTCAGGATCAAACTGACGAATAAGTTATCGGACATGTCAGACTGTTCGTCTTCCAGCTTGAGTCGCAGATTCTCCAGATCGATCAGTTGGGAGGTGACTAACGAGTTTGCATTGAACTTGAAGTTGAAAAACTTCTCGCCAAGGAGAGTCTTCGACAGTCCCTCTTCTTTCTGAAATTGTGCGTTCAGGCGATCCCAGATTTCCTTCGCAGTTTTGTATGCACTGTAGGTCATCGCGAGGCGAGGGTTTAGAGAATTCAGGAGATAATCTCGGCAGAAATCCTCATCCTTGCTCCACTGGTACTCGTCCACGTCTTCGCACGTCGTAGCGAAATCGCTGAGGACGGTATAGAAAATTTCACGCTCTTTCATGCCCAATTGTACATGGATTTTCCAAACGTGGAAATCTGTAGCGTCGAAAGACTGCAACTTCACGATGTCGTAGGAACTACGCTTCGACATTTTTTTCACACAGGAAAAGTAAAATAAACTAGAGAGATTTCACCAGACCCGTGCGAAGACGATCCAAAAACTGTAGATCCAATCCAGAAAATTATTTGATTGCTAGCTCCTCCTCTACGACTTGGTTCAGCAGAGAGATCCTTTTTCACCGATCAAATAAGAAGGCCAAAGTCCACTGTATAAAAGAAAACTATTTAATTGGACCTTGAATCTGCAGGACTGATTTTAATTTGGATCTCAAAATCCAGGCCCAAGACTTCCGTTTTTCCTCACTAGATCTGGAAGGGACGGAGCACGACTTCCAAATGAAGAAGAGAGCAAAAATGCGATTTCTCTTCCTCTTCCTGGCCGGCGAGATCTGGTACCGAGCCCACAGATCGAGAAGGAAAAAAAAAGAACCACAGCAGGCGACTCCTTCTCCAAACACGCGACTCTCCTTGGAGAGATCGGCGACAGAGAACTTAAGAGACAAACGGGGCCGCAGATCTCCTTCTTGTGATCGGTGTTGGGAACGAACGCAGGAATCGCGATCAGCGAAAAAAATCCGGATATCCTTCGCACGATCTGCACAGAGAAACAACAAACTTCTGATCGACAGCGGCTTCCAACGACAAACCCTAGAACTCCTCCAATCTATATTCTTGCAGAACAGGGAAAACTTTCCCGTTTTTCCGATCGGCTGCAGGCGAGAAAAACAAGATCTCGGACGCTGTAAACAAGATCTAAGATCGGCGCCGGAAAGACAACAAGAAATGAGCGATCTCTCTCTCGCGGCACACGTTTCGCACAGGGCGACGGGATTTTGAGCGGAAAGAAATTCGAGAGCGGCGCCGGAAAGAATGAGCGGAAACCTAACCGTATATATCTTGAGAATGTTAGGGTTAGAGGCGCTCAAGATATTCTACAATACGGCATCGAGTTTGGAATGCGTATTTATAGTATCTCCAGCTTAGGGCGGAGCCCTAGGTCGACACGCAACCCGTTAAGACATATCGTGTCGGTTCGGACACGCGGACATAATAGTTAATGCGTTAACAGGATTTGCGAGTGTCGGGGAGAATAGATTTTCTATTGCACATAGATGACTGTTTATATGAGAGCACATTTTTAAAACAAAAGAAAAAATACATAAATTTTAAAAATTGAATTTCTTTATTAAAGAGGGGTAAAATCGAAAAGTCAATGTTTAACCGAAGAATGTTTTCCCTTTTTAATATAGTACACACACATACACACACATGAGTGAGAGACACGAGGCTTCGCCCCTACGACTAACCGTGACAGTGTCCCGACTGTGACAATATCCCGATCGCGAGAGGCACGGGTCTCTGTCCATATTAATTAATTAATGTAGTTTAAAATAAACACATTATTAATTATTGCAAAAAATAATTATACGCAGTATTTTATTTTTGTTAAAAAAACTCATAATTATTTATATATTATTAATTTTGTATCGTTACTTTTATAAATTAAACTAATTGATTTTGATCATTACTTTTCAAATCAACTTTAATAATGTTGTCATGCCTAATGATAATCTATCATAGTTGGTATATGAGTTCTACTAAAAATTTTCAATTTTATAGATTTTCATCGTTACTTTTAATTTAAGAATATGATGTAATTACTTAAATAACCAATGAATTTTATTTTTTTTAAAAGTAGATTATAATATATGTTTAAGTGATTAAGTCATTAGATACAAACAATAAGACTATATTTGACAATTTTGAATGTTTCACCAAAGACAATTTTTCTCATTTAATATAGTATATATATATCTTTACCATATATAAAGAAGTATCAAACCCAAGAATTTTAAAGCCGTTGAAATAATTACGGCCGTCGAATCTGGCATGATATTTCATCAACCGTCGGATCAAACCACTCCCTCTCTCTCCACTTTTTCATAAGTCTCCTAAACCTACTAGGGGGTGACCTAAAACTATGAAGGTGTAGAGTACCATACAACATGAAATTACGATTTTACCCCTAAACTTATTGAAAAATGAGTGTCATATGACCCAATTTTTAATCTCACAAAAATTGTCAATAGTGAGATTTGAACCCAGGTCTCCATTATGTCAAGCAAAGATAACAACCATCACACCATATGATTTTTGTTAAACAAAATTGAATTATGTTTTACATATACATATATAAATATAGATCGCCACCACCGAAAGTCACCACCCCTGCCGAATGTCGCCGCCGCTGCCAAATGTCGCCCCTGCCAAATGTTGCCACCTCTGCCGAATGTCGCCCACGCAGAATGTCGTCGCCCCTGCCGAATGTCCCGCCCGCACGGGGGGGCCCCGTGCCCTGTCACTCGTATATATATATATATAATTAAAATTCAAAATTCAAAAGTTACAAAATATTCATAATTGTCAAATACAGCTTTATTGTTTTAAACTAGTCCTGTTCAAAAAGCCCGACCGGGCCGGGTTGGGGGCGGGCCGATCGGGCCCGGGCTTTTTGCCACCCAGGCTCGGGCCGGGCCCGACTTGAGCCAGGCTCGGGTAGGCCTGCAAGCGGTTCGGTTTGGGTCGGTTTGTACCCAAACCGAAACCGAACCAACATGCTTCGGTTTTCGAAACGTCCGAACCAAACCGAACCCAGTCGGTTCGGTTTTTTATCGGTTTTTTGCGGTTCGGTGTCGGTTTTTGTACTTCCCTAATTACACTTTTACACTCTTGTAAATTAAGTGAAACAAATGTTACGATCGTTCATCATACATTTACCAAAATATTTAAATTTGTATCAATAAACTATACAAATGATAAATAAACATGCAACAATATTTAAAAATATTATAAATATTCCGTCAACATAAACATTATAACCAAAGAAATTATAAACATGCAACAATACCATAGTTGTCCTTCACCGCTTCACGAAAATGAGGCTTGAAATAATAGCTTTTTATATATATTTATTAAGTGTCTAAGTGCAAATAGAAGCTGGCTTGTACATAATTTTAAAGTTAACTCATTTAGTCATTTGTCATTTTGGTTTCGCCACTTAAAATTATATGTTTATATTAAGTCGAAATGAGACACATCTTATATTTATTAAGTGGAAATGAGACGTAAAATTATTATAATATTAGTCGGTTCGGTTCGGTTTGATCGGTTTTTATAACTTGAAAACCGACATGAGCTGAAATGACTTCGGTTTTCATAAGCCCCAAACCGAACCGACACCGAACCGGGCGGCTCGGTTTCACAATCGGTGCGGTTCGGTCAGTTCGGTCGGTTTTGTCGGTTTTCGGTTTTTGCTCCTCACTCTTAGGCTCGGGCCCCCTCTTAAAGAGGGAGCCTGCCAAGGCCCCCGAGGCCGGCCCGGGCCCAGGCTGGCCCGGTGGAAATCCAAGGCCCCAAATGCCCGGAGGCGGGATTTCCTGTGGCCTGGGTGCCGGGCCTAGGCTAGGCCCGGCGCCCGGGCTTATTCGGGCCCTGCCCGGGCACTAGGCTGATATGGGAGCCCTGTAAGGCCCCCAAGCCCGGCCTAGGCCCGGGCCGGGCCTAGCCGGGCTTTTTCTGGGCCGGGCTCGGGCCAGCCCCTTAGGCCCGGTCTTTTTGAACACGTCTATTTTAAACAAATGATTTAACATATTTTATAATATATTTTAATTAAAATTAAAAAAACAATGCTTATTCAAGCAATTACATCATATTTTCAAATTAAAAATAACGATAGAACTCCATAAAATTCAAAACGTTTTTAGTTGAGCTCTTATACCTACTATGGTAGACTATCATTAGGCATGTCAACGGTATTTTCGAAGAACTACCATTAAACTAATCAACATTATTAATTGATTTGACATGCACGAAGATATATGTATTAAGATGAGAATTTTTTTAACAAAAATTGAGAAGTAACATATAACTACTTTTCACATTGATGGTGTGTTTATTTTAGGGGATTGTTATAGGCAATCCATATTTGGCTATTTGTAAACATTGATTATTAGCAAACATTCATTTTTGCAAGCGGATATTAGCAAACACTTTTGTAATTAGCAAACAACCCTAAAAAGCGAAAACAACCCTCTCTGAGTTCTGTTTCATGGTCTCCCTTGAGTAACAACCAGGTGGCGAACTCCTCCATCTCACCTTAAGTTGGTGTTTTCGCTCATTCTTCTGCCGAATCTCGTCTATTTTGTCGGTGTTGCAGCCGAAAGTAATCTCTGCACGAGGTGCGGTGCTGTTATACTTCTCAAACTGGACTTTCCCATCCCTCTTGTTGGTCGAATGACTAACCCTACCCATGATCGAACGCCTAACTGCACCGACAACGAGATCAGAATTGACCGCCAATTGCACCACCGTTTTGGCAGTCCCAATCCCGGGTTTCCCTGCCCCATCACTGACCGCCGACATGGTGGTCAAGAAGAGGGAAAACAGGGATCGGTCGTCCAAGATGGTAAGAATCTGTTCACTCAGCGAGGGAGAAGGATTTTGGAGTGAAGAATCTGCTCCTCATCATACAGGTGAATTTTGGAGGTGATGGAGAAGGATTTTGGAGGGGAGAGAGAGAATTTTGAAGTTCTCAGAAAATCAAGCCTCAGAAAAACCTGCTCGTCTTCAGCAAACTCTTAATTTAATCTCTCACCTGCTGATTTATCAAGCTACAAAACTCCGTATGAGCTTAGGTTGTGCAAGTCTCTGTTGTTCTTATTTGCGACGTTCTCCCCGCGAGAGTACGATGGCGTGGTTTTGCTAATAACCTGGGTGAAGGATTAAAAATGATTCTACTCACCTTGAACCCAGTTTTTTTGAGCTGCTAATAACCAAATAAGTTTTGCCTATAACAATCCCCTTATTTAAAGTTGCATTAATTAATTGATAGGGAAGGTGCCCCGTGCCTGTTGGGGTACTCTCACGGTTGGCCGTAGGGGCGGAGTCCCATGCCTATCACTCGTGTGTGTGTGTGTGTGTGTGTGTGTGTAAAGTAGCAGTAATGCATAGTCACTCGAGGCAGCAGTGGCGAACACAAAATATTTTTTTGTGGGCGGTGTACTAATTAATTTGAAAATTTTAGTCAACAAATATTGAAAAAAAATTTATGCTATATTAATGTCAACTTGTTTACATTATTTATATATTCTTAATAAATTTTGTGAACAATTTGTCTAAGTATAGAGAAAATGGTTACATTTTAATAATTTTTTTGTACAATGTCTACTTATAGAAAAACAAATATCTACATTTTTAATACAATATATCTAACTATAAAAACTATATATGTTGCGGGTCGCTCGACACTCTTGTTAGACCGGTCGAATTAAAGCGTCTCAGCTCTAGAGTGAGCCGAGCGTGCAATCAGTCAATGTAAAGTGAGACAACTGGCAAGAAGACTTTTAACGTGGAAAACCCGGAAAGGGTGAAAAACCATGGGGCCGGATCCGTGCCGACCAAATTCCACTATATCTTTCGGTGTTACAAGTTTCAGAATGCAAGAGGGCGACATGACACTGCTCGTTGTAGGGGTGCAGAGAAGATTGAGAAAGAGGAAAATCTCTAAGGAGGAAGGAGATCTCCTATAGCCTAAGGAAGATTTTCAAGTCGCCTTCGAAGGAGAAGGAAATCTTCGAAGGCGGAAGAGGACCTTCGAAGGATCCTTCGAACGCCAAAGGGGAACTTTGAAGGATCTTCGAAGGAGTTTTCTCAGGCGCTAAAGGCAAGATCCCTCCAAATGAAGGCTCCGGGCTCCTTCTATAGCCTTGGACAGGGGTAGCCTAGTAATTTTGATGTAGTGACCACTGTAACCACCTGACGGACAAACCACGTTCATTGATTTGGAGCATGATAGTTAATCTGGTAGTAGTCCAACTCATCTAGAGGGGGTGATTAGGTTTCTTTGCTTTTTCTACTTATCATTAGTTGTTTAAGCAAAGTAAAAGAAAACACACAAAAGCACAACTATTTATAGTTGTTCCCCAAGGTCTGGGTACATCTGCTTTCTCTCTACACCTTTGAAGAAAATCTCCTTCAATAACTCAGCTCAATGAGCTTACAACACAAATCCCTCAGGATTTCTTAGGTTTTCTCCAAAACCCTACCTCAGGCCAGCAGCCCTACACTTAGGCCAATCAAGAAGCCCTACCTCAGAGTCCTCCAACTCCTACAGCTCAGAAACCCTCCAAGTTTCCTACCTCAGACTTATCTCAAGTCCTACCTTAGATTTCCACTGAAACCCTACAACTCAGGCTGGGAGTACAACCCTACAATCTCAGGCACACAAGCCCTACAACTCAGGCACAAAGGCCCTACAACTCTAAACAATAATGTTCTTATAGAAATTGAATATTCTAATTTTACAACAGAAGGTTATTTAAATAAACCTTCAACTTGATTCTTCTGTTGTAGAACACAACAGATGTTGTCTTGAAGCAGGGCTAGATAACAGCAGCTACAGTACTCGCTTCACATGATCTTCTTCAGTATAAGGAGAAAGATCAACTTGTTCTGCTGAAACAAATCAGTAGGACCAAACTATCTCTCATGGATTTATTTATCAAACTATCCCTCCAAATGAAATGAGGTTGATCGTATCTATCACCTCCCTTCGTAAGTCTGTCAGCATCCCTACTATCGCAGGCAGGCCGAATGGTGGCGAGCCGCCATAATCGGCGCCTTGCTCATCCTCTCCAGCCATGTTACCTCCTTGGGACTTTCTTGTACTAGCTTCGGTCCACGCTCACCGCACCAAAAATGTTGGAACCGAGATTTGTCCCAACGTAGAGTTTGGACCCCTATGAGGGGGCAGCTAGCACTTATTGATCCCGCGGAAGAACCTGATCGAAGAAATAGAACTAAACACCGATCCTTGGCTGTAGTGTGGAGGTCCCACCACACACCCGGAAGATCTTAGAGCGCTTCCCCTCCTGGGCCAAGACTGAAGACAGGCACCTCAGAGAGCCTGAAGAGCTAACCAAAGATGTCCTAAGGAGGAAGTAGCCAAAAAACTCGGATCTCTCCATAGGTGCCCTTCGCAATTTATATATAGTTTTTCTCTTCTGGTCGGCTAATAGCGTAACTCTGATTTTTAGTTTTGTTAATCGCACCCCAAACTGGTGTGCTAACAGCTAAACTTCGTTGTTCTGAAGGGCTATTGGCAGCCCACGAAGGGTATCTAGGTAAATTCACCTATAGACCCCACTGGCGAGTGATCCGTGAAGGCTCCACTCGTCGGACTTCCCGCGAGCCGGGTTCGCGAGACCTTACTATGTGAGTGGTCCATGGAGGCACCATTCGCCAAATCCCTGGCCTCCCGGGCGAGTGGGATTTTGCCCCTCATTCGCCTGGGGGCCCGCACATCTGAACTCCTAGGCGGGCGAGTGATTGATGAACAAGGATTGCACTCACCCCCTCCATTATCCTGGGTGAATGCCCCTCTGACTTGGGCGGATGCCCCCCCCTGATGCTTTGTTCATTCTTTGGATCCTGAGGCGTAGGGGCTCACTCGACGAATATGGGGTTGTACACAAACAAATTCCACCATATGAGGTTTCATTGAACATCAATCCTTACCCTTTCTTAGTAACTAACTACACCTTCATGTCATCACTCAATCCCTATCTAATGGTTCCAAATTTCGATGTTAATCATAACCTATAGATGCTAGTGGATCACCCCTCATATCTCCTTAACATATCGTTATCCAAATCTCATATTGATAATTTTACTAAACGCACCTCAAACCCAAACATTAAGTGCTGACACTAATTGGTTGATCTACCAATCAATCTATAATGTACCCAATGTTCCAGGAACTAATAACACTGTGTGTGAAGATCAAATGGGGTCTAGATCAAATACTTCACTTTTACTACCCGCATACCAAATTGTCCTCGTAGCAAATATACATTCAAATATAGTTTCAGAACTTGTACAAATAATAAGTTCCTAATTTCCATCCTCTTTACTTGAATATGATTATGTTTGGGCCTAATAATCAAACTTCTTAATATTTAGGGGAATTCATCAATATTTACATTAAGTGTCAACTAGCATGGCCCAAAAGGCCTAATAAAATTTATTTAGTTTTTTTATGACTCAAAACAATGTCCAACAAATATTCATATTTTTCTCCCTAATTAAATTCCATAAAATTAATTAAATATCCAAGGGTACTATTCATAACATTGTGAAGGGTCTACTACAATTATTCATCCAAATGTTGTAAATAAATATTTCAGGTATTTGTATAACTCCAAAATGAACATCAAAATAGTTTGACATTTTTTCTAACAGTATTTTATCATCAAAATTAAATAAATCACATATGCTCATTATTTCCACTTTGTGAAGGAGCTACTTTAAATCATCATGAAATAATTACAACAAAATTATCAGGGCATTATGGTGATATAACAAGTCCTTTGGCTAAGTCTCACAAGTTTCCAGTTCCATTTAACCAACAATAATAATTACTAAAGGAAAATGTTAAAACTCCACTTTATAAAGGAACTATTGTGAATCATCAGAGAATAAATGTGACAAAATTATAAGGGCATTATCATGATCTAAGAAGTTTACTAACCAAGTTTCATAATTTTATAACTTCATTTGAGGAGCAATATTAATTATTCTAAGAGACAATCAAATTTCCACCTTGTGAAGGAACCTTAGTAAATACTCATCAAATAAATATAATTAAATTCCCAGATGCTACTAATGATCTCAAAAGCCTAACTACCCGGTTTCATAATTTGCAAAATCATTTTGACCGACATTTATAATTAATTAAGGAAGACATTAAAATTAAACTTTGTGAATGAACCATAGTAAATACTCATCAATTAAATTTAAATAAATTCTCAGAGGCTAATAGTGATCTCAAAAGTCTATATATAAATTTTCATACAATTTAGAATTCATTTGCTCATAAAAAAGTGTGATAGAATAAATGAGGGTAACACAACTAATTACTAATTAGTGGACCATCATAACTCTAAAAATTCCCATAAAATCTACAGGGTGTAATTACACCCTCCAAAGGTGAATCCCAGGGTTTTGTAGCATTTCAGAAGGTTTTGACCTTAAATTACTCAATTAAGCTCAATGTGACAAAATCACATAAATCCTAATTTCCTAGGGAATTCAACAACAAAATTCATGATTTTCCTTGAGAGGTAATATCTCATGATATCAAGTGCATGTTTTGAATTTCATATTGACTAAGGGAATACCCATCAATTCACAAAACCTCACTGTGTATAACACCTTTTTGGTTTTTTCCATGGTACCTTAGTCTTGCAAGTGAATTTCCCTCACATGCATGAGCCCAAATGAGCTGAAAATTTAATCATTCTCATTATACAGCTAAACAAATCCCCCACCAAAATGTTGGGGGTGTTTTGAAGGCATTTAATCACTTAATTAACACATGCATAAATATTTAAATGTTTCCTAAAACTTTAGGAAAGTTTTCTCTAAAAATCCCCAATTTTGGGCAGGGAGTGTATTAGAGCATGACTCATGCATGCCCAAAATTTCAGATCATTTGGAGTTATAGGACTCCATGAATTTATTTTCTAGTGTCTAGGACACCTAGTGTACATCCCCCACAAGAAATTTATTTCAGGAAGCTACAGTGCTCCAAATTGAGTGAACTCAATTTCAAAAAATAGTAGAGACCTATAGCTACATCTTTCTTGTTAGACATTTTTTCTGATTTTGCATCCATATTTTTATATTCTTATTTCAAAGTCCAGGCAATTATAGCTATTTTAATAATTTAAAATTGATTTGGTCTGCGGATATCATAAACACTGGATCAGACGAACCTCCTTCATCGTCCCCAGCTAGACAACGACTGAGATTAGATCTTCCTGGGCCAAGTTTGGCCTTATTTTCTGGCGAGCTCCGGTCGTCTCCGGCAAAACCCTCAATCCACCACCTCCGGTCGAGGTTTGGCTATCCACCGATGGTGAGAACTCGACCAGAGGTGGCCGGATTTGGTCTCCCGTCGTTTTCATTTTAGAGTTGGAACACATAAAATCTGAAATCGTGAACATCATTTCTGCATCAATTTTGAAAATAGAAGAAGGGGGAAGCTAGCACGTGAGGTCAGGAAGAGGAATCTAACCTGGTTGCGGGTGTTGGACCTCGTGTTCCTCTTGGGGGCCATTTTAATTTTTCCGGCGAGCTCCTTCTCCAAACAGTGCTCTGCTGCTCGAAATCTCCAGGGGAGAGGTTGGCCCGTCTGCTTAAGGGTAGGGTAAGGTGATCAGGGGCTTGAATGGGGTTGAGGAGGTTTAATTTGAGGAGTGTCATTATAGCACCTCTCGACCACCCAATGGGAGCCTCAATTCTCCACCAGCTGGCCTCCTCTCTGCATGAATTCGGCTAGAATTTACTGTGGAAGCTGAGAGAGGATGTTTGAAGGAGGAATGAGAGGAAATGTGGAGGGCATTCCACAAAACCATGGTTGTCCTCATTCAAAATTGGTGATTTCCCAATTTTGCCATTTTGCATGTCATCTCCTCCTAGTTTCTGAGGGCATGCATGGTAATTAAGTCATGGGCTGCATATTGGGCTTCTAACATTGGTCTTAGCCCATTTGAAACTTGGTTTGGGTTCACTTGACCTAAAGGGGTCAATTTGGGCTGAGTGCACTTGAGTTGACCCTAGGTCAAATTGACCAATGTGGCTGACCCACATTGATGGTCTTAGGTCCCTAGACACCATTCAAGGTGAATTATGGTTTGGTGAGACCAATTGGGGCTCTTTTGACCTATTTAGGTCAAATTGGTTAAAGTGAGTCAAGGGGTGATTTGACCCAAACCCTAGCCTTGACTTGGCCCTTTTGTATTGTTTATGACTTATTGAGTTCCCTAGGGGGTTAGTGGTGTCATGGTGGGGTCAGTTATCACCTTGGCGATCCATTTGACCATGCTTAGGCTAGGTGACTAAAAGAGGCTAAATGCACCCCTTGATTCACTCGAATTGGTGGAGGCGATGGATGCGATGGATGCGGGGGGGGGGGGGGGGGGGGGTGGTGCGATGGTGAGCAACGGGAAATGAGCGACGAGAGCATGTCGTAGCGTGGAGGTGAGCGACCAGAGTAAGTCGTGGCATAGCGGTGAGCGATGGGAGCATGCGATGATGACATGAGCAATGAGACCCTGTCGTGGCGTGGAGATGAGTGACAATATCAGGGTGTAGCGTGGAGGCGAGCAATGGAAGCATGTTGTGGCATGGAGGTGAGCGACGGGAGAATGTTGTGGCGTGGACATGATCGACGGGAGTATGTGATCGCGTGGAAGTGAGCAACGAGAACATGTCGTGGCGTGGGGGTGAGCGGTGGGAGCATGCTGTGGCGTGGAGGTGAGTGCCGGGAGCATGCGATAGCGTGAACTTGAGTGACGGTAGTATGTCTTGGTGTGTCAGTGAGCAACGGTAGCATGCAATGGCGTAGTGGTGAGCGACGGGAGTGTGCGATGGCGTGGAAGTGAGGGATGGGAGCATGCCATGGCCTGGAGGTGAGCAACGGGAGCGTGTGATGGCGTGGACATGAGCGACGGGAGCATGATGTGGTGTGGACGTGAGCGGCGAAAGGAGAGCACTTCGGCGGAAGGAGAGCACAACGGCGACGAACGACGCTTTCAGTCATGGGAGAGTGCTCCCGAGCGCAGGTGCGTGTAGGAAGGAGCCCGCACGTGGGAGGGATTATACGCGGGCGGCAGGGCCGGGGCCGCAAGGCGGCAGGGCATGATCTGCGCGGCCGTGGCCGCACGGTTGACACTCCTCCAATACGTGGTGCGGTTATTCGCACCCCCATGGTGTTAGGTGTGGTTATCCACACCCCCCATGATGAAGGAAGTGTGTCTTGCGTGCATGCGCGTTCGTGTGTCCTGGCGTCTATTTAGGAGACCAAACAAACTCATAATTGCGTGAGAACAAGCTCGCTGGAATTGTGTTGGCGAGCCGATCGAGGTCGTGACAAAAAATCACCAATTCGAGTCTGTTTGGTCTCCTAAATAGACGCCAGGACGCACGAATGCGCATGCACGCAAGCCACACTTCCTTCATCATGGGGGTGTGGATAACCACACCTAACATCATGGGGGTGCGAATAACCGCACCCCCTATTGGAGGAGTGCCAACCGCGCGGCCCATGCCCCGCCGCCTTGCGGCCCCGGCCCTGCCGCCCGCGTAGAAGCCCTTCCATGCGCGGGCTCCTTCCTACACGCACCTGCGCTCGGGAGCACTCTCCCATGCCTGAAAGCGTCGTTCGTGGCCGTTGTGCTCTCCTTCCGCTGACGTGCTCTCCTTTCGCCGCTCACGTCCACACCACATCATGCTCCCGTCGCTCACGTCCATGCTATCGCACGCTCCCGTTGCTCACCTCCAGGCCATGGCATGCTCCCGTCCCTCACTTCCACGCCATCGCACGCTCCCGTCGCTCACCACTACGCCATTGCATGCTCCCGTTGCTCACTGACACACCAAGACATGCTCCCGTCACTCACGTTCACGCTATCGCATGCTCTCGACACTCACCTCCACGCCACAGCATGCTCCCGCCGCTCTCCCCCACGCCACGACATGCTCCCGCCGCTCACCCCCACGCCACGGCATGTTCCCGTTGCTCACTTCCACACGATCACATACTCCCGTCGCTCACGTCCACGCCACAACATTCTCCCGTTGCTCACCTCCACGCCACAATATGCTTCCATTGATCGCCTCCACACTACGCCATGATATCGTCACTCATCTCCACACCACGACAGGGTCTCATTGCTCACGTTGTCATCGCATGCTCCCGTCGCTCACCTCTATGCCATGACTTACTCTGGTCGCTCACCTCCAGGCTACGACATTCTCTCGTCGCTCACTTCCCGTTGCTCACCATCGCACCTCCCGCATCCATCGCATCCATCGCCTCCGCCATCATCGCTATCATCATCGCATCCATCGCTGAGGGCCCAACACGAACTGCCCGAACTGCCCCAACCACCCAGAAGGGCAAGATCGTCATATTCACAAAAATGGCAATCTGTGTGCCCCCTGATTTAGAGCTCTTATTCACCCGTACGGAGGTTGAGGAGGCGCAATTACTAGGATGCCACTCTTAGAAGATATAAAAAGGGTCATGAACCCTCATTTGAAGGGACATTGCCTTCAGGACCAGAGAGAGATCCCAAATCTTCCCTTGAAGATTTCCTAGAGATCTTCTTCAGTGTTCGTAGACCCTCTCGAAGATCTCCTCGGTGTTTGAAGATCTCATTCAGTGTTCGAAGACCCTATCGAAGATCTCCTTTCGTGTTCGAAGATCCCTTTGAAGACAACTTGAAGATCTCCTTCAGTTCTGGGAGGTCCCCTCGGCTCGAAAATCTACTTAGGCTTTTTTGATTTGAGTCCAGAGCTTCCATTGATGCGTTCATCCATCCAGACTTCTCCCGAGCGCGCAAAACGATGCTCCCCACCAACCAACTCCAGAGATCCCTAATAACTCATTGCAACGAGCGTTGTTCTATCACCCTCGAGAAACAACTTTTTGTTATACTATAAGAGATTGTATAATTGGTCAGCACCGATCTGGCCCCGTGGTTTTTACTTTTTCGTGTTTTTCAACGTAAAACGTCTTGTCGTCCTATGTTGGTTCTTTTTTTGATTGTTTGCATTTTTGGCCCACTCTTGAGCTGAGACAGTTCAGTTCGATTGGATCGTGAGATCGTTGAACGACCCGCAATAGTTTGGCGCCATCTGTGGGAAAGTGTTCATAAACTCTTTGAAAATTCTCTGAAGAGAGTATCTGCTTTGTGACAATACTCACGACTAATAGTGATGGAAAATGTAAGAGCTTACATACCAGTGAGAGTTTCTCCGAAGAATACGCGAATCAAGCCTCCAACTATTCGCATGTCAAAATCGTGCCGCTCCTCGAAGAAGTCATCTATGCTCTAGCCATTTCCCTAGAAGAACGCATCCGCGGGATGGAGGAGCACTAGGATCAGGCGCTCATCCTACTAAAGGATTTAAGGACCCCGTGCGCCCCCTGCTCAGATTCCGTGTCAGACATTCAACCATCGCTATAATTGGATCGCGCTAGGTGTAACACCTCCACTGCAAAGACTATATAATATAGGTCCGGTCGGGACCCCACGACATATAATCGCCACAGCTTTAGTATTAAAAAGTGATATCGATCTAACCGTCTCAAAACTCACAACAAACACAGCGGAAATATTAAATAAGCCACAGAAGTTGTCCACATCTACATAAGAGTACCATGGCCTTACGACCTTACAAAACTCATACTCTAGGCAAATAAACAGGGCATAAAAATGTCCAAAAGATCATCGCAATCCTAAGCTACCTCGGCATGCAAGCCAGAACAAGTAAAGACATCATAGCCAAACAAGAAAATAGGAAAATTGCACTTCATGATGCTTAGGACTTCTTGGCCGGCGAGCTAGGTCCAGCCTGCGATCCTTGCCCTGCATCCAAATCACAAAGAGTGGTATAACGAGGGTCAGCTTTGGCTGACCAACAACGGTGTAACAACACCCCTCCTCCCGCCCGTCCTAGCGGACCCCGGGGAACTACATCACCATGCAAGTCAGCACTTCGTATGCAAATGTAATAAACAACAATAACATAAAAACGACAGGCATGAGTGTTACAAACATCATCTATGTTTCTATGTTGAGCAATAAAAGTATGGTGCCTAACAATGCAGCATGTATGCAAACCTGGGTTTCACCCAAGGCTCCCTATAGCGTGTATGCTTCTAACATAACAACACACATCAGCATTTCACAACAAACCAAGGGTACTTATCATTTCCCCATGGGCGTGCAAGACCAAGGCCAAGAACTCCACTGAGACCTCACCCATTACATGGCTCATCTTGCCAACGGGCGCATCAACATACTTGTTCTTGCCACAAACCCTAAGCCAAAAGCCAAGAACTCCACTGAGACCTCACCCCTTACATGGCTCATCTTGCCAGCGGGCGCATCATCATAGTTGTTCTCGTCAGTTAGCCCAAAAGGGGTCTTGTCTTGCCAGGACACTCTCCCCACATGAATCTAAGCATTCACGGGCTAGCCAGCCGACCACAAAGACAAAGTCACGCCTTCACATTCACATAAAAATTAGAGTTTCCAAACTAACGTTCATTCTCACACGAAACATAAGGGCAACACATACGACGTTTTCACCATCATCGAATTTCTAGCAAAATTCCTAAAATGCACGTTAAGCAACATCACCTAATCGGACAACCAGTCACGATTTCGGCTTCCACAATGCCTAATCCACTAACGAAGCGGATCTCTAGTGCAAAATCATGTCGGGGACGGACACAATCAACCCGATGGTTCTTCTTGAACCAAGTCGACCCAAACCCCTCTCATTTGAGAGATCCGGTGCCATAAATTTTAGAAAAGAGAAGGTAAAAGCGAAGATGCCATGCACGCATCCTAAAACCAGGAGGAGAGATGTCATTACCCTAAGAGTTCTCTTCCTCGCCATGGATCGGTTGCAAGGTACGGATAGAAAGAAGCGCCATTTAGTCCTCTCCACGGATCTGGTTTCGGATCGGCGAACGAAGCTCTGATGCTCCAACAATGGTGGATCTAGCCTTCTTCTTCCTCCAAACCCTACTTCTCTCCTTAGCCTCCAAAAGCAGAAAAGACTTAAAGATAAGAGAATTGAATTTCTCTGCCCTAATAAGAGCCTTATGACACTTATCTGGACCTTAGGATCAAGATCCAAACAGATCGGATGTCCAGGAAATGCTACTTACGGAACAGGTTCCGTCAGCTAACGTCGGTGTTAGCCCCTCGACGAAGTCCCCCTCGACGAAGTCCCCCTGTACGAAGCCAACTCAACGACCCGACGACACTGCATTACCCGACGAAAAGCTATCGCCGGCGTTAGCGCTACCGCCCGCGTTAGCTCTTCGACGAACTTCCTTCGACGAACTTCCTTCGACGAAACCACTTCGACAAATCCAACTTGACGAACGCCATCGACACAAGGGATTTACTCGACAGGGCAGCTAACGCATGCGTTAGCTCCTAACGCCGACGCTAGCTCCCAGATACAGAAAAACCTGTACTAGCCTTAGGCATTCCAGCCTCCGCGCTCAGCGAAACCTAGAGTGTTACAAATCCACCCCCCCCCCCCTTAAAAGAATTTCATCCTCGAAATTTAAGACGTTAACGACAGCAAAATTAACACACATACCTGAAACAAATAGTTCCAGAAAGTCATTCTGCATCGCTTGCTCGCGTTCTCACGAGAACTCGTCTCGTCCGCAATTATCCCAACGCACTTTCAGCAGCTTGACCTCTTTGTTCCGCAACCGTCGGACTTCAGAATCCTCCACGCAAACCAGACGAACTATCGTCCTCAGATCTTTGGTTACCGGAACTGTCGAAGACTCAACAACATCTTTCGGCTCCACCAACGCTTTCCTCAGCACCGAAACATGAAATACATCATGTAATCCGCTTAGCTCTGCGGACAATGCTAACCGATAGGTCGCTTCGCCTATGCGCTCCATAACCTCAAACGGACCCAAATACCTCGGGCTCAACTCCTTGAGTCGTCGAATCCGTGAAATGCCTTTGAACGACTTGATCTTCAAGTAGACCATGTCGCCCACTGAAAACTCCACATTTCTGTGGCGCGCATTAAAATACTTTGCATGTCGATCCTGAGCAACCTTCATGCACTCCTGGATCGTTTGCACCAACTCACAAGCGTCTGCCACCATTTCTTTTCTTAACAGCTGGGTGTCTCCCGCCTCTATCAAAGACATTGGCGTTAGACACCGCCTTCCATACAAAGCCTTGTATGGTACCATTTTGATGCTCGACTGGAAACTATTATTGTAGGCAAACTCCACCATGAAGAGGTGGTCTTCCCAACTTATACCGAAATCGAGGGCACACATCCTCAACATGTCCTCCAACGTACGATTCGTTCTCTCCGTTTGGCCATCGGTCTGTGGATGAAATGCAGTACTAAACTTCAATCTTGTGCCCAAACTTCGCTGCACTAACCTCCAGTCCTTGGACGTGAACCGTCCATCGCGATCACTCACGATGCTCTTTGGAATTTCGTGCAACCGCAAAATGTTATGAATATAAATCTCCACGAGCTTCTCCACGCTATCGTCCTTCCGATTTGGAATGAAGTGGGCTACCTTGGTCAGACGATCCACAATCACCCAAATCGCATCGTTACCTTACTGCGATCGAGGCAAACCATGCACAAAATACATTGAGATGTCGTCGAATTTCCACTCGGGGATAGGAAGAGGTTTCAAGAATCCACCCGGCCTTTGGCATTCAGCCTTCACTAAGGCACACGTCTGACACTGGCTTACATACAAAGCTACATCCCGCTTCATCCTAGGCCACCAAAAGGATTTCTTCAAATCCAAGTACATCTTCGTACTTCCTGGATGAATGGAGTACTTCGTGAAGTGAGCCTCAAACATCAACTCCTCACGGAGTTTGCCAAATCGAGGGACACACACCATTCCATTTCTCTATAAAAGTCCACCGACCATCTCCAAAGCACTGCCTTCGCTTTGCTGAGCTTCCAACACCAAATGCTGACACTCCTCGTCTGCATTGGTTGCCTCTCGGATTCGATCTGCTAGATCACACTGCATCTCGATCCAGTTCAGCCGAGCTGCGCTGGACTCACCCTTAGCCACACACACAATGCCAAGAGACTCGAACTCTCGCACCAAGCGCTCGTCATGAGCTTCAATCCAATTTCCCTGCCCGGAATACTTTCTACTCAAGGTGTCAGCCACCACGTTGGCCTTGTCTGGCGTATACTGAATCACTACGTCATAGTCCCCAAGGAACTCGACCCACCTACGCTGCCTCATATTAAGATCCTTCTGATCTAAAAGATACCTCAAGCTTTTGTGGTCCGTGAAGATTTCAACCTTCGCACCATACACGTAGTGCCGCCACAACTTCAACGCAAATCATCGCCACCAACTCCAAGTCGTGGACGGGGTAATTTCTCTCATGAGGCTTTAGCTGCCTCGACACATAACCTATCATGTTGTCGTGCTGCACCAGCATGAAATCCAAACCGCATCCTGACGCGTCGCTGAAAATCTGAAATCCTTCAGTCCCACTAGGAAGACTTAGGATTGGAGCAGACATCAATCTTTCCTTCATGGTCTCGAACGCACGGGCACACTCTGGTGTCCACACAAACTTCTGGTCCTTTCGGGTACGAGTAGTGAGGGGCAAAGCCATCCGCGAAAAGTTCTCAACGAACCTTCTGTAATACCTGGCTAGTCCAAGAAACTCCGGACTTCCGCCACGATTCTCAGTACAGGCCAATCCCTAATGGCTTCAATCATCGCAGGATCCACTGCCACCCCATCTCCACTAATTATGTGGCCCAAGAATGCCACTTTCCCGATCCATAACTCGCACTTTGAGAACTTCGCATAAAGCCGGTTCTCCCTCAAAGTCTGTAACACTAATCTCAGATGAGACTCATGTTCCGTCTTCGACTTCGAATACACTAGGATGTCGTCGATGAACACCACCACGAACAAATCTAGATATTGTCGAAACACTCTGTTCATTAAATCCATGAACATTGATGGCGCGTTCGTCAAGCCGAACGACATCACCGAGAACTCAAAATGACCATATTTCGTTCCTAATGCCGTCTTGGGAATATCATCTTCTCGAATCCTTAACTGATAGTAGCCTGACTTCAAGTCCAACTTGGATTACACCGTCGACCCCACCAACTGATCGAACAAATCATCGATTCGCGGAATCGGGTACTTATTCTTGATGGTCAACTTATTCAACTCGCGATAGTCTATGCACAGCCGCATACTACCATCCTTTTTCGTAACGAACAACACCGGCGCACTCCACGGTTAGGAACTGGGCCTAATGTACCCCTGCTCGAGCAACTTTTACAACTGCACCTTTAGCTCAGCCAGTTCCTTCGGTGCCATCCTAAATGGAGGATGCGACACCGGCCTTGCACCCGGCACCAAATCGATTGAAATGTCGATTTCACGCTGAGGAGGCGCTCCCGGAAGCTCCTCGGGAAACACATCCTCGAATTCCTCCACCACTGGCACTTCTCTGATCGTCAACTTTGTGGAGTGAGTCTCCAACAAAGCGATAAACGCCTCACCTCCTTGATTCACCGCACGCACCATTTGCACGGCAGAAATCAGGGAGCAAGCCACTCTACATAGGCCCTCGAACTTGACCTCTGCTCTACCTTCACTCCTTAAGGTCACCACCTTCAACAGGCAGTCAATACTAGCTCGTTTCTCTGCAAGCCAGTCCATCCCCAGGATGATGTCAAATTCGGCTAGTGGTAGGATCGTTGCTACCAACACGAAGTTAAAATCGCCAATACTCAAAACAATGCGTCCTTTCCTTCTAGTGGTCAGGAAAGACCCATTCAGCAAGCGCACGATAATCTCCACCTCTGCCTCGACAGTCTCAACACCAATTCTCCAGATAAAGCTTTCCGCGAGAAAAGAGTGTGACGCTCCCATGTCGAACAACACTCTAGATGGGTAGTCCGAAACTAGCACGAAGCCTAACACGCATATACCAAAATGAAAGGTCGCAAATAGGTTAAAGCTATTAAACGAAACTCTAAACTTTTCATACATGTCACCACGTCGGGTTGACGAATCGCTTCCTGCTGCCCGAGGTTGTACGCTCTAGACTGCACAGGGGGAAAACGAGAAGCACTAGACTCTGTCGCTTTCCCTTTCTCCCCAACACTAGGACCGGAACACACCGACTACTCTTGCCTCTTATCTGGCTCAGCTCCACCCTCGAAACAAAACCGAGCTATGTGGCCCACCTTGCCACACTTGTAGCACGTCACTGGTCCCTTGGAATGAAACTCTCTAGAAGCCGCACCGCTCCTTTTGCCACTCCTAAAAGGACGGGGCTTTTTCTTCCACCAACTTCTCTCAGACTTCCCCTGAGACTGAGATGGCTTACTTTCTCCCTGCTTGGCCGCCAAGCCCTTGCGCCGCTGGGTTCTCTCCATATCATTCTCCAAAGTTCAAGCAACTTCAACTAACTCATTGAACCCCGCATTCTTTAAGGCTATCAGAGGTTGCCTTAAATTCTCTCTCAGACCCTAGTAGAAGAGATTATCCCTCTCCTCATCATCTGCCATGGTCGTCCCCGCGTAACGACCCAACCGAGTAAACTCCTGCAAGTACTCGTCTACTGGCTTCTCGCGCTACACTAAGTGCAAAAACTGTCGCTGAAGGGCTAACCTCGTCGAAGAGGGGATATAGCGCTTCAGGAAGGCATTCCCGAACTCTTCCATGGATGGGACACGTCCAGGGAAATGACGACCACTATGATTCACCCACCACAGCTTGGAGTCTCCTTCTAACATAAACGCCGCGAACTGGGACAGCTTGTCCTCTGGGGTCACTGCCGCTTTCAGGAGTTCCTGAATTCTCGCCAACCAATCCTCGGCGTCCGTCGGAGAGCCAACTACTTTGAACGTCGGTGGATGGAAACTCAGATAGTACTTCATCTGACGATCTCCTTGCCCAACCGCTCTCTCGGCTAACGGCTCTACCTGCCTCACTCCCACCTCTGGTGTCACAGTAACTAGAGTAACAGGAGTCACAGCCTGCAAAACAGGCATCGTAATCTGTGGCATTTCCCCAGCTTGAGCCGCCACCATCGCCTCCGCTAGCATACGACAGAAGTTTGTCGGGGACACGCCCATATTCATAAGGGCTGGGGTCGTAACACTGCTTACCGAAGGCTCCTCTTGTCACCACGGTGCCCCCGCATCGTCGCCACCATCCTAGCATAAGCAATGAAACACGAATCAAACTCTATTCGCAAGACCCGAACGCAAGGACACTCATGGTCCCGCAAGGTACTCCTATGTGGACAACCTCTTAACGCGATCCGAATACGCTAAACCTCAACTAGAACGCAAACCTACCTCTGATAGAAAATTGTAATACCTCCACTGCAATGACTATATAATATAGGTCCGGCTGGGACCCCACAACATATAATCGTCACAGCTTTAGTATTAAAAAGTGATCTAGATCTAACTGTCTCATGACTCAGAACAAACACAGTGGAAACATTAAAAAAGCCACAGAAGTTGTTCGCATCTACATAAGAGTATCATGGCCTTACGGCCTTACAGAACTCATACTCTAGGCAAACAAACGGGGCATAAAAATGTCCAAAAGATCATCACAATCCTAAGCTACCTCGGTATGCAAGACGGAATAAGTAAAGACATCATAACCAAACAAGAAAACAGGAAAAGTTCACTTCATGAAGCTTAGTCCTTCTTGGCCGGCGAGCTAGGTCCAACCTGTGATCCTTGCCCTGCAACCAAATCACAAAGAGTGGTATAACGAGGGTCAGCTTTGGCTGACCAACAATGGTGTAACAATAACCCTCCTCCCGGCCGTCCTAGCGGACCCCGAGGAACTACATCACCCTGCAAGTCAGCACTTCATATGCAAATGTAATAAACAACAATAACATAAAAACGACAGGCATGATTGTCATAAGCATCATCCACGTTTCTATGTTGAGCAATAAAAGTAAGGGGTCTAACAATGCAGCATGTATGCAAACCTGAGTTTCACCCAAGGCTCCCTATGGCATGTATGCTTCTAACATAACAACACACATCAACATTTCACAACAAACCAAGGGTACTTATCATTTCCCCACGGGCGTGCAAGCCCAAGGCCAAGAACTCCACTGAGACCTCACCCCTTGCATAGCTCATCTTGCCAACGGGCGCATCAGCATACTTGTTCTTGCCACAAACCTTAAGCCAAAATCCAAGAACTCCACTAAGACCTCACCCCTTACATGGCTCATCTTGCCAACGGGCGCATCAACATACTTGTTCTCGTCAGTTAGCCCAAAAGGGGACTTGTCTTGCCAAGCATTCACGGACTAGCCAACCGACCACAAAGACAAAGTCACGCCTTCACATTCACATAAAATTTACCCTTTCCAAACTAACGTTCGTTCTCACATGAAACATAAGGGCATCACATACGACGTTTTCGTCGTCATCGGATTTCTAGCAAAATCCCTAAAATGCACGTTAAGCAACATCACCGAATCGGACAACCGGTCACGATTATGGCTTCACCCACAATGCCTAATCCACTAACAGAGCAGATCTCTAGTGCAAAATCATGTCGGGGACGGACACAATCAACCCGATGGTTCTTCTTGAACCAAGGCGACCCAAACCCCTCTCATTTGAGAGATCCGGTGCCATAAATTTCAGAAAAGAGAAGGTAAAAGCGAAGATGTCATGCACGCATCCTAAAACCGGGAGGAGAGATGTCGTTACCCTAAGAGTTCTCTTCCTCGTCATAGATCGGTTGAAAGGCGCGGATAGAAAGAAACGCCTTCTAGTCCTCTCCACGGATCTGGTTTCGGATCGGCGAACGGAGCTTCGGTGATCCAACAATGACGGATCTAGCCTTCTTCTTCCTCCAAACCCTACTTCTCTCCTTAGCCTCCAAAAGCACAAAATACTTAAAGACAAGAGAATAGAACTTCTCTGTCCTAATAAGAGCCTTAGGACACAGTTATCTGGACCTTAGGATCAAGATCCAAACAGATCAGACGTCCAGGAAATGCTACTTACGGAACAGGTTCTGTCAGCTAACGCCGGCGTTAGCGCTAATGCCTGTGTTAGCCCCTCGACGAAGCCAACTCAACAACCCGACGTCACTGCATTACTCGACGAAAAGCTATCGTCGGCGTTAGCGCTACCGCCCGCGTTAGCTCTTCGACGAACTCCCTTCGACGAAACCGCCTCGATGAATCCAACTTGACGAACGCCATCGACACAAGGGCTTTACTCGACGGGGCACCAACGCTAGCTCCCAGATACAGAAAAACCTGTACTAGCCTTAGGCATTCCAGCCTCCGCACTCAGCAAAACCTAGGGTGTTACACTAGGTCTGAAGAGATCGCACGAACTGAAGGCACCAACAAAAGCAAGTTATTAGACACCACGAAAACTCACGAAGGAATTGCTCATGAAGACCCACGTCGACAAAAGAGCAAGAAAATAAAGAACAGGGTCCGCCCCTAGTGCCAAATAGGAGCCGTGGGCGTCACAGAGACTCCCGCCGAAATTGGGGGTCCAACAACACCAACACTTCACCCCCCCCCCCCCCCCCATCAATACCTATCAGGTCGAGGCCTTACGCGCCATATGCGATCATCCCGTTCTTCGGATACCTAAGTCTCTCACCCCCACCTCGGGGGATCAGTCTAAGTTCTGCAATTTCCATTGAAACCATGCATAGCACAGAAGAATGCAAGTGCCTGAGGGAAGAGATCGGACAACTTGTGTGCATTGGCCTCCTTGAAAGATTTTTGCGGAGGCAAGCATAGTCGCAGCCGAATAGGCCCACTGGGGCCTGGTGGAGAAAGAAGGCACTCACAAACCCTACTAAGTAATAGGTGATCCAACACCTTCTGTGATCCAGTTACCACGACTGGACCATCTACATATCAGCGCAGCCATCAGGGACCCCCCACCCCACTGAGGTGGACATGATATTAATTGACCACGACATAACCATAAACGTCAACGTCATGTTCATGTCAAGTCTGCTTCAGCTCAGGCTCGCTAACAAAAACATCAAGCTGGAAATAGGCAGCACATGCGTCGCAGACAACACCCTTGTCCCATTCCTAGGGAAAGTCGTCCTCTCGTGACTCTATGAAAGCATATCATTCAAATGAGCTACGACGTACAATTCATCATCATACAAGCCGACCCCTCCTACATCGCAATACTCAGACGCCCACTTTTGGATGCTTTTCAAGAAAGCGCCCGCTATCACCACTCTCTCCAGAGATAGCCCTGAATCCGGGTGAAAAACCTACTTAGGGTTCTTCCATCCATCATTCGTGCGAACAGGGAGGCATGTATATGTTTTTTCTTTTCCTATTATTGTAGTGGTTTTCTGACTTCATCTATTGTGCATAGTACATAAAGCAAATTATAACGGGTAAGGTCGCGCTCCCGGTTAAACAGGATTAAACGACCCTACACTGACACGGTAATCATGCACACCGCAATCGCCAGTGCATCCCCCTATCAGTCAACACGAACAAATCATCAACGGGTAAGGTCGCGCTCCTGTTTAGACAAGGTAAAATGACACTACACCGACACAGCAAGCCCGTGCCACGCCATCGCCATGACCTGCCCTCTCGCGGTCGGCACCAACAAATCATAAACATGTAAGGCCACATTCCCGGTTAGACAGGATTAAATGACCCTACACCGACACAGCAAGCCCGCACCCCGCCGTCGCTAGGGCATGCCCCCCCTTGTGGTCGGTACTAGTAAACCATCAACCGGTAAGGCGATGCTCCCAGTTAGACAGGGCAAAATGACCCAACACCGGCACAGCAAAACCACATTCCGCCATCGCCAGGGCATTTCCTCCTCGCGGTCGGCACCAACAAATCATCAATGGGTAAAGTCGCGCTCCCGGTTAGAAAGGGAAAATGACCATACACCGGCATAGCAAGCTCGCGCCTCGCCATCGCTAGGGCATGCCCCCCTCGCAAACTGCACCAGTAGGTCACAACTGATAAGAGTGGACAAAGGTCCATCTATGCCTCAATTGAGTCACGATCTACGGTTTTCCCGTTCGCCGAGCAGAAAGCTCACTTGAGCAACGACCCTCTGTTGTCGATACCGAGTGGAAAGCTAGCAAAGGGTAAGGGAGGACAAAGGTCCCTCTATGTCCCAATTGAGTGAAGATCTCTGGCGCCCCACGCACTGAGCAGGAATATCACCTAAGCGACGACCCTCCGGTGCCAACACCGAGTGGAAAGCTCAACATCGGTAAGAGTGGACAAAGGTCCCTCTATGCCCCAATTGAGTGACGATCTTTGACGCTCCCACGTGTCGAACAGGAAGCTCACTTGAGCGACGACCCTCCGATGCCGACACCGAGTGGAAAGCTCGTAACAGGTAAGAGTGAACAATGGTCTCTCTACGCCCCAATTTAGTTATGATCCCCGTCACCCCCACGCGCCGAGCTGGAAGCTCACCCGAGCGATGACCATCCGGTGCCAACACCGAGTGGAAAGCTCACAACTGGTAAGGGCGGACAAAGGTCCCTCTACGACCTAATTGAGTGACGATCTCTAGTTCCCCATGCGCTGAGCAGGAAGCTCACCCAAGCGATGACCCTCCAGTTTCGACATCGAGTGGAAAGCTCACAGCCGGTAAGAGCGGACAAAAGTCCCTCTATGCCCCAATTGAGTGATGATCTATGGCTTCCCCACGCGCTGAGAAGTAAGCTCACCCGAGCAACGACCCTCCGGTGTCGACATCGAGTTGAAAGCTCACACACAGTAAGAGCAAACAAACGTCCATATACGCCCCATTTGAGTGATAATATTCAGACCCTCTGGTGCCAACACCGAGTGGAAAACTCACAACCGGTAAGGGCGAAGAAAAGTTCCTTTGTGCCCCAATTAAGTGTCGCTCTCCAGTGCCCCACATGGCGAGCAGGAAGCTCACCCAAGCGACGACCCTTTGGTGTCGACCCGAGTAGCAAGCTCAGAACTGGTAAGAGCGGGGCAGGTAAAGGTCTATCAATGCCCCAATTAAGTGATGATGTCAGCATTCCCCATGCCCCGAGCAAGAAGCTCATTCGAGCGACGACCTATGATGCCAACTCCAAGAGACAAGCTCAACAATATCTGATAAGGGCAGGCCAAGCTCCTCTATGCCAAAACCAAGGGCCAACCACCGAAGGACCGACCTCCAACATCAATGCCGAGCAAAGACCTCCGATACCAACTTCGAGCGACGACCTCCAGCCAAACTGCAGGTAACAAGCACATAGCTCGAACATCGACTTCTAAGATCTACATAGAGCGGTAAGTTGATAACTGCGCAAGGCACAACAATTTGCCTAAGCAAACTTGCGAAGAAACCAACATGAGAGGATGATTTCAACGCATAGATCGAACAAAAAAACTTGCACGCTCAAAAATATACGTTCATCAGAAAAATGTTTAGGCGCATTCTTGCGTAATTCAGAGTCTGTTTGATCTCCCAAACGGACGTCGAAATGCACGAACATGCATGCACACAAGCCACACTTCCTCTATAGTGGCGTGTGCAGATAACCGCACCTCTGATAAAAAAAAATTGGAGGTGAGGGATGGAGAGAATCAAGAAGAAGTTTTTTTCCAATCCTATATTGATAAAAACAACCGCACCTTATCAAATATAGTATATGATATTAAAATATCAAGGTTGTATTTTTCCGGACGAATTGAATACTTTTACTTCAAGAAAATTTCTATTATTTTATCAACTAGAACTTTGGGTAGATTGCAAGAAGAGCAAGGAAATTTAAAACGATGATTAAAACTATGTTTTGAAAATTAGTACTCGGTCTTTGAATCACCTTGGAATGAAAATAACAAGAAGAAATATGATTCAAATTCTCTTAAAGAAATTGCTTCGACCGTGGAGGTTCCCAAACCCTGAGCGCAGCTCTTTCGAGGATACATTCAACTGAGTTTAGGTTGATCAACCGAACTCTTGTTCTATAATTGAAACTCCTAAAACTCGCTTTATCGTGGTGAACCCCTCTATTATATTTAACTCCAATCCAGAAGATTTATGTCGTCCTCTCTCGAGGGTTGCATTCAACTCTCTTTACTCTTGAATGATCGATTCACATTACGAGCCTCTTGGCTAACTAAAGTACGAAAACAAGAACAAGAATTATATATCGATGATATAATTTCATTTCATTAAAATCAAGGATAAATCTTAAGCATTCTAAAAAGGAGAAAGAGAAAATCTAAATTAAATCATGACTTATATCATTCCTTGGATCATCTCGATCGAGTACTAATAAAAATTTAGCTACTCATTGAGATGGAGGAATCATCAAAAGTAAAAGAGTTCATGATGAATTAAGAAGAGAGTAAAGAGAAGAAAATGCTAAATTTTATTAATTTCTTATTAGAACATTACAAGCCACGAAATAGAACTTACAAGTACTAGAAGAAAGTAAAGTACAAGAACACTAGAAGCAGTAAAACAGTGCAAGAAATGCAGAAGAAAACTTCATAAATTCATCCTTTGAGTTCTGGAGGAGCTGGATTTAAATATGCAAAAGTTTTAAGTTACACTCCTTCGATCACGCCCGTGACCTAGTGCGTATCTAGGCCGGAATCAAAATGGTCGTGAGGGGGGGGGGGGCATTCTGGAGAAATTGTAGGCGTTACATTGTGCGACGAGCCCTTAGCCACACTTGTGACCTAGGGCGTGTAGTCTTTAAATCTGCATTCGGCGGGGCGGCGCGTAATTAGCTAGCAGGGAGGTACACGCCCGTGACTTCTGATTTACACGGGCATGACAAGTACGACAAATCATCGGGAGGTGATAACAGGCGTGATCTGGACTGGGCGTGTGAAGCACGGTCAGACAACGGCGTGACCTTTGGGTCACAGGCGTGTACTTGACAAAATTCTCATCATGGCTTCAGAACACGGCCTGCTAAGCTGGAACTGTGGATTAAGTTGATACGCCCTCAGTCACGCCCGTGACCTAGGGCGTGTACTGGATATTTTTTCTCGACTTGAGCTCAGGATGGTGGCAGCAGGTCTGGACCAACTTTTTAGGTTGACACGCTCTTGGTCACGCCCATGACCTAGGGCGTGCACTATTAATTTCTGCTCAAAATATACAGAAAACCTAGAAAATAGAAAATAAGCTTAAGTTAGTACACAAATATAAAAGAAATAATTTACTTAGGAGAATGCATATAAATTTCACAAATTCATATTAATATTGCATCAAAACTATACTAAAAGATAGATATAAAAAATTACTTATCTAGCACCTCATATTTGAGCTTTTGCTATTCTTGAGCAAAAGAATGAGAGATATTACACAAGACATCGATATTATTTCTAACTAACTAAAATCTTATTAAATAAAGAGCATGTTAAAAATAAATTCTAGAAATTCAAAAATTAAGTCATAAATTATGGTATTAATTTAAAAAGAGAAACATGCTTAGCTAAAGACTTCTCAAGATGACTAATTAGCAAACAAAATTGTAGAAATTATCATACGAAGTTAGATCAAAATTATAGAAACTCTAACATAAAAGAAACTTAAGGAAAAGACAACCTACTAAAGTATTGCTCTCTTAATAATTTGATTTAGGATTAGAACCAATAAAATTGGCTAAGGTGGGGTTACAATCAAAATGGCAAATGAAGAGATCCTAAATTAGAGGCGATGAATCCTCACAAATCATTTCATTTTCTTATTTGTATATATTTAGAAAAATGATGAATTTTATCCTCTCATTTTCCATGCCATATAATCTTTTAAAAAAATTATCTTCAAAATAAAAACTCAAAGTGTATATGTTTAGAAGTAATGAAGTTTATCCTCTTTCTCTATGACATATAGTCTTTTTAATGATTTTGAGTGCATATATTTTGGGAATAATAAATTTTATCCTCTTATCCTCATGACATACGATCTTTTACTACCCTTTTTTATTTATGTCAACCAAGGGTGGGGGATAAAGAGATACTTCTAGTTTATAAATTAAACAATTTTGAGAGCAAATTTTTAGTGAAGTGAAATTTCCTAAGAACTAAAAGTTAGAAAGAACTATAATAGAAATCTAAGGGTGTTTAGTCAATCTACAACAAAATGAAGTCATTTAAAATTAAAAAGAGAAGTAAAGCTAAATAAATTCTCTAATCGAATTAAAAACATAAAATAATTCTTAAAACTAAATTACCTAAAATTTAAATCTAACAAATTCTAATAAAACAAAACGTTAGCTAAATTAAAAACATAAAAATGCTTATAATCAATTCTCAGACTAGATTTCTAGAAAATAATAAAAAAAAAATAAAGAGTATATTTTTGTTAATTCTTAGACATCACAAGGTATTCCTTGTGAAAGGCTCTCACCGGTACTAGGAAGATGAGATGACATCTCAAACCTCCCTTTCTAAGAAATTAGATTTTTATAATATATATTTAAACAGCCTAGGAAGCTACACTACACCCTCATAGTTAAAATTAAACATTGTCCTCAATATTTAAAGCTAAGTATGCAGTACCAATAAGAAATAATCACAGGCAATTTTGAATCTTTTTCTATAAAAATATATTTTAAATGATCCGGGAGTTCTTTTAATTCTAGACTCGGCGATTGTTCATAAGATGTTTTAATTTTAAAATTGTTTAAATTTATTTGTTCAAAATTTAACGACTGAGTTATTTTTTTTAGACAAAATAAAGATTCTAACTTTGGATCTTCAAAAAATGGCGAAATTATTTCAGCAAAAGATGATAATTCTTCTTCAAAATTTGACTCTAAAGTAAAACAAGAATCGTCGTTAGAAAGCGCATTTCTCATTGATGGGTTAATACTGATGTACAACCCTTATTCTCCGAGGGTAGGACCCACTCAAGGCCACGTAGGCAGAGGTCAAAGTCAAAGAGGCAGACAAATCAGCCAGCAGGAGTAAAAGAGGGCTTGGCGAGTATTGGCTAAATACTCGCCAGATGGGCGACTATGGTCGAAGATACGTGCCGAGTATCCCGTATGTCGCCCAGGTGCCCGACAAACCACAGAAGACCTGCGCGAGTATTGGCCCGGCTTGTGCGAGCAGCAACTAATACTCGCCAGATGGGCGACTATGGTCGGAGATACATGCCGAGTATCCCGTATGTCGCCAGGTTAGGGCTGGGCTATAAAAACCCCCTACCCCTTGGGTGCCTATAAATAGGACCCCAGGGGTACTTGGATT
This sequence comes from Dactylorhiza incarnata, assembly GCA_033032865.1. Taxonomy (NCBI): domain Eukaryota; kingdom Viridiplantae; phylum Streptophyta; class Magnoliopsida; order Asparagales; family Orchidaceae; genus Dactylorhiza; species Dactylorhiza incarnata. Next base: position 8,984,839 of record JAWHQI010000003.1, read on the forward strand.
GGCACCTGTGCTTGAGCTTCTGGATCCCGATTTCCGAATTCTCGAGCCCGTCACCCCTGCTTGCTAGCCAAGCCGGTGCCTTCCTCGTACCCTGCTCGGCCATTCTTGGTTGTGGAGGGGAAGACTCCTTTGAGCTTCCGGGTACGTGGTGGGACCCCCCTGCCGCAGCACCTGGGGTCCTGTTGTTGTTGCTCTCCTAGCTTCCTCGTAGTCGCCAGCTTGACCATCTCGTCGAACAGCTGGGCTAGTAGCCTCCGACTGCAAAAGTCCGAATTTTGAGGTCAGGATTTTCCTGGCGTCAACACTTTGGCGCGGTGAGCGTGGATCGCAGCCAGAGGGAGAAAACCTAGTAGGAAGACAAGATGGTCGTAGAAGGCGACCACGAGGAAGTGGTCGGCAACTCGTCCGCGAGTGGCGAGTTCGTGACGCTAGCAGTTTTCGAAGACTTAGCGCAGCGCATGGAGGGGATCTTGCAAGCAGCGCTTCAGCCGCGCGCCGAGGTCACGGCGACCTCGCCACATCCCCCGGTTCTGACCAAGGGAAGGAGTCCCCCTCAGCGAGCAGGAAAGGAGCATGTGGAGGATGAGACCGAGCGACCAAGGAGGTCGCAGTTCTACCAGCAGACCTCGCAAGGGATCCGCTTCTGCGAGACAGAGGAGCAGGCGAGGTATCAGGATACTCACCCATATGGCGAGTATAGTTGTGATAGTCGCCAGGTGGAAGATCGTCGCCAGATTGGGGGTAGGAGCCCATTCTGCGAGGAGATCGTCGCCGCGCCAGTGCCGGAGGGGTCCAGGGATTCCTCGAAGAATTACTACTCGGGGAAGAATCGTGTTAGGCAAGAAGTGCTTAAGGAGGAAGGATGCATGGAGTCAATGGTTGCTGTCCGTCAGGGGAACAGACGTAACCGGAAGGGTAACCGGAGGAGGAATAGGGATCGGGTCAGCCAAGGATGTCAAGGAAGTATCAAGGCCGGGGAGGTAGGAGTGAGTTTTGGAGAAGCGGAGCTCGGATCTTTCCGCAAAGCGAATTTCCACCAGGCCTACCTCCAGAATGTCGCTCCGACCTCTCAAGCACCACCCCCGCTAGAGGAAATCACCTTCTTGGAGGAGGGCATGTTAAGGGATGAGAATCCCTTCCATGAGGCCCGTGTGATTGATGCGATCGTCGAAGACTTCACCGTCAACCGAATCCTGGAGTGCAACGGGGGATCTGTCTGTATCATCTTTACGTCGTTCTCACGAACACGTTTGACAACCTGGAGGTCGAGACAATCAGGATGATGATCCTGGACAGTTCCCTTTTTTGATTTTTTAGGTAAGCAAAAGGTGGACGCGGCAGGAAGATCAGCCGCCGTCGGGAAGCTTAATCCAAGACGGGAAGAACCCTTCATCGTGAAGGGGAGCTGTTGGAAAACACCTGGAACGGCGACAACTTGAAAGGGTTTGGCTCCTGAACGGGAGTATGTACACATCCCACCCCTGTAAATTTGTTATCCATAAATAAAACCCTTCCTCTCCCTGAAACACGGGTCTGGGAAGTTTTTTCTGTCACATCAAGAATCTTCAGAGAAGAGAAAAGAAAAAGGCGGTAAAATTGGTCCACATGCTAGGTTGGAAAATGAGCCTCCGACTTAATCCTCGTAAAACCCCAGAACGGATGGTGGGACAGTGCCTCGGTTCAGCAACCCTCTAAGACCAAGCCTCTGCATTGACGGTCGAGATCAGCTCCCCCCTTGCATGTTGGCCATGGTTCGTATCGATTGCACTTCTCATTCGACTGGAGAGATTACAGGGAAGAAGTCTGGACGTCGACCTTCCAATTGGGCAAGGAAGTGATCAGTTTCACTAGCTCAGGGGACCCTTGAATAAAGGTGTCGTATACCCTTGCGAGCGGGAGGCTCCTAAAAAAGAGCAGCAGGAAGAATTGGTCCACAGGCAAGGTCGGAAAACGAGCCTCTGACTTAATCCTCGTAAAACCCCAGAACGGATGATGGGACAGTGCCTCAGTTCAGCAACCCTCTAAGACCAAGCCTCTGCATTGACGGTCGAGATCAGCTCCCCCCTTGCATGTTGGCCATGGTTCGTATTGATTGCACTTCTCATTCGACTGGAGAGATTACAGGGAAGAAGTCTGGACGCCGACCTTCCGATCGGGCAAAGAAGTGATCAATTTAAACCAGCTCGTTTCAAAGCATCTTGTTTCCAGCCTTTCCTCCGATTGTGTGAGTTATTGTGCTTAAGTGTGCTTAAACTCCCCTTAAAATTGTTGAGCAGCAGGAAACAGGTTTGGTCGGCATTCATCATCCAAGTAGGAGGGGACCTCGGGACGATGTGTTCCCATGGAACTCCCCGACTGTCATTCCCTACCGGACGATCTGCTCGTCGATCTCCGTCACCACCAGTTGGGAAACGAGCCTCCGACTTGAACCTCGTAAAACCCCAGAACGGATGATGGGACAGTGCCTCGGTTCAGCAACCCTCTAAGACCAAGCCTCTGCATTGACGGTCGAGATCAGCCCCCCCTTGCATGTTGGCCACGGTTCGTATCGACTGCGCTTCTCATTCGACTGGAGGGATTACCAGGAGGAAGTCTGGACTCCGATAGCCCAACTTGAAAGAAAGAGGTGATCGATTCGACCGACCGAAGAACGAAGACTTCAAGCATCCAAGTAGGATGGTGGCCTAAGGACGGTGTGTCCCCTTGGACCTGTCCGACTGCCATGCCGTACTTGACGTCATCCTTTGAAGACACCAGGCTTTCAAGTAGGAGAGAGGCATCGGGATGATATGTCCCCCCGGGCCTCCCCGACTGCTAAACCCTACTTCTTCCTTCCCTTGAAGAGCTCCTTTGATTCTTGCTTAAAATCCTAACGGCGCTCTTCACTAGGTGCAAGTCAAGGCCTCAGGTTACAAGTATGCAAGTGCGAGTAGTATGGTGCGAGCATGCATTAGCGAGTATGCAGGAGCGAGCACTCATCCTCGCTGAGATCCTAAGAGCCTAGCGAGCACTCAACCTCGCCTCGAGCCTAGGAGTCTAAGCAACACACAAGCAAGGAAGTAAGTACAAGAAAGAAGAACAGGCAAGCAATCAATCCAGTTCCTTTCATATGCAAAAAATTCTTGTGTGTACTACAAGTTACATGTATACTGAAGAACTGCAAAAAAAAGGTCGCTGGGCGAGCAAAAAGGGAGCCCAGGCGACTAGGCGACATCCTCGCCTTCTATATCTACATTGGCCTCATCAGCAGCACCATCATCATCGTCATCATCGTCATCATCATCGTCATCATCGTCATCATCATCGTCATCATCGTCCTCATCATCTTCATCCTCGGCATCGCTAGGCTGTCGCAAGGGGGAGGAAGACTCTTCGGCGAGCAGTGCCGGAATGAGGTCCCCCACTGTCAATCCCATAGCTTCCGGCTTCAGAAGATCGTCTGCCTTTATCTGGTTCAGGATGACCTCCCCCGTTGCTCGCGCGATCTCCCGGTGAATATAAGGCATGTCGTCGTCGTGCATCCTTATGCGCTTGCCCCTAGGAATGGCCGCCTCTGCCGGTTGCTGCTCGGTAGGCCGAGTTTCCAACTCGGCGATATGGATCTGGGCGACCTCCAGGGCTGAGCGAGTATCCTCCAACTCCTTCTCAGCCTGGGACAATCTCTTCGCTGATTCCAGCTCGGCAGCCTGCAGAAGGTAAAAAGGGAAAGGTAAGTTTGACAGCTTGCAAGGTGGCGAGTATCTTAGTAACAAGCAAAGACGCAAAGGCGAGTACCTCGAACTCCTTGATCCGGAGCGCGAGGGCGATCAGCATCGGACCATGCACCTTGATCGCCTGCTCGTACTCAAGTAGTCGCCTTGCTGTTGCGTGAGCCAGCTCGGCTGACCGCAAGAGGGAGCGCGAGGTCTGGTGAGCCAGATCCTCGGCAGTTGTGTCCTGCAGGACTTCGACGTCCGCGCGACCATAGAGGACGTAGGTCACGTCGAAGGCCTCCCCCTTGTCCTCCCACTCATCCGACCAGGCGGGGAGGTTAGAGCTGAGGGTCACCTCGTGGGCGCGCTCAGCCCAGGTCACCAATGGGAGACCATAGGCATCCTCGCTGCGGGTGTCCTCATTGAAGAGCGGATGGTCGCTCGGCTCGCCAGCCTCCGAAGGATCCGCCTTCTTGTCCAGATCCCTGTGGGCGACTTCCTTCTTCCTCCTCTTGGGCTCAGAGGCCTTAGCCTTGCCCGTTCGCTTCTTGGAGGTCCCGGCCTCATCGCCGACGACCTTGGGATTATCGCCCCCTGGCGACAAGACGATTGGGGAGGAGCCCCCAACCTCGCGCGCCGAGGTTCCCGCACCCCCTTGGGTGGCAGCCGTCGCCTTCACCGCGGGAGGAAGAGCGTCGCGCGGAAGAGTTTGCACACCTGCAAACAAGGAGACCAAAAATTAGTCGCCTAAATCAAGGCTCAAGGGCGAGTATGGCTGATGCTCGCGCAAAAAGTACCTTCCCCTAGGCGAACTTCCGTGAGCTCGTCTACTCGCCTCCTCCAGAATATCACATCGAAGCGACGATGCCTGAAGGAATCGAGCAGTTTCTCCTGACCGTCCTTCAAGAAGGGGACGGTGAAGACATTCTCCGACGGCTGGATGGGCGAGCTGGAGATGCCCGCGAAGTCGCCTTCGATGGCGACTAGTCGCTCCACCCAGCGATGGTTCTTGTTGGAAGTGCCCGCCAGAGTGCAGACGTGGCTGCACAGGAAGATGACTCCCTTGCCGGTCGCCATGATCGAGAATACTCGCCTAAAGACCGCAAAGTCAAAGACGATATTCTGTTCCCGCAGGAAGCACAGGAATCCCACGATAATCGCCACTCCGTTGGGATTGATCTGGGCAGGGACTATCCCATAGAAGGCGAGTATCTTGCAGAACTCGGGCCATATGGGAAGTCGCAGGCCGACCTCGAAATGCCGGATTGGGAAGATCATCGCCAGGGGAGAGGAGGTGTTTAGTCGCTCAGACTGGCGAGGAAGCCTGGCGACTTACCCCGGAGTTGCGAACTTGGCGTTGAAATCGTCCAAGTCCTTCTGCTGGGTAATCGGCTTCTTGAAGATGTTCTCCTCAAAGTTCTTCGCATGATTAGCTCTCCTGATGTTCGCCTTGTCAGTCATCTTGGGGAAGAATCTTGGGGAAGAGAGCGAGTATTGGAAGAAGGGCGAAGAGAGGAAGTCTGAAAGATACTCGCTCAAGAAGCCAGAGATCGCCGAAAGCGTGTTTTAAGACTCACCCCCCCCCCCCTATTTATAGTAGTCGGGTAGTCTGGCTTGTCGAACACGACTCCGCGGGTACGACTAGGGGTGGCGAGTATCGAAGTAAATCGCCAAAAGCTCAGAGCACGTCAAAATGCCGACCTTCAGCTAGCGAGTACCTGCATCACAGAAACACGAAGAAACTCGCCAGGATGCAGGCGACATTCAACATATGCTCGGCAAACAGCAAAAAGAAGATAGAAAAAAATCCAAACAACAACAGATAAAGTAAAGCAAGACAAGAATGAAAGGCGAGTTTTCAATTACTCGGCAAATCAATACTACTTCAAATAATAAGCTATTCAAAGATACAAAGCATGTTCGCCAAGAGCTACAAGATACAAAGAAGAAGAAACTGAAGAAAGGGCAACAGCTAGGGTTGCGCTTGAGTGGTCGCCTGGGGATCCTGAGGTTGAGGATGCCGTCTGACCCAGCCCATGCTGCGAGCACGCTTGAAATGCTCGGAGGCCACAGACATAGCGTCCTCGCCTTGTCGCAGCTGGTCCTCGATCCTCGCCAGCCTCCCCACCGAACCCATGCTCGCGCGCATCCCGACCAGCTTGTCATGATACAGCTGCAGCCAGTGCTCGATCCGTGCCACCCTGCGCTCCAAGTCGCTGATAGACTGGAGGCGAGCTTCAGTACCCGACAGGCGAGTATCAAACTCCTCCAGCCAGGATACTCGTGCCTCCAAATCAGTCAGGCGGCGGTGAGGGTCACTGGCCGCTAGGCGCTCAACCCGCGACTCCACCTCAGTCAAGCGCCGATGAGGCTCGCAGATCGATAGCCGCTCTATCCTGGACTCCAAATCCAAGATGGCGCGAGTAGCTTTCTCTTGGTACTCGCGAGGGGGGAGCCCAACGACGTCGATCAGTGCTCCCACAGGAGTATGAGCGCGACTTGCAGAAGAGCAGATGAAGAGTCAGAACTCCAGCAGAATCAAAAGAGCGGTGGCAACTATCCAAAAGCAGCGACCAAGTACCTGGCCGAGGACTACGAGAGCGTCGGCGAGCAGGGCTGCGAGATCGCCGATGAGGAGAAGCCCTCCCTCGGTGCGGGGAGGGAGAGCGATGGACGCCATCTCGGCGAGTAGAATGGCCGCCAGGATGATCCCGGTTGAAGGGCATGTTCCCCCGGCCGCGACCATCTCCTACGCGCCCTCCACCCTTGGGAGCGAAGAAGGCAGAAGACCCTCCAGTCCCACCCCTGCGCGAGGACTCCCCTTGGTGGGTAGAGGGAGCAGTTGAAGTAGAAGGGCGCTGATCTCCCGGAGGAGCCACTGAGGGCGGAAGTCCAGGAGGAGGAGGCGGCAGCACGACCCCGGGTAGGTGCGAGCTGCTCGCCGGTTTTGGTCGCAAGGTAGGTGGTGGTGGAGGAGGGTTGATGCTTGAGAGAGGAGCCCCATGCTCGCTCATCGGCCTCTTCTCCACAGAAGAGCTATGGAGAATCCTCACCAAGCGACCACCCCGAGACCCACCCTCAGGCGAGATCATCGAGGATAATCGCAGCGGCAGAGCGTCCAAAGGTTCCTCCCGAACCTCGGTACTCGGCGGATCTGAAAACAGAAGAAAAAAGCGTCAGAAATCTCGCCAGGTGTGGTTATTATAGCAGCATAGTCTTCAGAACAGCGACTAAAGAGCTCACCTCGCGCAGGAGGAAGGTCCGGTTGGGCTAGAGTTTGGGCCCCAGCCCTACTCGCCTCCGGGGCGACCTCTGCCGAAAGAGGAGGAGGAGCAGGAGCAGACGAGAGCCCCTCGTGAAAGAGACCCAAATCTTCCAGCAGCTGCTGACGCTGCTCGCTCAGAGGATCGGCGACGTTCTCCATAGTCGCCCCCTTCTTCTTCTCTCTCTTCTTCTTCTTAGCCGCCCTCTTCCTCTTCTTATTAGCAAGGAAGGCGTCTACCTCGACGTCCATGCGAGAAGGAGGAGTGGGAACGCCTATCAGATTCACGAGATCAGCCTTGGCCTTTTTGGCAGCCTCAGCAAAAGCTAGCGACATTGTAGGCGAGTGCAGAAAGGTGGTTTCGTCAGAGACCCCCCCTATATATAGAGCCCAGACGTCGGCCGGCAAGATTCCGAGTATCTCCCAATACTCGCCCAGATAGAAGCTCGTCGAATAAAGGTTGGATGTTTCTTTCCGAGCAACTATGTTACTCGCAAAGAGCGGGGATTGTGTACAACCCTTATTCTCCGAGGGTAGGACCCACTCAAGGCCACGTAGGCAGAGGTCAAAGTCAAAGAGGCAGACAAATCAGCCAGCAGGAGTAAAAGAGGGCTTGGCGAGTATTGGCTAAATACTCGCCAGATGGGCGACTATGGTCGAAGATACGTGCCGAGTATCCCGTATGTCGCCCCAGGTGCCCGGCAAACCACAGAAGACCTGCGCGAGTATTGGCCCGGCTTGTGCGAGCAGCAACTAATACTCGCCAGATGGGCGACTATGGTCGGAGATATATGCCGAGTATCACGTATGTCGCCAGGTTAGGGCTGGGCTATAAACCCCCCTACCCCTTGGTTGCCTATAAATAGGACCCCAGGGGTACTTGGATTGGCACCTGTGCTTGAGCTTCTGGATCCCGATTTCTGAATTCTCGAGCCCGTCACCCCTGCTTGCTAGCTAAGCCGGTGCCTTCCTCGTACCCTGCTCGGCCATTCTTGGTTGTGGAGGGGAAGACTCCTTTGAGCTTCCGGGTACGTGGTGGGACCCCCCTGCCGCAGCACCTGGGGTCCTGTTGTTGTTGCTCTCCTAGCTTCCTCGTAGTCGCCAGCTTGACCATCTCATCGGACAGCTGGGCTAGTAGCCTCCGGCTGCAAAGGTCCGAATTTTGAGGTCAGGATTTTCCTGGCGTCAACAACTGAAAATAAATTCTTCATCCCCAACTCGAAGGAGAAGTTTTCTGTTACTTACGTCTATTATTGCTTTAGAGGTGGCAAGGAAGGGTCGGCTGAGTATGAGGGGTACTTCGGCGTCCTCTTCAATATCGAGGCTGACAAAGTCTACCGGAAAGATAAAATTGTCAACCTTAACTAGCATATCTTCTACAAATCCTATTGGGTACTTAATCAACCGATCCACCAGTTAGATTCTCATATTAGTTGGGCTTGGGGTACCCAAACCAAACTTCTTAAACAAAGAGAAGGGCATCAAATTAATACTAGCTTCTAAGTCGACCAAGACATGCTTAATTAATAAATTGTCAAACAAACACGGGATGGAAAACCATCCCGGATCGTTTAATTTTTTTCAGCAAATTATTTAATACAATCGTTGAGCATTATGCGTTAAGAGAAACGTGCGAAATATCTTCATGTTTCTTTTTTATTTGAGAGCAAATTCTTGAGATTTCGCGTATTTAAGCATTTGAGAGAGTGTCTCGCAGAAAGGAACGTTAATTTGAATCTGTTTTAAAATATAAAAAAAAAATTTATACTGCTCCTCACTGCGCTCGTTTTGAATTTTTGAATGACAGGGAATAGAAGAAGCTTGAATATTACGCGGAGCTAAAGTAGAAGAAATATCTTTCGGAGGTGATGTTGAAACGTTTACCTCGGGCTCAACCAATTTTGAAGATTTTACCTCCTTTCCGCTACAGAGGGTTATTGCATTGGCGCTCTCCCGTGGATTGGGCTCGGTGTTGCTCGACAGAGTTCCTTGCTGTCGTTCAGAGAACACCTTGGCGAGCTGTCTAATTTGATTTTCTAAAATTTTAATAGATCCGGTGAGAGTTCGAATATTGGACTCGTTTGAGGCAACATATTTAGAGAAGACCTCTTCAATTGCAGAGGGCTTCGGGGTGGTGGCGAAAATCCAGGTGGATTTACATTAGGCGGGCGCAGAGCATTATTTTGGTTGCTCTATGAGAAATTTGGATGGTTCCTCAAACCTAGATTATATTATAAGAGTTGTTATACGGAAAATTTTGCGGGTTGAAGAAAGGACGATAGGAATTTCCCATGTAGTCAACATGCTCTTCAATTAAATTATTTCTATTATGCGCCCAATTAGTGGCGGCGGAGGAAGCAGACATCTCTGCCACTTGCTTAGTTAGTCGTTCTACTTATAACACTAAACTAAAAGTGGTCTTGACTTCATAGAGTTCGACCGACTTATTAGGGCGCGTCCGTGGCACATTCCACTGTATGCATTCATAACCATTTCCTCAAAAAGCTCTTGAGCGACTGAAAGACTTTAATTAAGGGTAGCTAATCACCTAGAGGGGGGGAGGTGAATAGGTTATTTAAAAACTATTACAGTTCTTGATTATAATCAAGATAAAACTGATCAGAGCTTTCAAGAATAAGAACACACACAGAAAAAGACACACAGATTTTTATAGTGGTTCCCTTTATCTTGGGTAATCCACTTTCCCCCTTCTCCCCTTCTAGCAGTGTGCTAGATAGGGTTTATAGCTCCTCCAGATCTCAGACCACAAACAGGTCTTACAGCTCAGATCACAACAGATCTTACAGTCCTAGATCTCACAGATCTTACTCTCTCAGATCTCAGCAGATCTTACAAACTGAGATCTCACAGATCCTACCTCAGCCTTTATAACTAGGCCTACAGCTCAAATTCACCCCTGAATCCTACAACTGAGATCACACCTGATCTTACAACTTAGATCCTTGACAGATCCTACATTCAGATCTGACAACTCATATCCTACAGAGATTGATAAAGAAAATAACAATACTTAGACTCAGATTCTTCAGATGGTTGAGTATTCTTGATCTGCCTGAATGATCAGACAAAAAACTTCCATAGAACAGCAGCAGCAAATGATCTTCTTGATTCGACAGGCTGTGAAGACTGTTCTTCTTCTTAGGAAGACAGATTCTTCCTTCTTGATCTTCTACTTTCAGAAAGAAGTATCAGCACCAGATTGCTGAATGAAACCTTCAAGTTAGATTGGTTCTGAAAGGGAAGACGACTTCTTCAGATTCTTTCTCAAACTTTCCCTCAAACTGATGGAGACGATAATTGCTTTTGAAAGATAGGAAAAACTAACTGCATAACCCATAGGTCATGCCTTCTATTTATAGCCCGCCATCCGCAACGTCTGTTACGCTCCTCCACGTCAGCACGACGTTAAGTCTTCAACGGTCTTCAATGTCTTCAAAAGAAACAAAGGCTCAGCTAGCTGTAGAAGATATTCCTCAGTTCAGAGTATTTATAGAAGAGGCGTTGAGCACTGAGCATCTCTGTCGACGCTTTTTCCATTAGACGTCGAGCGATATGTAGATACTCGACGCATACTACTTAGACTGAAGCTCTCGACTCCTCCTTCTTAGGCGTTGAGCAATCATCAGTTAGTCGATGCTTTTTATCTGTAGAAGTCGAGCAACGTACAGGGGCTCGACGCTTCTTAACTATGCCTTCATATCTCGACTCTTCTTGTTTGCGCCGAGCAGACTGAAGTTTAGTCGACACTTCTCTTTCCACGGCGTCGAGTGATATAACTTGGCTCGATGCTTCCAAACTTGTTCTCATAGCTTCAGCAGCGACCTTGTCGATTTGAGCAATGGACATGAGTCAACGCTTCTGGGTCACAGGCGTCGAGCGATGTATGATGTCTCGACGCTTGTGAACTTGAATGAATTCCATGAACATTTTGCCTGACCTGATCTCCTGCACATTGATTCTAGAGAGTATATCAAATACATTCTGAGATATATCTTTGACTTAGGAATGGACTTCTCCAAATCTAGGGCATTGTGGACAATGATCCCAACATTCTCCCCCTATTTGAAGAAGTCATAATCTCAGTCAATGATATATCTCTCATTTCAAAGATAATCAATATTTTCTAATTTCTATACAGGTAATCAAAATGAGTAGTATAATTCCTTATAAAATTGGATTACCAAAACATTCTATCCACAGAAATTATCTCAGACATGATTTCTCATATAAGCACAAAAACATAAGCAATTCAGAATAAGACATGTCATGAAGAGAGAAAGAATCACATCACAGGCATATATATATATGATCATGAAAAATAGTTAGCATTGGGAACTCAACAAGATTGTTCAAAAATATATCAATTACATTCTTCTGAAAATACTTAGTAAAAATTAAAATTTCTAAAGCTGCTCAGGATCCTTGAATTCAATTCCTCTTTTGGCTCTTTTGGAAAGTGATTCAGCAACTTCTTTTCTTCTCTTGAAATAGCCAAATGGTTTTGGAAAGTATCTGATTGGCTCAATATCTCCTGCCTGAACCTTCCCAGCAATTTTGTCAGCCTTGAATTTAATCTTCAGTTCCTCTTGATCCCTATGCTTTAACCATTCAGCTTCAGAATACCACTTTCCTCTTTCCCCTGGGTGACCTTTCACAGCTTCCCATGCTGACAGAATCAATTCTCTGGAAGAGGGAGACCAGTGTTCAAAATCAACCCTTGATTGAATCTCCTCTCTGAACTTTCTTTTACTAGATTCAACTTGCTCACTAGTAAAGTGCTATCTTTTGCTCTTATCTTCAGGACTATACATTTTAGCAATTTGCTTTGAACCTGAGTAAGAGAAGCTGGCCTAGTCTCAGAAACTTGATCATTCTCATAATCAATGGGAGGATATCCAAGAGTTTCTCTTATAGAGTTTGAGGTCCACACAGCATGCTCAGAGCTGGCTTGAATCATTGACCTCTCCCCCTTTAGGACTTCTTCAACAATATGATCTCTTATAACATTTTTCTGAAATCTGACTTGACCTTCCAAGTGATTAATTCCACTTTCAATGGTTTTCTTTACCTTAAAGAGATGGTCATCTATGGTATCTGCATGCAACTTTGCTTGAACTTTCAGAATTGTGGAGCTCTCATCAATTTTAGCCAAAATATCAGTATTCTGCTGTTGCAGTCGAGCTTCAATCTTATTTGTACCTGTAAGGACTTGTGCAACATGTTCTTTATACAAGACTTGCATGTTATTACTTAGAATTCCTTGATTTATCTGAACATCATCCACTGTCTTTGTAATTCCTGCCCGAGACTCTTTAAGAACCTTTGATGTCTCTTTAATTGCATCAAGTTGTTCAGTTGTATAATCTACTGAAGCACCAGCTCTTTTGAAAAACTTTACCATTTCCTTTCTTAAAGCAGTCATCTGATGATTGACTTCAAATCTAACCAATTTCATTTGGAAATCTACTTCATTTTTCATTTTTGTATTATTCTCCTCAATATACTGTTCTAATAATCTTCTTTGATTATTAAGCAACACCTCCAGCTGAGGTAGAATAGGACTAAGATCCACATTGATTTCCTTTTCAATTTCAACACCTCTACTGCTTTCTTCTCTCATGAAAGAGTCATTTCTTTGGCTCATATGGGAGCTAGAGGATTCTATCTTGATTACCTTCTCAACAGGTTCCTTTGTTGCTTCAGGTTCTCCTTCTACATGCATAACATCAGCTACAGAATTCTCTTTAGCAGGGATCTCAGCCTGAGACTCCCCCTCAAATGGTGCATTGTCTTCAGCTGGAATTCCATCTTGAGGCTCCCCCTCAATCTCTGCATTGATCAGATCAATTTTGTCCTGAGCAGGGATCTCATCCTGAGCCTCCCCCTCAACTGATGCTTTGCTCATTTCAGAATTATTCTGAGCAGGAATCTCATCTTGAGCCTCTCTCTCATTTTAAAAAATCCCTTCAAGCCTAGCAGGGGATGCATGAAGACTTCCTATTTCTTCTTCTCCTTTCTCACTCTCATCCTTTTCTTTCTCATTCTCATCCTTTGGTGTATCAGGAGTACTGTCCCTTGGATTGTTCCCTTCTTCTTCTTCAGATGTTGTAAGGTTTGGATCATGAATTGGAGAGGATTTAGATTTTCTTTTGGAAGAGGATGAGCTTGATGAGCTTGAAGAAACCTTCTTCTTCTTTTGCTTCTAGGCTTTCTTCTGCTTGGGAGAAAGATCTGCTGGTGGAAGATTTGATAAGACTCTGTCCCATCTCTCTATCATTCTAATATCCATTTTCTTCATGTGGTTTATTTTGGATCCAAGTTTGTTATTCAAGGAGTCAGGAATGACTTTTACTAAATACAAAGATAATATCCTACCCATGTTGGGTACTTGGATACATTCAATTATCCTGTCAAACACTACTCTCCCCCAATCTGTTCTCAGAGAATGAATGATCCTGGTTAGTAGAATAAACATTTTTCTGGAAATTTTGTCATGAGATCTAGTCTTGCACAACAGGCCCTTTCCTATCACATCTGTTAGCAATTTTCCTTTTGAATTCATTCCTTTTCTAAGAATACTTCCTGTGATTTCTCGCGATGTTTCAATTCCGCACCAGGTTTGTGCTAATTTAATCTGTTCTGAGGTCACTTCTTCTTCTTTTTCATTGCTTTTTAACCTAGGCAATTCTAGTGCCTTAGCGAGTCTTGATGGAGTGATCTTAACCTTCTTACCATTCACACTGGTTTTAAGCTTTGAATTGACGGAGTCTATTACTATATTGGAGTAAAGCTCTAATACCTCTCGTTTCCAGATAAGTGTCGATTCAGATAGCACAAATTCCAGTCCTGCTTTGTAGATTAATTCGATTGTTGACTTGATTTCTACTGGAGCTGATTGAAATCCATTTCGAACAAGCTCGCTTCCTTCATAAAGATAATCACTGCTTTTGGGAGGCATTGTGGTTGATGTTCGAAGAGAGAAAGAATTGATGGAAAAAAAATTTAGGGCAGCCAATTTCGAACTGAGAGAACTAGGGCACATGCACTAACGAAGTGTCTTCCCTATTTATAGAAGTTCTAATTCAAGAAGATGAATAGCCGCGCGCAGAACTTGTTTGACAAGATTGATCTAATGGTTCAAATTTACCCTGTCGAGACGGCCTAGCTATGTTCGCACAAGCGTTGAGATCGCTCGACGCCATTTATCTTCAGTCGACGCCAGGTATCTTCTCGACGCCAGCTATCTTCTCGACGCCAGGTATCTTCTTTCGACGCCAGGTAATTTCTCTCGACGCCAGGTATCTTCTTTCGACGCCAGATAACTTCTCCACTCACTTTTTAGGACTCAATCATTATTTTCATTTATTTAATTCAAAACAACTTTAATCCATTTTTAACATACCTAATTCAATTTTAAAGTTATTGAATTTTGTTTCATCCAAGGGTTTAGTAAATATGTCAGCAACCTGGTTGTCAGTGGGGACATATTCACTTGAGATATCTCCATTTTCTACATGTTCTCTAATGAAATGGTATCTAATTTCTATGTGCTTAGTTCTGCTATGAGATACATGATTATTAGCTATAGCAATAGCATTAGTTGAATCACAAAATAGAGGAGATTTACTTAGTTGAACTTTATAGTCTTGGAGTTGGTGTTGAATCCATAGTAGCTGAGCACAGCAGTTTCCAGCTGAGATGTACTCAAATTCTGCTGTAGAAATAGCCACACTTGTCTGCTTCCTGCTACTCCAAGATATTAGTCTTTTGCCAAGAAATTGACATGTACCTGATGTACTTTTTCTATCCTCTTTGCATCCTGCAAAATCAGCATCTTTCAAATTGATTTAGCTCTTCTTGCATAGCTGATATCCATGAAGTATCCTTATTGGCTTCATCAAACTTCTTAGGTTCTATTTTGGATAGAAAGTTGTGATGCAAAGCCTCATGTATTGAGTTTCCTCTTCTAGTTTGCACACCATCATTTGGATTTCCTATGATCTGTTCTTTTGGATGATCCTTCAGATGTTTGGTTGCATTCCTCCACCTTTCATTTTTTCCTTTGAGATTCTGGTGCATCTGTTTGAATAGGTTCTTCTAGAGGTTCTGGATGAAGTGGTTCTTCAACAGCAATAGGTTCTTCATAATTGTCTTCTGCTTGAGGTTCATCCTCTCTAGTTACAATTATAGTCTCATTAGTTTCTTCATTAACCTCATTGTGTTGTTCATTGATATTCATCTCCTTCAATTTCTGTGTAGAACCTGCACAACTAGATAAACTTCTCAGATCCTTATAAATAAGGCTGGTTTCATCAAATACAACATGTATAGATTCTTCTATCCTATTAGACTTTTTGTTGAAAATTCTATAGGCTATACTTTGAGAGCTATACCCAACAAAAATTGCCTCATGTGCTTTTTCAGCAAATTTAGTGAGATGGTGCTTTCCATTATTTAATACAAAGCATTTACTACCAAATATTTTGAAATAGGCTAAAGTAGGTTTTCTACCTTTCAACAACTCATATGGGGTCTTATCCAGTCTTTTGTTTATAAGATCCCTATTCTCCACATGGCATGTTGTGTTTACAGCTTCAGCCCAGAAATACTCAGGAAGAGAAGAATCACTTAGCATACTCCAGCTAGCCTCAATAAGGGTTCTATTTCTTCTCTCAGCAACCCCATTTTGTTGGGGAGTTCTAGGAGATGAGAACTCTTGAGAAATGCCTTGATTTTCACAAAATTTGGTCATTGCACCTGACTGAAATTCAGTCCCATGATCACTTCTAATTTTGGCTACAGGATTTCCTATTTCATTGGTGATTTGCCTAACAAAACTGGTAAATATTTCTACAGTGTCTGACTTATGTTTAAGGAAGAATACCCAAGTGTATCTGGAATAATCATCAACTATTACAAGGGTGTATGACTTTCCTCCTAAGCTATGGATTGACATTGGTCCAAATAGATCCATGTGAAGTAGGTATAGACATCTAATGGAATCCTTCTCACCTATTGGTTTGAAGGAAGATTTGGTCTGCTTACCCATTTGACAAGCATGGCATGGACCCTCCTGCACACACTTCCACTTAGGTCCAGCTCTCACTAGGTCTTTTCAAATAAGCTTATTTATAGTCTTATAGTTTATGTGAGCTAATCTTTTATGCCATTGAACACTACTAGAAACTTTATTTTCTGCTACTAAGCATATGGAGTTAACTTGATCAGAACATATAAAGTTTAGGCAGTAAATGTTGCCACTCCTAGTGCCCGAGAGAATTATCTCATTCTCTTTCTTAATCAGGCACTCATCCTTGTGGAATGAAATGTCATACCCAATATCACACAATTGACTTATGCTGATGAGATTGTGTTACAATCCATCAACATAAGCAACTTTGGTGATGGTGACAATTCCATTTGTGATATTACCATAACCTTTAGTTTTACCTTTTTCAGACCCTCCAAAGATAACCTTTGGTCCATTCCTTACAGGAGTGTAATCATTCAGCAGACTTTTTGTTCCTGTCATGTGCATAGAGCACCCACTGTCCAAGTACCAGATTGGAAGTTGATTGGTCTTTGGACAACCCTGCAAAAAGAAATTACCTTTTCTTAGGAACCCACACCAAGTTGGGTCCTAGAACCTTGTTAGTATGAGCTGGAACATTTAGTTGTTGAATAATCCTTGGTGCTGTGAGAGTTTCCATAGGTCTGAGTACTGGTCTCCCAGAGTTGAATCTTGGAACAGTTGGATTGAACCAACAGTCAAGAGCAAAATGTCCAACCCTTCCACAGCACCAGCATTCATATCTGTTATATCTCCTTGGAGGTCTTCTTACTTCTTTATGTTGACTTATATTTTGCTTAATTGCCTTATTCAAAGGAGCTATGTAAGTTGTTTTAGTAACTTTTACTGGTTCTGTTTTCTTGACAACAGTGGTTTTCACTTCAGGCCTTAGTTCCTTTCTTTTGGATTTTGTGTTTGCTTTAAATACAAAGGAGTCATGATGAGTTAATACTTTTTCTTTGCATAGAGGTTTGGCATCATTGTTACTTGGTTGAATTGAGTCATCTTTACTATTAGAACATTCACCCTTACAGAACTTCTGCACAACTTTTTGATCATGCTCATTTGTGATAAGCATGGCTTTGTTGAATTTTATAGGTTGCATAGGTGCCTTGTCATTACTTTTAGGGTTATTATCTGCATACCTATCATATCCTATGCCAGATCTGTATTGTGCAGAAAATGTATCTATTATAGGAAGAATAGTTTGTGGTTTTGAGAACTTTGCTACTAGCTTCCTTTCTGCTAGGAGTTTTGATTCCAGTTCTTTTATTAGCTTTTCCTTAGTGCATAAAGTCTGTATGTGAATAATAGACATGACTTTTAGTTTGCTAAGTTCTTTGCTTGTCTGATTCAGCCTCTCAGCTGTCTCAGAGTTTTGAGAATCAGTTTGCTTTAATTCAGATATTTATTTTTGTAACCTTTTATTATGCCTTTTGCTCTTCTTAAGTGCTTTGAGAAGTAATTGATATTTTTCAATAATTTCATCTACATGAAGTTTAGATTGTGAGTCATTTTCATCAGAAGAGAATGAATCTATTTCAAGTTCAGAATCAGATAGAGGAGTTTTATCAAGTACCTTTATATCAGTAGTTGTCTCCTGATCTTCTTGATCACTCAGTGCCATGAGTCATGCATTTTCTTCTTCATCCTCTTCACTATCAGACCTTGATAGTGGGGCTCTTATCATAGATCTATGATTTAGACTGTCTTCATTTTCATTGGCAGCCATCAGAGTTATGAGTGCCTCCTCACTATCTGAGTCTGATGACTGGGATTCACTGTCACTAAGAGTGACTTTGCCCTTCTTGGCTATTGGACTCTTCTCATGTCTCTTGTCATATTTATGCCTCCTTTCATCAGATTTCTTGTTGTTCTTTCTCTTTGAAGGACAATCAGCAATCATGTGTCCTGATTTCCTGCAACCAAAACACACAATTTCTTCTGAATTAATTTTATTGTGTTTAGAGTTGTACCTGTCCTTCTTGGAGTCTTGTTTGAATCCCTCTGAAGAATTTGAGTGCTTCTTAGATCTGGATAACTGAGAGGGTCTAGTTTTCCAGTGTTGTTTTCTTCTCAACATTCTTTTTAGCTGTTTGGTAAAGAGTGCCAATTCACCATCTGATATTTCAGAATCAGAATTACTGGTTTCTGATTCTTCTGATTCAGATGGAATCCTGGGGGATATTGACATTCTTTCTTTGCTTTTCTTGGAGCTTTCTGCTTTCAGAGCAATAGGATTTTCCCTGCTGTGTCCTTCCTCAGCTTTTCTGGTATTCAGATGAAGTTCATGGGACAAGAGTTTCCCATATAAATTCTGTGGCTGAATGTTTCCCAGATTTCCCATTTCTCTGATTGCACAGATCTTGATATCCCATTCTTTGTTCAGTGATCTTAAGAATTTATCATTCAGCTCATAATCTGTGAAAGTTCTTCCACAAGTTTGTAGACCATTTACAATTTTGAAGAATATTTCATAGCAGACTGTTATTGAATCTTTCTTGTCTTGTCTGAAGGCTTCATATTGCTGATTTAGAAGTGACTTTCTGTCATCTCTGACTTCTTCAGTCCCTTCCATATAGACAATGAGAGATTCCCACATTTCTTTGGCAGTTTTGCAATGGACTAAGTTTTGGAAAGTTGAATCCTCAATAGCACTAACAATGATGTTCTGAGCTCTCTTATCCATGGAGGCCAGAATCACTTCATCTTTGGTCATTTCTGAATAAGTTTTAGGGGTCTTGATACTTCAATCTGTAAATGAAACTTTCATAGGAACAAAAGGTCCCTCTAGAACAGTTATGTAAATCCTAGGATCAGATGCTTCCATGAAAAGTCTGACCCTTTCTTTCCAAATCCTAAAGTTTTCTTTTCTGCAAATTGGAAGCTTCATAGATGTGAATTCTTTGCTTCCTTCTGTATTATCCATCACGACTTCAGAAATCTACCCTTAGAAGATCTTGTTCAGGCTGTTAAACCTTTTCTTGAACAACACCCCTCTGATACCACTTGAAAGACTTTAATTAAGGGTAGCTAATCACCTAGAGGGGGGTGAATAGGTTATTTAAAAACTATTGCAGTTCTTGATTATAATCAAGATAAAACTGATCAGAGCTTTCAAGAATAAGAACACACACAAAAAAAGACACACAGATTTTTATAGTGGTTCCCTTTATCTTGGGTAATACACTTTCCCCCTTCTCCCCTTCTAGCAGTGTGCTAGATAGGGTTTATAGCTCCTCCAGATCTCAGACCACAAACAGGTCTTACAGCTCAGATCACAACAGATCTTACAGTCTCAGATCTCACAGATCTTACTCTCTCAGATCTCAGCAGATCTTACAAACTCAGATCTCACAGATCCTACCTCAGCCTTTATAACTAGGCATACAGCTCAGATTCACCCCTGAATCCTACAACTCAGATCACACCTGATCTTACAACTCATATCCTTGACAGATCCTACACTCAGATCTGACAACTCAGATCCTACAGAGATTGATAAAGAAAATAACAATACTTAGACTCAGATTCTTCAGATGGTTGAGTCTTCTTGATCTGCCTGAATGATCAGACAGAAAACTTCAATAGAACAGCAGCAGCAAATGATCTTCTTGATTCGACAAGCTGTGAAGACTGTTCTTCTTCTTAGGAAGACAGATTCTTCCTTCTTGATCTTCTACTTTCAGAAAGAAGTATCAGCACCAGATTGCTGAATGAAACCTTCAAGTTAGATTGGTTCTGAAAGGGAAGACGACTTCTTCAGATTCTTTCTCAAACTTTCCCTCAAACTGATGGAAACGATAATTGCTTTTGAAAGATAGGAAAAACTAACTGCATAACCCATAGGTCATGCCTTCTATTTATAGCCCGCCATCCGCAACGTCTGTTACACTCCTCCACGTCAGCACGACGTTAAGTCTTCAACGGTCTTCAATGTCTTCAAAAGAAACAAAGGCTCAGCTAGCTGTAGAAGATATTCCTCAGTTCATAGTATTTATAGAAGAGGCGTTGAGCACTGAGCATCTTTGTCGACGCTTTTTCCATTAGGCGTCGAGCGATATGTAGATACTCGACGCATACTACTTAGACTGAAGCTCTCGACACCTCCTTCTTAGGCGTTGAGCAATCATCAGTTAGTCGACGCTTTTTATCTGTAGAAGTCGAGCAACATACAGGGGCTCGACGCTTCTTAACTATGCCTTCATATCTCGACTCTTCTTGTTTGCGCTGAGCTGACTGAAGTTAAGTCGACACTTCTCTTTCCACGGCGTCGAGTGATATAACTTGGCTCGACGCTTCCAAACTTGGTCTCATAGCTTCAGCGACAACCTTGTCTATTTGAGCAATGGACATGAGTCAACGATTCTGGGTCACAGGCGTCGAGCGATGTATGATGTCTCGATGCTTGTGAACTTGAATGAATTCCATGAACATTTTGCCTGACCTGATCTCCTGCACATTGATTCTAGAGAGTATATCAAATACATTCTAGAGAGTATATCTTTGACTTAGGAATGGACTTCTCCAAATCTAGGACATTGTGGGCAATGATCCCAACAACGACATCCGGGGTTTTATTATTTAAAGTACCCCCTGACGGCCGCATCAATCATTTGTCTCGTCTGGAAATTTAAACCATTGTAAAAAAATTTGAACTTGTTGCCAATTCGAAAGTGCATTGTGAGGACATCTACGCAAATGCTCCTTAAAGTGCTCTCATGTATCTTAGAGAGTCTCCGAGTCAATTTGCAGAAATGAAGCAATATCGGTGTGTAATTTAGCGGTCTTGACCGGAGAAAAATATTTAGTTAAGAATTTTTCTGTCATTTCGGCCCATGTAGTGATGGATCCTCTAGAAAGAGAACTCAACCACTTCTTGACCTTTGACCACAAGGAAAAAAGGAATAATCATAACTGAATGGCATCATCAGTAACACCATTTATTTTAAAAGTATCGTAGATTTCAAGAAAATTTGAGAAATGAGAATTTGGATCTTCATCCGACAAACCATCAAAGGTTACTGATTGTTGCACAATTTGGATGATGCTAGACTTGATCTCAAAATTATTATTCGCCACTGTAGGGCGGATGATACTTGACTGTGTCCCTTCCAAGTTCGATCGCGCATAATAGGGCATGGTCCGTTGTTGGGCCTCATCGGGATTTGGGTGTCTCCGATAGATTCTTCGAGAATTATTGGTAACTCCTTATCACGAAATCGGAGGTGTCGATGTATGGTGCGCTCGATTTCTGGATCAAAATAAAAATCAGGATTATTCAAAGAATTTCCTCGGGTCATACACTAAAAAGAGGAAGAATATTAAAAAAATAAAAAGAAGAAGAAAGGGAATACAAAAATTAATATTATATATATATTTATGATTTATTAGGCTATTTTAGATTAGTCTTGGACTTCCCAAGGTCTGTCAGGTGAAGGGCTCGCACTGGTACTAGGAGATATGCTGGTGTGACATTTCAAACCTCCCTTTTCAAGAATATTGTTGCACCTTTTTTTTTAAAGAGAGAAAAAAAAAACGATAAAATTAATAGATATTTTTTTTTTTTTTTGAAATATCAACTTAATTCCCCGGCAACGACGCCAAAAACTTTATAGAACAAAGATTGGAGGAGAGGGATGTAGAGACTCAAGAATAAAATGTTCTCCAATCGTATATTGATAAAGACAAGTGTATCTTATCGAATATAGTATAGGATATTAAAATATCAAGATCGTATTTTTCGGGCGAGTTGAATACTTTTACTTATAGAAATTTTCTATTATTTTATTAATTTGAACTTTGGGTAGATTGCGAGAAGAGCAAGGGAATTTAAATTGATGAATAAAACCATGTTTAGAAAATTAGTGCTCGATCTTTGAATCACCATGGAATGAAATTAACAAGAAGAAATAAGATTCTAATTCTCTTATGGCCCGTTCGTTTGGACGGAATTGAAATTCGATATTGGAATTGAATATTGATAAATATAGTGGAATTAAATATTGGTGACTAATTCCAATTCCAACGTTCGCCTAATAAACAATATTGTTGAATATTGTGGAATTAATCAATACTTTTGTTCGTTTGTTAAATAAAATTCAATTTAAAAATTGAAAAATATTACGAAGAAGCTAATATTTATAACATATATCATAAACAAATGTATGTCATGGCGACGATTTTTTCGCCCGAGAACGATTTTTTCTGCCTGGGCAAAATTTTTTCGCACAACGTGGTTTTTTCACCCGGGCGCGCATTTTTTGTCAGGGCTCAGTTATTCGCCCGGGCGCGATTTTGTGTCCCGGGCACGATTTGTTTGCCCGGGCGCAGTTTTTTTCCCGGGTGCGATTTTTCCACCCGCCCGGCCGAAAAAAGCTCGCATAGGCGATAAAAGCGCGTCCCAGCAAAAAACCGCTCCCCGGTGAAAAAATCGCGCCCGAAAAATAACCCCGGAGCAAAAAAATCTCGTAGGGCGAAAAAAACTCGCCCGGGCAAAAAAATCGCTCCCGGCCAAAAAAATCTTGCCCGGGCGAAAAAATTGCGCGCGGGCAAAAAAATCGCTCTCTGACGAAAAATCGCGTTTGAGCAAAAAAATCGCGCCGGGGCAAAAAATTCTCCCCCGGGCGAAAAATTCACGTCCGGGCGAAAAATTGCGTCCAGGCGAAAAATTCACGTCCGGGCGAAAAAAACGCACCCGAGTGAAAAAACGCTCTCGGGTGAAAAAATCGCGCCCGGGTGAAAAAATCGCGCCCGGGCGAAAAACGCGCGCCCGGGCAAAAAATTGTGTTCCCGGATGACAAAACATGCCCCCGGGCGAAAAACGCGCCCCCAGGCGAAAAACGCGCCCCTGGGCGAAAAACGCGCCCCCAGGCGAAAAACGCGCGCTCGGGAGAAAAATGCGCGGCAAGGAAAAAAACGCGTGCTATGGCGAAAAATTTCCGCCCGGGCAAAATTTGGGCGTCCGGGTGAAAAACGCTCGTTCGGGCGAAAAACTCGCGTCTGTGCGAAAAACTCCCGCCCGGTCGAAAAATTGTGCGCCCGAGTGCATAAAAGCGCGCCAGGGCGAAAAACGCGCGCCAGGGAGAAAAACACGCTAGTGCGGAAAATTTCCGCCCGGGCAAAATTTGGGCGTCCGGGCGAAAAACGCGCGTTCGGGCGAAATACTCACGTCCGTGCGAAGAACTCGCGCCCGGGCGAAAAATTGTGCGCCCAGTCGCATAAACGCGCGCCCGGGCAAAAAATGCGATAAATCGAGCGTGCCAGACTCGCCCAATTCCGATATGTCTAGCTAGATTTTGTGCTTAGGCTAAAATCAATTCCATGATATTCAACTCAAATTTCAATTATTAAAGCTACCTAACAAGCGAATGACGTAATTGAAATTCGACGTCGAATATCAATTCCAAGTCTTCAATTCCGTCCAAACGAACGGGACCTTAAAGAAATTGCTTCGATCGTGGAGGTTCCCAAACCCTGAGCGCAGCTCTTTCGAGGATACATTCAATTGAGCTTAGGTTGACCAACCGAACTCTCGTTCTATAATTGAAACCCCTAAAACTCGTTTTATCGTGGTGAACTCGTCTATTAGATTTAACTCCAATCTGGGAGATTTATGTCGTCTTCTCTCGAGGGTTGCATTCAACTCTCTTTACCCTTGAATGATCGATTCGCATTACGAGCCTCTCGGCTAACTAAAGTACAAAAATAAGAACGAGAATTATATATCGATGATATAAATTCATTTCATTAAAATCAATGATAAATCTTAAGCATTCTATAAAATAGAAAGAGAAAATCTAAATTAAATCATGGCTTATATCATTCCTTGGATCATCTCGATCGAGTACTAATAAGAAATTAGCAACTCATTGAGATGGAGGAATCATCAAAAGTGTTGAAATTCCTCAGATACAATATTAAAATTTCTGCGAAGCGGAAAACGGGAACTATGTCGCAGGAACACTTCAATCATACCAAGCATGAGAAACCAGAAACAATGAAGGAACAAGAACAATCTTGTATTAACTATCTTCTGTACATTAAGAGGTATACATGGCGAGACATGATTTACCAGTACACTCAATAAGGAGAAAGAAACAAACTACAAGAAGCTGGCAGTTAAAAATTGAACCCGCCAAAACGCCCGACTAACAAAGCTGTCTGCACAAAACCGCCAAGTCGCCAATCCGCAACTCAACACGTGGACTACCTGTTATTCCAATGCTCCCTCTGTTCGCCCAAGCAAGGCCGCCTGACCGCAGTCACCTGGCCGCTTCTAACCGCAAACAAGCTGCTGAAGAACTGAACAGAAAATAGTCTGGAAAAGGCAAACCGCCTACCCTCCACGGACTGATCCTTATTGAAAGCTGAAACGAGCTAGAGATAATTGCCTTGTCGCTAACCGCGACCTCCTGCTGCTACCCGCCGCTGACTGCTACCAACTTATCTGATGCGGTCTCCTCTGATCAAATCAGAACCACAAGCAAGTCGTACAACCTGCGAATACAGTAAAGGTAAAACTCAAATCGCGCAAACAGAGAAGTTCTATCCGCACAACAACTCGCGAGCTCTCACTTACAGTTCTTGTCCACTTTCTTCAAGTCGGGGGAGGGGGCTTGTCCTATTTATAGTAGAGGTGAGGAGTGCGGTCACCGCCTACAGCGATAGGATAACCGCCTATATCAACAGCGGGTAGCACACAACTTGCGTGCCTTGCTGAGATAACCCTGTCGAACAGTTCGTCGACTCTATGACAAGCCACGCGGACAACTAGCAGAACCCCAGCAATACCAACAGCAAAATGTCAGCCCGCGAGCATAGATCTGGTCATAGCTCCAACATTCAGTGATAACCGCGGATACTATCCGCCCGGTTACAACCAGAGAGCTGACCCCAGATTGCCGAAAGATCAAGGCCACCTACAACTGGCTAACCTCCAATCCACCGCAGGAAGATAACCCGCGCGGTCTTCATATTAGACCGCCTGACCTCCGCGGTTTACCAGACCGCACGGTCGGATGCCTAGACCGCCCGACCTCCACTTACACTTCAAATTTCAACACTCCCCCTTGAAGTGGGAAGTGGAAGTCAGCCCAAGCAAACATCGCAACCGAGTAAATGGTCCCTTTTCCAGCGGCTTTGTGAAGATGTCAGTGATATTTTCCTCACTCCGCACATGCTCAACCATCAGAGATCCCTCCAGCACCTTCTCTCGAATGAAATGATGATCTATCTCGATGTGCTTGGTCTGTGCGTGACAGACTAGATTATTAACCAGTTTGAGAGCACTCTCATTGTCACCACGTAGCAGAGTAGGACCTCGTACCTCCTTATGGACGTCCTCCACCAATCTCCTAAGCCAGATGGCTTCCTGAGCTGCCAAGGCCGAAGCCTTGTACTCCACTTAAGTGGTAGAGACGGACACTGAATCCTGCTTCTTGTTGCACCATGAAATTGCCGTTGATCCGCATAAGAAAACATAACCATATGTCGACTTCCGATCATCTGAGTCTCCCCCATAATCGGCATCCAAGTATCCATGCAAACAAAAGCCCATGTCTCTCCCATAAAGGAGACTCATGTTTGAGGTCGACTTCACGTACTTCAGAATACTCTTTGTCGCTACCAAATGAGGTTTTCGTGGTTCCGCCATATACCGACTTACCCTACCAATTGCGTAGGCAATATCCGGCCTGGTAATCATCAAGTATATTAAACTCCCAACAAGAGCCCGGAACACCAACGGATCAGAAAGAATCCTCCTCTCATCCCGCCGAAGTTGTAGACCAACCTCCAATGGAGTAGAGCTGCTCTTCCCATCCTGCATGCCGAATCGCTTAATGATCCGATCCGCATAACCTTTCTGGGAAACAAGCACACTGCTCTATTTCCTCTCCACCTCGAGTCCAAGGAAATGGTGAAGCTCCCCCAGATCCTTCATCTCGAATATGATAGCTAATTCAGCCCGAAGCTTAGCTACCTCAGCCTCCGAGTTCCCCGTGATGATCATGTCATCAGCATACAACCCACCAAGACTTGCAGCTCCCCGATCTTCTTTACGAACAGACTCGAGTCTAAATCTGAAGCAAAATATTCGCAGAACTTGAGATATTATGCGATCTTCCCATACCACGCCCGAGGCGCTTGCTTTAGCCCGTAAAGAGCCTTCTTGAGCTTGCAGACGTGTCCCAGATGAACTTCCGATACATATCCAGGTGGCTGAACAATGAAGATATCCTTGTCAATCTCGTCATAGAAGAAATCATTCTTTACCTCGAGTTGCCAAACCTTCCACCCTTGGCTAGCTGCCAACGCAATCTGCTGATTATGTGCCTCTTCAGCTTAGCTTCTGAGATAGGCTCATCCGGGTCCAATGCCGAAATCTCTGCACAGAGGTTCTTCATCTTCAGGAAGAATATGGACAAGTCACGTTGAGTGGCCTTAGCCAACTCATTCTCCAAGAACTATAGCCGAGCTATATTCTTCTTATTGAACAAGCCATTCAAGGCTGTCCAAATCTCAGCAGCTGATCGACATCCAACGATGTGATCAAACAACTCCGATGAGATAGCCCGCTTGAGAGTAAACTCCGCTTTAGCATTAGTTCTCCTCCAAGCTCTCACCAGATGAGCATTCTCACCAGAAGCAACCACTTCTCGAGTTTCTTCTCCACCAACAACCTCCCAGAGGTCCTCGCCCAAAAGATAGCTCTCTATGCAAGACTTCCACTTCTTAAAGTTAGTCTGTGTCAGGAGCTCAATACCAAGACCTATTATTATTTCTCCTTCCATTGTTATCCAACTGATAACTTATGCTTTCAGAAATCCAAGCAAGATAACTGCGGCTGAATCACTGCTCAAACCTCTGTCCCTCTGATACCATGTTGAAATTCCTCAAATACTATATTAAAATTAATGAGAAGCGAAAAATGGGAACTATGTGTAACATCCCAACATTGAAATAGGGTCTAGCCGGTTCAATTGAACCCTTTGAGGAGCTTAGGTCGGGTCATAGGAACACCACGACCTGACCTTCACCACATAATGGTGGTCATTTAGAGAAATAACTGTTTGGGGTAGCATTGTGTTTCGCCACAACACCGAAGTAATTTAATGAGCATATGTGCTCCGAATCGACTTATGTCAGTTGCCTTAGACTCGTATGGTCGATGCGAGTGCAATGGAATTCGTTTCGTTCCAATCCGAAGTCATTTGGTAAAAGTGACCATTTTGAGTACTGTAGCGCGTCACGACGATGTTATTTTAGTATAATGGTTATACGTGCTCCAAATCAACTTCCGTCAGTTGCGTTAGACTCATACAGTGGATACGAGTGCAGCGGAACTCATTTCGTTTCGTTTCGATCCAAGGTCACATGGAGAATATGACTATTTTGAGTATTGTAGTGCATCACTACGACGTTATTTTAGTATAATGGGCATACGTGCTCCAAATCAACTTCCGTCAGTTGCGTTAGACTCGTATGGTCGATATGAGTGCAACGGAATTTGTTTCGTTCAAATCTGATGTCATTTGGTGAAAGTAATCGTTTTGAGTATCGTAGCGCGTCACGACGACGCTATTTTAGTATATGGAGCATACGTGCTTCGAATCAACTTCGTCAGTTGCGTTAGACTCGTATAGTGGATACGAGTGCATCGGAACTCATTTCATTTCGATCCGTGGTCATATGGAGAATATGACTATTCTGAGTTTCGTAACGCGTCACGACGACGCAATTTTAGACTATGGAGCATACGTGCTCCGAATCGACTTCCGTTAGTTGCATTAGACTTCTATAGTTGATACGAGTGCAACGGAACTCGTTTCGCTTCGATCCGAGGTCATGGGGAGAATATGACTATTTTGCGTATCGTAGCGCGTTACGACGACGCAGTTTTAGAATATGGAGCATACGTGCTCCGAATCAACTTTCGTCAGTTATGTTAGACTCGTATAGTTGATATGAGTGCAACGTAACTCATTTCGTCTCAATCCAAGGTCGTTTAGAGAAAACGATCATTTTGAGTGTCATAGCGCATCACAACGACGTCGTTTTAGTAAAGTGAGCATATGAACTCGGAATTGACCTCAGTCAGTTGCATTGGATTCTTATGACCAATACGGGAGCAACGGAATTTGTTGCGCTCGATTTTGACGTCGTCAGTCAATTTGGTCAAATCAAGCTTTATGATGCACTGAAAAGCGTGCACACACCTATATTACTAAAATACCCCAACATTGACTTGTCTCTCGATGACTTCGACCTACTTTGACCATGACCCACATAGGGGGACCCACTCTAGGGTTGACTTTGGTCAAACCTCTTTAAAATGCAATTTTGATTACTTTAAAAGCCCCTCCACCACTCCCCAAGCTCAACACCTACCAATGTCATCATGGGCTCCCTCATGGGCTCTAATTTTCAGCAAGATGGATGGGTATTGGACCAAGCCAAGAGGAAGCTCTCTATCTCCTTCTCCTTTTCTCTTTCTCTCTCTTCCCCAAACCAAACTCCAAGCCTCAAGATGGTGCCACTTGGGTGTACTCTCTCGTCTAGATGATTGTCAGCTGCCCTAGCTTGCTATGATGAACCCAAGCCTTCTCCTCCATAAGGGATTAGTCCCACACCATGAAGAAGAAGAGGGGAGACTCCTCCAACCCCTATAAATGGACCCCCCCCCCCCCCCCCTCCCTCTAGAGCAAGGTACCCCTCTCCCCCATCTCAGTCGAGCCCAAGCCACCCCCTACCGGAGCCCCACCTCGCCGGAAAACCCAAACCTGAGCTCCACCACCCTCCACCACCTCCAATGGCGGAACGTGCCGGAAGCTCCCGGAGGCCTCCAAACCAGGTGGATCCCTCTCCTCTCCTCCCTACCTCCCAAACTCTGGGACATCTATAACATTTGATTTTTTTGGGCCTTATAGATGTCCCAAATGCCAAAACTTTGAACATCAAAGGTTCTCAACATGGCAAGGGCTACCCGATGTAAAAATTTCATAATTTTTGGAATAGGCAAAGTATTTTTAGAAATTAAAATACATCAAATATTTGGATTTTTGAACTATCAGAGGGATCCAATGAGATTATAAAAAAATGAAATAAATATAGGATGTTTCCAGAGCCCATGTACACCAGGGGTAATTATTTGAGAATTTTCAGAACTCATTATGATAATTTAATGACTTAATCAAGCTCGGTCCTTTACTTGTAAAAATTCCATGGGGAGATTTTTTCATAACGCACATGGCTCAACTTTTTTTATATAATATGTATTGGAGCATGGTACAGCTTAGAAAAGATAATCATATTTTTATATTGATTCCTGACATTTTTCAAGGATTTAAGTAAGTTGTCTTTTGCTTGTAAAAATTCTAAGGGGAGATTTTCATGACCCACATGGCTCAAATTTTTATATTATGTGTATTATAGTATAGTACATCCTAGCAAAAATATTCAGATTTTATTATGCATTTCTGATATTTTTAAAGATTTAAATGAAATAGAAATTATCGGTTTACTAATATCAGAGGCTTTTAACTTTGTTATAAAAATCTGAGAAAATCTCTAGATAACAGTGGATCTGGTGATTACCCACTGAAAATGTTTGGAAATTTTTGAGGCATTTTTGGTATTTTAAGGTTTTAATTTAATGACCCGGGCCTACTTTAAAATTTTTAGAGGCTACGTAAGACCTCAGAAAGATCTAAAATATTTTGAGAAGACAATAAATTGCTTTGAAACACACTGCCACAGTTTGGTGATTTTGATAGGTGGGCTTATTTTTTAAATATAAAAATAAGAGCTTATTCGAAGCAAACAAATCATCGAGCAGCAGTTAGAAAATACTCAAACATCGGAAGTCGCCTTTGTTCGGAGAAATTAAGGAACTCATAAGAACGTTCATCCAATCTGCTTAAGACAGGTTTAAAAGGCGCAATTAAAACCTATGGTCGGACCGTAATAAAGGGACGGAATTTGGAAGAGACTCCTATGAACTGAGATAGAACAAAACTTTCCTCCTATGAACGGAGATGAAATCGAAGCCTCCTATATATGGAGTGAAGGATTACTAACCCTTTTATTCTATTGCACTTTCTTTTACTCCAGTCTCGTACTGGTCCCGCTCCTTTCAGTTCCAGTACCTTCTGTTCAGTTTCTTTTCAGTACCACTCAAGTCTCGTACTGGTCCAATTCATTTATGTACTTTATTTCCGTATTGACTAAATTTAGAGTTAACGTGAAGATAATACATTCCTTCAGGGTCAACCCTAGATAGTGCCGAACTGGACGCCGCTCTTAGAGCAGAGCGGGCAGATCGATGTTTGGCTTTATTTCAGCATTTTGATTATTGCACTTTATTTCAGTATTTCAGTTACTGTACTTTATTTTCGTATTACCTAAATTTAGAGTTGACGTGAAGATGGGACATTCTTTCAGGGTCAACCCTAAATAGTGCCGAACTGGCCGCCGCTTGTAGAGCAGAGTGCACAGATCAATGTTTTGGTTTTTCCTTCTTTATTGCCTATAATTTAGAGTTGACGTGAAGATGGAGCATTCCTTCAGAGTCAACCCTATATATTGTGCCTTCGAGAAGTATTTCTTCGGGAATATGATGTGCCTTCGAGAAATATTCCTACGAGAATATATTGTGCCTTCGAGAAGTATTCCTTCGGGAACATGATGTGCCTTCGAGAAATATTCCTACGGGAATATATTGTCTTCGAGAAGTATTCCTTCGGGAATATTATGTGCCTTCGAGAAATATTCCTACGGGAATATATTGTGCCTTCGAGAAGTATTCCTTCGGGAATATAATGTGCCTTCGAAAAATATTTCTATGGGAATATATTGTGCCTTCGAGAAATATTCCTACAGGAATATACTGTACCTTCGGGAAATATTCCTTCAGGAATAAATTGTAAGACCCCTTTTTTTTTTGCAAAAACCACCGGGTCTTAGGCCCAGAACCGTCGTTTTGCGGTGACACCCTCGCTCGGGAAGGTCGTCACTACAAAACGCTGATCCTGCCGGCCAATTCGAACACAAAGAAAAGTAAGGTTTAAATGATTAAATAAGCTAAGTCCACATCACATATAATTAAACCATCAAGAGATGTCCACATACATAACTGAAACAGAAAAATACGATAACAAGGGCTTCTGCCCGATACAAAATAGCCTCACTACAAAGATCACTCGCGGAAGCAAATCAACTATAACAAACACTCACGGATCCTGTCATCTGTGCTCCTGAGCTAGACTGCCCCGCCTCCATTTGCACCGGCCTCTGGTGCTGCCCCGTCGCCGCGGTCTCCTAAAATGATAAGGTCCACCGACCGTCAGTCAAAATGACTCAGCCAATTCCCCACCCCTCCCCCCAAGGCTCCTAGGCACCGTATGGGGAGGAGGAAGTGGAGGACAAATAAGGGGTAATACACAAGCAGATGACAAGGTGAATTCTACACTACACAGGTGTATATATATAAATGAAGCAGGAAATAGAAAGCAGCATGGTAAAAGAATATAATGAACAGTAAGCAGTAAGTATAGTGGCAGGTAAGTATTATAAAAATAACCATTGATTTATAGGAATGCCCATACAAACCTATAGACCAAGGGGTCGTTTAGCAGGGCCTATCGTATAAAAAGTCCCATACCAATTTATACGATAGGTGTCAGGGGTTGAATGCTATGTTTATGCCATGATATGCATAGTATGTTATTATGCTATGATCATACAAGTGCAACTCACTCACTACGACTCTATGCGCATAGACCTTTAGTTCCCCCTTTTTGGAGCTAGAAAGACTCCCAGGATACTCCCGTAGTGGCAAACGGAAGCGGTGGGTTGGGCCTCGCCCACCTCTAGGTTGGTATATGCACTACCTAACCTAGACCTATCGTACGCCTCAACGCAAAACCGTGGAGCGCCTGCGTACTCTTACTGACTGGACCGCCAGACTTTTATGGCTAAGTGCAAATACCGCACTTGCCGAGCCCAAGTATCAACGTCGGTGCAACGATCGCCAACACGAAGGACCCACCACCTTATGCACATGCAACATATCTTCCAACAATTCCGAGCTACAAGCTCCCCGGGCTAACCCGCCCGTCACCAATAAACATCTCAGAATCATAAGTTCACCGGACTAAACCGGCTAGACTCCTATAAGAAAACCCTCGTAATACCCTACCTATATTAAACCTAGGTGCTCTAAGGTGCTAACGGGAAAAGACGATCTTTCGTCAATCCAGGACGACCTATCCTAAGGGTGGCTCCCCACCACCCTAGGACTCACCAAACCCTAATTACTCCAGGGATCCTCACATTATTACATGATTACCACTCAACCCTCACATCTCCAAATCAATGACCACCAGTTTGACCCTTAACCCCAAAGTTGCCAAATTGCTAAACGCAGACCACCCTTAACAATTTGATGCTCATGAAGGGAGGTACCTTAAATAATCAATTCTATGACCCAATACTTTAAATGGGGTCCATGCTACTTATTTAAGATCAAACCCAGAGTTTCATAATTTTCTCATCATTATTTATATTTAAAACAATTTCTCCAAAATACAACTTCCCAAGGTTTGAACTACAAGTGTACTTTTCTGACTTCCAATTCCTACCACAATTTTTACATAAATCAAGGGTACCTAGAAACCAGTAGATATAAAATTTTAGGAAAATCCAGCAAGATTTACTATTTTTAAAAATTCTAAAAGCCATTTATTTCCAATAAATTCCAAAGAAGGTACCCTCATATGAACTCTAGTCCTTATGCAAATTTATACAGAGGTGATTCATACTAAAATATTCGTCCCTACAAAATTTGATCATGTTCCATAGAGGTTACATTTGTAATTTCTACAAGGGATATATTTGCAATTAAATCCAAATTGAACTAGAGGTACCAAAAATATCAATCCATAAATTATGAGAACAATACTGTGGGTTCATGATGGTATGAAATGTCATCCAGCAAACTTTCATGCAATTACAGAAAACTAACACCCTAAAATTAATCATTCCAAAAATTGCCAACAATATGAATAATTACAATTTGAACCTTCAGAAGTTTTCTAATGGTTCTAACAGAATCTTTCAGGGATTAATAACATTAAAACTAAGTTGGTGACAGAAGATGGTTAATTATTAAGTAATATTTCTTCCTAAATCCCAAAACCCTAAATATTTACAAATCTACCCAAGGATTTATTACCTAGGTTTGGCAACTCCAAACCCCACCAATTTCTCACAGTAGCATTCTCTGGTCACCAAGATCATCTCCCGAAAATTTCAAGTCAAACCATTGAGGTTTGACCCCTCTTCCTTCATTGGCCTCTAATTGCACCCCTTTAGGTTTAAACTCCCTACTTTGCCCAAGTCCAAACTACTCACTACACTGGCCAGGGGTCAGTGAATGACCACCCAAGATCCTACCAACATTTGGTGAGGAGTGGGGTTCTATTGGGTACCTAATTGGGGTGCAAATAACATTTAGCCCCTTTGCAAAATACTAGGGTAAACCTCCTCCAATGGCCACCAAAATTGGACCAAAGGTTGGCATGGGGGAGGGTGATGTGCACCCCAAATATGAAGCCAATTGGCTTTGTGGAAGAGTGGGGCACTCACCCAAAATTTTGCCTAAACCTAGGGAGCCTAAGGTTGTCTTGGTAAATTACCCCATCAAATCAACTCCAAAAATTATGAGATTTTAACCAGGGACCCTAATTACTCTCTAGGACCACCCATCCAAGTTTGGAAGGGTTTTGAGGTGTTTAGGGCACCTAATTAGGTCCCACAAGGATTATTGAACTTTTCCAAAAATTATAGGGAACATTTCTCCAATCAATCTGATTTTTGGACATGTCCTACATATGTAAAAGGCTAGCCTACACCCCAAATTTCAAGTCATTTGGAGTTCTAGATTGACGGGAGCATCCAAAACAAGCTCTGGTTAGCCCTTTGGACAGACCTCACCAAAATGAGTGTTGTGCCCTAACCAGGACTCCAAATCGAGTGAACTCAATTTTGAATTAAACTAGACATCAGGGGCTCCAACTGTGATGTTGGACAATTTTTCCCTAGAGGCCTCTAAGTATTTTTAAAGGAATTAACTAACTACTGCATTTTAATCACAGAAACTAGGAATTAATACTAAGGGGCGCACGAATCTTGGCGCAGATCCAACATCGCCTGGTTATCGTCCCCGATGAACCAGCGGCTAGGATCTGCCGCGCCTGGGCCGCCTTGATCGATGATTTCCCGGACACCTGAGCGCCGCCCCGGCCGACCAACGCCACCACCACCTCCGTTGAGGTGGTGGCCGGCGATGAGCGGTGTTTGCTCGGCCGGAGGTGGCCGGAATCATGTTCTGGAAGGAGAAGCCCAACCCGATCGACGGGAGGCTTGGCTGGCTTGATTCCCGGCCAATTGGACATGAAACGAGCCGCCGGCGATTGGGATCTAATCCTCAGAAGTCAGGGAAGGGAATCGGACCTGTTGATGGGCTTGCCGTCGCGTTGTCCTCGTGTACACCATGGGAGCTCGGGGTGGTTGCGGTGCCATGCCGATTCAAGCCTACAGCACACGATTTCCTCTGAAAACTTGGGGGTTTCTCTCCTCTCTGGCTTCTGAAGATGGTGGGGGGGTCGAATGAAGGTGATGGTGGCTTTAACCACCATTGCCAATAATGGCCTCTTCGAATTCTTCCAACGCCGGCCCCCATTCATTCCCCCTGCATTAATCACTCTTGGAACTTGCTGGAAACTCCTCACAATCGGCAGAGGAGATGAAAGGGAGTGTTAATGGGGGAGGCCAAAGGGTGAATCTCCTTAATGGCCATGAATGGCCTCTTTCTCTCACCTCAAAAATGAGGAAACCTCCATTTTCTCTCTCCTAATCACCATGGCCGGTTTCTCTATTCTCTCCTGAGTTTAATGCTAGTCTACTTAGGCTGGTTGACCAACCAAATGAGTTAGCCCAAAGGGATTGGGTTAGGTTTAGGAGATTTGACCTAAATTGGGCAATTTTGACTTTTGGTCAAATTGGCCAATTGGGTGACCCTAGGATGGGGCTTTTGGGTCCATTGGGTTCCAAATTAAATTTAGAAACTATTGTTGGGGTCAATTTGGTCATATGAGTCTTAGTTGACCCAATCTAAGCTGATTTGACCAAAATAGGCTAAATTGACTTTGGTCAAATTGAGCCCTAGGGTTGACTTGGTCATGGGGCTTTTTGGTCCACAGGGTCCCCTATGATATGATAACACTATGGGTAGGGTCAATTTAATATGGTGATGGTCACTTAGGGTACTTTGTGGAGAATTGTCATTTTGACCTAAAATGGGCATTTTGGTCAATTTGCACCCCTGGGGGGGTCCCATGATGGGTCTTTTAGGTCTACTAGGTCTCTTATGGTATTCCAGGCTTAGGTGTGTGATCAATTTGACATGGTGAAGGTTGATTGGCTCTAAATAGGCTACTTTGACCAATTTGGGGTTTAGGTTGACTTTGGTCAATTTGGCCTCTTAGGTTGACCCCAATGGGCCCTTGGTGCCCTAAGGGGACCCCTAAAGGGTTAGGGATACTAAGGTGGGGTCAAAAGGTCAAGTTGAGGCCCTAAAGTCCAACCCTAAGCTTGGTAAATGGAAATTGCTATTTGCAGACCAAGGTGGTTTCCTCCTTCTTTCCTAAGCTCTCAAGGTCAAATGGCTCTTCCTATGGTTTTGTCATGACCTAGTCATGACAAAACCAACTTAGGGGTCTAGCAGTTTGGGGGATGTTACAAATCCCAATACATAAAAATAAAAATTTCGTCCTCGAAATTCAGACAAGCCTGTGGGGTTTCTACTTAGAAGAAAATGTAACATCCCAGAAAAAGTAAATTGTACCTGTCGTAAAAAGTTGCGGATATTTTTGCTGCATCAAGTCCAGTGGCTCCCAAGTGTGCTCTTCCTGTCCATGATTCCTCCACAGGACCTTGACCAGCGGAACCTTCTTGCGCCGCAAGACTCGTAGCTCTATGTCGTCTATCCGAACCGGCTCCAGGTGAATCGATCGATCTGTAGCTACTGGCCCCTCTGAAGTAGACACCTGCTGCTCAGGCCGAAGTAAAGCCTTCCTAAGTGAGGAGACGTGGAATACGTCATGCAGTCCCTCCAAATCCGGCGGTAGCTCCCGTCTGTAAGCCAAGGGGTCGATTCGCTCCAGGATCTTATAGGGCCCCATAAATCTCGGACTGAGTTTCTTCCGCCCGCGAACCCTCGAGACTCCGTGCATCGGACGTATCTTCAAGAAAACCCGATCTCCCACCTGGAACTCCACCATACGATGACGTGCATCGCAGTACTTGGCCTGCCTGCTCTGGGCCTCCAGCATCCTATCTCGAATCAACCTCACCTGGGCCTCCGTGTCCTCCACGAACTCTGAGCCAAGAGCCTTGGGATCCTCATCCTGAATCCAAGACAATGGTGTCCTGCACCTCCGTCCATATAATGCCTCGTATGGTGCTCTGCCTATACTATCCTGGTGACTATTGTTGTACGATAACTCGACTAACGGCAACAGTCTCTCCCATGGCTCCCCGCGGTCTAGAATGCAAAGGCGCAAAATATCCTCCAGGGTCCGATTGGTGCGCTCCGTTTGCCCGTCTGTCTGGGGGTGAAAAGTTGTACTGAAGGTCAACCGGGTGCCTAGGTAGGCCTGCACCGCTCTCCACTCCCTCGACGTAAAACGTCCATCTCGGTCAGACACGATCGTCCTTGGCACACCATGATATCGGACAAACTGCTCCACAAACTTCCGTACCAAAACCCTAACCGAATCATCCTTCCTGATCGGAATGAACCTGGCCACCTTCGTCAATCTATCGACGATCACCCAAATCGAGTCATTTCCCGCACGAGATCGGGGAAGACCGTGAATAAAATCCATCGCTATATCGTCGAACTTCCATTCCGGCACCGGAAGTGGTTGCAACAATCCTGTTGGGTTCCGGCACTCCGCCTTCACAAGTTGGCAAGTCTCGCAGTGGGTCACAAAGTAAACGATGTCTCTCTTCATACCCGGCCAGTACATGGTCTTCTTCAAGTCCGCTGTCATCTTGGTAATGCCCGGGTGCACTGAATACCTACTGCAGTGAGCCTATGCTATAATATCCTCCCGAATCTGATCTCCTGCCGGTATATACACTCGACCCCTAAAACTCAACAGGTCGTCCTTCAGCGAATAATCTCCGGCTGAGCCTACCTCCAAGGCTCTGAATATCGGCTCCTGCTTGGCATCCTGCCTCTTCCCTTCCCTGATGCGGTCTCGAATGTCGTAAGTAGCACCAGTCGCCGCTAAGTACTCCTCGTACACCTCCGGATCATCCTCAGATACTAGGGAGATCTGCATATCCTCGAACATCTGCACTAACTCCATGGACATCAACTTAGGCTCCGCTCCTGACGTAGTAGCTCTCCTGCTCAACGCGTCTGCTACTACGTTCACCTTCCCTGGGTGGTAATGCATCGTGTACTGGTAGTCTGATAAGAATTCCACTCATCGCCTCTGCCGGATATTCAGCTCCTTCTGCGTATCTACATACTTCAGATTTTTGTGATCTGAGAATATGTCGCAGTGGATACCATAAAGGTAGTGCCGCCAGATCTTGAGAGCGAATACGACAGCTCCCATCTCCAAGTCATGCACTGGGTAATTCCGCTCGTGATTCTTCAACTGGCGGGAGGCATAAGCTATCACATGCCCGTTCTGCATCAGAACGACACCCATCCCCTGATAAGACGCATCTGTATACACCTGAAATCCTTCCTTCCCCGACGGAAGGGCAAGGATGGGGGCCGAAGTAAGCCGACCCTTCAGCTCCTAGAAAGTTGTCTCACACTGCGGCGTCCAAGTAAAAACAGCATCCTTCCTTGTCAGGGAAGTAAGCGGGAGGGCTATCTGAGAAAACCCCTGAACGAACTTCCGGTAGTAGCCGGCAAGTCCCAAGAAACTCCTCACGTCGGTGGCCGTCTTTAGCGGCGGCCAATCCCGTACTGCCTGAATCTTCGCTGGATCCGCTGCCAAGCCTGCTCCACTGATGATATGGCCTAGGAAGGCCACCTCCTTCAACCAGAACTGACATTTGCTGAACTTCGCGTACAACTGATGCTCCCGAAGTGTACAACCCGTATTCGCCGAGTGGGTCCCTCAAGCCAACTGGCGAGACCTGGGTCAGCCGGATCATTCGCCCAGGCTAAAGAAGGTGGAGAGATCCCCGGATTAGTGGGGGTACGCTGCAGGCGAGAAGAAGTTCGGCGAGTGGCGCCCTCACGGACCACTCGCTCAGTAGCATGGGCACTCGCCCAGCTGAGTGGGAGATCGGCGAGTGGTGCCCTCACGGACCACTCGCTTAGTAGCATGGGCACTCGGCCAGCTGAGCGGGAGATCGGCGAGTGGTGCCCTCACGGACCACTCGCCCCAAAGGCTTTGAGGGGGAAATTACCATAATGCCCCTTGTGGGCAGCAAATAGCCCTTCGGAACAGCGGAGTTAGGCTATTAGCAGACCAATTTGGAGTGCGGTTAGTAAAACTAAAAGGCGGATTCGTGTTATCTGCAGACCAGCCTAGGAAAAACTATAAATAGACCCTTAAGGGCACCTTGGAGGAGATCCGATTTTAGAGAATCCTCTCCTCCAGGCTAGTTTTTGGTCGGCTGCTAGTGCCCTCCAAGGTGCCCGGTTGAGCTCTGGTTTGGGAGGGGAAGATCTCTAAGATCTTCCGGGTGTGTGGCGGGACCTCCTCGCTTCAGCCTTGGGTCTTTTCTTATTCTCACATCCACCGTCAAGAGAGTCTAGTGAGGGAGAAATAAGCATCGGCTGCACCCCCAGTGGGTCCGAACTCAAGAGGCCTGTTGCAGGTTTCAACATTTTTGGTGCGGTGAGCGTGGACTGTAGCCAGTGAAGGAAAATCCCAAGCTAGGCTCGATGACAGGAGATGGAGGGAATGGTTTTGATTCAGGCCACTCGCAGCCACCAGCGACAGGGGAGTGGCTGGAGATGTTCGAGAAATTCAAGCGAGAAGTCCTGCAGACAGTTCTCGCGGCAAGGGGCGAATGCGAGACGCCAGCGGTTCCCATCATTCCACCCCAGCAGGTCGGCGAGAACGCTCCAGGGCAGCGGCCGGGAAAGGAGGTGCCGGCAGAAGGAAGTGCGCGAGATCTCCCGGGGCGGCAGCTGTTCAGCAGTCCGGCGAGTGCTGAGGTGTGCGAGTTGGCTCCGCGCGAGAGGACCATTCGCCGAGCAGGGGAAGGGAGCCCCTTTTGCGAGATGATCCTCTCGGCTCCAGTGCCAGAGGGGTTCCGGGGGCCGGAGATGTCCTACTACACCGGAAAAGAGGACCCGGTCGTGCACCTGCAGTGGTTTGAGGACATGACCTCAATTCTCCCCATGTCGGATGTATTCCAATGCTGGCTCTTCGCAACCACCCTGAAGGAGAAGGCAAGGGATTGGTTCCACCAGCTTCCCGTAGGTTCCATCTACGCGTTCGACGATCTGCGTCGGGGCTTCCGGCTGCGATTCTCGACGTCAAAAAAGAGGAAGAAGGATGCGGAGGCTCTCTTCAAGATCAGGCAAAGGGAGGGGGAGTCCCTGGCACATTACGTGGACAGGTTCCAGGAAGAGATACACCTTGTGCAGGAGGTGCCAGGGTTCGTCCTCAAAATGGCGTTCATTGTGGGATTGAGAGACGGGTTCTTCAAGATGGACCTGAAGAGGAGGGCTCCGGTCTCCTTTGAGGAGTTGATGGAGCGAGCGGCGGAGGAGATAGAAGGGGAGGCGGCCAACCCGGAGTTCTACAAAAGGTTGGCGAAGATGAGCGAGCCTGAGGTAAGGCAACAAGAGGGAAGAAGGAGAGAGGAACCCAGAGGTCAAGGGTTCGAGAGGCCACCTCAGAATTGGAGGTTTCAGGAGCCCCACAACAGGTTGGGGTGGAGGAATCAGGAGGGACCTGCGAGAGGTCAGGAAGGAGGATACCAAGGAAAGGAGATGGGGGGAGTCAACCCGGGGTGGAGGCAGGGCCCCCGACCCCCTCCTCCTCTGCGGGAGCAAGCCATGGCGGTAGGCAGAGGAAGAGGAGCTAGAGGAGGAAGAGGAAGCGCGGGAAGAGGGGGTAGGGTGGTGTTGCCCTATTGTGACTTTCATCAGGAAGAGGGTCACGCA
Organism: Dactylorhiza incarnata; assembly: GCA_033032865.1. NCBI lineage: Eukaryota > Viridiplantae > Streptophyta > Magnoliopsida > Asparagales > Orchidaceae > Dactylorhiza > Dactylorhiza incarnata. Next base: position 9,025,101 of record JAWHQI010000003.1, read on the forward strand.
ACAGCCACCTGCCCCGAGTTCCTGGAGATGAGGGGAAGAGGGCAACCACGGCAGCAGCCGATCAGGATTGAGGAGGTGTTCCCGGAAGGGGAAGAGGATATGTGTGAAGACCGGGCTGATATAGGAACAAGGGGGGAATCGGGGTGATTCATGGTGGGGTTGGGATAGAGGCCTCTCGCATGAGGAGCTTCCAGGCGATGTTCCGAAGGGACGTCGCGTCGACTTCCTAAACCCCACCCCCCTCGGAGAAGCTCACCTTCTCCTCGGAAGACATGCCAGATTATGAAGATCCATTCTGCGACGCCCTGGTGATCCAGACGGCGATTGAAAATTTCACGGTCTCCCGGATCCTGGTGGATAACGGGAGCTCAGTGAATGTGATCTTCAAGAAGGCCTTCGACGTGATGGAGGTGGAGAAGAAGAGGGTGCAGGCCTCCGACGGACCACTGTTTGGTTTCTCAGGGGAGCGGAAGGAGGTCGAGGGAGGCGTGGGTCTCCAAGTGACGTTAGGAGGGGTCCCAAGGAACTGTCGGTTCGTCATCGTTGACGCTCCGAGCAACTACAATGCTATCTTCGGACGCCCTCTCATTAGTGCTTTCCGGTGCGTGCCCTCATCATACCACCAGTGCCTGAAGTTCCATAGTGGAGGAGTCCAGGTCCGGATCCGAGGAGATGCTAAGGTGGCGAGGCAGTGCTATGTGAGTGTCGTCAACACCATCTCTTGGATGGCGGAGGCTGAGAGGATGGATAAGGAGATGACGAGGCTGGAGGGGCCAGGAGAAGAAGTGAAGAAGAGTGGAGTAGAGGAAGAGGGCGATGCCCGAGAGGAGAATATGGAGGTCGCTCGGGAGGAGCAGGGGATCGAGCCGATGGAGGCGGAAGGAGCCACAGAGGAAGAAGCCCGGGAGGAGGGGCGAGAAGCAAAGGATCAATGGGAAGAGCCAACCCAGCTCGAGGCGGCAGAAGAGGTGGTAGAGATGGAGGTCATCACCCAGGAGGGGAAAGTGAAAGAGGTGCGGATCAGCGGGGGTCTCGGCCCGGAGGACAGGGTGAAGATGCTGGAGTGCATCCAGAAGAACGTGGATGTCTTCGCATGGAGCGCAGCTGATATGCCAGGCATCGAGGCGGACATGGCTTGCCATCGTCTCAACCTCGATCCAGGAGCCCGCCCCATCCGGCAGAAGAGAAGGACCTTCGCCAGCAAGCTCGAAGAACCAATCCGCGGGGAGGTGGCCAAGCTCCTCGAAGCAGGTTTTGTATCAGAGATCCAGTACCCAGGCTGGGTCTCCAACGTCGTAATGGTAAAAAAGGTCGATGGCCGCTGGCGTATGTGTGTGGATTTTTCATTATTAAACAAGGCTTGCCCTAAGGATTGTTATCCCCTGCCTCGGATCGACGCGCTGGTTGACTCAGCCGTCGGTTTTTTCTGTGATGAGTTTTTTGGATGCTTTTTCAGGTTATCACCAGATCAGGATGCACCCCCCGGACGTCAAAGACGTCTCGTTCATCACCAGGGAGGGATGCTACTGCTATAAGATGATGCCCTTCGGGCTGAAAAATGCAGGAGCAACCTACCAGAAGATGATGGACCGGGTATTTAGTGAGCAAAGGGGAAGGAACCTGGAGGTCTACGTGGATGACCTTATGGTGAAGAGCAAGTGAGTGAACTCTCACATCCAGGACCTCGAGGAGACCTTCGCCACCCTACGCAAGTACAAGATGCGCTTGAACCCCCTGAAGTGTGTGTTCGGGGCCAGCAAGGGGAAATTCCTGGGGCACCTTCTCACCCCTTGGGGGGTAGAACCTAACCCGGACAAGGTTAAGGCCATAATGGAGCTGGGGTCGCCGCGGAACGCCAAGGAAGTTCAGCGCTTGACCGAAAGACTCGTAGGGCTAAGCAGGTTTCTCTCCCGAGCCGGGGAGAAATGCTCCCCTTTCTTCAAAACATTACGAGGTAACCAGAAGTTTGAGTGGACAAAAGAATGCGAGGAGGCCTTCCAGGCCTTGAAGCGCCAACTCACCAAGGCTCCGCTACTCCAAGGTCCCAAAGAGGGGGAGGATCAATATCTATATCTCGGGGTCGGGGCAGAGGCCGTAAGCTCCGTCCTGATTCGGGAGGAAGGCAAGAAGCAGCTGCCCGTCTACTACGTGAGTAGGGTCCTGAGGGAGGCGGAGCTCAGGTACCCGATTTTGGAGAAGTTGGCCTTTGCTCTGGTCGTCGCAGCAAAGAAGCTCAGGCCATACATCCAGGCCCATTCAATTCAAGTAGTGACGGACCACCCTCTCCACAAGATCTTCGAAGGAGTGGAGCACTCGGGAAGGCTCGCAAAGTGGTCGATAGAGCTAAGTGAATTCAACATTACCTTCGTCCCTCGATTATCCATGAAGGCACAGGTGGTGGATGATTTCATGGCAGATTATGTGGCCGAGATGGAGGAAGATGGAACCCCTCGTCATGTTCCGTGGAAGCTGCTGGTGGACGGGGCTTCGGGCAAGAATTCTCTCGGAGGAGGGGTGGTACTGGAGAGTCCCCACGGAGTAAAGATCGAGCAGACACTAGTGATACACTTCCCAATCACCAACAACCAGGCGGAGTATGAGGCGGTGATCATCGGTCTACGGCTGGCCCAGGAGCTCGGAGTCCATGACGTGGAGGTCCTCACCGACTTGATGGTAATAGCATCTCAGATCAGGGGAGAGTTCAAGACGAGGGAACCTGCGCTCATAAGGTACTTGGCCAAAGTGAGAGGTCTCGTGGGAACGTTCAAAACTTTCTCCATCCGGCACGTCCCTCGGGAGGAGAGCACCCCGGCGGATCGGTTGGCCAAATCCGGTCCTCGAGCCGGGGGGACCCTGACAGACCTATTCCGCCCTTCGATCGAAGAGGGAGAACTCATGGAAGTAGAGCAGCGGCCCTCCTGGAAGGATCCCTTCGTCACCTTCCTTGCAACGGGAAAGTTTTCGGAGGAGGTTCCGGACCAGAGGCGCTTCCGATATAAGTCCGCCTACTACGTGCTCCATGAGGGGGACTTGTATCGGAAGACCCTCTCGGGCCTCCTGGCCCGATACATTTCAGAGGAGGAAGTCCCAAGGATCTTGGAAGAAGTTCACTCCGGCGAGTGCGACAGCCACTCGGGGAGCAGGATGTTGGAGGCAAGAATAATGAGGCAGGGGTACTTCTGGCCAACCCTAAGTAAAGACGCGGCAGCCTTCGCCAAGAGGTGCCAGAAGTGCCAAATGTTCGCCCCGCTTCAGATCATGCCAGCTCAGAGGCTAAAGAGTATCACGGCGCCCTGGCCATTCGCCATATGGGGGATGGACCTGGTAGGACCCTCCCCCCAGGCTAGTGGGCAGAGGAGGTTTCTCCTAGTCATGATTGACTACTTCTCAAAGTGGTTGGAGGTCAAGGCGTTGGCTAAGGTCACCTCCCAGGTAATCCGCAACTTCGTATGGGGGGGAGATCATTTGTCGACATGGGCTTCCACAGGCCATAGTCACGGATAATGGTCCACAGTTCGCAAGCGAGGAATTCATCAGCTTCTGTGGCCAGTTGGGGATAGACCTCAGGTTTGCATCCGTTCACCATCCCAGGAGCAACGGGCAGGTGGAGGCGGCGAACAAGGTCATCATGAACCTGCTCAAGAAGAAGGTGGAAAATCTGAAGGGCAATTGGGTGGAACAGCTTCCATCGGTCCTGTGGGCCCTAAGAACTACCCCCAGCACCGGCACAGGAGAGACCCCTTTCAAGCTCTCTCACGGCTGCGAGGCCGTCATTCCCATAGAGTTCGAGGTTATGACACCACGGGTAAAGGCCGCCGCAAGTGGAGAGGAAGATTGGAGAGCCGAGAACGAGGAGGAGTTGCGGCTCTCCCTCGACCTCATCGAAGAAGCTCGGGACCTAGCAGCCATTCGCCAAGAAGAGGTCAAGCGGCGGATGGCCAAGTACTTCGACAAACACGTCAGGGTAAAGCAGTTCGAGAAGGGAGATCTGGTGCTCAAGAAGGTCGACGCGGCTGGGAGGTCCGTCGCGGTGGGAAAACTTAACCCCAACTGGGAAGGCCCCTATGTCGTGGAAGAGGCACTAAAGTCTGGGGGGTATCGCCTTCAGAATGTGGAGGGCCAACCTCTCAGCCACATATGGAGTGGCGACGACCTTAAACGCTTCTATCCCTAGCAGTATGTAGTAACAGTGTTTTTGAATAAGAATATTTTATTTAAACTATGTGTATGAGAGTGATGCCGCAGCTTATAGGAAAGACTCTGAAAGCTCCAGAAATGGCCCCGAGCAGACCCGCTGTCCACGCTCTCATCTAGCTGGCAGGTCCAAAGGCTCACTCGGTGGCAGGTTCCAAGGTGTTGAGAAAATGGCCCCGAGCAGACCCGCTGTCCAGGCTCTCATCCTGGAAGGTCCGAAGGCTCACTCGGTGGCAGGTTCTGAGGTGATGAAGAAAGTGGCCCCGAGCAGACCCGCTGTCCAGGCTCTCATCTAGCTGGCGGGTCTGAAGGCTCACTCGGTGGCAGGTTCCAAGGTGTTGAGAAAATGGCCCCGAGCAGACCCGCTGTCCAGGCTCTCATCTAGCTGGCAGGTCCGAAGGCTCACTCGGTGGCAGGTTCCAAGGTGTTGAGAAAATGGCCCCGAGCAGACCCGCTGTCCAGGCTCTCATCTAGCTGGCAGGTCATAAGGCTCACTCGGTGGCAGGTTCCAAGGTGTTGAGAAAATGGCCCAGGGGCAGACCTGCTGTCCAGGCTCTCATCTAGCTGGCAGGTCCGAAGGCTCACTCGGTGGCAGGTTCTGAGGTGATGAAGAAAATGGCCCCGAGCAGACCCGCTGTCCAGGCTCTCATCTAGCTGGCAGGTCCGAAGGCTCACTCGGTGGCAAGTTCCAAGGTGTTGAGAAAATGGCCCCGAGCAGACCCGCTGTCCAGGCTCTCATCTAGCTGGCAGGTCCGAAGGCTCACTCGGTGGCAGATTCTATGGTGATGAAGGAAATGGCCCCGAGCAGACCTGCTGTCCAGGCTCTCATCTAGCTGGCAGGTCCGAAGACTCACTCGGTGGCAGGTTCTAAGTTCTCAAGGGTGGATCTTGAGGGCACTCGCAGGGACCACGCGCCAGTAAAGTAATCTCACCTCTCTTCCTGACTACCTAAGCGAAACCTCTGTCTGGGCGAATGGTAAGGAGATGAGAGTGGGGCAGGAAGCGGGAAGTCGAAAAGGGGCAGCACACCTAAGTCATCTTCGAGCATTCACTGGGTGGCCAGGACAGTCGCACTACGACCTAGCGCCCTAATGAGCCTAGCGAGATATAACGGCGAATGAGAAAGAAGTAACGTCCTAATGAGCCCAGCGAGATATAGCGGCGAATGAGAGAAAAATTGAGATAGCACAAAAATTGAGATAGCACAAAAATTGTAGTCAATATATATATATCTTCTAAGGGCACTCGCCCCGTTCATGATTACATTCAAAATGGTAAGTACAAAAAGAGTAAAAAATACAAAAGGCCCTTCTCAAGGGTCGGCAGATTTCTCGCCTGAAGATCCTTCGCTCTCGCCCGAATCCGGGATGAGGGCGTCTTCCCGCGGCTCGCCGTTATCGTCCTCCGGGAAGGGGATCGGAATGTAGAGCTCGGGAACGACTTGGAGAGCGGAAAGGCATTCGGCCTCCGCCTTCAGATATCCAGCTCACCGCAGCACCTGCAGCACATGCTTAACGGCGCTTTGCGCATTCTCCTGCATCAGTTGCTCTAGCTCGTGATGGGGGTAAAACTGCCCCCCACTCCCCGGGTCGAGTGCCGACGCGCCGGCTTCTCGCAACCGTTGGACTTCGGCTTTGGCCAGGCGGACTTCCTCTTCAAGGTCGACCACCCGCGCGCGAAGCATCCCGGCGCTTGTAGCATCCTGAAGAAATGAAATAAAACCTGAGATAAAAGTGCGGCAATCAACAATGGTCATCCGCAGGGGTGAGAGAAAGTATACCTCTGCAACCGGGCGGCGGGCGAGAAGCGCTTCCGCGGCTTCCAGCTTCACTCTGAGCTAAGTTGCCTCCCTAGAGATGAGAGCCCTGGCCTCCTCGACCCCGGCCAGATTCTGTGCCAAGTTGATGCTCCGGCGAGAAGACATGTGCGAGAGCTCCAGGGCCCGCAGCATGGCTCGAGCGGCCTCGTGGGCGAGAACTTGCATCTTCTCGGCATCGAAGACCTCGGCATCCTCGCGGCCATAGAGGGCATACGCAATGGCGTACGCCTCGCCGCTGGCGACGTCGCTCTCTATCCAGGTTGGATGGAGGGTAGAGAGCGAGATCCTGTTCGTGTTTCTGTCCCACTTTACCAGGGGAGCCCCTGAGGGAACCACGTACCTCTCGCCGTTCGGGAAGTTGCGGTGGTCCCTGGGCAGCGGAGGCGGCGGCAGCGACGATCTCGCCTGAACCACCGTCCCATCTGGCACACCCGACCCCAAGGTTGGGGCCGGCACTTTGGTCCCCAGGGTTTGGGCTGGGACCTCCGTCCCTAGGGTTTGGGTTGGAGCTTTCGCTCCAGAGGTCTCGCCCACAACCCCCTTCCCTTTGATGGAAGGAGGGCATCGCGACTTGCTGGGGGGAGAGGAAGGAGTCGCCGCGGGTTTTCTCTTTCGGCTGCTGGGCTTGGAGGAGGAAGGCCCCTCCCGGCAGGCATTCGCGGCAGCTTGCGCGAGAGGCACGCAAAACCCAGGAGGCCGCGGCGGATGAAGGGGGAGGCTACGCACGCCTACATAATATTGTGAATGGTTTTAGCGAATGGTGTAAGAATCACAAAGCCAAAACGAATGAAGGAAGTCTCGAAAACTTACCCTCGCCCTGCGGAATGAGCGGGAGCGAGTTGACGTTTCGCCGGAGATAGAAGAGGTCCATCCCGTGCTCCAGAATATATTGGTGGAGTTTGGCCTCGTGCCCCCCTAGGGTCGGAGGGCGGAAGGTTGACTCCTCCTCCTGCACCGGGGCGAGAAGGGTGTTTCCCAGGCTCTCGCTGACGAAGATGAAGCGGCGAACCCAGTCGTGGTTTTTGTTCGGGAGCCCGTAGTGCTTGAGTGGGCTTAGACCCGAGAAAAAGGAGATGTCGTTGGTGCAGCGGAAGGTGTAGAGTTTGCGGAAGACGGGCAGCGAGAACTCGATCCCCTCTTCTCGCAGATAGCTCGCGTACCCGACCAGCATGGCGATGGAGTTGGGGTTGAGCTGGCCGGGCACGACCCCGTAGTACCTGAAGGTCTGGCGGAGTTCCGGCCAGATGGGAAGGCGAAACCCCACCTCAAAATGCTCTAACGGGATCGCGAGAGCACAGGGCGAGATGGAGTTTAGGCGCTCTTCCGGCCTGGGCTTTCACGCCTCGAACCCCGGCAGAATGTAATCCGCAACAGCTGTCAAGTAAGACTCTTCGGAGAGGTCGCAGGAGTCGAAAGTATGGTTGACGAATGCGCTGGCGCACCTGGACCTACCTTCCGCATCACCACCCATTTCGCGAATGCAGAAGGAGAAGGGAGCAGCAGGGAAGGGAGAAGCGCGAGTGCTAGCGCGAGGAAAGAGGGGGAACGGATGGTAAGGTATTTAATACGGTGGTTGAAAGGCCTATTTATAGAAGGACTAAACGGCGTTTGGGCTTTCGAGGTAACGGGTATGCGGATGGCAATCGCGCCTTCCCGACGCCTCGAAACCCGGGCCGATCCCTCTCGCCCATTAATGGCGAATGCCCTGTGGCTATTCGCTCGACGACCACGCGAAAGAGCTAAGAAAACATTCGGCAATAGCATATCGTTCGGCAATACCCAGGCAAGCTACGAGAAAAACAAAAAACGAGAAATAGAGCATTCGCAAAGCGTAGAGTATAAAATTATTACAGACAAATATAAAAGTCCATCATCCGCAACACAGAAGACGAGGAAAGAAATAACAGGAGGGGTGAATGTCGACTAGATCAGAACTCCTCCCAAACCCACCGACCTCGCCTTCGCGACCCAGCTTCCAGGGGCATTCGCGGGCGGTAGTACGCGAGCATATTGGTGATCTCATGGGAAGCCAGTTGGAGTTGGTCCCGAGCTCGCGCGGCGTGTCTTTCGGGAGACAACTCCCCTCCTTCACCCCCAGGCGCTCCACCGTCGCGAGAAGGCGCGAGTAGTCCCGCCGAAGGTCCTTTAACTCATGCGCGACTCTCAGCCGCACATCATCCACCTGGCCGACGACGTTCCGCTGGATGTGGATGAGCTTCCCCAAGACCTCCGTGATCCGCTCCTTCAGGGTCGCGTGATCTGAGGAGTCGCCCAGGAAATCAGCGAGATCCCCAGGGGAGGGGAGAGGCGAGAGCATCCCCTCTTCCCCCTCGTTGTAGGAATCAAGGGGGGAGGCTTCCCGATAGCCTGCGAAATCACAACTAGGTCAGTTGCGGTAAAATAAGCGAGTACGATAGGGGCAGGAGAATAAACTGACCAGGGACGGGTTCCCTATGACCTGAAGGGAGAGACGAATGGGGGAGGACCCCAGACAAGACTGCGGAAGGTGGTAGAACCTTCCCTTTCCCGGGGCGGTAAAGCGGAGGAGGAGGAGCCGAAGCATTCGTACGGTCATCAGCACGGAGGTGCTGACCCAGTTCCCGCTCAGGGGAGACCCTCGGTTCATTCGCGATAACAGAGGGGTTCTGCTGGGCAGGGGAACTTTGAGGAATGGAGTCCCGCAGCGGGACGTCAGGTTTGAGGGCTGCGAGAAGGTAATGGTCAGTAACAAGCAACATGAAAGGAAAATCGAGAGGGTTCACAACTTACTGGATTGAAGTATGGTCTCGCCCGGAGGGGGTGGAGGAGCAAGGTCCAGATCTGGAGGAGGTGCCTCGTCCGCGAGAGGTGGAACCACGGCACTGTTCAAAACGGCCCCGTGGCCGTCCTCAGGCGCCGAAATCCCCTGCGAATGGTCGGAGCGATTGCCGAATAAGGAGGCAGAAACTAAAAAGAAAGGCAGGAGGAATCTTCATACCTGAGTCCCGGGGTCTGGAGGAGTATTCGTCGGAGAGTCCGAGGCGGTCTTGCCTTTTTGGCGATTCATCCGAATCGCTTTGGCTCGCCGCGAGACATATGGGGCGCTCGAGTCTCGCTTGGATTTAAGCCAGGGAGCAAATCTGGCAGTTTTGGGGGCGGTTGCAGTCTGGGCCGCAGCCAGGCGTTCGATCATTTCTTGCGAGAGGGGTCTCGTGGAAGGCTTGTGGAAAGACATTGGAAGTGGCGAAAGGTCCAGGGAGAGAAAACTCCGGGCCGAGATATAAAAATGGTCCAGAAAAGTCTGACATGAGGAGGTATATATAGGATGACGGTGGGACCCACAGAGTCTTATGGGTCCAGTCAGCAAGCACTCACCGAATACAGGGTTGGACTGTTCTTTCCGAGCGTAGGAACCGCTCGCAAAGAGCGGAGATTGTGTACAACAAGTATTCACCGAGTGGCTCCCTCAAGCCAACTGACGAGACCTGGGTCAGCCGGATCATTCGCCCAGGCTAAGGAAGGTGGAGAGATCCCCGGATTAGTGGGGGTACGATGTAGGCGAGAAGAAGTTCGGCGAGTGGCGCCCTCACGGACCACTCGCTCAGTAGCATGAGCACTCGCCCAGCTGAGCGGGAGATCGGCGAGTGGTGCCCTCACGGACCACTCGCTCAGTAGCATGGGCACTCGGCCAGCTGAGCGGGAGATCGGCGAGTGGTGCCCTCACGGACCACTCTCCCCAAAGGCTTTGAGGGGGAAATGACCATAATGCCCCTTGTGGGCTGCAAATAGCCCTTCGGAACAGCGGAGTTAGGCTATTAGCAGACCAATTTGGGGTGCGGCTAGTAAAACTAAAAGGCGGATTCGTGTTATCTGTAGACCAGCCTAGGAAAAACTATAAATAGACCCTTAAGGGCACCTTGGAGGAGATCCGATTTTAGAGAATCCTCTCCTCCAGGCTAGTTTTTGGTCGGCTGCTAGTGCCCTCCAAGGTGCCCGGTTGAGCTCTGGTTTGGGAGGGGAAGATCTCTAAGATCTTCCGGGTGTGTGGCAGGACCTCCTCGCTTCAGCCTTGGGTCTTTTCTTATTCTCACATCCACCGTCAAGAGAGTCTAGTGAGGGAGAAGTAAGCATCGTGTAAGACCCCCCCCCCCCCCCCCAGACTGAACCGAGTTCAGGGAGGGGGGATCTTACTGCCCAAAGAGGACTACCCAGCGCTTTCCGGGTGGCGACATCCCACCTTCTTAGCGCTGAGCGGTCTCTTTGTCAGGCACAAGAATCATTACATCACATCAGATCGCACAGTGGAAGCAAATAATATAAAGAAAACAAGTATACTGCTTATATTACACATTTAAATATGGTCGGAGCCTATCGTTTACATAATATTGCCCGCAGGCTACATAGTCTAAAACAAAAGGGAGCCCTAGGCTAGTCCTTATACACTCGTACTCACATCTCTGAAGATAGGAGGAGAGGCTGGGGTAATCGAACGGGCCATTTCCAAGGCTCGTAACTCATCCTGCGGTGTGGGGGCTCCTTGCTGTCCCGTCTCCTGTGATTGGTTATAAGAAATAACCGTTAGTCACAGAGCTAAGTAGAAAATACATCCCCTCCCCGGATCCATATCCAGGGGGCGGCTAAAGAACAGAAATGAAATAGCCGAAGTAAGGTAGAGGGTTAGCAACAGGTAAGCATCTATATATCCCCGTATATATATATAGGGCTTCCCGCCCTAAGCTTGTAATCGCGCCGTATAGTAAGTATACAACACTATAACGCGCAGACACACACACACAGGTATTCAAACCTGTACGCACACAAAAGACCCCGTGTCGACACAGTTTAGACCGCTTTATTTCAAGCAGGGGAGCTAACCCCGCGGGCCTCACCGATGTGGCCGTCGGTGACAGTGGCCAGTCTTGCCAATTCTGAATGTAGTCGTTCCGTATCATTCAGGACCTCCTGTACAACTTGGTGTACTAACTGGATGTGAGCGACATCCGACGAGCCGATTTGTAGGCCGACCAGAGGAGGTAAAACTGCAGGCTCGGAGGGTGATAACCCGTTGCACATCTCCCTGTCGCCATGAGTCGTCAAACCCACCCGCACCGGTACGAACGGTATGCGAGCGTGACCAACCCGCCACTTCCAATCAATCTTCACCCGCTTGTATAAAACAAACCCTTAGGCCACGTGGCAATTCTACTCGACCGGTCGCACGACCTTGGACCGGGAGGCTTAGCGGTATGAGGGCTCCTTGCTTGAGGCTAACCTGGGAGGAGAGACTCAACTCCGGGTTTTCCCCAACTAAGGCCTCGCCGAAGGGAGGATATGCACCGCATTTGTTGCCACGACGGCTCTGCACTAGAAAGTAAGTTAGGCCGAAGCAGGGGCCATAACACTAAACAGAAATGTAGGCCGAAAGCAGAGGCCATAATGATAAGCAGAAAGTAGGCCGAAAGCAAAGGCCATGTAATAAACAGAAAAGTAGGCCGAAAGCAGAGGCCATAATGATAAGCAGAAAGTAGGCCGAAAGCAAAGGCCATGTAATAAACAGAAAAGTAGGCCGAAAGCAGAGGCCATAATGATAGGATCAGTGCAAGACTGGATTTAATTGAAAGTACAGAAGGTAAGTGCGGGGGACCAGTGCGAGACTGGATTTAATTGAAAGTACAGAAAATAAGTGCGGGGGACCAGTGCGAGACTGGATTTAAAGAAAAGTACAGAAGTAAATACGGGGGACCAGTGCGAGACTGGATTTAACGGAAAGTACGGAAAGCAGTAAAAGCATAAGAAGGAATGGTTAGTAGTCCAATCACTCCGTAAGAGGAGGCTTCGATCGACGACTCCGTTCTTTAATTATCGTCGCGGCTGGGTTAAATTTCGGTGCCGCGCCGCGATGTCGTTCCAATTTTTGCGTTGCTTTTCCGAGCTTAGTCGATTCTTTAGATTGATACGCATAATTTTGATAGGTATTTAAAATTATGTGCCGAGGGGGCGCCGATTCGTTTTGATAAATTTCGCTCTTTTTCGGGCATCTATTTTTGTTTGTAAAAGCATTTAAGGGGTCAAATCAAAAGGTCACACCTCCCAACTTTGATAGTATTTGCAAAATACCTATACTTAGAGCCCCTAATTTTTGGGGAATTTTAGAAACTCATTTGGGCATTTTATTTCCTAAAATAAACTTTATAATGGGTTTTAAAAATAGTAAAACTCCTCCCAAAAATCCCAAAAAAATACAGTGGGTGCCCCTTAGGGTGGGGCACATTTTCTATTTAGAAAACTCTCTCTGAAACTGCCCCATTTTTTTTCGAAAAAATGGGGAAGGGGAGAGGGTATTGGGGTGCGGTTAGGAAAAAGGGAGGGGCGGGTCTGGGGTGCGATTAGAGAAAGGGAGGGAGCGCAGGGGTTTTGCACCCTGCGCCCTCCCGCGGCTCCCACAGCGGATCTGCGGCGGATCCGCTGTGGGAGCACTCATACTGAGGCGGAGGGCGGGAAAACGAGGAGCGGGAGGCCGCCCGATCTCCTGGGGGAGATCGGACGGCTCCCGCCATCCCCGCCAGCAGGCGGCCTCAACCGCCACCGGGCAGCGGTCGGAGGGGCCGGCGCCGCCCCCGGATGGTGCGCCGGGGGCCTGCGACTCCTCCGGTGATGGCCCGGCGGCCTGGTGCCGCCGGCCACCGCCGGGGGAAGGCGAAGAGGAAAGCGGGAGGCGGGGGCGCGGCCTGCATGGGCCATGCAGGCCCGTTGCGCCGCCGCCTCCGCTAAGAGGGCGTCGGTGCCGCCCCCGGTCGGTGCGTCGGGGGCCGGCGACTACTCCGGTGGTGGTCCGGCGGTCTGGCGTCGCCGGAATCCACCGGGAAGAGTAGCAGGAGGCGGCGGGGAGGCGCGGCATAGCTTGCATGGGCCATGCAAGCTGGCCGCGCCGCCGCCTCCTCGGGGAGGGCCCTCCCTGCCACCCCAGGTCGGGTCGCCGGGGAGGGGGCAGTCCTCCGGCGGTGGTCCGGCGGTCTGAAGCCGCCGGCCGCCGCCGGGGTAGGGGATTAATCCCCTACAGGAAAAGAAAAGAGAGAGGGAGGGGAGGCCACGGGCGCCGCCGGCTGCGTCCTCCGGCGGCCCGGCCGTCTCTCCTGTGCCGGCGTCGAGGTCCCCGAGAGGGGACCTACCTCCCCCAGCGCCACCACCGGCGCTGGGGGAGAAGGCTTCCACGGCCAGCTTCCTCCCCGAGCTTTGCAAGGCTCGGGGCGGCGGCCGGCGGCGCTCCGGCGACGGGGAGAGAGGTGGCCTCCCCCGGGAGGTAGGAAGGAGGAGGGGGAGCGTTCTACCTGGAGGTGAGGTGGGGCTCGAGTGGTGGGGGCGTGGTGGCCGGCCATGAGGAAGGAGGAGGTGGTGGCGGCTTGGGGTTGGTTTGCTCCGGCAAGGTGGAGGAGGAGGAGGGCTGGGCTGTCGGCAGGGAGAGGCTGAGAGGGAGAGAGTGGGGTGGGGGTTTGAGAGGGGGTTGCCCCTCCTTTTATAGAAAAGGGGGGAGCTCTCCCCCCCCCCCTCCTTTTCCTCCACGTGGGGATAAGGGAGGGGGAGATATTTCTCCCCCTCCCCCTCCTCTCTCTCCTGCCCCCTTTGCCCAAATAGGGGCAGCCTCCCCCCCCCCCCCCCCCCTTGGGGGGGTTTTTCTCTGTCCCCCCCCCCCCCCTTTTCTTTAGCAATTTCGAGTTCGGGGGGGGGGGTTGACTAAGTCAACTTAGGGCGGGGTCCTCCTTGGCTCCGGGGGCACGATAAGAGTTGTCGGGGCCGATGCCGGGTTCGTGTGCTTTATATCTCGTGCGTTGTACTGATGCGATCTGCATAGGACTAAAATGGCATACTCTCCATACGACCTCGTATCGAGACGCAACGAGTTCCGTTGTGTTTGTATTGGTCGTACGATCCTAACGGAACTGTCAGAAGTCAATTCGAGGTTCGTACGGCCATTATTCACAATAATGGGGTGGTGGCGCGCTACGATACCTAAAATGGTCATTTTCTCCAAATGACCTCGGATCGAAGTGCAACGAATTCCGTTGCGCTCGTATTGTCCATACGAGTTCAGCAGAACTGACGGAAGTCAATTCGGGGTTCGTACGGTCACTATTCATAATAATGAGGTCGTGGCGCGCTACGGTACCCAAAATGGTCGTTTTCTCCAAACGACCTCGGATCGAAGTGCAACGAATTCCGTTGCGCTCGTATTGTCCATACGAGTTCAACGGAACTGACGGAAGTCAATTCGGGGTTCGTACGGTCACTATTCATAATAATGAGGTCGTGGCGCGCTACGATACCCGAAATAGTCGTTTTCTACTGCTCGGGCCTACTTTTATTGGGCTCACTAGGGTCTAGTGGCCCAATAAAAGTCGGGATGTTACAATCCAATAAAAATAAAGAGATTTTCGTCCCCGAAAATTGGCTAAAGTAGGGGTTTAAAGGATGACATACATGGGGAAACAGTACCGGGTATCTCTCCCGGACGAGGGCTTCTGGTTCCCAGATGAACTCTTCGCGTCCTCCGTTTGACCATAAGATCTTGACCATTGTGACGGTTTTGTTCCGCAGCTCTTTGATCTTGGAGTCCACTATCTTCACAGGTTCGAGTCGGACAGATCGGTCGGATTGTACTGATGTCGGTGGTGTGGGAAGGTGCTGCTCGGGTTGGCGAAGTACGCGTCTCAGCGAAGAGACGTGAAACACGTCGTGGAGGTTTCCTAGTTCAGCTGGCAGGGCTAATCTATAGGCCACCGGGCCAACTCTTTCGATGACTGGATACGGGCCTAGATAGCGGGGGTCCAGCTTTTTCTGCCTCTTGATTCGTGATATCCCATGCATAGGCTTAATCTTCAAGAAAACCATATCTCCCACTTGGAATTCCACTTGCCGATGACGTGCGTCGTAATACTTGGCCTGCCGGCTCTGCGCTTCCAGCATGCGTTCCCGGATTAATCTTATCGCGGCGGTGGTATCGTCGATGTAGGTGACTCCCAAGGCTTCAGGGTCCTCATCCTGTGCCCAAGATAGCGGGGTTCGACAGCGTCTTCCGTAGAGGGCTTCGTAAGGTGTCATCTTGATGCTTGCCTGGAAGCTGTTGTTATATGAAAACTCTACCAGAGGTAGTAACTGCTCCCATGGCTCGTTGTGTTCCACTATGCATAATCGGAGAAGTTCTTCCATCGTCCGATTCGTTCTTTCCGTCTGCCCATCGGTCTGGAGGTGGAAGGCGGTGCAAAAAGCTAATCTGGTTCCTTGATAAGCTTGCACTCTTCTCCATTCCGTCGATGTAAAGCGCCCGTCGCGGTCCGAGACGATTGATTTGGGTATTCCATGAAATCGGACTACCTGCTCGATAAATAGTCGGGCTAGAATGTCGACACCATCACCTTGCCGGTTTGGGATGAATCGGGCTACCTTGGTGAGGCGGTCCACTACTACCCATATGGAGTCGTTACCTGCACGGGATCGGGGTAAGCCATGGACAAAATCCATGGAAATATCCTCGAACTTCCATTCCGGGATGGGCAGGGGTTGTAGTAGGCCTCCTGGGCTTCGACATTCTGCCTTGACCATTTGACAGGTCTGGCAGTGCGCAACATAGTTGGTGACATCCCTCTTCATTCCTGGCCAGTACAAGGTCCTTCGCAGGTCCGTATACATTTTTACTACTCCCGGGTGTATCGAGTACCTGGTCTGGTGCGCTTCGCGGAGGATTTCTTCCCGAATTCCTTCTGTTGCGGGGATGAATATGCGGTGTCTGAACTGCAGGATGCCATCGTACAAATTGTAATCCTCCTGCGCACCATGTTGCAGGGCTTGAATGATCGGGGCTGCTTCTACGTCAATCTTCTGAGCTTCTCTTATCCTATTCCGGATGTCGCACTGTATTTCCATCCAGTAGAGCTGGGCCTGGTATTCCATCGGATTTCTGCGGGCGATGAGGATAATATCCATTTCTGCCAATGATTTGACTAACTCCTCTGGCACCATTTCTAACCAACTCCCGGTCCTCGGAGGATGTCGACTCAAGGCGTCTGCAACCTTATTAGCCTTGTCGGGGTGGTACTGGAGGGCGAAGTCATAATCACAGAGAAATTCTAACCACCGGCGTTGCCGGAGGTTCAGCTCTTTCTGGGTGAAGACGTATTTGAGGCTTTTATGATCGGAGAAGATTTCGCATCGTACCCCGTAGAGGTAGTGTCTCCAGACTCTTAATGCGAAAACTACCGCCCCCAGCTCCAGATCGTGGGTGGCGTAGTTTAGTTCATGCGGCTTGAGCTGACGTGAGGCGTAGGCAATCACCTTGCCATGTTGCATAAGCACGGCCCCCAGTCCTTTCAGAGAGGCATCAGCATAGATTTGGAAACCCTCGGTACCGGAGGGGAGGGTTAGGATTGGGGCCGATATCAGCCGGTTCTTCAGTTCGATGAATGCCGCCTCGCATTCGGGAGACCATTGGAAGGTCACATCCTTCTTGGTGAGAGAGGTAAGTGGTAACGCGATTTTGGAGAAACCTTCGACGAACTTACGGTAGTAGCCGGCGAGGCCAAGGAAACTTCGGATGTCTGCTGCTGTCTTAAGTGGCGGCCAATCTCGTACCGCTTGCACTTTGGCTTGATCCACCGCTACTCCGTTCTTGTTGATGGTGTGTCCCAGAAAGCCGACTTCTTCCATCCAGAACTCGCATTTGCTAAACTTGGCGAAGAGCGAGTGCTCTCTTAGCTTAAGTAGTACCATTTGGAGGTGCCTGGAGTGATCGGTTTTGTTCTTTGAGTAGATGAGAATATCATCTATGAAGACTATTACGAAATGGTCCAGGAAGGGTTTGAATACCGTATTCGTCAAAGCCATGAAGGCGGATGGGGCATTGGTTAACCCAAATGGCATCACCATGAACTCGTATAGTCCGTAGCGAGAGCTGAAGGCGGTCTTGGGAATGTCCTCTTCTCGCACTCTAAGTTGATAGTAGCCGGACCTTAAGTCCATCTTGGAAAAGACGGACGCGCCTTGCAGTTGATCGAACAGTTCATCTATCCGGGGTAGGGGATAGGTATTCCGGACAGTGAGTTTATTCAAACCTCTGTAGTCGATGCAGAGACGCAGCGATCCATCCTTCTTTTTAACGAACAGTACTGGGGCTCCCCAGGGAGAGGTACTAGGACGTACGAATCCTGCGTCGACTAACTCTTGTAGCTGAATCTTGAGCTCGGCCAGTTCCCTCGGGGCCATCCGGTACGGTGCTCGGGACACTGGTCGGGCTCCTTGAGTAAGTTCGATTTGGAAGTCCACTTCCCGTTGCGGGGGCAACCCGGGGAGTGACTCTGGGAAGATATCTGGGAAGTCCCTGATCACAGGTACTTTAGCGAGTATTTGCACCGTGTTCTCCATCTCAAAGTAGATTAGGTATATCTCGTCCTTCCGTCGAACTGCCTTGACGGTTTGTGCAGATGTTAAGATAATGCGGGTGACGGAGGGTATACCTGCTAGCGTGATAAATTGTCCATTTGGATTCTTGAGGCGGATTTCTCGAGTCGAACAATTGATTTGGGCGCTGTGCTCGGCCAACCAATCCATCCCCAGAATGATGTCGAATCCGGTTATTGCTAAGATGGTGGCGTTGACTTCGAACTCTATGCCTCCCAGCATTGCTTGGAAGGAACATTTCTCGGTGGAAGTCATGTCTGACCCATCCGGGAGTCGTATTCGGATCGACATCCCGGATGATCTCACCGTGTTCCCTTTGTCAGTGATGAAGTTTTGTGCAACGAAAGAGTGTGTGGCGCCGGTATCGAACAGTGTTTTAGCGGGATGACCTTCTACCAAAAGTAGACCTGATAATATATATACTATGATCATAAGCTTTTCACAAATATACAGGAGTAGGGATGACATATACAAAAGTCCCAATATATAAAGCTACAACATCTCCTAGGATATCATACTATCGGAAGTAGATACCTATCACTACGTCAGGAGCAGGACCGTGATGGAGATCCAACGCGTATGCCTCGAGCGGTGCTGCTCTGCCCTGCCTAGCCGGCTCCCTCCTGCCTGCGGGATGTCCTCTGCGTCCACCTCGTCCTCTCTCTGCCGCTCTCTGTACTGCTCCTAAACCGGGTCTCCCGGTAGCCTGTGGGCAGAAGGCTCGTATATGCCCAGGCTGCTGGCATAGGTAGCAGTTCCCTGCGAAGGGAACATCTCGTCGTGCGGCTGGGACGACCTGAGGTGCTGGGGCTGGGGGTGCTGGTCGGGGCTGGGGTGCTGGTCGGGGCTGGGGTGCCTGTCTATATGGCTGGTGACGCTGACGCTGTCTCCCGTCTCAGCCCTGCCTGCGAGGACCTACCCCTCTCTCTCGGCCCTGAGTCTGGGGAACACCTACGTGTCCCCTCCGCTGCTGGGCTACCATCCGCTGGTCCATCTCTAGAGCGGTGGCATGTGAGGCGATCGTGCGGAAGGATGCCTGGGAAATCATGATCAGGGCCTGACGGAGGTCGTCTCGTAATCCCCGGTAAAATCTGGCCGCCCTGTCCCTATCCGTACCTGCTAAGGTCCCGGCGAAGCGGGCCAGGTGGATAAACTCTCTCTGGTAGTCTGGAACCGTCGTATCTCTCTGCCTGATCTGTAGGAACCGCTCCTGGAGTGCCATCCGGTCTGCATCCGAAATGAAATGCTCTAAGAAGGCCTCTGAGAACTCCCCCAGAGAATGGTGCTGAGGGGTCGCCCTCTAAAAGTGGAGCGGCTAGCTGCCCTCCACTAGTCCCGGGCATAGCCCTCCAACATGGTCACCACTAGGGACACCGCGGCTACTGCTGGGCACATCATCCCTACAAGAAGCTCCTCTACCCTCTCCACCCACTCCTCGGCCTGGATGGCTGACTCTGTACCCTGAAAGGTGGGGGGCCTTAGCCCTCGGAATGTCGTCAGCAGATCGGTGGGTACGGTGGCCTGTTGGGGTGGCCGTAAGGTTGTTGTCTGGAAGGCGGCCAACAGGGCTACCAGGGTCTGCCCGAGCTCTGTCTCTCTGAACGGAACTGTGGCTGGAGCGGTCTGAGCTGGTGGTGGAGTGGTAGGGTGGTACTGGTCTCGAGAGGAGGACCTTCCGTTACTTGACTCCGGTATCTGGAGAAGTAACAAACGGGTGTCAGAACTTGCAAAAATAAGGGAATTTTGCAGGACTGAAAGAAAAGGAAGAGGAAAGCGTGTGGGTGTACTATCGTGCAGTCTCGAGTCCTTAACCTTAAACCTAAAGGGTCTACCAGGCTTCCGCTGCGTGGTTCGTCCCGAACCAAGAAACGGAACCGGGAAAGGGAGGATCGAAAGACTGCCCCATGTGGTCGGATCGTGGTAGCTCTTGTGAGAATTTGAAAATAACGGAATTTTTATTTTCCAAAAAAAACCACTTATTACAAGAGTATTGCCTCCTTTATATAGACTAGGAGGGAAACAGTAAAATACAAATACACGATGTGGGACTAAATACAAATACAAATACACAAGAGAGCTGGGCGGTGTGGGCGATCATGAATAAGGAGACCGCAGCGACCTCTGCGATCTGGAGTGAGATCGGGCGGTCACACTACAGGAGGAGGGTCGTGTGACAGAGGAGACCGTCTGGTGGTTAGACCGTTGTGGCGAACACTCCCCCATAAGGGAGAGATCGGGAGGATCAGATCGCTTCTCTCCACAAGAAGCGATCTGGTATATCCGAGATGAACCGTCAGTCTTGTACTTGGAGCCCGCTGAGACCGCTGGCTCTAGACCGCTTGGAGAGGTAGAATGATGCTGATCTTCACAAGGCGCGACCTCGTATACTTGAGGAGAAGCCGCGGTCTGAATCTGGGAGACCGCGCAGACCGCTGTCTTGTAACCGCGCAACTTCAATTTATCTTTATCTGGCGCGATCTGGTACATCAGAGGGAAAGCTGCGGTCTGATTACTGGAGACCGCACAGACTGCTGGCTTCAGATCGCGGGGCTTCAAACCTTCGAGACCGCTTGGCTCTAACACTCCCCCGCAAGCTGGAGCATATATATCAATCATGCCTAGCTTGTTACACACACCGGAGAAGGACGAAGATATAGGTTTGGTGAAGATATCAGCCAGCTCTTTATCTGAAGTAACGAAGGGAGTGCATATTTGTTTCTTCAAGATTTCTTCCCTGATGAAGTGGCAGTCCACTTCAATGTGTTTGGTTCTCTCATGAAAGACTGGGTTCTGAGATATATAGATTGCAGCTTTGTTGTCACAGAACATCGGTAAAGGATGGTTGTAAACTTCTCCTAAGTCTAGAAGGAGAGTCCGTAACCACTTCAACTCGCATGTAGTTTGGGCCATGCTCCTGTATTCGGCCTCAGCACTTGATCTGGACACCACTGCTTGTTTCTTGCTCTTCCAGCTTACCAAATTTCCTCCCACGAAGGTACAGAACCCAGATGTGGATTTCCTATCCCCTTTATCATCAGCATAGCTAGCATCAGAATAGGCTTCTATCTTGAGGTGGTTGTTCCTTTGGAACAGAAGTCCTTTCCCCGGAGATCCTTTAACATATTCTAATATTTTTAAAGCAGCTTGAAGATGACATTCCTTCGGAGCTTGCATGAACTGGCTGACCTTCCCAACAGCATAGCAGATATCAGGTCTTGTAACAGTTAGGTAGATGAGCTTGCCTACAAGGCGACGATATCTAGTGCTATCAAGAAGAGGAGGAGAGTCATCATTCCAGAGTTTGTCGTCTCCAACTGCCATTGGATATTTAGCAGGTTTAGCACCAAGAAGGCCTGTTTCTTTTAGAAGGTCAATGGCATACTTCCGTTGTGAGAGAATAATGGAGCTATGCTTCCTTGAGATTTCAATGCCCAGAAAGTACTTGGGAGTCCCCATATCTTTTGTCACAAAGTGTTGGAGGAGATGTTTCTTTGTAAGGGAGACACCTTCAACATCATTGCCTGTGAGAAGGATGTCATCAACGTAAACAGCCAGAACAACCATTCCATGAGATGTCTTGCGAATGAAGAGAGAGTGATCCGCAGAGCTACGGACAAATCCAATGATCTTGATAACTTCATTAAATTTTTCAAACCAGGCGCGAGGACTTTGCTTAAGACCATAGATTGCCTTATTTAGCTTACATACACGAGTCTCCCCCGGAGCAATATACCCTGGAGGTTGCTCCATGAAAACAACCTCTTGAAGATCTCCATAGAGAAAGGCATTCTTGACATCCAACTGAGAGAGCTCCCAACCTTTGTTGACAGCCACAGAGAAGAGGACCCTGATTGTTGTAAGTCGAGCGACAGGAGAGAAAGTGTCAAAGAAGTCTACTCCATATGTCTGAGTAAAACCTTTGGCCACTAAGCGCGCTTTGTAGCGGTCCACAGAACCATCAGCGCGATATTTGATCACAAAGACCCATCTACACCCGACAGCGTCCATCCCAAGAGGTGGAGGAACAAGAGTCCAAGTGCCACGGTCCTGAAGGGTGGAGATTTCCTCATCCATGGCAGCCTTCCACTGTGGGATGGCAAGAGCCTCCTGATAACTGGTTGGGGTGGCAGTATCTGTAATAGCAATAGCAAACGCTCGAGCAGAGGGAGTAAGTTGAGCATAAGTGACCACATCGTGAATAGAATGTTGAGTACAAGAGCGAACTCCCTTTCGAAGAGCAATAGGGATGTCTTCAGTGGTAACTGTTTCTGCAGGAGAGTCATCATCGGAAGAAGATAGTGCTGTCCCAGGAGTTGGGAGAGAAGGCCCCGGAGTCGGAGGACAGGTTGAAGGAGATGTTGGAGGTGGTGGAGGTAAAGGAAGAGGTGGCGGAATTGGGAAAATAGGTGGTGGTGGTGGAGAGTGAATGAGGGGTGTGGTTGGAGGAGGCGCAGAAGGCCGAGAGGTGGAAGAGTTAGAAAAGTAGGGAACGGTTTCAAAGAAGGTGACATCCGCAGAAACATATTGTTTGCGAAGAAGAGGATCAAAGCAGCGATATCCTTTCTGAGTTGGAGAATAACCCACAAAAATACATTTAACAGCCCGAGGAGAGAGTTTGTCCCGACCGGGGAAGGAATGTGGACAAACGCAGTACAACCAAACACCTTGAGAGGTAGAGAGAAGGGTTGGGAGGTGGGATATAGTAGAGAAAAGGGAGTGGAGCCTTGAAGAAGGGTGGAGGGAATGCGGTTGATGAGATAGCAGGAGATGAGGATGGCATGACCCCAATAAGGTTTGGGCATATTCATCTGGAAGAGTAAGGTGCGAGCCATATCAAGGAGGTGACGATTCTTACGTTCCGCGATGCCATTTTGTTGAGAAGTGTAAGGACAACTTGTCTGATGTAGAAGACGATGATTCATGCAAAATTCAGAAAATTGATTGGAAAATACTCTTTAGCATTATCAGTGCGAATAGCCTTGATAGATACTCCAAACTGAGTAGAAATTTCATTATAAAAGGTTTTGAAAACAGAAAAAAGTTCTGAGCGTTCTTTTAACAGATACACCCAAGTACATCGAGAGAAGTCATCAATAAAAGTAACAAAATATAAACTACCCCCACCCACAGTCTTGGTAGGAGAAGGACCCCAGATGTCCGAGTGGAGGAGATCAAAAGGACGAGTCGAGCTACGTCCATGCCTGGCAGGGTAGGAAGCCGGATGGTGTTTCCCTAGTTGACAAGCCTCGCAGTGGAGAGGAGAGACATCTTTGGTGAGGTGAGGTAGAAGTTGATACAGCAGCCGAGGTGGAGGATGACCAAGACGGAGGTGCCATTGATGAAGAGAATCAGAGTCGGTAGAGGCAGAGTGGGCAGTAAGAGCGTCAAGGAAGTAGAGGCCTCCACTCTCAGTCCCAGTAGCAACTGTCTCCTTCGTATGAAGATCCTGAAAATAACAGTTAGTAGGAGTAAACATAATAGAGCATTGTAATTGTTGAGAGAGAGCCTTGACGGATAGTAAGTTGCACGGAAAAGTAGGCACATAAAGGGTGTCCTGAAGAGAGATAGTCGGAGTGACTGGAACAATTCCAGTCCCACACACATGTGAGGGAGAACCATCCGTTGTTAGAACCGGGGGTAAATTCCTGTGCTCCAGCAACTGGGAGAAAAGATGAGGGTTCCCTGTCATATGGTTCGTAGCTCCAGAATCAATGAGCCATTTACCTTTAGTAACCACGTGTGCGCTACCTGAGGAGGTAGCAACTGAAGCAGACGGAGATGTAGTACCCGGTTGTGAAGTAGCAGCAATAGGGCAAAGGTGAGGATGCTTGAGATAACAACGATCAATTGGGTGGCCCCTCCGACCACAATGAGAACAGACGGGTCGCGGAGGTCCACGACCACCAAGAGATCCACCACGACCACTTGGGTGACCTCGGTCAGCCCGGTGAGCAAAGCTCTCTGGAGTAGGTGGGGAAGACAACAGGGGTCGTTGGAGAAGAGAGGTAACAGCAGATACCCGAGCAGCGGTGGCATCAAGAGTCGGAGATTCGGCTTCTCCAAGGATTTGTTGCCGTATCATATCATAGGACTCCGGAAGACGGAGAAGGTAACACACAACCAGGAGTTCCTGGAAGTGTTTATGCTGTTCAGCAAGATCAGCAGAAAAGGGGCGATGCTGAAGGAGTTCAGCCCCAAGGGCCTGAACAGTTTGATATGCTGTGGTTGGATCCCTGGTGGGGCGGGCAAAGAGATCGGCATATAAGGTGTAGATGCGGGAGGTTTTGGCCCCTTTGGAGTAAAGGGCCGCAAGATGATTCCAGGCTGCCTTGACAGTCTCATCATGACGAATGATAGGGAGACACTCATCAGAGAGACTGTTAGCAAGCCAGGTGCGGACAAGAGCATCACTAGCATCCCAATCATCAAGGGTAGCAGAGCCATGGGGAGGAGGATCATCGGTGAGATGGTGGCGCTTGCGTTGGGAGCGTAAGAGGAAGGTGAAGGAGACACTCCAATCAGGATAATTAGAGCTAGTGAGCTTGGAAGAGGTGCCAAGATTCCCAGAGGGGGTAGAGATAGCCACAGGAGGTGGCAGGGGTTGGGGGGGTGGGGTTGGATTCACAGATGGGGAACCCATGAGAAAGAAGAAGACCGCGCGGCCTGGAGACGAAGGGCCGGTCGAGGAGAGATCGCACAGACTGTGCGGGCAGAGAAAGAAAGACCGGCGGAAGATCGCACGGACCGTGCGGTCAAAAGAAACAGAGACCGGTCGAAGAGATCGAGTCCTCTGATACCATGTGAGAATTTGAAAATAACGGAATTTTTATTTTCCAAAAAAAACCACTTATTACAAGAGTATTGCCTCCTTTATATAGACTAGGAGGGAAACAGTAAAATACAAATACACGATGTGGGACTAAATACAAATACAAATACACAAGAGAGCTGGGCGGTGTGGGCGATCATGAATAAGGAGACCGCAGCGACCTCTGCGATCTGGAGTGAGATCGGGCGGTCACACTACAGGAGGAGGGTCGTGTGACAGAGGAGACCGTCTGGTGGTTAGACCGTTGTGGCGAACACTCCCCCATAAGGGAGAGATCGGGAGGATCAGATCGCTTCTCTCCACAAGAAGCGATCTGGTATATCCGAGATGAACCGTCAGTCTTGTACTTGGAGCCCGCTGAGACCGCTGGCTCTAGACCGCTTGGAGAGGTAGAATGATGCTGATCTTCACAAGGCGCGACCTCGTATACTTGAGGAGAAGCCGCGGTCTGAATCTGGGAGACCGCGCAGACCGCTGTCTTGTAACCGCGCAACTTCAATTTATCTTTATCTGGCGCGATCTGGTACATCAGAGGGAAAGCCGCAGTCTGATTACTGGAGACCGCACAGACTGCTGGCTTCAGATCGCGGGGCTTCAAACCTTCGAGACCGCTTGGCTCTAACAGCTCTGATCCATTTGTAAGACCCCCCCCCCCCCCCAGACTGAACCGAGTTCAGGGAGGGGGGGATCTTATTGCCCAAAGAGGACTACCCAGCGCTTTCCGGGTGGCGACGTCCCACCTTCTTAGCACTGAGCGGTCTCTTTGTCAGGCACAAGAATCATTACATCGCATCAGATCGCACAGTGGAAGCAGATAATATAAAGAAAACAAGTATATTGCTTATATTACACATTTAAATATGGCCGGAGCCTATCGTTTACATAATATTGCACGCAGGCTACATAGTCTAAAACAAAAGGGAGCCCTAGGCTAGTCCTTATACACTCGTACTCACGTCTCTGAAGATAGGAGGAGAGGCTGGGGTAATCGAACGAGCCATCTCCAAGGCTCGTAACTCATCCTGCGGTGTGGGGGCTCCTTGCTGTCCCGTCTCCTGTGATTGGTTATAAGAAATAACCGTTAGTCACAGAGCTAAGTAGAAAATACATCCCCTCCCCGGATCCATATCCAGGGGGCGGCTAAAGAACAGAAATGAAATAGCCGAAGCAAGGTAGAGGGTTAGCAACAGGTAAGCATCTATATATCCCCGTATATATATAGGGCTTCCCGCCCTAAGCTTGTAATCGCGCCCTATAGTAAGTATACAACACTATAACGCGCAGACACACACACACACAGGTATTCAAACCTGTACGCACACAAAAGACCCCGTGTCGACACAGTTTAGACCGCTTTATTTCAAGCAGGGGAGCTAACCCCGCGGGCCTCACCGATGTGGCCGTCGGTAACAGTGGCCAGTCTTGCCACTTCTGAATGTAGTCGTACTGTATCATTCAGGCCCTCCTGTACAACTTGGTGTACTAACTGGATGTGAGCGACATCCGACGAGCCGATTTGTAGGCCGACCAGAGGAGGTAAAACTGCAGGCTCGGAGGGTGATAACCCGTTGCACATCTCCCTGTCGCCATGAGTCGTCAAACCCACCTGCACTGGTACGAACGGTCTGCGAGCGTGACCAACCTGCCACTTCCAATCAATCTTCACCCGCTTGTATAAAACAAACCCTTAGGCCACGTGGCAATTCTACTCGACCGGTCGCACGACCTTGGACCGGGAGGCTTAGCGGTATGAGGGCTCCTTGCTTGAGGCTAACCTGGGAGGAGAGACTCAACTCCGGGTTTTCCCCAACTAAGGCCTCGCCGAAGGGAGGATAAGTACCGCATTTGTTGCCACGGCAGCTCTGCACTAGCAAGTAAGTTAGGCCGAAGCAGGGGCCATAACACTAAACAGAAATGTAGGCCGAAAGCAGAGGCCATAATGATAAGCAGAAAGTAGGCCGAAAGCAAAGGCCATGTAATAAACAGAAAAGTAGGCCGAAAGCAGAGGCCATAATGATAAGCAGAAAGTAGGCCGAAAGCAAAGGTCATGTAATAAACAGAAAAGTAGGCCGAAAGCAGAGGCCATAATGATAGGACCAGTGCAAGACTGGATTTAATTGAAAGTACAGAAGGTAAGTGCGGGGCACCAGTGCGAGACTGGATTTAATTGAAAGTACAGAAAATAAGTGCGGGGGACCAGTGCGAGACTGGATTTAAAGAAAAGTACAGAAGTAAATACGGGGGACCAGTGCGAGACTGGATTTAATGGAAAGTACGGAAAGCAGTAAAAGCATAAGAAGGAATGGTTAGTAGTCCAATCACTCCGTAAGAGGAGGCTTCGATCGACGACTCCGTTCTTTTATTATCGTCGCGGCTGGGTTAAATTTCGGTGCCGCGCCGCGATGTCGTTCCGATTTTTGCGTTGCTTTTCCGAGCTTAGTCGATTATTTAGATTGATACGCATAATTTTGATAGGTATTTAAAATTATGTGCCGAGGGGGCGCCGATTCGTTTTGATAAATTTCGCTCTTTTTCGGGCATCTATTTTTGTTTGTAAAAGCATTTAAGGGGTCAAATCAAAAGGTCACACCTCCCAACTTTGATAGTATTTGCAAAATACCTATACTTAGAGCCCCTAATTTTTGGGGAATTTTAGAAACTCATTTGGGCATTTTATTTCCTAAAATAAACTTTATAATGGGTTTTAAAAATAGTAAAACTCCTCCCAAAAAAATACAGTGGGTGCCCCTTAGGGCGGGGCACATTTTCTATTTAGAAAACTCTCTCTGAAACTGCCCCATTTTTTTTCCAAAAAATGGGGAAGGGGAGAGGGTATTGGGGTGCGGTTAGGAAAAAGGGAGGGGGCGGGTCTGGGGTGCGATTAGAGAAAGGGAGGGAGCGCAGGGGTTTTGCACCCTGCGCACTCCCGCGGCTCCCACAGCGGATCTGCGGCGGATCCGCTGTGGGAGCACTCATACTGAGGCGGAGGGCGGGAAAACGAGGAGCGGGAGGCCGCCCGATCTCCTGGGGGAGATCGGACGGCTCCCGCCATCCCCGCCAGCAGGCGGCCTCAAACGCCGCCGGGCAGCGGTCGGAGGGGCCGGCGCCGCCCCCGGATGGTGCGCCGGGGGCCGGCGACTCCTCCGGTGATGGCCCGGCGGCCTGGTGCCGCCGGCCACCGCCGGGGGAAGGCGAAGAGGAAAGCGGGAGGCGGGGGCACGGCCTGCATGGGCCATGCAGGCCCGTTGCGTCGCCGCCTCTGCTAAGAGGGCGTCGGTGCCGCCCTCGGTCGGTGCGCCGGGGGCCGGCGACTACTCCGGTGGTGGTCCGGCGGTCTGGCGTCGCCGGACTCCACCGGGAAGAGTAGCAGGAGGCGGCGGGGAGGCGCGGCACAGCTTGCATGGGCCATGCAAGCTGGCCGCGTCGCCGCCTCCTCGGGGAGGGCCCTCCCTGCCACCCCAGGTCGGGGCGCCGGGGAGGGGGCAGTCCTCCGGCGGTGGTCCGGCGGTCTGAAGCCGCCGGCCGCCGCCGGGGTAGGGGATTAATCCCCTACAGGAAAAGAAAAGAGAGAGGGAGGGGAGGCCACGGGCGCCGCCGGCTGCGTCCTCCGGCGTCCCGGCCGTCTCTCCTGTGCCGGCGTCGAGGTCCCTGAGAGGGGACCTACCTCCCCCAGCGCCACCACCGGCGTTGGGGGAGAAGGCTTCCACGGCCAGCTTCCTCCCCGAGCTTTGCAAGGCTCGGGGCGGCGGCCGGCGGCGCTCCGGCGACGGGGAGAGAGGTGGCCTCCCCCGGGAGGTAGGAAGGAGGAGGGGGAGCGTTCTACCTGGAGGTGAGGTGGGGCTCGAGTGGTGGGGGCGTGGTGGCCGGCCATGAGGAAGGAGGAGGTGGTGGCGGCTTGGGGTTGGTTTGCTCCGGCAAGGTGGAGGAGGAGGAGGGCTGGGCTGCCGGCAGGGAGAGGCTGAGAGGGAGAGAGTAGGGTGGGGGTTTGAGAGGGGGCTGCCCCTCCTTTTATAGAAAAGGGGGGAGCTCTCCCCCCCCCCCCCCCCTCCTTTTCCTCCACGTGGGGATAAGGGAGGGGGAGATATTTCTCCCCCTCCCCCTCCTCTCTCTCCCACCCCCTTTGCCCAAATAGGGGCAGCCTCCCCCCCCCCCCCCCCCCCCCCCCCCCCCTTGGGGGGGTTTTTCTCTCTCTCCCCCCCCCCCTTTTCTTTAGCAATTTCGAGTTCGGGGGGGGGGGGGGGGGGGGGGGGGGGGGTGGGGCTGACTAAGTCAACTTAGGGCGGGGTCCTCCTTGGCTCCGGGGGCACGATAAGAGTTGCCGGGTTCGTGTGCTTTATATCTCGTGCGTTGTACTGAGGCGATCTGCATAGGACTAAAATGGCATACTCTCCATACGACCTCGAATCGAGACGCAACGAGTTCCGTTGTGTTTGTATTGGTCGTACGATCCTAACGGAACTGTCGGAAGTCAATTCGGGGTTCGTACGGCCATTATTCACAATAATGGGGTGGTGGCGCGCTACGATACCTAAAATGGTCATTTTCTCCAAATGACCTCGGATCGAAGTGCAACGAATTCCGTTGCGCTCGTATTGTCCATACGAGTTCAACGGAACTGACGGAAGTCAATTCGGGGTTCGTACGGTCACTATTCATAATAATGAGGTCGTGGCGCGTTACGGTACCCGAAATGGTCGTTTTCTCCAAACGACCTCGGATCGAGGTGCAACGAATTCCGTTGCGCTCGTATTGTCCATACGAGTTCAACGGAACTGACGGAAGTCAATTCGGGGTTCGTACGGTCACTATTCATAATAATGAGGTCGTGGCGCGCTACGGTACCCGAAATGGTCGTTTTCTACTGCTCGGGCCTACTTTTATTGGGCTCACTAGGGTCTAGTGGCCCAATAAAAGTCGGGATGTTACACATCGGCTGCACCCCCAGTGGGTCCGAACTCAAGAGGCCTGTTGCAGGTTTCAACACGAAGCTTCTCCAAGGTTAGTGCCAAATGCCGTGCATGCTCCTCCTCCGTCTTCGAGTAGATGAGGATGTCGTCGATGAACACAATGACAAAGATGTCGAGGTAAGGCTCGAACACCCGGTTCATCAGGCTCATAAATGCTGATGGTGCATTTGTGAGACCGAATGGCATCACAGTGAACTCGTACAATCCGTATCGGCTGCTGAAAGCCGTCTTCGGGATTTCCTCCTCCTGGATCCTCAGCTGATAATACCCCGACCTCAAATCCAGCTTCGAGAAGCAGTGGGCTCCCTCTAGCTGGTCGAAGAGCTCGTCTATCCTTGGCAGAGGCCTAGAGGGTACGTGTTCCGCACCGTCAGCCTATTCAGTGCTCTGTAGTCGATGCACAGTCTGAGCGTCCCATCCTTCTTCTTCACGAATAACACCGGAGCTCCCCAAGGTGAGGAACTAGGCCTAACGAACCCAGCTTCCACCAGCTCCTGCAGCTGGCTCCGAAACTCTACCAACTCCTTCGGGGCCATCCGATAACGAGCTTTGGACACCGACTTTGCCCCTGGCACCAGCTGAATCTGAAAATCCTTCTCGCGGTGCGGTGGCAGCCCAGGAAGTTTCTCCGGAAATACATCAGCGAAATCTCGTACAACCGGGATACTTGACACTGAGTCCTTGACTTCAGTCGCCTCAAAGAGCACCTGATAAACCTCGTCTCCCTGCAGGTGGGCCTTGACGGCCTGAATAGACGATAAGAAGAGACGACAGGTGGGTTGAGTACCTTCGAATGTCACATCACCGTCTCTATGCTTTAGCACGATCTGCCTTGACGGGCAGTCAATCCTTGCCTGGTTCTCATACAACCAACTCATGCCCAGGATCAGGTCATAGTCTCTCATCTTCAGCACGGTTGTCGGGGCCTCGAACAGTCTTCCTCCAATTGCCAAACTCATAATGCACGTTGTGTTTGTTAGAACCTCCGATCCGTCCGGAAACCGCACCCTCCTATAGTCGCTTTTGAAGTGCTGGACTTGGCCCAGGTCCTCGATAAACTTAGCCGAGACGAACGAGTGCGAGGCACCTGTATCGAACAAGGTAAATGCAGGTTTGCCAAAAACGGATACTAAACCTGAAGGTTTTTTGATGTTTGGTTCAATGCTAAGGTAAAGCTAAAACTTGATAAGGCATTAACATTTAAAAGAAAATACATCAAAGTACCTGCGATGACCCTTGCTGGGTCCCGGGGCCTGGCCAAGTCTAGGGCATAAGCCTGTTCCCTGTACTGTCTCCGATCGTCGCCCTGAAATCCACGACCTCGACCACGTCCTCGGCCCCCGAGATGCTGACCCCGTGGTGCTGCCTGAAGTGCTGGTGGAGCATTCCTCTGGGGCAGTTCCTCTTGATGTGGCCGACCTGGTGGCAGTGAAAGCACTCCGGAGGTGGCCCACCTCATCCAATCCTTGGTATCTCCCTTATTTGCAGAGGCTGAGGAGCCAGCACTACCGGCTCCCTTTGCACCTGCCTCTCCCCCTGACGGGGTCGGACCTCCGTCCTTCCTTCTCCAGCGTCTCGGCCTCTCGGCTGATCCCTTCTGCCACTTCTTCCCTGATCCTCCATTGGTCTCTTTCTCCCGCGAACAACTTGCTGGTCTCCTTCCAGCTTCTTGGCCATCTCCAGGATCTTCGTCATGCTGCCGTCGGAGACGAAGAGGAGGGCCTGCCTCATCTCATCACGAAGGCCCTTATAGAATCTCTTTGCATATCCCGCATCATCCAGCTGGTATGATACCGCAAACCGGGATAGGTGGGTAAACTACTGGTGGTACTCCAGCACTAACCTACTCCCCTGCATCAACTGCAGAAACCTATCCTCCAAATCATCTCTTGCCGACTGCGGCACAAAATGCTCTAGCAGTGCCACCTTGAAATCATCCCATGCAACATCTGCTGCCTCCAGTCCCGGATAAGCTGTAGCCAGGAACCTCTTCCACCACCTCTTGGCATGGGATTCCAAGCATGAAACCACCAGTGGCACCTCCATATCCACCGGGCACTGGATTCCCGTCAGCATCTCTTGCATAATATCCACCCACTCCTTAGTTCTTACAGCAGTCTCCGTCCCGATGTATGCTGGTGGGGAGAGACCCCGAAAGATGCTCAACCAGTTGGCCCCGGGGTTTTGCTGAGGAGTCGGTGCCTGCTGTGCCCTGAACGTCTCCAAAATGGCAGTCAGTGTCTGCCCCAACTCCGTCTGCTGGAACGGGGTAGGAGCCGGTGGTGGTGGGACGACGTTCGGAGTCGGTGGAACTCCATGCTGCGGTGTAGGTTCCGTCGCCGGCTACATAAGAAAGATTGCACTCGTAAGGAACTTAGCTAAGGAAAATTCAGTTATAAGTGGACCTTTTCATGTGATTTCCCTTATGGGCACACCATTGCTTCCGCTGCTAGTTTGTCCGTAAACTAAGCTCGCGCGGGGTGGCCCAGGGTTTGTGGACTTCTTTTCTTTGGATCGAGGTTTCGCTCTGATACCACTTGTAAGACCCCTTTTTTTTTTGCAAAAACCACCGGGTCTTAGGCCCAGAACCGCCGTTTTGCGGTGACACCCTCGCTCGGGAAGGTCGCCACTACAAAACGCCGATCCTGCCAGCCAATTCGATCACAAAGAAAAGTAAGGTTTAAATGATTAAATAAGCTAAGTCCACATCACATATAATTAAACCATCAAGAGATGTCCACATACATAACTGAAACAGAAAAATACGATAACAAGGGCTTCTGCCCGATACAAAATAGCCTCACTACAAAGATCACTCGCGGAAGCAAATCAACTATAACAAACACTCACGGATCCTGTCATCTGTGCTCCTGAGCTAGACTGCCCCGCCTCTATTTGCACCGGCCTCTGGTGCTGCCCCGTCGCCGCGGTCTCCTAAAATGATAAGGTCCACCGACCGTCAGTCAAAATGACTCAGCCAATTCCCCACCCCTCCCCCCAAGGCTCCTAGGCACCGTATGGGGAGGAGGAAGTGGAGGACAAATAAGGGGTAATACACAAGCAGATGACAAGGTGAATTCTACACTACACAGGTGTATATATATAAATGAAGCAGGAAATAGAAAGCAGCATGGTAAAAGAATATAATGAACAGTAAGCAGTAAGTATAGTGGCAGGTAAGTATTATAAAAATAACCATTGATTTATAGGAATGCCCATACAAACCTATAGACCAAGGGGTCGTTTAGCAGGGCCTATCGTATAAAAAGTCCCATACCAATTTATACGATAGGTGTCAGGGGTTGAATGCTATGTTTATGCCATGATATGCAGAGTATGTTATTATGCTATGATCATACAAGTGCAACTCACTCACTACGACTCTATGCGCATAGACCTTTAGTTCCCCCCTTTTTGGAGCTAGCAAGACTCCCAGGATACTCCCGTAGTGGCAAACGGAAGCGGTGGGTTGGGCCTCGCCCACCTTTAGGTTGGTATATGCACTACCTAACCTAGACCTATCGTACGCCTCAACGCAAAACCGTGGAGCGCCTGCGTACTCTTACTGACTGGACCGCCAGACTTTTATGGCTAAGTGCAAATACCGCACTTGCCGAGCCCAGGTATCAACGTCGGTGCAACGATCGCCAACACGAAGGACCCACCACCTTATGCACATGCAACATATCTTCCAACAATTCCGAGCTACAAGCTTCCCGGGCTAACCCGCCCGTGACCAATAAACATCTCAGAATCATAAGTTCACCGGACTAAACCGGCTAGACTCCTATAAGAAAACCCTCGTAATACCCTACCTATATTAAACCTAGGTGCTCTAAGGTGCTAACGGGAAAAGACGATCTTTCGTCAATCCAGGACGACCTATCCCAAGGGTGGCTCCCCACCACCCTAGGACTCACCAAACCCTAATTACTCCAGGGATCCTCACATTATTACATGATTACAACTCAACCCTCACATCTCCAAATCAATGACCACCAGTTTGACCCTTAACCCCAAAGTTGCCAATTTGCTAAACGCAGACCACCCTTAACGATTTGATGCTCATGAAGGGAGGTACCTTAAATAATCAATTCTATGACCCAATACTTTAAATGGGGGTCCATGCTACTTATTTAAGATCAAACCCAGAGTATCATAATTTTCTCATCATTATTCATATTTAAAACAATTTCTCCAAAATACAACTTCCCAAGGTTTGAACTACAAGTGTACTTTTCTGACTTCCATTGCCTACCAAAATTTTAAATAAATCAACGGTACCTAGAAACCAGTAGATATAAAATTTTAGGAAAATCCAGCAAGATTTACTATTTTTAAAAATTCCAAAAGCCATTTATTTCCAATAAATTCCAAAGGAGATACCCTCATATGAACTCCAATCCTTATGAAAATTTATACAGAAATGATTCATACTAAAATATTCTTCCCTACAAAATTTGATCATGTTCCATAGAGGTTACATTTGTAAGTTCTACAAGGGATATATTTGCAATTAAATCCAAATTGAACTAGAGGTACCAAAAATATCAATCCATAAATTATGAGAAACATACTGTGGGTTCATGATGGTATGAAATGTCATCCAGCAAAGTTTCATGCAATTACAGAAAACTAACACCATAAAATTAATCATTCCAAAAATTGCCAACAATATGAATAATTACAATTTGAACCTCCAGAAGTTTTCTAATGGTTCTAACAGAATCTTCCAGGGATTAATAACATTAAAAATAAGTTGGTGACAGAAGATGGTTAATTATTAAGTATTATTTCTTCCTAAATCCCAAAACCCTAAATATTTACAAATCTACCCAAGGATTTATTACCTAGGTTTGGCAACTCCAAACCCCACCAATTTCTCACAGTAGCATTCTCTGGTCACCAAGATCATCTCCCCAAAATTTCAAGTCAAACCATTGAGGTTTGACCCCTCTTCCTTCATTGGCCTCTAATTGCACCCCTTTAGGGTTTAACCTAGGGTTAGGGTCAAAACTTCTCCAAATCCATCCAAACTTCTTGTGAGGGTATTATAGGACTCATAGAGCCCAGAGGAGTCCATTACACACCTCTCCAAGGACAACCACTCCTATGTCCTTCACAAACCCTAAAGGGCCTCCTAAGGTTAACCACTAGGGCTTAAGGGCACACTAAGCCCTAACTCATCCAAAATTGCTCCTTGAGGTGTCCCATACATCCCAAGTCAGTGACCAAGGTCACCCCTTCAATCAGTGGGAGGAAGCCCCTCCACACTTCAAAAATTTACTTAAGTTCACTTTTGCCCTAAACATAACCTTTAAGCAAGCAAATGTCCAAGGGAAACTCCCTACTTTGCCCAAGTCCAAATTACTCACTACACTGGCCAGGGGTCAGTGAATGACCACCCAAGATCCTACCAACATTTGGTGAGGAGTGGGGTTCTATTGGGTACCTAATTGGGGTGCAAATAGCATTTAGCCCCTTTGCAAAATACTAGGGTAAACCTCCTCCAATGGCCACCAAATTTGGACCAAAGGTTGGCATGGGGGAGGGTGATGTGCACCCCTAATATGAAGCTAATTGGCTTTGTGGAAGAGTGGGGGCACTCACCCAAATTTTTGCCTAAACCTAGGGAGCCTAAGGTTGTCTTGGTGAATTACCCCACCAAATCAACTCCAAAAATTATGAGATTTAAACCAGGGACCCTACTTACTCTCTAGGACCACCCATCGAAGTTTGGAAGGGTTTTGAGGTATTTAGGGCACCTAATTAGGTCCCACAAGGATTATTGAACTTTTCCCAAAATTATGGGGAAAAGTTCTCCAATCAATCTGATTTTTGGACATGTCCTACATATGTAAAAGACTAGCCTACACCCCAAATTTCAAGTCATTTGGAGTTCAAGATTGATGGGAGCATCCAAAACAGTCTCTGGTTAGCCTTATGGATAGACCTCACCAAAATGAGTGTTGTGCCCTAACCAGGGCTCCAAATTGAGTGAACTCAATTTTGAATTAAACTAGACATCAGGGGCTCCAACTTTAATGTTGGACAATTTTTCCCTAGAGGCCTCTAAGTATTTTTAAAGGAATTAACTAACTACTGCATTTTAATCACAGAAACTAGGAATTAATACTAAGGGGCGCACGAATCTTGGCGCAGATCCAACAGCGCCTGGTTATCGTCCCCGATGAACCAGCGGCTAGGATCTTCCGCGCCTGGGCCGCCTTGATCGATGATTTCCTGGCCACCTGAGCGCCGCCCCGGCCGACCAACGCCACCACCACCTCCGTTGAGGTGGTGGCCGGCGATGAGCGGTGTTTGCTCGGCCGGAGGTGGCCGGAATCATGTTATGGAAGGAGAAGCCCAACCCGATCGACGGGAGGCTTGGCTGGCTTGATTCCAGGCCAATTGGCCACGAAACGAGCCGCCGGCAATTGGGATCTAATCCTCAGGAGTCAGGGAAGGGAATCGGACCTGTTGATGGGCTTGCCGTCGCGTTGTCCTCGTGTACACCATGGGAGCTCGGGGTGGTTGCGGTGCCATGCCGATTCAAGCCTACAGCACACGATTTCCTCTGAAAACTTGGGGGGTTTCTCTCCTCTCTGGCTTCTGAAGATGTTGGGGGGGGTCGAATGAAGGTGATGGTGGCTTTAACCACCATTGCCATTAATGGCCTCTTCGAATTCTTCCAAGGCCGGCCCCCATTCATTCCCCCTGCCTTAATCACTCTTGGAACTTGCTGGAAACTCCTCACAATCGGCAGAGGAGATGAAAGGGAGTGTTAATGGGGGAGGCCAAAGGGTGAATCTCCTTAATGGCCATGAATGACCTCTTTCTCTCACCTCAAAAATGGGGAAACCTCTATTTTCTCTCTCCTAATCGCCATGGACGGTTTCTCTATTCTCTCCTGAGTTTAATGCTAGTCTACTTAGGCTGGTTGACCAACCAAATTAGTTAGCCCAAAGGGATTGGGTTAGGTTTAGGAGATTTGACCTAAATTGGGCAATTTTGACTTTTGGTCAAATTGGCCAATTGGTTGACCCTAGGATGGGGCTTTTGGGTCCATTGGGTTCCAAATTAAGTTTAGAAACTTTTGGTGGGGTCAATTTGGTCATATGATTCTTAGTTGACCCAATCTAAGCTGATTTGACCAAAACAGGCTAAATTGACTTTGGTCAAATTGAGCCCTAGGGTTGACTTGTTCATGGGGCTTTTTGGTCCACAGGGTCCCCTATGATATGATAACACTATGGGTAGGGTCAATTTAATATGGTGATGGTCACTTAGGGTACTTTGTGGAGAATTGTCATTTTGACCTAAAAAGGGCATTTTGGTCAATTCGCACCCCTGGGGGGGTCCCATGATGGGGCTTTTAGGTCTACTAGGTCTCTTATGGTATTCCAGGCTTAAGTGTGTGATCAATTTGACATGGTGAAGGTTGATTGGCTCTAAATAGGCTACTTTGACCAATTTGGGGTTTAGGTTGACTTTGGTCAATTTGGCCTCTTAGGTTGACCCCAATGGGCCCTTGGTGCCCTAAGGGGGCCCCTAAAGGGTTAGGGATACTAAGGTGGGGTCAAAAGGTCAAGTTGAGGCCCTAAAGTCCAACCCTAAGCTTGGTAAATGGAAATTGCTATTTGCAGACCAAGGTGGTTTCCTCCTTCTTTCCTAAGCTCTCAAGGTCAAATGGCTCTTCCTATGGTTTTGTCATGACCTAGTCATGACAAAACCAACTTAGGGGTCTAGCAGTTTGGGGGATGTTACATAAATTGTGCCGTGGGGAGAAAATCTGATGGCTGACGGGTTATACTTTGCGGCAACCCACGCGAAGGACGGTCTGGGGGGACAACCCATGCGAAACTAATAGAACTACTTGAGGCTGAGACCGTATGCAGGATGATACGGAGTACGTAGGCGGTGGTCATGAGAAGACTACCTCGGCCCAATAAGAGTCCAGATATCCCCTCCCTTATAAATGATATATTATGTCTGATATTAGTAGGGGTTGGATTATGTTCGTGGTTCTAATAACTCATCTTTAGCACAGGTGACAGGTGCGGATGAGAGACATCACCCATGTGTGGATGAAGCCACATAGCAGGCTACGTCAGGTACAAGTTGTTAAGCCGCATCCCCTTTTGTTGTGCCCTACCTCACGGTATCTATATATTGGCAATGAATCCTGGATAGATATGGTTTAATGCGGCGAAGATATGGAAATTATTTATACAGGTCTTGAGTTTGAGGTTTCTATGATAATTAATCTTCCGCTATAATACTACGTCTTCCGCTAAGTGCTATAAAGTGCACTCTTTGATGATGTCTTCCGCTAGAATACTGTTTCCCTACTTTGTTGGTGTGTAGTGACTTTCGCTTAACATCACCCCTAGGCGTGACAACAGAGTGTTCAAGGAAGGGAGTTGGAGAAGATAGTACATTCACCCTTCGGGATCGCTTCAGCATCGTGCTAAAAGGTTGGTGCGTCATTAGATTCCCTGGTCAGAACGCCGATTTGGGAGGGGGGGTCTTACAAATGGATCAGAGCGCAAACGATCTTTTCGACCAAAAGTGATCACATAAACAACTCTTTCTCCATCGGTCATTATTCCGTGGTTCGGGACGAACCACTGCAGCGGAAGCGATGGTGGACCTTAAAGGTAAAAGTTGACAACAAACTTGGCATATACATGTGGATCAACACTTAAATATAATTTACCACATCAGATCTCAAACGATGATTTACCTTGTCCCCATAAAACACTTCCGTTAAACCCTACAAACGACCACTTCAAATTTTGAACCCCGGGTTTAAGCCTCTTTGTTTTATTGGGATTAAATTCTCGTTTTCAAAATTCCAATCGAGGTAAACTAATCAAATGAAATTTTGTGTGAAATGTGAGGATTCTATTAATAATTTCAACCACAAGTTTAAGCCTCTTTGTTTTATTGGGATTAAAATTCTCATTTTTAAAATTTCAATTGAGATAAGCTAATCAAATGAAATTTTGTGTGTAGATGAAGAATTACTCTAACGATTGCAAATATGAAGTATGTTTTGACTTGATATGACGTTTATCAATTTCACGATCAGTTTAAAATAAAGTCGTGCAATCGTAGAAAAACTATGAGGAAAATAACAATCATTTCAATAACGTTGATAATTCAAGAAATAATTACTGAGGCGATGCATTGGATTTGAAGTAAATTAGTGGCAAATCTACAAAAGCTTGTATAAAAGCAAGAAAATTTATATGCACCCCACCGTAGAAGTACATGGTTAACATTCATGGGACTTGCGATATTTGCATACTCAGCCAGCCAGAAAGCCTCGTTAAAAATGGTAAGCCGTTGCGGACCCGAATGTGCCAGTTACTTGTTTTATTCATTGCTTTTATTGTAAATTACTTGCAGTGGAAAAGTGGCGGGTCGGTCATGCCCGTAGACCGTACGTACCAATGCGGGATGGTTGACGACTCTAGGCGACAGGGAGATGTGCAGCCCGGGAGCTTGGCTGTATCTTATATGCCCCGCTGGGTCCCTCCGCTGGTTGGCCAAATTCAGTTATTGTTGGGCGTCTCCTACGTCTGAGAGTACACTGTACGTTAGGGCCTGAGTAGTGCAGTACATCCACACCTAGAAGTGGCAGGACCAGCCACTGTCACCGATGGCCACATCGATGAGGCCCGCGAGGTTCACTACCCTGCTGGAAAAGAAGCGGTCAAGCAATGTCAACATAAGATGCAAATTGGTAAACTATGGTATGTGATTACTGTGGCGGGTCAGTCATGCCCAAGGACCGTTCGTACAGGAATGGGAAGGTTGACGACTCATGGGGCACTAGGGAGTGTGTGGACCCCGATAGGTCATTTATTATTTCCCCGGATGGTCCCTCCGCTGGATAGCCGAATTTCGTAATTGTCAGATATTGCTCACATACAAGAGTACACGGGGGTGTACGTTGGGAACTGGGTGTTGGGAACAGTCCTAGCAATGTTCCTGATTTGAAGAAGTGCTCAGCTCAATGATAAGTGCAAGATGTATTTAATGTTCCATCTAGCTCATGCTTGCAGAGATCGACAATATGTCAAGTACCTTAGTTATTTCAGTAAGTACTATATCGTCAAGAAGAACAGGAGTTGTCGTCGACAAAGTATGCTTGTCATCATAATGATGGGCAAAGCAAAAGCCGAGACTTGGCGAGTTCGTCCAACGCAGAATGCTGTTCGTCGAACGCAAGTAGCAAGATCGTCGAACTCAGAAGGAAGATCGATGACCGCTGAGACTTGGCATGTTCGTCGAACGCAGAAGGAAGATCGTCGAACTCAGAAGGAAGATCGACGACCGCTGAGACTTGGCGTGTTCGTCGAACGCAGAAGGAAGATCGTCGAACTCAGAAGGAAGATCGTAGACCGCTGAGACTTGGCGAGTCCGTCGACCGCTGAGACTCGGCAAGATCTTCGAACGCAGAGAAGACGCGGTATCGTCGACTTCACCAAAGTGGCATTGTCGTCGAGAAGAACAGACATCGTCGTGAAGAAGCCATGGGCTAAGTATGACTGATGGCGTTGAACATCGTCATAAAGAAGGCATGTCGTCAAGAGAACAAGGTGATTACGACAACACAGTCAGAGATGGCATATCATCGTATATGCAGAAGCACCAGAATGTCTCGTATCGTCGAGATACCTGCATCAGAGGCAGAAGCGTGAAGAACTGAAGATCTACCAAGTTCAAGGCATCGTCAAGGTCCTGTCGTCGAGATACTGTCCATGTCGTCGTAACAATGGAAATATCGTCGGGACAGATTCAAATGTTGCGGACGCACTGTCATCATTTAATGTCGCCGCCTGATTGTCCAATCAGCGCGTACTCTTATGGAATGGGCGACTGACATTAAAGGACATCACATGTGACCGTTATGCGTCTCATCTGTCCTATAAAAGGGAACAGTGATGCCCTAGAAAAGTAATCTTGAAAATAGAGAAAAAGAACGAAAAAGAATCCCGCCGCTACACTTCAATAGAACAGTATTCTCGGCGGAGAAGAAGAAGATCAAGTAGAGAGCAAGCATCAAGTGTTCTCTGAAGAATCAGTCATCTCCATCGACTGAAAAGTAGCTGATCAACATCAGGCAAAAGAAGAGGAGGCTGAAGAAGATCCAATGCTAAAACTCCAAATCAAGAAGCATCTTCTTCAACCTAAAGAAGCCAATCTTCATTAGGCTAAAGTTGTCAATCTTCATCAGGGTGAAGAAGCAGTTGTTTTTCTACTGTAATTGTCTAGCTTGAGGGTTGGAGACCTGTTAGGCTTGAGGGCCAGGGCAGAGGCTACACTTGCAGGTCTGTCGAGGTAGTGCTTGCGGGCCTGATTGTCAAGCTTGAGGGCTTGAGACCTGTGAGGC
Source organism: Dactylorhiza incarnata (assembly GCA_033032865.1). NCBI lineage: Eukaryota > Viridiplantae > Streptophyta > Magnoliopsida > Asparagales > Orchidaceae > Dactylorhiza > Dactylorhiza incarnata. The sequence continues at coordinate 9,065,741 of JAWHQI010000003.1, forward strand.
TTGAGGGCCAGGGCAGAGGCTAGACTTGCGAGTCTGGCTAGGTAGGGCTTGCGGGCCTGATTGTCAAGCTTGAGGGCTTGAGGGCCAGTGCAGAGGCTAGACTTGAGGGTCTGGCTAGGTAGGGCTTGAGGGCCTGAGTGTCGAGCTTGCGGGCTCGGGTGTAGTAGGGGCTTGCGGGCCTAGGCTGTAGGACTTGTGGGTCCGTGTTGTAAGGCTTGAGGGACTGAAGGTTTTTGCGGAGTTTGCCGAGCCTAACACACTGCTAGGTAGGCGCAGAGGGAAAGATGACTACTCAAGAAACACTGTCTTGAGGAACCTCTATAAGTTCCTGTGTGTTTTCTGTGTTATGCTTTATAACTTATAGATCTACTAATCAGAATTCAAGAACACCTAAAGGGGATAAAATAATCTGAAAAACCTATTCACCCCCCCCCCCCCCCCCCCCCCCCCCTCTAGGTGATAAGTCGACACCCAATAAACAACACTGGGTAGTGTGGTACGTCCACACCCAGAAGTGGCAGGACTGGCCACTGTCACTGATGGCCACATCGGCGAGGCCTGCGGGGTTCGCGACCCTGCTGGAAGAAAAGCGGTCAGACTATGTCAGCATATGGAGTTGTGACGAGTCGTGAGAACTCGTTGTGCATGACTTGCATACACATCATTTGCATCAAAACATACATATTTATATGTAGTACTAACATATAACCTTCGTATGGGAGTTAGTTATATGTTCATGGATTTACATTGCTTACTTGCATTTCTATTTATCTGTTCCACTAACATATAACCTTCGTATGGGAGTTGGTTATATGTTCATGGGTTTCACTATTTATTTGCAATTCCTGTCTGTTCTGCTAACATATAACCTTCATATGGGAGTCAGTTATATATTGATGGATTTTACAATGCTTAGGTAAATAATAATACTTACCTGTTCCACTAACATTCAACCTCCGTATGAGAGTTGATTATATGTTAATAGGTTTATAGTGCTTACCTTCACGATACAGCTGATAAAATTTTGTGTTTTAGTTGTGCGTACATTAACAAGATTCAATTGTGCTAGAATTACTTACTCAGTATAACTATCTAAGCTGGTAATTCATTATACGAACAACTTGCCCACGCGAAATATTCTCACGAACAATATATATCAGCGTTACGGCGAAACATACATGGCTACGGTAAAACTACCCCCTAGTTCACTTAAGCTACATATATATTACACGGCAGAAGCAAATCAACACGACTCATTAGATAAGGCCAGATCTATAGACTCTTTAAATTTTGGGATCTTTCGACACTTTAGTTATCTACAACACGGTCCGTTTGAAATCCCCATGACCCACTCGCATTTTCGGGGATGAAAATTTTCTTTGTTTTATTGGTTTGTAACATCCCAACTTTGAAATCGGGTCTAGGCGGTTCAATTGAACCCTTTGAGGAGCTTAGGCCAGGTCATAGGAACACCATGACCCGACCTTCACCACATAATGGTGGTCATTTAGAGAAATAACTATTTTGGGTAGCATTGTGCTTCGCCACAACACCGAAGTAGTTTAATGAACATACGTGCTCCGAATCGACTTCCGTCAGTTGCATTATACTTGTATGGTTGATACGAGTGCAACGGAATTCGTTTCGTTCCAATCCGAGGTCATTTGGTAAAAGTGACTGTTTTGAGTATCGTAGCGCGTCACGGCGACGCTATTTTAGTATAATGGGCATACGTACTCCAAATCAACTTCCATCAGTTGCGTTAGACTCGTATTGTGGATACGAGTGCAGTGGAACTTGTTTCGTTTCGATCCAAGGTCACATGGAGAATATGACTATTTTGAGTATTGTAGCGTGTCACGACGACCCTATTTTAGTATAATGGGCATACGTGCTCCAAATCAACATCCATCAGTTGCGTTAGACTCGTATGGTCGATACGAGTGCAACGAAATTTGTTTCTTTCAAATCCGAGGTCATTTGGTGAAAGTGGTTGTTTTGAGTATTGTAGCGCATCACGACGACGCTATTTTAGTATATGGAGCATATGTGCTCCGAATCAACTTCCGTCAGTTGCATTAGACTTGTATAGTGGATAAGAGTGCAGCGAAACTCGTTTTGTTTCGATCCGAGGTCATATGGAGAATATGACTATTTTGAGTATCTTAGCGCGTCACGACGACGCCATTTTAGAATATGGAGCATACATGCTCCGAATTGACTTCCGTCAGTTGCGTTAGACTCGTATAGTTGATACGAGTGCAACGGAACTCGTTTCGTTTCGATCCAAGGTCATAGGGAGAATATGACTATTTTGAGTATTGTAGCGCGTCACGACGACGCAGTTTTAGAATATGGAGCATACGTGCTCCGAATCAACTTCCGTTAGTTGCGGTAGACTCGTATAGTTGATACGAGTGCAACGGAACTCATTTCATCTCGATCCAAGGTCGTTTAGAGAAAACGACCATTTTGAGTGTCATAGCGCGTCACAACGACGTCGTTTCAGTAAATTGAGTATATGAACTCGGAATTGACCCCAGTCAGTTGCATTGGATTCGTATGACGAATACGGGAGCAATATAATTTTTTCGCTCGATTTTGACGCCGTCAGCCAATTTGGTCAAATCAAGCTTTACGATGCACCGAAAAGCATGCACACACTTATATTACTAAAATACCCCAACATTGACTTGTCTCTCGGTGACTTCAACCTACTTTGACAATGATCCACATAGGGGGGACCCACTCTAGGGTTGACTTTGGTCAAACCTCTTTAAAGTGCAATTTTGATTATTTTAAGAACCCCTCCACCACTCCGCAAGCTCAACACCTACCAATGTCATCATGGGCCCCCTCATGGGCTCAAATTTTCAGCAAGATGGATGGGTCTTGGGCCAAGCCAAGAGGAAGCTCTCTCTCCTTATCCTTTTCTCTTTCTCTCTCTTCCCCAAACCAAACTCCAAGCCTCAAGATAGTGCCACTTGGATGTACTCTCCCCTCTAGATGACTGCCAGCTACCCTAGCTTGCTAGGATGAACCCAAGTCTTCTCCTCCATGAGGGATTAGTCCCACACCATGAAGAAGAAGAGGGGAGACTCCTCCAACCCCTATAAATGGACCCCCCCCCCCTCCCTCCAGAGCAAGGTACCCCTCTCTCGCATCTCAGTCGAGCCCAAGCCACCCCCTGCCGGAGCCCCACCTCGCCGGAAAACACAAACCCGAGCTCCACCACCCTCCAACACCTCCAATGGCGGAACGTGTCAGAAGCTCCCGGAGGCCTCGATCCAAACCAGGTGGATCCCTCTCCTCCCTCCCTCCCTCCCAAACTCTCGGACGTGTCACATGCGAGCTCCGGCGGCCGGAGCGGCGCCGCCTCCCTCCCTCTCCTCCGTTCAGATTTTGATAAAAATAACTCTGGCGGCGGCAAGCCGTCGGACCACCGCTAGAGGGAGCGTCCGCCCCCTGGGAGTCGGCCGGAGGCAGATCCATGGCCAGCCGGCGGCCGGCCAGGATCCGGCCGGCGGCCGGGAAGGCCCCCAAGGGGTGGTCGCGCGTACAGGAACTTTGTTAAAAAATTTATAAATTTTATAATCATATTATTATAACATTTGATTTTTTATGGGCCTTATAGAAGTCCCAAATGCAAAAACTTTGAACATCAAAGTTGCTCAACCTGGCAAGGGCTACCCGCTGTAAAAATTTCATAATTTTTAGAAGAGGCTAAGTATTTTTAGAAATTAAAATACATCAAATATTTGGGTTTTTGAATTATAAGAGGGATTCAATGAGATTATAAAATTATGAAATAAATATAGGATGTTTCCAGAGACCATGTACACCTAAGGTAATTATTTGAGAATTTTCAGAACTCATTATGATAATTTAATGATTTTCATGACACGCATGGCTCAACTTTAATATAATATGTATTGGAGCATGGTACAGCCTAGGAAAAATATTCAGATTTTTATATTGATTCCTGATATTTTTCAAGAATTTCATCAAGCTGTCTTTTACTTGAAAAAATTTCAGGGGGAGATTTTCATGACCCACATGACTCACATTTTTATATTATGTGTATTATAGTATAGTACAGCCTAGAAAAAATATTCAGATTTTATTATGCATTTATGATATTTTTAAATATTTAAATAATGTAGAAATTGTCGGTTTACTAATATCAGAGGCTTTTAACTTTGTTATAAAAATCTGAGAAAAACTCTAGATAATAGTGGATCTGGTGATCACCCACTGAAAATGTTTGGAAATTTTTTAGGCATTCTTGGTATTTTAAGGTTTTAATTCAATGACTCGGGCCTACTTTAAAATTTCTAGAGGCTATGTAAGACCACAAAAAGATCTAAAATATTTTGAGAAGACAATAAATTGCTTTGAAACCCACTGCGACAGTTTAGTGATTTTAATAGGTGGGCTTACTTTTTTAAATATTAAAATGTGAGCTTATTCGAAGCAAACAAATCATCGAGCTGCAGTTAGAAAAATACTCGAACATCGGAAATCGCCTCTGTTCGGAGAAATTAAGGAACTCATAATAATGTTCCTCCAATCTGCTTAAGCCAAGTTTAAAAGGCACAATTAAAACCTATGGTCGGACCGTAATAAAGGGACAGAATTTGGAAGAGACTCCTATGAACGGAGATAGAATAGAACTTTACTCATATGAACGGAGATGGAACTGAAGCCTCCTATATATGGAGTGAAGGATTACTAACCCTTTTATTCTATTGCACTTTCTTTTACTCCAGTCTCGTACTGGTCCCGCTCCTTTCAGTTCCAGTACCTTCCATTCAGTTTCTTTTCAGTATCACTTCAGTCTCGTACTGGTCCAGTTCATTTATGTACTTTATTTCTGCATTGACTAAATTTAGAGTTGACGTGAAGATGAGACATTCCTTCAGGGTCAACCCTAAATAGTTTCGAACTGGCCGCCGTACTTGGAGCAGAGCGGACAGATCGATGTTTGGCTTTATTTCAACATTTTGATTACTGCACTTTATTTCAATATTTCAGTTACTGTACTTTATTTTCGTATTGCCTAAATTTAGAGTTGACGTGAAGATGGGACATTCCTTCAGGGTCAACCCTAAATAGTGTCGAACTGGCTACCGCTTGTAGAGCAGAGTGGGCAGATTAATGTTTTTGTTTTTCCTTCTTTATTGTATATAATTTAGAGTTGACGTGAAGATGGGGCATTCCTTTAGAGTCAACCATATATATTGTGCTTTCGAGAAGTATTCCTTCGGGAATATGATGTGCCTTCGAGAAATATTCCTACGGGAATATATTGTGCCTTCGAGAAGTATTCATTCGGGAATATTGTGTGCCTTCGAGAAATATTCCTACGAGAATATATTGTGCCTTCGAGAAGTATTCCTTCGGGAATATACTGTGCCTTCGGGAAATATTCCTACAGGAATATACTGTACCTTCAGGAAATATTCCTTCAGGAATAAATTGTGTCGTGGGGAGAAAATCGGAAGGCTGACGAGTTATACTCTAAGGCAACCCGCACGAAGGACGGTCTGGGATGACAACCCGTGTGAAACTAATTGAACTACGTAGGTCCGAGACCTTATGCCGGATGATACTGAGTACGTAGGTGGTGGTCGTGGGAAGACTACCTCGGCCCAATAAGAGTCCAGATATCCCCTCCCTTATAAATGATATATTATGTCTGATATTAGTAGGGGTTGGATTCTGTTCGTGGTTCTAATAACTTATCTTTAGCACGGGTGACAGGTGCGGATGAGAGACATCACCAATGTGTGGATGAAGCCACGGAGCAGGCTATGTCAAGTACAAGTTGTTAGCCGCATCCCTTTTTGTTGTGCCCTACTTCACAGTATCTATATATTGGCAATGAATCCTTGATAGATAGGATTTAATGCGGCGGAGATATGGAAATTATTAATACAGGTCTTGAGTTTGAGGTTTCTGTAATAATTAATCTTCTGTTATAATACTACGTCTTCCGCTAAGTGCTATAAAATGCACTCTTTGATGATGTCTTCCGCTAGAATACTGATTCCCTACTCTGTTGGTGTGTAGTGACTTTCGCTTAACACCACCCCTAGGCGTGACAACAGAGTGTTCAAGGAAGGGGGTTGGAGAAGCTAGTACCTTCACCCTTCGGGATCGCTTCAGCGTCGTGCTAAAAGGGTGGTGTGCGATAAGATCCCCCAGTCGGACCGCCGATTTGGGAGGGGGGCCTTACACTAGGTCGCAAGAACACTTCAACCGTACCAAGCACGAGAAACCAGAAACAATAGAGGAACAAGAACAATCTTGTATTAACTATATTATGTACATTGTGAGATATACATGTCGAGACATGATTTACCAGTACACTCAATAAAGAGAAAGAAACAAACTACAAGAAGCTGGCGGTTACAAACTGAACCCACCAAACCGCCCGACTAACAAAGTTATCCGCGCAAAACCGCCAAGTCGCCAACCCACAACTCAACATGTGGACTACCCGTTATTCCAATGCTCATTCTGTTCGCCCAAGCAAGGCCGCCTGACCACAGTCACCTAACCGCTCTAACCGCAAACAAGCTGCTAAAAAATTGAACAGAAAACAGTCCAGCAAAGGCAAACTGCCTACCCGCCGCGGACTGATTCTTTATTGAAAGCTGAAACCAGCCAGAGATAATTGCCTTGTCGCTAACCGCGACCTCCTGATGCTACCCTCTGCTGACTGCTACCCTCCGCTGACTACTACCAACTTATCTGATGCGGTCTCCTCTGATCAAATCAGAACCACAAGCAAACCGCACAACCTACGAACACAGTAAATGCAAAACTCAAACCGCGCGAACAGAGCAACAACTCGCGAGCTCTCACTTACAGTTCTTGTCCACTTTCTTCGAGTCGGGGGTCCTATTTATAGTAGAGGTTAGGATTGCGGTCACCGCCTACAGCGATAGGATAACCACCCATATCAACAGCGGGTAGCACACAACCCGCGCGCTTTGCTGAGATAACCATGTCGAACAATTCGCCGACTCTATAACAAGCCACGCGGACAACTCGCATAACCCCAGCAACACCAACAGCAAACTGTCAGCCCTCAAGCATAGATCCGATCATAGCTCCAACATCCAGTGATAACCGCGAATACTATCCGCCCGGTTACAACCAGAGAGCTGACCCCAGATAGTCGAAAGATCAAAGCTACATGCAATTAGCTAACCGCCAGTCCACCGCAGGAAGACAACCTGCGCGGTCTTCATACCAGACCGCTCGACCTCCGCGGTTTACCAGACCGTCCAGTCTGATGCCCAGACCGCCCAACCTCCACTTACACTTCAAATTTCAACAAAAAGTAAAAGAGTTCATGATGAATTAAGAAGAAAGTAAAGAGAAGAAAAAACTAATTTTTATTAATTTCTAAAAAGAACATTACAAGCCACGAAATTAAAACTTACAAGTACTAGAAGAAAGTAAAGTACAAGAACATTAGAAGCAGTAAAGCAGTACAAGAAAAGTAGAAGAAAACTACAAAAAAATCATCCTTTTAGTTTTTGAGGAGCTGACTTTAAATAGGCAAAAGTTTCAAGTTACACATCCTCGGTCACGCCCGTGACCTAAGGTGTGTCTAGGACGGAATCAAAATTGTCACGGATGGGGCGCAGTCTAGAGTAATTGTAGGCGTTACATTGTACATCACGCCCTTGGTCACGCCCGTGACCTAGGGCGTGTAATCATTAAATCAGCATTTTGCGGGCGCGACGCGTGATCAGCTAGCAGGGAGGTACACACCCTTGACTTCTGATTTACACGGGCGTGACAAGTGCGACAAATACTCGGAGCGTGATAGCAGGCGTGATCTGGGCTGGGAGTGTGAAGCATGGTCGGACACGGGCGTGACCTTTGGGTCACGGGCTTCAGAACACGGCTGGCTGAGCTGGAACTATGGATTAAGTTTACACGCCCTCGGTCACGCCCGTAACCTAGGGCGTTGACTGGATATTTTTTTTCTCGGCTTGAGCCCAGGATGGTGGCAGCAGGTCTGGAACAACTTTTTAGGTTGACACGCCCTTGGTCACGCCCGTGACCTAGGGTGTGTACTGTTAATTTCTACTCAAAATATCCAGAGAACCTGAAAAACATAAAATAAGATTAAGTTAGCACAAAAATATAAAAAGAGCTGATTTACTTAGGAAAATGCATATAAATTTCACAAATTCATATTAATATTGCATCAAAATTATACTAAAAGATAAGTATAAAAAACTACTTATCAACTTCACATCATGGCGCGTGTGTGTGTGGTGGTGGTGGGGCGTATAACCGCACCCCATCATGGGGGTGCGTTAACCGCACCCCAAACGTGAGGCCGCAAGGAGGACCCATGTGTTACCGGCCACACGACTGCAAGGACGCATGACACCGCTTGCCTAGCCCGCATGACACCGGACGAGCAACCACGCTACATTGTCTGCGTGATCCGCACGCCACTAGCCGCACAACCTCTTAGTGGGGGAGCGTATAACTGCACCTGATCACATCATGGAGGGGTGCAAATTAATAACCACACCCACCCATCATGGGGGTGCGGATAACCGCACCACCTAGTGGAGGAGTGTTAACTAGGCGTACAAATTTGGCCCTGGCCTCGTTGCCCGCCAAGGTCTGAGCCCGATTAGGCCTCGGCCTGGTTAGACCTGGGCCAGGCCCAGGTTAGGCCTAAGAGGCTCAACAGGCCCTCTTTTTAGGGCTTAATTGGGCCCAATTTAAAGGGCTCAATTAGGCCTCCATTTTTTATGGATGCCCGACCCGACCTGTGCCCGACAGTAAAAAAGCTCTGTCCCAGGGGGCCCGAGCCTGGCTTTTTTGCACGTCTAGTGCTAACCACCCCCAACCGAGAGGCCGCAAGGCAGACTCGCGCAGCACCGGAGGTAGACCCGCGCGGCACCGGAGGCGGACTCGCGCGATCCCCTCTATAAGATAGTTGGATTGATCTACGCCGATCTAGCCCCGTGGTTTTTTTCATTTTTCGTGTTTTCTACATGAAACGATCTGTCGTCTTCTGTTGGTTCTTTATGTGACTGTTAGCGCGTTGAACTCACTCTCGAGTTGTGACGATTCATTTTGACTGGACTTTGAGAGCGCCAACGATCCGCAAGTGTGTGTGTATATATATGTGTATACATATATATATATACACACATACACGATTGACAGGCACAGGCCTCCGGCCCGATCCAAGGCAACATTTGTTGTGTGAGCGACATTTGTCGTGGGTGGCGTCATTTGTCGTGGTGGGCGGCATTTGTCGTGGGGGGCGACCTTTATTGTGTGGGGCGACATTTGTCGGGGGGCATCATTTGTCGTTGGAGAAGATATTTGTCGTGGGGGGCGACATGTGTTGGGGGGCGAGATTTGTCGTGGAGGGTGGCACTTGTGGTGGGTGCGACATTCGTTGTTGAAGGCGACATATGTCGTTAGGGCGACCTTTGTTGTGGGGTTGGCATTTGTCGTGAAATGCGACATTTGTCGTTGGGACGACATTTGTTGTGGGGGCGGCATTTCCCCAACGACTAATAATTTGTCGTCAGCCGGGCCAAGCACGACAATATCCGGTCGGCTGCGGCGGGCTTCGCCTCAGCACGAATTCGCCCGTGCTCGATACGTCTGTGGGCTGCGCCCGCAACATATACATATGAGTACTCAAAATGACCGTAAAAAAATATACATTAATATTACAATATTTATTTTGTAAAAAAAAATACGTATATATTTAAAAAGATTATTTTTTTGTCTCTCTTTTCCTCTCCACCGCACTCTCTCCCCATCTCTCCTATCTTTCTCTCTCTCTCTCCCACTCTCTATCTTTCTCCCGAAAAGTTTATTTTTATTTTTTTATATTAAAAATGTTTCAGATAAAACATGTGAAAGATCTAACGGTGAAAAATGAAAACACGATTAGATCATGAAGAATGCTATATTACCTTATATAATAAATATATATTATAATATAAAGAGACAGAAATCAATTCATCAAGATTAAATATATTTCAATGATTGAAAATATATACTAGACAATCATATATTGCCCACGTTGACAATGACAAAAATTTTAAGGCTGTTCACTGTATCCTATATAAAAATATTTAGTGTAAGAAAAAAAGTGAAAATTCATGCATATTTTAAATTTGAGATATCTCATATTACAATTTTATTTTATATCTAATTTTGGCTCCGTTTAGCATGGCGCAGTCGTAAATGCGAATATTACGAATCATCATTTGTGAACGCTCGACCTCACCTAAGAAATTTCATTCACTTTCATGTTCAAAACTAGTTTTCTTTTCTCGGTGGCGGTCATAACCATTCTCCTGCCAAACATGCCTTTTATAACGTGACGTTTTTGCACGAACTCACAAGAGCAAAAAAAAGAGAGAGTTGATATTAGCAGTCCAATTCTCGCTATTCGCATCCCCAAAATTGTAAAAATCCTAATTATATTCGCAGTCCAATTCTTGCTAATCGCACCCCATCAAATAACCTCCTCTCCATTTCTCTCCCGTTGCCTAAACCCTAACCATAGTTCTATTGGTCGCACCGTTTTCCCCCTCTTAGATTCACCTTAAAAAAAAGAAAATTGTAGAAGGAAAATCTCAAAAAAGTAGTCAGCTTTCTGGTTAGAGGAAGGTTTGCATGCCATTTAACTTGGTTTAAAGTTAATTCCTCTATGCGTGTCATTTAACTTGTTTTCCTGCTAGTTTTTTTTAATTATTTTAGTATTTAAGATGTTTTTCTAGGCTTTTAGTACTTAAAATAGACAAAAGTTTCAAGTTACACATCCTCGGTCACGCCCGTGACCTACGGCGTGTCTGGGACGGAATCAAAATGGTCACGGATGGGGCGCCGTTTTGAGTAATTGTAGGCTTTACATTGTACATCACGCCCTTGGTCACGCCCGTGACCTAGGGCGTGTAATCATTAAATCAGCATTTTGCGGGCGCAACGTGTGATCAACTAGCTGGGAGGTACACACCCTTGTCTTCTGATTTACACGGGTGTGACAAGTGCGACAAATCCTCGGAGCGTGATAGCAGGCGTGATCTCGGCTGGGAGTGTGAAGCACGGTCGGACATGGGCGTGACCATTGGGTCACAGACGTGTACTTAGCGAACTTCTCGTCATGGCTTCAGAACACGGTTGGCTGAGCTGGAACTGTGGATTAAGTTTACACGCCCTCAGTCATGCCCGTGACCTAGGGCGTTGACTGGATATTTTTTTCTCGGCTTGAGCCCAGGATGGTGGCTGCAGATCTGGAACAACTTTTTAAGTTGGCACGCCCTTGGTCACGCTCGTGACCTAGGGTGTGTACTGTTAATTTCTACTCAAAAAATCCAGAAAACCTGGAAAACATAAAATAAGATTAAGTTAGTACAAAAATATAAAAATAGACGATTTACTTAGGAAAATGCATATAAATTTCACATATTCATATTTATATTGCATCAAAATTATACTAAAAGATAAGTATAAAAAACTACTTAACAACTTCACATCATGGGCGTGTCTGTGTGTGGTGGTGGTGGGGCGTATAACCGCACCCCATTATGGGGGTGCGTTAACCGCACCCCAAACGTGAGGCCGCAAGGAGGACCCATGCGTTACCGGCCACACGATTGCAAGGACGCATGACACCGCCTGCGTAGCCCGCATGACACCGGACGCGCAACCACGCTACATTGTCTGTGCGACCCGTGCGCCACTAGCCGCACAACCTCTTAGTGGGGGAGCGTATAACTGCACCTGATCACATCATGGAGGGGTGCGAATTAATAACCACACCCACCCATCATGGGGGTGCGGATAACCGCACCACCTAGTGGAGGAGTGTTAACTAGGCGTACAAATTTGGCCCTGGCCCCGTTGCCCGCTAAGGTCTGAGCCCGATTAGGCCTGGGCCTGGTTAGACCCGGGCCAGACCCAGGCTAGGCCTAAGAGGCTCAACAGGCCCTCTTTTTTAGGGCTTAATTGGGCCCAATTTAAATGGCTCAATTAGGCCTCCATTTTTTATGGATGCCCGACCCGACCTGGGCCCGACAGTAAAAAAGCTCGGTCCAGGGGGCCCGAGCATGGCTTTTTTGCACGTCTAGTGCTAACCACCCCCAACCGCGAGGCCGCAAGGCGGACTCACGCGGCACCGGAGGCAGACCCGCGCGGCATCGGAGGCGTACCCACGCGACCCCCTCTAAAAGATAGTGGGATTGATCTACACAGGTCAAGCCCCATGGTTTTTTTTCATTTTTCGTGTTTTCCACATGAAACGATCTGTCGTCTTCTGTTGGTTCTTTATGTGATTGTTAGCGCGTTGAACTCACTCTCGAGTTGTGACGATTCATTTTGACCGGACTTTGAGAGCGCCAACGATCCGCAAGTGTGTGTATATATATGTGTATACATATATATATACACACATACACGAGTGACAGGCACGGGCCTCCGGCCCGATCCAAGGCAACATTTGATGTTTGGGCGACATTTGTCGTGGGGGGCGGCATTTGTCGTGGTGGACGGCATTTGTCGTGGTGGACGGCATTTGTCGTGGGGGGCAACCTTTATTGTGTGGGGCGACATTTGTCGGGGGGGATCATTTGTCGTTGGAGAAGATATTTGTCGTGGGGGGCGACATGTGTTGGGGGGGGGCGAGATTTGTCGTGGGGGTGACACTTGTGGTGGGGAGCGACATTCGTTGTTGAAGGCGACATATGTCGTTGGGGCGACCTTTGTTGTGGGGTTGGCATTTGTCGTGAAATGCGACATTTGTCGTTGGGATGACATTTGTTGTGGTGGCGGCATTTCCCCAACGACTAATAATTTGTCGTCAGCTGGGCCAAGCACGACAATATCCGGCCGGCGACGGAGGGCTTCGCCTCAGCACGAATTCGCCCGTGCTCGATACGTCTGCGGGCTGCGCCCGCAACATATACATATGAGTACTCAAAATGACCTTAAAAAAATATACATTAATATTACAATATTTATTTTGTAAAAAAAATACGTATATATTTAAAAAGATTATTTTTTTCGTCTCTCTTTTCCGCTCCACCGCACTCTCTCCCCATCTCCCCTCTCTTTCTCTCTCTCTCTCTCTCGCACTCTCTATTTTTCTCCCGAAAAGTTTATTTTTATTTTTCTTATATTAAAAATGTTTCATATAAAACATGCGAAAGATCTAACGGTGGAAAATGAAAGCACGGTAAGATCATGAAGAATGCAATATTCCCTTATATAATAAAGATATATATATTATAAAGAGACTGAAATCAATTTATCAAGATTAAATATATTTCAATGATTGAAAATATATACTAGACAATCACATATTGCCCACGTTGACAATGATAAAATTTTTAAGGCTGTTCACTGTATCCTATATAAAAATATTTAGTGTAAGAAAAAAATGTGAAAATTCATGCATATTTTAAATTTGAGATATCTCATATTACAATTTTATTTTATATCTAATTTTGGCTCTGTTTAGCATGGCGCAGGCGTGAATGCGAATATTACTAATCATCATTCGTGAACGCTCGACCTCACCTAATTAAGAAATTTTATTCACTTTCATGTTCAAAACTAGTTTTCTTTTCTCGGTGACGGTCATAACCATTCTCTTGCCAAACATGCCTTTTATAATGTGACGTTTTTGCACGAACTCAGAAGAGCAAAAAAGAGAGAGAGTTGATATTAGCAGTCCAATTCTCGCTATTCGCATCCCCAAAATTGTAAAAATCCTAATTATATTCGCAGTCCAATTCTTGCTAATCGCACTCCATCAAATAACATCCTCTCCATTTCTCTCCCGTTGCCTAAACCCTAACCATAGTTCTATTGGTCGCACCGTTTTCCCCCTCTTAGATTCACCTTAAAAAAAAAGAAAATTATAGAGCGAAAATCTCAAAAAAGTAGTCAGCTTTCTGGTTAGAGGAAGGTTTGCATGCCATTTAACTTGGTTTAGAGTTAACTCCTCTATGCATGTCATTTAACTTGTTTTTCTGCTAGTTTTTTTTTAAATTATTTTAGTATTTAAGATGTTTTTCTAGGCTTTTAGTACTTAAAATAGGCAAAAGTTTCAAGTTACACATCCTCGGTCACGCCCGTGACCTAGGGCGTGTCTAGGACGGAATCAAAATGGTCACGGATGGGGCGCAGTCTGGAGTAATTGTAGGCTTTATATTGTACATCACGCCCTTGGTCACGCCCGCGACCTAGGGCGTGTAATCATTAAATCAGCATTTTGCGGGCGCGACGTGTGATCAGGTAGCAGGGAGGTACACACCCTTGACTTCTGATTTACACCTGTGTGACAAGTGCGACAAATCCTCGGAGCGTGATAGCAGGCGTGATCTGGGCTGGGAGTGTGAAGCACGGTCGGACATGGGCGTGACCTTTGGTGTACAACCCTCATATTTTTCGAGCTGGTGTGACCCGACGCAGGTAAGATCGCTATAGTGAGTGTGGCTGTGACGTGATGAATCGACCCGTTAAGAGGGGTCCGAGGCCATCTGAGGCAAAAGAAGGGGGGCGGACGATCCGGTCCGTTCCCCCGCATTCCGCCAAGGCCTAGGGAGGCGAGTGGACCCACTCGCCCGGAACTAGGGGGAGTGGACCTTGGTCCACTCGCCCGAACCTGGGGGGGGGGGGGGGGGGGGGGGGGGGGGGGGGGGGGCGAGTGGACCTAGCCCCACTCGCCCGAACCTAGGGGGCGAGTGGACCCTCGGTCCACTCGCCGGCCCCTAGAGGGGCGAGTGGACCTAGGTCCATTCGCCCCAACCTAGGGGCGAGTGGACCCTCGGTCCACTCGCCCGAACCTAGGGGGAGAGTGGACCCTCGGTCCACTCGCCGGTCCTAGGGGCGAGGGGCCTTCGGTCCACTCGTCTGCTCTCTATGTTAAGGGAGAGGTGGGCTGTTCAGGCAGGGGGAGAAGTAGGCGTCTCATCTCCACTCCCCCCCTGTGCTGGTCGTTCAGGTTCGTTGTTAGGCTGCAGATAGCAGATTTTCGGCTATCCGCAGCCCACTTTTTGGGAAGTCTATAAATAGACCCCCATGGGCACCTTGGGAAGGGTTGGTCTCCGCCCCTCTACTCGTGTGTGTCTTGTGAGCAAGCACTACCCCCCCCCCCCCCCCCCGACCCCACCCCCATCAGGGAAGGTTGACGGTGAGGTGGTCCTTAGTGCCCTCCAAGGTGCCCAAGCTCAGCATTGACTTGGGAGGGGAAGTTCTCGTTGAACTTCCGGGTGTGTGGTGGGACCTCCTCGCTGAAACGTAAGGGGTTCGTTTCTAGATTCAAGTGTTCCTCAAGGGCAAGATCTTTCGGCTCTTAGAAACTGGCCAAGGGTTATAGCTCGGGTCAAGTAAGGGTTAGCTGCATCCCCCTTGCGAACGTCGAGACCAGTTCTCTGGTTTCCACATTATGGTGCATCCCCCTTGTCGGGGGGGATCATTTGTCGTTGGAGAAGATATTTGTCGTGGGGGGCGACATGTGTTGGGGGGGCGAGATTTGCCGTGGGGGGGTGACACTTGTGGTGGGGGGCGACATTCGTTGTTGAAGGCGACATATTTGTCGTGAACCACAAATAAGGGTCACAAGCGTGTACATAGCGAACTTCTCGTCATGGATTCAGAACACGGCTGGCTGAGCTGGAACTGTGGATTAAGTTTACACGCCCTCAGTCATGCCCGTGACCTAGGGCGTTGACTGGATTTTTTTTTCTCGGCTTGAGCCCAGGATGGTGGCAGCAGATCTGGAACAACTTTTTAGGTTGACACGCCCTTGGTCACGCCCGTGACCTAGGGTGTGTACTGTTAATTTCTACTCAAAATATCCAGAAAACCTGAAAAACATAAAATAAGATTAAGTTAGTACAAAAATATAAAAAGAGACGATTTACTTGGGAAAATGCATATAAATTTCACAAATTCATATTAATATTGCATCAAAATTATACTAAGAGATAAGTATAAAAAACTACTTATCAACTTAACATCATGGCGCGTGTGTGTGTGGTGGTGGTGGTGGGGCGTATAACCGCACCCCAGCATGGGGGTGCGTTAACCGCACCCCAAACGTGAAGTTGCAAGGAGGTCTCATGCGTTACCGGCCACACGACTGCAAGGACGCATAACACCGCCTGCGTAGCCCGCATGACACTGAACGCGCAACCACGCTACACTGTCCGCGCGACCCGTGCGCCACTAGCCGCACAACCTCTTAGTGGGGGAGCGTATAATTGCACCTGATCACATCATGGAGGGGTGTGAATTAATAACCACACCCACCCATCATGGGGGTGCAAATAACCGCACCACCTAGTGGGGGAGTGTTAACTAGGCGTACAAATTTGGCCCTGGCCCCGTTGCCCGCCAAGGTCTGAGCCCGATTAGGCCTGGGCCTGGTTAGGACAGGGCCAGGCCCAGGCCAGGCCTAAGAGGCTCAACAGGCCCTCTTTTTAGGGCCTAATTGGCCCAATTTAAAGGGTTCAATCAGGCCTCCTTTTTTATGGATGCCCGACCCGACCTGGGCCCGACATTAAAAAAGCCCAGTCCCAGGGGGCCTGAGCCTGGCTTTTTTGCACGTCTAGTGCTAACCACCCCCAACCGCGAGGCCGCAAGGCGGACTCACGTGGCACCGGAGGCAGACCCGCGCGACACTGGAGGCGGACCCGCGCGACCCCCTCTAAAAGATAGTGGGATTGATCTACACCGATCTAGCCCCGTGGATTTTTCTATTTTTCGTGTTTTCCACATAAAACGACTTGTCGTCCTCTGTTGGTTCTTTATGTGACTGTTAGCGCGTTCAACTCACTCTCGAGTTGTGACGATTCATTTTGACCGGACTTCGAGAGCGCCAACGATCCGCAAGTGTGTGTGTATATATATATACATATGCACACACACGGTGACAGGCACGGGCCTCCGGCCCGATCCAAGACAACATTTGTTGTGTGAGCGATATTTGTCGTGGGGGCGGCATTTGTCGTGGTGGACGGCATTTGTCGTGGGGGGCGACATTTATTGTGTGGGGCGACATTTGTCAGGGGGGGGAGGGATCATTTGTCGTTGGAGAAGATATTTGTCGTGGGGGGCGACATGTGTTGGGGCGGGGGCGACATTTGTCGTGGGGGGTGATATTTGGTGTGGGGGCGACATTCGTTGTTGAAGGCGACATATGTCGTTGGGGCGACCTTTGTTGTGGGGTTGGCGTTTTTCGTGAAATGCGATATTTGTCGTTGGGACGATATTTGTTGTGGGGCGGCATTTCCCCAACGACTAATAATTTGTCGTCAGCCGGGCCAAGCACGACAGTATCCGGCCGGCGATGGCGGGCTTCGCGTCAGCACGAATTCGCTCGTGCTCGATACGTCTGCGGGCTGCGCCCGCAACATATACATATGAGTACTCAAAATGACCGTAAAAAAAATACATTAATATTACAATATATATTTTGTCAAAAAAATATGTATATATTTAAAAAGATTATTTTTTTCGTCTCTCATTTCCTCTCCACCGCACTCTCTCCCCATCTCTCCTCTCTTTCTCTCTCTCTCTCTCTCCCACTCTCTATCTTTCTCCCAGAAAGTTTATTTTTATTTTTTTTATATTAAAGATAAAACATGCGAAAGATCTAACGGTCAAAAATGAAAGCACGGTAAGATCAAGAAGAATGCTATATTCTCTTATATAATAAAGATATATTTTATAAAGAGACTGAAATCAATTTATCAAGCAATCATATATTGCCCACGTTGACAATGACAAAAATTTTAAGGCTGTTCACTGTATCCTATATAAAAATATTTAGTGTAAAAAAAAAAGTGAAAATTCATGCATATTTTAAATTTGAGATATCTCATATTAAAATTTTATTTTATATCTAATTTTGGCTCCGTTTAGCATGGCCCAGTCGTGAATGCGAATATTACGAATCATCATTCGTGAATGCTCGACCTCACCTAAGAAATTTCATTCACTTTCATGTTCAAAACTAGTTTTCTCGGTGGCGGTAATAACCATTCTCTTGCCAAACATGCCTTTTATAACATGACGTTTTTGCACGAACTCAAAAGAGCAAAAAAGAGTGAGTTGATATTAGCAGTCCAATTCTTGCTATTCGCATCCCCAAATTTGTAAAATCCTAATTATATTCGTAGTCCAATTCTTGCTAATCGCACCCCATCAAATAACCTCCTCTCCATTTCTCTCCCGTTGCCTAAACCCTAACCATAGTTCTATTGGTCGCACTGTTTTCCCCCTCTTAGATTCACCTTAAAAAAAGAACATGGAAAATGAAAGCACGATATGTATCATTACAATTAAAAAATACCTGGTAATGAGGTTCCAGATGGAGTTGAATTATGTGGTGGAGGAAAAACCATAGAATTTGAAGATCCCCTTTCCATATTTAATCTAAAATAACCTGCCACTTCAATAATTATCTCACTTTAGTCACCCAAAATAAAGTGGAATACTCTCTTCTGAATAGTGGCAACTCTTACCCAAATAACCATACAACATGACAATGCTCTTAAAAAAGTGTTGCAATAGTGACTTGCTAACTGGTAGTATTCCTACAGGTTGGGACTTGCTAACTGGTAGTATTCCTACTTGCGGCCCCTCTTGATCTGTCACATTGAAAACTGAAAGGGAAAAAAACATGAATTCTGAATGAGGGAAAAGGACGAAAAGGGTCCTCAGGTTTATCTAAAGCAAGGGAATCTGATCTTTTACCGTCCATGAACCAGCCACCGTCCGATGATATATAAGCATTAACGATGATAAGATTCAGATCTGTGAGCACCTGGACAACCTCCAAAAGGATCCCATACTTGTTTGCGCGGTCAACCTACCACAATAATAACATGAAAAATTCAGAAATAATTGACTGAATCGAGATCAAGTGAAGGTCGACAGAAATGGGGTAATAGAAGGTTCAAGAGTGTAACCTTCTAATGACATAAGCTAATATTATATTTCTTCTGCAGCGAGTTCCGGCCAGCTGTAGAACCAGCTATACTTCCTCTTTTTAATGTATTTACACCATTGAACCTAAAAATTTTTATGCATACAAATATTTTTTGGAATGCTAATACATAATTAATACCATGATCTTCATATAAAATAGGACAACATCAAGGGACGAACTAGATCTATAACTTTTTAACAAGTGTTATGGAGGTTGATCCGAGAATTAGATTGATCGTGGTTGTCCAAGGTATGTACTACAGTTGTCGGTCATGTCATCCAGCAGTTATTGGACACCCCTTCTATCATTGTCCACCGCCACAGGCACATGGAAGTCTAAACCACCACATGGAAGGCCACATAGTGAAACTCTAAAAGGACAGGCATACAAAGGGGTGAAGAATGAAGAGAAGGTTGTCACTTTTTCTTGATTTAAGGTACACATTCTAATTCAATCTTAGATCTAGGGTCAAAAGAAAGAATCCACTATATATCCCAACTAATGCCTTATCATGGGATAATACCATAACGTTAAGGGATTAGATTTGGATAATAAATACTTACAAAATATATTCAAAATGATGATTTAACCCTTAAACTTAATCCTTGGTAGAGAGATCGTTTACTGAGAAAAGATGCAGGATTTTTATCCAGCATTTGTTTAAAGGAGCTAATTTCGATGCCCAGAAGATGGCCTTAGTTTGATGCTTTCTTGGGATTTTGGATTTATGCCAAAAGAAATGAGAAAATTATAATAGACGATAGATAATGAAAATTGAAATGGAGAAGATATGAGGAGATTTTCATGTCATGACCTTCAGAAAACTCGGCATTAATACCAAATGATGTAAAAAAATCCCTACACTGAAATAATGGAAATTAAATTTATAATAATGGATCTACTACTTGTTCTTCCAATTATTGATTTTAACCCTTTGGATCATATTATAGGTCTGGTTGAATAGTATCTATTAAAGACAAGTTATAAGGGATTTGGAAAATATACAGAATGGGTGTGGAAAATGGATTCATTACATGGATAGTTAAAAATAGATATAGAAAAGTATGAACTAAAATGACTGAACTTAAGTAACACTCATTAGATGCTAGCATAAAGAACATTTTATTTAAATTGACTCAAGAAATAAGCCAAATATCCCACATTAGAAGCTTGAATCCATCAAAAACGTGTTCTAACTCTCCCTGGCCAAACTTGAACATCCAGCAACGGTACTCTTGTGTGTTGGATCTTAAGGATAACACTAAACAACAACTATATAGTGTAAAAAAAGGCCCTACAGAACAAAGAATTTCATCAATCCATCCCTCACAAACAAAGCCACGTTCCATGAGCAGTAAACCTGTCAAACCCCGTTAGCAACGCATTGGATCAGGAAATACAGAAACAGAAAAACCCAACCATGGAGATGAAGTAAAGAATCATGCAAACTGTTCTGACATAAAAAAAAAGAAACTAGAAGCAAAACCAACACTATAAGAGAAGGAAACATCTATGGATAGATCGAATGTTTTGCTCACAGGGAAACACTGGGAGATCATTAGCACACAAATTATATCAGATTCATTAAAATAAAAGGTTCAAACTGATGCAAACAGACTAACAAATTAAGAAAATAAAAGGGAGAGACAGAGAGAGAAAGGGAGGCCCTCAACCACTGAATAATGACAATTCAGCCTTCTCAGACACCTATGATCACAACAATATCATGGCAATATGACATCAATATAAAAAAATCCAGAGAAATTATCATAACTTTTAATTAAAATCGAATCCCATAACACAACTCATTATAGATTATACCCAAAAACACAATTATTCCGATAAAAACCAAGTCGAGATCTTACTTCAGACCAGATCGCCGGAATTGACTTTGGAGCGCCGCCATCAGAGCCTATAATTGCAGCCAGGTCCCCTTCAGCTTCAGCCTGCTCTTCCTGAACCACAACATTGCTGAAATCCATCCCCGGAGGAATTACCTGAAAACTCCATGGATGTTTACACAGAAAACAACACTGAATCAAACATGGATTATGGAAAAGGAAGAAGAATCTCACCACCATCCTCGGCATGTAGCGGCCGTGACAGTTGACCCCTTGCCAGACTCGGGCTCTGATCACCCTCTCAAGTTTGACATCAAATCCATCATACAACCCCCATTGTTGCGAGCGGCGGGAGAACCATCACCCGGATCAATGTCGGGTATTTCCTATGATGCATGTATCCAAAAACAAGCTGACATGTGCTGACTATTTTCGCTCCATTGACACGCTAGCCCCGCAAAAAGTAGAACACGATGTATACAATAGAAAATGTGGCTGAGTATTGCTGGACAAATTTAGGGAGGGAGGTGTAATTTTGGGGTGGAGGGGGAGTGTTTGGCCCGTGACTGGAATACTATTTTTAGTTAAATCTTCCCCTCAAAAAAACATGTTATTTTTTAGTTAACTTTTGCATCTGTAGCAACTACTATAATCATTATAGTGCAGGTTCATATCAGATCGTCGCGGGTCAGAAAGCGCGCAACTGAATGGCGGACTAAATGGTGCATCCATCCCCACTTCTTTAGCTACAAATCGGGAAGAAAACAAAGCTCAGGATGGTATCAGTAACAATGATGAGATAATGTAAGCAAGCAATTATATATGCTATAAAATTCAGCAATTTTGCAAAAGAATTCAAGTTACTTCCCCCTGGATAGTAGATTGCTAGCAGAAATGCCCACAACCTCGAACTTTTGGCCTGGAGGGAGTTCAGTGAAACAAAGAATAGTAGTGTAAAAGAATCGTAGGAAGCAGACATTCCAATAGAATCAAAGCAGACATTAATAGAACATGCAAAGACTTCAGTGGTTTAAAAAATATGAAAAAAGGTTTAGATATCAAAGTAACTAGACATCAAATCCTCAAAGTCTACCAAAATAAATAGACATCAAATCCTCAAAAGAAATAACA
Source organism: Dactylorhiza incarnata (assembly GCA_033032865.1). Classification (NCBI taxonomy): domain Eukaryota; kingdom Viridiplantae; phylum Streptophyta; class Magnoliopsida; order Asparagales; family Orchidaceae; genus Dactylorhiza; species Dactylorhiza incarnata. Next base: position 9,087,725 of record JAWHQI010000003.1, read on the forward strand.
TCTAAATCAACTTGAAACTAAAAAAAAACACCATGGTTCATCATCGACCTCCTCATTTACCTCCAAAATATTGATATTTTCTGCACAAAATAAATAAATAAATTTAATAATACTATACTAAAATTATATGAAAGTTATAACAATATTATACCTCCCCAAAATTTGGAACTTGTGTGGATGTAGAAGATTGTGCATGTGGTACACCCACTATCTTTTGTGCACTGTTTGCGTCGCCGGGAGATGAACCCAATAGATCTTCTAATGATTCTATATCAATTCCTGCTGGATTGCTTTGTTGCAACATAGTCTTGAGTATATTTTTTAATTTGTTCAGTGAACTTTCCACATTATGCACTTTTTCGTTCAATAAAAGCACCTCTTCATTATGCACTTTCTTCAAAGCATCAATCTCCACCTTTCGCTTCAAAGATGTTCGTGTAACACCTTTCCCAAAGCAACGCATTGATCCAGAATGTTCTTTCCCAAACATAGCTTGAAATGCTTCTACATCAGTTTCCTCATTATTCATAATAATATCCTGAAGTTGAGACTTAAAAAAAATGAATTAATGTTAATACATAGTTAACTTCAATAATGAGGAAACTAATGCAAACTTTATTTTATCTTAATAATAATATTTAACGTACAATTGCATTATTAGTTTCTAAATCTAGCTCCTTTCCATTATTGCCTTTTCGAGTTTCAATAAAAATTTCAGCTTGAGTGGGGCATCTCTTCTCCCTTGAACGCTACACATGCATAAAAATATATAAATATGATTTGAAGTAAGAAAATTCAAATAAGGAGCTGGCTCTATACCATTCTTTCACGAATTATAGCAAAAGTTTTGGGTCCCATTCGATGCCTCCACTTTTGTTTTGCTCTAGTTTGAGTATTCCTTTCACTGATTGACTACACATGATTAAAAAAATTAGAATAAAAACATATTTACTTATTTAAGACAATTAACAAAAAATAACTTTTAATCTTACTTGTATAGTTTTCAAACTCCAAAAATGGCAAAGCTTTTTAAATTGAGCCTCTGGCACCTTTAGAGGACGATTTTTGAGTCTATCAGTTATATTGGAATACTTCAAAAAATGGTTCTTCTCAATTAGGTGTTTATGTCGTCTCCAAGCATCTCTAACAGTAATTTTTACCCATTTTTTTGCTTCATCGGGTAAAATAAACTTTGACTACAAAATCCAAAATAAGAACAAGTGTTTGAATCAGATAATTTCATACCAATAAAAATAAGAAAATAAATACATGTACACATACCGTAGTATAATCCCATACACGCTCTATGTTCTCATTTGGTATGGCTTTCCAGCTTGTGTAAATCAAAGGACAGAAAGCTGAATTTCTAGCCAGCGTGCCTAAGAATAGACTTAGGTCTGATACGACACAATCAGTAGGCCCTATAGGCTGACCTTCTTCATTTATGGTCACCTCTTCACGCTCCTCCAAAGTTCTAGCATGAATGTTTTTGCACATTATTTTTCCACGAGCTTTTTTTATCGTTATTCCTATTAACAATGTATATACGTTCATTTAATTAAATATGAAGTAAATACAAAGAGAATTATCCCTCAAAAGAAAAGAAAAGGAAAATTATCTACATACCAGCTTCTTTGTTTGGTTGTGCAACTATCCCTTCTTGACAAATATCTTTATCAACTTGAAGCGACTCAGTTCTCCCACTAGATGGTGGCTGATTTTGATTAACTTTTAATGGAGCATCATATCTTCTTGGTTGTTGAATTTGGTGAACATGATGATTTCCTCCTTCATGAGAAACCTCGTGAACTTCAATGAAGTCATCAATTAACATTGATGGACATCTCTTGTTCCTCTTTACCTTGCCATTGAGACTTTCCTCTAGGTTATTGCATTCCCGGGGCACAGTTGTACTGATAGAAACAATCTGTTGAACTTGATTTTGATGAAAATTATCATCAACCTTTTGTTCTTTATTTGTTGTATCTCCTCGAAGACTTTTATGTAAAACGTCAGCTTTCTCTTGCTTAATTTGCCGAAATTTCCTTGCCAACTCAGTACTAGACCTTGCTTGGATAGGCAAATCAAACCCGCTTGTTCTTTCCAACCTTTTACCATTCCCTTTAAGGACCACTTCACTTGTTGCTTTCTTCATTCCTGTAGAGCTGAAATCAAATCATTAAAATCATTAGCATTGCCAAATTTGGAATAAATAGAACAAAACTATTTTGTAAATAAATAAATAAAGAAGTATTACCTAGTTTGTATTATCACTAAAAATAGAATCAGTATCACTTTCAAAAATGGCCTCATCATCGACTTCCTTGTGTTGAACATGAATTTTAGTTAAAGGCATTTCAATAATATCATCTGGTACATCTTCCCTAGCCAAATCTACTTCAAAATCATCCTTTGGTATAGCAATATTTATTGAAATTTCAGGTACTTCTTTGGTATTTGAATTTGTATTATCTCCCATATCAAATGAGTCCCTTGGAAGTATTTTCAAAACATAGTGCCTATTTTTATTAAAAGGATCTTCAACATAGAAGCATTGTTGCACTTGAGATGCCAGAACAAATGGATCATTCTTGTAACATTCTTTATTAAAATAAACGCATGTCATTCCATACTTGTCTTCTTCAGCCTCAAACCACACACATTTGAATAAAACATAATTCAAATGTCCATAATAATCCAACTCTATGATATTGGTTATTACACCATAATATGTCATAGAAATTTTTTCAGGATTTTCATCCTTAATACTCTTAAAGCTTCGTGTACCGCTTCCAAAGTGACACCACTGTTTTGAGTTTTCCGCCTTGCATCACGCTGTCTTGTATGAAATCTGTATCCATTAATAATATAAGCAGAGTACATTTTTGAAATATTATTTGGTCCCCGAGACAACTCCTTTATCCAATCAGAAACATCATCATTCATGGCACGTGTTTCAAACCATTGAATGAAATCATCTCTTTGATTTTTACCTTTGCTCCATGTAATTCTTTTTTTGTTATTCTGAAGATAAACCTCATGTTCTCTACAAAAAAAATATCATTTTTAACACAAATGTATTTTTATTTATTGGAAAGATAAAATATTGCAGTAAGTAAATAATATTACCTTATGTAGTCTTCGACTCCGTCAGAATTAAATAAAATATAGCCATGAGCTTGATTTTGTGACTTTTGATCAAGAGAAAAGAGAGTCCTCGCCCCAATAGAATAATCGGTGTTTGGAAATTCACTAGTATTTCGTGCCATTCTATTCATTCGTGTATCTACATCACTAGATAAATATCTTGAACAAAATGTCAAAGACTCCTTGGCCAAATATGCTTCAGCAATAGAGCCTTCTGGGCGACTCTTATTACGAACAAATGATTTTAATTCACCTAAATACCTTTCCATATAATACATCCATCGAAACTGAACTGGTCCACCTAATCTAACCTCATTTGCAAGGTGGATCGGTAAATGGACCATTATGTCAAAAAAGCTAGGAGGAAAGATTCTCTCAAACTGGCAAAGTGTTTCAGCGATCTCTACTTCCAAATGATCTAAACTTTTCAGCTCAATAACCTTTTGACATAAAAAACGAAAGAAGGAACAAAGTCTAATCAAAGGAATTGCAACTTGATTAGGGGTTACGCCTCTTATTGCTATTTGTAGCAAAAAATGTAGTATAATATGAGCATCATGACTCTTGTACCCAACTATTTTTCCTTCATCAACATGCGCACATCGCGAGATATTAGAGGCCATACCATCAGGAAATTTTACATCCTTTAAAACACCACAAAAAATAGATTTCTCATTTTTTGTTAGAGAAAAACAAGCTTTTGGGAGCTGAGTTTTTTTGCCATCACTTGTTGCTTTCAAATGAAGCTTCTTTCTTATCCCCATATCTTGTAGGTCCAAACGAGCCTTTGCATGATCCTTTTTTTCCTTCAATCTCTAGAAGGGTGCCACTTATATTATCACATATGTTCTTCTCAATGTGCATGACATCAAAATTGTGACGTAAGGTATTGTCCTTCCAATATGACAATTGCCAAAAAATGGATTTTTTTTCCATGGGCCAAACATTCTTTTCTTATCATTCCCTGTGAATACGTCAGGAAAGTCTTGTAAATCTTCTAAAATTCTTTTTGAATCTAACAAAGAAGGAGCATGCTTATATTCTGTCTTTCCATTAAAAGAAATTTTATTAGATCGCCACTCATGATTCGAGTCCAGAAAGGCCCGATGGCCCATGTAGCACATCTTCCGACTATGTTTCAAATACGTAGAAGAAGTTTCGTAATTACAAGCAGGGCATGCCAACCTTCCTTTTGTGCTCCAACCAGATAACATAGCATATGCAGGGTAGTCACTAACTGTCCATAAAAGAGCATCACGCATCTGAAATGTTTGATTTTTGGAAACATCATATGTTTCTACCCCAACATCCCACAATATTTTTAGCTCTTCAATTAGTGGTTGTAGGTACACATCAATAGCATTTCCAGGTGATCGCGGTCTAGGAATAAGCAATGACATCATAAAATTTTCTTGCTTCAAGCATAAATTTGGAGGGAAATTATATACTGTTAATACCACAGGCCATGTGCTATGTGATAGACTCATATTGCCAAATGGATTAAACCCATCACTAGCCAATCCAAGTCTTATATTACGAGTATCAAGAGCAAAATCTGGATGCTTCACATCAAAGTCTTTCCATGCTTGTCCATCAGCAGGATGTCTTAACTTACCATCCTTTGAACGCTCTTCTGCATGCCACCTCAATGAATCAACAATCTTTGAACACGTATAGAGTCTTTTTAGTCTTGGAATTAAAGGAAAATGTCTTAGCACTTTTGCGGAAATTTTATGAGCTTTCTTAGATACCTCGGACTCACAATTCACTTCGGGATATACAATCCACCGAGATTCACCACAAACATGGCATTTGTCATCTTTCTCGCGCTCTTTCCAAAATAACATGCAATTATTTGGACAAGCGTCGATCTTTTTATAATCCAAGCCTAAGTCACTTATCATAGATTTTGTTTTATTGAAAGAGACTGGGATGTTCAAGTCGGGTATAGCCTCTTTCAATAACTCTAAGAGAGATGTAAATGATGCATTGCTCCATCCATGAAGACATTTCAGTAAATACAGCCGAATAGTAAAAGATAATGTAGAAAATTTTTGACAACCGGGATATAATTCCAGATTTGCTTTCTCAACAAGTTTATAAAACTTCTTTGCATCATCATTTAAGCCTTCATGTACTGCATCTTCTTGAACTGCATCTTTAAATGTCTCAAACAATAAGCCATCAATATCATCAGATGAGACATTGTCATTGGTATCTTGATCAAGATCCGTACGTTTAATCTCTTCCCCATGATAAATCCAATCTTTATAGCCTTCTACAAAACCCTTACATATCAAATGATCAAACACCATGTCTCTTTTACCCCATATATCATTACAACAAATAGTACATGGACATAAAATCTCTTCTCCTTCGAACAACCCTTTACTGAATGCAACATCCAAAAAATAATTAACACCATTAATATATTCTTCACCATAGCGAGGCAAATTAATCCACTCCTTTCTCATCATATTTTGTTTTCAAATCTTGAATAATGAAAATGCCTACACAAGATAAATACACATCATTTGACATGTTTGTTGCAGGGATATTAAAAATGAAAATACATGTATTATTTTTCCAATATGTGAAGAAATAAAATATTTATTGACTATGCATTATATTTCACTATAATAGCTACACAAGATAAATGTGCACATCATTTGATATACCTGAAAAATCAAAGGAGAAATGCAAAACCAAACCACCAACTCAATCCTTTGAATTCCTTTGGCTCCAAATCTAGTGGCAGAGCGAATATCCAATACTTCTCCTAATCTAAAAACCTGAAAGAGGAAAAAGGAAAAACCTCATGAATGGATTTCCTTAAAGCCGACTGCTATAGGTAATCGAAAAAACTGTCATTCTTCAAATCAAAAATCCAAACTAAAAAATCATCAAGTCACTAACAATGACAATTAATCGATTATAATGTTCTAAGAACTTTGCAATCAAACGCAAAATAGAAGGAGTATTAAAAGGAATTTTAGTTTAATGCGCGTCTCGCCACACTTTTCTTATACAAGTGTCGCTATGTTTTGCTCTTTTTTTTTAAAAAGGCTTTGAATTAGAATATGTTGCAACGATATTATTCCATCTTACTTTAAGCACTCATCCTTTGATAATCAAATCATTAAAATAATCATAACCAACAACTTTAAAAAAGTTGCATGCTACCATTCACATTAAGCTTAACAAAATTAAATATGAGTTGTCAGTCTGAGAACAAATGTAGTTCAGATCAGTCTCTGATAGAATGAAGTAAATAAGAAAGACAAAATGATAAAATGCAACTGAAGATTAAATATGCTTAACATAGCAATTCTTAGTTAACATGAGCAACTAAATGCAAAAATACAAAGCACTCGAAATAGCATGGAGTAAATACTATATGCTTGCCTTCAAAACCATCAGTATTAATTATCAGGAACTGATAAACTTTCTCTAATTCCCAAAAATAAGGTGTAAGGAGAATATTAAGAGGCATAAAATTTCTAAAAGCATAGCGTGGGAAAGAAGATTTAGATCCAAATTAAAATCATCAACATTGCAAGAACGTGGCATCACGATCAAAAGGCACATGGAACAACAATCTGCAATCACTATTCCGCAATAAGTAACAATCAAAACCAAGAAACCCGCATTCTTGGAATCACGATCAAAAGGCACGTGGAACAACAATCTGTAATCACTATGTCGCAATAAGTAACAATCAAAATTAAGAAACCCGCTTATACTCGTAGCCCGCAACAAAATCATCTATTACACATTTATAAGTAGCTCAGCAACATCTAAAATCTGATTACGCATTAATTTGTAGAGGATGATGATTTTTTTTTGCTAAAACTGAAATAGAAAAGTAATTCACCGCATTAAGCCAAAATAAAGCAGAAATTGGGCAGAAATAGATCAAAATAGAAGCAGAAATCGAGGAAAAACTATCACAAACCAAGGAAATAAAAGGAAGAAACTGATATGGGGAAAATTTACCAATGTTGATGCAAGACGGGATCTGGAAGATGGGATCGAGCAGAAATATGTCAATGCCGGACCTTGAAGACGGTGATCTAGAAGAATGGAAGATCGATCGCTATTACACTTGTAGAAGCGACGAAGACGCCGGATTTTTAGTGGGAGTAGAGGAGACCACTCGAGAAAGTACCTTCGGTCGTCGTTCTTACGCGAAGAGGAGGTGAAGGCCGCTCGCGATCGCGATTTGAAGTGGAGAGTCGCGAAACTGATTAGATCGTTGAGGTCGACGCCGGATTTGGAGCGGGGGTAGAGGAGACGATGTGAGATCAAGCCGGGAGTACTAGATCGTGAAAAGCTAGGGTTTTGAGCGGAATAATCATAAAAGTCGGGAGTCTAGAGCGCCAAAATGAAATATTTAGGAGGGAAAAATATTAACTCCGTCGCCCTTTAGTAAAAATTTCGTAAGAACATAATATATTTCATTGCGAGGACTCGTTCCATGTTAGTAAAACGTAAACATGTATTAATATTTATTGCGATTTAATAAAAATATCGTAAAACATATTATCTTTCGCCGTGTTTTACAGAAAATGTCGCAAAATTAATATTCAACTGCAATGTTTTCTAATCGCAAACAAAGCATGGTTATTTAGATGATTCTTCTTGTAGTGCAACAAGAATTCGTGGAAATTTGCCGATATGGCTATTTAGAGACCCAACATTGATTATAAGTTTAATTTTAACTATAACTTTATGATTTTGGAATAGCTATTTTGGGTGTGCAAATAGTCATAGAAATCTATAGGAACATTTTTAATGTGTTGCAAAATATTAATTTAAAAGGTAACACCGCACAATTGTTGCTTAAAGTGCGTCGACAAAAACAACATTTTGAAACTGTTCCCAATAATTGATAAGGAAACATTTATTGAATGTTGCGACACAAATGTTGCCTAAAACTGCTACTTATTGGCAACATTTATAAACTGTTCTCTATTCCATATTTAGGCAATATTTTTTGATTGTTGCCGAATAAAATGTTGCTAAAGGCCAAAAATGTTGTAGTGCAATGACAAAATTTTAAGGCTGTTTACTGTATCCTATATAAAAATATTTAGTGTAAGAAAAAAAAAGTGAAAATTCATGCATATTTTAAATTTGAGATATCTCATATTAAAATTTTATTTTATATCTAATTTTGGCTCCGTTTAGCATGGCGCAGTCGTGAATGCGGATATTACGAATCAACATTCGTGAACGCTCGACCTCACCTAAGAAATTTCATTCACTTTCATGTTCAAAACTAGTTTTCTTTTCTCGGTGGCGGTCATAACCATTCTCTTGCCAAACATGCCTTTTATAACGTGACGTTTTTGCACGAACTCACAAGAGCAAAAAAAAGAGAGTTGATATTAGCAGTCCAATTCTCGCTATTCGCATCCCCAAAATTGTAAAAATCCTAATTATATTCGCAGTCCAATTCTTGCTAACCGCACCCCATCAAATAACCTCATCTCCATTTCTCTCCCGTTGCCTAAACCCTAACCGCAGTTCTATTGGTCGCACCGTTTTTCCCCCTCTTAGATTCACCTTAAAAAAAGAAGGAAATTATCGAGCGAAAATCTCAAAAAAGCAGTCAGCTTTCTGGTTAGAGGAAGGTTTGCATGCCATTTAACTTGGTTTAGAGTTAATTCCTCTATGCATGTCATTTAACTTGTTTTCCTGCTAGTTTTTTTAAATTAATTTAGTATTTAAGATGTTTTTTTAGGCTTGTAGTACTTAATAAATCAGCAAAGTGTTTCGCTTATTTGAGCTGAGAGTGGGGTGGAAATATAATTTTGGACTACAAATAAAATTTATGGACTGCGGATAGCCAGTTCAATATCAACTCTGCAAAAAAAAAAAAGGCCACGCCAATTATCTCACTTTTAAGAGAGATCTAAAAAGAGAGAATATATTTATGCTGGTATCTATTACTATTAATAAAAGATTCTTTTATTATATCATCACAATAATAAAAGAAAATGAGAAATATTAAAATAAATACGATAAAATAAAATAATATACCAATTAAAAAACACGGGCGTCTTTATCGGAATTTGTGCATATATTTAGCTTATTGATATAGATAATAATAGCAGTTGGGCACAGGAGTCCGTCCGTCCATGTGCTGCGGTCATGATAGTCCCTTCGTTTCGTTTAATTTTTAATTTTTAATTTTTTTTAGCGATTTGTTTTAGCATTTGAGCAGTTTTTAAGGTTTTTTTTTTTCGGAAGCCCGTGGAGTGGACAAGTGTCAGTTTTAGGTTTTTAAAGGGCGCTGCTATTAGCACCACAATTTTGGCTAATCGCACCGCACTTTCTCCTAATTTTTTATGCCTTTAAGAAATACGTCTTGTACATACATTTTTAGGAAAATTGTCCAACACGAAAGTTGTAGATTTCGATGAGATCTACAACTTTTGTGTTGAACACTTTTCCTAAAAATGCATGTACGAAGCGTACTTTGGAAATACGCCCAGGTTTTCGCGCCTTTTAGAAATACGCCTTGTACATATTTTTAGGAAAAGTGTTCAACACGAAAGATGTAGATCTCGTCGAAATCTACAACTTTCATGTTGGACAATTTTCCTAAAAATGCATGTACAAGGTATATTTTCAAAAGGCGCGAAAAATTAGGAGAAAGTGCGATGCGATTAGCCAAAACTGCGGTGCTAATAGCAGCGCCCTTTTTAAATATAGTGTAGAAATACAGTATAAATAAAATTACTAAATAAAGCCATATACATATACATGCTTAAAATAGGCAGCCTCCCGTTTCACTCGCTGGAGTTCGTTGTTCGCTCCGAAGTGGTACTCGTTGCCTTCCTCTTGTCTTCCTCTAGCGGAAGATCGCGGCAGATTTAGAGAGAAAGCGGGAGAGAGAGAGAGAGAGAGAGTGGGAGCAACCGGGACGAGATTTGTCGTTCATCCCCCTTCGCATTGCTAGCAGAACTTCCGATATATCATCATATATCCAGGCCGACTCCTCCCTTGTTGATCTTCCTTCACTACTACTCTTCCTTCCGATCATCGTCGTTGCCCTAACCAAAATCCTGCCTCAAACCCTAGACATCAATGCTTGCCGGCTCGAAACCGCTCGCTGTCGAAGGCTTCTCGCCTCTCCCGTTGTTCGAAGTCTCACGTGGGAAATTCGAGGCCGATGCCGGCGCTCCTGCGAAGCCGACGGATGCCGGGATCATTTCTCTGAGAACCGAGGATTACGCGCAAGACGCAGCCCCTTCCTCTCGTGACGGCAATGCCTCCTCGGATCTTGTAAGAGAAAACAAGCCAGTTTGGGGAAGAACTTTCATGGACGACGCGCCGGACGTCGCTCCTTCCTCCAGCGACCGCATTGCCTCCTCTGGTCTCGTATCGGAAAGAGAAAGGAAGCCGGTTTGGGGAAGGACCGTCAATGGAGGAAATGATGTCGCCCCGGTGGTAATGGGAGGCTCCATTTCCTGGCCGGCTCTCTCAGCGTCGACCAAAACTTCTACGAAAACTTCACCTGAGAGATTACCCTCCGCTCCGGTTATCTTTCATCTACATTGCAAATGAAACCTTAAACAGTACAAATTATTTATTTATTTATCTAATCACTCTGTCGATCTTACTTTGGGATTAGGGCCACGTGAATTCGTCTCCTACGCAGCGGAAGTTCGCCAAACGTGCAGGTGGAGGCAACGGTGGCGATGGAGTTGGGACCAGCCGTAGCTTTTCTAGCAATGGGTCGTCATCAAGTTCAGCGGAAAAATCTGAAAGCATTACCAATCACCCCGCCAAGGGTAATTACAGCAATCGGGATGGTGTCCGCCGGGAGTCCCATGGTTCGTTGGATCGAAGGAGGGTTGGTGACAATAGCCGCCGGGGATACCATGGCAACAAGCGCGATCAGGACCGCGGTGTCCATCAGTGGAACTCTTCCCAGGGCTGGAGTGGTAGATGTTTTCAAACGCAGGCAGTTCATCGGAGGCAACCAGTCATGCAGCAGCCTCCCATGCCTGCTGTGGCGCCATTTATTGGCGCTCTTCCATTCCAACATTTTCCTGGCCCCATGGCTTTTTTCCCAGGTGTGAATCTGTTTCTACCTTGTATTGTTCATCCGCATGTAAAGAAGATGATTGACTTATCAGTTCAATGTGTTTGGTGCCATTTCCGGATTTTACCTCTCAAGGCTATTATTTTCCCACCCATCCTCAACCCCCGGCTTTTGGAAGGTCTCCATTTGTCCCTCCCGCAGCAATTTCTCAACTACAGCGGCCGATGTTTTTTGGGTCGATCCATCAACATCGTATTGCTTTGTTGAAGCAGATTGATTATTACTTCAGGTATGGTTGGAGTCATTTGTCCTCCAAGTAAAATATTTGAGCTGTTACTTACACTATGCCCTTGATTGTCAGTGTGGAGAACTTGTGCAAAGATGAATACTTGAGAAAGAACATGGACGAACATGGCTGGGTTTCAATTTTTCTTATTGCTGATTTCAGAAGAGTGAGTTTTTCCTAAAGCATACATTTTTGTATATCATTTTTGAAATTTTATATTTTGTTCTGCGCTATCACCAGCTCAGGGATTTCTTAATTATGGAACTATGAAGTTAATTTAAAAAATATTTTTTGATACAATCATGTCAATGAAGATGAGAGTGGGAACTTAAGTTTTAGCAATACTCGTGCATATTATGGCCCATTGGAACATTATTAATGCTTGTCTTTTTGGCATGATTTGAATGTTTTTATTTATGATTAAACCACTTTTTTCGTTCTCGAAGAAAGGAATATCATTTTAGAACTTCATCCATCTTATGAATAAGCTTCCATTGATTGGGTTTGTCGGGGGAAACTACTCTGCCACATCTGGTGTATGAGCTATTTGGAAAGGGAGGTTCTTGTATCCTCCCCTATCTCAAAATGTTTTTAGTTATTTCATAAGTTGGTGTAGTTAGAATCCAAGCTGGATTAGTGGTCCTAGCTTCCAATCATGCCAAACCAAGCTTTATAATATGATGAGTAATTGGGAATTATACTTTATCTACATGGCTTGCCAAAATCTGTGGTTCCTGATTAGGATGCAAACGACTCTAGCTCGAGCCGAGCTTTGCAAAATTTTCAACCTCGAGCTAAAGCTCATGCTTGTTATTTTCAGCTCGGGCTCAACGAGCTCCCATATACAGGCTCAAGCTCAAGATCTGTATATGGAGCTCAAGCTTGACTCATGAGCTCGCGAGCTCGATTCGAGCACAAGCTGCTCACGAGCTTTTCTGCTCATGAGTCTCATGACTCTAGCTCGAACCGCCTCTCGAGATCATGTATGTATTTGCGAAATTAACGTGGCGCAATAGACACCATTCATGAATAATTTATAAAAATACTTATATTTAATTATTATTATTAATCATAAAATAAATCAACCATCGGTGACCAATTATGATTCAAACAAGGCAGACATTAAATACAAATAAAGCATATATATATATTTATATCATTTTTGAAATTTAATATTTTGTTTCGCGCTATCACCAGCTCAGAGAATTCTTAATTATGGAACTATGAAGTTAATTTAAAAAATATTTTTTCGATACAATCATCTCAATGAAGATGAGAGTAGGAACTTAAATTTTAGCAATACTCATGCATATTATGGCCCATTGGAACATTATTAATGCTTGTCTTTTTGGCTTGATTTGAATGTTTTTATTTATGGTTAAACCACTTTTTTTTCGTTCTCGAAGAAAGGAATATCATTTTAGAACTTCATCCATCATTATGAATAAGCTTCCATTGATTGGGTTTGTGAGGGAAACTACTCTGCCACATCTGGTGTATGAGCTATTTGGAAAGGGAGGTTTTTGTATCCTCCCCTATCTCAAAATGTTTTTAGTCTATGAAGCACCGATACTTCCTTGAGGGTCGCGTACCCGTACCGGATACGTATCTGATACCGGTACGTACCTGATACTCACGGATATACCTGTTATTCTAGTCTGTAAATATACTTGGACTTGATAGATTGTTCTGCATATTGTAATAAGAGTATGTTATTCTGAAGTAAACAAAAAGTTTTTGCGTGTCTTTTAGAAAAGAAAAATTACCCAGAAATGCAACTAGCGATGCTTATTTATTATAGTAACAAATGTACTTCAAATTTAAGTATCTTTTTTCGTTTAAACTATAAAGAATTTGATTTAAATTTTATCATTTTGTTTTTTTACTATATATTTAAAGATTAGATGTTTCAGATTGGTACTGTTTCTACTTGTTAAACATGAATTTTTCTATGTTTAATATTTTGCTAACTTGTCTCTAGACGAACCAGAAGTTAAAGATGAGTTAATCTCCAATAATGGTGAAGAAGAGGAAGAAAATAACTAATAAACATCCTTAAATTTGAAATGATTATGAATATTTTTTGTTTGAGAATTTCATATTATATTGCATTAACTATGAATTTGTATTCCAATTGATGATTTATGCAATTATGCTTGATGTTTTATTATTTTGAGGACTTTTAATTACATTTGTGAGATTATAAATATAGATTTATTATATTTAATACAACGTATCCCGCCGCACTCGTATCCTTATTTTTTAAATTTTGACGTACCGCCGCACCGGATACGTATCGTACCCGGTACTCGTACCCGTACCGGTGCTTCCTAGTTTTTAGTTATTTCCTAAGTTGGTGTAGTTCGAATCCAAGCTAGATTAGTGGTCCTAGCTTCCAATCATGCCAAACCAAGCTTTATAATATGATGAGTAATTGGGAATTATACTTTATCTACATGTCTTGCCAAAATATGTAGCTCCTGATTAGGGATGCAAACGACTCTAGCTCGAGCCAAGCTTTGCAAAATTTTCAACCTTGAGCTAAAGCTCATGCTTGTTATTTTCAGCTCGAGCTCAACGAGCTCCCATATACAGGCCAAGCTCAAGACCTGTATATGGTGCTCAAGCTTGACTCATGAGCTCGTGAGCTCGATTCAAGCACGAGCTGCTCACGAGCTTTTTTGCTCATGAGTCTCACGAATTGGCTCTCAGAGCTCAAGCCGACATTAGGGCATTGGGAGCCAGGGAAGGCGGTGGCGGGGTTCTGGTGGGAGCTAGGGAAGGCGGCGGCGGGGCGCTGGAAGCCGCTTGACGTCACACTGAGCGGGAGGGAGGCGTCACACCTCTTGGATTGAAGCTTTCTTTTTTGAAAGAAACCCTCGATCCCTTAAAATTACAGTACTTGACCTAATTCCCAAAATATGTGTCCGAAAAATAAAAAACAAATATATAAAACGCAGAAAAATGAGTCTGACGAGATCACGGTTTCTGATTGTCCATTTCATAATCTAAAATGTCGATCCAATTCATCATCCTCAATGTCACGCGAAAGATCTCCATTATATCGTTATTATGGTAAATTTTGGAAAATTTTATTTACATCGCCGAAATATTACTTGTGTGATTTGTAGTGATGTTACTCTTAGGTATACTATTTTTGATGTTTAGGATCCTCTTACATCCTTTTGATAATTAGAACAATTGATATTTGAATCTTACGTCATGTAATTAAGTTAAATTTATTGGATAAAAATGTCTGAGGATCAAAATTATGATTAAGCTAAGTATAAAAATTAATAGTAATCGTCTCTATGATGGTTCGAATTTAAGTACAAGTAAAATTCGCTCGTGTCACGAAGAAACATGGAAGTGAAGAAACATGGAAGTGATTGATTTGTGAATTTGGCATGTAAAGCTGCATTTTAGACCGGACATTATTGGATTTTTGTAGGCTGCTGCAACAGTCCCCGCCATCCAGCTATTCTGCATGCAAAAGTTTCCCAATCCCTCCAAAAGAAGCCGTAGATAATGATGAATCCCTGTTTATCATGCAATGAATGAAAATATGACTAATGTGAGTATTATCTAGAGTTCATGTAGGTTTATCATTCTCATTCTGATTGGCAAACTGTTACCACTCAGGATTGCAACCTAGATCTGAGAGGAGGGTAAAAGAGGAAGAGGAAGGAGGGAAATAACCCATAGGGTTACTACTTTTTCAGAATACTATAAAAAATGTCCAAATACATAACCCCGAGGGGTTTATATAACACCCCCGGTCAAAATATAAAATACCGAAAGATACAGTTTAATTCCAAAAAGATAAACGCGTCTTAATTATATTCCGTCGACATGTCGCTAGCTGGTCGTTCGCTGCACCTGTATACCTGCCATACTGGAGGACGCCCCTCTTCTTCCTCCGCGTCCGTAACAATGTCGCCCTCTGGGAAGTTTGCCTTGTCCTCAAGGCAAAAGTCCGGAAATTGAGCACGAAAAATCGATCGGTCCACCCATGTAGCCTTTGATGGTGTGCGATCACGCCAATGCACCAAGACTTGCCGACCAAAAACTCCTCTCGAGTCTCGACTGATGGTGCGTGTGTCCGCGATGAGCTGGGGAAGGTAGTCTTAGGCGGTGAGCCTGGGAGCTGGCTGGGATAGAGAAACCTCGACCAGATGGTCTCCAATAATCCTTTTGAGCTAAGAGATGTGAAACACCGTTTGGATGCGTCTGTCGGTAGGAAGGCGGAGCCGATACGCTTGAGGGCCTACCCGTGCAACAATCTCAAATGGGCCGTAGAGGCCACTAGCTTGGAGTGGTTCCGTGTTGTGATCGAAATCTGGCGGTGCGCCCGAAGCTTGACGAACACGGAATCGCTTTCAGTGAATTGGACGTCGCGGCGGTGGCGATCAGCAAAAGCAACCATCCGGTCCTGCGCAAGCTGAAGGTGCTGACGCAGCTGGAGGAGTATGGAATCCGGGTCGCGGAGTAAATCCGATAGAGAGGCTACGACGCATTCGCCGGGAAGAGTGCTCATGAGGGATGACGGGGGTCGTCCATAGACTGCTTCGAATGGAGTGGTGCTGAAACTGGTGTGGAAAGATGTTTTGTGCGAGTACTCTGCCCAAGAAATCCAATCCGCCCATGCCCGTGGATGATCACACACAAAACATCTCAGATAGGTCTCCAAACAACGATTCATCACCTCGGACTGCCCGCCTGTCTGTGGGTGGTAAGCTGTACTCATACGGAGCTGGGTGCCCTGCATCTTAAACATCGACAACCAAAAGGAGTTTTGGAATAAAGGGTCGCGATCATTCACAATGGAGCGTGGAACTCATGCAAACAGACCACCCCATCAATGAAAACGGAGGCAACTGTTGGGTATTGTATCCACAATCACCTGGATTTGAAGGTGTCCCCTAGTGAACTAAATTGAATTGAGTATGTATTTGATGATTTCTCTTTAGATGTATTGTGACAGGTCATAATGCTAAGTGCACACCAAAGTCAGGTTGCAATGGATCACCAAACACAGTTCTAGACAATGTAATCCCTCATTGTGTAGAACAAAGTGTTGGTTCATGTGTAATCTCTCTTTTGGGGTGCACTTCATATCCTCACAACTGAAGGCTTTCAAGGATGAGGAGTGGAGCAGGTTTTCAGATGAAAAGGAATTTTTGCTAAGTCAATTCGTCGAGATGTCACGTGAAGTCCCGATGACTCCCGACGAATCCAGACAGAAGCCAGTTTTCCTGTCTGAAGAAGAAATTTCTGTGGCTAAGTCCATTCGTCGGATGTTCACGTGAACTCCCGACGAATATCGACGAATGCTGACAGAAGTCAAAAAGGCAGCTTTGTGAGGGAATCTGTGCGGCTAAGTCAATTCGTCGAAAGTTCTCGAGAACTCCCGACGAATCCCGACGAATGAAAACAGAAGGTGTTTTCCACGGCTTGATCAACATTTCCAATGGCTAAGTCAATTCGTCGAATGTTCACGAGAAGTCTCGACGAATGACGGACAGACGGATTTCAAAAATTATGTTTCGTTTTTGAAAATTAGGGTTGGCCGCCATGTACAGTACACGTGTCGATCATTCCTTGTTGTCGCCCAAGCCGTTGGAGGTTTCCCTTTAAATACTCCTTTATCTTTAGGGCAAACACGATGTTAAGAAAAGATAATATTCTAGCCGTCTTCATCATCTTTTGCTGAACAAATTTCTGAGATCTAACTTCTGCGCCGCTCAAGATTCGTTCTCCATTGCTGCTAAAGATTTCTCAGATAAGAAGGCCTTTGATCTTGTTTCTGCTTTCTCTATTGAAGATCTTTTCAAATAAATCAAAGGGCCTAATCAGATCAGGTTTGCCGAGTTTCTTCTCTTCTAAATCTTTGAAGGTCCAAGCTTTCAATCTAAAGGAAGAAGAAGACTTAGTCTTTCAAGATCTGAAGTTAATCTCTGTTGAGATTTAGAAGAAGTATTGTATTTCAATCTCTATTTGATTTCTGTAGGAGTTTTTACTCCGAGTCATTTTGTAGGAGTTGTTCACTCCGAGTTGTAGGAGTTTATCTCCGAGTGTTTTTGTAGGAGAGGTTGTTCTCCGAGCTTGTAGGAGCCGTAGTCTCCGAGTGTAGGATTTGTTGATAAATCCGAGTTTTGGTGAAGTTGCCGACGCTAGCTCGAAGTGCTAGATAGGCGGAGAGGGAGAGAGGAGTACCCACCTTGGGGAACCTCTATAAATCTTGTGTCTCTGTGCTGTGATTTTTATTGTTGTGTGTGCTAAATTTTTATTCCGCAATCGCAGTAGAGATCACCTATTCACCCTCCCTTTAGGTGATTTAGGTAGACAACTAGTTCTTTCAGCAACCACTGGTGCAGTAAACGGGTGTCGCAAGGGAAGGAAGTGGGTGTACTTGGATAGGTGATCCACGACCACTAAGGCTTCGTTTGGGGCGGCGTTTTGCCGCCCCGTTTGGGGCAAACGCCGCCGGAAGGCGGCAAAACAAATGCCCCTCCGGCGGCGTTTGCGTCGTTTGGAACCTCGGAAAGGAGGAAACGCTCCGTCTCCACCCCCCGCTACCCCCCTCCGGTTCCAAACCCGCGTTTGGACCCGCCGTCTCCGCCCGCCCCCGCTGCGCCAAATGAAGCCTAAGATGCAATCCCACATCTAGGAGCGAGGGAGATTCGAGATAAAATCTATGAAGATATCCTCTCAAATTCGGTCTGGGATAGGGAGGGGCTGAAGCAAACCCCCAGGAAAAGTGGCATCGTACTTTGCCTGCTGACATGACAAGCAGTCTGCCACGAGTGTCTTGACCCGTGGGAACATGCCAGGCCAATACAAAGACGCCGCGAGACGGCGGTACGTCCAGAATTCTCTTGCGTGTCCCCCCTCCAAGGTTGAGTAAAACTTTGCGAGTAGGCGTGGGATGAGCTACGACGACGCTGAGAGCACTAGACGACCTTGGTGGTGTAGGCGATCCCCCGTGAGGTTGTACAGCGACCGGGCTGTGGCATCCACCCCGTAACTCGTAAGGCCGCAACAATCGGTCGGAGGAGTGGGTCAGCGTCAACCTCGTGCTAGACAATGGCGGCGTCCTCCCATACGGGTCTCAAAATAACCGCTAAATGAGAATCTGCGGCTGCCGTGAAAGAGAATCGGTCGCGCGGTTGGAGGAGCCGTCACGGAACTCGATCGAGAAATCGTAGCCCAATAGTTTAACCACCCAAACTTGTTGCGCCGGTGTGACAATCTTCTGATTCAGGAGGTACCAGAGACTATGATGATCCGTCCGGACCGTGAATCGCCGACCAAGAAGGTAGGGGTGCTAGTGCTGAACAACAAGGACCAACACCATGAGCTCTGACTCATAAGCGGAGCGAGGACGGACAGTGGCCGCATACATACGACTGAAGTAGGCAATAGGTTGTCCCTCTTGCATCAACACCGCGCCGACGCCTGTGCACGAGGCGTCACACTCTATCACAAACGACTCTGAGAAATTCGGAAGGGTCAAAACTGGAGCGGTGCTGAGGGCTCGCTAGAGGGCCTGGAAGGCTGTGGTTGTCTATGAAGTCCATTGAAATGCGTCAGTCTCGGATTTCTTCAGCATGCTGGAGAAGGGTTTGATAATCTTGCCATAATCCCGGATGAGCCTCCGGTAGTACCCAATGAGGCCCAGGAAGCCTCGAACATTACGGAGAGAGCAGGGAGGGGGGTGGGGTGGGCCACTGCAGGACGGACCGGACTTTGTCCGGGTCCATGACGACTCCCTGCGCCGAGATCGTGTGCCCCAAAGTAGCTAATTCCGGTCTGACCGAAAGTGCTCTTCTTGGGGTTCACCAAGAAATGATGCTCTTGCAGGGTGGCGAGTGTCGTCCACACATGGAGGTGATCCTGCCAGGAGGAGCTGTAAACGAATATGTCGTAAAAAAACCAAGATGTACCTGCGCAAGACCGCCCAGAATAGAACATTCATGGTCGCCTGGAAGGTGGTGTGCGCACTCATCAAGCCAAAAAGCATGATGATGAACTTGCAGTGGCTGTCGTGCGTGCAGAATGCCGTCTTGGGAATATCCTCCTCCCGTACATGAATCCGATGATAGCCGGAGCGGAGATCCAACTTGGAAAAGTAGGAGGCTCCCCGTAGCTCATCCAGTAGCTCCTGTATGACCAGAATGAGATACTTGTCTGGGATAGTGACCTTGTTGAGCTCCCGGTAGTCCACGCAAAAGCGATAGCTGTCGTTTTTCTTGCGGAGCAGGAGAACCAGGCTCGAAAATGGACTAGCGCTAGGGCGGATGATGCCCCCATTAGCGTCTCAATCTCATCCTTCTGCGCGTGGACGTAACAGTAAGGACGAACATACACGAACGTCTCACCAGCCTGTAAGGAGATGCGATAGTCCGTCGAATGAGGCTGTGGGGGGCGGGCCGTGTCAGTGAAGACGCCCAAAAACCTGTCTAGAATAACATGCAGGGCCGAGGGGGGGGGGGGTGGCAAACGTGGGGCCTCCTACTCGACAACGTGCCATAAATATGCAACCCAATCGATGTCGGCCATCTTCTGCAGACTGGAGTAAGACGGACTGGTGCAAGAGAGTAGGATCGCCCGCCTACAGTAATGGTGTCCCCTCTTGAATGAACCGCATTGTCATGCGATCCCAATTGACGCTGACATCGCCCAAGGTGCGGAGCCATGCCACTCCCAGAATAATATCCACCCCACCCAGCGCAAAGGCGTAGAAGTCGGTCGGAGGGGGGTATGGGCCCACTGTGAGGACCAGCTCTGAGTAGAGGCCGCGTGTCGACAAAAGTCAGAGTGCGCTTCGGGGCGGGCCGTGATGCCACAGACATGGGCGGAAAGAAAACCATGACTGCTAAGGCGGAAGCAGAGAAACTGATAGTAAGCTTTAAAATAGTTACTTTTGAGAAAAACAGTTTGTTTTGTTGCGGAAGCTTTTAAAATATGATAGTTTGAAATAGATGCACATGCATTTTTGAACAAAACTCATGATACAAGTTTTGTAACAGAAATTTATGCAGTGATCATCGCAGATGAATGAGCATGCAAAACATGTCAAATTCTAGTACATATAATATTTAGCCTAGCAGTTGTCCATGAAACAGGAGAAAATGACTGATTATAATTATTACATAGCAGAAATATCCAACAGTAAAAGAAATGAAACATAAACACAAAACCTGAAGCTTGACGCAGATCGGCTCAGGAAGCAGGCGGCGCAGGCACGAGTGCTAAGGCAAATTCCAAAACAAGAAGGAAAAGTCTTAGAACATTGAAATAAACATTAGCAAAGTAAAATAAAATACGCGCAGAAGAAACAAAATATTTGTGTACCGCTTTTCATGAAGCAGAGCTAACAAGACAGACAAGCAAGTGAGACAAACAGAAATAACCAGAATTATAAGTCTACTCCGAAGTATAACATGCATAGATGATCATGTAATAATATAAGTTGTAACAAGTGAAAATGTAGGTGTTCTTGTTTGACGCACATGATTCATGATTCAGACGGATTCAAGTTCAGATTCAAGACTTGCCAGAGATTCAGGATTTACCTCCCGTGAACTCCAAGGGGTGGCTCTTGCGAGCCCTCACCCTTGAACCAGGGAGTTCATGCTAGCTATGACCGGTCCTTTGTTCCTGTTAGGGATTCAAGATGGAACCCAAGTTGAGGAGTTGCGTCAATTAGAACCCTGCCGTTCAATTATTTACTTGTGTCATTAATGATATAATTCATGATTGAGTGATTCTAGCATATCAAGATATATAACCAAATACTGATTCAGATATAGAAGCGCAGATTTTACAAACGTGAAACGGGAGGAATCAAGTTATAGAATGTTATTTAACCAAGTCTTGCGTTCAAGCATACCTAAGGAGCAAGAGGAGCTGATGACACCCAAAATAGAGAGTTTTGAATCTTGCGAGTCCAAGAGGCTAAAGATTTTATTAACAAGAAGATTATTCAAGCAAAATGCGTAGGAGCAAGTTTGACATGCATCGATCCCGGGATAACCAGTACTCATTTACATTAAGTCATTTTATGTCGCGATTAACTCCCAAATAAGATGTGTGCGATACGAGCATGATAGAAAAACACCGATCATATATTTGCTAACTAGAAATCATTACCATTATTATCACGACGCTTGCTACTCATGCTCAACAACCTATCATTCCTCGAATTATTCTTCAATTAAGAAAGTCATTCATCTAGGTGACTATCCAATAAAAATCATCCATGTTCACAACTCGTGTCATTACAAACGCGTGAAACCTCAACTACTAACAAGTCAAATCAGACATTCAAGATCTAGGCTTATATGACGAAACATGCATTCAAAAGTGAAACATAAAATTATAAGAACCAGCAAGATAATTAATTTCAATGGTTGCAAGAGAGAGAGAGATCTCTACTTGCCTTAAGGTGAGGCTGAAACTGGCGGCGGCGGCGAAGCGCAAAAACAGAAATCATATTTTGGACCTGTTTAAGAACGATGAAAGCGATAAAGCAAAATTCACTACGCTAACCCAAGCATTTTACGACGTGAAAATTAAACAAAGAGGGATTTAGCAGATTACCTCCTTCAAAGGTGAGGGGAGAAGATATTACCACGCGGAAACAGATTCTTGGCGGCGCTTGGCTAGGAGAAACCCTAAATCGGAGAGGGTTTGGAGAGATTCCGCTAGGAGATTCAACGAACGATGCCGAAAAACACAAACAAATCACGGTTAGACGATCGCAAGGGGGCAAAAATCTGAAATCACAAATTGAATGCAAAATTGGAGACAAATAAATATAAAGGATGCAAGAGAATCTGAATAGAGGCGAATGAGGAGGAATCTTACCCAAGGGAAGTCATATCCGGGCTCAAAATCCGAGTAGAGGGGGAATCGAGCGAACCCTAGGCATCCCTCTCGCAAACTCTCGGCCAAGAGACGAGGAAACGGGCTGCCAACCCTAAGAGAGGAAGGAAAGCTGCTGCCAGCCACATGAGGAGGCACTGTTGTCGTCCTGAGGAAGAGAAGGAGGCTGCCGGTCCCTTAGAGGAGAGGGAGGACTGTTGGAGGGAGGAAAAAAGGCTGCTGCCGGCTCCTGGAGGAGAGAAGGAAGTTGTCGGCTTCTTGGAGGAAGAAGAAAGAAGGCTGCCGACTTGAGGAGAGGGAGGAGCCGTCAGCCTGAGCAAGAGGAGGAGGCGACGTCGGCCATGGCAGGAGGAGACGCCGGCTAGGGCGTAGAGGAGGCGACGGGGAAGCAAGAGGAGGCGGCGCTGGCTTGCGGGAGTCGACATGGGAGACAGGAGAGTTGCGGTTGTGCGCTTGCGGGAAATCGCAGAAACGGGAGGCGGTATCGGGTAACCCTGGACCGCGGGAATTTAATCAGGGGGCTTGGGTTGCGGCTAGGAAAAATTCTATTTATCTTTTTATTTTATTTTTATGGATTGTTACAGCCCGTCAACGACCATCCCCCAAACAAAAGACAAAACGTGGAACATGGGTCAATGGAAGCGCCAAACAAAAATGAAGTTGTGGCTTGCCCCACTATCAATCATGATGACCACTGGGATCCCCTGCAGTGACCCGGGGTGCTTCACCATCCGTGGGCCAGAAATCCCGCCGGCGATAAAGAGGGGAAGGTCAAGGCGGTGCAAGGCCACGGGTAGAGGATCGTCAGTATCCACATCAGCACCAAGGACTCGAAGTCGGCGAGGATAACCTCGGGTTCCTCCTCACCAATGAGGACCCGGAGGTCCTTCGGCGGGCAATCATGGGTCAGGGAGTACGACTGCTTGCAACGGAAGCACAAGCCACTCATGCGAAGATCGTGATATTCCTGGTTGGACAGCCGATGGTATGCTGGGGGCAGGGGAGGGCGCGGTGGTGGCCCTGGGAGGGCAGGGTGGCTATGGGTCTCCATCTGTGGTGATGGGGCACTGCTGCAGGTCTGGGGGATGGACGAGGAGGAGCTATTGGAGGTGTCCGACTAGTATCCAGCGGACGGACTTGGAACTCTGCCTCAATCAGACGGGCGAGGTCCATAGCCTCAGCATTAGAAGGCGGGTGGTGCGTGCGCAGGCATGCGCGGATATACAGGAGTAATCCATGCATGAAGAAACTGAGGTAATGATCAGGGGGAAGACCCAGCACATGTGTGGCCAATGCAATGAATTCGTCGAGGCCACCCGTCTAGTGGACGCCACAAAGACGCTCCACATCGGTGCCCAAGTAACGAACATCGTAATGACGAATAAGGTCCTCCTGCAGGTCTGACCACGACATAGTGAGCTTGGACTGAAGTAGCCAACGTACCCAATGGAGGGCGGAGCCCTCCATGTCGATGAGGTCCGTACTGACCTTGTGCGGCTCCAGGATCTGATGAACGTCAAAGAGCTGCTTTGCGCGGGCGATCCACCCCATCATATTGATGCCGTTGAAGGAAGGGATGTCGAACGAGCGGATGGCAGGCATAAAGCCTGTCAGTGGCGGAGGAGGATCCGAGGGAAGGTTCGGATATGCCTCGAGAAGCGATGGGGACTCCTCATAGGATGCCAGGAGGGCGTCGAACTTGGCATCCATCCGCAACATGAAGGCCTGGAGTGAGGCGATGAACTCCTCGTGAGCATCAAGGCGGAGGGAGATGGTTGGATCCACAGGAGGTTGAGGCGCGGGTGTGTCGAAGTGCGTCATAGAGCGGAGCCGTGGGGCATGCACGCGGGAGGGAGGGCGGTGTGCAACCGGACGAGCGACGGAGGCGCTGTCGGCGTGCAAAAAATCAAAAGAGGAGCGTTGGAAAATCGTCACTACAGGAACGGAGGTCGGTTGTACACTGGAGGCTCGCAAACAGTGCGGGAAGCGGGGTTGGACACGCGGGATGAAAGGCGCGACAACCCACGGCGCTGCAATGCTAAAATGGATGCGGGGCGCGCGGGGATCGATTGGACGTACGTGCCGAATGCTTGGACGGGCGACATGGACGGACGACACGCTATACGCTAGCGCAACAGAGCGTGCGGCTGGAACTAAGGCTTTAGGAGACGGATACCGTGGCGGAAGCGAGGCAGATCAGACTAAATTGGTATCACTCGGGATCGCAACCCTAGATCTGAGAGGAGGGGAAGAGGGGAAGAGAGGAAGTGGAAGGAGGGAAAATAACCCCAGGGTTACCACTTTTTAAGAATACTATCAAATATGTCCAAATACATAGCCCCGATGAGTTTATATAACACCCCCAGTCGAAATACAAAATAATGAAAGATACAGTTCAATTCCAAAAAGATAAACGCGTCTTAATTATATTCCGCCGACGAGTCGCTTGCGGGCCGTTCGCGGCGCATGTATACCCGCCATACTGGAGGACGTCCCTCTCCTTCCTTCGCGCCCGTAACACAATCCCAGTAAAATTATTCAATATGTGCTTTATTTGCTAGGGTAGGCAAACCTAAAGAAAAGGCGTATATTAGTTGCATTTTTTTTAGTATAAGATGAGGAAGATATACAAAATATGAATTTTGTTGCCTTAACCAAGCAATCAAAGGTTTTATTTTAAATTTTTTGTTGTTTGCTTGTGTAATCTTAGTCTAATCATCTATTCTCCTTACGGACCATTGCTTGTGTACCCTTTGGTATCCTATGTCTTGGAATGAAAAATACAGGGAAATTCCTCCTGGGGATGAAATGACATTGGCTCTGTTTGGCATGGCGGTGGCGATCGTGATCACGGTAGTTATGAACTGTCGTTCGTGAATGCCCGACCTCACCTAACAAACTTCATCCACTTTTATGTTCAAAACTAGTTTTCTTTTCTTGGTGGCGGTCATAACCATTGTCTTGCCAAACATGCATTCTATGATGGTGGCGTTTTTTCCGAACTCACCGGAGCAAAAAAGCCACGCCAGACAGAGCCATTGTCTCTTTTAAATTATTGCGTGCTTGAAGTCTTCCACGTGTAAACACATGTTTTGTTGTTATTAGTTACTAGCGGCATGTGCAATGGTGTCTCCCATGCATGGATATGGAGATTCAAATATGAAGCAATCAAGCAGTTGTTATGTATTTAATGATGTCATGCAAAATGATGTTTTCCCTTTTATATAATATAGATTAAATACATTTATTGATAGTTTCATCAAATTACTAAACCACAATTATTGTTGGTGTTAGTGGAGTTGTTTGTTTATTTGGCTGCTAATGCTCAAACACGATCTAAAAATTCAATGAATGAAATGCACTAATAAAAATTGTTTTCAGAATGTAAGTTTCACTTTTGGAAGATATGCACCTTGTTTAAGTCTGTCTTATCTCATGCCAGTTGCTACTTATCACCACTCCATGCTTTATATACTTGCTATGTTAGTGATTTCAAAGTTTTTTGGTTAGCTAGTAACTAGCCTATTCCGAACCGAAGTAGCAGAAATGTGGGCATTACTTCTAGTTATCTCTATCAACATATTTTTGGGAGTGTTATCTCCTTCCACAAACACAAGTCTTACTTTTTGGAATTATTTTCCTTCTATCTTACTGTGTTTTTATATTATTGGTTGAGAGTATGATTGATTTTAATCTAGTTCGGTTCAATTTAGTGTTTGGCACTTGGAATTCAATCATCTGAGTTGTTTTTCCCTATGAATTTCTAGTTTTTATTTCCGCTAGAAGACAATTGCTTTGTCTTTTAAATTATTTTTCTCCTTTTTTAGTGTTGGCATAAAAATAATTATTAAAAAATAAGAGCTTCTTTTAGTTTTTTTACTAGGTTTAAAAATCTTATGCAAGAAATAAGCATGTTTTAAACTTTAATTCATATAAAAGCTTGCATAATCATAAAGTTTGAGAATATTAGAATTGTCCTACTTTTAGGACTACTGGATCTTTGCTTGATATTTTTAAGGAAGAATCTTTTAACATCGTAACCTAAGCTATAAACATAGTCCAACACAAGAATCATGTATGATTAGATTTGATCAGTCGAAGAAAATGTAATTCATAAATATTGTTTAAATAACAAATATGATGCAAAAAAGATTTTAGTTGTTGATTAATTAATAATTAT
This sequence comes from Dactylorhiza incarnata, assembly GCA_033032865.1. Classification (NCBI taxonomy): domain Eukaryota; kingdom Viridiplantae; phylum Streptophyta; class Magnoliopsida; order Asparagales; family Orchidaceae; genus Dactylorhiza; species Dactylorhiza incarnata. Next base: position 9,114,284 of record JAWHQI010000003.1, read on the forward strand.
GTATTTGATTTTATTCAATCAAAATTTTAGACACTGCCAACTAGAATATATTAAAGATGTGAACCTAAAGTTCAGCTAGCGTTCAAATTTGAATCTAAAATTTACTGTCACTAAAATTTGATTTGAGCAAAAAAAGTGAAATGATCAAAATTCTACCTTACATTTAGAGTGTCACCTACTCTTCTAAACAAGGGGTTGAATTTAACCAAAACCCCAATTTAAGCCCCCAAAGGAGGAATTAAAATATACATCACCATAGTTGCGAAAGAATTTACCATATCAGAGCGTCAAAGCATTTTTTTCCTATTTAATTGTGTAGATTAGAGTACATGCTTATATCTGATTTTTTATAAATGTTAACTTTATCTTGATTTATTTATTTGTAGATTCAAATAATTTTGATAAGCAGCCTGGTGATTCACAAATAACAATGACCGAACTAGAATCTTCCGTTCCCCCTCCCTCTCTGTCTCTCAATATAATATATACATTGTAGAAAAAGCTGAAGTTTGTGTATATTTCATGTATAAAATACAAGGAGAGAATACATATTTATAGTAGAGAGAAAGAAGGGAGAAAACCTATACACAATGTGAGACTAAAATAGATGGAGGAATACATTATTGGGCCACAACAAATGGGCCTCTCATATGGGCCTTTCTAACACTCCCCCGCAAGTTGGAGCGTACAAATCGTAGGCGCCAAGTTTGAATAGGCACTGATGTAAGAGAGTACTGGACAGGGCCTTTGTGAGGACATCTGCAACCTGTTCAGTACCAGGAACATGCTTCAGTTCGAGCTTCTTCATTTGAACTTTCTCTCTGATGAAATGACAGTCTACTTCAATATGCTTTGTTCTCTCGTGGAAGACCGGGTTTTTGGCAATATGTATAGCAGCTTGACTATCACAGAAGAGGGGAGCAGGTGAGGGAAGCCTTATACCAAGATCCGTAAGGAGACTTTTCAGCCATGTGAGTTCTGAGACCACAGATGCCATTGCCCGATATTCTGCTTCAGCTGAGGAGCGCGCAACTACCACCTGTTTCTTGCTTCGCCAGGTGATCAAGTGTCCTCCGAAGTACGTGCAAAAACCACTGGTTGATCGACGATCATCTATGTACCCAGCATAATCAGCATCTGAGTATGCCACTAGTGTTGGAGTTGATGATGAAGTTTTGTAAACTAGTCCTTGACCGGGAGCTGTTTTGAGGTATCAGAGGATTCGTCCAACAGCCTGAAGATGAGAGCTCCGAGGGGCATGCATATACCGACTGACAATCCCCACAGCGAAGGAGATGTCTGGTCTTGTTACCGTTAGACAGATCAATTTTCCAACCAGGCGGCGATAGTATTCCGGATTTTGTAACAAAAGATCGGAGTCAGAGGACTAAGCACACATTTTGTGATTTACATCCATTGGAGTGTTAATCGGTTTGCAGCCGGAGTAGCCCGCATCCCGAAGAAGATTGAGGCTGTATTTGCGCTGAGAAAGGACAAGACCATCCGGTCGTCTGGCGATCTCCAGACCTAGGAAGTAGTGAAGGTGCCCCAGATCTTTTGTTTGAAATGCATAGATAAGATGTTGTTTGATCGCTTGAATTCCGTTTGAGTCATTTCCAGTGATTATGATGTCATCCACGTAGACTAACAGAAGAACAGTCCCCGTGGACCGGTGGCGAGTGAACAACGAGAAGTCTGCCGAGCTCCGAGTAAAGCCAATTTCTCGAAGAGCCTTGCTGAACTTGTCAAACCAGTTCCGAGGGGATTGTTTGAGACCATACAATGACTTTAAAAGATGACAGACCATAGACTCCCCCGTGGTCTCAAACCCGGGAGGTTGCTCCATGAAGACAGTTTCGTTGAGGTCACCGTTCAGAAAGGCGTTTTTCACATCCAGTTGAAGTAAGGGCCATTGACGATGTACAACCACAGAGATAAGTACACGAACCGTGTTGAGTTTGGCCACGGGAGAGAGTTTCTTCATAGTCAATGCCTTGTTGTTGGGTGTAGCCACGAGCGACCAATCGAGCTTTTAGCCTGTCAATTGTTCCATCAGGAGCATGTTTGATGACATAGACCCATTTGCACCCAACCAGTTTCTGACCCGGAGGGCGGGGTACCAGAGGCCATGCCTGGTTGGCCCAGAGAGCCTCCATTTCCTCCTCCATGGCGCCACGCTAGCCAGGATGTTGGAGAGCCTCCTGCACAGAGTTAGGAATAGAAACGGAGGATAATGAAGTAGCAAGAGTTTTAAGAGGAGGAGAGAGACGATGTATGGAAACATAGTTCGCCATAGGATGAGCGGTGGAATCTGTTACCGGATCAGCAGGGCGTGGAGTACCCGAGGTGGTGGCCGACTGCGTAGGAGCAACGGACGGAGGAGCGCGACGAGAGTAGACATAGATAAGGGGTGGCCTAGAGGGAGAAGGAGCATGATTTCGTGCTGGAAGAGCTGGTGGCGGAGGTATGTTAATAGGGACGACAGGTCTCATGATGGACTGTGTAAGAGGTGGTGGTACAGAGCTGGGTACCGGATAAGAGAAGAACGACTGATTCTCCCGGAAGGTAACATCAGCCGAAACCGAGATTTTTCGGGTGGTAAGATTATAGCAGACGCATCCTTTTTGAGTACGTGAATAGCCGACAAATATATGCTTAGCCGCCTTGGGATCCAGCTTATCCATGGATGGTCCCATGATGTGGACATAGTATGTACATCCAAAGATTCGAGGTGTAAGAGAGAAAGCCGGAGTAGAGGGAAAGAGAAGACTGAACGGAGTGGCATGGTGGAGGACAGAGGAGGGAAGACAGTTAATAAGGAAGCACACAGTGGAGATCGCAAAGTTCTAGTAGACTTTGGGAACGTGCATGTGAAGCATGAGAGAGCGGGCAACATCAAGCAAGTGCCGGTTCTTCCGTTCGGCAACACCATTCTGCTGCGGAGTGTAAGGACATGAAGTCTGGTGAACAATCCCGAATTCAGAACATAAATTTGCAAAGTCATTGCTGGTGTATTCCCGAGCATTATCTGTGCGTAGCGTTTTGATGGTAGTGGAGAATTGTGTGCGGGTTTCAAGGATAAAGGCCCTAAACACACGAGGGAGCTCGGAGCGATCGTGTAGTAAGTATAACCATGTTGTTCGAGAATAGTCATCAATAAATGTAATAAAGTATCGATAACCAGTGATACTAGTGGCTTTATACGGACCCCACACATCAGAATGAAGTAATTTAAAAGGAACAGAGCTTCGAGTACAATGTGCTGAAAAAGAAGAACGCGACTGTTTGCCAAAAATACACGAATCACACTGGAAAGCAGGAAGAGATACATCGGGAAGTGCCTTCTGGAGGACGGGAAGCGGGGCATGTCCAAGACGTCGATGCCAATCAGCAGAGGAGACAGAGGAGAGGACAGTGGGATAGTCGTCGAGAAGGTAGAGCCCGTTACGCAGTTGCCCTTTACCAATAGTAGTCCGCGTCCGCCGATCCTGTATCAGAAAAGAAGAGGATGTAAATATGACAGAGCAATCGAGATCAACATTAAGACGACTAACAGAAAGTAAGTTGAACGAGGAGCCCGGGACATGAAGAGCCGAACGGAGAGAAATGGAGGAGTTAAGAGATACGTCAGTCGAGCCGGAGACAGGGACAGTCACCCCATTAGCCACGGTGATACACTTCAGATGAGGAGTAGTCGAGTACTTCGGTGGGCGTATCGAGGTGATGTGATGAGTGACACCGGAGTCCACTATCCAATGTGGACTAGTGGAGAGACAGGCGATACCTGTATTGGAGACGGAGGCGACGGGGACAGAGGAGGACATCCACTCTTGAAGCTGCTGGAACTGTAGACGGAGTGCCTCAAGATCAGTGCGGGAGGCTGAGGAGCTGTCATCGGCAACAGTTGCAGTCGGACGAGGAGCTTTCATCGGCAACAGTTGCAGTCAGACGAGGAGGATGACCATTTTTCTGGTAGCAGGTTGCCTCAAAATGTCCGTCTCGCCCACAAAAGGTACATTTTAGTCGAGACCGACCGTCGCGCCCCCTTCCCCGAGAGCCAGAGCGTCCACCACGAGAAGATGGAGGTAGGGAAAGTAAGGGGCATTTCTCTGCTGGAGAAGGGCTGGGGAGGGTGGTGGAGGAGCATCTGGAGGTGCGGAGACTCGGAGGAGCATGGAGCACACATCTGAGAGAGGAGTAGTGGCTGAGGTGAGAACTTGAGCCCGAATGCTTTGCAGGTGTGGTGGAACACGAGCCATGATCATGGCGATGCAGACTGCTTCCTTCTGAGCCCGTTGAGCAGTATGATCATTGGTAGAAGGCTGATGCTGGATCCATGCTTCAGCCAGAGTCTTGGACCGAGCAACAAAGGAGGTCATGTCGGCAGCCCCGACCGCGTCTAAAGCCTGGAGATCTGTAATGATGTCGTAGAGATGTTGGAGGCTGTCCTTGCCCGAGTACAATGAATGGAGCTCGTCCCACATAGCTTTGGCAGTCTCGTGATACATGGCCATTTGATATGGCTCGCCATCCAGAGAGTTGAGAAGCCAAGTCTGAACTCGACCGTCATTCCGGAGCCAGTCCTCCGTAGGAGGTGATGGAGGTGCCTGAGTGAGATGTTGCAGAAGGCCCTTGTACTGAAGAACTCGTCGAACCGAGTGCACTCATTGAATGAAATTTTTCTTCCCGGAAAGGGAGATAGTGGTGATGCGCAGCTCGTCTCGGAGATCAGACGAGGAGTCCGGACGGGCTGCAGGAGAGGGGGCAGGCATCCCAGTTGAGTCAACCGAGGAAGGCATGAGAGCAGAGGCCGCTGGGATAAGACCGCTGGGATAAGGCCGTTGGGATAAGGCCGGGCAGTTTTCTGGAAGTCGCACGGGATGGAAGCAGATCGCTGGGATCGCTGAGAGGTCGCACGATGAAGGCCGCAGATCGCTGGAGGCCGCAAATCGCTGGAGGCTGGAGGTCGCAGATCGCTGGACTTAAAGAGAGGTTGCAGACCGTTGGAGGCCGCAGATCGCTGGAGCAGACCGCACGAACAGAGAGGTCGCAGAGGGCGCTGCGGTTAGGAAAACTGCTGCGACTGAGAGAGGAGCTCGACAGAGGGAGGTCGTTGGCGGTCGGCGAGGGAGCTCGCTGGCAAGCAGAGAGAGCTCGATGGCGGACTACACGATGGAAGCCGCACGATGGAAGCGGAGGCCGCTCGCTGGCGGAAGGCGCAGACCGCACGAGCAAGGAGAGCTCGCTGGGAGAAGGCGCAGGAGGCAGAGACCACACGTGTGCGGATCGATTAAGAGGAGAAGGGTCCGATAGGGAGAAGGCTATAAAGAGGAGCCGAGGGAGAGCGGAGAGGGTAGAGACCGCAGCTCACAGAGAATTCAGACCGCAGTAGAGGTGCGGTTAGAAAAAGAAGAGACCGCAGGTTCGCACCTTTCGGCTCTGATACCTTGTGGAAAAAACTGAAGCTTGTGTATATTTCATGTATAAAATACAAGGAGAGAATACATATTTATAGAAGAGAGAAAGAAGGGAGAAAACCTATACACAATGTGGGACTAAAATAGATGGAGGAATACGTTATTGGGCCACCAACAAATGAGCCTCTCATATGGGCCTTTCTAACGTACATATATATATTTCATCTTGTTGGCATCATTAGTGTTTATAGGTCACCTCCTTTTCATCTAGCTTGTTGTGGAGGGGTTGCCTAACTCATCCTCCTAATTCTGGGTCTACATCTTGTGAAGTTCTGATGTTGAAACATGGTGCCAAACAATTTTGGATTTTTTATCAAACGTATATTATTACCTTAGGTTTTTAGGAACAAAATGGTAAACTAAGAGTGTCATTCTTTGAGCTTGAGACCTTTGAAAATTTGATGACCCAACCAATAAGAAGAAACCAATGGCCGGTCAGTGCGGTTTTATAATAAATTTGAGAAAATAGAGTTATTAGTTGTGGGAACTTATTTTCTCGCGAGAAGAAAATATTTTTCTAAGTTAGAAAGTTCTTAGTTCATGCAAGAGCTTAAGAAGATAGTAATAGTAGAAAACACATGATAAAGTGTGTACTCAGGAGTATTCGATTATCCAGGAATCCATATATACGAAAGAGGTTTAACCAGGCAAAGGAAAAAACATGAAATTGCAACAAATAAAATTGAGCAGCATAAAGAAAAAAATCTTCTACCGTTGAGAAAAAAATGGTACATCAACAGTGACCTACTATTATATATGTAATCAATTTTTCAAGAGGAAGCTAGTGTCTAGATGGATTGTGCAACAGCATTTCATGAGGGCATCTAGAGTAGTCTATAAATGCCATTGCTGAAGAGCTAACTTACCATAATCAGCCACTCACTATAGAAGAGGAGCTACAATATAACTGTGGCAGGACATTTTTACCTTAATTCTTTATTGGACCAACTCAGATAGATTGGATTGACCATTTATTAACTGAGGGGATATTAACATTAATAGATCCAATTCATTTTCAAGAGTGACTGCAACTATTGTGTAATTCCCTATTTGGGAAGATTATTATAGAATTGGTTGAACTCATCAGATGATCTACTTGCATTTCTTGCGCCAGCTACTGTAGCATAAGATTTGTGTAAAAGAGTTTTTTGGGCCAGCTGCTCAAGGGACATTGGAATGCTAATCACAAATATCCAAGTAGGAATTCCAAGAAGTCCATCTAGGTTTTGATTGTTATAGTCAAATCGAGGAGTGGATAGATAGTCTACTTACATTGGGCATATCACGACCTCATGAGGGATTCAATTGGATCAAAGCCCCAATTTGTGCCCCAAAGGAGGGAATTGAAGAATAATCCACTACAAATTGGAATAAAAGTGATCAACTCGAGAAATTGGATGGATTAATTCACTACTTCTTTCTTATAGAGAGTGACCAAAGTTCCTAATGTTTTGGTAGAGATTGGAGTCCAAATTTCACTAATGACTAGATTTCATTTTGTAGTTTTATATTCATCTTGATTTATTTATTTTTAGATTTTAGATAATTTTGATATGCATCTTGATCTAGATTTTTGCTTTAATATTTGCTATTGTTAGAAACATTTAATTGCATGCATAATCATTTACAATGAGACTCACTCTTATATATATGATTGAGGGGTAAGGAGGAGAAATACATAAAAAAGGAAATACAAGTAATAACAAAATATTAATCAATACATGCTGACACCCCCCTCAAGTTGGGCGTGTAATGTTGACCATGCCCAACTTGATAATGATCATTCCAAAACACTCATACTCAATCCTTTAATGAGGATGTTAGCCAGTTGTTGTTCAGACGGAACGAACAGAGTACATACGTTTTCCCTCACTATGTTTTCTTTAATGAAGTGTCTGTCAATCTTAATGTGTTTGGTTCGATTGTGTTGAACATGGTTATGAGCAATTCTAATGGCATCTTGTTATCACAAGATAGTCTGATTGACTCAATTTTCACAAAGCTAAGGTCTCTCATAATAGTTTGAATCCACGGTCCTTCACATATTTTATGTGCCATGACTCGGAATTCAACTTCAGCACTAAATCCAGCCACCACATATTTTTTTGCTCCTCAATGTAACAAAATTTTCACCAACCAAAGTGCAATATCCTGAGATGGACAGTGAATCATCAACTGATCCAGCCCAATTTCCGTCTATGTGGATTCAATGTTTAGCTCATCATTCAGTGAGAATAGGATACCACTCCAAGAAGAAGACTTGAGGTATTTGGGAATATGGTGGGCAACATCAAGATGGAGAGTCTTTGGTGAGTGAATGTACTGACTGTCTACTCCAATTGCATACGGGATATATGAGGGTGTATGCGATAAGTAAAGTAGCTTCCCCACTAATCTCTGTAAACCAGAAATGCCCTCAACAAGTTCTCTGTCATCCCTCCCTAACAGGTGGTTTACTTTGATATGGGTGTTGACATGTCTATACCCACTCATTCCCGATGTCTCAAGTAAATCAAGAATATACTTCCTCTGTGAGATAAAAATCCAATGTCTGGATCTGGCGACTTTAATGACCAGAAAATACTTAAGGTTCCCCAAGTCTTTTTCCTCAAATTCCCTAGCCTGCCTTTCTTTTAAAGTTTGAGCCTCTTCCAGATCTACTCATGTTATGACAATGTCATCCACATAAACTATAAGGGCTGTCAATTTTTCCCTGTGCTTGATGAACAAAATATAATTTTCATTACTCTGAGTGTATTTAAAAGTTCTCATGAACTTGTGAAATTTTCCAAACCAAGCTCTAGGAGATTGTTTAAGTCCGTATAAAACTTTTTTTAGCTTGCAAACCTTCCCTTCAAATCCTTCAATGGTAAGTCCAGGAGATATGGACATATACACTTCCTCTTCTAGGTCCCCATGAAGAACACATTCTTCACATCTAGATGATTGAGGTTCCATCCTTGCAGGCAACACATGATAAGAGAACTCTTATGGAGTTCATCTTTGCTACAAGAGCAAACTTCTCCTGATAATCGGTCCCAGCAGTCTGTGTATATCCTCTGGCGACCAACCTTGTCTTGTATCTCTCGACAATTCCTTAGGTGTTTTGTTTGACAACAAACACCTACTTACATCCAACAATTGTCTTCCCCTGAGGAAGATGCACAAGATTCCATGCACAATTTTTTTCAAGAGCATGCATTTTTTCGAGCATGGCTTCTTGCCACTTGCGGTGACAAAGTGCTTCTTACTGAGACCCCCCTCAAGTTGGGCGTGTAATGTTGACCATGCCCAACTTGATAATGATCATTCCAAAACACTCATACTCAATCCTTTAATGAGGATGTTAGCCAGTTGTTGTTCAGACGGAACGAACATAGTACATACGATTTCCCTCACTATGTTTTCTTTAATGAAGTGTCTGTCAATCTTAATGTGTTTGGTGCGATTGTGTTGAACATGGTTATGAGCAATTCTAATTACATCTTGTTATTACAAGATAGTCTGATTGACTTAGTTTTCACAAAGCTAAGGTTTCTCATAATAGTTTGAATCCACGGTCCTTCACATATTCCATGTGCCATGACTCTAAATTCAGCTTCTGCACTAAATTCAGCCACCACATGTTTTTTTTGCTCCTCAATGTAACCAAATTTTCACCAACCAAAGTGCAATATCCTGAGGTGGACAGTGAATCGTCAACTGATCCATCCCAATCTGCGTCTATGTGGATTTAATATTTAGCTCATCATTCAGTGAGAATAGGATACCGCTCTAAGAAGAATACTTGAGGTATTTGGGAATATGGTGGGCAACATCAAGATGGAGAGTCTTTGGTGAGTGCATGTACTGACTGTCTACTCCAACTGCATACGGGCTATATGAGGGTGTATGTGACAAGTAAAGCAGCTTCCCCACTAATCTCTAAAATCTAAAAATGCCCTCAACCAGTTCTCTGTCATCCCTTCCTAACCGGTGGTTTACTTCAATATGGGTGTTGACATGTCTATACCCACTCATTCCCGATGTCTCAAGTAAATCAAGAATATACTTCCTCCGCGAGATAAAAATCCAATGTCTGGATCTGGTGACTTCAATGAACAGAAAATACTTAAGGTTCCCCATGTCTTTTTCCTCAAATTCCCTAGCTTGCCTTTCTTTTAAAGTTTGAGCCTCTTCCAGATCTACTCATGTTATGACAATGTCATCCACATAAACTATAAAGACTGTCAATTTTTCCCCTGTGCTTGATGAACAAAGTATGATCTGCATTACTCTGAGTGTATTTAAAAGTCCTCATGAGCTTGTGAAATCTTCCAAACCAAGCTCTAGGAGATTGTTTAAGTCCGTATAAAACTTTTTTTAGCTTGCAAACCTTCCCTTCAAATCCTTCAGGGGCAAGTCCAGGAGATATGGACATATACACTTCCTCTTCTAGGTCCCCATGAAGAACACATTCTTCACATATAGATGACTGAGGTTCCATCCTTGCAGGCATGCAACACATGATAAGAGAACTCTTATGGAGTTCATCTTTGCTACAAGAGCAAACTTCTCCTGATAATTGGTCCCAGCAGTCTGTGTATATCCTCTGGCAACTAACCTTGTCTTGTATCTCTCGACAATTCCCTAGGTGTTTTGTTTGACAGCAAACACCTACTTACATCCAACAACTATCTTCCCCTGAGGAAGATGCACAAGATCCCTTGTACAATTTTTTTCAAGAGCATGCGTTTTTTCGAACATGATTTCTTGCCACTTGCGGTGACAATGTGCTTCTTGCAAGCATGATGGGATAGAAATATAGGACAAAGAGAAAATAAAAGGTTCTATGTGAAGCAGTGAGAGAAGCATAAGATACAAACTGAGACAAAAGGTGTTGGGTAGAAGTATCTTCTCGTAGTGCAGTAGATTCTGAAGACGGATCAGATGCCAACACAGGTATTATGTGTTTGTAACCTTTTTCCTTCAAGAGTAAATCTGCAAAGGGGGAGCGCGGAATTTTTCCTGCCCGTTAGGGGCAACGGGAACAAGAGTGGTAGCTGAATATGCTGGTATAGAGGACGAATGTGTAAAGGTGTAGGCGAGGACTCCTCTAGAAGAGATGATGAGCTCACTTCCAACACAGGAGAGGAACCATCCTGAAGTGAGGTCCCATAATAGCTCTCAGATTCACGAAAGGTGACATCCATGGTCACAAACACCCTCTTGGTTACAGGGTCAAAGCATTTGTAACCCTTTTGAGTTGGGGAATACCCGATGAAGATACATAGGGCGCGAGAGTCAAGTTTAGTTTTTTGATGCATTTAAACGAAACACACATATCCAAAGACATGAGGATGAAGGTTAGTCAGAGGAACTTTAAGAGTGTGGAGTGGTGTGTTATTCTCGAGAACCATCCGGTTGATGAGGTAAGCTGCTGTAAGAACAACTTCCCCAATAGTATTTTGGAAGGTGCATGTGAGGTAAGAGACACCAAAAAACCTTTAAAGATGGCAATTTTGCGTTCCACTACACTATTTTGAGTTGATGAGTAGACACACGATGTTTGATGAATAATACCAAGGCCCCTGAGATATCTGTCAAACTACGAATCAATGCACTCATGGCCATTGTTACTGAGAATTTTAATGGTGGTATTGAATCGAGTGACTATCATTTTTTGAAACGTTGAAATAACTGAAACACTTCATTTTTAGCTTTCATTAAGTATACTCAGATACTGTGGGAAAAACAATGAATGAAAGTAACAAACCAGAAACACCAAAAAATTGAAGCAACAAGGCAAGACCCCCAAACATCACTATGAATAACAACAAAATGTGTAAAGCTAGGAGAAGAAACATGATTAAAAGTACAACAATGTTGCCCGGTTCACATACATCACATTGAAAGTTGTCTAATAACAAAGAAGGCATAGTAGAGAGTAAAAGTTTCATAGAGGGGATATAGGGATGCCTTACACGACAGTGCCAAGAATCCAAAATAGAAGAATGATCAGCATGAAGAGTTTGCAGTGGTGAAGCAGGGTTGGAAGAGTCAAATACATAAAGGCCATCACACAATCAACCGGAGCCAATCACCTTCTCCATCTTCAGGTCCTGAAACACACAAGAGGTGGGGAAAAAGGTCACATAGCGGTTCATAGAATTAGAAGTGACTAATTGAGAGAAAGTTACGAGTAAACTTAGAGACATGAAGAACATAAGAAAGAGTGAGAGGAGCAAGAGATAGATCCTTTCCCAACAATAGGAGAGAAGGACTGTAACGCCTTAATTTTAATTGAAATTGATTTTGGGGTGCGAATAGAGATTCTGTTGTGTGTATAACTGAGAGTGGTCTGCTGATATCGAATCCAATTAGGTTTAGGGTTTAAAAGATCTAAATCTAAGCCCTCGCCCACCAACCGAGAACCCCGATCCCCGTTTCCCCCTTTTCACGTGGATCATTTTTTGCGCAGCCGATGAAATCTCCAGGTCGCGCAGCACAGGGGTTATATTGTCAGTAAAATGTTGGTCGACTGCTATAAAATTCCTATGTAATGGCGCAACTTTCAGAAACTCTCTGGCGGAGCCTACAGATGGTGTTGCGAGCTGCTGCAGTCGAAGTTTCACCTAGGGTGGGTCGGCAGATGCAGGGAGTGGCTGGACCGTTCCTTTGACTGAGAGCAACAGTTATAGGAGGACGCCACTAGAGGAAGGTTTCTGTGGAAGAAGAAATTGCTTTTTCTTAAGAGCAGCAGTTACTGGGGGACACCACTTGAGGAAGGTCTCAGGGAACACCACTTGAGGAAGGTCTCGCGGAAGAAGAAATTACTTTTGACTGAGATCAGCAGATACATGGATTAATCGTGGCTGGTTATATGACTGAACGACAAGGGATTACTGGGAAACACTAATGGATTGGCAGTTATGTACAGGGCAAGAGAAATAACTGAAAGTTTAGGGGTAGTTACAGGGATTAATCGTGGCTAGTTACATGGATTAATCGTGGTTGGTTATATGACTGAACGACAAGAGATTACTGGGAAACTGTAATCGAGTGGCATTTATGTACAGGGCAAGAGAAATAACTGAATTTAGGGGTAGTTACATGAGGAATTGGACGGTTGGGGAGGGATTGGGGATGCTGGCGGTGAAGATGCCGGTGGCCGGTGGATGTACATGGGGAAGGGTCGGGACTAGGCGTCGCACCTAGGTTTCACGGCATCACACCGCAGAGGGATCACAAAATTAGGAAGTCTCATCAAAATTCTACAATGAAATGAAATGAATCTCAAATCCCATAGACTATGATTGGCCGGCACGAAAACACATAAAAGGTATGCAAATAATGAACGGAAAAATACGAAAATACATAGGGAATATGTCGTCGACTATCCGAACGTGACTACAGACTCGGATTGTTCATACGCGAACTTAACTCCTCTTTCTATGAATGTAAACCCAAACGGACCCCAATACGTGTTGACACGCCCGAGAATTTTGATCCCCATCAATTCCTCCCATCTTGAAATCATTCATCTACGTTGAATGAAGATGAACATACTCCCGCCAAAAGCCAAGGACAAGTAAATAAAACTCCACCGATGACATCCATATATCATCAGTAATTCGATGCTCTCTCCCGCCAGAATTAGAGAATGGACTCAAGTACTTATGAGGTTCATAATCTGGAGTTAAATCCTTAATGTTGAGCACAGGAAGAAGTCACATACTCTTAGGGATATTTAACTCGTAAGCATTCTGTTGGGAATCTTGCCCTCATGATTCCTGATTTGAAGAAGTCACCAATTCAAGAGAACTTCACTTTGTATTTGATTACACATCTAGTTTATCATTTCAGTGAAAGCTAAGTGCAAGAATGACTTGTGGATAGGCTTAGTGTCACCAAGCATAGTTATGACAATGTAATCCTTCATTGTCATAACACCATGCTGACAAAAGTCCTAAACCATGTTAGTCTTGTCGCTTATTCAAATGAAGCATCAAAAGAATTGAAGAAAAGCTCATGGAAGTCAAGAAACTCAATTTAATAAAATTCAAGAAATAAGTTATATCGTCGAGACGATCAAGACGATATCGTCAAGACAGAATACAACTAAGAAAGTAATATCGTTTTGAAGTAGCCTTAACGGTTAGGGAATGAATAAGTTCAAGCAGAAATAACTAAGTCATTTATCGTCGAGACGGAAAGTGATATCGTCGAGAAAAGCATATTTCATCATAACTTATCTAGCCGTCGAGACAACAAGCTATGTCATCGAGACAATATTCATATCGTCGAGACAGACCGAGATATTTCAAATTGCGCTGTCTGTATTTAATGTCGCTGAATCTTCTTGGAAATTGATCTGCATGGAATACATGCGCACCATCTATGGATAATATTAATCAAGGAGTATTTATGGATAATATTCTCTGCAATTGTAGCCGTTGGACAGCTAAATGAAGAAGGCCTAATACTTCCAAATATGCAAGTTCCAAAGTGGAAGATTTCGTTATGGCATTTATTGCAGGCAGATTTGGAAATGAATTAATGGCTTTTATTAGGTGAATTGATCGTTGCTGAAGAATCTTTCCAGCTGTTCTTGGAAAAGAAGGAAAGCCTTGATTAGTCATTAATCCTATCTCTTAATAGTCAATTCTCGAATGGCCTGGTATAAACGTGCAGAAGAATTTTCAGAGAAAAGAGCTTAAGTTAAGACGCTGAAAAAGAGAAGAAAAAGCCAAGTCAAATCTGAAAGAGAAAAAGAAGTAAGCTTCTGAGAAAATCTCTCTATTCTACAAGGAGTCATCTACAAAAGAAAAGCATTTTTCTCAGAAGATCAAGAAAAGAGCAGTGACTACTGACTGTTCATTCCAAGATCAATCATTCTTAACAGTTAAAAGAAGGAAAATCTGAGCAAACTTTTTTATTCAAGAATATATTTATCTGCTCTCAGTTTTTCTTAAGGAGTCAACAGAAGCTGAACCAGAAGTTCAAAGCTCAAGTCTTCAATCTGTGAAGACAGTCAAAGTTCAGATCCGTTGTAGTAGAAGAAGCTTTCTGTACAAGCTTCTAAGAAGGCTCCAGCACTATCAAGTTTATACCTGCTGAGTCTAAGTGCTTTATTTCAATGTAAAACCACATTATTATTCTTGTAGGAGTCAGTTGTGACTCTGAGTTTGTAGGAGTCAGCTGTGTCTCTGAGGTAGGAGAAGCTAATCTTCTCTGAGCTAGGATCTGGCTGCAGATCTGAGTTGTAGGAGACAGATGTGTCTTTGAGTTGTAGGAGTTGTGGCTCTGAGCTTGTAGGATCCTTTGTGATCTGAGATTTTGGTGGAGTAGGCCGAGGCTAGCACAATGCTAGATAAGCTGAGGGGAAAGTGGATGTACCCAAGGTTGGGGAACCACTATAAATCTGGTGCTTGTGCTGTGATTGTTAATTTTATATCCGCTGCATTAACTCAAAAGAACACAAAAAGTAGCGCACACCTATTCACCCCCCGCTATGTGATTTAGACATACACCTCAGGACTTTCAATTATCTTCTAAGTAAACCTGTGTATGATTCGAACATTTTAAATAAAACGCAATTCATTCATTCGCTAGCAAGAAACCGTAACATTTGTCGTTATACCAATTAATGTTCATGCTCAAAAAGAACTACTAGTCTTCCAATTATCCATCAAATGAGACACAATTCATCTAAGTGGAAATCTAATTAAAATCATCATTCACATTCGCAACTCGTGCTTTTCCAAATGCGTGAAACCTCAAACTACTAACAAGTCAATTTTAGGCATTCAAGATCTAATCTTATTTGACGAAACATGTATTCAAAAGTGAAGTCATAAAATCATAAGAACAGGCGAAATAATTAAACTTAATGATTGCAAGAGAGAGGGATCTCTACTTGTCTTAAGGTGCGACAAAGCTTGCAGATGTCGGATGTCGTACTCATGTCGGTTTTGGTTTTTTATGTCGGATGTCAGATTGCGGGGGATATATCGGGGACATTTCAAAATGTCGGATTTTAATTATATATATATGTTTTTAATTAGATGGTAATTATTTTTTCTAATTAAGGGCACAACAGGTAGTAGAAAACAGCACAACAGGTAGTAAAAAACAGCACAGCAGCAGGTAATAGAAAGCAGCACAGTAGCAAGCAATAGAAAACAGCACAGCAGCAGGAAGAAGAAGAAGAAGACGAAGAAGAAAAACAACACAACAGTAGGGAAGAAGACATCAGGTAGAAAACAACACAACAAGTAGTAGAAAACAACACAACAGGTAGTAGAAAATAGCACATCAACAGGTAATAGAAAACATCACAACAACAGGAAGAAGAAGAAGAAGAAGACGAAGAAGAAAAACAACACAGCAACAGGGAAAGACTTACAGTGCTTGCAGGAGATCGATCGAGCAGCAACAGTGCAGCGGGAGACGGGATCGATCGAGCAGCAGCAGAGAACAGCGGGAGGATACGGGATCGAGCAGCAGCACCGGGAATAAACCGGGATCGATCGAGTAGCAACAACGAACAACAGAGAACATTGAGACTTACAGTTCTTGCGTGAGATCGATCAAGCATCAGCAATGCAGCGGGAGACGAAATCGGGATTTTAGGTTTTACGGGTTCGAGAAATGAAGTGAACTGGGAGAAAATAAATGGGGTTTTAGTATTTTTTTGGTGCTATTAGTCATTAACTGGGTGATAATTAAAAATAAATGTTCATATCTAATGTCGCCGCCATAAGCTGCCATAAACCGACATGTCGGGCCGACATTTCCGACATGTCGTCCGCCATAATGGAAAACGCCATTTTTCTCATCTGTGTCGCTAACGTTGCGATTTCCCCTCAAAAATAACATGTCGGCCGACATGTCGGACATGTCGGCCGACATCTACAAGCTTGGGTGCGACTGAAACTGATGGCGGCGGCTAAGCGGCGCAAGAAAAAACCAGAAATCCTATTTCGAACCTGTTCAAGAACGACGAAAGCGATATGAAAAAATTCACTATGCTAACACAGACAATTATTTTACAAAATCTAAAGCACGAGAGAGTTTAGGAATTACCTCCCTCGAATGTGAGGGGAGAGGAGATTACCACGCGGAAATGGAGACTTGGCTAGGAGAAACCCGAAATCGGAGAGGGCTTTGCGTGATCCCTCCAATTGAATCGAGGAGCGGCACTGGAAATCAAGAACAAATCACGGTTAGGAGATTATAATAGGGCAAGAATCTTGAATCACAAATTGAACGCAAAATTGGAGGCAAAAATTTCCAAGATAAAATATAGGGAAATCTGAATAAAGGGGAAAAAAGAGGTTCTTACCCAAGGAGACCAATTTCAGACTCAAAAATCTGAGTCAAGGAGATTTCGAGCAAAACCCTAGGAGTCCCCTTCGCAAAACTCGGCCAAAACGGACACAAGGAGGGCTGACAGAGGAGGTTGTGGCTGCCGGCCTTGATGAAAGGGAAGAAGCCGATGGCGGCCTACAGAAATGGAGAGGAGGTTACCGACCCCCTTGGAGGATAGGGAGGCTACTGCCGGCCTGAGGAAGAGAGGGAGACTGCCGGCTTGGGGAGGAGAAGTTGTCGGCCAGAGCAGGAGGAAGAGGAGGAGGCGGAGCTGGCAGGAGGAGGAGCAGGAGGAGGCGCAGGCGGGAGGAGGAGCAGGTGCAGGGGGAGGCGTCGGCTCTGCGTGCGGAAGATGGGAGCGGGAGCGGCGACTTGCGGGAATCGGGAGCGGCGACTTGCGGGAATCGGGAGCGGCAAGCGGGAGACGGGTTTGCGGAAAACCCTGGGCCGAATAAAAGAAAGAATCGGGAGAGGAGGGGGGATGCGGTTAGCAAAAATAATAAATAGGTTTACTAAATTAAAATCCTTTCTTTTGAATTGTTACAGATTGCACTTCCCCTCGCTATGTTGATTAGGAAGGATCAAAGGTTCGTCTGGACGCTAGAGTGCGATCGAGCTTTTTAGGTGCTAAAAAGCCGACTGATTTCTGCCCCGATTATATGTTCGCCTTGTGGGACTGAAGGTTAACAAGTGTATAGTGACGCCTCGGGTAGTTGTCTGGGCTGCGTTCTGTGTCAGTTTGGAAAAGTTATCGCTTATGGTTCGCGTCAGCTGAAGGTACACGAGAGAAACTACCCGGTTCATGATCTAGAATTGACGGCCGTGGTGTTTGCTCTGAAGTCGTGGAGACATTATCTATATGGTGTGAAAATTAAAATCTTCACGGACCATAAGAGGCTGAAGTACCTGCTGGATCAGAAAGATCTGAATATGCGTCAGAGGAGGTGGATGGAATTCTTGGGAGACTACACATTCGATATACTTTACCCCTGGGAAGGGGAATGTGGTAGCAAACGCTCTGAGTCGTCGGGCACCGGCGCAAGCAAGTTGGATTCTAGCTCACGATGAGCGTTTGGCACGTGAGTTGGAGGCTTTGGAGATCTCCTGTGTATATCGAGGATCGTCTTCCACTGCCGCTCTGAGCTGAATGGAAGTGCAATATGACATTGGTGATCGTGTGAGGCAGGCCTTGGAGTTTGATCCGAGCATGCAATGCTATTTGGCGGAGTCCGCTGAGGGGAAGAACGCCGAGTTTTCCTTTGAGGATGGGCAGCTACGGAAGGATGACAGACTGTGTATCCCTAATAATGGGAAACTGCGAGATAAATTGATGTAAGAGGCTCATTTCACCAAGTACTCAATTCATCCGGGAAGTACTAAAATGTACCAAGACATGAAAACTTTGTTTTGGTGTCCAGACATGAAAGATATAGCTCTTTATGTGGCAAAGTGCCAAACGTGCGCGTTAATGAAGGCCGAGTGTCAACGGTCAGAGGATTCTTGAAGTCATTGCCAATTCCGGAGTGGGAATTTGATGATATTTTCATGGACTTTGTACATGGGTTGTCAAAGTCGCTGCAGAAAAATGACTCGATTTGGGTCATCATAGAATGGTTGACAAGGCTGCACATTTCATTCCTAATCGGAAAAGCTATTTGGTAGAGAAGCTGACAAAGCTATATGTGGAAAACATCGTTCGATTGCATGGCGTCCCTCGCAGTATTGTTAACGACCGTGATGGGCGGTTTACGTCCGGCGATTGGAGGCATGTCCATCGTTTGTTGGGGCACAAAGCTCAAGTTCAGCACAGGCTTCCATCCGCAAACGGATGAGCAGACTGAGAGGACCAATCAGACAATGGAGGATATGCTTCGTATGCGCATTTTGGATTTCAGACATCATTGGGAAGATCACCTTTACATGGTAGAGTTTGTCTATAACAATACTTATCAGGCGAGTATTCAGATGTCTCTGTTCGAAGCGTTATATGGTAGGAGGTGTCGTACTCCTTTAGCGTGGGCGGAAACCGGTGATACCAAGCTGCTGAAGCGCAAAAAGGTTGATGAGGCGAATGAGTCGATACGGACCATTCAGGAACGGTTGTTGACTGCCCAAGACCGACAAGCAAAATATTACAACTCCAAACACTGGAACGTGGAGTTCGCGGTTGGAGATTGGGTGTACTTGAAGATAAGGCCTTTCAAGGGAGTGTCGAGGATTCGACGCTTGAAGAAGATGAGTCTGAGGTATCTAGGACCATTCGAGATCACCGAGCGCATCGGCGAGGCAGCCTATCGACTTGCGTTGTCGACAGAGCTGAGTGGGTTGCACGACGTCTTCCATATTTCTGTGCTGAGGAAGGCAGTGCGGGAGCCCGAGTCTGTGTTGGAGGCCGACAGTGTGCCGGTGGATAGTGGCCTATCTACCAAGGTGACGCCGACTTGCATCATCAATACCTATATTCGGCAGTTGCGGAGAAAGACTATCAAAATGGTGAGAGTCCGTTGGGGTGGCCGTGATGAGCTCTCTTGGGAGCCTGAAGAGGTTCTGCGCGAGGAGTACCCCGATCTGTTTAGTCAGGTATGATGAATTTAATTTTGTTGTTCATGTTTTAAATTTCGAGACAAAATTTTCTTAAGGGGGAGAGAATTGTAACGCCTTAGTTTCAATTAAAACTGATTTTGGGGTGCGAATAGAGATTTTGGTGTGCGAATAACTGAGAGTGGTCTGCTGATATCGAATCCAATTAGGTTTAGGGTTTAAAAGATCTAAATCTAAGCCCTCTCCCACCAGCCGAGAACCCCGATCCCCGTTTCCCCCTTTTCACGTGGATCATTTTCTGCGCAGCCCACGAAATCTCCAGGTCGCTGAGCTCGCTGTGTAACGCCCCCCCCCCCCCCCCCCCCCCCCCCCCCCCCCCTAGGGGCCACGTAGGCACGCTACCGGGCTGCAGCCCAAGCACCCCAAAGCCTCTCCGCGCCACTATTTCTCAGCAACGGCGCATTGTTGAGGCCGGGTCTTGAACCCGCAACCTCCTTGATAAGGACTTTTCAAACCACTCCTCATCACCAACTGAGCCTCCCCAGGGGCGTTACTCGCTGCCTCCCCTCTCTCGCCGATATCGCCTTCTTCTTCGGCGATTTCGACTCCGGCGAATCCCTCCCCCAATCTCGTCGACCCCGACGATCCCCCCTGTCTCGTGCGCCGACTGGAAGGAGGAAGAGGACGCCCCCTCTCCTCCCTCTCCCGATTTCTTCTGGAGTTCACCGACGACTAGGAGAGGTCATCGTTTGTTGTTGCCGCCGGTTGAAGCCCCTACTAGTCGATAGGAAGGAGTCCATCTTTCCCCCTCTCGATTTTCTCTTTTTTGGGGACATCGACCGACCAAATCCACAGGGTTTGCCCTATTTTCATGCAGATCGGGGCGAGTAGGTGGAGGATATACTTTTGTTGTATGGTGGCCACCCTTTTTAGGTGATTCAAGCCTTGTTTGCCTTTTGTTGAGTCAAGTTGGAGCTCGTCTTGCCGTGAGAGATCAAAGCCCGAGAAGGAGAGCTTGATTCGGAACTCAAAGCGTCGAGTGGAGGCCAGATCCGTGGTGGGGCAGTCGTTAAGATTGTTTCCTATGCCTTCACGACGCTTTGCAAGGGTAACGACTCTTTTCCCCATTCTTAGGACCGTATTTTCTGTACTTTATGCTTGTGATGATTTCCGTTCAATGAGAGTCCCCTCACGCCATTTCGGTTGAGGATGAAGACTCCGCCATGGCGTGGGATTGCGACCTCGACGTATGTCTGTGTGAGCTGCACGTAGAATCCCTCTCCCACTACTCGGTGGAGAGCGGGGACTCCGGCAGGGCGTGGAATTGCGACCCCGGTGTACTATTTCTGTCTTTATTTTGCTTAGGAGGGCCACCTGCCTCCAATTGAACGCGGCGTGTGTTTCCCTCGGTTCATTGCGAACCACCAGGTCGATTGTGGTCGTCCCCGACATAATTATGCATTAGAGATCCGACGCGCGAGTCTGGATTTAGGCATGCTATGTGAAGCCTACCCATGGCGATAAGCCCGGATCGGTGATGTTTCTTTGATGTGCATTGCGATTAGCCCTAGGTACGCGAACGGGAATGTCCCTTGCTATTCGTCGTAGTGTTTGCAGGAATTCGTGGGCTTTATTCGTGAATGCCCCGTTCCTAGGCGGGCCTGTGTTGGGCCCGGTAGAACGACATTTATGTGGGCTTTTGTTGGACGGGTGGATCCACGTCCCTGTGTAGATTGCGTTTTTCCTAGATCAGTCCTCTGCCACTTTAAAATGGCTGTTATAGGTCGTATTCTTCCGAGTAAGTCCTCTGTCACTTTAAAAACGGCAGTTGTTGGTTGTCTTCTGACCAGTCCTTTGACGCGTCAAAAAGACAGTTGTATGTCGTGCATCTCCTGACCAGCCCTCTGCCGCTTCAAAAAGGGGTAATTGTAGATCGTTTATCCCAAACCGGTCCTTTGTCCATTCTATAGGACAGTTGTAGGTTTTGGTCCCTCCTGTCGCTACGATTGACCGAGTCGCGGTCGTACTGTTATACTTAGCGTTGAAGCTTAGATCGTGCGTTTCGGTGTGTTCGTGCACGTGCGTGGTAGTTTGAAAGGTGACGCTTAGCGTGTTCCTTGACTCTTTGTCATTGGTTCCTTGTTTGCATATTTTTGGTTTGCGTGCGTAATTGCAGGAGAGCGATGTACTCGCCCCGAAGTCCGCTAAGATGTTCGGGGGGAGGGGTCGTTACGTTGTGTTGGTCAGCCTCATGCCGACCTTCGTTTGCCGCTCGTTTGTTCTTGTTTTCAGGTGGCGTAGCTCATAGTGGAGCGTAGTGGGCCGCAACCCATGTGTTGCTGAGGAGCTGGAGACCCTTCTCTCCCCTATTTTGAACTCCCGTTTAGTATGTTTGTATTTCTTTTTGAAGGTCATGTAAGACCTTAAGGCTGTGTACTTTCAGTATTTTATTCTTATTAGTTGTGGACATTCAGGCCCCTTTGTTTTGGGCTTTCTCTTAGCTTCCGTTGTGTAGCCTAACTCTGATTTATGTAGTTATTTATGTTATCAATTATTAGCATTTTAGACTTTGTGGATTTTGTATGTCGTGGGGCCCCGGCCAGACTCATACTATATACTATTTGCAGGTCAGAGATGTTACAAGGACCATCCGTAATACTCACCTTGTCTCCACTAGACAAGGGAAGATAAAACACAAAACCTGTAGAGGAACCGGTCATATGATATTTTGCTCCTGAATCAATGATCTAGTGAGTAGAAAGACGAGTGGACGCATCATGAGCACCTGGTAGTCTTCGATGGGCATAAGAGGACGAAGAGGTAGACGGCTCAGTAGACTGTCCTTGCATCAAGCGACGAAATTCCTGAATTTTGTCAGCTAAAACAGCCACTGGAATACTCGCAGTATCAGGGCCAACACCGAGTAAGGACTCCTTTGAGGAATCAAAAAGGTGTACAAGCCTAGACTTAGATGATCGGCCCTGAGAGCGACCATAGCCACGGCCACCTCTCGGTGCATAACCGCCTCGCGGTGGAGGAAAACCGTGAAGCTGGAAACATGTGTCTCGTGAGTGACGAGACTTCCCGCAGTAGTCACAAATTAGATGATCTTTGTCAGTGGGCTTTGATCTGAAGTCACGTGGAGCCCGACTACTAAATCTAGACTGAAAAGTCAGGGCAGATCCCTCGGAAACTGAGTCAGAAGCCATGTATGCCGTCGATCAAATTCCTATTGGATGAGACTATACACTTCTGGAAGAGATTGAGTAGGAGAGCGCCCAAGGATCTGAGCACTGGTCTGATCGTAGTCCCGATGCAGTTCATGCAGAAATTCAAAGACCCTGTTGCATTCTTCACGAGCTGGAACAAGAGCTTCATCCTCCAAAGACACAAGAGTGAGAGAGTCAAAGAGATCATATTCCTAATAAATTTGAGTTAACTCCAAGTAGTAGATCTAAGGAGGGACGATCACCCTGTCTCAGGAGAAAGACCTTTTGTTGCAATTAGAAGATTTGGGTTGCATTCTCTTGACACGAGTAAGTGACCTCAACACCCTTCCAAATATCTACCGCGGTATCCAAGAACAAATAATTTCGGTCAATAGATTCCACTATGGAGTTTGTAAGCCAGGACATGACCAAATAGTTCTCAGACTCCCATTGCAACCAATCTAGGGAAGTCTATGCAGGCTCCGGTGCAGTACCTCGAACATAACCAAATAGTCGCATGTTCTTCAGGGAAAGAGTAATAGATCGGTCCCATGAGAGGTAATTAGAGCCATTCAGGCGTATAGTAGTAATTTTTGGTGTATTGTGATCACGACTTGACCGAATAGACGCTCCGAAAATCACTGCGGAGGAAGAAGCCCCGGCTTCGGAAGAGATAGTAGGAGATTCGTTGTTCTTCGACATGATGATCCAAGAATACAAATCAAGGAATCAAAGAGAAGAAAATAAAACAAGGAAAGAATCACTCGGGTTCTCATAGGAAGAGGGAGAACTAAGATCCATGAAGAATCTACCCCACTAAAAGAAAAGATAACGATGCCAAAAATAGGCCCATGACTTCATATCCAGCGCCCGTAGAAGAATTGGCAAACAACCGACGGAAGGAGGGCGGGACACGTGAGGATACAAGCGAGAACTAGAACCGATGGGACACCTGGGGAAGTCGATGCCTGCTGGAGTCGAGCGGGAGGGATGCAGAGTCGATGCATGGGGCGGAGTCGATGCGCGGGGCGGAGTCGATGCCCGGGGTGGAGTCTATGCACGAGGCGGAGTCGAATCGACGGACGTGTGTCGGATGTGGAACAATGGAGACAAACGTGTCCGGGGGAGGGAGACGAGGGTTTCACCCTAAGGAGGCTCTGATACCATGTTAGAAACGTTAATTGCATTCATCATCATTTACAATGAGACTCGCTCTTATATATATATGTATGCATATATGGGTGAAGGGGTAATGTGTAGAAATTCATAAAAAAAGAAATACAAGTAATAACAAAATATTAATTAATACATGCTAACAACTATCAATAACCCACTTGTGATAGGAGAATTTTTTTTACTAATGTCATAAAAAAAGCTTTAGTTAAATACTCTAGCTAGTTTGCAAATTCTTCAATTCTCTTTATACTCCCTATTTGTACACTCGATTTTATCATACAGTTATTTTAAGCCACAATAGGTTAATCTCAACAATACTATCACTTATTTTACACGTGCAATCAAGGACACATTGATTAACATCATTGGTGTTGCCGTGTGACCTTGAGGTCACGGGTTCGAGTCCCGGAAGCAGCCTCTTGCAAAAATACAAGGTAAGATTTGCCTACATTTCACCCTTGTGGTGGGGCCTTTCCCCGGACCCTCGCTGCGCGGGGATGCTTTGTGCACCGGGCTGCCCTTATATTGCTTTATTTGTGTTATGATAGTAATGAGGGCTTGCTCAATTCATCCACCTCAATTCTAGCTTTTGATCAGTTCGGTTTGACAACATTGGATACCAAAATCATAAGATTAGATTGTAGAGAAAATCAGAGAGTTTTTAATCAGTAATTTTTGAACAATTTGGACTGAAGATGACAATTGCCAATGGTATCTATTCTCATATCACATATAGATATTAAAGAGAATACCCATGAAAGAGAGAGAGAAAGTTAGCGTTTGTTGATTTTTTTTGGCAAGTATATCTAATCTTTGCTTTTAAATGGCTAATAAGGGAAGACCTTAAACATACCACCCTAAAATAAGAAAATATAAGATAATCTTTAAGATATAAAAAAAAAATTATCTAAAAAGATTCAAGAGTGAATTGGGCGACCAAACTAGATTTCTATGGGCTGGTCGGTCAAATGTTCTTTAGGTTGAGCATTCGAAGGTCCAGATTTTGAGAGCATTGTTCTTTCTTTTTATTTGTGAGGATCTGTTTCAGTCATTGGTATTTCTTATCACCGGCCTCATTACCCAGCCTGCAGCTTCCTCTTCCATTCACCAACGTTAGCTACCAACAACCATCACCAATAAGTCGTTGACACCTTTTTCGATCTCCTTCGCTGTAAGAAGACTGAATCGATCGCATCGCCACTGCTATTGTTGATCGAACCCAACGTCGGAAGAAAATTAAGGTGGATGATGACCACATCAAAGGGAGAAAAAGAAAAGAGTTTGCTGTTCTCACCAATAACTAATTAGGAATCTTTTTTTAAAATCAATAAATGTCGATTATCTTGATGAAGAACCCTAAGATATCTATTTTATATCAATAGTAGGTGTAGGAACCTTAAGAAAAGATCAATAATTCTATTTTTATTATATCTAATAGATTTTTGTTGAGTTTCTATCATAACAATAAGATGCTAGATGAAGACCAAGTTGGTACGTGGGCATTGTTTCTTAGTGTATATTAAGAACAAAAAAGAATATCAAGATTCGCTTCTGACCTTGGATTTCAAAGAACACCAAGAATGAATTGAGAGTGAAATCCAGAATTAAATGTCTTCCTAATTTGGTTTGGCAAGTGATTTGATTAACGAAGTAGATGGCCGACATGATAGAGTGAATGAAAATTCAAATCTTCAAACACTATACCAAGCTCGCCTAACTCAACTCACGCTTCTCTTTCACCTTCTATGAAAACATCAACTAATGCTCCAAAATCAAATGTTGGTAGCATAGCTGGAGATGAGGAGGATGAAGATGTGGTTGTTACCTAGGGGGTTAAGAACAGACAAATCATTTGAAGGGAAGGCTGAGTATATATTCCTAGGTATTATGTGTTTGTTGCTGAAAATAGACATAGATTGACCATCTACAAAATACTTTAACTTGCACAAGTATGATACTTGTGAAAATATAGCATTTACCCGACTAAAGTTGAGTCACCAGGCTTTGTCTAGTGCAATGGTCACTTAAAAGGCGTATGCCATTAAGATGTAACCTAAGGATTTTGTGCAAGAATATTGATGGGGATCACGGATTAAGGGTGGACCGACATTTATCGGAGCCTGCATGAGTCTACATACGCAGGAGGCGGATATAAGATTGGCATGTAGATGGTCTGAGCCTGTAGTCACGTTCAGAGCCCTGACGACATATTTTATGTATTTTTATTTCATGTAAAATTAGTGGATTTATGTTTCGAACAATTGTGGCTGTTCGTAGTGAGTTCTATGAGCTGATTTTCAGATATGGCAGAATTTGGACAGAATTTTCAAGTTCCCGCGATTTCTCCATGGTGCTGAAACTGTGGAACCTAGATGCTGACGTGTAGACCCTGCTCATCCCTTACATTGGCCAGCCATTCCCAGTCTTCCCTCTCTTTCTAGCTTCGAGAAAACACCACCAAAGGGGCCGACCAGCCACCATACCATTTCCCCCATCACTCACCCAAGTAACTACCCATAACTTCTTGCAAGTAACAAGTAATTTCACCGAAATCCACCCGTATCTGCTATACCCCCCCCCCCCCCACACACACACACACACAAACGCAACATCGCCCTCCTTTCCAAGACATGGATGACACTTACAGGGGTTGATTCCTTCATCAATCCTGTCGCGCATCCCCTTCCTGCCTTGTACAACTACTGTCAGCCACAATCCTGTGGGGTTCCTCAATTTGTCGGACGACACTTAGAAGGATGTTCCAGGCGACAACACTAGAAATCCAAGACAGAGGATTGAGCCACATGTAAAGCTTGCGAAGATGAAGTCAAATTGGAAGTGTCAAACACATAGAGACCATCACCTTGCTTGTCTTAGGTTCTGAAACACACACGAGGTGGGAAAAGCGTCATAGAGGAGTTCATAGAATTGGTGAATTGATAATGGAGAGAATTACGTGTAAAATTATAGACACGAAGAACAAATGCTAGAGTGGTGAGGATCTTTTCCTGCAATAGAAGAAAACAATCCATCGACAATGTCCACTTTGTCTCTACCAGACAAGATAGGTAGAACATAAAATCTGAGGCAGAACCAGCCATGTGATCACTGACTCTAGAATCAATAGCCTGGCCAGACTCATAACAGTCACTTAGTCTTGAGGAGCTTTAAATTCGACATCAAGTCGCCGGCGATCGCAATGTCCGGCGGTGAAGATGCTGACCTGCATCTGGGTTAAGCGTGGTGCGCCAGAAGAAGTTGAAACTAGTCCAGATAGACGTCCATGGAGCCTGTCTGGCGTAGTGTCGTGAGGGCACCAAGGGGGTTGCCGCGGATGGGAGGGCCAAAATGCAGGTTGAAAAATCGCTTGAAGTCGTCCCACGTCAGGCCCGACTGATCAGTGAGTAGATGAGTGGCCCAAAGCAAGGCCGAGCCGAGAAGGTGAAAGGAGGCTAGAGGGAGCCGTTCAGCTGCCGGAGTTTGTTGATGACCAAAGAATTGTTCGCACCTGCCACCTGGTGAGCCAGCCCAAGGGATCAGTTTTCCCATCGTAGGTGGGAAATTCCAACCGGGTATAACGCGACAGAATAGCAACTTCAGGGCGTAAAAGGGTCTGCGGTGGCGACTCATGGAAGATGAGCGGCGGTAGCGGAACTTAACTGTTGCTGGCGTGATTCGTGGGTGGGGTGGTAACCACATGAGGTGATGTTGTTAGTCCATTAAGCTTGGTGGGGTGAGGGTTGCCATGCCATCCGGATGACGTGCGTCGGCTTGCAGAAAGCATGCCTCTACGTCTTGAATGCATGCATCCATGGAAGATATGACTGCGTGCAGCCGGTTCATAGCATCTAAGAAATCGGGCGAGTCTCCCATAGTGTGGATGGAGGTTGCACAGGATAAGGAGCGGGTAACGGAATGGCTGGAGTCGTCGGAGGTGGCTGAATTTGTGTTGCCGCGAGTGCCACGTCGTCTCCTAATGATGGCGTTACAAATTTGATTAGCGTATGCGAAGGGGCTTAAAGAAATTAGACCGATCTGAATCTGTTTCTTTTCACACGCGTTGCACAAGACTCGAGAGCGTGAGGATCGAAACTGCTGAAGCAGATGCATGCACTGTCGTCAATCGAGATCATCAAAGGTTTCGACAGACGGAATCGAGCGGTCCAGGCTGGAATCGAGAGCAGTAGGGGATTCGTAACCGGTTATTGCCTTATTAGCGATGCAGAAGGCAGAATCGAAGCGGTCCAGACTGGAATCGAGAGCAGCAAGGGATTCGTCGTTGGTTCGTGCCTTATCGGCGATGCAGAAGGCGGAACCGACACCGCTGAAGACGTAGAAATGCAGAGGGTTTGCTGATTGCATCCGTCGATGTTGAACGCGGCATGGGCGTCGTCGAAGGCGACAAGAGCGGAAGATGAGCCAGGGCGCGACCGAAGCTTGTGAATGGGTCTCGGCATGTAGAATCAACGTCGGTTGGAGGTATGTATCGACAGGGTTGTACGGAGCGCAATCAGTGGGGAGACATCAGGATTGATTGGAGTCGTGCGTCGCTGGAACTTGCGGGTAGCGTCGGCCTCGACGTAGAAGAGATGGTCGTAATCTGGAATTGTGGGAACGGTTTACCTCTGATACCAAGTTGTTAGGGGCCTACTCGGATGATGTCGGAAGAGTGGCCGGAGGTGAAGATGACGGTGGAGAGGATACTATGGAGCCGTGACCGCGGCTGCCTAAGTGGGGCGTGCTCGAGAGAGAGAGAGCTTCCAAGATCTCTTTTAGGGTTTGGGAAAATAGACTTCCTTTATTGATAACAATACAAGACCCGCTGGGTCCTTTAAATAAGACTTACAATCGACACAAACAAGGAAAGAGCTACAAGGAAATAACGCTAAAGGAAATAAGACAAATTTGAACATGCGACTAAAAAGGACACCACATAAAAACACGACATAAATAACGACGCCATATAAGGACGTGACTCTAAGACAGAATCAAAGCATATTAAGAAATAAATAATAATAAATGTCATAAAAGAACTCGTAATATTTCCCTGCATCACTACACTTGCATTCATCCATTAGAGTATCGTTAAGATATAATCACACCAAGACCTCTCCTTATGCTATGTCAAATTGACAATTAATCACATCTATTCTTTAGTAATGACACAAGCTAGCCCAATATGTTGGTCATGGACTGGAAGAACTAATGTATGCAAGATAATATTGAAAAATCTTCACAAGAGTGAAATTCCTTCAAAAACCAAGAGGAGGACGGGGTCAGAAAATGTTCAAAATCACGTCTTTTCTTCGAAAAGTAATGTCTATGACCATTATCAGATAGATCACCATATTAAAAAGATATTTAAAGTTTCATAAGAAGGATTAGAGAGGTAAAACAAAAGTTATTTTAGTGAACAACATCTTGTTGAGTCTTATGGAGAATGTGGAACATTCTCCATTTTGATTGTATTATCAAAGGATATAATGTCAGAGTTGTCTTCTAATGTGGTTACATGACAAGAGTTGTTCACTTAGGAATACATGTGCCACTTGTAGACAAAAGACTCATTCATGCCAAACTGATACATAAACTAGGATTGGATACCATATCACGTTTTAACTTATCCTTTGGATTCACTCTAAAAGGGCCCAAAGATAAGGATTAATGGTCAGTTACACCTCAAGTTTGTTGTCACAAAGGACTACATCAATGAGATAGTGCACCATGTAATTCCATTCAATATTATCAAGTCATTTTTGGCGTTGATGCCTTCATGGTAGATATGAAGTAGCCATTGTTGCATAGCCAACCTTACCATTTTAGCTTACCAAAGATGCTAGGACGTTCCTGGTGGAGAAATACTATGATTGTTCTTATAGCGGATCTATTAACATCAGGGCAAGATAATAGAATTCTCAATTGTTACTAGAAGTACTTGTTAGCTTACCTACACATAATTATCCGGCATGAAATTTAGCTGATTTCAAGTGCACCATCGACAAATATTATTATTCCCAAGAACCCCAATGAGGATATTCGAAAAACATGTTATAAGATTACCCATTTTAAGTATTCTCAAGAAGGATAGTGCATAGAGGTGATGCCTATTTGCCATGTCCCTGGAAAAATAAAGATGAATATTTGTTATCTTGAGGGTAGTTAAGAAAGTTACGTGCATATAGAGCAGCAGATACTAGAAACTAAAATAATACAAAGGAATGACAACCATCTTCTCCAATCCAACATTCAATTAGGCGACCTTGCTTGGTTGCATTTAGGCAAAATCAACTCAAGGGAGAAGGGAAAAAGTTGAATCAAAAATTGTATAAGGCATTATGGACTATTGAAAATATTGGAGATATTTTACTAAAGAAAAAACCCGACAACATCAAACAGTGCGATAAGAGAAGACAAGAAGCTGAATCCTACCCAATATAAACCATTCTGGATAATTGAAAACATTGGAGACATTTTGCTAAAGAAGAAAACCGACAATATTAGACAGTGCATAAGAGATTTACCACATGGACAAGCAGTGTTAATTTTATAGTGCTGTAAAAGGTACAAGGAGGATGATAAATCAATCTTTTTATGATATCTGTTGAATGGGTTTAATTTTCAAGTAGTCATAACACGAGTACACACTAACTTATATTTAGGAGTGATAGGTTACAAGAGAAAAAACAATAAGGGTGCGTTCGTTTGACGGGTTGTAGATGGAGGGAATTGGTTTTGTCCAAGACCAAAAATTCGTTGGTTTTGGAAATGGGTCAAAAGCAAAGTTTTTTGTTCGTTTGGAGAAGGTTTTGAGATGGAAAGAATTTAAATTTGATTTTTTTGTGTGTGTGTGTGTGGGGGGGGGGGGGGGGGGGGGGATCTACTGTTCATCTTCTTCGTTGAGCGAAGGATCTGGATTTGGACGACAATCATTGGGTAATTAGAACTCCCGGTCTCCAAATCTCCATCGTTCGCCTCCCATTTGTATCGCTTCTCCGGCGTCAAGCTTCTCCAAATCTAGCGTTCGTTTCGCGTCAAGCTCCGGTCTCCAAATCCAACGTTCGTTTCGCGCCAAGCTCCGGCGTCAAGCTCGTCTTCTTCGTTTTGGGTGAAAGCGACCAAATTAGGTAGGCTTTTTCTTCGTTTCGCGTCAGGCTCGTCATCTGCTCCGTCTTTTTCTTTTGCCACAGTTGCAAAACCGACCTAATTAGGTCAGTTTTGTGGATAGCCTAATTTCTAAAGGCCCAAAATCTATGAGTTTTGGGTGAAAACCAATTCCGTCCAGAAAAGGCCCAAAAGAACACATATTGGTATTGACCCAATTCCTTTCTCTTAAAACCGATGGACCCAATTCCATCCTACAAAAACAACAAACGAACACAAATATTGGAATTGGGTATACCAAAACCAATTCCCTCCTTCTAAAACCCATGAAACGAACGCACCCTAAGACTTAAAATACAACCAAATACTAACACTCCCCCTCAAGTGATGCATATAATATTTATCATGCCAAACTTGACAATTATCTTCCCCAAACACTCACACTCAGCCCCTTAATGAGAACATCAACCTGTTGTTGGTCGGAGGGAATAAACAGTGTACACACAATTCCCCTCACAATATTCTCTTTGATGATGTATCTGTCTACTTCAATGTGTTTGGTGCGGTCATGTTGGATATGATTGTGTGCAATGTCGACGGCTGCCTTGTTGTCACAGTATAGCCTGATAGGCTTCTTTTCAGCAAGGCTAAGATCACTCATCATGGGACGTAGCCATAAACTTTCACAAATTCGACAACCACATGTTCTTGCTTCTCCAGGTGACCATGTTCCCACCGACCAGGGAACAATATCCAGAAATGGATCTTCGATCATTAGATGAGACGACCCAATCTGCATCTGTGTAAAGTTCTATTTTTAGTTCATCATTTGGTAAGAACAAGATACCACTTCTTGGGAAGGTCTTGAGGTATCATAGGATTTTGTGGGCAACATCCAATGACGTTTCTTTGGTGAGTGCATGTATTGGCTTATAACTCCTACTGTATACGAGATATTAGGGTGCGTATTAGACAAATAGGGTAGTCTCCCCACCAACCTTTGAAATTTGTGATGTCCTCAACGACTTCTCCCTCATTCCTCCCTAACCCGTGGTTGGCTTCAATCGTGATGCAACATGTCTATGCTCACTCATCCTTGATGTCTCAAGCAAATCGAGAATGTACTTCCTCTGTGAGCTGAAAACCCCGTGCCTAGATCTGATAACTTCAATGCCAATGAAGTACTTGAGGTTCCCTAAGTCTTTTACCTCAAGTTTCCCTATCAGTTTTTCCTCCGGTGTTTGAATCTCACTCATATCATCCATTGTTGTAACAATATCATTCACATAGATAATAAGATCAGTCAATTTACATTCCATTTGCTTAATGGACATTGTATGATCATCATTACTTTGATTGTAACCAAATGATATCATAGCCTTGTGAATCAATCTCTAGGAAATTGTTTGAGGCAGTACAGAGCCTTCTTCAACTTGCAGATTTTTCCTTCAGATCTTTCAAGGTAAGACTAGGAGGTAGAGATATAAATGCCTCCTCTAAGTCCCCATGGAGAAACACATTTTTCACATCTAACTAACTGAGATTCCATCCTTTATAGGCAACACAAGAGAATATGACCCTTACATAATCATTTTTGCCACATGAGCAAAGGTTTCCTGATAATTAATCCTAGATAACTCCTAGCCACCAGTCTTGTCGTATCTCTCCACAATTCCTTGAGGGTTCTGCTTGACAGAGAAAACCTACTTAGACCCAACAATAATCTTCCCTTAAGGAAGGTGCGCTAGATCCCATATGTAAATTTTTTTTCAAGAACACGCATTTTCTTAAGCATCACTTATTGCCACTTATGGTTACGAAGCGGTTCCTGCCAAAATGAAGGGATGGACATAGAAGCCAAGAAGGAATCATAGGCTTTATGTAATCAATTAACGAGTCATAAGGCACAAAATGTGATATATGATGTTGGGTAGAAGTCGAGTATCTTTCTTCAATATGCTCCGAAGATGGATCTGATGCCGACTCTGGTATCATTGGAGGATCTTATGTGTATACCCTTGAGTATAAACCTTCAAATGGTGTGGATTAGATTTCTCTGGATCACTGGGTTCAAAAAGAGATGTAGGAGCAGGAATCGAAGGCTGATATGATGGAGAAATAGGAGAAGAATAAAAAGGGAACTCACTTTCATCGCAGGTGAGGACTCCCCTTGAAGTTAGTCCCATAGTTGGCATCAACTTTACTAAAAGTGATGTCCATAGTAACAATGTTTTTTAGGTCACAATGTCACATGATGAAAGCATTTGTAACTCTTCTAAGTGGGTGAATACCCAATGAAGACACATGTTAGGGCCTATGAATCAAGTTTGGTTCTGTGATGCACATGAACAAAACACACACACACAGAGTCACATGGAGGAAGAGCAGTCGCCTAAAGAGTACTGGGGGGGGGGGGGGGTATTATGCCCAAAGACATGGGTAGAAATATGATTAATGAGATAAGTTGCAGTGAGAATGGCATCCCCCAATAGTATTTAAGGAGGTGGATCTTAAGCAAGAAGCATCGTGCCATTTCAAGAAGATGTCTATTCTTGCGCTCTGCCACCTCATTCTGAGTGGGAGAGTAGATACAAGAGCTTTGGTGTATAATGCTAAGGTCACTGAGATACCTCCTAAACTAAAAATCAATGCACTCAATCATTGTCACCGTGTAATATTCTAATAATTGTATTAAATTGAGTGCCTATCATTTTCTTAAACGTTTAAACAACGGAAACAATTCTTTTTTGCTTTTCATCAAATAAATTTAGGTAGTACGGGAAAATTATTCTATGAAGGTAACAAATCACGAATATCTGGAGATAGATGCAACGAGGCAAGGTCCTCAAATATCAGTATGAATAATAGCAAAAGACATAGTACTAGGCAGAGAAACATGATTAAACAAAGTATGACAATGTTCACTAAGTTCAGGGATGTTTACTAAGTTCTCACAAATCATAGTGAAACGTTTCAAACAAATTAGTGGACATAGTAGGAAATAAATGTTTCATATTAAAGATAGAAGGATGTTCCAGGCGACAACACTAGAAATTCAAGACAGAGTATTGAGCCACATGTAAAGCTTGCGAAGATGAAGTCAAATTGGAAGTGTCAAACACATAGAGACCATCACACAATCTATTAGAGACACCACCTTCCCTGTCTTAGGTTCTGAAACACACACGAGGTGGGAAAAGCGTCATAGAGCAGCTCATAGAATTGGTGAATTGATAATGGAGAGAATTACGTGTAAAATTATAGACATGAAGAACAAATGCTAGAGTGAGTGAGGAACATGCAATGGATCTTTTCCTACAATAGAGGAAAACAATCCATCGACAATGTCCACTTTGTCTCTACCAGACAAGGTAGGTAGAACACAAAATCTGAGGCAGAACCAGCCATGTGATCACTGACTCTAGAATCAATAATCTATTAGGTAGAAGAGTGGGTGGACGCAAAATGAGCTCATAGTATTCTCGTGTGGTCATAAGAAGACGACGATGTGGTAGGCGGCTCGGGAGAATAACCATGCATCATGCGACAGAAGGCCTGCATTTCTTCTGCCGAAAGGGTATCCTGTAGTCCAACAGGATCAGGGCAAACAATATTGGGCATAGTCTCCTATAAGGCATAAAAAATATGAGTAAACCGAAATCAAGGTGCTAGCTTTAAGAGCGACTATATCCACGACCACCTCGTGCAATGGATCCTCCTCTCTGAGGCGGAAAGCCATGAAGCTTGAAGTATATGTCCTAGGTGTGGTGGGTCTTCCGGCAATTTTCACAAAC
The DNA here is from genome assembly GCA_033032865.1 of Dactylorhiza incarnata. NCBI lineage: Eukaryota > Viridiplantae > Streptophyta > Magnoliopsida > Asparagales > Orchidaceae > Dactylorhiza > Dactylorhiza incarnata. Next base: position 9,148,934 of record JAWHQI010000003.1, read on the forward strand.
CAAGTAGTCCTTGTCTGTAGATTTCGGCCTAGTGTAATGGGCAGGAAAAAATTCTGAACAGTACTGAATGAAACATAGTCAGGGAGCCAAATCTGTCGCTGATCAAACTCCCATTGCACAAGACTGTAAACTTCTGGGAGAGGAGTGGGAGAGCGCTCGAGTATTTGAATACTGATCTGATCAAAATCATGATGCAGTCCATGGTGGAATTCAAAGATCATGTTACGTTCTTCTCGAGCTCTAACCAAAACTTCATCTCCAAGGGATACAAGGGTGTGCGAATCAAAGTGATTGTATTCTTGGTAGAGTTATGTAAGCTCTATGTAGTACACTGAAGGAGGGTGTTCACCATGTTGCAGGAGGAATATCTTCTGCCAGTGTTGGAATATTTGAGCGGTGTTTCCATGACAGGAGTAGGTAGCCTCAACTCTCTTTTAGATATCTACAGCCGTCTCCAAGAACAGATAGCCGCGGGCAGTGGATTCCTGCATATAGTTTGTGAGCCACGACATAACCAGGGAGTTTTCAGACTGCCATTGCAACCAATCCGGTGTAATCAGAGCAGGTTCCCTGTCGACATCGTAACATACCCAAGACTTTTCAGGGCAAGGTGATAAGCATGCCCAAGCTAGATAGTTGGAGCCATCCAATTGCATAGTAGTAATCTGAGGGGTGTTATGATCATGACTAGTCCCGATAGATTCCGTCCACGGAGATCAATGGAGAGGAAGAGACCACCACTCTAAAGGAGATAATGGGAGAGTCAACACTTCTCGATATAATACTCAGAGAATAGAAATCAAATAATCACTCAAAAAAGGTCAAAGAACCAGAAACCAGGGTTTGATTATAGAAAGAGGAAAAACTTAGATCCAACAAAGCACACGATCCAACCAACGAATCCAAACAAACACAATAGGTGATAGAAAAGAGAAGAAAGAATCATCTCCTCAAAAAAGGAGTTTGGTCGCCAGAAAGGCAGTTACTCCCCCATTCAAAGGGTCCGGCACCCGGACGTGCAGAATGACACGAGGCCGAAGCGAGTCTCACATGAAGTGATCAGGAGGATCGACAGAGAGCGTGATTTGCTCGTACACCCGGAAATTATCCTTTACATTGTATTGTCTTGCCCCAAAATAATATAATTTTATTGCTAACATTTTATTTTTGGATTAATTGAAATCATACAGTTATAATTTGAATTTGGATTGTTTGAGTCCTTCCCACTCATTCACATAGGATTGCGTTAGAGTCGGCACAACCACATCACACAGCCTGTCCTGACTCCTGCGTCAATATGCCTTTAAATAAGCTTACAACATACTAAAAGAAAACTCTAATAAAAGAACAACAATGATGATAACTCAACCTCTAACCACTAAACACAACAATAAAGATAACAATAACTAACTAGGCCCGTCGCTCGAGGCCCATAACATCCACTCGGCCTTTAAATAGAGCTTGCCCTCAAGCTCGAACGAAGCTCGGCCGATTGTATCATCTGGCTCCTTTATTTTGCTCCAAAACATCGCCTTGTAGTGCATTGCCGTAGCGGGGTCTGCAGAGAGCGACAAGCCTTCTTCGTACTCATCGACGTCAAGGATGGAGAAGGGGAGCCCGCAACTTTACCTTGAAATGATTGAAGTAGTGATGGAGAATAATCCGCAAATGCCCGAGGACTACTCAGAACCATAACAAATTTCGTGCGAATGAGAGTAGTGTCCTCGACGATCTTTCCACAGTCAATGTATGACAGAGTGCCCGTCTGAATGAGCACTACACTAGGTGTCGGTTACTGGAGGGCTGCTGGACTAGCCAGATATCAACAACATGCACCTGGTCGGGTAGAGGTGTCGGTCGTGTGCTGAGCAGTTGTTTACTTTTGTGTCCTACGATCATGTCGTAGAGTAGGTCAATGATGGAGCCACCGAGAAGTTTCCTATCGCGATCGAGCTCAGTGGTCGCCGAATCGTGTTGTTGGGCCGCATTAGATGTCATTGGTTTAGTGAAAATTGTAATTAATCAATTACCAATTAAGTACTCAGTTAATTAAAAACTGCAATTAATGAATTTATAGTTAGTTAATCAAGTAATTGATTAATCAATAAAAATAAAATTCATCAATTTATTAAGATGTAAGATGCATGCAACTAAAAGGGGGTGGAGGGCTCGAAAAGGGGGGCAACTCGAAACAAGATCCATGCGGCTGCTTTTCGGTGTGGACTCAGCGAACAGAATGGAAGGGCGGTTGGCTCTATACATTGTTGTTGTTTGGTGGCTCAAGGTAGGGAGAAGGGGAGCAACGATTGTGTCGACGCAGCGGAACTGCAGGGATTTGCTCGACGTGGTTGCGAAAAGGCGTTGCTCTAGAAGAGAATGACGCGGTTTCAATGTTGGAAGGAGTGTCGATTGGCTCTTCCGCAGACGACGAGGAAGGATGGGTTTGCTACGATGGGGTCGTCGATTGCTGGTGGGAATAATGTCGACGATGCGGCGAGTAGCGTCAATGACGAGCAAGGGAGATGACAATGTCGACTTGGAGCAGCGTTGACGGCCTCGGGATAGGGTGCTGGCGTGAACTTGAAACCTATTTTTGTCGATGAACCGGTTGCAGAAGAAACAAAAAAGTGGATTGAAGGCTGGCGGTTGTCGACGGTGGTTGCAGAAGAGTTGTTACATGCTCGCCGTAGAACCTCAATAAGATTGCCGAAGGATGGCCGGGGGCGGAGATGACGGAGTCCGAAGATACTCTTAAGCCAAAACCGCAACTTCCTAAGCGGGGTGTGCTCGGAGAGAGAGCTGCCACAATCTTATTCAAGACAAGGGAAGTAGATTGACTTCTTTTATGCCCATTCCATACAATGTATGCCTTTAAATATGCTTACAACATACTAAAAGACAACACTAATAAAAGACAACAATAATAATGATAACTCCTAACTTCTAACCACTAAAGACAACAATAAAGATAACAATAACTAACTAGGCTCGTCGCTCGAGGCCCATAACATATTCTCCCCTGCTACAAGAGAAAGAAAATAATAAAAACTTAAAATATAACCAAATACTAACAATTTCATAGGCTTGAACTCGTCTAAAAATGGAGCAAAGATTCAGGATAAGATCTTGGAGGAAGTTAAATAGATCACGACCGTTGTTCTTTGAACAATCCTTCTAAATTGCACATTGAAATTTGTTAGAAAAGCCCATATCAAAGGCCCATAGATAGGCCCATTATTGTATTTATGAGTGCATTTATTTCTCTCTCTCCTTTAGTCCCACATTGTGTATAGGATTTTTTCTCCTCTCTTCTCTCCTATAAATATGTATTCTCTCCTTGTATTTTACAACATAAGAAATACATACAAGCTTCTACATGGTATCAAAACATCGGTCCAAAATTTCCGGTCTCCCGTTTTCTGACCGCCCACCCTCCCTGTCGACCTCTGGCGATCTCATTTTCTGAGACCGCCCCTCATGCCGCTGCTTCCAGCATTGCTCCCAGCCTCCCACGCTTCCCTCTATTCTTGGCTTTTATAGCCTGCTTCCTTTGGCGCGTGGGACCCATCTCCTCTTCCTTCCGCTTCTCTGCTCTGCCCGCAGCAGCTCAGCCGATCTCCTTTCCTGCGGTCTGCGATCTCCAGCCGCAGCGATCTCCAGCCGCAGCGATCTCCAGCCGCAGCGATCTCCAGCCGCAGCGATCTCCAGTCGCAGCGATCTCCAGCCGCGTGCTCTTCTTGCTATCTCCAGCCGCAGCCTCCAGCCGCAGTGATCTCCAGCCGCAGCGATCTCCAGCCGCCGCGAGCTCTTCTTGCGATTTCCAGCCGCAGCGATCTCCTCCGCCGACCTCATCGCAGCGACCTCCTGGAATCCTCTGCTCGTAGCGATCTCCAGCGCCCTCCTGGTAGCGATCTCCAGCGCCCTCCTGCTCGTAGCAATCTCCAGCTACCTCCTCGCAGCAATCTCCAGCGACCTCCTGGTATTCTCGCACGGTCTGCTCGCAGCAAGCTCTCCAGCGGTTTCCTCTGCTAGCAGCACGATCTCCAGCGCGCTCTCCCGCGACCTCCAGCACGCTCCCTCTGCGAGCTCCCTTTTCCGAGCTTCTAGCAGCGATCGTATCCCTCTACCTGGTGTGCTCACCGTGACCGTGCGGTCTAGCTATCCTTCCTGCCGGCTTGATCTCTTCCCTGCAGTCCGCCGCTTTCTCTGATATAATGGGCTCGTCTGCGAACTCCTCGCCTTTGCCCACTGAGACCGTCCAACAACACTCCTCGCCTTTGCCCACTGAGACCGTCCAACATCACCCTCCTAGTGAGCTCCGTGATGAGCTGCGAATTACTACTCTCTCCCTCTCCGGGAAGAAAAACTTCATTCCTTGGGGTCACTCAATCCGCCGGGTCCTCCAGGCCAAGGGTCTTCTGGCTCATCTTACCAATGATCCCCCGGCTCCTACTCCTTCTGAGTGGCTCAAGAATGACGGTCGGGTCCAGACCTGGATCCTTAACTCTTTGGAGGGCGAACCATATGAAATGGTCATGTACCTGCCCACGGCCAAAGGGATGTGGGACAATCTCCACTCCTTATACTCCGGCAAGGACAACCTTCAAAGTCTCTTCGACATTATCTATGACCTTCAGGCTCTGGACACCAGTGGTCCAAACATTACCTCTGTTGTCGCTTGGGTCAAGTCACTCTCCGAAGCATGGCTTCAACACCAGCCGCCCACCTCTGATCATGCCACTCAGCGCGCGCAAAGGGAGGCCGTCTGTATTGCTATGCTAATGGCCCGTGTTCCTCCACATCTTCTGAGTATTCGGGCACAAGTCTTGGCCTCTACTCCCACTCCCTCCTTATCGGCTGTCTGCTCCATGCTACTCAAAGTATCACAACCTCCGGAGGCTCTTGCTCCTCCCTCACCGGCTCTTCTCCAAAATGTCCCTACTCCTTCATTTCCTCCTCCTTCTAACCGAGGAGGTCGGTCGGCCTACCGTGGAAGGGGCCGTGGTGGACGAGGACGGCCGAAGTGCTCGTTCTGTGGTCGTGATGGCCATTATGAGTCCACCTGCTTTCGGAAGACTGGCAACCCTCCTCCTCCTCCACGACCGACTGCTGCAGTCGTTGACGATAGCTCCTCGGCCTCTCGTGCCGATCTTGAGGCTCTCCGCCTACAGTTCCAGCAATTCCAAGGGATGATGACTCCACCTGCCTCGGTCGCCTCCGTCTCCAGCCCAGGTATCGTTTGTCTCTCCATTAGTCCTCGCTGGATAGTGGATTCGGGTGCCACTCATCATATCACCTCTCTTCAGCCGCCAACGTATTCGGGTGCTCCTCATCCGAAGTATATCACTGTGGCCAATGGAGCGACTGTCTCTGTGTCCGACTCAGCTGACCTATCTCTCAGCCCATCCATTTCTCTCTGCTCGGCACTCCATGTTCCGGGCTCCCCGTTTAACTTACTCTCTGTTAGCCGTCTCACTACTGATTTGGATTGCTCCGTCACTTTTTCACATTCTTCTTTTCTGATACATGATTGACGGACGGGGACTACCATTGGTAAAGGGCAGCTGCGCAATGGGCTCTACCTTCTCGACGACTCTCCCACCATCCTCGCCTGTCTCTTCTACTGACTGGCATCAGCGTCTTGGCCATGCTCCCCTCCCTATCCTCAAGAAGACACTCCCCGATGTATCTTTTTCTACATTTCAATGTGAATCTTGTATTTTCGGCAAACAGCCGCGTTCATCCTTTCCTGCAACTTGTACTCGGAGCTCCGCTCCTTTTGATCTTATTCATTCCGATATCTGGGGTCCCTATAAAATTTGTAGTATCTCTGGATTTCGTTACTTTATTACTTTTATTGATGATTACTCCCGCACAACATGGCTATACTTACTTCGCGAACGCTCTGAGTTACCTCGTGTGTTTAAGGCGTTTATCCTTGAAACCCGCACTCACTTCTCCACCACCGTCAAAACGCTGCGCACCGATAATGCTCATGAATACACTGGCAATGAGTTTTCCAGCTTATGCTCTGAATTCGGGATTATTCATCAAACCTCATGTGCTTATACCCCTCAACAAAACGGTGTGGCCGAACGGAAGAACCGACATCTCCTTGATATGGCCCGCTCGATCATGATTCACATGAACGTTCCTAAGGTCTATTGGAACTTTGCGATATCTACCGCATGCTTCATTATAAACCGCCTTCCCTCTTTCGTACTCAACAATGCCAGTCCATTCAGTCTACTCTTTCCCTCTACTCCGGCCTTCCCTCTCACACCTCGAATCTTCGGTTGTACGTGTTACGTCCACTCCATGGGACCATCTACGGACAAACTCGATCCCAGAGCGACTAAGCAAATGTTTGTTGGCTACTCCCATACACAGAAAGGCTACGTCTGTTATTCTCCTCTCACTCGGAAAATTTCGGTGTCCACTGACGTAACCTTCCGAGAAGACCTGCCATTCTTTCCAGCTCCAGCAACACCTTCTCCATCACCTTCTCTCCCACAACCCGTCATGCAACCCATCATCCCGATTAACACGCCTCCTCCACCACCTCTGCCACAATCACTCCCTACTCAGCCTCCCTACCGGCCGCATATTATCCAGGTCTATTCCCGACACATTTCCCGCCCCGTTGCCCCTGCGCAGTCGTCCTCGTCCTCTGGTGCTCCAAGTCCTGCTGATCCGGTAACAGAGTCCACCGCTCATCCAATGACGAGCTACATATCCCTGCATCGTCTCTCCCCTCCACTTAAAACTCTTGCTACTTCTTTGTCTACTGTGGCTATTCCTCACTCAGTGCAGGAGGCTCTGCAACACCCTGGATGGCGCGCTGCCATGGAAGAGGAAATGACAGCTCTCTGGGCAAACAAAACCTGGGCTCTGGTACCCCGCCCTCCGGGTCAGAAAACAGTTGGCTGTAAATGGGTCTTCGTTATCAAACATGCTCCCAATGGCACTATTGATCGGCTGAAAGCTCGCTTGGTCGCTCGTGGATATACTCAACAACGTGGCATTGACTATGAGGAAACCTTTTCTCTGGTGGCGAAACTGAATACCGTTCGTGTGCTCATCTCTGTTGCTGTACATCGACGGTGGCCCCTCTATCAATTGGACATCAAAAACGCGTTCCTCAATGGCGATCTACAGGAGACGGTGTACATGGAACAACCTCCCGGGTTTGAGACCACGGGGGAGTCACTGGTCTGCCTATTGTTGCAATCTCTGTATGGTCTCAAACAATCCCCGCGGAACTGGTTCAACAAGTTCAGTAAAGAACTTCGGGTACTTGGTTTCAAACAGAGCTCGGCAGATTCCTCTCTGTTCATTCGCCATCAGCCAACTGGAACAGTCATTCTGCTAGTTTATGTGGATGACATCGTCATTTCTGGAGATGACGTCAAAGGGATACAGAAGGTCAAACAACATCTCAGCACTGCCTTTCAGACAAAAGATCTAGGAAATCTCAACTACTTCCTGGGTTTAGAAGTCGCCAGACGATCTGATGGTCTCGTCCTCTCTCAGCGGAAATACTGCCTCGACCTTCTCCACGATGCAGGTTACTCTGGATGCAAGCCAGTCAACACTCCAATGGATGTAAATCACAAGATTTCTGCTCAGGCATCTGACACTGATCTTCTGCTGCAAAATTCGGAGTATTATCGCCGTCTGGTCGGAAAATTGATCTACCTCACAGTGACAAGACCAGATATATCATTTGCTGTAGGTATTGTCAGCCGATACATGCATGCCCCTCGGAGTTCTCACTTGCAGGCTGTTGAACGAATCCTCCGATATCTTAAGACAGCTCCTGGTCAAGGCCTTGTGTACAAAACCTCATCTTCAACTCCAAATCTAGTCGCATATTCAGATGCTGACTATGCTGGGTCCATAGATGATCGGCGATCAACAAGTGGTTTTTGCACTTACTTTGGAGGACACTTGATCACCTGGCGGAGCAAGAAACAAGCAGTAGTTGCACGATCTTCAGCTGAAGCAGAATATCGGGCAATGACATCAGTAGTATCAGAACTAACGTGGCTTGAAAGACTTCTCACGGATCTTGGTATGAAGCTTCCCGCACCTGCTCTCCTTCTCTGTGACAGCCAGGCTGCAATACACATAGCCAAGAATCCCGTCTTTCACGAGAGAACAAAACATATTGAGGTAGACTGCCACTTCATTCGAGAGAAAGTCCAGATGAAGAAGATTGAATTGAAGCATGTTCCGGGTACTGAACAGGTTGCGGATGTCCTCACAAAGGCACTGTCCAGTACTCTCTATCATCAGTGCTTATCAAAGCTTGGCGCCTACGATTTGTACGCTCCAGCTTGCGGAGGAGTGTTAGAAAAGCCCATATCAAAGGCCCATAGATAGGCCCATTATTGTATTTATGAGTGCATTTATTTCTCTCTCCTTTAGTCCCACATTGTGTATAGGATTTTCTCTCCTCTCTTCTCTCCTATAAATATGTATTCCCTCCTTGTATTTTACAACATAAGAAATACATACAAGCTTCTACAAAATTGAAGATGAAATCACCAGGAGTATGAGTAAAGATACGGCATCAGTCAGACACTTGAAAAGCACGATTGAAACCAAAGAAATCTAAATTGTCATGCCCTTAACCTAGGGAAGTTGACCGAGCTGCCCGTGTAAAGCTAATTTGGTTGAACCAATTGAGTCTCAAGCATTTGTTATTATATTGTTAGTAAATGATTTTTTAAGTATTATGCTGTTTTTTAAAGCATTTTTTTTATTTCTTATTGAAAGACCGTAGTCATATTTTATTAGAGTTGGTTGCCATTGTTGTTTAAAAACAAGTGATTAATGAGAAATCATTTTGTTCCTCTCCAATTTGAATCCTTGGACAACTGCCAAGAGGGATTTTGATCTGGGCACAGCCACCTATTAGTGCCAACAAAGAATTCTCTTCCCGCCGCCACTTTTGCAAGGATCTCTGTCCAAGCCCCTCGCTGCTGCCCAACGGATCTATTCTAGCTATGTCAAAAAATTGAGGTGGGCAACGACCTCAAGGGAGAAAAAAAGGAAAGTGTTGATGTATTCTTCACCCATCCAAGAATCACAAAATGAGGAAATTAAAAAAAACATTTATTGAAGTGTTAGAATTTTATATGCTATGAAAATGCATTTTATGATTCTTTAATAATTAGGATAAAAATAAAAAATGTGGGTGGCTGTTATTAAACTTCCGAAGCAATTTTCATGAAATCATATCTAAACATTCCCAAAAGATGACTAAGTCACCATAGTAAACTTGGGACCCATTCTTAAGCATAGATTGGATTAAAGTGTCTCTTGTGAGACTTGATCATTAGTGATTTCTCTTTATTGCCTGCTTTAGTTGACAAAAAAATTGCATCAATGGAATTTTATTTTGTATATCTGTAAGGAAAATAGCTAGGTGAGAGCAATGATGAATTTTGCTTTGCATGTCATAATTCACATGAACAATTTTAAGAAGTGTAAGGTAAAAGAGATTTTGAACGTCATCTTTATCATATAGAAAAACGGATTTGTCATCTTAATGCCTCCTACTCAAAATATTACTAGGATTATGGAAGACATGAATGATAAATACATCCATCAAAGTAAGAGGATAATGAGAGAATGTCAAATAATCTGAATCGAAGAACAGAATAGATATGAAAAATCTAATGCTCAATAATTCCACCACTATACAAATAATATTGAAGGGAACACATTGAAAGATACAGAAAGATTTTGGGAGTTTATTAAGCAGCTACATTCACAGTTTATGTTGAGTTTCGACTTGAGACAGAGGGATTGGAGAAGGTTAGCAGATATTAGTAATTAGATGCATCATATTGTCAGTTTCCTCTCCCTGTAATGCATCATGCTGTCATCACACATGGAGGAAATATGTGAGTCAAGCACCTTTTCCTGCACCACCCAGAAAAATCTCTAATATAAGAAAACTCGGACTTTGAGTAAGGAATATGAAATGTCCAAGTTATCATGCATGCAAGCAACAATCTTATAATAATTAGTGAATGGATACCCTCAAGATATGTAGAAAAATCGGAGTTCATAGAAATAAAGTGGTTGTGGTGTGCTTGCTTAAGTGGATGGTGTCTGTTTTATATGTTAAAAGACAAGCTATCCTAGACTCACCGGGAGGTCTCCGTATCTCAAGCAGTGGCTGAAGGGAAACAAATAGAGTTTCCAGTGGGTGAATCATTCAGAACGTGTGAAACCTAAAGGTTCGTTTCTCTCGCTAACATGGTATCAGAGGAGTAAGCTCCTCGCGCTGTCGACCTCAAGGCTCGGCATGCCTTCTTCGTTCTTCTTTGTCGCTGCTTCCTCGTCGACGTATGCCGATCGGGATCCAGCTTCTCTCCGCTGAAATCGTCGCTGCCGATCTTCCATTTTTTTCTGGCGCCATCTCTCTCCGTTGTTTCTTCTTTCGTCGATTGCTGGGATCTTTCGGTTGTCTGCTCCTGTAGCTGCATCTGTCGCAGGTCCCATTGCCGGGAAAATCTTCCAGCACCGTGGGCTGCCAGCCCCTCTCTCGTGAACCTTTTCTATTGGAATCGACGTCTGGTCGAAGCTTCAGCTTATCCAGGGAATCTCCCGCGGGGAAGAACCTTCATTGTCTGAAGACTCGGGTTCTCTTGTCTTGTCGATGCTTCTTATCCTCTCCCTCCTGCTGGTGGTGATTCCCCCTCCCTTGTGCCCTAATGGAGGACAAATTAAAGGGTGTGAATGTCCCCACTGGACTAAGGCTATGAAGGAGGAGATGGATGCTCTCCAACGTCAAAATACTTGGGAAATTGTCCCTATTCCGCATGGGCGTCATGCTGTCGGATGAAAATGAATATATACTATTAAATATCTTCAAGATGACACTCTTGATAGATATAAAGCAAGACTGGTTGCTAAAGGCTTTACCCAGATTGATGAAATTGACTTTCAAGAGACGTTTGCTCCCGTTGCTAAACTTAATTCTGTAAGAATTATGTTATCTATTGCAGCCCAAAAGTCTTGGCCTTTGTACCAATTTGATGTTAAAAATGTTTTTCTCCACGGTGAATTAAAGGAAGAAATCTACATGATTCCTCCATCGTGCATGGATGTTCCTAAAGGACAGGGGTGTCGCCTCAAGAAGGTCTTGTATGACCTCAAACAATCACCCCAGGCCTGGTTTAAAAAGCTATGTGACAAACTCCTGAGTTTAGATTCTTCCCGTTTCACTTTTGATCACTCAATCTTTATCTATAGGAAGGAAAAATTTACCAATATTCTTATTGTATATGTTATGATATCATTATTATCACAGGAACAGATGATCAACACATTACTCTTGTAAAAAGATAGTTGACCTCTGCCTTTGAAATCAAAGATTTGGGTCTTCTCTGGTATTTTTTTGGTATTGTAATTGCTCGATCTGCAGGGAAATTTTTGATCTTCCAGCGCAAATATGTCTTAGATCATCTCAGCGACATTTGATACTTGGGAGTCAAACCTATGGATAGCCCCGTGGATCCTAATTGTGATATTCATAAGGTTAATTCTCCGGATCTTGAAAGGAAGTTGGAATTTCAATGAATTGTAGGAAAATTAATTTATATGACTATTACCAGACCCGATATCTCATTCGATGTTGGGTTAGTTAGCTAATTCATGCATTGTCCTAAAGTTCATCATTATCAAGCTATTCTTCGGATACTTAAATACTTAAAAAAGGACCCCGGAAAAGTCATTCTCTATCAAGATCATGGAAGGTTCATGGGTACTGTGATGCTGATTGAGCTGGTTCTTCCTCTGATAGCAGATCTACATGTAACACCCCTACTCAGTTTGACATCAATTCATAAGCCTGATTGAAACTTATGATGTGAAGCAAATTAAGCAACATTATAAAATTAGTATCATAACATGAATAACTAAAGTTTACAGCGGAAGTAAATCACTGAAAAAAAATTAATGAAATACCTTACAGCTAAAACACAGAACCAACTAGGACGTATGAGCGAACAACTTGACCCGTAGTCCCTGTAAAGAAAATTCTGAAAATGGTTCAACCCATTGACGAGCAAGAAAGACTTTTCTCTCAGTGACACTAAAAATATCTTGAATCAAATTATATGAGCATGCTTTTAAAATAATATTTTATACTAATAAATGTAACATATGTTCTATGCATGCTTTTCTAATAAAGTACTGGAAACATAAATGTCTGTTCTATTACGTAATCTTAAACTTGATTTTCTTTCCAATTTCGAAATCATTAACCTACAGATTTCTGGACTTCGACTTTCATTTGGAATTGAGATGTCTCGTATTTTCCTTTCTTCTCAATCTTAGTTAAGTAGATTATTGTGCACATTTTAACGATTCGAGTCCCTACTAACGAACATATGTGTTCTAATGTCTCTCGGTCACAGACACAGACTTGAATCTACTAGTCTTTGTATGGGGTGTTGACTCCCCAACTAGAGGCTCATATGATCTGCTAAGCCCTATGAGTATGATGGTTTACCTCCATCAATTATAATGAAAAATACCTCTCATGCCCCCTTTTCTGAACTGATCATCTAGTGGTTGGTACGATTATTACATTATGTCGTCCACTTAAGACAACTAGTTTGAGGCTTATTATATATTTTAACCTTTTGCTTTTAGTCTAATTGCATATAACATCTTCAGCTGGTTTGTTCGTGCGTTAAGATGTTATTCCTTGCGCTGATCTGTATGTCGAACTATACTAATTTAATTGACATTTAGTATGAATTCATATGTTACTGTTGATACAATTTCACGTATGTTCTGTAATAAATTATTTATCTAAATATGAATTCATGTGCTACAGATGATTCGATTTTACGTGAGTGTTGAAATAAATTATTTGTCTGATTATGAATTCATGTGCTACTGATGATTTGATCTCACGTGTGTTCTATAACAAATTATTTGTTTGAATATGATTTCATGTACTACTGTTGATTTGATTTCACGAGTGTTCTATAATAAAGTATTTGTCTGAATATGAATTCGTGTACTACTGATTATTTGATTTCACGTATATTCTGTAATAACTTATTTGTCTATTGATATTGTCGTGAACTGATTTGTATGTCGAATTTACTTAACTTAATTAACATTTAATATGAATTCATATGTTACTGATGATTTAATTTCATGTGGGTTCTGTATTAAACCATATGTTTGTTATTATGAATTAAAAGGCTACGGGCATTGCAATTTTACATGTGTTCTGGCACGACTAATAAATAAATTTACAATAAGTGATATGTCTAGCCAAAATGAAACGAATTTCTTACCTCGGTGATGCGACGCTCATAAACGCGACGCGGTGTCATGATTTCTCTGGGTCGCTGAATTCTACACAGTTGAATTTCTTCTTACACCTAGGGTTTCGATGAATACGCATTAATAATAGTTAGACGATGGAGAAGGTATTTGACACATAATTAAAAGATGGATTTTCACTTACCCTTAGCAAGAAAGGTTTTGCTACGACGAGGTTGAATCGGAAAGGAGCGAGCCTCCTCCGATTTATTTCCCAAACCTCCTTCTCACTACTAGGGTTTCTATGAACCTATACGAAGACAAACCCACTGAAATTAGAGGGATCCACAAATCCCTTACACTAGGGTTTAGAATCCAAGACGAATACAGGTAAGAAAAGGGGGAGGAAAATGCTTACTACCTAAGCAAAATCGACAGAAAAATCGGCCTCAAGAGGGCTGTCGAGGAAGAGGTAAAGGGGGAACTTCTATTCCTGAATCTGAAGATGGTGGAAAACATGAAAAGCACCAAGAAATTTACTGCAGAAACCACCCTGGTAATCACCTGATAGAGGAGGCAGAAGAAAAGGGTCGGACGTGAGCCAGAACATGCTAGGACCGGACGTAGAGCCTCCACAAATCGTAGAAAAGGGGGTCGTTGATGGCTTCAGACGGGAGAGGGGAAGAGGAGGTTGTAGGGCCCAAGGGCAGTGGTCGATGGCTGCTCCTGCGTGAGAAACTGCCGAGAGTGTCGACTGTAAGAAAGAACTGAGCGGCGGGTTCTAAATTCTATCGAGCGTGCGGTTGAGAGACGAGAGTGGGTGCTTTAAATGGCGTGGAGTGAACCGGTTAGGGAACCATAAGAGAAGTGAATTAGGTTTTTCACTTATTGCCAAAATGTCATTGAATATTATTATCGTTATAATTTCGACAGTAACCGCTTCCACAAAACTCCAAAATGCGGTAAAATAAAATTACAAATCTCTTTAATAAAGATCTCATTCAATTCACCTATTACACATAAAATTGATCATAACTCAAATCTAAAACCTCGATCCGACGACTGCGCGGACGCTAATTACTCGCAATCGGACCTTACAAGTTTAAAATCATTTTCGTATTAAATTTGGAGATGTTACACTACAAGTGGATATTCTATCTATGTGGGTGACAATCTTGTTTCCTGGAGGAGTAAGAAATAAAATGTGGTTGCTCGCTCCTCTATTGAAGCAGAATATTGTAATATTGCCATTACTACATGTGAATTGATTTGGGTTAAGGGTGTGTTTGGTTCGGCTGATGCTGATGAAAAGCTGCTGATAGGAAATGGAGTTTGAGAAAAGTGCTCTTTCTGTAAAACATAGTTTTGTTAAAAAACTGTTTGGGTGAAATGGAGTTTGCAGAGCTGATGCAAATGGAGTTTTGGAAAAGTTGTTTGGAAACAAAATGAAATTTTGGTTATTATTATTTTTTTCATATTATGATAGCCAACACATAACACATATAATTATATACACACACATATGAACACATAAACACATATATGTTGATTTGAAATTTTGAGTGGCATTTAGAAGAAACCCTATTTCAAAAATCTTCCACAAGTTCCATAAGATCCACCAAGACCCACTATTAACAAAAAACATGAGTACCGAACCTAGATTGCATCGGGGAAGAACATTGAAGAAAAATGGGAAAGAAACAAAGACAGTAATCCAGGAAAATATTTAGGCCTGACGAATAAGTTTTTATAATTACGATTAACGCACACAAATTACTCATAGCCAGAGAATCATCCATGGGTGCAAAAAAATTACTCACCCTCACCGGGATCTGCACCTGCTCCATATCCATGGCCATTTGGGGTTGCCAACGGGGTTGCGGATGTTGTCCATGCCGCTCTGGAGACTGGTGAGGCCAACGACATCCAAGCTGTCGAGGATGGATGGGACGTCCGGGAGCTGAACACCATGACAGCCAAGCGGCTTCGAGAGCTCTGGAGGCTGGTGAGGCCGACGACAGCCAAGCCGTCAAGGATGGACAGGACGTCTGGGAGTTGAACGCCACGACCACCAAGCGGCTTCGAGGAAGAAGGAGGTGGGATTGAGAAGAGTGTCAGGATGAGAAGGAAGGCCAGACACGCCGTTCAAAACGTGTGGAACGGAGCTCCAAGCTGTGGATGTAAATTGACCTAGGTGCTGCTTTTTAAAAAAAATGGGTTTTTCAAAATAAGCTTCTCCAAACAGCACATTTACGAATTCCGGCGTTTTGGGCCAGCTGCACCGGAGCTCATCTGCCCAAACAAACGTGACCTAAATCTATTTTGGGAGAAATGAGCTTTCCTGTCTTGGAGGTCATGCGCTTACATTATGATAATCAAGTTGCTATCCACTTTGCCAACAACCCCGTCTTCCATGAGAGGACAAAACACATTGAGATTGATTGTCACTTTGTGCGGGACAAAATTCAGGATCAAACCATTACTACTGTGTTTGTGCCGTTTAGGGACCAACTTGCTGATATGCTCACCAAAGCTATTTCTGCCAAATCTCTTCAAACGGACTCTCTCAGGCTTGGAATGACGCATGCTTATGGTGTTAGCTTGAGGGGGGGGGGGGGGGGGGTGTTAAAAGGCAAGCTATCCTAGGCTCACCGGGAGGTGACCGTATCTCAAGCAGTGGCTGAAGGGAAACAAATAGGTTTTCCTTTGGGTGAATCATTCAGAACGTAAGAAACTGTTATGGGCGTGACGACGCCAGTTATCCTGTTGTCTTCAAATTTATGTTTTGTTATTTTGTTGTGTTATTTTTAGCAATATTGTGCCCATTGTGGTAAGCCCAAATGGGGGGCATGTGTGAACTTAAATATTAGCGGGCTAGGCTTTGTGGAGGCATGAAATCAGAAATCAAGAAAACCTCTCTCTTAATTTCTTTTCCCTCCTATCTCTCTCTCTCTCTGAACCCGCGGATAATCCGTTTGTTTGCCCTAGCCGCCTCCTCGCTGTATTGCTCTCGATCGACGCCGCCTCCCTCTCTCTCGCGCATTTCCGGTGCCCGACCATTGCTCCTCCTCCGCTCACAAGGTCCAAGGGGAAGGGCTCTAACAGTTTGGTATCAGAGAGAGGTTTTCTTGATTTCTGATTTCATGCCTCCACAAAGCCTAGCCCGCTAATATTTAAGTTCACACATGCCCCCCATTTGGGCTTATCGCAATGGGCACAATATTGCTAAAAATAACACAACAAAATAACAAAACATAAATTTGAAGACAACAAGATAACTGACGTCGTCACGCCCATAACAGAAACCTAAAGGTTTGTTTCTCTCAATAACATTATATTGATTTGACCAAAGTATATATGCATCCATTTTGGCCGTATTTATAAAAAAGCATAGGTTCATGCACTAGTCTGTGTTATTCATGGTATAATGCTTCATGTGTATCTTACCTATTGAAGATTTATTGTATCTCAACTTCTGAATCGTATTGTAAATCTAAATTCAGCTTCTGGTTCCTCTTTTGCTTTTAGTTTTATTTTTAGAAATGAACTCACGAATAAGCTTTAAGGAATGATATTCTCTGTTGTATAAATGATTTTTATCTATACCAGTTGATGCTTTTGCTGACTGAGACATCTTTATGATTTCATAAAAATATCTACTGCGATGCAGGTTCAGCTGTTAACAGACAACATACAATTCATATTGGATGTTCTTAGATGCTCAGATGTTGTTGAGGTGCAGGTATAAGTTAATTTTACAGCAAGATTCTTTTATTTCCAAGTTCTTGATTCACAAGTTTTATGTGCCAGTACATGTGTAGTGCTTGCTGGTGTTAACTGTTAATTTTTGTTTCTCAATAGCATTATAGGATGACTAGGCCACAATAAATCAATAGGACACTTGCCAACACAGGCAAATATACCACAACACAATCACTCATCGTGATCTTCTCATCAAATTATGTTGACGAGCTCTTCATCTGTCAAAACAAACTCGGAGCAAGCTTTTACTTTGGAACATGCACCCATTATGCCCTGACACCATATTTGAGACTCAATTAATTGTTCATTTTATGTAATCCTATACATCTTTTCAGGGAGTCTCTTTTGTACTATAAATACCCGAAAAATGAAATGATGTTTTTAAATCAGAAGTAGTGTGGAGTGTCTAAGGCTAAGGTTTTTCATCCATTTCATATGTGAGTTGCTAGATTCGATGCACTTAAAACATGATCCGAATCAACTGTGAGTGAAGGAAACAAACAACATCCTGAAAGATTGATAGGTGTTAAATGACTCTTTGGCGGCTTATCGTATTGAGATCTCCCTAAGGAAATCGAGTCTCCACACCATAGATATGTAGGTGGAACATACTCAGGGACCAAAGGAGCTTCTGTTTTGAAGCGTTGAAATGACATCATATTCAAGCTTAGCCCGGAGCATTCCAAAAGGTGTAGGTTCAGCACTTCGTTTCTGGAGGACCGACAGGTTCTTTGGCAACCCCCCCCCCCGTTGAGCCTCCAATAGAGCCACCTCGTCCTTGTGAGGATGAGATTCAGGTGAGTTACTCATTTATGAATATTGAGTTATTGACATCCCTTCCATTATCGCCCCTGATATCGATAGTGCCCCAGATTGTGGATCTTGAGTGTAGCATCCAGTTTATAGGGTTCTTCCTAAGAACACTTAAGCATAATTCTGATATTTTGATAGTTTACCATCAGATCACTCGCACTCTTGGTGAGTTTTGGGAAGTACCACCTGCTGACCCACCATGAGTTCTTTCTTGTGAGGGACGCTCACCACACTCTTGAGGCGCATCCTATTGTCGATGCATATGATTTTCACTTAGGTGGTCGTCGCATTCGCAATGACTTTTCATAGGTATCTCCTGGTGAGCCCCCTGATGCGTCATTTTCCCTTAGCGAACATGTCACGTTTGTTGTGCTTCATTTGCATCATCATTTGTATGAGAGCACTCCATATATTTTTGGAACCTGCGTTGGTATTCGTCGCATTTGCGACGAATTTTGTTATACCCCTCCCGGTGAACCCCCGGACGAGCCACATGTTGAGCCACCGCTCATCTGAGATGTATCCATCATTAAGAGGACAATCGAGTTTGAGAGTGCACTCAATGTCTCGCTGATCTTATGTCTTACTACTCGCACTTATAGAGACAACCCACACACCATATTGACACATCTTATTACTTATGTCTCCGATGGTCATTTGAGTGTTCATTGCGTCTGCGACGAATTTTTTTATGCCCCACCTCCCGAGCCTCCTGATTATGTACCTATCTTAGGAGTTTCTTATAGTACCAAAACCCCCTGATTTAATGAGTTGGTCGTGTTAGTTGTTCATCTTCTACATTTATTGCTTGTTCATTTACATTTAGTGCATGACTCATCTGTGTCGCATGGTTCACACATGTATGTTTTGCATCATTTGCATGAAATGCATGAATTAATCTGGAAGAAAACTACTAGCAATATTGAATTATACAAAGTATGAAAAGATATGCACAGACGTAAGCAACATTTTTGGGTGTGCGAGCATGTCATAGTCGAACTTTGCAAGGAGGGGCTCCTAAAAGGAGTCGCTATTGAACTATAACTTAAGCGAATGAGTCCTTATATGGTATAAAGAAAGTTGGGACAAATGTCTACGAGATCGACTTCCCTGCAGATATGGGTATTCATCCAGTATTTAATAGAAAGATTTGACACATTACTTTGAGCCTCTCGAGCATAGGGACCCACACCTTGAGCCTCTTCTGACACCCTCCCAGTTACAGCTTGACAATTTCCCTGTTCACCTTGGACGAGTACCCGCGGACTTGCCCGCACCTTCTACAATTCCACCATTTTTTTATCCACCAGCACGAGAGGTGAGAGCTGGGAGCATTAGTGATATTGTTATGGACGAATGCACCACCACTATTGTGGAAAAAGGAGAAACCTTCTATATATTCAAATTTATGTATTACAACAAGTATTTGTACACTTATATAGGAAAAGAGAGAGGAGAGGAAATCTCATTCTAAGATGTGGGACTAAAAGAACTACAAAGAGAGTGGGCTTAGCTGGGCCTTCATTATTGGGCTTTTTCACACGATTTCTTTAACACTCCCCCGCAAGCTGGAGCATACAGATCGTAGGCACCAAGCTTGGACAAGAACTGATAATATAGTGGACGCGGTTGAGCCTTTGTGAGAATGTCAACAACTTGCCCGACAGCAGGAACATGTTTTTACTCCAGTTTCCTCAGTTGTACCTTCTCCCGAATGAAGTGGCAGGCGACTTCGATGTGTTTGGTACGTTCATGAAAAATAGGATTTTTGGCAATATGTAGCGGCTTGATTGTCACAATAGAGAGTGTCTGGTGAGGGAAATTTTACACCAAGGTCACTGAGAAGACTTTCTAACCAGGTGAGCTCGGACACAACAAAGGTCATTGCCCGATACTCAGCTTCGGCGGACAAGCGAGCAACCACGACCTGCTTCTTGCTACGCCAGGTGATAAGGTGTCCACCAAAGTATGTACAATATCCACTTGTGGAACGACGATCGTCCAATGAGCCAGCATAATCAGCATCAGAGTATGCAGTAAGAGATAAGGTGGATGAAGAAGGCTTGTATACAAGTCCTTTTCCAGGAGCTGTCTTTAAGTATCGAAGGACGCGCTCAACCGCCTGAAGATGAGAGATGCGTGGAGCATGCATAAATCGACTGACAACGCCAACAACAAATGATATATTAGGCCTTGTAACAGTGAGATATATCAGTTTCCCTACAAGGCGTCGATATTAATCCGGATTTAGAAGCAGTAGATCGGAGTCTGAGGTATGAGCACAGAGCTTTTGATTGGCATCCATAGGAGTGTCAGCAGTCTTGCAACCAGAGTAGCCAGCATCACAAAGTAGATCAAGGCAATATTTTCGTTAAGATAAGATAAGACCATCAGGACGTCGTGCTACTTCGATACCAAGAAAGTACCGAAGGGTTCCCAGGTCTTTAGTTTGAAAAATTGAGGCCAAATATTGCTTGATCATATGTATTCCATGGAGATCATCTCCTGTTATCAAAATATCATCAACATATACCAGGAGAATCATAGTGTTTGTCGGTCTATGCTGAGTGAATAGAGAGAAGTCAGTCGAGCTTCGAGTGAACCCAACATCACGAACAACCTGACTGAACTTGTCAAACTATGCTCGGGGAGACTGTTTAAGACCATAAAGAGATTTCTTTAGACGACATACAAGAGACTCCTCCGTGGTCTCAAACCCGGGAGTTGCATGTAGACAGTTTCCTGTAAATCGCCATTGAGAAAAGCATTCTTAACATCCAATTGATGCAGCGGCCAGTGTCGATGAACTGCAAGAGAGATTATAACACGAACAATGTTCAGCTTGGCGACAGGAGAGAAAGTTTCATCATAATCCTGGCCTTATTGCTGAGTAAAATCACGAGCAACAAGACGAGCCTTGAGACGTTGAATTGTCCCATCAGGACCATGCTTGATGGCAAACACCCACTTACATCCCACACAAGTCTGGCATGGAGGAAGTGGGACAAGATCCCAAGTGTGATTTGCCCAAAGAGACGACATTTTCTCATCCATGGCTGCCCGCCATCCTGGATGTTGAAGAGTCTCCTGCAAAGAGTTAGGGGTGGAGATAGAGGAGAGAGAAGTTGCAAATTCGCAGAGTTCCGGAGAGAGGCGATGTAAGGATACATGGTTTGCAAGGGTGAGCCGTAGAAGCAGGTGTCTGATCTTCAGGCCGCAAGGTATCATTGGTAGAGGGCACCTGTTTCAGAGCATCCGACGTAGGAGAGCGACGAGTGTAGACACAAAGAAGAGGTGGTTTGGTGTTGACGGGAGCTGGTGTGGGAAGTAGTGGTGGTAGTTGAGACGTAACTGGAACAGTAGGACAAGGGATGGTAGGAGGTGTTAGAAGAATAGTAGGTGTAGAGTGATAGGGCTGCTCTTCGAGGAAAGTGACATCGGCAGAAGTAACAACCTTTTGATCAATAGGAGAATAATAGACATAACCTTTCTGGGTGCGAGAGTAACCGACAAACATATATTTGGTAGCACGAGAAGCAAACTTGTTTGTGGATGGTCCACGATTGTGAACATAGCAAGTGCAACCGAAGACACGAGGTGTGATAATGAAGGGAGGGATGGAGGGAAACAGAAGGCTAAAGGGGGTTGCAAAGTTGAGAAGAGAAGAGAGCATACAGCTGATTAGGTAACATGTTGTGGACACCGCGAAATGCCAATAAACTTTGGGAACCTGCATTTGAAACATCATGGAGCGAGAGACCTCAAGGAGGTGACGATTTTTTCGTTCAGCTACCCCATTTTATTGTGGGGTATATGCACATGAGGTTTGGTGGATAATCCCAAACTCAGCACATAGATTGGTAAACATGTTTCCTGTGTATTCTCGCGCATTGTCGGTTCTTATAGTTTTAACGGTGGTGGAGAATTGGTTGCGGCTTTCAATAATAAAGGCACGAAATAGACAAGTTATGTCAGAACGATCATGAAGTAAATATAACCATGTCATGCGAGAGTAATCATCAATAAACGTAATGAAATAACGACACCCAGAGCTACTAGTTACTTTATAAGGTCCTCAAATGTCCGAATGAACTAACATAAAAGGAGCATCTGTCTGAGTACAATGAGGAGAAAAAGAAGAGCGATGTTGTTTGCCAAAGATGCAGGACTCGCAGGTGAAGTCATTGAGGGAGAGATCTGGAAGAGCTTTCTTGAGTATTGGATGAAGGGCATGTCCAAGGCGCCGATGCCAGTCAATAGTACTAACAGAAGAGAACCGTAGGGGGAAGTTCCAGAGTATATAGCCCATTCGCCAGTTTCCCTTTACCAATGATAGTCTGCGTCCTTCGATCCTGCACAACAAAAGAAGTGGAAGAAAATGTTACATAACAATCAAGATCTTGGGTGAGCCGACTAATAGAGAGAAGATTAAACGGAGAGCCAGGGACATGTAGAACCGAGCGAAGAGAGATGGAGGGGGTAAGAGGTACGTCGGCTGATCTAGAAGTCGGAGTGGTGTCCCCATTGACCACAGTAATGTACTTCGGATGTTCTGAGTTCGAGTGGTGAGACGGTTGCTTTGGGATAATATGGGAGAGACAGGAGATACTTTCATCGGAGACAGGGGCCACAGAACCGGAGGAACAACTGAGCATTCCTTGAATTTGCTGGAGTTGGTTGCGCAAGGCATCAATGTCGGTTTGAGTGTTGGTGGGAGCGTTGATGGCAATAGAGGCCTGCGGAGGTTGTGGTAGACCATGCTTACGATAACACGTGGCCTCGAGGTCACCTTCCCGGCCACAGTAGGTACACTTAAAGTGAGTACGACTGTTTCGACCCTTACCTCGAGAAGAGGTCCGACCCCCACGAGAGGATGGAGGAGTAAAGTGAGGTGGAGAAGACTTCTGGAGCAGAGTCGGAGAGGGGTTCCCGGGAGCATCAGGGGGAGGTGTGACCTTTAACAACATGGAGCACACATCTGACAAAGACGGAATGGTGGAGGAGAGGATTTGAGCCCGGATGTTGTGGAGGTAGGGTGGAACACGTGCCATCATCATGGTAATGTCAACTGCTTCTTTCTGAGTACATTGAGCAGTGAGATCGGTAGTAGGGGTTGATGCTGAAGCCAGGCTTCTACTAAAATTGTGGATCGCGCAACAAGGGAAGTGAGATCGCCAGTCACCCCTAGGTCAAGAGACTGAAGGTCCGTGATGATGTCAAAGAGATGTTGTAAGTTGTCCTTGCCAGAATAAAGGGAGTGCAGTTCCTCCCACATAGCTTTGGCCGTCTCATGATACATAGCCATACGATATGGTTCACTGTCCATCGAATTTAGAATCCAGGATTGGACACGACCGTCATCACTTTGTCATTCCTCGGTGGGCTCATATGGAGTAGCCTTTGTCAGATGATGAAGAAGACCTTTTGTCTGGAGAACACGGCGAACTGAGTGCATCTATTCAACAAAATTCTTCTTCCCACTAAGGGAGATAGTGGTGATCCAATGCTCATCACGAACTTCAGGAAGAGGAACCGTAGCAAGGGCCGGAAGAGACAAATTATTGTTCTCGGCCTTTGAAGAGCACGACAGTGGTCACGAGAGCACATCAGTTCAGAAATCAGCGAGCAGGAGCAGCGGCGGTCAAAAAAGAAACTCACGGCGGTCAGAAGAGATTGCGGCGATGAGAAGAGATCGCGGGCAGATCGTTGTTAAGATAGCTTGCAACGGTCAGATAAGCTCGCGGGCAGGAGAGCTCCCGACGGTCTGGATGGCACGCGATCAGAGAAGCTCGTTGCGAACAGAAGAGCACGCGGGGAGAGGAGCTCCCAGCGGTCTGAATGGTACGCGATCAGAGGAGCTCGCGGGCAGGAGAGCTCCTGACGGTTTGTAAGGTACGCGATCAGAGGAGTTCCCAACGAACAGAAGAGCTCGCGGGACCGAAGAGTTTGCAGGAGAACATGAGAGCTCGCGGTCTCGGCAAGCGAGACAGGGCGATCTTGGCGAGCGAACAGGCGAGATCGCAGGAGATCTCGCTGTCTTGGCATGCGAAACAGATCGATCTGGGTGAGCGAACAAGCGAGATCACATGAGAGCTCGCGGTCTTGGCAAGCGAGACAGAGCGGTCTCGGACGCAGATTGGTAGACAGAGCCGCGGTCAGAATATCAGACCGCAGGAAAGGTGCGAATAACGGACCAGCTGTGGACCCAGCTGACAGAGAAGAGTGTATAAAAAGAGGAGGAAGCCAACTCCAGAAGGAGGGAGCACGGGTTGCGGTCACAAGACGTTGAGACCGCAGAAGGAAGAACCACAGGCTGCGGTCACAAGAAATTGAGACCTCAGGAATGGACAGCCCGGGAGAGTCAGGAAGGCAGGCTACTCGCTGAAATTTTTTAGGACCGATTTTTGTGCTTTGATACCATGTGGAAAAAGGTGAAACCTTTTATATATTAAAATGCATGTATTACAACAAGTATTTGTACACTTATATAGGAAAAGAGAGAGAAGAGAAAATCTCATTCTAAGATGTGGGACTAAAAGAACTACATATTGAGTGGGTCTAGCCGGGCCTTCATTATTGGGCCTTTTTACATGATTTCCTTAACAACTACAAACGGTCCTTCTTTCCGTTACTTGGTGCACTGGAGTGGACGCCCCACCGTTGACGATACTTGGATATCTGCGATGAAGCTTGATAGACTTGCCCCCTATCATCAACTACAGCTCAGTCATCTTCATTCTTCGGAGATGAATATTTTTCAGTCGGGGGAAATTGATGGGGATCAGTAGCGTGATCGTGATCAATGGAGGAGATCAGACCACCACTCTGCGGGACTCATTTTTGCATATTTGCCTGGGATGCATTGATCGGATCGGCGATCCGAGACCGCGAGCGCGCCTGGAGCGTCATTTTACATTTTATATGTATTTTGTTTTATTTTTGGGGGTTGTATTTATGGTTTTAGGACACCGGGCGTAACAGACAATCATGTCCATTAACGCCTGGTGCCCAACCGCCCCCTCCTTATAAATAAGTGTTGATGTTCTCATTTTTATTTCATTGTTGATTTGTGAGAGAATCCAGACCGGCAATCATTCGTGGTGCGACGTCGCGAGCCCCGGGGTGCAACGTCCCGGTTATATTTCAATTATTCCTTTTTCAATTTCCGACCTCTTTCTCTATTATTCCACTGTTCCTGTGCTCTAACCCACGATTCCACGATTCGGAAGGAGTTAAACGCTACTGTACAACGTCTTCTTCCTCTCTAGGAGTATGGAAAACAGACTCATGTATCGCAGATCGCCATCCGCATGTTTCGTGAGTCCTCACCGCTCGATTCCTCTCCTCCTATCGCAGCCCTAATCTCAGTAACTATCAACGTTCGACAGTCTCCTGTTGTTCCAACGCCAATCCCGCACAGTTACATCCGACTGTCTGCCATTTCCCTGTTCATCTTCTTCGTTCCTGCAACCTGACGCAAACCCTAGCCGCTCCATCTTACCGTGAGTTTACTGTCTCCACATCGCCTCCCTCTCCTTTTGATCAAACCAGGGAAGAGTTCCAGTCACTCGACTCCTTCCGCTACCAGCAGCCTGTCTCCACACCACCTCACCACGGTCAATTTTCTCCTCCCAACCACTCATTCCTCCTCTCCACCAAAGTAAATCTCAAAACCAACTTTCCTCCCTTACGTGAATCCACCTTTTCCTCATAACTCCTATTGTCAAGCCCTCCCATCACTGTGCAGACCACATTCGATCTTACAGTCGACTACTTGCGATCGTCATCCGACAGCCACGCCCACCGTCGTCACCGGATTCCTCGTGCTTTGTGAATATTATCATTTGTGTTATATTTTTTGTATTAAATTATAGATGAAAATGCTATATGTGCTTGGATATTGAGATTATCAGTGTTTTTGTTTCATTATCTTGTTCTCTTATATTTCATTTGTAAAAGTTGTATTAGAAAGCACCACTTGTGAAAGTGAGCATGATTTTACTTGTGCAGCAAAAAATCAAAATTCACATTGTGTAATTTGCTAAATTAATATAATTTTATTTTGATAACATTTTGTTTCCGGATTAGTCAAAACAATCACGCATCATATAGTTTCAAGTTTGTTTGAATCCATTACGCACACTCATGTAGGTTTGCATTAGCGTGTCGGCACCGCCATTCTCACAACCCGTCCTGCGTGACACATACTCCCAATTTGTGTAGTATTTTTTTATATTTTGTTCTAATATTGTCGTATCGTCACATGATATGTCCAAGGTTGTAAATATCGGATGTCGGTGACATGTCAGGTTGAGTTTTTTAATGTCGGATGTCGGAAGTCGAAGACATGTCGGAAATATTTTAAAATATCGGATTTTCATATCTTAATAATAACAGAATTTATTTTAATGTATAATAAGTATAATTATATACTATTAATTATATGCAGGGTAATTATATGCTATTAATTATATGTCGGAGGTCGCGGGTTCGACTCCTGGAAGCAGCCTCTTGCAAAATGCAGGGTAAGGTTTTGCCTACATTTCACCCTTGTGGTGGGATCCTTCCCCGGACCCCGTTGCGCGGGGATGCTTTGTGCACCGGGTTGCCCCTATAATAAGTATAATTATATGTTTTAAAAGAAAAAAAAATAACGTAATCAGTTGTCGTGTATATTCCAAAATATATTGAATATTATACTAATTTTAAAATACATTGAATATTATACAATAATTTTATTTTGTTAACACTAAGCTTTATAGCAAATTAAGAAGAATTAAAAGTTAAATATCCTTGATTGATTATATGACTTTCCAAACTTAATAAATTTATGTTAATAACATAAAAATAATCTACTAATAAATGTGTTAAATTTTTATCTTTTTTTGTAATATGAATAAGAAAATAATGTGTGAAATAATTTTACAAATTTAATTTTAAGAATAACACATTAAATAGAACAGAACAATAAGCTGCATTAATTTAAGCATATGCATTGTAATACATATAGGTTATATATATATATAGTCTGCTAACATAACATAAAAAAAATAGCAGACGATATATTAAAAAATCGTGTCGGCCTATATATCGAAAAAAATTGGTCGTGTCGGCCTATATATCGAAAAAAAATCGGACATATCGACCTATATTTTACAAAAAGACAATTAATTTTTTTTTGAAAAAACTATCATTTTCCCATCAAAAAACATGTCGGACATTTAAAACAGCGGACATGTCACGTGTCTTTTATTGCTTGTTTATCCGCTTATATAAGGTCTTAGGTCACTTGTATGGACTCTTGATTTTAACATAATAAGATTTTCATTCCGCTTGACTATTATACCCGTGAGGTTTGTAAGTTGTGAAGTTGAAGTTATTATTATGGGAGACTCATTAAATTCCCAGTCTTCTCATAATTCAAGTAGTTCCAATAGGATGGTGGTAACCATTGTCGTTCATACATGATTAACAAATAGAAAATTGAAGGGTTTGAAAAATTATAATCAGTGGAAAAAGGATGTGATGATGAGTCTTAAAGGGCGTTGGAAAGGAGGGCATTTGACCATGGACTCTCCTGATGAGTCCACCCCCAAAAGTGGTATTCTGGCGATGCTAATTTAGTGAACCTATTGTGGGATTGTATGGAACCCTGGGTAAGGGATTTATTATCTCATTGTACGACAGTAAAAGAAATTAGGAACTATTTGGATTTATTATACTTTAGGAAAAACAATACAAGCAAATTGTATGACGTGTCGCATGCTTATAATCATTATGTAATGAACGATAATCAGAGTGCCATCGGTCATTTTGCGGACAGTGATTGAACAAAGAGAATTGTTGACTTCTATTCGAGGAATCTATTCCCAGAATTTAGTGCAATTTGGTTAGGGTTATTTGAGAAGTCTGCACCCAGAACTAAGGGCTCTGTGCTCAGTCCTACTTTTGAGAGTTCTGCTCTATTTTCACATGGTGTTGGTAGAGATCGTGGATGACTTCGAGGATGTGGTAGTTGAGATCGAGGGGGGTTATCATGGCTGTTTCCAATGGGGCGTGGAAATGGTAAATGGAATTATCAGCGGGGATTTCGGCAGAATCCTCAGGGAAGTCTGGATTGACCCTGATGCTATCCCTGCGGAGGTCATGCAATCACAAAATACTGGAAACTCAATGAGATGTCTCCAAACAAAGGGGTCAATGTAGCTCTTATTGATGATATGACTGTTTGAATCTACATGAAGACCATGTAACTTTCCAAAGAAGAATATAATACTTTGGTCCAATCTTAGATAGTTTCTCAACTAGCATATAAATCTACTCCATGACTCCATCAGCTACTTTTGTTCAGATTTTAGGTATTCCTACTGCTTGCTTCACCTTTTCTACCAAAAGAACCCGGGTTATTGACTTTGGTGCATTCGACCACATGACCGGCAATACTGTTATTTTTTTTTTCATTTTTCCTATCTACATCTCTACCCAGTATCACTTTAGCTAATGACTCACCATTCATTACTAAAGGCGTTGGTGTTGCATCTCCATCTCCTAATCTATCTTACGTGCTATATGTACCCCATTTTCCTCTGAGGCTCTGTTTATTTGGAAGGAATTGACTCAATTCCAATTCCAATTCACACATGAATTAGAATTGATGCAATTCAAATTATGTCGTTTGACTGCAGTCAATAATTCAATCACAAGATTTGAAATTGATAATTCTGTTATTCGGATATACTCAAGAATTCATTTGTACATGAATTGAAATCGACCTTTGTTATTATATAGTCGTCATCATGGCATTCTCTTTTTTAGTCTGATGATACTATATATTTTGTATATCATCTAAATATTTTGCAAATGAATTTTCCAATGATTTCAATGATCAGCCTTTTTTGTTTTTGTTAAACTAGGATTTCTACAAGGGTATTACCAAATATCCGCAAAGAAACAAATCACACCGAAAAACATTAAACACACATCCACAATGAATCGACTGTTTCTTGAACCTTACACTAAATGGAGCACTAAATATTGGCCTGTTAATATATTATTTTAACCATAAAACAAAAAATTCCACACAAGAAACAATCGACTGTTTCTTTTCCTGCATAGGAAATAAGTGTCTATCTCTCTTTTCTTTAGGATATCGACAAGCTACTCAGACAAGCCCCACCAAGGAACAATAGGTTGTGAATTTCGAGGATATGCGCCTGGGAAGGGTTTTCTGGGATTGGAAGTCGGGGGTAGCCAGTATGATTTCATGTCGCCGGAGAAGATGATTCCAGTCGCTGATGGCTTTTGAGGAGATGCGCCAGGGAGTGAGGGTTTGCCATTTGAGTGAGAAGTGTGAGAATTTGAAATATTAAATATTATTATTCCAAAAAATTCTGAATTAAAACATGGGAGTGCCCCTTTTTATATAGAGAAGTGAAGGAAGAAAAATGTACATTTGGAGATGTGAGACTAAATACAAAAAGGAAAAAGTACAATGGGCTCTATGTAGGCTTTTAGTCCTGGACTTTAACACACTGTCTCAAGCTGGAGCATATATATCGATCATTCCTAGCTTGACACAAATAGCGGAGAAATCGGAAGAAATTGGTTTGGTGAAGACGTCGTCCAACTCCTTATCTGAAGGAACAAACGGAGTGCATATTTACTTTTTGATAATCTTCTCTCTGATGAAGTGACAATCAACTTCAATATGTTTTGTTCTTTTATAAAACACTGGATTTTTAAATATGTAGATATCAACTCTATTATCACAACATCGGTAGAGGATAATCATAGATTTCTCTCAACTGTTTTAGAGTGTTCTCAACCACTTCAACTCACAAGCAATTTGAGATATACTTCTGTATTCATTTTCAGCACTTGACCTGAACAATGTTGCTTTTTCTTGTTTTTTCATGTGACTAAATTTCCTCCGACATATGTGCAGAATCCAGAAGTTGATTTTTCATCTCCTTTATCATTTGCATAGTTTGCATCAGAATATGCTTTAATATGTAATTGATTGTTTCTTTGAAACAACAGTTCTTTTCCTAGAGACCCTTTGACGTATTCTAATATTCTTAAAGCAGCTTGCCAATGACACTCTAGGAGTCTGTATGAATTGACTGACGCTTCCAACAACATATGAGATGTTAGGTCTGGTTATGGTATAATAGATGAGTTTACTGACTAGACTCGTGTATCGAGCGTCCTATACGAGAGGGGATATCTCATCCCATAGTTTGTCAGTGCTCATAACTATGATATTTCGAGCCTGTTTCGTTCCAAGGTGATCGACTTTATTGAGTAGAACTAGGGCATACTTGTGTTGGGAGAGAACTATGGAGTTATTGCATCGCACAATTACAGTTCCCAAGAAGTATCTTGGAGGGTCCATATCTTTGGTAACAAAATGCTCCCGAAGATGTTTCTTAGTTCTCTATTTTAGGGAGTCATTTTCGGTAAGAAGAATGTCGTCAACGTAAACATCAAGAATAACCAGGCCATGGTTGACTTTACATATAAAGAGAGTGTATTGAGAAAAATTCTTTTATGATTTGACATATCAGGTTATTAAAGTGATATAGGTTAAAAGTGTCTGTGTGTATAGATGTCATCCTGACTAGTGTAAGTCCAAAGTTATTCAGTGGCAAGGCAAAGGATCAGTGCACTCAGGAAGTTAGAGTAAGGCTAAGTAAAATTCTTGCTTTGAGGAGATGTTGACGTACGACAAGAAGTATACAAGGTGATGTCGGCGTATCTCAAGAAGCTTACTGTGTGCTTTGATTAATAATCAACACATGAAGACTAACAATTATACTACTATTTGTCGAGATCTTTTATAGAGAAGTCAGAGCATAAGTATGACTTCATACTTTGAGATATCCTTGCTCTATGTATCTCTGCTTACGTCGACAAGATATCAACGTTCAAGAAGCTTTGCATGGACTTCTATACATATTAATTTCGAATGAAGTTTGAGCAGATTAAGACAGTGATTCAGATTTAATTGTGACCATTGATGATCTAATTATGGTCTTCTCTCTGATTGAATCACATCTGCCAAGAGATTTGTTTTGCAGCTCATATATATATATACATTCCTATTCTTATTAAGACAGCAGACACAAGACAAAATATAGAAGCAATCTGTGAAGAAGCTCTCTCTCTTTCTCCCGTCTCTCTTCTTCTTCTTCCTCTTCCTCTTCCTTAAGAAGTTTTGATAGAATAATAACAGTCGAGAAGATCATTTTATCTAGATCTGAAAATAGTTTTTCTCTGAAGGATTAAAAGTTCTTCATCATATATTCTTTCTCAACAGATTCAAACCTCTCTCTATTGAATCTGAACTCACAAGAGGAATCTACTATAAATTTTATCTACTACAAGTATCCATACAATGCTTACAAAGAACTAAGTCCTCAGGGATTTGCTGAAGAGGACAACATTTGTGGAAATTCATGTTCAACCACTCCAACAGGAAGAGTTTGTAGAATCTCTCTTCAAAAGATTCTGATAGAATCTTTAGAATTCCTCTCACAAGAATTCAGTGGTTGTTGGGTTTCTTTATCAAAAGGCTCTTGGTTAGAATCCCCTTATCAAAGGATTTAGTGGTTTGAAACTCCTTATCAAAAGTTTCATTAGTCTTAGAATCTCCTTAACAAAAGATTCAGTTGTATTGGTTCTAAGAGTCTATTTATCAAAAGTCTTAACATTTATTAGTGAATATCCTATCAAGATGCAGAAGAGTGGAGTGCCCATTATTTATGGGAACCACTATAAATTTGTCTTCTGGTTGCATAATCTTTTTTACATAGTTTTATTAATTTTATACTTGCACTGTTTTAGAATCTGTGGCAGGTACTGTCATTAGTTTTGTAAAATTTTAATAACTCTATTCACCCCCCTCTAGAGTAATTCTTGACTGTGGTTTATCCACCTTTCAGAGTGATCAGCATTGCTTCTAGAGAAACTAATGGTAGAGAACCTAAATGAATTTGTCAAACCATGCGCGAGGACTTTTTTTGCGACCATAGATTGCCTTCCGAAGCTTACATACCTGAGACTGCCCCTGACTGCTCCATATAGACTTTCGTGTAAGTCACCACGAGGAAGATATTTTTGACATCAAGCTGAGTTGTTTGCTAATTCTGGTTGACAACAATGGAGAAGAGGACTCAGATAATACTGATATGGGCAACCAAAGAGAATATGCAAAGAAATCAACACCATATGTTTGGGTGAACCCCTTGGAAACCAGACGAGCTTTGTATCGATCCACAGTGCCGTCTGGGAGAAACTTGATGACAAAGACCCAACGACAACTTATAACATCGCCCCAAATGAGGTAGGTCCCCCATCATTATAAGGCATGGCTCCGCCAGTTCTCCCCCGACCTCACCTGGACAGCTCTTATGGAGGCCCTCATTCAACGCTTTGATCACCGCTACTCCGGCTCCATGATCGAGCGCCTTTGCAGAGTCCATCAGACCGGCTCCATTGATTCATACGTGGACTCCTTTATCGAGCTGGTCACCCATGTTCCAGGTCTTCCACCCGACCATTACTTGGCCTACTTCATGCACGGCCTACAACCCCATATCAGAGCCCGCCTCCGTACCCTTCGGCCATTAACTATTAACCAAGCCATGGACCTCTCTCCACTCGTGGAGGCCGAATTCCTCGCGCTGTCCGGGGACCCTACATCCTTTTTGCCTCCCGCCAAACCTCCCTACCAACCATATTTTTCGCTCCTGCCTAAACAACCACCACCGCCACCTCCTCTACCCCGCCCACCCATTATGGGCCCACACAACAACCGTCATGCCTACTCACCACCTGTCCAACCAAGAGTACAATGACTTACGAAGTAGAGGTCTGTGCTTCCGTTGCAAGAAACCCTACTTGCCTACTAATGATTGTCCGGTGAAGGAGTTCCACCTTCTCATCGGAGAGGACGCGAACGAAATCGGCCCGGCTGACTTTGATGCTCTTCTAATCGCGAATGTACCGCCAGACGGCGCTCCGGGCACCTCTATGACTGCCCATCGCGGACTTTTCACTACTAGCCGGAGTGCGCCACTCCGACCTTGAGGGCAAGGTCGATCTTTTGGCAGGGTGTATTGTTACGCTCGCGCGCGTATCATATTATTTTATCGCGTTTTATTGCTATTGCTTTATGGTTATTGTTATGTGAGCCCCCTCACTATATAAGGAGGTGGTATGGGAGTGTGTTAGCATCTTTGGATGTATTAGGGTTTTTAGGCTCTCTTTGGAGAGAAGGATTATAGGAGGACCCAACCTCCATAATCTGGGTCGGAGCTTGCTCCGGATTTGTATCTCTGTCCTTTTCAAGTTAATGCAATCGTGAATTTCATTTCGGTATTAATCATCATCACAACATAAACATTTTTCTAGTGTACACTGATAGAATGAATCAATTTCTCATATTAACACAATAATAGGGTTTATATATATGCATACATGAGAGGGTGATCACAACACCCGAGGTAAGTCTACGTTAAATCTACCATATACAGTATCTAACACCCCCCCTTAAACTCATGGGGGATCATACAACGAGAGTTTGAACAATAGTTAGGTATGTTGATGCCGTGTCTGTGGTTTGGTCATCAAATCTGCAAGCTGCTGCTCAGAAGGAACAAAGTAAGGAGCAAGAGTACAACGACCATACTGCTCACGTATGAAGAAATCATCCACCCCAATATGCTTTTAAAGAGAGTGTTTCACTGGGTTCAGAGTATCTAAAAGACACCAGTGTTATCACAGTGGAATGGAGTAAGATATGGAGAAGAGACACCAAGGTCCTCAAGAAGCCAGCAGAGCCAAATAATGTCCTCAGCGGTGGTAGTCATTGCCCGAAGCTCAGCCTCAGTGTTGGAACGAGAAACACGGTCTGTTTCTTGGACTTCCATGTAATAAGGGAAGAACCCAAGAACAGACAGAAATCAGTGACAGATCGACGGTCAACAAGATTACTGGCCCAGGTAGCATCCGAGTAAGCACGGAGCTGCAGAGAACTACAACTAGAGAAGAAGCGACCACATGAAGTCGTCGATCGGAGGTAGCGCATGAGCCGCAATAGATTACCATAATGTACAGAGGTAGGCGCGTACCAACAAACTGGCTCAACACATGAACAACATGGGCAATGTCGGGCCGAGTAATAGTGAGGTAGACGAGACTCCCAACAAGGTGACAATAGTGAGTAGGATCAGAAAGTGGAACCCCATCATCTGGACGTAACTGAAGGTGAAGCTCCATAGGGGTGTCCACGGTGCGAGAGTAAAAGAGAGCAGCCCGAGCTAAGAGATCGTATGTGTAACGCCGCTGAGAGAGCTGAAAACCACGGTCTGTAGAGGTGACCTCAAGGCCCAAGAAGTAGCTCAACTGTCCTAGACCAGTCATCTGAAACTGATGCTGAAGATGATGCTTGACGAAGTCCACATGAGAAGGATCATAACCAGTAATAATTATATCATCCACATAGAGTAATAGAAGAGTCCGGTCACGAGAGGAGTGCACAAACAGGGCTGGATCATGTGGACTTGGCTGGAAACCGACGGCTGTAATGGCTGGGCTACGTGCAAACCACGCGCGGGGCGCCTGCTTGAGCCCGTAAAGAGCTCGTCGTAAGCGGCAGACAAGGCCTGGAGGAGATGAGAGACCGGGAGGAGGAAGCATGTACACCTCCTGTTGAAGGTCTTCGTGAAGAAATGCATTCTTCACGTCGAGGTGGAACAGAGACCAGTGGCGAACAACTGCAACTGCAATAAGAGTACGAACCGTAGTCATGTGGGCGACTGGAGCAAAGGTCTCGTCATAGTCTCGTCCCTGCTCCTAAAAACCACGAGCCACAAGTCGAGCATTGTACCTCTCCACAGAACCATCTGAGCGAGTCTTGACCTTGAAGACCCACTTGCAAGTAATAGGCACAGCACCGGGTGGAAGAGGGACAAACTCCCAGGTACTAGTGTGCTCAAGTGCCTCCAACTCAGCAGATATGACAGTCTGCCACTCAGGTATCTCGGCAGCCTCATGGTAGGATGTCGTCTCTGGAGTACCAAGACAGTAGTAGGAAGCCAAGTTATCAAAGGCGCAAGGCGCACCGAGGCGCAAAGTTGTCCTGGAGCCTAGGCGCAGGCGCGCGCCTGAGGCACGTGAGGCGCAAAAATGAATTGGGTGCCCAATTCATTAAAAATTAGCGAATTGGGCACCCAATTCACTGAATATCAGCTAATTTAGCATCCAATTCATTGATTTTCAATGAATTGGGTGCCCAATTCACTGAAATTCGCTGATTTTCAGCGAATTGGGTGCCTAATTCACTGATTTTCAGGTAATTGAGTGTTAAATTAACTGAAAATCAGCGAATTGGGCATCCAATTCGCTGATTTTTAGTGTATTTGACACTCAATTCACTGAAAATCGGTGAATTGGATGCCCAAGTGTGCCTAGGTGTGCCTCTGGTGCGTCTGAGATCATGTTTTTGTCTCCCTCCCAAAAAAACAGGTTGAAGAAAACTGCTTGGAAAGCCCAGGCGCGCCTTTGGTGCGCCTGGGAGTTGGTAAGGCGCGCGCCTAGGCGCGCCTGAGGCACCTCGCCCGCCTTTGCCTTGCAGAGGCGCTGGCCGGTGCGCCCGGCGCCTCAGGCGCGCCTAGGCGCGCGCCTTGATAACGTAGGTAGGAAGGGAAGGCAGGTCCAACGGTAGTGTAGCAAGGCTAAGGCGATTGGGAGGATGTTTCTCACGAAGTGGGTAGCGACGCGCAGGAGGATCATCCACAGGACACTCGCTGGAGGAGACAGGCACTGAGTCTGGGGGCACTGGAGGAGAGGGAACAGAAATTGGACGACGAGTGTAGTGATATGGAAAGAGGACGATGAGCTCATCAGAGGGAGAAGTGGTGGCGAAGGGGAGGAGTGAGGAGGTGAGACTGGAGAGGTCGGAGGTGTAGACTGCGACAAGGGAAGAAGAGGTGGACATACCGGAGGAGTGACTACATGAGACGGGGAGATGGGAAGGGTGAGAAACTGCACATCAGAGGGAGTAACAGATGAGTGTGAGGCCGAGGTGACAGATGACACACAAAAAGGGTGAGACTCGTCAAATGTGACATCACGTGAGATGCGAAGTCGACGTGCAACAAAGTCATAACATCGATAGCCTTTGTGCTCAGTACTGTATCCAAGAAAACACAAGGAACATACTGAGCAGAGTGCTTGGAACGCTCACGTGGAGGAAGTAGAACATAGCACCGACAGCCAAAAACACGAAGATGAGTGTAACGTGGGGGTTGAGAGTACAGACACGCACCAGGACTATGGCCCTGAAGGAAAGTGGAAGACTGCAAGTTAATAAGGTGGACAACATTGGAAACATCCTCAACCCAAAAATGAGGAGGAACGTGAGAGGAGATGAGGAGGGTGCGGGATGTCTCAATAATGTGGCGATGCTTTCTTTCGGCGGTGTCATTCTGAGCGTGAACACCAGGACAAGCAAGCTGAGGGAGAGTGTTGTGGGTAGCTAGCAGATCGCGAAAAACATGAGAGAGGTACTCCCCCCTGAGTCAAAACGAAAAATACGTATGGAAGCAGAAAATTGGGTACACACCATAGCAGAAAAAGTAACATAAATCTGAAAGAATTCAGAACGAGAATGCATAAAGTTAACCCAACAATATCGAGAATAGTCATCAACAAAGAGAACATAATACTGATGTCCATCCTTGGATATAAAAGATGTGGGACCCCATACATCAGAATGAACTAAATCAAAAGGACGCTGAGACCTAGTCTCACTAGACGGATATG
Organism: Dactylorhiza incarnata; assembly: GCA_033032865.1. Taxonomy (NCBI): domain Eukaryota; kingdom Viridiplantae; phylum Streptophyta; class Magnoliopsida; order Asparagales; family Orchidaceae; genus Dactylorhiza; species Dactylorhiza incarnata. The sequence goes on from JAWHQI010000003.1 coordinate 9,185,639, forward strand.
GGAGGTGTAGCTGTTTACCAAGCTTACAACCCGTAAAAGAGTGGGACCGATCAACAGAAACACGACCAAGGAAGTCATGACTGATGAGAGACGCAAGACGCGAACCATTGAGATGACCAAGACGATGATGCCACTGAGAGAAGCTCCAAGGAGTTCTCAGTCACTCCTGTACCGGAACATTAAGGACGTACACCCCGCTACGACGACGACCAACTCCAAGGAGTGTCCCAGTCGGACGATCATGCACACGGCGTGTAAACTCATCAAAAATAACAAGACAGCCATGGGATGTGAGATGGCTGGTGGATATAAGGTTCATGGATATTTTGGGTATTTAGGCAACATCGGGAACATGGAAAAGGCTGGTGTGAAGGAGGCCACGGCTGATGATGGGGAGAATGGTGTCATCTGCTACCATGATACTAAGGTCAGAGGAGACGGGCTGACGGGACAAGAGGTGGGTGACATCATATGTTATGTGAAAGGAGGCTCCGGAGTCAAGCAACCAGTCGGAGGGAGAGATACCTGCAGGGGCGGAAGCAGCCGGCTGAGAGACAGAGGCGTCAGAAGCATCCGGTGGAAGTACGGTGGCAGAGGAGCGAGGCAGTGAAAACTGGGAGAACTCCTGGGAGAATTGCTGGGCAATCAACTGAGCAAGCTCAGATACAGAGAGAGAGTGCACCGGAACCGAAAAGTGAGCGGAAGGTGCACTAGGAGCACGCTGCTGACCAGACTGCTGAGCCCTCTGAAGCTTGCGACACTCAGATTTGACATGACAAGACACTGACAGTAGTGACAGCGGACAGGCGGGCGACGAGAAGCAGCGGACTGAGCTGCAGAAGGTGTCGGAGAAGGATGAGCACCGGATGCCATCGAGAAAATCAACCGAGGAGGTCGGGGCTGCGGGATCAAAAGAAGAACAGTCGAGGAGGTCGGGGCTGCGGGATCAGCCGGAGGAGGAGAACAAGGCCGGCGGTTAAGGTGTCAATGTCGACGCCGGATCGGGGCAAGAACATGCAGCGGCTGGAAGCAGCGATCAGATGCAGAATGGCGAACCTGCTTGAGCCCGTAAGCAGCGATCGGGATACCAACGATGGGAACATGATCGCGAGAAACAACATCGGAAGCATCAATCGATGGAAGCTGGATCAGAATCGGCGGAAGCAACGATCGGAAACAGCGATCGACGAAAGGGGAAATCGGGATGACGGAAGCAGTCGATCAGATGCAGCGACGGGATCAGGATCGGCGGAAGCGGATCAGGATCGGCAGAACGAGCGGCGAGACTGTGGCGGCTAGCGGGACCAACGGAGGTTGCCTAGACAGAGAAACAACAACAGTATCAGGATCAATGTCGTCGGCAGAGGGAAGCAGCGCTGAAAACAACACTGAAGCTGTCGACGGGACCAGCTGGGGAGGCGTACGCAGCGAGCGGGAACGAAGCGAGGGCGGCGTGCGAAAAAAAAACTTAGGTCTCTGATACCATGATAGAATGAATCAATTTCTCATATTAACACAACAATGGGGTATACATAAATATACATGAGAGAGTGATCACAACACCTGAGGTAAGTCTACGCTATATCTACCATATACAATATCTAACATACACGACTGTATCACAGAGTGTCCTAGACTATCCAGGAATCTTTTTAATTTTAATTTTTAAAAGAAATTTCCAGCAACTTTAGAGACCATTTCCGAGAGTTTTTTACTCTGAAATGTTTCGTATATTATAAGTAAGATCGTTGCAAGTATCTATGCTTCGTAGAGCAGAACCACGTTTTCATCCTTATTAGTTGTTCTGCCACTGCCTTTAGACACTGTAGTTGGCTAGGTGCTGATTATTTTGACGAAAAGATAGATTCTCACAGCTCATGTAAAAACTCTATTACCGGTAGGAAATTCTAGCACTTTAAATATGTGCAAGTTGAAAAGCATGCTTAAGCGATGGAACGTGATGCGGTGGCATTTAACTTTCAACTCCCGGCCGAGGTCTAAATTTTAAAAGGTACTTTATTAGAAATTTGTGTTCTGTTTTCATGCATTAACAATAGAGGAGAATATCAAGATGAGGAATGTGAGACAAACTCGAGAAGCATGCCTCTCGTCCAAGCTCAAGAGTTCAATCTTATTTCCTTAGATCATAATAAGCACGAAACATTCTAAGGTATCGTGCCTCTTGGCATCGAAAGGTTTATAAAAGAGGGGAATTAAACCATAGAAATGAGAAGACTCTATATTAAAGGGAGGCTCCTGCATCCTTTGAGCCGTCCGGTGCGCTCCTTTGGTTGAGCTGACTTGCCTGCCCGTATCATTAACTTCATCAAGCAGTCTATCACAAAATAATTATGACATTTTTTTTCATTTCTACCCAAGTAGTTATATATTTTCTGCCCGTCCCTGTATTCACAGGCGACATGTACGATTTTTGGAGTATAAAAATGAGAACTTTACTGGACTCCCAAGATCTGTGGGAGACTGTAAGCAATGGCATTGTCACCTCCGACAAAGTTGCAAAGAAGAATAGATGAAGAACTCACGTGCATTGCTACTTATCCAGTCAAGTGTATCCAATGAGATTTTCCCAATGATTATGGGAACAACCTCTGCAAAAAAGGTGTAGGATATATTGGAGGAAGAATTTCATGACGCCCAGAAGGTGGTTATTATAAAGATACAAACATTATGGAGAGATTTCGAAAATCCACATGAATCCAGGAGAAGGTATTAAGGAATTCTTTACCAGAACTACCACCATGGTAAGCCAAATGAGGAATATGGGAAAAGTCATAGACGACTACAAGATTGTTCTCAAAATCCTAAGGAGCATCTCTGCCCCCATTCAATCCTGCAGCAATGACAATAGAGGAAGGCAGGGATCTTCCCTCCCTCTCCTTGCCACAGCTACAAGGCTCCCTGCCTGCTCATGAAGAGCGGTTCAAAAAGACTACCGAGCCTCTTGAAAATGCATTTCAAGCAAAAAAATAGATTCACAAACACCATGAAAAGAAAAAGGGAGACTCTTCCAACTCCAAATCCTCGTCATGGAAATCTCAATCCAGAGGTCGGGGAAGAGGAAGACCATCCCCACAACCAACAGACAAACAAGGTCTTTTTTGCACACTGTGCAAAAGGACCAATTATGAGCTCAAGGACTGCTTGTGGAAATGCAAAAGGGGCATTCACTTCGAAAAGGATTGTTGGTATAACCAGAAAGAAGAAGCGAACGTGTGTGAGAAAGAAAATAAAGATGTGAAAGGTGAACAAAAGGAAATCAAACCCGATAAATTATTCCTTACTTGCTTCCATGCAGAAAGCAAAGCTTGTTGTGAGTGGATCATAGATAATGGTTGCTCATGTGTTTCTTCAAAGAACTATTTTCCTCTCTTGATGAAAACATCAAGTCTGAAGTATTCTTAGGTGATGGGAATCCAAAAAGAATCGAAGGGAAAGGAAGTATAAAGATACAAACCGACAATGGCCCAAAGCTAATAACCAATGTTCAATAGGTCTCAGACCTTGCTCAAAATCTTCTGAGTGTCGGACAAATAACAGATAGAGGATACTCAATTGTCTTCAGAGGTGAACACTGTTACATCTCTGATGATTCCTCAGGCGACCTTGTTGCCTCAACTGTGAAGACTCAAAACAAACTATTCTCCATCAAACTCAATCCCGTTGGTCATCATGCCCTCACCTGCAATCAGGGTTGTCGGAATGACAGTCTTTTGTGGCATCACCAGCTGGGTCACCTTCATTGGGGTGGTATCTGTTGGATCGATAGGCGCCCTTAGAGGGGGGGGGAGTGAATAAGGGAATAAAAATCTTTTTATAAAATTAAGCAATTTACTAAATTGTTTTAAAGCAAACGAGAGCGAAATAACAATTTAGGTAAAAGAAGAAAATAATGTAATTTGCAATTTTAGAATTTAGCCAAATGAAGGAAATCAAGTAAACACAAATTGAGACAAGATTGTATTAGATAAAAAAGTGTTTACATACATTTGATTTCAATATCGCTAGAAATCGGAGGCGTACAAATACAATTATTTTTTCCTTTTCTATACCTACTCGTATCCCCACGAACCGGTGGCTTTAGCCTATCCTTCCCCGGATATGTCCTCAAGCCGCTCTAGCCAATCCTACCCGGGTCGCCAACACACGCGGCCAATTCCCCCTAAGCCGCGCAAGGATCTAGTCGCCAACACAAGGCGATTTAACTACAAAGATTCAAAATAATGAAATAACACAAATGAAAAACTCCCTCTATGAGATTTTCTGAAGTTGGCGGTGAAGGATCGCTGTAGCATAAGCGAGGTTGATACGATCGTTCTTCGGATGCACCGTGATGGCTTCCTTCTCCAGAAATCTTCTTTAGCTTTTAGTGGGAGATGACTTTTCGGCAGAGTAACAATTCTTGAAATTTGGCACAGGAATTCTCTTTGGGATAGGGTGCCAAAACGAGAGAGAAATCTTCATTTTATACAACTTGGAGTTAGCACCTGCGGTAGCTCCTAGCGCCTGCGGTAGCGGTCGTGTAGAGGCGGTTACGAAACCATCGCGGTGTGGCGTTGTGGCATGAGATGGAGCTAGCGCCTGGCAGCAACGCTAGCGCCAGGCGGTGGCGCTAGCGCCAGGCGGTGGCGCTAGCGCCAGGCGGTGGCGCTAGCGCCAGGCGGTGGCGCTAGCGCCAGGCGGTGGCGCTAGCGCCAGGCGGTGGCGCTAGCGCCAGGCGGTGGCGCTAGCGCCAGGCGGTGGCGCTAGCGCCAGGCGGTGGCGCTAGCGCCAGGCGGTGGCGCTAGCGCCAGGCGGTGGCGCTAGCGCTAACGCCTGCGGTATCGACTTTCGTTGGTGGTAGTGCTCCATTCAGAGAATTTGATTCCAAGCTGCTTTCTACCTGTGGAGTATTGCACTTATAGTTCATGCACGCTATAAACACACGACAAGCAAGATCAAATACAATATGTGATTTATTATTCTCAAACAAAGGGATGTGACACACATGTCCAACAATATCCTCAAATTGGCTTGAGCAAAATTGGTTCAGGGACTTCCAAATATCGCCTATCAGAAGGAATTCTGTGAAGAATGAACATCTGCAAAAAAAGCTCATAGACATCCTTTTCTCAAAACATCCAACAAGCAGAGATGCCGACCACTTGATCCTATCCATGCAAATTTGTGGGGTCCTGCCACCATTGAATCTATAGGAGGAATGATGTATTATCTTCTACTTGTCGGCGATTTTACAAGACATGTGGATTTTCTTTCTAACACGCAAACATGAAGCTCTTGAGTTGTTCAAGCAATTCAAAACTCAAGTCGAAAAACATTTTGTGTATCCTATATCTGCCTTAAAAACAGACGGGATGCGATTTTCTCTCTTCTTCCTTCTCCCAATACTATCTGGAACAAGGAATCAGAAAAGATCTCATAGCTCCTAGATCACCCCAGCAAAATGGAGTGGTTGAACATCGCAATCGGACTTTACTGGAGATGGACAGAGCAATGTTGTGCACTAGAAAAATGCTCAAATCATTCTGGGCAGAATACTGTAACTCAGTCGTGTATAACAGAAACTCCATATGAAGCACTGCATAACAGAATGCATGATGTTTCCCACCTTAGGACTTTCTGGTGCACTGCATATCCATTAAAAGATCAAGACGACAAGTTAAAAAGGAAGACTGAGAAGTATGTTCATAATGGATTCTGCACTGACACAAAAGTGTATCGTTTGTTGATCCAGTGTGCAACAAATTGGTTATCTCCGTGATGTTGTATTCAATGAGGATCAGGGGTGGGACTGAAGTCAAGATTCTGACTCAAATGAACCTTTCTCTATGCTTATTCCAGTAGTTAAGCCAGGCAATACCACTGACTCCATCCAGACTAAAACTGACTATACCTCTCATGATCATGAAGATCAAGATGTTGTAAGTGCCACATCATCACTGCCCGGCGCATGCGGAACTTGGAAGATATATATCAGTCATGTAACCTTGCATCAATTCCATCCTCGCCAAATACGTATGAAGAAGCGGCATCCAAAGAGGAATGGGTGCAGGCTATGCAAGAAGAGTTAGACATGGTAAACAAAAACAATACATGGGAATTAACTACCTGCCCTCCAAAACACAATGCCATCAGGCTTAAGTGGATTTACAAAGTAAAGACAAATGGAAAAGGTGAAGTCATTCATTACAAAGCTCGTATAGTAGCAAAAGGCTACTCACAGATCCCAGGACGAGACTACAAAGAAACATTCTCTCTCGTAGCTCGAATGGAATCTATTTGATTGTTATTATCAACTGCAGCTCAAAATCATTACCATATTCATCAAATGGACGTAAAATCAACCTTCTTAAATGGATACATCTCTGAAGAAATTTATGTAGAACAGCAATATCGACAATCACCTCATCATATCAGGATTTGCTAGATGTCCTGTTGAGCCAACACTCTATGCTAAGCGAGATCACGTTGAAATCACTCTTCTCCTACTCTATGTGGATGATCTAATCATCACTGGATCATCACCTGAGATGATTGCTGCCCTCAAAACCAATCTCAAAGATCAATATGAAATGACTGACCTTGGTCTAATGCGGTTCTTCCTAGGAATTCAAGTGCATCAGGGCACTAAATTCATACATGTCGCTGGATAAATATGCCCGTGACCTTTTGTGCAAATTTCAGCTAGACAAAGCAAATGCCATCGTTTCCCCCATGGCTCCCGGAGAGAAATTAGAAAAGAAACGAGATGATGAATAAATATTTAGCTCTGAGATCCATCAATCTCTCCTTGGGTCACTTATCTACCTCACCAATACCCGACCTGACATTGAGTTCGTCGTGAATATACTCTCTCGCTATGTATCTAATCCGAGTAAGGCTCACTTTGCTGCGGCAAAGCGAGTCCTAATGTATGTACGGAGCGGCTTCATATGGCCTCCTCTACACTCAGAACGCACATAATCATCTCATGGGGTATTGTGATTCTGTTTGGGGGGTGGGGAGCTGTGCCGATCACCGGAAGAGCACGGGTGGCTACCTATTTTTCTCTGGCCGAAATCCTATTTCCTGAAGCTCTAAAAAGCAACAAACTGTGGTCCTGTCATCAAACGAGGCTGAGCACGTGCCGCTGAGCAATGCTGCGTATGAAGCCCTCTCGTTAAAAGAATGCTTCAAGTTTATGAAGATGGAAGCTAATGGAGATGATGAGACAGCAACCCTAACTCTAAAATGTGATAACCTTTCAGTAATTTCTCTTTCCAAAAACCTGATGTTCCACAATCGCAGCAAGCACATTCATTTGCGCTTCCATTTCATTAGGGAACTGGTTGAGGAGAAGAAGATTGAAGTCCAGTTCTTCCGCACCGGAGATCAACTAGCAGACGTTCTGACGAAAGCTCTTTCCCACTCAATTTCTCGAAATCAGGAATAACATTTCGGTCGGCCCGCGTCTAGATGCAGGAGGGGTGTTAAGGAAGGCTGAATATGGACCGTCAACATCATCAAAGCAAGGTTGAATCTGGACCATCTGCGTGATCAATGCAGACCTCATTTCCTATGCCACCTGTTTAAGAATGCTAAGAGACAAATTAATTAATTGTAATCAAAGCACTTAATTGTAATCTATGTATTCACCGGCCTAAAATGTGTGAAGAAATTAAATGATGAATCCATCCATCTTTCCATTTTATTATCCTCTGTTTTTGCTAGTTTTGATCTAACAATTTCATCATCTAAATCAAATTCTTGACATTCATGATGTGAGGCCTGCTTTTATTCTTCGAACATGAAAATTTTCTTGTCCCTTAGCAATCATAATATTCATGTTGATGATTTATCATTAGGGTCAGAACCCCAAAGTCCATTGTAGCCTGATTTATATTATATCCTCATTAACTGTGAAATGTTTGATGACATTTATTACATGTTTGCCACTTACTAACATTATATTTCAAGGATGCTAATTCTTTCTTATCTTAAGCTTATAATATCATTAATAGTCAAAGAGGGCACACACACACATGAATCAGTTACGCTCCTCTTTTCGCATTGTGTTCATTCACGACTGAGGGCACACACACATGATCTTCCGTTACGCTCACTTATACTCGGTTTTGCTCTGTTTTTTTGTATTGAGTGCAAGCGCCGCAGTCCGCGCGCAGTGCTATCTTCGTTTGATAAAAGGCTGCATTTTCTCTATTTGTATTGCACACTTTGATTTACTGCCAATTCCAAATGGTAAATAATGACTGATAGTTTTGCTTTTTTGTGCAGGGTAGTAAAATTCGTAGACGCCACGGGTGGCGTGACTGGATATTAAACCTCGATCAAAATCGATGTAATGCTGAACCCGAGTCCCCATCGACAACCACAAGCCAGCAATCTCTCGTTTCGCCCCTGGAGAGCATCACCCTCACTGAGAATGTCGAGAGCAATGGTGATACCAGCTCTTAGATTTTTAGGAGAGAGCTGTCATTAAGAAAATATCGGACGAGATTAGTTATGATAGCCGCTTCAATGATCACGGCAACTTGGTCCTTTTGCCCGAACCTCAGAAATTTTTTGCGCGCTAAATAAATTAATGACCATAAAATATTTATTTAAAAATGGGAGTAAATTAAAAGTTCAAGACAAATTTATATCAACTAAATTTCTAGGTTTATCTACCAATAGATATATATATATATATATATTCTATAAAAAAAAATTCCTTTTCTCTTTTGCCAGGCTTTGATGTTTCTAAAGGTGGATAGATATGTCTACAGATGAACATAATATTTCTTTTTCTTCAAGGGATTTATTGTATATGACTGGTGTTTTTGCTATTTCTGGATTTGTAACTAATATATTTCTCATAATTGTTTACTGGTGACTTGGCCTTGTACTGTGATTAATTAATTCAGTACAGTTTATTTTATTTTATTTTATTTCTGGATTTGTATTTAATATAATTAATTAATTTTAATTTGGATGTTTCCTAATAACCTACCCTGATGCCACTTAATTAAAATAGTAAGCCTAGTATTTTATTTGTGGCATTATTCTATGAACCATCATCTGAGTACATGGCTTAAATAAATAAATAAATTATGTAAAAATAATACTAGATAAAAATAAAAAATCATAACATAAAAAGATATAATAGTCAATGAAATTATTTTTGGGAATTGTTAAAGGCAAATCAAATTTGGCTATCCGCAAATCATTGTTAACTACAAACCATATATTTTGAAAAAATACTTGGTGCAAACTAAAATGTTAATCACAAATCAATATTGTTAACAACAAATAAGTAATATAAACTACATAAACAAATTTTCTAGACAAAAAATTAAATTCATGACATTTTCAGCACAGCAGCTCAACAAAATAACACGTTTATAACATGGAAACACCAAAATGTAAAATCATATACAAATTTGAAATTAAGAAATGAAATCAAATTTGAAATTGAAAACAAAAAGAAAATATGAAATAAAAAGGTATATACAAATCTGAAATGAAATAGCATATACAAATTTGTATATGATTTTTTGATTTCAGATTTGTATATACTATTTCATTTCAAATTTATATTGGTTTTTTATTTCAGATTTTCTTTTGGTTTTCCATTTCAGAGTTGTATATGATATTTCATTTCAGATTTGTATATACCTTTTTATTTCATTTTTTTTTCAATTTCAGATTTGATTTCAATTCTTAATTTCAGATTTGTATATGTTATTTCATTTCAAATTTATATATGTTATTTCAAATTTGTATATACAAATCAGAAAATGTCATGAATTTAATTTTTTTTTCTAGAAAATTTGTTTATGTAGTTTATTTTAATAGTTTGTTGTTAACAATATTGGTTTGTGGTTAATATTTTGGTTTGCACCAAGTATTTTTCAAATGTATGATTTGTTGTTAACAATGTTTTGCAGATAGCCAAATTTGATTTGCCTTTAACAATTCTCTTATTTTATTGAAAATATAAAGAATTGTGGCGGATAAATGCGCTGCTGTCACCGCACTCAAAATTCGAAAGGTAATTATGTTATGCAAGATAAAGTAGACAATGTAATAACAAAAATACAAATATATAAAGAGGAAGATAAGTCACGTTGGGTATCGTCGCCTACGACAACTCAAAAACAATAGCAATTTACCAAAGATTAGTATGTTACTCATTAATAACATATTTGATATCTAAATTACTAGTTATACCAACCATCGTCAATTAATTCAATAAATTTAATATTTTAATTATATAGGAACCATCGCACAAATATATATAGTTTAAAATAAATTAAAATAATATAAAATATAAAAGGATATTTACCGGGACCTCCCCTCGTAATTTGGGTAATTATAACTTGCACTCCTCTAATTATCAAAATTACATTTACCCCCCTCAATGTTTACACTTCATACTATTCATGCACAAAAAGACCCTCTTGAAGATTTACTCCAAGAGAGTACTTTTGCGCATGGATGTTATGAAATTTAAATATTGAGCGGAGATTTTTGTAATTCGAAAGTTAATATGCTGTAATTACACAAACTTTGAGGGGAAGTCCTTGTAAATAATCCTATATACTAAGTTAAACATGCCACCTACTTAAATCATATATATAAAGGCTAGCAAAAATGCACCATGACAATTGCGAGTTTAAGGGTAGTCTAATCTTCACCTAGGGGTGAATAGGTGATGTCGTCTTTTTGAACTACTAGAGGAAAAAAGAAAGTAGAAATGACACACGCACATCACAGAAAAGTTACAGCACAGACAAGGAAAACTATAGTGTTTCCCCGAATTGGGTGCATCCACTTTCCCCCTTTGCCTATCTAGCAATGAGCTAGCCTCGACAAACTTCCTCCAAAACTCAGATCCGCAGATCCTACAATTCAGAGACAAAGTCTTCTGCCTCATAGGTGCTAATTGACCTCCTACCTCAGGTCACAAGGACCCTACAACTCAGATGCTCTGGCTAGCTTTCTACCTCAGGTCATATAAGACCATACAACTCAGAAGCACTGACTGACTCTCTACCTCAGGAAATACAAGACCCTACAACTCAGAAGCTCTGGCTAACTTCCTACCTCAGGTCATACAAGACCCTACAACTCAGAAGCTCTGACTAGCTTCCTACCTCAAGTCATACAAGACCCTACAACTCAGATTCAACAAGTTAAATCCTACAACTAAGATCTCAGAGAGATCCTATAGTTATATAGTTTTTGTTGGTTTTTCCTTATGAGTAGTCACATCAAATGTGTGCAACAGAATATACAAGAACAACCCAAAAGAGACATATGGATCATGCTAAAATCATGAATCAAGAAATTGCAGCAATAATAAAATTAATTTTGCGGAATTGAGTCAATACTCAATCAGGTGCTCCAAGAAAATTCTTCTAGGAATCGGAATCCTATTATGAATCCTTCCTTTGAGCTACCTTCGTCTTTGTCAAGATTGGACTGCTCGTTGAAGGAGTTAGTATAGAAATAAGTATACACCTCTACAGAAGTCCACATAAACGAAGGAGAACCCTAAGCCTCTTGTCCAACAAGAGCTAAGCCGGAGAAGGAGAGCCTTCAACGTCTCTACGATTGCTATATCCGACAAGGAGAGGCAACGACGAGTCTACAGGAGCAGCAGTGAGATCGACAGAAACTCTTCCTGTCAGATCTGCAGCAGCGGCGACAGATTTCACGCACAGATATAGGTCGGGATCGTCCTCCTGATTTCGTCGCTCACTCCGCTTTTTATCGGGCTTCCTCTACAAATAGAAACCTAAAGTGTCTGGCCTTATATACCTAAGAGTATAAAGTAGACATAAGTTTCCTCTATTCGCATACCCAGGTAAAACAGAATGTATAGTTTCGTCGGGTTCACATTCGTCGAGACATCTCGACGAATTCGTCGATACATTTCGACGAAACCGTCGAGACAGTTTCGACGAAACCGTCGAGACAGTCTCGACGGATTCTTCGAGACCTCTCGATGAAAACAATCATCCGTCGAGACAGCCTCGACGAACCCGTCGAGACAGCCTCGACGAACCCGTCGAGATATCTCGACGAACTCGTCGAGACACTCTCGACGAAATCTCTGAGACATTCTCGACGAATTCCATGTTACTTCATGTACACGAGACAATCTCGACGACATTGTTCACGAGTCGATATTCACAATATCGGCTTGTGATCCCGACAACAGGCTATCTATCACGACGACATTCACAAAGTCATTTTGAAGTCTTCTCGACAATATTCACAATATCATCTTAAAACTTTTCTGACATGCTCCACACAATATTCACAATATCTATGAGCAGTCATCCCAAACCAACTATATTTCAAATAGTCATAGGATTGGTCATATCACTCATATCCAATATGAGCAAGCCCAACACAATCATTTCTCCAATTTCTTCAAATGCTCTTATGTGCGACCCTATCGGCTCATATCGCGTTGGCAGTAGTACTAACTGATTGATTACTTCCGGATCACCGTAGAAACTCCAACAGTCTCTCACTTGATCTAGAAGCTATCAACATAAGTCTCACAAACAATGAGCGGTATCTAACAATACATCATTGCTACCCAAGCAATAAGAGTTCATAACTCAAACAAGCCTCTCCGTGACCAATGTATCAGTGTTGTCACGTCCCTTTCTCCTTTACATCCAGATTGAACTAGAGGCATGGATCGTGTCACCCTCATATTTGTTCAACCCTTTCTTTCTTGATCTAGAATAGACCTTTAGAGAGTGGTAAGTTCAATATCACATATTGGCTCAACCCAGTATGGCCATGTATTTCTCAGTCTCATTCCATCAAGGGGCACATGGATGTAACTCCTGTCATATAGGAGGACAAATTCCATTTATGTCCACACGTAAATACCCAAATGATTCGTAACATGCACAATAACCACCCTTATCATCAACCTTTCTCAATGAAGACTTTAGATGGCATCAAAGTACGTTCTTCCTCACTTGATGAATGTTGTGACTTCAGGTCAAAGAACCACAAACACCATTGCCACTTGAGATCTACTTGTGACACGTTCATATAACAACCCAAAAAGTTGTCTCACATTGGGTCTGTTCAGTACAACTTGTTCTCAACAAGTACCCATGTGATGACTTGATATCACAATATCATGACTTGTGAGAACCAGTATCAGTCAACGCACATGCTAGTATTAAGGTCTCATCCTCGCACTAATTTCTAGGATGATACCTCGACCAGGGACCATTTAAGAATGAAACTTCATTTAAACATAGACCCTCACTTTCAAGTCACGCACTTGAATTTCTATGGAAGAAAACACTCTAAGGGCATTCATTATGTTAATTAATCTATCATATAGAAATAGTTGACATAACAAAAGAACATGTCATAGATATAAAATGAAATACATAGTACAAATTACAATTCATCATATGAATAAACAACCAACAAACATACAACCCACAAAGCTCCCACTAAAGATGATCATTCAGATATCTAATACCCATTGATCTAACATGACCATCATGCTTCCTTTGCGCAAGAGACTTTGTCAGTGGATCTGCTACATTCTCTTTAGTCGGTACTCTGCAAATGTTCACATCTCCTCGATCGATAACCTCTCGAATAAGATGGAACCACCGAAGTATGGGCTTGGAGCGTTGATGAGATCTAGGTTCCTTAGCTTGTGCAATAGCACCGTTGTTGTCACAATAGAGAACTATAGGATCAACAATGTTGGGAACTACATCTAGCTCGTCGATGAATTTCTTAATCCATACAGCCTGCTTTGTTGCATTTGTTGCAGCAATATACTCGGCTTCTGTCGTAGAATCGGCAATTGTCTCTTGCTTGGAACTCTTCCAGCTTATAACTCCTCCATTAAGACAAAATACAAAACCTAATTGGGAATTTGAATCGTCCCTATGAGTTTGGAAGCTAGCATCTGTGTAACCATTTATAACGAGCTCTTCCTCTCCACCAAACACCAAGAACATATCATTAGTCCTTCTCAAGTACTTTAGTATATTCTTGACGGCTATCCAGTGACCATCACCAGGATTAGACAGATATCTGCTCGTCATGCTCAAAGTATGTGAGACATCAGGTCGAGTGCACAATATTGCATACATGATTGATCCAATTGTCGAAGCATATGGAATCAACTTCATGTGGTCCTTATCTTCCAAAGATTTAGGACATTGATCCTTAGAGAGACTCACATCATGTGACATGGGTAAGAATCCCTTCTTGGACTCAAGCATGTTGAATTGTTTCAACACCTTGTCAATGTATGTACTCTGGGTCAAACCCAACAACTTTTTTGATCTATCTATATAGATCTTAATACAATGTATATAAGTCGATTCACCCAAGTATTTCATAGAAAAGTAGTCTCATAGGTTATTCTTAACAGTTTGTAGGGTCGGAATGTCATTCCCAATCAATAGTATGGCATCTACATACAATATCAGGAATACAATAATGCTCTCACTATTCCTCTTATAAATACAAGGCTCGTCCTCGTTCTTGATGAAACCAAACTCTTTGTTCTTCTCATCAAAACGCAGATTCCAACTTCGAGAAGCTTGTTTCAAACCATAAATGGATCGATGCAACTTGCATATTTTAGTGGCTTCATTTGGAGATACAAAATCCTCGGGTTGTGTCATATACACTTCCTCAAGGAGGTTTCCTTTAAGTAAAGCTATTTTTACATCCATTTGTCAGATCTCGTAGTCATAATACGTAGTAATAGCAAGTAGAATCTTGATGGACTTAACCATAACAACAGGGGAAAATGTCCCATCATAGTCAACACCATGAATTTTCCTGAAACCTTTAGCCACCAGTCGGCCTTTGAATGTCTGTACATTTCCATCTATGTTGGTCTTCTTCTTGAAGACTCATTTGCACCCTATGGGTCGTACCCCTTCAGGTGGTTCCACAAAGGTCCAAACTTGGTTTGCATACATGAAGTCCATTTCATATTTCATGTCCTCAAGCCACTTCTCGAAGTCTGGTCCATTTATAGCCTCTCGGTAGGTTGCAGACTCATCATCATGATCCATAAGCAACACACTAGCTATTTGAGACATGAGAAATCCATATCTCTTAGGCTCAATTCTAGGTCTACAAGATCTATGTAGGACTTGTGTTTCTTGAGCAGGTTCTCCGGCTATAACAGATTGTAGTCCTTGCTCAGGTTGCGTTTCGGGTTCATTCGTAGTTATAGTTTTTGGTTCTTGAACTTCTTCAAATTCTACCCTAGCATTTTCTCTAGATAGAAACTCTTTCTCTAGAAAAACACCACTCCTTGCGACAAACACTTTGCCCTCGGAAGGCAGGTAGAAGTAATAACCTTTGGTTTCCCTAGGATATCCCACAAAATAACACTTATCTAACTTGGGTTCCAGCTTGTCAGACATTTGACGTCGCACATATGTCTCACAACCCCAAATCTTAATGAAAGACATACTAAGACGCTTCTCAGTCCATATCTCATATGGTGTCTTTTGAATCGTCTTCGACGAAACTCGATTTAGTGTGAAAGCAGCAGTCTCTAGAGCAAAATCTCAAAAAGGAAACGGGCAAATCTGTATAACTCATCATCGATCGTACTATGTCTAACAAGGTATGATTCCTCCGCTCAGAAACACCATTATGTTGTGGTGTTCTAAGCGGAGTGAGTTGTGACATAATACCACACTCTTTTAGATGATCACGGAATTCCTGACTCAAATATTCACCACCTCGATCAGATCAGAGTGCTTTAATTATTTTTCCTAGTTGATTTTGTACTTCATTCTGAAACTCCTTGAACTTTTAAAAAGATTCAGATTTGTTCTTCATAAGAAACGTGTATCCGTATCTACTGAAATCATCATTAAACGTAATGAAGTAGTGGAACCCACCTCTAGCCATAGAACTCATGGGTCTGCATATATCACTATGTATGACACCCAAAAGATCATCAGCCCTCTCAGTATGACCAGTGAAAGGAGTTTTAGTCATTTTGCCTAATAAGCAAGACTCACATCTCTCAAATAATTCATAATCAAATGAGTCTAGTAGTCCATCTCTATGGAGCTTGGATATACGTTTCTCGTTTATATGACATAAACGACAATGTCAAAGGTACGTAGGATTCGAGTCATTTATTCTTAGTCTTTTAGTATTTTATACATTATAGATCGGATGGTCTAAGTTCAAAACATATAAACCATTAAATAATTGGGCAACACCATAACAAACATCATTCATAAAAATTGAACAACAATTGTTCTTAATTATAAATGAAAAAACCTCCATGTCAAGGCATGAAATGGATATAATGTTTTGAGTTATGGCTGTAACAAAATAACAGTTATTTAATTCTATTACAAGCCCAGTGGGCAAAGAAAGATGATAGACACCAACGACAACGACATCAACTCTTGCTCCCTTTTTAACGCGCAGGTCTACCTTTCCTTTACCCAACATTCTTCTCCTTCCTAGTTCTTGCATATTTGTACAAATATGAGAACCGCGTCTGGTATCCAATACCCAAGATGAAGGAGCAGAAATATTTATTTCTATAACGAAAATACCTGAAGCGGAAGTCATACTTCCCTTCTGTTTCTGCAAATCCTCAATATAGAGGGGACAGTTCCTCCTCCAATGCCCTGCATTACCGCAGTGGTGGCACTTCCCTTCCTTAGCCAGACATTTCTTCTTCATTGTTGAAGACTTGGGATCAAGATAAGACTTAGATCATATCTTCATCTTCTTTGTTCCCTTGGCCTTGCCCTTGCCTTATGCACCATCAATATAAGGCTAGCAGGCTTGGCGTTCTTCATTTTTTTTGGCAGTTCTTAACATGCCTAGGAGCTCGGGTAGTGTCTTGTATATCTCATTCATGTTATAGTTCAAGACGAACTGATCATAACTGTCCGACAACGATTGCAGGATCAGATCAGTGACCAACACTTGTCCTAAAGGAAAACCAGTCTTTCAAGGTTCTCTATATACCCAATCATTTTGAGTATGTGAGTCTTTACTGAGTCTCGAGCTCCCATTTTGCACTAAAATAATGCATTAGATATGTCAAACCTCTCTTGTCGAGCTTGACCCTCGAACATTTTCTTGAGGTGCTCGATTATCTCATAACCACACATGCTCTCGTGTTGATTCTGAAGCTTAGAGGACATGCTAGCAAGCATGAGGCATTCCACATCCAGGGTATCATCCTGATACTTCTTAAAGACATCTATGTCTGCTCGGGAAGCATTTCCAATTGGCTCTGTGGGGGCTTCCCCTTCCAAGACATAGAGCTTGCGCTCTTGCCTGAGGACAATCCTCAGGTTCCTATACCAGTCAAGGAAGTTCATCCTGTTGACCTTATCCTTCTCAAGGATTGCTCTCGGGGACAGAGTGGAGTGTGATGTGCTTACCATGGAAATTCTACAATAAATTTGCAAAATATTTTAGTACTATATTTCAAAATACAATTTTATTTTAATATGGAATTTAATTAAAAGCTCCCATTATTTTATTCAAATTGATAACGCTTAATATCAATTCCGAGAGTTCATGTGAGTTACTTTCTTAGTGGACAAGATCCGTATTTCACCGCCATCGTAAGTCAGTTTTGGTTGATAACCCACAAAGTGGCTATTTAGGTAGACAATGTTTGCCAGTTTCATCAATATGCAACTCTTGTATTGTTGGTGAATAACTCTTTATTTGCATCCATCATATGGTGCATGCCAACCTTATTCCTCTAGGCACTCAACCTGTGAGGTTACCTAGTTAAGTTGGACCCGATGTTGACAGTGGGATATCACAATTTTCCGCTCGCCCTTACTAAGATAGATTAATTCACATTGCCTTGGCAAGCCCACACTTCATCGATCAAGGCAGGAAGATTATCATCCATCGAAAGACATCCGAATACTTAATATTTACTTTAAGGGATTTTTCATGATGCTTGATTAACATTTAATCTAAGTGCACACTTTTCACAATCATGAAAGAAATATCAAGCATAACTCGGATACATTCCAGATGCACGGAACCATCAACACTTGATGATATGGATTAAATCTGAATATTCAGAACATTTCTAAATCTTCAGATTTACATGTACCGAATGCTAGCACAGGAAAACACCCTTATAACAGTAAACAACTTAGTCTCTCTATGCCTTTAGTTTCACAAACTAACATAGAGACAGACTGTTACTGCAAAGGGAACAATTTCTAAAATATGGAAATAACAGAAACCTGGCTATGATACCTCTGTTGGGTTTTCCTTATGGGTAGTCACATCAAATGTGTGCAACGGAATATACAAGAACAGCCCAAAAGAGACATATGAATCTTGATAAAACCATGAATCAAGAAATTACAGCAATAATAAAATTACCTTTGCGGAATTGAGTCAATACTCAATCGGATGCTCCAAGAAAATTCTTCTAGGATCAGAATCCTATTCTGAGTCCTTCCTTTGTGTTTCATTCGTCTTTGTCAATATTAGACTGCTCGTCGGAGGAGTTAGTATAGAAATAAGTCTACACCTCTATAGAAATCCACACAAACAAAGGAGAACAAGAGCTAGGTCAGAGAAGGAGAGCTCCCAACGTCTCTACGGATTGTTATATCCAACAAGGAGAGGCAGCGACGGGTCTACAGGAACAACAACGGGATCGACAGAAACTCTTCCTGCCGGATCTCCAGGAGCAGCGATGGAATTCGCGCACGAGTATAGGTCAGGATCGCCGTCCCAATTTCATCACTCACCCCGCTTTTTATCGGTCTTCCTCTACAAATAGAAAACCTAAAGTGTCTGGCCTTATATACCCAAAAGTATAAAGTAGACAGAAATTTCCTTTATCCGCAGACCTAGTTAAAACAGAACGTATAGTTTCATCGGGTTCACTTATTCGTCCAGACATCTCGACGAATTCGTCGAGACATCTTGACGAATTCATCGATACATCTTGACGAATTCGTCGATACATTTCGACGAAAACGTCGAGATAGTGTCGACGAAACCGTCGAGATAGTCTGGACGGATTCATCGAGATAGTCTCGACGAAATGACCAGTGGCAATCTTTCATCGAGACAGTCTCGACGAACTCGTCGAGACGTCTCGACAAACTCATCAAGCCAGCTCGACGAAATCGTCGAGACACTCTCGACAAAATCTCCTAGACATTCTCGACGAATTCCCTGTTAGTCCATGTAATCGAGACAATCTCGATGACATTGTTCACGAGTCGATATTCACAATATCGGCTTGTGATCCCGACAACAGGATATCTATCACGACGACATTCACAAAGTCATTTTGAAGTCTTCTCGACAATATTCACAATATCGTCTTGAAACATTTCCGACAAGCTCCATGCAATATTCACAATATTTAGGAGCAGTCTTCCCGAACCAACTATATTCCAAATAGTCATAGGATTGGTCATATCTGAAAGATTATATAGGTATATGATCTAATTCACCTAGATGGGGGTGGGGGTGAATAGGTCTTTTGATTTTTACTATTTTTATTTAGATAGTTAAAACTATTCTATGCAAGAAATCAAGCACACCCAGAAAACACACAAGTGTTTATAGTGGTTCCCCAAGACAGTGTGTCTATGGGTAGTCCACTTTCCCCCCTTCACCCTTCTAACAGTATGTTAGACAGGGCCAACTCCTCCAATCTCAGCTCCAAGAGCTTACAGCACAGATCCCTCCGGATCTCTCAGGTTTTCCCAACCCTACCTCAGGCACAGCAGCCCTACCTCAGATCAACCACTGATCCTACAACTCAGACCACAACAGGTCCTACAATCTCAGGCTAACAAGACCTACCTCAGAGGAATCCACCTCCTACAAATCAGACCACAGCAGGTTCTACCTCGGAGGAATCCTCCTCCTACAGCTCAGGCAATAATGCCCTACAACTCAGGCTAAACAGCCCTACCTCAAATCTTCACAGATCCTACCTCAAGCTGTCCTCACAGCTCTACAACTCAGGCAGTGACGCCCTACAAACTCAGAACCCAAAGGTTCCTACAATAAAAGATTTGTTGAAGCTTACTACAACAGACAACAGAAGAAGTCCCATGTAGTTCATGCACACCTGGTGCTTCCTTGTAGCTGGATATGTTGATGGCAGCTACACACTGGTCTTCCTCTTCAGATGAAGGAAGAAAGATCACCTTGCTCCTTGTAGAGAAGCTTTCTTTTTCTCTCTTCTTCTTCTCGCTTGTTCAGTGAGCAACAGGAGAAAGACGAGAGCTCTAGCCGTCAATGGAATAGTGAATTTGTTTTAGCACTCGACCAACATTTTTCCAAAGTGCCCTAACTTCTTCTTTAATACATCCCCGACCTTCAACGGCTCTCAGCCGTCCTTCTGAGTAGTATGGGAGAGAGTGGTGGACCCCATACTGCCTTTCTGCATCTTGCGCCATGGGCAGAACTCGCACTCTGCGTTCGACGAACTCGCCATACTGGGTTCGACGAACTTGACCAACTCTGTGTTCGACGAACACGCCAAGCTCTGTGTTCGACGAACTCACCATACTCTGTGCTCAACGAACTCGTCATGCTCTGCGTTCGACGAACTCCATTCTCCGTTCGACGAACACGCCAAGTCTCAGCGCTTGCTTCTGTTCTGTCTCTGTGTTCGACGAACTGTATTCTGCGTTCGACGAACACGCCAAGTCTCAGTTATTTGCTTCTGTTGTCTCTGTGTTCAACGAACTGTGTTCTGCGTTCGACGAACACGCCAAATCTTTCCCAACTGCATGCTGCTTCTTTCCCGTCTCAGCGGAGCCGCTGAGACAGACAACCGTCTCATCGGTTTCTTCTATCTGCAGCTCCTTCCCCGTCTCAGCAGATCCGCTGAGACAGTGAGCTCGTCTCAGCGAATTCTTCTATCTGCAGCTCCTTCCCCATCTCAGCGGATCCGCTGAGATAGTGAGCTCGTCTCAGCGGATTTGACCCTTCATCTCAGCGGTTCTGCTGAGACAATTCTTCATCTCATTAGGAGTTGATTTCTCCTTATCTAAGGGCATGATTGGTCATTTCTCTTGAGTTACCTAATCATGTATATCTTACACAAATATGGCTTTATCAAATACAACTTTGTACTTAGCATTGTGAGTGATGCCTCTTCAAATCAAAGGAATATTGAGGGCAATATTCCCAACAATATCACTCATATCCAATATGAGCAAGGCCAATACAATCCTTTCTCCAAACGCTCTTTTGTGCGACCCTATAGACTCATATTGAGTTGGCAGTAAGACTAACTGTTTGATTACTTCCGGATCACCGTAGAAACTCCAACAGTTTTGTGATACAAAACCTTTCTATAGACTAATAATAATAAGACTTGGTAAATCTGGAGTCTTCTTGAAGCTTGATGTGGATTGACTTCAACCTTCATCTTCTTACTGAGAACTTTGACTGGACATGTTTTCGTGAAGAATCTTTCCTCTGCACTTTCGAAGACCCTTTTTCATCTTCTTGTCGATAGATGATTTGGCTTTTAGAAGATCAGCAAGATGAGTCGAAGTCTTACTTCTGGAGAAGAAAAGATTTGCTTCAAGAAATATCTTCTCCGTTCTTGAGCCTCCTGATGAATACGGCTCTTTTTGAAGATGACGGTGGCGAGCTCTTCCTTTTTGATATTATGATTGATATAATTATTAAGGTTTGTTGATTTTTGTCGCATCCCTTTTATATGGTCATTTGATAAT
Organism: Dactylorhiza incarnata; assembly: GCA_033032865.1. NCBI lineage: Eukaryota > Viridiplantae > Streptophyta > Magnoliopsida > Asparagales > Orchidaceae > Dactylorhiza > Dactylorhiza incarnata. Next base: position 9,207,406 of record JAWHQI010000003.1, read on the forward strand.
GGTAGAATCCTCGGAATGCCTTTATGTCAGAGATCTTTTGCCTTTATGGACAAATCTGATTGGCTTAATTTGCGGCGACATTAAATGAGTTAACGCCACATTTACGCTTTAATTTGAATTCTTGTCTTTCCCGCAATTTGACAAGAAGTCTGGTCAAATCAGCTTGATGTCTAGTTGAATGTTTACTTTATGTCTCCAAGATGAAATTAGCATTGTCTAGTCGAATGTTTACTTGCTATCTTCAAGACGATATTTGCATTGTCTAGTCGAATATTTACTTGATGTCTTTAAGACGATATTGACATTGTCTAGTCGAATGTTTATTTATTGTCATCGAGATGATATTTGACTACACTGTCTTCTAGCTGAATGACTAAGCTTGTCAAGTCGAATTCTATGCTCAACGTGATAACTGTCTTCTATAGTTTTGAAATGTCGTGTTAGCTCCTCGACGATATTTCACTTGTGCTCGATGATAATTGATATTATCTCGACGTAAAGAACTTAGTTTCGACGATAAAGGACTTAGCTTATTCTCAGCTCAATATATTTCTGAAATGTCGTGTAGGTTCCTCGACGACATTTCACTTATTCTCGACGATAAATGACTTAGCCAATTTTTTCCTTTACGAAAAGCTTCCAAACATCTGTTAATCATCTCCAAGACGATATGAGAATAGTTGAACCTTATCAAGACGATATTGGCTTGGATACCCTATTACCAAGATGACATTTGGAGCTTTGGCTGCTTCTTCTAATCAAGTAGATATTAGTATAGCTAGTCTTTGAAAGACGACATCATCTTAGATAGTGTATTACCAAGATGATATTTAAAGTTTGGACTGCTTCTTCTAATCAAAACGATATTTAACTTTAGTTGAGAGTGTACAAGACGATATAGTCAAGTTGAACGTTTGGTCGAATCTAGACTTAACAAGACTTCTTTAGTTAAATCCTTTTGCACGAATCGTCTTGATAATACTTGTAGTCTACAAGAAAATATCATCTTGAAGCTTAAGGTCTTCAAGCCGATATCGATACTTTCACAAGATGATATGAGCCGATATCGATACTTTCACAAGATGATATGACTTTGTCATTTTCTGATCATCCTAAATCCAATTCCTTTGCTTTTTGCACCTTGTTAGTCCTTTCTTCCTGTTGTTTATAACTGAGCGACAAGTCTAATATAGTCTAGATCATAGGTCGACATTGTGCTTGCATAATGAGGGATTACATTGGCAAAACTATGTCTGATGACATTAGGTCTAGCCTTATATTAAACTTGCATTATCTAATACCTGAAAACACCATTTTAAACACATTCATCAAATACAAAGTGTGTTTATCCTTAAGTTAAGGACTTCTTCAAATCATGAACATTGAAGGCAAAGTTCCAAACAATCTTCTCCTATTTGAAGAAGTCAGAACCTCAACCAATGAAGTCAGAAACTCAACCAATGATAAACAACACAAAAATTATTAAAGATGGGAATCATGTGCTTTAGATGTGGAGATTTCAAAGTACCTCATATTATTAATTACTTTCTCCCCCTTTCTGACTTTTCAACTTCTTCTCCCCCTTCTGACTTTTCAACTACTGCTGTGCTGGAGGATAAGAGTCTTGAAGTGTTCTTCCCTCTTTGACTTCTTAATGAGTTGGTTAAAGAATGCATCCTTGTGCTTGATCAACTAAGGCAGATGACTCTAGATGAGTCTCTCCCTCAATAGCTGCTAATGCTTCCAGACTTCTTCATGAATCTCCCCCTCAATGGTTGCTTGGTTTGAGAGCTTATTATGAGTTTCCCCCTCAACTGATCCATCTCTAGTGTAGTTTGATTTCTTACAAAGCTAACTTATGCAGCAGGGAACTTCAGACTTGCTCCCCCTTAATGTTTGTAGGAGGGATAGAGCAATGATGAAGTCTCCCCCTCAATACAAGCTTGTGATGTTTAAAGGTAAGTCTTGAAGATGTCCCCTTGTTCCAATTATTTTCCTAGAACATTCTTTGTCCAAGTACTATATATGATTTTTGGTTAGCCTTTGGACTATCCTGCAAAAAAGATTATTTTTACCTTAAGAGCCCAAGCAGGTTTGTGTCCTTGGTACTTGTTAGTTATAAATATAGGATGTTTCACAAAAGGACTGCTGGCAGGCTTTATATTCTTTGTCATAGGCATTGTTGGTTTGAACCAACAATATATGGCAAAGTGGTCAATTTTGCTACAACACCGACATTTAAAACTATTATACTTCCTCTTCTGTGTCATCTTTTGAGTAGGATGCTGATGTTGATGAGCAGAAGAGAAGTCTGATGTATTTCTAGCATTTCTTTGATGAATTTGGTGGTTGTGTGCATGATAAAACATTTGTTGCACAGTCACCTGATTCTTCTTCTTAGGGGCAGGATTTTGAGCAGCAGTCTTCCCCTTACTTTTGAATGATGTTGTTGCAGATCCAAATACAAATGATCGTTGTTGTTTCATCTGGATCTCTTTATGAGAAGCCTTAAAGGCACTCAGACCTATGTCTGCTCTATTCCTTGTGGTTTGTGGCTTTGTTCCACTTGTAGAGAATTCAATGGATAGAGATCCACATGACATATCATTATCATTTGCATTGGAAGGCAAAATAACCTTGTTGAATATGGCCTGATCATTTGATTGTTTGCCACTGTTTGCCTCACCAGTGTATCCTGCACCACCTATATAAGGTGTAGAAAACCTGTTTATTATTGACAACATAATTTGTGGCTTAGAATAGCTGGCCACAAGCTTCCTCTCAACAAGTAGCTTATCTTCATGATTCTTAATGATCTTGTTTTTCTGACATAATGAGGGCTTTTGAGATTCCTCTAAGCTTACTTAATTCTTCACTCGCTTGAGATAGCTTTTCAGCCTTCTCTAGGAGATTGAGTCTGCTTGAAGGATTCTATTTTCTCAGCCTGAGCTTTTGTAAACTTCTTGCTTCTCTTTAGAGCATCTAACAAAGCTCCAAACTGACTCACTATGTTAGCATCATCCTCATGATCAGATTTTGATGAGGATTATCTTTCTAACTCACTATCATGCAAAGTCTCTATTTCCGATTCAGAATTAGTAGCAGAAAGAGGAGCTTTGATATTTATCTAAGCAGGATGTGAATCATTCTGGTCTTCTTCATCAGAAAGGGTCACAAGCCCATAACATTCTGCTTCTTCTTCTTCAGATTCACTATCTAACAATGATAGGGGTGCCCTTATGCACACCCTGGATGTAGGATAGTCAGCCCCCCACTCAACTTCATACAGAGCAGTAAGCCCAATGTGGACTTCTTCTTCAGAAGAAGAGTTGTTGATGTTGTCACTTAGAGTCTTGGTCTTCTTGACAATGAAGGTCCTCTCATGCTTCTTGCCCTTATGTGATCTTTTCTCATCAGACTTGGTATTCTCCTTTTCTTTTATTCTTATTGGACATTCAGTGATTATGTGACCGGCCTTTTGACACATATATCAAACAACATTAGTAGAAACATGTTTGTTATGTTTAGGTATGATATACCTGTTGTCTTTGGACTTGTGCATATCATACCTGTCGTCTTTGGACTTGTGCTTAGGTATGTTATAGCTCTGATCAAACTTTCTAGAACCTGAAGGAGAAGCCATATGCTTATCTTGTCTTTTCTTTGACAGCAGTCTCTTGAATTATTTGCGGATAAGATGTAACTCTTCATCAGAAAGTTCATAATCTGAAGTGCTGGCTTTAGATTCATCATAATCAACATTTCTCTCATGATGGCTTGGATAAGCCTTCCTGCATATTCTTGTGATGTAGCTCTAAAAGCTATTATCTTCTTCTTGCTGCATTCCTCTTCAGCCTTCCTTGTGTTTAGTTGCAGCTCATGGGACATCAACTTTCCAAATATATTTTGGGGTTGGATGTTAGCTAAGTTCCCCATCTCCCTTATAACACATATCTTGATGTCTCATTCATTATTTAATGATCCAAGAAACTTGACATTCAAATCATAGTTGGAGAACTCTCTCACATATGTTCTCAGACCATTCACTAACTTGAAGAACTTTTCATGGCATTCTGAGATGGAGTCCTTGTTATCCTGCCTGAAGGTCTCATACTCTTGATTCAGAAGTGATTTTTTGTCATCTCCCACTTCTTCTGTGCCTTCCATATAGACTATCAAAGAGTCCCACATTTCTATGGCAGTTCTGTAGTGAATCAAATTCTGGAATGTATAGTCATCTATAGTACTCACAATCATGTTCTTGACCCTTTTGTCCATGGTGGTCAGAACCACTTCATCCCTGGTCATTTATGAATATTTCTTTGGGACTTGCATGGTTGGATCTATAGTTGAAGCTTTCATAGGGATGAAAGGACTTTCTTCCACTGTTATGTAGATCCTTGAATCAGAGACTTCCATGAACAGTCTGATCCTTTCCTTCCAGATTCCAAAGTTCTCCTTTCTACATACATCTAACTTCATAGAACTTAGTTCTTTTTAGTTTTCTCCAGAAGTCATGGTGAGTAGACTGCTTTCCCTGATGAGAATCTTGCTCAAGCTGTTAAGCCCTTTTTGAAACAACCTACCTCTGATACTATTTATTGATAAATATTTTTTGAGTTAAAATAATTCCAACTAATATCCCGATGTAGGCAAGTATACCTATCGAAATATAGTATAAGAGGGATGTTGTATTTGCCCGAGGCCTGTCGAGTAATCTTACCCACGCAAAATTTCTATTAATTTATCGGTGAAAATTTGGATTTGTTTTGGAAAATTAAGGACAACAAATTGAAAATTGCTAGAGAGACAAATTCACGAATTAAAATAAACTTAGTACTTGATTAAGCGTTCTTGGGAAATCCGATTGTAAAAAGATACTTTCTAATTCTTAAAATTCTATTTTGATTGGAGGATTGAAAAAAATACGATGGAAGCTCGCTAGAGACGACCACTGCCTAATTTTAATAATACTTCAATTAAAATCTCTTAAGTTTGAAATAAATTAAAATCGCATGAAAGATAAATCCAAAATTCCAAAAGAAATTATATTATCAATTCTCAAAGAAAATATAATTAGCTTTTTATTTCCGAGAAATCTATGGTATCCACGAGCCTCTCGACCGCTAGGACGCTAACCAGATAACGAAATTTATATACTAGCAATATAAACTCGCAACCAAATTTTAATCGGAAATAAATCGAAACAAAGCTTCATAAATTAGAGACGGTGGTTTATAATTAAATCTTTATCTCAATACTAACCAACTAAGCACTAAGTAGAAAATTAGTTATCCATAGAGAAGGATGAGACAATAATAAAATGATAAGAAAACATTTTCATTAATTCAAATACAATAATTAAAAAGAAAATGAGCAACGGTCGCGCTAGAAATATTTTAAGAACTAGAAATACAAAGTTCTAAAATAAAGCATAAATTATTTGACAAAAAATTAAGAACTCTCAAACAAGAACTCTCATACAAATTTTCTCTCTAGCTCTCAATATCTTCTTTCTTCCTATGCTTGGCGGTTTATATTATTCTATGCTTGGTTCCTTTTCTTTTTGAATCCTTGCCCTTTTTATAGGTGAAAATTCCATCTAGAATCATCCAAGGAAGTAAATGATTGTGGCTTTTGAAACGCCAAGAGGCATAAAGAATTCAGCTATAGCTTATATCCATTGAATAATGAAAACCGGTCACATTGTATTAAAATGGGCTGCTTCATGGAGGAATTGAAGGGCTGCATTGATGAAGAAGAGCTCATGTTAAAGGGTTGGTCCATGAAGAAATTAAGTGGGCTGCTCGTAATTAATTGGAGGAGTTCAAGTTGAACCGACTGCTTGGAGGAGTGGGGAGGGGGTGAACACATGAAGCAATATGCTGCTGCATTTATGTGGTGGAGGAAGTTTACCGAGTGCCTGCATTGATGCAATTAATTGGAGGAATTGAAATGTGAAGGCTGCATTGAATTGGAGAGAATGTGAACCGGCTGTTTGGAGAGAGTTCACATGAATGGGCAGCAACATGGAGAAATCAATAGGTGGGCTGCATTGATGTAATTAGAGAGGTGCTCAATTGCAGCATTTATAATAATAAGTTATAATAAAAATATTCAGTTACATGGGGTTGAATTGAGGAGAGAGAAGTGGTTGCATGGATTGGAAGAGAGCCGAATATTTTAAGTGCATTTATTTAATGGAGAGGAGGTCGTAATATGGAGAGTCACGTGCATCACGGTGAAGTGGATTAAATTAATAACCAGCTATATGAAATAAATATAAAATCGGGCTAGATTAATATGGGATTTACGTGAGTGGCTCGGGATAATATTTTATGCATGATGATAAATAATAATAATTCTCATGGGATTATTAAAATATGGTCCGGGGGCGTCTTCAAATAATAAAATTGGTCGTGTGCATGGACTGCATGGATTTAATAGAAGGTGGTGACTTGCATGCAAATAATAATATCCATGTGACGGGCTTTGACTTTGCAAAGATGCGCGTACGCGTGTATTTGGATCAAAACTTCGCAGGTGACTTTTTATTTTGGACGTGCAAAAATCACCCCCAGGCCTGCAAAATAACAATAAAAATAACATTAACATAATTTTTAAGAAAAAGTATTTAAAAAGCAAATTGACATATTAATATGTGAAAATATATATATTTTTATATATGAAAACTAATATTTTTACGTTAATAATTTAAGCTAAATTATGCGTTATCACTTATGAGTTTAAGGGTAGTCTAATCTTCACCTAAGGCGGGAGGGGGGGGTGAATAGGTGATGTCGTCTTTTTAACAAACAGTGCGAAATAAAGAAACTTCCTCAAAAACTCAGATCCGCAGTTCCTACAACTCAGAGTCAAAGTCTCCTATCCAATGTTGTAGATGTCGGCCGACATGTCCGATATGCCGGCCGACATAAAGGTTTTGGATGCAAACCGCAACGATATCGATATTTATGGAGAAAATCTCGTTTTGTAAAATATCGGCAATATATCGCGAGATCTCGCCAGGCGATATATCGCCGCACGTCATTTTTCACGGGGACGAGGTAATATAATTTCACGGGCTTGGACGCTAACGCCAGTCATTTCTCGCCTGGTCGCTATCTGCTGCTCTGCCCTAGCATCGCCTCCAGACATTACCTCCCCTCGCTCCGGTCGTCGGCGTCGACTCATCCCTACCGTCGCTCCGGCCGCCGGCGTGGCCTCGCTCGCTCTCTGCGGCTCTGCCCTAATCTCGTTCTTTTCAGGTAAAGTTCTTATTCCTCGTCATTCCCTCACTCTTCTTCTTCAGTCCTTAACAACACTCTTCTTCTTCTCCTAGTGCTGTCGCCGGCATCGACTCATCCCTAACGTCACTCCAGTCGTCGGCGTCGCCTCGCTCGCTCTCTGCGGCTCTGCCCTAGTCTCATTTTTTCAGGTAAAGTTCTTATTCCTCGTCATTCCCGCACTCTTCTTCTTCTTCAGTCCTTAACAGCACTCTTCTTCTTCTCATAGTGCTGTCACCGGCATCGACTCATCCCTAACGTCACTCCAGTCGCCGGCGTCGCCTCGCTCGCTCTCTGCGGCTCTGCCCTAGTCTCTTTTTTTCAGGTAAAGTCCTTATCCCTCGCCATCCCCGCACTCTTCTTCTTCGTCAGTCCATAACATCACTCTTCTTCTTCTCCTAGTGCTGTCGCCGGCATCGACTCATCCCTAACGTCACTCCGGTCGTCGGCGTGCTGTCGCCTCGCTCTCTGCGGCTCTGCCCTAGTCCTTAACAACAGAGTACTAACTTGCAAGCACTGATAGGAGAATGGAAGTCTGTAGTTGTAGCTGTTGTAGCCTGTAGATGTTATATTTGATGGTATTCATTCATTGTGCTCTTCAAACTTTAGCCAGTCCTTATCCCTAGCCATGCTCTTCAAACTTTAGCTAATGTATTTATTAACTTCTTTTTACATGTGAAAGTGTAAATCATATGAGAGCATTGGAGCTGAGAGTAAATTAGCAATTTGGAGTTGAGAACGAAAGCAATTTGGAGCTGAGAACGAAAGCAATTTGGAGCATTGGAGCTTGGTAACATTTTAGTTTTTTTAGATATTATTTTGAAGTAATGTAGAACTTTGGCTTCACTTGGTAACATTTTAATTGTGCATGTCTAATTAGCAATATTAATCAAGTAATAATGTAATATTCTTGACAAAAAAATGTGGGTAGCTGATTGACATGGTTTTGATACTTTTTAGAAATTTTGTTGTGAATCAGAGAATGGACTCCTCTCAGTCTTCTAGTAAAGTCTCCACTGCGCCATTGGCCGCCGGTAGAGATGTTTTTTGGGCAATTGGAGAGAAAGTGGTTGCAACGGATACTAATAGAATTCGTTGTAATTACTGCAAGCAAGTCATAAATGGGGGCATAACAAGGTTCAAACATCATTTGGCGGGGATTAAAGGCAATGTAAAGTCATGCCCTCACGTTCCAACTGATGTCAGAGCAAAAGCCGAAGCAACCCTTGCAGCAGCACAAACTAGTAAGCTGATGAAAAGTAATAGGTTACAAAGTAGCTTGGCCGAGGTGGTTGTTGGAGAGGATGTAGATCCCGACTGTTCACAAAGGAATTTGTTTGAAGGAGGTGGGAGTAAAGGTCCAATGGACCAATTTATTGAGTCAGGAAAAAGTTCACAAAGCACGATTGAGATCAAGTTTAAGAAGAAAGCAAGAGATGACGCGGCTTTATATATTGCAAGATGGGCATACGAGATGGGCATCCCTTTCAATGCTCTATATAGTATATCCTTTCAACAAATGTTGCATGTTGTTGGTCTATGTGGCCCTGGGTTGAAAGGACCAACTCCGTATGAGATGAGGGAGAAGTTCTTACAAATGGAAGTTCAACGAACCAAGGAAATGCTAAGCGGCTTTACTCAAACATGTAGGTTGCATGGGTGTAGTATTTTGACAGACGCATGGACAGATCGCAAGGGCAGAAGTGTCATGAATATTGTTGTGCACACAGTTGCTGGAGTAGCCTTTTGGTTATCGAAAAATGTATCATCATCTACATATGATGGTAAGTTCATATATGAGTCTGTAGATGAGGCAATTAGTAGCCCGGATGGCCCAGGAGAAGCAAATATAGTACAGGTTGTGACAGATAATATTGCGTCCAACAATATGGCCGCATCACGCTTGCTAGCTATAAAGAGACCAAAGATATTTTGGACTTCTTGTGCCGCTCACACCATAAATCTTCTTCTCCAAGATATTTCTAAGCTGAAGCAAATTAAGAGTGCAATCACAATGAGCCGACAACTTACTATATTAATATATGCTCACACTATTGCTCTTGCTATGTTCAGAGAGACAACGAAAGACATGGAGTCTCATGATCTCGTTAGGTCTGGTGTGACAAGATTTGCTACAGCTTTTTTATCTTTGCAGAGCCTCCAGGATAAGAGAAGATATTTGAGAGAAATGTTCACATCTGCTAAATGGGAGGCAACAAAATTATCTAGTATCACACATGGAAAACAAGTAATGTTTTCATCGCTCACTAGTAACATTATTTTTTGCAATTATATTATATTATTTTAATATTTGTTTTTATGTAGGCCACAACAATTGCATTGAGTGCCACATTTTGGCGTAATGTTGAGCTAGCACTCCTTGTATTTACCCCATTGGTGAAAGTTCTAAGAAGAGCAGATGGAGATGTACCGTCAATGGGGTGGTTGTATGGAGATATGAAGAAGGCCAAGGAGGAAGTTGTCGTAGCACTCGAAAATAAAGAGAACAGGTATCTTCCTATATGGAAGTTGATTGATAGCAGAATAGAGAGCAAGATGAGCAACCCTTTGCATTTAGCTGGATATTTTTTAAATCCTTTCTTCTATTACCCCAATAAGGAGGAGGTGGAGGCTGATACTAAGTTCATGCATGGATTTGTTGAGTGCCTTACAAGAATGTATGCAAATAATCCAGATATCCAAGATCAAATCACTAGTGAGCTTGATACATATCAGTTCGGGCAAGCCCTATTTGGAAAAGAGCTTGCAAAGAGGCAATTGCTTGTCCCTACTTTTAATCCCAGTAAGTAGTTAACTTGTTATATAGTTCAATTTCTAAGCTACCAAAAGAATTATAAATTACTAAATTTTCTTTATTTTTAATTAGCGCACTGGTGGAAATTACATGCAGTTGAGACTCCAAATATGAGGGGGATGGCCATGAGGATATTGAGCTTGACCACAAGTTCATCTGGATGCGAAAGAAATTGGAGCACGTTCGAAATGGTAGTATTCCAGTATCACATATTCACATGCATTCAATTTATTTTAATTTTTAGTATTAAAGAGGTACTAATTAGTTTAAATCTTTCAATTTGTAGATCCATTCAAAAAAGCGGAATAGACTTGAGAGCAAACGATTAAATGATCTTGTCTTCGTGAAGTTTAATGCTATGCTCAAGTCTAAGCATGCTGATATCTCTCGAGATCCAATATCTACAAAAAGTTTGGATGAAGGAAAAGCTGCAGAGTGGCTTGTAGGTTCAAGTGCAGGTGATAATGAAAATGAGGAGGAAGTGTTTCCTGGAGAAGGACTAACTTGGCAACAACTAGGAGACATTGTGGACGCTGATTTGGGACCAAGAAGGAGCACCAGACCTTCTAACCAACAATCACAAAATGAAAGTTTAAAGCGAAGACGCATTGTAACACAAACATTAGAGAAAGATGATGAAGATGTGGGGCTATCGGATGAGGACATGCAAGCTCAACTGTTTGACACAATTTTTGAAGACTATGAAACAGAAGAGGATTTATGAAATGTAAGTTTTTATTGGAGAATGCATTATAAAGCAATTCATTTAATATGACTTTAATCATTAATAATTAATCTAATTTTATGGGTGATGATGTTTCTCTTGATGCAGGCATACATATGGAAGTTATGCATTGGGAGGTCTATTTCAGTATTTCTATTTTGACTTTTGAAAAACAATTATAATTTTTAGTTTAATCTTAGCCCACAAATATTATAATAGGGGTCAAGTATTATTAGATTTTTGTATGACTTTTTGAACTTATGATAATGTTTTTATTTCACACACACACACACACACACATATATATATATATATATATATAATAGTGCATTAGATATATCGTATGATGTTGTTTACTTAGGTATCAAAAGTTGGCGAAGTAATATTTGGAATCTTCCAAATATTTATAAAGGTAAACAAAAATGTCAATATTCTAATTTCTTTTATTAAAATCTTGTAAACAAATTAATTGTGATTTATTTTTTGGATATATTTACTTCTTATGATTAGGAGAAACCAAGAAGATGAGAGTACTTATTAGAAGCCTTCAAGTCATAGAACTAACAGATGTTGATAGTTGATCCAGAAACAATCATACAAAATTACAAATAAAGGCAAGTTACTTTCTTCAATCTTTACCATTTATTAATATCCATAATTTTGTTTAATACTTCATTAGTTCTATATTATCATATTATTACATGTCTATTGCATAGTTTATAAACATACATTGTGTGTACATTTTACTTATTAAGAAAATTATTTATATACTACTAAATTTATTTATATATTAAAATCCGACATTGTAAAATATCTCTGATATATCCCCCGCAATCCGACATACGACATTTCAAACTCAAACCGACATGAACCCGACATCCGACATCCACAACCTTGCTCCTATCTCAGAGGTGCTAACTGACCTCCTACCTTAAGTCACAAGGACCATACAATTCAAAAGTTCTGGCTAGCTTCCTACCTTAGGTCATACAAGACCCTACAACTCAGAAGCACTGACTGGCTCCCTACCTCAGGTCATACAAGACCCTACAACTCAGAAGCTTGATTAGCTTCCTACCTCAGGTCATACAAGACCCTACAACTCAGATATCAGAGAGATCCTACAATTATATAGGTTTGTGATACAAAACCTTTCTATAGACTCAGAATAATAAGACTTGATAAATCTGGAGTCTTCTTGAAACTTGATGTGGATTGACTTCAACCTTGATATTCTTGTAAAGGACTTTGATTGGACATATTTTCGTAGAATGTTTCATCTACACTTTTGAAGATCCTTCTTCCTCTTCTTGCCGATAGATGATTTGGCTTTTAGAAGATCAACAAGATGAGTTGAACTCTTACTTTTGGAGAAGAAAAGATTTGCTTCAAGGAATATTTTCTCTGTTCTTGAGCCTCCTGATGAATACGCCTCTTTTTGAAGTTGGCGGTGACGACCTCTTCCTTTTTGATATTATGATTGATATAATTATTAGGATTTGCTAATTTCTGTCGCATCCCTTTTATAAGGTCATTTAATAACGGTAGAATCCTCGGACTGCCTTTATGTCAGAGATCTTTTGCCTTTATGGACAAATCTGATTGACTCAATCTGCGGCGACATTAAATGAGCTAACGTCACATTTGCGCTTTAATTTGAATTATTGCCATTCTCACAATTCGACTAGAAGTCTGGTCGAATCTGCTTGATGTCTAGTCGAATGTTTACTTGTCGTCTTCAAGACAATATTAGCATTGTCTTGTCGAATGTTTACTTGTTGTCTTCAAGACAATATTTGCATTGTCTAGTCGAATGTTTACTTTCTGTCATTAAGACTATATTTGCATTGTCTACTCAAATATTTACTTGTTGTCTTCCAGACGACATTGATATTGTTTAGTCGAATGTTTATTTGTTGTCATCAAGACGATATTTAACTACACCGTCTTCTAGTCAAATGACTGAGCTTGTCAAGTCAAATTCTGTGCTCAACACGATAGCTGCCTTCTATAGTTCTGAAATGATGCGTTGGCTCCTTGACGACATTTCACTTGTCCTCGATGACAATTGATATCATCTCGACGATAAACAACTTAGTCTCGATGATAAAAGACTTAGCTTATTCTCAGCTCAATATATTTCTAAAATATCATGTAGGTTCCTCGATGACATTTCACTTGTTCTCGACGATAAATGACTTAGCCAAATTCTTCCTTTATGAAAAGCTTCCAAACATCTGTTAATCATCTCTAATACGATAAGATAATAGCTAAACCTTGTCAAGACGATATTGTCTTGGATACTGAATTACCAAAACGACATTTGGAGCTATGGCTGCTTCTTCTAATTAAGTCGATATTAGTATACCTTATCTTTGTCAAAACGATATCGTCTTGGATAGTATATTACCAAGAAAATATTTGGAGCTTTGACTGCTTCTTCTATTCAAAACGATATTTGACTTTTGCTGAGAGTCTACAAGACGATATAATTAAGTTGATCTTCTGGTCGAATTTGGACTTATCAAAACTTATTTAGTTAAAACCTTATGCACGAATCGTCTTGATGATACTTGTAGTCTACAAGACGATATCGTCTTGAAGCTTAAGGTCTTCAAGCCGATATCGATACCTTCACAAGACGATATTTGGACTCTACCAAGATGATATAACTTATTCATTTTATGATCATCCTGAATCCAGTTCCTTTGCTTTTTTGCATCTTGCTAGCCCTTTTTCTGATGTTTATAAGTGAGTGACAAGTATAATAAAGTCTAGATCATAGGTCGACATAGTGTTTTGCACAATGAGAGATTATATTGATAAAGCTATGTCTGATGACACTAAGTCTAACCCTATATTAGACTTGCACTATCTAATACCTAAAAACATCATTCAAAACACATGCATCAAATATAAAGTGTGTTTATCCTTGAGTTGATGACTTCTTCAAATAAGGAACATTGAGGGCAAAGTTCCCAACAACAATTCTCTAGACAATATGCACCACGACACTTAAAATCTTCTGATGATAACAATATGACAGGATGACACCTCCTTTTAACTAATAAAGGAAGGGTGTAAGACCCCTTTTTTTTCAAAAAACACCGGGTCTTAGGCCCAGAACCGCCGTTTTGCGGTGACACCTTCACTCGGGAAGGTCGCCACCACAAAACGCCGATTCTGCCGGCCAAATCGATCACCAAAAAAAGTTACATTAAAGAAGACAAGTCCACAGAATCAACATGAAATATAAATGTCCACATGATATAACTGAATAAATGATTACAAGGGGTACAATAATAAAGGGGCTCTTGCCCTGTACATCATCTCCTCACTACAAGATCACTCGCGGAAGCTAACTCCTAGGTAAAACTAAAGCTAATCGTCACCGACACTGAAACCGGAGTACTCAGACTAGTCTGACCCATCTCTGCAGACTCTGTACTCTACTGGTGCTGCAACACTGGATGCTTCTTCTCTTTTGGCCTGCGATCGCTGCCTTGCAAACCACGTCTACGTCTTCGCCTTCGGCCTCCTGGTCGCTGAGCTGGTGGGGTTCCACTCATCATGGGACATCTGACCCGAGTATGTCCCGGCTTGTGACAATGGTAGCATGGCCGTGGGGCCCACCCTGTCGGATCCTGCTGCACATGTTTCTCTCCCATTTGGTACGCCTAAAATATGGTGGTCAAACGACCGTCAGTCAAACTAGACTCAGTCAACAATCCCCCGCCCCTAAACCCGTGGCTCCTAGGCACCGAGCGGGGAGGAGTGAAAAGGAGGACCAAAGGCAGAGTGGAAACAAGCAGGTGACAACTATCCTAAAGTAAGTACGGTAACAAGGTATTGTAGAGTAAATGATAAAGCTAATACGAGTAAGCTAGAGTAAAGTGCATGTAAAGAACAGTAAGCAGTATACATAATGGTAAGTGAAGTCATATAAAAGTAACATTGATTTATAGGAATGCCCATACAAACCTATAGACCAAGGGGTCGTTTAGCAGGGCCTACCGTATAAGAAGTCCCATAACCGACTTATACGTTAGGGGTAGATTGAATGCAATGTTTATGCTATGTCATGCAAAGTATGTTGTTATGCTATGTTCATACAAGTGCAACTCACTCACTACGACTCTATGCACATAGACCTTTAGTTCCCCCTTTTTGGAGCGAGCTAGACTTCCAGGATACTCCCGTAATGGCAAACGGAAGCGGTGGGTTGGGCCTCGCCCACCTCTAGGTTGGTATTCACATTACCTAACCTAGACCTATCGTACGCCTCCACAAAACCCGCAGAGCGTCTGCGTACTCTTGCTGACTGGATCGTCAGACTTTCAAGGCTAAGTGTAAAACCACACTTGCCGAGTCAACGTATTGACGTCGGTGTGAACGATCGTCCAATACCGAAGACCCACCACCTTCAATGCACATGCAACATGTTCTACTTCCTACCTCCGAGCCATAAGCTCCCCGGGCTAACCTGCCCGCCATCAAGCACCACTGAGTCACAAGCTCACCGGTCTTAGCAATCCGCTTTCACCACCACCGAGCCTACCGCTCGCAGCACCAAACCAACTAAACTCCCGAAACCACGGGGTGTGTTATTAGTTAATGTCTTATTCCTATAAATTAGGGTTAGTCTTGAACTTTCCGAGGGTTACCCTGTAAGGGGCTCGCTACGGTACTAGGAACTACAATGGGATGACACCCCAAAGTTCTCATTCCCAAGACACTTAGTATTATTGGTTACTACCCATAAGAAACCCTCTTAATGCTTTACCTGGTTCAAACCTAAGTGTCTTAAGGCACTAAAGGGAAAAGACGAACTTTCGTCAATCCCCAGAACGACCTACCACAAGGGTGGCACCCCACCACCCTAGGACTCTTCAAACCTTAATTAACTCCAGGTATCCTCACATAGTCATATGATCACCATTAAACTCTCACATCTCCAATCAATATACCCCAATTTGACCCGTAACCCCAAAATTGCCAATTTGCTAAACGCAGATCATCCTTAATGTTTTGATGCTCATAAAGGGAGGTACATTAAATAATCAACTCTATGACACAATATATTTATTGGGGGTCCATGCTACTTATTTAAGGTCAATTCCAGAGTCTCACAATTTTCCCAACATTATTAATATTTAAAATAAATTTCCAAAAATACAACTTTCTAAGGTTTGAACTACAAGTGCACTCTTCTGACTTCCAATGCCTACCCAACTTTTTAAATAAATCAAGGGTACCTAATAATCAGTAGATAAGAATTTGTAGGGAATCCCAACAAGATCTACTATTATTAAAAATTCCAAAACCCATTTATCTCCAATAAATTCCAAAGGAGGTACCCTCATATGATCTCCAAACCTTATGAAAATTTATACAGAGGTGACTCATACTAAAATATTCAGCCCTACCAAGTTTGACCATGTACCATAAAGGCTACAATTGTAATTTTCACCAAGGATATATTTGCAAATAATTCCAAATTGAACTAGAGGTACCAAAAATATTAATCCATAAATTATGAGAAAAATACTGTGGGTTTATAATGGTATGAAATGTCATCCAGCAAAGTTTCATGCAATTACAGAAAACTAACACCCTAAAATTGTTCATCCCAAAAATTGTCAACAATATGAATAATTATAATTTGGACCTCCAAAAGTTTTCCAATGGTTCTAATAGAATCTCCACGTATTAATAACATCAAAACTAAGTTGGTGACAGAAGATGGTTAATCATTAAGTATTATTTCTTCCTAAATCCCAAAACCCTAAATATTTACAAATCTACCCAAGGATTTATTACGTAGGTTTGACAACTCCAAACCCCACCAATTTCTCACAGTAGCATTCTCTGGTCACCAAGATCATCTCCCCAAAATTTCAAGTCAAACCATTAAGGTTTGACCCCTCTTCCTTCAATGGCCTCTAATTGCACCCCTTTAGGGTTTAACCTAGGGTTGGGGTCAAAACTTCTCCAAATCCACCCAAACTTCTTGTGAGGGTATTATAAGACTCATAGAGCTCAGAGGAGTCCATTACACACCTCTCCAAGGACAAACACTCCCAAGTCCTTCACAAGTCCTAAAGAGCACCCTAAGGCTAACCATTAGGGTTCAAGGGCACACTAAGCCCTAATTGCTCCAAAATTGCTCCTTGGGGTGTCCCATACATCCCAAGTCAGTGACCAGGGTCACCCCTTTCAATCAGTGGGAGGGAGCCCCTCCACACTCCAAAATTAGCTTAAGTTCACTTTTGCCCTAATATAACCCTTAAGCAAACAAAGGTCCAAGGGAAACTCCCTACTTTTCCCAAGTCCAAACTACTCACTATACTGGTCAGGGGTCAGTGAATGACCACCCAAGATCCTACCAACATTTGGTGAGGGGTGGGGTTCTATTGGGTACCTAATTGGGGTGCAAATAGCATTTAGCCCCTTTGCAAAATACTAGGGTAAACCTCCTCCAATGGGCACCAAATTTGGACCAAAGGTTGGCATGGGGGAGGGTGATGTGCACCCCAAATATGAAGCCAATTGGCTTTGTGGAAGAGTGGGGGTACTCACCCACAGTTGTGCCTAAACCTAGGGGGCCTAAGGTTGTATTGGTGAATTACCCCACCAAATCAACTCCATAAATTATGAGATTTTAACCAGAGACCCTACTTACTCTCTAGGACCAGCCATCCAAGTTTGGAAGGGTTTTGAGGTGTTTAGGGCACCTAATTAGGTTCCACAAGGATTATTGAACTTTTCCAAAAACTATGGGGAAAAGTTCTCCAATCAATCTGATTTTTGGACATGTGCTACATATATATAAGAGTAGCCTACCCTCCAAATGCCAAGTCATTTGGAGTTCTAGATTGGTGTGGGCATCAAAAATAAACTTTGGTTAGCCTTATGGACAGACCTCACCAAAATGAGTGCTGTGCCCTAACCAGGGCTCCAAATCGAGTGATCTCAATTTTGTAGTAAACTAGACACCAAGGGCTCCAACTTTGATGTTGGACAAATTTTCCCTAGAAGCCTCTAAGTATTTTTAATAAATTAAATAAGCTGCAGCAGTTTTGATCACATAAATTCATAAAAATACCTAAAAGGGAGCACGAATCTTGAAGTAAGATGGGTGGCTGCTGCTCATCTTCAAGCTCCAGCCAAGGAACGGGATTAGCCCGACCTGGATCTACTTCCAGGCCATTTTCCGGCCACCACAGCCACCTCCCTGGCCGGCCACCACCACCACCACCTCCGTTGAGGTGGTGGCTATCGCCGGGCGGCGGCACGGCCGCCGGAGGGGCGGTTTCCGGCGAACTCAAGAGGGACGTTTTTAATGGAAATGGTGGAGAAATTTCTACCAATCGGGCTCATTTTGAGCCCGGTTTCATCTATATTTTGATCCTAGATCTATGCACGAATAAGGAGGAGGAGGATCGGACCTTATTCGGTGTGATTCGTGGCTCCGTTTGCCGGCCGCCATTGTTCCTCCTTGGAGCTTTGGGTGCCATGGAATCTCCTCCTCTGAGCACTGAAAGGGTCGGGAAAGTGGGGGTTTCAACTCCTTGAGAGCTTCTGAAGCTAATGGAGGCCTCAATTTAATGGGAGGAGGGCTCCATCAAGAGATCACCAAGTGACCCCTCCTCTCCCCCATGGCCGGCCACCCTAATGCATCCCCCCTGCCTTCAATTCCTCCAGAAAACTCCTGGAATTCCCTCCACATTCATCAGGGAAGATGAAGGGAGGCACCAATGAGGATTCCAAGGGGTTTAACACCTTAATGGCCATGAATACCACCTTCTCTCTCCATTAAAATTGGGTTTTTCTCTCTCCTACTCACCATGAACGATTTTCCTCTCTCTCCTAGGTTAATTATCAGTCAAGCATGCTGGTCAAGTGATCAATTTGGGCTTAGCCCAAAGGGATTGGGCTAGGTTTAAGAGATTTGACCTAATTTAGGAAAGTTTGACTTTTGGTCAAATCGACCAATTGGGTGACCCTAGGATGGGGCTTTTGGGTCCATTGGATTCCAAATTAGGTTTAGAAACTACTGGTGGGGTCAATTTGGTCACATGAGCCTTAGTTGACCCAATATAAGTTGATTTGACCAAAACAGGCTAAGTTGACCTTGGTCAAATTGAGCCCTAGAGTTGACCCAGTCATGGAGCTTTTTGATCCACTGAGTCCCCTATGATATGATAACACTATGGGTAGGGTCAATTTAATATGGTGGTGGTCAATTAGGGCACTTAGTGAGGAATTGCCATTTTGACCTAAAAGGGCATTTTGGTCAATTTGCACCACTGGGGGTCCCATGATGGGGCTTTTAGGTCTACTAGGTTTCTTATGATATTTTAGACCTAGAGGAGTGGTCAATTTGGCATGGTGGAGGTCAATTGACTCTAATTAGGCTACTTTGACCAATTTGGGGTTATGGTTGACTTTGGTCAATTTGACCTCTTTGGTTGACCCCAATGGGCCCTTGGTGCCCTAAGGGGGCCCCTAAAGGGTTAGGGATACTATGGTGGGGTCAATTGATCAAGTTGAGGCCCTAAAGTCCAATCCTAAGCTTGGTAATTGGAAATTGCTATTTGCAGTCCAAGGCACTTTCAACCCTGATCTTGCCTAAGTTAAAGAGATTTCTACACTACCAAGGCCTTGTCATGACCTTGTCAAGACAGATTTCACCTGGGGGGTCTAGCTGTCTGGGGGATGTTACAAAGGATTTTATTTATCATAATAAATAATCAAACTTTAGGGCTAATCATTTATCAAAATGTCACAACATGATGATATTATCAAATATAAAGCTCAATTACTGATCATGTCAACCAAAATCCTACATTATCATGATTAGACCATAATGACAAGCATATATGATAACAATCATCATATTCCAATCTAATCATCTAAATATATCATTTAACTTTACAATTGTGTGACATTAATTTAATCAATTCAAATCAATGTCAAATAATGTCAAAATAATTTCAAATCTCTTAATATTTCATAAAACACTAACCAAAATTTGGGTTTTGAAAATTAATTAAAAGTAAAATTAATTTTTGTTTATCAATACTTTGATATTTTGTGTATTTTCTACATAACAATATGACCAAAGTCCTCCAAAATTTCTCCTTATTTTTATGGAGCTACATACATATATGACCTCAATACACATGTTTATAAGTTTTCTATTTTGTCATAATGTTTATGTCAGTTATTTACTCCGTCCTAAGGTTTATGTCACACATACATTCAAATGACTCTATAGGGAGTTACATGCCGCACCAAAAAATGTGCAACCTAAATCTAAAAAGAGGATACATTGCCCAACAATTTTTATGTTGAGATTTCTCCTAAAAATTACTGAAAAACCCTTAAATAATCCAAATATCATTCAGTCACATATAATCTTTAATTAAAATCAAACTATAGTCTTTCATAGCATAATAAAACGAACTCAATCCTTCCGCCACACAGATCTTGGCAAGATCTGGCGGTTCCAAGCTAAGTCGCATGAATAATGACCTTCCCCCACAATGGATCCAATGGCGATCCGCTGTGGGGTCGATCCAATGATTAATTCCGCGGATGGCGGTAGTATCGTCTTCCCCGTTGAATCAACGATCACGATTTCACAATAATTGCTCCGCCGGCTGGAGCGATAATGGTCGCCCTCCATCAATATACGGTGGCCATCACGCCGCCACTTTGCCCCCATTCGACTCCCCTGTGGGAGGTGGTCCACTGAGAGTGCATTTGGTTGCGAAAGTTGGTGGAGGATGTTTATGAGAAAGTTCGGAATCCAACTTTGCTTCGCGGCGACAATGAAAGTGCGTTGAAGCTTGTTAAGAATCCAACTTATCACGCGCGGATAAAACATATTGAGATCGAGCACAACTTCATTCGAGAGAAAGTTCTTGGTGGATCTCTGGGGTATGTTCGGAGTCAGAACGTCGTCGATATCACACATAACATTAAAAATTACAGAAACGGCTGTATCGTGGTAGTAAAACCAATATCGTATTGAAAATTATCGTACAAGTGCCAGAATTCCAGTGCCATTATTTCGTCCCAGGGAGGAGTTGAGTCGCGCATTATAGAAATGACAGGGATGAGTTGAGTCGCGCACATATAAGAAGGCGTGTTATTCACTCCAAATTCGAACCACGCATATCATTAAAGACTACTACTTCAAGAGCAGAGCTGAGCGCCCTGGAGCTTCTAGAACCATAGTAAAGGACCAACACATGAAATCCTGGTTACTCTAGAACCATATTGTGGCATTACTAGTTTTTAAATGTTCACATAGTGCAGAAATGATATATTGCTTCAATTAGTGCAGAAATGAACGCAAGATGTCGTATATTGCTTCAGTTTAAGAAAATGTTTTATAAAATTTGAAATGATTTTTAAAATTTGAAATGATTTTTAAAATTTGAAATGATTTTTAAAATTTGAAATGATTTTTAAAATTTGAAATGTATAGGTTAACCTAGCAATTACGTGAGTAACCAGTTCCACTTAGCTCCTCCTCCGCCGCTCCGAGTCTCCCCAGATTCTTTTGCGATGGACGGCACCTCCTCCTCCGAGAACGAGTTTTCCGTGGCCAACGAAAGAAGCCATGCCCCCGCTTCGACGCCAGCTGGTCTGTTTCCAAGCTCCGGCTCCAATGCTGCCGCCGCTTCGACGTCGACGCCGGCTGGTTTGTTTCCAATCTCCCACTCCGCCGCTGCCGCCGCTTCGACGTCGACGCCGGATGGTGTGTTTCCAAGCCCCCGCTCCAAATCTTCCACTGCATGGACGTCGGCGCCAACTGGTATGTTTCCAAGCTCTGACGCTGCCCCCGCTTCGCCGTCGATGCACGCTGGTGCTTTTCCAAGCCCGCAATCCGACGCTGCCGGAGGCTCTTCCACCCGCCCTCCGTCGCATTACAGAAATGAATCTTTGAGACTTCAGATGCTTATAGACAGGTCAGAGAAAGCTGGATCTACGGTATTTATTGGAAATCGACAACGAAATTAGGCTCCAACGAAAGCTTCTTGGACTGGGGCGAAGGATACTTCAAGGGATTCAATGAGGGCAGGGCGTCGGCTTCACACGGGAAGGAGCAACATAATCGGAAGGACACACTACCATCCGTGACCGACTGCTCCTCCGATGTTGTAAAGGATGATATTATGAGCGTTGATGGGTTTTGCCGTCGTTCTTCTATGTATTATTTCATAGACAGTCGTGAGCTGGTAGCGAATGCTTATCAATCCCGCCAACGTTACTGGCTTGCGCAGACGGTGATCTGCTTGTCTCGTCTTCTTGTAGCTGAATATGACTTGCACATATGTTGGGAATCAGGACCATAGTCTATATCCCGGTTGGAAGCGGACTCGTGGTGCTTGGATCCACCGAAGTCATCTTGCCCCCAAGAGCGGACATCGTGGTCAAGATCAATGTTCTCTTTCACCGCTTTGATTGCGTTGGCGCTGCAAGGCCAGGTCTACCGCCGCCAGTAGCAGTTTAGGGGGATTTGGATCCTCTGGCGTTGCGGTTATTCGTTAGGCCCGACCGGGATTCAGTTCTCTTTCCAACTAGCCAACCAAAAAAGTGTAATTTCTCTGAACCGTTCAAGCTTGAATCCGACATCCATCTAAAATTCCCCGATGACATGTTCTCCTTCCCCTCCACTCCGACGATCGATGGAGGGAGCATCATGGGAGTGAAGTGAATGCGTATCGACGACGAGGGTCCCTCCCGGCTACATATCCCCGCGATTATCGATAATGACACGGGAGCCTGAACTCGAGGTGATGCCCGTAGGAGACTTTGTGGTTACATATTTTACATTACTCTGTATTGTTCTTTTCAAAGTTTTAATTTTTACTGCTTTGTCTTTTCACCTATCTTTATGTAATTCTAATTTCTTTTGTTTTATTATATTTTCTATATTTTTACATTTTGTTATTTTATTTTTTTGCTGTGCTTTATTTTGTTTTAACTTGTTTATTTTCAGGTGGTGAAGGTTCGCAATGGTACTGATTCAGTGCCAGCGGGGGAAACTACCGGGTGGCGTGGCTGATGGAGATATTGAAAGACTTGGGCCCGGAGATCCACCGTGCCACCATCCCGAAAGTTGAGCGCCCCGTCGTAGTTAATTTTCTTTTTAATATCTCCATCAGCCTTTCGGGATGGTCAACTTTCGAGATGGTGGCGCGGTGGATCTCCGGGCCCAAGTCTTTCAATATCTCCATCAGCCTCGCCACCCGGTGGTTCCCCCCGCTGGCACTGAATCAGTACCATTGCCAGCCTTCACCACCGGAAAATAAACAAGTTAAAACAAAATAAAGCACAAAAAATAAAATAAAATAACAAAATGTAAATATATAGAAAATATAATAAAAACAAAAGAAATTAGAATTACATAAAGATAGGTGAAAAGACAAAGTAGTAAAAATTAAAACTTTGAAAAGAACAATACAGAGTAGAGTAAAATATGTAACCACAAAGTCTCCTCCGGGCATCACCTCGAGATCAGGCTCCCGTGCCATTATCGATAATGGCGAGGATATGTGGCCGGGAGGGACCCTCGTCGTCGATACGCATTCGCTTCACTCCCATGCTGCTCCCTCCTTCAATCGCCGGAGCGGAGGGGAAGGAGAACATGTCATCGGGGAATTTTAGATGGATGTCAGATTCAAGCTTGAACGGTTCACAAAAATTACTCTTTTTTGGTTGGCTGGTTGGAAAGAGAACTGAATCCCGGTCGGGCCTAACGGATAGCCGCAACGCCAGAGGATCCAAATTCCCATGAACTGCTACTGGCGGCGGTAGACCTGGCCTTGCAGCGCCAACGCAATCAAAGCGATGAAAGAGAACATTGATCTCGACCACGATGTCCGCTCTTGGGGGCAAGATGACTTCGGTGGATCCAAGCTCCACGAGTCCGCTTCCAACCGGGACATAGACTATGGTCTTGATTCCCGACATATGTGCAAACCATGTTCGGCTACAAGAAGACGAGACAAGCAGATCACCGCAAACACGATCCAGTAACGCTGGCGGGATTGATGAGCCTTCGCTACCATCCCACGACTGTCTATGAAATAATACATAGAGGAACGACGGTAAAACGCCTCAACGCTCATGATATCATCCTTTACAACATCGGAGGAGCAGCCGATCACGGATGGTAGTGTCTCCTTCCGATTATGTTGCTCCTTTCCGTGTGAAGCCGACGCCCTGCCCTCATTGAATCCCTTGAAGTAGCCTTCGCCCCAGTCCAAGAAGCTTTCGTTGGAGCCTTATTACGTCGTCGATTTCCAATAAATACCGTAGGTCCAACTTTCCCTGACCAGTCTATAAGCATCTGAAGTCTCAGAGATTCATTTCTGTAATGCGTCGGAGGGCGGGTGGAAGAGCCTCCGGCAGCGTCGGATTGCAGGCTTGCAAAAGCACCAACCGACATCGACGTCGAAGCGGGGGCAGCGTCGGAGCTTGGAAACAGACCAGTTGGCGTCGACGTCGATGCAGTGGAAGATTTGGAGTGGGGGCTTTGAAACACACTAGCCGATGTCGACGTCGAAGCGGCGGCAGTGTCGGAGTGGGAGATTGGAAACAAACCAGCCGACGTCGACGTCGAAGTGGGGGCAACATTGGAGCCGGAGCATGGAAACAGACCAGCTGGCGTAGAAGCGGGGGCATGGCTTCTTTCGTTGGCCACGAAAAACTCGCGTGTACCCTGCGTGACTCAAGGACGACAACCGAGATACGATCGTTTTTGTACTGCGAGACTCAACTATCCCTTGGACGAAATAGTACACTGGAATTCGGGCACTTATACGGTAATTTTCAATACGATATTGGTTTTACTACCACGGTAAAGCCGTTTCTGTAATTTTTAATGGTGTGTGATATCGACGACGTTGTTCTGACTCCGAACGTACCCCAGAGATCCACCAATGTCTTTCTCTCGAATGAAGTGATGTTTGATCTCAATATGCTTTATCCGCGCGTGACTAATTGGATTCGTAACAAGCTTCAACGCACTTTCATTGTCGCCACGGAGCAAATTAGGATTTCGAACTTTCTCATAAACATCCTCCACCAACTTCTGCAACCAAATGCACTCCCAGTGGACCGCCTCCCACAGGGGGAGTCGAATGGGGGCAAAGTGGCGGCGTGATGGCCACCAGATATCGATGGAGGGCGACCATTATCGCTCCAGCTTCTGAGTTGTAGGGTCTTGTATGACCTGAGGTAGGGAGCCAACCAGTGCTTCTGAGTTGTAGGGTCTTGTATGACCTGCGGTAGGAAGCTTGCCAGAGCTTCTAGTTGTAGGGTCCTTGTGACCTGAGGTAGGAGGTCAGTTAGCACCTCTGAGATAGGAAACTCTGTCTCTGAGTTGTAGGATCTGAGTTTTGGAGGAATTTTGCCATGGCTAGCTCATTGCTAGATAGGCGGAGGGGGAAAGTGGACGTACCCAACTCGAGGAACCACTATAGTTTTCCTTGTCTGTGCTGTAACTTTTCTGTGATTGTGTGTGTCGTTTCTACTTTCTTTATTCCGCACTAGTAGTTTAAAAAGACATCACTTATTCACACCCCTCTCTTGATGTGAAGATTAGACTACCCTTAAACTCACAAGTGGTATCAGAGATAGGTTGTTCAAAACGGGCTTAACAACTTGAACAAGATCCTCATCAGAGAATACAGTTGTCTGCTTTTAAATAGTTTGCATTGTAACCTTCAATTCCTGATATTGTCCTATATTATGTACATGATTTTATGTTAGCTAATTTTCTGCATTGCAACTCATTTAGCAATCAGAACCATTCATAATATACCTTGTTATGCAAAGTTTCAAATTTTTTTGAGTTGATTTAGTCCTGCATCAAGCTTGCAATCAGTACTCGAATGGATTTAATTTCAATAATACCATCTAGAACTCATTTTAGCAAAAGTATGATGTTATGATTCCAATTGATGTGATTCTAGTTCCATTACCAATTAATGCAGTTGTAATTATACTTCCTATGAGAGTCATGAGTATGTGAAATTTAAAGGCTAGTAAATTCGACAATAAGTGTTCCAGTCAGTTGGAGAACAATAGAAAATAACATTGTGGAAATTAAATCAGCTAATTTGTGAAATATTCCCAACAGTGAAAAAAGTCGTAAGTAATTCCTACAGTAGATGCACAAAAGAGAAGATAAACTACAATGACAAATAAGCTGACAATTAAAATCTTCTTATCATAATTTATTTAGGACATACTAGCAGGTTAAACTATACAAAGGAAATATTAGTCAGATCAGGAACACTTTTATGAAGCACATGTAGTGAAAAGTAAAATCCGCCTTAGACCCAAGGGTGTTTCAATCAAACACCACAAAAGAGGTCGTGGAGCAAGGAATCAGTAGCAGGACAAGTAGAGGAGAGATACAATGCAGCGGTAACTGTGGAGAGAAGAATTGTTGGAAACATGAGACAAACTATGTAGCACGATACGGAAACGGGATACGGGATTCGATACGAAACGGATACGGGAAACTTGATTTTTATAAAAATACGGATACAGGAAACATTTTTATTTTTTTTAATTATTTTAATATAAGTATTAATTAATATAAAAAATACAATTAACAAACTAAGGTACCATCCCAATCACTACATTCAATAAAGAATAATTGGCGCACAATCATGTTGTTTAGGCACAATGAGAAAGATTAGGTTAGGAGAAGGTATTGGATATCACAGGAAGAGAAAATATGAAGAATAACTCATGCAATCTATTTCTTGAGGTATCCAAAAGCACAAACATTATTTATAGTGCCTACAAGTACACATTTTAGTTTGATTTATTTATTATCAATACAGATTACTCAAGAGTCAAGATTGGGCCTACAAGTACACATTGAGAACTAATATCATAATATGTAATGATGATTATCAAACTCTTCACATAAACAAGATCTTCTTTGACATTAAATTAATAAAATGATTTTATAAGGAGAAGAAATTATTTTTAAGAGTTAGCCACCATTTAATATGAGGCGTGACTGCGCGCCTGACGCCGTGAATAAAATTGCGGGAAACGTGTATCCCCCAAGGGGGATACGCATTTCCCAATTAATTTTTTTATTTAATTTAAATATTGCGTCTCCTACGTCAGGAAACGTTTCGAAAACGCGTTTCCGCGCGTTTCCGGTTATTTCCCGTATCTGATACGCGTTCGAGCCGATACATGAAGCATTTTTAAGTATCCGTGCTTCGTAGGAGACAAATGGTAGAGTAGGATGTGGGAGAACCCTCAGGTTCTACTAAGGGCAACCAACGCTGGTGTTAGTGTATACTTTTTATCAACTTTTGTAAGCCAAATCAATACCCATAAATAAACAATGGACTAGACCAAAATGAATTCAAATGCTCAAAATGTGGAAATAAATGCGAAATCTGACTCAACCTGTCCAAACCTAAATAAATATGCTTTATCTAATCTACAATATGTACATGAGTCTAAATTAAACACATCATAGGAAATAAACCACTTGTACACTATAAAAAGTAATCAAATGAGACTACTAAAATGCAAATAAAAAAACATGAAATAAGATGACCATATATTGAATAAAATAAACAACTAAGCAACAAAAATAAATCTCATTTTGCTGTCTACATCAGTTTCTTCAGGGTGGGAGAATTGTCCAATAACGAGACTTCTCAATAAGCTATTGGAAAATGTTAGGGCATCTGAAAAACTCCTCTGCCTCGATCCACAAATAGAATCGATGAACTCCATGTCTATCTACAAATGAATAATAAGAAGGTAATGAAAATATTTTTCTCATAATTTATTGGGATCTATGATGTCACTATGAACTAAACAAAGGAATAAATTGATGGTTTTACTTTCCTTTGGTCGTATTACTATGCATTTGAATGGTAATTGCAGGCGGGAGAAGTAGGAGAAGCACACGAAAAAATAGGAAGGAGTTTTTACTTGATTATTTCGTAGCTTTTCATACCGTATTTATACCAGTGTAAGAATTTTTTGGATACAAACATAATTGTTGTTAGTTGGTGGTTATGCAGCTAACAGATACCTTGATTACTATTAAGTATTAACTAATTAAAAACAATACAATGAGTTAACCGAGTTTGTATTACTGGCGCGGATTTGCATTTCTTCCCACCCCCTCTAAATCCGTGCCAGTCTTTACTCCGAGCTTCTCCCTCAGTTCTATGAAACGATCTCTGGGCAATGGCTTCATCATTATATCCACGTTCTGGACTTGTGTGGGGCAGTAGAGCAGCTCGATCTCCTTCTCTATTTTTTCTCTGATGAGGTGAATGTGTATGTCGATATGCTTGCTTCGTGCGTGATAGACTGGGTTCTTGGATAACGCGATCTCAGATGTGTTGTCACACAAGATTTTAATGCCACTCTCTCCCTCATCTTCTTCATCTCTTTATATTTCTTTCTTTAACCTTTGCAGCCAAATAGCTCCGCATGTCGCTGTGTGAGGGCCATGCATTCAGCTTCGGTTGTAGAAAGTGCGAACGTTTGCTGCTTTCTACAGCCTCAAGAAATTTTGTTGGATCCAAGGAAGAAAATAAAGCCTCCAATGTTTTTCTCTTCTTCAATGTTGCCTGCCCAATTAATCTGAATCTGAATAGCCCTTTAGATTTTTGTCTTCCTCTCGCTTATACAACAACCCATAGTGCTTGGTGCCATGAAAATAACGCAAAAAAATTTTTGCGGCGGTGAAATGATTTTTTGAGGAATTGTTCACAAACCTGACAATGATGTTGACGAAGTTTTCAATATTCGGCCTGGAGTTTGTGAGATATATTAGGGAGCCAACTAAGCTCATATATTTTTCCTTTTTTGTTCCCTCCTCTTCTTCTTTCTTTACGATGAACTTCTCGGCGGTGGACATTGGCGTAACTGATGGGTTGCAATCTTCCATCTGGTACTTTAGCATTGAGCGAACATAAAGTTCCTGTGATATGGAAATACCGTACACAAGGTGTTTGATTTGGAGTCCTAACAAGAATTTGAAGACTCCTAGATTAGTCATTTCGTAATTCTTCTTCATCTTCTCTCTGAAATCTCTTATTACTAAATGTTAGTCCCGGTGACAATGAAATTGTCCACATACAGGCTTACAAAAATTGTCTTGATTTTCCTTTTTTTATGTAGAGTGTGGGCTCATTTGGACTGCGGGAAAAGCCTTCACTATGGAAGTAAGCATCAATGTTGTGATTCCAGGTGTGCGTTGCCTGCTTTGCGTAGCTTGTAGACTTTATCTTCATTTCCTTCAACTTCATAATCCCGCGGTTGTCTGACATACACTTTTTCTGCATGTTTTTGTCATTCAAAAATGCGGACTTGACGTCAAGTTGGTAGATGGGGTATTGATTTTGAGAGGCAACGACGAGAAGCAGTCGAATTGTCATCATTCTTGCTACCGGAGCAAACGTTTCATCATAATCTGTTCCTAGCTACTGGCTATACCCCTTGGCGACGAGTCTGGCTTTGTATTTCAGGATGTCTCCACTTTCATTATGTTTTACTTTGAATATTCTTGAGTCAGATCAAAGCACTGTTTAGCGGTTTTGGTAAGAGTGACATGTGTGATTTTTCTCGATGACATCTATCTCTTCCTTCATTGCTTCTCTCCATTTCCTTTCTTTCATAGCTTCATTGTAGGTGGATGATGATAAGGCAAGCATTGCTAGCTCTGTACTTTGATAGATATCCTAAAGAGACCTTATTTTTATGGGCAATGAGGACTCTGGATCAAAGTTGCCACTGGTGAGCTCAGAATCACTCTCATTGACTTGGATGGAGTTTAAGGGAAGCTCCAAATCAACCGGCAATGGTAGAGTTTGATGTTGTCGATCCAAGTCTGATGCCCAGTCCCATTTGTCTTCTTTGTGGATTGTTACGTTTCATGAGATAATGAGCTTGTTGATGTGAGGTTCAAATAGTCGATAGGCCTTGCTTTCATCACTGTAACCAAGCAAGACATACTTATGGCTACTTTCATCGAGCTTGTCCCTTCTTTCTATGTTCTTGTGGGCATAGGTGGGATATGAATACTCTCTGGTGAGAAATTTTGGGTTTTTGATTGAATATTGCTTCATAAGGTGTGATGTTGATTAGGGTTTTGGTGGGGACTTGATTCAAGATGTAGATTGCTGTTGCCGCAGCTTCAGCCCCAAAAGACTTGGGGCAGGATTTGTGGATCATCATGGTTCTATCCATTTCAACCATAATCCTGTTTTGACATTATACTACCCTATTCTGTTGGGGGTGCCTGGAGTTGTGAGTTCCTTGCGAATTCCAGCTTCCTGGCATATTTGGTTGACTTGTGTAGATAAGAACTCTCCTCCTCCGCCACTTCTCACAATCTTAATTCTTCTTCCCAGTTGGTTTTTTACTTGTGTTTTGAAGTGTTGGATTTGGTAGAGTGATTCAGACTTTTGTTCAAGATGATACATCCACTTATAACGGATTTAATCATCTACAATGAGTAAGTCATTTCATTTTCCTCCAAGTCAGAAGACGCTTGCAGTTCACCATAGGTCAATGTGGAGGAGATCTTAATAGTCACGCGGCTCTTCTGTGGATAGATTTGGGAAAAGGTAGCCGGCGTGATTTCCCTTTACAGAGGTGCTGTAGTTTTGTGGTGTGAATTTGAATTTTGGCAGGCCTTCTACTAATTGTTCTCTTTGAATTTTCTAGAGGGAGGAGAAGTTGAGGTGACCGATCCTATGATGCCATGAATTGTGTTGTGATCTTGGAGCACAATTCCCAACAAAGATGTCTTCATAGGATTTCTCAGCAAATTTGGTTGGATAGTGCTTTCCATTGTTTATCACATAACACTTTTTTCCAAAGATTTTGAAGTAGGCCAATGTTGGTTTTCTGCCTTTCAGAAGCTCATAGGGTGTCTTATTGTGATTCTTGTTGATTAAAGCTCTATTTTGCACATGACAGGCTATGTTGACTGCCTCAACCCAAAAATATTCAGGTAGTAGGAGTCACACCACATAATTCTACTAGCTTCAATAAGGATTCCATTCTTTCTCTCCACAACTTTATTTTGTTGAGGAGTTCTTGGAGAGGAAACTCCTGAAAGATACCTAAATTTTCACAGAACTTTGTCATAGCACCTGACTGAAATTCTGTTCCATGGTCACTTCTGATTTTGAACACAGTGCAGTTCATTTCATTCTGGATTTGCTTGACAAAGGTAATGAAGGTGTCTAGTGTATCTAACTTTTGATTAAGAAAGAACATCCAAGTAAACCTAGAGAAATCATCAACAATCACAAGTGTATAGACTTTTCCCCCTATGCTATGAATTGACATGGGACCAAACAAGTCCACGTGCAGCAAGTGTAAACACCTAGTTGAATCCTGGACACCAAATTTCTTGAAGGAAGCCTTTGCTTGCTTGCCCATTTGCCATGCATGTCAAGGGCTTTCTTGAGCACAATTCCACTTGGGCATGCCCTAGCTAAGTTTTCTGATAAAATCTTATTAATTGCTTTATAGTTAATATGAGTCAATCTCTTGTGTCATTGCACACAAAGAGATGCTCTATTCTTAGCTATAAGACAAACTGGAGAATTTGAATATAAGAAATTAAGACAGTAAGTATTTCCACTCCTAGTGTCAGTCAGAATAATTTCTGAATTTTTCG
Source organism: Dactylorhiza incarnata (assembly GCA_033032865.1). NCBI lineage: Eukaryota > Viridiplantae > Streptophyta > Magnoliopsida > Asparagales > Orchidaceae > Dactylorhiza > Dactylorhiza incarnata. Next base: position 9,238,947 of record JAWHQI010000003.1, read on the forward strand.
ATTTCTTAATTAGACACTTATCCTTGTGGAATTCAATCACATAGCCTTTTGTCTTTCCTCTACATAAGCTACCCTTGTGATGATGACCATGCCATTGGAGATCTTACCATAGCCTTTTGTCTTTCCTCTGTCACATCCTCCAAAAATTACTTTTGGATCATCTTCAATTGAGGAATATTCCTTCAATAGGCTTCTTGTTCCAGTCATGTGCCTGGAACATCCAGTGTTTAAATACCAGATAGGAGTGTGGTTGGTCTTTGGACATACTTGCAGAAATAAATCATTTCATCTTAGGCACCCAAACCTTGTTGGGTCCTAGATTCTTGTTAGTACTCAAAATCATATTTGATCTATTTCCATTCTGATGTGCAGGATGGACCCTAAAAAGACTGCATGCTAGTTTGGCATTTGTTGCCCTAGGGACTGTTGGATTGTACCAATAGTCTATGGCAAAGTGGACAATCTTGCCACAACACCAGCATTCAAACTTGTTATACTTCTTCCTCTTGCTCACAACAGGAATTGGATCATTTTGCTTATGAACAGAGAGATACCTGAAGGAGACTGCATGAGATTCTTTGCATATCATGTGGTTATGTCTTTGATTAATCTTGAGGTGCACAACCACTGCCTTACCTTTGGCAACAGTTCTCTTAGTAGGTATTTTCTCTTTGCTTTTGGTGCTAGTGTTCAGACCAAATGCAAAGGGTCCATGGATTTTTCATCACAATTTCTTCATGAGCTGCCTTAAGTGCACTCTTCCCATGATGCACATTCTTCGTTCTACTTGTGGAACATACATTTGAGAAATGTTCATAAATGGACTCTTGATCAAACTTGTTGGAGGGTAAAATTACCTTCATAAAGTTGATCTTCTTATTTATAGGATTGACCTTATTGTTTTCTTTAAGGTATCCTATACCTTCCTTGTGGACAGGAGAAAACTCATCAATCAATGGCAAAATTGGCTTAGGCATAGGGAAGCTTGCAACTAGCTTTTTTTCAATGAGAACCTTATTCTCTAATTCCAATATCTTTCTGTACCTTAATATTAGGGCACTAGATTGATCTCCATCTTTCTTTAGATATTCAATCTGTTTTGCTTGAGCCTTGCATATCTCTTTACTGTCAACCAAGGCTCTGAGTAATTTCCCAAACTGATCTATTAGCTCAGTATTGGAGCTTGCTTTGAAGTCTTATTTAAGCTTGCTGAAATCTGAGTTCTCTTGAGTCAGTTTTTCAACCTTCTCATGTAATTCAGATTTACTGGCTTCAAGAGTGTTTATCACTTGAGCCCGAGCCTTGCACAACTTCTTGCTTTTCTTAAAAGCATAAAGCAGTTCTTCGTACAGTTCTATTTGATCACTTTTAGACTCATTTCCTGAGGCTGATTCTGCCTCAGAATCTGTATATGAGATTAATATAGGAGCTTTAATAGTTACCTGTGCAGAGAGGGAGTCCTCCTGCTTATCATCATTACTTATGGCCACAGCAGCCAATTGTTCTTCTACTGAGCTGGAGGAGCTAGACTCACTGTCACTTAGAGTCTTAATCTTCTTTGCCGGAAGCTCCTTTCTTTATTCTATCTCTGTGAGATCTCTTCTCATCAGATTTCTTGTTATCCTTCCTTTTTGAAGGACAGTCAGCTATTATGTGACCTGATTTTCTGCATCCAAAATAGATAATATTAATAGAAACATGTTTGTTCTGCATAGTGTCATACCTGTCCCCTTTTGAAATATGGGGATTACTGTTTCTCTTTGAGTTGAATGAGGTGGAAGATCTTCCTTTCTCCCTCCTTTTCCTTCTGAAGTGCTTCATCAAGTTCTTGGAGAATAGAGTAAGTTCTCCAACAGATACATCTGATCCAGTGAAGTTGGTCTAAGATTCTTCAGATTCTCGCTCCTTGCTTTTTCTGGAGCTTTCAGTGCCACAGATTTTTCTCTGTGGTGAGATCTGCTACCCTCTTCTTCAGCCTTCCTTGTGTTCAGCTGAAGTTCATGAGAAAGAAGTTTTCCAAATAGATTTTGGGGTTCTATGTTGCCTAGATTCCCCATTTCTCTGATTGCACAGATCTTTCTATCCCACTCCTTGTTGAGTGATCTGAGAAATTTGTCATTTAAATCATAGCCAGTGAATGTCCTTCCATATGTCTTTAGACCATTCAAAATTTTAAAGAATTTTTGATAACACTTAGATATGATATCCTTCTTTTCTTGTCTGAAAGCCTCGTACTCTTGATTAATAAGAGACTTTCTATCATTCCTTACTTCAACTGTCCCTTCCATATACACTATTAAGGAAACTCACATCTCCTTGGCTGTTTTGCAGTGGACTAAATTCTGGAATGTAGAATCATCAATAGCACTTACCAAGATGTTCTTGGCCCTTTTGTCCATGGTGGCAAGTACCATCTCATCTTTGGACATTTCAGCATGTCTTAGGAACATGAGCTTCACTGTTGATAGTAGATGATGCATAGGAATGAAAGGCCCTTCCTCTATAGTAGTGAAAATTCTAGAGTCTGAAGCCTCCATGAAGAGCTTCACCCTCTCCTTCCATATAGCAAAGTTCTCCTTCCTGCATATAGGTAACTTCATAGAGCCAAGCTTTTTGTAATTCTCACCAGCAGACATAATTCTTGATCCTAAGTGAACCCAAATAGATCTTGTTCTATACATGTTAGGCTAGTTAGAACTCAACCTACCTCTGATACCAATTGTTATTTTACTTTGGGTCACTTATATCACACCTAGAGTTGGTGAATAGTGTGTGGGTGCTTTTTGATCCTTTTTCTGATTTCAGCAAAATGATAAAAAAATATAAACACAGAAAACACACAATGATTTATAGAGGTTCCCCAAGAATGTCTTGGGTAGTCCTCTCTCCACACCACCTATCTAGCAATGTGCTAGACTAGGTAAACTCCTCCAAATCTCAGTCTTCTTATCCAAGACTTACACTCAGGACACCAAGGCCCTACCTCAATCTCTATAACTAGAGATCTACACTCGGATCTTTTCCAACATCCTACACTCAGATTCCCAAAGGAATCCTACATCAAACTCAGATTCAGACAAGAATCCTACCACTTAGATCCAAAAAATCCTACAGCTTAGGCTCCAAGAGCCCTACAACTCAGGCTTACACCAAAGCCCTACACTCAGATCTCAAAAGAACCTACAACAATAGTTTATAGATTTACTGTTTGCAATACAACTTAGACTCAAAAGATAAAGAAGTGAATGAATTTAAGTCTTCTATAGAAGTACATCCGAGAGACTTCTTCTTCCTTGATCAGATCTCAGAAATAATCTTCTTAAAGAATATAATCTTGATCAAACAAACTTTCTTGCAGAATTAAAACTTCTTACTCAGATAGATAATCTTCAAGGAGAAATTGAATTGCTGAGTAATACTTGAGCAATTTGAAGAATCAGATCTTGATTGTGCAGGCTCTGAAGTTTCTGCAAAAATACTGGAGAACGAACAGTAGCAGCACCTTAGGGTTCTTCCTTTTAGAAATTTTGCCGCTCCCTCTAATGGATTTGTGTTCTCGTTTTGATCGCAAATGATTCGCAAAAGCTTAAGATAGAATTTTAGGAGAATTGTCTAAATTGTGAACCCTTAAGGCATTTTTATAGAATCATCTGCCAACGACTAGGAATCAAGAATGATTTAATTAATTAAGACATTCCAGAAGGAATTCCCTGATTGGCGCATCAAATGGTGGATCTCAAAATAAAATTAAGCTAAGGCATAATTCCCGGCTTTCTTCCCGCACCTTGCATATATAGAAATCTTCTGGACGATATACTCTTCTGGACGATATAGGTCTTCTAGATGATACAAGCCTTCTGGACGATACTGGCCTTCTGGACGATACATGACTTCTGGACGATATATGCCTTCTGGACGATGCAGGCCATCTGGACGATACAGGCAATCTGGATGATACAGGCGATCTGGACGATACAATTCTTCTAGACAATATTGCTATTCTAGACAATATGGCCTTTCTAGACGATATATCTCTTCTAGACGACGTTGGACTTAGCCACTATTAAGAGATAAATTATATCAGGCTGATATAGCTATGATCTAGTCGACATATGAATCTTGTCGTCTAGATCGTCTAGCTGATACTGCAGTGGTCTAGATGACATAAAGTCCTTGTCGTCTAGATCATCTAGCCAATATTTTCCTTAGCCAATTTTAGGCTTAATCCAACCTATTGGCTATCTTTACAGCATCATCTCCAGACCTTTTCCAAATGTTTATTCCTTGATAGTGATAAGTCTAATATAGTGTTAGGGCATAAGTTAACATGTGTTTTGCACCATGAGGGATTACATAGGCAAAACACTGTTTGAGTGACCATAAGCCTAACCCTACATTAGTCATGCACTTTAGTTATATCGGTCACATCAAAACTAAATAGAACACTAAATACATGATGTGCATATTGTTATCCCGATGCCTTCTTCAAATCAGAAATCTTGTGGTCAATATTCTCAACAGAGAGCACTGAGAGACAACTGCTGCTTAAATAAGTATAGTCCGCCAACATTCCTACCACTGCCAATCTTTTGCTTCGTAGCCAGATCCTGAATCAAACTAACATCAGGGAAAAGGTCACTGAGAAATTTAACGAATATGTCAAATGACTAGTGGATAATAGATTTCGAGGAAACAAAGGAAGATGTGAGACTGATGAAAGACAAAGGTCGGAAGCATTGACAACAAAAACCTTATCACGAGCAGAGAGAGGACTATAGGAGGTAAAATCTGAGGTAGTGCCGGTCGTGTGATCAGTGACACCCGACTCAATGATCCACTCGGAGTGGGAGGAAGACACAACATGGACACTCGAGATAACTGAAGTGGCAAAGATAGCAGCGAAATCAGTGGAAGCAGCCTCAGAATGCGAACGTAACATGTGATGGGAGGCTTTCAGTTCCTCAGCAGAAAGGCTCCCAGAGGGGAGGTTGTCCTCATAAACTTCAGTCAAATGGGTAGAATACTGTGAGCAGGCACCAAACGGACGACCACCACCATTGTGACTACCTCTCCCATGGGCACCAGTTCCCTGAATAGATGGGGAAAGACCCATCCCAGCAAGAGCAAAATGATCTGTAAAAGGAACAAGGGAGCGGCGACGATTCTCATCACTGAGGATCATACTAAAGGCCTCCCTAAGAGAGGGAAGAGGCTCACGATGGAGTACATGCAGACGAACAACATCAAACTCCATATTGAGCCCATAAGAAAGACGTGAACACAAAAACGGTCTTTGTCCTTCTGAAGGGTCAGGGCATCGACAGTGCACGTAGGAGTAAAGGTGTTGAAGTAATCCAGTTCCTGATAAAGACATTTGAATTCGGAGTAGTAAAAAAAGACAGACAGGGGTCCCTGCATCAGTTCTAGAAAACGGCCAGTGAGCTCATAAATCTGCGTTGAACTCCCATCCTGAGAGTAGGTTTCACGGGCCCGAGTCCAATTTTTTTGAGCAGAATCCATAAGCATATAGTCGCGGTACACCTTGTTGGGAACAATGCCCTCAATGTTTCTGATTTAAAGAAGCCCTCACAATATAGATGAATACATCTGTATTTAATGTGTACTTCCTGGCTAAGATTATTTCAGGTATATGAAAGTGCAAGCTCAAGATAGGGCTAGACTTAGTGTCATTAGAGATAGTCTTGCCAATGTAATTCCTTATTGTGTGATGCACCATGTCGACCTAAGATCTAGACTATTTTGGACTTGTACTAATTCTCTAAAAGACAAGCAAACTAGGTCTGGAAGCCGAACAAAAGAAAAGAAGTCTAGTTGATAACAACAGAAATTGGCTAAGTTAAAATTCGCCTGAACATATAGTCAAACGCCTAGATAGTCTACCCGATCGAGCTGAAGTGTTAAGCTGAATCGGGTAGACATCAACAGAGACTGGCTAAGTTAAAATTCGACTGAACATATAGTCGAACGCCTAGATAGTCTAGCCGATCATGCTGAAGAGTTAAGACGAATCAGGTAGACATCAACAGAGATGCGTAAATACAGAGTCAACCCGAATATATGTTCGTTCGTACAGAAGAATCCGAGTCATTCTTATAGAAGACTTACATTATATTGATAAAAATATGCTAAGTTCAGAATTGACTTAACATTAGACCGATCGTTTAGAACTATCAAGTCGACTCAAGCTAATGCACTTAGAATGCAAAGTATCTGAAGATTCGACTGGACACAAGATCAATCGTGCTAATGCATTAAGACGATTCGTGTAGATGACAAGTAAAAATAAAGCTAAAGTATAATGTTCGTGTAGAACATACCCCGATCGTGTAGACAGGTCAAGGCGATTCGACCAAAAGAAGCGCAGAGAAAGCAAGCATTCAACAAAATAGCGCTAAGTAAGAATTCGACTGAATGAGAAGCCGATTCCACCAGATGGGTCTAATTCGACCAGAAACAATCTGTGAAGACAGAATTCGACCTAATCAGTGAGATTCGACCAGATATGTTGAAGTCGACTAGAAGTGGACTGTGAAGAACACATTCGACTGAATGCGAAGAAATTTGACTAGACATTTAGTCGAATTACGCGGAAGGCAGAATTTAAATTAAAGCGCGGATTTGGCATTTTCTCAATTAATGTCGTCGCGGATTGAGCAAGTCAATCACGTCTGATAAGGAAGGAGATCTCTGACATAATGTCAGTACTAAAATCGATCGTTAGACATCCTTGTCTTATAAAAGGGGATGCTGCGGTGACGCAAACCCTAATCGATCAATCTGAAAGAAAAGCTTTTCCGCCGCAATCTTTTGAGAAACATTGTTCTATTGAAAAGCTTAAGGAATGAGAAGAAAATCCAAAAAGAATATTCATAACTTCTCCAAGAAGAAAGAAAGGTCGATTCAAGTTGCTGATTCTGAAGATCTACAAACTATCAGCAAGAAGAAGAAGAATCTTCAACTGTGCAGACGATATCTTACTGCTTCATCCAAGATCTCTGCAGGAAGACTCAAGAAGAAGCCAATCTTCATCAAGGCATAAAGAAGACTCCAAAACATTCAAGCTTATTCATTTTGATTCTATAGAAAGTTTAAAAAAGAGCATATAAACTGTAGGATCTGTCTGAGATCTGAGCTGTAGGATTCCCTGGTGGAATCTGAGTGTAGGGTCCTTGTGCGGCCTGAGTGTAGGAGACTTGGTCTCTGAGGTAGGAAGCTAATTAGTGTTTCTGAGTGTAGGGTCCTACGTGACCTGAGGTAGGAGACTTGGTCTCTGAGCTGTAGGAAGCCAATTAGTGCTTCTGAGTCTGAGGTGGGAGACGTGGTCTCTGAGCTGTAGGATCTGTGGATCTGAGTTTGGTTGGAGCTTGCCGAGCCTAGTACACTGCTAGATAGACGAATGGGGACAATGGACTACCCATTGACACGTTGTCTTGGGAAACCACTATAAATCACCGTGTGTTTGTGTTGTGACTTTGTTGTGGATGTGTGATTGTTGTGCTTGAATTAATAATTCTGCAATAAGACTAAAAAGACATCACCTAATCACCCCCTCTAGGTGAAGGACACCCCTAGACTTTCAAGTGGTATCAGAGGGAGGTTGTTCAAAAAGAGCTTAACAGCTTGAACAAATCTACTTGTGGGTTCTAAAGCCCACTCACCAACTCTGTTGGACAAATTCAAGAAACCAAGCCAATTAAAGATGACTATCAGAAACTCAGAGAAGATTGCTATCTGGAAGGGGGGATAAAGATGTACATGGAAGCATGTAATACAAGAACATCCATCATCAGCACAGGTGAATGCCAGAATAACTCTGATCCAGCCAATATGGGCATAAGAGCAAAACTATCCAACTCAGACAGTGAGTCTGAAGAAGAAGACTGTTGTGGACTCATGACTGCGACAGATGATAAAAAGCATGATAAATCAGATTCTGCACAGGTTTGTATAAGTGCTAGACTACTCATTCAAGCTTTGAATTTGAAGAATGCTCATATTCTGGATCGGATAGTGACACTGATTGTGACAATGACACTAATCCAGTTGTTAAGTTTGATGCCATTCTAGAGGCACTAAAGTGAAGCAACCAATTGGTGAAATCTCAGGCTGAGGAATTAAAGACTTTTCAAGCCTCTCAGATTTGAGCTTGATAAAAAGAATAAATAACTCACATTACTTCAAAAGAAGTATGATACACAGGCTACATTGCTAAATCAAAAGGTTAGAGCTGTCAAAGATCTTGAGGGCAAGCTTCACATTGAAATGGAGCTTGTAGCAAATTTTTCCAGGCCACAAATTGTGCTGCCCATCATTGACAGATTCTCTGCACCATACATGAATGATGTGGGATACTCTAAAGAAACTGATAGTGAGAAAATTTCAATAGATCTAATTATCTTTAAAAAGGTTGAATTACCAACCAACCTTTATGATCTCGACCTTACTCAGTGATATCAGTCCAATGAATGTTCCACTAGCAAAACAAAAGAATCACAACTGGATAGAGTGGACATTGGACAGAGTGCTTTTAAAGAACCCCTTGTAAAGACCCAAATGAAAGGTTGGGATCATCTAACGTTAGTTCTGCTATAATTCAAAAGCCCACTATCAAGAGAGTCAACGTAACTGTGCCTGCTCACTCCAAGCAAGCACACTGTCACAGTGGAAGCTGCATAAATATCAAAACCTTTAAAAATGCTGCTCTTCTGGTCATCAACATACTCATACCATCTCTAAAATGAACCAGAAGAGGAAATACAATTGATATGATTGCTGGTGATGTGGCAAAATTGGCCACTTTGTCATAGATTGTTGGTTCAATCCAACTGTTCCTAGGGCAAAGAAGATCAAGCTTGCTAATAATGTAGCTGTAAGTCATCCATTAAGAAAGGCTAACCAGAACCAAAGTCCCATACCTATTTGGGTTCCTAAGGGAAACTAATTTTATCTTGCAGGTATGTCCAAAGACCAACAAAATGCCAATCTGGTATGTGGACAGAGGTTGTTCCAGACACATGACTGGAACAAGAAGCCTCTTAAAGAACATCACCTCAATGGAAGATGGAGCCAAAGTAATCTTTGGTGGATCTAATAGAGGGATATAATCAAAGGTTATGGTATGATCACCAATGACATAATCTCTATTACAAAAGTGGCTTATGTGTAAGGGTTGCAACACAACCTTATAAGCATAAGCCAACTATGTGATTTAGATTATGTCATTGAGTTCCACAAGGAAAGTGTCTGATCAAATATTCTAAAGACTTTGAAATTGTCTTATCAGGCACTAGGAGCGGAAATATTTATTATTTAAACTTTTTTATGTTTAGATTCTTCTACTCCTGTGTGTCTTATAGCAAATGAGAAAGACTCTCTTTGTGTGCAATGACACTAGAGTCTTGCTCACATGAACTACAAGACAATTAGAAAATTATTTTCAGTAGATCTAGTTAGAAATGGACCTAACCTAAAATGCATTAAAGAGGGCATTTGTCATGCATGTCAGATGGGAAAGCAAACAAGAGCCACCTTTAAGAGCATAAGCACCAAAGATTCTGAAAGATGCCTATAACTTCTGCATATGGACTTATTTGGTCATATGCCAATTCATAGCTTAGGAAGGAAGTTGTACACTTTGGTGATAGTTGATGACTTCTCTAGATATGCATGAGTGTTCTTCCTCAAGAAAAAATCTGATACCTTGGACAACTTTATGTCCTTTGTCAAGCAAGTTCAAAATGAGAAGAACTGTACTGTGGTCAAAATCAGAAGTGACCATGACACATAATTTCAATCTGAATCCATGACAAATTTCTGTAAAGGACAAGGTATCCTTCAAGAATTTTCTTCTCCATGAACCCCACAACAAAATGGAGTTGCTGAGAGGAAAAATAGGACTCTCAGAGAAGTTAGCAGAACAATGTTAAGTGACTCTTCACTACCAGAATATTTCTGAGCTGAAGCTATCAACACTGTCTGCCATGTGCAGAATAGAGTTTCTATCACCAAATGTCACCAGAAAACTCCTTATGAGCTAATGAAAGGCAGAAAACCAAACTTTGCCTACTTTAGAATCTTTGGAGGTAAGTGCTTTGTATTAAACAATGGAAAGTCCTATCTAACCAAATTTGCTGAAAAGTGCTTTGAGGGAATTTTTGTTAGATACAGTAGCCACAACAAGGCTTATAGAATATACAATAAAAAGACTCAAGTTGTAGAAGAATCAATTAATGTTGTATTTGATGAGACAAACATGATTCGTGAAGGCTTGCCTAGTTCTTCTAGTATTGCAGAAACAAAATTGAAGTTAAGAGAGCTAAGTCTAGAAGACTCCACATGTCTTGACTTGGTCATTGAAGATGGAAAACCAATCCTAGGAGAGTCACCAGAAACAGGACTTGAACAACAACCAACTGAACTAGAAGCTGCTGAAAATCAAGGAGCACTACCACCAACTTGGAAACACCATAGAGACCACCCAAGCAATCAAGTCATTGGAGACATACGTCAAGGAGTGAAGACAAGAAGAAGTGCACAAAATGAAGCTCTGAGCTTTCTGTCTTAAGAAGAACCAAAGAAATTTGAAGAAGCCAATTCAAACCCCTCTTGAATCATGGCCATGCAAGAAGAGCTGAATCAATTCAAAAGATGCAAAGTATGGAATCTAGTTCCTAGGCCCCAACATCAGAATGTCATTGGGACAAAATGAGTTTATAAGAACAAGCTAGATGAGACTGGTGCTCATCAAGAACAAGACAAGGCTGGTTGCAAAGGGATACAAACTAGAAGAAGGAATTGACTTTGATCAGACCTTTGCACCAGTAGCCAATCTTGAAGCAATAAGGATGTTTCTAGCATATGCAACTCACAAAGGGTTCACAGTGTATCAAATGGATGTGATGTCTGCCTTCCTAAATGGTGATCTAAAAGAGGAAGTATTTGTAGAGCAGCCTCCGGGTTTTGTTGTCCCTAACTTAATTGATCATGTGTATTTCTTAAGAAAAGCATTGTATAGGCTGAAATAAGCACCCAGAGCCTGGTATGAGACTCTATCTAGCTTTCTCATTAAAAATAAATTTTCAAGGGAAAAGATAGATCAAACATTATTTCTAAGGGAAGTAAAGAGCAAAATATTGCTAGTTCAAATATATGTTGATAACATAATATTTGGCTCCACTGATGACAATCTTTGCAAAAAATTTGCCAACTTAATGCAAGAGAAGTTTGAAATAAGCAGCATGAGGTAGCTAAAATATTTCTTCGGCCTCCAATTGAAACGGTCTAAAGATGGAATCTTCATCTCTCAGGCCAAGTACACTAAGGAGTTGATCAAGAAGTTTGGAATGGAGAGTGCCTCCACTATGAGAACTCCCATGGGATCCAATGTATCACTGGACAAGGATGAGAAATGGAAACCTTTTGATGAAACCATGTACAGGTGCATCATTGACTCGCTACTCTACCTAACTGCCAATAGGCCTGATATTATGTTCTCTACATGTGTATGCGCTAGATATCAAGCTAACGCGAAGGAATCTCACTACTCTTCTGTAAAGAGGATCTTGAGATACCTGAAGGGTACACCTATTCTTGGCCTTTGGTACCCTAGAAGTAATGATTTTGAGCTAACTGGCTAGTCAGATGCAAATTTCGCAGGATGCAAGGAAGACATGAAAAGTACATCAGACACCTGCCAATTTCTAGGCAAAAGACTTATATCATGGAGCAGCAAAAAGCAGACCTGCGTGGCAATCTCAACGGCTGAGTCAGAGTACATATCTGCAGGGAGCTGCCGTGCTCAGCTACTTTGGATTCAACATCAACTTGAATACTACAACCTTCAAATTAATAAGACCGAAATGTACTGTGATTCATCTAGTGCAATTTCAATTGCTAAAAATCCTGTATCTCACTGCAGGACAAAACACATTGAAATCAGATATCACTTCATCAGAGATCATATTGAAAAGGAAGATATCTGCATAGAATATGTGCCAACTGAAAAACAAGTGGCTGATATCTTCACCAAGCCCCTTGAAGAAGCTAAATTCAACTTCTTTAAAATTAAGATAGGAATGTTAAATTCAGAATAATTTCCTTTAGAAATCCTTTCAAATTCTTTATATAATTGTTCAGTGTGGACTAAGAGCATAGTCGGCCCTGCAACACTAATCTGGCTGAATCCAATTTTTTTTTTAAATGTTGACAGGATTCTGATGGAGGACGGGACGATCGTGTAGAGATGTAAGCGAATCAATCTGCATTTGACTGGACGTGCCCTCTAGATCAAGTCAAATGTGAAGCGAAGCTATTGTCTTGAAGCAAATTCGGCTAGATGCGCCTCCAACCAAAGGGGGGCTAATCCTGACCGTCAAAATTGTCCTTAATAAAATTTGACGATTCAACCTTGGGCTAACAGGTACGCACCTTTAGGCATTCCAAAGTAATAGTATAAATAGAACTAGATGCCATGTCAGGTTGCGCAAACATTCTTTCCAAAACCTAAGGAAAGCACCGTTCCGTCTTCCCAAACTGTGCAAAGGGAGCGTCAGCGATTCCAGCTAATTCCCAGAAATGGCACCCAAGAAGGGAGATGAGAAGTTCAATGTTGGAAGTGAACTAGTTCAAGGAGGGTTTACGCAAGGCGACGCTAATCTTACAGCGATGATAGACCTGTGCGCAGTCGTCGGACTAGAATTCATGTTGTCATAGCCAACCAGGTTATTTGAAAAAGAAGTTATCACATTCTTCCAACATGTGATGTCAACCTCCAGGAAAGCCATAAAATCCAAAGTGGCTGGACTCAGTATAAGAATATTCGCTCGTTCCTTAACTAACGTACCGAAGCTCCATGCTATCCTGGAAGAGCAAGAGGAAGAAGATATCTGTCCAGATGACGTTGAGAAAGCTCTCCTCTGGTGTGAATGCCCAAAATCACCTTCTGGATGCCTGCAGAGAAACAAGCTAAACATCCAAAGAAAACTGATGGCTGATATCATCAGAAAAGTGCTAATCGGCAAACCAGGATCCTTTGATAGAATCTCAAAAGATATGTTTGAGTTAATGGCTAGAGTAATTCTGAAGAAAAGAACAGATTGGGGTAAGGTACGGTTTGGAAAATTAAAAGATTCCCTGAAGGCTCCGAACTTTGGGAGAATTTTATCTCTGTACTTGTGCAACTCATCTGAATGAAGGAAGCATGGTTATGTGCACATAAATCAAAATGGATTCTTGGGTCTGCTGATGAGTCCCAAATATATACACATTTATGGACTCATCTGGGCCGATTTTCTAGTTTATGCACTTCACTTTAGACTTGTTTTCACTCATATTTGATACTCCTTGCTAAGTGTACCTCTAGGCCTGTTTTTGGTGTTGTTTCTTGTTTTTCATCCCTAGTAGTTTTCATGCATCGTTAAGTGCCACCTTCGGTGACCAGACTGGTGTCGTATGCTGGAACAGGAGTCGTGCAGGTGTTCCCGGTACAATTCTGTGCAGGAACACTGCGCACGATCACTGGCTCCTTTGCGCACGACCACTGGTCGTGCGCCTCTCCTCGTGCGCACTTAACGCCCATTTCATGAGTTCTGTCTGGCTTATCGCACGACCACCTACAATAGTGCGTACGACCACCGGTCGTGCGCTACTGGTCGTGCGAACATTGTATTTTATAAATTTTCTCACCTTGCAGGCTCCGTCCAGTCAGGCGCACGATCACAGGATTTTAGTGCGCACGACCACCGGTCGTGCGCCACTGATCGTGCGCACTGTTTATTCCAGCGCCTATAAAACGACCTGCTCGCGAATTAGGTCGGGATCCCGATTTTCTGCCGCCGTTTTCTCGCTCCAGGGCTCCGATTTCGCCCCTCCACCGTCGCCCACCATATGGAGGTGCTCCGGGCTTGTTCTTCACGCCAATCTTGAGCCGGAGTTTCCTCTCGGCCTCCTCCTTCATCCGAGTGCTTCAAGAAAGGTTTAGCCGCCATCGCCATCAAGCAAGAGGAAGTTTGCAACCTCTACCGGATCGTGACACGAAGAAGACGGGCTCATTGGAGAGTAGTGACAGCTCTCTCTACCCCGGACGTAGTTGCGGACCGAGCTTGGACACGGATTGACAACCCGGTGATTCCAACCGAGAATCTACAACGAGCCTTCGGATTCGGTCGATTTCTTGCTTTGTTCTTTTCTTATTGATGCGTGTTTTGCTAGATCTAATCATGATGATGAAGTGGCACTTGAATTAGTTATATTTACATATATATTTCATGTCTATGTGATTGTGTAATTTATCTATTTGAGTTGCTTGAGGTGCGCCGCCGTCCATTTCCATTCCGCCGCCGCGTTCGTGTGCCGTACTAGCAATTGCTAGTGGCGTGTTTGTCGAAGAGGTGCTTGCGACCCTCATTCCGTTAGCCTACTCGCCCATCCGCCTACCGAAGCGTGGCATCGCGGCCCGTACTCCATCCCGCCTAACGGAGCAGCGCGCTCAAGGCCTGCATATTTCGATCCGCTTGCCTACTCGTCCATCCGCCCTTACGAAGTAGCGCGTTCAAGGCCTACGTAGTCTTCCATCCCGCCGAGCGAAGCCTTGCATAGCGGCATTGCATAGGAGTAGTTGTAGCTTTTTCTCTTTATTTTCCACAAACCAAATCAACCCCCGTGTCCGCAATTCATCCGACCCAAAGGACTTCGATCTCAAGTCCTTCCTCGAACGTTAACTCCACCTTACTGTGTTCCTTGAGAGATTCGATACTTGGGGATTTACTTCCTCATATTATTACTTGACAACGACCGGTTCACTGCCGTTCGGATCGCAGTCTCGCTACCGCCTATAGCGGTGTGCAGGATTTGCGCATCAAGTTTTTGGCGCCGTTGCCGGGGAACACAGACGTGTGAGTTTTCTGGAGAGGGAGAACCTGAGAGAGAAGCCCTTCCATTTGTAAATTGCATTTCTTTGTTTTATTTCTTTTTATTCCATTTTCCTGCTTTAATTAGGTTGCTTTAGTAATTATTGTTAGGTGTAGTATTTTGCACAATAGCATCTTTATTTTGAATCGTTTTATCTTCGCACTATGTGAGCACATCTAAATATCCATTGCCGTTGGTGTGGAGCTACTTCCCACTCTAGTGATGAATGCCCTACGGAGAATAGTAGGCATAATTCTTATAGCCCAGCATATGGAGCACCGACTTCGTCTGGTACTCCATATGGTGCGCGTAAGTCTTATGGCTACTCTGCTGAGCCTTTACCGTCATACTTCTTTTCGGCTTCAGCACCCGCTGTGCCAAAGAAGCCTGTTAGGCAGTGCCAGTTTTGTCGGAGCACAGATCATGCCCTGAAGGATTGTGCTGCTTATCTTCGCCAATTGGATGAGAATGACGAGCCGGATATCCGGATCGTCCCAACTCCTAACTCTGGCGGCACACCTTCAACATCCGGTTATGTGTCTTTGTCACCTTCACATCTTGAAGGGAATGGCATGGATACGGTCACCGGATGTGTGGCTGATCTGGGCACCGACATTGCTGAGCCCATTCTCCCAGTGCATCCACCACCTCTAGTGGATTCGATTCTTTGTGAGGAATCGGTGCTCGACTTTTATCCGAGCACTATTCCTCTCCCTGTTGTGCATACTACACTCGTCTCTGACGACATTGTTGATGATGTGTCGCAAGAGGAGGCGGTTGATCTTAGTATTGTGCCTACTCCTATGGAGGAGGACGACCTTCTAGGTGAAGAGGAGTTTTCCTCAGCACCGGTGGAGGAAGTCCAAATCCTAAGCTTGGCCACCGTTGATCCCGCCGAATCTTGTAGCATTGATGACAATGCAAACATTATTTTACTTCCCCAACCTAATGGGAGTGAGACCGGGACCACTCCCCCGATTTTTGATTATTTATGTCATTCTTCTCTTTTATTTCCTGACCCCCCTTCTTCATCTGAGCCTGTGCAGGTTGAGTCTTCACAGGTACATCAGGAGAACTTGGAGCATGATGCTCAAGTCAATGATGAGAGCATCCTCTCATGTGAGGAGGTTGATCCCCCCTCCATAGAGGAAGCCTCATTCATTGCCTTCTCCTCCTGCCGCCTCCCTGAAGACGATACCTTGCTAGGTAAGGATGTTTTTGGTGAGATGAGTGAGGACCAGGCCTCCTCCTCTTCTTACTTCCTTTTCCCTCTACCTGTGATGGGCAGGTTTTATTTATATTCGGGTAGAGGCGTGACTGTTCTTTCTCCGTATAGGTACCCGCTACCTACACGCATATTAGAACAGTTACCTGTCCACTTTTCTTTTCATAGGCCTATAAGCTAGAACTGTATAAAATCCGAATAAGTCGTGCTGGGATGACAATAACCCCAGTAGTTATCTTATCTTTTCTGCATTTTTATTTCATCTAATCATGTTTAGTTAGTAATATTTCTTTTCAGTTTTCTATTTTCTTTTGTTTCTGCGGAGCTGACCCTTGCAGGTATCTTTTCTGGATGGCGGATGCTGCAGCTTCATTTTAGCTTACACGCCAATCTTCTGGTGTGCTCATTTCTGAGCACTGGGTACTCTCTTTCCCTAGCCTTTCCTGATTTTCATGTCATATATTCTGTGGATTGTTTAGTTTAAGTCTGGGGGAGAGTAGTTTTGTTTACCCGCTCACGTGCACTATTGCACTGCATACTAGAAGATTTCATTTAAATTGTTGTTCATTTTCATTGCACACCTTTGCACCCACATGAGCGCGTGCTTATCTATTTGTTTAGCTCTGAACAAACTATCTTGGTTAGGAATGTGAATTTGGATGTTAGCTTAGGAATTACTATTGGGAGCGCGATGTTGACTCGAGCAGTGTTCTAGTCGCATCCGCATGCTACAATAGAATTTGAGTAAAATTAGATTATTTCTATGCATTTAATTTATGATTAGTATTTGTGCGTAGCTTTAGATTTATTCTACTCAAGTGGTGAACGTGAATGAAATTGGTGATAGCCCGGTGTTGTGTGTTTACGAGCACTAGTTGTGTGTTGCTCGAGTCGGGAGGAAGGTTTACCTTTCTCGTGGGCTAAGAACTTGCCCCAAGCGACTCTTGAAGCATGGGTGCGGGCGATTCGTGGAGATAAATGTGATATAGGCCACCTTTTGGCTAGTTTGAGCCTTTGCTTTCCATATCCTATTCGCTCACCTTTGCTACCCAACACTTGTGCCTACCACTCCCTTTGTTCAGCTCCTCCTCCATTCACCAAGGCCTGAAGCTTATCCCACTGTCGCAACCAAGCATATGTTATATGCACTTATGTTCTAGATTTGGTGTGATGTTTGGAATCGTCGTGTTGTGAAGGAGAAGTAAACTCTATTTGCTGATTTTGAACCAACCGGAGGATAAGAAAAAGAAAAAGAAAAAGAAAAATATGGTATTGAAGTAAAAATCTAAAAAAATGTGTATTGAAAAGTTATCCTCCCGAGCGTTTTAAAAAAAAAAATCTGTTGGTATTTGTGGAGTGGGCCGTGTGCACACCTAGTTTTCATAATAAGTCTGGGGGTGTGTCACACGTGCTTTGCTTTTGTTTTTGCTTGGTGCAGCGTTCCGTTGACTCATGTTGGTTGCGTAGCCTTCGTTTTTACCCTTGATTATCATACCGCAACCTAAGCCCCAATATAATCCTAAAAGTCCTATTGATTTATCTCGCGAGTTGCTAGCGCCGTGGTGAGAGTGTGACCGGGCAAGCGTATGGTTCCCGACGTTGATGGATTTCAGCGGAGTTATTCCCAAACCCCGATCTTTTGCAACACCCTCCTTAGTGGCTTATTACTTTCACACCGGGCATGATCGTCAAATTCTTCACAATTCACCAACTGAGTATTGATAAGTCTTTATTTACGCTCTAGTACTTTCGTAAATTAGTTAGCATAGTTAGAATCTCTTTTTACGAAATTTTTATTTGCATGCTTTTGTTACTTCGCATTGTACTCCCTTGCGTAATTTTCTTTGTTAACGACCATTTTCACACTCCACCGGATTCGTTTGCTCGGGGCGCGCAAACAGTTAAGTCTGGGGGTGTGATGAGTCCCAAATATATACACATTTATGGACTCATCTGGGCCGATTTTCTAGTTTATGCACTTCACTTTAGACTTGTTTTCACTCATATTTGATATTCCTTGCTAAGTGCACCTCTAGGCCCGTTTTTGGTGTTGTTTCTTGTTTTTCATCCCTAGTAGTTTTCATGCATCGTTAAGTGCCACCTTCGGTGGCCAGACTGGTGTCGTATGCTGGAACAGGAGTCGTGCAGGTGTTCCCGGTACAATTCTGTGCAGGAACACTGCGCACGATCACTGGCTCCTTTGCGCACGACCACTGGTCGTGCGCCTCTCCTCGTGCGCACTTAACACCCATTTCATGAGTTCTGTCTGGCTTATCGCACGACCACCTACAATAGTGCGCACGACCACCGGTCGTGCGCTACTGGTCGTGCGAACATTGTATTTTATAAATTTTCTCACCTTGCAGGCTCCGTCCAGTCAGGCGCACGATCACAGGATTTTAGTGCGCACGACCACCGGTCGTGCGCCACTGATCGTGCGCACTGTTTATTCCAGCGCCTATAAAACGACCTGCTCGCGAATTAGGTCGGGATCCCGATTTTCTGCCGCCGTTTTCTCGCTCCAGGGCTCCGATTTCGCCCCTCCACCGTCGCCCACCATATGGAGGTGCTCCGGGCTTGTTCTTCACGCCAATCTTGAGCCGGAGTTTCCTCTCGGCCTCCTCCTTCATCCGAGTGCTTCAAGAAAGGTTTAGCCGCCATCGCCATCAAGCAAGAGGAAGTTTGCAACCTCTACCGGATCGTGACACGAAGAAGACGGGCTCATTGGAGAGTAGTGACAGCTCTCTCTACCCCGGACGTAGTTGCGGACCGAGCTTGGACACGGATTGACAACCCGGTGATTCCAACCGAGAATCTACAACGAGCCTTCAGATTCGGTCGATTTCTTGCTTTGTTCTTTTCTTATTGATGCGTGTTTTGCTAGATCTAATCATGATGATGAAGTGGCACTTGAATTAGTTATATTTACATATATATTTCATGTCTATGTGATTGTGTAATTTATCTATTTGAGTTGCTTGAGGTGCGCCGCCGTCCATTTCCATTCCGCCGCCGCGTTCGTGTGCCGCACTAGCAATTGCTAGTGGCGTGTTTGTCGAAGAGGTGCTTGCGACCCTCATTCCGTTAGCCTACTCGCCCATCCGCCTACCGAAGCGTGGCATCGCGGCCCGTACTCCATCCCGCCTAACGAAGCAGCGCGCTCAAGGCCTGCATAGTTCGATCCGCTTGCCTACTCGTCCATCCGCCCTTACGAAGTAGCGCGTTCAAGGCCTACGTAGTCTTCCATCCCTCCGGGCGAAGCATTGCATAGCGGCATTGCATAGGAGTAGTTGTAGCTTTTTCTCTTTATTTTCCACAAACCAAATCAACCCCCGTGTCCGCAATTCATCCGACCCAAAGGACTTCGATCTCAAGTCCTTCCTCGAACGTTAACTCCACCTTACTGTGTTCCTTGAGAGATTCGATACTTGGGGATTTACTTCCTCATATTATTACTTGACAACGACCGGTTCACTGCCGTTCGGATCGCAGTCTCGCTACCGCCTATAGCGGTGTGCAGGATTTGCGCATCATCTGCCCTCTATGATGTCTTTGGCTTTGATTTGAGGGCATGATTTCCGCAGCAAACGCGACGGTATAGGGAGCCACTATTTCAGTGGTACTCTGTGAGCAGCCACTTTGTGCATTTATTATCAAAGGTTAGGTCTTTCTCCTCTGAGAGAAGCCACTTTGTGCATAGTGCCAAAGGTTAGGTCTGTTTCCAATCTTCCCCCGCCCATACCCCCAATGATTGGGGACTATATGGGTTTTGTTGTTGTTGTTGTACTTGTGCAACTCATCTGCAGAGCTAGAACTAAACCAAACCCAAGGAACATCAATTTACTATCTAAAGTAAGAAAATGGGGACAAGCTTTCCCTAAGGCAAGACGAAAAATTGAAAAAAAGATCTTCTATCACCAAGAAGGGTGAGAAGGAAGTGCCACCATACTTGGCAACTTCAAGTGGTGAACATGTTACCCCTGCTCATATTCAGGGGGAGGAAGCTACAAGTTAAAATCAGGAACGGGTATCAGATCTACTGAATGAACCTATAGTTGATGATGTTCCTACAATTGACATATCTACAGTCACCATACAAGAGAATGATCGAGTTGAGGGGGAGACTCATCATAAGTTCTCAGCACTAAAGACTGTTGAAAATTTAGAAGATTTAGTTAAAGAGAATCTCTGCAGAGAAATAATCATATTCTCAGAAGCCCAAGAGCATGAGAAACCAGCAGGACAAACTTTTGTTTTCGACTCTCTAAATATAGAGTTTGTAGCCCCAACTCCCAATACTGATCTGGGGAAGGTAGCAGAACTGCCCAGCTCATCTGGTCCCACTCATGAAAATCAATCTGGTTTTATCATTGATCAAATAAAGCTGATGTTAGGGGAACAAAGAAGCTACTTTGAAAAATATATGGGCAAGGCTGTCCAAGAGATTAAGCTGGAGCTGAAAGGAGAAATATTTACTCTGCATGAAGAGGTAAATCATGTGAATGCACAGCTGAATAGCTGGTTTGTTAGAGCTAGAGGTGTAGTAGAACAGAATGTCAAGGTACTGAAATCCCTTAATGAGAAGATGGACGACATCACTAAGGATACACATCAGATAAAGCAACTCCTGAGATCAACAAATAATAACTTGGAGAATGCTGTCACTCAAATACGCAGAAGCGTCTCTCAAAGCCAGGCTGAGTTTCTTCAGCAAAGTGAAGATCATCAGGAGCAAACTATACAAAAATATATTGATGGTCAAAACTTTTGTGTGCAAATGTTATCTGATAGGGCAGAAGACTGCAAGGATGAAGTAATCAAGTATCTATTTGAAGAAGCCAGAAAGGGGGAGAGTATTACACGTGACACTTCCTCCTGGTTGTATAACAGACTAAATCAGAGAGGGGAAGTGACTCTGGAGAAAACTTCTTCTAGACGAACAAGGCCACAAGAGCCGGAAGACCCGAAAGAGAGGGCCAGAAAAGAGGCCAAGAACAGAAGAACAGGAGGTGCTGCTGGTGAGAAAGAATGAATATTGTAAAACCTGATGAAAACATTTTGATCTATTCATATATAAAACTTTAGAATGTTCTTAAATTATGTTTATGTTATTTATTATGTCTATGTGAATTCATCTATATTTGAGGTTCTAACTTCTTCAAATATGGGAAGATTGTTGGGAACAGTGCCCACAATGTTCCTGATTTGAAGAAACCCTCACAATATAGATGAACACTTCTGTATTTAACGTGTGCGCTTTCTGGCTAATATCATTTCAGGTATATGAAAGTGCAACCTCAAAATAGGACTAAACTTAGTGTCATTAGACAGTCTTGCCAATGTAATTCCTCATTGTGCAAGACACCATGCCAACCTAAGACTATTTTGGACTTGTACTTACTCTCTAAAAGACAAGAAAACCAGGTCTGGAAATCGGGCAAAAGAAAAGAAGTCTGATTGATAACAACAAAAATCGGCTAAGTTAAAATTCGTCTGAACATATAGTCAAACGCCTAGATAGTCTAGCCGGTCATGCTGAAGAGTTAAGCGGCTTAAGCCGAATCGGATAGACATCAACATAGACTGACTAAGTTAAATTTCGACTGAGCATATAGTCGAACGCCTAGAGAGTCTAGCTGATCATGCTGAAGAGTTAAGCCGAATAGGGTTGACGTCAACAGAGAGGCCTAAGTACAGAGTCGACCCGAAGATATGTTCATTCGTTCAGAAGAATCTAAGTCATTCTTATAGAAGACTTATATTATATTGAGAAAATATGCTAAGTCTTGAATCGACTTAACATTAAACCGATCGTTTAGAACTATCAAGACGACTCAGGCTAATGCACTTAGAATGCAAAGTATCTGAAGATTCGACTGAACACAAGATCGATCGTGTTGATGCATCAAAACGATTCGTGTGGATGAGAAGTAAAGATAAAGCTAAAGTATAATGTTCGTGTAGAACATCTACCCGACCGTGCAGACAGGTCAAGCCGATTCGACCAAAAGAAGCGGCGAGAAAGCAAGCATTCAATAGAATAGCGCTGAATGAGAAGCCGATTCGACTGAATGAGAAGCCGATTCGACCAGATTGGTCTACTTCGACCAGAAGCAATCTGTGAAAACAGAATTCGACCTAATCAATGAAAATCGACCAGATATGTTGAAGTCGACTTGAAGCAGACTGTTAAGAACACATTCGACTGAATGAGAAGAAATTTGACTAGACATCTAGTCGAATTACGCGGAAGGCAGAATTCAAATTAAAGTGCGGATTTGGCGTTTTCTCAATTAATGCCGTCGCGGGATTGAGCAAGTCAATCACGTATGATAAGGAAGGAGTTCTCTGACATAATGTCAGTACTAGAATCGACCGCTAGACATCCTTGTCTTATAAAAGGGGATGCGACGGTGACGCAAACCCTAATCGATCAATCTGAAAGAAAAGCTTTTCCACCGCTAACTTTTGAGAAGCACTGTTCTATTGAAAAGCTTAAGGAATGAGAAGAAACTCCAAAAAGAATATTCATAACTCCTCCAAGAAGAAAGAAAGGTCGATTCAAGTTGCTGATTCTGAAGATCTACAATCTATCAGCAAGAAGAAGAAGAATCTTTAACTGTGCAAACGATATCTCACTGCTTCATCCAAGATCTATGCAGGAAGACTCAAGAAGAAGTCGATCTTCATCAAGGCTTAAAGAAGACTCCAAAATATTCAAGCTTATTCATTTTGAGTCTATAGAAAGTTTGTAAAAGAACTTTTAAACTGTAGGATCTCTCTGAGATCTGAGCTGTAGGATTCCCTGGTGGAATCTGAGTGTATGGTCCTTGCGCGGCCTGGGTGTAGGAGACTTGGTCTCTGAGGTAGGAAGCCAGTTAGTGCTTCTGAGTGTAGGGTCCTGCGTGACCTGAGGTAGGAGACTTGGTCTCTGAGTTGTAGGAAGCCAGTCAGTGCTTCTGAGTTGTAGGGTCCTTGGGACCCGAGGTAGGAGACGTGGTCTCTGAGCTGTAGGATCTGCGGATCTGAGTTTGGTTGGAGCTTGCCGAGTCTAGCACAATACTAGATAGACGAAGGGGGGCAGTGGACTACCCATTGACACGTTGTCTTGGGGAACCACTATAAATCACCGTGTGTTTGTGTTGTGACTTTGCTGTGGATGTGTGATTGTTGTGCTTGAATTAATAATTCCGCAATAAAACTAAAAAGACGACATCACCTAATCACCCCCCCCTCTAGGTGAAGGACACCCATAGACTTTCACACTGAGGGGACATTGAGTGAGTAACCATGAGACAACCAAAGAATTGTCCGCATCCCATTTTTTCCATGAGGGATCGGTACGCGGTAGCTGAACAACGGTTCCATCAATATGCTCATATAGTTGTGACTCTGTATAGCATGTTGCGCTCTCCTGGACCACTCAAGATAATTCGTGCCATCCAAGTCAACTATAGTGATCTTTAACGATCCAGATTGACCCTGGCTCCGAGGAGGATCACCAGAAGGAACAGTCCGAGGAGAGGATGAGATGTCGGGACGAGCGGCGGATCAGGATCTGGGGATCGGCAGAGCGAGCGGATCGACAGAGCGAGCAAATCGACGGAGCGAGCGGAGGAGCGGGCTGGACGAGTGGATCGAGTGGAGCCGTAGACTCTGATATCAAGTGGAGACTGAAAATATTCTATTATGTTGCCCTATCACAAGTGATAGGCATACATATATAGGATGAGACTCACGTGACATATCACGTGTAATACAATACGAAAAAAAAAAAAAAACCAAATACGTATATTCAACTATAGATTCTAATTTTATCTGATATTTCACTCATCAAAACCTTCGAATATACTCAGCTTATTCTTAAAATAATCGCATATTTAGTTCAAGCCATTTTATAGTCACCGCACAATGAAATTGCAATCATTAGCTTGTGCAATCCCAACCATTCAATGGGAATGTTTTATGCATTCAGTTCTTCAAATGGTTTTGAAAGAATATGGGATCATGTATGAAACTTAAAGCTGTTAAAGACAAGTAATTTTTTTTAAACATATAACATTTTAACGTTGATGGTAATGATTAGTCTCCACTGAGAGAAGTCCATCCATTTAATAATATTGTACATCATATTAGCCAACATATTGTCATACTTCATTCTTTTTGTATTTTATAACACCCTTCTTTTGCATTTCTGTAGTCTTTAAATGCACGGTCTAGAGCTCTTCTGATGCAGAAATTGGATCGCAATGGCACGACTACTGGGTTAGTACTATTAATTAAGTTTGTTGTTTATTCCTCAAGTGACCCTCAACCTCTAATTAATATATGTAAGAAATTTGTTATGTTTTACTGCAAAATACTATTACTGTTTACCTTTTTTTTTGCCCCTGTAGATTTAAGTTCACAGTATTATTTCAGTGGGCCGGTTTTGATAAGTGTTTTTGTCAGATGTTTGTAAGATATACAATAATTTACTAGTTTATTATTCAGAGGCTGAACAACATCTATAGTTATTTCTTATTAATGAAAGGACATAAATTTTTTTCCGCGAAGAATAACGAGGGTGAAAATAGAACTCATGTTGATGTGTTTAATAATATATTTAACACTGAATGAAAAAAATAGTCATTCCTAATTCCATGATACCTTCTTTGTTAGTTAATAAATTCCGGTTTTAGCTGAAGGAGGACCTGGGATTTTGTTTATTGGACTGCATGATCAATGCATTTGATTTGATTGCACTATTCCAAGTACTTGTAATGAAACATTTATGCTCACCCTATAGTATTGACTTTTGATTGAGTTTTTCTTTGATAGAAGTGGTAAAATTGCGAAGTTTAACAATGATTATCTCACAAGTAGCGACCATTAATACACTCAGAGTGCATGCATCTATTTGAGGTTGTTGCCCCTTCGCGTGGTTGTAATTTAATGACGTGATGCAAATATGGTAATGGTTGATTAGATTTTTATGATGTTAAATTTGCTATAAATAATTTGGAGAGTATGAGTGGAAGAGTATAAAGTCGGTGGACACTTGTAACTAGAAGAATAAATATCACACATTTTTATTTTCTCTTTTACAATGAAACTATGTCTTTAATGTCTGAGTCTGCATGTGGTATCAGATCGTGGTTGTGAGTTCTAGGACTGACGGCAACCCAGGAGGGATGTAATGGTATAATGCATGGGGGGGGGGGGGGGGATAGTTTGCTCCATCGCTACCCGTCGACTCGATCGAATGAGACTAACAACCAGCCCATGATGTTTACAACGCAACACCTCATGTCGACCTGACGCTTGGTACGCGACTTTGTGTTGTTATTTGTTTGAGAGGAAATAGTTGTGCTTTTTCCATAAGATGGAGCCTATGAACCAGCTGAGCAAGCGTTTGATCCCACAGATTTTGGCTCTGTTAGTTGGTAAACCAATGTTTCCACACAACATTAAGTGATAGAGAATGTGCAGCAGATAAGTTTATGTCGTATACGGAATGCCAACATCCATAAGAAATGCGTCATTATGCCAAACCTTGGCTCAACCGAACCATTTGACCCAGTCGTACGTGGTGCTACTTTTATGCAAAACATCAACAATTATTCCATAGACATCAATTGAGAAATTCGACCCATCAATCATTTGAGGATGTAGTTGACACTTAATTAGGCGGTTATGTGTCCTACATTATCACAATTGTTCAGAAATACCCCCCTCATAAATATCACATTGGTTCAAAATTACCTAATCTAAATTGAAGTTATTTAGGAGCAACTGTACTATTATTGATCAGACTGGATAATGTAATGAAGTGTACATGTTATTTTCAATTTTGTCAGCTACAACCATATTGTGAAGAAATAACCATGAAAATCATCAACATGCTTAAGAGTTTCTTTACTTGATGTTCTCTTTAATCTATTGTTATGCCATATATATCTTATGGAAAAAAATATGTTTGTTTTTCAGTTATTTCTCAGGTTGAGGTAGATTTGAAAATTGTATAGAAAAAGGGAAATAAAAATAGATATTAATAAATTTTTATTTTTCCAAAAACCACAGTATTATTTAATTAAAGAACCCAAAACACTGTATTTGATAGAAAAAATTGATGTTCGTATAAACAAACATGCCCTAGTTATTTTTTTTTTGGTTATTCTTTGCATTATATCTCTCCTTTGAGGTTGTCTTCTTTTGAACTTGTACTTGTTGACACGGTGACTGTGTTGTTTGATGGTTTGTTTATGAAAGGGACACCTCACTGTCTTTTTTTTATAGTTCTATTGTTCTTAATGCGCTCATGGGAACATAACAATAAATAAATTACACCAAGTTCCTTAGATGGCAATCCATTAGGAGAAAGTATTCTAGATAATTGAAAATCTCTTCTAAAACACAAAATGAAAATAGGGAATGTTTCTTGACATGGGATCCCTCAATTTATAGAAATTTCGGGCTGCGGATAGCCGGAATTCCTATTTTCCCCACTAACCTAGTGGGAAGCATGGAGGCCAAGTGGGGTTGACCAAAGTCAACCCCACTAACGCCATGACCACTCAAGCCACCGTGCACGCGACTCCACCACGCACAGCCATGCCGCCGCACCACGACCGCAAGACCGCGCAGCAAGCCAACCGGCCGCGCGCGCGACGAGCGCGGACAGCCGGTTGCCGCCGCACTATCTCTTGGCCACACGACTGGCTCCCCACCGGCCGACCGCTACTATGTTGCCGCAAAGCCACGCGGTCGGTCGCCGGACTGGCCGAGGATGGCGGGCCGGCAGGTCGACCGCCCCCTTGCAGCCGCGCGCGCCAGGCGACCATCCGTCGCCGCATGGCCGACCTCCTCCGCGCGGCCGACCGACCGACCAGCTGCCTCCGTGCGGCCATTCGACCCCTCCACCGGCCGGCCACTCGGCCGCCGCCGGCCGGCCTCCCCCGGTCGGCCCCTCGGTCGCCACCTAACTTCCGCCGTTCAACCTCCATGGTTGCGTAACTACCATCAGCGTAACCACCCATTATGGGGGTGCGTATAACCGATATCATATTGGGTGTGCGCGAAATTAATTTCTCAAATATACTCATAAAATAATGGAGGTGTGCGTATAGCGGAAATCCGCATGGCGGTGTGCATACGGTAAATTATATTGTTATGGTGTGTGCATAACCATATAGTCAATCTTAGGTGTGCACATATCAATATTGCCCATCATGGGTGTGCGCATAACCGATCACATAATTATATGCATAATAAAATATAAGGTATTGGGGTGCGCATAATAAGAATGCGCACAACAGCCTGCGTATAGCAAATAATATGGTTATGGTGTGCGCATAGTACATAAATTGGCTACGGTGTGAATATAGCCATAAAATTACACATAATGTGTGTACACAGTAAATAAATTGGTTACGGTGTGCGGACAGCCGGACACCCTAACCACTTATTTATGAAAGTGCCACCCTCAAAACCTATAAAAGGGGCCCAGGTCCTCCTTTCATTACATCTTGTCTCCTACGCCCAAGAGAGCTCCAGAGGAATCCTTCTAAGATTTCCCTGCGAACTCGAGGAATCCCTTGAAGATCTTCGAAGACCCTCGAAGATCCTTCGAAGATCTTCGAAGACATTCGAAGATCTCCCAGAAGTCTTCGAAGACCCCTTGGGGATTTCACCATGCACATTTCACCTTGCGCACATTGCACCTTGCGCACATTGCACCTTGCGCACATTGCACCTTGCGCACATTGCACCTTGCGCACATTGCACCTTGCGCACATTGCACCTTGCGCACATTGCACCCCACGCACATTGCACCCCACGCACATTGCACCCCACGCACATTGCACCCCACGCACATTCCTAGTGCATATTTCACCTCGTGCACATTTCACTCCGCGCACATTGCACAACGCACACTACATCATGTTCCCTGCAACGAGCAGACCACCCCAGACTTCTTCGCTCGCAACAGAAGACAAGCTGAAGACTCCAGATCATGCCGAGCGCTCCACTCTAGCTTCCAGGAATCAATAGATGACACCAAAGTGCATCAAGCGTATCGCTCCTCACTGTAACAACTTAGAAAAAATAATTGGCTTCGCGAGTGACGTCCTGTCTCCTAGGAAGTTCTTCCCCTTCTCTCTCTAGATTGTAACGAGAGGCGGTATGTCGTCCTCGAGTTCTCTACAAAGCTTTGTAACAACACCAAGATATAGTGGAAGTTTGGCCGGCACAGACCCGACCATGTGGTTTTTTCTCCTTTCCAGGGCTTTCCACGCTAAAAATTCTCTTGCCTGTCGTCAACATTTTCTGTGACTGTTTGCGCGCTCGACCGCTCCCGAGCTAAGACGGTTCGATTCTCGACCGGTTCAAGAGCGCCTCGAGTGACCCGCAACATTTCCAAATCTTGTATTTGTAGAGCCCCAATTGGATGGGACTTGGGAGCTCTTTTGCTTCCAGACTCTGCTGTTCCAGTTATTATTGAGCTTATATTTCTCGCCCCCTCAGCATTAATCTTGTGTTCCTCTTCCTGTTAAATAACATAAATAGCGTCGACTTTGTCTATCTATGCTTCAAAAATACAACAACAGCTGCGAGAGCCCAGCGCGCGCTTCACACAAGTTATTTTGCAGGGAAGATGACTGCAACAACCTTCATGGTATGCATGCTCTCCCCTCCCCTCTCACTCTGCCCCAAACTTTGTTTGAATCTTCTATGATCTAGAAGTAATCAAAGATTTAGTCTCACTACCAATGTAATATGAGCCTATGTGGCCGCACGTGAAAACATATGGAAAACTGGACAAATGATCGTGCTGGCCTTACTTATATTGGATATGAGTGAAAGACCAAACATATGCCGGATGAGAGTAAGTCTATGTCGACTAGACCTTGCATAGACATGTGTTTGACGACTTGATAAATATCGACTAGACGTCAAGCTGATATTTTGAATATCGACTAGAGCGTGCTCGGAAGCAATCCAGAATGTTGGATGCGATAACGTGGCTCTGGGCTCGAAGGACTGAGCTGGATGAGGTCTTCGAACTGACTTCGAGGGGACCTTCAAGGAGCGAAGGAGATCTTCGAGGCTCCGAAGGAATCTTCAAAGGTCGAAGGGGATCTTCAAGCAAACTTCAAAGGATCTTTGAACTCCGAAGGAGATCATCAAACATCGAAGGAGATCTTTGAAGGGATCTTCAAACTCCGAAGGAGATCTTTGAGCGCCGAAGAAAATATTTGAGCGCCGAAGGAGATCATTGAGTGCCGAAGGAGTTCTTCGAAGGGATCTTCAAGCACCGAAGTAGAACACTAGGAGATCTTCGAAGGAAGACTCGGGAGCTCTCTCTAACGTAGAAGACAATGTCATTTCAAATGAGGGCTCTGGGTCCCCTTTATAGCTTCTCAGACGAGAGTTTTTGTAATTGTGCTGCTAGGGTGTGTGGAGATCCACATACCCATGATAGAATGTTTTAATATACGCACCCTCATGATGAGGGATTTAACTATCCGCACCCTCATGATAGGGGATTTTACTATCCGCAGCCCATGGTGGGAGATTTTACTATGCTGACCCCCATGATGGAGGATTTAACTATCCGCACCCCGTGGTGGGAGATTTTACTATGCGCGTCTCCATGATGGAGGATTTAACTACCGCACCCCATGGTGGGGGATTTTACTATGTGCACCCCCATGATCGAGGATTTTACTATCTGCACCCAAGGTAAGGATTTTACTATTTGCACCCCATGGTGGGAGATTTCACTATGCGCACCCTCATGATGGAGGATTTTACTATGTGCACCCCCATGATGAGGGATAGCGTGGAGAAGGAGAGCGCAGGCAAGCTGAAGGTACTACGCGTGCTCGCGCGCACGGGAGAGGTCTCCCGCGCGGGCAGTGTGGGAAGGGCCCCGTGAGGAGACGGTCGCACGACCGCGCGATGACGGTGGCATGATCGCACGATGACGGTTGCACGACCGCGCGACGGTTGGCATGCGCACGAGAGAGGTTTCTCGCACGGGCCGCATGGGTGCGGTCGTGCGGCGGGGGCCGCACGGCCGACTCGCCGGGGGCCGCATGGCGGGCGCGACGGGGGCCGCATGGCGGGCGCGACGGGGGCACACGGTCGCGCGGCAGTGACCGTGCAGCTGGTGCGCGCGGGCACGACCGTGCGGCGCGCGGCGGTGGCGACGCGGTCGAGGGGGTGTGGTGGCGGCGCGGTCGAGGGGGTGTGGCGGCGGCGGTGGCGGTGCGACGGAGGTCGTGGTGGAGAGTTTCTCGCGCGCGGGCCGCGCGGCCGGCGAGCGCACATGAGAGGTTTCCCTCGCGGGAACGTGCGTGCGGCGGGGGCCGCACGACAGGTGCGGCGGCTGTGGCACGACAACACGGAGGGGACCGCGCGACAGGCGCACGCGCGAAAGAGTTCCCCGCGCGCGCGGGCCCCATGTTGGCGGCCGCATGACCGGGGCGGCGGCCGGCGCGCGTGTGGGAGAGTTCCCCGCGCTCGGGCTGCGCGGGTGTGGCCGCGTTGCCGGCTCACGTGCGCAAGCTGCGTGGGTGCGGCCAGGCGGCAGTGGCCGCATGGTCGGTGCGGCGGTGGCTGCTCTTGGGCAACCACACTTGGGCGGCTTCCTCTCCTACTAGGGGAGTGATGTTTTCCCCACTATGTGAGTGAGGGTTGCCCACTTCTTGAGACTTCTTCATGATGAGTGGTGCGGTTTGAGTTTACGTGCGTACGTTTGTTCCGGCGTCCGTTTGGAAGACCAAATGGACTCAAAATTGCATGAGAATGGACCCGTTTGAATTGTCTCGGCGAGTCTGACGAGTTCGTAGCAAAAGAAAATCTCCGGTTCAACCGAACCATTTTTTGGGAACCCCATCAAGCTCCATAATTAATATTTTTTCAATATTATTTGATGCCTTATCCAAATGCGAAAATGGGACAGAATTAGGAAGAACTGGAGAGGATGAAAAGTCATTTGAGGGGATAATTTCGACAAAGATGGATTAACCAGAGATGATGAAAAGTCGTTTGAGGAATCCTTTATTAATATCTTCATGACGAACAATCTACAGAAGCAGTGGTACTCTAGAAAGTAGTAATCCATGCTAATTAGCTCCTTGATTATGCATAATAAGTCATTAAAGGCTTTCAATTTTTTTTTTCCTTTTTTTAGTGTTTGGGAATCCGAATTACAAGAGAAATGTTTTGACGCAACTCATTCATTCTTGATGCCAGTTAATGCTTGATATGCACTCATTTATAGAACCAAGGTATGCGTTTAGCCAAAACTCTTTATCATGAGTGAGTGGGGATAGTGGAGACATGCCAAGTCTCATAACAAAGGGAGTGGGGTAATACGAAAACCACCACAACCGCCACGCGACGCCGAGTTCAACCGAACCCCGTCACTGCACCCCACTAAGGAGGGCGATGAAACGCGTGCGGGGGGTGCGGGTCGCACCCCACCTAGCGGGGTGTGGCCAAAACCGCACCCCTCCAAGTGAAGTGCGGCCAAAACCGCACCCCTCCAATTGGGTGCGGCCGAGGCCGCACCCTTGATGGGGTGCGGCCGAGGCCCCACCCCCAAGGGGGGACCGGCCAAGCCCGCTCCCCCTAGGGGGACGACAAGTCCGGCACCCCCTCTCGGGGGCGCGACTAGAGCCCCTGCACCCTCTCTTTCTCGAGGCCGGGTGTGGCTCCCCGTGTTGGGGGACGCGGTCTTCAATAGGCATGCTCTTGCTCTTGCTCTTGCGAGCGCACCCCTCCGTCGGCACCCGACCACATTTCCGACTTTCCGTCCGCAAAGCGAGCGAAGCGTGTCCACACACTTCCGCGT
Source organism: Dactylorhiza incarnata (assembly GCA_033032865.1). Classification (NCBI taxonomy): domain Eukaryota; kingdom Viridiplantae; phylum Streptophyta; class Magnoliopsida; order Asparagales; family Orchidaceae; genus Dactylorhiza; species Dactylorhiza incarnata. Next base: position 9,270,944 of record JAWHQI010000003.1, read on the forward strand.
TAATTGCACGCTCAAAACGCTTCCACGTTCATCGCGCGCTCAGAATACTTTCGTGTTCCCAACGCGCGCGGCAGTTAACCTTTCCTAAATTCCCATATTTCAGGTTCTGTTCACTGGGCTCAACGCCGTGAACGAAGATATACCAGAATTGACTGAACTGCCCCCGGGGCAAGACGGGAATATCCAAAAAATGACGATCGGTGTGCTCCAAATCGGCCAACGTGATTCGCCCATTAGGTAGTTACGGTGGTTACAACGGCAAAATTACCGGGCTACCCCCGCCCAAGGCTATAAAAGGAGCACATGACCTTCATTTCAAGGGACCTTACTTTCGACATCCGAGAGAGCTCCTGTTGGAATCGAGGGCTTGCGGGCTATGGTCCAGCAATGCCCCCGGTGTTGCGGCACTAGTCGAAGCAGAAGGGTGTGTTCCCTGTGGGCCTAACTGGTCACCCCGTGGGTCCTGCCTTGGGATAGCCAGCTCTATAAAGGAGCGGTATGCGCATTCCCCAACAGTCCGGGCTTTTGGGAGAGTTGGTAGCGCCGTGTCCCTACAAGTGGTATCAGAGGAGGTCACGGGTTCGAAACCCCGGGGTCGTTGCTGGGGGGGGGGGGGGATTGTTGGGATCGAGGGCTTGAAGATTCCTCTGAGTTATCATTCGTCGCTTGAAGATTTCCTTCGAATCTTCGAAGATCTCTTTCGAGCCTTTGAAGATCTCCTTTTCTTTCGGAGGCCTTTTTCCTAAGTACCTTGGTAATCCACCAAGGACCGTAAGGCGACTATAGCTTCTCACTTTCGTTCCAGGAAGAAAATATTTAGCTTCCCGAGAGGTGACCTGTCACCCTCAGAGTTTTCTCTTTGTTATCATTGTAACGAGCGGCAGTCTGTCGCCCTCGAGTTCTCAAGTTTGCTTGTAAGAAACCGATACATAATGAAAGTTAGCTGCCACAGCTCTAGCCGCGTGGTTTTTTACCCTTTCCGGGGTTTCCACGATAAAGACGTTCTCTTGTTCTCTCTTTGACTGTTTGCACGTTCGGCTCGCTCTCGAGCTAAGACGGTTCAATTCGACCGGTCTACCAGTGCGTCGAGCGACCCGCAACAGTTTGCCGCCGTCTGTGGGAACTTGCGTTCCCAATTAGATCTAAAAAAATCTCACGCAGAGATCGATAACGATGAATCTTCACCCAACAATTTTTGACGCAGGCAGTTCCTCACTCCCCACGAGTTTGCAAGGGAAAGCGTCCGTCGCCACGCCTATCCTTCCTCAACGGCCCGACATTCCCAACAAGCAAGTCCCTTCGACGATGGAGCAAGTTCCTGATGGCGACATACTCCGATCCAGTCCACCCCCCTTGTCAGAACAAATCCTGGCATATCCAGTCCCCTTTTAGCTTCATTCCCCGCTGCATATGAAGTTACATGGAGAAGAAAACTCGTATGAACATGTCAACTATTTCCTGACCGCGATGGAAGCCTTTGGGCTTCCAGACCAGATTACTTGCCAGATTTTCCCAGCAACACTTCGTGACGACGCACTCAACTAGTATCGGACCCTGCCATAAGGAATCATTCACAACTTCACCGAACTATCCCAATTGTTCACCGGATGGCATGAAGTACGGGCTCAGAATATCAGAAAAGCAGCTCGGACAGGGAAGGAACCCGAAGAGGATGGACTCTCCCCTTCAGGACAAACGGAATGCGGCAGGCGTCAGGGGGGCATCACCACAAGATCGCATCAAGGGTATTTCCGCAGAGGTTTAGATTTTGCCTTACACGCAAGCATATGAAACCGGACATTTGAATTGAGAAAGACGTTGATAAGCTACCGCATATCATTCGACATCTTGTTCATGACGACTATGAAACGACTCAAGCTCCTTGGTGGGAACCTTAAGTTCAGAGCTAGTTATGCGGAACTTCCGGACGGGACAGTGATACCCACCATATGAGACATCATCCTTCCTATACACATGGGAACACTTCAAAACCTGTCCAATATGAAGTCCAGTTCGTCATCGCGGAAGCTGATTCACCATATGACGCAATATTCTGAAGCATCCTGCTTGACACGCTTCAGCATGACACCTCCATGGCAGCCTGCATGGCGAGCAAGGGAGAAATCCTAAAAAACTCCATTCATCATCTCAACAACACAACGACCGAGGTTCCTTGGGTTAGCCATGGGCCCCCACAAAGCCTGAATTCCAAGAAGCTTTGCTCAGAGAAGGGTCGCGCAGTACCAGAGCCGACAGCAGAAACAGACCTCTCGACACCAACCCATCCGCAACGACTTGAAACCATGGGTCGGAAAAGGAAGGAACTACGATCACTCATTGCGGTCGAACGATTTAATCATCGTCAGTTGGTCTGTCCCCGAGGGTTGACGAACCGGAAAACCCGGATCTACACCCCGTTAAACACCTCCCACGAGCATATCCTATCTCTAATCTACGACAGCAAGATTGTCAAATGGCCGGGACCGCTCCCTCGCAACTCGGGGAACCGGCCCCAGTTTTGCGACTTTCATCAAGGCTTAGGACATCATACCAGACAATGCATGTGCTTTAAGGATGAAATCGAGCGCCTCGTCCAGCTAGGGCACCTGAAGACCTTTTAGAAGCAAGCAGCTTAGGGAGAGGCAACCGAAGATCGATCGCTGGAGTGACCGACGTCTAAATCACGGCCGCACATCACGCTGAAGAATCAAGAAAACTCATCCAAACGTTGCGCAAGAGGACCAATAGCCGGGCAAAAGAGTCCTACGTTATCTACGTTTTCGCTTTGTTTATATAAAAAAACAATCAAAGGTCGCAAGCTTATATTTACACATGTACTATTATTCGCTTAAATTCAATGTCTTGTTTTGCTCGCTCTTAACCCTATCATCACAGGAAAACTTCGGGGCCAGTTCCCCCTCTAACCGTAAGGGTCTGTCCCTCGTGCGGTCATCGTCGGTTTGAATACAAATGTTATTCACCGTCGACTTTGGGGCATGTTCCCCATCTAACCGTAAGGGTCTGTCACTCGTGCGGTCATCGTCGGTTTGAATGCAAATGCTATTCACCGTTGATTTTGGGGTCAGTTCCCCCTCTAACCGTAAGGGTCTGCCTCTCACACGGTCACCGTCGGTTTGAAGACTAACGCTCTTCAGCGTCGACTTTGGGGGCAATTCCCCCCTAACCGTAAGGGCGTGTCCCTCGCACGGTCATCGTCGGTTTGAATACAAATGCTATTCACCGTCGACTTTGGGGTCAGTTCCCCCTCTAACCGTAAGGGCCTATCCGACCGGTCAGGTCAACGCAAAAGTACCCGACGCCGCACCCGACTGGTCCACTATCGGCCCGGAGTCTAGCACATTTTATTTGTCACTTTTGTTTTTTTGTAATTTGTCTAATTTGTATTTTTTGTGTGTGCGGAAATATATATATATATATATAATATGTATAAATATATATATATATATATAATGTTAAAAAAATTATCTGTAAATATATATATATATTTAATATCTATAAATATATATATATATAACTGCGTCAAGACTGCTCCCAATTCACGCTCCCAGTCTGTCATTTCCAGCCTCAAGCCCAGCGTGCTTCACGCTCGACCTCTCGTCGACGCCGCACCCCATGATCCACTCTCCCGGGCAGTTTCTGCATGCGACCACTTCGACCACCACGTCCAAGCTCCGCGATGTCTGTTCATGGAGTTGGTGTATTGTTTATTTTTCTCCTTTTCGAAACCCTATAAAAGGGGATTTGATGTTTTTGTAGGGGGGTTGATTTTTTTTGGAGATTCTGCTCGCTGCTACTAATTCCATGAATAGTTGAATGCTGTAATTTGTTTTCCATTCGAGCCCAGTTGTTGAGTTGTAGAGAAGAGGATGAACAATAACTTTAATGTTACTGTTTGAATCTTAGACTTATTGAAGGAGAAGAGTGCAATTGACTATATAAGTTGTGTTGTTTGGGTTTGTTGCTGCTGTGAGTTTAAAAGGAGAAATTTTGTCTCCCATTCCACTTGATTTGAGATTTCGTTGGAACCACCCTGTGAGAGAGTGAGTGAATTTAGGTTGTTTAGTTTGTGGCTTCTCTAAAGATTGAGTGAATTAGATTTCGTGGATCCTCTCTTGAGTGTGAGAGTGAGCGAATTTCTCCTTGGTGCCCGTGTGCGATAGCGGCCGACCTCGGAGCTGGAGATCGAAGGTGACGAGGAGTTCCTCACGTGATCGCCATCGACTTCATATACGGAAAGACGACTCTTTCTGTGGGTAATTTGTTTCTTTCTCCTTCTTTGTGCGTGTCTATATATTTTCTCGTAGGATAATAGATTCATTGTTGGGTTTTCGCTCGGGTTTTGTCAGCAAACGCTACGTCGAAAACTTCAAACGGAAACGTATTTGGGGTTCACGATTTCTGTTTTGCTACGACAAAGGGGAACAAAACGAAAATTGCGAACTTCCTTCCCCGGATTTAGAATTGAATCATTTTTTCAAGAAAATTTATTTAAACAAAATAGTAATTGTGCTTTACAAAAATCTAGTTGCTTAATTTCTTAAAGTTCGTGCAACGCCCGCTCAAATTTCAATTTTTTTAATTGCATGCATTTAGGGTTTCCTAGAAATAGCCGACATGCGCGCAAACCCTACGCGGCGTCCCACATCAATTTGGTATCAGAGGGAGGTTTCGAAATTTTTCTAAGTTTCAAAATCCGCCCTGCGTAGAATAGGAACCTCGCAGAACATTTTAAATTTTCAAAAAAAAGAGAAGTTTTACTTTTTTTAAAGCATAACCATTCATTTTACTTGTGTGTTTGCATGCGTCTGCGTAGTGGTAGGTTAGGGAGTATGAGTTCACCACATCACACTCCACCTGAACACCCTCAAGAGGTAAACTCTGAGATGCGTCGAGTTGAACGTGGCCAAGCGAGTCGTGTGAACGAATGGACGGGACCACCCCAGTGGTTTCTACCTTTTGCCCACCAAATGACAGCATTAACCGAGAGTGTCTATCAAGTGAGAGAAGGGTTTGAAAACCTTAGTGTTAGGATGAATAGCTTAGAAGCACCTCCTCGAGTTTCAATGCCACCTCCAATTCGAGATGAGCATTCTGTTCGTCCACAACACGAAGCCCCACCACACTATGGAGAAAGGTCTACACTTAGGAGGAATCCTCTATTTGAGGAAGAGGGTCGAAATCTCATAGATAGGTTCGAGTTTGCGCGCGATCAGGGTCAGAATTTTCTAAGGAATTTTCCTGAACCCCAACGAGAGCCTATCTTAGGCATGCGAGATAATTATCAGGAGATGCCACATTATGACGTAGCAAGAGAAGAGCGTCCTCGAGACCATCATCGGCCTATACTGGCCATGCATCGTGATGATCTCCCTAGATTGGCATCGACCTCCTCCCCCACGGCGTCGAGACAATCGTGATCCTTACGATGATGATTACGACTATCCTCTCAGGGATAGGCGATCGGATCTTACACGAGTGGTGAAACTTGATCCACCACTTTATGATGGTTCTATGGATCCTAAGATCTTTTCAGACTGGGTTATCGACATAGAGACCTACTTTGAGTGGTATCGTATGACGGAGGACCAAATGGTTCAGTTCGCCAAAATGAGATTAACTAGGCGAGCGAAGACCTTTTGGATAGGTGAAGAGCATAGTCTAGAGAGGAATGGACGCCCTCCCATTACACTTTGGCCACACATGAAAGCCATATTAGTGGAGCAGTACATTCCCCAACATTACCAGACCCGCCTACGAGACGAGCTGACGTCTCTACGTCAAGGGTCCAAGTCAGTTTCTGATTACCTAGCTGAGATGAAGGATCTTATGATTATGTGCAACGTAGTAGAACACCCATGTGACACCTTATCCAAATTTAAGTGTGGACTACGATCTGAGATCCGAGATGAGTTGATTCGATATGGCTACTATTCTCTGTCTGAGATCATATCTATCGTCATCGATATCGAGGAACACCAGAAGAGAACCCCCCGGTTCAAATCTCAACCTAAAACGAATAATTCTTACAAGAGAGAAGAACTGAAAGGTAAGGAGAGTGTGTCGAAGCCTACCTCGATCTGCACGAGAGATCAGAGCAGGAAGTCCCCATGGAAACTGTGACCCCTTCACAGATCCGATGCTATGAGTGCCAACAAATGGGCCATATTTTGAGAGATTGTCCCAAGAGGAAAGACACGTTAGTTATTCATGAAGTGACTGAGGAGGATGAGCCTGTAGAAGAAGCTGGAATCGAGAGGGACTCATACGTTTTGAACGACGAAGTGTACGATACGCCTAGTGATGAGAAGATAGATCCCGACGTTCTAGTGGTGAGATGCATGTTATCTACACCGCAAGAATCTGCCGACTATTGGCGGACGAACATCTTCCAGGCCTACTTTAAGACTGGGGAGAAAGTGTGCCGTTTAGTAGTGGATAGCGGGAGTTGTATGAATGTGATAGCTGAGACAGCTTTAGCCCGCATGGGACACACTGCTGAGCCGCACCCATCCCCATTTCAGATAGCTTAGGTTACCAAGACTACATTATTGGTGACTCGGAGATGTTTAGTGCCCATCACTATCGGTACGTACTCCGATAAGATCTGGTGTGATGTTATGCCTATGGATGTGTGACATGTATTACTTGGGCGACCTTGGTTATACGACCGGGATGTCACCATACATTGCAGGTCCAACACTTGCTCCTTTCTACTGGACGGAAAGAGTAGTGTTGACCCCAGTGCGACCCAAAGCACCACCATTTCGTGCGGGTAGTAGTGCGAAAGACTCTCTTCCCCCCACTGAAAGGAAGAAAACTCTTAGCATTATACGAGGTACTGAGTTCCATCGAGAGAGTTTTGATGGTGAATTTTATTATGCCTTAGTGGTTTTACAGGAATCTGATTTATCACAGATATATGAGTCTACTCCTATACCTGCTAGGAGGCTCTTAGAGGAGTTCCATGATCTACTCCCCGATGAGCTTCCGGCTGAGTTACCTCCCATGAGGTGTATTCAACACGCGATAGACCTTGTTCCTGGAGCCTCCCTCCCTCATTTACCACATTACCGATTGAATCCTACCGCCCACAAGGAGCTGCAGAAGCAGATTGGAGAGTTATTAGATAGAGACTTTATTCACCATACCCTTAGCCCTTGTGCAGTGTCTGCCCTCCTTGCCTCGAAAAAGGATGGTACTTAGCGTATGTGCGTTGACAGTCGTGCTGTCAACAAGATCACAGTGAAATACCAATTCCCGATACTCCGACTGGATGACATGTTGGACATGTTGAATGGGGCTACGATCTTCTCTAAGATCGACCTTCGTAGTGGTTATCATCAGATCCGTATACGCGAAGGAGACGAGTGGAAGACCGCCTTCAAGTCGAAGGATGGACTTTATGAGTGGCTTGTGATGCCATTTGGGTTATCCAATGCCCCTAGTACTTTCGCTCGAATGATGACTCATGTCTTCAGACCTTACGTTGGAAAGTTCGTAGTAGTTTATTTCGACGACATTTTGATCTATAGTTTGACTGAGAGTGAGCATTTGACTCACCTACGTACTATTTTCGAGCTCCTGCGAGCCGAGCGACTATACATCAATTTGAAGAAATGCGTTTTTATGGCTGAGTCTGTTATCTTTCTGGGATATATAGTGAGCTCCGTTGGCATCACTATGGATCCCGAGAAAGTTCGAGTGATTCGTGAGTGGCCTACACCCCAGAACATTCACGATGTTCGTAGTTTTCATGGGCTAGCCACCTTTTATCGTCGATTCATTAAGAACTTCAGTACTATTATGGCACCAGTCACTGAGTGTACGCAGGGAAATTTCCAGTGGACGCCATCGACATCTAGATCCTTTGAGATCATCAAAGATAAGATGTCCACTGCACCTGTTTTATGACTCCCTGATTTTAGTCACGTATTCGAGATATCCTATTATGCCTCTGGGGTTGGGATAGGAGGTGTACTTAGTCAAGAGGGTCACCCCGTTGGATTTTTTAGTGAAAAGCTTTCAGGCCCGAAGCTGAATTATTCCAACTACGAGCGCGAATTCTATGCGATTGTGCAGACGTTGCGTCACTGGAGGCATTATTTGTTGCCCAAGGAGTTTGTCCTCCACTCCGATCATCAGACATTACGTTACATCAATTCGCAGCAAAAGTTGAACCCTCGACAGGCTAAGTGAGTATCATATTTGCAGGAGTACACCTTCGTTCTCAAGCACTGTAAGGGAACGGAGAATCGGGTTGCCGACGCCCTTAGTCGAGTCACCCTCGTATTATCACAGATGCGTACTCAGGTGATAGGATTTGAGCGTATCAAAGATGACTATTCTAGTTGTCCCGGTTTTAGCGGAATTTATGATGCCCTTTCACGCTCTGATCCCTTTCACGATGAGACAGATTATCTCATTCGAGACAAATATTTGTTTCGTGGAACCCGTCTGTGTATTCCCCGCACCTCGTTGTGAAACTTCATTGTATGAGAATTACATGACGGAGGCTTAGGTGGACACTTTGGACGAGATAAGACGGTAGCCTTAGTAGAGGAGCGATTCTATTGGCCTGAGATGAAGCGGGTTATCACACAGATTGTCAGTAGCTGCCGCACTTGTCAGGTAGCGAAAGGCAATAAACAGCCCGCTGGATTATATACACCTTTACCGGTGCCTAGTATTCCTTGGGATGATGTTAGCATGGATTTTGTGCTTGGGTTGCCACACACTTTTAGGTAGCACGATTCCATTCCTGTGGTGGCCGATCGGTTTTCTAAAATGGCGTATTTCATCTCTTGCAACAAAATCGATGACGCCTCTCATATTGCCCGTATTTATTATAAAGAGGTTGTCGCGCACCGAGGGATACCTAAGACTATCGTTACCGATCGAGATGTCAAGTTCACAAGTTATTTTTGGAAGTCACTCTGGAGACTATTAGGTACTAAACTTCTATTTTCGACTGCCTATCATCCGCAGACTGACGGTCAAACTGAGGTTGTTAATAAGAGTTTAGGAAATTTACTGTGGTGTTTGGTAGGAGATCACCAGGGGAATTGGGATCTAATTCTTCCACACTCTCAATTGGCCTATAATAATTCAAAGAATAGATCTAGGGGTTTATCTCCCAATGAGGTTGTTAATGATCACACTGCACGAGTGCCGCTAGATTTAGCCCCACTGCCACTTACTTTTAGGACTAGTCAGTTTGCACATGACTATGCATTACATTTGCATGACTTGCATAAAGAAATTAAGCGGAAATTTCATAGCACTTATGATTTATACGCAACTCAAGCTAACAAGCACAAAAGAGCTACTAGTTTCAAAGTGGATAACTTGGTGATGGTTCGGCTAAATCCGGAACGGTTACCTTCAGGTGCCGTAAAGAAGTTAGCTGACCGGAGGACTGGGCCTTTTCGATTAGTAAAGCAGATTAGGCAAAATGCGTATGAACTTGAGATGTCTTCCATTTGGGGTGCAAATCCGGTTTTTAACGTACCCGATCTGACTTTATTCCACGATTACTCACATGAGTCTTTGGGTTTTCCATTGCCTTCTCCTCCATTTGCTTCTTCTGGGTTGGAGAGTGCTAGTGAGGAGCCACATTCCGGACACACCGACACTCATTCAGTTACTGACACCATCTGCACTTCTTCTGTTTTCCATTGATAGCTTTCAGACTGAGCATGAGACACCAGGTGATTCTTCCATACCAGTTCCCAGAGCCGCTGACAGACTTCCGCGACAGATCTTGGTTCTCGAGCAGATATTGGATGACGAAACAGTAACCACTACTGATGGTGGTTTTCAAAGATACTTGGTTCGTTGACATGGCAGACCAGAGACCGAAACCAGTTGGGTTTTGGCTGATGAGTTACAACGTCTGGATGCTGATCTTCTACAACACTACCGCTCGGAGCACTCACCAGAGATGAGTGATTTCGAGAGGGGGAGAATTGGTGGAGACCAGTCCCGATTAGGTCGACGCAAAAGTACCCGACGCCGCACCCGACAGGTCCACTATCGGCTCGTAGTCTAGCACATTTTATTTGTGTCACTTTTGTTTTTTTGTAATTTGTCTAATTTGCATTTTTTGTGTGGAAATATATATATAATTTGTGTGTGTATATATATATATATTTATAACTGCGTCAAAATTGCTCCCGATTCACGCTCCCAGTCCGTCATTTCCAGCCTCAAGCCCGGTGTGCTTCACACTCGACCTCTCGCCGACGCCGCACCCCACGATCCACTCTCCCGGGCAGTTTCTGCATGCGACCACTTCGACCACGTCCAAGCTCCGCGATGACTGTTTATGGAGTTGCTGTATTGTTTATTTTTCTCCTTTTCGAAACCCTATAAAAGGGGATTTGCTGTTTTTTTAGGGGGATGTTTTTTTTGGTGATTCTGCTTGTTGTTACTAATTCCGTGAATAGTTGGATGCTGTAATTTGTTTTCTGTTGGAGTTTTACCATTGTTGTTTACCTTCCGTTTGAGCCCAGTTGTTGAGTTGTAGAGAAGATGATGAACAATAATTTTAATGTTACTGTTTGAATCTTAGACTTATTGAAGGAGAAGAGTGAAATTGACTATATAAATTGTGTTGTTTGGGTTTGTTGCTGCTGTGAGTTTAAAAGTAGAAATTTTGTCTCCCATTCCACTTGATTTGAGATTTCGTTGGAACCACTCTGTGAGAGAGTGAGTGAATTTAGGTTGTTTAGTTTGTGGCTTCTTTAAAGATTGAGTGAATTAGATTTCGTGGATCCTCTCTTGAGTGTGAGAGTGAGCGAATTTCTCTTTGGTGCCCGTGTGCGATAGCGACCGACCTCGGAGCGGGAGATCGAAGGTGACGAGGAGTTCCTCGCGTGATCGCCATTGACTTCATATACGGAAAGGCGATTCTTTCCGTGGGTAATTTGTTTCTTTCTCCTTCTTTATGTGTGTCTATATATTTTCTCGTAGGACAATAAATTCATTGTTGGGTTTTCGCCCGGGTTTTGTCAGCAAACGCTACGTCGAAAACTCCAAACAGAAATGTATTTGGAGTTCACGATTTCCGTTTTGCTACGACAAGGGGAACAAAACGAAAGTTGCGAACTTACTTCCCCGGATTTAGAATTGAATCATTTTTTAAGAAAATTCATTTTAAACAAAATAGTAATTTTGTGCTTTACAAAAATCTAGTTTCTTAATTTCTTAAAGTTCGTGCAACGCCCTCTCAAATTTCAATTTTTTTAATTGCATGCATTTAGGGTTTCCTAGAAATAGTCGACAGGCGCGCAAACCCTACGCGTCGTCCTGCATCACTAACGCTCTTCAGCGTCGACTTTGGGGGCAGTTACCCCCTAACTGTAAGGGCATGTCCCTCGTACGGTCATCGTCGGTTTGAATACAAATGCTATTCACCGTCGACTTTGGGGTCAGTTCCCCCTCTAACCTCCCCCTCTAACCATAAGGGCCTATCCCTCGCACGGTCATCGTTGGTTTGAAGACAAGACTTAACACTCTTTACCATCGACTTTGGGGCCAGTTCCCCTCTACAATTTGTCCCTCGTGCGGTCATAGTCAGTTTAAGGACTAACGCTCTTCACCGTTAACTCTAGCCAAAACAATGATTCGTCAGGTATACACTCGAATAAACGCTATATGAAATAATGAAGTTACAGGATACAATATCATCAACACCATGCTGCACATGACGGAACGAGACTACAAAATGGGAAAATAAAACTACAAGACATGAACAATAAACATGACAGATACAAAGATCAACCCTCGTTCGCATCAGGGCGATCCACCTCCGAGAGGTCCCCGGCTCTGAGCCCAACAATACCGCATCCAAATTTCCTCTCCATCATACGAGAAGTCTTCTGGACGCCCCTCTGAAAGGCGACCTCACACTCATCCTCTACCAAAGGCTCCACCTCTTTGGTCATAATCTCGACGCGAAGCTCCTCCGAGATGTGTAACCGCTCCTCCACGAAAGTCAGAGAGTCTAAGATTGCCCCATCTTCACGTCAACTCTAAATTATATGCAGTAAAGAAGAAAAACCAAAACATCGAACTGTCCGCTCAGCTATACAAGTGGCGGCCAGTTCGACACTATTTAGGGTTGATGCTGAAGGAATGTCTCATCTTCACATCAACTCTAAATTATAGGCAATAAAGAAGAAAAGGCCAAAACATCGATCTGTCCGCTCTGCTCTACAAGCGGCGGACAGTTCGGCACTATTTAGAGTTGACGCTGAAAGGAATGTCACATCTTCACGTCAACTCTAAATTATAGGCAATACAGAAGAAAAGGCCAAAACATCAATCTGTCCGCTCTGCTCTACAAGGGCGGCCAGATCGGCACTATTTAGGGTTGACGCTGAAGGAATGTCCCATCTTCACGTCAACTCTAAATTATAGGAAATAAAAAGGAAAAGGCCAAAACATCGATCTGTCTGCTTGGCTCTACAAGCGGCGGACAGTTCGACACTATTTAGGGTTGACGCTGAAGGAATGTCCCATCTTCACGTCAACTCTAAATTATAAGCAATAAAGAGAAAAAAGGCCAAAACATCGATCTGTCCGCTCGGCTCTACAAGCGGCGGACAGTTCGGCACTATTTAGGGTTGACGCTGAAGGAATGTCTCATCTTCACATCAACTCTAAATTATAAGCAATAAAGAAGAAAATGCCAAAACATCGATCTGTCTGCTCGGCTCTACAAGCGGCGGACAGTTCGACACTATTTAGGGTTGACGCTGAAGGAATGTCCCATCTTCACGTCAACTCTAAATTATAAGCAATAAAGAAGAAAAGGCCAAAACATCGATCTGTCTGCTCGGCTCTACAAGCGGCGGACAGTTCGACACTATTTAGGGTTGACGCTGAAGGAATGTCCCATCTTCACGTCAACTCTAAATTATAGGCAATGAAGAAGAAAAGCCAAATCATCGATCTGCCCGTTCTGCTCTACAAGCGGCGGCCAGATCAGCACTAAAATGTATTGAAGGTGCAACATAAGCAGTAATAAAGGCCGGAAGCAGAGGCCATAATATCAAGCAATATAATAGGCCGAAAGCAGAGGCCATAATATCAGGACCAGTGCGAGACTGGAGAATTGAAATTACAGAAAGCAGTAAATAAAGGACCAGTGCAAGACTGGATTACTGGAAATAAATGTAGAAAGTAAACGCAGGACCAGTGCGAGACTGGAGAGCATAATAAATAAAAGGGTTAGTAGTCCAATCACTCCATAATCAGGAGTCTTCAGTTCCATCTCCGTTCATAGGAGGAAATTCTGTTCCATCCCCGTTCATAGGAGGAAATTCTGTTCCATCTCCGTTCATAGGAGGAAATTCTGCTTTCTCCCCGTTCATAGGGGTAAAGTTCTCTTCTGAATTCTGCCTCTTTATTATAGTTCGAGCATGAGTTTTATTTGCTTCCTTTTTAAAGACGGCTTTAGGTGGATATGTTATCACAAGTTCCTTAGCTTCTCCAACAGACGATTTCCGATATCCGGTAATTATTTTAAACGCGGCTTGGTGAATCATAAGACCCCATGTTGCTTCGAACTTGAGTTTGCACGTTTATTTATCGGGTCATTCTCTAATGGTGATATTATCCATCGATTATAACTCATTTGTGTGTTGCGTCCTCTTCTCCCAAGTTTTGACAAATCGACAAGTGAAAACACGATCAACTTATTCCAAAAATTTGATGTGTATAACCCCTTGTCCAAACGATCCCTTTATTTTGATAGTACGTTCAAAATACTCGTTTAAAAGCTTATAAATTTTCTCAAAACTTTTCGATCCTTTGAGGGGGTTTATTTTGCTCAACAAAGCATTAATTAGGCTTTTAAAAATACCAACTCAGTTTGTAAAAACCCAAAATTTGAGAATACCTCCAAGAGGTCCTAATTGGAGTCTGGAAATTTTTCCAAAAATTTCCAAGATATTTAAGGCATTTATTTGTCCAAACAAACTTTGTAACGGCCTTTAAAAATAGCAAATCATTTTATAAAAATCCAAAAAAATTACTGGAGATAGACATTGACGGGATTTAAAACTTTGATATTCAAAGTTTTTCGTTTTGCTCGAAAAATAAGCCCCAGAAAAAAGAAAAACCATTTCTGCTTTAATAAGGGTCGGGGTGCAAATAGCCATTCTTGGTTCCAGATCCTGCGGATGAGATGGAGCCGCAGGGAGCGCGCTCCGTTCTTCGGCCCCCGCAGCGGATCTGGACAGATTCGCTGTGGGGGGCGCAAAAGCTGAGGCGGGGCGGGAAACGAGGTTTTCCCAGCCATCCGATCTTCTGCATGAAGATCGGACAGTGGGAATGGTTCCCGTTGGTGCAGGAGGCGGTGGCCTCCGCTACCGACGTTCGGTCAACGCCAGTCGTTGGCGCCGCCCCCGGTCGACTCGTCGGGGGCCGGTGACTCAGTCGGCGGTGGTCTGGTGGCCAGATGCTGCCGGCCACCGCCGGAAAAAGCGAGAAACCGAGAGCAGGGTGGCGCGACCGTCCCTGCTCCCGGCGGTGTCGTGCCACCCTGCTCTTCCGTTGATGCGCGCCCCACACCCTTCCACCCCCCTGGCCGGCATGCCAGGGGTCGACCTTCCCTCCGGTGGTGGTTCGGTGGCCGGATCCCGTCGGAGGCCACCGGAAACGGCCCACTCAAGGAGGATACCTCGGGCACCGTCGGGGCTGCTCTTCCTGGCGGTACCACCTCCTGGAGACTCGTCGGGGGAAGATGATGATCCTCCTCCGGCGAGGTGGAATATGTCCAGCCGCCTTGGGTGGGCTCAGGAGTCCTTCCCGAGCATGGTGGCTGGGTGGCGCTCGAGGTCCTTCCTCCTATTACTCCGGCGCCGGAAGGTCGCATGGTGGTGGGTTTGGTTTCGATCTGGGTTGGGAAGCTGTTCCCTTAACTGGGCCGAGGAGTCCCTTAAATAACTAAAGCCATGGCCTCCTCCTCTTTCTTCCTTCACGGCTAAGTTTAACTAAGGTTAGGGGTAGAGGGCAGGTGGCACTAGGAGATAAGATGAAGGTACCTTCCAGGTTAGTTCCTGTTTTAAAAAAAATATCTCCGGCCACTTATTTGTTTTAGGCTAAGTGGGAGATGAGTGTAGGTGGAGAGAGAGAGGGAAAGAGTTTATAATAATGGGTTCTAATTATGCTTAGGATTAAGCTAGGAAATATCTTCCCCCACTATTAATTTGTATAGGGATGTGTGCATATTGAATACGAGGGAGGGGAGTTGGCTTGGTGGGCTTGGGGTGCATTTAGATTATTTGAACTTACACCAATTTGTAATTCATTTATAAGGAGGGTTTGACTAAAGTCAACTCTCGGGTGGGTCCCCCATATGGGTCCAAGTCATTATGGGTCCGAGTCGTCGAGCGTCGGGTCATTCCTGGTGTGACGGGGTTGGAATCCAACGTTTACCTGTCCTGAGATTCTTATAATTTTACGAACGTTTATTTTTATTTACTTGACTAAACGACGTCGGAATTGAGCGAAACGAATTTTGTTGCACTTGTATCGGCTATACGAGACTAATACAACTGACAAAATTCAATTCGGAGATCGTTTGCTCAATATTCTAAAATGGCGTTGTTGCGGCGCTCGATATTACTCAAAATAGTCATTTTCTCGCAACGACCTCGGATTGACACGAAACGAATTCCGTTGCACTCGTATCGATCACACAAGTCTAACGCAACTGACAGAAGTCGATTCGGAGCATGTATGCTATATATTCTAAAACTGCGTGGTCGTGACGCGTTACGATACTCAAAACGGTCACTCTCACCAAATGACCTCGGATTGGAACGAAACGAATTCCGTTGCACTCGTATCGACCATACGAGTTTAACGCAACTGACATAAGTCAATTCGGAGCACGTATGCTCTATATTCTAAAACTGCGTCGTCGTGACGCGCTACGATACTCAAAACGGTCACTTTCACCAAATGACTTCGGATCGGAACGAAATGAATTCCGTTGCACTCGTATCGACCATACGAGTCTAATGCAACTAACGGAAGTCGATTCGAAGCATGTATGCTCACTGTACTATTTCGGTGTTGTGGCGAAGCACAATGCTACCCAAAACAGTCATTTCTCTAAATGACCACCATTAAGTGGTGAAGGTCGGGTCGGAGCTGTCCTATGACCCCGCCTAAGCCTCTCCAATGGTTCAATTGAACCGGTTAGACCCCTTTTCAAAAGTCGGGATGTTACAATCCAATAAAACAAAGAAAATTTTCGTCCCCGAAAATACGAGTGGGTCATGGAGATTCAAAACGGGACGTATTATAGACCACTAGAGGTGTCGAATGATCCCAAATTTTAAGGGTCTCTAGGTTTGGTTTTACCTAACGAGCTGTGTTGATGGCTCCTGTCAGGTAATATGCAAGTAGCTTAAGTAAACTACGGGGTAGCTTTACCCTAGCCATGTCCATTCTGCCGTAATTCTGATATATATTGTTCGAGGGAACATTTCATGCGCCAAATTGTTTGCTAACTGAATTATCAGGTTAGATAATTATATCGAATAAGTAATTCTAGTATAGTCGAATACATCCAAAGTTTGCATATCTGAAACGCAAAATTTATGAGTTGTGTCCTAGAGGTACATAGTAAAAACCCATTAATATATAACCGACTCTCATACGAAGGTTATATGTTAGTGGAACAAAGAGCAAGAAATGTCAGTAAGCAGTGTAAATCCACGAACATATAACCAACTCCCATACGAAGGTTATATGTTGTTGGTACATGAAAAAAAATGCAAGTAAGTAGTGAAAAATCCATGAACATATAACCAACTACCATACGAAGGTTATATGTTGATGGTACATGAAAAAAATGCAAGTAAGTAGTGAAAAATCCATGAACATATAACCAACTACCATACGAAGGTTATATGTTGATGATACATTTAAATATGTATGTTATGATGCAAATGATGCGTATGCAGTCCATGCACGACAAGTACTCATGACTCATCACAATTCCCTGCGTTGATACAGTCTGACCGCTTTTCTTCCAGCAGGGTTGCGACCCCCGCGGGCCTCACCGATGTGGCCGTCGGTGACAGTGGCCGGTCCTGCCACTTCTGGGTGTGGACGTACCGCACTACCCAGGCCCTAATGTACAACCCAGTGTACTCCTGGATGTGAGCAACATCCGTCGATTACAAAATTCGGCTATCCAGCGGAGGGACCCTTCGGGGAAATAATTAATAACCTCCCGGGGTTCACACTCTCCCTAGTGCCTCATGAGTTGTCAACCTTCCCGTTCCTGTATGAACGGTCCTTGGGCATGACTGACCCTCCACGGTAATCACATATAATATTTTACCAGTTTGCTCTTATGTTGCCATATTTTGACCGCTTCTTTTTGTAGGGTAGCGAACCCCGCGGGCCTCACCGATGTGGCCGTCGGTGACAGTGGCCGGTCCTGCCACTTCTGGGTGTGGATGTACCGCACTACCCAGGCCCGAACGTACAACCCCGTGTACCCTCGGACGTAGGAGACATCCGGCAATAACTGAATTTGGCCAACCAGCGGAGGGACCCAGCGGGGCATATAAGATACAACCGAGCTCCCGGGGTGCACACCTCCCTGTCGCCTAGAGTCGTCAACCTTCCCGCACCGGTACGTACGGTCTACGGGCATGACCGACCCGCCACTTTTCCCAATGCAAGCAAGCAATAAAATAGGTAACCATCACCTTCGGGTCCTCAGTGGCTTACCCTTTTTAACGAGGCTTCCCGGCGGGCTGAGTATGCAAACATCGCAAGTCCCGTGAATGCTAACATTGTACTTTTATGATGGTTTGTATACAAGCTTTTATAAATTTGCCACAAATTTACTTCAATCCAGCACGTTGCCTCAGTAATCATTTCCTGAAATATTAACGTTATTGAAAAGACTAATATTTTATCGTAGTTCTTTTACGATTGCACGACTTTATTTTCAACAGATCGTCAAATCGATCAAGTGAAAGCATACTTCATATTTGCAAACGTTATAGCAATTCTCCATATACACGCAAAATTTTATTTAGTTAGCTTACCTTAAATGAAATTTTGAAAACGAGAATTTTAATCCCAATAAAACAAAGAGGCTTAAACCTGGGATTAGAAATTAGTAATGAAGTTCTTACATTGTACACAAAATTCCATTTGATTAGTTCACCTCGAATGGAATTTTGAAAACGAGCATCTACTCCCAATAAAACAAAGAGGCTTAAACCCAGAGTTCAAAATTTGAAATGATCATTTGTAGGGTTTAAAGAGAGTGTTTTATGGGAATAAGATAGATGATTGTTCGAGATCAGATGTAGTAAAAGACATTTAAGTGTCGATCTGAGTCATAAAAAAGCATTTTGCATGACTAAAACTGAATTTGATAAGTTCGAGTGAAAATGTTCATATATATGCCAAGTTTATTGCCAACTTTTACCTTTTAGGTCCACCACCGCTTCCGCTGCAGTGGTTCGTCCCGAACCACGCTGCAGCGATTAGCGGAGCAATAGGTGTTTCTGTGATCACGAATAGGTCGACAAGATCGGTTGCGCTCTGATCCATTTGTAAGACCCCCCTTCCAAAATCGGCGGTCTAACCGGGGGATCTTATCGCACACCACCCTTTTTTGCACGACGCCGAAGCGATCACGAAGGGTGAAGGTACCAGCTTCTTCAACCCCCTTCCTTGAACACTCCAAGGTCATGCATTGGGGTGGTGTTAAGCGAAAGTCACAACACATCAACAGAGTAAGAAAGCGACATTCTAGCGGAAGACTTCATTAAAGAGTGCACTTTACAGCACTTAGCGGAAGACGTAGTAATATAGCGGAAGATTAATCATCACAAAAACCTTAAACTCAAGACCTGTATGAATAGCATCCGTACCTCCGCCGCATTAATTCATTGCCAATATATAGATGTTGTGAGGTGGGGCACAACAAAAGGGATGCGGCTTAACAACTTGTACCTGAAGTAGCCTGCTCTGTGGCTTCATCCACACCTGGGTACTGTCTCTCATCCGCACCTATCACATGTGCTAAAGACAAGTTATTAGAACTACAAATAGAATCCAACTCCTACTAACACACAAACATAATATAACAGTTATAAGAGAGGGGATATCTGGGCTCTTATTGGGCCGAGGCAGTCTTCCCACGACCACCGCCTACGTACTCCGTATCGTCCTGCATACGGTCTCAGACCCACGTAATTCTATTAGTTTCGCACGGGTTGCCCTCCCAGACCATCCGTCGTGCGGGTTGCCTTAGAGTAAAACTCATCGGCCATCCTATATTCTCCGAAGGCACATTTTCCGAAGGGACATTTCATTCCCGTAAGAATCATTTCTTGAAGGCAACATTTCATTCCCGTAGGAATTATTTCTCGAAGGCAACATTTCATTCCCGTAGGAATTATTTCCCGAAGGCACATGGTGTTCCCGTCAAATCTAAATTAATGTCAATACGGAATAAAACCCAAAAACATCAATTCGTCTGCGCTGCTGCGAGAGCGGCAGCCAGTTCGGTACTATTTAGGGTTGACGCTGAAGGAATGCACCATCTTCACGTCAACTCTAAATTATATACAATAAAGAAGAAAAACCAAAACATCGAACTGTCCGCTCGACTCTACAAGTGGCGGCCAGTTCGACACTATTTAGGGTTGACGCTAAAGGAATGCCCCATCTTCACGTCAACTCTAAATTATATGCAGTAAAGAAGAAAAACCAAAACATCGAACTGTCCGCTCAGCTCTACAAGTGGCGGCCAGTTCGACACTATTTAGGGTTGATGCTGATGGAATGTCTCATCTTCACGTCAACTCTAAATTATAGGCAATAAAGAAGAAAAGGCCAAAACATCGATCTGTCCGCTCTGCTCTACAAGCGGCGGACAGTTCGGCACTATTTAGGGTTGACGCTGAAGGAATGTCACATCTTCACGTTAACTCTAAATTATAGGCAATACAGAAGAAAAGGCCAAAACATCAATCTGTCCGCTCTGCTCTACAAGGGCTGCCAGATCGGCACTATTTAGGGTTGACGCTGAAGGAATGTCCCATCTTCACGTCAACTCTAAATTATAGGAAATAAAGAGGAAAGGCCAAAACATCGATCTGTCTGCTTGGCTCTACAAGCGGCGGACAGTTCGACACTATTTAGGGTTGACGCTGAAGGAATGTCCCATCTTCACGTCAACTCTAAATTATAAGCAATAAAGAGGAAAAAGGCCAAAACATCGATCTGTCCGCTCGGCTCTACAAGCGGCGGACAGTTCGACACTATTTAGGGTTGACGCTGAAGGAATGTCTCATCTTCACATCAACTCTAAATTATAAGCAATAAAGAAGAAAATGCCAAAACATCGATGTGTCTGCTCGGCTCTACAAGCGGCGGACAGTTCGACACTATTTAGGGTTGACGCTGAAGGAATGTCCCATCTTCACGTCAACTCTAAATTATAAGCAATAAAGAAGAAAAGGCCAAAACATCGATCTGTCTGCTCGGCTCTACAAGCGGCGGACAGTTCGACACTATTTAGGGTTGACGCTGAAGGAATGTCCCATCTTCACGTCAACTCTAAATTATAGGCAATGAAGAAGAAAAACCAAATCATCGATCTGCCCGTTCTGCTCTACAAGCGGCGGCCAGATCGGCACTAAAATGTATTGAAGGTGCAACATAAGCAGTAATAAAGGCCGGAAGCAGAGGCCATAATATCAAGCAATATAATAGGCCGAAAGCAGATGCCATAATATCAGGACCAGTGCGAGACTGGAGAATTGAAATTACAGAAAGCAGTAAATAAAGGACCAGTGCAAGACTGGATTACTGAAAATAAATGTAGAAAGTAAACGCAGGACCAGTGCGAGACTGGAGAGCATAATAAATAAAAGGGTTAGTAGTCCAATCACTCCATAATCAGGAGTCTTCAGTTCCATCTCCGTTCATAGGAGGAAATTCTGTTCCATCCCCGTTCATAAGAGGAAATTCTGTTCCATCTCCGTTCATAGGAGGAAATTCTGCTTTCTCCCCGTTCATAGGGGTAAAGTTCTCTTCTGAATTCTGCCTCTTTATTATAGTTCGAGCATGAGTTTTATTTGCTTCCTTTTTAAAGACGGCTTTAGGTGGATATGTTATCACAAGTTTCTTAGCTTCTCCAACAGACGATTTCCGATATCCGGGAATTATTTTAAACACGGCTTGGTGAATCATAAGACCCCATGTTGCTTCGAACTTGAGTTTGCACGTTTATTTATCGGGTCATTCTCTAATGGTGATATTATCCATCGATTATAACTCATTTGTGTGTTGCGTCCTCTTCTCCCAAATTTTGACAAATCGACAAGTGAAAACACGATCAACTTATTCCAAAAATTTGATGTGTATAACCCCTTGTCCAAACGATCCCTTTATTTTGATAGTACGTTCAAAATACTCGTTTAAAAGCTTATAAATTTTCTCAAAACTTTTCGATCCTTTGAGGGGGTTTATTTTGCTCAACAAAGCATTAATTAGGCTTTTAAAAATACCAACTCAGTTTGTAAAAACCCAAAATTTGAGAATACCTCCAAGAGGTCCTAATTGGAGTCTGGAAATTTTTCCAAAAATTTCCAAGATATTTAAGGCATTTATTTGTCCAAACAAACTTTGTAACGGCCATTAAAAATAGCAAATCATTTTATAAAAATCCAAAAAAATTACTGGAGATAGACATTGACGGGATTTAAAACTTTGATATTCAAAGTTTTTCGTTTTGCTCGAAAAATAAGCCCCGGAAAAAAGAAAAACCATTTCTGCTTTAATAAGGGTCGGGGTGCAAATAGCCATTCTTTGTTCCAGATCCTGCGGATGAGATGGAGCCGCAGGGAGCGCGCTCCGTTCTTCGGCCCCCGCAGCGGATCTGGACAGATCCGCTGTGGGGGCGCAAAAGCTGAGGCGGGGCGGGAAACGAGGTTTTCCCAGCCATCTGATCTTCTGCATGAAGATCGGACAGTGGGAATGGTTCCCGTTGGTGCAGGAGGCGGTGGCCTCCGCTACCGCGTCCGGTCAACGCCAGTCGTTGGCGCCGCCCCCGGTCGACTCGTCGGGGGCCGGTGACTCAGTCGGCGGTGGTCCGGTGGCCAGATGCCGCCGGCCACCGCCGGAAAAAGCGAGAAACCGAGAGCAGGGTGGCGCGACCGTCCCTGCTCCCGGCGGTGTCGTGCCACCCTGCTCTTCCGTTGACGCGCGCCCCACACCCTTCCACCCCCCTGGCCGGCATGCCAGGGGTCGACCTTCCCTCCGGTGGTGGTTCGGTGGCCGGATCCCGTCGGAGGCCACCGGAAACGGCCCACTCAAGGAGGATACCTCGGGCACCGTCGGGGCTGCTCTTCCTGGCGGTACCACCTCCTGGAGACTCGTCGGGGGAAGATGATGATCCTCCTCCGGCGAGGTGGAATATGTCCAGCCGCCTTGGGTGGGCTCAGGAGTCCTTCCCGAGCATGGTGGCTGGGTGGCGCTCGAGGTCCTTCCTCCTATTACTCCGGCGCCGGAAGGTCGCATGGTGGTGGGTTTGGTTTCGATCTGGGTTGGGAAGCTGTTCCCTTAACTGGGCCGAGGAGTCCCTTAAATAACTAAAGCCATGGCCTCCTCCTCTTTCTTCCTTCACGGCTAAGTTTAACTAAGGTTAGGGGTAGAGGGCAGGTGGCACTAGGAGATAAGATGAAGGTACCTTCCAGGTTAGTTCCTGTTTTAAAAAAAATATCTCCGGCCACTTATTTGTTTTAGGCTAAGTGGGAGATGAGTGTAGGTGGAGAGAGAGAGGGAAAGAGTTTATAATAATGGGTTCTAATTATGCTTAGGATTAAGCTAGGAAATATCTTCCCCCACTATTAATTTGTATAGGGATGTGTGCATATTGAATACGAGGGAGGGGAGTTGGCTTGGTGGGCTTGGGGTGCATTTAGATTATTTGAACTTACACCAATTTGTAATTCATTTATAAGGAGGGTTTGACTAAAGTCAACTCTCGGGTGGGTCCCCCATATGGGTCCAAGTCATTATGGGTCCGAGTCGTCGAGCGTCGGGTCATTCCTGGTGTGACGGGGTTGGAATCCAACGTTTACCTGTCCTGAGATTCTTATAATTTTACGAACGTTTATTTTTATTTACTTGACTAAACGACGTCGGAATTGAGCGAAACGAATTTTGTTGCACTTGTATCGGCTATACGAGACTAATACAACTGACAAAATTCAATTCGGAGATCGTTTGCTCAATATTCTAAAATGGCGTTGTTGCGGCGCTCGATATTACTCAAAATAGTCGTTTTCTCGCAACGACCTCAGATTGACACGAAACGAATTCCGTTGCACTCGTATCGATCACACAAGTCTAACGCAACTGACAGAAGTCGATTCGGAGCATGTATGCTATATATTCTAAAACTGCGTGGTCGTGACGCGTTATGAAACTCAAAACGGTCACTCTCACCAAATGACCTCGGATTGGAACGAAACGAATTCCGTTGCACTCGTATCGACCATACGAGTCTAACGCAACTGACATAAGTCAATTCGGAGCACGTATGCTCTATATTCTAAAACTGCGTCGTCGTGACGCGCTACGATATTCAAAACGGTCACTTTCACCAAATGACTTCGGATCGGAACGAAATGAATTCCGTTGCACTCGTATCGACCATACGAGTCTAACGCAACTAACGGAAGTCGATTCGGAGCATGTATGCTCACTGTACTATTTCGGTGTTGTGGCGAAGCACAATGCTACCCAAAACAGTCATTTCTCTAAATGTAAATGACCACCATTAAGTGGTGAAGGTCGGGTCGGAGCTGTCCTATGACCCCGCCTAAGCTTCTCCAATGGTTCAATTGAACCGGTTAGACCCCTTTTCAAAAGTCGGGATGTTACAGGCAAATCCTCCTGCTGGACCTGACTGTCGACAGGAGAGGCTAGGATCTTGACCTCGGGATCAGCCGGGATCACTTCAACCCCACGGTTGCTAGGAACGACCTCATGATCATGGCTCCTCGACGCAAGAGGAGCGGGCCCCAAATCAGCATTCCTGAAAACAATCCTCCTCTTTTTGCCGCGGACTAAAGGCACGATAGTTGCACGCTCGGCATCCCAGGATAGCCCTACCGAGAGTAACCTGCTCTCCTCCACACAACTAGCAACGCAAAATAGGGCTTTCGCCAACCTTTCTCGATCCGGAAAGCCAGAAATAGGCAAGAAGTCATTCTCACGACCCGTCTGACGACGGCAACGACCAGGAAGATCACTCCAAAGCTCGGGCAACTCCCAGCAGTTCTGAATATACCCATAAAGGGCATTCCCGTGCTGATAATAATTTTTCTCTCCAAAACGGAACCATCTCTTGTTGCTGCATACATCGATATGACCACCCGGATCAGTAATAACCTCACACCAACCCTTGAAAATATCAAGAGAAAATCGCGCGCCGTGCTCCCGAAAAAGCACTATCATCCCCATAATCCTCGTCATTCCAGCCGGGGTAAACTGGGAAATCGGCACTCCGCAAAATTGGAACACCTCAATAGCCTCCTCATAGGGAGGAAAGCGGAACCCGGACTTCAAACAACTCTCTGATAGAGTTATGAAGCCGGCCGGAGGATTCTGAGCACGCTCCTCCTCCTGAGGAATCTTTACCTCAACACTAAAAGGCAACCCCAAGCGCTTCCTCCACATGTCAATCTGTGCACTATCAAGGGCGAAACGCAGTCGCATCAGCCTCGATTGGCCGCTCTGTTTTGAAGCCTGAAAAAAATAAATAAAAGAAAAAATTTCAACAAGCGCCCCAGAATACGAAGAACGCAAGCACGCACGTTTCAGGCGAACCCTGTCAACCGGCACCCGATCACGTGCAACCAGCATGGCAAGCACGAACCGCGCGCGCAACATGCACACTGGTCGAGTCCCGACCAATCGCGCGCGGCCCGACTGTACCTCGGCCAAAAGTCGGCCGCGTGCATGCGGCCCGTGCTCTGGACTTACGGCGACCACGCCACCGACCGAGCACCGGGCGACGGGCACGCCCACGCGTCAGTCGGGCACCGGCCGCCCGCGTGCCCCCCCCCCCCACCCTGGCCAAGCACCGGTCGACCACGCGCTGCCCAACCTCCCCGCGACAGAGCGCCGACTGCGCGCACGCGGCCCGCGCGCCAGTCTTACGACGACTACACGACAGGCTGGGCACCGACCAAGCATCGACTGGCCGCGCACGGACCAACTGCGCCGCGGTCAAACACCGGTCGGGCGCGTGCGCCCATTCCCCGGTCGGCCGTGCGCAGCCCAACCACCCCGCGATCGAGCGCCGGTTGCGCGCACGCAGCCAACGTGCCTGTCTTTCGGGCCGCGCGACCGGCCGCTCCCGACCCACGCGTCGGAGGGCATCAGACGCACGCCCGCACCCCGGTCGAGCATCGGTCGGCCGCCGAGCAGACCGACCACCCCTCGGTTGGGCGCCGACTGCAGGTCGCGCGCCGCACGCTGGCCTTGCGGCGGTCGGGCACCCGCCATGCGCCAACCTTGCACCGGTCGGCGCCGGCCATGCACACGGCCCACGCGCCGGCCGGCCGGCCGCATGTCGTCTGCACCCCGGTTGAATGCCCCGGTCCGACCTTTCTTCCTCTCTCTCTTCTTCTTCTCATATGGATGGGAGAATTACTTACCTCCGGCATAGTGTAGGTCGCCTCGAGTACAAAAAATCTTCAAGTCGCCGCGAAGAAGACTTGATGAAACCTTCAAACTCTTTAAGGAACAAGGGAGACTTTGAAGGTTTCGAGAGCAATTGATGTGCACTCATTTATAGAACCAATGTGTGCGCTTAGCTAAAGCTCCACCATGAGTGAGTGGGGATAGTGGAGACATGCCAAGTCTCGTGACAAAGGGAGTGGGGTAATGCGAAAACCGACACAACCGCTGCGTGACGCCGAGTTCAACCGAACCCCGTCATCGCACCCCACTAAGGGGGCGGTTAGATGCACGCCCCGCAAGGGGGGTGCGCCCAAAACCGCACCCCACCAAGTGGGGTGCGGCCACGACCCTCATGTGGGGTGCGGCCACGACCCTCATGTGGGGTGCGGCCACGACCCTCATGTGGGGTGCGACCTCGGCCGCACCCCTCGGTCGAGGCCTTACCCCCCCATAGGGTGTGGCCCAAGCCGCACCCCTTAGGGGGGAGCGGCCAAGCCCGCTCCCCCGTAGGGGGCACAACAATTCTGGCACCCCCTCTCGGGGGCGCGGCCGGAGCCCCGACACCCTCTCTTTCTCGAGGCCGGGTGCAGCTACCCGTGTTGGGGTACGCGGTCTTCAATAGGCACGCTCTTGCTCTTGCGAGCGCACCCCTCCGTCGGCACCCGACCACATTTCTGACTTTCCGTCCGCAAAGCAAGCGAAGCGTTTCCACACACTTCCGCGTTCATTGCACGCTCAAAACGCTTCCGCGTTCATCGCACGCTCAGAACTTTTTCGTGTTCCCAACGCGCGCTGCAGTTAACCTTTCCTAAATTCCCAGATTTCAGGTCGTGTTCATTGCGCTCAATGTCGTCAACGAAGATACCAGAATTGACCGAACTGCCCCGGGGGCAAGACAGGAATATAAAAAAATGGCGATCTGTGTGCTCCAAATCGGCCAACGTGATTCGTCTGTCATGTGGTTACGGTGATTACAACGACGAAATTACCAGGCTATTCCCGCCCAAGACTATAAAAGGAGTCCATGACCTTCATTTCAAGGGACCTTACTTTCGGCATCAGAGAAAGCTCCGTTGAAGATACCTCAGAGTTCTCCTTCGGCTCCGGAAGATTTCCTTCGAATCTTCGAAGATCTTCTTCGAGCCTTGGAAGATCTTCTTCTAGCCTTCGAAGATCTCCTTTGCTTTCGGAGGCTTTTTTCCTAAGTACCTTGGGAATCCACCAAGGACCGAAAGGTAACTAGAGCTTCTCACTTTCGTTCCAGGAAGGAAATACTTAGCTTCC
This sequence comes from Dactylorhiza incarnata, assembly GCA_033032865.1. Classification (NCBI taxonomy): domain Eukaryota; kingdom Viridiplantae; phylum Streptophyta; class Magnoliopsida; order Asparagales; family Orchidaceae; genus Dactylorhiza; species Dactylorhiza incarnata. The sequence continues at coordinate 9,298,001 of JAWHQI010000003.1, forward strand.
TGAGAGGTGGTCTGTTACCCTCGGAGTTTTCTCTTTGTTATCATTGTAACGAGTTGCGGCTTGCCGCCCTCGAGTTCTCAAGTTTGCTGGTAAGAAACCGATACATAGTGGAAGTTGGCTGCCACAACTCCGACCGAGTGATTTTTTACCCTTTTCGAGTTTTCCACGATAAAAACGTTCTCTTGTTCTTTCTTTGACTGCTTGCGCGTTCAGCTCGCTCTCGAGCTAAGACTGTTCAATTCAACCGGTCTACCAGAGCGTCGAGCGACCCGCCACAATGCTTATTCGACTCTTCTAAGAAATTGTTGTTTGCTTTTTGTTAAAACAACCTTCTTTTTTTGAAGTGTTGGAGTGAACTAGAGGGCAGTCATTGTAACGGTGGGGTACTTCTGCTCTTTATCAGCCCATTTCAAGAGAATGGTGTTGATTTTGCTGTAAACCAATTTTCATTTACATTACAAGAACAGATGGTGCAAGAATTTATTTTTGTTTAACTATCTACAAAGTTATTTATGGGCAACAATTTTGTTTGAGAATAAATTTAAAAAAAATAATTTGTGTTAAGAAAAATTTGCTAAAAACTTAAAAAACTAAACTAATAATAATCACCCAAAAAAATATTAGCACCACACTTTTGACTATCCGCACTAACGGCTAAACACAATCACTATTTTAAGGTTTGGTTATCCGCAAGCAATATTTCTATTTACACACCGATATATTTTGATTTTTTTAATATTTAGAGATGTAATCTTGTTTGAAACTTAAAAAAAGAACAGTAGTGCATGTCACTTTATTATACAATAACAAAAAAAGTATCAATATTGAAATATAAGTAGTTAAAGAAGAATTAGCTCTTGCCTAATTCTGATCTGACTAGAATAATTTGCATGTTAAATACACCATTTTATGGTGTGTCTAGAATCAAATCAATGTTAATGATTTAGATTAAACTAAACAAATAAATGAGAAATTATTTTCATTTATTTAGAAATAAATAATTCATTGATGAAACCAACCAGAAAAAGAACCTAATGTAGTACTATAGCATAGTGTAGTACATGGAAAATTTCAGAAAAAGATAGCACAGAGGTTTCGCCGAGGTGGGGACTGGGCCACGGTAGCCACGCGCCCCTGCGGAGGGGGTTTCACCGGAGATCTTGGACGCCGGAGGGAAGGTGGCCGATCTGCGAGACAACAAACAAAAACCCCGCTACCCTTCTCCATCTTCCGCCGCCTCTGCAGCGGCCGCCGGCCGCACATTGGAGTGCATCGTCGACCAGACTCGCGGCTCATCTTCGAGCCCCGACCTCCTTTACTAGCTTGGAGGGGACCACGACGAGGCGCCCGTCGACGCGCTGGTGCCGTGCTCCGACCAAGCCGCGGGGAGGAACTGCGTGAGCCAGGGTAGCGCGGCGCCGATGACGTTCGCCGCGGCGGTAAAGTGCGAGCAAATAAGTGCGGATAGAAAATTAAAAGGACATAAAATTTGTTTGAGTTGCAGTAAGGGTAGTGATAATTGCCGTGCGGTTTTCAGCCGCCTAAAAAAAGAGAGTTGATATTAGCAGTCCAAAATTGGCTATTCACAATTCATGCTATTCGTAGTCCAAAATTATATTTGCACCCCACTCTTATCCCAAATAAGCGAAAGACTTTGCTGATTTATTAAGTACTAGAAGCCTAGAAAAATATCTTAAAGACTCAAACAATTTAAAAATCTAGTAGGAAAACAAATTAAATGACATGCATATAGGAATTAACTCTAAACAAAGATAAATGATATGCAAATTAATTTTTTTTTTTTTCGCTGGATAATTTTCTTCTTTTTTGAAGGTGAATCTAAGAGGGGGAAAGACAGCGCGACCGATAGAACTACGGTTAGAGTTTAGGCAACGAGAGAGAGATGGAGAGGAGGAGATTATTCAATGAGGTGCGATTATCGAGAATTGGACTACGAATATAATTAAGATTTTTACAATTTTTGAGGTGCTAATATCAATTCTCAAAAAAACACACACACATAGACAAACAAAATTGTCATCTAGGCCTTTAATGCAGATAACAAAATCTATTTTCCCACTACCACTAAATAAGGAATTTATTATAGGGTTCGCGCGCTGCATCTACGACGCGGGAATAGATCGCGCCCTGAGCGAAGGAATTTCCCGCGGAGGAATTTCGCGCGGACCGCGGTCGCCACCGTGCGATGAATTTTCGCTGGAAATCCGCAGAAATCACCAAGCAGGGCTGACCCCCACCGCCCGGCCACCAAACGCCGGACGGTTGCGGCCGGGCGTTGCCGTCGCAAACAGGGAGGCCTAAATAAGGAATTTATTATAGGGTTCGCGCGCTGCATCTACGACGCGGGAATAGATCACGGCCCGGAGCTGTTCCAGCGTGTGCCTGCGGGTCGAGATCCTGACACTTGCGTCCAGAATCTGGAAATCATCGAAGGGCGAGATGGTGACATGGAGGATCTCCAGGTCCAAATCCTTTAATGTCCTCATCAGCCTCGTCGGGTGGCTCCTCCACCGGCACTCCATCTGAATCGTTGCCCGCATGTCTTGAAGTTTCATCTCGACATCGCGGCCGTGGGGGCTCTCGCAGCCAGTCATCGCGTTGTGTTCGTGCTCCGCTGTTGTGGGACAAAGTGGCGAGGATAATGGCACCTCCAGGCTGCTGGATGACCCGGGGCTGTGCTCATCCCATGGCGGATCCACCGCCATGCTGCACTCTTCTTGTTCAATGTTCTTGTTCATGAAATGATTATGGACCAGAACTTTGATCTCATTCATGATCTCGGCGCTGTAGATTTTTAAGTCTGTAGATCCAAGCTCCAACACTCCCCTTCCCACCGGGATACAGACCATGGTCTCGATACCTAACTCTTGGGCTCGCCTCGCTCGCCCGCAATCCATTACGGGAAGCGCGGATGCGTGTGAGATCCAGCAAGACGCGCGGGATAAATAAGCCTGGACCTGCAGGCTGAGGATATCCGGGAAGAACGACGTCATGGAGATAATGTAAAACCACTCGGTGTCTGTGACCTCATCCTTTAAAGCATCGTCCGGCGAGGCGCCGCCAGAGACGATGGTGTTCAGGTAGCTTATCGTGTTCTTCCGGTTGACTTGCTCCTCGAATGCAGGCGTGTTCCTCTTCTCCTCATCGAATCCGTTGTAATAGCCGCCGCCCCAGAGGAGGAGACCTAAGTCGGAGCGAACTTCGGCCATGGGCGATTCCCAAAAGATTGCATATGTCCATCTTTCGCTTGACGCATGGATTAGCATCAGGAGTCTCTGCTGCAGCTCTTCCTGTGTGAAATACAGGGCGGAAGTGGTTCCGACGGCAAACTCAGCGGCCGGCGTCCCTGGGACGCCCTCGCGGGCGGTGTAGTCCATGATGGCCGGTGCCTCCATCATGGAGGCGTTGTCGTAGGTCCAAATGTTCATCGTAATAGCAAGTCAATGGATCGCCGTTCGAGCTTTATTAAGGGTTTGAACTGCGGGCAGCGGATCGTGCGTCAGGTGGCCGGCGGAGGAGCTAAGGAAGAGTAAGGTTCGTTACTCGTCGATGGCAAGGCGTTGCCTTCGCCGAAGAATTTGTCCCGATTTGGCATTACAATCGGGGGAAAACAGATCACCTTAGAAACTCGTATTTTTTTTCAAATTAATGAATTAAATTCGATTTAGGTCACTGCAATTAGGGGTGTGCAAAAATAACCGAAGAACCGAAAATCGGACCGGAACCGAACCGAATGATTTGGGTCGGTTCCAAATAGGCTCGGTTCGGGTCCGGTTCTCATAATACCAGAATCGACAATTTGACTCGGTTCCTGGTTCCAAGGGTCGGGTACCCAGAATCGACCCGAGAATCGAATATCAATGCTAAAAAAATATTTTGAAACAACTATTATAGTCATATCACTTGATACGAGAAAATAATTGAGAATATAGTCGTATGGCTAAAGAGAATAGGTATTGTACTCATGTAGTTGTATGACTTCAATATTATAGAGAATCCCGATACAATTATTTTGAGACATTGATAATTGTATTACAAATAATCATGAGTTGAAGGAGACATTTTTTTAATTCTTTTGAGATATAGGTAGAACCGAGAACCGAACCGGAACCGAACCGAAGCAAGCGGTTCGGATCCAGTTCTATACTTTAGGACCGTGGGTCGGTTCCGGTTCCAAAAGTTTGGAACCGAACATACATGAGTCGGTTCTTGGTTTTGGGTGGAACCGAACCGAACCGATTCGAGTTGCACCCCTAACTGCAATTTTCTCACCTCTATCCAACTTAATTATAAAAAATTTAAAATATGTTATGCAGTTTATATAGCATAAAATCAAGTTAAAATTTTAACATTTAAAACAAATGTCAACGTGGAATGTAGATGGTGCTCAAATGATCACAAGTTCATGGATGGCCATAAAGTTTACTATTAAAAGTGGAAATTAAAACTGGGATTTCCAAAATCAAACAACTCATCTTCCTCTTTTCCATGTGTTATCCACACTTCACATTTAGGGCGTGTTAGGTGCAGTGGTGGCAGTCATGAACATTGTGATCATGAACTATGATTTGTGAACAAGGGCGGATCCAGGAATTTCAACAAAGGGGGCCGGACCTTTCAAGAAGTTTGAGAAACTCGTGTTAGCTCTCATGTCATCTTCCTCCTCTTTCAACAAAAAATAATTTGAACGTCTCCATTTTTTCAGACCATTTTCTCCCTCATCCGGACACCATTTCTGACGAATAAGTAGTCGAAATTCATTGTCTCGACGAGAGGAATCCAAATTCATAATCAATTTCACAAAAATTCTTGGCTTAGATCTGCCCCTGTTTGTGGATGGAGTGGTCGAGAACCGTGATTTGTGAATGGAGTTTTGTTTGAATTTTTTTTTTTTTTGTAGGCATGAACGAAAAAAATTGTTTTACACGTTTGATAATGCATGAATATAATGATGGTCATGAACATTCTCAAAGCCCAGTCTTTAAAAACGTGCACATAATAATTCATATAAAAATGAACTAGATAGAATAAAATAAATGCATTTTTATTTGATATTCATGTGCATATTAGCATGACGCCTAACAATTTTCCCTTCAGAAAAAAATCTGCATCCAAATAAAAATTAATACCATTTCATTTCAGCCCAACAAGTATTCTTTATCGGTCTTGTTGCGGGTCGCTCGGGTGCTTTTGGTAGACCACCTTAGCTCGGAAGTAAACTGAGCGCGCAAATCGTCAATGAATGAGTTAGTAAGTGACACGATAACTTTTAACGTGGAAAACTCGAAAAGGGTGAAAAAAATCACGCGGCCGTAGCTGTGCCGACCAAACTTCACTATCTTTTGGGGTTTACAATCAGGTAGTTAGAATTCGAGCACGACAGGCCGCCGCTCGTTACAGTAATAGGGAGAGAGAAAGAGAACTCCGAAGGTGACAGACCACCTCTCGGAAAACTAAGTCTTTTTCCTTCTGAGAACGGTGGAGAACAAAAGTTAGAATGCTGAGTCGCCTTTCGGGAGAAAGGAAATCTCCAAGTCCACGAAGGAGATCTTCAAGCGCCGAAGGAGAATTCCGAGGAAATCTTCAATAGAGCTCTCTCGGGCGCAGAAGGCAAAGTCCTCTCAAATGAAGGCCTGGGCTCTTTGTATAGCTTTGGCCGGGGGTAGCCCCGTAATTTCGCCGTTATAACCACCGTAACCACCTGACGGACCAATCACGTTTTCCGGTTCGGAGCACACTGATTGCCATTTTTCGTAAATGACCGTCTCGCCCTTCGGGCAGTTCGGGCAGGTTGGTTGAAGGTGAAAAAGGAGACAAACAGTTCCTGCAATCTGAGAAATTAGGAAATGTTAACTGCGCGCGCGTTCAGAATGTGGGAACGTTCTGAGCGCCTTCAGAACGTGGAATCGTTTTGAGCGCGCGGGGAAGCGCTCTGAGCGCGCAACGAACGGGGAAGCGTTCTGAGCGCGCAACGAACCCGGAAGCGTTCTAAGCGCGTTCAGAGCGTGGAAACGTTCTGAGCGCGCAGCGAACTTGGGAGCATTCTGAGCGAACGGAGAGGCGTTCTGAGCGCGCGATGAGCGCGGGAGCATCCTGCGGCGAGCGGGGAAATGAGATGTCGCACCCCAAAGGGGGAACTGGGTTCCGGTCGGGCGCTCCGCAGGACCCCCTGTAGGAGAGGGGGCGGTCTGGCCGCATCCGCACAGGGTGTGGTCGCACCCCTAAAGGGGTGCGGCGGCTTGGCCGCACCCCAGGAGGGGTGCGGCTAGGCCACACCCCAAGAGGGGTGCGGTTAGGCCGCACCCCTTGAGAGGGGGCCGGCGCTACCGCCACGCGCGTCGCGGCGGTAGCGCGCGCGGTAGTGCTTGCGGTTGCGTGCGACATTGCCGCGCGTGGTGCTGACGCGCATGGTTGAGTGCGGCCCTGCCACGCGTTCTGCGTGCGTCTTTGCTCGGGCGGTTGGCTGTGGAGAGGGTTGGTTTGGCCCACTTTTCCACTCATCACTCATCACCTTAGTGGTGGAGTGGGGTTTGTGAGTAACCGCTACCCGTCTTTGGACATATAGATGAGAGCTCATGTATGAATGCGTATCATAAGCCCCCCAAACCTTCGGAGTCCGAATTTTTATACGAAGGAGTTCAGAGGTTTTGATTCTTCTACTGCGGTTTCAATCATCGTCATCTTTGTGGCGCCTTGGGTAGGAATTGCCACTGAGGGATGAGTGTGCAGTTGCTTTTGTTTTCCCGTTCTTTCTGAAAGTCGTCGCTCGGTTCTAACTGTGGGAGAAACTTCTATCTCGTCCTGACCGGTTGCGAGCTTGTCGCCCAGTGTTTGCATTGGAGATCGTGACAAACTTGCTTTTTAGCGTTGATACCTGAGTAGCTTTGTGGCTGCGAGGTGCCGAAGTAGCGCTGATGTGAGGTGCTCAAGGTGCGCTGAGGCCAGGTGCCCAAGCAGCGCTGAGGCAATGTGCCCAAGCAGCGCTGAGGCAAGGTGCCCATGCAGCGCTGAGGCAAGGTGCCCAAGCAGCGCGGAGGCAAGGTGCCCAAGTAGCGCTGAGGAAAGGTGCCCAAGCAGCGCTGAGGCAATGTGCCCAAGCAGCGCTGAGGCAAGGTGCCCATGCAGCGTTGAGGCAATGTGCCCAAACAGCGCTGAGGCAAGGTGCCCAAACAACGCTGAGGCAAGGTGCCCAAACAGCGCTGAGGCAATGTGCCCAAGCAGAGCTGATGCGAGAAGCTCAAGGTGCGTTGAGGCCGGGTGCCCAAGCAGCGCTGAGGCAATGTGCCCAAGCAGCGCTGAGGCCAGGTGCCCAAGCAGCGCTAAGGCAAGGTGCCCGTGCAGCGCTGAGGCAAGGTGCCCAAACAGCGATGAGGCAAGGTGCCCAAGCAGCGCTAAGGCAATGTGCCCAAGCAGCGCGGAGGCAATGTGCCCAAGCAGCGCTGAGGCAAGGTGCCTATGCAGCGCCAGGCAATGTGCCCAAGCTGCGCCGAGGCAAGGTGCCCAAGCTGCGCCGAGGCAAGGTGCCCAAGCAGCGCCGAGGCAAGGTGCCCAAGCAGCGCCGAGGCAATGTGCCCAAGCAGCGCCGAGGCAAGGTGCCCAAGCAGCGATGAGGCAATGTGCTCAAGCAGCGCTAAGGCAAGGTGCCCATGCAGCGCTGAGGCAAGTTGCCCAAGCGGTGCTGAGGCAATGTGCCCAAGCAGCGCTGAGGCAATGTGCCCAAGCAGCGCTGAGGCAAGGTGGTCTTTTGGGCAGACCTAGTTAAAATTGTTGTACTTGACGCTTATCCTCCACTCGCGAGAGGACTTTTCTCTTCGCCACATTAGCGAATTTGCTGCTATGTGTTAGTATCGAAGATTGTGGGCTTAACTTTCGTAGCCTTATTTTAGATGATTCGCATTGCTGATAGAGCCAGAGAATAGTTGTAGTAATTTTAAATACACAATAGATACATGTGCACAAGTACAATCTTGTGGCTAACTGTTTAAAAGCAAAAACTGGAAGAAGCAAAAAACAGAAATTGATGATAGATAAGACGCGGGTTGTTCGCGCTCTACTAGGGGGGAAGTCCTGTAAGCGGTTCGGTTCGGTTCAGTTTTAGGTAAAACCGAAACCGAACCGAATAGCCTTGGTTTTTACACATCCTAAACCGAAACCGAACCGAAACCGATCGGTTCGGTTCAGTTCGGTTCGGTTTCTTAATGTCGGTTCGGTTTTCTGTCAAACTATCTCGATTCAATTGAGCTTAAAATGTAACTTTCATATTTATTCTTTTGCATATTATTTCAATGTTTTTTTAGCGTAAGTGAAAACACTAAAACATCACTAAACTTATTTAACAGCACCAAACTTATTTAACATTTTAAATGTGTTGAGTTTTGAGATGAAACTGTCTGAATTCTGAAATGAAAGTTTACACTAATGTCTAATGGTGACCGTATAAACGTTTAGGCATGTTGTATGCTTGTTGAATAACTTGTGCAATTTTAGTTAAATTTAAAAGTTCTCAGAACTACCAAAGCCATGATTCCACAAATCTAAGATTTCACAAATCTATGATAGAAGAACCCAGAACTACCAAATCAGAACTCAGAATATGAAATGTAACATATAATTGGAGGAATGTAACATATAATTAGAAGAACTCAGAACTACCAAATCAGAACTATCTATGATTCCACAAATATATGATTCCACAAACCTTGAACAGCAGTAAGCATCTATGATTGAAGTGAGAACTGAGAAGTGAGAAGGTACCTGTGATTCCCGTAGAGCAGGATCCCGTAATTCCCGTCTGTCGAGCGACTAGGAACAGAGGAAGTCGTCAACTGAGGAAGACGAAGCAAGAGGAAGTCGTCAAATAAGACCTTCGACAGCGGAAGGAACTGAGTGAAGGGGCCGACGAAAACACTAAACCCTAACCTGGAGGTTTGAAGAGGACGCACGACGGACGACGACAGGAGGCGCTGACGAAAACTGGAAGTCTGGAACTAGGAATGAAGAACAGAAGAAGACGCCGACCAAAACCCTAAACCATTACCTGGAGAGTGGAGAGTGGAGGATTGAAGAAGACGCACGAGACCGCGACGGCAGGAGGCGAGCAAGAAACTGGAATTAGGGATTACCGAATGACGGAATGAATTATGAATGATTCGAGGGGCTGACCGGCTGACGCATATGAATCGCAAAAATCGGTTCGGTTTACGGTTTATTGAACCTAAAAACCGAACCCGAATCGATTTAGCTCGGTTTTCAGCCTCCCTAAATCGAAACCGAACCGAACCGATCGGTTCGGTCTGAAATTCGGTTCGATTGAATCGGTTCGGTCCGGTTCGGTACATTCGGTTTTCCGTGCACACCCTTAGAAAGTTCCCCTCACTACAACATTTTTGGTCTTTAGCAACACTTCATTTTGCAACATTTAAAAAAAGTTCTCTAAGTATAGAATAAGGAACAATTTTTAATTGTTGCAATGGAGTAGTAGTTTTAGGCAACACTTTCGACCCAACATTCAATAAATGTTCACTTATCTATTACTGGGAACATTTTCTAAATGTTGCATTTGCTAACTCACTTTAAGCAACAATTATAATATGTTAGCTATTAAAATTTTATTTTGCAACATGTTAAAAATGTTACTACCCCTATCTAATCTCAGCCAAAATAATTACTGGCACAACAAAAATAGCTATTCGCACATAAAAATTAAGACTTAAAATTAAATTAAAAAAATAACCTAATCTTTCTAACCCCAACAACCTTCCTCCTTTCCCGATTCCCCTCGCTTGAAATCGCGAAAGGAGCGCAGAAGGAACCCCCATCAGCGGAGCCGATTGAACTCGCCGGAGAGCCAGCCTCTCGACGCCATCGACGACCTTCCTCCACACTAGGTCTTTGTTCCCGGTGTCAGGAGTATTGACCTCCTCTCGAGCACCATCGGTATTTCCTCTTCTTCACTCAACACAGCTAGGTCTTTACGCTTCTCTTTGTTTTGCTTCTTAACTTTTGATTTTTGTTGTTGTTTTTGGATCTAACTCAACGAGGTTCTTCTAAACCTGTTGGGCTTGACATAAGATCTAACACAGCAGGGTCTTTACGCCTTCCTTGATGCTCTAATTGAGTTCTCCTTCACATCCCGCCAACTGCAAGCCTGCAACTTCGTCCAAGTAACTCTGCATCCAAGGTTTATTTGATTGAATCCCTACATGGGGCTGCATTTTGCAAGTTTTTATTTCATGCTCTGAAGGTGCTCGATGTATTGTCCAAATGATGTTTTGTATGGATGAGTTAGTTCGCTTTAGCTCAAGTTTTTATATGATGGTGTGTTCAGTTTTTTTCCATCAAGCACCTGCTACATGAAACACGAAATTCATTAAATTGGTCTGCTGTCGTGTTTCCGCTAAGCTATTTATGTTCAAAGGTGTGCTCAGTTTGTTAATTAGATTTATTATTTTCCTGTAAACTTCAGCTATGTTTTCCTTGGTAATGAACACTGCAGTGACATTCACAAATTCAAAATAGATACTACCAAACTTATTGATCAAGAGTTCTTGAATACTTATATAAAGCAGAGAGAATATCCTGAGTGATTTCTTGAATCACTCAGGATACACCATTAAAAAAGTTCATGGCTGGTTTCCTTGGTTTGTACAAGGTGAACTTTTCCTGCAATCATCTTTTTATTTTTTTCATGTTTCCAAAAAGTTCATGGTTTCATTGTTCTTGCCTTCCATAAATGGTTTATTTTTATAAATAGCCGCCTCCAGCACCGAGACCAAGAAGCAAGATGGAGGCGCACGCATTCACGACAGACTCTATTACGGATGCTAAGAATGAAGCAATTATCACCGGAAATCAAAATTCGTCTTCCTCTGTCGCGAATAAAGACTCGTCGGCAAATTCCATCTCAGTGGCACAGGAGGAGATGAAATTGGCAGCAGAACAACCTAACACTGATCCGAGCACAAGTATGGCGAGGCCCATTGATCTGTACAAGGTGAACTTTTCCACTTTCTTTGGACATTCTTTTGATATTGAATCTCAAATATTACAGCAACGTAATTTAGCAATTAATACAGGATTGTCTAAATTTATTGTAAAGGCTTTAGCAGTAGTACAGGCTTTAGCAGTTCTGCCTTTTCTCTCATTTTGAATGCCAACCAATATATCAAGTATAGCAACAACTTTAATTGATTTGTGAAATCTTCCGGGGCTCAACTGTGTTCGATATTATGTTCTTATTGCTTTTTTTCCCAAAAGTGTTACTTCTTCTTTTCATCATAGTTATTCTTGCTTCACAGTTGATAGAGTGAAAAAAAACTATGAATGCCCTGATGGCTGATAGTCTGCATGACTTATTATTGTAAGTGTATATTCGGACGAATAACGAGCTCGGGGGCTATGCGTGTGGAAACCCTAGGTATTCTACTATATATACCTAGCTGGAGGCAACGGAGAGATTGTTCCACTTAGACTTCCTCCGGATGTTTCGAGCAACCCCTCACAATCTTGAAACAGAGCCTTAGGGTTCGCTATCGCGTCCGCTCCCGTCGTCCTCGATCGCGCCTCCCATCGCTGCCGCCGTTCGTCGCTCCCGTTTGCGAGTCCCTGTAGACGCGACCCTTTCGCGATCTGCATCTCAGTCTTCGCCGTCGCTGCTGCTGCTCGCGATCGAAGGAGGTAGCCGGTTCGTCCGCCGTTCGCAAAGGGGAGCACAGCCGTTGTAGCTGCTAGCGATCGACGAAGAAGATCCCGTCTGCCGCAAGCCGTTCGCTGCCCCTTGTCGCTGATCCGTCGCCGTGAGCAAGATCTAGAGGTCGCCGCCTCCGTCGTCCAGATCTGCCGTCAACGCCTCAGTCTCCGTGCCCTAGATCTGCCGCTCCTGTGAAGAAGACGAGCCGTTGCTTGCAAAGGAGGAGTTCGCGCACGACCGCTGATCGTGCGCTCGACCCCTCGTGCACGACCGCTGCTCGTGCGTTCTTCAGCAGCCAGCCAGTTCGCGCACGACCGCTGATCGTGCGCTCGACCCTTCGCACACGACCGCTGATCGTGCGCTCTTCAGCAGCCAGACAGTTCCTTCGCGCACGACCGCTGATCGTGCGCTCAGCAGTTCACGCACGATTACTGCCCGTGCGCTCTTCAGCATCAGTGCCCGTGCGCCACTGTTCTCCCGTGCCTCCAGATCCCCCTCAGCCGCCTTCCGCCTCTTCCCGCCGCCGCCGTCTCCAAGCACAATGATGAAGGGGAACAACTTCTCGACACCCGTTCCGATGCTAAAGCTGGAGAAGTTCACGGCGACTGAGTTCAACACCTGGAAGTTGAACACTCAGTTCGGGATGAAGTTTCTGAACGTGTACTACATAGTTCAGTCCGATGGCGCTGAGGTCGTTGGGACTGCTGATGAGGCCCAGTGGTTTTCAGATGAAGACTTCTGCAGGGACTACCTGCTCAACTGTTTGTCTCCCAGCCTGGCCCAGACCTACATGAAGATGAGCACTGCAAAGTAGATCTGGGATGCGCTGCAGGAGCACTTCAGGAAGGAGGACATGTCCAAGACGCACCTAGTGGACAAGTTTCACTCTTTCAGCTTCGACGAGGAGAAAGCCATTCTCCCTCAGGTATCAGAGTTTGAAATTTTAATTGATTCTTTGCATAGTGAGTCCATCAGTCTGCCCGAAAGTTTTGTTGCGGGCACGATTGTGTATAAATTGCCCTCCTTGTGGTACAATTTCAAAACGGAAATGTATCGCAAGAAGATGCAGGTTGGTCTGAACGACCTCAAGCGTTTCATACGCATTGAGGATGAGAACAGGACGAAGAACGCTTTGGAAGCTGTTGGCAAGCAGAAGGCTGCTGCCAACATGATTTCAAGCTCCAAGCGGCCTCCGCCCCCTCCCAAGACCAAAACGTCTCGTAGTAGCCCCCAGGTTGCAGGCCCGAGTAAACCCTCTAAGAAATTTAAGGGTAAATGTTATAACTGCAACAAGTGGTTACACTGCGCATCTGACTGCAAGCAACCGAGGAAAGAGAGAACCCGGGCACCACAAGAAGGCAACCAAGCCCATTTGGTCCGCCAAGCTGAGCCATCCGACTTTGTTGCAATGGTCGGACACGCGCAGGCCAGCACGGAGTGGTACCTGGATTCAGGGGCAACGTGTCACGTTTGCAACAATGCTAATCTTTTGACAGAGCTGAAGGATGCAAAGGAATCAGTTACTGTAGCAAATGGAGGCACAACTGACGTGTTGAAGGTGGGGAATGCAACTCTGCTGCTCTCCTCAGGTAAGTCTTTATTTTTAAAGAATGTCAAATTTATACCTTCTCTAGCTGCTAACTTAGTGTCTATTAGTTTGTTATGTGATGCGGGTATGCCGCTTAGCTTCTGTAGCGGCAGGGTGACTTTGTCAGTTAACTCGCACTATTTTGGATGTGCTTATGTCCAAAATAGGATGTACCGGCTGAGTCTAGCAAGTGAGGTAGTCCAACAAGTTTAATTGAACTTAGTTAGCCCTAGGACTCTACACGAGAGACTAGGACACGTCAACTACAGGAAAATGTTTCATGTAGCTAGAACTCACAAGATCACATTAGACACTAAGTCTCCACTTGAAAAATGTGAAGTGTGCGCTCAGACTAAGATCACTAGGAAACCTTTTGGGACGGTTACTAGGAGCACAACACCTCTTGAGCTTATACATTCCGATATTTGTGACTTTAAAAGTTTTGTCACTAGAGGTGGGAGGAAGTATATGATCACGTTCATAGATGACTGCACGAGATTCTGTCATATCTCGTTGCTTAAAACTAAAGATGAAGCGTTTGAAAAGTTGTCTTTTCAAAACCAGGGTAGAAAACCAACTAAGCATGAAAATAAAACGTTTTAGGAGTGATAGAGGAGGAGAATATATGTCCAGTGAGTTCAGATGCTTCCTTGCTTCACAGGGCATCATAGCAGAAATCACTGCTCCTTACTCCCCCCAATCTAATGGCATAGCCGAGCGCAAGAATAGAACGTTAACAGAGATGTTGAACTCTATGCTGCTCACTGCAGGCATGCCTTCCGCTTATTGGGGTGAAGCAGTATTGACCGCGAATCACATTTTGAATAAAGTCCCTCATGCTAAGTTAGAGGTTACTCCCTACGAGCTTTGGTTTAAGAGACCCCCGTCGTTTACTCGACTTAAGACTTGGGGTTGTATAGCCTATGTCAGGGTCCCTAACCCTAGAAGGCCTAAAGTTGGACCTAGGACCAATACTTGTGTAAAATCCCTCTCCCGCACCAGGAGAGTTCCTGGATCTTATGCCCAGAACCGCCGCCTTACGGAGATGCTAGCACACAAGTTAGCCACCTCCGCAAGACGCCGATCCTGCCGTCAAGAGCGATCAACCAGGCCAACAAGAGATAAGAAGAAAAACTAGTACAAAAGTCCACAATCACACGCATCTGTATATATATATATATATATATCCAAAAGTAAACTGTCCATCATGAGTACCATAAATGAAAGAGTAAAAGGGGCTTATGCCCAGTACATGTCCAAGGTAGAACAAAAGCTCACTCTCTCACTCTACATCAATGCGGAAGCTAACAACTCTCAAATCTTCAAACACCTGTCTTGTAGAAGTATTGCATGGCTTCTGCTCCTCAGATCCTGCCATCATGTCTTGACTGGTCGTGCCGGTGCTCCAGCTCCTCGAACACCTACGGTCACCACCGACCGTTAGTCATAAAGACTAAGCCGATTTTGTCCCCGCCTCCCCCCGCGACTCCTAGGCACCGTGCGGGAGGAAGAAGCGGAGGACAACAAAGTGGAGTAATCAAGAAGGTAGCAGGTGACAAACATTCTACGCTAACAAGAGTATCTCCATATAAATTCAATGCTAGCAGTATGAGCAAGTAAACAGCAATAAGTGCAGTAAAGTAATATCGCATCAGTAAAATAGGTAAGCAAGAGAAGCAGTGCGACGCAAGTAAAGTAATTTAAAAGTAACCATTGATTTATAGGAATGCCCGTGTAAACCTATAGACCAAGGGGTCGTTTAGCAGGGCCTATCGTATAAAAAGTCTCATACCAATTTATACGATAGGGGTAGGGGTAGAAATGCAATGTTCATGCTATGACATGCAAGGTATGTTGTTATGCTATGTTCATACAAGTGCAACTCACTCACTACGACTCTATGCGCATAGACCTTTAGTTCCCCCTTTTGGAGCTAGCAAGACTCCCAAGATACTCCCGTAGTGGCAAACGAAAGCGGTGGGTTGGGCCTCGCCCACCTCTAGGTTGGTATTCACACTACCTAACCTAGACCTATCGTACGCCTCAACACAAAACCGCGACGCGTCTGCGTACTCTTGCTGACTGGACCGCCCGACTTTCATGGCTAAGTGTAATTACCACACTTGCCGAGTCAACGTATTGACGTCGGTGTGAACGACCATCCAATACCGAAGACCCACCACCTTCGTGCACATGCAACATGTTCTACTATCTACCTCCAAGCCATAAGCTCCCCGGGCTAACCTGCCCGTCAATAATAACCTTCCGAGCCACCGGCTCACCTGAACAACCCGTCCGTACCAACATACCCTACTGAGTCACAAGCTCACCTGACTTGTCAATCCGCTCTTACAAACACGGAGCTTACTGCTCGTAGCACCAAACCGACTAAGCTCCCGTAGCCACGGGGTGTGGGTGAGTGTGTTATTAAATTATTCTTGTATAACATCTTATCCCTACGGTTTACGGTTAACCTTGGACTCCCCGAGGATTACCCTGTAAGGGGCTCGCTACGGTACTAGGAACTACAATGGGATGACACCCCAAAGTTCCCTTTTTCAAGACACTTAGTATTATTGGTATCTACCCATAAGATTACCCTCTTATTATTCCACTTAAATTAAACCTCAGCGCTTTATGACCCTCTAAGGGGAAGGACGATCTTTTGTCAATCCCGAGCACAGCCTTACCCATAGCTCATCAAGCACTCTCATCGTCTAAACTCCTATTTGGACTACCCATGTTTAGTTATTATTTTACTAGGAAGTTTAGGGTGGATCCTGGACTTCCCGAGGGCTACCCGGTGAAGGGTTCGCAAGGTACTAGGGTATGTGATGGGATGATGCCCAACCCCTTTCCAGGACAATTAACATTCTTGGTGACTACCCTGACCTAACATTCCACCCTCTCATTACTCTTTATATCTTAAGTGTTTTCACGTCTTATGTTTCATCCCGCTCCTGAGCAATCGTTCTTTTGGATTCAACTCTAATAACTTCTAGTCCTCTAAGTGGTCTATACTCATCTTTTGTTATAATCAAATTCTCACCGATTTCCTTGTGATTATATTGACCTATTCATCATGATGAGTTTTCACTATCCGCAGACCACGACATATAACTACTTAGATTCCTATGATGGAACCTTGGTCAAATTACTTCCAAATGACTTCTAATTTCTATCATAGGTTCATAGTGGATAAAATAAGGGATGATCAAAATCCAAGCATGTTTCATATAATTTTGCCCTCTATAAAAATTCATTAATTACTAATCTGAATCTAAAATGTGAATGAGGTATCATGCTAGTGAATTCAAACTTGTTAAATATCCTTCCAGAGATGAAATGTGACATGATAAAAAGATTTCCAATATTTTAAATATTTCCAGCAATTAAATAACCATGATCCCTAATTTTCAATGAATGAATAAAAAAATAATTTTACACATCAAGTACAAGATTTTGACTTCCTAAAATTCTGGAAAAATTACATAGCTTCATATGAACATAAAAACACTATTTCCAGAAGATTATATTTTTTCAAACATTTTAAACCCACAATTTCTATTTATCTTTAAAGGGGTGCAAATAGGGATTTACACAACAACTACCATTAATATGTCACTATAAATTCTGAGAAAATTATCCTAGTATAATAATCATCTAGAAACACCAAATCCAAAGTTTCATAATTTACCAGAAAGTATTTATCCATAATTGTTATTTATTACAAATGGTGTGCTAATAAGGGTTTACACTACAACTACAATTAATGTCTCTATAAATTCTGAGAAAATTATCCTAGTACAATAATCATCTAAAAACACCAAATCCAAAGTTTCATAATTTACCAGAGAGTATTTATCCATAATTGCTATTTATTACAAATGGTGTGCCAATAAGGGTTTACACTACAACTATCATTAATATGTCTCTATAAATTCTTAGAAAATTATCCTAGTATAATAATCATCTAGAAACACCAAATCCAAAGTTTCATAATTTACCAGAGAGTATTTATCCATAATTGCTATTTATTACAAATGGTGTGCCAATAAGGGTTTACACTACAACTACCATTAATATGTCTCTATAAATTCTGAGAAAATTATCCTAGTACAATAATCATCTAAAAACACCAAATCCAAAGTTTCATAATTTACCAGAGAGTATTTATCCATAATTGCTATTTATTACAAATGGTGTGCCAATAAGGGTTTACACTACAAGTGCTATGTTAGGACTTCAATAAATTCTGGGAAAATTACTATAGCACAATATTGGTCTAAAAACACCAGATCCTAAGTTTCATATTAATCCAAGGAGTATTTACCCTTATTTATCATTTATTACATTTGGTGTGCCAATAAGGGGTTATAACAAGTTATAATGACCTAAAATTCATCTAAAAATTATGGTAAAATTTACAGAGCTATAGGATCACCAAGGGAACCTACTAGAATAATTTCATAATTCTCAAGTGCATATGAGACCTAAATGTCATATTTGAATAAATTTGACCTAACCAAATAAATCAAATTCAGAGAAATAAATGAGGTCCAAAAATTCCAACAAAATTCCTAAATGTGCTTTTCCAGTCAAAGATCCATTTCCCAGAGTTTTCGATTTATCTCTAAGTTTTTGATTCAAATTATTTCATTAATTTTAAAGTGTGACAATTTTCATTTAATTAAAAACTTTAGGAAAATAACTACCAAAAATCATGAAACTTATGTCAATGATGTATATCCTCATGACATACACTAACCCCAAGGTTTCAGAGGCATGCAAGGTGATTCCCACCTTCAATTCCATCAAAAAACTCAAAATCCCAAATTGACTATTAGCACCCCAATTTTCCTCTTAAGACCCAAACTTCATTTTGAAGTTCAGAGAAATATACTCATGCACATGAGATGAAATTTTAACCAGTGATCAAGATATATATAAATAGCTTACTACCCAAATTTGGGGGTGTTTGGAGTTACACAACTCCATAAATACCAATTATTTACTATTGCTAATAACTGAAATATCTCAATGAATATACCTCCATAAATTCTCAAATTT
This sequence comes from Dactylorhiza incarnata, assembly GCA_033032865.1. Lineage (NCBI taxonomy): Eukaryota > Viridiplantae > Streptophyta > Magnoliopsida > Asparagales > Orchidaceae > Dactylorhiza > Dactylorhiza incarnata. The sequence goes on from JAWHQI010000003.1 coordinate 9,316,369, forward strand.
AAACCCTAGGTGTATCATCATACCATGCATGCATGGTAGAAATTTCAAGGGATTTGGTTAAGTCATTTAAAAGTTATAGCATTTTTAATTTCTGCCCTACACAAGGAGCAGTCCTAGGAAAAAGAGTGCCCTGGTGTCCACAGTGCACCGAATCAGTTGATTCAAGTGGCAAATGAAAGTAGACACATAGGGCTACAAAAGTTATCTCTGCCACTTTTTGCAAATATGGCCTCTAAGGCCTTCAATTTTTGCATGCAAACCCTGCATGTTTGAAGGCAGAATTGCCTTGGTCTGCCAATAGAGATCAAGGAGACGAAATCAACGGCTGTGATTTCGTCTCCTTCCTCCAGCCGACGGCCCAGAAGGAAAGGGGCCTGATCCCGGCCAACCACTACCCTCCCCGGCCATCTGCCGCCGCCACCACCTCCGTTGAGGGGTTGGCCGTCGATTGGCGGTGGAATGGTGGCCGGAGGTGGGGTTTTCCAGCGATCCCTGGAGGAAGCCCAATCGGAGCTCGGGAGGGAAAATCCCATGGCTATCGGCTCAATTGAGCCCGACTGCCCTTGCTAAGACCCTAGATGACTAGCACAGAGGGAGAGGGGGAGAAATCGTGCCTGAAGGCGAGCTTGGCGGGTATGGTGGTGGTGCGGCATGGCGGTGGCGAGCTCCGGCGGCCCTGCTCGAATCCTTGTTTCTGCACCGTTCTCCTTGCTCCAATATACTGGCTCGACTGCTCTCAACCTTCTGAAGGTGATGGAAGGGTCGAAACGGGCTGAGAGAGGCTGGTTATAGGAGTTTAGAGATGGGGGGTTCGGTTCCACCTTGTTTGCTCCTCCTAGCCGCCAAGTGTCAATGCTTCAGCTGGAATTCGGCTGAGGAGTTAATGGGGAGTTCAGCTATGGTCTTGGGCAGAGGAGAGGAGGGTCACATGGCCTCCTCTTCCAAAATTCTCTTGTTTATTAATGGAGGAAGGGGAAAAAGACCATGCTATCCCCTTGCATGTCCTTGCATGATGGATTTAAGGGGCAATGCTGGTTATTAGGCCTATGGGCTTCAGAGTGGGCTTTAGGTGAGGGCCTTAATCCATTGGAATTTGGATTAATTCCAAATAATTCCAATTTAGGCAAAATTGACCATATGTTGACTTTTGGGTTGACTTGGTCAATTGGGTGTGTTGACTGATCCAAGATGTTGACATTGAGTCCAATGACACCACCCAAGGTTGGTTGAGTCATGGTGAAGACCTAAGTGAGCTAATTTGACCCAAAGGTGTGATTTTGACCAAAATTGGGGGAATGTTAACTTTGGTCAATTTGGCCAAATTGAAGACTCCATGATGGGGCTTTTGAGTCAAATAGGTCCCCTATGATGTTCTAAGACTAGGGGTGAAGTCAATTTCATGCTTTTGGGGTTCAATTGAACCTATTGGGGAGGATTTGACCTATGTTGACCCAAGTTTGACTTTGGTCAAATTGGGTCAATTGGTGACCCCATGATGGGGCTTTTGGGTCTATTGCATTCCTTGGAGTGTTTATCATATATTGGAGGAGTCAATTTGCAAGTGTGAGTTCATGTTGAGCTAGTTTGACCTAGGTTGACTTGAGCCTTATAGTAGACCACATGTGAGTTCACCTAACCCTAGGTATCCTAAGGCTGCAATCTAGCTCAACCTCACCACACTCACCACTTGTCTCACCCTAAATTGGAGTTAGGGGGTCTAGTAGGAAATAGGATGTTACAACTTGTGTCTACTTAGGTTGTGCCGAGGATAGTGCTGCAGATAGGTTCCTTGATATTTCTAATAATATCATAATAGAATCTAGGGATGCGGTGTTCTTCGAGGATAAGTTCCTCAAAGATAAGAACTTAACAATCCCAGGTATGCAAGTAACTATTACTGAAGAATATCCTACTTCAGTACCGAGCACCTCCTATTACGTTCCGGTAGATAACTCTGGCCTAGAGTCTAGGTGAACTTCTGTGAGAGAGCGAATTCCACGAACCTTCGGTAGTGACTTTGTGACCTACCACGTTGAGGTCGATCCATCCACCTATAAGGAAGCGATGAGATCCAGAGATTCACTACTCTGGAAAGAAGCTATAGATGAAGAGATGAGTTCTCTTCTTCAGAATAACACCTGGACGTTGGTTGATAAGCCAAAAGGGGCTAAAACCGTAGGGTGTAAGTGGGTTCTGAAAAAGAAATTGAATCCTGATGGTAGCGTAGCTAAGTATAAAGCACGTCTGGTGGCTAAAGGTTTCACACAAGTAAGCGGAGTAGATTACTTTGATGTCTACTCACCCGTGTGTCACTTGGCAACCATTCGGGTTCTCCTTGCTATTGCATCTATTGAGCACTTTGTTGTTCATCAGTTGGATGTTAAGACTGCGTTCTTGAACGGAGATCTGACCGAAGAGATCTACATGAGTCAACCTGAAGGTTTCATTGTAGACGGTCACGAAACGAAAGTTTGTAAACTTCTTAAGTCTTTATACGGACTAAAGCAAGCACCGAAATTATGGCATGAGAAGTTCGACTATAGTGTAAAGAACATGGGATTCATGTCGAGTCTTTCAGATAAATGTCTTTACATACGTAATAGATCGGATAAAGTCGCCATAATATGCTTGTACGTGGATGATATGCTTATTCTGGGGTCTGATCAATCCGAAGTGGATGACGTTAAGTCAGATCTCATAAAAGAATTTAGCATTAAAGACCTAGGTGTAGCTAGCACTATACTAGGCATGCAAGTGAGCTTTGGGAAAAATGATATTTCCCTAAGTCAAAGCCACTACATAAAGTCCTTGTTGGACACGTGGGGATACAGTGCCAGTAGCGCATCTGAGACACTATACGACTACACTAACCGCCTAAAGCCCAATGAAGGAGTTATGGTTAGACAGTTAGATTATTCTAAACTGCTTGGTAGCCTCATGTATGTTATGGTCTGCACTAGACCTGACATAGCCTTTACGGTCGGCATGTTGTGCAGATTCACTAGTAATCCGGGTAAAGACCATTGGAACGCCTTGGGTAGGCTCATGCGATACTTAAAGCACACTCAAAAGTATGCTTTAGTTTACACTGGTCAGCCTTCAGTTCTTGAAGGTTATTCTGATGCATCATGGTGCTCAGAATTAAACGACAGCAAGTCCACTAGTGGTTTTGTGTTTACACTAGGAGGAGCAGTTGTAGCCTGGAAGTCCAAGAGGCAATCCTGTATTGCTCTCTCTTCTATGGAATCCGAACTCTACGCGCTTGCGTCAGCAGGAGAAGAAGCCGAATGGCTGAGAGATTTGGTGATGGACATTCCTTTGTCGAGCCTGAAAATGAGTTCTGTTGCAGTTTACTGCGACAATCAGGCTACTAAAACGATTGCTACGAACACTTTGTTCAATGGCAAAAGAAGGCATCTCAGGCTGAAACAATCCTGGTTGACCTCTCTCACAAGTAAAGGGATTATGTCCCTTATTGATGTGAGATCGAAAGATAATGTTGCAGACCCTTTGACCAAAGGATTGAATAGAGCTCTCACAATCAAAACATCGAGGGAAATGAGATTAAAGTTCATAGAAATATGAAACTTTCCTCCGCAGTTTATGTTTTAACAGTGAGAACCTAGTCGCAACATTCAAGCATCTAAAAACAGACTGAAAACCCAAATAATTTCTTGATGAAAACCCAAGATGGTCTGGTGCCGGTTATTCCACATTTGATAACCAAACAACTTTCTCATTGTAAGTTGATTCAAGAATTATTCAACTGGAAATTGAAAGTCGTTGTAAATGTTAATCTAAACATTATTGGTCACAGCACATTATTCCACATTTGATAATGTTGCACGTGATGCGTGTCCACATGTGTTGGTGAGGCACATAGTGATCAGTAATGAGTAAGATAACGGGTCTAGTCCTAGTTAGACTGGATGAGATGCTGACAAAGTTACTTCACCGTTGCTAGAAGTGCTAAGCTTATTTAGTAAGAGCTAGTTTACTTTAAATGTTACTGCATACGATTATGAATTCATAGAGTCTGACTCGTGAAATTCCTTGCAGGCTACAGTGGAGATTATGGAGGAGATGTAGACATGGACATGGATGACGATGATCTACTAGACGAGTAGAATCATCAAACGTTTAATTTCATGTTATGTTTTGTAATAATTATTCAGACTATATTTTTGGGATAGAATCTGTGGTTTTCTGACTTGTCGTTTAGGCAAAAACCTTTTCATATGTTGATTAGTATGATCTATCCTAAATGCTTTGTTTAGTTTGTTTATTATTTTGTCTACTCTCCAGCACCCCGAAACGTTACGTTATTTGTCACGAATATAGGAGGAGATTGTAAGTGTATATTCGGACGAATAACGAGCTCGGGGGCTATGCGTGTGGAAACCCTAGGTATTCTACTATATATACCTAGCTGGAGGCAACGGAGAGATTGTTCCACTTAGACTTCCTCCGGATGTTTCGAGCAACCCCTCACAATTATCAGCAAATGTTTCCTAGTGCAGTTGTTGGTTGTCACCTGGATTATTGTGGGTTGTAAATCTCTCTCTTAGACGATGCTGTAATGACTTTCCGGAAAGCAGGCTTATTGTATTTGTCCACGTTGTCATGCTCTTTTATATTGTCTGTATATCACACAGCACTGACAAACGACTTTTATGCACAGTTTCTAAATGACAAAGAATTTCACTATCAGATTATTTTCTAAGTTAAAGTCTGTTTTATATGTGACAATAACAATCTATCTTAAAGACATGACAACTTTGAACTCTGAGAGATAGCCATTTCATGTCTTGCGATGCTGTATTAAGTGCTAGATAATCCTGTATTAATTCGTAATTACAAGGTGAACTTTTCCACTTTCTTTGGACATTCTTTTGAATTGAAGAAAGATGATTCTCTACTTTTGTATTAAGATGCTCATTATTATGCTTCTTAATTAATTATGTTAGTTCATATGTATATAACAGATTTTATGAAGAAGATTATATTTTGTGAATCTGATGATGCAGGTATGGCATGCCATTGGCAGGGACAGGAAACCTATTCGAAAACAGTATGTAGAAGCAATTCTGCCTCCTTTTGTTGTTGTTATAAGGAGGTGGCGACCCATTTTAGCCTGAATTCATGAGATTACAACTTTGGAAGTTGAAAATCCTCTCATGGTTGATGATCATGCATTATCGGCTGATGCACTGCCTCTTGAGGTGACTGTAATACAAGTGTTCTTTCTTTCATTTTCATTGCCGCATAAAAAGATTATTTCACGAATAACTTTGTATTGTTTAATTTTATTGCTCTGAGTGAAATGTCTGCACTCATCCATGGATTCATCTTCCGTGATCTCTTCCCCAACGCCATCGACATCGCCATCTCACATAAGAAATCCAAAAAGAAGCACCGTCGCTTCGTGTCACCGGACATCAAAGCTTGTAATCTGGAGCGCTTGCTGAATAAGAGCAATGTTGCTGTATGTATTCTGAGGCATTTTCTGATACATTCTCTGCAACTGGATCTTGTTGGAGAAGAATGATGGAATAATAACTGCACAGATGTTGGGAGGAAGATTGAATTATGCAAATGTGAGAAAAGTACTTGTAATCAACAAATTTTTTTAATTACTTGAGTTGGATCTCCATAAATCCTTTATCAATATTATTTTTTGTTTCATTGCGGTTAATGAGATGAATTTTGTCAGTGAGTCTTTTTATTTTGTTGAGTTCTCATTGAAAGTTTCAATTTTTAAGCACTGCAGTGCAAAATTTCTAAGAAAAACCTCAAATTCTTATTGATAAATGTATATATGTTTTTAATCACTTGAACCTGATCAAATGAGAATTAGCATAATTATACGTTACAATCCTCTATTTTTTTATTGAAATATTAGCTTTTGTCATAAATGTTGTAATCTATGTTTGATGGATATTTGACATGACATAATTGTGGATATTTGGCCAATATATATGTTTATTGATAATTGATAAAAGAGCCGGTCAACATAAGTGTGAAAGCATTTTTGGATATCGTGATGCCTAATTTTTTTTGTATAGTATTAATAAAAGAATCTGACATTAATTTTTTTTCTTAATTAAAAAGATTTGGCAACATTTGCTAACTGTAACAATATAAGGCAACATTTCAAAGATGTTGCAATAGATCCACCGAAAAACTGTTGCCTATTCTAAGAGTTTAGGCAACAGTTTTTGTATAGTGTTGCCTAAAGGTATGAAAACTGTTGCCTTAAACCTTTGGCAACACGCGTAAACCTTTGGCAACACGCGTATAGAAGACACCCCTATGACAACAGTTTTTAATGTTTTGGCAACACTTTGCAGTTTTAGGCAACAGTTTTCAAGTGTTGCTAAAGGCCGAAAATGTTGTAGTGTCTGCCCAATACCTCTCGCTCATCCGTGTCGGGGTACGACATTGTCCTCTACTGGATTGTCAGCCTGCGGTCCTTGCTGGTTCGGGACTTGGTTTAGTAAAAACTTTCCGAGGAGGCCTTGTTAGACAAGACGCTCGATCTCCTCCTTCAGCCGCTTGCAACTTTCCGTACTGTGTCCATGCCCGCGATGAAAGTCGCAATATTGCGGCTGGTTTCCTCCGCTCGACGTAAGTGGTTCAGGCCTGCGGAGCGCGTTGCTATCACGGATGGCGAGGAGAACGTTAGTCATGGTAATGTTTAGGGGAGTGTAGTCCTGATGCTGGCGAGATCTTCAGTCTCGGTTGGGGTCGTCGTGATGCTTGTTGTTCATATTGGAAACTGTCTGCAGCAGCGACTCCTCTTTCTTCCTCTTCGAGCTCCCCTCGAACTGTCGCCGGTGCGCTTCAATTGCCTCATCTGCTGATATTTGGGTCTCGACTCGGTGATCGAGGTCTGGGTAGCTAGGCACAGTTTCCCGCATCAGCGCGGAGTAGAAGCCACCAGGACGGAGCCCTCCTAGAAAAACTCCTCGCAGAAGCTCGGGGTCTACTCCAGGAATTTGTCGTTCCTCAGTGGTGAAGCGCGGAAGAAATCCTTGAGGGTCTCTCCCTCGCTCTGGCGTATTCCCGAAAGGTGGGAGGGATCCCGGAAGGTTCTGCGGTTCACGATGAATTGGTTTATAAATTGTTGCGTCATTTCCGCTAAGCTATCGATTGTTCCATCTTGCAGAGAATGGAACCAAGTGCGTGCTTGCCCTTTCAAGGTTGCTGGAAACACTTGACAGAGGAGCTGATCTGGAGCGTTGTAGAGTCTCATGATGGTAGTGAAGTGGTTGACATGTTCTAACGGGTCATCTATCCCGTCAAATGTTTCGATGTTGGGAAGCTTGAAACCGTTCGGAACTGGATGGGCCAAGACCTGAGGCGATAGTGGGGAGCCATGGTGCGCGGGACGGCAGGCGAGAGCTGTGCGTCGCCCTACCTGACCGTACTCTTCCGCTATCCTGTCACGTATTTCCTCTCGAGTGGTTCTCCCTATTAATTGTCCAGGGACAGCTCTTCCCTGGCGTGGGTTATGGTGATCAGCTTCTGGTCATCTAGCTGGCCGAGCAGGACGGGTGGAGCTTGCGACGTCAGAGAATTCTTCTGAGGCTTCTTCTTCTCGAACGACCTCCTCATTCGGAGCATGATTCAGAGCTGGAGGAGGCAGAACGTTCAACGCTGGAGGTTGAACGGGAGCTCGAGGAGCCCCAAAATTTCTTACGTGAGCCAGTATCTCAGCTTGTTGTTCTTCCATTTGCCGCATGCGTCCTTCCAGTGTTGCCGCGGGCGCGATCGCTGCCTCTTCCATGAGAGGTACATTGACGAGCGAGGGGGAGGGAGCTGGGTCAACACACCCCTCGGGGATTGATCCTTCAGTAGTGCGAGCGCTTCTTCTTGCCATCACAGTTGATAGCGAGCACGGTCTCGGGACGGATTCTTCCTTTGGGGGATCTTTGCTGAGTGTTTGGGAATCCTCGATTCCCACAGACGGCGCTAAACTATTGCGGATCGCTCGGGTGCTCTTGGTAGACCGGTCGACTTAAACCACCTTAGCTCGGAAGCGAACCGAGCGCGCAAACAGTCAACGAATGAGTTAGTAGGTGACACGAGAACTTTTAACGTGGAAAACCCGGAAAGGGTGAAAAACCACGCGGCCGGAGCTGTGCCGACCAAACTTCACTATCTTCTGGGGTTACAATCAGGTACTTAGAATTCGAGCGCGACAGGTCGTCGCTCGTTACAATAATATGGAGAGAGAAAGAGAATTCTGAAGGAGACAGACCACCTCTCGGAAAACTAAGTCTTTTTTCCTTCTGAGAACGGTGGAGAACAAAAGTGAGAATGCTGGGTCGCCTTTCGGGAGAAAGGAAATCTTCATGTCCACGAAGGAGATCTTCAAGCGCCGAAGGAGAATTCCGAGGAAATCTTCAACAGAGCTCTCTCGGGCGCAGAAGGCAAGGTCCTCTCAAATGAAGGCCTGGTGCTCCTTTTATATCTTTGGCCGGGGGTAGCCCGGTAATTTTGCCGTTGTAACCACCGTAACCATCTGGCAGACGAATCACGTTTTCCGGTTCGGAGCACATGGATTGCCATTTTTCGTAAATGACTGTCTCGCCCTTCGGGCAGTTCGGGTAGCTTTGTTGAAGGCAAAAAAAGAGACAAACGGTTCCTGCAATATGAGAAATTAGGAAATGTTAACTGCGCGCTCGTTCAGAATGTGGGAACGTTCTGAGTGCGTTCAGAACGTGGAAACGTTCTGAGCGCGCGGGGAAGCATTCTGAGCGCGCGGGGAAGCGCTCTGAGCGCGCAACGAACGGGGAAGCATTCTGAGCGCGCAACGAACCCGGGAGCGTTCTGAGCGTGGAAACGTTCTGAGCGCGCAGCGAACTTGGGAGCGTTCTGAGCGAATGGAGAGGCATTCTGAGCACGCGATGAGTGCGGGAGCATCCTGCGGCGAGCGGGGAAATGAGAAGTCGCGCCCCAAAGGGGGAACTGGGTTCCGGCCAGGTGCTCCGCAGGACCCCCTGTAGGAGAGGGGGCAGTCTGGCCGCATCCATACGTGGTGTGGCCGCACCCCTTGACTGCACCCCAAGAGGGGTGCGGCTGGGCCGCACCCCAGGAGGGTTGCTCCGAGGTCGCACCTCAGGAGGGGTGTGGCGAGGCCGCACCCCAGGAGGGCTGCGGCAAGGCCGCACCCTAGGAGGGGTGCGGCTTTGCCGCACCCCAAGAGGGGTGCGGTTAGGCCGCACCCCTTGAGAGAGGGTCGGCGCTACCGCGCGTGCTAGCGCTGCGCGGTCTTGCCACGCGCGTCGTGGCGGTAGCACGCCCGCTACCGCGCGCGGTGCTGGCGCGCATGGTTGAGTGCGGCCCTGCGACGCATTTTGCGTGCGTCTTTGCTCGGGCGGTTGGCTATGGAGAGGGTGGGTTTGACCCACTTTTCCACTCATCACTCACCACCTTAGTGGTGGAGTGGGGTTTGTGAGTAACCGCTACCCGTCTTTGGACATATAGATGAGAGCCCATATATGAATGTGTATCAGGTCTCATATAATTAAACTGCAGCAAACACACAAAAAAGCATTGGCCCATTCCCTGAATGAAATTCTTCTCCTGAGAATGTTTTAAGCGAGGCTGAAGCTGGAACTGAAAAAACAATCATAGAGCAAGGTTTTGATGATCATCTGTTTCTTCTTTTTGCTCAAATTTAAGTCATTGTCGGTTGGAATATAGTTTAGATTCATCATCAAATGGCAACACCATGTCAAGAAGTTTCTCGATTTTCGGAGGCAAAATAGCTTGCGCCTTGAGCTTATACTCTTTGACATCTCTTCCGCCTCCGAAAAAACCCTAGAAGAGAAAAACATTGTTCAGAACATCTGTAATATCTTTACAATTTTTAGATGTTTTTTCAACAAAAATATAAACTGCAACAATTTTTGCACGCACGCGGTCACAAGGTGTCGCAGCCGGCCGCCGCTTCCTCCTCCTCGGTCGAGCTCCCGTCATCAGGGTCTCATCGCCGACCGCCCCCTTTGGGTCAGCCTTCTTTTGACGTCAGATTGCCGTCACACGATCTCCACCATCCGATCTACGCATAATCAACTCGTGACCACCCATCATGAGGGGTACGTAGGCATAACAAAAAATAATGATTGGTATGCGCATAATAATTCTCCTAAAAATATGTACAACATAAAATATAAGGTTTCGGACTGCAAATAACACATAAAATGGTTATGGCCTGCGGATAATCACGCAACCACCATAACCACCCGGGAAGCCTATAAATAGGACCTCAGGGTCTCCTGTATTTCCATCTTCTCCTCCTCCGGCTCCGTCTCCTACGCACGTGAGAGCTCCTCAAGGAACCCCTTGATGATCTCCTTCGCTTTCGAAGACTCCTTCGAAGATATTCGAGCGCCTTGAAGATTCTTTGATGGCCTTCTTCCTCCCTGAAGCGCTCTTGTGTATGTTCTGCTCCGTACGCACCACAACAAGCGCCCCGCGCGCATCGCAACTACCATTTCGCGCACGACGCGCTCAACGCTCACGGCGCCCTCAACTCTGCAGGAAACCCTCTAGTCGATAACGAGCACACCGCTCCAGATTCCTCAATGCACCAGAAGAGTCAAGCCGCAGACGCGCAAAGCGCACCCCCTCAGCTTCTGAGTACCAGCTGTAGACCTCAAAGCATCCAGAGCGTACCGCTCCCCACTGTAGCAAAGAAAAGACGTACTCAGCTTCGTGAGTGGTGGTCTGTCACCCTCCGAGCTCATCTCTCTCTCTCTCTCCCGATAATTTTAACGAGGAGCGTCTGTCGCTCTCGCCTTCTCTGCAAAGTATTGTACAAAACCAATAAATAGTGAAATTTGGTCGGCACAGCTCCAGCCGCGTGGTTTTTCACCTCTTTCCGAGGTTTTCCATGTTACAAAAAGTCTCTTGTCAGCAACCTCCTTTTCATCGACTGTTTGCGCGCTCGACTGCTTCCGGGATAAGACTGTGCAATCTAGACCGGTCTGCAGGAGCCCCGAGTTGGCTGCAATAGTTTGGTGCCGTCTGTGGGAAATGGTTCCCCGAAGATCTAAAGACTCTGAAGACAATATCTGTCACGCAGCGATTCCCACAACTAGTGGCTATATCAAGAAGAAGTGCTCGCACAACCGAAGGATCGGTCCCCGAAGGATGCGTCGATACCACTCTTTCCCATTCCCTCATTAATGCACCTCGACTGAACGAGACAGTAATCGCGCTCGTGACTGCATTGGTAGGTGGGCACGTCCACCGGATGGAAGAGCAACATGCAAAAATGTTGGCTCTCTTAAGGAACCTCGGAGCTGCTCAGGCTCCCGTCGTTCCCCTCCCCCCCCCCCCCGCACAAGACAATCTGTCTCCTCCACCACCAGATCGCATCCTAGAGAACAACCAAGAAGAGGATTCTGAGGTGTTTTCAGAAGCAGCTAGCACCGCGCATCCCGCCCGCTTGGACAGGGCCACTGAAACCGGCCTCCAGCACCGGTGCCAGAGGGCGGGCAACCCCGAGAACCTCGCAGGAAGGCTCACAAGAGAAGAGATAAGAGAACTGATAGCAGAAGAATACAACCAGGTCGGTTGGCGAGCCAAGTTTGTGTACCGTCTGATCCGAAATGGCTCGCCACTGGCACCTGAAATTTTGGCACACCCAATTCCGGTCGGATTCAAGATTCCGAGCATCGAGTCCTACGATGTGACAGAAGGCCCCCCCCCTACATGCACCACTTCTCCACCATTCTCAGGTTCTACAACGCCTCTGATCAACTGCTCTGTCAGGTGTTCCTAGCCAAACTGAACGGCCAAACAAGGACTTGGTTCCATTCTCTTCTGGAAGGGACCATCAAGAACTTTGTCGAGCTAACTCAACAGTTCCTCAATCAATTCATCGCCAACCGGAGGATAGTAAAGGATCCCTCCCATCTCTTAGGGATTCGTCAAAGTGAAGGGGAAATCCTTGAAGAATTCTTCCGCCGGTTTACTTCCGAAGCTCGGCAGATCCCCGGGGTAGATCCCGAACTTATGTGGGGTGTCTTCCTTGGAGGACTCCGGCCGAGCGGATTCTACTCCGCCCTAATGAGAGAAACGGTCCCTAGCTACCCCGACCTTGTGCACCGAGCCGAAGCGCAGATCGCGGCCGATGAAGTTATCAAGGACCACAAACAACAGTTCGAAGGAGGACCGAAGAGGAAATGAGAAGAACCAACCTCGCGACAACAGGAGGAGGGCCGAAACAACGCACACCAGCAAGACCTCCACAGGGATCAGGCCCACCGACCATACCCGGAGTATGCACCTTTCAATACCTCCCGCGCAAACATACTCTACGCAATCCAAGATAACCCAGCGCTGCAAAGGCCGCCAGAGCTCCCAACAAATAAGGGAGATCGATCGAAGTATTGTGAATTCCACAGAGGGACGGGGCACACCACTGAGGAGTGCATAAGGCTCAAGGATCAGATCGAACGCCTCATCCGACAAGACATCCTCGGAAGGTTCTTGCAAGACCAAACCCGTAACCAGGCAGCACAGGCAAGGAGAGAACTGTCGCATGCGCACCAGAATGCGCAGGGGGCAGACAGATAGTAGGGACAGTAGAAACCATTGTCGGCTCCCCCTTCGCCACCATCAACTCCATCGCTCTTCATAGCGGGAGGCAAAGGGACCAGAATGCACAGCCCGCAGAGGCGATCAACTTCGGGGACGATGATCTAAAAGGGCTACTCGTACTGCTTGTAAAATCCACATTCCTACTAGACCCCTTGTATGTGTTAGGGCAGGACATGTGGCATGACATGTGAGTTAGGGCAAGTAGATGACCCTTGGTTTCAATAAGGCAAAGTGACCTCACCAAGTGCACCCAAAGGGGGCACAAGTCAACTTAGGTTAAATCACCTTCAATTGGACTCACAAGCCCAAATTGACTTCACCACCACATCCCTAACCCTAAGGGGGGAGACAATTGACCATTCACCATAAGAATTGATCAACCAAACTAACAAAATTGACCAAAGTCAAAATAGGTCAACTTACCCTAATTTGGCTCAATTGGACTTCAATTAGCCAAATTGACTTCACTAATGCCCTCCTAACCACTACGGTAGGCCATTAGGTCAGAAATAATCCAATGAGCTCAACCAATTTCATAAAATTGACCAAAGTCAACTTTGGGTCAACATAACCCAATTCAAACATAAGTGGCTCAATTAGAATTCAAATGATCAAATTGACCCCACCAGTACCTTCCAAACCTTAATAGAGGATCAATTGACCATAATCCCCAACATAGGGTCAACCAATTGACCCAATTTGACCAAAGTCAACTTAAGTCAAATTTAGGTCAAATTGCACTATATGGATCAATTAGCCCAATCAAGGCCCCACCATGACCAAACCAACATTGGGTGGTTTCATATGACTAACCACCAACATGTGAAGCCAGTCAACTCATCAAATCGACCAAGTCAACCCCAAAGTCAACCATTATAAAACTTAGGCCCAAAGAGGGAAATTGGGTGCCAAGCCAAAATCCAATGGGTTGGGGACATGACCCAAGGCCCATTCTACAGCCCAAGGGTAAATTAACCCACTTGTCCTCTGAATTTGAAATGGGGAGACATGCATGGGGGAAATTGGAGATTTCCCCCAAATCCAAGAGAGGACAAGGAGAAAATTGAGGAATGGAAGCCACTTGGCCCTCCATTCTTCTGCCCCAAGCCTTCCTCTCAGCTCCAGCAGTGATTCCCAGCCAAATTCCAGAAGAAATGGTGACAGATGGCGGTTGGGAGGAGCAAACAATGTAAGGCCGGCCACCCCTTACTGGCTGTCTGAATTTGAGCTCTCCTCGTGCCATTTTGACCACTCCATCATCTTCAGAGAGCTCCAACGAGTCAATACAGTGCCTTGGAGTGAAGAAATCGGTGGAGGAGCACTGTTTTGACTAGCTCGTCATAGAAGATCGCCGCCATGCCGACACACCGGAATACCCGTTTCCGAGCCTCAATTCAAGTTCGTTTCTCCTCCCCTCCTTCTGTGCTAGCTTCCTAGACCATTTAGGTGAAGATCCAAGCTCAATTGAGCTTGGATCAATGTTCAGAAAATAGGATTTTTGGCCGAAAAGTGCTCGCCACCATTCTCTGCATAGGTGGTGAAAGTCCAGGGGTGTCTTCACCTAGAGGGAGAGGGTGAATAGGTGACGTTGGCTACTTTAAAGCTTTGCGGAACAGTAAGTATAAAAGCAACAATCACACTGCAAACACAACACAGACACAAATTATTTATAGTGGTTCCCTAAGACAATGTGTCACCTCCACTGTCCCCCATCGTCTATCTAGCGGTGTGTTAGACTCGGCAATCTCTGTAGGAGCCTATGTTCCGCATCTCTTGGTTTGAGAATAACAAATACCGTGTTGTATTTGATCTTGTATTTTGTGTGTTTATAGTATGCAGGTTGTACAGGAACTATTGCTACACATCCCTATGAATAGTTTGCTGATTGGAAATGACTCTCTGGAAAGATAGCTAACGCCCCGCGTTAGTTGTTAACACCCCGCGTTAACTTCCGTTGAGAAGGAATGCCGTCGAGAACAAAGCCGTCGAGTTGCGGTCGACGAAAGAGAGCTAACGCTCGCGGTAATTGTTAACTCCCCGCGTTAACAAGAGGAGGAATGTCGTCGAGTTGAGGTCGACGAATCTGCGTTCGACGAACTTAGAGTTTCGTTCGACGAAATTGGCTGCGTTCGACGAAATTGCGCCTGATAACCTGCGTTCGACGAACTTGGAGTTCCGTTCGACGAATTTGCCTGTGTTTGACGAAATTGTGCCCGACAACCTGCGTTCGACGAACTTGGAGTTCCGTTCGATGAAATTACCTGCGCTCGATGAAATTGCGCTCGACTTATTGCGTTCGATGAACTGACCTGCGATCGACAAATTGGAGCGTTCGACGAAGGCGCGTTCGACGAAATTAGTTTCGTTCGACGAAATTAGTTTCGTTTGACGAAATTTGGTTCTGCCACAATCCCGGCGGTTTGCACGATCCGAACGGTTTGCACGTTCACTAACGCTGGTGTTATCCCTTAACGCCGCGCGTTAGCTCCCGTGGCTATTTAATGTACAACCCCTCTCATTCTCAAGGAGAGATGATTCCAGAATCTTGATACTTTGGAGAGAGGTTCGTGTACAGCAATTAAGAGATCTCCCTTGGGCTATCATGAAGATCTAAAGAGGATTTTGAAGGAGAAGGTCTACAACGCATATCCCATATGAAGGACGATCGTTTCAAGAACGCCAACATCTACATCGACTTCGTCTTCACCTTCAGAATTTCTTGGGGAGTTTCTCTTTACTTATCTTGTAATCTTTTACTTTTCATTTTGTAATTTGTGTGGAGAAATCGTTCGGGGAGAACGTCGGATTCTGGGAAGGATTCCGTGGGTAAATTCGTCTTGTGTTGGCGACTGGGTCCTTGTGCGGCTTAGAGGGTAATTCGCCGCCTTGTGCGTGGCGACTAGTTCGAGGGTAGATCTAGGGGGTGGCTAGAGGCCTTATCTGGGGATAGATAGGCTATAGCCAACCGGTCCTTGGGAGAAGGACCGGTGAAACAACAAAAAGTGTTTTACATAATCTCGCCTTGATTTCTAGCATTATAGAAATCAAACATTTGTGTATTCAATTTATTATGAAATAAAATCATGTCTTTCAATGTTATATTCAATTGATTTTATTTCCTTTTCAAGAATGTTTTAATTTATATTTTCATCGAAGTATTAAAATTAACATTTGTGTAATTATCTTTGAAATACAATAATCGTTTTCCTTAATTATCTCTGATTTTCTGGAATTGTATTTCATTTAAGATTTCATAAGTAAAATCAATGTGGCAATCTTTTTGTTCTAAGGAATATTTTCTAGAGACCTAACGCCCAGCGTTAACCCTTAACGCCAGGCGTTAGCAACAGTTAACAAAAAATTTTGTTTCACTTGTTTAAAAAGGAATCTTCAATATAATCTTATCTGAGATATTAAAATTTTTCCTATAAAATATTCTGAAACTTCAGTCCCAAACTCTGATAAATTTAATTAAGATTTAAATTACATAAAACCCTTATTCACCCCCCCCCCCCCTCTCTAAGGGCGCTGCAAGATCCAACAATCTCCACTAAAACTCAGATCCGCAGATCTTACGACTCAGAGGCAGTGTCTACTACCTCAGGTCCCAAGGACCCTACAACTCAGAAGCCCCGTCCGAATTTCTACCTTAGAGACTAAGTCTCCTACCTCAGATCCCGTAAGATCCTACAACTCAGAAACACTCCTGGGTTCCTACATCAGAGACAACATCTCCTACATTCAGGCTAGACAGAATCCTACAACTCAGATCCCACTCGGGAATCCTACAACTCAGATCTCAGATAGATCCTACAGGTTTAATAAGTTTTATTACAAACTTTCTATAGACTCAAAATAAATAAGCTTGAAAGATTTTGGAGTCTTCTTGAAGCCTTGATGAAGATTGGCTTCGACTAAAATCTTTATACAGATGTTGTGGCTAAAGTAGTGAAATTTCATATGCACAGGTGAAGATTCTTCTTTTAGCTGAACAATCCTTGATATGAATCAACAACTATAATCGACCTTTCTTCTTCCTACGAGTGAAATGGAACTCGTTTCGTTCTGATCCGAGGTCATTTGGAGAAAGTAACCATTTTGAGTGTCGTGGCGCATCACGACGACGCTGTTTTAATATATTGAGCATACGCGCTCTGAATCAACTTTCGCCAGTTGCATTAGCCTCGTATAGTTAATACGAGTGCAACGGAACTCGTTTCGTTCCGATCTGAGATCATTTGGAGAAAGTGACCATTTGAGTGTCGTAATGCATCACGACGATGTCATTTCAGTATATTGAGCAAATGAAGTCGGAACCCAGCTGTGGCATTGGATTCGTGTGGTCAATACAAGAGTAACATGATTCGTTACGCTCAATTCCGATGACGTTCAGTCAACTTGGTCAAATAAGTTTTATGGTGCACCGAAAAGCATGCCCACGTCAATTTTACTCCAATACCCCAACATTGACCCGTCACATGACGACTTGGACCTACTTTGACCTTAACCCATATGGGGGGGGCACTTATGGTTGACATTGGTCAAAATTAAACTCCTTTAAAATGTAAATTTTCTTGAGGAAATTCTTTTCCAAATGGTGCCCCACTTAAGACCACTTGCCAAGGCCACTTTTGTACCCACTCCCCAGCCCTAAAAGGGAACTAAAATTCAGCAAAGAGGATGTCCCTTTGGACAAGGAAAGAAGCATTCTCTCTTCCACTTACTCTCCTTCCCCAAGCCCAAAGCAAACCCACCCAAACTCTAAGCCCTAGATGATCCACACCTGGCAATACTTTCCCTGCCTAATGAGGCCAGCTCACAGAAGTAACCCACCTAGGTTAAGCCTAACCATAATCCAAAAAGATTAGTCCCGCATCGACGGGATAGAAGGGAGGGGGCTTGTCCCATCCTATATGTAGGCCTCACCTCTCCAGATAACTTCACACCTCCCAAATGACCCTAACCCACCACCCTGCCAGAGCGCCAGCTCGCTGGAAACCAGCCTAACCGAGTTGACCACCCTCAGCCACCTCTAATGGGAAATCAGGCTGGGACGTATAAAGGCCCCCAACTCAGGTGTGATATCCTCCTCTCCTTCCTCCCTACTTGTCGGACGTCTTGCATGCAGGCTCCCGCCTCCGGAGAGCCGCCGCAGCTCCACCGAGCTTTGATAAGCTCGGGGTGGCGAGCTGCACAAGGGTGAGGCCCCATGCGCCTCTTAGGCGGCTGGAGGCAGTGCCTCACCGAATTACTTACTGTACTTTATATAAATTAAACGCCACTCTAATTGCAATTGTTTTCTTCCTAAAGGATTTGTTATTATCAAAAAGGGAAGTTTGTTGGAACGTGCATTCCACATCTCTTAGTTTGAGAATAACAAATCCTTGTTTGTATTTGATAATACTTATCGTGTGTATATAGTGTGCAGGAACGACAAGTTCAATACGCCTACGAGTGCGATGTGGAGTGAAGACGATCCGAATAGAGAGCAAGCGCAGTGCAGTAACATCTACGGCTGTGAGGTAACCATGGAGACAGAAGAGCAGCTGGAAAGATGTTTTTGAACCAAAGAACAACGGGAACAAAGCCATATTTAGCAAGTTCTTACCAAGGCGCACTAACGATATCGCTCAGCGGTAGCAAATGGAAAGTTGTCAATCAATTGCTGATTGAAGGAGCAAATTTGGAAGGTGATCCCGCAGAGCTATGTATAGCATGCTAACGCGCCGCGCTAGCCCTTACCGCGACACGGTAAGATTGAATGCCTAATTTCGAGGAGCACGCTTTCCATATCGACGAGATCAGTTTGGCATATCGACGAGATCAACTTGCCATATCGATGTGATCAGCTTGCCATATCGATGAGATCAGCTTGCAATATCGATGAGATCAGCTTGCCATACCGACGAGATCCTTTTTCCATATCGACGAGATGGTACCGCGGCGCGATTGCCTGCCGCCAGCAGTATCTTAATTAAATGCTAAAAGCGTGTTTCTTTCTCCATGCACACATACGAGCAACAGGGTTTCCACGCCATTTCTGGAGCAAGGAGACACCATCCAAGGAGAAGGATGAAAGAACGTGCACCCTCTTGAGCAAGGAAGAAGATCTCCGTAGAGCGTGAACGAAAACTTGTATCTGAAGACGATCGAGCGCATACGGAATTAGAATCATAAGTGCCGACCGCTCACCGCCTTCGGAGACAATATTTTGAGGGAGCAAGCTTTTACTTTCTAGATCTCTTGTTTCATCTTAGTAATATCTTTTCGTCTATTTTATTGTTTTGTGTGACTTGAAGAAATCGTCCGGGGAGGACATTAGATTCCGGGGGGAATTCTGTGAGAAATTGTCTGGGGAGGACGTATAGACCGGGGAAGTCTAGCCTGGGCTCGAAGGCCTTCTGGGGGAGAAGGGAGAGAGCCAACCGGTCCTCGGTGAGAGGGTCAGTAGAGAAAACCCAAAATTATTCTATTCATCACCTTCGATCTCCGGCGTCATGGAGATAATATTTTTGTAATTGTATACTCATTATAAATCTTCTTAATGATTTGTTATTTTCATGATTTGATGTCCATATGCAATCTCTAGTAATACTGAAAATTGTTCCTTCACTGAAATCACAATCTCATAAACGTTGAAACATTCTCTTATGCAAAACGAATGAACTTAATCCACAAAAATACAGTCTCTGGGAGATACCGCGCGACGGTAACCCTACCGCCCAACGCTAGCTTCCAGAGAATGTCTTTCTGCAGCGAAAAGTTATAAAAACTCGTATTACTGATGAGTAAACCTTATTCACCCCCCCCCCCCCCATTCTAAGGTTGGCCACAGATCTAACAGGTTGGCTGGACATGACGATGAGGCCCATGGGGTTCGGTAACCGCCAAATAATTGGACAAAGTCTATGTCGACATAGGATTGAGTATTATTATTGTGTGCACTTTGAGTCAAGAGTCTGCATAAGCATAACATACATAAAATTGCATTGCACTCTTAGATCCTTATCATATAAGTTCTTATGGGAGCTCTTATATAATAAGTTACTTTCTGTCTTTTGATCTCTTAAGATCACAAACACATAAGTTTGTATGTGCATCCTTATATATTATGTTGTTTTCAGTTGATATTGATTTTACTCATGCTTACCGTTTACAATTGTTCGTTTGTAGATCAAGGACGGATCCAGAAATTTCATTAGGGGGGCAAACCTTTCAAGAATTGGGAAACTCGTAGTCAATGAAGACAATGTTGGGGTTTGACTTTCAAAAATAAACGAAGTCACATAGCAACTTATTGTGCATGTGTGAGGGGTGCTAATTAAAAAATACAACCAAGAGAATGTTTACATATTTAGTGCATATATCTATATAAAAAATATTAACTATAGGATCATATAAAATGCACTAATTAGAAAGTCAATTGAATCATTTGTATGGTATCTAAGTTAGTCATTTATAAAATATATGGATGAAAATTACAAAATTTCCTACATACATTATACTATATATCTCTACCACATATAAAGAAATGTCGTGGTCTGCCGATATCATGAGTTCAAAATTTCATAAGTCGTCGGATCATGGGTTCATAATTCAAAAACCGTCTGATCGAGCTCGATAAAATCACTCCCTCTCCACTTTTTAGTAGGTCTCCTAAACCTACTACTAGGGTGTCCTAAACCCATGTGAAATTACGATTCTGCCCTTATAACTCTAAAAAAATCGGGCGTGCTGACCTGGAACCGGCGAACTGGAGGGTGTTTTGGAAACCCGCCAGCTGTTAAAATTTTATTTTATTTTAAAAAGTGGTTGTCCGATTTCGAACCCAGGACCTCAAAAACAAGATGAACATCTTAATCGAACAAGCCAAGAAGTCATATATGATAACATTGTTGGACATGTGTGTCACAACCCTTTGTTTGAGAATAACAAATCACATATTGTATTTGATATTGCTTGTAGTGTGTTTATAGTGTGCATGAACTATATGTGCAATACTCCACAGGTAGAAAGCAGCTTGGAACAATCTTTTGAACGGAGCAGCGCTACCGCCAGCGCTATCGCTATCGACAGGCGCTATCTCCAGTTCGTGCACAGTGACACGCCCCGACGGTTTCGCAACCGCTCCACACGAACGTTACCGCAGGCGCTAGCCACTACCGCAAGCGCTAGCTCCAAGTTCTATAAAAGGCTGGGCTCTCTCTCGTTTTGGTTAGAGATCCCAGAGAGGTTGCTTGTGCCACAATTCCAGTGCTGTTATGCTGCCGAAGATGGATCTCCCACAAAAAGCTTAAGGAGAATTCTGGAGGACTACGTCACGCTGCATCCGAAGGACGATCGCTTCTACCTCGCTTATGCTACAGTGATCCTTCATCCTCGACTCCAGAGATCTCATATAGGGAGTTTTATTATTGTTTTTCATTATTTCCATTCCATACTTTTTTGTAACCGTTTAGAGAATTCGCCTTGTGTTGGCGACTAGGTCTGGGTAGGACTTAGGGGAAATTCGCCTTGTGTTGGCGACTAGGTCTAGGTGATTAGATCTAGGGGGTGCTCGAGTCCATATCCGGGGAAGGATTGGCTAGAGCGGCTTGAGGCCTTATCCGGGGAAGGATAGGCTAAAGCCAACCGGTTCGTGGGGATACGAGTCGGTATAGAAAAGGAAAATTATTTTCATTTGTACGCCTCCGATTTCTAGCGATATAGAAATCAAATTTCTGTAAACAACATTTTTATATAAATACAATCATGTCTCTTTTTGTGTTTACTTGATTTCTCACTTTTGGCGTTATCTCTAAAATATTGGTTACAAAGCTTTCAATTCAAATCACTTTGTCTAAATTGTTTATCTTAATCTATTTTATCATATAACAATTTAGCACTTGTTTCTAAATCCTAAACTTGCAAATTATGATATTTTCTTCCTTTAGCTAAATTGTTATTTTGTGTTCTAATATTACTTTAAACAATTTAGTAATTTTCATAAAATTATAAAAAGATTTTTATTCCCTTATTCACCCCCCCTCTAAGGGCGCCGTAAGATCCAACAAGTGGTATCAGAGGGCAGGTTATTCCAAACGATTTAAAAACCAGAAATAATGGCGTCTCATGATCTCGCTTCTACTAGTAGGGGAAATTTTCTTATAAATGAAAAATCTTTAGCACCACCTTTATTTGAAGGCAAAAATTATAATGAGTGGAAATTTCTTATGGAAAAATTTCTTAAGTCTTTGGATATGGAAGTATGGAATATTACTATTAAAATACCACCAAGTATTTTAAATAAAAATGAAATGTTTTAAATGCCAAATCAATGAATAGTCTATATTGTGCATTGCATCAAAATATTTTCAAACTAATTTATACACTTCCTACTGCTTATGAAGTTTGGAAATTTCTTGAGAATACTTATAGTCTTCCTTCTACAGATGATGAACAAGAGGAATTCCTTATGGATCCAAGAGAAGAAATCGACGAGGAATTCCTTATGGATCCAAGAGAAGAAATCGATGAGGACTTATGCTTGGAGGAAGAAGAATACAACATCACAATATTAGACTCATTTGTTGGCAACACATCAAGCAAAAGAGAAGACGGAAACTATAGCAAGGTAAGAAAATCTAAATCTTCTCTTTTTGTAACAAATTCTATTTCTACATCTCGTATGCTTAAAATTGCTAAACATAAAATTTTAAAATTAAAAATTGATAATTCCAAATTACGTTTAGAAAATAAATCTTTAAAAGCAAACGATAACGTAGAATCAGATATTGATGTGATAAATTCTCTTTCTTGCTCTTTAGTTAAAATTCCTACTCCTTGTTTGAATTGCAATATATTAAAAGAAAAATTCAAGGAAATTGAAAAAGGGCTCTTAGTTTCTAAAGAACATAATGAAAAATTGATAGTTGAAAATGATGCTTTAACTTGTAAGTTAATACAATTAAAATCTTTTGTTGAAAAATTTCAAATGTCTTGTAATGAATTTCATCATAAGATTTTGAATAACAAGGATAAATTACCTTACAAAATCATTTCTAAAAAGGATCATTTTCATACATCAACTCAAAAGGAGTTTAGTTTCAAAAAGAATTATGACCCTCACAAAATTCTTAAGAGTCATTATTATAAATCTCAATATATTTTCAATCATGACTCAAATTTAAAACTCCTTTTCATGAAAATCAAACTATAAAATATTATCCTTCATATTATAAGAGTATGTCTATAAGAAAGAGTGGAAATGAAAATTATCAAAATAAGAATCAATTATTTACAACATTTTGTAACCCACTCTTTCAACAATCACTTCTTAAGAAAGACAATCACTCTTATAAATTTTCAAAGAATCAATGTAATAAAATTCATTATGATTATCAACATCAATCTATTTTGAAAAATAACTTGAACAATTATAAATCACAAATGAATTATTTTTCAAACAAATATAATCATATAAAGATGTCACATAATCATAACATGAATTTAAAAGAAAAACAACCAAAGTATGAATGGAGGCCCAAAATTAAAAACGAAACACTAACTCCACTTGTAAAGGCCCATTCATCACTATTTTCCCAAAATCCATCACGATGTATTTGGGTACCCAAAGGAACCATCCCACATGGTCCCCTTTGGATACCTAAATCTCCTATTAATTAGTATCCAATCATTTGCATGAAGTAGAAACAATTAAAAATGAAATATCAATACTCAACTTCATGATATGCTTATTGTCTCTTTTCTTTTGTTTATTTTATATTTTTTTAACAAACATGCTATGATCACTTTATATATCATGAAATATGACTTTCATATATTAAGCATAATGTTTATCAAATCAAATTTGAATTAAAATTGAACATTAAGTCATATATATTTTTCAAATTGATCTATCTCTCATCTTAAATTGTTTAAATATATCCTTTTAAATCCTTTGCCCATCAATGTCTTGAATTAACATTATCATTTGAATATAAAATTATTTTCAAGACTAATGAAATTATTTTAAAAAAATATGGATTTAAATGGTTTATTAAAGGGCTTAAGCTAAAAATTAAAATGCGCAACGTTTTGATTATTTTTCTATTTGTTGCATTTGATAGCCATTATAATGAAAAAAATTATCAAATAAAATCAAAAACAAACATTCACAAAACGCGTGTTTAATTTTTTCAAAAATGCGAGTTTTAGATCAAAACTTCAAAAGTCATATCTTTTGATCCGCTCGCCTGATTTTTGCGTTTAATATATTTTCGGAAAGAGCACAAAAATCTCCATCCAACGGCAAACTAGGCTTGCTCATTTAAGTTTTTTTTGGTGTTGTCATCTTGCCCAATTTCAACTCCGTTTTAAAAGCTATCCTAGTTTGCTTGATTTGAAAATTTCTGTGTTTATGGAGTTTTCATCACATGCTATCCTTAGTATAATTGTTTCATATATTAATTTAGATATTATGTGTGTGATATGTGTCACCAATGGTTGCATGTAATTTAGACCTTAAAATCATCTTGCATCATTAAGATCAAATCAAAAAATTAATTATTTCATTCTAGGTCTAAAGAAAATTAATTTTAAAACTTCTCATATTACATGCAACATTATCTCCATTAAATCATATATAATAACATTGCACTCAAACTCATTATTCTAGCATCACTTCTTAGTTTATGCTCAAATTTATATGCTAGGTATAACATTTACAATGTTATTAAAATATTATGATAACTATGTGACTTGAAATTATATAGAATACTAAAATTCCAACAACCACATAGTTTATGGATTAATCATTAGAATATTTGTGAATATTGTTTCATGAATCATATATTATCATGCAAAACCAAAGATCAATAAATTTAATTATTGAAAGCAATCTTATAAAATTCAAAAAAACTTTATATATATGATCTTTGTCTTTTATATGATTGGATGATCATCATTTTTCTAGACTTACAAATCAATCATGTTCTTTCAAAAGAAAATCACTATATCACTATATCATAAGTCTAGAAGGATTAGAATTCTCATACATCATGATGATCTAACATATATTCTATGCAAAAATTCTCTTTAATCATAAATCATAATTCATGTTCTATCAAGACTTGTCTCAAATCGATAATAGGAATTATGAATCTTATGATAAAAATTACGAATAATGTTTTATTTACATTATTTGATGTATTGATTTGCTTTGCTAGTGATTGCATGTATCTCTCATATTTGTAGACTCTATAATCAACTTTGTAATGAAAGTATAAATCAAACTAAATCATCACTCCATTCTAGATCTATAATTTGAAATTCTATTTTGGAATACATGCAATATTAATATTAATCTTATGACATGACATTAAACCCAAAATTCATCATACTAGCTTTATCACTTATTGAATATTAGTAATTGTGCTAGTTATCACATATCGTCATCTCATAAAAGTAGAAAAACTATGCGGCTTTATAACTCATCACATTAAACAAAACTCATAGTTTATAAATCAACCCATAGTTTAAAAGCTTAGGTTGTCCAAAGATTATTCACCTTTGACTTCACATCTCACAATAGCGGGGGCGTAGGGTTGTATGCATTAGAGACCTAACCTCTAAGTCATGTCTTGTCCTTAACTGGGGAGGGTTCCAGTGGGGCCTTGCGAGGCACTGGGGGGAAAGAGTGCTAGGTTGAGTGTTCTCTAGTGTGTGCATATGGGACTAACACCCCAACCTACGGCATGCGTGCAGCTCCTCATGCCCATCTGTCACTTAGTACGGGGCTAGGGTGTAGACATTTAGTCGGGGTAGTCTTTAATCTTAGGACATACTTATATTACTCTTTGCATGATCATTTTATTTACTTATCACTTTAATCATGCATATTTTGGGTTGTTTAATAAAAAAATGTCCTCTTGTGTTTGCATAATTTATCTTTTTGAGCTTAAATGTTTTTGTAAAACACATGAATTTGAAAAAGCCAAAGTTTCATGCAAATTTGATCCACCTAGAGATCTCCAAAAATTCTGAAATTACAGCATGGAACTACTCTAAGGACACTTAATCAATATCAAAATTTAAAATTTAAAATTCCTAAAAAATCGTATACTGTTTGCCGCGCTATCACTAGCGTCGGCGCTAGCGTGAGTGTCTGATTTTTCTGGGTTGTAAAATTTCTAAAAATCATTAAAAATATTTTAGTCTATATGTACTACTTTGTTTTTGTATTTCTGACATTTGCTATTTTTGTTTTTATTCATATTATGAAAAATCAACTATAAAAGTTCAAAATTCAAAAAATGCAAAAATATGTTTTTGTTATTTGTGTTTTTATTCATATTATGAAAAATCTACTACAAAAAAATTCAAAATTCAAAAATACAAAAATATGTTTGTGTGATTTTTCTGTTTTTATTTTAAAAAAAAAATTCAAAACAAAAAAAAACTGTATGATCTTTATTGTCAATATCAAGCATGTATGAATTCTATTATTTAGAATTATTTACAATGTTAAAACATATTCTTTCAAATTACTATGAACATTGTTTTGCTCATCATGCTTTGATATATCTATTTAAAGTGCATCAATTGTATTGAAAAATGTGTAGAACCAAGCTTAGCATGCCTCTAAGTATGAGTAAATGTTTTATGATTGATAATGATACATTTCACTCACTTATTTTGGTAATCAACATGTGTGTCTAAATCTAAAAATGCTTGCTTGTGTATTGTATTTGTACAATGAATTAAAACTTGCATAAGTTTATTGCCTACACTACATTTGAATTGCACTTATGAAATTTAGAAAAGTGGTTAAGTTAAAAATTTTGGTTTGCAAAACAAGTGTATTCGGAGAATGTTGTCTCACAAATGTGAACAAAAAATTATATATATACAGACAAATATAACTCCACCAAGCACTACTTGAACCTCCTGATAAGTCTTCATAAGCATTGTGAGGTTGAGCACCTTGGAAAGAATAGTAAAGTTACTTGTGCAAACCTTGGTTATTACACCACTTTGTTAAAAATTATGTGCATTAAAAGTGTGTGAAAGTAATTTACTTATGTTTTATTGTGCATTTTACTTTACATATGTCTTGTATTTTGGTGATTTAAATCAATTGTTAACATTGCCCAAAATACACTTATGTGCACATCATTATCTTTCATAACAATTCTTCTCATGAGTATTGGATTCTAATGTTTTATTTATACTACTCTTTATATAAAAATGCACTAGATAAACCTAGCATGATCTCTACAATGTTTTGGTATTTCTTGAACTTAGAATTAAGTAACATTGTAGTTTAATCTCTCTTTGATATGTTCATTTCATGCTTGGTATTTTTATGAAAAACTTTGAGATTTCAAAAAGGTTAAAACATCTTTCAATTTTGAACCAAAACTCATATTTCTACTTATGCTTTTCATGCTTACAAAAAGATGTTTATTATAATCTTCCGCTTGCTTACAACTCTTATATTTATATTTGAAATCTCTTATATATACTATGCTTAAACTCTTTATCATTATTTATATTTCGAAAAGCTCGATCATGATATATAAATGCCTCCTTACTACCATCACCCCACCTTCTTTTGATAATACCAAAAGGGGGAGATTAATTGAAGAAATCTATATATGAGAAATATAGATAAATAAGGGGAGACTAATTCATGAAATCTATCATTTAGGGGGAGTAACACATAAGTTGCATTTATGTAGGGGGGCATTAAGTTAGGGGGGGTATGCATATCATTTACTATAGTTGCACTTTTATCTTGCTTATCTTATCTATAAACACTATTGTTGATTTCTTGCTTAGAGGATTTGTTATTATCAAAAGGGGGAGATTGTTGGACATGTGTGTCACATCCCTTTGTTTGAGAATAACAAATCACATATTGTATTTGATATTGCTTGTAGTGTGTTTATAGTGTGCAGGAACTATAGGTGCAATACTCCACAGGTAGAAAGCAGCTTGTAACAATCTTTTGAACGGAGCAGAGCTACCGCCAGCGCTATCGCTACCGCCAGACGCTATCTCCAGTTCGTGCACAGCGCCACGTCGCTGACGGTTTCGCAACCGCTCCACACGAACGCTACCGCAGGCGCTAGCCACTACCGCAGGCGCTAGCTCCAAGTTCTATAAAAGGCTGGGCTCTCTCTCGTTTTGGTTAGAGATCCCAGAGAGGTTGCTTGTGCCACAATTCCAGTGCTGTTATGTTGTCGAAGATGGATCTCCCACAAAAAGCTTAAGGTGAATTCTAGAGGAGGATTACGTCACGCTGCATCCGAAGGACGATCGCTTCTACCTCGCTTATGCTACAGCGATCCTTCATCCTCGACTCCAGAGATCTCATATAGGGAGTTTTATTATTGTTTTTTATTATTTCCATTCCATACTTTTTTGTAACCGTTTAGAGAATTCGTCTTGTGTTGGCGACTAGGTCTGGGTAGGACTTAGGGGGAAATTCGTCTTGTGTTGGCGACTAGGTCTAGGTGATTAGATCTAGGGGTGCTCGAGGCCATATCCGGGGAAGGATTGGCTAGAGCGGCTTGAGGCCTTATCCGGGGAAGGATTGGCTAAAGCCAACCGGTTCGTGGGGATATGAGTCGGTATAGAAAAGGAAAAATTATTTTCATTTGTACGCCTCCGATCTCTAGCGATATAGAAATCAAATTTATGTAAACACCATTTTTATATAAATACAATCATGTCTCTATTTGTGTTTACTTGATTTCTCACTTTTGGCGTTATCTCTAAAATATTGGTTACAAAGCTTTCAATTCAAATCACTTTGTCTAAATTGTTTATCTTAATCAATTTTATCATATAACAATTTAGCACTTGTTTCTAAATCCTAAACTTGCAAATTATGATATTTTCTTCCTTTAGCTAAATTGTTATTTTGTGTTCTAATATTACTTTAAACAATTTAGTAATTTTCATAAAATTTTAAAAAGATTTTTATTCCCTTATTCACCCCCCCCCCCCCTCTAAGGGCGTCGTAAGATCCAACAAATATTTTAAATATTTTTTACTTATATGGTATTTTTATAAAAAAAATTATATAAATATAAGTATAATAATTATATTATATAAACTTATATAAGTATAATAACGTATATTAACATATTAACAGATATACGTAATAAATAACTATTATGTATATTAAGGGTCTGTTTGGGAGAGCTGCTGCGGATTGAGAAGCTGCTGATTGAACAGAGCTCTTTAGACAGAGCTCTTTGAGGAGCTGTTTTGAAAAGCTGCAGGCTGTTTGGATGGTCTGTGTATAAGCGCTTTTTGAGAACACACAAACACAAATAATAAAATACAAACAAAAATTTTTGTCCAGACTTATAAAGCAAAGAAAATCCAAATCTATGCAATTTCTTATCGACGGAGACAAATTTTCATTTTTTTATGACAAACACTCAACAAATATCACAACAATGCACAATATCCAGGATCAAAATCAAATCAAATATAAATCGGAACTTACAGAATCAATTATGCCTATGCCTTGCAGGTAAATCTGAATCGGCAGCTGGAGCCTGGAGGCTGGAAGAACAAAAGGATCAATAATATTTTGATTTCACGTCACTGTCACTGATGGGAAGAAGAAGAAGAAGAAGAAGAGGCGAGGCGACTGGAGGAGCCTCTGCGAACGCCAATACCTAATGTCGCCTCTGTGTCGTCG
Organism: Dactylorhiza incarnata; assembly: GCA_033032865.1. Lineage (NCBI taxonomy): Eukaryota > Viridiplantae > Streptophyta > Magnoliopsida > Asparagales > Orchidaceae > Dactylorhiza > Dactylorhiza incarnata. The sequence continues at coordinate 9,345,686 of JAWHQI010000003.1, forward strand.
CCCGTGTCGTCGCCTCTGTGTCGTCGCCCGTCGAGGTCCCGAGCAGGAGTGCAAAGGGGAGCGGAGAGGGGAAGCGGGAGAGGAGAGGGCTTGCGGCACCTCGCCGGAGGAGGAGGGAGCACCGGACGGGCGGGATCGGGACGGACGACGACGATCTGCGCGGAATCGGGACGGGAACGGGAGGTCGGGGGCGGAATCGGAATTCAGATCTGTTTGTGGGGAGCGATTCCTAAACCGCGGAAGCTCCTCCGAGCCAGCTTCTCAATTCAGCCCCACGATAGTTATTTTAAAATAAGTGCTCCTCAAAGAGCACTTCAGAAGAGCTCTTCCAAACACCTACAAAACAGCTCTGGCGGTTGAAAAATCACTTCTCAATCCGCCAGAGCTGTCCCAAACAGAGCCTAACATATTATACTATTATATATAATTAATGTTTTTATTGTGTGTATAATTTTATATTTTACTTATATATATACATTTAATGTGTCTATCACTCTATGTGTGTGTCTATATATACATATATATATATATATATATATATATATATATATATATATATATATATAGAGAGAGAGAGAGAGAGAGAGAGAGAGAGAGAGAGAGAGAGAGAGAGAGAGAGAGAGCTGATTAGAGATAAATATAAATTTAAAGATTAAAAGAAAAGGTCATGCTTTTTCCATGCGAAACCAAATGACTTCCTCGCTCAACAACTTCGCATGTCCTTCTCTTCAGAGCTACTACGCTCATTATTCAAATTTCCAAATCTCATTCTCCAAAACAGATGGCCGAGGACCAGCACATTATAGACTTCATCGTCTCCCAATACCACGCCTCCCCCTACGAATCCACACCCCTCCCCCTCGCCGCCGGCAGCTACCAGGACCTGGAACCGATCACCGGCTGCGGCTATCTCCCCCCAACGGGCGCCGACCACCAAACCCTTCCATGGGACATCTCCGCCGAGCAGTTCCGCCTCTACACCTCCTCCCTCAACCTCTTCTCCGGCGAAAAGCCCGCCGGAGCCGACGTCTTCTTCGACGGCTCCACTGCCGACTCCTTCCTCTCCGGCAAGCCTCCCACGCATCTTCCGGCGTATGAGCAGCCTGCTTTCATGACGACTGAGCCGGTTTCTTCTCGGATGAAGAGGGAGGCGCCGCCGCCGGCGGATATGGAGATGCGGGAAGCTGGGGGGAGGACGGATTCGGGGTTTGATGGGAGTGACCAGCAGGGGGAGGAGGAAGATGAGCAGCGCCACGTCGGACGCGTCGGCGGCGGGAAGAGACAGCAGGCGAAGAATCTTGACGCGGAGAGGAGGAGGAGGAAGAAGCTCAATGATCAGCTCTACGCTCTCCGTGCGCTGGTTCCCAACATCTCCAAGGCCGGTTTTTCTCTTCTTTAATTAATTTTCAGATCATTATTTATTGCCTATATTTTAAGAAAAAAATTTAGGTGCGTTTCTCTCGCTCTAAAGATCATGGTGCTCACGCACATCAAGTCGTTGGTTCTCTATGATTGATCGAAATATTGTCATATTTCTCAATTAAAAATACTGTCAGTATTTCGCGAAATCAGATCCACCGTAGATTGTCATATAGTACGATTGTATTTAATCTCCCACCTAAAGCTAGGTGGGAGAATGCACTTAAATATTTCTCATATTTTAAACTCAATTTTTTTTAATTCAAGTTTTATTAATATATATATATATATATATATATATATATATATATAAATCTTACATATATCGGTGCAAGAATTTATATTGATCTATAGTTGAAAATGGTTGATGATAAACTATTCGAACTTTGCACAACTTCAGTTTTTAAACCAACTGGCGCAATAACTTTACACATAAAAATTCATAATTAAAATATTGACGATTTTAATTAAATTAAGATTTAATTTGATTTCAGTTTTATCAGGAGACACACTAGTAAGAGAGTGGGACGGCTAAACACGACGGCACACCAAATCACAAGACTGCACAGGGGGCCCTCAGTGCCCCGCGCGACAGTAACCCAACCACGGCACTGCCACGGCGCGATAACGCTCCAGCCGCGCACAAGCCCACGAGCACTATACTTTGCTCGTCGCTCGTTTTTGCCGTGTGCACGCGAGTGTACGAGCGACGGGAATAACACATTGTATTTTTTATTGTAGGTATAAGACTTTGACTATATGAGAGCACATTTTCTAAAATAAAAGCAAAAAATTGAATATTTTCTAATAAATAGAGATAAAATCAAAAAGTTGAATGTTTTATATACACACACTATATACACTACATATATAGGCCTGTTTTTTCTACCTGCTCAATATATTACTTTTCTCATTAATGAGATACTTTGATCACTTCTCTAAAAAGATGGACCGAGCTGCGATACTAGGAGATGCTATCGAGTATGTTCTGAAGTTGCAGAAGGAGATCAAAGATCTACAGGACGAGCTCGAAGAGAACACTAATCATCATGGAGACGTCGACGATGGAGCGAAGCAGATTGGAAGCAGCAACACCAACAACTATCAGCTTGAGCTCTCAAACCCAAACATGGATTCTTCTCTAAACAGCACGAGGATGACGACTGAGGCAGTGTCTATGAAAATAAAAAATCCCAAAGTGGCTTTGAAGCATGCTCGAAAGCATGATGGAAGCACCGAAGAGAAGGAGCCCCAAATGGAGGTAAGCTTTTATACATATACTAGCAGTCGTGCATGAGTATATATGTCAGTGCAGCTTGAATGGGCAATGCCCATCCTTGAAAGCTATACTGGTTGCGCCCCTCTTAGTTTTGAAATTACAAAAACTTTTCATGTAATTTTACATTTCATAACTTCCGTGCACAAAAAGCCCCCCTTAAAATTTACTCGGAGGGGATATTTTTGTGCAGGGATGTTACGTAATGTATACTCATAAGGAAGGTTTTTGTAATTTCAAAAGTAAGCAAGTTGCAACTCTGAATTATGCTTATATATAGGGCCATTTACCGGGACCTCCCCTCTAACTCAGCTAAATTACTGAGAGCATCCCTCTTAGTTTCGAAATTACAAAAATTTCCCCTTAAGTTTTCATTTATTACAAAAACCTCCCCTGAAGTTTTCATTTCATAACATCCATGCACAAAAATACTCCCCTCGGTGAACAGTGTCCAGGGGGTATTTTTGTTCATGAATGTAATCATGGGCGGACCTACATGAGGCCGAGTGTGGGCGGCCGCCACACTCAATTTTTTTAAAAAAATCACTAAGAATATTACATTAAAATTGTTTTTGTTTTTATAGTTATTGATATTATATAGAATATTTGTTCAAAAGTAGACAATTAATTAGACTTGACATAGTGGTTATTGACTACATATTAAGGTTATTAAAATATTGTGAGAGGTCTTGAGTTCAAATCCTCATAACACAAATATTTTGATATTTTTGTCAAATGCAATATTTAGACAACAAAGATCATTAAAAATGTAAATATATTTTCTATAATTAAATATATTGTAAAAAAATATTCATTAAAAACGTAGATATTTTTTTTCTATATTTAGACATATGTAAAAAACATTCTTTATAAAATAGAGACATCCTTTCTCTATATTTACACAATTGCATAAAAAAATCATTCAAATTATGAATATAATATAAAAAGTTGACATTATTATAGTATAAACATATTTTTTCCTATATTTGCTAATTAAAATTTTCAAATAAATTAGTAGTCTACCCATACAAAAAATTTATCCTGTGTCCGCCACTGAATGTAATGCAATGAAAATTTAAGGGGAGATTTTTGTAATTTCGAAAGTAAGAGGGGTGCTCTCAGTAAGTTATTATGCTAACTTACAGGGGAGATTTGGGTAATTATTATATATATATATATATATATATATATATATATATATATTGCTCTCATTGAACTCATCTTTTTCATGGATTACTAATAATGCATCTTCTTCTATTCATTGGTTTAGCCTCATGTTGAGGTGCGATCGATAGAGGGAAATCGGTTCTTTCTCGAGGTCTTATGCGAGCAGAAGCCAGGTGGATTTGTGAGGTTAATGGAGGCCATGAGCTCACTAGGGCTCGAGATCACTAACATCAATGTTACCACCTTCAAGCCGTTGGTGCTTAATGTGTTTAGGGTGGAGGTAACCTCTTCCCAATTATATAATATATATAATAAAAAAATTTACAATTAAATCTTGAATCATCACATATTAAGAGCAGTGATGAATTAATTTTTGGGCTGCAGAAGAGAGATAGTGAAGGCGTGCAGGCGGAGTATTTAAGAGATTCACTGCTAGAAGTGACCAGAAATACAGGGGAGAGGATCATCGGCGGCGTTGCCGAAGATCTCAACCACCACCACCACCACCTTCGCTAAATGTCATCAAATTATGAAGCTCTTAATGTTGCCTGCATGCAATAGTGGTATTATATTTGGCATTTATAGCATGCATAAATGATAATATGGGAGAACAGTACATAATCTCATATATATATATATATAATTGGATATTCCTGTCTCATATATTTCTGTTTTTGGTACGAAGATTCTGAGGCGCCTGACATGGATTTTATCTGTTTAGGACCGGAAAAGGAAAACTGCTTTTGCCATTTATGGGATCCGCAGCAGATTTGTCTTTTTTAAGTTTATTGTTATTATTATTTTTTATTTGGTATTAAAGTTGGTCAACAAGGACATGGTACGACTAGGCTAACAGATTTTTAACTTTTTGAATTAAATAAGGCAATTGTTATTAGCACACCAGCTTTGGCTATCCGCACACCAATTTCTATGAGTTATTACGCGCCTTTTGAAAATACGCCTTGTACATGCATTTTTAGGAAAAGTGTTCAACACGAAAATTATAGATCTCGTCGAGATCTACAACTTACATGTTGAACACTTTTCCTAAAAATGCACGCACAAGGCGTATTGTCGCCCTGATCTTAACTATAACGAATTTTTGATGTGTCTTTTGAAAATACACGCTGTACATGCATTTTTAGGAAAAATGTTCAACACGAAAGTTGTAGATATCGACGAGATCTACAATTTTTGTGTTGAACACTTTTCCTAAAAATGCATGTACAAGACGTATTTTCAAAAGACGCGCAATAACTCATAGAAATTGGTGTGCGAATAGCCAAAATTGGTGTGCTAATAACAATTGCCTTAAATAATTGGTCACAATCTGTGTCTACACCCCCTTGTGGTTATAAGTCACCATTTGGTCCGCGGCCTAGGATTTTTTCTTGCGTTCGGGTCTTAGACCGAGTCCAGGATCAATAGAAAGTCAGCATGCAGTGGACCCCCAAAGATAATTGTTATGCACACACCAAACAGGGCACCGTGAGACCCGCTATGTCTGGGACCCGGACGCAAGAATTGCTCGCGGCCTAGACACTTGACTCCACGTTGTCTTTGTCTCATCATCTAACTTTACATGCTTGAAAAACAAAACAACCAACAAAAATTTATACATAACATCTTTGTTTTATTTTGTTTTCTAAATTTTTTATAAAAAAATGATGATTAATTTTCATAAACTCTTGCGAATGGATCAGGTTGGCTATCATTCCACAAACCGTCTAATACTAATGAGAGCTTTATCATTGAGTATTTTTGGGGAAGTCCAAGAATAATAAATAAAAATTATTATCATCATGCAAAAAAAAATACATTAGAAAAAAAAGTAAACTAGTTTTCCCTACCATAAAAAATAAAGGTAATGAACAAATCATAAAAATCTAAAATTATATTAAATATGATATATTTTGTAGGCATAGTGTAAATTTCTCCCAACTTTTTTTTCTAGAAATAAACTAGTTTGTGTAGATATTGTATATCAAATCTTATATATGAATTTTTCAATAGTTTTCTCTTCATGTAATCTTGCCTTATTATGTCTTATTTTCTTGCAAGCTTAGTTTAAATTTTGATGAATTTGGAATATATAACAAGTTCTTTGTGAATTAGGAAGTTTAATTTAGAAAATCTGACTTTATTCATTTATAAGAATTGCATTTTTCATTATTTTAGTAATCTTGCAAAAGAAGTCTAGAGGACGATTACTTTAATCCATATAACCATTTTTGTCTCATGAAAAATTAGAACTTATTTTATATGCTCGTTAAGTAAACTGTGTTAATCAATGTTAGTTTTTTGGATATGGTCTGGACCATTTTTTATTTCAAGTTTGAGTCTGTCAAGCCTTACCCTACATTCTTATCATTTTCTATCCCTTTGACCTTAATTCCATATTTTCCTTGACTATCCTGCATTTATAAAAACAAAACATTATAATTTTGGTTTTCTCACAAAGGCCAAAATTCCCTACCTAATTATCACAATCTTATGCACATATTTTGAGCTTTAAAATGTTTTTGAGGAAATTCATGTGGCACTTTAAAATAATAAAAATGAGAAATATAAAATCATTTTTATGTGAAAATGATGAAAGAGAAAAAAAAAAACATCTTCATACTTATTAAAATTATCTATCTTATAATAGGTATGGGGGTACCAAGAAAAACGAAAAAAGGGGAGAATGAAAAAGGATTTTAATGTTTTAAAAGCTATTATTTTATAGTGCTAGATTTGTGATCTGAGTTTGCGTAACTTTTTTATTTCCCCACCTATTATACCCAAGCCAAATATTATAACCTAGTAAATTTCTAGTGATCTTACTCCTATCAATTGATTTTCATTAGTAGAGAGAGTATAGAAGAATAGAATTTTGATAATCCATAAGATTTTAGTGTTTTAAAGTTTAAATATTTTGATCTAAGATTGATTGAGATGATCGATTCAATGCGATTTTGAGTGTGTTAATTTTTATTAGGGAATTAGAAACTTAGTTCTATTCTATTCTTCTTGACTTATGACTAATAAGTTATTTCTTATAAATCATAAATACTTATAAATCTTAAATTTTATTAGGTGGGTTTGATTTATTCATTAATAAGTTAAGATGCATAATTATATATAAATCTACAGGAATCTTCTATGTATACTTCTTCATATCAATATATCCTAAATTAGTTTTTGCTTTGGAATAACAAAATCTCAAGCATGAGGATATTTGATAATATCTATTATATATATATATATATATATTTAGTATAGTTTTGGTTTTGGTTTTAATTTGTTTGTTATAATTTTAATATATTCTTAGACTAATTTGCATTATTTTTTGTTTTCAGGTTGTTGGAAGGGTCTAGTTTCACTCTGATGTGAAAGAACTTGTCATGTTGCTAAATTCAAGTCATTTTGCCAAAATGTCAAAGTACACGCAGTGTACCTTGGGTGTGTCAGCCTGTTGACGGTTCCAGTAGTTCCAGCGCATTGTGACCTCCAAGTAGCTTAGATTAAATTTACACACCCCTAGTACATGTCGTGTACCAATGCAAGGGCGTGTCGCTCTCAATTATAATTGATGATCCCCCTGCCATGCACACCCTAACGGAATATGTAGCTATTTGCGATGAACACGCCTCGGGTTCACGCCGTGGAGCAAGGGTTTGTTCTCTCATTTATGAACAAAATGGCACCTTCACTCCCAACATTTCCTGAGCTTTCAAGTTGGCATTTTTTCCAGCCAACACGCCCTAGATACAAGTCATGGCTGAGGGTGTGTTCCCTTATTATTTATGATTGAAATGACGCCTTCACTCCCGACATTTCCCAGGCTTTCAAGTTGGTGTTTTTTCTAGCCTCCACGCCCTAGGTACACGACTTGTACCCAGGCCGTGTACTCCAGAATTTCTCAGCTATATAAAAAGACATTTTCAGCAGTTTTGAACTAAATTTTATTATATTTTTGTAGTCTTTAGCTTGTAGTTTAGCTACTATTTATCTCATTTTAAGAAGTTATAGCTTTCCTTCTTGCAATTCTACTTTTTTGTGTAAGCATTTCTATTTAGATTTTTGTAATCATGACTTTCTCAATTACTTTATGTTTTTCTCCCATCATGATGGGTAGCTAAACTTCATTTAGTAATTGATCATATGAACTTTCGAGTAAAATAAACATGCCATTATCTTAGAATTTACAAGTTTTCTTGAAATAAAAATTTTGATTAACCTTTAATTAATTTTGTGTTGATTACATATTGTCGAAGTATGCCTCTCGATCTATGATCCAAATTCTAGTTGGTCAAAAGGTCTGTGCATACGAGTAGATCACTCTAAGGTAATAAGAGTTTCATGCACCCATAGAGATAGGAAGACACAAATCTTCCGGATTTGAGTCAAATCCAATATAGGGGTTCACTTCGTAAAGCAATCCTTAGGTGTGTCGATTTTAGAAAGGAATTTCGGTCAGTCAGCCTAAGTTTAGGTGTTAGTATTCCTCTAGCGAGGTGCTAGCATATTTTAGGAACCTCAACGGTCAAGATTGTTGATTATTTTATTTTTATTCCAAAGAGATTCTAGATCAAGTGCTACACCTTTAAATCATCAAATTTTCTCTTAATCTATTTTTAAATTTACTTGTCTACAAATTACCCACAAATTTCCAACAAATAAAATAGTAGTAATCTTCGTGAGTAATAGTAATCAACAAACCCAAAAAAATATGACACTTGATATTTAACTTTTAAATATCCTATACTATAATATGATAGGTACACTTGCATAAACGGATTGTTTTTGGATCTACGCAAAAAGCGCTCCAGTGGTCCAAAGAGAGTCTTTCGATATAAGTCACATTCTGGAGTATATAGTAAGCCAACTTGAATAGGAATAGACTCTTGTCTTCTACCTCCTTTGGATACTTCACGGTAGTTAGAAATTCTACCAATGGGTTGATCCCAGGAAGGCTTCTGGTTGATCTCCATAAATTCTCCCTCTTTGATAGATAGCTGAAAGAGCTTTGTCAAAGTTTCGCCAATCCTTTGTATGTACTTTACAAGTATGTTGGTCGCATCATTCTCACTTCTCATCACATGTTAAATATTGAAGGATCAAAATAACCCAATCATCCCTTTTACCTTTGCAAGTTACAAGTGCAACGCTGGTTCTTGGACCTCAAACTCTCTGCAAATTTGGGAGGTGACTCCTAAGAAATTGGTGTCAGCTTGGATGTCTTGCACTCCCATCTCTTTTGCAATTAACAACCTCGCCTGATAATCAGGGCCTTATACTTGGCTTGATTTTTTGTAACTTCAGAATATAGCTCTATTGTGTTCTCGATCGTAGCCCTGTTTGGGTTAACAAGGATCACTCCCACTCCCATGTAGTTTTTCCCGAAGCCCCATCCGTGAACATGTCCATGCATAATGGGGGCATCATATTTTCTCCCGCTCCTAAATTAGACATGAAGTCTTGCAGGAAGTCGGACACCGCATGCGCCTTGATTTCCATCCGAGGGACACAGACCACTTTGAATTCCTAAGCGCAACTGAGCACTTGGATAACCTTCTAGAGTGCTATGTTCTTTCTACGATGTTGCGTAGGGAGTAAAATTGTTACGGTTCTTGCTCGGTTCCGGTTCTAATAAAACCGTGAACCGAACCATTAAGGTAACGATTTTCAAATTAGCACCATAACCTTATTTGGTTTGTTCTGTTCCGGTCCCGGTTCAATTCCAATATTATTTTTGGAACCATCATGCTTGTAGTTCCGGTTCCGGTTCAACAAGAACCAAAACCAAATTATTCACTAGCGATTCGGTCCGGTTTTATGCGGTTCCGGTTCGGCCTCGAAATGATTTTATTTTTTTTATATAAAAATTATGAAGTTGTTTTCAATACGATATGAAACCAGTGGGTAAACTCTTAGATTGAACGAACCAAAAAATTTCTTTTAAATAAACAATATTTCATAAGGAAATACTAACACAAAGTACTTGCTTAGCTAGGAAATATTATGTCCTTACTATATATAACTGTTAGAAATTTGTTATACAATATTTAATTTATAATGTTTTTGGAGTCTTATTTGGTGTTTGATGTTTGACTCATCATACTTGATGAAAAGCTTCAAAATCAAATGGTGGGAATCCAAATTATTTGGAGGGAAACCTTTCATAAAAAAAGTATGAACTTTTAGGCTTCGTTTGGTTTGGCGGCGGCGGATCCATCCGGCGGATGGAAACGGAGAAGCCGAACTGGAGGGGGGAGGTGGCTGCTCCAAAAGGAGCTTTTGGGGGCGTTTCTCAAGGCGGGCGGGTGGAAACGGAGCAAACGCCGCCGGAGGGGCATTTGTTTTGCCGCCTTCCGGCGGCGTTTGCCCCAAACGGGGCGGCGAAACGCCGCCCCAAACGAAGCCTTATAATCTCACCATCCTTATCACCTCTCATGTTTGTGAGTATATAAAGAAAACCACTCCTTATTTATTCAAAGGAACATAAGAAGGAACTTGAACCACACGGGCGCACGCGCACCACACCGGACCGGATTCGGATTTCAAATTTCAGATTTTGGATTTTGAGTTTAATTGAATTGAATTATATTTTTTGTTCAAAATAGTTTTGGTTTTTAAACCACCTGTTTTTAGTCAAGTCGACTTGCATCGATATAATCTCGACGACACAGCTTAAACTCACGTCGATATGATCATGATGACATGATCTCGACGACGTGATCATGTCGATTGCAATTCAACACAACTGTCATTTTCTTCGCAGTTATTGCGGGTGATTTTGTAACTGTTTCTTTTACGCGTCTTTTCGCCATAACTCTCGTACGTTGGAAATCCAACATCTCTCTGCACACTTAATATCTACCAATTATAGCCGTTGTAATTAATCACGTCTTAAACTGCTTGCCGTTTTACGAGACTACTATATATATGAGATTTCTGATTCATTTTTTGACACACTCTGATGAACTTCTTCTTCACCATTCATACAACGATTGTTCTTGTGATCTTGATTTCTTGATGTTTGCTTAATCAAGTGGGAGTTTGGGTGCTTTGTGCTTCTTCGGTGTTCGCGCGCGCATATCAGAGTTTTTAGGATCCAGCCGGGTGTTATTCCTTGGAGGAGTGAGCATCAGTGGAAAACCATGTCAAAGGGTGGCTTGATTCTGGAGCAAATGTTCATACTTGTTTTGATCGTTCTTGCTTTACCACCTTTCAGGCATCAGTGGAGGAAGCGTAATCTTAGGAGATGCATCTTTGGCACAAATTCTTGGTCGCGGGTGAATGGATCTTAGGTTGACATCCGGGAAGACACTAGCCTTGTATGATGTGCTTTATGTGTCGAAAGTTATGAAGAATCTAGTGAGAGGATTCTTGCTAGTTAAGAAGGGATATAAAATTGTTTTAGAATCCAAAAAAGTTCTAATAACATTAAATGATGTGTTTATTGGTAAAGAATATATTTGTAATGTTTATTTAAATTAAATGTTGCTAATTTAGAAGTTAATCGAATTTCATCTTCTATAATTTCAAGTTTATATTCTGATTTTTGGCATGCTAGATTAGGACGTGTAAATTCAGATGGTATGAAAAGAATGATGTCTTTAAATCTAATTCCTAAATTTAGTATTGCACCTAGTGTAAGATGTGAAATTTGTGTGCAATCCAAATATTCTAGAAAATCTTTTAAATCAGTAGAAAGAACTTCAAAATCTCTAGAGTTAATTCACTTAGATGTATGTGACTCGAATCGCCAATCTACTAGAGGTGGAAATAAATATTTGTAACTTTCATTGATGCTTTCACAAAATTTTGTTACATATACTTATTAAAAACAAAAGATGAAGTATTTTCTTATTTCTAGATTTTCAAAGCAGAAGTAGAAAATAAAGTAGGATCCTCGATTAAAATATTTAGATCCAACCGAGGTGGTGAATACACTTCAAATGAACTAACCCAGTTTTTCCAAGAAAATGAGATAATTCATCAAGTGACTGCTGCATATTCTCCTCAATCGAATGGTGTAGCTGAACGCAAAAATTAGACCTTGATGAACACGGTCAATGTCATGTTAGCCGAGTCCGGTGCTCTAGAAAATCTTTGGGGAGAAGCATTGTTCACCTCCTCTTTCATCCTAAATAGGATTCCTTCTAAAAAAAAATGAGAAAACCCTTTTTGAATTATTTAAATTAAGGAAGCCTAATCTCCAAATTCTTCGAGTGCAGAGGTGTTTAGCTAAGGTAGCAATTCCTGAACCTAAGAGAAAGAAAATAGGACCTAAAACTTTAGACTCCATTTTTATAGGTTATGCATCCGATAGCAATGCTAATAGATTTCTCATTACAAATTCCCTAATTAGTGAAATCTCTAATAATACTTTTATAGAAGCTAGAGATGCGGTCTATTTTGAAGATAAATTTCCATATAAATTAAATAACTCATCTCAACCATCTTCTAGCTCAATTCTTCCTTCCTCTTCTATAGACCCGTTAGAATTTGATGAACTTAGAAGAAGTAAAAGAATTAGAACTTAAAGAAATTTTGGAGATAACTACTTCACTTATCTAGTTGAAGATGATCCTAATTCATATGAGGAAGCTATGACCTCATCTGATTTTCCTTTTTTATAAAGAAGCTATAAATTCAGAAATTAATTCCATTCTAGAAAATAAAACTTGGATTCTAACCGATCTTCCTTCTGGTGCCAAAGTCATAGTTTGTAGATGGATCTTTAGGAATAAATTAAATTCGGATGGTTCCATAGAAAAGTATAAGGCTCTCCTTGTTGCTAAAGGCTATGCACAAAAAAACAAGGGATATATTATTTGGATATGTATGCTCCCGTAGCTAGGATTGCATTTCTTCGCGTTCTAGTAGCCTGAGCATCAATCCATAAATTAATCATACAAAAATGGATGTTAAAATCATTTTCTTACATAGAGACTTAGATGAAAAAGTCTATATGACTCAACCCGAAGGTATTGTAGTTAAAAGTCAAGAAACCAAAGTATGTAAATTTTTTAAATCTCTTTATGGATTAAAACAAGCTCTTAAGCAATGACACTAAAAATTTGATTCTGTAGTGTTATCTTTAGGTTTTATATCTAATGAATATGATAAATGCATGTATGTCAAACAAGAAGGAAATCAATCTGCTTTATTATGTCTCTACGCAGATGACATTTTAATTTTTGGAAGTTTGATTAAAATTATTAATAATATTAAAAATAATTTATCATCCAATTTTGATATGAAAGATTTGGGAGAACCTAATGTCATTTTAAGAATGAAGCTAGCTAAAATTGATTCAAGTGTGTCATTGTCTCTTTCTCACTCGATCAAGAAAATGTTGCTTAAATTTAATTTATATGATTCCGTACCCGCTTCCACTCCTTATGACGCTAGCATGAAACTATGTAAAAATATTGGTGAACCTGTTGACCAACATAGATATGCACAAATGATAGGGTCACTACTATATATTGCTAATCGCACTAGACCCGATATTTCCTATGTCGTAGACAGATTAGGTAGATATACCAGCAATCCAAGTGATGACCTTTGGATAACATTAACTAGAATTTTTAAATACCTTTGCGGAACTAATGATTAAGTTTAGTATATCCAATTATACAGGTTTTCTCAAAGTACTTGAAGGTTATTCAGATATCAATTGGGTAACTTATTCTTTAGACGTTAAGTCTATAACAGGTTATGTATTCCTCTTTAGAGGAGACGTCATTTCATGGGTTCTACAAAACAAACTGTGATTTCAAGAAGCACCATGGAATCAAAGCTTATAGCTTTAGACGCGACATGTACCGAAGCTGAATGACTTACGAATTTACTTTCTAAAATGCCTTTACTTGGAAAACATATATCTACTATTTCTTTGCATTGTGATAATAAATCAATAATTAATTTAACTGCTTCAAATAGTACTAATGCTAAAATGAACAAGTTCATGAGAATCATGTACAAGTTTGTGAAGCAAAGAAGAAAAAATTGGTATCGCACAAGTATGTAAAGTCAGAATTGAATCTGGCTGATAATCTTACCAAGGGATTATCCCGAAGGGAGATTTTGTTGTCATCGAGGGGAATGAGGCTTAAGCCCACATGATTTGCTGCCAACGGTGGATTCCCAACCCATGTGATTGGAGATCCCATGAATCGGGTTTAATGTGGTAGAAACGAAGCCGTTGGTATAGCCTAGCTGGGAGCACAAATTTAAAGGTTGAGAAAATCTTCTCCCCATTCCTATGATGCTGTGCTTTGCGTAATAGTTGAGGATGAACACTTAAGTTCTTAATGGTTGTCAAAGGCATATTTTTTTGCGAGATATTAGTTACGAAATATCTCTTGAGACATCACCTATGTGGGGGTAGTCATGAGGCCGTGACTTTGGGATCCGGGCTGAACCCTAATAACCCTCATGAACAATCAAGGAATGTGCATGTCCATTAACGCACCCACCACCATAACCCAATGAACAATCTATCTTTTGTGTGCTTATTTAACTTACCGGTCAAAAGTTTATAATTCAAAGCCTCTGACACATTATATTCTTTGGTAGAGGAATAAATACTAAGTATAGGTTCAAGGTAACTATTCCACATATACCCACTGCATTAGATACAACTTGATGAAGAAAATTTGTATTTGATTTTCATTTATCATTATTAATATCTTAATTTATGAAGTTCGGATTGTTGTTTTTCTCTTTTGTGGGGAGTTGTTAGAAATCTGTCATAATACATTTAATTTATAATATTTTTTGGAGCCTTGTTTGGTGTTTGATGTTGGGCTTCTCATACTTGATGAAAAACTTCAAAACCAAATGGAGCGAATCCTAATTATTTGGAGGGAAGTCTTTCATAAAGGAAACGATAAACCTTTAGTCACACCTTATCGCCTCTCATGTTTGTGAGTATATACAGAAAACCACTCCTTATTTGTTCTAAGGAATATAAGAAGGAAGTTGAACCACACGAGCGCGTGTGTACGCACGCACTAGATCGGACTCGAATTTGGGATTTGGGGAAGAATTGAATTGTATTTTTTGTTCAAAATAGTTTTGATGATTAAACCACCTATTTTTAGTCAAGTCGACTTGTGTCGATATGATCTCGATGACACAACTTAGACTCGCATTGATATGATCTCGACGACATGATCTCGATGACATGATCTCAACTCGCGTCGATTGCACTTTGACGCAACCATCATTTTCTTCGTAGTTATTGTGCGTGACTTTGTAACGGTTTCTTTTACGCGTCGTTTCGCCATAACTCCCGTATGTTGGAACTCCAACGTCTCTCTGTATGCTTAATATCTCCAATTATAACCGTTGTAATATAATCACTTCTTAAACTGCTTACCGTTTTACGAGACTGCTATATATAGAAGATTTCTGATTCATTTTTTGACACACTCTGATGAACTTCTTCTTTTTCACCGTTATTACAACGATTGTTCTTCGCGATCTTGATTTCTTAATGTTTGCTTCATCTAGTGTGAGTTTGGGTGTTCTGTGCTTCTTCGGTGTCCACGCACATCAAATTTTTCGGGATCCAACCAGGTGTTATTTCTTGGAGGAGTGAGTATCAGTGGAAAACCATGTCGGAGGGTGGTGCAACTTCTTTAGGGCAGTGGTCGCACGTCTTACCCAAGCTCGATTTGAAACTATTATATATATAGCTCCTTTCATTCAAGATGATTATTATCCTATTTTTCAGATATGTATTCTTTTAAAGAGTTTTTCAGGAAAAATATATACATATTTAGGATTATTTGATAAAATATTCCAACAATAACAACCTCGATCAATCAAATTTACCATTGATCCCACTATTGATGAACCAATTAACTGCTATAAGAATAACATGAAATTTAATGTAGTTGGCATGAGCTCCATGTACAGAAGGCATTTGCTCACAGAGTCACAACTCACGCCTCATAACTCCACAGTTCGTCAGCCAGTGAGCAGTACATCACTTAGATGTTAGATCACAAATTCACAATTATAGCCTATAGTTAATTAATAATTAAATAATTTTTTAATTGCTTATACTTTAAAAAAAATTATAAGAAAAAATTATAATATTATAATATATTATGATAAAATATTAATAATTAATGGGTGGCAAATCGGTTCTGGTTCGGTCTAGTTTGAACCAGATCTGGGAATACTGAAACTGCTCGAGACTTGTATGTTGTGGTTCTTATTCCAGTTCCAGTTCCGGCCCGAATACTAAAATGATGGAATCACAACCGAACCATTATTGTTCATGGGTCCAAAATTTAAACTGGAACTAAATAATTTGCACATGGTTCAGTTCAGTTCTCCGCGGTTCCGGTTCCGGTTCCGGTTCGATTCCAGTTCAATTCACGATTTTCGGTTCTAAGTGACTCTATAGTAGGGAGTGTCCTATCATCAGTCTAATTGCATGTGATTGTAAGCATGACCTAAGCCTTTTGGCAAATAGAATTAATGCATATGCCAACTTCTTTATAATGGGATACATTGTTTTAGTGTACTTTAGGACCCGACTTATATAGTAGATGGGCATATGTTTGGTCCTTCTTCTTGAACTAGTACATAACTTACTGCTTCTTCTCTGACTCTCAAATACATACAAAATTCCTCCCCTTCCCGAGGAAAGCCTCCTCGCATTCATGGGTCCCCTAAAATATCTGACTGGCTTAGAGAATTTTAAGAAACGGGGAAATTAGAGAGAAATCTACTAAGCTGGACAATTCTTTTGGTTAGTTGTTGAACCTCTTTAATGTATTTTGGTGGTGCCATCTCCAGCATAGCCTTGACTTTGTTGGAGTTCAGCTCAAGTCCCTTGGTATTAAGTAGATTCCCTAAAAACTTACCCTTCCCTTCTCCAAATAAGTATTTAACAGGATTGAGTCTCATCTTGTACTTATGTACGGTGGCGAAGGTCTTCGTGAGGTATCCCAAATGATCTTTTAATCTTTTGTCATTCACAATCATATCGTCCGCGTACACTTCTAGGTTTCTTCCCTTCTATTCCTTGAAGATTAATCCATCATCCTCTGCTCGTGTTCTTCATCCCAAATAACATCATCTTATAACAATAAAAACCACCATTGATGATGAAAGAGGTGTTTGGTATGCTTAGAGGGTGCATTCAGATTTTACGGTAACCTGAAAAGGCGTCGAGAAATCTCATTACAGGAAAACTGGCCACGGAATCAACCAATGCATTTATTTGAGATAAGGGGTAACAATCTTTGGGTCATGCTTTATTTTGCATAGAAAAACCAATTAACATTAATCATTTTCCCCAGACCTTTTTAAAAATTACAATGTTAGAAACCCAACCCGGAAATTGAATCTTAGAAATTTATCATGTTCTTAACAGCTTCTTGAATTCTTCATGGATGGGCTCGGTCTGGATTGTTGCAATGGCGCACATCATCTAGCGGATAATGCAGATGTCAGGATCCAGGTTGAGGCAATGGTAGATGACCTTGGCATCAATGTTGGGCATGTCTATTGCATCCCATGTGAAGACATTAATATTATCTTTGAGGCATGCGACCAGCTTCATATTCTACTCCTTTGATAACTCACTGCTAATCATCATGCTCCCTAGTGTTGGCATGGGTCACACATCATATTCAACATGCCTTTGGTTTGAGAATAACAAATTCTGATGTGTATTTATGCATTTGCTTTGTAGTGTGTAGGTTCAGGAAACACCTTGGTACAAGACATACATATATACTACAACAAGAACCAATCTAAAACAACAAAGACAAAGCCATAATTGCAGACTACCACCAGTGATACCCACTACTGCCCAGTGATTTAACTTGGCATAGGTAGGCTGGCTGACAAAGTTATGTGTGGGCTTGGAGGGAAAAAGGGAACACCAAATATTCAAGTTTACTACTGCTCATCTACATCACTTATTGCCTAGCGTTAGCTCCAAATACCATAAGGAAGGCTTAGCTGTCTAACTATCATGCAACACTAGATAGAGCCTAAATAAGGAATTCTCTGATGTTCGACAATCACCCATAGTATCTTACAACAACTAAGCAATAGCTCCAATCTTAATATGGTAAGTTGCATTATTTGACTATCTCGCAACCATGGTTTAAGCCCAAAGATGGAATCTTCTATTGTTCAACTATCGCCTATGATATCTTTCTACTGCCTTGTAATAGCCTCTTAGAGAACTATAAACACATCTTATTCTCTTGGGGTCTTTACCACTTCTCATTCCAACATCAATGCACTATAAAGAGAGGACATTCCAGACACCTCCAGAGCCTCATATGACTCCCAAGCCTCAACGTTCATCAATACGAAAAAAGATTGACGTTTACCATCAATATTCAAAAGAATGGATCGCATTCTACGATGATGATCTTGAGTGGATCTTCCGCATCTTCCATCATCATCATTTTTATAGGGAGTCTATCATCAGAATTTATATGTATCTCCTTCATTTTTTGACCTTTCATATCTTATATTTTTGTCGAGTGGGAATTCACATTGCGTGTGCTGACTAGATCGAGGTGTTGGTCTATAGCAGGAAATTCAACTCATGTGTGGCAACTAGATCTAAGTGTAGGCATATGGGGTGTGAGACCAATCTAAGGAGGATCGACTAAGGACAATTAGTTCTTAGAGAGAAGAATCGGTATAGAAAACAAAAGGAGTATTTTATATCACCTGCGATCTTAGCGTCATCAAGATAAAAAAAATTTAATATGAAAAATTAAGATATTATCTTATTCTAAAGGTTTAATATATTTATTTTCACTACACTTTAATATCATATTTATTTATGATAATATTGTTTACGAAAAGAAAATTTTATAACTTTTAATTCATCCTTAATTATTCTCTCACCCCCTTCCCTCTAAGGAAGCCTAACAATCCAACAAGTAGTAACAAATCTAGGTTATTTTCGAAGAAGTCTTAACAACCTTTTTAAATGGCTATTCATGATTTTACTTTTAATGAAAGACAAAGCATTACATGTCCTCCACTATTCATAGGCACTGATTATACTTATTGGAAAATAAGAATGGAGTAATTTCTAATTACCTTAGATATGGATGTGCGGGATAGGATTGTGCTTAGTTGTGTTGATTTCAGGTATTAGATAATGCAAGTCTAGTGTCATCAGACATAGTTTTGCTAATGTAATCCCTCATTGTGCAAAACATCATGTCATCCTAAGATCTAGACTATGTTAGACTTATCACTTACTCATAAACATCAGGAAGAAAGATCTATCTCCTCATATTTGAAGAAGTCAGAACCTCAATCAATGATAAATTACACATAACAGATAATAATCAAGAATATGATAGATAATGAATATTGACACAAGAATGAGAAAACATCCAAAATCGTATATATATGTTTCAATCAAATGTTTTAATAGGTAACTAAACTACATTTGCATCTAATCTTTTAAGAGCTCTTCTTCTTTCCTTCTACTTTCTCCTTCCACTTTTTCTCTTGGCAGCCATCTCGTCATCTGATAATCTCTGCTTCCTTCTCTGACTTGACTCAGCTTCCAAATGTGCAGATCTAGAAGTATGCTCAGCATAGGGACTTGTAGATCTTTTGAGCTTTGAAGGTTGTACAGGTTCATACATGATAGTGCATTATTTATAGTTATTTTTATATAATATTTTAGTAGTAATTAATTAGTTTTTGCATAATTTTAGTTTAATATATATCTAATTTACTCTATTTTGTGTTTTCAGGTAATCTGGGGCTGCTAATAGCAAGTTCAAGCCCACAACCGTGCTCATGGGAAATTCCAGAACAAATCTGCAAAAATCCTCAGCACACGTCATAGGTCACGGGCGTGACCTGGGGGCGTGACCATGGTCACGACCGTGCTCCTCTTTCAGCTCCCAGAAATCGCTGCCACGTCGGATTATAGTTACACGCCCCAGGTCACGGGCGTGACCTGGGTCATGACCTTCAGGTCACGGGCGTGACTCGCCCATCAAACATTCAATACAAGCAGTTTCCGCCGCTGAGCCGTTCCAGCTTACACGCCCTTGGTCACGGGCGTGACCAAGGGGCGTGACCTCTCCCACAACTGCCAGATTAACTCCAGATCACGCCGTTTCCCGCCGTTTCCCGACTCGGTCAAGACACGCCCTAGGTCACGGGCGTGACCTAGGCCGTGACCCGTCCAGATGATCAATTTTGGCGGTTTTTCTCCCCCAACGTTCCCGGGCTTTCATGACGCAGTTACACAGCTTACACGCCCTTGGTCACGGGCGTGACCAAGGGCGCGACTCACCAATTTTCTGCCTATAAAAGCCAGCTGCTGCCAAAGTGATGGGAATGCAGTCCTTGCTTCGATTGGGTCGTTTCTAGTATAGTTTTTCTGCATTTTTCTTAGTGTGACTTTATTTTATGTCTTGTCTTTTTAATTCCTAGCTTAGATTTAATTTACTTGCAATGGTACTTTTCTTTACATAGAAATATAAAAGTTTTTCTTCTCAATTATGTTTAGCTAATTTTCATAGCATTTGATCGGATGATTTCTTAAGCTTTTATATTTCATAATCTCTTATTCATAGTTTAGTTTTGGAAAACTAAGAATTACCGTTGATTTTGCATTTATTGGTTTCATATTTCTAGGGTATGATAATCAAGTTTGATCCATATTTTAGTGTATCGAGAGATTCGTAAATACAGGTAGATCGCTAAAAAGAGTTGTATGCATTCCTTGAGAGAGGGTGACACAAATCTTCCGGATTGGAGTCAAATTCAATAGTGGGGCTCACTGCATAAAGCAAGCTTAGGGGTGTCGACTGGCCGAGGGGTCTTAATCGATCAACCTAATGTTAGGTGGTAGTTCTCTCGAGAGAGGCTCTATCATATTTTGGGAACCTCCACGGTCAAGTTTGTCTAAATCAATTTCTTATGAGTTCTAGATTTACGAAATATTTTACTTAAGAAGGATTCTCGATCAAATGTTTCTCTTCTTTTAATTATTTTCAAAACTCTATTTTATTTCTGATAAAATAATAATAATTTGCGTGAGTAGAAGTAATCAACAGACCCGTGGAATACGACACTTGATATTTATTTATTTTAAATATCCTATGCTATAAACGATAGGTGCTCTTGCCTATAGTTCGTAGAATTTGGAGAAAATTATTTATATCGTAATTTTACGTATCAAGTTTTTGGCGCCGTTGCCTGGGAGTTTTTTGTTGATATTTTGAAAGCGTGAATTTTATTACTTTTATCATTCTCTTTCTCCGCCCCCATTTCTCTTTTTGTTTTTTTTTAAATTCCTTTCTATTAAGTAACGGTAGTTAATTTCTTTTTCCAAAAAAATGATGATATCTCAGTTGGCCGCGAAAGTTGCCGAGCTTCAACATAAGGTAAACCCTTTGGAAGCCGCATGGAAGCGCCAACTTATTTGTTATTTTTGTGGTGCAAATCATTCTAGCGAGGAATGTTATTCTTATTTTTATTCTCAAAATATTTTTGATCAAAATAATTTCTCTCAAGATTATAATTCTTCTGAAATTCCTTCTTGCTCCGATAATAATTATTCGTGGTGGCAAGATCACCCGGATAGTTTACGGTGCAATGAAGAAATTTCTATTGATCAAAATTTCTATTCCTCCACTTTTTATCCGCAAAATTCTTTTGATCAAATTTCTTCTCTTGGTGATTCTCCGGATCTTCATATTCAAAATTTGAATAGTTATTCCCAAGAAGAAAATAATATTTTATACCAAGAATTTATTAAAATAATGGGTGTGCCGAGCGAAATAGAAGAAGAACATGATTTATTTTTCTACTCCGCCCGACTCTATTCCACTTTTTCATGAATTTTTAAACCCTCCACATAAATATTTTGGAATCAAAATTCATGAAAATTTTGTCGCTCATAAACTTACTCCCCTTGGTATTGATTTTTCTGATCATAGTTTTATTCTTGAAAATAAACAACCGGAGCTTAATCATGTGTTTTCACAAGAAACTCCTCCTTGTGAAAAATTTTCTGACTCGCTTAATTTTGATTCTTTTGATACTAACAATTTTCATGTAGAGGATGAGCCGTTGCAACCAAACATCTTCACCGATCCATTTGTCGCTCATCTCCAACAATTCAAATTACCTAAAGTATGTATAGGTAATTTGGATTCACAATTTGAAGCTAACGGACAACGAAAGAATCACGACTATAGCGGAGGAGTAGCCGGGCGACCGACTTCGGCTTGCTCACCTGAGCGTGAATTAAGGGAGTTGTCTGTGCATTTTCAATTTTCTTTTCCTTTTTCCTAACAATAATCGTCTAGCTTAAAGACGGGAAAAAGAAAAGCGCTCTTGGGAGACACCCCTTGTTTATCTTTTCCTTTCTTGTATTTTTTTTGTCCTATGCATTTTTCTTTTTATTGTTTTCTCTCTTACTTAGTTTTTTTTAACATTGAGGACAATGTTTCCCTCTAGTCTGGGAGAATATTGGTTTTCATGTTTATTTTAAAAGCAAACTCAAAACAAAAAAAATATTTTCATATTTCTTATCAGTTTTTTTTATGTTGCACTTTTTTCAAAAAAAAACCCAAGAAAAATTAGATTTTATTATACAACTTATGAAAAAAAACATGTAAGAATTTGAGTTAATTTTTTTCTTTAGTATCCCATGACTATGTCTTTTTCTTATTTTTAATCATTTATATACTTGCTTAGTTAGAATAAATTTCTCTAATTTTTATTTTGCCTATGTTTCACGAGTAATATGTTGACTCGTGCAGTGTTTCTAATTAAGGTAGCAGGTTATTTTTGAAAAACTTTCTTGAATATTTGCACTTTTTAATAGCTATCTTTTTATATTTTTCACTTTTATAAAATCTAACATCCCTTATTATTTTTTTTTTTTTAAATCTTTGTAATGTTGATTAGTGTTGAGTGTAGTAGATGCGAACCGATCTAGACGCTTGTTATTTTCATTTTCATGAAAAGTCAATTCTCTTTATTTTCTATCTAGAATTTGCTTCTCTTGAATTTTTCAATACTTTGCTAAAATAGACTTAGAAGCATGAATATGATCAAGACATTTTATTGAATAGATTGAGTCTTTGTATTCCAAACCTTAAAAGTTTAATCATTGTTAGCCACCTTGTGCCTTTTCCCTTCCTTTTGGTAGCTCCACTTATTTTTCACCAAAGCCAAATAGCCTACCTATGTTGCACACAAATTTATTTTGAGCTTTATATGTTGCTAGTGTGTACTATATTTTGTGAAGATGGTGGAAGTTTCAATTATCCCATGATGGATACAAAAGAAGGAAATAAATAGCAAAAAGCAAACAAAAAAATTGATGAAAAAATATTTGAAAAATTATGTGAAAAAGAATATGAAAAAAAGCTATTTTTGATCCCAATTCTATGTATCAAAAATAATTTGGGGTATCAAAACTTATTTTTAGCAACGTCATTTCATGCAAAGCTCTCCCTTATGTTTAAGTGTGCTTGAACCCTTCATGTTTATCTTTTGATTTCCGCACCTTTAAACCCAAGCCAAAACGTTACGCCTAATGAAAGTCCTTTTGATTCATGCTTCTTAGGTTTATTTTTAGTACGGTAGAGAGAAAGTAAATTGGGTAAATTTTTTTTAGGTAAGAGTATGGATTTTTGACTTGAATTGATATGATTATAAAATGTCTCTAAGATTTTAGTAGCAATTCAATGCGCTTTTCATTCGTCATAGTACTCAGTTTTTACTTTTGCTAAAATATGGGATGATTTATTTTATGCTAGTGGAATTTATAAATTTATTTGATAAGATTAAGTAATAATTTTCAGTTTGTTTTTCATAGTTTTCCTACCTTTAATTTCGCATCGTACTCGTGTACGGCATAGCCAAATTGATTGATTAGTTTATTTTATTTTTGCTAGCTCGTATGTGTTTGCTTGGGGACAAGCAAAATACTTAGTCTAGGGGTATTTGATAGTGCATTATTTATAGTTATTTTTATATAGTATTTTAGTAGTAATTAATTAGTTTTTACATAATTTTAGTTTAATATATATCTAATTTACTCTATTTTGTGTTTTCAGGTAATCTGGGGCTGCTAATAGCAAATTCAAGCCCACAGCCGTGCTCATGGGAAATTCCAGAACAAATCTGCAAAAATCCTCAGTACACGCCCCAGGTCACGGGCGTGACCTGGGGGCGTGACCATGGTCACGACCGTGCTCCTCTTTCAGCTCCCAGAAATCGCTGCCACGTCGGATTATAGTTATACGCCCCAGGTCACGGGCGTGACCTGGGTCGTGACCTTCAGGTCACGGGCGTGACTCGCCCATCAAACATTCAATACAAGCAGTTTCCGCCGCTGAGCCGTTCCAGCTTACACGCCCTTGGTCACGGGCATGACCAAGGGGCGTGACCTCTCCCGCAACTGCCAGATTAACTCCAGATCGCATCGTTTCCCGCCGTTTCCTGACTCGGTCAAGACACGCCCTAGGTCACGGGCGTGACCTAGGCCGTGACCCGTCCAGATGATCAATTTTGGCGGTTTTTCTCCCCCAACGTTCCCGGGCTTTCATGACGCAGTTACGCAGCTTACACGCCCTTGGTCACGGGCGTGACCAAGGGCGTGACTCACCAATTTTCTGCCTATAAAAGCCAGATGCTGCCAAAGTGATGGGAATGCAGTCCTTGCTTCGATTGGGTCATTTCTAGTATAGTTTTTTTGCATTTTTCTTAGTGTAACTTTATTTTATGTCTTGTCTTTTTAATTCATAGCTTAGATTTACTTTACTTACAATTGTACTTTTCTTTACATAGAAATATAAAAGTTTTTCTTCTCAATTATGTTTAGCTAATTTTCATAGCATTTGATCGGATGATTTCTTAAGCTTTTATATTTCATAATCTCTTATTCATAGTTTAGTTTTGGAAAACTAAGAATTACCGTTGATTTTGCATTTATTGGTTTCATATTTCTAGGGTATGATAATCAAGTTTGATCCATATTTTAGTGTATCGAGAGATTCGTAAATACAGGTAGATCGCTAAAAAGAGTTGTATGCATTCCTCGAGAGAGGGTGACACAAATCTTCCGGATTGGAGTCAAATTCAATAGTGGGGCTCACTGCATAAAGCAAGCTTAGGGGTGTCGACTGGCCGAGGGGTCTTAATCGATCAACCTAATGTTAGGTGGTAGTTCTCTCGAGAGAGGCTCTATCATATTTTGGGAACCTCCACGGTCAAGTTTGTCTAAATCAATTTCTTATGAGTTCTAGATTTACGAAATATTTTACTTAAGAAGGATTCTCGATCAAATGTTTCTCTTCTTTTAATTATTTTCAAAACTCTATTTTATTTCCGATAAAATAATAATAATTTGCGTGAGTAGAAGTAATCAACAGACCCGTGGAATACGACACTTGATATTTATTTATTTTAAATATCCTATGCTATAAACGATAGGTGCTCTTGCTTATAGTTCGTAGAATTTGGAGAAAATTATTTATATCGTAATTTTACGTATCAAGTTTTTGGCGCCGTTGCCTGGGAGTTTTTTGTTGATATTTTGAAAGCGTGAATTTTATTACTTTATCATTCTCTTTCTCCGCCCCCATTTCTCTTTTTGTTTTTTTTTTAAATTCCTTTCTATTAAGTAACGGTAGTTAATTTCTTTTTCCAAAAAAATGATGATATCTCAGTTGGCCGCGAAAGTTGCCGAGCTTCAACATAAGGTAAACCCTTTGGAAGCCGCATGGAAGCGCCAACTTATTTGTTATTTTTGTGGTGCAAATCATTCTAGCGAGGAATGTTATTCTTATTTTTATTCTCAAAATATTTTTGATCAAAATAATTTCTCTCAAGATTATAATTCTTCTGAAATTCCTTCTTGCTCCGATAATAATTATTCGTGGTGGCAAGATCACCCGGATAGTTTACGGTGCAATGAAGAAATTTCTATTGATCAAAATTTCTATTCCTCCACTTTTTATCCGCAAAATTCTTTTGATCAAATTTCTTCTCTTGGTGATTCTCCGGATCTTCATATTCAAAATTTGAATAGTTATTCCCAAGAAGAAAATAATATTTTATACCAAGAATTTATTAAAATAATGGGTGTGCCGAGCGAAATAGAAGAAGAACATGATTTATTTTTTTACTCTGCCCGACTCTATTCCACTTTTTCATGAATTTTTAAACCCTCCACATAAATATTTTGGAATCAAAATTCATGAAAATTTTGTCGCTCATAAACTTACTCCCCTTGGTATTGATTTTTCTGATCATAGTTTTATTCTTGAAAATAAACAACCGGAGCTTAATCATGTGTTTTCACAAGAAACTCCTCCTTGTGAAAAATTTTCTGACTCGCTTAATTTTGA
Organism: Dactylorhiza incarnata; assembly: GCA_033032865.1. Lineage (NCBI taxonomy): Eukaryota > Viridiplantae > Streptophyta > Magnoliopsida > Asparagales > Orchidaceae > Dactylorhiza > Dactylorhiza incarnata. Next base: position 9,371,942 of record JAWHQI010000003.1, read on the forward strand.
TTCTTTTGATACTAACAATTTTCATGTAGAGGATGAGCCGTTGCAACCAAACATCTTCACCGATCCATTTGCCGCTCTTCTCCAACAATTCAAATTACCTAAAGTATGTATAGGTAATTTGGATTCACAATTTGAAGCTAACGGACAACGAAAGAATCACGACTATAGCGGAGGAGTAGCCGGGCGACCGACTTCGGCTTGCTCACCTGAGCGTGAATTAAGGGAGTTGTCTGTGCATTTTCAATTTTCTTTTCCTTTTTCCTAACAATAATCGTCTAGCTTAAAGACGGGAAAAAGAAAAGCGCTCTTGGGAGACACCCCTTGTTTATCTTTTCCTTTCTTGTATTTTTTTTGTCCTATGCATTTTTCTTTTTATTGTTTTCTCTCTTACTTAGTTTTTTTTAACATTGAGGACAATGTTTCCCTCTAGTCTGGGAGAATATTGGTTTTCATGTTTATTTTAAAAGCAAACTCAAAACAAAAAAAATATTTTCATATTTCTTATCAGTTTTTTTTATGTTGCACTTTTTTCAAAAAAAAACCCAAGAAAAATTAGATTTTATTATACAACTTATGAAAAAAACATGTAAGAATTTGAGTTAATTTTTTTCTTTAGTATCCCATGACTATGTCTTTTTCTTATTTTTAATCATTTATATACTTGCTTAGTTAGAATAAATTTCTCTAATTTTTATTTTGCCTATGTTTCACGAGTAATATGTTGACTCGTGCAGTGTTTCTAATTAAGGTAGCAGGTTATTTTTGAAAAACTTTCTTGAATATTTGCACTTTTTAATAGCTATCTTTTTATATTTTTCACTTTTATAAAATCTAACATCCCTTATTTTCTTTTTTTTAAAAATCTTTGTAATGTTGATTAGTGTTGAGTGTAGTAGATGCGAACCGATCTAGACGCTTGTTATTTTCATTTTCATGAAAAGTCAATTCTCTTTATTTTCTATCTAGAATTTGCTTCTCTTGAATTTTTCAATACTTTGCTAAAATAGACTTAGAAGCATGAATATGATCAAGACATTTTATTGAATAGATTGAGTCTTTGTATTCCAAACCTTAAAAGTTTAATCATTGTTAGCCACCTTGTGCCTTTTCCCTTCCTTTTGGTAGCTCCACTTATTTTTCACCAAAGCCAAATAGCCTACCTATGTTGCACACAAATTTATTTTGAGCTTTATATGTTGCTAGTGTGTACTATATTTTGTGAAGATGGTGGAAGTTTCAATTATCCCATGATGGATACAAAAGAAGGAAATAAATAGCAAAAAGCAAACAAAAAAATTGATGAAAAAATATTTGAAAAATTATGTGAAAAAGAATATGAAAAAAAGCTATTTTTGATCCCAATTCTATGTATCAAAAATAATTTGGGGTATCAAAACTTATTTTTAGAAACGTCATTTCATGCAAAGCTCTCCCTTATGTTTAAGTGTGCTTGAACCCTTCATGTTTATCTTTTGATTTCCGCACCTTTAAACCCAAGCCAAAACGTTACGCCTAATGAAAGTCCTTTTGATTCATGCTTCTTAGGTTTATTTTTAGTACGGTAGAGAGAAAGTAAATTGGGTAAATTTTTCTTAGGTAAGAGTATGGATTTTTGACTTGAATTGATATGATTATAAAATGTCTCTAAGATTTTAGTAGCAATTCAATGCGCTTTTCATTCGTCATAGTACTCAGTTTTTACTTTTGCTAAAATATGGGATGATTTATTTTATGCTAGTGGAATTTATAAATTTATTTGATAAGATTAAGTAATAATTTTTCAGTTTGTTTTTCATAGTTTTCCTACCTTTAATTTCGCATCGTACTCGTGTACGGCATAGCCAAATTGATTGATTAGTTTATTTTATTTTTGCTAGCTCGTATGTGTTTGCTTGGGGACAAGCAAAATACTTAGTCTAGGGGTATTTGATAGTGCATTATTTATAGTTATTTTTATATAGTATTTTAGTAGTAATTAATTAGTTTTTACATAATTTTAGTTTAATATATATCTAATTTACTCTATTTTGTGTTTTCAGGTAATCTGGGGCTGCTAATAGCAAATTCAAGCCCACAGCCGTGCTCATGGGAAATTCCAGAACAAATCTGCAAAAATCCTCAGTACACGCCCCAGGTCACGGGCGTGACCTGGGGGCGTGACCATGGTCACGACCGTGCTCCTCTTTCAGCTCCCAGAAATCGCTGCCACGTCGGATTATAGTTATACGCCCCAGGTCACGGGCGTGACCTGGGTCGTGACCTTCAGGTCACGGGCGTGACTCACCCATCAAACATTCAATACAAGCAGTTTCCGCCGCTGAGCCGTTCCAGCTTACACGCCCTTGGTCACGGGCGTGACCAAGGGGCGTGACCTCTCCCGCAACTGCCAGATTAACTCCAGATCGCATCGTTTCCCGCCGTTTCCTGACTCGGTCAAGACACGCCCTAGGTCACGGGCGTGACCTAGGCCGTGACCCGTCCAGATGATCAATTTTGGCGGTTTTTCTCCCCCAACGTTCCCGGGCTTTCATGACGCAGTTACGCAGCTTACACGCCCTTGGTCACGGGCGTGACCAAGGGCGTGACTCACCAATTTTCTGCCTATAAAAGCCAGATGCTGCCAAAGTGATGGGAATGCAGTCCTTGCTTCGATTGGGTCATTTCTAGTATAGTTTTTTTGCATTTTTCTTAGTGTAACTTTATTTTATGTCTTGTCTTTTTAATTCATAGCTTAGATTTACTTTACTTACAATTGTACTTTTCTTTACATAGAAATATAAAAGTTTTTCTTCTCAATTATGTTTAGCTAATTTTCATAGCATTTGATCGGATGATTTCTTAAGCTTTTATATTTCATAATCTCTTATTCATAGTTTAGTTTTGGAAAACTAAGATTTACCGTTGATTTTGCAATTATTGGTTTCATATTTCTAGGGTATGATAATCAAGTTTGATCCATATTTTAGTGTATCGAGAGATCCGTAAATACGGGTAGATCGCTCATCGGTAAAAAAGAGTTGTATGCTTTCCTCGAGAGAGGGTGACGCAAATCTTCCGGATTGGAGTCAAATCCAATAGTGGGGCTCACCGCATAAAGCAAGCTTAGGGGTGTCGACTGGCCGAGGGGTCTTAATCGATCAACCTAAGGTTAGGTGGTAGTTCTCTCGAGAGAGGCTCTATCATATTTTGGGAACCTCCACGGTCAAGTTTGTCTAAATCAACTTCTTATGAGTTCTAGATTTACGAAATATTTTACTTAAGAAGGATTCTCGATCAAATGTTTGTCTTCTTTTAATTATTTTCAAGACTCTATTTTATTTCCGATAAAATAATAATAATTTGCGTGAGTAGAAGTAATCAACAGACCCGTGGAATACGACACTTGATATTTTTTGTTTTAAATATCCTATGCTATGAACGATAGGTGCTCTTGCCTATAGTTCGTAGAATTTGGAGAAAATTATTTATATCGTAATTTTACGTATCAATACACTGTGGGATTGAGTCTCAGGGAGTAGAACTGTCACGGTTCCGGTTCAGTTCCGGTTCTACTAAAACCGTGAACCGAACCGCTTAGGTAACGGTTCTTCAAATTAGAACCAAAACTGTATTTGGTTTGACCGGTTCCGGTTCTGGTTCCGGTTCAAGCATAATTTTTGGAACCGTCGTGTTAACGGTTCCGGTTACGGTTCAACAAGAACCAAAACCAAATCGGCCACTAACGGTTCGGTCCGGTTCTATACGGTTCGGTCCGGTTCCAATCGGTTCCAACTAGAACCAAAACCAAACTTGGTGGAATGAATGAGGGAGGTTAAAAATAAAAAAACAGAGGGGAAAAATATATATACCTGTTCATTTTTTTTGTAAGAGGGACTTCAAAGTCTGAGGCCTGGGCGCAGGAATTTCGCATTACACCAAGGAGTACTTTTATATAATATATAGTAAGTCGGGCTGAAAGTTAAAAACTGAAATCGCAAAACCACAAAATTGCACCAGACAGCACCGATTTTAAAAATTCAAAGATCACGATCGTGTAATGCTGATGCAATATTTATGTTGTTGAAGATCACGACTCAACATAGGGTAAAGAACTTTGAATTATTGTTCTTGAAATCTTATTTTACAATTAAAATTTTATTTGAAGAATATATTAGTTAATTCAATTTGACTAATTTATCAGGTACAATTAGATTTGTCTTTCATGATTACTATTAAATAGTAGTTGTATATCCTCGATATTTTCAAAACAAAATATTTCAGAAAAATATGTGAGTAAAATTGAAAATACATTATATGACTGTGCAAAAACCGAAAGTACACCGCAAAAACTGACTCCAAATCGCACCAATATCAAACCACACAACACGATTTTGGTGCGGTGCGATTTTGTTCAGTCCAAAACTGACCCCCTTTTATGCGATTACGATTTGAGTTCAAACCGCACCAGTTTCACTCATAATAGTAAGTATAGATATTATATATATATTATAAAAAAAATAACAATATTATAATAATATTAATAAACGGGTTGCGGTTCGGTTCTGCTTCGGTCCGGTTCGGATCGGTTCTAAAAATCTTGAAACCGCTTGAGACTTGTATATTGCGGTTCCGGTTCCGGTTCCGGTCCGGATAATAAAATGAAAGAACCGCACCCGGACCAATGTTGTTCACGGTTCCAAAATTCAAACCGGAACCCAAATAATTCGCGAACGGTTCGGTCCGGTTCTTTGTTGTTCCGGTTCGGTTCCGGTTTGGTTTACGGTTTTCGGTTTTAAGTGACAGCTTTATCAGGGAGTGATGAAGTTCATTTACTATTCATAGGGCTTGATCACTTCCGGTCTTCTCCCACCTTTCGACTTCTTCAACTATGCTTTTCTTAATGTCATTTGTGCATGCTTCTGATTTCTTAAATAGAGTGTCATTGGTGAACTCTTGAGTGTTCACAAACCTATTCACGATTACTTTTTGACTGTCAGTTATTCTTTTGGTGATCCAATCAACTGCACTTTCCAAGTCCTCTTGGACAACCAATCCAGTGAAGGTTGCTTCCTCAACCTCTGGAGCAGGGAGCTCAGTGTGAGACTCCCCCTCAATAGCAGCAACATCGTGTTTCAAATCCTCAGTATCTTGGGTTGAGAACTCCCTTAAAGTCTCCTGCTCAACTGGAACACCCCTTTCAACAGCATTGGTAATTTGTGAAACAACTTCACAGATAATTTCTTCAGGAACTGTCTCATCCATGGCAGTAGGTTCATCAGATTTTGGCACTTCAGCAACCAAGGGCTCTCCCAATGGTTCTGATAATTATTTAGAAGCAATTCTTTGAATTTCCTCCCCTTCAATGTTTGGAGTATTTGGGTTAACTGCATGCTCACTATTCTCAGATGAGCTTTCTTCTGAGCTAGATTCTGACTCAACAAGATGAACTTGTTGTTGTGATGGGTGTCCCCCATGCGACTGCTTAGGGTTTATGACAAATATAGTTTGTATCCTAGTTTTAAACATTTGACCTATTTATATATCCTATTTTGGAACGTTAAGATGCACATACTTGGGTGCGTATACTTAGGAAATTGATCCAAGATTCAACAGCTGTGATGAATAATCCAATATATGATAATATTTGTGTGTCGAAAGTTCATCACAACAATACAGATTGTATGTTGTATGACAATCCATCGACAAGACTTCTATGTCATTTTGAATGCTCGCCGACAGAGATAGTACTTAGAAATGTTCCTGCATTTTCACATAGACTTCCTGCAAGTACATTATTAACATCTATATGCACAATACTTGATAGATATGGGCATCTAAATATGATGAAATAATATTGAAAACATGTGAACATTAATACACTTATTCTAGATTTAGCATGTCAAGCTCAAATTTAAAGAAATTGAATTTTGCTTCATCAAGAGGCTCGATATTTGCCACTTGTCTGTCAGTAGAGACATACTCAAGACAAATATCTTTCTTTTCAACATGCTCTCTGATGAAGTGGTACCTTATTTCAATATGCTTAGTCCTACTGTGCGACTTAGCAATTGAAATTGTAATAGATGATGTCACAACCCGCATTTTTCCAAAAATATTTTAAGTATTATCAGAGTAAGGGGAAAATACGTGTCATGATGCCACGTCATGCATGAGACAACTGCAGACGCTCAGTCAAGCACTCTTTATGAACATTTATACAAAATATAGATATTATTAAATCAGAGACAACTTTGGCTTCTTTTAAGTTGGGACCGTGTCCCTCGGTCCTGTGGAATACTTGGTGTGGATATAGGAGAAAAAATATGTATGCGGCGGAAAATATAGATTCATATATCCTACACAAGCAGGAAGACCAAACAGGTCTTCAAGGCTAGCACATGTCTAGATTTACTATATCTATATATATATATGAAAATACTTCGTACGATTTCAAAATAAGCGGTATATAATAAGAAAAGTTATGTTATGCAATGCTTTACACAAAATATTTCACAAAACATAGTAAAGTACACCGTTTCCCAAAGAGCAACATCTATCTACATCAAAAGTAGTTCCAGTAGTAGCAAACTGCAAGTACACTGAAAAATAACAACCTTACGGGCTCCTATAAGTGACAAAAGCACACAAGGCAACAACATGGAGGCAACATTCAAGACTTCTCCTCACCAAGACGGAAGGGAAGATCCTCTACCGGGGACCTAACATCATAGCTCTACCACTTGCTGCAGCTACTGACCTGAACCTGAACCTGGGGCATTCAAAAGAAAAGAATATCTCAGCCCAAAAGGGAGCAAGAAACGGTAATAATAAGAACAGTATTAAATAACATAAGCAATGTGCAATCAGGAGTAAGGCACAGAAGTAGTAAAGTCAACGAACAAATTTCAGACATGATTAAAAAAAAGGTAACCTGAGAAACAAGGGTATCCAAGAAGTGACCAAAACCATACCAAGCTGCTTATATGATAAGCTAAAAGGAAGAACTGTGGTGGAGGTCTGTTATACCCATCCACTCTCCAGTATAAAAGCCACTGTGGTGGAGGCCTATCATATCCACCCACTCTCCAGTATAAAATCCAATGTGGTGGAGGCCTATCATATCCACCCACTCTCCAGTTTATAAAGCTACTATGGTGGGGTACTACCATATCCGCCCACTCTCCAGCCTACAAAACTACTGTGGTGGGGGCCTACCATATCCACTCACTCTCTAGTCTACAAATCACTAAAATTTATAACCTTACCGTAGGATAAACAAAAACTAATACTTTCAAACAGTTGGACAAGTCGGTACAATCCCGAAAGAGTTTACAATAGTATAAGAGGATTCATGTGTTTCAAGTGGAATCAAAAGGAATTTCTTCCCACTATACAACCAAAAGGACTCAAAAATGAGCAATTTAGGCAGAAACTACACTAAGGAAAAACAATCGGCGGGTGCTCCCGCCAATTGACGGGTGGTCCCGTCGATCGACGGGAAGCCCCATCGATTTGAACTTAAATGCCTCGGGGAAGCATCTTCCCCTGCTAAAGCCTCCGATCGATGGGAATAGCCGTCGATAAATATTTAGTGACAAAAGGGGAAGCATTTCCCTATCTAAAGCCGCCGATCGATGGGACGGTCTCGTCATCCCGTCGATCGACGGAAATACCCGTCGATAAAGACTTAGCTACAAAAGGGGAAGCATTTCCCCAGCTAAAGCCGCCGATCGACAGGACGGTCTCGTCGTCCAGTTGATCGACGGGAATACCCATCAATAAAGACTTAGCGACAAAAGGGGAAGCATTTCCCCACCTAAAGCCGCCGATCGACGGGACGGTCTCATCGTCTCGTCGATCGATGGGAATACCCGTCGATAAATACTTAGACAGAAAATTTGAGGAAATTTTACAACTACTGGCAAAGTAAAAAAAACTACAGATTTCCTGGAAAGGGGGTTCTAACACTCAAAATTTTTTTGGAACATTTTACTCCAACAAGAAGAAATTCACTGTAGCAGAAATAATTAACTTAAGAACTTAAGCACAAGCAGATTTCCTGCAAGAGTCAAATACTCAAGAAAAAAAATTCCTAGAAGAGGGGAAAATAGAATAAATGAAGAAATCTGAACATATACCCCAAAAGAAAAATCTGAAAATAACACAAATTTCTAGGAAACGATCAATCAGCAAGAATACGATCACAAAAACCGCACTTGCCTCGATTTCGAACGGCGACACGTCTGATCTTGATGATCTTGACGTCGACCTTCCGATTCCTCGCTCCGGCGACGAAATCGACCTCCAAACCTCCTTCTCGGACGGAAACCCTCGCTTTCTCTCCCTTTCTTTCCCTCTTTCTCTCGCTATAGCTCGTGAAATAAGAACAGGGGAACTATTCCTCTCGGAAGAAACGAGAAAATTTAATTAAGAAGAGGAATGTGGTTTCCAACTGGACTCCACTAACTTTTCTTAAATATAAATTATAAAAAGATTTTTATAAAGAGTTATATATATGTATATGTTTATAAGAATGTATATATATACATATTTTGTCAGACTTATAAATTTACATAGCTTTTTTTATAAGAATTTATATATATATAAGTTTATACAGAATTTTGATAAGGAATTCTTATAAAATATATTTTGTATGGTAATTAAATATTTCATGTCGGGGTAAATAGAGATTTTGTTTATCGAACGCAACCTCACGAACACCCGAGACGGACCATGGCGACGCACCTACGACGATAATGCCCTCGCTACGAAGTAACAAAACATTCGATCCAAAATAATAATTATTATTTTCATTTCAAATAAACTATCCGAAATTTCAGGGCGTTACAGATGAGTCACAGTACATTGCTATTTTGATGATCTTGATATTGTAGTCTTCTAGCTGATGTTGTATCCAAAGTAGTTGTGCATAGCAACTTCCAACTGAGATGTATTCTCAGTAGTTGAAATGGCTACACTGGTTTGCCTCTTGCTGCTCCATGAGATTAGTCTCTTGCCCAAGAATTGGCATGTGCCTGAAGTGCCTTTTCTATCCTCTTTGCATCCTGCATAATCGGCATCTAAGTACTCAATCAGTTCAAAATCATTACTCCTAGCGTACCATAGGCCAAGATTATATGTGACCTTAAGATATCTTAAGATCCTTTTTGTAGAGGAATAGTGAGATTCCTTAGGGTTCACTTAATATATAGCACAGACACATGTAACAAACATTATATCTGGCCTACCAACAATCAAGTAAAGCAGGGAGCTAATAATACATCTGTATATGGTTTCATCAAAAGGTTTCCTTTTCTCATCCTTCCCCAGAGAAACATTTGATCCCATGGGAGCCCTCATTGTGGAGGCACTCTCCATTCCAAACTTCTTTATAAACTCCTCAGTGGACTTAGCCTGAGAGATAAAGATTCCATCTTCAAACTGTTTCACTTGGAGGCATAAGAAGTACTTTAACTCTCCCGTGCTACTCATTTCAAAGTTCGCTTGCACCAAGTTGGCAAACTTTTTGCAAAGGTTATCATCTGTAGAGCCAAATATAATGTCATCAACATATATTTGAACTAACAATATCTTACTCTTAATTTCCCTTAGGAGTAATGTCTTGTTTATCTTCCCCCTTGAAAATTTGTTTTCAATGAGAAAGATAGACATGGTGGAATACCAAGCTCTATGTGCTTGTTTCAACAGATATAATGTTTTTCTTAAAAAGTAAACATGTTCAGGGAAGGATGGATTGATAAATACTAAGGGTTGCTCTACATAAACTTCTTCCTTCAAATCACCATTTAGAAATGCAGACATCACATCAATTTGGTAGACTTTGAATCCCTTGTGGGTAACATATACAAGGAATAGTCTGATTGCTTTAAGTCTGGCTACAAGTGCAAAGATTTGATCAAAATCAATTCCTTCTTCTTGTTTGTATCCCTTCGCAACCAGCTTTGCTTTGTTCTTGATGATTACACCATTTTCATCCATTTAATTCATATAGACCCATTTGGTTCAAATCACATTTTGTCATTGGGGTCTAGGAACCAGTCTCCAGACTTTACATCTTTTGAACTGGTTTAATTATTCTTGCATATCTATGATCCAAGAGGGATCTCCATTTGCTTCCTCAAACTTCTTAGGTTTAATTTGAAATAGGAAGCTCAGGAACATGACTTCATTCTGCACGCTACTTCTAGTTTTGACACCTTGGCTTAGATCTCCAATAATTAGATTGCTTGGATGATCTTTCAGATGTCTGTTGGCAGTTGGTAGCCTTCTTAGAATCTCCATAGCTTCAATTTTAGCTTGGTAAACTTCTTCTATAGATTCTTGTACTTCTTCTGGTGATTGACTCTCTTTCTCATCAACCATATCATATCCTTTTGTTACCCCCTTTATCTAATCCACCAAAGATTACTTTTGGTCCATCTTTTACTAGGGTATAGTCCTTTAGTTGGCTTCTTGTTCCAGTCATGTGTCTGGAACACTCACTGTCCAAATGTCAGATAGGATTTTTGTTGGCCTTTGGATTATACTGCAAAACAGATTAGTTTACCTTAGGAACCCAAACCTTCTTGGGTCCTAGGTTCATGTTAGTTCTTATAGTTGTATATTTTCTTATAATGTTCATAGCGAGCTTTGTATTATTTTCCCTTGACATTGTTGGATTGAATCAACAATCTATGACAAAGTTACCAATTTTTCCACAACACCAACATTCAAATCTATTGTACCTCCTTTTCTGAGTCACCTACTGAGTGGAGTGAGGATGCTGATGATCAGAAGAGTAGGATTTTGCATTCTTAGAACTTCTTAGATAAATCTTGTGGTTATGTGCATGATGGAAGGTGGGCTGCACAGTCACATGATTCATCTTAGGGATATGCTTTTGAGAAATAGTCTTTCCCTTTCCTTTGACTGTTGGTGTTGTAGAGCCAAACACAAATGATCGATGATTTTTTATTTGGATTTCTTCATGAGGTGCCTTGAAGGCACTCAGCTCAATGTCTACTCTATTCTTTGAGTTTTGTGGCTTAGTTCCATTGATAGAGCACTCCTTGGATAGAAATCCAAAGGAGAGATCATGATCATAGGTATTGGTAGGCAATATGACCTTTTGAAAAATTGTTTGATCTTTGGTAGTCTTGCCCTTGTCTGCCTCTTTAGTATATCCTGCACCACCTCTATATGGTGCAGAAAAACTATCAATAATTGGCAGTACAGTTTGTGGTTTGGAAAACTAGCCACAAGCTTCCTCTCAATGAGGAGCTTATCCTCAAGATCTTTGATGATCTTGTTTTTCCGACTTAGTGTAACAATTTGGATCTTTGAGATCCCTCTTAGCTTGCCGAGTTCATCACTCACTTGAGCTAGCTTCTCAGCTTTCTCAAGGAGTTCAGCTTTAGCAAGCCTGAGGGATTCAATCTCCTCAGCTTATGCCTTGACAAGCTTTTTGCTTCTTTGTAGAGCATCTAGCAAGACACCATACTGATCCACTAGATCAACATCATCCTTATGATTAGACTCAGATGTAGATGATCTTTCAGAATCAGTCGCATAACAAAATTCTACTTCTAATTCAGAATCAGCAGCAGATCAAGGAGCTCAGATTTGTACCTTAGCAGGTGAGTTTGACTCATCCTGACTTTCTTCTGACATAGCCATAAGCCCAATGTATTCTTCTTCATCAGATTTTGAGGAGCTTAAGTCACCGTCACTCAAGGTTTTGTGCTTCTTTGCAATGAAGCTCTTCTCAGCCTTCTTTCCTTTTTGTGAACTGCTTTCTTCAGATCTCCTCCCTTCCTTTCACTTGGATGGGCATTCAGCTAATACGTAACCTCGTTTCTTACAATAGTAGCAAATATCAACAGAAGAATGTTTACTCAGTTTAGAATCATACATGTATTCCTTTGGTTTGTTCCTGGACCTGTCATTGTTATGACTAGATCTTCTGGAGTTGGAAGAAGATGGACTATATTTGTCCAATCTTCTTCTTAACAACAATTTCTTGAATTGCTTGGAGAACAATGAGAGTTATCCATAAGTCATCTCTAAACATGAGGTGCTAGACTCAGATTCTTCTTGCTCAACAACCCTCTCCTGTTTGATTGGAGAGTCTTCTCTACTCCTTCTGTAGCTGACAAACTTGAATGCAATAGAGTTCTCTTTGGGTATGATCTGGAGGTTTCCTCCTCAGCCTTTCTGGATTTAGCTGCAGTTCATGGGACAACAGCTTGCCAAAGAGAATTTAGAGTTCTATTCTTTACATATTTCTCATTTCTCTGATGACACGGATTTTGATATCCCATTCCTTATTAAGGAATCTTAAGAACTTGTCATTTATGTCATAATTAGAGAATTCCCTTCCATAAGTCCTGAGACCATTCACAATCTTGAAGAACTTCTCATAACAGTCTAAGATAGAATCCTTCTTGTCCTGCCTGAAAGATTTATATTCCTGGTTGAGGATAGATTTCCTGTCATCTCTAACCTCCTCAGTACCTTCCATGTAGCCTATTAGAGAATTCCATATTTCCTTTGCTGTTTTGCAATGAATCAAGTTTTGGAAAGTGAAATCATATTTAACATTGACTAAGATGTTCTTGTCCCTTTTATCCATGGTCTCCAGAATAATTTTATCCTTAGTCATATATGCATACTTCTTTGGAACTTGCAGATTTGGATCAAAGGTTTGGAAGCCTTCATAGGAATAAAAGGTCCTTTTTTAACTGTTATAAAATTCCTTGGATCAGAAGCTTCCATGAACAATCTGACCCTTTCTTTCCATATAACAATGTTTTCCTATCTACAGACGGGTAGCTTCATGGAAAGAATATGGATCTATATCACCTTAGCAGATCTTGTTCAAGCTGTTAGACTTTTTTTTGAACAACCTACCTCTGATGCCAATTGAAAGAATATGGATCTATATCACCTAGAGGAGGGGGAAGGGTAAATAGGTGTTGTCACTTTTTTGTTTTAGCAGCGGATTTAAAAATAAAGTACAATGAAAAGCAACTACAACACAGAGAACGCAAATATTTATAGTGGTTCCCCAAGATGGGTACGTCCACTTCCCCCCACGCCTATCTAGCAGTGTGCTAGCCTTAGCAAAACTCCTTCAAACTCAGATCTACTACCAGAGATTTTACACCTCAGAGTACAGAACTCCTACCTCAGGAAAAAGAACAAGTTACCTACCTCAGATCCCAAAACACAGGATCCTATAACTCAGAGTACGCAACTCATACAACTCCAATTCAACCTTGAATTCTACCTCAGGCTCACACAGAACCTTACACTCAGATCTCAAGGATATCCAACAATAGAAAGTTCAGTTTTGTTTAAAGCAATACAAATATACTCAAGAAAATATTTCTCATAAGTATTGAGTCTTCTTAGGCTTCTAAGAAGATAGCCTTCACCAGTTCATCCAAGATCTTGATTGAATCTTCTTTTAGAAAACTTGGATCAGACTGACCTTAAGATCTGAGAACTTCTTTGCTCTCAAATGATTGTGGATGAAAAACCTGTAGCAAGCTAGGAGAATTAGATGATTCTTGAATAAATATCCTTCATCTTCTTATTCTCAGACTTTGAAGATCTTGCCGCTAACCTTTTGATTTTTCTGTTGAGAGCACTGCTTTATTGCAACCGACACTTCAAATGTTCAAAAGATCGGTGATTATTATGATTAGGATTTTGATTAGTGTATCAATCTCATATCATATCAGTATTTATAAGAGAGACTACCATTAACCGTCGAAACTATGAATACTTTAAGTCAAATGTCTCTTTCCTTAAAGGACTAATCTGATTGGTGCAATCGGTGATGACAGAGATTTGAATTTCTGTGACTTGAACTGTCTCGACGACATTTGCATTGTCTCGACGATATTTCATCTCTTCTCGATGACATTTGAGTCTTCAAGCTGATACTAACCCTTTCAGATTTTGAGTTAACTTCTAGTAAGATGTAAAGCCATCAAGCTGATAAAACCTCATCTTGACGATACTTGTGGTCTTCAAGACGATATCTGAATTCAACATGACCATTATCTTTAAGCCGATTGTTAAGATTATCAAGACGACATTTCAACTTATCACATCGATAAGACTCAGACTTTAGATTTGAGCTTTTGCTTTGGCAATTTGGCAGCCATATCTAAATGATATGGACTTAATCATTCTCAACTCAACATGCTTCTGAATTGTCGTGTGGGCTTCTCGACAACAATTTAATTGTTCTCAACGACAATTGACTTAGAGTAATTTCATCTTCAATGGAGAGCTTCCAAATGATATTCCTTTATCTCCACGATCTTTACTTAGCGTGAGACCTTCTCTATGAAGATTTTTAGTCATCAACACTATGTGTATATACTCCAGCTCTATCAAACAATAACAATCATGTTGACCTTCTTTAAGACGATATTTGTATAAATGATCCCTGTCAAAGCGATATTGTCTTGAACTGTGTTTTATCAAGAAGATATATAGGAGCTTGAATTGCTTTTCCTTGTCAAGACGATTTGACTAAGATTTAATGTCTTCAAAATGATGTTGGGATGGTCTCGATGATAATTGACTTAAGCAAATGTACCTTCACCCATGCCTTCAAGACTGATGAGTAAATTTAGATTTTAGAGTTCCTGCTCGAGCCTGGGTGCGATTAGATTTAGGCGGGCATTTTCGAGGGGTCTTGCGAGTAATCCTACTTCGAGAAACCAACCATTATCATATCGAGAGATAGAAGTAATGGTCTTTCTTTCTTTTGAAATATCGAGATAAGCTCCCCGGCAACGGCGCCAAAAACATGATGAGTAAATTTATATTTTAGAGTTCCTGCTCGAGCCTATGTGCGATTAGATTTAGGCGGGCATTTTCGAAGTGTCTGGCGAGTACTTCTACTTCGAGAAACCAACCATTATCCTATTGAGAGATAGAAGTAATGGTGTTTCCTTCTTTCGAAATATCGGGAGAAGCACCCTGGCGACGACGTCGAAATTCTTTTATTAATTTTGTAGAAAAGGCTTTTGCAGAGCTTTTGTATAATTTATCCAAACTAATCTTTCGATAAAGGCAAGTGCACTTTATCGTGTATAGTATAGGATATTTGTAGAAAATATCAAAGTCATATTTTTCCGGATCGTGTTGATTATTTTTACTTTTTAAGAACGCGATATTATTTTATCGGAAAAAGGGTTTGATTAATTTTACAAATTTAAAAGAGTGATGGTGATAATACTTAAGCGATTGCGAGTGCGTTTAGCAAAAACAAAGAAAACAATAATAATAAAAAATGAAAAAGAACACACTAAATTAAAAACTCACGCACTTTATGATAATTTAAATGACTGAATTTAAAGAAAGCAGAAAATTTATCTCCTACACGCACCCACTCTACGAAAATTGAAATAACTGAAATAAAAGAATGCAGAAAAATTATCTCCTGCACGCACACACTCTACTTAAAATGAAATGACTTAATTGAAAGAAAACATAAAAACTAATTTAGCAAATAAAGACAAGTGGTACAAATAAGAAAAGAAGAACACGAAGAACAAGTGGTACAAAATATATTAATTGAAAAAAAAATTTACAACTTTTTAAGAAAGTCTAAACTTGAGGGATAAAAAGAGCCCAAACTAGTGCTTGGAAATACATTAAAACTCTTGCATATACTATCTTAGGTTCTAAAAATATGAGCCTCCAAAATAAGAAACAGCCTCTTCTATTTATAGGCAAAATGGGGGTGCAAATAGCAGTTTGGAGGGCTTGGCCGGCAGGTTGACCGGAGGGAGCAGGCAGGTTGACTGGAGTGAGCTGCTGGAAGGTGAGCTTGTATGTGTGCTGGCGGGTTAACTGTTGACTTCTGGAAGCTACTGGAAGGTAAGCTGGCGGGTCTCGACGGCAGCGGGTCTCGGCGATAGCGTGTCTCAGCGGTAGCGGGTCTCATTGGTAGCGGGATGCGGGTCTCAACGGTAGCGGGTCTCAGCGGGTAGCCTTCTCAGCGGGTAGTGGGCTGCGGGTAGCGGATTAAATCCAGGCAAAACGCGCTAGCCTGGTTTGGATCCCGCGCCAATGCCGAAGTTAACCAGACCACATCCAGTGAGTCAAGCGCCCATTTCTATAAAATACAGATTTTTAATATTTATATTATATATATTTACATATTTTTTAAATTAATACATATTAACTTTAATTATAAAAAACTTAATACATTAAAATACAGATTTTTATTAACTTAATCTATAAATAGTTATAGTATTATACATCATTATTATTAACTTTAATGCATTCATATATAAATAATATATATATGTACTAAATAAAATAGATATAAATATATTCAAACATTCATACTCAAATAAATACATTCACAAATATATTAACTCTTTATACTTTATATTTTCATATAGTGAATTTTATTATTATATATTTAACTTATTAAAGTTTATATTTATAAATATAGTCATAGATTTTATTTAATAAATATTTACATATATTTTTAAATACTTAACATATACATTTACATATATATTAGAATTCTTTATATATATATATACATACATATATTTTTACGTACTTAAATAGTTCAATTTTACATATAAATATATATATATATAAATATTAGTTAAAACAAATCATTTATTCAATAATTTACATGAAATATGTTCAATATTACTTAAAACTATGTTAAAAATTATACTAAAATACGTATAATGTATTATTCATCAAAGACGATACCCCAACTTCAACACGAATTATACTTAGCACTTGAGAGCTTCTACTTGAATTATTGAATTAGTTGAACCTCTTTAAGATGATATTTATCTGTCTGAGCTTCATCTTGTACGATATTCTGACATTAGATGTGTGTCTTCAAAATGATATTCCTTGAAGCTTAAGGTTATCAAGCCGATATTTCAGGACTCTGTGAACCTTATCAAGACGATATTTGAGTTAGAATAATTTTGTGAATTCTTCAAATATCCCTTGGACTAGTATTGATTTCATGAGTGATTACGAGTGATTTTACTTTATTAAACTAACAATCTTGAAACACAACAATATAGATAACATCCAATACAAAGTGTGTTTATCCTTGACTTGAGGACTTCTTCAAATCAGGAACATAATTGTTGGCAAAGTTACGAATAAATATTTTTTATGAAAGAAAATTTTGTAACTTTTAATTCATCCTTAATTATTCTGTCACCCCTTCCCTCTAAGGAAGCCTAACAATCCAACAAGTAGTAACAAATCTAGGTTATTCTAATAGAAGTCTTAACAATCTTTATAAATGGTTATTCACAATTTTGCTTTTAATGAAGGACAAGGTATTGCATGTCCTCCACTATTCATAGGCACTGATTATACTTATTGGAAAATAAGAATGGAGTAGTTTCTAATGACCTTAGATATGGATGTGCGGGACATGATTGAAACATGTTACACACCGGCCGCCATCTATTAATGTTGAAAATAATGTTATAAAAAAGCCCTATGATAAATGGGATGATCATGATAAACGTAGATGTCCTAATAATGCAAACTCTATGAATTTTTATTTTGTGTTAGATAGAACTGAATTTTATAGAACTTGTACTGACAAAACTTCTTATGGTATTTGGATATTATTTGAATTAACTCATGAAGGTACTTCACAGGTCAAGGAATTAAAACTGTTCAAACTAGAATGAGAGCACGAGCACTTTTGCATTAAGATAAACGAAGAGGTGGATGCAATGTACAGAAGATTTACAAAAAATGTAAATGCATCCAAGTCGCTTGGCAAGACCTTCTCTAATGGCGATTTGGTGAGAAAGATACTAAGATCTCTTCTTCCAAGATTCAATCCAAAGGTCATTGAGATTACAGAATATCACTATCTTAGTCGGCTCAAAATCAAGAGCCTCATTGAGAACTTGAAAACTTATTATGTCAAACTAAAGATTTCGCATGATGAATATCAAGTGGAGCTGAAGAATAAATCTTGGAACTAAAGTTAATGAATGAAGACAACAATGACGATGATGATGAACAAGGCATGTTCATCCAAAGCTTCAAGAGATTCATGAGAGGAATAAATTTATGAAATATATGAATAAGATATGATCTTCATCAAAGAAGGTGGAAGCTTATGTAGGTGAAGAAGAAAACTCGGCTCCTGGATGTTATCACTATAGGAAGCTCGTCCATATAAGAAGTAACTTCCCCAAATACTTGAAGGAAGAAAAGGAGAAAAGAAAGAAGAAAAAAAGAGGAGGGTATTGAATGCACACACCTAGTATGATTCAATTTCTGAGGAATCGAGTATGCCTACTTTCAGCAATGTTGAGAAGACTAAGGCAATGTTGAGAAGACTAAGATGTGCATCATGGAAAAAAGCATGCAAGCTGCTGATAACGACACTATTATCAAAGTGATACTGAGGTACCACCTCCCTCTTATGACGACATATACAAAGAGTATATAAAAACTTACATATATTTCAACAAATCTATAAATGATTTAGATATTTGAAAGTTGAAAATAAAACTCTTTTAAAAGTAAATAAAAATTTAAATTAAGAATTGATTAAATCTATGAAGGTTAAAATTGATTGACAAGAGTGTGACACCTCTTTGGCAAAGATAAATGAACTCAATGTGTTTCTCTCTAAATATAACTCTAACATTGAAACTCTAACAAAACAAAAAAGTGTTGAGAGCAAATTAAAGAACACCCTATCCGAGATTGAAAATGGAAAAAATGATTTGCTAATATGTGAGTAATGTTAGTCACAAAAAATATAGCACTGAAAGTATGACTCCAATTCGGAGTTGGCCAAAAATCCGTGTACTTGATTTTGTCAATTCTCTATCATGAAGGTTAAAAATATGGATTGTGTTACACTTTTGTGATGCTAGCATCGGAGGTACCTGATACAACCAGTTGTAGTGTTGTTTCTTGTACTTGACCTAGCAAACAGAAAAATGGAAAATCTATTATTCTCGATTATTCTTCCTCCAACAAGCATCCACCCATAACATAAAGGTTTGGCTCCACCTCCTATCTTTCACATTCAAACTACATTAGGTTTGGACACGCATTGAGCTCTTGCTTGAATAAGAAAATAAATGCCTCTAAGCAAGTTTGGGCACCTAAGGCGTCCACCTAATTTATGAGTAGAATTTTTTGGTATCAGGATCTTTACTCTCCAATTCTTTCTAGGTGTGCTGACAAGCTAAGGACAAGGATGACATGTGGTACTTGTACTCGAGAGGATCAAAAACATGATGAGTAATAAAGACAAGTTCTTTAGACTCACAGAAAAGGAAGGTAGATCTGTTACTTTGGGGATAATAGCAAAGGAAATATCATGGGTATTAGTACAGTGGGTAACGATTCCTTTTTTTTCTAATATATTATATGTTGATGATATAAAACATAACCTAATTTCTATAAATCAATAATGTGATAAAGGATTAAAATTTTATTTGAATCATCAACTAACATGTGCAAAATTATTAACTTTAATTCTAATAAAATATTATTCAATGCATTAAGAACTCATAATGTGTACGCTATTTCTTTTAATAATCTTTTAAAATCAACTTTGAAATACTTAACATTTAAAAATGGAGAACTAAAACTTTGGCATATGCGAGTTGGTCAATGTGGCACTAAGTTAATTTTAAAATTATCTAAAAAGAAGTTAATTCATGGTCTTTCAAACTTAAGCGGTAATTTAATATCTTTGTGTGAACCTTACCAAAAGGGTAAATTTCATGCAGTGTTCATTTAAAAAAATGAAGTAACCACCACTAGATATTTGCAATTAATTCACATGGATCTCTTTGGTGCAGTTAGTAAGTATGACATGGATGGAAGAAAATATACTTTGTACTCATTGATTTTTCACATTTTTATTTGACTTTTTGTCAATCCTCCAAATCTAATGTCATTTTTGAGTTTACAAATTCATGTAAAATATGTCAAAATGAACTTGATTTAAAAATTAATTTATTTGCTCAGATCATGGAGGTGAATTTAAAATAAAAAATTCTCTAATTTATGTGAAAAGTTTAGGAATTACACATTAGTTTTCTACTCCACGCACTCCTCAACAAAATTTTGTGGCGGTGAGGAAAAATCAAACTCTTCAAGAAGTAGCATGCACTATATTATTTGAATATTGATTACCTAAGCATTTTTGGGCAGAAGCTGTGAACACCTATGACACGCTCCTTTCATATTCAAATTAGCAATATATTTTATATGCTTTTAGGCAAGCGCACCTATCGTTGAGTATATGAGTTTTTATAACATCAAGGTTTACATTTATATTTCGTCATTGAGTTCGGTCCTTACATAACCTAATTCCATTATCTCTCATTATCTTACCGAGTTTATCTTTGGAAGATAGTTTTTATAATCATTTAAATTACTTTATAATGAATGACTAACTAATATTGGATTACTAGTATTATTCTTATTATTTGGAAAGTAAGTGGCTATGTAGAATCATTACAAAATAAAGGTTCTTTTTAAGAAAGAGAAGTAATGTTTGATTTAGATCTACTCTGCAAGATTCAATATCATTCCAGTCTCCCTGGGCGAGACGACATCAGAGCTCTGATTTTAGAGAGGCCTACCCGAGATTTGGACGGGTAGGGCCCTAAAGATCGCTTTATCGTTCCTTGAATCCCAATAAAGGTAGAAGAATCATGGTTCCATATTATTTTAGGGAGCAATCGACTCTCTTTATACTATACTTTACTTAATCCATTTACTACCAAAATCATTTGGAAGTCACGTATTAGATAGATCACGCTAAAATTGTGCTAGCAATAATTCATCGAGCGTTGAAAGACATGGTATAAAAGAAGATTAATCCAATCATTAAAGATAGTGATAAAGTACTTCTCAAATTCATAAAAGAAACCATATAGATGGTAAAGAGTACATGATGAAATACCAATACAATGGAATGAGAGAGGAGAATCCATAACCAGGGAGATCTAAGAGGATAAATACATAAACATGAATACTTGCCTCTTAAACTCTCCTACACCCTTGGATTTCCTTCCATCCCCGAGAAGTTTGGCTCCAATCCTCTCAAATACAAGAATATCCTCACTTCAATCTCACCAACCACACCTAAAACTCTATATCCTTTGTCCATTTATAGATTTGGCGAAATAGAGTGCACACAATCAGGGGCACACAGGCATGTGCCTCAGGAGTGAACCCCAGTCGTCGCAACTCTGTCCTCCAATTGCATCCCCGGACCATTTCTTAAAGTTATAATGGTACATGGTCTGTGCACATGGTCTTGTGCCTCTGGGCATATGCACCATCAGTCGTGTCTCTAGGCTCCAGACGTGTCTTCCATCCTTATCTAGTAGTTAGTTGTGCACAACGTTGCCACGCATGGTCGTGTGCCTCAAAAGTTGCACCATTTTGTATGCAAACCATCCTGGAACCATCTCCAACCGTGACATGGGCAAAACACAATATCGTGTGTCATGGGTCGTGTGTCAAAAATTTAAATTTTGTCATCTTCAAGGATTTTTTGCGTTGATTACTTTCTCCTACTGGCCCGACACCTAATTCTCTCAACATCGTCTTGAAAATGAGAAAACAAATCAATGGCACATGAAAATTGTATTTTAATAGTGAAAAGTGATGATGAAACCAAATATAAATTTATTATAAGTATATGTTCATTAACCTAATGTTATGTGATAAATGGAGTCTTGTTTCGTCCCTTATTAGAATTATCTATTTATGAACTTTATTTTCAAAAGAAACCCAGTGTATCTTATTTTAAGATATTTGGTTGTAAATGCTTTATTTTAAACACTAATGATAACCTAGAAAAATTTGATGAAATTATTTTTGAAGGAATATTTCTTGTTTATTCTTCAACTAGTCATGCTTATAGAATATGCAATAAACTGATAAGATAGTTGAAGATTCTATTCATGTTAAATTTGATGAATCTATTTCTTGTATAGTTTCAAGCACCCATGCAAAAATGATGATGACTCAATGCCTACTTTGGATAATATTGAACATAACGCAAGCGATGTTGAAGAGGTAGAAGAGGATCATGCATATGAACCACCCAATGCACTAAAGTTCTCCAAAAATCATCCACGAGAACTTGTCCTTGGTGAACCATCAAGGGGGTAACTACACATTCTAACTTACATGAAACTTTCTTAAACTTGTGCTTTCTTTCTGATATCAAACCAAATAATGTGTCTATCGCTCTTAAAGATGAATCATGATTTTTAGAAATGAATGCGGAACTCAACCAATTTGTGAGAAATTAAATTTGGAACATAGTTGAGTTTCCAACTAATTATCCAATTGTAGGAGTAAAATAGATTTCTAAAAATAATTATATAGTAAGTCTAGAATAACTAGGAACAATGCTAGGTTAGTAGCTCAAGGATTGTCACAAATAGAAGGGATTGATTTTGAAGAAACTTTTGCTCCCGTTGCTCACTTAGAATCTATACATATTTTTCTTGCATTTGTGAGTCATAAAAGATTTAAATTATTTAAAATGGATGTTAAAATTGTGATTTAAATGTGATTATAAAAGAAGAAATTTATGTTGAACAATCCCAAGAATTTATAAACTGTGAATTTCCAAACCATGTGTATAAAATTGATAAAG
Organism: Dactylorhiza incarnata; assembly: GCA_033032865.1. Taxonomy (NCBI): domain Eukaryota; kingdom Viridiplantae; phylum Streptophyta; class Magnoliopsida; order Asparagales; family Orchidaceae; genus Dactylorhiza; species Dactylorhiza incarnata. The sequence continues at coordinate 9,394,611 of JAWHQI010000003.1, forward strand.
TTCTTTATCGACTAAAATAAGCACCACGCGCGAGGTATGCTTGTCTAACATTATTTTTGTTAAAATATGGCTTTTATGGGTAGTGCTGACACAATTTTTTTCATTAAATATATTGGAAACAAGGTTGTTATTTTACAAATTTATGTTGATGATATAATATTTTGTGCAACAAATGAACCTGTACGTAAATAAATTGTGGATGTAATGCAAAAAAGAATTTGAAATGAGCTTAGTTTAAGAACTAACATTTTTTTATTTCAAATTTCACAATGAGATAATGAGATTTTTATATGTCAAAATCAATATATATACAAAATGCTTACAAGATTCAGATTTGAAGCTCTTAAACATGTCAATCTTGGAAGTGTGGAATAAGATATTTGAATACTTCTCTAGAAGGGGGTGAATAGAGAAAACACCAACTTAGGTGGTATTTTGAAATCCTCTTGATTTATTCCTTAACGTAAATGATTTCAATTAGTTTTAAATTATCAGATAATAAAAGCAAGTAGAAAAACAAGTACAGAAAAGCATCCACATGAAATAAAGGATTTTATAAAGGTTCCCCAATAAACTAGGTATGTCCTCTCTTCCACCAATGAGTGGGCTTCCACTATCTCTCGACCGAGATGGTGAGTCTTTTCCTTCTAGAGACTTCAACACAATAGTATCTTTTCCACTGGATATGCAAGAACCTAAGCAGGATATTTTCCACTAGAGATCGAAGAACCCAAGTAACTCTTGTAAAGGCAGAGTCTGATAACTCTTTATAGTGAGAGTGTTTTTATTTTAATATTGTATCTCAAGCAGAGTTATCTCTAAAGAAGAGACACTAACTAAATCCTAGAAGAAAGGAGATTCAGTTTACAAATAAGTAGAATGAGGTAGTAGATAGGCTTTGTGAACTTTTCATATTCTTGGCCGCGAGACCATGGTGAGCTGAACTAGGGCATCCTTTAGAAAGAAGAGATTATATATATCTCTTCTTCTTTCCATTTTTGTACAAGTTCCAACATGACAGGAACATCATAGGCGTCAACAAGAACTAGTGCCTTCAATTATGGGATCAGTAATGACTCAATTTTGATTTGATAGAAACTTTAAGTTCGGTCAACGATTATTGATTAGGTTGATCAATGATCATTGAGGAGAACTCTCCCTAGGAGAGGTAAGTGGTCAACGAACTGTGATCAGACTTCAATTTGATCTAGGGTCACAAATTGATGATCATTGAGTGATGCTTAAGGTCTCTGATCAACGATTGATGATCGTTGAGATGCCTTCTTCAGATCTTCAATATTTGAGTGAGATAGTCGTCGATCATAGGATGTCAGTTAACGATCGTAGATCACTGATCTTACTTCTTCAAACTACAATTTGTGAGCTTTTTGGCCATCGAACAATGGTTGGCAGGCAATGATCATTGATTGTTGTGTTATCCTTGCTATCAACAATCATTGAGTGATCGAGTTGATCACCGATCAACGAATGTTGGTTAACGATCATAGATTGCAGAACTTCTTTTGAGGATTCTTTTCCTTAGCTTTGCTTTTCTTCAAGGATTCCTCTTAACTAGTGATCACAAATGTTCTCGCCTAATAATTTGGGGACTTCTAAGACATTAAATCCTAAGGGATTCTTCCCAACAATCTCCCCTTATTTAATGAAAATAAGGATTGCAAAAAAGAGGTTTACAAAAGAAGAAAAGACTGACAATTTACAGATATACAAGTAGAGAGTATTCAACAAGGAAATGAAAGAACACAGAGAAGTCAATTCCTGCAAAACTCATCATTCATTTTCATTAGAATAGTTGAAAAATAATATGTGTGGTTTTTGCAAATAGCAATCTTTTTTTGGATTATAGATTTCTTAATATTTAGGTAAGAAGTTCTTTTCTTCTTAGATTTCCCCTTGACTATAGCATGTTGGGTAAGAGCAGCCTCGCCCTAAGTTATTGATTTCAATAGGTTTATCAAGCTAGGCTCCATGTTCTTGACTCTCTTAAGAAGCTCTTTCAGTTTTTCTTCCCTGAGATCTCCTCCTTTGATTCAAAATACAACATAGCCTTAAGATCAGCTTGAATTTGCACCCACTTATCCTGGGGGAAAACTGCGTCTACATGAGTCTCTGAAAATGGCACCTTGGTAGCACCTAGTGTGATGGTTGGATCTTTGGATCTTGTCCCTCTACTATAAAATTGGAGATTGGAAGAAGATTCATAATTCTTCATATTGCCATCCATAACAAAGCCAACATCTACCTTGGAGGGGAAGAGCCCTCCAAATTGGGATGGCACAACATGGACTAGAGGAGCTTTGGTAGCTTCTTTGAGAGCTTCTTGCTTTATTCGCTCTTCTTCCTTCCTTTCCTCTTCAAGCTATTTGTCTTTCTTATGCCACATCACATCCTCAAATTATTTTTCCAACCTGGCACTTCATTCAGCTCTGATTTCTAGGCTCATGTCCTTCAATCTAGCATCCTTTGCCTTCTGCTTAGCAATATCTCTATCAAATTCTCAAAATTTCTTCATTTGCTTGAAATCTTTCTTCTGGGAAGAGGTTTGCCCTTCTCAAGGCCTATTTTACCTCTTGGGTCTCTGAACTAGAAGGATATGTATCTTTGGAGGGGGATAAAGGAGGAATCTGAGTAAGCTCTAGGTCCTTTCTAGCACCTAGGGGAGTAATTGTTGGAACATGCTTTCCACATCTCTTGGTTTGAGAATAAAAAATCTCATTGTATTTGATCATACTTATCATGTGTTTATAGTGTGCAGAAACTTCTACTTTTAAGCCCATATAAGTATAGAAAAGAAAAATCAATGAACTCACTACCAGGTCAAAACTCTGGTGCTAGCGTGGCGCGCTAACGCTATTGTTGGCGGTAGCGTCTATATATTTGGAAACTTCATCGAAAAGGAAACATCCGTCGAGAAAGTAATGTCGTCGAAACTGAATATATCAACTCTTACCACAATGCATTAAGGCTAATGCCAGGCGGTAACTTATGGAAGCCCCGAGATCATAATGCTGATTGAGGAGCAAAAATGGAAGGAGATTTGATGGCTAGGAAAGAGATAATGCTAACGTGAAGTGTTATCCTTACCGCGGTGCGGTAGGAGGGGTTGCCAATTTTGGAGCTTGAATGTTGCCAAAAATAACTTGATCTGTGTGCCAGCTTGTTGGCTAAAGAGTCTACTGCCCGGCGGTAGCACTACCATTGGCGCTAGGATCTAGGCCTATTTAAAGAGCGGTCTTCCTCCATTTTGATTTGTTGATTTGGACGACGCACCTAAGCCACAACTCCAATATTCGTGAGAGATTCCTATTTGCAGTCAAGAGAACTTCGTCAACGTTCGTGAACGCTAAGCACTTGAAGATAGATCAATTACGCCGACTTCATCTTCAAGTTCAACCTTTGAGGGAGTTTCTTTGATGTTTTAGTTTTTTGTTATTTGTAACTCTTTTATCACAAGTAGAGAATTCACAGCGTGGTTGGTGACTAGGGTCTTGCAAGGACTAGGGGAATTCGCCACACGACGACTAGGTCTTGGGATTAGATCTATGGGATGCTCGAGGCCTTTCTGGGGATAGAGTGGCTAGAGCGGCTTGAGGCCGTATCTGGGGATAGATCGGCTAAAGCCAACCGGTCCTTAGGAGAAGGGTCGGTATAGAAAACCAAAAAGGGTTTTACACATTCGCCTCAATCTCAAGCATCATTGGGATAATATTTTATAATGATTTCTAAAAGCAATAATACTATTTATTTTTCTCTAATATTGTCATGCAAATCTCTGATCTTTGAAATCTAAATGAAAATGCATTCTCTGTCAATAATGTCAAGTGGTAACACTACCGCTGGCGATAGTAACAAAATTCAAATCTGTCATGCCAAATACAACCCACCTTCAAGAGAAGCTCACTGCGGTGTTTACTCTGAGATATTTTCATAAATAATATCTACTTACTTGATTAAAATCTATTAAATTGAAAAGGTTTTAAAACCCTTACTCACCCCCACCCCATCTAAGGGCGCCTACCGATCCAAGAAGTGGTATTAGATGTAGGTTATTTCAAAAAAACTTCACAACCAGGAATAATGACGCTTCATGATCTCGCATCCACTAGAGGGGATGATTTTTTAAATGAAAAAGCTTTAGCACTACCGTTATTTATGGATAAAAATTATAAAGGGTGGAAAATATTAATGGAAATTTTTCTTAAATCTTTAGATGAAAAAGTTTGGAATATTACTATTGAAAAGTCATCTAGCATATTGAATAGAAACGAAATAGTTTTAAATGCAAAATTTATTAATAGTCTATTTTATGCGCTAGATCAAAATATTTTCAAAAATATTTATACTTTACCTACCGCATATGCGATTTGGAATTATCTTAAAAGAACTTATGATTCTCCTTCTATAGGTATGGAACAATTGCAAGAACCGGAGAATATGCAAGATTGCATAAACATCCAAGAAAGCTCCTCTCTTGATGGACCCATGAAATGCACATCAAGCGGAAGGGATGATGACAACTCATCTATAGAAGAGGAGGATGAAGATGACAAAGGAACTTTATGTTCAAATTTTGCCTCATCTGAAAGCACTGCAAGGAAATCAAATGCCCTCTTTGTTTGTAATTCTATTTCTACATTATTATAATTGCTACAAATTACTAAACGTAAAATTAAGAAATTGAAAAAATGCTAACTACAAATTACGTTTAGAAAATAAAAGTTTAAAAGCAAAAGTTAATATAGAATCAAACTTTAATGTATCTAGTCTTCCACTTTGCTCTTTAGTTGAAAATACTATACCTTATTTTGATTGCAATGTACTTAAAGAAAAACTCAAGGTATTTGAAAATGAGCTTACTACTACAAAAGAAAATAATGAAAAATTAAGTTTAAAAAAAATCATCTTTGAAAAATGACTGTGTGATGTGCAAAAATTATAAAATGGAAATTAAAGAGATGGATGAAACATTTGAGGAATTAAGAAATAACTATCAAACTCACATGTACTCATTTGTCACCACTCTTAAAAATAGCATGATCGTGTATACTAAAGCCAGACAAAATCTCAAGATTAAAAATAAAGAATTGGAAACAAAAATCAACTGGCTTAAAGAAATCATGAATTAAAATTCTAAAAACATAAAACCACAATATCAAGGAAAAAGCAAGTTGAATATGAATTTCCACACCAAAACTAAACCTAATAAAGGGAGCAAAAAACACCAAATGTGTGTAAATCAAATTTCGAATCACTATCGCTTCAAAAGTCCGTTTTCTCCCAACACAAACTTAAACGTTCACAAATCTCTTATAAGCAACAATTGCATAAATCATTATGGAAATTTGAAATATAAGAATATGAAACCAAAGTACGAATGGAGGCCCAAAATTAAAGATGAAACATTAACTCCACTTGAATTGAACCATTCATACTCATCTCCCCATAAACCACCACGATATATTTGGGTACCCAAAAAAATCAGTACACATGGTCAACTTTGGATACCTAAAACTCTTATTCACTAAATACAAAAAAAATATGTGTGAATTAGAAACAAACTAAAATAAATTACTCAAAATCTACTTCACATTACTAAAAATAAAAATAGAAATATGTTTCTTTTGCATCTTGTTTGTCTTGTCATTATTACTACTATACCAAAAATCTTATATAGTAATTTCTGAAAATTATGATACAACTCTAATAAACTCATCAAGATATATCAAAGTGTCAAGTAACAAAATTTTAATTTAATCAAACATTATACCAAAAACATACTTCAAAGATATATATAAGCATACAAGTGCACTTAAGTCATAAAACATAAAGTCTATAATAAAAAGCAACATTCAGCAAAGTCACTGCCACTACCACTCGGTGATAACAACAGAACATTGAAATCTTGTCCAAACACCTGTTTTATTACATTAAAAGATTAATCATCATTACACATGCTACTGCTTTCCCCTTTATCCCTTTTCTCGTTGAGTTTGACGAATTGATCGTCGGGGCTCCTCCTCCTTGGGATCATCCCAACCTGCCTCCTCGGCCGGTGAAGGAGTGAGCTTGAGACCCTTCATTATGAACCACATCATCTTTGACAAATCTGTCACCTTCTTCTTCACTTCGACTATTTCGACACCTTGCTCCTCTACCATCTCACGAATATCCCATTGCATCTCGTGAACTGAAGCCCCTCTTCGGATCAGACGATGTGGTGAAGGAGGCCTATCATGTACTACATAATGAATGGAGAGAGTAGAAAATACTACAGACCGACAATCAAGAGGGTAATATTCTCTATTGATTGTCGGATACTTGCTAAATAGAATTCTTTGAATAATCCCCCCATGGGAAGGGTATTTATCCTCTGTAGCTTCAGATCTTTCAACTTAAAAGTATACCTCATCATTGATAAGAGAAGATCGGCCACATCAAACTAGATTCTCTCCAATATATGATATGTAACCATACTAAGTTGGGTCGTGATCATTCGTGTGTCACCAGCTTTGTACATAACCGTATGATGGAGAATCTCCTGGATAACGAATGCATCTGGCGTCAGAGTAGTAACCGTAGTGATCAGGTCCCTAGCATCATCCTGGCCATGCAAAACAATATTCATTGGAGTCCAATCTCGTAGAGTATGAAATCTCTCCACAATATCCAATTTCGTGTTCAATCTCGTAGAGTAGTAACCGTATGTTCATCATAATTGCTGCCATCAAATTTCTAAAGGATAGCCATCTATATTTTTTGAACTTTTGTATACATTGCAATTTTTCTATAATTTTCCGTAAGAATATACTTGTAATACATTATATAATTGTATAAAAATCAAAATCACACCGCAAAAAATGACTCTAAATCGCATCAATTTTAAACCGTACCATACAATTTAGGTGTGATTTTGTTCGGCCCAAAACTGACCCCCTTCGGTGCGGTTGCAATTTGGGCTCAAACCACACGAATTTCACCCATAGTACTCACTAGCTCAAATGGCTTGGCTAGATGGGATTTTACTCAAGAGGCCTCACACCTTGCCACATGGCCTTCATCTCTCATGCATCACCCTACAAAAGCATCCAAAATTTTCACAATTTAATATTAAACCCAAAGTAATATAAATTATGTGCCAACACAGTTTCAATTAGGCATAGCCCTGTCCAAAAAGCCCACCTGGGTCGGGCCGGTACCGGGCCTGATGAGCCCGGGCTTTTGTCACCAAGGCCCGGACCTTGTTTTAGCCGGGCTCAGGCACCAGCCCTGGCAGGGGACCTGCCAAGGCCCCCAAGGCCGGGCCAGGCTGGGCCCGGTTAATAAATCCCACCTATATGCGGGATTTAATAAAATCCCGCCTAAATAGGCAGGATTTTAATTAAATCTGGCCTAATAGGCGTGATTTAATTAAAATCCCGTTTGTTTAGGAGGGATTATCCAACTTGGTGCTTGGCCTCGGTGTTAGTCCCGGTGCACGAACTTAGGCGGGCTTGGCCCGTGCTTTGAGTATATATGGGGGCCTTGTTGGGCCCCCATAGCCCGGCCTGGGCCCAGGGCGGGCTAGCCCGGGCATAGCCGGGCATTTTCCGGGTCGGGCCCGATTTTTTTGAACACGTCTAATTAGGTATATATAGATATGAAACATGCTTGCATGTTATGTATTTTAGTATGCATTGATACGCCCAAATTGGATATATATATAACGCAAGTGCACGTGTCAGATCAAGTAATAAAGTGTGAATACAGTTCGTTCCCTCTTAGACGTAATTAATCTAAACGCTTGCAAATACTAGCTTAGCCTTTTCTTTAAATTCAAGTTGATTAATTAGCGAGATGATTGATTTTGAAAACAACTAATTATAATAACTTCTAAAGATTACAACTACGATTATCTAAAAGTACTTTTGATATCAATTTTGAGAAAAAGTCTTGTACGTTGATTTCCTTTGCTTATTGTGGTGATTACTTGAAGTGATTCGATATGGATGCTAAAATAACTAACATGTAACAATTTGAAAGTGGAAAACATGATCTCTCGATCTATGAAATCTATTTACCCCCTATTTCCCTAGTTATCTCTAACTTAAGTAACAATAAGGAATAACATCAAGCACACAAATAATGTTGCTACCGAGAAGACGAAATCTCTTTCTCCCTTCTTCAATATATTAAATTTATGATGCACTTACGCCACTCTCTCAAATCTTGCAGCGCAGTATAAAGGAGGAAATTTTAGTGACAAATTTACGCAACTCCTCTCTCGAATCTTGCCGCGCAATATAAAATACTCATCTAGCCTGACTCCTCTCTCGAATCTTGCCAAGCAAATTTAAAGATGAGACTTAAGCCAAAATTTCCAAGAACAAATCCATAAATTCAATAAAGATAGTATTTCAAACATCCATAAGAAAATTAAAATCAAAACATCACAACAAACAAAGTACTTTCAACATACAAGACAAAGGAAATTAGTTCATGATGAAGGAGATATCACAAGCAAATTGGAAGTTCTTACTAGACATAATTAGAGAAGATGAAGAAATGCAGAATTTCTTCTCCGAATGGTGAAAAAAACTGTCTTCTTCTTCCTCTTGACGGTGTGCCCTAATCTCTTCTCCAAAGCTCTCTCCTTTTTCGCATAATGGTAGTTACCCCATGTTCTCCCCTTCTTAATTTCGAAAATCCTCTGAAATGTCGCAACTTCCCACGTAAAATAATCGCCGCTATCTTTTAAATTCGGAATTAAATAGCAGAATTTTTGGACTGCAGATTTGTTGCAACAACTGAAAAAGTTGTTGCAACAACTTTTACTTAGGCAAAAACTGGTTTTTTCTGAACTTCTTCTCCTCAACTTTTTTGGCATTTCTACAATGAAAATATAACAAGGTGACACATATCTCCATTCCAAAAATCATTAACAAAGTATTTTAAACTATTTAATACATTTTAATACATTTTTAAGAAATAAAGGGGTATTTAATCGATTCAATATATAAAGATAACTCCTTTTCAAGGAGTTACCACACCCCCACACTTAGCATTTTGCTATTCCCTAGCAAAGATAATCAAATGTAGCAAATTGGATGATCACCAAGGTGAAATGATACAACTTCGAATTGCCCTTGCTGATAATATAAATATAATTATCACAAGAGATTTATGTGAGCAATTGAAAGACTTGTCAATCATTAAGATTTTCAATATCATAAAACAAATCCTGTTTTGATCATGAATAACATTCAATTAGGATTTCTAGTGATGTGTGTGTGTGCTTCTTTTAAAAAAAAATTATTTCTATACAAGTTTTCATCTTGAACATCTTCACACAAATGAGGGTGAATAAGAATAGGTTAAATCATGACTCAGTCTCCACATAGGTTTGGTATTTCAAATGTAAGAGAATAATAAGGACATGAGATACTTGGTTAGAACTTTAATAATATTTTAATAATAAGATAAAGCGATAAAAGTACCTTCATTAATAATCTCAACGAGAGTCTATAATATGGGGTTTAACTATCAAACTTCATACATTCTGCTTAAAACTCATAGTTGGGATCATTCCAAGCACGTGTGAACATGCTTAGGCCGCATATCACTATGAGATATATTTTCTTTAGCATAACTCCCTTTTTTTAAACACTCATAGTTGGGATCATTCCAAGCACGTGTGAACATGCTTAGGCCGCATATCACTATGAGATATGTTTTCCTTAATGTGTTGTAATAGATTAAACAACCATAAATAAACATTCATTTTGATGCATTAAGAAGGATTATGAGCTAGATCATGACAAAATAAGGTTAATAGGATTTTACCAAAATCATTGTCCTTAATTTCTCTTAACAATCAAATATTGTACCCATAGTTCAACTTATATCATTAATCCAATTCTTGCATAATCATCCACCATTATGTACAGTAGTTAATAAGAATGTATAATTTGCATAGAAGTAAATTCTTTTGAAAAGAAGCATAGAGAGCATAATTGAAATGCTTAATTGAAGGTTAAAATGTCAGAATAAGTTTTAATTTTAGCATTGGAAATCTTAGGTTTGACTAATTATCAATTGCAATTAAATAACGTGAATAACAAATCTAAAAATAACAAGGGCAATCAAAGAAGTATTTACTCTAATTGAATCACCACCCAATTAGTATAGGGTATACCCCCACACTTAGGATTTTGCTAGGCCCTAGCAATAAGTTCATAGAATATGTAATGATAATAAGGAATTTTAAAGAAATGCTGGTAATATTATATATAAAGAAGAATAGAATCAAGTACTCCCCTGGAAGTATTCACTTGTATAGTTGTATCTTCATTCCCCTTTGCATATCATTTGGTCGAATATAACCTGCACTTGATAATGAATCCAAAAACAGCAATTGTGTATACAAACATATATGCATATATATTTATCCAAAGGCATTCAAGTTAGTCAGGGAATAATAGTGTAGTTGAGATATGAAATAGTAGCACCACATTAGGTAGGTTGTAGCCCCAACCAAAATCATGAAGCATATTGTTCAAAATATTTCAAACATCAAACAAAATAGCTAACTGAAAATGTAATAAAATAAATGTAGTTCTTTTCGATCTTAGTCCTCATCGTCTTCTTCGTTCTCGGCCTCTTCTTCAGTCTCGACCTCTTCTTCAGTCTAGGCCACTTCTTCGTTCTCTTCATCCTCTTCCATCGCTGCTTGAACTTCAGTTGGGTCAATTCGTTTGTCATCCGATGTTATTAGATATCCTTCATCGTCAAAGTTTGCTTGTTGCTTGAAAGATGGCTCTTTTGTTGGCAACTTTAACTTCTTAATTATCCTCTGTTGGGTCTTATGCAAGTGCTTGAAACAAGAATCAAAGTACAAATGCTGACAACGTTGATAAGCCTTCATATATTCAATATTTTCCATTACTCTGTCCGAATCAGCACCGTCAACCGGATCTATATGATCAAAAATTGAGTCGAAAGATGGCTTTGGGGATGAGGGAGTAGTAGATCTTTGAGGTAATGTGGTCATGTAGGTTTGAAAATTGTCTTCCACCTTAATATTTTTAGAGATAACTACATCTGTTATATGGTGGCCCACTGTTGTCACCAAGTCACCATCCTTCGGCATTACTCTAGCTATACGACATAATTCCGTTATTAATGTGGGAAACCATATCTGGCGGATCTTAGTCTCATGAATTTTTGAGCATATTCCATCGGAAATTATCTTGCCAACATTGATCTTGTCTCTACGCAAAATACTGAAAATTAATGCTACCTTATCCAGGGAAAGGTTATTCAGATGCTTTGTCGGCATGATGTTTGCATTGATAAATAAATGCCAAACTTTAGCTTCACGTGATAAGGAGGTAGCTTGCAGTGTGTGTCTTACTCTATTAGCCCATGCCGGCTCTGACGTGCGGCAGATCAGTGAAGCCATATCTTCAGGAGAAACTAAAACTTTCGAAGTACTGAAATCGTCAGGATCAAAGTTATCCAAATCAAAGTAATCGTTAATTTTTTTAACTGAATAATCAACATATTTCCCCCGAACAAAAACTTTTCGATCCTCCGAAAACTTTCCATTAGCGTAGAATTCGTAAACCCATGGAAGGATCGCCTCTGTTCGTGGATGACAAAAAGAATCCCATTTTAAACTTTGAATTTGATTACCATAGTCTTTCATCCATCCACGCATTTCCAGTTTGAATCCTCGTTCATAAATGAGCGGGAGAGATTCTATCTTTTGAAAGTGTTCTTTAGCTTCATCATTGATAAATTTCAAATTTTTGGTGGCTACCTCTTTGGATTTCCCTCTTTCCTTGCGTTTGGTTGACATCCTCTAAAATGTTGAAAGAAGGAAACATGCTAATCATGCTAATCACATAGAGATATTACTCAAGTCCATCTCAAGAGGTTTCGGAAGTTACCTCAGTGGTGCACAGTAAAACTCGCGGAACTTCTCGCAGCCGCGTATGGCACAGGCGATGCTTTCCGTCGGGTGGTTCTGCACTCCAGGTGCTCTCGTTAGGAGATACTCTTCCTCGATGTTACATAACCTGCAGTCCTTCTCGTCGCCGATCTCCCGATCGCTCCCAGTCACGCTCGCTCCAGGTTTTCGCTCGTGCCCTAACTTAGCGATCTCTAGGTTTTAGCAGGGGAGGAATGAACTGAACCGGTGCATAGTTGTTATAATAAGCGGGCAAGAGCCGCCGAATAAGCCACGAGCCAAACGGTTTAGTTGAACCGGAAATAGTTGCGCTCCTTGCTAATTCCTGTTGTCGTTCGTCGATCGCCGGTCGCTGTCCGACCGTTCGGCGTTCGGCGATCGCCGGTCGTTGTCCGGCCGTTTGGCCTTCGGCAATCACCGGTCGCTGCCCGACCGTTCGGCGTTTGTCGATCGCCGGTCGCTGCTCGACCCTTCGGCGTTCGTCGATCGCCGGTCGCTGCTCGACCCTTCGGCGTTCGCCGATCACCGGTCGCTAGCACGGGAACCACTGGTATGTTGATGAACCGCTGGCACGCTAGTTAAGGAGATTGATAACAAAGGGGGATAGACCGGTAAATGTTGAACCGGCGCTCACGCTTAAAGCATTCTTACTCTCAAATGGCCGAAAAAAAATTGTTGTAACAACTTTTTTAACCAAAAAAAAAGTTGTTGCGACAATTGTTCCAGGTTTTCTAAAAATGTGCAGGACATTATTTTGGCCAAGTTTTCTGAATGGTGATTACTTTTTCCTTTTACATTAATTTACTGGGAAGTAGAATTAAGTAATTGCAACTAAACTTCTTCATTAAAATCTAAATAAGAACATACGTAAATATAAATATATAAAATAATTTGGGTTGCCTCCCCAAAAGCGCCTAATTTACTGGTCCCGGCAAGACTTCCTGCACTTGATATGTTACGCAAGAGTAATGACCGTTGCCTCGCAACGATCGTCGTTTTGAAAATAGTGTTTAAGTCTTTGTCCATTCACTTTGAACTCGGACCCATCCTTTTCATTTCCGATTGTAATAACTCCAAACGGGTGGACTTCCGTCACTCTGAATGGCCCCGACCATCTAGACTTTAATTTTCCCGGGAATAATTTCAGTCTCGAATTATATAAAAGAACGAGTTGACCTACATTAAATTCCCTTTTTTCTATACTTGCGTCGTGCCATTTCTTAGTGCGTTCCTTATATATCTTAGCATTTTCATACGCATTTAATCTCATTTCCTCGAGTTCGTTTAGTTGGAAAAGTCTATTCTTACTAGCATCCTGAAATTCAAAGTTCAATTTCTTGATGACCCAATATGCCATGTGTTCCAACTCCACGGGAAGATGACAAGCCTTACCATAAACCATTTTATAAGGTGTCAATCCAATGGGTGTCTTAAATGCGGTCCTATACGCCCATAATGCATCGTTCAATTTCTGTGACTAGACTTTTCGAGATGCACTTACCATCTTCTCTAGAATTGATTTAATTTCTCTATTTGAAAGTTCAGCAAGCCCATTGGTTTGTGGGTGATATGCTAAAACAACTTTATGTGTCACTTCATACTTTCGCAAGAGTGTTTTGAATTGCATATTGCATAAATGTGCTCCGCCATCACTAATAATGGCTCTAGGTGTACCAAACCTCGTGAAGATATTCTATTTTAAGAATTTTAGCACACCCTTGGCATCATTCTTCTGGGTGGCTATAGCTTCTACCCATTTAGACACATAGTCTACCGCTAAGAGAATATATAGATTTCCGTTTGAATTCACAAACGGGCCCATGAAATCAATACCCCAAACATCAAACACCTCTACTTCCAAGATGTTGTTCAAAGGCATGCTAGCTTTACGATGTAAATTTCCCGTCTATTGGCACCTATCACATTGTTTTACAAACATGTGTGCATCCTTGAATAGTGTGGGCCAGTAAAATCCAGCCTCTAATACTTTAATAGCGGTACGTTCTCCCATAAAATGTCCTCCATAAGGAGATGCATGACATTTTTCTAGGATACTCTGCACCTCAATTTCCATAATACACCTACACATCAATTGATCAGGGCAGAGTTTAAATAAATACGGAGCATCCCAAAAGTAGGATTTCACCTGATGGAGGAATCTTTTCCTTTGTTGATAGTCCATGTCTGAAGGAAAAACATTGCTAACTATGAAGTTAACAAAATCTGCATACCAAGGGATGCCACCATTAGTGATAGCTAATAATTACTCGTCAGGGAAATTGTCTTTAATCATGACTTGAGTATCTTTCTCGCTCACTCATTCTAATCGTGATAAATGGTCAGCAATTGGGTTTTCAGCCCCCTTACGTTCTTTGATCTCCAGATCAAATTCATGTAAGAGGAGAACCCACCTTATTAGTCTAGGCTTTGCATCCCTCTTATCCACTAAATACCGAATTGCCGAGTGATCAGTATAAACTATAACTTTTGAGTTAATTAAATAAAACCGGAACTTATCAAAGGCAAAGACCACCGCTAATAGCTCCTTTTCTGTTGTGGTATAGTTTATCTGAGCATTCATGAGCGTTTTACTAGCATAATATATAGAGTGAAAATTTTTGTCACGCATTTGTCCTAACACAACTCCAACTGCATAATTACTAGCGTCACACATTAAAACAAATGGTGCGGACCAATCAGGTGCAATAATAATAGGGGACGATACTAAACTTTGCTTTAATAACTGAAATGCTTTAGAACAATTATCATCAAAAATATAAGGCGTATCTTTCTCAAGTAAACTACATAATGGCTTTGAGATTTTTGAGAAATCCTTAATGAAACGTCTATAAAATCCAGCGTGACCCAAAAAATTGTGAATGCCTTTAACATTCGTTGGTGGAGGAAGTTTGTCAATAACCTCAACTTTTGCCCGATCAACTTCCATACCTTTGTTGGAAACTTTGTGTCCAAGCACAATCCCTTCTCGTACCATAAACTGGCACTTTTCCCAATTCAAGACCAAATTGGTTTGAACACATCGATTTAAAACCTTTTTAAGCACTTCCAAACAACTATTAAATGATTGAGAAAACACAGAAAAATCATCCATAAATATTTCAATGCCTTCATCCATAAGATCAGTAAAAATTGAAATCATACAGCGTTGAAATGTTGTGGGTGCATTACACAACCCAAAGGGCATTTTTTTGAATGCAAAAGTCCCATAAGGACATGTAAATGTAGTCTTTTCTTGATCTTCTGGTGCAACCATAATTTGGTTGTATCCAGAATATCCGTCCAAGAAACAAACATATTCACTACCCGCTAGTCTATATAATACTTGATCAATGAATGGTAGCGGAAAATGATCTTTCCTAGTGGATTTGTTCAATTTCCTATAATCCATGCAAATTCTCTAACCGGTGACAGTTCTAGATGGTATTAACTCATTATTTCCATTCTTTACAACCGTCATGCCTCCCTTCTTTGGTACACATTGCACCGGGCTCACCCACTTACTATCAGAGATGGGATAAATAATGCCGGCATCAAACCATTTGATAATCTCTTTCATTACTACTTCTTTCATGGGGGGACTAAGCCTACATTGATGTTCTATAGACCCAATTGCATCCTCTTCCAATAGAATTTTATGCATACAAATGGATGGGCTAATCCCTCTAATGTCAGCAATAGTCCAACCCATAGCCCCTTTAAATTATTTTAAAACTTCTAATAGTTTGTCTTCATTCTCTTGTTCTAATGATGCATCTATAATGACCGGCAATGTGTTATTTTCTCCAAGAAATACATACTTTAAATGTTCAGGTAGAGGCTTCAATTCTAGAGTTGGGGGATCCAGAATAGAGGATTTCATTATTTTAGGTTCACTAGATCGATTTATTATCTCAAATTTCCTCATAAAGGGTAGCCTTTCATGTGAATCAAGAACTTTAACGCATTCTTCTAGTTCTAAATCATCTCCCCATTCTTCATTAGTTAGAATTGTTAAAAGTTGTTGCTCTAGATCATCTTTGACATGTAATAATTTGGTAGGCTCCTCCATTTCTTCTATGTAAAAGCATTCTTCTTTATCATTTGGAAATTTAAGAGCTTTAAGAATATTAAACGTTACTTCTTCATCATTTACTCTCATCGTCAACTCACCCTTTTGGACATCTATAAGTGTCCTCCCCATGGCTAAGAATGGTCTCCCTAGGATAATGGGTACATCCTTATCCTCTTCCATATCTAAAACAAAAAAAGTCGGCCGGAAAAATAAATTTCTCCACTTTAACCAATACATCTTCAACAATTCCCTTAGGAAATGCTAAAGTTCTATCGGCTAGTTGAAGGGTAAGAGATGTTGAAGCAATCTCTCCTAAACCTAACTTCTTGTAGATAGATAATGGCATTAAGTTAATACTAGCACCTAAATCACATAAAACTCTCCCGGAAAATTTAACTCCTATCGAGCATGGTATAGTAAAACTTCCAGGATCTTTTAGTTTAGGTGGTAGTTTCTTTTGAAGAATCGCGCTACACTCTTCCGTTAACGCTACTATTTCTTTATCAACGAACCTTCTTTTCTTAGATAGAATATCTTTCATAAACTTAACATAACTAGACATTTGTTCCAATGCCTCGGCAAATGGAATATTTATAGTTAGTTTTTTAAAGATATCCATGAATTTTTGAAATTGCTTATCTAACTTCGTCTTTGCTAGCCTAGAAGGAAACGGTGGTGGAGGGTAGATAATTTCTTTCTTTTTATTATTTGGTTGTTCTACTTCCACTACTTTCGGTTTCTCATTTTCTATTGACTTTTCTTTTTCAGATTCGCTTGCTTCATTGACTTTCTCACGTCCTTACTCATCTCTCACTCTTTCTAACAACCCATCCCCGCTTGGAAGTTCTACACCACTCCTTAAGGCAATGGCCTTACAATGGTTAGGTTGATCCAACTGGTCTCTGATTTGCCGAGGCCTTACCAGTTGGTCTCTGATTTTAATATTCGAGGGTAATGATCCAACTGGTCTCTGATTTAGTGCATTTGCTAGTTGACCCAATGTGGTTTCCATAGGTCTAAGAGATGATTCAATCCCAACCATCCTAGACTCACTCTTTTGGAACATCCCTAAAATGAGATCATCCGTTAATTTTCTAGTGTTCACTTGGTTATTAGGAGGGGGATTTTGTAGTGGGTTAATATTTTGGTTGAATCTCGATGGTTGATTCATTACTTGATTATTTTTCCAAGAGAAGTTAGGATGATTTCGCCACTCGGGATGATAATGATTTGCAAAACCGGGTGGTACTTGTCTTGGCTGTCCACCAATAAAATTCGCCTCTTCAGTGATTTGATTTAGTTGCTCTATAGTGAGTGGTGCATTTGATGTAGGAGTAGATAAAGCATCTAACCTTTTATTAATTAAATTAAATTGTGATGTCATTTGTGCAGCCAAGGATGTAATTTGGTCTACTTGGTGGACCCCAACAGGATTAGTATTCCCTTGTCTCTCATATGCTTGATAATTATTAGAAGTAAGATCTTCCAATATAGCATAAGCATCCTCTGGATACTTCTTCATTAGTGACCCTCCTGCAGCACCATCAACCAAAATCATGGTTGCGGTTTGCAACCCATTATAGAATGTGGAGACTTGTTGATGTTGGGCTAAACCGTGGTGTGGACATTTTCGTAGTAAATCTTTAAAACGTTCCCAAGCGTCATAAAGAGTCTCTCTGGGACCTTGCATAAAAGTTGAAATATCCCTAATAAGCTTTGCAGTCTTTGAAGGTGGGAAATATTTATTTAGAAATTTCTCAACTAAAAGATCCCATGTGGTAATCGACTCGTGTGGCACAGAGGCTAACCAATCACTAGCTCTCCCTTCTAAAGAAAACCGGAATAATCTTAATAGGATTGCTTCGTCAGACGCACCATTGCATTTAAACATATCACAAATCAGTAAAAATGTTCTTAAGTGAGCAGTTGCGTCTTCACGATTTAGACCTCCAAATTTACTATGTTGTACTAGTTGCATAACTGTGGAATCCATTTTAAAGTTGTTAGCTTCGATTGGGGGTCTGACGATACTAAAGTGCAACCCTCCTCTTAAAGGTGCATTATAATCACGACAAGTCATTCGGGGAGCAGTTGGTTGATCATTTTGATCAACTTGCCCGTTAGGATTCGCTTGTCCCTCATTGTCATTCCTATTGGCTTGTCTATTATTATTATCCATCGCAGAATGAATAATATTTTTTGCTTTTCGGCCTTTTCTATTCTTCCTACAAGTGCATTCAATTTCAGAATTTAACGGAAGTATATCAGTGTTCCGATGTCTGGACATGCACTAAATAAAACTCTAGATATAAGCACAAAAAAATAAAAACTTGATCTCTAAATACTTAGGAAGCACTAATATTGCAAGAAATAAACTTTTTAGAAATCACCGTCCCCGGCAACGGCGCCAAAAACTTGATACGCCCAAATTGGATATATATATATATATATAACGCAAGTGCACGTGTCGGATCAAGTAATAAAGTGTGAATACAGTTCGTTCCCTTGGAGACGTAATTAATCTAAACGCTTGCAAATACTAGGTTATCCTTTTCTTTAAATTCAAGTTGATTAATTAGCGAGATTGATTTTGAAAACAACTAATTATAATAACTTCTAAAGATTACAACTACGATTATCTAAAACTACTTTTGATATCAATTTAGAGAAAAAATCGTGTACGTTGATTTCCTTTGCTTATTGTGTTGATTACTTGAAGTGATTCGATATGGATGCTAAAATAACTAACATTCAACGATTTGAAAGTGGAAAACATGATCTCTCGATCTATGAAATCTGTTTACCCCATATTTCCATAGTTATCTCTAACTTAAGTAACAATAAGGAATAATATCAAGCACACAAATTAATGTTGCTACCGAGAAGATGAAATCTCTTTCTCCCTTCTTCAATATATTAAATTTATGATGCACTTACGTCACTCCTCTCTCGAATCTTGCAGCGCAGTATAAAGGAGGAAATTTTAGTGACAAATTTACGCAACTCCTCTCTCGAATCTTGTCGCGCAATATAAAATACTCATCTAGCCTGACTCCTCTCTCGAATCTTGCCAAGCAAATTTAAAGATGAGACTTAAGACAAAATTTCTAAGAACAAAACATAAATTCAATAAAGATAGTATTTCAAACATCCATAAGAAAATTAAAATCAAAACATCACAACAAACAAAGTACTTTCAACATACAAGACAAAGAAAATTAGTTCATGATGAAGGAGAGATCACAAGCAAATTGGAAGTTCTTACTAGACATAGTTAAAGAACATGAAGAAATGCAGAATCTCTTCTCCGAAGCTCTCTCTTTCTCTCTCCTTTTTCGCATAATGGTAGTTACCTCATGTTCTCCCCTTATTATTTACGAAATCCTCTGAAAAGTCGCAACTTCCCATGTAAAATAACCGCCGCCATCTTTTAAATTCGGAATTAAATAGCAGAATTTTCGGACTGCAGATTTGTTGCAGCAACTGAAAAAGTTGTTGCAACAACTTTTACTTAGGCAAAAACTGATTTTTTCTGGACTTCTTCTCCTCAACTTTTTTGGCATTTCTACAATGAAAATATAACAAGGTGACACATATATCCATTCCAAAATCATTAACAAAGTATTTTAAACTATTTAATACATTTTAACACATTTTTAAGAAATAAAGGGGTATTTAATCAATTCAATATATAAAGATAACTCCTTTTAAGGAGTTATCATGCATGCAGGGGTAGAGAATTATAAATATGAAAAACCTGCAAAATAGATGCCTGCAAAAGGGGAGAAATTTCTGTGCGCTCAACACATAATGAGCATCCTGTGCAACTGTATTTTCTTGCAAAAATACAGTTGTAACGTTATATATAGTTGTAATGGACTGTATTTGTACACTTACTTTTGCCTCAAAAATACAGTTGTAAAATAGTTTAAAAATATACATATTTTTCTACAACTGTATTTTCACACATTTTCATCCAAAAATATATACATATTAGTACTTAAAATGACCGTAAAAATACATGGATTAATAATCCGTTAATTATTTCTTTAAAAAATAAAAAAAATTAACAAATAAATTCATATTTTTCAAAAAAAAAAACATCATCCACGCACCATGCTCCATATGCGCTCAACGCATAGAAAATTTCCCCCCGCAAAAGAAACCTCTCATGCATAGTAGCTAAAGGGAGTAAAGGAAGTTTAATTATTTTATGGTCCGTTCGTTTGCACGGAATTGACTTTCTGGGATTGGCATTGGGAACTAGAAATCCAGTTCTCGCGTTCAGTGCGACTAAATTTACGCGGATATTGACTTTGAACCAAAAACCTATGACTGGCTTTGAACTAGAAATCAAATCGCCAATTATTATCTCCGCCCATGATTTTCCGCAGAATTGAGTGAGTTCGAACTCATGGGCATTTTCGCGCAGAATGGCAATTTCAGGCCAGTGTGTTTTTTCGCCCGGACAAGTTATATCCCGGGAGCACGTTTTTTACATGAGCTCACTTTTTTCGCCTAGGCAAGCGATTTTCGCCCGAGGACGTGTTTTTCGGCCAGTGCACGCATTTTTCGCCCAGCGCTCGTATTTCGGCCCGGACGCGATATTTTTGCTCGTGCGTGTTTTTTTCGCACGAGCGCCCGTTTTTCGGCCCGGACGCGCGTATTTCGCAGGGCGCACATTATTTGATCTGAAGCATGATTTTTGACCCAGACACGAATTTTTCGCCCGGGCACACATTTTTTGCCCGAGCATGCAGTTTTCGTCACAGGCGCGCATTTTATGCTGAGACGGGCGCTTTTTGAGCGGATGCGCGCTTTTTGTCCGAAAGCGTGTTTTCTGGCTCTGACAAGAATTTTTCGCCAGGGCACGTGTTTTTCAGCCACGCGCGCATTTTTGGGCCCGGGAGTGCGTTTTTTCACTCGTAAACAATTTTTTTGCCCGAACGCGAATTTTTTGCCTCGGTGCACTTTTTCACTTGTGTGCGCATTTTTCATCACGGACGTGTGTTTTTCACTCGGGCGCACATTTTTTGCTTAGGAGAAGTTTTTCGGGGAGGGCGTGAGTTTTTCGCCCTGTCGCAATTTTACGACCGGGCGCGCGTTTTTGCCCGGGAGCAGTTTTCTGGACCGAAAGCAAAAAATGCATTTGGACAAAAAAATTGCTTCTGGGATGAAAAACTTGGGCCAAAGCAAAAA
Organism: Dactylorhiza incarnata; assembly: GCA_033032865.1. Lineage (NCBI taxonomy): Eukaryota > Viridiplantae > Streptophyta > Magnoliopsida > Asparagales > Orchidaceae > Dactylorhiza > Dactylorhiza incarnata. The sequence continues at coordinate 9,415,850 of JAWHQI010000003.1, forward strand.
AAACGCACGCCCAGGGCAAAAAACACGCGCACGTGCGCGTCTTGGTGAAAAACGCGCGACTGAGCAAAAAACACTTGCCTGGGCGAAAAATTCGCACCCCCAACAAAAATTCGCGTCCATGACAAAAAAGAGCACTCGGGCGAAAAAATGCAGGCCGTGGCGAAAATTCGCGCCTTGGCCAAAAAAACACTAGCTCTGGCCAATAAACGCGCGCTCTGGCCAAAAAAGTGTATCTGGACCAAAATTTTGCTCTCATGCCAAATAACATGCTCTGATTCAGAAAATGCACACCCGGGCAAAAAATTTACGCCTAGGACGAAAAACACGCTCCGAAGCAAAAAACGTGCGCTTGGGCGAGAAGCACCCGCCATGATAAAAAAAAATCACGTTCAGGATGAAAAATGCACGATCGGGAGTAAAACATGCACCCAGGCGAAAAATTCACATCCGAGCCGAAAAGCCCGGCCCAGTCGAGAAAAACGCACCCCAGCCGAAAAACACACCATCGGGCCAAAAATTTACATTTGGAACGAAAACACATGCCCATGCTAAAAATTTGCTTGCGGCCGAAAAACGTGCGATTCGAAGAATTACGCACGACCGGGCAGAAAAAGCGCCCCTCGATTTAAAATTCACATTCGGGCCAAAAAAATACATGTCTGGGCAAAAAATTCGCTTGCTGTTGAAAACACACGATCTGTTGAACAACGCAACACAACTAGGTGGAAAAAGTGCCCCTCGATTCTTAAAAACCAATGTCTTCAGTCTTCCATACAAACAAACAAAAATAATCATATGTTAATTCTCGTGGTAGAATATAATCATGCGGACGAACAACAAAATTGAATTTAAACCTAGTGTCAATTCCTACATGTATTGGTATTTAATTGAAAGCCAAATTTTTAAAATCAATCTCTTCCAAACGAACAGACCCTTAAAATTTTACTCAGTACCGCGGGCCTAATGCGGATGAGAAAATATTGACTTAGCTTTCTAAGAGACTTCTGTCAAGACAAAAGTTACAAAAAATATTTGAAATTACAAAAATTTAAAAAAAATACTGAAAATATTTTCGCATTTTTTCATTTGCAACTCCTACGGCGACTAGGTCTTGGGATTAGATCTATAGGAATTCGCCACACGGCGACTAGGTCTTGGGATTAGATCTATGGGATGCTCGAGGCCTTTCTGGGGATAGAGAGGCTAGAGTGGCTTGAGGCCGTATCTGGGGATAGATCGTCTAAAGCCAACCGGTCCTTGGGAGAAGGGTCGGTATAGAAAACCAAAAAGGGTTTTACGCATTCGCCTCAATTTCAAGCGTCATTGGATAATATTTTATAATGATTTCTAAAAGCAATAATACTATTTATTTTTCTCTAATATTGTCATACAAATCTCTGATCTTTGAAATCTAAATGAAAATGCATTCTCTGTCACTAACGCCAAGTGGTAACACTACCGCTGTCGATAGTAATAGAATTCAAATCTGTCATGCCAAATACAACCCACCTTCAAGAGAAGCTCACTGCGGTGTTTACTCTGAGATATTTTCATAAATACTATCTACTTACTTGATTAAACTCTATTAAATTGTAAAAGTTTTAAAACCCTTACTCACCCCCCCCCCCCCCCCCTCTAAGGGCGCCTACTGATCCAATAAGTGGTATTAGAGGTAGGTTATTTCAAAACAACTTCACAACCGGGAATAATGACAGTTCATGATCTTGCATCCACTAGAGGGGATGATTTTTTAAATGAAAAAGCTTTAGCACCACCGTTATTTATGGGCAAAAATTATAAAGAGTGAAAAATATTAATAGAAATTTTTCTTAAATCTTTAGATGAAAAAGTTTGGAATATTACTATTGAAAAGCCATATAGCATATTAAATAGAAACGAAATAGTTTTAAATGCAAAATTTATTAATAGTCTATTTTGTGCGGTAGATCAAAATATTTTCAAAAATATTTATATTTTACCTACCGCATATGCGATTTGGAATTATCTTGAAAGAACTTATGATTCTCCCTCTATAGGTATGAAACAATCGCAAGAACCGGAGAATATGCAAGATTGCATAAACATTCAAGAAAGCTCCTCTCTTGATGGACCCATGAAATGCACATCAAGCGGAAGGGATGATGACAACTCATCTATGGAAGAGGAAGATGAAGATGACAAAGGAACTTTATGTTCAAATTTCGCCTCATCCGAAAGCACTACAAGGAAATCAAATGCCCACTTTGTTTGTAATTCTATTTCTACATTATTATAATTGCTACAAATTACTAAACGTAAAATTAAGAAATTAAAAAATGCTAACTACAAATTACGTTTAGAAAATAAAAGTTTAAAAGCAAAAGTTAATATATAATCAAACTTTAATGTATCTAGTCTTCCACTTTGCTCTTTAGTTGAAAATACTATACCTTATTTTGATTGCAATATACTTAAAGAAAAACTCAAGGTATTTGAAAATGAGCTTACTACTACAAAAGAAAATAATGAAAAATTAAGTTTATAAAATTCATCTTTGAAAAATAACTCTGCGATGTGCAAAAATTATAAAATGGAAATTAAAGAAATTGATGAAATATTTGAGGAATTAAGAAATAACTATCAAACTCACATGTACTCATTTGTCACCACTCTTAAAAATAGCATGATCGTGTATACTAAAGCCAGACAAAATCTCAAGATTAAAAATAAAGAATTGGAAACAAAAATCACCTGGCTTAAAGAAATCATGAATAAAAATTCTCAGAACATAAAACCACAATATCAAGGAAAAAACAAGTTGAATATGAATTTCCACACCAAAACTAAACCTAATAAAGGGAGCAAAAAACACCAAATGTGTGTAAATCAAATTTCGAATCACTATCGCTTCAAAAGTCTGTTTTCTCCCAACACAAACTTAAACGTTCACAAATCTCTTATAAGCAACACTTGCATAAATCATTATGGAAATTTGAAATATAAGAATATGAAACCAAAGTACGAATGGAGACCCAAAATTAAAGATGAAACATTAACTCCACTTGAATTGAACCATTCATACTCGTCTCCCCATAAACCACCACGATATATTTGGGTACCCACAAAAACCAGTACACATGGTCAACTTTGGATACCTAAAACTCTTATTCACTAAATACAAAAAAAAATTATGTGTGAAGTCGAAACAAACTAAAATAAATTACTCAAAATCTACTTCACATTACAAAAAATAGAAATAGAAATATGTTTCTTTTGCATCTTGTTTGTCTTGTCATTATTACTACTATACCAAAAATCTTATATAGTAATTTCTGAAAATTATGATACAACTCTAATAAACTCATCAAGATATATCAAAGTGTGAAAGTAACAAAATTTTAATTTAATCAAACATTATACCAAAAACATACTTCAAAGATATATATAAGCATAGAAGTGCACTTAAGTCATAAAACATAAAGTCTACAATAAAAAGCAACATTCAGCAAAGCCACTGCCACTACCACTTGGTGATAACAACAGAACAATGAAATCTTGTCCAAACACCTGTTTTATTACATTAAAAGATTAATCATCATTACACAAGCTACTGCTTTCCCCTCTATCCCTTTCTCGTTGAGTTCGACGAACTGATCGTCGGGGCTCCTCCTCCTCGGGATCATCCCAATCTGCCTCCTCGGCCGGTGAAGGAGTGAGCTTGAGACCCTTCATTATGAACCACATCATCTTTGACAAACCGGTCACCTTCTTCTTCACTTCGACTATTTCGACTCCTTGCTCCTCTACCATCTCATGAATATCCCATTGCATCTCGTGAACTGAAGCCCCTCTTCGGATCAGACGTTGTGGTGAAGGAGGCCTATCATGTACTAGATAATGAATGGAGAGAGTAGAAAACACTACAGACCGACAATCAAGAGGGTAATATTCTCTATTGATTGTCGGATACTTGCTAAATAGAATTCTTTGAATAATCCCCCCATGGGAAAGGTATTTAGCCTCTGTAGCTTCGGATCTTTCAACTTAAAAGTATACCTCATCATTGATAAGAGAAGATCGGCCACATCAAACTGGATACTCTCCAATATATGGTATGTAACCATACTAAGCTGGGTCGTCATCATTCGTGTGTCACCAGCTTTGTACATAACCGTATGATGGAGAATCTCCTGGATAACGAATGCATCTGGCGTCAAAGTAGTAACTGTAGTGATCAGGTACCTAGCATCATCCTGGCCATGCAAAACAATATTCATTGGAGTCCAATCTCGTAGAGTAGTAACCGTATGTTCATCATAATTACTGCCATCAAATTTCTAAAGGACAGCCATTTATATTTTTTGAATTTTTGTATACACTGCAATTTTTCTATAATTTTCCGTAAGAATATACTTGTAATACATTATATAATTGTATAAAAATCAAAATCACACCGCAAAAAATGACTCCAAATCGCATCAGTGTCAAACCGCACCATACAATTTAAGTGTGATTTTGTTCGGCTCAAAACCGACCTCCTTCGGTGCGGTTGCAATTTGGGCTCAAACCACACAAATTTCACCCATAGTACTCACTAGCTCAAATGGCTTGGCTAGATGGGATTTTACTCAAGAGGCCTCACACCTTGTGTAACACCCCCATCCGTTAAGAAGCATATGACAGAAGGTTCGGCCGGGGCCCCACGCCATATACTACCAAACAAACGGGAACGTCACTTAATTGAAATATCGAACGACTCTAAACAATGAACCTAACTCAGAGCATTCTATGCGGAAGCAAAAGAGAGAGACAAAATATATAAACCACCACGAACCCGAACCCGGGTATGTCCACTTCTACTAATAGGAATAAAATATGTTTACACAATAATAGAGGCACGACGGCCTTATAGTTTACCAACATCGGCGCGCAGGCCGGCCATACATGAAAAGTAAAAGAACAACAAAAGGCCTTCAAGGGACGCAGCAGCACCAGGGCTTCAGCCCGCTATTAGCCCGCTATTAGCCCGCTATGTTCCTGCTCGGTCCAGCACCTGTACAACAAGCCCACCAAAAACGGTGGCAAAACAGGGCAACGGTCAGCTAAAGCTGACCAAATTGTACCGACCCCACCCCTTCGAGGGGGTGGCAGTTCTAACCATCCCTGCAAAACAGTGTCCGCAGCATATATATATATATATATATATATATAAGAGTGCGACTAGCAAAGCCCACAACAGTTCATACATATGCAATAATCACAAACGTGGGAATGGCCCCCACGTCTCGTGCTCTCAGGCACTCTTTGGTGTACTCCGCCTTCCACCACCATCCACTCTTGATGGCTTTGCCCTTCGAGGCTAAAGTCGGTGGCCCGAATACCGGGGCTCTCCCGTGCTTTAACTGTGAACATACCGTAGTCCGAAGACTCTTTCCCATTGCCTCCCGACATGCTGTACGAGACTCACTAATCAGGTGCTGCAATGGTGCGGTTTCAGGTTCGCCAAATGCCCGTTGTTCACAGCTCTCGTTGTACAACACGAAGAGCGGGTATGGCGTTCCCTCAGCCCAGGTATTCTCAATTAGCCGGCCCTACGGGCCGCTAAGTCATCCACCAGGACACCCTCACGGGTCGGGCATAAAGGCCTCAGGTCCTCTCAATAGGTGGGCACAACAACATCACCAGAACTCAGTCTGGGAGCTGTCGCCAGCGACAGTGAACAAAACCCCATTTTGGCTTCTAGCTGTGGGTGCTTCCCGGGGCACACCCCCAGGCATTGCTGCACATGCAGTAGCACTCCCACTGCCTCAGAACGTCCAAAATTCACCAGATCCAAGTCTGGGAGCTACCGCCCGGCGATAACGCTAACGCCGGCGGTAGTGAACAGAAACTCCATTTCTGTTTCTAACTTCGGGTGCTTCCCGGGGCACACCCCCAGGCGTTGCTGCGCATGCAGTAGCACCCTCTAGTCCTACGAAGCAGTATATCTGCACGGAGTTTTCCCCGGCACGCATAATACCAAAAAGCATCACCAATCCGGACGAACCATCTCGGATGGGCTTCACACAGCGCGCCTACGTCCATTTCACGTATGGACTCTACATGTATGCAAGATTTGACGGGGATAACACGAATCAACCCGTCGGAGGCCACGACCTCACCCTTTTGGGTAGGGGGCCTCAACGATGCAAGGAACGGACTAGAACGTGTCCAAATGAGAGTAAAGAGAATCGTTACCCTTAGACATCGCTTCTGAACCATGGAGACGCGCCCGGATTTGACGGCTAACGAACGTAGTGGCTGTCCGCGCACGAAAACGGCGTCCAAGCTTGCTCCGGAGCATCCACGTTCTCCGAATGGCGCACAACTTCAACGTTGTGATTTTCCCCTTGAAGGAACCCTAGGGAGGAAGCTTCTTCCCTTAGCTTGCGGCTGTCCTAGCACCCAAGAGGAAGAAGGAGTCGGGCTTCTCCTTCCAGCAGCAGAACAAGAAAGGGAGGGGGGGGGGGGTTTCGGCTCTCCTTGTCTCAGGCCGACGGGGAGGAGGAAGAGGGCGACGAGAGGGAGAGATGAGAGGGGAGATCGGGGGGGGGGGGGGGGGGGGGGGGGGGGGGGGGCTGCTCCTGTGCGAACGAGAGCGAGAGAAAGAGATGAGAGGAGGGTGTCGGCCTCCTCCTTCCTGGAGCCACGCGAGCAAGAGAGGGAGGGGGCGCTGGTCGGCCGACCTAGACGAGGGCGAGAGGGAGATCGAGAGAGAGATTGCGGCTGGGGGGGGGGGGGGGGGGAATCGGGAATGAGAGGGGGAGGGGAGTTAGGTTTTGTTTTAAACCTAACAAAGCTATGCTATTCGCAGACCAACTCCCCTAACCGCACCCCAATTTCTAATCGCACCCCAAAACCAATTTTAAATAAATTGAGGTGTTACAATTCTCTCCCCCTTACAGAAATTTCGTCCCGAAATTTAAAGCGCAATCAACGAAATGAAATTCGTCATACCTGAGTAAACAAATCAGGGTACTCCTCGCGCATGATCTCTTCTGGCTCCCAAGAGAGCTCCTCGCGGCCACAATTGTCCCAACGGACTCTCACCATCTTGATGACCTTTCTCCGCAACTGCCGAATATCAGCATCAATAATACAAACCGGAGTCACCTTGGTAGTTAGGCCACTTTCCACCGGCACACTAACGGCCTCCAACACAGCATCGGGCTCTCGCACCGCCTTCCTCAACGCAGAGATATGGAAGACGTCATGCAACCCACTCAGCTCTGTCGACAAGCCAAGTCGGTAAGCTGCTTGGCCGATGCGCTCGGTGATCTCGAATGGCCCTACATACCTCGGACTCAGCTTCTTCAAGCGTCGGATCCTCGACACTCCTTTGAAAGGCTTTATCTTCAAATACACCCAATCACCAACCGCGAACTCCACGTTCCGGTGTTTGGCGTTGTAATACTTCGCCTGTCGGTCTTGGGCGGTCAACAACCGCTCTCGAATGGTCCGTAACGACTCATTCGCATCAACGACCTCCTTGCGCTTCAGCAGCTTGGTATCACCGGTCTCCGCCCACACTAACGGAGTACGACACTTCCTGCCGTATAATGCCTCGTACGGGGCCATCTGGATACTCGCCTGGTAACTGTTGTTGTAGGCGAACTCTACCATGTAAAGGTGATCTTCCCAACGCTGCCCGAAGTCTAAAACGCACATTCGCAGCATATCCTCCATCGTCCGATTTGTCCTTTCGGTCTGCCCATCCGTTTGCGGATGGAAGGCTGTGCTAAACTTGAGCTTTGTGCCCAATAACCGATGGACATGCCTCCAATCACCGGACGTAAACCGCCCATCACGGTCGCTAACTATGCTGCGAGGGACGCCGTGTAATCGAACGATGTTCTCCACATACATCTTTGCTAGCTTCTCCACTGGATCGCTCTTCTGATTCGGGATAAAGTGTGCAACTTTAGTCAACCGATCCACAATAACCCAGATAGAGTCATTTTTCTGCAGTGACTTTGGCAAACCATGCACAAAATCCATGGAAATATCATCAAATTTCCACTCCGGGATTGGCAACGATTTCAAGAAACCTCCTGGTCGTTGGCACTCGGTCTTCACTAGCGCGCACGTTTGACATTTTGCCACGTAGAGGGCTATGTCCTTCTTCATGCCTGGCCACCAGAACAGTATCTTCATGTCCTTGTACATCTTTGTGCTCCCTGGGTGGATTGAGTACTTGGTATTGTGAGCCTCATACATCAACTCCTCTCGTAAAGTACCGGATTTTGGAACGCACAAACGATCATCCTTCCGCAGAAGACCGTCTTCAACCGAGAACTTTGGCCCTTCCGCTGCATAGCACTTCATGCTCTCATCAAGTTCCAACGCTCTCCGAACTCTGTCCGCGAGGTCACACTGCACCTCCGTCCAGTTCAGGCATGCATTTGCACTAGCACTCCTGTCAACACAGGTAATACCCAAGGCTTCCAACTCCAGGACTAAACGTTCATCATGAATGCGCAACCAGTTTGCTCGAGCTGGAGTTCTGCGACTCAAAGCATCAGCGACCACGTTCCCCTTCCCGGGTGTGTAGTGTATCTCGAAGGTGTAATCCCCGAGGAATTCCATCCACCTTCTTTGTCGCATGTTCAACTCCTTCTGATTCAACAAGTACTTAAGGCTTTTATGGTCCGTGAAGATGTCGATCTTCAAGCCATACACATAATGCCGCCATAGCTTCAGGGCAAATATCACGGCCGCCAACTCCAAGTCGTGGACCGGATAATTCCGCTCGTGCACCTTCAGCTGGCGAGAGTCATACGCTATAACCTTGCCATGCTGCTGCAGAACGCAGCCAAGGCCGCTCCCAGAAGCGTCGGTGTAGATCTCGTAGCCCTCCGTGCCGCAAGGCAAACATAAGATCGGAGCCGTCGTAAGCCGCCGCTTCAACTCCTCGAAAGCCTGCGCACACGCGGGCGTCCAAATGAACTCCTGCATCTTCCGTGTCAGTGTCGTAAGAGGCAGCGCGATCCGTGAGAAGTTCTCCACGAAGCGCCTGTAATAGCCGGCCAGCCCGAGAAAGCTACGGACCTCCGCTACAGTAGAAAGAACAGGCCACTCCCTGATGGCCGCAACCTTCACCGGATCTACCGCCACACCCGATCCACTAACCACATGGCCTAAGAACGCCACGGAAGGTAGCCAGAACTCGCACTTCGAGAACTTGGCATACAGCTGGTTCCTCCTCAGACCTCTAAGACTACTCGCAGGTGCTCACCGTGCTCCTCCTCGGACTGAGAGCAGACCAGTATGTCGTCAAGGAAGACGACCACAAACCGGTCGAGGTACTCTCGGAAAGTCCGGTGCATCAAGTCCATAAACATTGAAGGCGCATTAGACAGCCCAAACGGCATCACGGTGAACTCATACTGCCCGTACCTTGTACTGAAGGCAGTCTTCGGGATGTCGCACTCCCTGATCCGCACCTGATAATAGCCGGACTTCAAGTCCAGCTTCGAGTATACTATCGAACCAACGAGCTGGTCGAACAAGTCGTCTATCCTCGGAAGAGGATACTTGTTCTTCTCGGTCAGCTTGTTTAGCTCCCGATAGTCGATGCAAAGCCGCAGGCTACCGTCCTTCTTTTTGACAAAGAGGACCGGCGCACTCCAAGGTGAGGAACTCGGACGCACGTAACCCTGCTCAAGCAGCTCCTGCAACTGCATCTTCAACTCCGCCAACTCCTTCGGAGCCATACGATACGGCGAGCGGGCCACGGGCTTAGCGCCCGGCACCAACTCAATCGTGAAATCTATCTCCCGCTGCGGTGGAGCACCGGGGAGATCGCTCGGGAACACATCGGGGAACTCTGAAACCACCGGAACATCCGCTAGGCTGGGCATCGGCGTTGAAGCCTCCACAAGAGCAAAGAATAACTCTGCTCCCTGTCGCACTGCCTTGGACACCTGGAGAGCAGACATCAACGTCTTGCTCGATCCACGCATGCCCGCAAAGACCGTCTCACGATCGGCACACTGCCCAAACCTCACCTCCTTGGTGGCGCAATCGATGCACGCACGCTGTTCCGACAGCCAATCCATGCCGAAAATTACATCGAACTCAACCAGGGGGAGTAACGATGCTTTCAGGTCATACTCCTGACTTCCGACTAGAACCTTCACGCAACAACTTCTCTCCACATGCATCGAATATCCATTCGGCAGTAGGACCTCCAGTCCATCTGCAGAAGAAATCGACGGCGCACTAATACGTTGGACGAAGTCCGACGATAAGAAGGAGTGCGAAGCTCCAGTATCAAAAAGCGCTCTCGCCGGAACGCCTAAAACATTTACAAAGCCTATGCCGCTAAACAGGGTTAGCATGAATAATAAAACAGGTATATAAAATAGTAAGGACTGTATCTTAAATTATACCTGTCACGACGTCCTTGGCTTTGATAGCCTCCTGCTGACCAAGATTGAAGACTCTGGGCTGCGGGGGAGCCATACGGGAGGCAGTGGACTCAGCCGCCTTCCCCTTCTCAGAATAAGCTGGCCCAGTCTTCTTCTCTGGCCTTGGGAGCCCAGTGCGGCACTCCCGAGAGAAATGGCCAGGCTTGCCACAAGTGAAACAAGTGAGCGGGCCGCGTCCAGACGACGCGCCCGAAGCAGAGGGAGCTGGCCCAGATACTCGAGCCTTCTTCCAGCGACTCAACCTCCGCATCTTTGACGCACTCGGCGCCTTGACCTCCGGCACTGCCTCGACCGCAGCCACCTTGCCCTTCTCCCTGAGCATGTCCTTCTCAAGCGCTCGGGCAGAACCAACGAGGGTCGTGAAACCCTGCGTCAACGGCCCTGTCAGAAGGTACCGCAACTCACTACGCAGTCCACCGTAGAACATGTTCACCCTTCTCCCTTCGTCATCGAAAGAAGTTCCAGCGTAACGCCCGAGGCGGGTGAACTCGTACAGGTAGTCATCAACCAGTCTATTACCCTGCGTCAGAGCCAAGAACTGGTTCTCCATCGTGATCTGCTGCGACGGAGGCACATACCATGCCAGGAAGATTTTCGAGAACTCTTCCATCGGCACATCAACCAGTCGCCTTCCCGCGAACTGGCGCTTCTCTACCTCATCCCACCACCGCCTGGCTTCCTTTTCCAACAAGTAAGAAGCAAAGGTCACTTTCTGCGCTTCATCCGACTGTGTCGCTGTCAGAATTCGCTCCACATGCGACAACCAGTCCTCGGCCTCAGCTGGGGATTCAACCCCGGTAAACGGAGGAGGTCGAAATCCAAGGAAGTGCTTCAGTTGCTGCTCAGGAGCACGCCTCACGGGGACCTGCTCCGCTCTTAGTGGCTTTGGGGCCACTTCCTGCACCAGCGGTTGACCTTGCCTTCCAGGCTGGCCATTCAACGCAGCTAGAACGGCTTCTGTAACTAGCCGAACCATCTCAGCAGACGGAGTTGTAGGGGCTTCAGCGGACCCGCTACTCTCAGCCACGTCACGGGGACGCGATGGTCCCGCTGCACTTCGAGTGCCCTACACGAGTGCAACACACAGTTAGGCGACAGCACAGCTGCAACTAACAACAAAAGGAACACTCAGGTTCCACGATCATGCAATTATTGTTGGTTTGTTGTTACATTTTATTCCTAAGTGGACATTTTTGGGTTTATTTTATGTCTCGACGGTAGTGCACACACGTGCTCACCACCCCTTAAAAGAATTCGTCCACGAATTCCTTAGAAGGATACGGAAACCTTAGAAGCTGATACCAATTTGTAACACCCCCATCCGTTAAGAAGCATATGACAGAAGGTCCGGCCGGGGCCCCACGCCATATACTACCAAACAAACGGGAACGTCACTTAATTGAAATATCGAACGACTCTAAACAATGAACCTAACTCAGAGCATTCTATGCGGAAGCAAAAGAGAGAGACAAAATATATAAACCACCACGAACCCGAACCCGGGTATGTCCACTTCTACTAATAGGAATAAAATGTGTTTACACAACAATAGAGGCACGACGGCCTTATAGTTTACCAACATCGGCGCGCAGGCCGGCCATACATGAAAAGTAAAAGAACAACAAAAGGCCTTCAAGGGACGCAGCAGCACCAGGGCTTCAGCCCGCTATTAGCCCGCTATGTTCCTGCTCGGTCCAGCACCTGTACAACAAGCCCACCAAAAATGGTGGCAAAACAGGGCAACGGTCAGCTAAAGCTGACCAAATTGTACCGACCCCACCCCTTCGAGGGGGTGGCAGTTCTAACCATCCCTACAAAACAGTGTCCGCAGCATATATATATATATAAGAGTACGACTAGCAAAGCCCACAAAAGTTCATACATATGCAACAATCACAAACGTGGGAATGGCCCCCACGTCTCGTGCTCTCAGGCACTCTTTGGTGTACTCCGCCTTCCACCACCATCCACTATTGATGGCTTTGCCCTTCGAGGCTAAAGTCGGTGGCCCGAATACCGGGGCTCTCCCGTGCTTTAATTGTGAACATACCGTAGTCCGAAGACTCTTTCCCATTGCCTCCCGACATGCTGTACGAGACTCACTAATCAGGTGCTGCAATGGTGCGGTTTCAGGTTCGCCAAATGCCCGCTGTTCACAGCTCTCGTTGTACAACACGAAGAGCGGGTATGGCGTTCCCTCAGCCCAGGTATTCTCAATTAGTCGGCTCTATGGGCCGCTAAGTCATCCACCAGGACACCCTCACGGGTCGGGCACAAAGGCCTCAGGTCCTCTCAACAGGTGGGCACAACAACATCACCAGAACTCAGTCTGGGAGCTGTCGCCAGCGACAGTGAACAAAACCCCATTTTGGCTTCTAGCTGTGGGTGCTTCCCGGGGCACACCCCCAGGCATTGCTGCACATGCAGTAGCACTCCCACTGCCTCAGAACGTCCAAAATTCACCAGATCCAAGTCTGGGAGCTACCGCCCGGCGATAACGCTAACGCCGGCGGTAGTGAACAGAAACTCCATTTCTGTTTCTAACTTCGGGTGCTTCCCGGGGCACACCCCCAGGCGTTGCTGCGCATGCAGTAGCACCCTCTAGTCCTACGAAGCAGTATATCTGCACGGAGTTTTCCCCGGCACGCATAATACCAAAAAGCATCACCAATCCGGACGAACCATCTCGGATGGGCTTCACACAGCGCGCCTACGTCCATTTCACGTATGGACTCTACATGTATGCAAGATTTGACGGGGATAACACGAATCGACCCGTCGGAGGCCACGACCTCACCCTTTTGGGTAGGGGGCCTCAACGATGCAAGGAACGGACTAGAACGTGTCCAAATGAGAGTAAAGAGAATCGTTACCCTTAGACATCGCTTCTGAACCATGGAGACGCGCCCGGATTTGACGGCTAACGAACGTAGTGGCTGTCCGCGCACGAAAACGGCGTCCAAGCTTGCTCCGGAGCTTCCACGTTCTCCGAATGGCGCACAACTTCAACGTTGTGATTTTCCCCTTGAAGGAACCCTAGGGAGGAAGCTTCTTCCCTTAGCTTGCGGCTGTCCTAGCACCCAAGAGGAAGAAGGAGTCGGGCTTCTCCTTCCAGCAGCAGAACAAGAAAGGGAGGGGGGGGGGGGGGGGTTTCGGCTCTCCTTGTCTCAGGCCGACGGGGAGGAGGAAGAGGGCGACGAGAGGGAGAGATGAGAGGGGAGATCGGGGGGGGGGGGGGCTGCTCCTGTGCGAACGAGAGCGAGAGAAAGAGATGAGAGGAGGGTGTCGGCCTCCTCCTTCCTGGAGCCATGCGAGCAAGAGAGGGAGGGGGCGCTGGTCGGCCGACCTAGACGAGGGCGAGAGGGAGATCGAGAGAGAGATTGCGGCTGGGGGGGGGGGGGGGGGGGGGAATCGGGAATGAGAGGGGGAGGGGAGTTAGGTTTTGTTTTAAACCTAACAAAGCTATGCTATTCGCAGACCAACTCCCCTAACCGCACCCCAATTTCTAATCGCACCCCAAAACCAATTTTAAATAAATTGAGGTGTTACACCTTGGCTCATGGCCATCTCTCATGCATCACCCTACAAAAGCATCCAAAATTTTCACAATTTAATATTAAACCCAAAGTAATATAAATTATGTGCCAACACAGTTTCAATTAGGCATAGCCCTGTCCAAAAAGCTCGCCTGGGCCGGGCCGGTACCGGGGCTGACGGGCCCGGGCTTTTGTCACCCAGGCCTGGACCTTGTTTTAGCCGGGCTCGGGCACCAGCCCTGGCAGGGGGCCTGCCAAGGCCCCCAAGGCCGGGCCAGGCCAGGCCGGCCCCGGTTAATAAATCCCGCCAATGTGTGATTTAATAAAATCCCACCTAAATAGGCGGGATTTTAATTAAATCCGGCCTAATAGGTGTGATTTAATTAAAATCTCGCATGTTTAGGAGGGATTATCCCACCTGGTGCTTGGCCTCGGTGTCAGTCCCGGTGCACGGACTTAGGCGGGCCTGGCCCGGCCTTTGAGTATATATGGGGGCCTTGTTGGGCCCCCATAGCCCGGCCTGGGCCCATAGCCCGGGCCTAGCCGGGCATTTTCCGGGCCGGACCCAATTTTTTTGAACACGTCTAATTAGGTATATAGATATGAAAAATGCTTGCATGTTATGTATTTTAGTATGCATGCAGGGGTAGAGAATTATAAATATGAAAAACCTGCAAAATAGATGCCCGCAAAAGGGGAGAATTTTTTGTGCGCTCAACACATAATGAGCATCTTGCGCAACTGTATTTTCTTGCAAAAATACAGTTGTAACGTCGTATATAGTTGTAATGGACTGTATTTGTACTATTACTTTTGCCTCAAAAATACAGTTGTAAAATAGTTTAAAAATATACATATTTTTCTATAACTGTATTTTCACACATTTTCATTCAAAAATATATACATATGAGTACTTAAAATAACCGTAAAAATACATTGATTAATATTCCGTTAATTATTTCTTTAAAAAATAAAAAATTTAACAAATAAATTCTTTTATTTCAAAAATTTTATCATCCGCGCGCCATGCTCCATATGCGCTCAACGCATAGAAAATTGCCCCCCGCAAAAGAAACCTCTCATGCATAGTAGTGAAAGGGAGTAAAGGAAGTTTAATTATGTTATGGTCCGTTCGTTTGGACGGAATTGACTTTCTGGGATTGACATTGGGAACTAGAAATCCAGTTCTCGCCTTCAGCGCGACTAAATTTATGCGGATATTAGCTTTGAACCAAAAACCTATGACTGGCTTTGAACTAAAAAATCAAATCGCCAATTATTATCTCCGCCCATGATTTTCCGCAGAATTGAGTGAGTTCGAACTCATGGGCATTTTCGCGCAGAATGGCAATTTCGGGCGAGTGTGTTTTTTCGCCCGGACGAGTTATATCCCGGGAGCACGTTTTTTACCTGAGCTCACTTTTTTCTCCTAGGCAAGCGATTTTCGCCCGAGGACGTGTTTTTCGGCCAGTGCGCGCGTTTTTCGCCCAACGCTCGTATTTCGGCCCGAACGCGATATTTTCGCTTGTGCGTGTTTTTTTCGCACGGGCGCCCGTTTTTCGGCCCGGACGCGCGTATTTCGCAGGGCGCACATTATTTGATCGGAAGCATAATTTTCGACCCAGACACGAATTTTTCGCTCGGGCACGCATTTTTTGCCTGAGCATGTATTTTTCGTCACAGGCGTGCATTTTATGCTGAGACGCGCGCTTTTTGTCCGAAAGCGTGTTTTTGGGCTCGGACAAGAATTTTTCGCCAGGGCACATGTTTTTCAGCCACGCGCGCATTTTTCGGTCGGGGCGCGTTTTTGAGCCCGGGAGTGTTTTTTCACTCGCAAACAATTTTTTTCCCCGAACGCGATTTTTTTGCCCCGGTGCACTTTTTCGCTTGTGTGCGCATTTTTCATCACGGACGTGTGTTTTTCACTCGGGCGCACATTTTTTGCCTAGAAGAAGTTTTTCGGGGAGGGCGTGAGTTTTTCGCCCTGTCGCAATTTTACGACCGGGCGAGCGTTTTTGCCCGGGAGCGGTTTTCTGGCCCGAAAGCAAAAAATGCATTTGAAAAAAAAATTTGCTTCCGGGACGAAAAACTTGGGCCAAAGCGAAAAAACGCACGCCCAGGGCAAAAAACACGCACACGTGCGCGTCTTGGTAAAAAACGCGCGACTGAGCAAAACACGCTTGCCCGGGTGAAAAATCCGCCCCCCACCAAAAAACGCACGTCCATGACAAAAAAGAGCACTCGGCGAAAAAACACGGGCCGTGGTGAAAATTCGCGCCCTGGCCAAAAAAACGCTGGTTCTGGCCAATAAACGTGAGCTCTGGCCAAAAAAGTGCATCTGGGCCAAAATTTTGCTCCCATGCCAAATAACACGCTCTGATTCAGAAAATGCACACCCGGACAAAAAATTTGCGTCTGAGACGCAAAACACGCTCTGAAGCAAAAAACGCTCGCTCGGGCGAGAAGCACCCGCCGGGATAAAAAAAAAATTTCACGTTCAGTACAAAAAATGTACGATCGGGAGTAAAACATGCACCCAGGCGAAAAATTCACATCCGAGCCGAAAAGCCCGCCCCAGTCGAGAAAAACGCACCCCACTCGAAAAACACGTCATTGGGCAAAAAAATTACCTTTGGACCGAAAACACGTGCCCAGGCTAAAAATTTGCTTGCGGCCGAAAAACATGCGATTCGAAGAATTACACACGACCGGCCTGAAAAAAGCACCCCTCGATTTAAAATTCACATTCGGGCCAAAAACGCATGTCTGGGCAAAAAATTCACTAGTTGTTGAAAAGCGCACGATCAGTTGAACAACGCAACCAGGTGAAAAAAATATTTTTTTCAATTCTTAAAAACCAATGTCTTCAATCTTCCATACAAACAAACAAAAATAATCGATGTTAATTCCCGTGATAGAATATAATCATGGGGACGAACAACAAAATTGAATATAAACCTAATGTCAATTCGTACATGTATTGGTATTTAATTGAAAGCCAATTTTTTAAAATCAATCTCTTCCAAACGAACAGACCCTTAAAATTTTACTCAGTGCCGCAGGCCTAAAGCGGATGAGAAAATATTGGCTTAGCATTCTAAGAGACTTCTGTCAAGACAATGTTACAAAAAATATTTGAAATTACATAAATTTACACAAAATACTGAAAACATTTTCGCATTTTTTTTCATTTGCAGCTCATGCACATCAACATATGATGATGCAATAATAAATTATTAATCATGGGTAAGGAAAAATAAATGTTCACATTCAGATCTCCAAAAAAGCCCTCGAAGTTCAAATAAATCGGGCAACAGCTTGAACAGCGCCTATAAAACAGCTTAAACAAAATACCGTTTTTAATACCTTTAAAAAAAATAGAGAGAAAATAAAAAGAACCAGATCCAATCCAAATATCACCATATTTTAAGGTGAGACAAACTTAAGAAAAACATTTCATACACCTAATTATTATTATAAAAAAAACAAATTTGTATGACAGCTCGCTCGCAAGGTGAATATGTTCTAACAGAATCTATAAACAAAAGTATAGCCTTATACCCCTAAACTGACCTTATAAATAATCTCAATAGCCTTAAAATAACAAATAAAACAGAGGAGGCATTGCTGATCTCCCCCGAATGGGAAGCACAAACCAGCTAAAAAATGCCTTGGATGATCACCGCAACCTTATCCTCGCGCTGTTGACGAAGGCGTAACAGAAGACGAGATCCAAAGACAAAAAGACACTCAACAATAATCAATTGTTCGGAAATTTTGCGTCGTAATTCTGCCTAGTCTGAGCACGAGAACACCGAAAATACAATCAGAAATATAAAGAGCATAAAAATAGAAAGGAGAGAGAGAGAGAGAGAGAGAGAGCATACCATGAAGGTTGCTGTAATCATCTTCCCAGCAAACCACCTTCCATGAAGCGCGTGCTGGGCGCTCACAGCCGCAGTTGTATTTTCGAAGCGTAGATAGACGAAGCCGGCGCTATTTCTGTTATTGGATGGGAAAAGGAACACGAGATTAGGCTCAGAGCGGCGAGAAATCGAAGCTCAATAATAACTGGAACAGCAGAGTCTGGAAGCAAGAGAGCTCCCAAGTCCCATCCACAAATACAAGTTTTAGAAACATTCCCTATATTCATTTTTGCATTTTAGAAGACATTCTCCTACTGGATTACCATCTATGGAACTTAGTGTAATTTATGTACTGTAATGTTCCCATGTGCACATTAAGAACAGTAGAACTATAATAAAGACAGTAAACTATAAACAAACC
Organism: Dactylorhiza incarnata; assembly: GCA_033032865.1. NCBI lineage: Eukaryota > Viridiplantae > Streptophyta > Magnoliopsida > Asparagales > Orchidaceae > Dactylorhiza > Dactylorhiza incarnata. The sequence goes on from JAWHQI010000003.1 coordinate 9,434,121, forward strand.
ATCAAAACAACACAATCACCATATCACCAAGTACACCAACAAAATACCTAAGACAATCTCAAAGGAGATATATTGCAAAACATAACAAAATAATAACTAGGGCATGTTTGTTTATGCGAACATCAATTTTATCTATCAAATGCAGTGGTTCTTTGATTAAATAATACAGTGGTTTTTGGAACAATAAAAATTGATTAATATCTTCTTCTTTTTTTCCCTTTTTCTATACAATTTTCAAATTTACCTAAAACTGAGAAATAACTGAAAACAAACATATTTTTGCCATAAGATATATATGACACAACAATAGATTAAAGAGAACAGGAAGTAAAGAAAATTGTTAGCATGTTGATGATTTTCGTGGATATTTCTTCACAATATGGTTGTAGCTGACAAAATTGAAAATAGCATGTACACTTCATTACATTATCCAATCCGAGTATTTTGACCCTATCCTCATGATGTTATTCTAACTAAACTTCTAATGGCTTTATTAAGTTCTACAGTTCAAATTAAATGATCTTTATCTAGGGTTATTGACAATATTTCTTCATAGGTGATGGAGAAATCAACTCTAGACAATTTTATTACCGAGGAAATAGTACAGTTGCTCATAAGTAACTTCATTTCAGATTAGATATGTTTGAACCATTTTGAAATTGATGAGGGAAATATTTTAGAACAATTGTGATAATGTAGGACGTGTAACCGCCAAACTAAGTGTCAACTACATCTTCAGTCATTTCATTTTGATGTATTATGATGATATTATGTATCTATGAAAATACAACAACACTCAAGTCTTTATCCCACCATAGTGGGGTCTGCTCATGTATCTACGAAAATACAACAGTAACAACAACAAAGCCTATATAGTCCCCAATCATTGGGGGTATGGGCGGGGTAAGATTGGAAACAGACCTAACCTTTGGCACTATGCACAAAGTGGCTTCTCTCAGAGGAGAAAGACCTAACCTTTGACAATAAATGCACAAAGTGGCTGCTCTATCTACGAAAATAATGGAAATAATTTTATTTTATTTGGGTTGTTGCATGGTGGTACCCGAGTTTATTGTCGATCTATATGATCTAAATATTGAGTATGTGATTGATTTTAATTCATGTGTGAGCTTAAGACTAATATAGCAATTCATTAACTTTCACCTCATCAAAACAATCTCAAACCTAACCCGACTCAACCTAGTTTCCTACTTGAGTGCATCACGGTATTTTGACCACTATTTCATGGCTGAATCCAAATTGATTAACTTTGGTACGGTGTCTTCCTGACATGAATACATGCAACTTTCTTGGTCACTCTTCTTTTAAGTGTGCCTACATTCCCATCTATTAGTCTGCATTCACAAGAGAGTTCTTATCATGTCTGGAAAATCTTTACTCAATTTTGCGCATAACTTATGTGAAATCTGCATCATCTTTAATGCCAACAAAGATTGCTACATTGACAAGCCATAAATATCAGGCACTTGCCATCTTTCCGATCAATTGATCTACCATTAATGAGCAACAAAAAACATCTTTTCACGTTTATAATCATGAAGTGCCCTCTTGGCCTTTCCTCTTCCTCTCTTAACCCTCCATTTTCCTCAAAACTAGCAATCAATTAAAACCTCACCATAAAACCTCACTTAAAAATTGGGCACATTCTCATCCTTGGGCAGCAACTCATTAAAATGTAAATAGGTGGATTGTATGTTTTGTATAAGATCGTGCATGGCATCTGTTGAAATAACCCATATGTTTGGCCCATTTGGTGGCCCATTTACTTCTCTTCTATATCTCTTTAGTCCCACATTGTGTATAGGATTTCTCTCTCTCTTCTCTCTCTTATAAATATGTACTCTCCTTTTGTATACATATAGAAGTAATACATACAAGATTCAGTTTTTCCTACATGGTATCAGAGCTAGGTTCCAAAAATTCCAAAAATTCCGGTCTCCCATGTTCTGACCGCCCACCCTCCCTGTCGACTTCTAGCGGTCTCATTTTCTGAGACCGCTCCTCCTGCTGCTTCCAGCAGTGCTCCCAGCCTCCCACGCATCCCTCTCCTCTTGGCTTTTATAGCCTGCTTCCTTTGGCGCGTGGGACCCATCTCCTCCTTCCGCCTCTCTGCTCTGCCCGCAGAAGCTCACGCGATCTCGCAATCGATCCCGCAGAACTCCCGCGGTCTCGATCAGTGTTCTGATCGCACAATCTAGCTGCGACTCGATCCCGATCTCGCCTTCGCTCCCGCTTCTCAGCGGTCTGCCAGCGATCTCTACCAGCGATCTCCTCCTCCCCGCGCGCTTCTCAGCGGTCTGCTCCTGCTCGCCTTTTGCCGAGCTCTCTCCCTGCCAGCGGCAATTTCCCCAAGCTCTCTCCTGCTCGCCTCCTGCGATCTGCCAGCGAGCACTGTCTCTCCAGTCCAGCGAGCTCCAGCGAGCTCCAGTCCAGCAGCGGTCTCCAGTCCAGCAGCGGTCTCCTGCGAGCTCGTCCAGCAGCGGTCTCCTGACCAGCGAGCTCCTCTCTGCGACCTCTGTCGAGCTTCCCTCTAGCCGCACTCTCCTCTGCGATCTCCCTCTGCCGAGCTCTCCTCGCAGACCGCCGATCTCTTCTCTAGTCGCATCTAGCCGAGCTCTCTTCTCTTCTCGCCGATCGCAGCTCGCGCAGTCTCCTCTTCAGCAGCAGACCGCCGCCTCCTCTGCTCATCAGCAGCCGATCGTCCTCGCAGCAACACTCTGCCCGTTTTTGCGATCTGCCGAGCTCATCTCGTCAGCATCAGCGAGCTCTTCTCAAACCGCCGCGGTCTCGGCAAACCGTGCGGCCTGCTCTCTTCAGACCGCCAGCCAGGGTCTGCTTCTCGCACGGCCTGCTCCTCTGTCCGTCAGTCCGCTGCCTCTGCGCTAATGGGCTCGTCTGAGAACTCCTCGACTTTGCCTCCTGAGACCGCCCGCCAACAGCACGCTCCTACTTCTCCTTCTCTTCCTCCTCCACCTACATGGGGAGGCTGGTCTGGCGCTCAGGGAAGAGGTCGGGGGGGCCGGGGGAGACCTAAATGCTCGTTCTGCGGCCGTGATGGTCATTATGAGGCCACATGCTTCCGTAAAAACGGGCATCCTCCTCGTCCTACAACATCCCTTGCCACGGAACGATCATCAACCTCAAGCGATCCGGTGAACCTTGACGCAGTCCGCCTCCAACTTCAGCAACTTCATGGACTTCTCAGCCCTACTTCTGCATCTGTCGCCTCCGTCTCCAATGAAGGTATGGCTTGTCTCTCCACTAGCCCAGGATGGATTATGGACTCCGGTGTTACTCATCATATTACCTCGCGGCAACCAACTCAATATTTGGATACTCCTCATCCAAAGTGCATCACGGTGGCCAATGGGGATACTGTTCCCGTTTCCGATTCTGCTGACATCTCGCTCACCTCCTCTCTTTCTCTTCGCTCGGTTCTCCATGTTCCGGGCTCCTCCTTCAATTTACTTTCCATTGGTCATCTTACTAATGACTTGGATTGTTCTGTAACATTTAACCCCTCGTCCTTTGTGATACAGGATCGACGGACGCGGACTACCATTGGTAAAGGACGATTGCGGAACGGACTCTACCTCCTTGACGACTCTCCCACCATCCTCTCCTCTGTCTCATCCATAGACTGGCACCGACGCCTCGGGCACCCTCCTCTACCCGTCCTCCAGAAGGCTCTCCCTGATGTACCTCTTTCTCCGTTTAAATGTGAAACTTGTATTTTCGGCAAACAGCCGCGTTCTTCTTTTCCCGCACATTGTACTCGGAGCCCGGCTCCTTTTGATTTAGTACACTCCGATATTTGGGGGCCATATAAAACTACTAGTATTTCGGGACATCGGTATTTTCTCACGTTTGTTGATGATTACTCTCGGTTAACATGGCTTTACCTGCTTCATGATCGCTCTGAGCTCCCTCGTGTCTTTAGAGCATTTGTCCTCGAGACCCGTACGCAATTCTCCACTACCATCAAAACCTTCCGCTCCGACAATGCTCGTGAATACACAAGCCACGATATCGCCACTCTATGCTCAGACTTCGGAATCATCCATCAAATATCCTGCGCTTACACCCCTCAACAAAATGGCGTGGCCGAGCGAAAGAACCGTCACCTTCTCGAGGTTGCCCGCTCACTTATGCTTCACATGCACGTTCCAAAATCATATTGGAACTTCGCGGTCTCCACTGCCTACTTCCTTATCAACCGTCTCCCTTCATCCGTTCTCCATAATAATACTCCGTTCAGCCTTCTTTTCCCTTCTACTCCCGCCTTCTCTCTCACACCCCGGACCTTTGGGTGCACCTGCTACGTCCATATCTTGGGACCCTCCACGGATAAGCTGGATCCTCGTGCCACCAAGTCCATCTTCGTCGGCTACTCTCGAACTCAAAAAGGTTACGTCTGCTACTCCCCTACAACCCGTAAAATAACGGTCTCTGCCATGTTACCTTCTGGGAGGAGCAGCCGTTTTTTTCTGATCCCGTATCCACCCTTGCACCACCACCCGCTCCACGACCTGTCATCCCGGTCAACGACACTTCAGTTTCAGTTCCTCCATCTCCAGCCCCTCATGTTGCTCCCACTCCAACCTCCATTATCTCTAAACCACCGATTATCCGTGTCTACACTCGTCACCATCCTCGTTCCGATCCGACTCCGCAGTCCGACTCGACCTCAGGTGCTCCGTGTTCTGCTGATCAGGTACCAGAATCGACTGCCCATCCTTTGGCGAATTATATGTCCTTACATCGCCTCTCACCCCACCTTCATACTCTGGCCACCTCTTTATCGTCGGTTGCAGTTCCTAACTCTGTGCAGGAGGCTCTTCAACATCCTGGCTGACGTGCCGCCATGGAAGAAGAAATGGCCGCGTTGTGGGCAAACCAGACCTGGCAGCTGGTGGATCTTCCCCCTGGCCAGAAAACTGTTGGTTGCAAATGGGTCTTCGTCATCAAGCATGCTGCGAATGGGACCATTGACCGCTTAAAAGCTCGACTAGTGGCTCGCGGCTACACCCAGCAACAAGGTTTCGACTACGACGAAACCTTCTCTCCCGTCGCCAAACTGAACACAGTACGGGTTCTTCTCTCCGTTGATGTGCACCGCCAATGGCCCCTACATCAACTGGATATTAAGAACGCCTTCTTAAACGGTGATCTCAGTGAAACGGTGTACATGCAGCAGCCGCCCGGGTTTGAGACCACGGGGGAGTCTCGGACCCCGAAAGTCTGTCATCTTTTGCGGTCTCTCTATGGTCTCAAACAGTCTCCTCGAGCATGGTTCGACAAACTCAGCAAGGTCCTTCGTGAAGCAGGATTTACTCGGAGCTCGACTGACTTCTCCTTGTTTACTCGCCACCAGGCAACAGACACTGTTCTCCTTCTAGTCTATGTAGATGATATCATTATCACAGGCAACGACTCAAAAGGAATTCAGGCGATCAAGCAACAACTCAGCTCCGTGTTCCAAACAAAAGATCTGGGGAATCTTCATTACTTCCTGGGCCTGGAGGTAGCCAGGCGACCAGATGGCCTTGTTCTATCTCAGAGGAAGTATTGCCTCGATCTTCTTCATGATGCAGGCTACTCCGGCTGCAAACCCATCAACACTCCAATGGACGCAAATCACAAGATTTGTGCTCAGTCCTCTGACTCTGATCTCTTGCTCCAGAACCCGGAGTACTATCGCCGTCTGGTAGGAAAATTGATCTATCTGATTGTTACAAGACCAGATATCTCCTTCGCTGTCGGTATTGTCAGTCGTTACATGCACGCCCCTCGTTCCTCTCATCTTCAGGCTGTGGAACGGATTCTCCGATATCTAAAAGCTGCTCCTGGTCAAGGCTTGGTATACAAGACCTCATCCTCAACTCCAACACTGGTGGCATACTCTGATGCTGACTATGCCGGCTCTCTGGATGATCGTCGGTCAACCAGTGACTTCTGTACGTACTTCGGAGGACATTTGATTACCTGGCGTAGCAAGAAACAAGCAGTGGTTGCGCGCTCCTCAGCAGAAGCAGAATACAGGGCAATGGCATCTGTGGTCTCTGAACTTACATGGCTTGAAAGTCTTCTCACGGATCTTGGGGTAAAACTTCCTGCTCCTGCTCTTCTACTCTGCGACAGTCAGGCTGCTATACATATTGCCAAGAACCCGGTCTTCCACGAAAGAACCAAGTATATCGAGGTCGACTGCCACTTTATCCGGGAGAAAGTTCAAATGAAGAAGATCGAGCTAAAACATGTCCCTGGTACTGAACAAGTTGCGGATGTCCTCACAAAGGCACTGTCCAGTACCCTCTTCTATCAATGCTTATCCAAGCTTGGTGCATACGATTTGTACGCTCCAGCTTGCGGGGGAGTGTTGAAATAACCCATATGTTTGGCCCATTTGGTGGCCCATTTACTTCTCTTCTATATCTCTTTAGTCCCACATTGTGTATAGGATTTCTCTCTCTCTTCTCTCTCTTATAAATATGTACTCTCCTTTTGTATACATATAGAAGTAATACATACAAGATTCAGTTTTTCCTACAGCATCTTTGAGGAATATGTTACAGACCCACGTTGGGGGTTAACATACAAGCGTCGTGCCCCGGCACGATCCGATTAGTCGTTCATTTTGGGTGGCTTTGTATCTTTTTATGTGATGTTTCGATGTTTAGTTTTTATGAACCTTGGGTTTGGTTTGGGCTCAACCATATATTGGGTTGAGGGCCTTTTTGAAATGCATGCAGAAATTATTTCAAAACTCTCTCTCTCTAGCTCTCTCTCTCTCTAATTTCTATTCCCGTACCCTAGCCGACTCGCAGCGCTTCCGCCTGCCCGCACGCGAACCCCGCCGATCGCGCCTCTCCGCTCCTGCGTCACCCGCGCCTCCCTGATTCCGCGCCCAGCCCTCCATCTCCGCCCCTCTCCGATCTCCTCCTTCCCCGTGGAACCCTTCCGGCACCATTGGATCTCGCAAGCGCACGCCAACCCCCTACGGGACTTCCCTCTTCTTCCCGGCCGAACTAGGTCGCAGTCGAGGGGCCGTATCAACTTGGTATCAGAGCTCTCCTCTTCCTCGGCGCCTCCTCCACCCTCTCCGCAGACCGTCGCCGCTGTCCTCGCTCCGACAGCCCCCTCGCAGCCCCGTCCGGCGAGTCCGCAGCCCGGATCCGGCCACCCCAGCCACTGTCTTCCCTCACCGATCCAGTTGGGGGCTTCCCCCTCCGGCTGTCCACTCCTCTCGGCTAGCACGGGCATTTTGCCCACCCCTCCGGTCCTCCACCCTAACTTTCGGCACGCTCCCATGGACGACGGCAACTCGGGAGGGCTTACTTTGGCCCAGATCGTGGAATCCTTTCAGCAAATGATGGTGGCCAACAATAGGGCCCTCATCGAAGCTCTTAGGCCGGATGTGTCCCCGCCGGCCCCACAAGCCCCACGTGCCGCTTCGGGCTTCTCCCAAACGGTACAAGAACCCTGGGCACCGAGAAACGAAGGAGGGTTTCCTCGCTTTGTGAAGTTGGATTTTCCTCTATTTGATGGTCGTGAGGATCCACTCACGTGGCTCACTCGTTGCGAGCAATTCTTTGAAACCCAGCACACCCCAGAAGAGGACTGGATTGGGATTGCATCGTTTCATCTCCTCGGATCGGCACAGATGTGGTTCTCACAGCTCCGTCGGGAGCAGCCCCAGTTAGGTTGGGAGGATTTCAAGGCTCAGTGTACTTTGCGTTTTGGGCCCCCACTTCTCGGCAACCCCATGGGTGACCTTATCTCTCTCCGACAGACTGGCTCCATTGATCAGTACATCGAGCAGTTTCAGGTGCTTCTCGCTCGCGCCCCGACCGTGCTAACATCCCAGCAGGTACCAGTCTTTCTGGCTGGCCTCCATGAGCGCTTGCGGATGGACGTTCAGTTGCAGTCCCTGGTGGACCTCTCCACCGCTATGAGCTTATCCCGCATTTTTGAGCGGCGCCTGTCGATGGATCGGCAGTCCATGGGTCGTCGATCTGGCGAGGGACCCCCCAGGAGTTTTGGCTCGTCGCCGGCGACGTTTAGCCCGGGAGCGGGCAGGGGAAAGGAAGGCGGCAGACAGTCTACCATTCGGCGGCTCTCCGCTCAGGAGATGGAGGATCGTCGGGCCAAAGGCCTTTGTTTCAACTGTGATGAGGCTTACACCCGCGGGCATAGGTGCAAGCGCCTGTTTTGGTTAGAGGTGGAGGATCCCTCTGATAAGGACCCCGATGATGAGGACACGGGAGAACCGGAGATTTCCGTCCACGCTATGATTGGATCCCCGACTGGGGACACGATTCAGCTACAGATTATGGTGGCGGGCCATCCGCTAGTCGCTCTTATGGACTCTGGCAGTACACACAGTTTCCTCAGCGATATTACCGCGCAGCAGCTTCATTTACCGATTACTACGCGCCCGAGCCTCCGAGTTTCTGTTGCCAATGGCATGGCCATGCTGTGCACGGGCGTCTGCAGAGCGGTGCCGATTAGCGTGGAGGGCTATCAGTCCCACGTTGACTTCTACGTGATAGCCTTACGAGGCTTTGAGGCAGTGTTGGGAGTCCGCTGGCTCCGCACTTTGGGGCCTCTTCTGTGGGATTTCGACGCACTGACGATGACCTGGGGGCGACACCCTCAACAGACAGTGTGGCAGGGTCGCATGACCACCACCTCCCGATAGGTTTTCCTCGCCTGCGGGGACCATACAGAATCCTCTGATCTGGAGGCTCTTCTACAGGAGTACAGCGACACGACGGCAGCCCCGACAGGTCTTCCACCCGTTCGGCAACGGGATCACCGTATTTGTCTCCTCCCGGGAACGGACCCGGTGGTAGTACGTCCCAACCGCTACCCATTCAGGCAGAAGGATGAGATTGAGCGTCAGTGCGACGCCATGCTGCAGCAGGGCATCATCCGCCATAGTGTATATCCTTTCTCCTCGCCGGTCTTGTTGGTCAACAAGAAGGATGACACATTGCGTTTCAGTGTCGATTACCGCGAGTTGAATGCGCGGGCAGTGAAGGACAAGTTCCCCATCCCGGTCGTGGAGGAGCTCCTGGACGAGCCACATGGCTCCCGTTTTTTCTCCAAGTTGGATTTGTGCTCTGGTTACCATCAGGTGCGTATGGCCCCTGAGGATGTGGAAAAGACGGCGTTCCGCACCCATCACGGCCACTTCGAGTTTCTGGTGATGTCGTTCGGGCTCACCAACGCCCCCTCCACCTTCCAGGCATTGATGAACGAGGTATTTCATGGTCTTTTGCGTCGTTGCGTACTTGTTTTCTTTGTCGACATTTTGGTGTACAGCGCGACTTGGGAGGCCCATCTTGGCCACCTCCGAGCCGTTCTCCAATTAGTCAGGCAGCACAGGCTATTCTTGAAGCGTGCCAAGTGTTCTTTTGGCACGGAACGGGTGTCCTACTTGGGGCATGTGGTGGATAGCACAGGGCTGTCAGCGGACCCTCTCAAGATCCAGGGCGTAATGGAGTGGCCTATTCCCCAGACCTTGCGGGAACTGCGGGGTTTCCTCGGACTTGCGGGCTACTACAGACGTTTCATTCAGGGATACAGCATCATTGCCGCACCACTATTCGCTCTCCTGCGGAAGCAGTCTTTTGTGTGGGGAGACAGCGCGACGGGGGCCTTTCACGCTCTCCAGCAGGCCCTGGTGTCAGCCCCGGTGCTGCGTTTGCCGGACTTTGACCAGAAGTTCCAGATAGAGTGTGACGCATCGGGCCAGGGATACGGTGCGGTGCTCCAACAGGAGGGCCACCCAGTGGCTTATTTCAGCTAGCGCACTGTCGTACATCATCAGAAGCTGTAGGCTTATGAGCAGGAGCTTATCGGATTGGCAAAGGCCGTCCAACACTGGCGACCGTACTTATGAGGGCGGACGTTCACTATTCGCACCGACCATTTCAGCCTCAAGTACCTCTTGGAGCAACGCCTCATCACTACACCGCAACAGCGTTGGATCAGCAAGCTGTTGGGATTTGATTTCCGTGTGGAGTACAAGGCAGGCGCCTTGAACCGCGCCGCAGACGCACTGTCCCGCCGCGACCATCAGGAGGGGTCCGTGTTAGCCATTTCTTGCCCGACATCGACCATCCACCCCTCCTGCAGCAGGAGATCCAAGACACGCCGGCTCTCAGCGAGTTACGACGTCATATTGAGGAAGTACACCTGCACACTGGACAGTTCGGGACGGCCTCATCTGGTACAAGGGCCGCCTCTACCTCTCTGACACCTCGCCCTTGATATCGGACATTCTGACAGGTTTACATGGCGCCACACATGAAGGGGTTCATAAGACCCTTCAGCGGGTTCGAGCCGAGTTCTTTTGGAAGGGACTAAAAAGGGGTGTACAAGACTTCATCGCACTCTGCCCCGTCTGCCAGCGCAGCAAGACCGACAACCTCTCACCCGCCGGTTTACTCCAGCCCCTTCCAGTTCCGACACAGATTTGGGCCGACATATCGATGGATTTTATTGAGGGACTACCCAAGTCAAGGGGGCGATCTGTTATTTTTGTGGTGGTCGATCGCCTGTCCAAGGGCGCTCACTTCATGGCGATGAGCCGCCCCGTGGAGGGGGATACGGTCGCCCACATCTTTTTCGACCAGGTGTTCCGTCTGCACGGCATTCCAGAGAGCATCGTGTCCGACAGGGACAAGGTGTTTACGTCCCTATTTTGGCAGGAGTTGTTTGCCCTATGCGGAACAAAGTTGGCGATGTCGTCCGCCTACCACCCGCAGACTGATGGCCAGACAGAGGTGGTCAACCGGACCCTGGAGATGTACTTGCGCTGTATCACGGGGGACCGTCCCAAGGATTGGGTACGATGGCTTCCTTGGGTGGAGTATTGCTACAACACGTCCTACCATTCCGCCTTGCAGACTACACCGTTCCGTCTGATCTACGGCCGGGAACCGACGCGCCTCCTTACATACACTAGTGCATCCGCTCGTTCTCCGATGGTCGACACAGAGCTGGCCACGCGTGACCAGGTCCTAGCGATGGCATGGGAGAGGTTGCTCCAAGCCCAGGGCCGCATGGAGACGGCCTACAACAGGGGGCACCGTGAGTTGTTCTTTGCCCCAGGGGATTGGGTGTGGCTGAAACGCCGCCCATACCGACAAACATCCATCGCACAGAGAGCCTACAACAAGTTGGGGCCCAAGTTCTATGGGTCATTCATGGTTGCAGAGCGCATTGGAGAGGTGGCATACCGTCTCAACCTGCCAGTCGAGGCCAAGATCCATGATGTCTTCCACGTATCCCAGTTGAAACCGTTCGTGGGTACGCCCCCCCCCCCCCCCCCCCCAGGAGCACTTGGTCAACCTACCACCACAGCTGCAGGACAAGCTTGAGGACAAGCGCCGTGCCCCGGCACGATCCGATTAGTCGTTCATTTTGGGTGGCTTTGTATCTTTTTATGTGATGTTTCGATGTTTAGTTTTTATGAACCTTGGGTTTGGTTTGGGCTCAACCATATATTGGGTTGAGGGCCTTTTTGAAATGCATGCAGAAATTATTTCAAAACTCTCTCTCTCTCTCTAATTTCTATTCCCGTACCCTAGCCGACTCGCAGCGCTTCCGCCCGCACGCACGCGAACCCCGCCGATCGCGCCTCTCCTCTCCTGCGTCACCCGCGCCTCCCTGATTCCGCGCCCAGCCCTCCATCTCCGCCCCTCTCCGATCTCCTCCTTCCCCGTGGAACCCTTCCGGCACCATTGGATCTCGCAAGCGCAACGCCAACCCCCTACGGGACTTCCCTCTTCTTCCCGGCCGAACTAGGTCGCAGTCGAGGGGCCGTATCAGAATACAATTAAAGTTTGCAATGATCAGCAATCAATTAAAACCTCACCATAAAATCTCACTTAGAAATCGGGCCCACTCTTATCCTTGGGCCTCTTATCCTTGGGCAGCAACTCATTAAAATGTGAATAGGTGGATTGTATGTTTTGTATAAGATCGTGCATGGCATCTTTGAGGAATACAATTAAAGTTTGCAATGATCTTTCAATAACTCCTCTTACTCCCTCTTCCTTTTAAGTAAAGGATTTGTGTGTAAATTGCAAACTAAGGACCTCCAACAAAGGAACGACAACTCAGAGAAGGATTGTCTGTGAAGATCTAATTAAGCTAGAAAGATGAAGCGGCAAAGGACAGTCAGTCAAATCAAACCTCCATAATCATGTAACTTGGGAAATTCCTAAGTTTGTTATAAGATCAGTATCATATGCTTTGACTCATCCACCAATCCATATAATTCAGAATTCTAAATAATGTTAAATTTGTTTAGAACAAAGTCTTCTTAAAAAGTCCCTACTAAACATTTTCGTTAGGCACCGTAGACATGATTCGCTGATTTTATCCCACATCATAAATGAGTTCATCTTTACTCTTTGAGTAAATTATGCTTTCACTTTGATTAGATGTTTTGGCTTTTAAATCTCTCTACATTGTTTTAAATGTCCTCTACTCCTCCAATACGTCTTTTTTTAGAGTTAAACGGCATTTTTTTTAAAAGATTGTCCTTTTTGCAAATTATACGCCAACATCCAACTTTTTTCTGATATATTGGTCAACTGAATTTTTGAACATATCGTCCACTATTTTATTTTACTTTATGTTATTTTTAGATCACATGTATGCATTATATTATGTCTGCTTAAATCAATTAGATCTAATATTTTGTTCTTTTTAATGTGTTATTCTTACAATCAATTTTGTATAATTATTTCACACTTTATTATTCTTATTTCGTGTTACAAAAAATATGAAAAGGTTCAACATATTTATTAGATTATTTTTATACTTTTACTATAAATTTATTAAGCTTGAAAAAACTTATAATCAATCAAGAATATTGAACTTTTAAATCTTCTTTATACGCTATAAAGCATAGCGTTATCAAAATAAAATTATTGTATAATATTAAATATATTGTACAATGTATCAATTAGTACTTATTAAAAATATTTTATTTTGGATACTCAAATTTATTTTGGGATGTACATGAATTATTATTCACCTAGGCTCCGTTTGGGGCGGCTTTTTTGCTCCAGTGAATTTGGACATAAACGCCACCATCATAGAATGCATGTTCGGCAAGACAATGGTTATGACCGCCATCAAGAAAAGAAAACTAGTTTTGAACATAAAAGTGGATGAAGTTCCTTAGGAGAAGTCGGGCGTTCAAGAACGACAGTTCATAACCAGACACCACGTTCACAACCGCCACAGCCGTGCCAAACGGAGCCCTACTCCAACATGCAGTTTTTTAAGGTAAAACAACTTTTTTTCTAAGAAAAATAGATTGTCCTTTTACAAATTATAAGCCAAGATATTCAATTTTTTCGATATATCGTCCAACACGGCCTTTGAACAATTGTCCTCTGTTTTACTTTACGTTATGCTATGTTTTTAATCACATGTATGTATTATATTATGCATGCTTAAATAAATTAAATCTATGATTTCGTTCTTTTTAATGTGTTATTCTTACAATCAATTTTGTATAATTATTTCACGCTTTATTTTTCTTATTTCATATTACAAAAAATGTGAAAAAGTTTAACACATTATTAGTTGATTATTTTATGCTTTTACTACAGATTTATTAATCTTGAAAAAACTTATAATCAATCAAGGATATTCAACTGATAAATCTTCATTATTTGTTATAAAACATAGTGTTATCAAAATAAAATTATTCTATAATACTAAATACATTTTACAATGTATCTATTAGTACTTGTTAATAATATTTTATTTTGGATACTCCTCAAATTTATTTTGAGAAATATATGACTCATTGTTCACCTACTGGTTATGTTAACCTTTCTTCCTTTTAGAACATATAATTTTACTTAATATACATAAGTTTAATTTTAATTTATAAAATATATAAACCTAATATTTCAAAATATCACTGACACATTTAAAAATTCAATCCAATGTCGCTGACATCCGATATTTACAATATATGTATATGTATATATGTACGTATATATATGTATATATGTACGTATATATATGTATATATGTACGTATATATATGTATATATGTACGTATATATATGTATATATGTACGTATATATATGTATATATGTACGTATATATATGTATATATGTACGTATATATATGTATATATGTACGTATATATATGTATATATGTACGTATATATATGTATATATGTACGTATATATATGTATATATGTACGTATATATATGTATATATGTACGTATATATATGTATATATGTACGTATATATATGTATATATGTACGTATATATATGTATATATGTACATATGTACGTATATATATATGTATATATGTACGAATATACATGTATATATGTACGTATATATATGTATATATATCTATGTATATATATATATGTATATAGAGATGTTATATAGATCTGTATGTATGTGTGTGTCGATATAGATATGATTTCAGGAGTGCATCTTCTCCATATATTATCGCTCAATCCTGTGCATCCATTAGTTGCTTTGATGATCTATAACTTAAAAAGGGAACGCAACTTTACTGATTACTTCAAACATAAAAATTTGTGAAAGCCAAATAAGCGGATTGTGAAGCAATAGATTCATTATTCAAAAAGGTCTCCAGAATTCCTCCTTGCAATGTGATAGTAAGGGACAAATTAAAATTTTCAAAATCACTTGATGATGATATTTACTAAACGAACAAAGGCTGATTTATAAGATTCTATACGCATCCCATGAAGATGTGCTTCTACTTTAAATGTTATAATATCAAACAAAGTCGCATTGCTTAGCTTAGTAGAGAAAAAGGCTCCAAACCAAAGCTCTCTTAGCAATTGCATAAACATCGCTGCAAACTCACCTACTAAATTAAAAAGATAGTGAAGCACTGAAGCTAGGCTAACTCAATGGCTGACAGCGGAATTAGAAATTAACAGAGAACAGACGTGAGTTACCATGATAGGAGAGACCATAAATCATTCCCTCCATATCAAGATGCAACACTTGGAGACATCCATAGTCCTAAGACATTAGATGATGGAGTAAGGCAGCAAGCATAGTAAATTGTTATTTGGGGCTAAGAAAGCAATCGAACAGGTGAACTTGAGAGAACTTGTACAATTTAAGTTCGGGTTTCTAAAAACATTACCCGAACTTTCAGTATTAATTTCAACCCCCCCCCCCCCCCGACCTCAAAATATATATTGTGGAAAACGCAATAAGTTGCCTTGCATCAGTTGAATTAAAGCATATTGTAAAGGCTCACTAAAAGGAACGTGTCCTTTTTACGGTTTTTGAGTTTCATGCCTCTAATATTAGTTTAGGTTCTCGTCCCTTTATGTAATATACAGAGGCATCTTGTAATATTTATTCTTTTGATTGTAAATAGTATATTTGTTTCATTTCATAACGTAGTCTCAGAGTAAGGTGATTATTTTGTTGCTCCGTTTTTTTTCCGAATTGCTACATTACGAGCCCTTCTTGCAAGCGCCTACCAAGCCTTGCGAGCCCCCTGAAAAATTCAGCTCCTGATATTCCGGCCGTAACTGACTCGTTCAGCGCCTTTTATAGATATTTTTCGTGAATCGTGTGTCTGCAAGCTTCCTGTGTCGACCTAATTGCATTTGCGAACTCTGACTCATGTGAGCTCAGCCTTACTGTGGACGCTATCCTCCGACGACCCATTGGTTTCTACAAGTCGGTGATCTGTTGGTTCTTGCGAACGCCATCTTCCTATGAGCTTCACCATTCGCAGCAGCCATCTTCCAGTGTGTTTCCCAGTCATGAGCTCTGCAGTAGACAACGACGCTGCAAGCTTTGGACGCTACATGTACACGCAATCGAGGGCGAACCTTGTTTCCTTGAGCTCCTACAAGCCTTTTTCCAATCCTCTGCAAGCTCTCTTCCATGAGCTCCGTTCCTAAGCTCCTACGCGCCATTTTTTTCCGAAGCTCTAAGAGCTCCCTTAAGTGATCACCATTTTGATCTTCTTACGCTCCCTTCTATGAGCCATATTCTCGCAAGCTTCGTTCTTGTTCTCTCCCTTCCATGAGCTCCATTCCTCCACAGTCCTTCCCACGAACTTCTATTACCATTTAGAGTATCTAAGTGATAGGCTCCTCAGATTCAAGAGTTCAGACCCCCTCTTCTGTTACGAACCCTGTGGCTAATGATTATCTGCGGAGCTCTAGTTCCTCTGGCTCCTTCTGTAATACCAACGTACCTTTGGATGGTTCCAATTATCTCGAATGGCCCCAAACGGCGAAGCATACCATTCACAGTCATCAATTGTATGGGTACATTGACGGGACCATTGTTCAACCTCCAAGCATTGATCCCCCATGGCGAAAGTGGGATACTGAAATTCTCTGGTAGTCTCGTGGCTTCTCCACTTTATGCCTCCCCTAGTTTATTATGGACACTGCTTTTGAGATAGGGACTCGAACACGAGAGACTTATTCCCAAAATGGTAGCTCTACCCAAGTGTATGAGCTCAGTCGACGCCTTCTCAAACTCAAACAAGGCCCCTCTATTGTTATGTCGTACTTACTCTGATTTCAAATACCTTTGCCAAGAATTGGACTACTTTGAAGGCTTCACTCCAGCATGCACCGCTGACACCCGCGCTTTGAAAACCGAGAACCTTTATCGTCTCCATATCTTCCTTATGGGCCTCACTATGGAGATCGACACAGCGCATGTTCTGAACCAACAACCTCTTCTCTTTATTCAGAAAGTTTTCAGTATGGCCTTGGGAATGAGGATAGACAACACTCTCTCAAGTCGAACAGGGTGCTTGATCGTTCCGCCCTTGCTGGCATTGCTCGATGCCTTCCATCTTCCGGACCACCTATTCGGATGTGTGATCAATATGGAAAACAAGGCCATGCACGGAACACTTGTTTTCGCTTATATCCTCAGCCTGCCCCTTAGCAGAAAGATAACAGTAGCTATGGGTGTAGTAGCCTCACCAGCCAAATCATCCTCATGTTGCTTATACTTTGAACTAATAGGCGCCCCTCCGTTGTTTCCACTGAAGAACTTGATGCTCTGCGACACTTAGTAGGCTCTTAGGCAACCTCTTCCACCATTGTCTTCGCGGCCTCATATACTCCAAGAGAACAATTTGTTTCCGCTATCCACTCCAAGTGGATCATCGATTCCTGTGCGAATGATCACATGATCGGGGCAACGTCAGATTTTACTTCATACACCCCACTCTCGGGTCATGGTAAAGTTATTGCAATCAATGGCTCTTTTTCTTTTATTGTTGGTAAGGGGACCGTGTTATGTTCCCTCACCATGCCCCTCATATCAATTTTATATGTTGCTACATTTTCACGAAATTTGTTATCTATTAGTCGTTTGATCACATCCTTAAACTGCACTGTAACATTCCTCCCAGATGGTTGCATTTCTTCAGGATCTGGCAACGAAGCAACATATTGGAGTGGTAAGAACTGCGGGGGCTTGTACATCTTGGACCATCAAACTCGCCAAGCTCTCTCCAGTACTCCAACTCCCTCTTCTGCAAAGGTATAGTGGTGGCATCAACGTCTCAAGCACCCTTCCGCTAGTTATCTTCTCAAAATATTTCCTATGTTTTTAAGCTCCATGAGCAATTTTGTTTAGGATGTCGGTGAACTCTCTCTCTCTCTCTCTCTAAACATGTCTGTCATAGTCCGAGTCATTTATCCTTTCCTAGCATGCTTCTGTTTGATGTAATTCATTTAGATGTTTGGAAACCTTCTCCCATAATATCTTTATCTGTTCATCGTTATTTTGTGACGTTTATTGACTGTTTTTCCTCACACTAGTTGGGTTTACTTATTAAAACAAAAGTGTGACGTTCTTGTGTGCTTTCAGGTCTTTCACAAAATGGTGGTCACGTAGTTTGATGGTTCTGTCTGTGTACTTCGCGGTGACAATGGAGGGGAGGTACGATGAACGTGGTGTGTTTGGGACATACCTTGCCGGTCATGGTATTTTTCATCAAACACGTGTGTGCATACCTCCACCCAAAATGGTGTTTCTGAACACAAGAACAAACACCTCCTCAAGGTCACACATTGCCTTCTTATTACCATGAATCTTCAAAAACCCTATTGGGGTGAAGCTATCCTCATTGTGTCTTACCTCGTTAATCGTCTCTCATCCAGTACTCTGCAATGTCTCTCCTATCTCTCGTTCATCCACCAAATGCATTGTCCACACATCTCACCTCCCTCCTCGCCTATTTGGATGTCTATTTTATCCATATTCGTCAACACAATCGTGATAAACTGGATGCACACTCCCTCAAATGTATTTTCGTTAGATGTTCATCCACTGTGAAAGGGTATCATTGCTACCACCCATCCTCTCGACGTTTTTTATACCATGGATGTTACTTTCCATGAAGGGGAACAATTCTTTAGCTCCCGTCAGGGGACGAAGGACACTGATGTTGACACTCCCAGTATTCCCCTTCCTATTGTGGGCTCATATCTTCCCCCTCCAATTATTCCAACCACTGTGTCTACTCCTATTCTCACCGGCTCCTGTTGTTGGGAGGTTTAGTCCTCCTCTTCCTCAAATATATCAATGACGCAACTCTCGTGTTGAGATAATGCAGACAACTGTAATTCCACCACAGCGCATACAAACTTCTGAACTAGATTCTGACGAACACCTCTATCAACCTCTTGTAGATCGGAAGAGTAAGCCACCTTCTGTAAAATACACTATTGCCAATTATATCTCCTAATCGCAATCTCACCCAGGTATATAAAGCCTTCATCTCCTTTTTGTCTTTTGTTCGTATTCCTAAAACTTAGCAGGAAGGAATTGATATCCAAGTATGGAGAAAGGCAATGCAGTAAGGGATTGATATCCCAGTATGGAGAAAGGCAATGGAGGAAGTGATTTCTGCATTGGAGAAGAACCATACTTGGGAACTATCTCATCTCCCAGATGGAAAAAGACATGTTGGCACAAAATTCGGGTTTTATCAAACAAAATCAAGAAGGGGTCATAGGGCAATACAAAGCACGGTTCGTCGCTCATGGATATACTTAAACTCCTGGAGTTGACTATCATGAAACATTTGCGCCGGATGCCAAAATGGATTCCATCCGCATTGTTCTATCATGCGTCACATGCCTAGGATGGGACCTACAACAACTAGACATAAAAATGTTTTTTTACATAGCGATCTCAAAGAGGAGGTATACATGAAGTTTCTACGGTGTTTTGTAAAGACGGGATCAGAAGAACAAATCTGTCAACTTAAAAAATCTCTTTATGGTTTAAAGCAGTCCCTCAAAGCTTGGTTTGGAAAGTTTCAAAAGGTCATGACTTTATTAGGATACAAACAGGTTCACTCTAATCACACTCACTTTGTTAAGAGAAAAGCAGAGAAATTGGCTATTCGCATTGTCTATGTGGATGATATTATTATTACAAAAAATGATTTGAAAGAAATCGCGTGGCTTAAGGCACGCCCATGCAAGAAGTTTGAAGTCAAGGGTCTAGGAAAATTGAAATACTTCTTAAGAATGGAAGTTGCGCGGTCAGACCGCAGAATCTTCATTTCTCAGCGGAAAAATTTCTTGGATCTCCTAGAAGTAGCAGCGATGATTGGTTGCGCACCAACAGATACCCTCATAGCAACAAAGTGTAAAATCGATGAAGACAAAGATGGTGAGAAAGTGAACTTTGCCTGCTACCAAAGATTGGTGGGAAGGCTCATCTACCTCACGCATACTCGTCCTGATATCACGTATGCAATTAGCATCTTGAGTAGGTACATGCATTCTCCTAGGTTTAAACATCAAGAAGTTGTTATACGAGTGTTACAGTGCCTGAAGAAGTTTCCTAGACGTGTAATTCTATTCTCCCAAAATAAGCATAGGAATGTTGAAGTAGACGCGGATGCTGACTAGGCTGTAAGCAAAGTTGACCAAAATCTACCACCAGAAATTGCTCCTTTGTTGGGGGCGACCTTCTAACCTGGAGAAGAAGTAAAATGTGGGAGCAAGGTTCAGCGCAGAAAATACAGAGCAATGTCACAAGGTGATGTGCGATGGACTATGGCTTCAGTTTATAATGTGGGATTTGAGGCTACAAAATGGTAAACTAAGTCTATATTGCGACAATAAAATTGGTTATCAACATTGCTCATAATCTCGTTCAACATGACCAAACAAAACATGTTGAAATTGACTAACTTTTCATCAAGGATCACCTGAAGAAAGGTAATATCTGCTCACCGTTCGTCTTAGTTATTAAAGGAGCAAGGCGCACGAAGACGCAAAGGGGTCTTGGAACCTGGGCGCGCGCCTGAGGAAGGCAAGGCGCAACCACATTCATTTTAAATAATCAACATCAAACGTCAATTCATCTTCTTGATCAGATTCTTCATCTATTCTACTCATTAATCATTCATTACTATCATTTATATCTCTTAAAAAATAGAATCAATGTGGTCACTTGCATCATATATAAGTCTAAACGCTCGATTATGTTTCACAAACACTAAATCATGCAAAAATTATTGAGTTCTTACATTATTTCTTTCTTTAATTTGGAAAAAAAATTTACAGCAGAAATAGCACCCAGACGCGCCTTTTATGCTCCAAAGGCGCAAAAAAGGAGCACGAAGGCACAAACCTCTGAGCCTGGTGAGCCTTAACCCTTAAGCGCGCCTGAGACATGCCTTTAACAACATAACCGTTCGTTCAATCTCATGACCAGCGGACAGATATTTTTACCAAGAACCTGAGATGTGACATCTTCACTAACTATATCTCTTCCATCAAAACCAGAGATACAAAGTGACGAGGACGATCCTAAGTGATGGGGAAATAATGGGTGAACTCTACATGCAATAATATGTGATCCGACGATTTGTAACTTGCAATAATAGTTTATTATAAATCAAAATTTAAGATAGGACACGGTAGCTAAAGCTTACAAGCAAGAAAACAAGTGAGGTTGTATAAATGCGAGAGAGAGCGTAATTAAATTGCACAATTAAATAAGGACATACAAAGCCACAAAAGTTTGGATACAATGGTTACAAACATATATCACTAGAGTAATGGGGGAAAACACTAAATTCAACATAAAACAAGCAGCTGCAATCTAAAAAACTTACACAACTAAGTGGTACAGGGCATTGAGGATTTGGAGGGGGGCTGCCAGGAATCAAGGGTGGCAAGGGGGCTGGTGGGTGAGGTGGAAGGGTGAAATTCCAGCCCAGATTTCGGTTTTGGAGTTAACTGGGCTGTTAAGGAGGAGTTTCATTTTGGGAAGTCCATGGAGGAATTTTCAGCGGCTGCTTGCTGGTTTTGGGTTTCCTGGACAGGGCCGAGAGTAGGAGAGCTTTGTAGAGGGGCAGGCAGCACACAGCTTAGTTATTAAAGGCGCAAGGCGCACCAAGGCGCAAAGGGGTCATGGAGCCTAGGCGTGAGGCTCAAGGCGCAGGCGTGAGGCTCAAGGCGCAGGCGCGCGCCTGACAAAGGCAAGGCGCAACCACATTCATTTTAAAAAATAAGTATCAAACATCAGTTCATCTTTTTGATCAAAATTTTCATCTATTTTACTCATTAATTATTCATTATTATCATTTATATCTCTTAAAAAATAGAATTAATGTGGTCACTTGCATCATATCTAAGTCTTAACACTCGATTTTGTTTCATATATATTAAATCATGCAAAAATTATTGAGTTCTTATATAATTTCTTTCTTTTTTTGGGAAAAAAAAAGTTTGCAGCATAAATCGCACCTAAACATGGCTTTTATGCTCCAAAGGCGCACGAAGGTGCAAGCCTCTGAGCCTGTTGAGCCTGGAGCCTTAGGCGCGCCTGAGGCGCGCCTTTAACAACATAGGCACACAGAGAAGATAAAGTGCTGGGTGGATATAGTGGAGGAAGGATTTCAGTCCCGTTATTATTTCTGGGCTGAAATCAGATTGCAGGGGGCTCTCAGCTGTACGGGGGAGGTGATATTGATGGCCTGGGAGGTTGCCAGATAATTAGGGAGTGGCGTGTGAAGGGGTGCAGCACCAAGGCTGGAAGTGATGGGGGATGTGGAATCCACGTGGGGAAGCTTTGTGGGAGGTGGCTGGCTGTAGTACGTGAGGGAATTATGGTGAGTGAATTGTGGAGTGATGGAATATGACAGGAAATGGGAAATTTGTGGAGAGGTGGAGGAAATGTAGGAGATAATGGGCCTATTTTTAGGAAAGTGGGGAGTTAGGCTGCTGTTGTGAGGTTAGTGGGGCTGGTTAGGAGATACTGGGAGTTATGCAAGTAGTGGGATAGTGGGGGGAGGTGGCTATGGTGGTTATGGGGTAGTGGGGTGGCGGTTGGACGGAGCTGGCCGCCGGAGGTCGCCATAGGTGGTCGCCGGATAGGTGGGCAGTGGTGGTGGTGACGGCCAAAGGTGTTTTCCGGCGATCGCCGAAAACATGAAAAATGAAGGAAACTTGATGGAGATGATGGTGGTAGTGGGAGGCCAGAAAAGTTTTCCGGTGATCGCCGGAAAACCAAAAATGGAGGAATTAATAAGGGGATTGGAGAGGGATCACCGGAGGTGGCTGGAAGTGGTTTTCCGGTGATCGCATGAGGTGGATGAGAGGGAATTTTGGAGATGTTTAGGGGCTGTTTTGGGTGGTGTTTGGAAGAGGGGAATTGTGGAGGTGGTCGGCTATGTGGAGGGAGGTAGAGGAAGGTGGTTTCCACGACAAGGAAGTGGAGGAGGAGGGAGGGCTGTCGGCGAATGGTGGAGGGAAAGTGGTGGCCGGTCAAGGGGAGGGGATAAAATCAAGCTTCGGCACTTGGGTTCCGGCTTCGGCACTTGGGTTCCAGCTTCGGCACCGGGTGATCAAAAGTAGAGGCTTCTTTTCACTCAACTTTCAATACCTCTAAATGAGTCGTCTACCTCTATTTATAGACTACGGGGCCATCATGAATGGTCATGATTCTCTGATCATGACGGCCCTTAAAATACATGAAAATAAAAATCACAAAAAATACAAAAAAAAACTAAAATTCTCAGATCGTCGATCCACATAGAATGGACGGTTCCGATCATCGTGTAAGTCGATGTGTGTCGTGATCCCCATCACAAAGTCTTTTAACCTTCTATTTCTCGCATTCTATGATGCAAGATATATTATTTTGTTGATTTCTTCTCCTTGTACCATCGTAAGACCTACTTCCTTCTAATAATTGGCATCTCTTTCCCATTCTTGTCTCTAAAAATAGTTCTTGATTAGTGCCTGAAATTTATATCTTCTCTAGTTCTATAAAATCAAGATCACTTTAGTGACATGATTTTAAATTAATAGGTGGTTTTATATCCATTGAATTTTGATGCACCTTTTTGTAAATTAGACTGATAGTAATTATCACTTATAAAAGATTGTTCAAGGTTTCTAACAATCATTTTATGTATGAATATTGTCCTAAGCTAATGGATAGTGATATGTGAATTGCATACATTTGCATAACTTCTACACATGTCATCATAGTTCTGCATCAAAAACCTCGAAGTTATGAATGTGGAAGTTATGAACTTATAATCATGGAATCTACTCGATCATTCAATTATAAGTTCATTCCAGATGGAGGACAATTTCCAAACAGAATCCTATAGAGAACAAGATTTAGTGATTCGCCGTCGATTCCAACAGCTCGGATTCAGATCAGGAGGACAGCCACTCCTGACTCAGGCTTTGTTTGTTTAGGTTGTTACTGATCGAAAAGTAGCTGACCGAAATGGAGTTTGAAAAAAGAGTCGTTTGTGAAAAATGGAGTTTGCGAGAAAAACTGTGTAAATTGGAGTTTGCAGAGTTGTTCGAAAAGGATGCTTCAAAAAACTGTTTGGTAAAAACGAAATTTCTGTAATATTTTTTAACAAATTGTTATAATTGGTTCAATGGGGAAGAAAACCTCAATTTAATTTACTGAAATCTAACAAACATATAGAAATTGATTTCAGAACTTCATCAAAGAATTTCATCCCAATTTCATCCCTACCATAAAATGATTTCAGAGGAAAGTTAAGGTCTAAACTCTAAACCCATAGAACACTAGGCAGTCAAGAACAATGAGAAAAACAAATAAATTCCAGAAAATAAATCTAGAATAGTGAGTAAAGAACAATGTGAAAAAAAAACAAAAACAATTCCAGTCGAGAAATCAATTCCAGATTTACTAGATAAAAATAGAGTTTTTTAAGAAAACAAAAAAAAACAATCTCAGTGCATAACTTGAAACTAAAGAAAATCGATTTCAGTCCTGAATCTTCCTGCTAATCCTCCTTTTGCAGGTTATCAAGAAAAAACCATTGATGGAAGAAGAATGGGTCGACGTGGTAGATGTCGGCTTCACCGATCAAGGAAGAATACTTGGAGGAGTTGTCAACAGCATGGTTGAGGGCAAGTAGGGCGGTCATGGACTCGCAGATGCGCCAGACGATCGAGGAGGAAGAAGTTCGAGCAGATCGAGACATTCGTCGAGGGAAATCCCCACGTCGGGAGTCGAGACATTCGTCGAGGGAGAGACAGTCGTAGACGCGCCTTTCGAACTAGAGCTCCTTCCTCCGTCTGATATTTGACCTATACTTAACTTATTTTAAAAAAGCCGATTTTCAAATCATCCATCCCAAACATCACGATTAGACGTTCCTCCGTTTTGGCCAAAATGAATCGGAGCCGATCAGCCCAAACAAACGAAGCCTGATTAATCATCTCAATCATACTATTGGAGGCCCGCATTTGACAAGAACAAAACTCTTTTTACCTCACCTATGTGAATGCATGGGTTGACTTCGAAAGAGAAAGATACAATCAGTAGGCATTTGAATATAGACTTGCATAGGATCTAAACAGAAGTGGTACGCAAGCTGTCTCCATCAGTTGGCATAACAAATTTACACAACAATAATCATTTCAATAAGATACATGTTATATATTAAACATATGGAATGAAGTGTGATTTTCTATAAATAGATATGATCCCCTTAATATACCAAAAATTATATGTTCAAACTTTTGTTATTAGACTCAGAAAACAAGATATCTCTAACATTAGCAGCAATAATGTGACTTGATTCAAAAGTAACAAAAGAATATAAAAAGCAAGAAACTAAGAGTGGACAATAATCTCTTACTTTTCCACATAGATGTGGTTTAGTGCACCGAACTTTGAGCACTCTTCCTGTACATCATCTTTAATATCCAAGTCAAAATCCGGTTCAGTCTGGATTGAAAACAACCAGCACACTTTCCATATTAAGACATAAGGATTTAACAAAACAGAGAAGTGTATGCACAAAGCTACATATACAGGCATATGCGCATAAAGCTACATATGCAGGCATATGTACATAAACAGCTTATATGTTTACGGATACCAGAGAAAATGTAAAGCTTCTGCACAGGCATGCTTATGTGTAAGGTTACAGGAAGCCTCCAACTCACCATGTGTCAGCAGGCATGAGGTCTGTAACTATATGTACTCTAAGCAAACTTAACATTCATATATGTACTCTGTGACTATATGCATGCCTTCATAATATATCACGGGTTCCACAGTCTACTTTATGCATATACTGATATATACACACACACACTAGTCGAACGGCACGGGCCTCCGGCCCTATGTTAGTGCAACGGCGGGCTTCGCCCGCTCCCAGCCGAGAGCCCGCCCTCCGCAGGCTGTGCCCGCCGTCAGGCGGTCTGCAAATAGAGGCCAACAAAAGTTTTTGGCTCCGCCCCTATCAATTATTTAATAAACACAATATAAATTATTTAATGGCTAATGATAGCCTGCAATAGCAGGAGATCTACTAAAAACTTTTTGGATTTTATGGATTTCCATCGTTACTTTTAATTTTGGGATATGGTGTAATTACTTGTATGGACATTGTATCTTAGATTTTTTTGAAATTGATTATAATATATGTTAAGTCATTTTATTAAAAAATAAGGGTAATTTTGGCAATTTTGAATGTTTAACCAAAGGCAACTTTTAAAGATATATATATATATATGTATTCTAAGTATATTTAACATTCATTTATGTGCTCTGTAAGTAGGCGTGCAAATTTGGCCCGGGCCCGGTTTCCCAGCCCGGGTCTACCCGGGTCTGAGCCCGATTAGGCATGGGCCCGGTTAGTCCCGGTCCAGGCCCAGGTCATGCCTAAGGTGGCTCAACATGCCCCCTTATTTGGGCAGGGCCTGGCCTGGTGTCAGGCCTAGGCCCGCCCGGACATTAAAGCCCGATGGGCAGCCAGCAATTTAATATTGGCCGCCCAACATTTCTGTTGGGTTGTAATGCTGGCAGCCCAGCAGAAATGCTGGGCTGCCAGCATTTGGGGCATGATTGGGCCCGGTCTAAAGGGCTCAATCAGGCCCCCTTTTTTATCGATGACCGGGCCCGGCCTGGGCCCGGTTTGAGCAGGTCCCGGCTTGGGCCCGGCAGCAAAAAAGCCTGGGCCCATGGGGCCCGAGCCCGTCCTGGGCCCACAGGGCTTTTTTTGCACGTCTATCTATAACTATATGCTTGCCTTCATAATATATCGTGTGCTCCACAAGGGGCTGCGAACGGCAGGAGTACCGTCTTGCGGAGCTCCGAGAGTAAACGAGCATGGGCGGAGGTACTGTCATGGTCAGGGTACTGTCGTGGTCAGGGTACTGTCACGGCCGCACGGGGGCCCCATGCACTGTCACTCGTATTAATATATAGATATTATATACAAAAATCAAATTTACATATGTTAAATGGATATTTATACTTATTAAGTAAAATCTTGAAATATTAATTTGCATTATCCAAAATAAATTGCAAGGTTATCATTAAGTAAATCTCTGAATATATTATGTACAAATTTCAGTCATGTATGAAATTTGTAATTCATTCCGTGTGCACGCATATAGAGCATCGTTTTTGTTATAAACATATTTTGTAAAATACATATGCTATGACATTAATGTGCACATGTTTCTTTGCCTGTTCAGGAATTAATTTTGTTGAAGTTATCGGTGTTATATTAATATTTAAGTATTTAGGAGTGTTTGGTTTACTCTCGCATTGTCAATTCGAGTTTAAGAGTATGTATTTCCTATATAATGCCCCTTTGTGGATAAATAAAATTACACCTTTCATTTTCTCATTGATATTTCAACATGGTATCAGAGTAGAAATATTTCCCTCCCTGAAATTTCTCGCCCTAGCATATTGACGCACTGAAGTTTCCGTCTAGGGCTTCTCTCTGTGTCTCTTCTGATCACGACGGCAGCGTCGGAAGGCTCTGCGTTCTTCATCGCATCCCACTGCTGCTCATGTCATCAACCTCGACTGCTACACTCGTCATCGATCGCGTCTGGTGATTTTGTTGCAGATACCGTCTAGCGCTCGCTTGCTGGCCTTCGACGATCTCCCGTCAGGTAAGCAGATCCCGTCGAAGTTTCCCTCTGTCGATCCAGTCCCAGATCTCATCTCCTCTCTGTCCCAGTTGGGTCTCGTCGACTACTCCTTCCAGATCCTACCGTTACTCATCGAAGATGGCGACTCTCACGTCTCCGCTTCCTTCGACGAGTCTGTCTGCCGCTTCCTTCGACGAGTCCGTCTGCTAATGCCGATGACGAGCCCGTCTGTTGATCCCGTCGGCGATGTGAATCATGTGGCTGCTCTCTTCCTTGATCCAGTCAGCAGTTCCTACAGACGATCCCGCCTCCTCCCGACGATGTTAATCCCATCACAGTTCCTGCCTAGCGATCCCGCCGCCGATCCCGCCGCCGATCCCGCTCGCGTGCTTCTTCTAGTTGCTACTCTGATGAGAATGGCTGCTCCGAATCCCATCGGCTACCTCTCGTCATCGACCAATTCCAGTCGCTGCCCTTCGTGATTTGGACGATTCCAACCACTTTCGACTGATGCACCTCTTGTTTCTATCAACTCCAGTCGATGCGACCCTTACCAGGGGGTTGATCTCTCACTGATGTTGACACTGTGTATTGTTTTTTTAGTAATTTTTTGTGTCTTTGCTTGATTATTGTTAGTGTTTGCACATGTGTTCCTCGTGTGTAGGGGGTGTTTGAGACGAAGACGACTCAGATGGTATTTTTCGACTCTCACCTTAGTCCCACATGGTCCATCCGGCTTATAACTTATGTTATTTGTGTCTCCCCATTTTTCTCTGTTGATTGGTACGTGTGTTGTGGTACAATCGATGTTGGTTGTCCTAATTTCAGCGGATTGTGTCGTGGGGGACCGTGTCGTGGGGGACCGCCCTTTGTGCGGATTATCCCTGACGGATTATCCCAAGTTGCATGTTTTATGATTAGCATCAATCGTTACCTTCCACATGTGTGTGTAGATGATGTTGGTTGACTTGATTCCAGCGAGTCCACATCGTGTGTGGGACCTGAGTCATGTGTGGGTCTACGTCGTGTGTGGCCATGTCCCCGGTTTGATTCCTCGATTTGGAATTTCCCCCAGTGGCTCGTCTGATACTTTGTCTCACATCACCTACCTCAATTACCATTATATGATGTTTTCAAGCTGGATGTTTCCCCTCCAGCTTGAGTGGGGGTTTTGATGTTATTAGTGTTATAATAATATTTAGGCCTTTAGGAGTGTTCGATTTAGGCTCTGTTTGGTTGGACTGTTGCTGATGAAAAGTTGTTGATGGAAAGCTGCTGATAGGAAAAGTGTTGATTCTGGAAAACGGAGTTTTGTTATAAGAACTGTTTAGGTGAAATGGAGTTTGTAAAACGGAGTTTTGAAAAAGTTGTTTGGAAACAAAACAGAGTTTTGAGTAAAATTTTTTCCCCATAACATAATTACCAACCACAACTTATATGAAAAAAATATGTTTTTCCATAATATAATACCAAACACAAAAAATAATGTTTACTTGAACCAGTTACCCCTGACATCTCGGTCTACGATTTAGATTCATACAACTGATCTGCTGTAATATCATGCAGCGTGATCATCTCCTTTACACCACTTGCAGTGTCAGAGCATGTATCTTGTCGGCCATGTGTGGCCACTCCATCATCTCGACCCACCTACTCGCACTCACTGAAATCAAAATCCACACGCGAAGAGTGTCGGCGAATGAAATTATGTAAAGTCATTGTGGCCATCACAATATCTATCTGTTTCTCAAAGCGATAGCTTGACAAGATGAACTCCTGTTTGGCTCCTGGATACATCGACTTATGATCTTCGAGGACTCGGCCAAATCTTCTAACACCGAGCTAGCAGCTTTCTTCTTTCCTTTCTTCCTTTTTTTGCGTGTTTCAGATGTATTTGTGGTCTCAGGTGGATGAGGAACTCTGCTAACCTCAATGTCATCTTGTTCACCTTCCGACATTGCTCTTTCATCAATAGACTCCGTAGCAAGATTCTTGGAGTGAGGGGTGCAGGCACGATGCCCTAAAGCGACAACCGAACTGAACATCATGTTTAGTTTATCCTCTGACTCTGAGGGGATTCCTGCATACCGGAATTTCTTTACCACTGGGACAACCTAAAAATTATTGTGTTTTAAAATTAGACATTGAAAAAAAAATACCATTTATTTTAATAAATGAATACCCTTCAATCTTTCGTCCCACCACTCGTCTGAGGCGTCTATAGTCTTTCTTGATGCATTCCAACCCAAACCAGTCTCACCATGTTTCAACTCTGTCCATAATTTTCACTCTTTCTTCAAATGATCCTATTTGTTCTTAAGTTGGACTTTATCATATTTTTTTCCAGTCAGTTCTTCAAATTTATTCATCAGATTACTCCAACCCTCTTTATTAAAATGTGTGGTGGGTCGATTCCCAAGCTCTATCTCTTTAATACATATATCACAGAAGAGCATGACATTTGTAGTGTCCCACATAGCGACCACCCCACCATCTTTTGTTTTGCACATCCTTAGAAAACAAAAAAAGACAAACATTCACACAGAAATAAATTATTCATAATAGACATACACAAATACACACACATACATACACGCATGCATACACACACATAACAGATACATACATACACACACATATATACACAACACACATATATACACAACACACATACATACACTAACACATACATACACACACACATATATACATTTATACATGCACACCAACACATACATACAAACACAACAACACATACACACACACATACATACACACATACACAACAACACACATATATACATACACACCAACACAAAACACACCACACATACATACACACACACACATATACACACACATACACACACCAACACATACATACAAACACGCACACATACACCGATATACACACACAACAACACACATATATACATACACACCAACACAAACACACGCCACACATACACACACACATACACAAACCGACACTTCCAATAAACACACATACACAAACCAACACATGCGTACAAACACACATACACACAACAACACATACACACACCAGCACATACATACAAACACACACACATACACACAACAACACATACACACACAAACATACAAACACGCACAACAACACACACACACAAACATACAAAAACACACAACAACACATATATGCATACACACCAACACAAACACACACCACACATACATATACACACCACACATACATACACACACATACACAAACCAACACATACATACAAACACACATACACACAACAACACATACACACACACATACACACACCAACACATACATACAAACACACACACACACAACAACACACATTTATACATGCACACCAACACACACACCACACATACATACAAACACACACACACACAACACATATACACACACATACATACAAATACACACACACACAACAACACATATATACATACACACCGACACAAACACACACCACACACCAACACACACATACACACACATACACATACATACAAACACACACACATACACACAACAACACATATACACACACAAACATACAAACACACACACACACAACAAATATACATACACACACACACAACAAATATACATACACACACACACACAACAAATATACATACACACCAACACAAACACACACCACACATACATACACACACACATACACACAACAACACATACACACACAAACATACAAACATACACACAACACACATATAAGCATACACACAAACACAAACACACACCACACATACATACACACACACACCAACACATACATACAAACACACACATACACACAAATACATGCAAACACACATACACCAAACATATATATACACAATGCACACAAATACACACCAACACACACCACACATACATACACACACAAAAACAACACAAATACATACACCAACACATACATACAAACACACACAAATACACAAACCCTAAACTACACAAATACATACACACACACAAACACAAAAACACACAAATACACATACACGCCAAAATCTGGAAAAAAATCTGGAAAAAATATGAAAAAACTGAAAAAATAGGAAAATCGGATGTGTTAGAGCAAAAATCGTGAAGAATCGAAAAGTACAAACACACACAAACCCTAAACGAGGAAGAAAGAATCATACCTCCAGCAGATCTGATGTGTTAGGGCAGAGAAAATCAAAGACAACTCCAGGGGAGATGTATGGCCTGCAAATGGGGGGAGAAATTCAAAAAACAGCTCGCGTAGAAGTAGAACCCTAGACGAGAGATGAAGAAAATCGAACCGAAAATGAGCAAGATCAAGGTCGTCGTCGGGCGGCTCGCCGTCAGAATGGAGCAAGATCGTCGTCGCCGGCTTCTGCAAAGAGGAATCGGGAGGAGGAGACCGCGGAAGCTGCGGTGAAACGTGCTTCAAAGGCGCGGTTCTAGATAGGTTATGAGTAGCGTTTAAACGCAGATTCGCAAATCAGCCAACCCAAATGCTACTTATTGCGTAAACGGAGTTTTCTCCCAAACGCACAGCAGCCAATCAGTTGAACCAAACGCCACCTTAGTCTCACAATGTCAGTTCGAGTTTAAGAGTCCTTGTATTTCCTGTATAATGCCCCTTTGTGGATGAATAAAATTACACCTTTCATTTTCTCTTTGATATTTCAACAAATGCAAACCTACTTCATTTTCGCTTCCTTTTCTTTTGTTGACAATCTTTAGAAATAAAATAAAGGCATAATATTTAGTGTCACATTAATTAGACCTCTGAGAAGGTGGCGGCGGCCATTGTCAGATAAAGGATGTGAACATATCGGAGAAGATGGTGAGAGATAGATGAAAGATGCTTTCATGGAGATGAAACAAAGAAGCTATGTTGTTAAAGGCGCGTCTAAGGCTCACCAGGCTCAGAGGTTTGCACCTTCGTGCGCCTTTTTTGCGGATTTGGAGCATAAAGGCACCTGGGTGAGATTTTTGTGGTAAATTTTTTTTTCAAAATAAAGAAAAAAATAATATAAGAACTCAATAATTTTTGCATGGTTAGTGTTTGTGAAACATAATCGAGCGTTGAGACGTAGATATAATGCAAGTGACCACATTGAATCTATTTTAAGAGATAAATTATAGTAATGAATGATTAATGAGTAGAATAAATAAAAAATCAGATCAAGAAGATGAACTAATGTTTGATGCTGATTATTCAAAATAGATGTGGTTGCGCCTTACACTCGTCAGGCGCGCGCCTGCGCCTTGAGCCTTACGCCTATGCTCGAAGACCCTTTGCACCTTGGTGCGCCTTGAGCCTTTAATAACTAAAGGAAGGAGGCGTTGCCAGTGAGAAGGCGACAGAAGGGAAGCTGGAGATGGAGCAGGAATTGAGGGATTGGAGAGCGGAGAACGAACAGAGGAAGGTCGGCGAAGCTTTTTCTGCTTCTTCTTCCAATGGTCAGTTTAAAATGACACATGGAGCTTTGATGACAGAAGGGGGATAAATGCCCGGAGTCCTGCTAAAGTTACTTTTCATGTTAACTTCGCTACAAATTCGAACCGGCGTTATTCTGCCAATGAAGGGGATGGTCCAGTGGCTGAGCTAAGACCTAGGGGATGGTCCAGTGGCTGCCAATGAAGGGGATGGTCGTACCCTGATAGCGCCTGTGACTGATTGTTTGAAGAAGGGTACGTTTATTTGGACTATGGAAGCCGAACGAGCGTTCATGATGGTTAAAGAGGACATACCAGTGCACCCGTTTTAGCACTCCCTGATTTTGAGAAAAATTTTGAGGTTGATTGTGACGCGTCCATCGTAGGACTTGGTGCCGTTTTGAGTCAGGAGGGTCGACCCATAGCATTCTACAGCGAGAAACTGAATTACGCAAAAACCCGATACTCCACTTATGATATAGAGTTTTATGCCATCGTACAAGCTCTCCGCCAATTGAGACACTACCTGATTCAGTGCGAGTTTGTGTTGAACACTGATCATGAGGCGTTGAAGCACCTGAACTCCCAGAAGGTGATCAGGCGACATGTCAAGTGGGCTACTTACCTGCAGGAGTCCACTTTCCATCTGAAGCACAAACTCGGCATCACAAATCGAGTGGTTGACGCACTTAGTCGCCGCTCCCACTTATTAGTCAAACTTCAGTCGTGCATCACATCTTTAGATTCTCAGCGTGACATGTATCCCACAGACCCTTACTTTGGGGCTATCTGGATGTCTTGCTGTCATACTGGGACTGACCCGACTACTCAGTACGTAGTGAGTGAGGGCTATTTATTTAGGGGCACGCGTCTTTGCATTTGTGAAGACCCGCTTCAAGAGACCTTACTTAGAGAGTTGCACTCATCCGGAGTAGGAGGACATGTAGGACAGTCAAAATTATTAGACCTCGCTAGTTTACGTTATTACTGGCCGAAGATGAAGCAGGACTTTACCGATCTGATTAGGCACTGCATGACATGTCAACTATATAAGGGGAACGCTCAAAATACAAGATTATACACTCCCTTACCTATACCTGAGACTCTGAGAGACCTTGGGACGACATTTCTATGGACTTCGTAGTAGGACTTCCTCGCACTCAGCGGAAGGTAGATTCTATTTTTGTGGTAGTGAACCGTTTCTCTAAAATGGTACACTTTATTCCATGTAGAAAAACCTCCAACGTCGTTCATGTAGCTGAGTTATTTTTTCGAGAGGGATACGCGTTTTATGGGTAATTTTTGGAAAACACGGTGGGCTTGATTGGGAACCAAACTCAAGTTTAGTAGCACGTATCACCCTCAGACCGATGGGCAGACTGAGGTCGTTAATCAAAGTTTGGGAGACCTTCTTAGGTGTTTAACTGGGGAGAATCTGAAGCAATGGGATCTGAAATTACCACAAGCAGAATTCGCATTTATTAACTTTACTAACCGCTCTACGAATAAATCTCCTTTCGAGATTGTTTATGGGTTTCCCATACCCCATCTGTTTGACCGTCATTCACTTCCGTCCCATAAACGTATATCCTTTGAAGCACAAGCTCATATCGATTATCTAAAGGAATTACATAAATACATTGCTAACAAACTACGAGCAACTTCTGAAAAATATAAATCAATGGTCGATCGTCATCGCCGTGAGTTATATTTTTCAGAAAGGGATTGGGTGTTTGCTTATTTCAGAAAGCAGAGATTCACTTCAAGTACATACCATAAGTTACAGCAAAGGAAGTTTGGTCCTTTCCAAATCCGGAAACGCATAGGTGAGAATGCATATCTCCTAAATTTGCCCGTTGAATTCGGTACTTCACTGATATTTAACGTGGATGATCTAACGTTATTTCATGGAGATCCGCCTAGATCCAGCCCCAGCCCACCTATTGCAGCGCCGAAGATACCGCCTGACTTAGCACTAGCGTTGACACCTACTACTGAGGAGATTGACCAGGTGCTTGATGTACGGGAGTTCCGCACTCGCCACAGGACATACCAGCGTTACCTAGTCACGTGGAGGGGACGGGACGTTACAGACAGCTCTTGGATCAGCACAAAAGAACTACGACGACGACGACCAGATCTGTCTATTGCTAGTCCGTGTGGAGATCTCGTCGGAGTCGAGCTTCAACCTCGGGAGAATTGATGCATCATGCGGCGCATCAAGCTTTTATTTACGCTTTTTATTTTCAAGCTTTTATTTACGCATTTTATTTTCAAGCTTATTCACGCATTTTATTTACTCTATGTACTCTTGTTTACGCATCAGTTGTGATTTACGGCTCATCGGTCTGACCACCCGATAAGACCTTAAATAAATGGTCCAGTAATTTTAGGAATTAGGACGCAAGCGGCAAGCCCAAACATATTTAGGAGGCACATAAATTATTTAAAATAATAATAATAATAACAATAAAATCGGAATTCCTTTGTGGTCCAAAATTCTCCATAAAGAAAATTCCATTTTTTTGATGTTCTTGTTTAGAAAGACAGCCTAGCCTAATTAGATTAGAATCAAGATGAAAAGGCAAGTTATATCCCTCCCCTCCTATTTAAAATCTCTGCCCTAAACAAAAAAATCACACCCGGAATAGTGGAAGAACGAATTCTTTCGTTCCTCTACCAGACCGGAAGTCGATCCCCTGTTCCACTTTCCCAAATCCTGATTCTTTCCCTTCCGACGATCGACGTCGGTCCTGGTTTGTTCTCCCCCATCCGGCCGGCCATCGTTGAAATTCGGGCGAGCCAACAACCCCCCGTCTTCCACTGTCGGCAGTCGCAGCCTCGCCAGGAATCATCGTCGACTGCACGACTAGATCTGGTGCTTCCTCTGTTTCGATCGACGTCGACCTCGTCACCTCCTTCGTCGGTCAAATTGCATGTCTGGGCGAGCCAACAACCCCCCGTCTTCCACTGTCGGCAGACGCAGCCTCGCCAGGAATCACCGTCGACTGCACGACTAGATCCGGTGCTTCCTCTGTTTCGATCGACGTCGACCTCGTCACCTCCTCCGTCGGTTAAATTGCATTCCCTCTCTCTGTGGCTACGGATTTGAGAAGGATCACTCCTCCCCTTGGTAACTTTTTCGTACCTCTGCTCCTTTGAGTTAACATAAATTTATGTGATTCACCTAAATAATTTTTGGGCTTGCCGCGCGTTCTCTTTGCTAAATCGTTGTTTATTTCGTAAGTTTTACTTGGAATTTTGTTTGTGGTGGTATTCGATCTATTGAGAGGATTCGAATCATATGAACACTTAAAGCTCAGCTCGAACGAAATTAACGAATCTGGATAAGCTCAAAATGACGAGGCTCTTCGGGCGCCAAATTCGTTAGGCCCGCTCGGCCTACTTTATTTTCTCAAAAGAGAACAACAAAATATTTGCTCAAATAATTTTCTAGCACTGTAATAATTTTTAAAAGAGTTCTAAAAAAATAATTAATTTTTTTTTCTGCTTACATCAGTTTACATCACCGGGTCGGGCCAGGCCCAGGGTAAGCTCGGGCTTCAGGCCTGGTCTGGGCCCAGCGCTAGACTAACGGCGGGATTTAAATCCCACCCTGCAGCAGGATTTACAAGAAATCCCGCCCTGCGGCAGGATTTAGAAGAAATCCCGCCCAACTGACGGAATTTACTTATAAATCCCGCCCAAACTGGGCGGGATTTTTAAGTAAATCCCGCCCAACTAGGCAAGATTAACAAAAATCCCGCCCAGTTGGGCGGGATTTCTTTGTAAATCTCGCCCAACTGGGCGGGATTAACAAAAACCCGCCCAATTGGGCGGGGTTTTTTTTTTTAAATTAAAATTATTAATTTTCTGAAATTTAATTGATTAAACTTCGGCCCGGCCTGGCCCGGCCTACAGGGCCTTGACAGGCCCCCTCTAGAAGAGGAGGCATGGGCCTGGCAAAAGCCAGGACAGGGCATGAGCCTTGCTGGAAAAAGCCTGGGCTCGGCAGGCCCCGCCACGGCCTGGGCATGTCGGGCCTTATGGACACGCCTAACTGGCACCGACGTCTTGGACATGCTCCTCTGCGTATTCTCAAGCGGACTCTTATTACTTTTGATGATGATCATTCTCAAATGACATGGTTGTATATGATGCACGATCGCTATAAGTTGTTGCGGATCTTTCACTCTTTTCTCGCTGAAACTAAAACCCAGTTCTCGTGCTCCATTAAAATTCTTCGAACTGATAATGCTCGTGAATATACCAATCACAGTTTTCAGGACACCTGTAATACCTTGGGCATAATCCACCAAACCTCTTGTCCATATAGGCCGCAATAGAACGGTGTGGCCGAGCGGAAAAATCGTCACCTCCTCGAGGTTGTCAGGTCTCTTATGTTCCAAATGCAAATTCCAACCATTTATTGGCTTTCGTCGTGTCCACTTCCTGCTACCTCATTAATTGCATGCCCTCTTCAATTCTGAATTTTGCCACACTATTTTCCATCCTCTTTCCCAACACCTCTCCATTTACCCTGACACCTCGTGTCTTCGGCTGTGTCTGCTTTGTTCATCATCTTGGCTCTGTCGTGGATAAGTTAGCTCCTTGTGCGACCAAGTATATATTTGTTGGTTATTCTTGTACCCAAAAGGTCTACATTTGCTACTCCCCACCTCTTCGAAAACTTGTCACCTACGTCGATGTTATCTTTCTTGAAAACCAACCATTCCACCAATCTGAAACTTCTATCACCTCCTCCCCAGGCCTTCCACGCCATCATGTGCCTACCTTCACTGATTCTCCTCCTCTGCTACCCACTCCTCCGGCTCTGGCTCCCCGTCGCTACCTCCTCTTCTTTCTACACCCACCGTCGTCCTCGATCTGATGCCCTACGGGAATCTCCCCTACCTATTGATGCTTCGCAGGCTGCTGATTAGGCGCCAGCCTCTTCAAATTATGTCTCTTTACATCGCTTATCGTCATTGCTTCACAAGTTTGCGACCTCTATGCCCTATATTTTCTACCTCTTCTTTTCTACAGGATGCTCTCTGGCATCCGGAATGGCGGGCAACCATGGATGAGGAAATGGATGCCCTCTGGGCTAATCACACTTTGGGACCTTGTCCCTCTTCCTTCAGATCAGACATGTGTTGGATGTAAGTGGATCTTCACTATGAAGCATGGTCATGATGGGCAGTTGAACGTCTGAAAGCTCGTTTTGTGGCTATTGATTTTACTCAGCAACGCGGCCTCGACTACGAAGATACCTTCTCACATGTCGCAAAGTTGAACATTGTCCGGGTCCTGATCTCCTTGATTGTTCATCGGCATTGGTCGTACATCAACTCGACATCAAAAATGATTTCTTGAATGACGACTTTGTTGAGACTGTCTACATGCAGCAGCCTCCTGGTTATGAGA
The DNA here is from genome assembly GCA_033032865.1 of Dactylorhiza incarnata. NCBI lineage: Eukaryota > Viridiplantae > Streptophyta > Magnoliopsida > Asparagales > Orchidaceae > Dactylorhiza > Dactylorhiza incarnata. Next base: position 9,472,492 of record JAWHQI010000003.1, read on the forward strand.
CCACGGGGGAGTCTCTTGTATGTCACCTCAAGAAATCTCTCTAAGGTCAAACAGTCTCATCGGGCCTGGTTTGATAAGTTCAGTCGGGTTCTTCGCAATGTTGGCTTCACTCGAAGCGCGGCTGATTTTTCTTTATTCGCTCGTCACCGCCCGACAGGCAAGGTGATTCTTTTAGTGTATGTTGATTATATTCTCACCACAGACGATGATCTCAATGATATAATTATGATCAAGAAACACCTGGCATCCACATTTTAGACTAAGGATTTGGGGTCTCTCCGATATTTTCTTGGCATCGAGGTGGCTCGTCGACCTGATGGTCTCGTTTTGTCTCAACGGAAGTATTGTCTTGACCTAATTCAAGACACCGGACACTCTAGATGCAACCTCGTTGATACTTCTATGGATGCAAACCATAAGCTTTGCGTTCATGTATCTGATTCTGATCTACTCCTCCCTAACCCGGAGTACTATCGTCATCTTGTGGGCAAGCTCATTTACCTTACAGTCATGAGACCTCATATATCCTTTGTCGTTGTGGTGATTAGTTATTTTATGAATGCTCCACAGATCTCCCTTCTCCAAGTTGTTGAGCGCATCCTCCGATATCTGAAGACTGCTCTGGGACAAGGGCTTATGTATAAGCCATCCTCCTCATTATCACTTGTTGCCAACTCTGAAGCTGACTATGTCGGCTCTCTTGATGATCGTCGATCCACAAGTGGGTATTGCACATACTTTGGTGGACATCTTGTCATTTGGCAAAGCAAGAAGTAAACTATGGTTACACGATCATCTGTGGAAGCCGAGTATCAATCAATGGCTTATGTTATTTCAGAACTCACATGGTTGGAGGGTCTTCTGAGTGATCTAAGTGTGAAACCTCCCTCTCCGTTCACTTTCTTCTGTGACAGCGAAGCTGCTATTCATATCGCCAAGAATCTTGTAGTCCATGAACGTACCAAGCACATCGAGGTCGATTGTTATTTTATTCTGGAAAAGGTTCAACTTAAAAAATTAGACCTGAGGCATGTGTCTGCTGCTGGGCAAGTTGCTGATATCCCCACTAAAGTCTTACCTCGACCATTATATCATCAGTTTCTATTTAAGCATGCCTCCTACGATTTGTATGCTCCAGCTTATAGGGGAGTCTTAAAATAAATTGTATAAAGGCCAGACGGTTACCCTTGTATAACCGCCCTATGTTATTGCTCTGTATAAGGGTTAGGCGGTTACCCTTGTGTAACCACTCGGTGTTGTTGCTCTGTATAAGGGTCGGGCGATTACCCTTGATGTAACCTCCCAGTGTTGCTACTGGTTGTAGTCTGGACGATTACCTGTATTGTAACCGCCCGATGTATTTTGTCTCACATCGTCATTTGTACATTCTCTCACCTCCTCTATTCTATATATATAGAGGAGTGCACTCATGTAATAAGTAGATTTCTGAAGAATTAAAATAAATATTTTTATTTGTATTTTGGGTTTCCATAAAATATATATATGTATATGTATGTATATATGTATGGATATTGTTAGTATTGGGTATTTCATTGCTTTACTGTTATATCTATTTGATCTCTTGTATCCTTCTTCCTATATTTATTGGAGAGGTTACAATTGATTAATTAATGAGTATTTTATTCATCAAAATAGAAAAAGACGTGAACCCAACTCTCGTATCTTGAAAAAATCAAAAGATTGGCCCTCTTCTTCGAGTCGTGGCATGCTTTTCTTTTTTGAAAAAATCAAAAAATTAGGCACGGTATTACAATCTCGTGTTCACGAACAGTAGATGAGCTAGCTTATTATATAGAATATATATTTATATGTGTGTCTCTGCCTATATATGTACATATCTATCTATGTATATATACATATATATATATATATGCATACATATATATAAACAAACATTGTTTTAAATTTCCTCCAGCATGTCTGACATGTCTGCCGACATTTCGTTTTTCAGAGCAAAACGACATTTGTTTTCTAAGAAAATAGATTGTCCTTTTCTAAAATATCGTCGGCTTTTTATTTGATATTTTGTTAGCCGTATATATTTCACCTATATATATATGTGTGTGTGTGTACATATATAAGTGTATATATATATGTATATATATACAACCTTGTATATGCATACAAATATATGTATATAGAGAGAGAGAGAGAAAGAGACAACCTTGTATATGCATATATATATGTATATGTATGGATATTGTTAGTATTGGGTATTTTGTTGTTTTACTGTTATATCTATTTTCTCTCTTGTATCCTTCCTCCCATATTTATTGGAGAGGTTACTATTGATTAATTAATGAGGACTCTTTTTTATTCATTATGGCATCAGGATAGAAAAAGTCTTAAACCCGACTACCATCTGCGCTCGACATGACCGTAGATCGTCTCGATCTTGCCAGTGCCGCCTCCCGAGCTCTTCTCTCCGTTTCTCGCCTGATCTACCCCTCTCCTGTCTGACACGCCCCTCTCCCTCTATGCACCTTGCTCGGTCATGTAATGATCGGTGCAATCGGGGGCCGAATCCTTTGGGATTACTGTTTAACCACCACTCTGGTACCCGATCTTCACCATATTTGAGGAGATGATTCTTCGTTTCCTTTATCACACACATTGATTTCTCTTGGATATACTAGTTGGATCTTGAGCTTTGTTTGATCTAAGGTTTACCTTTTTGTCTGAGAAAACTCTAGTTTCCTGTATTTTGTCATCTAGTGATTTCTTAATTTCAATTCTCGAATCAACATGTCGGGTAGTGTTAATTCTCCCGTTACAACGTCTGGATTTAGTGCCCCCCTCTCACCTCGACTCCCGTGGGATCTATCCGGGCTAGTTATAATCATAACACACATCGGATTATTGCTTATAAGATTGGATGGTTCCAACTACCTATCATGGTCTTTGTATATCTCCCTTGCTCTGAAAAGTCGACGACTATTCGGATGTGTTAGTAGTGCCACCATAGAACTCGTGACTACTTCAACAGATTGGTGGCAATGGGAGTCGGAGAACTCCTTAGTCGTGTCCTCGCTTACGAACTATATGCAGGAATCCATTGCCTGCAACTATCTGTTCTTGGATACGGCGGTTGATCTCTGTAAGAGACTTGAGTCCACCTGCTGCCATGGAAATGACACCCAAATATTCAAGCTCGGATAGAAGATATTCATCCTACAACATGTTGGTCATTCTCCTTTTGTTTACTACTTTTACTCAACTCTACCAGGAGATCACTTTGATTCTCTCATTTTTGTGTCCCCCAAGGACAAAGTTTTGGTCAGAGCTCGAGAAGAACACAACCGGATCTTTGATTTCATACATCAACTCCATCGTGAATTTGATTAGATCAATGTTCAGATACTTGGGCTCTCCCACATACCATCTTTGCAAAAAATTTATATCATTGTGCAACAGGAGTTTGATCTAAAAGGTTCCACTCTTGACACTACTCAACATAGTTCAAGAAGTCGGCAGCTCGTGACTTCAAGCTGAAATCTATGGATATGGACCACCTAGTTTGTGATTATTATGGCAAGGGACGCCACACCCTGAATATCTCTGTTCTGGCTCCATGGATTTGCACCATAGAGAAGGGCCCGCGCCACGAGGTGGTCGTGGGTATGACCGATCTTAGGGACAAGTTCCTTATTCTGCTCTCCTTACCGATGCCTCAGAGGATACATCTCTCAATATTGTCCATCTGGCTTTCAGGATTCTCTCTGCTTAAGAGATACAAGAATTTTGATGTTTGATACATGGTTACCTTAATGAGCCAATTGCCTACAAGTCGTCTTCATATGCCCACACGGGAATACCAGGTGCTCATCATGCGTCTGCCTGCTCTTCCACTCATTGGATTATAGACTCTGAAGCCTCGGGTTATGTGCTCTACCTACCTTTGTTTAGTAAAAACAAAATGAGCATTGTTAATGGATCTTTTTTCCTACCTTTGTTTAGTAAAAACAAAATGAGCATTGTTGATGGATCTTTTTTCTCTGTTGCAGGAAAGTGGCCCAGCTCTTATTCTTCACTCACTCTGTCATATGTCCTTCATGTCCCTAATTTTACTCGCAATCTTCTTTTCATTAGTCACTTAACCAACTGCCATGGAAATGACACCCAAATATTCAAGTTCGAACAGAAGATATTCATCCTACAACATGGTGGTCATTCTCCTTTGGTTTACTACTTTTACTCAACGCTACCAGGAGATCACTTTGATTCTGTCATTTTTGTGTCCCCCAAGGACAAAGTTTTGGTCAGAGCTCGAGAAGAACACAACCGGATCTTTGATTTCATACATCAACTCCATCGTGAATTTGATTAGATCAATGTTCAGATACTTGGGCTCTCCCATATACCATCTTTGCCAAAAAATTATATCACTGTGCAGGAGTTTGATCTACAATATACTTGGCTCCCATGCTCTGTTCCAAAAGGTTCCACTCTTGACACTACTCAACATAGTTCAGGAAGTCAGCAGCTCGTGACTTCAAGCTGAAATCTATGGATATGAACCACCTAGTTTGTGATTATTATGGCAAGGGACGCCAAACCCTGAATATCTGCTTCCGGCTTCATGGATTTGCACCATAGAGAGGGGCCCGCACCACGAGGTGGTTGTGGGTATGACTGATCTTAGGGACGAGTTCCTTATTCTGCTCTCCTTATCGATGCCTCAAAGGATACATCTCCCAATATTGTCCATCTGGCTTTCAGGATTCTCTCTGCTTAAGAGATACAGGCATTTTGATGTTTGATACATGGTTACCTTACTGAGCCAATTGCCTACAAGTCGTCTTCATATGCCCACACAGGAATACTAGGTGCTCATCATGCGTCTGCCTGCTCTTCCACTAATTGGATTATAGACTCTGAAGTCTCGGGTTATATGCTCTACCTACCTTTGTTTAGTAAAAACAAAATGAGCATTGTTAATGGATCTTTTTTCCTACCTTTGTTTAGTAAAAACAAAATGAGCATTGTTGATGGATCTTTTTTCTCCGTTGCAGGAAAGTGGCCCAGCTCTTATTCTTCACTCACTCTATCATATGACCTTCATGTCCCTAATTTTACTCGTAATCTTCTTTTCATTAGTCACTTAACCAACTCGATGAATTGCTTTGTGACTTTTTTCCCTTTTTTGTGTGTTTTAGGACCCGTAGGTTGGGAGGGTGAGCGGCTCAGGTAGATTGTGTGAGAACCTATACATGTTTGATCCTTACAATTCTGCTCTGCCTGCACAAGCCTTGGGTAGGAAAATCATAATCGGGATAGTGATCGCCAAGCTATTGAACTCGGGTATGGTCCTTTGTTTAAATGGAATGGCCTTATTTTATATATCAATAAGTTATGTTGAAATTTCATAAAATCAATAAAGTATTCGCGAGCAAATATTAACTCTTTCCTCCTTCATTTATTTATTGGTTCATTTCACCATCTTACTCGGTAAATCATTAGGATTGATTTTTTTTCGAAAAAATCCTAATGCAGCTAAGTCATTGTTTTTGGCCTCTGGGCACCGTCTTCTAGAACATCCTTCTATTTCTACTATGAAATATCCATTCCCTGTAATGGTTGCTCTTACTTTTGAAACATATACATGTGATGTATGTGAACTTCTTAAGCATCACAACACTGTGTTTTCTCATGTTTCGTTACCAAGCACTACTCTTTTGCTATTATTCATACTGATGTATGGGGACATTATCTTGTGACTTCTATTTCTGGATGTGTTTGGGATGTTACCTTCATAGATTGTTTTTATCGAACTACCTAAGTCTACTCAAAGAAAAATAAAAGTGAGGTGTTTCATATTTTTAATAAATTTCACAAGATGATACCCACTCAGTTCAATACTGACATTAAAATCCTATTTAGTGATAATAGTCGTAAGTATACTAATTTTCAATTCGCGGTGTATCTTACTGACCTCGGTATTATACACCAAACCTCATGTGTATACTCTCCAACCCAAAATGGGGTTGTTGAGCATAAGAATCGTTACCTTCTTAAAATCGTCGGATGATTGTTGCACACGAAGCATCTTCCTAAACATTACTGGGGGGATGTTGCTTTTGATGCAGGTTATCGCATTAATAGTATGCCTACAGCCTACATATGTCCTTAGGAGCATAACAATCTTCAGTACTCTTCGGGTGATGCTCACACAACTACAATCCCGAGTCTTTGGGTGTGTGCTTTGTTCATGTACATCATGAAATGTGTCTCACTCAAAGGGTCATAAATGCTTTCATTATGTGACCAAAAAGACCTTTGTAAACAAGGATGCAACTTTTCATGAATCTGAGGTTGATATGAGTCTCCACTTCATGAGTCCTTAGCTATGCTGGAAGTGAGTTCCTTATCTATTCATATACTTATTTCTCCACCATATGAACCTCGTAACCTTTCTACCAGCTCTTCTGCTGAACCAACAAGAGAAAACTACTCAACACCCCTTGCAGATTTACAATCGTAGAAACAAAGGAATAAACACACGGGTTCATCCCATGATATCAGGGCAGGCACCGGATCTGGAGCATCTCCACCATATAAACACACGAGTCCTTAGCAATGCTGGAGGAAATGCAAGCTATGGAAAAAAACTACATGTGGGATCTGGTGCATCTTCCTTGAGGGAAGAAAACTATTGGGTATAAGTGGGTGTTCTTTGTCAAGTAGAAATCCCAAGGATTTGTTGAAAGATGCAAGATTAAACTAGTGGTTAGAGGATATACACAAATTGTTGGGATTGGCTATCAGGAAATCTATGCTCTCGTGGCAAAGATGAATTCTACAAAGATATTACTCTCCTGTGTTGTTTGAAAAGAATGGGATCTCAACTAGCTAAATATGAAGAATGTGTTTCTTCATGGGAACTTAAAAGAAGAAGTATATATGTCAGCTAAATATGAAGAATGTGTTTCTTCATTGGAACTTAGAAGAAGAAGTATATATGTCTCTATCGCATGGGCTTGCTCCAACAAGATCTGAAGAAAAATTATGCATGTTGAAGGAAGCACTATACGATCTTAAACAGTCTCTGAGAGCTTGGTTTGAGATATTTCACAAGACTATGACATCCTTTGGTTACAATGAGAGTAATGTTGACCATGCACATGGAAATAAACTGACTACTCTTATTGTCTATGTGGATGACATCATTATAACAATGGACGATGTGGATGAGATCCAAATCCTAAAGGAAAAGCTGGCAAAGGAGTTTAAGGAGAAAGACGTGGAAAAATCAGGTACTTCTTGGGTGTTGCCAAATCAAAGCATAGGATTTTCATCTCACAGAAGAAATGCATACTTAACTTGCTTGAGACATCAGCGATGAGTGGGTGTAGACAGGTTGACACCCCAATTGAGGCCAACCACGGATTAGGAGGGATGACTAAGAAGTTATTGAGGACATCATTGGATTTCAGATACTGGTTGGGAGACTGATCTATTTGTATCATATGTCTCCAGATATCTCTTATGCGGTGGGAATAATTAGTCAATTAATGCATTCACCAAAAAACCGCCATTAGTTGTTGCCCACAAAATCTAAGGATATCAAGACCACTCCAGAAAACGGCACTATGTTCTCCCCCCAATGATGAATTAAAGATTAAAGTTTACACAAATGTAAATTGGGTCGTCTCTGCTGAAGAACGGAACAACATCAGGGTACTACTCTCTTGTTGGTGGGAATTTTGTCACCTGAAGGAACAAAAAAAATGCCATTGCTCGGTTGAATGCTAAAGCAAAGTTCAGATCCTTGGCTCATGGAATCAATGAAGGTCTATGGAAACACTCCATCATGAGCTCCTTGCAAAGGAAGAACCTACCATGTTATATTATAACAACAAGGCGGCTATCAGCATTGCTTACAACCCTGTCCAGTATGATTGCACCAAACACATTGACGTGAACAGACATTTTATCAAAGAGAATATTGAGAGAGGAGTTGTTTGTACACCATTTGTTCCATCCGACAAACAACTTGTTGATGTTCTCATTAAGGGGTCGAGTGTGAGTGCTTTTGGAAAGATTATTGTCAAATTGGGTATGATGATAATGTGCAACTTGAGTGGAGTGTTAGTATTGGGTATTTCGTTGCTTTACTTTATGCCTTTTTCTCTCTTGAATCCTGCATCTCCTATTTATCGGAGAGGTTACTATTGATTAATTAACGAGGAGACTTTTTTCAACTTATATATAGACACACACACTATATATATATGTGTGTGTGTGTGTGTGTGTTCTCCAGGGTTTTTTTTGTACATTTATGTTAACGATGTAAATTTATAGTAGAGGTTTTGGTAATAACCATATGTGGGCACCAAGTATGTGCATGTCTATAAACAAATTGAGAGCTTGTGTGGGCACACCCTACAAGCTTCTTGTGCACTTTTATGTAAAAATACATCTCCATGATTCATCAATTATTGCAAGCAAGCACATAGGATATAAAAGTAAGTGTGTTTAACTACAAACAGCATTTCAAATATACAGTGGATAAATGCATGCACGGAAGTGGAAGAGAATACAAGTATAAAACGAAACAAACCTCCAAGCTGGGGTCAAACATGTTCTTCAGAAGCAAACATTCGCTGGGAACTCCAACAGCTTCAACTGTTTGAATTGCTGATGAAGCAAATGACAACGCAGGAGCTGGTATCGTGGACTGCAGCAAAGGATTTAGTGGAGGAGCACCTAGAACTGAAACTGTTGGCACAGGTAGCAGAGAAGCATTCAATGGAGAAACAACAGCGCCAGTAACACTGCAGCAACAAGAGAGTTAGAAGTAAAAAAAAGTGCAAAACAAGAGGGGAAAAAATTTAAAAAATTTTATTTTTTACATTTGAATACAAGATCCTCATCATCCCCATCCATATTCACATATTTTGGGGGCTCAGTTCTATGAGTTGCAAAAGTGACAGATATTTGGCCCAAATTATGTTTGCACAATGTTTAACCAAGCTACTTTAGGTCTACCTTAGATCTAATCCTTTCTTCCTAATCTTCTATCAACATGTCTTATTGATGCAATTTCTACACAACATTGTAACATCACCTATCTAATATATATTTTTCTCAATCTGTCACTTCAGTTATATCACATTTCATTTTAATATTTTATATTTTCCACAGTCAAATTGGATACGATTTATAGTATAATTCAATCTTCTAAAAAGATTTTATTTCTTTTGAAAAATCTCATTTAACTGTAGTTTAGTTATAATAACGAAGCAAAACATGTCAGATTAATGAAATAAAGTTTCAGTACTTCTAACATCAATTATAAAAAGCTTCAAAGGTTTTACTTTCTAGATTCTTCAAAACATATTTACTCCAGTATCACTTTCTATGATTTATCTCTAGACTATCCTAAAACTTTTGTGATAATCTTCTAATGTAGCCAGTTGACCCTCGACATTAGAGTTGATTTCATTATAGGATTACAACTTACATCTCTTATATCTTGAAATCTTGACACCTACACATAATAGGTACATTTTTACCATAATTTCTTTTTTATATTAATTATACTTCAAAGACGCCCATCTATAACTACTACCATATGTCTAGCCAGTTGACCCTCGACATTAAAGTTGATTTCATTATAGGATTACAACTTACATCTCTTATATCTTGAAATCTTGACACCTACACACATAATAGGTACATTTTACCATAATTTCTTTTTTATATTAATTATACTTCAAAGACGCCCATCTATAACTACTATCATATATCTACTTGTCAAAAGACTCACTCTCAGGAATATAGAACGTTTCCCCCCTATATAGGGACTCTATCGCTCTAGTCTTCCTATAGCTCCATAGGAATATTGGAGGCCGCCCCCTATGGGAAAAAGCCCAAACCAAAATAGAAATTCCTTTGATCACTTGTAATCATTGAAAGAAATTTTCCTCTCTTTCTACTTGGGTTGTGGAAGTTTCATCTTTCAAAGTAACAAAGTGCAGTATTAATCCTGAAAGTATGATCTCAACTGTCAGATTATATGCTAATTGAAATCAAATAATTCTTTCTAAATCATATTTCCTATGCATACCAACAAGAATCCTTTATAACCAGGCTAATAAACCCTGTGTCAATTTACCCACCAACTGTTCTTCTTTTCCTCCAGATTGCATTGTAGCAGTTCACTTACCAAAATTGATTTATTCTGTAATACAAGCCACGTCCGAGCCAGCTAAGGACGCCGCACAGCTTGGGCAGCTGAGCGCACAAGGCCATGGATCATGTATTCCGAAAGAAATCTGAATATGGGTCGTGGCCTTTAAAGCAGAGGAAGGAATCATGGAAACCCGACTTGCGAAAGGAGAAAACTGAGTAAATGCCAGAATATGAAATCATGTATTGTATTAATTATATCTATTAATTAGGTTTTTTATGTCAATTTAAGAAAGCTATGTAAAGAGACAAGGTATCCAAGTATTGAATGACAATTATCAACCAGAGGCTTGAACTGAGAGTTTGGCCCGCAGTGGTATTCCGCACATCCTCTGCCGCCACTTCCACATCTCTAAGAATGGTTAATCAATTAATTTCCTCTAATCACCTGTATTCTTTGAAAATTAAATTCCTTTCTTCTACTTGAGTTGTTGAAGCTCAATCTTTCAAAGTAACAATGTGTCATTCTCGGTTCTGTAATGTTATCTCAACATTAAAATTATATGCAACTTGAAATTCATTATAATTTCTCCAATCACATTCCTCATATATTGCATACCAACATGAATTCTCTCATAACCCATTTACTAAACTTTATTTGTCAATTTATGCACCCACAAATCAGTGCTCCTCCCGAGTTCACCAAGCCATAGCTCGTGTATGCCAGAAGGAATCTAAATAAAAAAAGGAATGGTACGGCAACATTTAATGCGGGGAAGGAATCAAAAAATCGTGACTTATGGGGAAGGAGATAAGAGCAAATGCTAAATTATGAAGTCATGTATTACAAAAGTATATGCATTAATCAGCCATGGCTGGAACCGCGACTTCGACTCGGTGCGGTCTTCCTGACATCATCTTTCGCTATTTCACTTCTAGCATTGGTGCAAGTTTGCAACCAGCTTCTAGAATTATCTGCACACTCATGCCCCACATCTGATTAATAGAGAAATCTTATTTTGAAGAATTAGAGAAGACAGTGGCATCATTGCTCTGGACCACCATAACAAATCTTTAGTAGAGATTTGAGATATGTGCATTCAGAAAATCCTACCTACACCGCTCAAAGTCGCCTAACATAACTCAGCGTCATTCTCCTCAACTTCCTGATGTCATCAGCACTGGCGAACCCTTGTTCCAAATACATGCAGCTCGAGATAGAACTACAACATCCATATTGCTTGCAAATACCTGTCTTGGATGGCAACGGGCCTATCAGTTGGATAGCTTCTGCCGAAATTTTTTCTTGAACTCTAGCAAATGGCTAAAACTCAAAAGGTTTTGATGACAATGCTCAGCATCTATACTTCATTGGATTGTGATGGCTACCTCAAACCAATCCAACCATGTCATTGCAAGTACTAGTGCGGAAACTTATCCAGTGTCATGATAGGCGTCAGTCCCAACGACTTTGAACATATATATAGTTGATGATGAGTTCATTGACTCGTCACCCACGTGTCAACTTCTTTACATCACGCTACTACTTGGGGTAGCTTATGTACAGTTTGCAACTAAACATGTGTTTGCCTTCATATTCACAACTTCATAATCATCATGTAAGCCATGGAGACAAATCATCCAGCAGAAGCCTAATTCCTCACAAGTCACAACTTAATCACTACTATACTTGTGACCCTAACTGCTCCAGCTAAACAAAGTATAAAACTATTCAAACAAACACTCATATTATATCGTATAAAACTGGGCATCATTCAATCGGACCACTTATTACCACCTCTCAATTTCCAGTTCCCCCACTCATTCCCACCAACCAATCAAAACTAGTTAACATATGCCGTCTCTCCACTAAGAATATGGTGCCTCCAGGGTAATGAGTTTTTTTTCTGTTGCATATAAAGAAAATAACCACATTCCTCACTACATGATGGATCATAGAAAAAACATTGAGCTCTAATTGAAGGAGATGAAGAGGATATTAGTAATTGAAGGCGACAAAGAGGATGTTAGTAATTGAAGGCAACAAAGAGGATGTTAGTAATTGGAGGCAACGAAGAAGATAATAGTATTGCCGATTTTGAGGCGTTATAATTAATGAAAGAAACCATGCATCAGATACTACAGAAATTACCATTGCATTCCATCAGATGCATCTCATGACATTGCACTATGAAACTTTACGACATGATTAATCTAATCGCCATCATCGTCATGATAGACAATGGGGTCAGTCATAATATTATTTCACATGAGTTGGTGTCAAGCTTACGTCTATCCGTCGACCCACCACCAGGATTCAATTTTTACATTTGCAACAGTCATTGAATCCACCTATTGGTGAGAAAAGCAAGGATATCATGCTATCTCTTGCAATGTGCACTATAGCGATAGATTTTTACACGTTTAGACCTAGCGGTATAGACGTCATTCTAGGCATAGCATGGTTGCATACCTCGGTTAATGTAAAAGTCAACTCATCCACACCAACTGTGACTTTCGATTGATGTCGTAGTACACATACCCTTCGAGATGGCACATCCTTATGTCATATACGTAACACTCCACATTCATTCTTAAATACAATGGATATAGACTTTAGTGCACTCCTATGACACATCTTGGTCACTGAACCAACCAAACTCATTACAAGTAACCTCTCAGTTGTAGCACAAAAAAGGTTGCAACAAGTACTAGATTACTTCTTATCGGTCTTTGTCCATCCACACCACCTACCACCTCATCGGCCTTCGATCCATCGCATCCAACTAAAGACAGGTGTCAAATTCATTTTTGTTTGACCATATCATTACGGATACACAAAATAACGAAATCAAGTGACTATTGTCTAAGATTCCCAGTGTCGATATTATCTAACGAAGTATCAACCCAATCTCCAGCATTTTCCTTCTAGCCAGCAAGAAAGACGAATGTTGGCTCTGTGTTAATTGTTGAGACTTCAATCATGCAATAGTGGGCGACAAAAAACACATGCCAATGGTTCAAGGTCTCGAGGAATTACATCATCAACGGCCATGTTACCATTAGATTGAGGTTCTCTTAGATGATGTACGTAAAACATCAAATCACATGCACAACCATTACAAATTATTGGTTGTGATGTTTATAATGACAACTTCGGACACATCTAGTCCATTATGAGTCACATCTTTTGTCCCCATATGCATAAGTACATTCTTGTTTTTACTAACATCTTGGTGAACGGTCGTTCTTGGCAGGACCACGTCCACTTGACCTATTTTTAAAATTGTTGCAATTACATCAACTGCGGATCAACCTACAGAAGTGCACATTCAACCAAAAGTAAATGGGCTACCTTAAAACATTTATGTGGATAGAGTCTACATGTATCACGAAAAAATTGTTGACCCTCTTCAATGGACACTACCCAAAACAATCCGAGGAGTTTGAGGCCAGTTGGGATTTACTAGGTAGCATTATCATTTTCAAATATTAAGGCAAGCTTGCACAGGTCCTCATCACAATAGTAAGAAAATCAATAGGTTCAACCTTCTAGTGTACATGTGAAACGGAAGTTGTTTCATGGCACTATAGCATGCTCTGATCTCCGCATCATTCCTTGCAATGCTATTAGCAAGTGGTTCATTGTTCATGTGATGCTTCTGGCTTGAGAATTGGTGTCGTCCTTGTACAAAACAATCTGCCAATTGTGTATTCAAGTAGAGCCTTCACTAATCAAGTGTGAACAAGATCAACTTATGAAATAGAATTGGTTACTTAGATAATCGCAATACGAGATTGGCGACTGTACTTTCTTGTCCAACATATTTTGGCACAAAGTGAAAGTCTTCAGTATATTCTAGAGTAGAAAATCACCGCCAGCCAATAATTAGGGGTTGTTAATCTCCTAGGTTATGATTTTTAATTGAGTGTGAGGTCGGCATGGAAAACAAGGCTGCTGACTAAATTTCTAGACAAATCCCTTAGGGCTCGTTCGTTAGGATGGAATTGGTGCATTAGAATTGGAATTCAATTGGCAATTCCAATTCCACTATTCTGCGGGCCCAAAATGTCGTAGGAATTGGAATTTGTTTCAATTCCCATGGAAATTGAATATTGGAGGAAAACGCCCCCTCCCAAGTCCGACCTATGGAGGTCAGATTTCGCGATTCCAACTCTTCTCCCGCGAGCGTCCCGACTCATCTTTCCCGTGATGAAACTCGATGAGAGACGGATTTCGCATGCCTGGCCGCGAGCATCCCGACATATCTTCTCTTGCGAGCTCCCCACGTCCAATCCCATACTCCATCATTCTTCCACCGTTGAGCGTCTTCCACCGCCATGGATGCTGCAGCATACTCCCCCCCCCCCCCCCGCCTCTCCGATTATGCTATTTTCTTTCTTTCAATTTTTTATCGCTTTTGTTCTGAATGTGACATCGGATGGAGTTCTGAATCTGCCTCCTCACCATCTCTCCGCAAAATGTTGATCGCTTTTGTTCTGCATCTGACATCAGATGGAGTTCTGCAAGGCTTATGGAAGGTGATTTTTTTTACATCTTCCTGTGCTAATACATTTTCAGGCCTGCATTTTTTATTCAATGGATGTTCTTGGCAACCTCTCTATTCCTCCTCTATCACCATCTCTCTCTGTGAGCACTGCTGGATTATCATTTAAAACCTACTTGTCAGGCTTATGTTCCTCCAATAGAGTTATTAAGTTTATGTTGCTCGATTTCATAGTGATAGCTCCCAACATATGCTCACCAAAAGACAGATGTATAAGCCTAAAAATACAGTCAAGCTTATTCTTAGTTCGAACATGTTGTGCAATAAGATCCCAGCTAAATCAAGTTCAAGTTTTTCATCTCATGTGTCCTTACTCATTGAGCACATTTTTATATCCCCCTGCTAATAGGAAGAGATTAGAAGTTCATATTTTACCACATGCTCATCTGCTTCATCATGCTGAGAATATGAGCCTGCTTATGCATACTATGGGTTCATGGCAGCATTTGTGAGGGTTCTTGTTGGTTGTTTTTTTATTTATATCTTCGATATTTACATTTAGTATTTTGCTTGATTCAGGTATATTGAGTATTTTGCTAAACCTTATATCTTGAGAATTTGCGTGGATGTTTGTATTTTTTGCGTGTGTATGTGTATGTGTGTGTGTGTGTGTGCATGTAGGTGAGTATGTGTGTTTGTATGTGTTTGTTTGTATGAATTATAACATGCAGCCGAACAGCGGAATTACTAATTTCAATTCCTGTGACAAAATTCCTTCATTCGGCCGAACAGCAAAATTGGAATTGACTTCAACTCCAATTCCTGCAGAAATTGGAATTGGGGAATTAGGGAATTGGGTCAATTCCAATTCCTGCATCTCAATTCCTGTCAAACGAACGAACCCTTTTAGTTATTTCTAGACCTATCTAAATAAAGTTGTAGATGTCGGATATCGGGTTCATGTCGGTTTGAGCTTGAAATGTCGAATTGTGGGGATATATCGAAAATATTTTACAATCTCGAGTTCTAATGTTTAAATATATTTAATTATATATACACATTTTGAAAATATGAACAATTGTACACAATTTATGTTTATAAATTTCACAATAAACATGTAATAATATGAGTATATACATTTTTTAAATATGTGCAATTGTACACACAATTTATGTTTATAAATTATAAAATAAACATGTAATAATATGAATATAATGATCTAATGAAGTAATGAACACAAATTTGTATATAAATAATTAAATATTGAAGCATGAGGTTTGAGGATCGATGACATTCGTCCAATAGTTCCAAAGCACAAAATAGAAGATAGAAACTCTGTAGTAAACAGGCAAATAAAGAAAATAGAAACTCTGTTGTAAACAGACACAAAGCAGAAGCCCAACATAGATCAAGTTGCAAGCAGAAAAATTTTCAAATAGAGAACCACTAGCACTACTACTCACAAGCTTTGATCAAGCTGCAGGCAGGAAGATTATCACAAAATGAAAAACCTAACAAGCCATGAAGAAGATAGAAACCAGAACCCATACCTATCCAACATCATTTAAGCACATCGGACTAATCTAAAATGTACATTTTCACTTTGCACGCATTGGAGGGCAGTTACACCTCGAAATTGTCGAGTTCTTTCTTCGATTTGCATTCCAAAACTACTCAAAGAATTCTAATCAACAGGCTCAGAAGGGCACTTGGGAACCTTTTGCACATCCAGGAGCTTTCTACACATATAGGCGTCTTGCATCCTCCCTTTATTGGTGTGGGATGTTATGTATGGTCAACCAGATTGTCATCGCATTCCTCTTCTGTTAACGTGTCAAATTTGGGATGATCATATTTGGTGGACTTCTCTAAATGTTATAAATTCCTAAGCTCATGAGGCGATGACATCGTGATGAACTTGATAATGTATCTACCCAAGACTCATGTATTTGATTGCATTTTGTTTGATCGCCAGCTATCCAAATATGATCATTTCATACTTCTACAACACTCATAAGCAAATTAAATGGAAGGCATGTTGTTGTAGGAAATTGTCTTACTCCATAGATTCCCTCTCAGTGATAGTGACTTTATTTTCATGAGTACTTTCGGTAAGAATTTTCCAAGTTACTCCACACCAAAATAAGAATAGGTTATCATAACATCCTCAAAATGACTAATGGATCGAATTTCTCAATTGATGTCTAAGAGAATAATAGTTGTTATTTTGCATAACGGCTGGGTCAAATGGTTTGGTTGAGCCGAGGTTTGGCATATTTAGTCATTTCTCACAGTTGTCGGCACATCATTTCAGACCGTATGCGACATACACCTACCCGATGCACATCCTAAACTGACGAGCCAAAATTTGTAGGATCAAACACTTACTCGACTGGTTCATAGGCTCAAACTTATGGACAAAATAGGTAAGAATTTTCCAAGTTACTCCACACCAAAATAAGAATAGGTTATCATAAGATCCTCAAAATGACTAATGGATCGAATTTCTCAATTGATGTCTAAGAGAATAATAGTTGTTATTTTGCATAACGGCTGGGTCAAATGGTTTGGTTGAGCCGAGGTTTGGCATATTTAGTCGTTTCTCACGGTTGTCGGCACATCATTTCAGACCGTATACGACATACACCTACCCGATGCACATCCTAAACTGACGAGCCAAAATTTGTAGGATCAAACACTTACTCGACTGGTTCATAGGCTCAAACTTATGGACAGTGCACAACTATTTCCCCTTAAACAAATGACAACGCAAAGCCTCGTACTAAGCATCGGGTGGACAAAAGGTGATGCGCTGTAAACATCATGGGCTGGCAGTTAGTCTCACTCAAGTCGAAGGGTAGCAATGGAGCAAACAATCCTTGGGAAATAGGTAAGAACAACCCTTGGGCAATAGACAAGAACAATCCTTGGGCATAAGCACTAATTATTAAATGGAAAACGAGGAATGAATGAAAAATAAGAATAATACTCAACAAGAACGAATGATTGTTTTAACACATTTGGGAGCAACAGACAAGAACGCCACTAAAGATAATTTGTATAAACAAGATTTAACACCTTGGGCAGAATTCAACGAGAATGAATAAAAATGAAGATTTGTGCAACCAATCACAAATGATCAAGAAAATGTTTTTTATGATGACAAGAAACAACAAGTCATATTTATAATATCCTTGTAGATTAACTTCACATCAATCCACATGTCACTAAATCAATTTACCTAAAGTTATTTTTCTTTCCACTCCCCCGACCCCACACACTCACGTACACATCTCTAATGGCACCCTTCTGAGCATACAAAATAGCTAATAAACTCCCCAATATCTTTATATTTTCCCATTCCATTTAGATACACTAGTTATAATGCAGTGTTCCCCTCGTGCATGAAAATAGACTATGATATTTCTTCTCTATGACAAAAAATCCCAACGAAATGTATGTGTGCATTATCGAAGGCGCGCCTAAGACGCAAGGCGCATCGGCTGCTCAAGGCTCTACATTAGACTAGCCAAGGTGGGCAACCCGTGTCAGGGCAGTCCAAGCACGCCTAGTCATGTGTCTGGATCAAATAGAGAGGCACGCCTAGCCGCTCTCCTCATTCGGTATTCCCCGGGAACTGATAGAACTGTTGTTTTCCTCTCCAAAACTGATGTTACGGCAGACTACAAGTAATGGATTGCAGAACTGTTGTTTTCCTCTCCAAAACTGATGTTAGGGCAGACTACAAGTAATAGATTGCAGTTCCAGCACTTACGGACAGCGATTTTGCTGTCCAAAACTGCTGCCCAGCATTTTACAAATGTGTGAACAACAGTTTTTTACTTCTAAAACTGATGTTTTCCTCTCGAAAACAGTTGTTCCAACTGTCTACAAGTGTGTATGGCAGTTCCGCCACTTCCGGACAGCAGTCTGCTGTCCAAAACTTCTACCCAGCTTTTTTAAACGTGTAAACAACAGTTTTAAGTGCAAAACTGTTGTTTTCATGTATAAAACTGTTGTTCAAATAGTCTACAATTGCTGAATTGTAGTTCCAGTACTTCCGGACAGCAATTTTGCTGCCCAAAACTGTTTTCCAGCATTTTTAAATATAGTGCTACTATGTCAGATGCTTTATGTTATAATTTTTCTTGCATTTAGTATTGTTATCATACTACCTTACAAAAAATTTCTGTTTTTTGCACATTGCCTTCACCAGGTGTGCATCTGCGCCTAGGCTCCAAGACCTTGCGCCTTTAATAACATAAATGTACTCTCAGTTGCTACTATCGTAACTGATCTTCATGCATGAGGGGGAACTATAGACTATCAATGGTATATATAGATATAAAAGGTTTTCACTAGAATGGTGCTAGACTTGTAATTGTTGAAGATTGCTTATAAATATAAAATAAATATTTTCACTGCTTCGAAATTTCTTTTAAAAAAAGGTCGGAGGCCCAAAAAAGCTAACATGAAACTTTTGTGCCCTTCTCCTTCTGCTTGGAAACAAAATAATAGAAATAACAAAAATAAACACAAATTATAAGTGCTAATAATATATGAAAAAAGTGGATTATACAATAATAAATACATAATTTCTAGGCTAGGAAAAATGCATCATACACTCTCCTCCCCTCCTCTCTCCAATACGTCTCCCTTTTGTACTTCTCTTATGCTCCATTCGATAGAGAAATGTTTTTCCTAAGTGACATGAAATGGTTACAGGCTTGCGGTAGTAGAAAATATTTTTCTGGAAATGGCGAGCAGACATCAGATGCTAAAGGCATAATTTCTTTTTAAAAGAGAAAATAAAAATGTGATATTTATTCTTCTAGTTACAAGTGTCCACGGACTTTATACTCTTCCACTCATACTCTCCAAATTATTTGTAGCAAATTTAACCATCAAAAAAATCTAATCAATCCTTACTATATTTTTATCACGTCATTAAATTACAACAACGTCAAGGGCAATGACCTCAAATAGATGCATGCACTCGGGAGCATATTAATGATCGCTGCTTGTGAGATTATCATTGTTTTACCACTTCTATCAAAGAAAAACTCAATCGAAAGTTCATACTACTGGGTGAGCATAAATGTTCCATTACAAGTACTTGGAATAGTGCAATCAAATCAAATGCCTTGATCATGACCTCCAATTAACAAAATCGCAGGTCCTCCTTCAGCTATAGTGGGAAGTTATTAACCAACAAAGAAGATATCCTAGAATTAGGAACGACTATTTTTCATTCAGCATTAAATATATTATTAAACACATCAATATGATTTTATTTTCTCCCTTGTTATTCTTGATTGAAATAATTTTATGTCCTTTCATTATTAAAAACAACTATCGAAGTTGTTCAACTTCTGACAAAATCACTTATCAAAATCGGCTCTCACTGAAATAAAACAGTGAACTTAAATCTACAGAGGCAAAAAAATAGATAAACAAAAAAGGAATAATATTTTGCAGTAAAATAACAAATTTCAGACATATATAAATCAGAGGTTGAGGGCCACTTGAGGTATTAACAACAAACTTAATAGTACTAACCCAGTAGTCGTGCCACTGCGATCCAATTTCTGCATCAGAAGAGCTCTAGACCGTGCATTTAAAGACTACAAAAATGCAGAAGAAGAGTGTTATTAAATACAAAAAGAATCAAGTATGACAATATGTTGGCTAATATAATGTACAGAATTATAAAATGGATGGAGTTCTCTAGTGGAGACAAACCATTTTCCGCTCATACAATCAAAGTTAAAATGTTATACGTTTAAAAATTGTCTACTGTCTTTAAGAGCTTTAAGTTTCATACATGATCCCATATTCTTTTAAATCCATTTGAAGAATTGAATGCATAAAACATTCCCATTGAATCGTTGGGATTGCATAAGTTTATGATTACAATTTCATTGTGTGGTGACAATAAAATGGCTTGAACTAAATATGTGATTATTTTAAGTATAAGCTCAGTATATTTGATGGTTTTGGTGAGTGAAATATCAGATAAAATTAGAATTTTATTCTATCTACTATTTGTCATATCATCACCTTATTTTTTTTCCTACATGCTTAATGAAGGGATAAACTATTCAGAAAAAGAATGAATTTGAACTATAAGCGACTGTTGTGAAGTAGACTATATTTAAAAGATACTAAACTTGAATATTTGCACCTCCAAGTAGAGAATTTTCAAAAAAAAAAGTAGAGCATTTCATTAGCCTCGTAGTTTAATTTGTCAACCGTTTAATATGGTCTTCAAATTCAAAACCATCCCACTGTTATAAACTTTAACATGAAAACTTGTTGTGATCGAGTTACATCAATTTGATAAATAATCAACATTTCATCAAGCATGTAAAAAATAGAACCCAATTAAAATTTTAGTTTTCATCATGTGTTTTAGCAATCAAAACAATCAAATAAACTATAAATACCATTAACAATTAAACAAACTATAAATATTATTAAACACCTATATATTTAATTCCAATCCATTTAAAACTCTGCATATTAAACAAAACCATTATCATCTCGTGCAATTGAAACCATCCATGGGAATTTTAATCCACTAGTTGATGATAAATTGATCTTACAATGGTCCTATTTAGGGGTGTGCAAAAATAACCGAAGAACCGAGAACCGAACCGGAACCGAACCGAACCGAGCGGTTCGGGTCGGTTCTCATGTGTCTCGGTTCAGTTCTGGGTCCAAAATTTCCAGAACCGACCACTCGGTTTGGTTCTCGGTTCTTACATTCGGGTATCCAGAACCGACCCGAGAACCGAGTTATTGAATTTAAGTATTAAAAATATATGAGTCATCCGATCCTTATTTCATTCAATATGAGCCTTCGAAAATAGTACAGATTAAGTTAAACCTAAGAACTTCATCTTTCTTACATATCCACGGTTTTTTCAATATAAGTCTAATAATGTTGTATTCAAAAATTAGTTAACGACATTGTTTGATTTTTTTTTGCTTTTCTAAGGGCATGTTAGCGAAAATTGAAGAAGATTATGTATGAACATTTTTTGCTCTTCTAAACATATATGATTGTTTGATCATATTATTTTATTTTAAAGAATATAATAGTTAAAAATAGTTACTAATACATAAGTTTATATGAAAAATATTATGATACGTGAGTGGAACCGAGAACCGAACCGGAACCGAACCGAGTTTTTCGGTTCGGATCTGGTTCTATACCTTGAGTACATGGGTCGGTTCCGGTTCCAAAAAGTCGGAACCGAACCTATATGGATCGGTTCTTGGTTCTAGGTGGAACCGATCCGAACCGACCCGAGTATACATGTTTCTTTATGACATTAAAGATATTGGATGTTCTAATGTTTTTTTTTGGTGTTAGGGTGGGGTGGTAACTACCATTCTTTCAGAAGTAAAATGTGCATTCCTCCAATATTTATTTTAATGTTACCACTGTCAATGGACAGTTTTTTTGTGTTGATTTACAACCTAAGAACAACTTAGTAATTTAATTTCATCAATTTTTATGAAGACTGAACCGATGATCAAACTTAGTGAATAAATGAAGTGTAAATGATGTTGGATGGTTTTCATGTTTTGTATACATGTTTCTTTATGATGTTAAAGATATTGGATGTTCTAATGTTTTTTGTGTTGGGGGAAGGTGGTAACTACCATTCTTTCAGAAGTAAAATGTGCATCCCCCCCCCCCCCCCAATATTTACTTTAATGTTACCACTGTCAATGGACAGTTTTTTGTGTTGATTTACAACCTAAGAACAACTTAGTAATTTAATTTCATCAATTTTATGAAGACTAAACCGATGATCAAACTTAATGAATAAATGCAAGGCATGCAATAACTCTGATGTAGACACCAAACCAGGTTTATATGTCGCTATTTATTTATTTTATTTAGTATATGGATATTTTACTTCTTGTATTTGTTTCACATTTGATTACTTTGTGGAGTGCTATCCGTGTAGTCCTTGTGATGCAACTAATCAAGGATAAGGTTCATAATCTAGATTAAGCATTAATCATTATTTGTGTTTAGTTAGGTCTAACCAAGTTTCCCCTTTCTACTACCACCATTTAAGCCTTGAATTAATTTTTGCCTACTCAATTTATATCTCTTGGAGACTGGTTTGGTTTATTGTAAGACAAACTTTATCAAAGAAAAAACCTACTCTACTACAGTAGTCGTTGCCCCTAGAAGAACCAGAGAGTTCTCCCTTCTCCTCCCCATTCCCTACTATGTTTCCTGTGCTCCTACTCTCCACATTTCCTGCCCCATTATATTTTACATCTACATGTTATGTTGTCACTTTTCTGTACCTTCTCATGCATCCCTACCTCCATGCTTGGGTCTACAGTTGAGTCATGCATCCCTACCTCCATGCTTGGTGAGAATTTTCCTGACCAGTGTAATTTTGCCATTTAGTTCAGAGTGACATCATAGATCCTAATAAATTACGAGGGAAATATTTCCATTACCTTCTTATTATTCATTTGTAGATAAGCATGGAGTTCATCGATTCCGTTTGTGGATCGAGGCAGAGGAGTTTTTCAGATGCCCTAACATTTTCCATTGGTTTATTGAGATGTCTCGTTATTGGACAATTCTCCCACCCTGAAGAAACTGGTGTAAACAGCAAATGAGATTTATTTTTGTTGCTTAGTTATTTATTTTATTTAATATATGGTCATCTTATTTCATGTATTTTTATTCGCATTTTAGTAGTCGCATTTGATTATTATTTAAAGCGTACAAATGGTGTATTTCCTATGATGTGTTTAATTTAGGCTCTTGTATGTATTGTAGATTAGATAAAACATATTTATTTAGGTTTGGAATGTCCAAACAGGTTTCCCTTTTTACTTCCACCTTTTGAGCATTTGAATTCATTTTGGTCTAGTCCTTGGTTTATTTATGAGTATTAGTTTTGCTTAAAAAAGTTGATAGAAAATACATACACTAACACCAACGTTGGTTGCCCTTAGTAGAACCTGAGGGTTCTCCCTCATCCTGCTCTACCATTTCTCTCATGCTTCCATCAATTCTTCTCGCCACAGTTACCGCTGCATTGTATCCTTCCTCTACTTGTCCTGCTACTGATTCTTTGCTCCACGACCTCTTTTGTGGTGTTTGATTGAGGAGCCTTCAAACTACCCTTGGGTTAAGGCAGAATTCACTTTTCACTACCCGTGCTTCTTAAAAGTGTTCCTGATCTGAGTAATATGCCTTCGTTTAGTTTAAAGTGCTATAGTATGTCCTAAATAAATTATGATAAGAAGATTTTCATTGTAGTTTATCTTCTCTTTTGTGCATCGAAATATTTTACTGCAGGAATTACTTACTACTTTGTTGTTTTCACTGTGGGGAATATTTCACAAATTAAATTGATTTAATTTCAACAATGTTATTTGTACTGTTCTCCAACTGACTTGAACACTTATTGTTGCATTTACTAGCCTTTAAATTTCACATACTCATGACTCTCATAGGTAGTGTAACTATAGCTGCATCAATTGGTATGGAACTAGAATCGCATCAATTGGAATCATAACATCATACTTTTGCTAAAATGAGTTCTATATAGTGTTATTAAAAATAAATCCATTAAAATTGTTCAAGAAATTCATTTGTTTTGAGAACTCAAACTTGTTCAAAAAATTTATTTGTTTTGAGTGCTCATTGCAAGCTTGATGAAGGACAAAATCAACTCAAACTTTTTTGAAACTTTGCATTACAAGAAATAATATGAATGGCCCTGATTGCTAAATGAGTTGCAATACAGAAAAATAGCCAACAGAAAATCATGGTTACAATGCAAACTATTTTATTGGTGTATTTCGTATTTCTCTTCATGGTATCAGAGCAATCGATCTCTTGGCCTCTACGCGATTGAGTTCCTACTCTCATGCAACTTTCACTTCGGGCGGACTCCCTAACAAAACCAGCCCTGACCATCTCTGCTCTTTTCGTGCCTCCTGCTTGGACCCTCCTCGATTTTATAGGCCTCCTGTGCCGCTTGTTGGGACCACCGTCGCACTGCTAACCGCTCAAAACCCCCACGCGTGATTATTCCTTGCATGCACCACACTGTGTGGACTCCTTCCTGGATCAGCCACAAAGACCCCCCATCCCCCCCCCCCCTTCTACCGGCAAGGTCGCCATCTCCGCAGCCGACCGGACTCCCCGCAGTGCTCGACGACTCCTCCTATGTGACCAGTTCGTGCGGCCTCCCTATTGCAAACACCCGGACTCCTCTCTGACCCGTGCAGCGCGACTCCCTTTACCTTGGGCGGTTTACTCTTCTAGTCCCAATAGTTTCCATGTCGTCGGCCGGTCATGGGCACCCCTGCGGACTCTTCTCTTGCCCCGGCTTCCCTCTCTAACGTGCGGGATGAACTCTGTGTTACAACTATCTCCCTCAATGGGAAGAAGAATTTTGTGGAATGGGAGCACTTGGTACGACGTGTCCTTCAAACCAAAGGGTTGCTTCATCATATTACTCATGCTCCACCTACCGAACCTACAGAACAGTGGCTCTGTAATGATGGTCGGATTCAGACTTGGCTTTTCAATTCTATGGAGACTGAATCACACTGTATGACCATGTGCCACGAGACTGCCAAAGTCATGTGGGACAAGCTTCAGTCCCTTTACTCTGGCTAGTACATTCTCCAACATTTTTTTGATATCTTTACTCAGCTCCAGGCGGTTGACCCTGGTGTGACTCGTGACCTGACTTCCTTTGTCGCCACGTCCAAGACCCTCGTTCAGGCATGGCTTCGGCACCATCCCCCCCTCCTTGAATTTTGTAGTTCAACGTGCGCAGAAGGAGGTTGTGGGCATTGCTCTCATGATGGCGCGGCTACCTCCCCATCTTCATAGTGTCTGGGCGACCATCCTCTCCTCTCTCACTGTTTCGTCTCTCTCCGATGTGTGCTTCATGATCCTTAAAATCACTCCACCTACTGAAGTCGTGATACCTCCCTCTCCTGCCCTTATGCACCACTCCCCAGCTATGCGCCCTCCTCCACGGTCTCGGGGTGGTCGGAATGGTTCTCATGGCGGTAGACGTGATGGTCGCAATCGCTCCTCTTGGTCGAACAATCGTATTTGTACTTATTGTGGCCGCCCAAATCATACTGAGGTCACCTGCTTCAAGAATCATGGGTTTCCACTGCCGACATCCAATACGCCGACTCATGCTTTTCCAACCATAGATGTTCCCTCCTCTCGCTCCGGCGTTGACATCTTGCGCAAGACACTTCAGCAACTTCGGAGGATGCTTACTTGAGCCTCCAACTCTATCACCTCTACTTCCAACAAAGGTTTAGCCTGCTTTTCCCACAGTCTGATGTGGATAGTGGACTCTGGGGCTACCAACCACATCACCCCACACAAACCTTCTCGATATTCAGATACTTCTTCTCCGAAGTTTATCACGGGGGTCAATGGCGATACCACCCCGGTCTGCGGTTCTGGAGATGTGCCTCTCACTCCATCTCTTCTTCGCTTTGTCCTTCATGTTCCTGGCTCTTAATTTAATCTTCTCTCTGTCAGTCGTTTAACTCAGGGCCTTGATTGCTCACTCAAGTTTTCTCCGTCTTCTTTTGTGATACAGGATCGGCAGATTCAGAATATCATTAGTGGGGGCGACTCTCTAATGGGTTGTACACTCTAAAACTTCCACCCTCGGTTCTCTCCTCTGTCACATCCATTGATTGGCACATGCGTCTTGGACATGCTCATCTACCTATACTCAAGCGGACTCTTCCAGATTTTTCTTTTTCTGATTTCAATATGAATCTTGTATTTACGGGAAACATCATTCTACTTTTTCTCCTCACTGTACTCGGAGCACTGCTCTTTTTGATTTAGTGCATTCAGATATTTGGGCCCCCTACAAAGTGGCTTAGTGTCTCAGGTTATCGTTATTTTGTTACTTTTGTTGATGATTATTCTAGGATGATGTGGTTGTACATGATGCGTGATCGCTCTGAGTTGATGTGGATCTTTCACTCTTTTCTCGCTGAGACTAAAACCCAATTATCGCACTCCCTTAAATTCTTCGAACCGATAATTCTCGTGAATATACCACTCACAATTTTTAGGACACCTATAATACCTTGGGTATAATCCACCAAATCTCATGTCCCTATACACCGCAACAGAACGGTGTGGCCGAGCGGAAAATTCGTCACCTCCTCGAGGTTGTCAGGTTTCTTATATTCCAAATGCAGGTTCTTACCGTGTATTGGCATTTCGCAGTGTCCACTGCCTGCTACCTCATTAATCACATGCTCTCTTTTGTTCTGAATTTTGCCACACCATTTTCTATCCTCTTTACCAACACCTCTCCCTTTCCCCTCACACCTCGTGTCTTCGATTGTGTCTGCTTTGTTCATCATCTTAGCCCTATCGTGGATAAGTTAACTCCCTGTGCAACCAAGTATATGTTTGTTAGTTATTCTCATACCCAGAAGGGCTACATACGTTACTCTCCACCTCATCGGAAACTTGTCACTTCCGCTGATGTCACCTTCCTTGAAAATCAACTATTCCACCAATTTGAACCTCCTATCACCTCCTCCTCGGGCCTTCCACATCCTCATGTGTCCTCCTTCACTGATTTTCCTCCTCTACTACCCACTCCTCTGGTTGTGCCCCATCCCCCACTCGCTACCTCCTCCTCTTCGTGTCTACACACGCCGACTTCCTCGGTCTGTTGCCTTACGGGAGTCGACCCTGCCTACTGATGTTTCGCAGATCGTTGATCAAGCACCGGCCTCTACCGCTCACGCTCTTTCAAATTATGTCTCTTTTGCATCGCTTATCATCGGTGCTTCACAGGCTTGCGACCTCTCTGTCCTGTATTTCCATCCCTTCTCTACGGTAGGCTCTTCGACATCCGAGGTGGCGGGCCACCATGGATGAGGAAATGGCTGCCCTCTGGGCTAATCACACTTGAGACCTTGTCCCTCTTCTTTCAGGCCAGACATGTGTTGGATGTAAGTGGGTCTTCACTGTGAAGCATGGTCCTGATGGAGCAGTTGAATGTCTAAAAGCTCGTCTTGTGGCTCGTGGTTTTACTCAGCAACACGACCTCGACTACGAAAAGACTTTCTCTCCTGTCGCAAAGTTGAACACTGTCCGGGTCCTGATCTCATTGGTTATTCATCGGCATTGGCCGTTGCATCAACTCGACATCAAAAATGTTTTCTTGAATGATGACCTCGTTGAGACTGTCTACATGCAACAGCCTCCTGGTTATGAGACCACGGGGGAGTCTCTTGTATGTCAGCTCAAAAAATCTCTCTATGGTCTCAAACAGTCTCCTCGGGTCTGGTTTGATAAGTTCAGTCGGGTTGTTCACGATGTTGGCTTCACTCGGAGCTCGGCTGGCTTTTCTTTATTGACTCATCACCGCCTGACAGGCACAGTGATCCTTTTAGCGTATGTTGATTATATTCTCGTCACAGACGATGATCTCAATGGTATAACAATGATCAACAAACACCTGACATCCGAATTTCAGACTAAGGATTTAAGGTCTCTCTGATATTTTCTTCGCATCGAGGTGGCTCATCGACCTGATGGTCTCATTCTGTCTCAACGAATGTATTGTCTTGACCTACTTCATGACGCCAAGTACTTTGGATGCAAGCATGTTGATACCCCTATGGATGTCAACCATAAGCTCTGCGCTCATGCATCTGATTCTGATCTACTCCTTCCTAACACGGAGTCTATCATCGTCTTGTGGGCAAGCTCATTTACCTTACAGTTACGAGATCTGGTATATTTTTTGTTGTTGGGGTGGTCAGTCGCTTTATGCATGCTCCACGGATCTCCCATCTCCACGTTGTTGAGCGCATCATTCGGTTTCTGAAGACTGCTCCGGGACAAGGGCTTGTGTATAAGCCCTCCTCCTCTTTATCACTTGTTTTCTACACTGATGCCGACTATGTTGATTCTCTTGATGATCATTGATTCACAAGTGAGTACTGCACATACTTTGGTGGACATCTCGTCACCTGGCGGAGCACGAAGTAAATTATGGTTGCACGATCATCTACGGAAGCAGAGTATCGATAAATGGCTTCTGTCGTTTCAGACTCACATGGTTGGAGAGTCTTCTGGGTGATCTGGGTGTGAAAATCCCCTCTTCAGCCACTTTCTTCTGTGACAGTCAAGCTGCTATTCATATTGCCAAGAACGTACTAAGCACAGCAAGATCAAATGTCATTTTATATGGGAAAAGGTTCAACTTAAAAAATTAGACCCAAGACATGTGCCTGTTGCTGGGCAAGATGCTGATATCCTCACTAAGACCTTACCTCGACCATTATATCAGCAGTTTCTGTCCAAGCATGGCTCCTAATATTTGTATGCTCCAGCTTGCGAGGAATTATTGAAATAACATGTATAAAGGCCCATACAATGGCTCATTGAAGAGTCCATTAGTGTATAAAATTCACAACTCAGGATGGAGTTGTAGCTTCACTCCTTCCTATATATATATACACACACACACACAAATACTTGTAGTTGAGGCTTATGATGCTATGAGGAAAATAATAAGATATTAAAATTTTCCCTTTTATTGGTGTATTTTGTATTTCTTTTCAAGAATGATAAAACATGTGTCAATGCTAGAAGAACAATATATTAATCTCAATATCCAGGTATTATCATATCAAAACATTAAAGATGCCTTTATAACGTCAAAACATTGAACAAAGTAAGCCAAAGCTGATTAAAACATGAAATATAACCAGTTATCTCAGGTTAAAGGCTTTTCAATTAAACACCATATGAAATATTCAGGTATCTGTTTATTCCAATCATGCTGAGGGGCACTTTTTTGCTCTCAGAAAGATTGCCAAAAATAGGAAGCTCCTATGTCTTAGGTAGCTAGAATCCTCATTCAATTATTCCATGAGGCTATAGAAGAATCAAGACAATCAATTCATAGAGAAGTATTAAAAACTAAACTAAATGAATGCACTTTCAAAGACAAAGGCACAATATTAATGCAGCATAGAAGTACGGTCAATACGTGCATAAAGCATAATTCCTCGAGTTGGTCCTACATTACAAATAAATAGGCAGCAGACGAGAAAAGCCAAATATAACTAAATAGTCTAAAACTATTAGTGTTTTGTTGAAGTAATGATTAGAGAAGATGGATCAATAAAGCATAAGCAGACAAATATTAAAATAGCTTCATAATTGCTCAAACCTTGTTCAATGATTCAAAGGAAAATACAATGAGGTACTTTATTACTCTAAAGCCATACCAACAAGGTTAACACTTTTAAGACGCCACGAGAAAAAAAAGTCCACCAAGGATAATGTGAAAGCTTAATCCTTAATAGCAAAAGTACAAATAAAATTTACAGTGACATTCATTAAGCATAAGCCTTAAGTTTTAGCTTTTGAAATTTCAAATAGAAAAAGAATGAACGTAATCTTCACAAAAGGACGAATTTGCAGCACTGAAGCTGCAAGCTGATAGCAGCAAATCAAATTGGTATAGCAGGAGAGCTTCTCTAAGAAACCACTGAAGCAAGCTTTTCAAACTATTTACTTGATATAGACAGTTTAAACAGTGTAAAGATGGTCTTAAAAATGATTGATATTCACGATCATTTCACTCAAACATCTGCCTTCAAAAAATTTGAGAACAAAAATGAAAAAAAGGCTGGGTTAGGTAGAAGACTGTTACACCTGTTCAAACAGGTGGAAACAACATCAATTTGCCATATAACTTTTAACTAGTCAAGCTGTTATGGCCTGATCGATATGAGCGCATTACTGATTGAAAGTAGACACAAAAAACATCTAAACTTCTGAGATTTTTTAAGCTTTGAGAGATCAATGAAATATCCATTAAGAAAAAATGGAAGTACCAAAAGAACAGGGTTATTTGACACTAATGATCATATTTTGTTGGGTCTAAAATGGAACGATATTTATCATGTGTCCAGGAAATCAAGTCAAATCAACTACCATGAATTAAATGGAAAACGGCCAACATGTGAACTGTCATGACAACTAGATGGCATTTCACATTTCCCTATTACGCTTCGGTAGCTTGACATCATCTTCAACAAGTATATCTGAAACATCAAACGACAGCAAAATCACTACCGCTGAATATATATACTTTGCTTGATAAAATCATGATAAGCATACAGGTCAAACAGTACTAAAAGGGGATGGGTGTATTAAAATGCAACTACTTGCACACAAATCGTAGGTCTAGGAAGGTTTATGTGTGCAGCTCTACCCTGCCTGACAAAGAGTCTATTTCCATCTTCCAAAAGTTAATTACGAAATTAACTCTTTCATGAAAAAAGGATTATAAATCAATTGTCATTGTGAGAAAAATTGTTAAGCTACAAGGAAAAATTGACATGGAAAGCATATATACCCAACCCTCCCACCAAGAGAGACAACATAAGTAACCACAAAATGTCCAATAAGAGAAGTGAAACTGGATTATGGTCATCTACATGAGCACATATAATGTAGAAAGAAGCACATACCAAACCTCCACCATCATCATCATCAAGATCGCCAGTATTTGCACCAACATCTTGCGCCCCTGGCTGTTCTGACATGGCTGATACCTAAGAATACAATGTAAAATTAAAGTGCATGCCCTGCTGGTTATCGCATTTCATATGTAAAAAGGATGACAACAAAAGAATAGGATCAAAACCTTGATAGTCCTTCCTGCAATCTCTAGCTGTCCATTAAGACTCTGAGCAGCTCTTGCATCTTCAAGACGCGTAAACTGAAGAAATGCATTAGAACTTATCAGCCTAGCAATGTTAATCGGACAGAAGTATTATTTTAGTAGAAGATTCACCTGAACAAAACCAAAACCTTTGCAATGCATAGTTTCAGGATCAAGAGGTAACTGAACCAGTTCCACAGCACCAAATGGCTCAAAGACCTAAAGGAATAAGTTTGATCAGTAACATTTTGAAGGAATAAAATTACCTAAAATTGGATAAAGCAGCCAAAGAACGAAGTACTAAGTAAAACGCCCATAGATGGCATGGTAGACCACATGTGAAAAGCCCACATGATAATCACTAATAGCAAATTTTAGTTGCATCCCTGATGATAAAAACGAAGCGTCGTGCTCCAAAGCAATGCGTAGAGCGTGATGATGGGCGTCGTGAAGCGTGGCACAGAGGGCAGGTTGTGTTGACCTAGAGCGCGGTGGGCGGGTCGGAGTAACCCACAGCGGGGAGGGTTGAATGAGACTGTAGCTCAAGATGCGGCGGGGTTCGGCATGATGAGGCTAGGCAAGTTGAAGCGAGGAGGATGAAGTCATATTGGGTTAAGAGGAAAAAACTAGGCGGGGTGGAACAAGCAAGATGGAGCAAGATGGAGCAAGATGGAGCAAGATGGAGCAAGATGCCACATGATGTTGTTAGGCAGGAAAAAACAAGGTGGTGATGCAGGAGGTTGTAGGAGTTACTTCAGTATGGACAACGTCATCGCATAGGTGATTTGTGAGTAGGTTCCTTGCCAAGGACTTCACCCAAAAGGATTGCTCTAAGGTGATAATATTAAAACGAACTACTGACAAACAACTATACCAAGTAGTGCCGTTGAAATGTCTTGTCGAGCTTTTGATAGCAAACACCATTCTTGAGATGTTGGCCAAAGTACGCAATTGTGACCACTATGACAGTAAGAATCTTTTTTCAGACAACATAGTCATATTTTTAGATAAGCATTTTCATGACAAAGCATATGCAGTAGCTTTTATTTTAATAGGACATGATGAACATGTAAAATATTTATTTTTAATTAATTGCATATCTATTATCGACCACTTTGTACTATAAATACACCTTTGTAAGAAGGAAGAGAGGAATCCTTCTGTAATTGTTGAAATGCAAGAAAGGAAATAGTTGGTACGATATATTCTTCCACAGTGGGCTAATTTATAGGAGTACAGCGAACTATTAAACTTAAAACTAAGGTGTGGGACAAAACCCCAAACACACTTAAAGACAATACTAATAACTTCAACACTCCCCCTCAAGCTGGAGGGGAAACCTCCAGCTTGAAAACATCATAAAAGGAAAGGTAATGGTGGTAGGCGATGTGGGACAAAACATCAAACGAGCCATCGGGGGAAATTCCAAACCGGGAAATCAAATCGAGGACAGACTCGCACGATGTAGACCCACACACGACGCAGGACCAAGACACGACGTGGACTCGCTAGAATCAAGTCAACCAACAAAGACCATACCACACCTACCCAACAACAAAGAAAAAAATTGGGGAGACAAACAACACACGAAATAAGTCTGGAGGTCGTGTGTGACTAAGACGAGAGTCTGGAAAATGGCATCTAAGTCGCCTTCGTCACAAGCACTCCCCCTTACGTGAAACACATGCAAAAAGGTATAGAGCACACAAACATTAAACAAACACAAGAAATAAAACAACGACACAAAAAACAAAACATCTATGGATAAAGGCTGGCGGCGAGAACGGTCTCAAGCAGCGAGCAGAGGACGGGCTCAAGTAGCAGCGAGCAGAGGGCTCAAGCAGTGACGAGCAAAGGGCTCAAGCAACGGCGAGCAAAGGGCTCAAGCAACGGCGAGAAGAGGGCTCAAGCAGTGGCGAGAAGTGGATTCAAGCAGCGGCGAGCAGAGGACTCAAGCAGCGGCGAGCAGAGGGCTCAAGCAGAGGCGAGCAAAGGGCTCAAGCAGCGGCGAGCAAAGGGCTAAAGAAGCGGCGAGCAAAGGGCTAAAGAAGCGGCGAGCAAAGGGCTAAAGAAGCGGAGAGCAAAGGGCTAAAGCAGCAGCGAGCAAAGGGCTGAAGCAGCAGCAAGCAAAGGGCTCAAGCAGCGGCGAGCAGAGGACGGGGGCGTGGCAAGAAGGAAGGGCGTCGGCAGAGGAGAAGCATCTTCAAGCCACCGCCCACGAGAACAGCAGCGACAGAGAAGAAGCCCTACTGGACCGGCAACGAGCGCGGCAAGAGGCAGAGAAGTGAAGACGAGATCAGCAGAGCATGTCGCGCAAGGAGGCGGACAGGAGCCTCAACATGACCGATCGATGGGAGGAGACTTGCCTTACTGGATCGACAAAGCCAGCGACTGGAGCGGAAGAACGGCGACGGATCTTGCGTCGGGAGAAGAAATGTCGGCGAGATCGAAGGAGATCAGACGCCTCTCCCTCCGTCGACGGGATCGAGGGGGCCAGTAGCCGCTCCCGTCGAGGAAATCAAAAAACGATCTCATCGACGGGAGCGGAGGCGGGGTTGTCATCAACGGGAGCGGAAGCGGGACTGTCGTCGACGAGAACCACAGAAGCAGCGACGAAAGCGCTAATGGAAGAGAGGGACCGAAGCGAAAGGAAGGATTCCCGGCTTGAAATTTCAGATAGCCAACAATTTAGGGCACCGAAATTTCAAGGAGGAATTAGAACCACGCTCGGATACCATGTTGAAATGGAAGAAAAGAAATAGTTGGTACAATATATTCTTCCACAATGAGGTAATTTATAAGAGTACAACGAAATATTACACTTAGAACTAAGGTGTGGGACAAAACCCCAAACACACTTAAAGACACAATACTAATAACTTCAACAGTAATCGTAAAATCCTACTATTATTTTGTGCACTCTATAGGAGTGGCAGCTATGGCATATTGTCTAGTGTGAGGATTGTTTGTTCTAAATGAATGTTGTTTCCTTTGCAACATTAGACTGCATCAGAGCTTTAATGTGTTTAGAGTATGATGGAAACAAGCAGCAGTAAAGGAAACAAACAACATTATCACGAAGATCAAAGAGTTGCACTTTGCAACAAACCTCCATATCAGGGCCTCTCTAAAGAAACCGAGTATTTCTATCATACTTTAGGGTATGAGGGAAAATACTTGGGAACCAAAGGGGAACCATTTTGAAACCCTGAAATAGTTTCATGAGCAAACCTAGATCGTAAACTACCAGGGAAGGATTATGATTGGCACATGATTATGAACATCTACAAGCTTGATTAGAATCATCTAGCTTGACCAAGGAGGAGGTGGATGATCCTGTTGGTGAAACCAAAATGATGGACACAACGACGATGAGATCTCTGACCAAGGTTCGCATCAGTGAATTGGATGTCGTCAACACGAAGGTCATGGGAAGAATGGTCTTTGCCAAGGTGATGGCATAGAGGACCACATGTGGATGGAGTTGTTAAGCTAATTCGAAAATTAAAGATTACTCAATAACCGGATCGAGTTTTGGCTAAAATCATGCTAGGACTACGAGCTAATATATGGTTTGGTATAATTTTTTTTATTATTTTGAACCTACTCGAAATCAGATTGAAATGTTATAAATTTTTTTAATTAATATATTATATATACTTATGAATTATGTTTCTGATTTCTTGTTCTGAAACCGAATCTCATTATGTCTCTATCCTAATATTATTTCCTTATAGCCTGGCGTCATACAAAGTGGCGATTCGCTAATTCCTTCTTCACAATTTCTTGTTCCCTTCTCTAATCCCGCATTTCCCACCTCGTCTGGCATAAGTTCGGGCCAGCTGTGCTGACTCATACGAAGTGAGGCCGCTACAGCTCAGTCATATGGTGATTCTTTGACTGTTGAAGTGGTGATTAGTTATCCTACTCATGTACCTCATTCTAAATTGAGCCATTGAGGTGCTCTGGTAGTGATTTCTTAACCTGATCTTAAATTATATCTCATGTTATCGTGAGCTCTGTGAGTTATCTACTTCAGTATTTATCTGGTTATCTTGCAATTTCTTTGGTGCTAGCTAGACCCACGTAGTTCTATATTTGGATGGAGTAATTTCATAGCCTCAATGGTTAAATGGCACATGGATTGATTATGAGATTTCTTGTTCTATTTTTTTCCAAGATTATGTTCTGATTTCTGATTTTGTGACTTGTGTTGAAGATGGTTGAATGAAACTGGATCATGTGTTAATGTTGTTAGGCAATCTACAGTGTGAATGAAGTTCATACAGTGATTAGTGCTTACAAATGGGACTGTATATTTCTTCACTTAGCAAAATCTTATATTTTTTGAGCCAGGACTATATATTTTGGGCCAGGACTATATATTTTGATCCAACATCCAACAGAGCTCAGCACGGCTCAAAGTCCGATTAAAAACAGGCACAGACTATCTAAAGGAAAAACATGATTGTTGTTTTAGATAGAAGTCTATGTATAAATATGTTTCTTTGTGTGTGTGTGGTGGGAGGGTATCAGAGTATCAGACTATCATAAAACTCAATGAATTTCCCATTGTTTTCGAGCTAGCTCGAAGCGGATTAATTTCAAGTAGGTTAGACATCAACTCGAGGCTTCACGAGCTTGAACCAATTTCGAGCTAAACTCATATATTTATAGTCGGCTTCAAGCCAAGCCCATCCCTACTCAAAATTTGAATAATAACAGATCTACGTGTGGGACTGCCGTGAACACTCCAATGGAATGATGTTCCTTAAAGTGGTTCAGAAGTTCACATCGTTTTCCTCAACCACTCATCATAACAAACCAAGATTTTCAAAATCTAATGCACAATTAGCAGCAAAGGTTTGGGGTGATGATTGACAATGCCGGCGAGACAAACATCTTTAAGCAGTGGATGATTGAAACTTCTGGGTTTACAGTCGAAACTCAACCCAAACTGTACTGTTTAAGTGGGCTGAGCAGGGAGCTTGTGCAAGGATGAGCAAAAGGTGTCAGGTGTCTTCCTCAATCAATGAGTATCAGACAAGACCAACTGCGAATATGCGTTACTGTCAAAGGTCTCAACATATGTGATAT
Source organism: Dactylorhiza incarnata (assembly GCA_033032865.1). Classification (NCBI taxonomy): domain Eukaryota; kingdom Viridiplantae; phylum Streptophyta; class Magnoliopsida; order Asparagales; family Orchidaceae; genus Dactylorhiza; species Dactylorhiza incarnata. Next base: position 9,509,006 of record JAWHQI010000003.1, read on the forward strand.
TTTCATGGGAGACGAAGGCAACATGGTGTAGACTCCTTGCATGACGGCATCCTCAATAATTATCATAACCCCAACCTTGTCATGCAACCAAGCAGGATCAAAGTGTGAGTCTAGGGAAGTGATACAAGTCTACACAAAAGAACTAGGACTTACCATTCTTCGGGTATCATGTATCGCTGAACAAAGCGCAAACTCATGAAGAGGTTGAAGAAAACTTAAATGGGTGCACCAAATTTTGCAAAAACACTTCCTGCCAATAAGTTGAACTACTCCTAAAGCTCCTTGAAGGCTCGAATGGGCTTCACAATTATCCAGGAGCTCACGCAAGCCTCATGGAGTCATGGTATGCTAGAGTCCAAATGAAGAAAACACAATTTAGTACCATCATTGTGATTCCACCTACAATAAAAAATAATTCAGGTGAAATACTTCTCAGAAGAGTAGTCAAACCACCACCGCCCACACCCCCCCCCCAACCAAACAATTTCAAGACAAACACGAGGAGTTAACACAGTGGGTGAAGAAAATTTGTATGTTTTTAACATATTGGTCGATGACTTGTACAAATTTCAAATCATTGGAGATTATTTGGCATCCAAAATATTTGTGCACTTTCATGTTTTGGGATTTCAATTTTCAAACTCGGTGCATATTTAGTTGATATTTATCTTCTTTCAAAACTTCTAGTTTAGAAGTCCAAATTGCATAAAATTCACAGATGAATCTGAATCTTCTAAAGTTCCCACCAATCATCATCCTGCGCACTCTTAGTTCAGTTCTAGAAGAGTCTTACTAGAATAATTCCCTCCAAAACCTTCCATTATGTAGTTTTTTTTGTGCACTGAGATCTTATCCTTAAGCTTCATATTTAGTGTGTACAAACATATATATATATATGTATGTATATATATATATAATTGTTGAGATGGTAAAATGATTTCATAATATAATTACAAAGAGACTCACTCGTACATACACGAGTGAGGGGAATGAGGAGAAAATACAAAACACGCGAGATATAGGAAATACTAAAATACATATGAGTGCATGCTAACAATAATATATATATACATATATAGTATTATATATATATCATATTTTTCCTACATGCATTATTTCATTGCATATTAATTTTATATTGCAGGCATCATATAATATTACTACATTTGCATTCTCTTTTGCATCTCTTATGCATTATAGATACCAAGAAATTCAGTAGTCTTCTCTTTTAAAATATGAGAAATATAAAGACAGTATTGAAATATCTATTTTTTTTAATTGAGGATAGTGACAGTTCTTGTAAAGAGACTTTCTTATTAAACTCTTGAAAAGTTAACAAAACAAGTCCATACATTATGAGTTATTAAGAAAATATAATAATGAGAAGGCTTTTAATTTTGATCTTTATATAGCAAAATTAATTGAGCATTGTGAGCAAGCGTTGGATATCTTTGTTGATGTTTTTTATTTGCAAGATGTTATTGTTTTCTACAGCAACCTTTTTAATTACAGCCTTACAGGACATCAAAGACCTTCCATCACCACTATCTTGTCAACGCCTGAGATCCCATGTGAGATGGAATATGTTCAAGTTCCTTATTCGATGGAAGCAGCTTATGCACCCGATGATAATGGATAGATTAATGTAGCAGCAGAAGCATCATTATCTTCTGTTTCATTTGCTTAAAATTCTATTTGATGGAATCTTTTTTTTGTGAAGCAAGGGAATTTGCTGTATGAGAACATAATAGATTATATTCTAAGAGCCTTATGTGATTTAATTTTTTGTTTGCAAGAGTTGTTTGTATGGATTTCTACATTTTACATATGTTGATATGCAATTTCTGGTTCATGTGTTGTGCCATGTAATTTAACCTTTAATTATGAGTCAATTGTGTGTAAGTTTTGTAGTACGAAGTATGAACCATGAACCAATGTATGGTCAATTTATCTGTTTGAGCTTGGGTGAGCATAATTAACTTCCTCCTAATCCAAACCCACCTAAATCATTTCAAAATGGTCATCTTTGACATTTCTGAACATTGTCGACCGTCACATCATCATTGACCTTTGAATCACCTACTTGGACTTAGCACAACACTTTGACATCGACATCATACATGGTCAACTATCCCCTCTCCAAACCTCCAACCAACAGTAAAACTTAACCCCTTGATCTCCCCACAACAACCAACCACCTCCTTTGAATAATCAATTGAAGATATATGAAATTTTGACTTTGCCTTTTTTTGTTCTTGTGCATTTCTTCTGTTTATTTTTCCATCCAAGTGTACATTTGAGTTGAAGGCACCCGGAGACGGCTTTCCGAGGCAGGTGAAGAAACAACAAGACGGCAAATTGTTAAGAGTTGTAGACTCAAAAGAAGGAACACACGACGACAGATTGCCCATGAAGAACGAATTCAATTATCTTAGTTACATCCAGTATGGTGAGATCCTCTTTATTTTTTTAATCTTAAACAATTTGACTTTGTTAATGCATTTTATTCGCAACGTACAATTTATCGCAGACTTCATTACCAAATCACATTTGTATTTGATATTATATTATAAGACTCTGGAATTTAAAATAAAACTCTTAAGAACAGTTTGTTTATATATTTATTGCATAGCATATGATCTCTTTGCATTCTCATATCATTAAAAGGAACCCTCAATAGGAACATTTAACAAGAAGTTGTGTCGAGCAGACCTATCAAAATGGCTCATTGAGCCTCTGGTATATCCAAAAGCCTTTGTCAAATTGTTGGACAGATTACTATGTACCTGAGCTCTGTAACAGCAGGAATCATTTTTCAAAGGGCATAAAGTCACATCTCAATTGACCATTTAGTAAGTCACATTTAAATCGCTATCGAAACTGACATGTAGAACAATATTTGAAACGCTACTCTTGTCTGCTAGAATGTAACTTGTTTAGTATATTGTACTGCACTTTTTAGTTAATATTTGCTTGTATATATTTAATCTTTTTATATTTTGTGATATAGAGGATGTTAATTGTTTTTATATCTTGACATCTTCTAAACAATAGTAAAGTTTAGGGTGTCTCTTTAATTAAAGAAAGATTTTTTGCTTAAGATTCCTACTTAAAAGAAGAAATACCATTTTGCGCTTCCTGTTCAATTGTGCATGTTGACAACCTTGACTAAAATAAGTGCTGTGGAAGACATGTAAACAATTCAAGGAATATACAGAGATAAGATTGAAGATTGCAATAGTGAGTGTAAATATGCAAAATGGACCTAATAATTCATTGCATAGGCTGCTATTGAGAAACTCTCCTTTCTATACCTGTCGTAGTTGCTCTTCTGTCATATTGAAGTGAAGATTGCCAACATACAATTTTCTTGCCCCACCAGAATAAGGTCCATTAAGTCCACCTCCCCCGGCTGATGTGGTAGTTGACTGCACCAAATTCTTCTCTGCCTCAGATGGTTTAACCATTACAGGTTGTCCAAGAAGTAACTGACCAGAGAGTGCTATAGCCATTGGAACTGACATAGAATCATAAAATTCAATGTACCTGCACTTGGAATGACGTTAGTAAATAAAAATACACTACGAAGTAATATTGTCCCACAATAATTCACAACACCCCAATTATGAGTTTGCATGCACGAAAGTCTTACCATGAGAAAACTATAAGATTAATGCCTTAGAGAACTATATAGAGCAAGAAATAATTATATTAGGAAGAAGGTGAGACTAACACACAAATAGAAAATGATAGTGGAAAGAGATTTGAGCATCTATAATGGACTATAAGAAAAACAACAAGAAAGAAAAAAAAAGAATTTGACATGGATGAAATTTTGAAAAAACTTGAGCAAAAAAGAGAGCACTGAATGATGAAGATCAGCGAGATCATTTGGCGCATGAGTTTTGGGCTCATTCAGGGCTGATTTGTCACTTACCATATTAGGCATCACCCGATGGATAATTCAAGTTCGCGGTTGCTTCCGGAGCGACATATCCATATTTCTATGTTTTTTGTGAGTTTTATTGCGCGAGATCGGACAACATAGCTGTCCACGATGGTTTCCCTAGTGATATTTTTATAAATAGAATAGGGGTTGATTTTGATGGCTATTGTAGATTTGGAGAGTCTTCTTCTCAAAATCAGGCGCTCTCTCGTGGTGTCGACTCCACGAAACCCCAAGGTGCTAGACTCCTTGGTTTGTTATCTTTGTTTCCTTGTTTATTAATGATGTCCGCCCCTTCCCCCTCCTCGCACAGTTCTAGCCAACCTCCTACAAGCAGCCACCATGCCCCAAAACTCTTTCCCTGCATCCAGCCCTGAGACAGCCCTCCCCTTGCAAGCCACCCCTGGAGATCCCTTCCAGTAGCCACCTCAAACTCCATACAGCCTGCCAGAACTCCACTCCTCACGTTTACATCTGCCCACCCTCCCACTCGTTAAACCGACCCATCCCAGCCCATAACTATCCTATTCCAGCCCACAACTTTCTTATTTCAGCCCACTACTTTCCTATTCCAGGCCCCAAACCAGCGGATCCACCTCCCAGATCAACCACGGCAGCTGGATTATTTCCAGGCCTAGTATGTTGGATTGCCTAAATTATTTCCATATTGCTCGTGCGTTAATTGCTAGTGTTTTATATTTTATTCATATTTTTGATTACAGTCGGATAACTCATTGCATACACGCATCTCCTAAGGTTACATAAATTTTATTTCCCCAACATGGAGCATATGGCTTGTATTTGCTTAGAGTCGCCCTTTAACATCCCTATCCTGCGTCAGCTAATTTAGAACTCAGAATAAATGTATGGTGGTTCGTAAACGCCAATGACAAATAGTTGGGATAGGCCTAAGTTATTAAAGGCGCAAGGCGCACCGAGGCGCAGAGGGGCCCTGGAGCCTAGGCGCAAGGCGCAGGCGCGCGCCTGAGGCACGTGAGGCGCAAAAATGGGAAAAAATAAAATCAGTGAATTGGGCGCCCAAATCATGGAAAATCAGCGAATGGGGCGCCCAATTAGCTGAATTGTTGCGAATTGGGCCCCCAATTCACTGAATTTCTGTGAATTGGGCCCCCAATTCGCTGAATTTCTGCGAATTGGGCCCCCAATTCGCGGAAATCGCTGAAATTCAGCGAATTGGGCGCCCAAATTGCTGAATTTAAGCGAATTGGGAGCCCAAATCGCTGAATTTCAGCGAATTGGGCGCCCAAATCGCTGAATTTCAGCGAATTGGGCGCCCAAATCGCTGAATTTCAGCATTTTGGGCGCCCAAATCGCTGAATTTCAGCATTTGGGCGCCTAGGTGCGCCTCGCACCGCGCCTTGGGTGCGCCTCGGGTGCGCCTTGGCGCGCCTAGGCGCGCCTCAGGCACATCGCCCGCCTAGGCCTTGCTGGGGCGCAACGGGGTGCGCCCGGTGCGCCCGGCGCCTCAGGCGCGCCTAGGCGCGCGCCTTGATAACTTAGGGATAGGCTAATTGTAATGATGAATAATGTCCAGAGAATAGTTAAAATAGTGAATAATTTCTTTTTTATATTCCCACAAGCGCAAACGTAATCTAGCAATAATTTTAGTAACAGGAAAATTGAACTCCACATTAAAAGCACAGAAAGTAGCACTCAAAATGCACCAATAGAATTGCTAAAAAGATAGAGTTCTCTATTAAGCTAATGAAAACATACCCCACTCCCTTAGAACGCCTTGAATTGCGATCCATTATGAGTCGAACATCACGCACCTAAAAGATAGAAAACCAATATGGATTATGTGCAATATAGACTGAGAAGCACAGACACATTTGAAGTTAAACTTACAAAAAGGTGATCCATTGACACATACTGAACATGTAATAGAATTGCACCATAAGGGACCCTATATGATCGCCTGTCAGGTTTCCAGTGCACCAATAAAATCTTACAATGTTGTTCTTGTTAAAGAAAACTAGAAAACTAGAAAACTAAAAAACCAAAACTCGAAGAAAAAACATGCAAGGATAATCTACAAATTTACAAACCAACATGGAAAATGATGCAAACAACATCCAAATTAAGGTCCACAATTGGAGGGTAATATCATAGGAAAAAAGCACAAAAAAGGCTGGATCACTCAACATTTCCATATCATGGACTTGTGCAAACTTTCTTTTCTAGGATGGTATCATTGGCGTCTTTCTTTAAAATAACTTACATTATCTTCAGAGTTTTACCTTGCTTGTCATCTAGCAATGTCAAATCAAATGATTACTTACCTAATATTCACCATTAAGTACATCTCTACGTGGAGTAGCGACTCCACGCAGACAAGGTTTACTAATTCATGAGAAGATAGGTAACAGACTGCCACAGTACTAAATATAAATGATCTGATTGGTTTAAGATAAGCTGAACTGTAGAAAAAGCTAGATCATGCAAAACATTTCTGCTATAGTATTCTTTGAGACTTTCTTGATAACATCTTACATTGTCTACGGGTCTCATTTTGCTAGTCCTCGGTCTCATTTTGCTAGTCCTCTGGCATTTTTAGATCGATTATTGCACCCTTCAACATTCGCCACCAAGTAATTCACCATGTGAAGTATTTTTTTATAATCTCAGCCATCAGATCTACTTGCATGGATCATCATCAAGAGTTCATAGTTTCACATGTTATAAATAAATGTCATGTTTTATAAAGCTTATAATTATGAAAGAATGATGCATTAATTCCCTATTTAAGGGTTAAGAAAATTATGCAAGTATCAAGGGGGACTTAATTATATAAGAAGCCTTAAGGTTGTATGAGATTTAATATTGAATATTCAAATTATATTGAAACGTGAAGCTAGCTGGATTTATTGTGGCCACCAATCACACATTCACAGCATTAATTATCTACATTAGTCATCTCGATCAGTAGAAGGAGAGCCTTGGCGCACCGGTTAAGGTGTCGTCGTGTGACCAAGGTCACAGGTTCGAGTCCTGGAAGCAGCCTCTTGCAAAAATGCAGGGTAAGGTTTGCCTACACTTCACCCATGTGGTGGGACCCTTCCCCGGACCCTCGCTGCGCGGGGATGCTTTGTGCACCGGGCTGCCTTTTAGTCATCTCGATCAGTAGACATAAATGCAGCAGCTTTAATTCCCATGACATCTATCCCTTTCCCTCCTCGCTAATCTCCATCTTATCACCTTTCACCAACTCGCCGCTCTTAACATCGTCTCCTCCGACTCCGACTAAATCGCCATCCTATACTTAATCTTCTCCACATTTGTGGATCATGCCCTCTCCATTTCCAGTGACCTTGTCAGCTTCCTCCAAGGCCAATTTAGTCTTCAACATATGCACTACAATGTTTGATAAACTTTGGAAAATGATTAGCAAAACTTTTGCAACTGGTAGCATGTGGAAAAATTAAAATATGTGAAGAAGGTCGGTAGAAGAGAGAAAATCGTAATGGGCTCAACTTTTGTGCCTTAGCTTGCCACCTAATTGTGTGTAAGAGAGTGAAGAACATTTTCAAAAACAAAAACTTGACATCCAAATGATTCCTAAGGCCCCTTTTTATAGATTATGGAGTCTCATTTCACCAACTCGCCGCTCTTAACATCGTCTCCTCCGACTCCGACTAAATCGCCATCCTATACTTAATCTTCTCCACATTTGTGGATCATGCCCTCTCCATTTCCAGTGACCTTGTCAGCTTCCTCCAAGGCCAATTAGTCTTCAACATATGCACTAAAATGTTTAATAAACTTTGGAAAATGATTAGCAAAACTTTTGCAACTGGTAGCATGTGGAAAAATTAAAATATGTGGAGAAGGTCGGTAGAAGAGAGAAAATCGTAATGGGCTCAACTTTTGTGCCTTGGCTTGCCACCTAATTGTGTGTAAGAGAGTGAAGAACATTTTCAAAAACAAAAACTTGACATCCAAATGATTCCTAAGGCCCTTTTTTATAGATTATGGAGCTTCATTTACATGCTAAACAAAAGAAATAAGGTATTGAACTTACCTTAATAAAATCCCTAAATTGGGAAATAAATCTAGGAAATAATCTGATAATGCATTAAAATCAATGTTGTGAAAAACGGCTGAGATAACCATTGTATTAAATGTCCTCTGACATGTCCGACATGTCATTTTTGAGGTGAAAATGACATTATTTTCTAGAAAAATAGATTGTTCTTTTGTAAAATATAGGTCGACATGCCCGATTTTTTCCGATATATAGGCCGACACGATTTTTGAATATATCGTCCGCTATTTTATTTTATGTTATGTTAGTAGACTGACAATATATATTTAAATCACCAATATGTATTATAAATTTTATAATACACATACTTAAATCAATGCAACTTATTGTTCGGTTCTCTTTAATATGTGTTATTCTTACAATCAATTTTGTAGAATTATTCTATTATTTTACATTATATTCTATTATTTTATATTACAAATAATGTTAAAATGTTCAACACACTTATTAGTGGATTATTTTTATAATATTAACATAAATTTATTAAGCTAGGAAAGTTTAATAATCAATCAAGGATAATTAGCTTTTAATTCTTCTTTATTTGCTATAAAGCATAGTGTTATCAAAGTAAAATTATTGTATAATATTCAATATATTTTATAATTTATCTGTTTGTATTTATTAATAGTATTTTATTTTGGATGCTTTTCAAATTTATTTTTGAGATATACATGAGTTATTGTTCGTCAACGTATTATGTTTTTTTCTCTTAGAACATATAATTATACTTATTATACATAAAAATAAATTTTGTTATTAATAAGATGTGAAAATCCGATATTTAAAAATATCTCTGACATGTCTCTGAAATCCGACATTTAAAAAATCAATTCGATGTATCACTGATAGCTGATATTTACAACCTTGGACATAACTGACAAAGCAGGTAGCGCATCAGTTTTATCATAAGACTGTCGTGCACCAAATCTTCAAAAAACTGTTTTAGAAAAAATGGCAAACACCTGATACATCGGCATATACCTGATATATAGGCCTATACGAGACATTTCAACATCGCACATATATTGAAAATCATCTCTTTAAAAAAAACAAACTAAACACATTTGTCATGCATCTGCCACTGAATTTCATCACCTTGCTCTCTTGCGATTAGAACTTCTGGGCTCCAAGTCTTTTTCAGCATTTACAATAACTTCCTATCTCAAATCGGCGACAAAATCCATCCTTCTAGCAGACGATTGCATGGGATGAAATCCTTATCTTCTTATGAGACGAGAGAAAAGTTCTTACAAATGGAGGTTGGGCGCACAATAGAGATGTTTGGCACATTCACCTGGACTTGCAGATTGAAGCGCACTCGGCATTATGAAACAATTCTTCCACGGGCGAAATAGCAAGAAAATTAGGTGATAGAACGAATATGTAAATTAACGACAAACGGATAAAATAAAACTAAGGCAAGCTCTGAAATTTAAACATCAAATAAACATGGCATAATATTACTCTAACATAATGTGAGCGGGGGTTCGGCTAGAGGTATACCTGCTGCAACGAGTGTGGCTGCGAGATCAATCCAAACAAGGGGAAAAGGTTGTATATAGCTGGAACGGCCCGACCGACAGGAGAAACGAGACTCGGCTGGCCCGAGGCGACAAATCTAAAGAGGACTCAGTCGTTCTCGTAAGGAACACAAGCGAAGAGGTTGTGGGAGGCTTACGATGGATGGTGGTTGCATGAGAGAAATGGAGGAGGTCGACAGGGGGGGCCCACACGAAGGAAACTGGGTGAAGGTCGAAGGAGTTCGTCGTCTTCCTGTAGCTGGAGCGACGGGTCCGATGAAAGGCGCGTCGGATTCGTCCGGAAATGGTGGAGGGGTCAACGGAACCCAAGAGGACGTCGGTCGGTGGCTGTGAGGCCAGCGAGTTCGTTGGAAGAAGAAACTAGGGCGAAGGAGGTGGGAGGAGGCGGTGGCATCGTGTGCGTACAAGACAGTCGGGATGGATTCCCGGAAAAAACAGTTTTCTCTGTTTTTCCGATTTATTCCCAACTTCATGTTTTTTTAGATGGGGGCTGGCTGTTTTTAAAGAGTGGGGAGTTTTGTTTTAATAAATGTTGGAGGGTTTCAAAGGTTTTATCTAATATAGATGGATATTAAACAAGGGGGGTTTCAAAGGTTTCCACTTTTCAAAGAGGACCGGTTGTAAATGAAGTTATCAATTATAATTAAGAGGGGAGTTCAAAGGGGCATTTAACATGTGGCTTTTGGAAGTTCAACTCATGAATGAGGCTTTAATTAAAAATTCTAGGAATTCTCATATATTTAAATAATGCTGAAATTAAATTAAATATTTCAATTTGTAACATATTTAATTTCAGAATTTTTAAAAAAGAATATAAAATACTTAATTTTATATATTGTAATATATTTTCATAAGCTTGCCCTAATTATCACTTAGCCTGATCTGACGGACCTTTTCATTCAGAGTCTTATTAGTCGGTCATGTCAATAAGCTGAACAAATGTGCTCGAGTAACTTGCGCTAAACAAAAGATGCATCACTAATAACAAGCGCGGAAATAAGAGAAATTAACGTGTGAGAGGGCATGCGCTACAAAATATCATATAATGGTGCACAAAATAAAAATAAGATGCTGATGCAACTCAGGTTGCATCAATTCTCCCTAGGTTGAAAGAGCTCGATCCCGGTGAGACTGTAATGTGGCATGCGACTAGAATGTCTAAACATCGCTCTGGAAATACACTGCCACTGCCCTGTTGTAGTAGATAGTAGGACAAAGGAAAGACTTGCCGATGTATCACATGACCTGTAGATAAAACCCTCTTTCCTGAAAGATGCAGGAAACCAATTTCCTTGGAAAAAATAGAATACCAGGTGATAAAATCAACCATGGAATCACAGTTTTTCGAAGATGCTCGCAAACTATTAGTCATAATTTTATGCAAAATATTTAAATAATCAATAAAATTTAGAGCATCAAAGAGAGGAGTATCACAAAGTGGAAGAGAAAGGAGATCGAGGAAACAAGGTAGGGAGAAAGTATGATCGACTTGTGGAATCAGTAAATCATATTGCATCATACGCTCGTCTGCCAGACACTTACAAGCGTCAACTAAACCCAGATTAATTACCCCAAAAATATCACCTGTTAGAGTCTGACTAGCACGGCAAAATTTAAAGTTGATCACAAATCTACCATTTAAAATTTTCCAAAGAAATCTCTTAAAACGCGTCTCTACAAGGAGTGAAAATTTTAGAGATTTTTAATATCCTCCTAATGTGAATCTTCCTAAACGGGAAGATAATGTAACGATAAAAGTCAGTGAGCATGCCTAGACACAGAGGGTAGAGAAATCTAATAAGAGGACGGACACCAAACACAAAGTCGACATGTGATGACTCAGATGTCAAAGGTGAGTGGCCAACAGGTGCAATATCCGTGGTCTCAAGTGTATGCGACTGTAGTAGACTAGGAGGGTCAGAAAAAGTGGATATCGAGTCATATCATCTAAGATTAGTGACTCATTGAATCGGTGTCACCTAAGGTGAGTGACAGATTGCTATCAATGTCTTCTTCCTAGAGTAGAGGCTCAAGAAGAAACACGGTGGTTGAAGGTTGTGATTTAGTATGGGCAAGTGGGGTCACAATTTCAGTCGGGATGACAGAAATAGGAGGAGAAACTCTTCTTCCTGGAGCTGAGGCGTAGGTAAAAACTCCTCGACTAAAGGCAGTGTAATAATAGGGGTAGGTGGGGTCAAGGTGCTCGTAGGGGAAATGACAAGACTAGAAATAGGACTATCGGCAGACCTAAGCACGGATTTCACTCTATGATACGTGGTTGGGAGGTAGTCAGGTAAAACATAACGCTTGTGCATTGCCACTTAAGGTTGTGTACAGAGGTGCATAGTCCATTCATGTCCTTTATATTTGTGGTGAGGATTTCAACTTTTCCCATTAAATCTTTAATACGCTGGTCTAGGTCACATACGCTATCCTCTACGTGATTTTCCATTGAAAATAAAATGTTTTCAAAATTAGAAAGTAACTTAATTTTTTGTTTTTTTTGCTAAAGAGAGACATCAAATATAAAATACTCTGAATTTTTTTAAATATAGAAAAGATGTTCAAAATATTTTTTATGGAATTTTTTAAATAAGACCTTAAAAATAAAGTTTTCTTTTTTAAAATCGGATCGTGATTCACGATAGGAGTGGATCAGCCTAGCTCTGATACCAAACTGATGTATTCCAAAATTCCGGATTTGTTTTAAAAAATAATTTTGCAATCTCTTTTAAATTATGCGGCGAAGCCGACTAGGCAGGCAATAAAATGTGACAAATAATTTAGGTTTTCGTACGACATTTCTCAAGCGAATAGCATTCAAGCACACTCTGCATTATGAAACAATTCTTCCGCAGGTGTAATAGCAAGAAAATTATGTGATAACACGAATATGTAAATTAACGACAAACAGGTAAAATGAAACTAAGACAAGCTCTGAATATTAAACATCAAAGAAACATAGCATAATATTACTCTAAAATGATGTGAGCGGGGGTTCGGCAAGAGGTATACTTGCGGCAAGTGGCAATGAGTGTGGCAGCGAAATCAATCCAAACAAGGGAAAAGGTGGGAAACGGTTGCATGTAGCTGGCACGGCCCGGCCGACAGGAGAAATGAGACTCGGTTGGCCCGAGGAGACAAATCTAAAGAGGACTCAGACGTTCCCGTGAGAAACACAAGTGAAGAGTTCGTGGGAAGCTTACGATGGTTGGTAGTTGCACGAGAGAAATGGAGGTCGATAGGAGGGCCCACACGAAGGAAACTGGGAGAAGGTCGAAGGAATCTGTCGTCTTACTATAACTGGAGCAACGGGTCCGATGAAAGACGTGTCAGATTCGTCCGGAAATGGAGAGGTCAACGAACCCAAGAGACCGTCGGTCGGCGGTTGTGAGGCTGTCAAATTCGTCGGAAGAGGAAACTAGGGCGAAGGAGGTGGGAGGAGGCAGCGGCTTCGCATGCATTCAGGACAGTCGGGCTGGATTCCCGGAAAAACAGAGTTTTTTCTGTTTTCCGATTTATTCCCAACTTTATGTTTTTTTAAATGGGGGCTGGCTATTTTTAAAGAGGAGTGGGGAGTTTAGTTTTAATAAATGATGGAGGGTTTCAAAGGTTTTATCTTAATATAAATGGATATTAACAAAAGAGGGTGTGTTACGGACCGACTTGGAGGTCACCGGAAGAGTGGCCGGAGGTGGAGACGACGGAGACAGAGTTACTACGGAGCCTTGACCGCGGATGCCTAAGCAGGGCGTGCTCGAGAGAGAGAGATTACAAGATCTCTTTAGGGTTTGGGAAATAAACTTTTCTTCATTCATACCGATACAAGACCCACTAGGTCCTTTAAATAGGACTTACAATCGACACCAAAAAGGAAAGAACACTAAAAGAAATAACGAGAAACTTGGACGCGCAACTAAAAAGGACACGACACAAATCACGCATCATATAAGGACGCAGCTCTTATGACATAATAAATGCATATATGGAAATAAATAATAATAATAAGACCCATAACATCTCTCCCGGCCTTAAATTGAGTTTGTCCTCAAGCTCAAGGGAGATCAATGGTGTCCGCGTCAGCCGACACCCTCATCACCAGAGTCTTCGACGTGCAGATAGAAAAGTTGTTTGCACCTGTGGCCGCGAGTGTACTGCTCATCGCAGTTGAAACATAAGCCCTTGGCGCGTCGTTCCATCATCTCGTCCCGAGATAGTTTTCGGACTGGTGGGGATGGATGTCCCTCTGAATAACCTGGATGAATGCCCGTGTCGGTGGGCAAATAAACCTCATGTGCCAGTTGGAGGCGACGGTCACATATCCTAGCCAGACTCATAGCAGTAACTAAATCTGGAGGAGCCTCAAATTCGACATCAAGCCGCAGGCGATCGCGAAGTCCGGCGGTGGAGATGCTGACCTGCATCTTTGGGGAAAGAGTGGCGTGCGCCAGAAGAAGTTGAAACTAGTCCAAATAGTCGTCCACAGAGCCTGTTTGGCGTAGTGTTGTGAGAGCACCAAGGGGGTTACTACGGCGGATGGGAGGGCCGAAACGTATGCTGCAAAATCGTATGCCTCTCATTCGCCAAGACCCGCCACCTCTCTATCGCTTGGATCACCCGGTTTCACTTGAGCCTCTGTTGATCGGCATGTTGCCACCGTCGCCAGTTGAGTCACTGCCTCAACCGATTTTGCCCCTAATAGGACCCCCGCCACTCTAGCAACTATCTCACCAGGTGTACCTCAAGCTCCGCTGAAAGAGCCTCTGCTTTCGTTTCCAGTATTTGTACTCGCCCACACAAATTTCATCACAGGTAGTTGTGCTTGCTGCTCAATGTCGAAGCCAAGGATCCTGACTTCGTTGACTTCGATCCTGACACCCTAGCCGTCTACGTGTCACCTTATCTACATATGTAGTCTTAGGGCATTTTTTGTAATTATGTATGTCTCACTCCCGCCTATATAGGGGAGTGGTAGTGAGTCTTTTAGGTATCTTGGATCATTAGGCTTTAAGCTCTCTTTGAAGAGAAGGTTCTTAGAGGGACCCGCCCTCAAGAGATTAGGTCGAGCTTGTCTCGAAATCTTATATCTTCTTTCGCATTAATCTATGTATTCCCGTTCAACGATAGCAGAAGCTATCGGGTTACAATTCTAATTGCCACCTTTGCTCGAGCGACAAATGTGCCATGAGAGACTATGAGATAATTTTCCAAGTCCAGATGAATCATGCATGGCCGATCTGAATGCACGCACTCCAGGAGATACAAACAGATATAGTAAATACATGATACTATATTACCATATGTTGATACCTAAAACTGAAGAATGGCATGATTATCAGTAGATGAAGATATGTCATTTAGTTCACATGAACATATTGTCAATGCTACCTTCTCTTCACAAACATGGTCATCATATGCGAAGGTAGATGTGAGAGAGGAAGGGAGTTGTTAAACGTTTCATAGCAAAAAAACTATGGCACGTAAAATATACTGACCTTTCCAGCCCTTGAGAAAAACTCGTAAACATCTCTTTCATCTGCCTTCAAGCAAATCTGCAAGGTGCAAAAAGTAGTAAGCATTAAGCAACCAATAAATTATATATATATAAAGAAATAAATTAGCTGCCCTCAATCTAAAAAGAAATAATAATTACCTGATAAGCAAATACAGTTCGCTGATCTCGCTCTGGATCAGCCTCAGGCTCATTTCCTTCATCTTTTTTCTCTCTTCGCCTGCACGTCAAAAATTAGATATATCATTGCAAATTTGAAGAAGCTAATGATCAACAAATAAAATACAACTTCATAGAGCATGGTTAAAAAACAAGGGAAACACAGATAACAGTTTAAATTTCTGCAGAGTGGAAGTGCTTTTAGGGTAGTGCATAACTCAAAAAATAATATGAAACTGCACTGGTTAAAAAAATCCACCACAGTGAGAAAGTAAGAAACATCTAAACTCAATAATGAAATTCATATAAAACACAGAAATGCACCCTCTCAATTTTTTAAAGAGGAGCATCTAATACAGAAAATAATGCTTTATAGTAGCTATTGATATACAAAATTGTCCTTAAATGCTCCAAAAAAAGTAAATAAAAGGGTTACAGACAAGCATGTACGATGTAACATTATATGATGGTACAAGCCACTAACTACTGAAAAACTTCCACCAAGCTTTAGTGTCACACAACTTTTTAAAGTAAGAGGAGACTGTAAGAGCGCCTTGAAAGAGAAATTTTGGCAACTAGTACCTTGCATGATGGACCCCACGTGCTTTAAAAAGGATAAAAAAATTTGAATAGTAAAATAGGAAGCCTTAAAGTAAAATAGGAAGCCTTAATGTTGCATCAAATAGAAGGTCCCCTTATAATATAGTATAGATACAGCCACCTCATTTAGGGTGAATAATAACTTTATCAATTAATATGTATGTTCCATGGAAAATACGCTGCAAAGACTAACCTAAGTAATCTCCGTTGATTTAGACTTTTTTTTTACAAAATGTTCCAGTTATATGCTCATTTCAGTTAGCATATAAATGTTCAGAAATGACAAGTACGTCCCTCCTCATCAATTTAAATCAAGTTGACAAACTAGTTTAATAAAGATACACAAAATTTCAAAAAAAAAAAATTTATAGTAGGCATCTAGATTATGTTCTGGGTAAACACAAAGTTAAGGCTAATGCCAATTTAAATAATATTTTTATCTATATATGAACGTTCTGACTACTCTTTTTTCATTTATTCCAAAACCAAAAAGTTTCATGACCATCATGTAAGCACCTTATCTCATGGAAAAGGACTTTCCGTGGCTCAATGTACAATTTATTTTGCATGGCTGAAAATCTAACTGCAACATTTCATATATAAATAGGTATTTGAGGAGGAGGCACATGAAACCCTTCTCAGAGAAATTGAGAGGAATGGGTCAATGCAGATTGATATCATGACTTAATTATTTTTTATTTTTTATATTTGTTGTTTTTTATATGCGGTTTTCATTTTTAATGGTGTACATCTAATCTGTATGGTCATTTTTTTACTAGGAGGCCCGAGTGGTGAACGCACAATGATGTCAGTAATCCAAGATCATGTCTTTATTTAGATTAAATCAGAGCTTGAATAAATTCATCATCCTTGCAATTCTAGTGTGTTGATATGGTGGTAGATTTATTTTGTGTTTTTTGTATTTAATAAACTATATTGTCTTTTTTTTTCATTTTTGCGTCTCACGTGCCTCAGGCGCGCGCCTAGGCTCCAGGACCCCTTTGCGCCTTGGTGTGCCATGCGCCTTTAATAATTTAGGTTGCATCACATTCATATACAACGTTGGTGATAGCATGGATGCACCACAAAAGACAATGAGGCTGAACGTGTAATCAGTTATGTTCCCATCACAACAATGAGCAATGACAAGGTGATTGATGCACCTTGTGAAGCATTGACCTAAACACGCTTTCTTTCGTTAATTTATTTTCTGCAAATTTATTTCCTATTGTATTTTATTTTTGCACGTATTCTATTTTTTCTTCGATTGTGTAGCAGTTACGCACATGTTGCATTTTGTTTTTGGGACATAGGCCCAACCAACCAATACCTCTTTAAATAAATCAGTCTGTCAATGCAGTATGGTGGTACGCAAGCAAGCTAGTTAAAACATATAAAATTAAAATAACCAATATTATTTTTTGAAAATTAATTTGCCAATTAAAAACAAAAAACACTTTTGGAGTTACAAGATCACCCCATTCAATGAGTTTTGTAAGTTTTGAGAGTATTCATAAGTGGAACAAAGCCCCCTTTAAACTCCCAATTTTTAGAAAACTGAACAGTTTTATTTCAAGCAGGTCTCCTCCTCAGCTCCTCCGATAGCTCGATCTCACCACACTCTTCCTCTACACCGCTTCCTAAGGGTCCGGCGACCCATCCTCGACAATCATCTGCGGCGTCGAGCCTCCAACAGCCGCTCAGAATATGCTCGCAAGTTTCCCGTGCGTCTGTGAGTAATCCCTTTGATCTGGTATTGTTCTCCTTCACCCATGGATCCTATCTTCTCTTCACTTCCCCCTCCAACACCTCCTTCAACACTCCTCCGACTCAAGCATGTCTCGACCACCCAGCCCTCCTCGAATCCAACAAAGAGACCCCCATCATCCCCTACTCCCTTCCTGATGCATCCGAGGGCGAATTAATTTAATTTGCAAGTTTGTTTGCTCGTGTTTGTTGCATTGTTGCATGTTCGTCGAATTATTGCATGTTCATGCTTTTGCATTGTTACATGTTCGTTTTCTTGTTCGTCTTCATCGCATTATTGCATGTTCGTCATCTTGTTTGTTAGTTGCATGTTCGTCACATATTTACGAGTTCGTGCTCAAAAGTTGTATGTTAGTTTGTTCTTGTTACATCTGCTTGTTGGCCCGACCAGCCAATAAGACCTTGAATAAAGCGGTCCGTTAACGCTGAATGAGTGCAATGTGGGTAAATGGAAAATGGCAAAATACATAAAGTTCAATTAATTTTAGAGGAAACGTCACCTCTTAATTTCCATCTTCTTAACAGCCCACTGCTTGTTACTCTTCCCTCTTTACTTTTCAGTTTTACCTTTATTCACTAGCTGTCGAGTGTCGCGTGTCCATTAATGTTGACTATTACAGTCCACTATCTTTAAATTTCATCTCTTTATTTTCTTTAAGTTTAATACCTCTTTATTATCAGCTGCCGCCTGTTGGTGCCAAAAATGGTACCTCCAAAATTCACACAAAAAAGGGGGATGGGAGAAAACTGCGAAGTGCAGGTTACTAAGACAGAAGATGCTGGAACAAAGAGAAACGATCACGAAATGGCGATCACGAAGAAATGAGACCGCTTACACAGGTTGTAAGCTGGAGCCTCAGAGCCAAAAGTCCCTTTTCTGGTACCCCTACCCCTCTATTTATAGACGAGGGGGCTGCCCAAACGGGCAGAACTGAAAACTACGGGCTGCCCGGGGTACAGGAGAGCCGGGGCAGGGAAATGGGGTACAAATAGCAAAAATAAGGAAAACGATCAGACCGCTTAAGCTGGCGATCTCGCACTTCCCTGACCGCTTGGCACTTAGAAAGTTCTAGTTGAGGAGGCGGCTGGCGATCTGGGCAGTCACCAAAACTGAGACCGCTGAGACCGAAAAATTTGACCAGCAAGAGGAGGTCGCGGGCTTTCCGGACAAACACCGCCTACCTTTTTAATTCCCATAAATGTGATTGTTTCCCACCGCCATGTTAAAAGGGCCAAATCCTCCTACGGAAGGGGAGGCTGGAAAACGACGAGAAACGGAGACTTCGCTCCTGTTTCTCGTCCAGTTCAGTACTTCCCTCATCCGTCAGTTCTCTTCAAATCCGCCTTGCCGACCGTCAGCTCCACCGCCCGTTGTCAACCACAACTCTACCTATAACAGCGCTGATCCCGACTGAGAGAAGGACATCTGGCGACTCGCTGCCCTTCCTCGACGACTGAACCGGCGAGGGACGGCCCCAGCGGCCTTGGTTCTTCCGCCACCAACGTCGGATTTGCGTTTGACTTTCACAAGCTCTCCAAAGGCTCTCTCCTCAGCTCTCCTCTGCCACGCATGTTTCCCAACCTCCCAGCACCACCGCTGTTCCACAACTAGAGTTTCCCCAAACCCAGTTCTTCCACAACCAGAGTTTCATTTAACTTCCTTGTTATCCCGACAAGACCTTCACTGCCAGCTTCACCCAACAGCAGAACTTTTCTCTCCTCCCGACCAGCCGTACTCTGTTCTGGAAATTGTGAAGGTATAATCTCGGCTCCTCCCCTATTAGCATGAACTTGATGCAATATTATTTTAAGTGATCACTCCATTTACTCACTTGCATTATTTCATTGACGTAAAGTTCCTAATCATTGTTTCAATTGCAACTATTACCATATGAATCACTTGCATCATTATTAGGGTGCTAACCTCGTGCCAAACGTCTACGCTCATCGAATAGGCTCTAGGTTAACTATTGAGGAACTCGCTCTCTCGGGAACATAGCACCGCTTAAATATCTAGACGAGTCCTATAATTTCCTACAAATTGTTTTCCCTAAAATTAGTTTACATCACTTCCCTACCACAAAACCAACCTCCATAGTCTCTCCCTGCACCGCCCATCTCTCCTCGACTTCCACACAGAGACCCTCATCAGCCCCAACTCCCTTTCCTTCCACATAACCAACCTCCACAGTCTCTTCCTGTACCACCCATCCCTATGAGAGTCCACCAGTACCCTCTTCCCTCCACAGAAATCCAACCGCCATATCCCCTTGCCGCGCAGTCGCTGACAGCACCAAATTAAGGCCTGATCTAATGTCGTAGGTGCCCGGAAGCTTTCTAGCAAGGTATTAATCTCGCACATTTTCAGTTATGATAATTTCATGCAAAGGATTTAAGTGAACAAAGACTAAAGCTTGCTAATCATTTCATTACCATTGTTGTTATTTCTACATTTTGTCGCTCCCACTAATTATTTATTTGCTCGTTATTATGAGTTGAGCTTGTTGGTGGAAAGCCAAAATATTGCTTAAGTTTCCTTCGCTAATAAATTACCCAATCACCGAAAGCTACAAGATTTAATCTCTTTTGTTCTTAATTCTCAACTTATTCTACATCAGTGGCACTGTACAACCCATATTCTCCAAGGGTAGGACTCACTCAAAGCCACGTAGACAGAAGTCAAGCCACGTAGACAGAAGTCAAGCCACGTAGACAGAAGTCAAGCCACGTAGACAGAAGTCAAGGTCAAAAAGTCAACACAGAAGTCTTCCAGAGTTCGTCGAACGCAGCCTTCCAGAGTTCGTCTAACGCAGCCCTCCAGAGTTCGTCGAACACAAGACACTCGCCTGCCTGGCCGAGCGAGAAGGAACCTGGCCGAGCGAAGGAACCTGGCTGAGCGAAGGAACCTGGCCGAGCGAGAAGGAACCTGGCCAAGCGAGAAGGAACCTGGCCGAGCGAGAAGGAACCTGGCCGAGCGAAAAGGAAAGGCACACCCGGCACTCGCATTCGGCCGAGCAGGGAGGGCGTAGGAATGGACATTCTCGCCTATAGGCGACTTGTACCAACCAACTCGCCAGTTTAGGCCGAGGTCCTCACCTACTCGCCTACCTATGCCTTTGCTAAAAAACCAATTCCAAGGGGATCAGGGATAGTCGCCCGCTTCCTCTCTCTCAAGATTTGTCTATAAATAGACCCTCAGGGGTACCAGGAATGGCACTTGTAAAAAATCAGAGCTTCACCCCCCTTATAGGTGAGAATCCTCCCTAGTCAGTGCCTTCCTAGTACCCAGCTCGTCCACTCGTGGTTTTGGAGGAGAAGACTCTTTTGAGCTTCTGGGTACGTGGTGGGACCTCCCTGCCGCAGCACCTGGGGTTGTGTTCATTATCTCTCTGTTTCGCTCGTCGTGGCTAACCAAATCTTCTCGTTGAACCGCTGGGCAAGTAGCCTCTGGTTGCATTGATCCGAATTTTGGAGCCGGGATTTTCCAGGCTTCAACAGGCACGAAATAATATTACTAAAGAAGGAGATATAAGGGATCTTGGCTTAAAACAAGGGTTGAAGTCATTAAAATTTGACATCATCATACAATCAATTAGATCTAGTTAATCTTATACCAACCAGTTTGAAAATCCTACCTTATTTTTAAGTGCCTTATCAACGTCAAGGTTGGCTTCCATCATTTCATTACTTCAGTATGATTAAAAAAATGGAACTTTGATTGGCAATCCATGGCACTTCTTTCTATACAAGAATCTTCATTTAAAACTAAATTTCATTTGGTGGTGATTTCATCTTTAGGTACATGACTTTGGTGAGTATCTCATATATGTTGTTCAACATATTGCACAAAAGAGATCGGCAGGCTTAAGAAACATGGTTGGCTAAAATTAGCACTTGAACTTTTGTGAGAAATAAATCTACGTGCTCTAAAGTAAACTTTTCTGAATAAGTTTGGACACAAATTCAACCAAAAGAGGAGTAGAGACAGCATTATATTGCCATGCCAAGATTTTTAAGCTACCAGTTTAAGAAGACATTAAGAAGGATACAAGCATAACAGCGTTCTCAAGTTTAAAAACAGACTACGGTTCAGAATAAAAACAGATCGGGAAGATGATGCATGTAATGCAAAAGAGTGGAAGAAAGAAAGTGTATCGCCCGTACCTGGGATCTCGATGGTCTCTTTCCCTGAACTCCCTAGGATACTCCCTCTCCCTACTCTTTACGATGTGGCGATCTACCTCGTCATCACCACGTCTCTCAGAACGACTCCTGCTGCGTCTCGGCACGGCCGCCTCCCTCTCCCTCTCAATTTCCACCTCCCTATCCCTTTCTCGCTCCCTGACCCGGTCTCTATCCCTCTCCTTATCCTTTTTTCTGTCCCTCTCGCTCTCCTTACCATTCCTCTCCTCCCTTGGCTCCTTCTCCCTCCGATGCCTATCACTGCCTCCGTGCCTTGAAGACTCCCTTTCCCGGTGTCCGTCTCCATCGACCTCGGTCTTCGCCCTCTTCGGGCGGTGATGGTCTTCGTCGCGGTGCTTGGAGCTCCGGCTCCGATCCTTATCTTCAGACCTAGCGCCGCGTCCGTTCGCGGAGTCTTTCTCCTTCGCGGAGTCGAGGTTCTCAACTGTCTTCTCCAAGTAGTCATACTCGTCGAAATCCATCTCACCGTCGTCACGAACCCTAGAACGGATGGCTGAGCCGGTTGAAACCCTAGCAGATACTTGCTCGAGAGCGAAGGCGATAAAAGAATCTCCACGGGGGTCGGGGAGGTGACTTTTACCTACCGAGGTCTGGGTGCCGATGCTTAACACGGGTCCGGGGAGGGCAAAGTGCACCAAATGCATTATTGTGGAGTGTGGGTGATCTGACGGCTGCGAGCACATCTCAGCTCGCGTAGAGAAGTGTGCACGCTTTGAAATGTGTGCGTTGAGATTGATGCGTAAATCTTAGCACACCGCTATAGGCGGTAGCAAGACTGCGGCACGAAACGGCAGTGTACCGATCGTTCAAGTAATATAAAATGTGGGAGTGAATCCCTAAGTATCGATCTCGAAGGAACACAGTAAGGTGGAGTTAACTTTTGAGGAAGGACTTGAGATCGAAGTCTTTAAGGTCGATGGGTGCGAAAGGGGTGATTTGGTTTGTGGAAATAAAATAAAATACTACAACTACTCCTATGCAATGTCGATATGCAATGCTTCGCTTGGCGGGATGGAGACTAGGCAGGCCTTGAGCGCGCTGCTTCGCAAGGGCGGATGGACGAGTAGGCAAGCGGAATCGAACTGTGCAGGCCTTTAGCGCGCTGCTTCGTTGGGCGAATGGATTACACGGGCCGCTATGTCATGCTTCGCTAGGCGGATGGAAGAGTAGTCTTACGGAATGAGGGTCGCAAGCACCTCGTCGACAAGCACGCCACTAGCAATTGCTAGTTCGGCACACGAACATGACGTCGGGATGGAGGATGGAATGGGGCGCACCTCATACACACATATGAACAAGATAATTTCAATAAAATGAAATAAGCATTAGACAACATTGTTCATAGTGTACATCGTCAAAAGATAGAGGAATAAAGCTTATACAACCATCAACATAAAGAAGGAGAAAGTAAGGAATCGACCCAATCCGAAGCCTTGTCGAAGATTCACGGTTGGAATCGCTGGGTTGTCAATCCGCGTGCAAGCTCGGTCCTCAACTGCGTCCGGGGTAGAGAAGGCTGTCACTACCTTCCAATGACCCGTCTTCTTCGTGTCACGATCAGGCCACTAGACCAAAGCTTCATTCTCCTTGGATGATGATGGATGTAGGGCTAGATCCCTCTCCTTGAAGCTTGAGGACGATGGAGGAGTCCTAGAACGAAAAAAACGCAAAAAACGGCGCTCAAAAAGACCTAGAAACGAAGTCGATGCGGCTGTTTTCGCGGAGCAGCTATTTATAGACAGGTGCAGAATTTTGTTCATGCACGACCAAACACACGACCGTGCGTAAAAACGCACGACCAAATTCAGAATGCTGTTTTGGGCCTCAAATGAACGCACGATCGCAGCCGACCGTGCATCAAGAAAATGCACGACCGTGCGATTCATGCAGACATGAAATCTGGGCATAATTGATGATCTACCCACATGCACACCACCAAACAGCAATCACACAGCTGGGAATACCCTTCCAGCTCAATCCAAATAAAGAAAAAGGGTTGAGGAGCACCATGTGCTTACCCCCAACAACATGGAGCGCAAATGCACACCAAAACGGGCCTAAAAGGTGCACTTCGTGAAGAAATGTGTTCAAGTGAAATATAAGCAATAATGAACTAAAAGTGAAGTGCAAATGCATGAAAACTAGCCCAGATGAGTCCAAATATGTGTATATAAATGAGACTCATCAGAGATGTGCACGCATCTCCGCGCACTCGCATTCGTCGGATTGCACTGCACGGTAATCAAGACATCGGAGGAACTCCAGCATGCAGACATCAGTTTAGAGCCCGATAAGAACTTTCTTATGATTTATGGCTTATGTTTTCATCAGTTTATTGGATTTTTTCCCTACACATTTCGGGTTCTACATTGATTTGTTCATATTTTTTCCAATCCTAAAGTGATTTGTTCATCATATTACATGTTTCAAATTTTCTTGAAACAAAATATTGTTCCAATCTAATGTCCTGTTTGGGAGGGTTTTTTAGCTTATTTCCGTTTTTGAAAAAAGTCACCGCACCTAACAAATCGTTTGGATTGTCTACCGGTGGGAAAAGCTACCGCGGAAAACTCATTTTTCTCCTCTTTTTGAAAAGTCACTTGTTCCCTATTTTTCATCCTTTTCGAAAAGCACTTCATCATCTCGATAAAAGGTTAGCGCATTTTCCGCTCGAGCGCAATTTTTTCCACCGTGCGAACATTTTTCTGCTCGGGCGAGCATTACTTCGCCCATGGGCGCGTTTTAGGCCCGAACACGAATTTTTCGATCGATCGTGTATTTTATTCCTGGTCGCACATTCTTCGCTCGGGCGCGCATTGATTCGCCTGGGCAAGCATTTTTCGCCCGGGCGAGCATTTTTCGGGCGTGCACATTTTTCGCCCGGACTCGCATTTTTTGCCTGGGCGCGCATTTTTCGTGCGAGTGACAATTTTTCGTGCGGGCACGCATTTTTCGCCTGGGCGCACATTTTTCGCCCCGACGTGCATTTTTCGCCCGGACTCGCATTATTTCGCAGGGGCGCGAAGTTTTCGCCGAGGCGCGCATTTTTCGCGCGGGTGGGCATTTTTTCATGTGGGCGTGCATTTTTTGCCCGACGCGCATTTTTCGCCCCGACCGCGCATTTTTCGCCCGTGCTCTCATTTTTTGTCGGTGCGTGTATTTTTCGTCCGGGCGCACATTTTTCGTTCAGGGGCGCATTTTTCGTCCGAGCGCACATTTTTCGCCCGGACGCATGTTTTCGCCAAAAGGCCCATTTTTTTGCCCGGGTGCTCATTTTTTGTCTGAACGAGTATTTTTCTCCCGGGCGAGCATTTTTCTCTGAAGCGCCCATTTTTCGCCCGGGCGCACAGTTTTCACCCGAACTCCCATTTTTCGCCTGGGCTCGCATTTTTTTGCCCGGGTGCGCATTTTTCCCCCGGACGCACATTTTTCGCCCGAACGCCCATTTTTCGTCCGACTTGCATTTTTTCACCCGGACGCGCATTTTTTCGTCGGGCGCGCATTTTTTGCCCGGACGCGCATTTTTTGCCCGGACGCGCATTTTTCGCACGGGTGCGCATTTTTCGCATGGGCGCGCATTTTTCGCTCGAGAAAAAATGCGCGTCTAGGCGAAAAATGCGTGCCCGAAAGAAAAATGCGCGCACCGTCAAAAAATGAGAGCAAGGGCCAAAAATGCGCGCCCGGGAGAAAAATGCTCGTCTGGTTGAAATATGCGCGCTCGGGCGTAATATGCTTGGTCGGGCAAAAATTGCACGTCCTGGTAAAAAATTCGCGCTCGAGCGCTCATTTTCCCCCGGGCTCGCATTTTTCTTCTCGGGCTTGCATTTTTTAATAAAAAAAAGACACCGCAACAGAGATTTGTCAAACAGTTTATAAAGTGTTTCTCATTTTTGAAAATCTCTGCAAAAGGAGTTCACCCAAACAGATCTTCTTTTACAATAGACATTTTTGAAAAGCACATTTTCCTGTCATCCTTTTGCCACCGCTCCTTCTCCTTTCTGAAAAGCCCTCCCAAACAGGCCCTAAGGATGTTATCCATTAAAAATGTAGACATCAAGTTTATGAGTTCTCTAATTTCATATTTTAAGGCGTTCTCCCTTTCCTTTGATGTCAAGTTTTAAGACTTGATGCGGATCGCTCGGGGCATTCGGTAGATAGAGCAAATTGACCGTCTTAGCCCGCTAGCGACCGAACGTGCAAACAGATAAGGGGGCCTCCGGGGAGACCGAGTCCAAGAGTTGATGATGTGGAAAACCAGCAATCGGGGTGAAAAATCACGCGGTCGGAGGTGTGCTGGCCTAATCTTCAATATGCCTTGAGTTCCTTTACAAGTTTGTTCTTGAGAGAGCGAGGGCGACAGGCCGCACCTCGTTACAATGACGGGAGGGGGGGGGGGAGTTCGTCGTCTTGCTCCGAAGCGAACTTCCCCCCCCCCCCCCCCCCCCCCCCCGAGTTCAGGCTTCGTCCGCACCATTGCAGGCCTTCGACTCCTTGGTAGATCCGCCAATGATGAGCCCCAAGCCTCCAAGCGGGCTGCTAATAGCGAGCTCCGAGCCTCTAAGCTGTCAGTGAATGTCGT
This sequence comes from Dactylorhiza incarnata, assembly GCA_033032865.1. Taxonomy (NCBI): domain Eukaryota; kingdom Viridiplantae; phylum Streptophyta; class Magnoliopsida; order Asparagales; family Orchidaceae; genus Dactylorhiza; species Dactylorhiza incarnata. The sequence continues at coordinate 9,535,379 of JAWHQI010000003.1, forward strand.
TCTCCAAGATTGGATAAGCAGTCTGCGAACAGTAAACTCCAAGTCTTCGAGGCGGTCTGCGAACAGTGCTCCTCAAGTCTCCAATCTCTAGAGAGAGAGAGAGAGAGGAGTGGATTAGGGCTCCAAGCCAAAAGTGAAGAAATGAATAGCCCAAGGGGTCTATTTATAGTTTCTTAGAGAGGCGGTCTGGTAAATTTACCTGTTATTTACCGAACCGGCCAATAGGGGGGCTCCATTCGAGGCACACGGATCACCAACTCTTTAGAAAAGATGGGACTGGCCCTAACCCGTTTAGGGTTTTGAAGAGAGAGAGAGAGAGAGAAAGAGGGAGGGAGACGGCGGTGGGCGGCTGTCAGAAGAGGTGGCGGCCGCCCTCGCCTAGCCTGTCCCCGGAAGAGGGGTCAGCCGGACGGGGCGGCCGGCCCTAGTGGGGGCGAACGCGGGCTCAGTCGGCCCTAGCGAGGGTGGCAGCGGACTTGGTCGGGAGGGCGGCCCTCGCGGGGGCCGGCGCGGGCGGCCGGCCCCAGCGGTTGGCCCTCGCGGGAGCCAGCACGGGCGAGTGGCCCTCGCGGGCGACCGACCCTTGCGGGGTTGGTGTTGGACATGTGTGTCACATCTCTTTGTTTGAGAATAATAAATCTCATATTGTATTTGATCTTGCTTGTCGTGTGTTTATAGTGTGTATGAACTATATGTGTAATACTCCACAGGTAGAAAGCAGCTGAAATCAATTTTCAGAAAGAAACTCTACCACAAGCATTAGTGATACCGCCTGGCGCTAGCGCTACCGCCTAGCGCTAGCGCTACCGCCTGGTGCTAGCTCGAGTTCGTGCACACAACGCCACGCCGCGACGGTTTCGTAACCGCTTCTACAGGAACGCTACCGCAGGCGCTAGGAGCTACCACATGCGCTATCTTCAAGTTGTATGAATTGATGTCTTCTCTCTCGTTTTGATGAGATATTCCAGAGCGATAATCTTACTTGTGCTAAAATTCAAGAGTTGTTACTCTGCCGAAAGTTCATCTCACACTCAAAGCCAAAGGAGATTTCTGGAGAAAGAAGCCGTCACACTGCATATGAAGAATGATCGCGTCAACCCCGCTTATACTACATCGATCCTTCATCCTCATCTTCAGAAACCTCATAGAGGGAGTTCTTGTTATTTACTTTATTTCATTATTGTGAATTTTTGTAGTAAAATCGCCTTGTGTTGGCGACTAGGTCCTTGTGCGGGTTAGGGGGTAATTCGCCGCGTGAGTTGACGACTAGGTCTAGGAGATTTGATCTAGGGGTGCTCGAGGCCATATCCGGGGAAGGATTGGCTAGTGCGGCTTGATGCCATATCCGGGGAAGGATTGACTAAAGCCAACCGGTTTGTGGGGATACAAGTCGGTGTAGAAGAGGAAAAGATATTTACACTTGTACGCCTCCGATTTCTAGCGATATTGAAATCAAATTTATGTAAACACTTATTTATATAATACAATCATGTCTCTATTTGTGTTTACTTGATTTTTTTCATTTGGCGTAAATTTTATTGTTGCAAATTACTTTTTGCTAAATTGTTATTTTGCTCTCATTTATTCCTAAACAATTTAGTAATTTCCTTCAAATTATAAAAAGAATTATTATTCCCTTATTCACCCCCCCCCCCTCTAAGGGCGCCTATCGATCCAAGAAGTGGTATCAGAGGAAGGTTATTCCAAACGGTTTAAAAATCAGGAATAATGACGTATTATGATCTCGCATTTTCCGAGGGTCAGGGAATTAGTAGACCTTCACTATTTAGTGGGTCAGATTATAATTATTGGGAAAATTGGATGAGATGTTTTCTTATGACCCTAGATATTGAAGTATGGAATATGATAGAAGAGGAATACTATCCTCCTACAATTGTAGTTGAAGAGATAACACTAGCAAAACCAAAAGATAAATGAGATGATAGTGATAAACTTAAATGCAAAATAACGCCAATGACATGAATGCTTTATTTTGTGTGTTAGATAGAAATGAATTTAATAGAATTTTCACATGTACTACTGCATATGAAATTTGGAATCATTTGGAGATTACTCATGAAGGTACATCGCAGGTTAAAGATTCAAAACTTTTCCAACTGAAGTCAGAATATGAAAAGTTTCTGATGGATGAAAACAAAGATATTGATGCAATGTACACACGCTTCACCAAGATCGTCAATGCCTCCAAAGCTCTTGGAAAGACCTTCTCCAACGACGAGTTGGTCTGAAAGATTCTTCGATCTCTTCCTCCAAAATTCAATCCGAAGGTGACGGCTATCTCAGAGTCGCACAATCTAAGAACGCTCCAAGTTGAGAGCCTCATTGGGAATCTCAAAACCCATGAGGTAGAACTCAAAATCCAATACGATGAATACAACAAGGAGCCAAAGAAGAAGGCGTTGGCACTAAAATCAAAGGAGTGCCAAGAGGATGAGGATGAAGATGAAGAAAACCTTTTGGTAAAGAACTTCCGAAAGTTCATGCGAAATCCGGAAAGGAGAAACACCTTCCTGAAATATTTCCAAAATGATGCAAGGTTGAAAGGGTCATCGTCAAAGAAGGAAAATGAGAGCGATGATGAAGAAGAAAGACCTCCACCAGAATGCTATCATTGCAGGAAGACCGGACATATTCAGAGCTAGTTCCCAAAGTTTTTGAAGGAGAAAAAGGAAAAGCGGCACAAAGGGAAGGAAAAGCGGAAGGTGCTAAAAGCTAGAACATGGGATGACTCCTCCTCCTCCGAAGGATCAAGCGGGTCTTCGTCAAGCGAAGATGAGGAAGCAAACATGGGCCTCTTGGGACAAGGAAACGACAATGACGACACCAGTGTTCTTAGTGACATTGAGGTAACTCCTCTCACTTATGATGAACTCTTTAATAAATTTCTTGAAACTTGCAAAGCTTTTGATAAAAATATGAAAGGTAATATTTTATTGAATCGTGAAAATGAATCTCTAATTAAAGAAAATCAAAAGCTTTCCAAGAAATTAATTGTTTTAGAAAAGAGAAAGGTTTCTTGCCAAGAGAGTGATCACTCCATTAAGATAGCAAAAGATATTGAAGATTCTCTTTCCAAAGCCCTCTCTCATGCCAAAACTCATACAAAAGAGAGGGGAATTAGAAAGGAAATTAGAAGCCTCTTTTTTGCAAATAAAAATAATAAAAAGGTTTTGAAAATAGGTGTGGCATGCTTGTGAAAGAAAATTCTCCACTTAAAGCACAAGTTCATGATCTCACCATGGCCATTAAAAAATTTGTAATGAAATCTGTGGATATGATTTTAGGGAACCAGTGCTATGGTTCTGAAAAATCTGGGCTCAGATATCGAGGTGAGGGCTACCGCCCGACACTAGCCACTAACGCCGACGCTAGCACCTCATACAAAAATCTAATGATTTCTTTTGCAAAATCTTTTTCTTCTGAAAATCTGATTTCTTCCAGCAAGAAAAAAAATCCAAAAAAGGGTATCAACCCCCTTTATTACGTGTGCAAATTGTTATAGGTTTGGTCACACGTCTAGTTCTTGCAAAAAATTAAAACAAACTACTTTAAAGCAAATTTGGGTACCTAAGGCTTCCACTTATTCTATGGGTGGTACCACTTGGGTATTCGGATTTTTACTCTCATCTTCTTTCTAGATGTGCAGGAAGGCTAAGGACAATGAAGACGTGTGGTACTTGGATTCTGGATGCTCCAAGCACATGACAAGCAATAAAGCAAAGTTCCTTAGCATAAAAAAGAAGAAGGGAGAGATCGTGACGTTTGGCAATAACGGAAAAGGAAGGATCATGAGAATTGGTACAGTTGGTAACGAATCCTTTACGGTATCTAATGTTCTTTATGTGAAAAGGCTAAAACACAATCTTATTTCTATTAGTCAATTATGCGATAAAGGATTAAATGGTTTTATTTGAATCTTCCACTAATCTATGCAAAATATCTAATCCTACTACAAAAGATATTTTACTTACTGCACCAAGAATACATAATGTTTACATAGCTTTTTCTTATGATCTTTCAAAATTATCAATAAAATATTTTATCACTAAAAATGATGAATTAGAACTTTGGCATAGACGACTATGACATGCTAGCACAAAGCTTATTGTAAAACTTGCCAAAAATGATTTAATTAGAGGATTGCCTTGTTGAAACATGATTTTCCGCATTCCTTTGATTTGAGAATAACCAATCCTACTTGTATTTGATCTTGTTTGCCATTGTGTTTTTAGCATGCAGGATTGGACAGATATGACACCAGATTGATGCAACAATGGTCTGTCACTAACCACAAGCAGAAGGATTAAAAGTTGTCTAACGCCAGGTGTTAGATCTTAACGCTGGGCGCTAGCGTTCAACGAAATGGATTTCGACGAAATGAGATGTCGTTCGACGAAATGGAGTTCGACGAAATGAGATGCGTTCGACGAAATAAGATGTCTTTTGATGAAATTGAGTTCGACGAAATGAAATGGCGTTCGATGAAATGAGAGGCCGTTCGACGAACTTGTGTTCGACGAAATGAGAAGTCATTCGACGAAATGGTGTTCGACGTAATGAGATGCCGTTCGATGAAATTGAGTTCAACGAAATGAGAGGTCGTTCGACGAAATTGCGTGCGACGAAATGAGAGGCCGTTCGACGAAATGGTGTTCGACAAAATAAGATACCGTTCGACGAAATGAGATGCAGTACGACGAAATGGCGTGCCAGCTGATTAGGAGAAAGAAACTCAACGCCAGGTGTTAGGTCTTAACACTAGGCGCTATACGTTTGACGAATTTGGCAAGAAGAAAGCAGCTGTGATTGCAGGAGGAACTTTAGGAATGATTTGTCCAACGCCCGTGTTAGCCTTAACGCCGACGTTAGTATTGCCTAAAATAAAGCAATTCATAAAGTGCAGAATCTCCTTCCTCTTCTGAAGATCCGAGCCATCAATATGTTGTTATACATGGTCAACGCCCGGCATTAGCACTTAACGTCGGCGTTAGCTCAAAGTCTATAAATTTGATTATTTCGATGTCTCTTACTACTGATTGCCAAGAGCCATATTCCAGCACTTCAGAAACTTTGTGAGGGACGTATTTCCAGACCAATACATCTCTCACTCATATTTCAAAAGGAGGAATAAATGGAGGCTTGGATCAACACGCTAACTCAACGCGAAGAACACACGCTTGGACTTAAACGATCTTTAGCGATTCTTCGACGTCTCCTTTAGATTACCTCATAGGGAGTTTCATATTTATCTTTTGTATTTGTCTTTTATTTTATCATTGTAATCGGTTTGTGAATTCGCCTTGTGTTGGCGACTAGGTCTAGGTAGGACTTAGGGAGGAATTCGCCTCGTGTTGGCGACTGGGTCTAGGGAGTAGATCTAGAGGGTGCTCGAGGCCTTTCTGGTGATAGATTGGCTAGAGCGGCTTGAGACCGTATTTGGGGAGAGATCGGCTAAAGCCAACCGGTTCGTGGGGATACGAGTCGGTATAGAAAACAAAAAGAGTTTTCATATTATTCGCTTCGATTTCTAGCGTCATAGAAATCAGATTTTGTAATCAATTTTATAAATGATAATCATGTCTTTTCTTCTTTAATAAAATTGATTTCATTTCTAGTTTCATTATCTCTTTACTTTTGATTTAACTTACTTCGACCAAAATATCAAAAGTGTTCTATAAAAGTTTAAAGTTTTTAAAACCCTTATTCACCTGCCCCCCCTCTAAGGGCGCCTCAAGATCCAACAAGTGGAATCAGAGCCAGGTTATTCCAAATCAGCTTAACAACCGGAAATAATGGCATCTCTTGATCATGATCTCGCTTCTACTAATGGGGTAGATTTTAATATAAATGAAAAAGTATTATCACCACCTTTATTTATGGGCAAAAATTATAAAGGGTGGAAAATATTAATGAAAAAATTTCTTAAGGCCTTAGATGAAAAAGTTTGGAATTTTACTATTGAAAAACCACCTAGCGTATTAAATAGAAATGAAATATTTTTAAATGCAAAATCTATGAATAGTATATTTTGTGCGTTAAACCAAAATATTTTCAAACTTATTTATACTTTACCTACCGCTTATGAGATTTGGAATTTTCTTGAAAGAACTTATGATTCTCCTTATGTAGGTATGGAACAAACACAAGAATTGGAGAACATACAAGCTTGCACAAATATTCAAGAAAGGTACTCAAATGATGGATCCATAGAATGCTCATCAAGCGGAAAGGATGATGGAAACTCTTGTTTGGAAGAGGAAGATGAAGAATACAAAGGAACAATATGTTCAAATCTTGCCTCATCCACAAGCGTTGTAAGGAAATCAAAATCTCTTATTGTATGTAATTCTATTTCTACATTACAATTGCTTCAAACTACAAAACACACAATTAAGAAATTAAAAAATGCTAATAAACATTTGCACTTAGAAAATAAAAATTTAAAGGCAAAAATTAATGAAGAATCAAATTCTAATTTATCTAGTTCTATCCATGTCTCCTTAGTTGAAAACATTACACCTTGTGTAGAATATATTGAATTAAAAGAAAAACACAAGAAACTTGAAAATGAGTTTATTTTTGTAAAAGAACAAAATGAAAGATTATGTTTAGAAAATTCATCTTTGAAAAATGATTGTGCTAAGTGTAAAGACTATAAAATTGAAATTAAAGAGATGGATTAAACATTTGATGAATATAGAAATAACTATCAAAATCATATTGATTCAATTGTTTCCACTCTTAAAAATAGCACAATCTCTTATAATAAAGCTAGACATAATTTAAAAATTAAGAATAATGAATTAAAAACTAAAATCAACTTGCTTAAGGAAATCATAAAGAAAAATTCTCAAAACATACATTCTCAATATAATGCAAAATCCAAAAGCAAGTTGAATATGATTTCTCAAAAGTTGAATAAGTCAAACATTGGAAATTAAAAACTTCAAACGATTGAAAATGAAATTCCAAAATACAATAATCATTATCATTTATAAAATCATTCTTCTCCCAACTTAAAAATAGAAGTGCACAAATTTCCAATGAAAAATATTTTCAATCATCATTACCACTATACTCTTCAAAATAAAGACAATCATAATGGAAATTTGATGCATAAAAATAATATTAAACCAAGGTTTGAATGGAGACCCAAAGTTAAAGATGAAACACAAACTCTACTCAAAAGGGCTCATTCATTTCCATCTCCCCAAAAACAAACCCGATGTATTTGGGTACCCAAAGGAACTATCCCACTTGGTCCCCTTTGGATGCCTAAATCTCTTATTCATTAGGTATCATACAAATGCATGAAGTAGAAATAATTAAATTTGAAATATCATCAACTCTACTTCTTGATCTGCTTAAACTTTTTGTTTGTTTCCTTTTTTGTAAACCATCATGCTATGGTCATTTTGTATAACATGTGATATGATTTTCACACATTAAGCCACAAATTCATTAATGAATCAAATTGAATGAAATTGAATAAAAGTCATATCATCTCTCAAGTGACCTATCTATCCTTTTATTTTTATCATTCTAAATCCATTACCTTTAAATGTCTTATATCATTATTATAAATTAAATGCTAAAAGCTTATATCAAGACTAATAAAATAATTGTCAAAAAGGGATTTAAAAGAAGATTATGGGGTCTTTGGCTAAATGTATAAAATGCATAAGTGATTGATTACTTATTTAAAATCATTATGTCATTTGATAGCCTCAAATATGTTTAATCATAATCATGAAAAATCGGAATTGAATAAGTGCAAAAATCATATGTTTTTAAACAAAAACCAAAATTAAATTTACAAAAATATGCGAGATTTTGATTCAAACGTCAAACGATCATAACTTTTGATTTGCTTGTCCGATTTTCGCCCATAATAGCTTTTCGGAACGAGGTCGAGAAGATCTATGCAATGGAAAACGATCTTTGCTCGTTTGAGTTCAATTCGACCCTTAAAACTGCCAAAATTCAACTCTGTTTAAAAGTTATCTTATGTTTTCTTTTTGACAATTTTTTTGTCTATAAATTCTAAAATCTTTAGTTTGGGTAGCAACCACTAACACTTAAATATCTTGAGAAATTGAGGTTTGGGATGTCACCCCATCACATCTCCTAGTACCGGGCGAACGCCTCACAGGGTAGACCTCGGGTAGTCCAAGATCCACTCTAAATTGCTAAGTCCAACTAAAACCTAGCAAAGATCAAATTAACTATAGACTCATGCGTATTCTTACAATTACCGAAAAAGAAAACAATTATTACTATGTTTCCAGAAAACAATATATATATGGTTTGATAATATCCAAAAATCAAAGAGAAAATTTATAAAACCATTCAAAAATAACCAAAAATAGTTTCTCACTATATTCATTTTCACCATACAATCTTTCTCCTTAATATGTTGAAATGGATGAATATGAATTGTTTTATTTTAAATACTTACATCATTATGAATAAAAATATGAGTACCAAAATTTCTATGTGTTTAAACTAATGATCGCTTAAAATAATCCTGCAAATCAAAAGATCTTTTAAATTCAAATATTAAACATAACTACAAAAGATCATATTGCCTCCAACATATGGTTATGATCATTATCATTATATGAATGAATTAGTTAATACGTGTGCATGTATCTCATCTCTATGTAGACCCTAAAACCCACCTTGATATCAATAACGTCTAATCAAGTCATCACTTAATTCTAGGTCTACAAAGTGGTCTACAAAGTGAATTTCTATCAATTTAAAAGACATGCACTATTCTTATGGCATAATATGAACTCATCATACTAGCATTATCAACTAATAAATATTATCATTCATGCTAGTTATCAATAATGCCATAATGAATCCATCTTAAAGTAGAAAAATTGAAAGATAAAATAACTATGTGACTTTAAATTGTTTCCATAGTACAAAATGCTTAGGAAGTCCATGATCGTTCACCCACATTATGTGTCTCACAATAGCGAGGCGTAGGATTGTATGCATTAGAAGACCTAACCTCTAAGTCATGTCTTGTCCTTAACCAGGGAGGGTTCCAGTGGGGCCTTGCGAGGCACTGGGGGGAAAGAGTGCTAGGTTGAGCGTTCTCTAGTGTGTGCATATGGGATTAACACTCCATCCTACGGCATGTGTGCAGCTCCTCATGCCGATCCGTCACTTAGTACAGGGCTAGCGTGTAGACATATAGTTATGGAATTATAATCTAGGACATACCTATATCATATACATATTGCATACACTCTTTATGATTATATTATTCATGCATTCTTGGTTTGATCAAACATGCTTATTTTGTGTTTTGCATATCTTATCATTTTTGAGCTCTAATGATCTTGTAAAACACAAATATCTGAAAACCAAATAAAAATATAAAAACCATTTTTGAATAAATAAAACATGCCTAAATATAGCCTTCTAATCATTTCCAACTTCTCTGATATTCCTACACTAAGAATGTCTATATACATACTATCTATGCCAAAGAAAAGATTTTCAAAAAAATCTCAAAAACAGCGTACTGTCTCGGCATTAATTAGTTAACGTCAGACATTAGCCTTTTTTCTAGATCGAAATTCTGCTTTCTCTACACTATTTCTAATATTTTTCTAATGATTTTTCTCAGTTTATTTTGTCTGATTTCAAATTATTTTGTTATTTTTGTTATTTTATTTCAAAATACAAAAAAATTCAAATAATTCAAAATAATAAAAAAAATATGTTTTTATTATTTGTTTTGCTTTAAATATTTACAAAACTATGGTTTGACTATAAGATTTCACAAGAGCAAAACTTCTTAGTTATTTTGTGTCAAATGGTCAAAATTATTTAGGCATACACTTAAAGAGTATCTTCAATGTCTAATTTTAATTTCAAATTTCCTAAACATTATTTTATCTTCATGCCTTGACCTTAATCTGATTATGTGCAATGAAATAGTCTATAGAAAATTATGAATGATTGCCTAGCATGCCTCTAAGCATGAGTATTGTTTTATGCTAATCAATGATTCATTCACTCACTATTTTGATAATCTACATGTGCTCATAATCTTAGTCTTGCATGATTGTGTAGTGTAATAGTCTTAACATATTATGTTGTATGTCTAAATTACCTACACCTTCATTCAAACAATAAATTTCTTGCACACATAGAAGTGTTATTTCAATATTGTTAGTGTTTGCAACAACAAGTGAATTCAGAGACCTTTGGCCAGCTATTACAATAATATGAAATAAAATGCCAAAGATAACTCAATCAAGCACTACTCACCCTCCTGATAAATCTTAATGAGCATTGTGAGGTTGAGCACCTTAGAAAGAATTGTAAAGTGTCTTGTGCAAGCACATTCATCTTTTATCACTTCTATATGTACACCGGATCACTAAAAATAAAAATCAATAAAATGGCTTATGTGATCCCCCAAGCAATACTTCGCTCCCTGATAAGTCTTAATGAGCATTGTGTGGGTGAAGCACCTTGGTTGTTGTACTCATTATTTGTGCCTTAAAACTTTATTCTAGATTTGATGTGTGAAAGTAATTATAAGATTGCATCCTTAATATTGTTGTCACTATTTCATTATATATGTCATGTGTTTTGATTATTTCACTTGTATACTTTTATCAAAACACCTCATGCACACATCATTGTTTTTCATAAAGCTTCCACTCATGAGAATTGGATCCTAATGCAAACATTACATAATTCTCTAAAAACCTAAGTAAAAGCACTAGATTGCAATGCATGATTTCTACAATATTTTCTTTACTTGAAATACGAATTGGTTACATTGTAGCTATTATCTTTTTGCATATGCTAAATCATGCTTGACTATTAGTTATGAAAATTTTCAAAATTAAAATACTCAAGTGTGAAGAGTCTAGACATATTGTTGGAATGGTCAAACTATAACAAAAATACTACTCTTATTTGTTTTGTTTTTGTTTTCAACATTTCTCTATTTGATCATGTATCCTTATATCTTGTGTTCTCATGCTTATTTCTATATTTTGATTTCACTTGTGCTTTGTCAAACAAAATTGCATCTATCTTAACAAGTAGTATCACTCTTAAAATAAATTTAAAAAGCAAGTGATTACATTCCTTTGGTATAATCTTTGAATGATGATCTTTCATGCTTATCATATATTTTTTCCGTTGTGCTACTCTCTCCCTTAGCTCGATCATGACTTACTTTTTGTTTACACAAAACTCTTAATCATCTCTTAGTTATGTCCCAACTTTTGTCTTCTTTATTCTAGTTTAGTTTCACTCCACCCTCTTTTGCTAATAACAAAATGGGAGAATAAAATGATAAATCGTAATGATTAATAGAGTAGGATTCACTAGATTAAAGGGGAGCATGAATCTAGTCTATGGGTGCATACATAAAGGGGGAGCACTTTTGTAGGGGGAGCACTTTTAAATGATCTATAATTCTTATCATTATCTTATACTTGCTTAGTATCATATATCTTTTTAAAAACACAAATTCTTTATCTATGAATCTGATTTATCGCTATTGGATTTGTTATTATCAAAAGGGGGAGATTGTTGGAACATGGTTTTCCGCATTCCTTTGATTTAAGAATAACAAATTCTACTTGTATTTGATCTTGTTTGCCATTGTGTTTTTAGCATGCAGGTTTGGACAGATATGACACCAGGTTGCTGCAACAATGGTCTGGCACTAACCATAAGCAGAAGGATTGAAAGTTGTCTAACGCCAGGCGTTAGATCTTAACGCTGGGCGCTAGCGTTCGACGAAATAGAGCTCGATGAAATGAGATGTCGTTCAACGAAATGGAGTTTGACAAAATGAGATGCGTTCGACGAAATAAGATGTCGTTCGATGAAATTGAGTTCGACGAAATGAAATGGCGTTCGACGAAATGAGAGGCCGTTCGACGAACTTGCGTTCGATGAAATGAGAATCCGTTCGACAAAATGGTGTTCGACGAAATGAGATGTCATTCGATGAAATTGAGTTTAACGAAATGAAATGGCGTTCGACGAAATGAGAGTTCGTTCGACGAAATTGCGTTCGACGAAATGAGAGGCCGTTCGACAAAATGGTGTTCGACAAAATAAGATACCGTTCGACGAAATGAGATGTAGTACAATGAAATGAGATGCAGTACAATGAAATGGTGTGCCAGCTGATTAGGAGAAAGAAACTCAATGCCAGGCGTTAGGTCTTAATGTTGGGCAGTATCCGTTCGATGAATTTGGCAAGGAGAAAGCAGCCGTGATTGCAGGAGGAACTTTATGAATGATTTGCCCAACGCCCGCGTTAGCCTTAACGCCGGCGTTAGCATTGCTTAAAATAAAGCAATTCCTAAAGTGCAGAATCTCCTTCCTCTTCTGAAGATCTGAGCCATCAGTATGTTGCTATACATGGTCAACGCCCGACGTTAGCACTTAACGCCGACATTTGCTCAAAGTTTATAAATTTGATGATTTCGATGTCTCTTACTACTGATTGCCAAGAGCCCTATTCCAGCACTTCAGAAACTTTGTGAGGGCCGTATTTCTAGACCAACACATCTCCCACTCATATTTCAAAAGGAGGAATCAAAGGAGGCTTGGATCAACACGCTAACTCAACGCGAAGAACGCACGCTTGGACTTCAACGATCTTCAGCGATTCTTCAGCATCTCCTTCAGATTACCTCATAGGGAGTTTCATATTTATCTTTTGTATTTGTCTTTTATTTTATTATTGTAATCGATTTGTGAATTCGCCTCGTGTTGGCGACTAGGTCTAGGTAGGACTTAGGGAGGAATTCGCCTCATGTTGGCAACTGGGTCTAGGGAGTAGATCTAGGGGGTGCCCGAGGCCATTCTGGTGATAGATTGGCTAGAGCGGCTTGAGGCCGTATTTGGGGAGAGATTGGCTAAAGCCAACCGGTTCGTGGGGATACGAGTCGGTATAGAAAACAAAAAGAGTTTTCATATTATTCGCTTCGATTTCTAGCATCATAGAAATCAGATTTTGTAATCAATTTTATAAATGATAATCATGTCTTTTCTTGTTTAATAAAATTTATTTCATTTCTAGTTTCATTATCTCTTTACTTTTGATTTAACTTACTTCGACCAAAATATCAAAAGTGTTCTATAAAAGTTTAAAGTTTTTAAAACCCTTATTCACCCCCCTCTAAGGGCGCCTCAAGATCCAACATGCCTAAGTTAAATGGAACTTTACCTTCACTTTGTTCACCATGTCAAAAGGGTAAATTTACTAGATCCTCTTTCAAAAGTAAAATTTTTGTTTCTACTACAAGACCTTTGCAATTAATTCATATGGATCTTTTTGGTCCCGTTAGCACCGCAAGTCTTGGTGGTAGATTATATACATGTGTTTTAATAGATGATTTTTCAAGATATTGTTGGACATTATTTCTCTCATCCAAATCCGATGCGTTTTGCGAATTTGCAAAATTATGTACTTGTATTCAAAATGAAAGTGATTTAAAAAATAAATGCATTCGCTCGGATCATGGAGGAGAATTTGAAAATGAAAAGTTTACATCTTTTTGTGATATGTTAGGCATTAAACATGAGTTCTCCGCACCACGCACACCACAACAAAATGGTGTTGTAGAAAGAAAGAATAGGACACTTCAAGAACTAGCACGCACTATGCTATGTGAATATAAATTGCTTAAGTCCTTTTGGGCCGAAGCCATCAATACATCATGTTATGTTATGAATAGAATCATGCTTCGCCCATCTCTTAATCACACACCTTATGAACTTTATTTTCAAAAGAAGCCTAACGTATCCTACTTCAAAGTTTTTGGTTGTAAATGTTTTATTTTGAATACTAAATATAGCTTGGGAAAGTTTGATGAAAAATGTGATGAAGGAACTTTTCTTGGATACTCTTTAACTAGTAAAGCTTATAGAATTTTTAATAAAAGAACTAGTAAAGTTAAAGAGTCGATTAATGTGAAATTTGATGAGTTTGTTCCTTCTGTAGAAAGACTTGCCATAGGCAAAGAGGATGATATCTTACCACCTTTGGAGCATGGTGACGAGGAACCTTCCAAAGAAGAGGAAGAGGAGGCCAAAGAAGATGATTATGTACCTCCAAGCGCCTTAAAATTTACAAAGGATCATCCACGAGAACTAATAATTGGTGAACCATCTATTGGGTAAGAACTCGCTCTTCTCTTTATGAATCTTACTCAAATATATGTTTTGTTTCCGAAATAGAACCAAAAATCGTTTCTACCACTTTAAATGATGAATTTTGGTTTTTGGCTATAAATGAAGAGTTAGAATAATTTGAGCGACATAATGTTTGGAAATTAGTAGAAAGACCATCTAATCACCTGGTTGTAGGTGTAAAATGGATTTATAAAAATAAATTAGATAGTGAGTCTAGAATTATTAGAAATAAGGCACGCTTAGTAGCACAAGGATATTCTCAAATCGAGGGGATAGATTTGATGAAACTTTTGCACCCGTTGCTAGATTGGAATCTATACGAATTTTTTTAGCATTTGCAAGCTTTACAAGAATAAAAATATTTCAAATGGATATAAAAAGTGCTTTTCTCAACGGGTTTGTAAAAGAGGAAGTTTATGTTGAACAACCCCCGATTTTATTAGTGAAAAATTTCCCAATCATGTTTATAAACTAGAAAAAGCGCTTTATGGTTTAAAACAAGCGCCCCGTGCATGGTATGAAAGACTTACATCATTTTTATTAAAGCACGGTTATATTATGGGAAGTGCCGATAATACTTTTCATTAAGCATGATAATGATGATTTGATTGTTTTGCAAATATATGTTGATGATATAATCTTTGGATCTACTACTGAAGAGTTGTGTAATGAAGTTATTTTAGTGATGAAAAATGAATTTGAAATGAGTCTAGTAGGAGAACTTTCTTATTTTCTTGGTTTTCAAATATCACAAAGAAATGATGGTATTTTTATATGTCAAACTAAATATGTCTTTGATATGCTTAAACGCTTTGGATTTGAAAACCTTAAACAAGCTTCTACTCCAATGAGTGCATCACTAAAATTAGGAAAAGTTGAATCAGGAATTTCAATTGATCAAACTTTATATACAGGTATGATAGGATCTCTACTCTATCTAAGTGCAACTAGACCCGATATTATGTTTGTCGTATGTTTATGTGCTCGATTTCAAGCCAATCCAAAAGGATCTCACTTAAAAGCAGTAAAATGAATTTTTAGATATCTAATTGGGTCATCTAGATTAGGATTATGGTACCCTCATAATAATACATTTACACTTCATGGCTATTCTGATTCGGACTACGCCGGATGCTCACTTTATAGAAAAAGCACTAGCGGTACTTGCCATTTTATAGGACCTTCATTAGTTGCATGGTTTAGTAGAACACAAAATTCGGTTGCACTCTCCACCACGGAGGCCGAATACATTGCACTAGGGAGTTGTTGTTCACAAGCACTATGGATGAGCCAAACTCTATAGGACTTTGGTTTTCATCTAAAACATATTGAATTGAAATATGACAACATAAGTGCCATTGATCTTACAAATAATCCGGTACACCATTCTAGATCCAAACATATAGATGTACGTCATCATTTCATAAAGGGATCATATTAAAAAGGAAAATGTTAGAATAAGTTTCATTGGCACGAACTCTCAACTTGCTGATATATTCACTAAACCTCTTCCCGATGTAAGGTTTCAAATGTTAAGGTTGGAATTAGGAGTCTTAGATATCTTAGGACAAGTTATTTGAAAATAGCTAAAGTTTAATGCAAATTAAGCAATCAAGACATCTCCAAAAATTACAAAATTTATGCATAAGACTACTCTAAGGACTCTTAAGCAAGATCAAAAAGTGAAAATTTAAAATTCTCAAAAAATCACTTACTGTTTTCCGCGCTAGCACTAGCGCCGGCGCTAGCGTGGGTGTTTGATTTTTCTGTTTTCAAAATTTCTAAAAATCAATAAAAATATGTTAGTTTATATGTACTACTTAGTTTTTGTGTTTCTGATTTTTGTTATTTTTGTTTTATTTATATTATGAAAAATCAACTACGAAACTTCAAAATACAAAAATACAAAAATATGTTTTTGTGGTTTTCTGTGTTTCTTTCATTAAAAATTTTCAAAAAAACAAAAAAACTGTATGATCTTTATTGCTAATATCAAGCATGTATGAATTCTATTATTTTAGAATTATCTACAATGTTAAAACTTGTTTCTTCATATTACTATGAACATTGTTTTGTTTATCATGCTTTGATATATCTAATTAAGTGCATCAATTGTATTGAAAAATATGTGTAGAACCAAGTTTAGCATGCCTTTAAGTATAAGTAAATGTTTTGTGATTGATAATGATACTTTTCGCTCACTTATTTTGGTAATCTACATGTGTTTTTAAATCTGAAAGATGCTTGCTTGTGTATTGTAATTGTACAATGAATTAAAACTTGCATAAGTTTATTATCTACACTACATTTGAATTGCACTTAAAAATTAAGAAAAGTGGTTGAGTTTAAAAAATTATTATGTTGGGTTTGCAAAACAAGTGTATTCAGAGAGTATTGTCTCACAAAAGTGAACAAAAAATATAGACAAATATAACTCCACAAGTACTACTTGGAAAGAATAGTAAAGTGTCTTGTGCAAACATTGATTATTACACCACTTTGTTAAAAATTATTTGCATTAAAGTGTGTGGAAGTTAATATACTTGTATTTTATTGTGCACTTTACTCTACATATATCTTGTATTTTGTGATTTAAATCATTTGTTAATATTGCTCAAAATACACTTATGTGTACTTCATTATCTTTCATAACACTTCTTCTCATGATTATTGAATTCTAATGCTTTATCTATACTACTCTTTATATAAGAAATGCACTACATAACCTAGCATGATCTCTACAATGTTTGGTATCTCTTAAACTTGAATTTAAGTAACATTGTAGAATAATCTCTGTTTGATATGTTCATTTCATGCTCGGTAACTTTATGTAAAACTTTGAGATTTCAAAAATGTTAAAACATCTTTACATTTTGAACTTAAACTCAGATTTATACTTATGCTTTTCATGCTTACAAAAAGATGTTTCTTATAATCTTCCGCTTGCTTACAACTCATATCTTTTTATTTGAAATCTCTTATATACTATGCTTAAACTCTTTATCATTTCATATATTACAAAAGCTCGATCATGATTTATAATTCCTAAGGAATGCTTCCTTACTTCCCTTACCCCACCTTTTTTGATAATACCAAAAGGGGGAGATTAATTGAAGAAATCTATATAGGAGAAATATAGAAGATTAAGGGGAGAATAATTCCTATAATCTATCATTTAGGGAGAGCAAAACATAAATTGCATTTATGTAGGGGGAGGGCATTAAGATAGGGGGAGTTTGCACTATTCTCATGCTTATCATATATTATAGTTGCACTTTTATCTCGCTTATCATATACTATAAACACCTTTGTTGATTTCTTGCTAAGAGGATTTGTTATCATCAAAAGGGGGAGATTGTTGGACATGTGTGTCACATCCCTTTGTTTGAGAATAACAAATCCCATATTGTATTTGATCTTGCTTGTCGTGTGTTTATAGTGTGCAGGAACTATAGGTGCAATACTCCACAGGTAGAAAGTAGTTGTAATCAATTTTTTGAAAGAAACATTACCGCCAGCGCTAATGATACCGCCTAGCGCTAGCGCTACCGCCTGGCGCTAGCTCGAGTTCGTACACACAACGCCACGCCGCGACGGTTTCGTAACTGCTTCTACACAAACACTACCTCAGGCGCTAGGAGCTACGGGGGGCACTAGGAACTACCGCAGGCGCTATCTTCAAGTTGTATAAATTGATGTCTTCTCTCTCGTTTTGATGAGATATTCCAGAGAGATTACTTGTGCCAAAATTCAAGAGCCGTTACTTTGTCGAAAATTCATCTCCCACTCAAAGCCAAATGAGATTTCTGGAGAAGGAAGCCGTCACGCTGCATTCAAAGAACGATCGCTTCAACCTCGCTTATACTACAACGATCCTTCATCCTCATCTTCAGAAATCTCACAGAGGGAGTTCTTGTTATTTACTTTATTTCATTATTGTGAATTTTTGTAGTAAAATCGCCTTGTGTTGGCGACTAGTTCCTTGCGCGGCTTAGGGGGTAATTCGCCGCGTGAGTTGGCGACTAGGTCTAAGAGATTAGATCTAGGGGGTGCTCGAGGCCATATCCGGGGAAGGATTGGCTAGAGCGGCTTGAGGCCATATCCCGGGAAGGATTGACTAAAGCCAACCGGTTTGTGGGGATACAAGTCGGTATAGAAAAGGAAAATATATTTACACTTGTACGCCTCCGATTTCTAGCGATATTGAAATCAAATTTATGTAAACACTTTTTTATATAATACAATCATGTCACTATTTGTGTTACTTGATTTCTTTCTTTTGGCGTAAATTTTATTATTGCAAATTACTTTTTGCTAAATTGTTATTTTGCTCTCATTTATTCCTAAACAATTTAGTAATTTCCTTAAAATTATAAAAAGAATTTTTATTCCCTTATTAACCCCTCTAAGGGCGCCTATCGATCCAACAGTTGGCGCGGGCAGTCAGCCCTCGCGGGGACCGGTGCGGGCGGCGGCCGGCCCTTGCGGGGGCCCGTGTGCGTGGCCTCCATAGCTGGGGCTGGCGCGGGCGGCGGCCGGCCTTCGTGGGGGCTAGCGGTGTGCAGTTGCGTGTGGGTGGACCAATCCCGTGTGCGGGCGATTCGGAGCGCCGATCTTGCGTTCGGTGCGAGAGTTTCCGTGGGAGTATTATTTTCCTTTTGGGGGGAATATCCTCCAAATATTGCACTTCCTTTATTCTTGGGACTTCCATACATGTGGACATCCTATTTATTGGGCTCAACCCCATCATCGCCCCCCAAAGCTTTCGAAGCCAAGTGCCAACGTAAGAGGATCTCGAGGGCCTTCTACTCCTTAGAATGGCGGGCAGCATTGAAAAAGGTCAAGGCGGCGAGTCGCGGGCCGACAAGGTACGCAAGCGGGTTGAGGGCGCGCGTAAGCAGCGTGAGGGAGGCGAACGTGGAGCGCACTCGAGCGAAGGGGCGGCGCGCGCGCATGCTGCGCGCGCATTGTGCATTGTGCTGTGTGCACACACAATGCGCTTGCGCAAGTGCGCGCGCGCGGGTGTGCGCACGATGTGCACTTGTGCGAGCGCGCGCTGGTGTGCGCGTGCTTGGGCGCGCGGGTGCGCGCGCGCTATGTGTGGGCTTGGTGCGGTTCTTGCGAGAGTGTGTGCTTGTGCACGAGGCTTGCACGCTTTTTCTCGGTGCTTTGCTTGCCACCATTTTGGCCTTGCTTGTGGCCTTGTGGTTCATTATTCTTATCTTTTGCGTCTGAGCAGTGTGAGACGGCTTGTAGGCTTGTGGGTCCTTGGACGGGACTCCGACGTGCTTGTGCGCCATCACCTGAGCGAGGGATGAATCTCCAAGCCTGTTTGGGGGGAGGCTTGGTCGACTCCTGGTGGGACATTGCCTAGCGCTTGGGCGAGACCCATGCTAGCCGGGGGGGGGGGTGCCGCTGGTTGTCTGGGAGAGACCCGGGTAAACCGGGGAATGCCGCTGAATGTCTGGGCGGGACCCGGGTAAACCGGGGGATGCCGCTGAATGTCTGGGCGAGACCCGGGTAAACCGGGGGATGTCACGGAATGTTTGGGCGAGGCCCGGGGTAAACCGGGGGGATGTCACAGAATGTCTGGGCGAGACCCAGGTAAACAGGGGGATGCTGCTGAATATCTGGGCGACACCCGGGTAAACCGGGGGATGCCACTGAATATCTGGGCGAGACCCAGGGGATGCCACTGAAATTTCTGTGTTGTCCCTATTTATTTAACTGCTTTTCTTGCTTTATTTAAAACAACATTTGTTTTATTCCGTGTAAGGATTTGTTGAAGCATAACACATAGTGTTTTATTGTATTTGCACAAATAAGATAGAAATATTTTTAAATCTCTATTCACCCCCCCTCTCTAGAGTATTCTTAGAGGCACTCTGTGCACTTTCAAATGGAAGTTTGATGTGGTTTGCGGAAAGCACAACCACTAGCGTGTTCATTTGGAGGCCCACTCGTTTGTTGGACGATTGAATGAGAAAAAGGAAAAATTAGTTGAGCAAATGTATGATTCAAAGTTAAATCCACGTAAAATATTAGCCGTTGTGAAAAAAAGTAGTGATGCAAACACTACAATCATAAAACCATTTATAATAAGAGAGTGAAGTTACACAAGATGGATTTAGATGGAGGAGCATCAATTCAATTTTTGTATAAGTGTATTGCCATGGATGGTTATGTATGCTACAACAAAGTAGACGAGAGGACCAAACAACTACGCGGTTCTTTTTTTTGCTCATCCAATCTCTATTAAACTCAACAATATATTTCCTACTGTTTTTTTGCTAGGCTGCACATATAAGACTAACAAGTATCGAATGTAATTGGTGTGCATTATCAGAGTTACCTCTTCATATCAATCCTTCTTTATCTGTTTCACGTTCATGTCTGATGAAACAGAAGTTAGTGACATATATAGAGCTTACCTTATTGAATTTTATTAAAGTTGTATTTACTCATGCCAAAAATATTTTATGTCAGGTACACATAAATATAAACATATGGGCAAATTGTAAAATGTTTTTTAGTAAGGGATTTTTGTTAGCGATTCATGTTTGCATGACAGCGAGTGGTTGAAGCACCTACTAAAAATGATGTCACTGTGTACTATAATGTCAAATTTCATTGATTGTCCTAAAGGTTTGGGAAATGTCAACAACTCATGACTAAAATCATACATGTAATATTTTGTATGTGCATAGACCAATAAGTATCTACATTTGGGAAGTTGTACTACAAATCGAGTAGAGTGTTCATAGTCAATTGAAATTTTTTCTTAAAGTGTCAATTAGAAATTTAACTACCATATGGAAGACCTTTGACCAAATGATCAAATTGCAAAACACTGATATTAAGAGGTCATTTGGGCAATGTACAACCCATATTCTTCAAGGGTAGGACTTGATTCAAGCCACGTAGGCAGAAATAAAAATCAAAGGTCAAAGTAGAAGCCAAGAGTAAAAGATCAAAGACAACTCAGCTAGCATAAACAGTATAAGGCCTGAGCGAGTATATGCGAGTATGTGCGAGCATCCCCTCATACTCATCAGGTGAGCGAACATAGGCGATGCTCGCCAAAGCCAGTCGAGATCTCCTCAATGTCGCATAGTCGTCGGGTAGGGCTGATGTAACGCCTCAAATTTAATAAATCAAGGGTGTTGGTGTGCGTTTAGTGGATTGGTCTGCGGATAGCATTTGGCAAGGGTTTTATTTAAAACCTAAAATCATACACCCCAAACCCTACCCAGCCGACCCCCTCCCTCTCCCGATCTCTCCTGAGACCCCCTCTCTCCCCATCCCAACCTCCTCCACCCTCATTCGCATAGGGAAGCGCCGCCCCGATCCCCCCCTCTCCCATCGGCTAGAGCAAGGCCAGCCCGATCCCGACCTCCCTCTCCCTCTCTCTCGCCGCCTGGATCAAGGAGGAACCGAGCCTCTCTCCCTCTCCGTCTCTCTCGTCGGCTGGAGCAAGGGCACCCCGACCTCCCTCTCCTCCTCTCTCGTCGGCCTGGAGCATTGAGTCGAGTCTCCCTCTCCCTCTACTTTTCTCTCTCACTTGGAAGGAGGAGCCCAATCTCTAGGGCTGCCGAAAGCGGAGATCGCAAGTCGCGACGATGTCCACCACTTGGAGGAAGAGGAAGTTCCGGCATAAGCTTGGAGGCCGATTTCGTGCGTGGACAGCCGCTACGTTTGCTAGCCATCAAATTCGGGCCCATTCCTATGGCTCCGAAACATGCGCCAAGGATAACGATTCCTTTCCCCGACCTTAGAACCATACTTTCCATATTTGTGTGTGCTTGCAATTATGTTCTGTGCAATGAGAGTCCCCTCACATCATTTCAGTTGAGGATGGGGACTCTGTCGGGGCGTGGGATTGTGACTCCGACATATGTTTGTGTGAGCTGCACGTAGAGTCCCTCTCCCGCTACGAGGTGGAGAGCGGTGACTCTGCCATGGCATGGGATTGCAACCTCGATGTAGTATTTTTGCTTTTAATTTTCTTAGGAGGGCCACACACCTCCAATTAGACGCAATGTGTGTTTCCCTCGGTTCATTGCGAACCCCCGGGTCAATTGTGTCCGTCCCTGGCATAAATGTGCATCAGTGATCCGACGTGCAAGTCTGGATTTAGGCATGCTGTGTGAAGCCTACCCATGGCGGCAAGCCCGGATTGGTGATGTTTCTGTGATGTGCATACTAGCGATCGACACATTAGGGGACTGCTTGCCCGGGTTTCTCGACCTAGTATCTTGCACCTCACATTCATGATATCTACATTCCACTTTGCCCCGGAGACACGGTCAAAGCTCACCCGCTCAGTGTGCCTCTTTGACGACAAGCTCTGGTCCCGGGTCTCTTCCTGTGGTCTTCTAGCATGAGAAGAAGTCGTGTCCGTCTCGGCCGGAGTAGTCGGGTCGAGGTCCTACGGGGTACCCACTACTCGGAGTACCTTTCCACCCAAAAAAGATGTGTGGTTCGGTGGTTCGACTAGAAATGCTAAGCTGACGCACAAGACTACCCCTCTTCCCGAAAGCTTCACAGGGAAGACTTTACTTTTTACTACTTGACGACGACGGAGGGCCGCCTGATGACTGATATTTTAGTTATCGTTTTATGCTAATATCTTATTAGATATTTTAATAAATTATCGCATTTTGTTCGTTGTTTTACAAATTTTCGTAAAAAATAATATTGTACGTTATAACTAATATATTCTCTATATTTGTAGGGATTCGGAAGGCCTGAGGGAAATTTATGTGTGAAGTCCCGCTGTCGCGTCCATGACTCGCAAGTTGTCATACATCTCTGTATATATATATACATATGTATATGTTTATATATATGTATATGTTTATATATATTTGTTTATATATATATATTTATCTATATATGTTTATATATATATATATATATGTTTATATATATACGTTTATATATATATGTATATATTTTTTCAATCATATCTCCAGCCCGAGCCTCCTCCATGCAAGATTCCGGCCACCTCCTCCAAGACCATGAAGATGCTCCGGCCACCTCCATGCATGCGCAGTTACTCCACAACCACCATGTATGCAGGCCAACCACTTCACAGCGCCGGCCACCTTGTAGCTCAGCCACTTACGCCGCCAACATGTATGCAGGCCACTTCCGCACCTCCATCTCCACACGACAGCTGCCCAAGCTCCTCCAGCAATCCACCTCTGCATGCCTCCACGTCAACGATCCATCCAATGGCTTGCAGCCCCTCCACATCAACGATCCACCCAATAGTTGCAACTCCTCCACAGCAGCCCGGGCTCCTCTTCAATGTTGCAGTTACTGCACCGTGGATTCCGCCCAAGTAATCCGCCACCAGCACTCCCACCTACTGCCGTTTCAACAATGCCCTGCCTATAAATATTGTCATCGGGAAGGAGCAAAGGGAGGTCTTTGTTTTAGAGAGAGAGAGAGAGAATAATTATTATATATTGTTATTTTTTTTTACTTTTGAGAGAGATTATTAGAGAGATTATTATTATTTTTACATTATTAATGTTAGAGGAAAGTATTTCAATTCGTTCCGAGTAGTCATTTTCGGTAGTCATTTTAGTCGTTTTTTTTATTTGTGCACTTCTACTCTTCCATTTAAAATTTTCATGTAGCCTCGCACTTTTACTTCTTGTAACCCCTTTTGTCTACCAGCAATAAAATTTCATTTCATTTCCAATTAAAATATTAGTCATTAATCGATTTTGTTAATTTTTGTTCTACTGCATGATGTCGTATTTTTATAATAATGAGTCCTCCATCTCCATGAGTAACTAACTTCTATAGTGTTCGGTCGCGATGATCCGAGGATGAGATAAGTTTTGTTATGATTTTTAGATTTATTTTTCTCTAATTGTTGAACGCGTACGATTTACCGTTGGTCAACTCATTGAGGCTATATCTTTTATATAGTTTTCATAATGGTTTTCGCTCCTTAGTTGGCCGAGAGGCTCGTAAGACGAATCGATCACCCATCGGTAAAAGGAGTAGAACGCAACCCTCGATAGAGGACGACGTAACTCTTCCGGATTGAAGTAAAATTCAATAGCGAGGTTCACAACCTAAGGCAAGTCTTAGGCGATGCGATTTGAGAACGAAAGTTCGGTCGATACACCTAAGCTTAGTTGAACTTAAACCTCGAAAGAGGGGTGTTCATGCTTTGGGAACCTCCACGGTCAAAGCCTCTTCAACACGAGAATTGTAATCTATTCTCATTTCAATTTTCTCTATATCCGAGGTGACTCAAAGATCGGGTACTAGTTTTAAACCATCGATTTAATTCCGTTAGTATTTCTTCTAGTTTTTACTATTCGCAACCACAACTCAATTTGTATTTGATAAGATAATAACGATTTTCAAAGTAGAATTACTCAACCACCCCGAGTCTAATATGACCTTGGTTTTTATAAACATATACTACTTTCGACGCGGTACACTTGCCGTTGTCGTTTGCGAGCATAGTTTTTGCGCATCAAGTTTTTGGCGCCGTTGCCGGGGACCTTGGTCGATAATTTAAAAAAGAAATAGTTATTAATTTTATCGTTCTCTTTCTTCTCACCCCCTTTCTTTTAATTTTTTTTTAAAAACTTAAAAGGCGTAATCTAAATTCTCGGAAAGGACGCTTTGGACTTGAATTCCCATCACAGCCTCTAGTGCCTTGCAAACCCTTCACCGGGTAGATCTTGGGAAGTCCGGGACTAATTTAACCCGCTTTTTCAAAAAATATTTTTAAAAAATTCCATTCATTTGAGTAAAGGTTGTTCCTTTTTTATTTTTTTATTATGAAAGAATCTAAATTGGCCGTTAAGGTTGCCGAGCTTCGAAACCAACTTTATCTCTTACAAGTCGCGCGAGAACGCCAATTTAGTTGTCATTATTGTGGTGCGCCTCATCAAAGTGAGAAATGTTATTTACATTCTTATTATCAAAATAATTATTATGAAAATAATTTTCCTCAATATTATGCAAATAATTTTGATAATAATTGCGATCATAATTTTTCATCTTTTAATGAAAATAATTTTTCAAACTTTGATGAAAATAATTTTTCTAATGAGAATAATTTTTCGGCGTTTAATAATTGTTCTTCTAGCTCCAAAGTAGATTATTCCTCGTGGCAAGCTCACCCGGATAGTTCTCGGAGCAATGAAGATAGATCTTTAGATCCGAATTTTTGTTTTTCTTCACCGCAGTTTTCGTTCTCTAATTTGGGGGAAATTCTGCAGATCCAAATAGATACTTCCCCCCAAAATTTAGAGGAAAATAATTTTTCTAATTTTCACGAGAATAATTTTTCTAATTTTTCGGCCCTAAACCCTAAAACCTAAACCCTAAAGTTTCTTCCCCTACTTCACCCGGATCTTCTTTTCTTTATCATGAATTTTCGCAAATCTCTTGTATTTTAATTCAACCAGAAATCCATGAAAATTTTGTGTCCGAAAATTTTATCCCGCTTGGTAATACACTAGATTTCTCTAATGAAAATTTTATTTTAGAAAAGGAACAACCAGAGCTTAATTTTATATTTTCGCGAGCGCCTCCTCCTTGCGAAAAATTATCTGAATCATTTTTTTGTGATTCTTTATACACTAACAATTTTCAGGTTGAAGATGAGCCGTTGCTACCCCAAATAATCGACGATCCATATGCCGCTCATCTGTATGAATTCAAATCACCTCAGGTATGTATAGGTGATTTGGATTTGCAAATTCAAAATCAAAGACAAACGAAGAATCACATGTTAAGCGGAGGAGTAGCCGGACGACTGACGCCGGCATATTCGCCTCAGCGCAAATTAAGGGAGTTGCCTGTCCACCTCTCTTTTAAATTTTCTTTTTCCTAACACTAACCGTCTAGCTTAAAGACGGGAAAAAGAAAGCGCTCTTGAGAGGCACCCCTTGCTTATCTTTAATTTTATGTATTTTTCTTTTAAAGTTTATTTTCTTTCAAGTATTCTTCATACTTAGTTTTAAACATCGGGGACAATGTTTAATTTTAAGTATGAGGGTGTAGCTTTGCATTCCCTGTATTTTTATTTGATAAAAAATGGTAAAAAAATTATAAAAATCTAATTTCTTGGAAAGGGCGCTTTGGGCTTGAACTCCCACCACAGCTCCTAGTACCTTGCGAACCCTTCACCGGGTAGCCCTCGAGAAGTCCAAGAAATATTTTATAAAAAAATAATAAAAATTATAAATATGCCCAACCTTGTTGTTTTTATTGTTCTAGAAATTTAGTTTGAGGTTTGATTATAAGTATTCTTTCATTTTTAATTTAGCTAATATTTTGTTTTATCAAAATTTGTTAAATTTAAATTTGAAGTAATTTGGTTTTAAGAAACATTTTATGTTTTTAATTCGATTAGAGAATTAATTTAGCACTACTTCTCCGTTTAATTTTAAATAGCTTCACTTTGTGGTAACTTGGCTAAACATCTCTAGATTTCTATTATATTCCCTTTTAACTTTAAGATCTGGGGAAATTTCATTTCACTAAAAAAGTTGCTCTCAAAATAGTTTAATTTATAAACTAGAAGTATTTCTTTACCCTTGTTAAACATATGTATTTTTTCTTTTTCCCCTATTGTTAGATCATATGTCATGGGAATAAGGAAATGTTAGTTCTTTATTCTCTGGTAAACATATGCAACCCAAAAATAAAAAAATGAAGAGAGAAAAAATGTGTATATGTCGTGGAAATGATAGGATAATAGTCTATCATTCTCTGGTATTACATATACTAAAAAAAGGGGGTTGAGAGAATAAAATTCATCACCCCAATCAAAAACCTCTTCATATCCTTTGTCTCCATTTGGCCATTCCGTTTAAACCCATCCCTAGCCAATTTCATTGTTTCTAGTTCTAAACTAAATTATTAAGAGAGCAATATTTTGGTAGGTGTCTTTTCCTTAAGTTTCTTCTATGTTAGAGTGTCTATAATTTCAATCTAATTTTGTTTGAAAATTTCTATGATTTTGATTGCTAAATAGTTATCTTGAGAAGTAGTTAGCTAAACAAATTTCTCTTTTTAAAATTATCAACATAACTTAAGACTTAATTCTTGAATTCCTAAAAATTTGCTTTTGACTTATTCTTGGTTTAATAAAATTTTAGTAAATTAGAAATAATATCGATGTCTTGTAATTCTTTCCTCACTCTTTTGCTCTGGAATAGCAAAAGCTCAAGTATGGAGGTGTTTGATGACTGATATTTTAGTCATCGTTTTATGCTAATATCTTATTAGATATTTTAATAAATTATCACATTTTGTTCGATGTTTTATAAATTTTCGTAAAAAATAATATTGTACGTTATAACTAATATATTCTCTATATTTGTAGGGATTCGGCAGGCCTGGGGGGAATTTATGTGTGAAGTCCCACTGCCGCGTCCATGACTCGCAAGTTGTCATACATCTCTGCATATATATATACATATGTATATGTTTATATATATATGTTTATATATATTTGTTTATATATATATGTTTATATATATATGTTTATATATATATATGTTTATATATATACGTTTATATATATATGTATATATTTTTTCAATCAAATCTCCAGCCCGAGCCTCTTCCATGCAAGCTTCCGGCCACCTCCTCCAAGACCATGAAGATGCTCCGTCCACCTCCATGCATGCGCAGTTACTCCACAGCCACCATGTATGCAGGCCAACCACTTTAACAGCGCCGGCCACCTTGCAGCTCAGCCACTTACGCCGCCAACATGTATGCAGGCCACTTCCGCACCTCCATCTCCACGTGGCAGCAACCCAAGCTCCTCCAGCAATCCACCTCTGCATGCCTCCACGTCAACGATCCATCCAATGGCTTGCAGCCCCTCCACGTCAATGATCCACCCAATAGTTTGCAACTCCTCCACAGCAGCCCGGGCTCCTCTTCAATATTGCAGTTACTGTACCGTGGATTCCGCCCAAGTAATCCGCCACCAGCACTCCCGCCTACTGCCATTTCAACAATGCCCTTCCTATAAATGTTGTCATCGGGAAGGAGCAAAGGGAGGTCTTTGTTTTAGAGAGAGAGAGAGAATAATTATTATATATTGTTATTTTTTTTACTTTTGAGAGAGATTATTATTATTTTTACATTATTATTGTTGGAGGAAAGTATTTCAATTCGTTCCGAGTAGTCATTTTCGGTAGTCATTTTAGTCGTTTTTTTATTTGTGCACTTCTACTCTTCCATTTAGAATTTTCATGTAGCCTCGCACTTTTACTTCTTGTAACCCCTTTTGTCTACCAGCAATAAAATTTCATTTCGTTTCCAATTAAAATATTAGTCATTAATCGATTTTGTTAATTTTTGTTCTACTGCATGGTGTCGTATTTTTATAATAATGAGTCCTCCATCTCCATGAGTAACTAACTTCTATAGTGTTCGGTCGCGATGATCCGAGGATGAGATAAGTTTTGTTATGATTTTTAGATTTATTTTTCTCTAATTGTTGAACGCGTACGATTTACCGTTGGTCAACTCATTGAGGCTATATCTTTTATATAGTTTTCTTAATGGTTTTCGCTCTTTAGTTGGTCGAGAGGCTCGTAAGGCGAATCGATCACCCATCGGTAAAAGGAGTAGAACGCAACCCTCGATAGAGGACGACGTAACTCTTCCGGATTGAAGTAAAATTCAATAGCGAGGTTCACAACCTAAGGCAAGTCTTAGGCGATGCGATTTGAGAACGAAAGTTCGGTCGATACACCTAAGCTTAGTTGAACCTAAACCTCGAAAGAGGGGTGTTCATGCTTTGGGAACCTCCACGGTCAAAGCCTCTTCAATAAGAGAATTGCAATCTATTCTCATTTCAATTTTCTCTATATCCGAGGTGACTCAAAGATCGGGTACTAGTCTTAAACCATCGATTTAATTCCGTTAGCATTTCTTCTAGTTTTTACTATTCGCAACCACAACTCAATTTGTATTTGATAAGATAATAACGATTTTCAAAGTAGAATTACTCAACCACCCCGAGTCTAATACGACCTTGGTTTTTATAAACCTATACTACTTTCGACGCGGTATACTTGCCGTTGTCGTTTGCGAGCATAGTTTTTGCGCATCACCGCGCATAGGGGGTTTACTGCACAAGGCCCCTGCAGAGGAAAATCTTGATCCCAATGAATAGAAGATGCTCAACTGCGCACAACATAGGGATTGGCACGCTTTCGGGAAGAACATAGAATAGTAGAGGATCCATCATGCAGGACACGACGATCATGAGAAATTCACGAATTGCGAACGAGAATGTCTCGTGCTATTCATCGTGGTATTGTAGGAATTCGTGGGCTTTATTCGTTAATGCCTCGTTCCTAGGCGGGCCTGTGTTGGTCCCGGTAGAATGACATTTTGTGGGATTTTGTTGGACGGGCGGATCCCCGTCCCTGCGTAGATTGCACTTCCGTAGACCAGTCCTCCGCACTTTGAAATGGCAGTTGTAGGTCGTATATCTTCTAACCATTCCTCTGCCACCTTAAAAAGGGTAGTTGTAGGTTGTCTTCTGACCAGCCCTCTGCCACATCAAAAAGGCAGTTGTAGGTCATATATCTTCTGACCAGTCCTCTGCCACATAAAAAATGGGTAGTTGTAGGTCGTTCATCCCAAACCAGTCCCCTGTCCATGATATAGGATAGTTGTAGGTTTGGTCCCTTCTGTCGCTACGATTAACTGAGTCGCGATCATACTGTTATACTGGGCGTTGAAGCTTAGATCATGCACTTTCGGTGTGTTTATAGCGTGTGTGTGGTAGTTTAAAGGGTGACTCTTAGTGTGTCCCATAGCTCTTTGTCCTTTATTCCTTGTTTGCATATTTTGGTTTACGTGCATACTTGTAGGAGAGTGATGTACTCGCCCCAGAGTCTGCTAGGATGGCCGGGGGAAGGAGTCGTTACGTTGTGTTGGTCATCCCCATGCTGACCTTCGTTTGCCGCACATTTGTTCTTGGTTTCAGGTGGCGTAGCTCGTAGCGGTGTGTAGTGGGTCGGAGCCTAAGAGTTGCTGAGGAGCTGGTGTTTTCGCTTCTCCATTTTTTTGTCTGTATCTCTTTTGGAAAGCCATGTAAGGCCTTAAGGACGCGTCTTTTCAGTACTGTATTCCTATTAGCTTTGTACATTTAGGCCCCTTTGTTTTGGGCTTTAGGTTAGCTTCCGTTTTTGTTTTACTCTGAGATCTTTTAGTATGTTTTCTTGTATCAATTACTAACATTTTAGGCTTTGTGGATATTATATGTCGTGGAGTCCCGACCGGACCCATGTTATATTCTATTTGTAGACCAGGGATGTTACAATTGGTATAAATCTTTAGGTTTCATGATCCGCTAGTATTTAGGATTCGGGACGAACCCTTTTTAAGGGGCGGTGAGAACATGCAGTGCAAGAGCCTAACTGACTAAATTTAAGTAGAATGTTCACTTAGGAATGATGGGAAGCATGCGTTTGCACTATTTTAGGGAGCTTGAACGTTCCAATTTCTCTATTTTGCCTAATTTAGGCCGCTAAACATAATATTTTTTGCGTGTTTAGGCAACTAGAAGTGGTGTGGGCCTTTACCGCAATGCTGCCGACAACAGTATTTCTAGGTCTACTGCTGCCACTCCGCCATCTGCTGAAATGGTTAGAATAATCACGGAGGCAGTACTTGCTGCTTTGGATGCGAGATAGGGCAGATTAATACCAAATGCCGCACCCTCCATACGTACCACTCTCGAAGTGGCCCCGAGGCATGATCCTGTTGCGGTACCAGTTCCGATTGCTACACCTACTGCTACTGTTGCGGTACCCATTGATTTTGCGGTACCCGTTGTTATTGTTATACCTGTTGTTGCTGCCGCTGTGTCGTTGGTTAATCCCTGAGCCTGGGATGACCCTTTGAAGCATTTCTTGAGCTTCAACCCACAATCTTTCTCGGGGAGCGATACAACTATTGAAGCCGAGGATTGGTCACTTAGTTGTCTAGATTTAGGAGAACTCTGGCTGCCACTCAGACTGTCAGGGAGCAGATGGTGACCATGGCCATGTTCCTACTCAATGGGGAGGCGAGGCTTTGGTGGGAAGAGGAGGCAGAGTTGAGGTTTCGGGGTGGAGAGCTGACAAAGATAGCTATTGAAGAATTCTCCGAGTCCTTCTTGGAGCGCTTCATTCCTGAGGCGACTCGTCTGCAGTTGCAGAATCATTTTTTCCATTTGCAGCAGAGAGACATGAAGGTGGACGAGTATCTCCACGAGTTCACCCACCTGGGTCGCTAATATGGTGGATTATTGGCCAAGGAGAAGACCAAAACTCATAGGTTCTTTGATGGATTACATGACAATCTGAGGCTGAATTTGTCAGGGCCAAAGGCCCTTGGATTCAATGCCCTGATGGAGGAGGCAAGAGCGTTATAGATGGACTTGGAGAGAGTCCCGTGCCGCAGGGGATTTCAGTCAAAGAGCACCGAGTTCAAGGCGTCAAAGTCCTAGGGGAATGAAATTCGAGTTCAAGAGGTATAACAAGAAGCGTAAGCAGGTAGACTACGTGCCAACACAGTCTACCACTTCGGGAGTCACTACTGTTCGAGGTCCCTTCGCTTGCTACAAATGCGGGGTGGCAGGACCCATTACTCATTTCCGTCGTCAGCGCCCCCCGAGGACTGATCGCTTAGCGTTGGAAGCTCCCAAAGCGGCAGGGCCCAGCTATCAAGAAAATGGAAGGCTGCAGAGTCATCAGCCTCACAGTATCCCCCGACTCAGCCGAGGGTCTTCACTCTCGGTCAGCAGGACGCCATATGGCAGAATGACGTCGTGATATGTATATTTTATGCTTCAATTGATGCCATTTAAATTGCTTATAATATGTGGGAACGCCTAATCCTCATGTACTCGTTAAGATTCATATTGGTCTTTAATCACCCCACGAGAGCGTTGTTCAACACCGACGCATCTCAGTCCTTTCTATCAGAAGAATTTGTGGTACGAGTCGGAGTGTCTTGTATGTTGGCAGATGAGAAGTTGGATGTGATTTTACCCAATGGGTTCTTAATGAGTACGAAGAGGAAGAGCAGCGTGAAGGTTCGTATGGGAGAAGAAGACTTCAATTTGGAAGTCGCGCTGCTACCGTTATCGGAGTTCGACATCATCTTTGGTATGGATTGACTGACAAAGCAGAGCACATGTATTGATTGTAAGTCAAAAGAAGTCTTGTTAGGCGGAGGGTGTGGAGGCGGAACTCATTTTATCGGTCTACGGGATGCGAGCAAAACCTTGATGACCGCCCTCTAGATAGTTAAAGCAACTCGGAAAGGCGCGGAGTTATTTTTCGCATTGGTAGAGGCTTCAGAGCGTAAGCCCAAATTGTGTGACATGCCAGTTGTAGCGGAATTTGCGGACATCTTTCCGGATGATCTACCTGGGGCCCCGCCCAGGGGGAAATCGACTTTTGCATTGAGCTTATGCTGGGTGCCAAACCCGTGTCATGCTCGCCCTATCGTATGACGCCAAAAGAGATGGCAGAGTTGAAAGTGCAACTGCAGGAATTGCTTGAGCAAGGATATATACTTCCGAGCTCATCACCGTGGAGTGCACCAGTCCTTTTCGTGAAGAAGGACGGTAGTGTACGCCTATGCATAGATTACAAGGAGCTAAACAAGTTGACAGAAAAGAACAAGTATCTGATTCCCCGCATTGATGATCTATTTGATCAGTTGGTAGGATCCACGGTGTACTCAAAGCTAGATTTGAAATCGGGATATTATCAGCTCAGGATACGGGAGTTCGACATTCCAAAGATGGCGTTCAGCACACGTTTTGTGCATTATGAGTTCACGATGATGCCCTTTGGGCTCACGAATGCGACGTCTATCTTTATGGACCTGATAAATAGAGCTTTCTGGGAGTACATAGATCTGTTTGTTATCGTCTTCATCGATGATATTGTGGTGTACTCGCAGCCCGAGGAAGAGCATACCGGCCACCTTCGTACTGTCTTGACAATCCTAAGGAGGCATCAGTTATATGAAAATTCTCCAAGTATGAGTTCTGGCTATCGTCTGTAGCATTTCCGAGGCACATCATCAGTGGAGAGGCTATTGCAGTAGATCCGACGAAAGTTGCAGCAATTTGAGAGTGGCCTGAGCTGAGGAGTGTAGCGGAGGTCCGGAGCTTTTTGGAAATTGCCGGTTATTACAGGTGCTTTGTGGAGAACTTTTCGCGGATTGCACTTCCCCTCAATACGTTGACTAAGAAGGATCAGAGGTTCATTTGGATGCCAGAGTGCGCTCGAGCTTTTGAGGAGTTAAAGAGCCGATTGAGTTCCGCACCGATTCTGTGTTCACCTTGTGGGACTGAAGGTTACCATGTGTACAGTTACGGCTCGGATACTGGTCTGGGCTGTCTTCTATGTCAGTTTGGAAAAGTTATCGCTTATAGTTTGCGTGAGCTGAAGGTGCACGAGAGAAACTACCCGATTCACGATCTAGAATTGGCGGTCGTGGTGTTTGCTCTGAATTTGTGGAGACATTATCTATATGGTATGAAAGTTGAAATCTTCATGAACCATAAGAGCCTGAAGTACCTGCTGGATCAGAAAGATCTGAATATGCGCCAGAGGAGGTGGATGGAGTTCTTGGGAGACTACACATTTGATATACGTTATACCCCTGGGAAGGGGAATTTGGTAGCAGACGCTCTGAGTCATTGGGCACCAACGCATGCAAGTTGGATTCTGGCTCACGATGAGCGGTTGATATGTGAGTTGGAGGCTTTGGAGATCTCCTGTGTAGATCGAGGATCATCTTCCACCGCCGTTCTGAGCTAGATGGAGGTGCAATATGACATTGGTGATCATGTGAGACATGCCTTGGAGTTTGATCCGAGCATGCAATGTTATTTGGCGGAGTCCGCTGAGGGGCCGAACGTCGAGTTTCTCTTTAAGGATGGGTTACTGCGGAAGAATGACAGACTTTGTACTCCAAATTATGGAAAACTGTGAGATGAATTGATGTATGAGGCCTATTTTACCAAGTACTCGATTCATTCGGGGAGTACAAAAATGTATCAGGACATGAAAGCACTGTTCTGATGGCCAGGTATGAAGAAAGAAATAGCTCTTTTTGTGGCAAAATGTCAAACGTGCGCGGTGGTGAAGACCGAGTGTCAACGACCAGGAGGATTTTTAAAGTCATTACCGATTCCAGAGTGGAATTTCGATGATATTTCCATGGACTTTGTGCATGGGATGCCAAAGTCGCTGCAGAAAAATGATTCGATTTGGGTGATCGTAGATCAGTTGACTAAGGTGGCGCATTTCATTCCAAATCAGAAGAGCGACTCAGTTGAGAAGCTGGCAAAGTTTTATGTGGAAAACATTGTTCAATTGCATGGTGTCCCTCGCAACATTATTGGTGACCGTGATGGATGGTTTACGTCCAGAGATTGGAGACATGTCCATCGTTTGTTGAGCACAAAACTCAATTTTAGCACAATCTTCCATCCGCAAACGGATGTGCAGACCGAGATTACAATCAGATGATGGAGGACATGCTTGTGTCTTGGATTTCAGGCAGCGTTGGGAATATCACCTTTACATGGTAGAGTTCGCCTATAACAACAGTTATCAGGAGAGTATTCAGATAACTCCATTTGAGGCATTATATGGGAGGAGGTGCCACACTACTTTAGCATGGGCGGAGACCGGTGATACCAAGCTTTCGAAATGCAAAGAGGTTGATGATGCGAATGAGTCAATACGGACCATTCGAGAATGGTTGTTGACTACCCAAGACCGACAGGCAAAATATTACAACGCCAAACACCGAAACGTGGAGTTCGTAGTAGGTGATTGGATGTATTTGAAAATAAAGCCTTTCAAGAGGGTGTTGAGGATTCGACGTATGAAGAAATTGAGCCCGATGTACTGATGCGATGATTTCGACAAGTGCACCGGTCGCGCAGGTAATAATAATGGGGAAAATCCCCGAGTGTCGGTCTCTTGAGGAACACAGTAAGGTGGAGTTAGGTTTCGAGGAAGGACTTGAGATCGAAGTCCTAGGTCGGAGTTACAATGGATGGTTGGTTTGGTTTGCGAATAATAAAATAAAAGATTACAACTACTCCTATGCAATGCCGCTATGCAATGCTTCACTTGGCGGGATGGAGACTAGGCAGGCCTTGAGCGCGCTGCGTCGCAAGGGCGGATGGACGAGTAGGCAAACGGATCGAACTATGCAGGCCTTGAGCGCGCTGCTTCGATAGGCGGGATGGAATACACGGGCCGCTATGCCACGCTTCGCTAGGCGGATGGAAGAGTAGGCATACAGATGAGGGTCGCAAGCACCTCGTCGACAAGCACGCCACTAGCAATTGCTAGTGCGGCACCGGGCATGGTGGAGGAGTGGAAAATGGATGGGGGCGCACCTCATTAACACATATGAACTAAATAATTCCATAAACATGAAATAAACAATAATACACATAGTTCATAGCATTCATCATCTAAATATAGAGATTACAAACAACTACAACCACACAAGTAGAAGAAAAAGGCAAGAGATACGACCGAATCCGGAGTCTCGTTGTAGATTCACGGTAGGAATCATTGGGTTGTCAATCCACGTCCTAGCTCGGTCCCAACTGCGTCCGGGGTAGAGGAGGGCTGTCACACCTCCCAATGGACCCGTCTTCTCCAGCGCTTTACCATACGGCCACATCTAATGCGAAGAACTCCTTGCTTGGCGATGAAGATGAGTGGAATCTCCTCCTTGAAGCTCTTGGATGATGGAGGAGGCCTAGGGGGGCGGAGAACTAGCGGAAAAGGGCGAAACGGCGGAGTCGGGCGGAAAAACGGCGAGCGATCCAACCTAATTCGCGAGCAGGGCATTTTATAGGCGCTGGAATAAACAGTGCGCACGGTCAGTGGCGCACGACCAGTGGTCGTGCGCACTATCATCCTGTGATCGTGCGCCTGCCTGGACGGAGCCTGCAGGAAAAGCAATTTATAAAATATAATGTTCGCACGACCAGTGGCGCACGACCGGTGGTCATGCGCACTATCGTCGGTGGTCGTGCGCACTGGTCAAGACAGAACTCATAAAATTAATGATAAGTGCGCACGAACAGTGGCGCACGACCGGTGGTCGTGCGCACTATCGTAGATGGTCGTGCGCACTGCACCAAACAGAACTCATGAAAAAAGGGTTAAGTGCACACGATCAGTGGCGCACGACCAGTGGTCGTGCGCAATAGAACCGGTGATCGTGCGCAGTGTTCCTGTGCAGAATTGCACCGGGAACACCTGCACGACTCCTAATCCAGCTCAACCACGAATGCAGCCACTGAAAGTGGCACCTAACAGTACATGAAAACTACTAATGAAGATAAGCATGAAATCACACCAAAATGGGCCTAGAGGTGCACCTAGCATGAAATATCAAATATAAACAATAACAGGGCTAAAGTGCGGTGAAATGACTGAAAAACGGCCCAGATGAGTCCATAAAAGTGTATATGATCAGGACTCATCACACCCCCAGACTTACCTGTTTGCGCGTCCCGAGCAAACAAATTCTAAGCGAACGGGGAAAGAAAAGTAGATGGCTTAAAACTACAATACAGAGTACCATGCGAAGTCGCATGCTCACGTGCATAAGAAGAATAGTAGAGAAGATTTCTGATTATATAAACAGTCTATATATTTCTAAAAGAGTAAAAGCATATTACAACTACTCAAAATGGTGAACTACGGTGAATCGTTCGGTCATGCATACGGAGAAAGTAAACTAAGCGCTGAGACGAGCATTGCTCAAGATCGGGATGCGGGAAAAACTCCACTGAAATCCATCAGTGTCGGTGACCATAAGCTTGCCCGGTCACATTCTCTCCACGACACTGGTTTGACTCAAATGCGTGAATCAATAGGACTTTAGGTTTTAAATGGGGCTTGGGTTTAGGTGAGGTATACAATGATAAAGACGATGGTTCAAATACTAAACTCAAATGAGCAAATGCATAACATTATCCAAGTGGCCACAAAACACGCGGATGCACCACACCCCCAGACTTGGACTTAACAGCATGGGTGCGTGCACCGCCTACTCCTAAACATAAATCTATACATAAAGATTTTCAATTAAACACTCCTTCTCTTTCATTTTTTTTTTAACTTCTTTTCTTTTTCTCATTTTTTTTCTTTTCTTATCATTTTCAGCAAATAAACAAAAGGACACATCCACATCTTCACAAACATATTACCACATCAACAACCCAACTCATGAAAATAATAAACAGCTAAAGCTCAGATTTGGGTGTGCGACTAGGATTGGCTTTTGAGCTTTGGTGAAATAAAAGTGGGGCTGAATCAAAGAACGGGTAGGCACAACTGGGCTAGCGAGGATATAGCGGTAGGGATAGGCACAAAGGCTCAACCGGGCCAAAATGATGGCCTATATCACATTCACACAATTGACTAACCGTATACCCATGCTTCAAGAATCGCTTGGGGCAAGTTCTAGCCACCGAGAAAGATTCTCCTTTCTCCCGACTCAAGCAATACGAATCTAGCGATCGTTTACACACATCCCTATGCTACCGTTTGATTCCACCGAATTCACCATTTGAGTAGAGTAAACAACATTTACACTAATAAGAAAAATATAAAACCATAAGTATAAAGAGAAGTCTACTCTACACAAATTTCTATGCAACCGAGCACTCGACTAGGAGCACTACTAGAGTCAACATTTTACTCTGCTACATAGTCCTAAGCCATCACCTAG
Organism: Dactylorhiza incarnata; assembly: GCA_033032865.1. Taxonomy (NCBI): domain Eukaryota; kingdom Viridiplantae; phylum Streptophyta; class Magnoliopsida; order Asparagales; family Orchidaceae; genus Dactylorhiza; species Dactylorhiza incarnata. The sequence goes on from JAWHQI010000003.1 coordinate 9,573,398, forward strand.
ACTTTCCCAAATAAGCAGAAGAATTAAATTCACAACAGAGCAAGCAAACAGATGTGTACGCGCTCAAGTGGGTGATGTGGTGTGCAATGAAAATAAACAAAACATTTTAAATGAAATCTTCTAGCATGCAGTGCAATAGTGCACGTGAGCGGGTAAACAAAACTACTCTCCCCCAGACTTAAACTAAACAATCCGCATAATATATGACATGAAAATCAGAAAAGGCTAGGGGAAGAGAGTACCCAATGCTCAGCAAGTGAGCATACCAGAAGATTGACGTTTAAACCAAGACTAAGCTGCAGCATCCGCCATCCAGAGAAGATACCTGCAGGGGTCAGCTCCGCAAAAACAAAAGACAAAAGAAAACTGAAATGAAAATACTACTAACTAAACATGATTAGATGAAATAAAAATGCAGAAAAGAAGATAACTACTGGGGTTATTGTCCTCCCAGCACGACTTATTCAAACTTTAAGAGTTCTAGCTAATGGGCCTATGGAAGGAGAAGTGGACAGGTAACTGGCCTAATATCCGTGTCGGTAGCGGGTACCGATACGGTGATAGAACAGTCACCCCTCTACCTAAATATAGATACCTGCTCCTCACAGGTAGAGGGTAGAGAATGTAAGAAAAGGAGGAGGCCTGGTCCTCACTCATCTCACAAAACACATCCTTGCCTAGCAAGGTATCGTCAACAGGGAGGCAGCAGGAGGAAAAGGCAATGAGTGGAGCTTCCTCAACGGAGGGGGAATAAACCTCCTCACATGAGAGGATACTCTCATCATTGACTTGAGCAAAAAGCTCTAAGTCCTCCTGGGATACCTGTGAAGACTCAACCTGCACAGGCTCGGATGAAGAAAGGGGATCAAGAAATAAAGAAGACGAAGAACATAAATAAACATCAATCGGGGGAGTGATCCCGGTCTCACTCCCAGCAGATCCAAGGGTAGATCACTATCATCATCGTAAATATCATAGCAAGGGGGACTTGAGAACTCAGGAGCCTCAGTGCTGATTTGGACCTCCTCGTCCCATGAAGAAGTGCAAACCTCCTCATCAGAGAGAGTATCCTCCTCATCCCACCGAGGTGCATCATCGTGTTCAAAGTATTCATTCTCCCCCTCAGGGAAAATGACATCCTCATCCCACTTTGGAGCACCCTCCGAGTCAGAAGCATCACCCAGCTCCTTTACTTCGATAGGATCATAAAGAATATGTGTAGAAAAATCTTGCAAAGAAACTGGAGGGACAAAAATATTCGGTTCCTCCGCAAAAAGATCTGCTAAAGCCTCCCCGATGGAAAGAATACTTTCCTCATCATACTCAGGTGCATCTAGGAGCTCCCATTCCTCTCCTTGTTGGCTAACAGATGAGTGATCATCATCACTGGGAGTGAAGCCATAAACAGGGAGTGAGGAGTCCGTGCACGAGACAAGCTCGGGGGTAGAGGGCACAATTGCCTCCATGGGTAAAGAATGAGCGATAGGAACAATGTTGTCCTGAGTGGAGGAGTGGCGGTCAGGCTTGAAAAGACTAGGATAGTCCTTCAATTCATGACCCTCTCCTCGACACAACAAGCAAACAATGTTCCTACACTGCCTAGCATTCAACTCATTCATTTGGTCTATATAATAAACCATCTTATCATTAAAGCTAGGCGAAATACCCCATGACGACATTTTCAAAATTCAAAGCAGATAAAAAGAAACTGAAATTCTTTGCAAGGAAATCTACACAACTAGAAAAACTCCTTGAATAAAACTTGCCTAAAACTTTAAAATAGGGGAGGAAGAAATAAAAACAAACAAAAGATAATTAAAAGGCAAACAAAAATAATAAAGCGGCTATACACACTGGAAGAACTACTATCTCTCGGCTCTCCCACTCAAGAAAACTCACACGACTGTGTTCCCCGGCAACGGCGCCAAAAACTTGATGCGATGATTTCGGCAAGTGCACCGGTCGCGCAAGTAATAATAATGGGGAAAATCCCTGAGTGTCGGTTTCTTGAGGAACACAGTAAGGTGGAGTTAGGTTTCGAGGAAGGACTTGAGATCGAAGTCCTAGGTCGGAGTTACAATGGATGGTTGGTTTGGTTTGCGAATAATAAAATAAAAGATTACAACTACTCCTATGCAATGCCGCTATGCAATGCTTCACTTGGCGGGATGGAGACTAGGCAGGCCTTGAGCGCGCTGCGTCGCAAGGGCGGATGGACGAGTAGGCAAACGGATCGAACTATGCAGGCCTTGAGCGCGCTGCTTCGATAGGCGGGATGGAATACACGGGCCGCTATGCCACGCTTCGCTAGGCGGATGGAAGAGTAGGCATACGGATGAGGGTCGCAAGCACCTCGTCGACAAGCACGCCACTAGCAATTGCTAGTGAGGCACCGGGCATGGTGGAGGAGTGGAAAATGGATGGGGGCGCACCTCATTAATACATATGAACTAAATAATTCCATAAACATGAAATAAATAATAATACACATAGTTCATAGCATTCATCATCTAAATATAGAGATTACAAACAACTACAACCACACAAGTAGAAGAAAAAGGCAAGAGATACGACCGAATCCGGAGTCTCGTTGTAGATTCACGGTAGGAATCGTTGGGTTGTCAATCCACGTCCTAGCTCGGTCCCAACTGCGTCCGGGGTAGAGGAGGGCTGTCACACCTCCCAATGGACCCGTCTTCTCCAGCTCTTTACCATCCGGCCACGTCTAATGCGAAGAACTCCTTGCTTGGCGATGAAGATGAGTGGAATCTCCTCCTTGAAGCTCTTGGATGATGGAGGAGGCCTAGGGGGGCGGAGAACCAGCGGAAAAGGGCGAAACGGCGGAGTCGGGCGAAAAAACGGCGAGCGATCCAACCTAATTCGCGAGCAGGGCATTTTATAGGCGCTGGAATAAACAGTGCGCACGGTCAGTGGCGCACGACCAGTGGTCGTGCGCACTATCATCCTGTGATCGTGCGCCTGCCTGGACGGAGCCTGCAGGAAAAGCAATTTATAAAATATAATGTTCGCACGACCAGTGGCGCACGACCGGTGGTCATGCGCACTATCGTCGGTGGTCGTGCGTACTGGTCAAGACAAAACTCATAAAATTAATGATAAGTGCGCACGAACAGTGGCGCACGACTGGTGGTCGTGAACACTATCGTAGATGGTCGTGCGCACTGCACCAAACAGAACTCATGAAAAAAGGGTTAAGTGCACACGATCAGTGGCGCACGACCAGTGGTCGTGCGCAATAGAACCGGTGATCGTGCGCAGTGTTCCTGTGCAGAATTGCACCGGGAACACCTGCACGACTCCTAATCCAGCTCAACCACGAATCCAGCCACTGAAAGTGGCACCTAACAGTACATGAAAACTACTAATGAAGATAAGCATGAAATCACACCAAAATGGGCCTAGAGGTGCACCTAGCATGGAATATCAAATATAAACAATAACAGGGCTAAAGTGCGGTGAAATGACTGAAAAACAGCCCAGATGAGTCCATAAAAGTGTAGGCGGTAGCGTTTCGTCGGGTAATGAAGTTCCGTCGGGACGTTGAGTTGTTCTTCGTCGAGGGGTTTTCGTCGAGTGGCTAGCGCGGGCGATAGCTCTAGCGCCGGTGCTAGCCCACGGAGCCAGTTCCGTAAGTGACGTTTCCTGGACGTCCGATCTTCTTAGATCTTGATCCTAAGGTTCAGATAAGTGCGTCCTAATGCTCTAAATAGGGCAGAGAAGTTCTTTTCCCATTTCATTAAGTCCTTGGTGCTTTTGGAGGCTAAGGAAAGAAGTAGGGTTTGGAGGAAGAAGAGGGCTAGATCCGCCAATGTTGGAGCACCGGAGCTCCGTTCGCCGATCTGAAACCAGATCCGTGGAGAGGACTAGAAGGCGCTTCTTTCTATCTGTGCCTTTCAACCGATCTATGGCGAGGAAGAGAACTCTTAGGGTAACGACATCTCTCCTCCCGATTTTAGGATGCGTGCATGGCATCTTTGGGTTTACCTTCTCTTTTCTGAAATTTTATGGCACCGGATCTCTCAAATGAGAGGGGTTTGGGCCGCCTTGGTTCAAGAAGAACCATCGGGTTGATTGAGTCCATCCCCGACATGATTTTGCACTAGAGATCCACTCCGTTAGTGGATTAGGCATTGTGGGTGAAGCCGAAATCGTGACCGGTTGTCCGATTCGGTGATGTTGCTTAACGTTCATTTTTAGGGATTTTGCTAGGAATCCGATGACGACGAAAATGTTGTATGTGTTGCCCTTATGTTTCGTGTGAGAACGAACGTTGGTTGGAAAGGGAAATTTCTATGTGTATGCGAAGGCGTGACTTTGTCTTTGTGGTCGGCTGGCTAGCCCGTGAATGTTTGGATTCATGTGGGGAGAGTGTCCCGGCAAGATGAGTCCCCTTTTGGGCTAACAGACGAGAACAAGTATGCTGATGCGCCCGTTGGCAAGATAAGTCATGTAAGGGGTGAGGTCTCAGTGGAGTTCTTGGCTTTTGGCTTAGTGATTGTGGCGGGAACAAGTATGCTGATGCGCCCGTTGGCAAGATGAGCCATGTAAGGGGTGAGGTCTTAGTGGAGTTCTTGGCCTTAGGCTTGCACGCCCATGGGGAAATGATGAGTACCCTTGGTTTGTTGTGAAATGTTGATGTGTGTTGTTATGTTAGAAGCATACACGCCATAGGGTGCCTTGGGTGAAACCCAGGTTTGCACACATGTTGTATTGTTAGGCCCCTTATTTTTTTATTGCTCAACATAGAAACGTGGATGATGCTTGTGACACTCATGTCTGTTGTTTTAATGGTATTATTGGTTATTGCATTTGCATACGAAGTGCTGACTTGCAGGGTGATGTGGTTCCCCGGGGTCCGCTAGGACGGACGGGAGGAGGGGTGTTGTTACACTGTTGTTGGTCAGCCAAAGCTGACCCTCGTTATACCACTCTTTGTGATTTGGATGCAGGGCAAGGATCGCATGCTGGACCTAGCTCACCGGCCAAGAAGGCCTAAGCTTCATGAAGTGCACTTTTTCTGCTTTCTTGATTGACTTTGATGTCTTTACTTGTTCCGGCTTGCATGCCGAGGTAGCTTAGGTCTGTGATGATCTTTTGGACATTTTATATGCCCTGTTTGTTTGTCTAGAGAATGGGTTTTGTAAGGCATTATGGTCATGGTACTCTTATGTAGATGTGAACAACTTCTGTGGTTTATTTAATGTTTCCGCTGTGTTGGTTCTGAGTTTTGACATGGTTAGATCTATATCACTTTTTAATACTAAAGCTGTGGCGATTATATGTTGTGGGGCCCCGATCGGACCTATACTATATAGCCATTGCAGGGGAGGTGTTACACCAAATTCAGCCACCGTTTCGTCATCCTAGCCGGATCTACACGCCTACGGCAGCCCCGTATTTTTGTGAGCGTTATTGTTGTATAAACTCTTGTATTTCTTGAATTAAATATATTCTTTTGATTCCAGCTTGTTTTGATATTAAGATATTGTAGTAGTTAGCGCTAGTTGCGCTTGTGATTTGTAGGAAGGAGTTATTCGTCGTGCGCCTTGCTTGACCATCAACGCAGAGGAAAGTCACTGCTAGCTTGCCCTGAAATAATATTGCTAGCTGCTTGTTTATTATCGTGTGGTGAATAATATTTATTGCTCAATTATATTATTGTCGAATTCTGCATGGTCGCATTGCATATTAATATAGGATTGCATAATCATACTTCACACATCTCTAGGATTGCAGCATAGTCTAGCAACCGCACCCTACTCTACATCACTTTGTACATGTCATGAATTACACTTGCATGATCAAGTTTGGGTAGTAGTCCGTTTTCGGTTTGGAGAAAATTTGATCATTTGAAGGTAGCAACCCTTTATTTGTGTATTTTCTTTTTCAATTGTATATCAAATATTTCTTGATACTCCTACGTTTCATTAAAATATAGGCTAATGTATCGGGTGGAGATATATTTGGCGGAGGAACGCATTGCCTACCAAATTTACATTAAAAGATTCTAAAAGTCAATTAATTTAATATGCATTGCCTATATTTATACATTAAAAGGTCTCTACACTTATCAATCTTTCTAATTGTCTTTTTATGATTTGCAAGTTTTTAGATGAAGTTGTTATATAACGGTTACTAAATATGATATAAAATGTAGTTCGTTTTGGTGTTTTAATGCTGTAGTTTATTTTGATATTTCAATGTTCACTTTAGTATTTCAATGTCGTCTATTTTAATATCTAAGATTGAAGTGATTATGACACGTACAAAATTTTACAAAATTTATAATTTTAGCTTCAAGTTTGTTGTTAACAATATCAGTTGTTGTTAACAGTTTTATTTGCAATTAGTAATTTTCAAAAAGTATGATTTGATGTTAACAATGGTTTGCAAATAGCCATTTTTTGCTTACTTTTAAAAATAAAAATAAGAGAATTAATAATTTTTATTTTAAATCAATGGCTAAAATTATTTTTTCACCCGAAGATGGTTGAATTTGATTAAAATGAGCAATCACGATGAAACAAATGGTGTAATATATATATATATATATATATATATATATATATATATCTTTAACTACTATATATAAGAAGTTGTCTTTGGTGCAACATTCAAAATAGTCAAATATAGCAGCCTCATTCTTTTACTCCAATGACTTAATATATATTATACAAAAATGGAAATTCATAAAATATAATGACTATTTGTGTAATTACACAAAATTCATATAATAAAAATAATAATGGAAATACATAATATCCAAAAGTTTATAGTAGACCTCCTAAACCTACAATGATAGGTTATCATCAGGCCTACAAAACTAATTTCAAAATATAATGGCTCACTTTAAAATGATTTTTTGTTGAAATATAAATGTTTTTGAAAAAAATAATTATAAAATATTGATGTATATTTTTTACGCTCATTTTGAGTACTCATATGTATATGTTGCGGGTGAAGCCCGCCGTCGCCGGTCGGGTACTGTCGAATGCGGGCGCAACCCGCTAAGAGTCAGCGAGCACGGGCGAAGCCCGTGCGAGCATCTTCACACGGACTTTATGCAGGCGAAGCCCGCATTGATGCGGTCGAAGGCCGCCCAAGAGCATCGAGCACGGACGTAGCCCGTGCGAAAATGCTCATATATATATATAAATATATATATATATATATATATATATATATATATCTTTAACTACTATATATAAGAAGTTGTCTTTGGTGCAACATTCAAAATTGCCAAATATAGGATCATTCTTTTACTCCAATGACTTAACATATATTATAAAAAAATGAAAATTCATAAAATATAATAACTATTTGTGTAATTACACAAAATTCCTATAATAAAAATAATAATAGAAATACATAATATCCAAAAGTATATAGTAGATCTCCTAAACCTACAATGGTAGCTTATCATTAGGCTTACAAAACTAATTTCAAAATATAATAGCTTATTTTAAAATGATTTTTTGTGGAAATATAAATGTTTTTGAAAAAAATAATTATAAAATATTGATGTATATTTTTTTACGATCATTTTGAGTACTCATATGTATATGTTGCGGGCGAAGCCCGCCGTTGCCGGCCGGGTACTGTCGAATGTGGGCGCAACCCGCTCGAATGCGGGCGCAACCCGCTCGAATGCAGGCGCAGCCCGCTAAGAGTCTGCAAGCACGGGCGAAGCCCGTGCGAGCATCTTCGCACAGACTTTATGCAGGCGAAGCCCGCATTGATGCGGCCGAAGGCCGCCCGAGAGCATCGAGCACGGGGCGTAGCCCGTGCGAAGATGCTCGTATACACACACACACACACACACACGCGCGCGCGCGCGCGCGCGCATGCGCGCGCGAGTGACAGACATGGGGCTCCACCCCTACGGCCAACCACGACTGTACTAATTTTACACCATTTTTTTTATTTTTGTTAACAAAAGCTTATCATTATTCATATATCATTAATTTTTCATCATTACTTTTAAATATTTTCTATTATTACTTTTTAAATCAACTTTAATAAAGTTCACATGTCTAATGATAGTCTACCATGGTAAGTATAAGAGCTATACTAAAAAAGTTTTCAATTTTATGAAATTTCATCATTATTTTTAATTTGAAAATGGAGTGTAATTACTTAAATGAGCATTACATTATATTTTATTTTAAATAGATTATAATATATGTTTATTTATGAGATGAAAATTGATGTGCACCCATAGATTCATAGGCACTCCTAGGGTGCGTTTAGAGGAGACTCCACTAAGGAGAAGTGGAGTTAGTAGGGTTAAAGTCCAACTCATGATCATGGGAGTGGAGGAATCCGCCGGCACGCAGTTCGAACTCCATCAGCGTCAGGCACAGTCAAAGCTGCACGCCACTACTGGGGTGCGATTAGTACCGCACCCCACTAGTGGGGTGCGGATAGCCCGCACCTCCATAATAGGGAGTGCGACCAAGCCTCACCCCCCATAGGGTGCGGCCACGCCGCACCCCCCTGGGTATGCGACCAAATTGCACCCCAAAATGGGGTGCGGCCAAGCCACCCCTTTTTTGCGGGATGCGGTCGGAACCACCTTTTCCCTATGTGGCATGTTTCCCTGTTTCTCGAATAGCGCGACTTTCGGAGGGCACGTCCTCGCTTTCATATCAACTGCTTTCCAATCGCACTCGCTCAATCTCCATTCGCTCAGAACGCTCACGTGATCATCGCGCGCTCCGAGCGCTCTCGTGCTCATCGCGCGCTCAGAGCGTTCCCATGCTCGTCGCGCGCTCAGAGCGCTCTCGTGCTCCTTGCGCGCTCAGAGCGCTCTCGTGCTCATCATGCGCTCAGAGCGCTCCCGTGCTCGTCGCGGGCTCAGAGCGCTCTCGTGGTCGTCGTGCGCTCAGAGCGCTCCCGTGCTCATTGCACGCTCAGAGCACTTCCGTATTTATTGCCCTGTGCAGTTAAACTTTCTTAATTTCTAAGATTGCAGGTCTCATTCGTCGCCTTCATCACCTTCAACGAAGCAACCCAAACTGCCCGAACTGCCCGAACTGCCCAAAGGGCGAAACGGTTATGAAAAATGTCGATCTGTGTGCTCCAAATCGACCAACGTGATTTGCCCGTCAGGTGGTTACGGTGGTTATGACGGCAAAATTATCGGGCTACCCCCAGCCAAAGCTATAAAAGGAGCTCATGACCTTCATTTCAAGACACCTTGCTTTCGCCACCCGAGAGAGCTCTGTTGAAGATTTCCTCTGAGTTCTCTTTTGGCGCTCCAAGATCTCCTTCGGGCTTCGAAGATCTTTTCGTGGACTTGGAGATTTCCTTTGCTCCGAAAGACCATCTTCTTAAATGATTCGGGAATCCTTCGAATCCCGAAAGGCAACTCGGTGTTCTCACTTTTGTTCTCACCACCGTTCTCAGAAGAAGAAATACTTAGTTTTCCGAGAGGTGGCCTGTCACCATCGGAGTTCTCTCTCTCTCTATCATCGTAATGAGCAGCGGCCTGCCGCGCTCGAGTTCTTAATTTCTAATTGTAACCTCCAGCAGAAAGTGGAAGTTGGCCGACACAGATCCGGCCGCGGGTTTTTCACCCTTTCCAGGTTTTCCATGTTAAAAGTTTTCGTGTCACTTAATAATTCACTCATTGACTGTTTGCGCGCGCAGTTCGTGTCTGAGCTAAGGTGGTTCAGTTCAACCGGTCTACCAGAGCACCCAAGCGACCCGCAACAGTTTGGCGCCGTCTATGGGAACAGTGTTTCCAAATACTCAGCAAAGACTCCCAAAAGGAAGTATTTGCTTCAAGGCAGTACTCGCTACCGATCACAATGGCAAGGAGAAGTGCTCGTACTACCGAAGAATCAGTCCCTGAGGGGCGTGTTGATCCAGCACCCTCCCATTTGTTCATCAACGCTCCTCTAGCGGAAGGGGCCATGAACGCACCCATTACGTCACTGGAAGGACTCGTGCGCCAGATAGAAGAACACAAAACTGATATGCTCGCGCTCCTAAGGAACGGAGGGGCATCACGAGCTCCTAATCTTGCCTGCGAGCAAGACCATCTTCCTCCTCCAGTTCTGTATCGCGCTCCGACTGAGCACATCGCTCACGAGCATGACATTCTGGAAGAAGAGATCTCTAACACAGCCAACTCAGCACGCCAAGTCCGTTCGGCCAGAGAACCTGAAGCTCGTCATAACCACCACTGTCCGGAAGTAGCAGGCTTCGGGCGTGTAGAAGGAAGGCTCACTCGCGACGTGATCGCCGAGGAATACGAACAAGTCGGGCGACAGACCGCTCTAGCTCGTCGCCCTCTTCACCACGGATCACCATTAGCACCTGAGGTCTTAATGCAACCAATCACAGACGGCTTCAAGCTCCCCAACATGGAGATGTTCGATGGAACAGACGATCCGTTGGAGCATATCTGCCACTTCGCCACCGTCATGAGGATTTTCAACGCCACCGACCAACTGATGTGCCAAGTATTCCCGACAACACTAAGGGGAGAAGAACGCACGTGGTTCCACTCTCTGAAAGAAGGATTCATCAACAATTTTGCAGAACTAACTCAGCGATTCACCAGCCAATTCATCGCCAATGGCAGAATCGTCTAGGACCCCTCCCACCTTTCAGGAATACGCCAGAGCGAGGGAGAGACCCTCAAGGATTTCTTCCGCCGCTTCACTACTGAGGCGCACCAAATTCCCGGGGTGGACCCCGAGCTTCTACGAGGAGTTTTTCTTGGAGGGCTCCTGTAACGGCCCGCAGTCCGTCGCAATCTTCAGTAATACCATCACAAGGGTTCATATAGCATTGAGTGCGCAATAATCTAACATTTAACATTCACAACAAGTAAGTGCATACATATCAGACCAAATCTACTAACACCAGATCCTATTCATTTTTACAAATCTTTCACTACTTATACAAAACATTCTTATAATAAAAGTCTACATACACCACTACTAATAATATAAGTGAACAACAACACAGTTCAAATGCACCATTTCCAAAACACTATATACTCCTTAGAATATATCACTAGCGCTGTCCCGCGTGCGACTTTCCTTTACCTAAAAATTTAGCATTTGAAACCATTAGTCTTTAATAAAGACTACGTGAAACTTTACCTTTTTACCCTGTTGTACAAGCAAACAAGAAAGGTTAAACATAACAATATGCATATTCTTTTAACATTTCTTTTTTTACGCAGATGATAAATCTAAGTAAAATTATGTAATAATTTCCATGAACATTAAGAGACGGTGCTATAAAATGAACAAATCAACATGAATATACAGCATTGTGAACATTCTTTATCAACATGTACGTACAATTGAACCATATACTTCTAAGTGAGTTTCATTCATTAGGAAATATTAAGGGCAAGTGAATTTATTCATTCTTCTATTTCATTCTTTGGGCCCGACCCTTTAGGGTCATCACTGTCCAAAACCAGTACGTTCAACACGCGTCTATGCCTTTCGTGTTGGGTTTTCTATATACCATTCATAATGATATGAACACATCAAAATGTGCACAACGGAAGAAATAACTAGAACAACCCAAAGAGTAAGGATCTTGCGGATTTCATGAATCAAAAGATTAGGAAAGCAAAATGTAATATATCTTTGCGGGATTGAGTCAATACTCAACCAAGATGCTCCAAGAAGAAGTCATTTAGACGAACTTTGAGTTCCAAGCACCGAAATGTATCGGCCTCTCTATAGAGATCCACACAAGGAAGGAGAACCCCAATGCCTTGTCGCACAAGGTATGGGTCGGAGAAAGAACGTCCTTTGCGTCCCCACGAACTGCTAGATCTGTTGAAGGGGAGGCGGCGACTGTCGGCGGCGAACAAGGTCGACGTGGGGGGCGAGGTCTGCGGACGGGGACGACGGAACACTTCCGAGTCGCAAAAAGGATCGATCTTCTTGAGAAGACCTAATCTCATCTCTTTTATATGCAAGGCATAAAATAGGTTATCCGCAGACCAAAGGAAAAAAGAACAATTCTGTCAGGATTTAAATTCGTCGAATGCATAATAATTCGACTAAACGCTTTCGACGAATTATCATATTTGACTAAACACTTTCGACGAATTGTCTTAAATTCGACTAAACGCTTTAGACGAATTCAAACAGATAATTTCGACTAAACATTTTAGACGAATTATCATATTCGACTAAAGACTTTCGGCGAATTGTCTTAAATTCGACTAAACGCTTTAGACGAATTCGAACAGATAATTTCGACTAAACACTTTAGACGGATTATCATATTCGACTAAAGACTTTCGACGAATTTTTCCAAGTCCTAAAGAATTCGTCTAAATCATTTAGACGATTCATCATTAGTACTTGTTTCCCATTTGAGACATTCTCAATTCAATTCTGAACAGTCATAGGATTGGTCCTCCACTCATATCCAATATGAGTGAGGCCAACACAATCCTTTCTCCAACTTCTTCAAACGCTTTTATGTGCGACTTTATAGGCTCATATTGCGTTGGCAGTAAGACTAACTGTTGATTGTTTTGAGATCACCTCAGAAACTCCAACATTTCGGTCGACTAGTTTGACAATTCATCAGTATTGTTTCATTCATTTGCATGCAATTCAATTCGCCCTTAACATAACCTCGTGTCGACATGCTTACGCATAAAAATGAGTTATGTATTTTATAATCCCCTCAGATTTTCTTCGCCTGTTTGCCTTTTTCAAGTCCATACATCATTGCGAGATTTGTATTCGGTGATATATATATTTATTTATTTATTCATGATGTCACATGCCACATAAATATCATTTTCACCTTTAGAAATAGTGCAATTAAAGAAAATACTTGACATAAGCATAAAATAAAAAGATAAGTCTTACCGTTACTTTTTCCTTTCCCATGTCACGCCACATGTCACCGTCACCTCTACCGTTGGATGCCATCCTCCGCGATATCTGTTAAGGAATCATATCATTAAAGGACATTCTTATCGGGGATGCATCACAGTTAGAGCGTTGACGTTGACCTCTAGGGGTGACCTATACTTGTCAAGATTTGCTCAAGGAAAGACAATCATACAAAGGATATTGCAAGTGGAGTGCCCCCAAACTCAGAAAAAACTGCACTTAATGGGCTGCATATGTATAACCAAACATCCCTTATTAGACTTAGGCCTATGCAGAAAAACCGAAAACCGCAAAACCGCACCAAACCGCACCGCATTTCAAACCGAACCGATATGGTGAGGTACGGTGCGGTTTTAGGGGTGTGAAAACCGCGCCTTGTTCGGTGCGGTGCGATGTTGTGCTCCTGAAAATCGGGCAAACCGCACCGCACCGTGATGAGTATTAATAATTATTGTATGTCAATTATTTAGGGTTAGTTGCCTAGTTATTTAGAATTATTTTGGGTTAGTTACATTTTAACAGCCTTTTAAGTTTTAAGCAGTAGCACATCGATGGAACAGTTGAACCGCACCTTTGAGCATTTGCGGTTCGCCGGTTTTCTTTTCTGCACAGGTGAGGTGAGCGTACTTATTAATAAGTTACTTCCTTTTTCTTTTTCTTTTCGTGTCAGTTAAACACCAAATGTCCAAAATCCTAAACAGCTAAGCGCCTAAGCCCTGAGATTACAAAAACCGACTACCCGCTTGTGAATCATGATCGGCGACTGCGAATCGGAGCGCTTGCCGTTCGCCCTCTGCTCTTCTACTCTTCTTCCGTTCTTCACTTCTTCATTTCTCCAGTTCTTCTCGGAAGTTAGAACGCCATTAGCAGCACCTCTTGCCTCTCAGCCCTCGCTCGCCCCATTTGGCCATTTTCGAAGCCAAGTATGAAAACTGACGGTGATCCACGCCTCTGCGGATTTCCTGAAAACCGACGGTGTTCCGTCACTTGCCGCTCTGCCGCTAAGCATTGCACCTCTATCGGCATCTCGACGATCAACTTTTACTCTTAGCCAGCCGCCAACCAGGTTCTTTGATTCTTTCAGGTGTGTGTGTGTAGACTGTGTAGTGTGTTTATAGTTGAGATTTATCTTTAATCAGTGGTTTCAACTTTTGTGGGTTTTAAAATTCCTATTCAGTTATCAGTATTCCCTAATGAAATCAATGTATGCTATTGTTTGATCGTTTTCTATTTGTCAAGCCTGTATGATTGGATGTATGTTTTCCATTTCAGCTTTTAATGATTAGTATCAAGTATAGTTTTTGTATCAGAAAGTGAGAAATTATAGAGTTGACTGGAAGGTTGATGATGCAATTGTCATGAAAAACCGAAATCGCTCCGCAAAAACCGACCGCAAACCGCACCGAATTGAAACCGCACCGCACGGTTTCGGTGCGGTGCGGTTTTGGTTGCTCAAAAACCGCACCCATGCGGTGCGATTTCGGTTTGGACTCAAACCGCACCAAACCGCACTGCTCGCATGCCTAATTAGACTGCAAAAATTTAGTTAAACAGCAACAGTACAACAAGAATTAGACATAGCAACTAACTGGAAAGACATAGCAGTGACAGAAAACACATATTCCCCTCAGAATTAAAGAGACAGCAGCACAGTAGTTCACCATTTTGAATCAAATCAAAATAACAGCAGTCCCCCAGCAAACTACAGAAGTCTCTATATAATTAATAATATAGCAGTTAACTGTAAAGATCCAAAACTAGGCATGTACCGATCAAGCCACAACTAGACAGTCACAAGAAGAAGAAAAAGAGTAACAATTAAGAATAGGAATCCCCTAAATGATAGCAACCCACAGTCCAAAGGTTTTCCCCCAAAAGGAATTATAACAACAGTTAATTGGTAGGAGGATTCCCCATAAATAATTAAAACTGAAACGAAAAACCTAAAATAGTCGGCCAACCACAAACCAACAAAAACCCCAAAGCATATACATTACCAAGGCTGCCTCTACATTTCCTATTTCTCCCCATGAATCTAGCAGCAACACCAAAAAATTAAGAGGAGAAAAGGAAACAAGAAGCTCACAATGATTTAGGAGAATACCCCAAGGCCCTGCTTTACTAAAAATCCACAACCCGAGCAAGCTCCAGATCAACCAACGCTGCAAACCACTGATCCTTGAACAACCACAGATTGCTACAACTTCTATGTGTGATTATGAGAAGAAGATAGCGGTGTCGTGTCCTATCGCGACACCGTCGAGAGAGAAGGAGAAAGTGAAAGGTCGGTTAATAAGATAGGTAATAATAAATCAAAATACCTCATATAACTATCTCCACCGCCTAAAAATTTATCAGCCATTCACTATTAACAGCCCAATCTTAAGCCAAGCCCATATTACCATAGGCTCACATAAAGCCTCTATTAGCACCCCAATCCAGCTAGGAGGAAACCTCTATTAGCACACTAAATTCATGACATTGATTATTACTTTTTCATGACAGGGGATATTATATTATAAAAATTTAAGTGCTTATACAAAATTAAATAACTTACAAGGAAATGTCGCACGTTACAATTCTTCCCTCCTTTAGAATTTTCTTCCTCGAAAATGTTTAATCATCGATGTCAGCAAATAGCAGAGGAAAAGGTCTTACATGGAATCTTCTCGCTTCCATGTCGCTTCATCTCGTGGATAATTTTTCCACTATATGTGCACAAAATTTACATCTCTGTTTGTAATTTCTTACTTTGACGGTCAATGATTTGACACGGCTCTGTTGGGCTAGATAAGTCTGCGTCAATTTGTACACACTCGGCTGAAACAACCTTCTCAGGATCACGTATATACTTTCGAAGTGTTGAAACGTGAAACACATCATGTAACCTTTGCAAATCTTCTGGTAGCTCCAGGCGGTAAGCTACTTCACCAACTCGCTCAATGACAGGAAACAGTCCCACATAGCGTTGACTCAATTTCCCAAATCGTCGTACCCGTGAGGCTCCTTTAAAGGTTTTTTTTTTCAAACATACGAGATCACCAACAACAAATTCCACATGACGATGTCTGGCATTAAAATATTTTTGTTGTCCATCTTGTGCTACTTTCATTCTCTTTTGGATGAACAATCTTTTCGTGCCACTTATCTGATTTCTCTTTATTATATAATTGTCTTTCACCATCTTCCGCCCAGCTCAATGACGTTCGACATCGCCGACCATACAGTGCATCGAACGGAGTCATTTGAATAGAAGATTGGTAGCTATTATTGTACGAGAATTCTACGAGTGCCAAGTATTTCTCCCACGAGCCCTTGAGATCCAATACTACCATACGTAATAGATCCTCTAAGAATTTAATCGCTCGCTCTGACTGACCATCAGTTTGGGGATGAAATGATGTACTAAACAATAATTTTGTACCCAATCATTTATGAATTTGTCTCCAATTTGCAGATGTGAATCGTCCATCACGGTCAGATATAATTGTTCGAGGAATACCATGAAATTTTACAATAATATCAACATACAATTCATTCAATTTTTCAGGCGGCCCGTCTTGTCGAACTGCGATGAAATGTGCACTTTTCGTAAGTCGATCAATGACGACCCATATACCGTCATGACCCTGCTTACTACGAGGCAACCCAAAAACAAAGTCCATAGCAATATCTTCTCATTTCCATTCTGGTATAGGCAACGAGAGCAAATAATCTCCAGGTTTTTGATGTTCGGCTTTTACAACTTGGCAAGTGTGGCAAGACGCAATATACTTAATCACATCTTTCTTCATTCCAGACCACCAAAAGTCTTCTTTTAAATCATGATACGTTTTTGTTCTGCCAGGATGAATTGAATAAGGCGTGTTATGAGCCTCATATAGTATATCTTTTCGCAAAGTATCTACATCCAGAACGCATAACCTTTCATTCATCAATAACAACTCATTCTGTTCTGTGAAACATTGAATTTCTCCTTTCTTTACCTTTTCCATCACATTCAGTAAATATGTAACGCTTCCCCTGTAATGACCATATAACATGGGTCCGGCCGGGACCCCACATCATATAACCTCCACAGTTTCAGCATTAAAAGATGATATAAACTACCCAGCTCAAAACTCAGACAACACAGCGGAAACAAAACTAAAAACCACAAAGATTGTCCACAATTAACATAGGAGCGAAACTGGCCTTAAGGCCTTACAAAACCAAAGTCCAAGTCATCAAACATTCATCACAAATATAAAATCCCAAAAGAGGGGGAAACTAGCTTCCCTAGGCTACCTCGGCATGCAAGCCAGAACATCAAAAGATGAGTACGGGAAAACGGGAAAAACAAGGTAAACACTTCATGAGGCTTTAGACCTTTTTGACCTGCGAGCTCGTTCCAGCCTGCGATCCCTGGCCTGCATCCAAATCACAAAGAGCGGTAAACGAGGGTCAGCTATGGCTGACCACAAACGGTGTAACAACACCCCTCCTCCCGACCGTCCTAGCGGACCCCGGGGAACTACATCACCCTGCAAGTCAGAACTTCGTATGCACATGAAAATACGGAAAGAAGCAACATAAAACAACAGGCATGAGTGTTACAAACAATAGCCACGTTTCTATGTTGAACAAGTAATAAAGGGGCCTACAAATGCGATATGAATGCAAACCCGGGTTTCACCAAAGGCGCCCTAAAGCATATGAGTCTAACACAACATCATACATCATCAGCACAAACACGGGGTACTCAACACTTCCCCCAAAGGGCATCGTAGCCCAAGGCCAAGAACTCACGCCGAGACCCACCTCGCCTGGCTCTCCATGCCATCGGGATTGTCAAACAGCTCACACGTTCTTGCCTCAAACCACACAACCGATGCTAAGAACCCTGGCTTAGACTCCGAGCAAACGTCCCAAGGCCCTGGTCTTACCGTCGGGACAACGTCCACCGACTGCCTTGCCTGGCGACCGTTTCGGGCTCGTCCGTTAGCACAGCCGTTCTCGTCAGTTAACCCCGAAGGGACTAATCTTGCCGGGACACTCTCCACACATGAATATCAGTCTTCACGAGATAGCCAGCCGACCACAAAGACCAATCGCACCTTCGCACAACACTAGGCATCACAAGCCCCATAATCCGCACATTATTTCCCCGCCCAAAACCCAACAATCGTTACCTCACGAAGCTACAAGGGCATCACGACGACGAATTCGCCGTATTCGGATTTCTAACAAAACCCCTAAAATGCGCGTCAATCAACATCACCGAATCGCACCGATGGTCGCGAAACCGGCTTCACCCACAATGCCTAATCCACTAACGGAGTGGATTTCTAGTGCAAATCATGTCGGGGATGGACACAATCAACCCGATGGTTCCTCTTGAACCAAGGCGACCCGGATCCCTCTCACTCGACGGATCCGGTGCCAAAATGCAGAAAATAAAGGGATGTCAAGCACGCATCCTAAAGACCGGGAGGAGAAATGTCGTTACCCTTTGAGATCTCCTCCTAGCCATGGAAACTTGAAAAGAAACAGAGAAGAAGAAGCGTCTCGACGTTCCCTACGCGCTGCCGGTCTCGGATCGGCGAACGGAGCTCCGAAGCTCCAACAATGGCGGGATCTAGTTCTCTTCCTCCTCCCACCCTTCCTCCCTCTCAAACCCTCAAGACCCAACTTAAGAGAAAAATGAGGAGGGAGAGCTTCTCAGCCCTACTTAGGGTTCTCCCACGAGCCCCTCACAGCCGTCCGATCGAAATCAAACCAAACGGGCGCCCAGAAATTCGTTGATTACGGATCTATTCCCGTCAGTTTGCGAACGCACGGTCGAACGCACGACCGTGCGTAAAAACGCACGAGTAAATTCAGAACTCCAAATCTTCCAGCCGGAGAGCACGCACGGGCAGATCGATCGTGCGTCAAGGAAACGCACGATCGTGCGTTTAAGAAAAATCTGCCATTACGGCAGTTTTCAGCGACGAAGACCTAATGCGCGGCGTTAATTCTCAGATTAGCAAAACTGGGGTGTTACAACTCCACCCCCCTTAAAAGAATTTCGTCCTCGAAATTTCAAAACTGAAACAGAAAATTGCGATGCATACCTGATGCAAAAAGTTCCGGGAAGTCCTCCCGCATCCCTTGCTCACGCTCCCAAGAGAATTCGTCTCGCCCGCAATTGTCCCATCGCACCTTTACAAGCCTGACTTCCTTGTTACGCAACTGCAGGACTTCCGAGTCCTCCACGCAAACCAGACGAACTCTCGTCCTCAAATCCTCGGTCACCGGCACCGCCTCCGCTTCAACCACGACGCTTGGCTCTACCAAAGCTTTCCTCAGCACAGAGACATGGAAAATATCATGTAATCTACTCAGCTCAGCGGACAATGCCAAACGATAGGCTGCTTCGCCTATACGCTCCGTAACCTCGAACGGGCCCAAATATCTCGGACTCAACTTCTTGAGTCGCCGCTGATGAGTATGATTTATACCTATTTTAATTATATAATTTTGTATAATTTTAATATAAATTTATAAATATTATTTCTATTTTAGTTAATAACTCCTATATTTTAATTTTATCTCACTAATTTATGTTTTATATATTTTTGTAGGATTAATGTCGCGACCGCGCTCATGGCGTTGAAAAATGAAATATTCACTGATGTTGCCACGTTGGCCGCGCACGTTCGAGCCGCACTCGTCCAAATAATTTCATGTCGTCGTAACGTCCGCTTTGCCGCACCATCTCCCAAGCTACACCAATCCAAGAAATTAACGCCCGCTTCGCCGCGCCATCGTCGCCAACTCGTGCAAGTTGTCATACATATAAACATATATTTACATATGTATATGTTTATATATATCTATATATTAATATATATGTATATGTTTATATATATATATATATGTTTATATATATATATGTTTATTAAATATATATATATATGTATACGTTTATTATATATATATACACGTTTATTATATGTTTATATATATATTTATATGCACGATGTCCGCCGCCTCCAAGCAGTAGAACCGCCGGCCACGTCCAGCTCTCCACCAGCGCAGTTACTCGCCAGCCTCCATACCACCTCCTCCAGCTGTCTCCTGCACCTGCCGCCGTCTCCATGCATGCAGTTATCAATTCCGCTTCCTCCACGTCCGCAATCCGAGCTCATCCATGCGCGCCTCCTCCGCCCAAGCTCCCTTCGTCCACGTCAATGATCCGACTCCTCCACGCTGCCGTTAATGGCGTCTGCCGTTTCCCATTGATGCCGCCTCCAACTCCGCCTCCAAAGATGCCGCCTCCAGCCCGAGCTCCTCCAATGATGCCGCCTCCAATTATTTTCCGTCAACCGTGCACCTCCCGCCCAAGCCGTTTTCAAGATCAGAGCCTATAAGAAGCTTGTGTTGGGAAGGAGAAAGGAGATCATTTTTTTTTATATTTGCACTGAGTGGAGATTATCTGGGGAAGGAGGAAAGAAATAGGGTTGTTTTAGATTTGATTTTGGATTTGATAAAAAAGTGGCTGTTAAACAATTTTATTGTTTTTAGAGGTTTGGATTTAGAAAAAAAAAAGGAAGAAGTTCATTTCCCGAGGTATTAAATTTGTTTCTCGGCGCTCTAATTTGATCGTGTATTTCTCCTCTTTCACCTTAGAATTTCCGTGTAACCTCGCACTTTTATTTCTCGTACCTTTTTTTTACTAGCAATAAAATTTCATTTCTTTTTCACTTAAATCATTACTCATATTTCAATTTTGTTTCTTGTCACTTTCGTTCTTTTTCATGATGTCGCATTTTTATAATAATGATTTTCCCATCTCCATGACTAACTAATCTCTATACCCGGTCGCGATGATCCGAGGATGAGTTAATATTGTTATAACTTGCGTAATTGCTTTTCTCTAATTGTTGAACGCTTACGATTTACCATTGATTTAACAAATTATTATGAGGCTATATCATTAATATATAGTCTTCATATTGTTTTCGTTCTTTAGTTAGCCGAGAGGCTCGTAAGACGAATTGATCGCTCATTGGTAAAAGGAGTAGAACGCAACCCTCGAGAGAGGACGACGTAACTCTTCCGGATTGGAGTAAAATCCAATAGTGAGGTTCACAACCTAAGGCAAGTCTTAGGCGATGCGATTTGAGAACGAAAGTTCGGTCGATACACCTAAGCTTAGTTGAACCTAAACCTCGAAAGAGGAGTGTTCATACTTTGGGAACCTCCACGGTCAAAGCCTCTTCAACAAGAGAATTGCATTTTATTCTCATTTCAATATTCTCTATTTCCGAGGTGATTCAAAGATCGGGTGCTAGTTTTAAACCATCGATTTAATTCCGTTAGCATTTCTTCTAGTTTTTACTATTCGCAACCACAACTCAATTTGTATTTGATAAGATAATAACGATTTTCAAAGTAGAATTACTCAACCACCCCGAGTCTAATACGACCTTGGTTTTTATAAACCTATACTACTTTCGACGCGGTACACTTGCCGTTGTCATTTGCGAGCATAGTTTTGCGCATCAGCTGCACACGCGAAACACCCTTGAACGGCTTGATCTTCAAGTAGACCATGTCGCCCACTGCAAACTCCACATTTCTGTGGCGCGCGTTAAAATACTTCGCTTCCCGATCTTGAGCAACCTTCATGCGCTCCTGAATCGTCCGCACGATCTCGCAAGCATCTGCCACCACTTGCTTTCCCAAAAGCTTAGTGTCTCCCGCCTCTGCCCAAGACATCGGCGTCTGACACCTCTTTCCATACAATGCATCGTATGGCGCCATCTTGATACTTGCCTGGAAGCTATTATTATAAGCGAACTCCACCATGAAAAGGTGGTCTTCCCAACTCCTACCAAAGTCAAGAGCACACATCCTCAACATATCCTCCAATGTATGGTTCGTTCGCTCCGTCTGACCATCGGTCTGCGGATGGAACGCGGAACTAAACTTGAGTTTGGTGCCTAAACTTTTCTGCACTAACCTCCAGTTCTTCGACGTGAACCGCCCATCGCGGTCACTAACAATGCTCTTAGGAATCCCGTGCAACCGTACAACATTTCGAACATAAAGCTCCACGAGCTTCTCTACGCCATCACCCTTCTGATTCGGAATGAAGTGAGCCATCTTGGTCAGGCGATCCACTATCACCCAAATCGCATCGTTACCCTGCTGCGATCGAGGCAAGCCATGTACAAAGTCCATGGAGATATCGTCGAATTTCCACTCGGGGATAGGAAGAGGCTTCAAGAACCCACCGGGCCTTTGGCACTCGGCCTTCACTAAAGCACAAGTCTGACATCGACTTACATACTCAGCTACGTCCCGCTTCATCCCAGGACACCAAAAGGATTTCTTCATATCCGAGTACATCTTTGTACTACCTGGATGAATTGAGTACTTCGTAAAGTGAGCCTCAAACATCAACTCCTCACGGAGCTTGCCAAAACGCGGAACACACGCCCTTCCGTCTCTCTTCAAAATCCCACCGACCATCTCCCAATCACTGTCATCGCTTTGCTGAGCTTCCAACACCAACCGTTGGCACTCTTCGTCTGCACTAGTCGCCTCTCGGATTCGATCCTTTAGATCACACTGCACTTCAATCCAGTTCAACCGAGCCACGCTAGACTCACCTCTAGCCACACAAGCAATGTCAAGAGACTCCAAGTCTCGCACCAAATGCTCGTCATGCGCCTCAATCCAATTACCTTGTCCTGAGTACTTCCTACTCAAGGCATCCGCCACCTCGTTGGCTTTACCTGGCGTATACTGAATCTCCACGTCGTAGTCCCCAAGGAACTCGACCCACCTACGCAGCCGCATATTCAGATCCTTTTGGTTTAGGAGATACCTCAGGATTTTGTGATCCGCGAAGATCTCCACTTTTGCACTATAAACGTAGTGCCGCCATAATTTTAACGCAAAGATTACCTCCGCCAACTCCAGATCATGTACGGGGTAATTTCTCTCATGAGTATTTAACTGCCTTGACCCATACACTATTACCTTGCCGTGCTGCACCAGCACGCAACCCAAACCGCAACCTGACGCGTCACTGAAAATCTGAAATCCTTCCATCCCACTAGGAAGACTAAGGATCGGAGCAAACATCAACCTTTCCTTCAAATTTTCAAACGCACGGGCGCACTCCGGCGTCCACACGAACTTCTGGTCCTTGTGAGTAAGAGTAGTGAGGGGCAAAGCCATCCGCGAAAAGTTCTCCACGAACCTTCTGTAGTAACCGGCTAGTCTAAGGAAGCTCCGTACTTCCGCCACGGTTCTCAATACAGGCCAATCTCTGATGGCTTCAATCTTTGCCGGATCTATCGCCACCCCATCTCCACCGATTACGTGACCCAAAAGGCCACCTTCTCGATCCAAAACTCGCACTTCGAGAAGTTAGCATAAAGCTGGTTCTCCCTTAGAGCCTGCAATACTACCCTCAAGTGAGACTCATGCTCCGCTTCCGATTTCGAATAAACCAGAATATCATCTATGAACACCACCACGAACGAATCTAAAAATGGTCGAAAAACCCTGTTCATCAAATCCATGAACACAGATGGCGCGTTCGTCAATCCGAACGGCATCACCGAAAACTCATAGTGGCCATACCGAGTCCCAAACGCTTTCTTGGCAATGTCCTCTTCTCGAATCTTCAACTGGTAGTACCCCGATTTCAAGTCCAACTTGGAGTACACCATCGACCCCACTAACTGGTCGAACAAATCATCGATTCGGGGAATCGGATATTTATTCTTGACAGTCAACTTATTTAGCTCGCGGTAGTCAATGCACAACCGCATACTTCCGTCCTTCTTCTTCACGAACAATACCGGCGCGCTCCACGGCGAAGTGATGGGCCTAATGTACCCTTGCTCTAACAACTCTTGCAACTGAACCTTAAGCTCGACCAGTTCCTTCGGTGTCATCCTAAACGGAGGACGCGACACCGGCCTCGCACCCGGTACCAACTCTATCGAGAAATCGATTTCGCGCTGAGGAGGTGCTCCCGGAAGCTCCTCGGGGAATACATCCTCAAACCCTTCCACCACTGGAACATCTTCAATAGCCAACCTTGTGGAGTGAGTCTCCAACAATGCTATAAACGCCTCGCCTCCTTGGTTTACCGCACGCCTCATTTGCATAGCGGAAATCAGGGAGCAAGCCACTCCGCTTAGGCCTTCGAACTTGACCTCTGCTCTACCTTTTCCTCTCAGGGTTACCACCTTCAACTGGCAGTCGATACTAGCTCGCTGCTCTGCAAGCCAATCCATCCCCAAGATAACGTCAAATTCGGCTAGTGGCAGAATCGCTGCTACCAACTCGAAACCACAATCGCAGATTTGCAACACAATGCGTCCTTTCCTCACGGTGGTCATGAAAGACCCATTCGGCATGCGCACGCTCAGCTCCACCTCTGCCTCGACGGACTCAGCGCCAATCCTCCGGATAAAGCTTTCCGCGAGAAAAGAGTGTGATGCTCCCGTGTCGAACAACACTCGAGAGGGGTAGCCCAAAACTAGCACGAAACCTAACCATGTGCACAACAAACATAAAAGGCCGCAAACTACATTACAGCAACAAACATAAACTTAAACTTTTCGTACCTGTCACCACGTCGGTTTGACGAATCGCTTCTTGCTGCCCAAGATTATACGCTCTAGGCTGCACGAGAGGGAACCGCGAAGCACTAGACTCCGCCGCCTTTCCTTTCTCCATGGCACTAGGGCCGGAACGCACCGATTGTTCCTGCCTCGGCTCTGGCTCAGCTCCGCCCTCGGTACAAAACCGACTTATGTGGCCCACCTTGCCAAATTTGAAACACGTAAGCGGACCTCTGGAGCGGAAGTCTTCCGAAGGTGCGCCACTTCCCTCCCCAGGCCTGCTAGGACGGGGCTTCTTCTTCCATCGGTTGCCCTCGGACCTCCACTGAGACTGAGACTGAGAAGGCTTTCCTTCTCCCTGCTTTGCCGCCAAACCCTTTCGCCGCTGGGTTCGCTCCATGTCGCTTTCCAAAGTGCGAGCGGCTTCGACCAACTCGTTAAATCCTGCGCTCTTCAAGGCTATCAATGGTTGCCTCAAATTCTCCCTCAGGCCTTGATAGAAGAGATTGTCCCTCTCTTCATCGTCTGCCATAGTCGTTCCCGCATAACGAACCAACCGAGTGAACTCTTGCAGGTATTCGTCCACGGTCTTCTCACGCTACACCAAATGCAAGAACTGTCGCTGTAATGCTAACCTTGTCGAAGACGGAATATAACGCTTGAGGAAGGCGTTCCCAAACTCCTCCATGGACGGAATACGCCCAAGAAAATAGCGACCGCTATGGTTCACCCACCACAGCTTCGCATCGCCCTCTAACATAAAACTCGCGAATTGGGACTGCCACTCCGCTGGGGTCTCTGCTGCCTTCAAAAGTTCCTGGATCCTCGAAAGCCAATCTTCGGCATCCGTTGGAGTGCCAATTCCCTTGAATGTCGGAGGGTGGAAACTCAAGAAGTACTTCATAAATCGATCGCCCATCACAAAAGCTCTCTCCGCTAACGGCTCTGCCTGCCTCACTTCAAACTCCGGTGTGGCTGGCGTACCCGCCGGAGTAACAGGAGTCGTAACTTGCACAACGGGCGTCGGAGCCCGTGGCATCGCTGCAGCTTGACCCGCTACCATTGCTTCCGCTAGCATGCGACAAAAATCAGCCGGGGGCATGCCCATACTCATGAGGCCCGGAGCAGTAGCACTGCTTCCCGAAGGCTCCTCTTGTCTTCTCGATGTCCCCACATCGTCGCCAACATCCTAGCATGAGCAAGGAAATAAACTCATCAAGTTCTACTCGCAAGACTCGAACACAGGGATACTCATGATCCCGCACAATATTCCTATGTGGACAACCTCTTCACGCGATCCGTCTACACTAGACCTCGCAAGAATACTAAACCTAGCTCTGATACCAAATTGTAACGCCTCCCCTGTAATGACCATATAACATGGGTCCGACCGGGACCCCACAGCATAGAACCGCCACAGTTTCAGCATTAAAAGATGATATAAACTACCCAGCTCAAAACTCAGACAACACTGCGGAAACAAAAATAAAAACCACAGAGATTGTCCACAATTAACATAGGAGCGAAACTGGCCTTAAGGCCTTACAAAACCAAAGTGCAAGTCATCAAACATTCATCACAAATATAAAATCCCAAAAGAGGGGGAAACTAGCTTCCCTAGGCTACCTCGACATGCAAGCCGGAACATCAAAAGATGAGTACGGGAAAATGGGAAAACAAGGTAAACACTTCATGAGGCTTTAGACCTTTTTGGCCTGCGAGCTCGTTCCAGCCTGCGATCCCTGGACTGCATCCAAATCACAAAGAGCGGTAAACGAGGGTCAGCTATGGCTGACCACAAACGGTGTAACAACACCCCTCCTCCCGGCCGTCTTAGCGGACCCCGGGGAACTACATCACCCTGCAAGTCAACACTTCGTATGCCATGAAAATACGGAAAGAAGCAACATAAAACAATAGGCATTAGTGTCACAAACAACATCCACGTTTCTATGTTGAGCAAGTAATAAAGGGGCCTACAAATGCGATATGAATGCAAACCCGGGTTTCACCCAATGCGCCCTAAAGCGTATGAGTCTAACACAACATCATACATCATCAGCACAAACACGGGGTACTCAACACTTCCCCCAAAGGGCATCGTAGCCCAAGGCCAAGAACTCACGCCGAGACCCACCTCGCCTGGCTCTCCATGCCATTGGGCTTGTCAAACAGCTCACACGTTCTTGCCTCAAACCACACAACCGATGCTAAGAACCCTGGCTTAGACTCCGAGCAAACGTCCCAAGGCCCTGGTCTTACCGTCAGGACAACGTCCACCGACTGCCTCGCCTGGCGACCGTTCCGAGCTCGTCCGTTAGCACAACCGTTCTCGTCAGTTAACCCCGAAGGGACTAATCTTGGCGGGACACTCTCCACACGTGAATATCTGTCTTCACGGGATAGCCAACCGATCACAAAGACCAATCGCACATTCGCACAACACTAAGCATCATAAGCCCCATAATCCGCACATTATTTCCCCGCCCAAAACCCAACAATCGTTACCGCACGAAGCTACAAGGGCATCATGACGACGAATTCGTCGTATTCGGATTTCCAACAAAACCCCTAAAATGCGAGTCAATCAACATCACCGAATCGCACCGACGGTCGCGAAACCGGCTTCACCCACAATGCCTAATCCACTAACGGAGCGGATTTCTAGTGCAAATCATGTCGGGGACGGACACAATCAACCCGATGGTTCCTCTTGAACCAAGGCGACCCGGATCCCTCTCACTCGACGGATCCAGTGCCAAAATGCAGAAAATAAAGGGATGCCAAGCACGCATCCTAAAGACCGGAAGGAGAAATGTCGTTACCCTTTGAGATCTCCTCCTAGCCATGGAAACTTGAAAAGAAACGGAGAAGAAGCGTCTCGACGTTCCCTACGCGCTGCCGGTCTCGGATCGACGAACGGAGCTCCGAAGCTCCAACAATGGCGGCATCTAGTTCTCTTCCTCCTCCCACCCTTCCTCCCTCTCAAACCCTCAAGACCCAACTTAAGAGAAAAATGAGGAGGGAGAGCTTCTCAGCCCTACTTAGGGTTCTCCCACGAGCCCCTCACAGCCGTCCGATCGAAATCAAACCAAACGGGCGCCCAGAAATTCGTTGATTACAGATCTATTTCCGTCAGTTTGCGAACGCACGGTCAAACGCACGACCGTGCGTAAAAACGCACGAGTAAATTCAGAACTCCAAATCTTCCAGCCGGAGAGCACACACGGACGGATCGATCGTGCGTCAAGGAAACGCACGATCGTGCGTTTAAGAAAATCTGCCATTACGACAGTTTTCAGCGACGAAGACCTAATGCGCGGCGTTAATTCTCAGATAAGCAAAACTGGGGTGTTACAAAATACACATCCTTTGGTATAACCTCTAAAATTTTATCTTTTATTGTATACTTGATCTGCATCTGAAATAATTGCGACTACTTATCCTCCGTCGTAAAAATGAGAACTATTTCCATCTTCTCTAGTTCACGTAAGAGTTGCATATTATATACCTTCAAAGTTGATAATTCAACAACTCTTACGGCTTAACGCATCTGCAACAACATTTGCATTTCCCGAATGATATTGAATATCTATACCATAATCTTTAATAAATTCTAACCACCTCCGTTGACGTCGTAACCACCATAATCACCTGATGGATGATATTGAATGTCTACATCATAAATATGTCTCGCCACCGCGCTGCTTGAGCGTCTCGCCACCGCGCTGCTTGGGCACCATGCCTCAATGCTGCTTGGGAACCATGCCTCGCCGCGCGCTCGCCGCGCGCTCGCCGCGCGCTCGCCGCGCGCTCGCCGCGCGCTCGCCGCGCGCTCGCCGCGCGCTCGCCGCGCGCTCGCCGCGCGCTCGCCGCGCGCTCGCCGCGCGCTCGCCGCGCGCTCGCCGCGCGCTCGCCGCGCGCTCGCCGCGCGCTCGCCGCGCGCTCGCCGCGCGCTCGCCGCGCGCTCGCCGCGCGCTCGCCGCGCGCTCGCCGCGCGCTCGCCGCTGCGCTCGCCGCGCGCTCGCCGCGCGCTCGCCGCGCGCTCGCCGCGCGCTCGCCGCGCGCTCGCCGCGCGCTCGCCGCGCGCTCGCCGCGCGCTCGCCGCGCGCTCGCCGCGCGCTCGCCGCGCGCTCGCCGCGCGCTCGCCGCGCGCTCGCCGCGCGCTCGCCGCGCGCTCGCCGCGCGCTCGCCGCGCGCTCGCCGCGCGCTCGCCGCGCGCTCGCCGCGCGCTCGCCGCGCGCTCGCCGCGCGCTCGCCGCGCGCTCGCCGCGCGCTCGCCGCGCGCTCGCCGCGCGCTCGCCGCGCGCTCGCCGCGCGCTCGCCGCGCGCTCGCCGCGCGCTCGCCGCGAGCTCAGAGCGCTCGCGTGCTCGTCGCGCGCTCAGAGCGCTCCCATGCTCCTCACGCGCTCAGAGCGCTCCCGCGGTTGTCGCGCGCTCAGAGCGCCCTCGTGCTCGTTGCGCGCTCAGACAACTTCCGTGTTCGTTGCACGCTCAGAACGCTTCAGTGTTCCTTTTGCGCGCGCAGTTAACTTTTCTTAATTTCTTAGATTGCAGGTCTCATTCGTCGTCTTCATCACCTTCAACGAAGCTGCCCGACCCGACCGAAGGGCGAAACAGTCATTTACGAAAATGACGATCTGTGTGCTCCAAATCGACTAGTGTGATTTGTCCGTCATGTGGTTACGGTGGTTACGACGGCAAAATTACCGGGCTACCCCTGACCAAAGCTATAAAAGGAGCCCAGGGACTTCAATTCAAGACACCTTGCTTTCACCACCCGAGAGAGCTTCGTTAAAGATTTCCTCTGAGTTCTCCTTCGGCGCTCGAAGATCTCTTTCGGGCTTCGAAGATCTCCTTCGTGGACTTAGGGATTTTCTTCGCTCCGGAAGACCATCTTCCTAAGTGATTCGGGAATCCTTCGAATCTCGAAAGGCGACTCAGTGTTCTCACTTTTGTTCTCACCACCGTTCTCAGAAGAAGAAATACTTAGTTTTCTGAGAGGTGACCTGTCACCCTCAGAGTTCTCCCTCTCTCTATCATTGTAACGAGCAACGGCCTGTCGCGCTCGAGTTCTTAATTTCTAATTGTACCCCCCATCAGATAGTGGAAGTTGGCCGGCACAGCTCCGACCGCGTGGTTTTTCACCATTTTGGGTTTTCCACGTTAAAAGTCTTCGTGTCACTTACTAATTCACTCATTGACTGTTTGCGCGCTCGGTTCGCTTTCGAGCTAAGGTGGTTCAGTTCGACCGGTCTACCAGAGCACCCGAGCGACCCGCAATAAAAACAATAGGACTATATTTGACAATTTTGAATGTTGATCACCAAAGACAACTTTTCCCTTTTATTTCCCCTTTTGTTTGTTAGCGTTATAGCTTTAGAATCTGTCTTTTTTAGTGGCAGAATATTAAACGAGCAAAGATCGATCCCGATTAACCGACGAATCACTAAAAATTTGCATTTGCTATAGGGACTATCTTGACCCCATGAAACGAACTCAGCATATTTCACAAGTTGAGACGAGTGCCTCAGAGTTTAGGCCTTGCAGGCCGGGTCCGAACTTCAATTAAACATTTAATTTAATTTATTTTAAATGAAATAATAAAAAATAAATTTTTTTATTAAACCTATAATGAGATTTCCTTTTAAAATCGATTTTTCACTTCCATTTTTCATTTGGAAATCGAGTATACAAGGGGGACTGCCTTTTAAATCCCGCATGTAGGCAGAATTTTCGGGCTAGTTTCTGCCCTGGGGGCGAGACCCATGCTAGGGCTGGTGCCCGAGCTTGGCACGGGCCGTGCACCAGGCACAACTTTGAGGTTAAATATGGGCTTCCATAGGCCCCTGGGCCTGGCCCAGGCTTGTCTGGGCCCATACCTAACTAGGCTATTGCCAAGTGGGCTTTTCAAGCCCGATTTTTGTGTGCACCTCGCCCTTTATCATATATAAGTACGAGTGACAGTGCACGGGGGGCCCCCCGTGCCCCGCGTGACAGTACTCTACGCGCACCCGGCGGGCTTCGCCCGCACCCGACGGGGCTTCGCACGACAGTACTCCGACCACGACGGTGCCCCGGCTTGACGAAGCTCCCCCGCTCGCGAACCCCATGCGCACGCCAAAATTGCACAACAAACAGAACATTGAGCATGAGGTTTCGCGAGCGACGGGAGCGCCATTGCGCCGGGGCACTGTCGTGGTCAGGGTACGATTGTGCGGGGCACGATGGGGCCCTCATGTACTGTCACTCGTATATTATTACGTTCGATGAGTAGAGAACCATGATATGACAAAGACAAAACAGTCAACACCAATAAAATTAGAGGGATTAGAACACCTGCATCTATAAAGGGTAGAACACATGCATCTAAGGGTTCATTTGGCGCGGCGTTTTGGCCGCACGTTTGGGGCAAACGCCGCCGGACGGCGGGTAAACAAACGCCCTTCGACGGCGTTTGCTCCGGCTGGACCCGCCGCGCCATGGAAAACGGGAAAACGCTCCGTTTCCATCCCGACGGGGCTTCGCACGACAGTACTCCGACCACGACGGTGCCCCTGCTTGACGAAGCTCCCCCGCTCGCGAACCCCATGCGCACGCCAAAATTGCACAACAAACAGAACATTGAGCATGAGGTTTCGCGAGCGACGGGAGCGCCATTGCGCCGGGGCACTGTCGTGGTCAGGGTACGATTGTGCGGGGCACAATGGGGCCCTCATGTACTGTCACTCGTATATTATTACGTTCGATGAGTAGAGAACCATGATATGACAAAGACAAAACAGTCAACACCAATAAAATTAGAGGGATTAGAACACCTGCATCTATAAAGGGTAGAACACATGCATCTAAGGGTTCATTTGGCGCGGCGTTTTGGCCGCACGTTTGGGGCAAAACGCCGCCGGACGGCGGGTAAACAAACGCCCTCCGGCGGCGTTTGCTCCGGCTGGACCCGCCGCGCCATGGAAAACGGGAAAACGCTCTGTTTCCACCCCGACGGGGCTTCGCACGACAGTACTCCGACCACGACGGTGCCCCGGCTTGACGAAGCTCCCCCGCTCGCGAACCCCATGCGCACGCCAAAATTGCACAACAAACAGAACATTGAGCATGAGGTTTCGCGAGCGACGGGAGCGCCATTGCGCCGGGGCACTGTCGTGGTCAGGGTACGATTGTGCGGGGCACGATGGGGCCCTCATGTACTGTCACTCGTATATTATTACGTTCGATGAGTAGAGAACCATGATATGACAAAGACAAAACAGTCAACACCAATAAAATTAGAGGGATTAGAACACCTGCATCTATAAAGGGTAGAACACATGCATCTAAGGGTTCATTTGGCGCGGCGTTTTCGCCGCACGTTTGGGGCAAATGTCGCCGGACGGCGGGTAAACAAACACCCTCCGGCGGCGTTTGCTCCGGCTGGACCCGCCGCGCCATGGAAAACGGGAAAACGCTCCGTTTCCATCCCCGCCTCCTCCCCTCCGTTCCCAACTCCCCCTTTCCACCCACAGGTGCCGTCCGCCACCGCCGCGCCAAATAAAGCCTAAATACCTGAACACTTGTATCTATAAAAGCAATAAACCTATTATTGTATTGGAAAATGTGAGCTTCTAATCTTAATGACATAAGAACACCTGCATCTATGAAAGGTTGAACGGCAACCTGAATCTACTTATTACTTGGATAGAATTAAAAAAAAAAAAGGAATTGTAGGTGGAGTTGCTTACCTCTGATTATGTTCCCAACAGCGAGGACTTCAATCAACAATTATTTCGTCGACTCTTTTGTAGAAGCTGCCATAGGCAGTGGCGATGAACAAAATAGGTAGAAAAAAGTTAGAACAACAGAAGAAAGAAGAAGCAGGAAAGAGGGCATAATAGGAGAAGACTCACCTATAGAATGCGTAATACCCTACACACCGAAGTTGCACTCTGGGGTTGCGTCGCTGTCCCAAGCCGCTGTCTGAGTTCCGTCACCAAGTGCCAGAGAGAATGACGAAAGCTGGGCTTCTTCACCGAGCGCCGGAGAGGGAAGAGCGAGATATGACGAAGTAATTTCTCAAGCGCCGTCAAGCGCGATCGTGAGGAGTAAGGGGCGGATCGTAAGGTTTAGGTATTCCTCAGTGGATTTTGCAGAGTCTCGATGACGGAGGGGCTTCGATTTCGTGAGGGTCGGGATTTTGCAGAGTCACGCGTGAGATGATGCTGATTAATCAAGCGTTAGGATTGAATGAGTAGTACCTAATGGATGGCTATGATTAATTGGATGTACATTTTTGAGTTTCAGATGAGTCTGAAAGTACTTCTTTATATAATATAGATTAAGTAATAATATTATCATATAATATTATATTTATATAATATCTTATATATTATTATATTATATAATAAGTAATAAAATAAATAAAACATAAAGTTAACCTTAGGCCTTAACTTTTTATAAAAAACTTAATTTTTTTATTTAAGTAAGGCCAAACGGTCTTACGACCTTATTTTAATAAAAAAATTCATTATTTTTTCAATGCTAAAATTATAATTTGAGATGAATACGATGAATTTACATTCACATATTTGAGAAAAACTCATTGTAATTAAGGGTTCATTTGGCGCGGCAGTTGGAGGTGCCGTTTGTGGCAAACGCCGCTGCAAGGCGGGTAACCAAACGCCCGACGATGGCGTTTGCCACATCTGCACCCGCCGCGTCATGGAAAATGGAGGAAAAAGCCCAGATTTGAACCGCGGCCTCCCCCTCCAATTCCAACGAGAGATTTTTGCGTCCGATGCCCGTTCCGAAATCCCTATCCGGGATTGCTGCTCGCGTGCCGCGTAGAACATCGAACGGAGGCGAGCAAAACTAAAAATTTATCGGGATTAGCGAACCCGTTCGCGCAGTGGAGCAAAGAAGGAATCGGACACCGGAGATCGAATTCAAAAATTTCGCGATTCCAACAGCCCGCCCGCCTTCTCCTCCCGCCGCCGGAGCAAAACGCCGAACCAAACGAAATCTTAAATTTTGAGCATGAGAATTATAGTTAGTTTAGGGTTTAAGCCTGGCTGAAGCCCAATCAGGGCCCAATCAAGGCCCAATTTATGGGCCTTGATAGACCTCCCTTACTATGTGGAGGCCCGGGCCGGGTTAGCCCAGCGCCCAGCCTTGCCCGACAGAAGAAAAGATAAAAAAAACTAAATTTTAATCGCCTGGGCTCGGTGGGAGGCGTTAGTTGCCTGCGGCCCGGATGGCCGTCGTGAACGCCGCAATTCCCTCTTCAATCTCCACCTCCCTCTGGTTCCTTCGACGGAACTCCAAGGCTAAGATTTCCAAGGTCTTCTTCTCCTCCTCTCCAAGCTGTAACTCGAGCTCTGAGCGGCCTCCGCCGCCAGCCAGGGGCAACTATTCGGGGATTCAACTAACGGAGACGGTCAAGGCTGGGTCCGAGAAAGCGCGCGTCGATTCCTGGATCTCCTCACAGATTCCGGGCATAAGCCGAGCTCGAGTGCAGTCCAGTATCCGCTCTGGTCTCGTCACTGTCAACGGACGCATTATAGATAAGGTGATCCCGGTCTCCCTTTAAGAGTTGTAATTAAGATTTTAATGTTTTGTTTAGTTTTAGAACTTAAAAGGTACTTTGAGATGAAGCTTCTAGACGAGCAGCTTACAGTTATTAGAAATGTACTGTATAGAGATCCTGAATTGTTCGATTTGTACTTTCAGAATTTCTGTTTGTTGATGCGTTGTAATAAACTCAGTTAATAATAAACTCAGTTTTCTATATTTCACAAGTGTAAATTACATCCATACAGATCCCATATTTATATACACAGGAGATCACCGAAACAGGGAGGTGAGCAAAATAGGAAACTGAGCAATTGGTTCCTAGGAATATTTCTATACCATACAAGGTTTCCTAAGAACATGCAATGTAATAAAGATGATATACAAAGAATATTCTCACAGCAAATCTGCCTGCTGGTATTCCAAATATTGGACGTTGCCATATTTAGATACTACCAAATGTAATACGCCCCCTCAAGTTGGCGCATGTACGTCATGAATGCCCAACTTGGCAAGTAAGAACCGAAATTTGGCGTGTCCGAGCGCTTTTGTAAAAATATCTGCTGGTTGAAATTTTGTCCGTATGTGCTTTGTAATGATCGTGCCTGCCTGAACTTGTTCACGTACGAAATGACAATCGATTTCAATATGTTTGATGCGCTCGTGGAACACCGGGTTTGCTGCAATATGTATGGCTGATTGGCTATCACAGTGAAGCATGGCAGGGCCACATTGTGTGACTCCTAATGATGCCAAAAGGGATTTTAGCCAAATGAGTTCACTAGTAGCGGCCGCCATAGCCTGATATTCTGCTTCGGCGGAAGATCGTGAAACAGTAGTTTGTTTCTTGGTCTTCCAAGAGATTGGAGATGAACCAAGTAAGACAAAGTAGCCAGTCACAGAACGACGCGTGATGGGGCAACTTGCCCAATCCGAGTCACTGAAAGCACGGAGGCGTAAATCACAGTCGGACTGTAGTAAGATCCCTTGGCCCGGGCAATTTTTGATGTATCTTACGACGCGTAAGGTTGCATCAAAGTGTTCTTGTCGTGGAGAATGGGCGAATTGGGAGAAGACATGCACCGCATATAAAATTTCCGGCCGGGTGATAGTGATGTAGACTAGCCGGCCAACGAGACGCCGGTATGCGCCGCCATCAACACAATGCGGCCCATTGGCTAAGCCCAAACGATGCCCTTGTTCCATGGGAGTCTCAGCAGGCCGACATCCGAGTAAACCAGTTTCCGTTAAGATGTCCAAGGCATATTTCCGTTGACACAGGAACAACCCGATTGGTGATCGAGCCACTTCAATGCCCAAGAAATACTTTAACGGCCCCAAATCTTTGATATGGAAGCATTGATGCAAATAGGCTTTAAAAGTTGAACAAGCATCATGATTGTTTCCCATTAGAATGATGTCGTCCACGTAATCTAGGAGGCTCAAAAACACATCGTTTTGTTGAAAAACAAACAATGAGTAATCTGCACGAGATTGGGTAAAACCATAACTCCGAAGCGCGGTGCTCAACTTTGTAAACCAATTTCGTGATGCTTGACGCAATCCATAGAGGGACTTGCGTAAACGACAGAACATCCCATCATCGCTTGAGTGGAAACCAGGGGGCGCCGCATGTAGACCTCCTCGTCTAAATCTCCATGGAGAAATGCGTTATTGACATCCATTTGGTGCAATTCCCATCCCCGGGCAATAGCAACAGATAAGAAAACGCTAACCGTTACAAGTTTTGCGACGGGAGCAAAGGTCTCATGGAAGTCAAGACCCTCAATTTGGGTGTAACCCTTGGCAACCAAATGCGCCTTGTAACGTTCGATGGTGCCGTCGGATTTGTATTTAATTTTGTAAACCCAACGACAATCAATGGGCTTCTTCCCGTGTGGCAAGGCTTCCAATGTCCAAGTTTGATTTGCTTCTAGCGCCATGATTTCTTTAGCCATGACGGTTCGCCATTTCAGATTTCTCATTGTTTCCACATAAGTTTTTGGTTCAATGGCGGAATCAATCGCTGTTAGGAAAGCTCTGTGCCCCTGAGAGAAATTAGCAAATGTCATATAATGTACTAAGGGATACGGTATACCTGAGGAGCTTTCATGGATTGGAGAACTGGGGGTGTGGGTGTATATTTTTGCGTTATTCTGGTTGACCATTGCGCCTGATTGATCTGCCACGGCTCCTGCATGATTTGACTTGAAATTTCTGTCCTGAAGGTCGTTTTGAGGGCGATCTGAATTTTTCGGTTTGCTTTTCGTGACTGCCGAGAAGATGACAAAATCATTTAGCCTAGCAGGTCGTTTTTGTTGGCGGCGGGGTCTGTCATTAACCTCCAGGTTGTTTCTATTTGGTGTACTGTCATTGTTCAAGATGGTGCTTTCAGCTTCCAGGTTCACCGTTTCTTGAATTTCCTGGGTGTTGTTTGTTTCCTATTCCATGTTGATACCATGAGCTTCATCTTCCCCTCCAAGTAGATTGCTTCCTACCAAAGTATGTTGTTCAACTTTTTTATTTTGTTGACCGAAAGGGAACTCACGCTTCATGGAATGAGACATCCCGTGAAATGAAGAAAATATTTCGTTCAAGATCATATAATTTCCACCCTTTCTTGTGGCGTGGGTACCCGATGAAAACACAACGTCTGCTTCGAGGCACAAATTTATCCTTTACCCGTGGACTATAGTGAGCGTAACACAGACAACCGAATGCTTTGATATGATCATATGATGGTGTTTGATTGAACGAAATTTCATGCGGTGACTTTTTCTGCAGGGTAACTGTGGGAGTTCGATTAATCAAATATACGGCAGTTCAGACACAGTCTCCCCAAAAGCGAATAGGTAACGCTGCTTGGAATCTCAAAGCCCGAGCTACCTCCAGGATGTTTCTATGTCGTCGTTCAACTCTTCCGTTCTGTTGTGGGGTACCAACACACAGCTAGTTTCATGAAAATGCCTTGTGCCCTGTAAAATTCCCTTAGATCGAATTCTAAGCCATTATCGCTACGAATTCGTTTAACCCTTTTATTGAATTGTGTTGCCACCATTAGACAGAAATCCTTGAGATGTTGACTAGCTTCGTGTTTTTCTCTTATCAGATATGCCCAGATTGCACGACTTTTGTCATCCACAATGGTAAAAAAATAGTGCGCACCACAAGATGATGCAACTTTGTAATGTCCCCACAAATCACAGTGCACGAGATCAAAACAGTTCGTAGCATTATTATGACTTAGTGGAAATGGGGAACGAGTTTGTTTAGCTCGAAAACAAGCATCACATATTTCTTTATTCTTACAATCTGAAAACTGAATTTTTGAAATAAATGAAAGATGATGACTTGATTGGTGCTCAAGCCTTCGGTGCCAAACAGTGTATGATTCCACGGTTGAGGTGCGCATGACTGAATGCTTTGGAGTTCTCGGAATCGGTCGAAAGAAATACACCCCACCCCGAAGTTCACCCGTTCCAATCGGCATCCTCGAAGCATGGTCCTGTATCACACAAAGTTCATTAGTAAAAACAATTTGACAATTTGTCTCTGAGATAAGTTGGAGAATAGAAATTAAATTGCATGCTAAATTAGGCACATATAAAACATTGTGTAAGAGCACTTCATGGCTTAGCATAGCGCGACCCATCATTGTTGCTGATGTTTGTACTCCATCAGGTAGGAGTACTGGCAAGGGGGTGACCTTTCGAGTGTTGGACAAGAAGTTTAGGCTCCCTGTCATATGATTTGATGCTCCGCTGTCTAAGATCTAGAGGGAGGTATCATGAATCTTACCGGAGATCTTTTCATTATTATCACGATCTAGGAGAGCCAGTAGTTTGCTGATTTGTTCGCCTGATAGTCCGGATATTCCTTCGTTGGTCGGTGGCTGTCCCGTTGCATGAAAAACCTGAGCAGGAATTCCGGTGTCACGGGGGCGCGACCCAGATCCGTGACCATGATGCCCCCCGTCAGTTGAACCACGTCCGCGAGGTCCTTTCCACCATGCCGGATAGCCGACGACTTCGAAGCAAGCGGCCGTTTCGTGGCCATTCCGACCGCAATGAGAACATTTTCGTGGCAAATTGTCCTTTTGGCGAGGACCAGGAGAGGATTTGCTTTTGAATCCGGCATGAACTGCTAAAGCCACGACGTCCACCCGTTCGTCCTGGTCACGAACAATAGAACGGTGTCGTTCCTCGCGAGTGATTAGAGCATACACTTTGCTAATTGTTGGTAAGGGATCCATCTTCAAAATGTGGGAGCGGACGGTCCCGAATATTGAATCATCCAACCCCATAAGGAATTGGTGTAACTTTTCCTCATCTCGTTCACGGATTAGGTCTCTGGCAGCGCCACACGTACATCCACCACAGGAGCAACTAGGCACCTTGTTATAGCTGTTTAGCTCGTCCCACATTGCTTTAAGCTTTGTCTAGTAGAGAGCTACCGTTGAGCCACGTTGGCGAATGGAAGTAATTTCACCTTTCAGTTGGTGTACTCGTGGGGCGTTGCCAACCGAGAAACGTTCCCGGAGATCATCCCAAAGAGCTTTTGCCGAATCATCATAAGCAACGCTAGGTTGTATTGACTTGTCGATAGAGTTGACAAGCCATGATATCAACATAGAATTGCAAGCCTTCCAATTGTTTGCTTCCGGAGAACCGGCCTTCGGTTTGATTAACGCCCTTCTTTATTTTTCGCCCTCAACGCATTGAGCATAGACTTTGCCCAAAAATCGTAGTTGTCGCCATTCAACACACATGTAGTGATGATCGCTCCCGGGTTCTCGGAATGAGATAAGAAGAATGGCGAGGACATCTCCACCACTTTCTTTGCTGGTCCGCCGGTTTGGGAAACAACATATGTGGCCAAGACGTCCATGTGTGTGTGTGGGGGGGGGGGGGGGGGGCGAGTAGGGAGGTCAAGTTGAAGGCCACAAATCACACCCGGTGGATCTCTCGCTCTGATACCATAATAAACTCAGTTAATAATAAACTCAGTTTTCTATATTTCACAAGTGTAAATTACATCCATACAGATCCCATATTTATATACACAGGAGATCACCGAAACAGGGAGGTGAGCAAAATAGGAAACTGAGCAATTGGTTCCTAGGAATATTTCTATACCATACAAGGTTTCCTAAGAACATGCAATGTAATAAAGATGATTTACAAAGAATATTCTCACAGCAAATCTGCCTGCTGGTATTCCAAATATTGGACGTTGTCATATTTAGATACTACCAAATTTAATACGTTGAGTGTTGAAAATTGGGAGGAGGAAGCGAATTACAGGAGAAAGGAGTTGAATTGTGTGTGCAAAATTGATGTTGATTGACATACTGATTGGGATTATGTTTATAAAAATAGATCAAATTTTTTTGATATAATTTCTATCACAAGCTCTCCCTTCATCTCACATGTATACAATTCTCGGTCCAGTTAGCAGGGATCCACCGCCTCCCTCCTCCACTTGTAGGGTTTACGCCTCTCGCCCGTGAACTCTTAAGAAGTCATTGGAGGAGGAAGAAGGGGAATTAGAGAGGAAAAACATGGGCGGAACTTCTTACAAACAATGTTCGTAACACAAATGTGGGAAGAAAGATGGATGGAATTAGAGATACTATGGAGCCAGGAGTTGCCAACTACCTACTGCGAGGTCTTGCTTGACGATAGTTGACAATATCTCTAGGGTTAGAGAAAACTCAAATTCTTACTTGCTATTCCAAAAGCCCTATGATGCATAAATAAGGCTGTCACAAACAAATTACAAAATGGTCCAAACAGAGGGATGACTTGTAAATATAATAAAATTACAAAAAAACAAAATTCGATAACAAGTGTACACACCCCTAATAAACTCATAAAAATATGCTTAAACTATGACCTTAATAATACACCCCTACTTTTGATTGAGCTTCTCTTTAAACTCAAAG
Organism: Dactylorhiza incarnata; assembly: GCA_033032865.1. Taxonomy (NCBI): domain Eukaryota; kingdom Viridiplantae; phylum Streptophyta; class Magnoliopsida; order Asparagales; family Orchidaceae; genus Dactylorhiza; species Dactylorhiza incarnata. Next base: position 9,613,429 of record JAWHQI010000003.1, read on the forward strand.
AAGGATCAGACTCCAAGGCTCAATCAAATATCTTCTTTGCCACATTTCAAATTCTCAGGTCAGGAAAGCTTATTTGCACGGTGTTCTGATGTAAACACTTCATTGTGGTTAAGGCACAATCTTTTCTCCTCATGTTCGGCCATCTCTGCTCGATACATTCACTTGATAAATGTTGGTGGTCCTCCAGTCCCTTTCTGCTTGATTATGATTGTGGAAGACGAGATATGGTGATAATTTAGCCGGAGTCTCCATCCACTGGTCACGTGATTAAGTTGTAAGTAGCAGTCAAAAACGCGAGTGAATCTCATCGCAGATACCTGATTGAGAGGATTTTCAAATTTCACATTGGGTCATAAGCACTGTGGAGACTTGTGGTGAAAATATCCATCAGTTGTTCGAGTAAACGTAGCTCTAGCCAACAATGCTTACAACATGTCCAAGTATTCTTCTATCAAATATGTCTGTTTCAATGAAACCAGTTCCTCTAGAGGATTACTTAGTAGGGGAGAACCGAATCTCTTGTTGCGATGCTGCTTAAGACCATCCCCCATCTTCAGTTTCTCTTTTTACAATCAAATGAATCGAAGCTGGGTCTGCTCCCAAAAGGTGGAAGGTGGCCAAGACAATCCATTCTGTCACCAAAGTCCTTTGATCGCCAAAGAATTGCCAACCAACTCAAAGGGTCTTCTTTCCCATCTTATGTTGGGGTTCTGGTAATTACACTGGCATGGCAGGGAATTTATTGCCATCATATTACCGAATGTTTGTTGTTTCCCAATTCCTAGGTGGTGTGGCCCACCATAAATATTGTCCGTTTGATCATGGTGTTGACCACCATCTCCTCTTGTGGTACCTATGAGGATGTCCATATGCACGACTAAGGTCTTCATTGTGAAATTTTGTCCAATTTGATTATTGGAAATCTGCCATTATGCTTGGACCCGGAGGACGTGAGATGATAAGAACAGAGGATCAGATCACGTGGCATTATGCCTTGGAGGAGGAAGAAGAGGTTGATGTGTTCTTCTGTTCCATGGGGACCAAGACGGGTTCCTGTGTTGATGGGGTGAAGGAACTATTCGGTAGGAGCAATCCATTTGGAAAGGACAAGTGGTCGCACACATAGACCAAGGACTTTGGCTCAATCATGTTATATTGCTGTGCGGAATCTGCGATGGAATCGGACTGGGATGCCAACATGAGTGCTATCGTGACCAAGGAGAGGAATGCGAGTGGCCTTGCTGTGGGATTGGTGGATGGACGCTACAAGACGGAAAGAGGCCTCTTTGAGGCTTTACCTGCGTGCATGAAAACGACGGACAGAGTCTTCAGTTGCATGTGTGAAGACGCAAAACGACTAATGCTATAGTGATGTGCATTGATGGACTTGTTAACTGTAGTGTTTGTGCGGATGCGAGAGAAACTTGGACGTACGAGAGAATTGAAGGACGAGCGTGGAAATGTGAATCACTCGCTTTGATACATTTTTTATGAATCGAGTTCATAACACGAATGCGGGGAGGATGATGGGTGGAATCAAATATTCTATGGAGTTAGGAGCTTCCTACTGCCTACTTGGGGCACTGCGAGGAGGAATACACCATGACCTTTAAGGTTAGAGATGACTCATATTCTTACTTGTTATTCTAAAAGTCTCAAGGGGCGACAAATATAGCTCACACGAACGAATTGCAAAATGGTCCAAACAAACAAACATTTATAAAAATAATAAAAATTCGAAAATGAAAAACTAAATATGATAATAATACACACACGACTAAATAAATTCATAATAAAATTACCCTAAATTACGTCCATAACAAAATTGTTTACGGGCGCACCCAGACACGTGCACAACTCCAATTTTAGGAAAAATCAAACTTATTAGATTGAGCTTTAAGTTTTACGAAAACTTTATCTTGTTGATAGAAGATCATTTGTGGTCAAGAATCTTTGATCAGATTGCAGGATCTTCGACAGTTGGCCTTAGAAGGTCGAAAAACACAAAATTGGAAGCCCCCTAATCCACATCGAATCCTTTAATTGAAGTGTCTATCCTACACGTAATTCCAAGAGGAGTTCACAACCACTCACAAATTCGAATTTGGTTAAGTAGTTGAGGGGAACTTGGCTTCCAAAATATCCTCCATTAAAGACCTTTTGGAGCTTTCAGGAGAGAAGAAAATTTGACGCCCCTTGGGGTGGGACCAGACTTTTTTGGTCCGGTCCGGTTCGACCAGGTCGTTCCAAGCTTAGCTTTTTTCAGCCTCAAATAGTTATTTTTAGGTCAAATGAACTCCAATTCGAGCATTTTTTGCGTCATTGGAATTGTCCTATCAAGCCGGATGTACTCGTAAAATTTTGACTATGTTTGAGTATTTTTTTATGAAATACAGGGTACAAATGCGAACATCTCAAATCCCTTATGTATTTTTAAAAGTTTAGTTACAAGATAATATTGCTAATTGTGTTACTATATCAAGTTCAACTATTCGAGCTTTGAGACCATATTATTGGTTCACTGCCAAAAATTCATTCTAGATTAAGTATTTGATAGTCCAAAATGGCATCAATCAAATGCACATAAATTCCATATGGTCGGCCATTTTTATAGATGTTAAGATAAATTGTCTCTTTTGATGCAAACTGTCAACTATAAAATATGTGTGTGTACCATTCTAGTGATATTTTGATATTATCAATTTGTGGATTCTTGCAAACTGTAGAAGAATTATGTAAAAGGCCCATACAAAGGCCTAATTTTCTCATGTATAAATTAGTCACACATCTTAGTTTGGAGTTGAGTGTTCATTCTTCTTTGCTATAAATTTGTGTACAAATACTTGTATTATATGACTTTTTATGTGAAAATAATAAAATATTAAGATTTTACAATTTTTTTTCTACGTGGTATCAGAGCGAATCGATTCCTCGACCCGGACTCTCAATGATTGAGCTCCTGCTTTCGCCAATTGAGCCTTTTGTTTCCATCTTTGAGTGTTTATTTCAGGTACTCGCAACCTTCATACGGGTACTCGCAGTCTCCATCCAGAGCTTGCCCCGTTTCCACGCCCTGCCGTCTCCCCAAATAGGCCAGTCCACCCTGACTTTTATAGGCCAGCCGAAATCTAGTACTCGCAGAACTGCCTACCTCTGCTCGGGTGCTCGAATTCTCTCTCCGTCGGTCTTGTCGTTCCCCTGCGCCACATGAACCACAACTGCTCTCCAGCCTCGATGCACATACTCTTGCATTCTGTGCTCACTTGCGCTCGTCTTTGTGCTCGCGGCCTCCTGCCCGCTTCCGGAGACATTGCATCCTGAAGGCGTGCCTAGTACCTGCATTTGCGAGAGAAACTCCAGCATCTCTGGGGCTGGTTACTCGGACTTTCAACTCCGTTTCCTCTATCTCCAACGAAGGTATACTTTTCCCATAGTCTCTTGGATAGTGGACTATGGGGCCACAAATCACATTACTCCGCAAAAGCCTTCTCGGTACACGAACTCTGCTTGTCCTCAATTTATTACGGTGGCCAATGGCAAAACCACCTTGTTCTGCGACTCTGACGATGTGCCTCTCACTCCATCCCCCACTCTCCGCTCTATCCTTCATGTTCATGGATCTCAATTTAATCTCCTTTCTGCCAGTCGTCTTACTCCCGATCATAACTGCTTCATCACCTTTTCCTCTTCTTCCTCTGTGGTGCAAGATCGACGGACGCGGAATATCATTGGTAGACTGTCAAATAAGCTATACACTATGCATCTTCCCGCCTCGGTTCTCTCCTCTGTCACATGATCCGATATATCCTTTGTTGTTGGGGTGGTCAGCCGTTTTATGCATGATCCTCGAACCCACCTCTAGGCTGTTGAGCGAAGTCTTGGTATCTGAAGAATGCTCCGGGACAAGGGTTGGTGTATAAGCGCTCCTCTTCTCTATCATTAATTGCTTTCTTTGATGCAGACTATACTGGTTCCATGATCGTCGGTTGCAAGTGGCTATTGTATATATTTTGGAGTACACCTGATCACTTGGCGAAGCTAGAAGCAAATGGTGGTGGGCCTAGTGGCTCGCTCTTCTTGGAGGCTGAGTATCGTTCAATGGCATATGCTGTTTTTGAACTCACGTGCTTGAAAAATCTTCTTACTGATCTTTGTATAAAACTCCCCTCTCCGACCGTTCTCTACTGCGATTGTCAAGCTAACATCCATATCGCCGAGAATTCCGCGTTTCATGAACTTACTATGCATATTAAAGTCGATTGTCATTTCATCCGGGAAAAAGTTCAACTTCGCAAACTGGACCTGAGACATGTACCCGCTGCCGAGCAAGTTTCTGATATCCTCACCAAGGTCTTATCTCGCCCACTATACCGACAATTCATTTCTAAGCTTGACGCCTACGATCCTTATGCCCCAACTTGCGGGGGAGGGTAGAAGAACCATGTAAAAGGCCCGTACAAAGGCCCAATTTTCTCATGTATAGATTATTCCACGTCCTAGTTTGGAGTTGAGTGTTCACTCCTACTTCCTATAAATTTGTGTACAAATATTTGTAATATATGACTTTTTATGTGAAAATAATAAAATATTGGGATTTCACGTTCTCTTTTTCTACATAAACAAAAAACATTATTATTCCACCTAAATTTTCAAATAAGTTTGGTTCTAAGATCAAAAATAAATGTACAAGAAAGGGGAAAAGATGCAAATTTAATACAATGTTATATTCATCCTGTTTGCCTTCTACATCAAAATGATTCAAGACCCCATAATATAAGTTAAAGCAGCTAAAAATGGCTAACTTCAGACCAAATAATGGTTTGGAGATACTATTTTGGTTTGCTTTTCACAATAGTCTTCAGTTACAGTGGTTCCGTTCAGAAGCTTTATTCTTTAGAGCAGTTCAATTTCTATTGTGAGTTTCCTTTGTGATGTAAACGTTTTTACTAAAAGTTTTAGAGCCAAACAAAAATTGAAGACAATCGATATGAGTTATGATGTAAATGATTTGGTTTCAATAAGAATCTGTTATTTACAAAAATGGTTGTCAATCACATTTAGACCCTTTTTCACAAACTGAAATCAAGATAATAAAAAACCGCTTGAGGATTAGCATGAGAAATGACTGAATGAATTGATTGCTTGATTGCTTATATTGAGAATGATGTTGATATCATTAGAAATGAGATAATTGCTGTCTGCTTCTAGATCATGTGTCCGCAAAAAGTTCATTTATTTTTATTGTTTTCTTTGTCACTCGTAGTAATAATAAAATTATCTATTTAATAATGCATATTATTTATTTTAGATTTATGTTTTTTTACTTGGTATTTTGGTTGAGTTACAATCATATAGTTTCATCGTTGAGGAAAAGATGGGAAAAAAGAATTGTAGGTACTTTCAATATTGGTCTGGGAAGAAATACTTAATTACAACTTATATTATTTGACATGCGCTGGCAAGGTTCTGTTTCTGTAAGATTTTTAGGGCATTTTTCCTTATTGGGCGTCGCTTATATTGCATTTGATTTCTGAGTTCGATCTAATTTACTGTTTAGAACTAGCCCATATCCCACCTCTGATTAAGGTTCCATTTGGCATGGTGTCGGCGGTCGTGAACATGAGAGTTAAACTGTCACTCGTTAACGCCCATCTATGAAACTTCATCCATTTTTATGTTCAAACGGATGAAGTTTCTTTAGGTGGTTGTTAACGAATGACGGTTTAACCCATGCTTTTACGACCGCCACCGCTGTGCCAAACGAAGCCTGAATGTTTGGTTTAGTTCACAATTTCCTTTATTTTTTAAACAATTAACTCCTGCATTGAGATCTGCTGCTTCTTTTTAAATTAGTAGCCTTCTTCATTATTTTGTATCTTTTTTAAATTTTGAATAATTTGACTAAAAGAGTTTCCATTTTCTAAATTCAGATGAATACTTGAGAACGACTAAGCTAATATTATCTATAATTTAAAACATGCACAGGAAGCCCAAGAATATTTTACATTCACTTACAACCCACACATTCATCTTTTTTTATTAATTTTAAAAACTATTATATGTAAATCTTCTAAAATAAATTATATTTATGTACTATTGTAAAGTTTGTGTAATTTTAAACTTATTTGTGTAAATAGAATTGTTGATAAGATGTTGTTAAGGTTGCTAAATCGTGATTGAAGATATTGCATGGACCTTTCACTTTTCTTGTTAGGTCAAATTCTTGAATAATTTTATATTGTAGGTTTCACATATTGTGAAAGGAGGGGACACGGTTAGTTGTACGGTTTGCGAGCTGGAACCATTAAGGGCTGAAGCAGAGGAGATTCCCTTGAATATAGTCTACGAAGATGCACATGTTCTTGTTTTAAATAAACCTGCTCATATGGTAAATTTTTTTGTAATTATCTAATTCTTTTTTTGGTAGATAACTATTTTGGAGCTGTTTGATTTGTCTCAAAACAAATTGAAGTAGGATTATGCTGATATTAGGAGCCTAATACTTGGTATTTTAAAATTTGAGCACACAATTTGATTTTCTGATGAAGATAATCATGATTAAATGTCATCCTAGTTAAACTTGATTGCTAATACTCTGACTAATTATTACTGATTAGAGGCTAACTACAATTAGCTTTCTACTATTTGCAATGATTTAACTGTTGAAGAATGAAGAATCAAAGCCCACAAAATAGTCATTATTCCTGTTCATTGTATTTGACCCATATTAAGGCCCATATTGTCTTCTTTGTTTATTAGTCCCACAGTGTATGGAGTTTGATTGTAGTTTGTCTCCCTATATATAGGGTGTAGTTGTACATGGAAATTAAGAAAAATAATGGAAATATTTCTATAATTAAATTTGTTGCTCAATCTTGTCTTTTCTTACATGGTATCAGAGAGCGTGATCCTAATTTTTTTTGTAGGTGCGCTCTTGCTCTCCGCACGCCACAAGGCTCTCTGATTGTGCGGTCTGGCGATTTCAGTTCACAGACCGCGTATCTATCGCTTTGGCTCCGATCTCTACTGGAAATCTGTTACGGACGTGCACGTCGACGAGACGCCATGGTGGGTCTACATGCGTAGGAAGACGACGATGGGTCCGTTTGGAGGAGGAGAGACCGAAGACGCGCCTTCGACATGATTATTTTATTTGTATTCTATTATGTTGTTATGTTCTTTCGTTATCCGCACCCCGCTCATATAAGGGGTTGTGCTGAACTCTTTTTGATTATCTTTGGATGAATGTGTTTTAGGGTTGCTCCCTAGAGTCCTCTCAATCTCTTCCCTCTCTTTCTCTCCTTGCCTCCGCCGACCCTTCCCCTCTTCGGATTTCTCCCGAGAACGTATTATTTGGTCCGACCTGCCGACCGCCCGCCCTTGCCGCCGGTCAGTCTTTGCAGCCGATGCGTGCTTTTGCGGAACCCGTCCATCGATCCAGCCCACCGCTTCCAACACCGCCACTGTCGAGCGTTCCAGTCCGTCAATCGATTCCTTCGTTCGTTGTTCCAGTCTGTCGATCGATCATCGATCGATCCAGTCCTACGCTTCCAACAGCCGCTGCATGCTCGCTCGTCCCCATACACAATGCTTGCTCGTCCGTCGTGAAAGTGAGGTTAGATCTTAGATTTACTCTAGAGGGGTGAATAGAGTATTAAAAACTTTTCACTTAATTTTATAGCGGAGTTAAAATAGTGATATATATGTGTATTGAGTGAGTAATAAAAGCAAACACAAAGAGAGCACACATCACAACACAGAAAATCCCAACACAGAAGACACAAGAATTTTCATAGTAGTTCCCCAATAAACCTGGGTACGTCTACTCTTCTACCACACTTGGTAGGATCCACTAGGTTTTTGATCAGGTGCCCTATCACCAAGGGGTTTTTTGATCAGGTGTCCACACACCAAAGAGCTTTTGATCAGGTGCTCTAACCAAACCACAGGTTTTTGTTCAGGTGCCCTGCCACCAAGGGGTTAACTTTTGAAGGGAGTTATAACCCTGTACAAGAGGGGATAAGAAGGGTTATGAAGTTCTTCTCTGTCAATATTCTGAGAGAAGACTCTAGTGGATTGTTGATGATGTAAAGCTCCCCCTGTCTGATATAAAATGTTTGACAGTAGATTGCTGGAGCTTTCTCTTGGATGTATTGATCTTCCTGTAGCTGATGAATCTGAGAGAATAAGTTCCTCAGATTATTGTTGCTCTTTGAAGATCTGATCTAGCAGCTGATGACTGAGAGAGTGGAGTTGATGTTCTCAGTGAATGAGTGCTGCTTGAAAAAGAAGATGAAGATGATCTGTAGAACTTTTTCTTTCTTCTTCCTTTTTTTTTTTCTTTCTTCTTCCTGTACTGATAATCTGTAATGTGTTATGTCGTGAAAACTGTAAGTGATAATACTACTGTATATCTTCTTTCCTTATTCCCCTTTTGAAATCTCTGACAGATTTTAAATTCAAATCCCTTGATTTAAGGAATAAAATAATCTGAATAGATATTCTGGGAACTGTAAATTTGATACGCCGTTTACCTTTTTCCTTTTTCATGAACGTGTCCTTTTCAGCTAAATGTCAACGGCTATAATCTCGAAATAATAAAAGGAAGGATATAATCCTTACTTATCTGATATAATAGAGCCGTTGCTGAAAGATCTGTGTTCAGAGAATAGAATAAAATAATCTGTCTGAAATAAATCTGCTGTAGAGAAATTTTCGTCGATCTCAACAAATTTCGTCGATCTCAAGAATTTTCGTCGAACACAATGTTGAGTTCGTCGACCTCAACTGAATCTTGCTGGAAGAATTGAATTAGTTGAGCTGAGAAAAACTTTCGTCGATCTGAAGGTTGAGTTCGTCGAACTGAGGAATTCGTCGACCGCTGAGCCGCTGAATAAAATCGTCGACCGCTGAACTGAGTAAAATCGTCGACCGCTGAGACTGGATAATTTCGTCGACCGCTGAGACTGGATAATTTCGTCGACTGCTGAGAGGACAATTTCGTCGACCGCTGAGCCGCTGAGCCGCTGAGATTGAAGCAAGCCGTTCGTTGAACGCAGAATGTAAGTCGTTCGTCGAACGCAGAGTGTAAGCCGTTCGTCGAACGCAAAGAGCAAGCCGTTCGTCGAACGCAGTATGGAGTTCGTCGAACGCAGAACCTGAATACTTTCTTGAGTTCTAACAGCCTAAACTCTTGACCCATTGACTATACATTGGGGTCAACTTTATCCTAGTCAACAGATAGTGATTCTAGCCCAAATCAGTAATAGGGTTGTTCCAACATCATTAGAACAACACCCAAGCCTTTATCCCACCATAGTGGGGTCGGCTATATGGATCCTTTGTCGCCATTGCGCCCTATCTTTAAGCATAGCCTTGCTAATGCCTAAGTACATCATATCTTTCCTTATAGTTTCTTTCCAAGTCTTTTTTGGTCTACCCCTCCCCGTTTAACATGCCTACTGACTAAACTCTCACAACGCCTAACAGGTGCCACTCCTGTCTTATCCTTGATACATTCATTCCTAATTTTATCCGGTCTCGTGTGACCACACATCCACCTAAGAATTCTCATCTCCGCAACTCCCATTTTTTGCTCATGTACACCATTCACTGCCCAACACTCAGAACCGTAGAGCATTGCTGGCCTAATTGCAGTACAAAGGCTCATCAGCATTCTGGCAAGTAATTAGAGGCTTGGGGGAGGGGTCTGTGGACTGCTGGACAGAATTTGGGAGGTTATTTCTTTGGATTGGAGAGGTAGGGAGTGGATGGAAGTTGGTTCTACATGGTGGCCAGTGAGAGATGAGGGCTGTAGGGTGGGGAGGGTGATGGGAGAGGGTTTCCGAGTGGGGGACTGGTATTCTGGACAGGTTCTGGGCAGAATCTAGGGCTGGGAGGAGAAGCCGGTAATCCCCTGGAAAACAGCAGCAGGAGAGGGGTCAGTTATGGGTAGGACTGGGAGGAGGCTGCTGTTTTGCGACAGGAATAGAGGGGTGCGTGTCTTGGATGGGTAATGCAAGGTTAGTGGGGAGAAAAGATCATTTCTTTGAATGGTGGTCGCTGTAGTTAATTATGGATTTAGAGGGGAAGTTGAAATTATGGGTAGTTAGGATGTAGTTAATAGTGCGTAGTTGTAAAGGTAGTTATGGTATTTAGTGGGAGGGGGGGGGGGGGGGGGGGGTAGAATAGATTAGAGTTGATTGGTTGCTATAAGATCCTGTAGAGGCAGTAGAGCTCACCATGGACATGAGTTTTCTACTAGTTTGCAAAGAGTTTACTCATCATGGCTAACTTGTAGCTATGGCCAAATATACAACAGATTTACTGCCATGAAGCTACGATTTACGGACTCTCGCTCCTCTTGGGCACCGACTTGGACTTAACTAAGGCTGGCATGCTCCAGCTGTAGAAGGCGCTGGGCTTCTTGTTTTTTTAGGTTGCCTTCTCAGGAGCTCACTCACATCACAATTATCCTAATATATTCTGCATATTCCCAACCGTGATATCAATGTTTACAAATAGTTCAAAAGAAAAAAAGCAGAAACATATATTCGTTATTCTAGTAAAGACAAGTCCTTCCATATATTGTCGTGGTTTTATGTTTTTGCCACCTATAATTTTGATACATTACCAGAACATATATGGCCTTCGTTCGAGTGCTTGTTTCCTTCTAATTGGAAGGCCTGCATTATGTTATGGGTCTACTTGGATGTTGTCGGAAGAGTGACCGGAGGTGGAGATGTCGGGGAAAGAGATACTACGGAGCCTTGACCGTGACTGCCTAAGCGTGGCGTGCTCGAGAGAGAGAGAGAGAGAGCTTCCATGATCTCTTTTAGGGTTGAGGAAATAGACTTTCTTCATTCATCCCAGTACAAGACCCACTGAGTCCTTTAAATAAGACTTACAATCGACACAAAAAGGAGAGAATGCCAAAGGAAATAACGGCAGACTTGGACATGCGACTAAAAAAGGACACCTCATAAAGACACGACATAAATAACGACGCCATATAAGGACGCGTTTCTAAGACAGAATAAAAGCATATCAAGAAATAATCAATACTAAATAACGCCATAAAATGACCCGTAACATCTCTCCCGCCTTGCAAAATGAGCTTGTCCTCAAGCTCGAGGGAGATCAATGGTGTCCGCGTCAGCCGACACCCTCATCATCAGAGTCCTCGACGTGCAGATAGAAAAGTCGTTTGCACTTGTGACCGCGAGTGTACTGCTCACGTAGTTGAAACATAAGCCCTTGGCGCGCCGTTCCATCATCTCGTCCCAAGATAGTTTCCGGACTGGTGAGGATGGATGTCCCTCTGAATGACCTGGCTGAATGCCCGTGTCGGTGGGCAAATAGACCTCCTGTGCCAGTTGGAGGTGATAGTCACATATCCTAGCCAGACTCATAACAGTCACTAAGTCTGGAGGAGCCTCAAATTTGATATCAAGTCGCAGGCGTTCGCGAAGTCCGGCGGTGAAGATGACAACCTGCATCTCTGGGGAAAGTGAGACGTGTGCCAGAAGAAGTTGAAACTGATCTAGATAATCGTCCACGGAGCTCGTCTGGCGAAGTGTTGTGAGGGCACTGAGGGGGTTGCTGCGGATTGGAGGGCCAAAATGTAAGTTGCAAAATCGCTTGAAGTCGCCCCACGTCAAAACCGATTGATCAGTGAGGAGACGAGTGACCCAAAGCATGGCCGAGTCGAGAAGGTGGAAGGAGGCCAGAGGAAGCCATTCAGCTGCCGGTGTTTGTTGATGACCAAAGAATTGTTCGCACCTGGTGAGCCAGCTCAAGGGATCTGTTTTCCCATCGTACGTGGGGAACTCCAACCGGGTATAGCGCGACAGAATGACAGCCTCAGGACGTAAGAGGGTCTGCGGTGGCGGCTCATGGTGGATGATCGGCGGTAGCGGAACTTGACTGCTGCTGACGTGATCCATGGGTGGAGTTGTAACAACGGGAAGGGAGGCGGTTAGCTCATTAAGCCTGGCAGTGATAGTGGCGTCCCGAAAGTGTGCTTTTGTGGTAGTCATGACAGTCTGCATCACGTCCTGGAGAGCAGCCTTAAAATCTTGCGAGTCCCCCATCGGCTTACTTGCTTGCCGAGAGAAGAAGCGGGTGACTGGACGCCTGAGGTCGTCGGAAGTGGCTGAAGTTGTGTTGCCGCGAGTACCACGTCTTCTTCCAATGGTGGCAGCGCAAATCTTAATTAATTCAATTAAGAATTAATAAGAAATAAATTCTTGAATGCAGAATAAATTCATGAATAAATTCCTATATATTCCCGCGCATGTGTGCCGACCCAAACATGAATAATTCTACACGCGTGCGTTTACTGTCGACAGAGGAGGATTAGACACGGGGCATTAATACGCTGGAAACGACGCTTAATTGCGCGGAAAATTGAGCCCAGAAGGAAGGCCCCTATCGAGCGGACGTAGAAGCCGCGTTGCACACAGACACGGGCCGAAGACCAAGGGTAGCGGCTGCTTACGGGAACCCTGGTCTTCGAGGAGGCAGGGAAACGAGTAGCGTCGGCTGTCCGAGCGGTTGACTGGAGTGGCGCAGGCGGCGATGCGATCGAGAGTTACGATCGACTGGACGAAGGGCGCCGATGCTGGTAGGGCTTGATCGTTGTTGCTAGTCAAGGAGATAACCGGAGACTAGGCTGAAGCTGCGGACGTCGATTTGCTCCAGCGGAACAGACGCCGATGGCTGGGAAATGTCTGTCGGAAGAAGCCGACGGGGAAGATACGGGCAACAGCTGTACTCGCCGAAGATGGCAGCTGTGTCGTCTCTTTCGAATCACAACGGAAGTATCAATCGAGGATGGAGAGGCTGCGGGGTTTCGGAAAGGCCCGACGAGGGTTGACGATCTTCGTCGATGCTTACGGTGCGAACATAGGAAATGGAGGAAGGATGACTCTGATACCAAGTTGTTATGAGTCTACTTGGATGTTGTCGAAAGAGTGACCGAATGTGGAGATGTCGGGGAAAGATATACTACGGAGCCTTGACCGTGGCTTCCTAAGCGGGGCGTGCTCGAGAGAGAGAGAGCGAGAGAGAGAGAGAGAGAGAGAGAGAGAGAGCTTCCAAGATCTCTTTTAGGGTTGGGGAAATAGACTTTCTTCATTCATCCCAATATAAGACCCACTGGGTCCTTTAAGTAGGACTTACAATCGACACAAAAAGGAAAGAATGTCAAAGGAAATAACGACAGATTTGGGCATGCGACTAAAAAAAGACACCTCATAAAGACATGACATAAATAACGGCGCCATATAAGGACGCGTCTCTAAGATAGAATAAAAACATATTAAGAAATAATTAATACTAAATAACGCCATAAAAGGACCCGTAACACATTATATCTTATTTCCAATATGTATATGCTGCGCACCTGAACTTATGAATGTGTGAGCATGCTCTTGCATTATTTGAAAAGAAATATGTTTCCATTAGTTCCTATTTCCTACTTTTATCTGACATATTTTCATTCTATTAAAAAAATAGTCTGGTTATATAAACAAATTATCAGTTCAATCTGATTCCTGATAACAACATGCCTTCAATATTTCACCTTTTCCTCAATTATTTACCTGTTGGATTTTGCTAGGTGGTGCACCCTGCTCCAGGGAATGCTAATGGCACGTTAGTTAATGCTATACTTAATCACTGTCAGCTCCCAGCAAGTGCATATGTAAACAGAAAAAGTTCTTCAGAAACGGAAGATACAGAGTCATCAGACAGTGAGGTTGGCAACTTATATGTTGGCCGTTCTTATGAGGAAAATGTCAAGCGGAGAAGCAGTGAGGTTCTTGTTCGTCCAGGCATTGTGCATAGATTGGACAAAGGAACAAGTGGTCTGCTTGTTGTAGCTAAGGTTAATTTTACTATTATACGTATGCATTTTATTATTATGCATGCAAACATACGTTGAAAACATTTCAGTTTAATGTTCATGACAATCAGAATACATGACCTTCCGGATGTTCATGTTCTAATTTGACGTGGGAAAATGCAAGATCATGATGTAGTTATGCCCTAACAGAACTCTGATGGATGAATCTGAATGTAGTGATGCAGGAAATTTTAAAATGGTGTGATGAACATATGATTATTCCATATATTAAAATAAATTTGAAATTGATAGAAAAATTCACAAACATGCAATATAGATATTAGACGTTGGAAACACAAGCGAGATCTAGTTTAATTTAAGAAGAGAGCACATCAATCAAATGTCTTGCGAATGATTCTTTCAAGTAGAATTAAAAGTGAGCAAATTGTTATTTGTTACAAATCTAAATCACAAATTATGTCTTTTCACCCAAATTATCAGCACAAAGCAATATATATTCCATATTAGTGCCTACACGAATAATCGTAGATCGGAGAGGCGGTATGATGTAGGGTAGGCTACGTGGGTGCGCGACTAACATGCAATCCTAGGTGAAGTGCGTGAGATAGTTTTATTACCCTTGAACACTATATGTAGCACACATGCAAAGTCTCGACGGAGAGATCAAACCAAATAATAAATAATTAAATCGCACGCATCTAATTTTAGCACAAGTAAAGCTATTTCTTTTAGGAAAAACAAGTTTAGTCTTTCCTCCTTGTGGAGGGCTAAAGCAAGAATGCGCGGCGAATTGATCCTGCAAATCAAAATAATAATCCAGGGCAAACAACTACTAAACAAGAGATCCAATCAAACATGAAATCACATCACCATATTTTAATATTAAAAACAAAAGTCCATACAACAACAACAACAGAACCCATATAGTCCCCAATCATTGAGGGTATTGGCGGGGGAAGATTGGAAACAGACCTAACCTTTGGCACTATGCACAAAGTGGCTTCTCTTTGAGGAGAAAGACCTAACCTTTGACAATAAATGCACAAAGTGGCTGCTCACAGAGTACCACTGAAATAGTGTCCCCCTATACCGTCGCGTTTGCTGCGGAATCATGCCCTCAAATCAAAGCCAAAGACATCAGAGAGGGCAGACCCAAGAATCTATTTTGATTTATGTGCACATAACCATGCTTCCTTCATTCAGCATCCAGAGCATTGGTGAAGCACATAAAAACAAAAGTCCATACAACTATAAAATACTCACTGTGTAGGGGGTGCCGTAGGGTGGAGATCCGATGTCCCGGCTGCCGAAACTACGATCCGGTGGTGTAGATTGAGGCTGAAATCAGTTTACTGTCAGTGGGGAGGGGCTGTAAGATGGGCTGGTTTGAGAGGTATTGAGGGGTGGGTTTCTGGAGGGGAGATTGGGGTTGGGGAGGGTCTTGGCTGAATGGGGTTTGGGAGGAGTTTCTTGAAGGGTTCTAGGAGGTTGACGTGAAGAGTCTATAAGGGAGGGATTACTGGATTTAATGGAAGAGTCTACATGAGAGGTTGATGGGGATTTGCTGGATGAAGGTTCTGGAGGGATTCATTGGATTTAATGAAGAGTCTACATGATGAGGTTTTTTTTGGAGGGGTTTGATTCGTGATTCACTGGAGGGGATTAGGCGTGGGGTCTGGGAAGGGAATATGGGAGTGATAGGGCTGCAATGTGAGTTCTCCTGGGATGGAAACCTGGAAGATTTCAGTGGCTAATCGTGAATTCCCTGGGAGAAAAAAAAACAGAGTTTTCAATGGGCTTGAGGTGTGGGTTTTACTGGGGAAAACTGATGGTTCTCACTGGAGATTTGGGAAGTGGGTGGGCTGTGGTTAAGAGGAGATACAAAGAGGAGACAAGGGATTATCTAGGAGTCGTCACCTAGGGCTTCACGGAGTCGTCACCGTGAGCGGATCGCCAGATTCCGGGAAGCTTTCTTTCTCCAAAATCTGCAATAGCCTCCAAGCAGCCCCTATGCCTCTTATTTATAATAAAACATAATTAGGGCACCCCAACATCAACGGCTATGATTGATCATCAAACATTTCTAAAATGAAGGCAACAATGTTTATGAGTATCTCAATCATCAAACATTTCTAATTATTCCAGTTAAAACCTTCTTAGCCATAATCTATTACTATATCATGCATAAACACTTTTGAACCAAATAGTATCGTAATCGTATATCAAAAGAATAAAGGAATCAAAATATTATCATGTATACCCCCATCTTTATCTTTATTTGTCACATCCATACACTTGTCATGTTCATCTTATTGCGAAGATACTAGAAATCTGCAATAATCATCTGCCATTTCTGTGTACCTGTCACTTGTGCTCATTAAATGTATGAGAACATTATAGAGAATAGAAATACCTAGCAATGACAAGTGTTGTAAAGTATCCAGGTAGGGAGTGGTATCCGGGCTCCCCTTTGGGTTGAGGCAGTTTTTCCTCAACCGCCGCCTACGTGATTCAAACCCACGTAGTGCTGATATATCGTATGGGTTACTTTTTCAGACCATCCATCATACGTATATTTGCAAGGCACATTTCAAGGCACATTTCATTTTTCATCGAATTTACTAAAGGCACATTTCATATGGCACTTTTCTTTGAAGGCACTCTTTTAAAATAAGGCACATAATTCTTTCAATATAGCAACATGCTCATTTTTATAAAAAGAATGAAGGGAAGAAGAGATAATAGAGGATAGAAGAAAGAAATAGTAATAGAATAATCCATCAATCACCAATCAAACTATCTTTTCGTAGTATCCTTTATTCTAAATTCAGAAATAATGCTGCATTGGTATCAAAATAAAAAGGCAATTACCCATAGCCTTTCTTTTTTTACTTTATATATCGTATTATATTGTGTTACGGGCTTGCCAGAGTGGAGGCTGGAGGTAGAGATGACGGCGGTGGAAGATACAGTGGAGCCGGAACCGTGGCTGTCTAAGCGGGGCTTGCTCAAGAGAGAGAAAGCTTCGAAAATCTTATAAGGGAACTGGAAATTAGATATTTTTCATTGATACTTCATATAAGACCCCAAGGGTCCTTTAAATGGAGCATACATGGGTATTTGTGTAAATAACCCGACACAACATAATAAAACCTAATACAACAAGAAATCCTAATACACCCTAAAGATCGGGCTACGGACATAACATATATAATAAAACATAACATCAGACGCAACATAGTAATTGGGTCTGAAGCTCATAACATATCCTCCGACCTTCAAATCGAGCTTGTCCTCAAGCTCGAACGAGGCCTGCATAGCTTGATCGACTGTCTCTTTGATTTCCCTCCAGAACAACTCATGGTATCGCGATGCTGTAGCGGAGGTTGCATCAAGACGATGGATGTCACTGCGCTCCCCAATGGCTGAAAAGAGGTCGATGAATGGGCGGAACGAGGATGACCAATGGTTGCAGACAGGCGAAGGCGATAGTAGCTCGGACAATGATGCCAGTAGCTCGGGCAGACAAGGAGCTGCGTCAATGAGGAATGGCGGCGCCGATTCGGTGACGGCCGACTGAATAAATGGATCCGGAGGAGCTGACAGAGCAGGTGGCCGTCGAAGAGATGACAAGGTGGCTGGTGGGGCCGATAGAGCAGGCAGTGGAATGGTCGGAGGGGCCGGTATAGTATGGGCTGACATAACATGGGCCAGTAGTGGGGGCTCATGGCGGATGAGCGGTGGGGGAGGCACCTGACTTCTGCAAGTGTGCTCGTGTGCGGGAGCAGTGGAGATATCATCGAGACGTTTGGAGAGTGCAGTAATGACCTCCTTATGACGGTCCGCGATGACAGTTTGTTGCACCATGATGGCATGCAGCATGGACATAAACCGACTTATCTGATCTGACGATTCGCCCATAGTTAAAGATAAGGAGCGGGTGATTGGACGGCTGGAGTGCTCCGAGGTGGCTGACTGGGAGGCGTCGCGAGAGCTGCGATGCTTCCCAATTTTGTCGCGTAACTTAAATGTGTTTGTTCGATTGCTGTCGTGTCTCCCCTTTTAAATAAAAGCGCTTAATCAGGGGGAGAAATAATTAAATGATATGTGCAGGGCGCACATGGATCGAGAGAAGGACCAGGGATTGAAAAGAAAAGGAGGCTTGCAGTTCTGGCGGCTCGATGGTGTGGGCTCGAGGGAGCAAAACGGCAGGCGACTCGAGGGGAGTAGAGTCCGTGTTCGACCTGGGGCTTGAGGAGTTCGATTACGATGTGAACAAATCGCGTGTGCAGGACGATAATGCGGAGATCGGAAGGGCGTTGTTGTGGCCGGGAACAAAGTCGCCAGAGTCATTTTGACTCAGTCACCGGTGGGCGTGAGAAGGGAAGACAACATCGCTGCGTCGAGTTTTGGAGGAGCGTGCAGAAGGCGGCCTGACCGGAGCCTGTGAAGATGAAGGAAGAAGCCGCATGCGGTTTCTGGTGTGGAAATGACGACGGCGTGGGAGGATCGTGTAACGCCCCAGTCTACTGTGGGTGCGCTACAGGTCTGCAGACCAGTGACCCTAACCCATCTCCACGGATCAGCTGAATTGGTGATGAGGACCAGTTTAGAGCCCTCTTATCCAGGAGGTCTGGGGTTCAAGCCCCCAGCCTCAACAACCCGCCATTGGAATCAGCGGTTGCGACCAATCAGATCCGTGGAGATGGGTTGGGGTCACTGGTCTGCAGACCTGTATCGCACCCACAGTAGACTGGGGCGTTGCATAAAAAGTGCACTATGAGAGCATGGCACCAGGTAGGAGGGCATGTCACCAGAGGAGAAACCAACCAGAGTTGATTCCTCTGTATTGTGAACTACACCAGGTAGAAGAGCGTCACACTATGACTTTCCCGGAGTTTCTAGAAGCTAGGCGGAGAGCCGGAGAAGGAGAAGTTCTGAGGCAAGTGGCTTCTGTCGAGGCGGAGCCGATTCAAGCCCCGACCCGGAGGACGAATGAAGACATGGTCGACTTGGGAGGTTGCGGGGGAGTGGGAGTCTTTCACGGAGGAGCAGGGCTAGGAGCTTCCCGCAAGGGAAGCCTCCACACCATCTACCGCAGGACGAAAAGAAAAGGAGGCTTGCAGTTCTGGCGGCTCGATGGTGTGGGCTCGAGGGAGCAAAACGGCAGGCGACTCGAGGGGAGTAGAGTCCGCGTTCGACCTGGGGGTTGAGGAGTTCGATTACGATGTGAACAAATCGCGTGTGCAGGACGACAATGCGGAGATCGGAAGGGCGTTGTTGTGGACGGGAACAAAGTCGCTAGAGTCATTTTGACTCAGTCACCAGTGGGCGTGAGAAGGGAAGACAACATCGCTGCGTCGAGTTTTGGAGGAGCGTGCAGAAGGCGGCCTGACCGGAGCCTGTGAAGATGAAGGAAGAAGCCGCATGCGGTTTCTGGTGTGGAAATGACGACGGCGTGGGAGGATCGTGTAACGCCCCAGTCTACTGTGGGTGCGCTACAGGTCTGCAGACCAGTGACCCTAACCCATCTCCACGGATCAGCTGAATTGGTGATGAGGACCAGTTTAGAGCCCTCTTATCCAGGAGGTCTGGGGTTCAAGCCCCCAGCCTCAACAACCCGCCATTGGAATCAGCGGTTGCGACCAATCAGATCCGTGGAGATGGGTTGGGGTCACTGGTCTGCAGACCTGTATCGCACCCACAGTAGACCGGGGCGTTGCATAAAAAGTGCACTATGAGAGCATGGCACCAGGTAGGAGGGCATGTCACCAGAGGAGAAACCAACCAGAGTTGATTCCTCTGTATTGTGAACTACACCAGGTAGAAGAGCGTCACACTATGACTTTCCCGGAGTTTCTAGAAGCTAGGCGGAGAGCCGGAGAAGGAGAAGTTCTGAGGCAAGTGGCTTCTGTCGAGGCGGAGCCGATTCAAGCCCCGACCCGGAGGACGAATGAAGCATGGTCGACTTGGGAGGTTGCGGGGGAGTGGGAGTCTTTCACGGAGGAGCAGGGCTAGGAGCTTCCCGCAAGGGAAGCCTCCACACCATCTACCGCAGGAGCGTTGCTTCGACCTCCCAAGTGCCTCCCCCGTTGGAAGAGATTACCTTCTCAGAGGAAGACATATTAGGGAATGAAAACCCCTTCCATGATGCCTTAGTCATCCAGGCTGCGATCGACGACTAGAAATTAGATATTCTTCATTGATACCACATACAAGACTCCAAGGGTCCTTTAAATAGAACATACAAGAGTATTTGTGTAAATAACCCAACAACACCTAATAAAACCTAATACAACAATAAATCCTAATGCACCAATAAATCCTAATGCACCAATAAATCCTAATACACCCTAAAGATTGGGCTACATACATAACACATAATAAAACATAATAACAGACGCAACATAGTAATTGAGCCCGAAGCCCATAACATATTGCTTCCCATGTAGAGAAAGAATATCAGATAAAAGAGAAAAGATCTTAGTAGAGGAGTAGAACAGAAAAAACAGAGTAGAGGAGATTTGAGAGATCATTGTAGGGCACTTATAAAGGCCCAAAAGTGACTACAACAATAGAAAAGATGGCAACTTCTCTTTCTGCTATTATTGTGATACATAAAGGGAGACATCCCCAAGCTAAAAGACAAACCAACTTTTTTTTTCTTTTCCTTTTTTTTTTCTGCCAACCACTTGCCCTAAAGAAGAGCAACAACCGGTCATAGAAAGCATCTAAAAATAGAAAAGAACTCCCCTTTTAAGAAGCAAGTAAGAGAAACCTCATGGGTACCAGTAAATTAGAGAAAAGATGCCAACTAGCAGTTCCGATATTGCTCGAGCTGCTTGGGTTACTCCCCAAACCACCCTTGATGCACAGAGATAAATCCCACAGTATCGAGAAGTAGGGAAAGAACAAGAAATCACTTAAAAACAAGAGAGAGAGAGGATAGAGTTACCAATCATCGAAAGAGATAGAGAAGGCACGGCTTTAGAAGCCCAATGTTCTTCCACTTAGCACAATAACACAATCACGGGCTCACGAAAATTTGCAGTAGGTCTTCCAAAAAGCTTGGAAAGAATAAAAAGAGAAGTAAAATTTTGTCGAGTGAAAGGAAGGACGAAATTCCATAGCCATTCGTCATCTCCCTTCCTCGAAGAAGGCTTAATTACGCCTACTTATCGAGAGCTTGCCCCCGAAATTCGAAGGGGCGAAAAAATGACAGGATCGAGAGACAAAAAGGCTGTAACCTTCCTGCCCCCTTCAAATTTTCCTCGCGAGCCCTCGTATCGACGCCGTCCATGATAATTGAGCGTCTACTGAAGAGCCACTTGGTTTTCACTATGGGGCAAAAAGGGCATTTTCATCTTATTCCCGAACTTTCAGCCGACTTACTTTAATACAGCCGGCCATTAAAATTACGATACAAAGGAAGATGTGCACTAAAGCTTGGGAAAATTAAGACAACCCAAAATATTGCTAATACAACCCAAAGTTTGGGAAAAATTAATTGCACCACTTAAACCATAGCAGTCGGCCTAACCATGGAACATTAAAAGGAAAGCAATTCTATCAATAATAGCCGGCCAAATCATGTCCCCATAAAATTAAACCAATTAGCCTTACTTTAGCATTATGAGACGAAACTTTAATAAATAAAAAACATAAAACAAAAGCAGCGCACATAACTTGTTTCAGCCACTTTATTTGTTCATCGTTAGGGAGTCTTGAAAAATTAATTTTAGGTTCGCATTTAGTTCTTTTAACCATTTAACTTTTTCTTACAAATTTCAGGTCGTCACATCTGGTACGCATGCCCGTACCAAAAATGTACCGGGTACGGGTACACAACCTGTATGCGTGCATCCATGCGGACCGTGCTCCTTAGTCACATCTCACACAGGGCCAAATATAACCTACTTAATGAATATAGTTAGCTAGTTCATGCATGATTTTATAAAAAATCACCTACAAGCCATTTATAGAATTTTGCATTACTTAAAGGCTACACTTGACGGGTAAAGAAATCTTGTTTTAGACTAGAAAAGACCTTACTTCAGGACACTAAATAGATGCTAACTACGCATGATACATGTTGACAGAAGATCACAGCAATGAACATTTTAGGAGGCGATTTTGTAATTTGTCAAATCCACTACTGTAGTAGAGTTTAGGGCATTATCTTATGGGGTCTATGAATTACTATAGGTAAATATGATCTTAAACAACCTTCAGATTCCAAGACTGGGAACCACGAAGTTCCTCTGCGATAATAAGTCAGCTGTAAAAAATGCTTGTAATCAGTACAACATGATATAACACAATACATTGGAGTTGGCCAACACTCATAAAATAGAAGCTAGAGAGTTGATTGAATAGCGCTCCATATATATCAACAAAAGATCGGTTAGTCGATGTTCTCACCTAGGATTGTCAACAAGAGTATTTCAAAAAATATTTGCAAACTAAGAATGAGAGAGCCGCTCACACTCTTGAGGGGGGAGGGTTAGCATGCTTATTAGCATTCACTGATTTTTGTTCCATAGATCACCATCTCAACCATCAATCCAATAACACATGCATTGATACAAGTTTTTGATAACTGTAATATTACTATTAATAGCATTGCCTTTTTTAATTACCGATTTATATGTATATTCTTGTGTATAAATAAGACCATTTACTCCTGAATGAAATGCGAAAAAAGATTTCACATTTATTAGCATGTAATCCAATGTAATTAAGAGGATGCCCATATTTAAAGAAATTTAAATTAAGTAGTTGACCATGAGTAGAGTTTATAAACTTTTAATTTGATATCATAAAGTGAGAAATCAGAGTTGTGATTAGATATAAGTTTGCAAAGAGAGCTTAAGCGTTTGCAACTCAAAATTCTTCAGTGTAAAGGTTTTCTTTTTGAGATTAACAGACCAATACTAAACTTTTCAGTATCTTGTAGCAGCTAACTCAAAACCTGCCAACCTATGGTCACTGAAAAATGACCATACATATAATGCTAATGATTTACTACCTGAAGTCAAGACTCTCTTTAATGGTCCTTGATTGTAAAATCTATAGCTGGAATAACCCATAGTTCCACTGCTTACTGCATCATGTTTTAGGTTACAATGACGACGCCGCTCTCTTTTAAAATTTTCTGGGAATTAATATTTTTTACTTCCATTTTGAGCAGTG
The DNA here is from genome assembly GCA_033032865.1 of Dactylorhiza incarnata. Lineage (NCBI taxonomy): Eukaryota > Viridiplantae > Streptophyta > Magnoliopsida > Asparagales > Orchidaceae > Dactylorhiza > Dactylorhiza incarnata. Next base: position 9,636,488 of record JAWHQI010000003.1, read on the forward strand.
CCAAAATGCCAGATTCACAAATTGTATGTGATATGGTGTATTAAATGATTTTTGAACGACTTAAAATGATTACTGCATCTAATCATATTCTTTTTATCTTAGTTAATCAATATATTATATATGCATTCATCATGTAAAATGGCATTCGTTGTGATTGGAGACTGAAACTTTTTCTATTCATGATTGTAGGATGAGCATTCTCATGCAGATTTAGCGGAGCAGTTCAAGCTACACACTATCCATAGACTATATGTTAGTCTTACATCTGGAGTTCCTTCCCCAAGTTCTGGGCGGATTGAGATCCCAATAGCTCGTGATTGCAATAACAGAACTCGAATGGCTGCGGTTTCAGTGTCCAATAACAGTATAAATGCTCGTTATGCTGCGAGTAGGTGATTGTTTCTTGTATTTTTTTATTTTCTCATGCAGGTTGATCAAGAAATGATACCATCTGAAATCTAATATAAGCTGATCATTCTAACAATTTGCAAAGAAATAAACTGAGACTCTTACTATACAAATCCACCATTCCAGCATGCTAAAGGTCATGTTCAAATGATAATTACTTGTGCACCTGAGGAAACAGCTCACCAGAGCACATGTTTGTTGGCCTTCGTTGAATAAATTGTCTCGATATATTATTATTTTTGGTTCAATCTGCATTGCATGATGTACAAAATGTTGAAACGTTCTAATTTCTCCTTTTCGTTTAGTATTAAAAATGGGACCACTATGTTATTAGCCTCCGATTGAGAGCGGGTGTGCGGTCTTGAGAGGGAGACTCGGAGAGGATCGTCTCGACCCTTCCTTGAGCTAGTATTCCCAATGGCGGAAAATACAACCGGAGCTGGGCTCAACCAAGAGAGGAGGGAAGAGGGGAGGGAGCCTTGCTCAACCCTAGCCCTAGCCAAGAAGATGAGCGGAGGAGAAGAAGATTCAAGAGAAAAGGGAATTAGGGTTTTTATCATCATGACCATCAAGCCCACCCTCCCCGCCAATATATAGTGAGAGGGGTTTAACAAAATTTACCAAATATTCCCCTCAATCGGGCCACTTAATGCGTGAGAAATAAAAGTGTGCGAAAACAAAAAGAGAAATAAAAGTGCACGAAAATAAAGATACAATGTAAAGAACTTGATCCAACATGACGAAGGTGATGATTTTATCGTAGAACAAGGAGAGGAACAGTATACAATTGATCCATATGATGTGTATGATGAGGACGATCAAGGTGTTTGTGTTTTGTGAAGATTATTGATGATGAGTATGATCAATCGTTTCCCCACCATATATAAAATCAACAATCAAGTAATTGAAGACATGTTTGATGGAGGTAGTCAAGAGAACTTGATTTTTCTTAAAGCGGTGAAACGACTTAAACTGAAGATTCATAAGCACCTCCCATCCTAAAGAAATTGAGTGTATCAAATCAGTCACGCGCTCACGCGACTCACGCCATTAAGGTACAAGACCAACGCAATGTTAATTTTTTCTCTATGAGAAAGTACAAAGAGTAGCTTGTATGTAATGCCGTGGATATGGACGCATGCTACCTCATGTTAGGGAAGTGTCAGTTTGATGTGGATGCAAAGAACATTGTTAAATTTACCCGTGTCCTTTGGTGGAGAGGGGTGCTACTCTTCAATCAACACGAAGGTCACTTACATCTCTGTGTACTGTGACGAAATTTCAGGAGAAGGATCAGCCACCATATTTGTTAGCGGTAGTGAGTGTTTGTGTACGACAAAATAGTTTCAGGAGGAGAAGTATCAACCACCATATATGTTATCGGTATTGAGTGAAGGATTTCCCTGAGTTTCAAAACATCATTCTTGATAAGTTGCCGCCATGATTGCCTCTATTGAGGGGCATTCACCATATAGATTTTGTGTCAGGAGAAACACTACCAAATCTGCCACACTATCAGATAAGCCCAGTCAAAATAAAACCTTAAGGGAACAAGTTCAGGAACTTCTCAAAAAATGCTACATTAAGGAGAGCATGAGCCCCCCCTGCAACACCAGTTTGCCTAGTGCTAAAGAAGGATGGAATATGGAGAATGTGTGTGGACAGTCAGACCATAAATCAAATTCATGGTGAAGTATTTTTTTCCGATCCTATACTGATTGTTATGCTTTGCATGCTCGACAGACCATAAATCAAATTCATGGTGAAGATTTGTGGAGCGGTTATTATCAACTTAAGTCGGGTGATGAATGGAAGATGACCTTCAAAAATAAAGATTTATACGAGTGGCTTGTAGTGCTGTTCGGACTCCCCAATGGTCCGAAATTTTTCATGCGACTCATGAACCATTTACTTAAACCTTTCATCAATAAAGAAGTTCTTGTTTATTTCGATGATATATTAATCTAGAACTGAACAATTAGCCACTTGCTTGATGTGCTACAAGTACTGGAGGAGAACAAACTTTATATTAACCTCAAAAGTGGTGTTTTATATTGTCAAAATTGTTATTCTTGGGTTATGTGATGTTGGCAGATTGGATCCATGCTGAACAGGAGAGGATGCAGGCAATTATGGCTGGCTCGCCCAAAGACAGTCACAGAAGCTGGCAGTTTCTACGGTCTCACGGTCTTTTACCTACACTGTTTTTGTGATTTTAGGTCTGTAGTAGCACCTATCACTGAATGCTTAAAGAGGGGAAAGCTTCATTGGGATGAAAAGGCATATCACAGTTTGCTGCCATAAAGGAAAATTTGATTCAGCAGCTGTGCTAGTATTACTTGATTTCAACAAAGTTTTGATATGGAAAAAGCGCATCAATAATTGGGATTGGAGCAGTTTTGTCACAGGTTGAAGATCAATGATACTTGGAGGGAGTGGTCCACATATGAGATTGGGTTATATACGATGGTTAGAGTGTTCAAGCATTGAGAACAATATCGACTATTATCGCAGAAGTCACTGGATTGGATTGTTTGAAAGAGTTGTGTGCAAATGACAATGATTTCGAGCTTAAGTGAAGCAAATGCGCTGATGGAGTTTTCACTGTTCCTTTTCTTCTGCAGAACGAATTTCTTTTATACAATGCCGATTTTGTATTCCCTACATTGCATGAAAAGTTGATTTGTTTAATTGCTTAATGGAGGATATTTGGTGCCAGAAAAAACTATTGAAATAATGGAACAACAATATTATTGGTCGTATCATAAGCTTAATGTGACCCAAGTAGTTCATAAATGCATGGTTTTCCAAGTGAAGAAAGGTCAGTCATAGGACATAGAACTTCATTCCCCGCTGTGTTCCGACTGCTCCATGGGAAAACATCCCTGGACTTTATTTTGGGGCTACTGCGCACCCAATGAGTGAACATATTTCAAAGATGGCATACTTATCCCTTTCATGAGACTTCGGATCCATCTCACACGGCCTCTGCATTTTTCTGGAAGATTGTGCATCTTCATAGAGTGCCCAAATTTAATAAGTTTGGTAACGACATAAAGCTCTTCAACAACTTCTGGAGGACATTATGATGTATGCTCTATACTAAGTTGCAGTTTAACATCTTATTCCATTATCAAACAGACAAACAAACAAAGGCAATCAAAATTTGGGATCTATTGTCCAATGCTTTTGTAGAGACAGACCTAAACAATGGGACATCGTAGTTGCACTGGCAGAATTTGTATTTAAGATGTGTTTTATTGTTCCATTGGGGAAACACCTTTCTAGGTTGTGAATCGAAGGCCATAACAACTCGCCCTAGATCTAATTCCTCTCCTGAAGCTCCCTGGTTACAGCATTGCGACATAGCACATGGTAACAACGATGAGTGAAGTACAAGCTGAAGTATCTCACCATCTCCACGAGGCCAATGAGAAGTTCGAGCGCCACAACGACAAGAAGTACAGACCAAAGGCCTTTGTGGAAGATGACCTCATCATGGTGCTGTGGTGCAGAAAGAATGCTATCTAGCTAGTACAGACAACAAATTGGTATTTTGCTCATGGTCTTCATGATTTCTGTTGGGATTTACTGTGTTCATCGTATTTTTCTCTGTTGGCGCTTCCACCGTTGTGCTCTGTGACCAATGCTCTGGATGCTGAATGAAGGAAGCATGGTTATGTGCACATAAATCAAAATGGATTCTTGGGTCTGCCCTCTCTGATGTCTTTGGCTTTGATTTGAGGGCATGATTCCGCAGCAAACGCGACGGTATAAGGGGGCCACTATTTCAGTGGTACTCTGTGAGCAGCCACTTTGTGCAATTATTGTCAAAGGTTAGGTCTTTCTCCTCTGAGAGAAGCCACTTTGTGCATATTGCCAAAGGTTAGGTCTGTTTCCAATCTTCCCCCGCCCATACCCCCAATGATTGGGGACTATTTGGGTTCTGTTGTTGTTGTTGTTGTTGTTGGCGCTTCCACCGCATCCAGACAGTCATCCCCTTAACAAATTGGTAGCAAACCCTTAACAAATTGGTAGCAAACCCTTAACAAATTGGTAGCAAAAGCCTATGCAACACACACACACACACACACACACACACACACACACACACACACACACACACACACACACACACACACACACACACACACACACACACACACACACACACACACACACACACACACACACACACACACACACACACACACACACACACACACACACACACACACACACACACACACACACACACACACACACACACACACACAACCCCGGCCGCAAATTACATACGTCGACAGTACCCCGGCCTATGCTGTTAAAATTTCCCCAGGATGAATAAATATTAACTTGGCAAAATTAACTTGATCGAAACTTCTCTTACACATCATGGAACACGTGAGTGTCAAAATGAATCAAACTCAGAGAATAGATTTTGGTTGCATTGGCCAGAATGCCAGATGCTTATAAATAAAAATAAAATGAACAGAATGATGTATGATAATAAGCATATCAAAAATTCGAAGACAAAAATTATATTCAAAATGCAAAGCTAGGCAAAGCAGGAATATAGTAAAAGAAGGATAGTGTTTTAACAGAAATTAGAAGATAATGCTTTAAAGGAAGGAACAGGCAAACTGAGAAACTATTAAATGAGAAATGTAAATATTTACCTTCAATCAAAACTTGCAGAAGAAAACCGAGGACTGCTTAGGTGGTGATATATCTTGAACCAGTAATTTGAAAATAAAGAGAGTAAAGAAATCAGAGAAGAGAGGAGATCCAATGCGCCTTCACCTGAGTCACCAGCCATGTAATGGAGGGAGCACTCCCTGCAAAAAAGAAGAGGTATAGTTAGGGAAGGAGAGAGAGAGAGAGATGGCGGTGGACCTTTGGAACTCTGGACGAAGCAAAGGCAGCAGTAGGTGGAGATTCTTCATTAAAGGAGTTTGCCGAAAATAATGATGAAGCAGAGGCCGCTTCGTGAGTTGAGGAACTGAAGGGCGATGGCCGAAGTAGGTTTTAAATGATGCTTCCATAGCTTGAAGACGCGGGCGTAGGGAAGCGTCGGTCGCCGGTCTAAGCGCCGATCGTCGGGGCTAGGGCATCGTTCTGGTGAAGCGAGAAACGACGATTTGGACGGCTCAGAAGCTTCTCGGGGACAGAACCAAGGAGGAATGCCTGGAACAGGATGACAACAAAGAAGAACGTCGCGACTGTGCAAATCCATAGAGGATGGTCGACCTTCTCAAAGAGAAGGAAGTGGGCTAGTCTGAACCTCGGTCGGCGGAAAAACGACCATACGACGTCAGATGAGGTCGGACGGAGTAACGAAGCTCGCTTCAACAGAATCCCCGTTTCTAAAAATCCCATCTAGTTGAACACGGAAATGAAACCAAGAACATTCGATCGTGCTTGATCCTTTCGTTCTCAGCTATGTTCTTCCCTGTATTGTATAGCTCAGCGACCGAAATGATGTTCCGCCATTTCCAAAAGTCGTAGCCAGCAGCCCCCGAGGGTGGGGGAGAGACAGAGAGACTGCTAAGGCATCGTTCTGGTGAGGCGAGAAGCGACGATTTGGAAGGAGTGGGGAGATCGGGAATGTGGAGAGGCAGCTCAAGTCGAAGCTTTAAAACACGAATTTGATTTTAGATTTTCTTGATCCGACGGCCTGGATTCACTTGATGACCCAATTATATAACCTAATTTCATAGCCACGATATTTCTTTTTAATTAGTATATATATACATACATACATATCTCTCTCTCTCTCTATTTTTATATATATGTAGAGAGAGAGAGAGAGAAAGAGAGAGAAATCTACGCAGGCAAATTTCTACAAGATATTATAATATTCCTTTATACAAAAAATATTATTCTATTACAATAAATATATCAATATGTGTGCTTTATCTTGAATCACTAAGATAGCAATTTGTGTGCTCATGGTGGACGAATGAGATTGTGATATGCAATAATTAATTTGGTTAATGCACTCTCTTAGGTTGGAGAATCTGAATAACTTATATTCAAGTTTTCTCGAAGAAGCTGGAATCACATTATTACTTATTACTAGTGGCTTGGTGAAGATGTCAGCAACTTGATCCTTAATGAAGATATATTGAACTGCAAGTTGCTTTGAAGCCACACGTTCTCGAATAAAGTAGAAGTTAGTTTACACATGCATGGAACACAAGATTTGTTGATAGATAGGTTGCTTTAGTATTGTCACACTAAGGAATAGATGATCCATGTAATTTTAGTCCCAATTCGTAAATTGAGGATTTGATCAATGAGTTATGCAGAAGTATTAACAACAACTCTATGATCTGATTATATGGATGACTGAGCCACTACTCGCTATTTTTGAGAGTTCTTGTGATTAATCTGGAAACAAGAAACATAGCAAAACCGCTTGTAGAACATTGATCGTCACTATTTTCTGTTTAATCTGCATCAGAATTAGCTTGAAGAGAGTGAGAGGTTGAGAACTCAAGGAGCTATGTGTGGTTGTTGATTTGAGATAGCTTAAAATGCTCTTAACCATAATCCAATTATCCTCATTGAGTGAGTGTATGTATTTACATACACTATTCACAACAAATGAGACATACAGATGAGTCGACATGATATATAGTATGGTGCCCGCAATAGATTCGTATTTTGTCAGATCAAGTATGAGCTCACTCCTTGAATTTATGGGCTTGGTGTTGGGAGCCATTGATGTTTTAGCAGGGTGGTAATTAGACATGTTAGCATGATATGTAGCTAGATTGTGATAAAAGTAATAATTTTGGGATGATGGATTGCCTCAATTCCTAGGAAGAAATGTAAAGACCCCAATTTTTTGATGAAGTATTTACGAAATAAATTCGTTAAAAATAAGTTGTGGATAATGCATTTCTGTAAGTGAGATGTTATCTGTTATGATCTACGAAGAAGAAGAGAGAAAGAGAGCTACGACTACCAGAGATTAGGGTTAGGAAGAAGATGAACCTGAATAATACTTCATGTGTTGCCTTTCTCCAAAGAGGGTCTGGTAATATATAGCCCCGGACCCATGGGGGCTGAACCGGAGCGGTTCAGCCCCAATGCTCCTTATTTAGTATTGGCGGGCTGAACCGGATGGTTCAGCCCGGTCTTCCTCCGCCTTCTCCTTTGGTCGACGTGCACTGTAATATTCTCCGAATCTGGTAGTGATGCCAGGCGTAACATTCCCTCCCCCATCAAGGGCCAGCTTGTCCTCAAGCTGGAGGCGGAGAGCGCGCGGCTCCTGGAATAAGTTGGGGTACTGAGCCAACCTGTCTTCCATCTGAGACGAGATCTCTGTTGGAGCCGTAGGCTCCGCTCTAATCTCCCCGACGGTGGTCCTCGTACTATCTGGTTCCCTTAGTCGTGCCACGCTGCGGAGTGAGATCTCCTTCACCTGAGACGACTTGAGGCCTTCCAAGCAATACCCCTTCCCGTTCTGGATGAACTCCATAGTCATCTGGTCCTAATCAAAAGTCACCCGCTGAAGTTGCCACAGCCACGGTACGCCCAACACCATGTCAGAACCCCGGATTGGCAATAAGTAAACATCAATATGTCCAGTGTAACCCTGTATCTGGAGTTGCACCCCTTTCATCACGCCCTCGCACTGCAGTGTACGTCCATCCGCTACCCTGACGTGGAAAGCTGCACTGCGATCTATGTCATACCCCGTCTTCTGGGCCACAGCGGGTTGGATGAAGTTGTGAGTGCTCCCGCTGTCCATCAAGATCGTCACCGTCTCCCTGCCGACCCTCCCGGCTATGCGTAAGGTCGTAGATGGGGTACCCCCCTCTAGGGCTTGGATGGATACTCCAAAGTCTTCAATAGCCAACTCTCCCTCCTCCTCAGTGCGAGGAACATCTTCCGCTTCCTCCCGCAACATGAATACCTGGACCTTCTGGCATGCGTGCCCTCGGGTGTACTGCTCATCACAGTTGAAGCATAACCCCTTCTCCTTTCTGGTCTGTAGTTCCTGCCACGTCAATTTTGTCACTGTCGGCCGGCCCTCGACCGTGGGAGCCCCCGAGGAGGGTGTACAACTGTAGGAGCTCTCACCCCTGTACGGGTCCTCTGCCGGGTGAATCTCTTCTCCTGTATCCTTGCCAAACTGATGGCATGGCTCAGACTTCGTGGCATGTAGGCATGGACCTCATCCCGCAACTCATCCTGCAACCCTGATATGAAGCAACTGAGGAGGGTCTTTTCCTCCCAACTGACCCGATTGGCCAGCTTCTCGAACTCTGTACGGTACTCCATCATGGTGCCTTTCTGACGGAGTTTTTGTAACGTCGCCTCCACATCCTCGTACTCGAAGGGTCCAAAACGGGCCGAGAATCCCTCCACAAAGTGAGTCCACGGTGCGTAACCATATGCTCGGGTGAACCACTGTGCCCACTGGTATGCGTCGTCTTCCAGATGAAAGGATGCCAGTTGCACCCACTGGTCATCAGGAATTTCCTGATAAGTCAAGTAAAGTTCTGCCTTTTGCACCCACTCCAGTGCATCCCCGCCCCGAAACTTGGGGAAATTCATGCGGGTCCTTTTCGGGGCCATGTAAGCTCTTTGGTTCCATGGGCCGTGTCCCCCATATTCTTGTCCCGGTGCAATTGGTCGTCGTTGCTCCATCGGCGCGTTTGGACGCCCTTGGGGTCCGGGATAGTACCCGCCTCCGCGTCCGTCCGTCGCAGGATATCCCGCTCCTTGATGCATGGCTGGTGGGAGGCGCTCAGCCCCCTGATTTGCGTTTCCGAACCCTAGAGGGGGCCCGAAAGCTCTTGGATTTGGCAAAATCCCCATTTCTGTCCCAATCGGCGCTCCGGAGGTTCCATACGGCCGAGGGCCTGCTGCCGTTAGCTCCGGAGGGTTCCATCCGAGTGGATTGTCACCCCCATAGGACGAAAAGGGGGCTGGGAGAATCCCTGGGCCGTGCGACATGCGGATCGGGTCCGTCGGCCTGTGCGGACCCGCACGAGTTCCGCCCGCCTCCCAGGCGCTCGCAGGCTGCGCGCCGACCCCCTGCCAGCCCTCCGGGCCCTCTCCGGTCCTCGGCTGGCCACCGATCCATCGGGACCCATCGACGTCAGATCCGGTCGGAAAACCGCATTCCGTTCCCTGTACAGTGCATCCAGGTGGTTGATTTGAGATTTCGCCTTCCGATCCCTCTTGGACTTGCGCCTTTCCCTTCAAACTTTGAACGAGGAGAGCCTTGAGTTCCTCCATGCGGGTGTCCAAGCGTTCTTCTAAATTTTTTGTGGAGATTTTCATTTGTTCTTCGATTGCCGCCACCGAATCCGCCAACCCTACATAGTTTTCTTCGATGTTGGCGAAGCGCGCATTCTCGGCTTCGGTACGTGTCACCATGGTTGGAGGAAAGATCCTCTGATACCAAATGTTATGATCTACGAAGAAGAAGAGAGAAAGAGAGCTACGACTACCAGAGAGTAGGGTTAGGAAGAAGATGAACCTGAATAATACTTCATGTGCTGTCTTTCTCCAAAGAGGGTCCGGTAATATATAGCCCCGGACCCATGGGGCCGGCCGGCCCCCATAGGGGCTGAACCGGAGCGGTTCAGCCCCAATGCTCTTTATTTAGTATTGGCGGGCTGAACCAGATGTCTTCCTTCGCCTTCTCCTTTGGTCGACGTGCACCGTAATATTCTCCGAATCTAGTGACGCCAGGCGTAACATTCCCTCCTCCATCAAGGGCCAGCTTGTCCTCAAGCTGGTGAAGGCTCCTTATCAAGGAGGTCTGGGGATCGAATCTCAGTCTCAACAACCCTCCTCAATTAAACTGGTTGAGGAGACGGGTTGGGGTGTGGGGGCCGCGACCCTGTTAGGGGCTCCGGATTGGGGGCCACTATGGATCATTGCAGTGGACTGCTTCGCGCGGTGCTGTATTTGAGCAGCTTGTATTGCCCACCGGTACGGGTTAGGCCTTACCCCTAACATAAAAGTGCACTTTTATGTTAGGTGCTCCGGATTGGGGGCCACTATGGATCATTGTCGTGGACTGCTTCGCGCGATGCGGTATTTGAGCAGCTGGTATTGCCCACCGGTACGGGTTAGGCCTTACCCCTAACATAAAAGTGCACTTTTATGTTAGGGGTAAGGCCTAACCCGTACCGGTGGGCAATACCAGCTGCTCAAATACCGCACCGCGCGAAGCAGTCCACTGCAATGATCCATAGTGGCCCCTAATCCGGAGCCCGTAACAGGGCCGTGACCCCCACACCCCAACCTGTCTCCTCAACCAGTTTAATTGAGGCGGGTTGTTGAGGCTGGGATTCGATCCTCAGACCTCCTTGATAAGGAGCCTTCAACACGGCTCTCATCACCAACTGAGCCGCGGAGCCGCGGCTCAGTTGGTGATGAGAGCCGTGTTGAAGGCTCCTTATCAAGGAGGTCTGGGGATCGAATCCCAGCCTCAACAACCCGCCTCAATTAAACTGGTTGAGGAGACGGGTTGGGGTGTGGGGGCCGCGGCCCTGTTAGGGGCTCCGGATTGGGGGCCACTATGGATCATTGTTGTGGACTGCTTCGCGCGGTGCGGTATTTGAGCAGCTGGTATTGCCCACCGGTACGGGTTAGACCTTACCCCTAACATTATCCACATATGAAAAATATCAGTAAGGTTCCCTTACAGAGAATACAAGAGAATGATTGCTCTCAGAGGTTGTGAATCCCAATTTTGGAATAAAACCAAATAAGCGATGACTGGATGTGTATAGTCTACATACCCATAAGGTTAGGATCATTGTTTAAATGTCCTCCGACATGTCTCCCGACATGTCATTTTTAGGGCAAAACGATATATTTTTCTAAAAAAATAGATTATATCATTTTGTAAAATATAGCCGACATGCCCGATTTTTTCCGATATATCGGCCCACATGACTTTTAAATATATCGCCCGCTATTTTATTTTATGTTATATTAGCAGACTAGCATCATATGTTTAAATCGCCTATGAATATTATATTATGTATGTTTAAATCGATTAGACTTATTGTTTCAATTTTTTTAATGTTTTATTCTTACAACCAATTTTGTATAATTCTTTCACAATTTTTTAATTTCATATTACAAAAAATATGAAAATATTTAATACATTTATTACCAAAAATATGAGAATATTTAAATCTTCTTTATTTGCAATTAACTTATTGTTATCAAAATAAAATTATTGTATACTATTAAATATATTTTACAAAGTATCATTTTGTATTTGTTAATAACATTTTATCTTAGATACTATTCGATTTTATTTCGTAATATAAATGACTCATTTTTTATCTATTTGTTATATTATTTTTCTATTTTTATATGATATGATTATAGTTATTATACATGAAAATAAAATTTTTATTTATAAGACATGGAAATCCGATATTTTAAAATATCCCCGACATGTCTCCGACTTCCGGCATCCGACATTTAAAAACTCAATCTGATATGTCGCCGACATCCGATATTTAAAATTTTGGTTAGGATATATACTTCTTTTGTTAATGATGTATGGAAGCAATCATTTTGTACATTAATCTGTTGAATAGGCCTTCCTTGTGAGATTACAATGGTAAGCACACTCTGAGGGGTAGGTTTAACTACAGGACCTGACGTTTCTATGTAATCAAGATCGGATTGGTGATGGAACCCTTTGGCAGCTTGATGTGTCTTATAATGGTCAATGGAGCCACATACTTTGCGCGTAATCCAATAACCCTTTTTGCAGCTATATAGGTTTTTGTGTGAGGGGAGAGCGATTAAAGACCCGTTCAATTTCAAACTAAGGTATTAAACTCATTGCGCATAGCAATCCTCTACTCAGAATGTTTATTGGCTTGGGTAAAGGAAGTAGGCTCGATTGTAATATTTGTTTTAAGCACAAAGGTAGTTTATGTGCTGAAGATATTTGGCAATCGAGGATATGTAGAGCGATATATGTCATGAATAAGGTGAGTTTGACATTGTGAGGTAGTTGTTGTGGTGGTTGGAGGATTTGACATTGAGATTGTTGGGGGAGGGGGGTTATTAAAGGAGAGATGTATATTCAGGAGGAACTTGTTAGGGTATGTTCATTGATAAATCATGTTCCCTTAAAAAGGAGACTAAAATGAGTTCAAGAACTTAAGACTAACATGCAAAGGAGGGCAAAATAAAATAATAGATACTATAACATACACCAAGAACCCAGTGTGAAGAGTTAAGGACTGTGACTAGAAGGAACAATATTTTGAATATTGGAGAAATGAGATGCTTCAACGACGCAAAGAACACCATATCGTTTGATGATGCTATACCAAACACCTTTGTTGATATGTTAATCCAGAATGAGAGGAAGCGCCTCCTTTGAGAGTCAATAAGAAATCCAATGAGATTTGCATCCTACTCTTGCTACGAGATTGCCTCAATAAGTCGGTTGGGCAAGGAAAAAATGTCATCAACAAAGTGAAGTAGGCAATAGCCATATAGAAATAGCGTAATTTGACAAGCCAAAGAATGGTAGTATGCTTTAGGGAGATGGGCAGTCTTACATGAGGGAACCACATGTCCCGCGCGATAATACACACGCCTATAGTGATCTGGCCAGGGTAATATCAGAATGATCAAAATGTCGGAGGACATGAAAGTTTTCCTTCTTAATATTGTATATATGTACTAATGGGTGAATGTAGGAAGGCTGATAGTTGGATATGAAGGAGAAATGGTGGATATATTGGAGTTGTTGGAGATAGAGATGAGTTATCCATGAGCGAAGGTGTTCGAAGGTTTGTCATTGTGGTAGCAGAAAAAATAAAAGGCTAAGAAGTATGTCAAAGGCTTTGTAGGTGTTAAGGGCTCTGATACCAAGTTGAGATGAGAAATAAAGATAAATTTTTTTCTTGCTTTTCATTGAGCACCAAAATATGTTATAAATGATACATAGAGAGAGAGATGATCATTCTCTTTTAGGCAAGTATTTTTTTTTAGGCAAGTATTTAAAATATAATAAGATTACTTTATACAAAAGATACTATTATATTAGAGTCGTTTACCGGGACCTCCTCTATAAGTTTGCTAAATTACAAATTGCACTATCTTTTGAAATTACAAAGACCTCCCCGTAAGTTTACATTTCATAACATGCATGTTCAAAAATACCCCAGAGGAGAACCGGGGGAGGGGGATTTTATGCATGCATGTTCTAAAATGTTATTTTACAGTGGAGGTTTTTGTAATTTCAAAAGATAGAAGGGTGCAACTTGTAATTATGCTAACTTGCAAGGGAGGTTTCGGTAATTAATAGTATTATATTACAATAAATATCTTAATCCATGTGCTCTATGTTGAACGACTGAGATATAGATTTGCGTGCTCATGCCAGACAGTTGAGGTTGGGATTTGCTTGTTTTAAATATATTTGCCAAAATTTTAGTTAATTTGGTTGATAGGCACTAGTTCCAATTTGTTTTTAATGATGCTAAAGAAAATGGTGGATTCTAATATCTCATTTGAAGGTGATAACATCAAAATTTAATCATGTGGAGATGCTAATTCTCCTGCTATCCAACTTTGCATAATTACCCTCCTATCTGTATTTTTTGTGCATTATGTGTTACGTGCTCGCCGGAGTGGTGGCCGGAGACGGAGGGGATACTGCGGAGCCGGAACCGCGGCTGCCTAAGTGTGGCTTGCTCGGATGGAGAGAGCTACCAAATCTCTTTGGTTTTGAGGAATTAGACTTCTTTCATTGATAATCAAGGAAGACCTAAGGGGCCCCTTAAATAGAACATACAAGGTCATTTATGTAAATAACCCGACACTTAACAATAACAAAAACATAATGCAAAATACATAATAAGACTCAGTAATAATGGGGTGCGAAGCCCATAACATCTCCACCGTCCTTCAAATCGAGCTTGCCCTCAAGCTAGAATGAGGCTTGCACTGCTTGATTGTCTGGCTCTTTGATTTCCCGCCAGAACAACTCCCGGTATCGCGTTGCTGTAGCGGAGGCTGCATCGAGCGGCGGGACGTCCACGGTGGCAAAAAATATGGCGATGAATGAGTTGAGCGAGGGTGCCCGACCTTTACGGACAGTCGAATGTGACAGTAGCTCGTGAGGAGTAGTGTCGGCGATCAAAATTGGCGGTGTCAACTTGGGGACGGTCGTCTGAAGAAATGGATCTGGAGGGGCCGACAGAGCAGGTGGCCCTAGAAGAGGCGGCAATGTGGCTGGAGGGATCGTCAGAGCAGGGGCCATAAAAAGAGGTAGCGATGCCGGCGGAGGAAGCTGCGGTTCAAGGACCACATGAGGTGACAGTGGTGCGACACGTACTGCGGAGAGTGGCAGAGCTTCTGTGGTCGGCGGTGGGGGTTGCGTATGGGCTAGAGGAATTGGTGGTTGGGAAGACGGAATTTGCATCAGGAGGTGGCCTGCAAGGTCTGGCAGAGGCAGGGACTTGTCGGAAGTGTGACTGCCGGCCCTGAAGGAATTGTCGAAAGTGACCCCTTGACAAGTGCGTTGAAACGTTGCAAAATGGAGGCTATAAACTCTCGCGTCGAACGGATGGTGGGCCCATCCGCGACATTAAGCTTAACGTCCATCGAATTTATTGGATTAAGTAATTAGTTCGATTAAGAATTAATTAACAAATCAAATAAACTGGGGAGCTGTTGTTGCCCTAATGCTCCTGAACCGGTGAACCGATTGGTTTTGGGCTCGAGGAGGGAAAGCGGCGGCTCGAGGAGGATGCAGACGGCTGGCGAGATGGATGCGTGCAAAAAACATGTGTTGATTGGTGAGCCCACGAAGTAAGGCGTCGTCGATCTGCAGTGGAAGACAGGTTGGATCTCCAATGCGGCTGCCATATCCTGTCGAATGCGGGAGATGCAGAGGACGACCCAGTTACTGGAGGAGACGAGACCCACAGACGAGATCGTCGTTGGCGCGATAAGACACGACGTCGATTGGTGGAAGAAGAAACAGAAGTGTCGTTGTTGGTCGTGCGGGACTACCGTCGATGCGGGAAGAACCATCCGCTGCTGGGTGTGCTGGAAGAAGATGAGGGCCCTGCTCGGATCTTTCGGAACTAGGAGGGAGTAGCGAAGGGTCGAAGGTGCAGTCGGCTTGCTCGCATGGAGGAAATGTGGTAGCTGCTGTCGGAGGATCGAGTATCTCTGATACCAAGCTGTTACGTGCTCGCCGGAGTGGTGTCCGGAGGCGGAGGGGATACTGCGGAGCCGAAACCGCGGCTGCCTAAGCGGGGCTTGCTCGGGTGGAGAGAGCTACCAAAATCTCTTTAGGGTTTTGAGGAATTAGACTTCTTTCATTGATAACCAAGGAAGATCCGAGGGGGGTCCTTAAATACAACATAGAAGGTCATTTATGTAAATAACCCGATATTTAACAATAACAATAACATAATTCAGAATACATAATAAGACTCGATAATAATGGGGTGTGAAGCCCATAACAGTATGTTAATGTAAACCTAGTGGGGAGATTTTGGCAATTTTTAAAATCAGACGGTAGGTCCTTGTAATTATACGAAGTCATGGAGTAGTTTTTCAGTTTTTTTTTGCATATATGATAACAACGTAAACTTAGAGGGGATATTTTGATAGTTTTAAAAGACAGATGGGAGGTCCTTCTAATTATGCAGTCATTGGATAGTTTTTGGTAATTATTCCTATGTATATATAAAATGCTCGGGACCTCTCACATGCTTTCTCTAACTTCACTAGGTATAAAGTAGTGGAGGTTTTTGCTGCTGGTGGATCCGCTCTGGTGCAGTGGAGACTGGAAACTGGACGCACTCATCAGGTACCCATCTAACATCATGAATATCAGTCTTCTGTGATTTACTGCGCTCTCAGCAATAAAAATGGATATAGTCTTCCTTAATAGGTTCGCTGTAAACCATTGAATTCAGCTACCAATCCAACTTATGGGCTCATTTGGTTGCTTGGTGATAAAAATCAGAATTCAAAAATTAGTGATTTTTTTCGCTCAAGTTATGCGTGAATTTGAATCAGACTTACCTAATGATGATCAGACATCAGACATTTCGTTCGCATGCTTAATGCATCATTGAGATGTTCAGTCATCTTTGTATCTTTTTCTCTCCTTTTAAGAGTTGGTCCTATTTAGCTATTCTTTGATGATTAAAATATGTTCCCATAGAATGGTTCCTTATGCCATTAGTTAATAGGGCCTTTTAATGGGGCGTCCTCTTTCAAAATTACCAAAATCTTCCCTCTAAGTTTACATTGTTAGCATGCATGTACCCCACCCCCACCCTGTGCGCGCTCTCGGACGGGTCTTTCATGAATGTTCTTTTGTACATGTATGTTCACAATGTAAACTTAGAGGGGAGGTTATGGTAATATTGAAAGATAGAGGGGGTCCCTGTAATTATGCAAAGTTGGAGGTGACTTTTTCATAATTATTCTGTAGTTCATATACTAAAGTGCATGCTAACATTGCACCTAGCATTGTTTTGAGTAGATACGCGCTCATGCAAAGTACTTGGGAATTCCATTACTGGGGGACGAGCTTTACGGAGGGACCAAAGGCATGGCGTTGTCGTTGCTGAAGCCTAGGGCTCCTGCGAGTAGTCATGCTCTCATTTCAGAGATGGTATCAAAATTAGTGAGACCTTGCCTGCACGCCCAATCACTGGGGTAAGAGATTTTGTATTTTTTTTTTAAATTGTGTGATTTGAAGTGTTAGAACTTAATCTCCCAACCTGAAACTAATTTGTTGTTGGTGAAGGGGCTCATGATGTCCGCTAAGTGCACAAGGCTATACAACAACAACAACACTCAAGCCTTTATCCCACTATAGTGGGGTCGGCTATATGGATCCTTTGTCGCCATTGTGCCCTATCTTTAGTCATAATCTCACTAATGCCTAAGTACATCATGTCTTTCCTTATAGTTTCATTCCAAGTTTTATTGGTCTACCCCTCTCCCGTTTAACATGCCTAGTGACTGAACTCTCACAACGCCTAACATGTACCTCTAATGGTCTCCTTTGTACGTGTCCAAACCATCTTAGTCAAGCTTCTCGCATCTTCTCTGCAATTGGTGTCACTCTTGTCTTATCCCTGATACATTCATTCCTAATTTTATCCAGTCTCGTGTGTCCACACAATTCACTGCACAAGGCTATACAATTTTTTTATTTCTACCTATTCACTGCACGCTTCCACGTGTAGGGTCTTTGGACTCTAGCACATGAACCTTTTTTGGGATTGGATGATGTGGGAGTGGGGTCATTGGGCCTAACCTGCTCTAATATGTAGGTTAGAAACTATGTATCCAACCTAAAACCAAATGGCAATAGTTGAAGAGGGACGGGATCTATACCATGCGCACAAGGCCACATGAGCTACTCCATGTGAGGCTATTCTCAACACTCCCTTTTCACATGTGGATCTTTGGCCTTTAACACGTGATTTTTTATTATTATGTGACTTGAGAGTGATCTGTTGGGCATAACCTTCTCTAATACCTTGTTAGAACTTATGATCTAAAACCAATTAGTTGTATAGATGAAGGGGCCCAAAATTCTACATGTGTTTATGTACGTGAGACTATTTTCTTAAGAAATGGCATGCTTTTAGTTCATTGCTTGTGATTTGAGCCTTGTGCTAATGTTTGTATGCAGATTTAAGCACCCACACACCGGGGAGCATTTACAATTTTCGTGCCCTCCGCCTGACGACTTCACTGAGACGTGGCATCATCTCCGGTGCCTTTGACTATCCAAGTGAAAGGCAGAGAGTGGAGGTTAGGCCTGCAATAGTTGTATCAACCTCTCTCATTTTTTGTTAGATTATTTCATAGCATTTATTATGTTGCCTGAATATTGTCAGACTGTACTCTAGTGTGAATGATTGAGATGATTCTTAGGGTAACGATCAACGGATGTTAATAAGCATGCTAACACTCAAGTTGATGAGTGGATGTATTTCATTCCTAGCTTAATACTTTTCGGAACTTTGACAGACTGATCTTCCGTTGACATATATGAAGCACTAATAAATCAAGTCTAGGTCATTTTTAAGGAAGTGATTATTAACTTAGGGTTCGTTTGGCACGGCCGTGACGGCCGTGAACATGGTGGTTATGAACTGTCGTTCGTGAACGTCTATCCTTACCTAAGGAACTCCATCCACTGTCACGCCAAGCACATTTTATGACGGTGGTGTTTTTGTCCAAACTCAACGGAGTAAAAACGCAGCGCCGAACAGACCCTTTAATGTGCCCTAGTTGATTATGTTGGATGAGATCATGTGATGTTTGACTTTTGTAACAGAAGAGCTTCATAGTTTGCACTCTTGCAATTCCAAGATCGTTTAAGATACTTTTTAATCCATGTGGTTCACAGATCCACATGCAATGGCTTTGTACTAGATTTAGCAATCACATTTCTACTCCTTACTTCTTTAAGTTTGGAGATCATAGAAAGCTGCATTGTCTGGAGTTTGAACTCCTATCAACTTGTGATCCTATATAGCTGTCATATGTATATGTTTTTT
The DNA here is from genome assembly GCA_033032865.1 of Dactylorhiza incarnata. Taxonomy (NCBI): domain Eukaryota; kingdom Viridiplantae; phylum Streptophyta; class Magnoliopsida; order Asparagales; family Orchidaceae; genus Dactylorhiza; species Dactylorhiza incarnata. The sequence goes on from JAWHQI010000003.1 coordinate 9,655,462, forward strand.
GTGTGTAAAGTCTTTCCATTTGGAAACAAGATTCCATTAGCGACTGTAACTTTGGGGGGTAATGGTTCTTTGAACTAATGGTATGTGTTCTTCTGTAGGATAATGTATAAGAAGTCATTGCACTCATTGAGTAGGCTACATTTGGTGTAGTGTGTGAAATGTTGATCAATCTTCCAATTAGCCTACGATCTGTTCTTGTTCCACTATATTTCAGCCTCCCATTTTCTTAGTTCTATTGTTGGGATCAATTATGGTCGTCTCATTTGGACGGAATTGAAGCTTTGGAGTTAGAATTATAGCTTCATTTCCGTTGAAATTGGACTTCATTTCTAATCTAGAAGTCTCAATTTTGTCAAATTGAAGCTTTGGAGTATTTGTGTTTCGTGAGTATGTCTCCTTTGGGAAATGCCGCTCTCTTTTAGAATAGCTCATTTTATCAATGAAGAATTTCAGCTTTCTAAATTTTTTAAATCCCTAATTCATTAGCAAATTCTTTTCATAAATGTTCTTTTAGTGTCGTCGTTTTCTATGTCAATAACGTAGTCTTGTGATTTTACTGTGTTCGTGTGTTTTACGAAAAATGTCATCTCTTTGGGTCTATTTATATCATCTCCTTATCATGAATGCGGTCAATCTTTGAACCATTCTCTCCCACTCTTTAGAGTTATTGAACATTCATATAAAGTCTATATGACCCATGCACCAACTACAAACCTTCTGGTCTTCTCTAGCTATGTTAGCATTGAAGTCTCATCGACGTCTATCAGGGCAGACTAGAATCCATAAGTCACACATCCCCTTCCTTGGTCTTCTCTCGCCCAAACCCAGCTATCGTCCCAGCCTCATCTCTTTCACTCACTCACCTTCGCTCCAGCTATCGTCCCAGCCTCATCTCTTTCACTCACTCACCTTCGCTTCTTCTTCGAGTCGAACCTCTCTTTTCGTGGATCTAGGACCCCGGTGAAGATGTGATTCAGCGTTGAAAAAAATAGTAGCTCTTAGAAGTTTTTTTTACTGGAATAGTTACATTCTTTCTGGTGGGAATAAAATCCATTGGGCCCTACCTTGCAAGCAAGCGACAAGATACTTCGATCATTTATCTTTCACACGGGAGCGCGCACGCGCACACACACGCCCGCACACATGTTTCTCCTTTGCACCTTTAACACACAGAGAAGTATAGCATGCTCCATCTCTTGAACACTCCTAACATGTAAGCAACAACATGGAAAGATCTTGAATTGATTTTTGGATTTTGCTTCTGTATAATGAGTATGGCAATGGAAGTTTGGAGAAAGAGATCTTCGAAGTAGAATCAATTAAGTTCTTGTATTTTAGTCTAACACTAATAGGAAGTCAATGGATGCAAGTATCCGATTTAACTAGGCAGTAAATGACTTCCTATTAATGCTAGTACTCGTGGTGAAATACATTAGTACTTGTATTTTAGTCTAACATTAATAGGAAGTCAATGGTTGCCCGGCCCCTACAAATATTTTGCAAAAATAGATAGTGAATTTAAATTCCTCTCTTCGAGGCAGTGAATTTTGAATATTTACACGTAAAAAATGGTGACCGAATGGGAGAGATACGAATGCGATAAGATGGAAACGTCAAAAAAAATTTTGATCGAAGAAAGACAATGCCGGGCCCCCTTATTGAACATCCTGGATACTGATGGGCGATAGGGCATTATATAACAACCAGTCAATCTAAGAATTTAAATAATTCTTACATACGACTGTTGGTTAAAAAGAATTTAAATAGTAATATTATCAAACATTTATTATTAACAGCTTTTTACTGCACGCCACACTTACTGCATGTCGCAATTTTTATAAAGGAAATCTGACATTTTGACGTTCAGAATTTAAGAGCAATATTAGGTGCACATTAAATTTGGCTATGCGCATTCAAATGTTATGTGCACATTAAAATATTTTATTTGCAGTCAAATATTATATGTGCACTCAAATTGAAATATAAAAAAAACATTTTAAACATAATAAAGAGTTGTGCAATAGTTTATATAATCTCCAAAATACATCACGCTTCTCAAAACTATTATAATTTTTCAAACTCAGTAAATAACACATTAGCTTAAGAGTTTTCCATTCTAAAAAAGACTCCTCAAATCTTCAAACTTTAAATGTTTGCTTGAACATCCTCCTGCATAATATAGAATATTTGTGAATGAGTTCCCTTCATTGAAATCAAATCTCTTGAACACATGTATTATCAATTTTTTGCAAAAATAGGTGTAAAACCGGTTGAAACAAATGATTCTTGATATTGAAAGTGATGGCCCTCAAAATAATTTATGAAATGTCACCATGAGAAAAAAATTTAAACAAATAGGTTACATTATAAAAATAGCAATATGGAAAAAATAATTTGGCATACCTTCTTAAGGATCGGCTAAGTTGACTACATTATTTTCCGACTCTTTGGTTAAATCCCATTTTTCTTCTACTGATTCATGATATCTCAAGCATGGAGAGAAAACAGGTGGTAGTAGAGAACCTTCTTTCATCAATAGCCGGATGAAATTATTATCGTTCACATATCCAATATAAATTATCATTTGATTCTCTGGAGGCGCATAATGCAATGGCAAAAATGTGAGACGGTATTTTGAATAATGAACCACAACGGTATTATAACATGATTCAACTACTAGCCCAATGTCAGACATCGTCATCCACTTTTCAAGAGGTGCTGGAATTGCATTACAATCAAGAGACAACATCAAATTTGACCGGCTTCCATTGCCAAATATGTTAGTATACAAAGTTTTGTTATTTTCCATTTCCATAGTCAAATCATGACGCACTTGTACTCAATTGTCTCACATATTTAAAGCATGACTAATAGTCCTATATCCACAATGCCCATCACCCACCATATATATTGATCAATTATATTTTTTGAAATATAGGAGGGCATTTCTTTACGAATATTTTCAAGGAATCTTTTACCCCTTGAAGCATATTTCTTTCTACTAGGTGGGTCTACATTTTGCTGTTGAGCTATAAGAATATGCTCAAATAGGGATAGATCTCTTCTTATAGATTTGAAGTCATTCCTCACCTTGTTTAGACTCCCTCTAGGTCTTTCTTTTAGCCTTATTGGCAGAAAAGGTTCTTTTGTCCGACTTATTGGATCCAAAAGCTCACGAAGTTTTCGCTTCAATTCATTTTTCTGAATAGCCGTCGAATTGTTATATTTAGAGAGTATTACATCCAACTCCACTTGTATGTGTCATGCATTGACTCATTTTCTTCCTTAACCTTGCATGTATCCTTTGTATTGCACACTAAATGCAATTGTTGCAAGTGCTTATGAATCATCCATAAAGAAAAAGAGGTCGAGTTAGTAAGTATGGCATTAACTCGTGCCCGCACGGTAAGCCCATAGTGAGTCTCACTTTATGAGTGTAAGTTGTCCAATTATGTTTTTTACCATTTACCAATTCTTCTTCCTTTTTAATTACTTCTAATGCAGCTACGGAAATAGTGTCAAGTAATTAAGTGTACAAAGAGCTCCTATAGCATGTAAATACATATTGAAGTGCATCAGTATATTTCTCCTCATAAGTACTTTGCAGAGAACGGAAATGATTATTAAAATCAAGCAGTGTTAGTGAGCTTACAACATTTTGCCATGCAGATAGAATGCTATCAAACTTTTTTCTTGCGTTGAAGTATTTCTTGCAATGTGCAAGAATATTCCTGTTAATATGTACCTGACATAAAACAATATGAGCTTGGGGGAAGACAACCTTAATAGCATTCCATAATGATATTTCCAGATCTATCACAAACATACCTGGTATTTAAGTTTCATCTAAAATTCCTTTAAATCTTCAAGTGCCAATGTGTAACTTGATTCAGTTTCATTTGACATGAAAACAAATGAGAAAAAAGGGATAAATTTGTTGATGTCAACCCCACAATAGAAAGCAAAGACAATCTGTAACGATTAGTCTTATATGTGCAATCTAATATAAAAACGTCTGAAAACATGTTACTTAGTTGCACTGCAGTTGGATGAGCAAAATACAAACATTCCAAACTTTTAGTACTGTCATTCACATGATTGTAACTGATATAGACGACTTCAGTAATGTACCTGTAGAGAAATTGTATAGGGGTAGAACCATCTAACTCTTTCTTGGACAGTGTAACTTTTTCATTATAAATTGTTCTCATAACTGAACTATTGTTTGAAATTTTTTTTTTCAAAACAGATAGAATTGTTTGAGGTTTCACACCTGATGCGATCATTTCTTGAACAACCTTTTGTTCATTAACATCTAATCTCCCAGCGTATGCATGTGCCTCTGGATGAACAAAACTATGATTATGAATTTCACATTTTACTTCTAATTTCTATTCATCCAAACACCAGAGTATATGCAGTTATATTGGGCCAAAAAGAATGCCTTAGAGAAAGTAGAGGGTAGTCATACTTAATCTTTTAGTAAGCTACTTGCATTTGCTGAAATGATTTTCAAAACCAATCTCATGAGTGTCGTTAAGTTTCAGTACAGTGATGAAAGTGAAATAGTTCCCGCACCTACTTTCAAGAGAATGTTTATGGGATTACAGGCTCTTAGAGATGGATTTTTGGAGGGTTGTCAACCATTCCTAGGGTTTGATGGTTGTCATTTGAAAGGTCCATATGGTGGTGTGTTATTATCTGATGTTAGCTTGGATGAAAACATGGGACTCTACCCACTTGCATTTGTTGTTGTTGAGGTAGAGAGCAAAGAGTTGGGGATTCTTTTTCAATTGTCTTGATGACATGTTGGGTGAATTTGGGGATGAGAAGCCTTGGACATTCATGACCGACAGATAGAAGGTAGTATTCTTATTTGATGAGCATCATTTTATGTTGAATTACTAATTTAATATTGTTGTTTGTGCACGGACTAGTTGAAACCATCAATGAAATTGTTCCAAATGCAAATAATAGGAAGTGGTGTAGGCACATATATGCCAATTTGAGGCTATCTTATCCTGGTTTGCTAGTGAAGAAGTTCTTTTGGGTTGCATCAAAGGCGTATTGTAAAGCAGTATTCATAAAAGCAATGGACAATCTAAGTAATCAGTCCCGGTGCATATGACTGGTTGAAGAAAATTGATGTCAGCTTATGGGCGAGACATGCATTTCCATTGCAATTAAAGAATGAGCATGTTACAAACAACATAACTGAATCTTTTAATAATTGGATTGGTTAACTTAGGAGCAAAACAATTTTGACATTGCTTGATGAGATTCGGTCTAAGTTAATGAGTAGAATAGAGTTAAGATATCAAAAAGGCATAACATAAAAAAGCCAAATTTGTGAGTGTGTCATTTCTAAGTCGAATGAAGCAAAACAATGAGGCAGTGAAGTGTACACTTCTTGTTGGTAGTGAATATGAATTTCAACTTAGAGAAGACCACCCTCATTACATTATAAACTTAATGCATAGGAGTTGTGATTGCACAGTGTGGGATATATCTGGAATTCCATGCAAACACGCTGCATTGGATATAGCTCATAAGAGACAAAACATTCAATCATATACAAATTCATGTTATTACAAGAAAAATTACATGAGGGCATACTATCACAGTAGAAACGGGAATTCTATTATGATAACCCTAAACCGGGCAAGCATTACATATATATAGGCGACATACACGTGACATATCACGTGCATAACATAAATGCGAAAAGAAACATAAAGGCGAATATTCAACTCTCCCCCTCAAGTTGGGAATATATATTGATCATTCCCAACTTGTCAGTGTTGTCCTTGAAGCTGTCGCTGCATAGCCCCTTGGTGAAGACATCGGCAAGCTGGTCAAATGAGTTTACAAACGGAGTACAAATATTCCCCTTGTCAAGGTGATCCTTGAAGAAATGTCTGTCGACTTCCACATGTTTGGTTCTGTCATGCTGCACAGGATTGTGTGCAATGCTGATAGCAACCTTATTGTCACAGTAGATCATAATAGGATTGTTCCCTTGAAGACCTATATCACGGAGAATAGTCTTCATCCACAGTCCCTCACAAACGCCTTGGGCCATAGCCCTATACTCTGCTTCCGCGCTTGAGCGAGCTACCACATTCTGCTTCTTGCTCTTCCACGAAACGAGGTTGCCTCCTACAAATGTGCAGTACCCAGTGGTAGACTTTCTGTCGTCTTGGCTACCAGCCCAATCAGCATCTGTAAACACTTCAACTTCCAATGACTGACTGTTTTTCAACAAAATCCCACGTCCTGGTGCCTTTTTGAGATAACGTAACACCCTGAAGACAGCCTGCTGATGACGTATGGAAGGAGAGTGCATATACCTGCTTAGGACTCCCACAGCGTATGTAATGTCAGGGCGAGTATGGGACAAGTATATAAGCCGCCCAACCAGACGTTGGTATTTTGAGGCATCCACTTTCTCCCCACTAATATCTGCATCAATTTTGTGATTAGCCTCAATAGGAGTGTCCACAGGGGCACACCCAAGCATCCCAGTCTCCTCAAGAAGATCAAGAGTATACTTCCTTTGGGAGATGAAGATCCCACGTTGAGACCTCGCAACTTCAATTCCCAGGAAATATTTCAGCTTCCCCAGGTCCTTGACTTCGAATTCTTTGCCTAGTTGTTTTTTTAAGTGATTGATCTCCTCCAAGTAGTCTCCGGTAATGATGATGTCATCCACATACACAATAAGAATAGAAACCTGAGGACCCTTCCTCTTGATAAAGAGAGTGTGATCAGCTTGACTTTGAGTGTATCCAAGTTGAAGCATGGTCTTGTAGAAACGTCCAAACCACGCTCTCGGAGACTGCTTTAGGCCGTACAGGGATTTTAGAAGGTGGCAGACCTTCCCCTTGGACCCTTTGATCTCAGAGCCCGGGGGAATATCCATGTAGACTTCCTCTTCCAGATCACCATTCAAGAACGCATTCTTGGTATCAAGTTGCAGTAGCTCCCATTTACGACTCGCAGTACAGGAGAGAAACACACAGATTGAGTTCATCTTTGCAACAAGAGCAAATGTCTCTTGATAGTCAATGCCCTGAGCTTGGGTATATCCCTGAGCCACCAACCGAGCTTTGTACCTCTCCACCATTCCATCTTGATTTTGTTTAACTGTGAAGACCCAACGGAATCCGACCGTTCGCTTCCCAGGAGGAAGACTAGCAAGCCTCCATGTCTTGTTTTTATCCAAGGCGCACAGTTCCTCCTCCATTGCCTTTTTCCACTCAGGTATCTGAACAGCCTCCTGCCATGTCTTAGGAATCACAATAGATGAAAGAGAAGAGATAAAGGCTTTATGGGCCCGAGAGAGGTGATCATAACAAATGTAGTTGGCAATGGGGTGTTTGGTGCCACCCTTTTTACCTATAAGACGAGCCAGAGGAATATGGAGGTCATCATCAGAATCTGGTGCGGAGACATTCACCGGCACTGGCGAAACATCCGCAGTCTGCACTTGCTCAACAGTCGTGGGACGACGGGAGTATGTGTATAAGATAGGAGGAGCGGAGGTGGAAGGAATGGGAGGAATGGGAGTAATGGAAGGAATGGGAGGAATGGGATTGACAATGGGAAGAGGATAATCGATGGTCTCGTCACCATCACTAGTCGTCTCCCCCTGACGAGGACCAAAGTACGGCTCCCCCTCACGAAAGGTAACATCCACAGTGCAATAGTAGCGACGAGACGGAGGGTGATAACACCGATACCCTTTTGTGGTAGGAGAGTAACCAACAAAAACACACCGAAGGGAACGCGCATCGAGTTTATCACGATGTGGGGTATGGACGTGGACAAAACACACGGAGCCGAAGATACGAGGGGCAAGATGAGAGGTGTGGACAATGTGTTTTTTTTTCAAGGCACGATAGGGGCGTAGCAAAAGAGAGAGCACGGGATGGAAGACGGTTGATGAGATGGGCAGCAGTGAGAACAGCATCGCCCCAGTAGGATTTAGGAAGGTGCATAGCAAGGAGGAAGCACCGGGCCACCTCCAGCATGTGCCTATTCTTCCGTTCAGCCACCCCATTTTGAGTGGAAGTGTGGACGCACATAGTTTGATGTATGATGCCATGGTCGGCAAGATAGGCCCCCAAAACACCCCGGTCGTCATATTCCCCACCATTATCGCTACGAAGCACACGTATTTTTCCTCCAAATTGTTGGGTCACCATCTTATGAAAAATTTGAAAACAAGAAAGCACGTCACTTTTTCTTTTTAGCAAATAGACCCACGTAGTGCGAGAATGACAATCAATAAAAGTAACAAACCACTTATAGCCAGATAAAGATAACACAGAGGATGAACCCCAAACATCGGAGTGAATAACATCAAAAGGACATAAACTAGGAACAGATAAATGACTAGTACTCCGACGGACATGTTTAGATTGTTCACACGCATCACAAGAAAAAGACTGAAGTAAAGGACGAAAAACAGGAAACAGTTTAGTAAGATATAAAGGAGAAGGGTGGCCAAGGCGCTGGTGCCATCGTCGAATGTCATGTAGAGTCGGAGATCTGATGGAAGAGAGAGCACTGGGAGAAGACTGGTTCAGCAAGTACAGTCCGCCAACATTCCTACCACTGCTAAGCGTCCGCCTCGTACCCAGATCCTGAAACACACAAACATCCGAGAAAAAGGTCACGGAACAATTTAAAGAGTTAGTCAAGTGACTAATAGAAAGTAAATTGCGGGGAAAAGAGGGAACATGCAAAACAGAGGACAACGATAGGTCGGGAGAACAAGGGACAATCCCTTTACCAGCTATGGCGGAAAGAGAGCCATTAGCAACAATAACCTTATCACGACCAGAAAGAGGGGTATAAGAGGTAAAACCTGAGGCCGAACCAGTCATGTGGTCGGTCGCACCCGAGTCGATAATCCACTCGGAAGAAGTGGAAGACACAGCATTAGCACTGGACAGACCTGAGGTGGCAACAACAGCATGAGAGGCAGCAGGAGTAGAGTCTGTGTGGGAGCGCAACAGGCGTCGGAAGGCCTCTAATTCGCCAGCAGGTAGGCCTCCAGAGCTGTCCTCCATAACCTCAGTAGAGTGTGCAGAAGACTGAGGACGATCACCAGAGTGACGGCCACCACCACCACGGTACCCACCTCTACCACGGGTACTAGAGCCCCGACCACCAGGAGCAAGGTGCGGATGCAGACGAAAACAAGAGTTTTTGGTGTGGCCAGTCTTCCCACAATGACTACAAACAGGAGGTGGTCCACGAGACATCCCGGCCAGCGCAGAGGGATCAGTAGCGGGACCAAGAGTGCGGCGACGATTCTCATCACTGAGGAGCATGCTGAAGGCCTCCCGAAGAGAGGGAAGTGGCTCACTATGGAGGACATGTAAACGGACAGCGTCAAACTCCATGTTGAGTCCCATAAGAAACACGTGAACCCGGAATCGATCTTTATCTTTCTGAAGAGCCACAACATCAGTCGTACAAGCAGCAGCGAAAGCATTAAGGAAATCCAGCTCCTGATAAAGGCGCTCAAACTCAGAATAGTAGGCAGCTATGGTCATAGTCCCCTGCTTCAGTTCCAGAACACGGCGACTGAGCTCATACACTTGCATCGAACTGCCTGCCTGAGAGTAAGTATCTCGGGCTCGGGTCCAAATGTCGTAGGCGGAGTCCAACAGCATATAACTGCGATACACCTAGGGAGACATCGAATGAAGTAGCCACGAGACAACCAACGAATTGTCCGCATCCCATTTGCTCCACGAGGGATCGGTGCGTGGTGGCTCAACAGTGGTACCATCAATGAGTCCATATAACTGGTGGCTGCGAATAGCATGTTGGGCCGCCCTGGACCATTCCAGATAATTTGTGCCATCCAAGGCAACAGTAGTAATCTTCAACGAGCCAGACTGGCCATGACTCCGAGGATGATCACCCGAGGAACCGGGCAAAGCACCGGAACGGGGAACCGAAGAACCGGGAAGAGAACCGGATTGGTAAGACGGGGAGATAACAGATGGATCACCCATCGAAGAGAGCGGAGATATCAAAGGAAGCAAAAGAACATCCTACAGGTGCCCCTTAGATCTTGAAGCCGAAGAGAGCACCCGAGGAAGCGAGGGCGGTGCCTTCGGCAACCCCCATGGAGGACAAAACTGCTGTCAGGAAGGACCGGCGCCGGCGACTAGGGCAGAGGGGGGCTGGCGACAGAAGAGGATGCCCCCCTCACGCCAACGTCACGATCGGCGAGACTGACACGCGAGAACGAGGCTGCTGGCGCGACGGAGCGAGAGCGGGAGCGGAGTCGCGGGTGAGCGGGCGCGACGGAGAGGATGCGGAGTCGACGAGACGAGAGGAGTCGCTGGAGCGCTGATGGAGCAGGGGCGGCGAAGCGGGATCGGGCGAGCAGCGAAGCGGGAGCCGCGAGACGGGATCGACGAACCGCCTAGGGCTCTGATACCAAGTAGAAACGGGAATTCTATTATGATAACCCTAAACCGGGCAAGCATTACATATATATAGGCGACATACACGTGACATATCACGTGCATAACATAAATGCGAAAAGAAACATAAAGGCGAATATTCAACTATCACAAGTTTAAAGGCATTTCATATTCCATGTTTTGGCCTTCAGTTGATGTTGAGCCATCTACCATTCTACCACCTCACAGTAAATGATTGTCGGGAAGACCCAAAGAAGAATACGAAAAAGAGCTCAGTGAGCGAACTAAAATAAGCAGAACAAGGAAGAGTGCAGTCACTAATTGTGGCAATTGTAGAGGTATTGGTCATAACAGGAGGACGTGCAAAATGGGAAGCTTGCAAGTTTTTTTATAATATATTGTGCTCTTAAATTGTTATTACATTATTTTAGACTATATTGTGCTCTAAGTTTGTTATCTTTTGTAGTTGGATGATGAAACATCACTTACTACGTTTGTAAGCCAAAGAAAAAGACCACGACAAACTCAAGAGGAGATCGATGATGCATGACAGTGCCAAGCTCGAGTGGAGTGTCACGAAGCAAGAGTATCATGCTTATTTTTTAGACTATTTTTTGAAATATGAAATTGAAAATGCATTTTGTATGAAACAAGACAGTGTGCCATGCTTATTTTTGAGAGACTACTTTTTGAAATATGAAATTGAAAATGCATTTTGTACAGCAAACTCAAATGTCTAAGAAGGTGTAATTGTGATGCAATTGAAAATGCATTATATTTTGTGTACTGAAAGGTCTTAGAAGAAGTAATTGTGATAAATGTAGGATGCTTTTATCCCACTATTTTCAGAATGAAATGATATTCCAGGAACTGCTGTAAAGGTCTGAGAATGATATTGCTTGAACTGCTCCAATTGATGGATTACTGATCGATTAACATGATTAAAATGCTAATGTAGGCGTTAGCCTAATGGAGGCAGATATTAGATGTCGGTTTCAGATTCCGCGCTGGCCGGCGGCGGACCCCTAATGATCAAATAAAACTAATGATTAAATAATATAGAAATATTTATTAATAAAAAATGTCAGTACTTACATTTCAATATATATATTTGAAAATTTTATTGCAAACATTACATACACACCCATCAACTAAAGTAAAACATTACAAACACACCCATCAACTAAAGTAAAACATTACAACACACCCATCAACTAAGTAAAACATTACAACACACCCATCAACTGATGAATTATTATCAAGGGCAAAATTTCAATATAAAAAATTAGGGAATTGTTAAAAGGCAAATCAAAAATGGATATTCGCACACCATTGTTAACAACAAACCATAGTTTTTGAAAATTACTCGATGCAAACAAATTTGTTAATGACAAACCGATATTGTTAACAACAAACTAAATCAAAAATTAAAAATTGTCATTTTTTCTAACCGTGATATAATCACTCATAAACTTTAGATCATGATAAACTTTAGATAGCACTCTAAACCAATTCAGAGTATGATTCCAATTTTTTTATTAAATAGAACTAATCAATATAAAATAAATGGAGCCTTTTTATTAGTTAGATTGTCCTAATTTCAGTGAATTTTGCTTGAGTATTCACCATTGAGAGGATTTGAGGGATATTTGCTAATCAAAGTGACCCAAAGAGAAAAAGAAAATAAATTGTGAGTTCTTGTTTCTCTAAAATATGATGTGTTATAATTTTGCTCTATATTTGAAGTTGCAATAGTTTGTTATGCTTAAAACTCACACAAAATGGTATGCTCAAATTTATTTTATAAAGACAGGGTCGTTGAAGTGTTGGTTCACAGAGTTTAGTTTTTTGAAAGGTCTGATCCAGGAATGAAAATTCTGATCTCAACATTCATGCTTTAACCACAGAAGTTAAATGATAATCTCAATTTAAGCATGAGTGAAAATATGATAACTAAATTTTCTGCACAATTATTATTTTAATTTTCTAACTTTGCAGTCTCAAAAATCTTTTGTTATGCTATATTACCCTTTGAAAATTTCTGAAAAATAAGAAGATTATACACATCTGATTGCACTTCTTTGTCGATTAACATTTATTGTGCATGCACATATTGCAACAAATCATTATAGAATGCGAGAAGGTTTCGGCTGAGCGCGAGAGAGAATCGGAGATGGTTTTCGGCGCTGGTGTGTGGCTTATGATTTGCCCGTAGAAAAATTTGAAACTAATTTTAGAAGAGGATTTTAAATTATGTTGGTGTGTTGATAGCCGTTTTTGGTTTGCCCATAAAAAAATCGGAAGTAATTTTAGATGAGAATTTTAAGTTATGTTTGTGAGCGGATAGCCGTTTTTGGTTTGCCTTTTAACAATTCACATTAATTCCGTTAGTTTTAACATTTTCCATCCAAAATTTGCATGGAAGGGTGCAGTTGTAAACTGAACAAAGTAGGAGGGGAGGTATTTGTAATTTGCAAACTAAGAGGGGAGCAAGATGTAATTATACAAACTTACAGGAGAGGTACCGGTAATGGAGCAAGGTTGCGAATAGAGGTCATCCTCTACAATGGACAATAGAGCCAAACCAGATATGTACAACCCTCATATTTCCCGAGTCGGTGCGACCCGACCCGGATGAAACCAAGATAGCAAGGGTGGCCAGGACGGACAAAACGACCACATGGGGCGGTCGAAACCGACCAAGGCAAAGAGAGGCCGCGGGGAAGGCGGGGGGGGGGGGGGGGGGGGGGGGGGGGGGGGGGGGGGGGGGGGGAGCACCCGCTCCCCCGACTCTCTTCGGGCGAGTGGGAGGGGCCTCCCACTCGCCAATCACCCTTAGCCGGCGAGTGGGAGGGGCACTCCCACTCGCCGGGCGAGTGGGAGGGGCACTCCCACTCGCCGGGCGAGTGGGAGGGGCACTCCCACTCGCCGGGCGAGTGGGAGGAGCCCTCCCACTCGCCGGCCACCTTGGGGGCGAGTGGGAGGGGCCCTCCCACTCGCCACCCCCCTTTGGGCGAGTGGGAGGGATTCCCCCACTCGCCCGGTACATTGGGGAGACCGGCATGGCCTCCCGTGAGGGGGGAAGTGGGCATCTCGAGTCCCACTCGCTCCCCCTCATGCGTTGATCGTTCGTGGTCATGGTTGGACTGCGGATAGCAGGATCTTGGCTATCCGCAGTCCATTTTTGGGAAAGTCTATAAATAGACCCCCATGGGCACCTTGGGAAGGGTTGGTTCCTACCCCCTCCCTCGCGTGTGAGCAAGCACTACCCCTCCCCTCCCCTTGACGTTGAAGGTGGTCGGTGAGGTGTTCCTTAGTGCCCTCCAAGGTGCCCAGGCTCAGCATTGGCTTGGGAGGGGAAGCGCTCTAAGATCTTCCGGGTATGTGGTGGGACCTCCTCGCTGAAGCTTAAGGGGTTCATTTCTAGACTCAAGTGCTCTTCAAGGGCAAGTTCTCCTAGTTCTTAGTGACTGGTCAAGGGTCTCGCTCAGGTCAAGTAAGGGTTAGCTGCATCCCCCTTGCGAACGTCGAAACTGGGTTACTGGTTTCAACATTATGGTGCGGTGAGCGTGGAAGCAGCTAGTTCGGAAAGCTCTGGGCAAGTCTCATGGCTGGAAGCGATGAGCTGGGGGACTCACCCCTGCCGGGGAGTGCATGAAGAAAGGTGACTTCGAGGAGTTCAGGAAGTCAATCCGGGAAGTCTTGCGGTTTGCACTCCCCCCTCAGGGCGAGTACACGGCATCGCCAACACCTGTGCTCGCCTCGCCATCTTTGATGGAGATAGAGCAAGCGTGTTGGCAAGGGAAGGGGCCAGCCTCGGAGGAAGGCTTGAGCCTTCAAGCGCAAGCGCTCTTCAACGGCTCTCCTGGGGCCAGCTGCCCCGAGTGAGGGGGCAGGGAGGATGCCTCCGTCTCAACAGGAAGGGGGCGTAGTCCCTGTTCCTGATTCAACAAAAGCACGGGGAGACGCCACGAAGCTACGCAGATCGGTTCCAGAGGCAAGTCTCCCACCTGCAGGTTGACCAAGGAAGCAGGAAGGACCAGGAGAAAGGAAAGGAATAAGAAGACAGAGAAAGTGGAGGAGATGAGGAAAGAGATGGTCAAGGTGCATGTGACCAAGTAAGCCCAGAGGGGCGCGTTGTAATAAGCAGGTAGCTCCTCGACGATGAATGAAGAGGTTTCAGGTAACGCCTTGACTAAGTGGCTTGGGGTAAGTGTTGAGTTCCTCTGCCTCCAGGTGAAGGTAAGCACCTAGGACGTGGATGGGTACTCCGCTCCCATTTGGTAGTATCCCCGACTAGAGACCATTCTCCGGGCTCAGTCATGCCGGCAGATAGGAGGCTCATCGGGTCGACTCGCTACTTGGTAGATGGACTGGGAAGGCGTTGAGTTTCTCTACCTCCAGGTAGGCTAGGCCCCTAGGACGTGGATGGGTACTTCCGCCTCCAATTGGATTGGGAAGGCGTTGAGTTCCTCTGCATCCAGGTGAGCTAATCCCCTAGGACGTGGATGGGTACTTCCACCTCCAGTCGGACTGGGAAGGCGTTGAGTTCCTCTACCTCCAGGTAAGCTGGGCCCCTAGGACGTGGATGGGTACTTCCGCCTCCAATTGAATTGGGAAGGCGTTGAGTTCCTCTGCATCCAGGTGAGCTAAGCTCCTAGGACATGGATGGGTACTTCCACCTCCAGTCAGGTTGGGAAGGCGTTGAGTTCCTCTGCCTCCAGGTGAAGGTAAGCACCTAGGACGCGGACGGGTACTTCCGCCTCCAATCGGTAAGATCCCTGACTATAGACCATTCTCCAGGCTCAGTCATGCCGACAGATGGGAGGTTCATCAGGTTGACTCGCGGCAGGTAAGATTTCAAGAAGGACGATCAGTTCGGTAAGATGGTTGAATCCCTCCGCCCCTCAGTGAAGGTAAGCACCTGGGATGTGAACTGGTCCTCCGCCCCCGGTAGTTCGAGAAAGTGTTGATTTCCCTCCCACTCCAGGTGAGCTCGGCTCCCTGGTAGGTGTGGAGTTTCCTCCCCCTCCAGGTAAGCTCGGCTCCCTGGTAGTTGTGGAGTTTCCTCCCCCTCTAGGTGAGCTCGGCTCCCTGGTAGGTGTGGAGTTTCCTCCCCCTCCAGGTGAGCTCGGCTCCCTGGTAGGTGTGGAGTTTCCTCCCCCTCCAGGTGAGCTCGGCTCCCTGGTAGGTGTGGAGTTTCCTCCCCCTCCAGGTGAGCTCGACTCCCTGGTAGGTGTGGAGTTCTCTCCCCCTCCAGGTGAGCTCGGCTCCCTGGTAGGTGTGGAGTTTCCTCCCCCTCCAGGTGAGCTCGGCTCCCTGGTAGGTGTGGAGTTTCCTCCCCCTCCAGGTGAGCTCGGCTCCCTGGTAGGTGTGGAGTCCCCTCCCCTTCCAGGTGAGCTCGGCTCCCTGGTAGGTGTGGAGTTCCCTCCCCTTCCAGGTGAGCTCGGCTCCCTGGTAGGTGTGGAGTTTCCTCCCCCTCCAGGTGAGCTCGGCTCCCTGGTAGGTGTGGAGTCCCCTCCCCTTCCAGGTGAGCTCGGCTCCCTGGTAGGTGTGGACTTCCCACCTTCCACCTCAGGCCGAGTTCAGCTCGACTAGAGGTGTTGAGTTTCCCTCCACTTTCGGTCGAGCTTAGTCCGACCTCAGGTGTTGAGCTTTCTCCACCTACTGTTGAGCTCGGCTCACCGGAGGGGTGTTTAGTGGAGAAAGGTTCGTTCCCCACCTCGGGTCGAGTTCAGCTCGACTAGAGGTGTCGAGTCTCCCTCCACCTTCGGTCGAGCTTAGTCCGACCTCAGGTGTTGAGCTTTCTCCACCTCCTGTTGAGCTCGGCTCGCCGTAGGGGTGTTTAGTGGAGAAAGGTTCGTTCTCCACCTCAGGCCGAGTTCAGCTCGACTAGAGGTGTTGAGTTTCCCTCCACTTTCGGTCGAGCTTAGTCCGACCTCAGGTGTTGAGCTTTCTCCACCTCCTGTTGAGCTCGGCTCACCGGAGGGGTGTTTAGTGGAGAAAGGTTCGTTCCCCACCTCGGGTCGAGTTCAGCTCGACTAGAGGTGTCGAGTCTCCCTCCACCTTCGGTCGAGCTTAGTCCGACCTCAGGTGTTGAGCTTTCTCCACCTCCTGTTGAGCTCGGCTCGCCGGAGGGGTGTTTAGTGGAGAAAGGTTCGTTCTCCACCTCAGGCCGAGTTCAGCTCGACTAGAGGTGTTGAGTTTCCCTCCACTTTCGGTCGAGCTTAGTCCGACCTCAGGTGTTGATCTTTCTCCACCTCCTGTTGAGCTCGACTCGCCGGATGGGTGTTTAGTGGGGAAAGGTTCGTTCCCCACCTCGGGTCGAGTTCAGCTCGACTAGAGGTGTTGAGTTTCCCTCCACCTTCGGTCGGGTTTAGCTCGACCTAAGGTGTCGAGTGTTCTCCACCTCTAGTTAGGCTCGGCTCAAAGGAGGGGTGTGTATAGGAGAAGGGTTTTCCCTTCGTCTCAAAGTAATTTCAGCTGAAAAGCTTGGCAGAGGTTCCCCGATGACGGATCCTTTCGTGGATTCCCCTAAGGTCCCACCTACTCGTCAAATAGGTGGGTTGGACTTTCTTTCCGAGCTTGGGGCAAGCTCGCAAAGAGCGGAGATTGTGTACAACCCTCATATTTCCCGAGTCGGTGCGACCCGACCCGGATGAAACCAAGATAGCAAGGGTGGCCAGGACGGACAAAACGACCACATGGGGCGGTCGAAACCGACCAAGGCAAAGAGAGGCCGCGGGGAAGGCGCGGGGGAGCACCCGCTCCCCCGACTCTCTTCGGGCGAGTGGGAGGGGCCTCCCACTCGCCAATCACCCTTAGGCAAGTGGGAGAGACCCTCCCACTCGCCGGGCGAGTGGGAGGAGCCCTCCCACTCGCCGACCACCTTGGGGGCGAGTGGGAGGGGCCCTCCCACTCGCCACCCCCCTTTGGGCGAGTGGGAGGGATTCCCCCACTCGCCCGGTACATTAGGGAGACCGGCATGGCCTCCCGTGAGGGGGGAAGTGGGCATCTCGAGTCCCACTCGCACCCCCTCATGCGTTGATCGTTCGTGGTCATGGTTGAACTGCGGATAGCAGGATCTTGGCTATCCACAGTCCATTTTTGGGAAAGTCTATAAATAGACCCCCATGGGCACCTTGGGAAGGGTTGGTTCCTACCCCCTCCCTCGCGTGTGAGCAAGCACTACCCCTCCCCTCCCCTTGACGTTGAAGGTGGTCGGTGAGGTGTTCCTTAGTGCCCTCCAAGGTGCCCAGGCTCAGCATTGGCTTGGGAGGGGAAGCGCTCTAAGATCTTCCGGGTATGTGGTGGGACCTCCTCGCTGAAGCTTAAGGGGTTCGTTTCTAGACTCAAGTGCTCTTCAAGGGCAAGTTCTCCTAGTTCTTAGTGACTGGTCAAGGGTCTCGCTCAGGTCAAGTAAGGGTTAGCTGCATCCCCCTTGCGAACGTCGAAACTGGGTTACTGGTTTCAACAAGATAGTAGAGTCATTCGTGAACGCCCACCCTCACTTAAGGAACTTCATTCAGATTTGTAAGGCAATGGTAAAAAAACATGTCATAAACAGCTCAAGTGAATTGTTATTCGCAGATCAGAAATGTCTATCCTCAAGGACCTCAAACCAATTTTTCCCACTTTATTTGAGTTTATAAACGTCTATCCGCATACCAACTTTAAACTTAAGCAATTGATGTCTTCGTTCTCCTGAGCAGGGCCTAACAATGAAGGAACTTCTCAGGCGACCTTCTGAACCCAGGTCGGCGACTCCATCCTGAGCCAAGCACAACGACGGCGACACTGCTCAGACGATCTTGTGAGCTCAGGCTGACGACTTCATCCCGCTCATTGAAATTGAAAAAATCAGAAGAGCAAGAGGAAACACTTACCTGCTCTCCATGTAAATCCAGAGATGAAAGCAGACCTCTTGTCCCTATCGGATACATACTCGCTCTGTTACATCAAGGAAATTAAGTCATACGTCTCAAATTCTGATAAAAAAGATTTAAAAAAAAAAAGATAAAATCGAAATCAAAGATCCTAAGGGTTCGTTCGGTTCACGGTTTTTGGACCGTGGAATTGGGTTTTCGCTTAAATAAAACATTTCCGTTTTTCGGTTCACAGGATTTGCCGCAAATTTTGAAATTCCTCAAAATCGCGGTTTTCAAGAGCAGGTATTTGCCAATTCTTGTACCGCGCCCTAGTTTTTTACGGAAGCATCCAACGCGCGACTCTTCTGTTCTTCTCGCCGCACCAAACACAGTCCGGATATCTCGCCGCCGGTGAGTTTGCTGGCCTCCTTATTCCTCCTGATCTTCCTCTTCGTCTTCCTCCTCTTCATCTTCCTCATTTCTGCAGAGAAATCGTTGTCGCATCTCTTCTCGCCGGGCAGAATATGACGGGATACTTCGCCGCCGGTGAGCTTTATGGCCTCTTTGCTCCTCGTCTTCCTCTTCTCT
This sequence comes from Dactylorhiza incarnata, assembly GCA_033032865.1. Lineage (NCBI taxonomy): Eukaryota > Viridiplantae > Streptophyta > Magnoliopsida > Asparagales > Orchidaceae > Dactylorhiza > Dactylorhiza incarnata. The sequence goes on from JAWHQI010000003.1 coordinate 9,674,369, forward strand.
ACCGCTGGTAGGACTGCTGTTTTGATTTAGGTTACAGTCCTACCAAAAAACTTTCGTTTCTTCATTTTAGCTCTTGAAATATATAGTTTTTTTTTGTATTGCACATTCTTTGGTATTTAAATCTATGTATAGTTGTCCAACAACTTAACTGGATATTTCCAACAAAATTATTTCTGTTCGAATTGGTACATGTCAATCTGTTGACACTTTTAAAAAAGAAAAATAATTATTTCACATATATTACGATGTAAGAAGAATAGAGCTATTGGGGGGGGGGGGGGGGGGGGGGGGGGGGGGTTTCATAGCTAACAAGATAATCAAGAAAATATTGCAATGCACCGAATTGTGTACTAATATTTCATTGTTATATGTTAGATGAATCCAACCGAGTTGAGAGAGACCATGACTTACAGGTGCTTTTGCGGCGACAACAAACAAGACAGTCGTTGAGCTGAATGTAGAGTCAGTGGGAGAAGATGGCAATATGGCAACAGAGCCTTCAGCTGGAGGGAGCAGTAGGCAGAGGAAGAGGAAGGCAACTCCTGGTGAGGCAATAGCAGACACCATAAATAAAATGGCAGAAAGTATGGAGCACGCAGCGGCCGCAATTACAAAAAGCAGCGAAGCACCGTTGGTAACAAGTTCTGCTCAAATCTATGAGGCACTTGCTCAACTACCAGATCTGCAGGAGCTCGAATTAGTGAAAGCAATGGATCTTCTAGGTTCCAATCAACTGAAGTTTGACACGTTCATGGCTCGACCAGAACGTCTCAGGACGACGTGGCTTCACGTGCAATTCTATGACTTATGAGGGCATGAGGATGCCGTGCTTTTGTTTGTGGGCAGTTTAACGAACTGTCATATGATATCTACTTTTGAATTCTTGTTTTTAATTTCATGCAGTTGACTGAACATTTTGTGGTTGATGGATCTGTGGTTCGTGTTATTGTTTAAAATTTTGTGTTGTTGTTAAGTCTGCAAATTTTATACTTCTAATTAGAATTTTTAATTTCATGCACCTGTGGATGAATTCCACCCTGCAACCGAACAACAGAATTGTCCAATTCCAATTCCTGTAGCTCAAAACCTTCCTGCAGCCGAACAACATAATTGGAATTCAGGAAAACCAAAACCCGTGAATTCCAAATCTTCAAAACCTGCGATCCAAACGGACCATAAAGATCATGAAGATTGTCCTCTTTAGAGCTGGACACTTGTAATTTTTTTGTTTTTTTGCTCGTCTGCAAATAACAAATTTATTTGTGAATAACAAAACTGGATCTCTTTAGAGCTGCGAATAGTAAAAATCTGCGAATAAACAAATCCGATCTGCGAATAACAATTGCCTTAATAAATCAGTCAAAATGAAAATATGTGCTCATTAAATTTATTAAATCATGTATCAAGTCATCATTATGGAAATAATTAGAGCCCATAGATATCATAAGCGGCTGTAAAATTCGTTAGTCTAAAGTCTCTGACTATCCATGAAGCATTCATGTTATGCTAAGTCAGATTTCTGCTATCTGCTGCATGAGTCTTTACAAAAACCGATTACCGTCTTTCTTCTAAACAAACAAGTCTGGTTTCGAAAATGGCTTGGCACTTGGGAGGATCAAGCATGTGTCAACATGTATGAGAGTAGCCGCTCCATCTTGTCCTTCTGGAAGTGCATGTATCGGTACGGCTGAGCCGAAATGGACTGACCCGTTGAGGCAGTGACCTCAATAGATGGAGCCTTGATCGCCTTGATCGGACACAAGGAGTTGTCGTGCATAGGAGAAATGCATCTATCCTGAGGGTGAGGTTGTCCCCCTTACTTGAAAGTTTACCAATTTTGCGTCAATGGCTCTTAAACGGGAGGTAAAGAAATCTGTTGTGATGTGACATGAACCTATCAGAGGGCAGCTCAAGGTGCATGGTCGGTCCCTCAAAATCGACGGTGAAATCGGGAGGGCGCTATGAGAAGCAGCAATCTAGTCACCAATTCCTGAGATAAAAAAATTGTGACTCGCACCTATCATGAAAAGAATGGAGTGATCAAGCGACATCCCGTGGAGCTTCATGTTACGGGATTCTGAAATTCCACCGACCAAAAAGCAAGTGTTGGGGATATCGGCCAACATAAAGGTTTCAAGGGCAAAACAACGCGATTTTGATATTATTTTTTGCAAAATATCACTTCGGAATATATTGACCGATATATCCCGACGATATATAGCTAATTTTTTTTATAAAAAATATTTTATTGAGCGCATATGGTTTAATAGACAACAAAACGAAATTGTTTAATCGTCGGAGTTCTTTTGTGCCCTAGCTCTCAACTCACTTCGTGCTTCATCTGACTTTCTTCCTTAAGCCCATCCGTCATTCGATGTCAATTTTGTTTGGTCTTTGGATATTTACTAGGGGTTCCTTATCTTCCATCATCATTAATGACTTCCTGGTTTTCTGCTTTCTTTAGCTTTCTGTTTCCTTTGACTTTTTTTTCTGTGTTATAATGTTATTACTTGTGTAATATAAAATATTTCTACTAATTTGATAGATTTAGAAATTCAATAAATGTTAAATTATTAATATATTAACATATATATAAATAAATAATGATTATATTTATATATAATTATGTAAATAATTAATTAAATGATGAAACATGATATATGAAATATCTCTTTATAACCCCGACATATTAGAACTACATGAAAAATTGAAACTAAAGTGTCCCCGATATCCAACATCTGCAACGTTGTCGAAAAACATAGTAAGTTGAGACGATGAAGGTGGCTTTCTCATGGGTACCAACGATAGTGTTCTCGACTATGAAAGCATCAAAATTCTCCATCGTGATCTCGTTTTCATTGTCCCCAATAATAGCATGTAACTCCGTTATTGGGCAATCGTGAGTGAGAGTGACGATTGCTTACAATTGAAGCACAACCCTTTGCTCCTAAGGTCATTGCGCTCTTGATTCGACAAGTAGTGTGCTGGCGTGGACCGGTGTTATGGTCTATGCAGAGATCAAGCATATACCAGACCTAAGAAGGTGTCAGGATCACGACTAGGTTCAAAAACATTTGTTCTAAGAAAGATGTGTCTAATCTTCTTTGTTATCCATTCTTGTTGATCGCTCTAAGGGAAACCCTAAAAGTCGGGGTGGCTAGTTTTGGAATTATGGCTTTAGTGGAGGATGGTCAATTTGAATGGTGGCAGGAAGTTCGTGGATGGGCAAACATGCGGTTGAGTGGAGCTAGGTGGATCGCGGGGTGTAGGAGGTAGAGGTAAAGGTAGGGAAACATAATCGATCAGGGGTCTTGAAGGAGAAGGCCGCTTCAACCAATCGAGCTATATCCATAACATCAGATATGTCGAAGAGATGGTAGGTACGGAGGATGGAGCAAATGTGTGGCTAGAGCCCTTGCATGCAAAATCTCAAGTAGTGGTAAGGAGGAATCCCCAAAACATGGACGAGCTTGATGAATTCATCGATGTAGTTACCGATGGAGGTTGAGTGTTGAAGCTACAAAGGCGTTTCACCGCATTACCTGAGCAGAGGTGATCATATCATTGAATCAAAGATTGCTTCAAAGAGGGCCATGCAAGTCTCGGGGTTATCTGGTGGAGCGAACAAACACAATGGAGGGTGGATCCTTTCATGCCCAAGAGAATGATCAGAACATACTGAGGTTTGTTGGTGCACTGGATGTTGAAGAACTGCTAGGTCTTCACGATCCACCTCATAGGATTAGAGCCATCAAAGTAAGTTATTTTGAGTGTGTGGGGGTATGGGAGGTTGTTACGGCTATTAGGGAGTCGCGGGCAAAGTGTTGGCCAACAGAATGAGGAAGGATAAAGGGTCCTCGGGTGGTGTTTGGGTGATGGAATTGTGGGATTGTTAGTCCACCCAAGTCTCACTGGTTTCGATATGTTGCAAGGATGTTTGCATGGAGGAGAGGATTTTGGATTGTTTCTCAAGGCGATGCACGGCGACATTGAGACAAGCTTCGACCATGGCTAGTTTGTAAGGGCATGCAAAGTAGTAGCGTAAGGTGGTGCGCATGGACTATAGTGAGTGGCGAGCAAGTGCTGCGAGTTGAGAGCAAGTGTTGCAGAGGAGGTATTGTAAGCAAGATCAGTGCGCACGCAAAAAGATGTAGTAAAGGTGCAACTGGAAGGGACATGTCAAACCAATGATTATGCTTAGGCCTTAGGGTACGAGGAAGTTGGAGAGTGGGAGGGAAGGAGGTTGAGAAATTCCTTTGAGAAATGGTTCCTTGGCCAACCTTAGGCCAAATCTTACTCTAAGCATAAAATGAGTTCTTACATCATTACACAAAATACCCCCTAGTGTAGGGGCAAAACAGAAACCAAATTGAATTAAATTGTGAGAATTCAAAATACTGAAATAAAATAAATTAAGGTACGGGGCAAGCTATTTACGCCCGATGGTTCCATCGTGTTCATTGTAGCCTCCTGTCTAGTTTGGCTTCATTTTCATAGTGGTTCTTCTCCGTAACATAGATTGAAAGACATGCAAGAACTACTGAATAAAGATAATGACAATTCAATAAAGTTTAAAGATACTTTATTGCTACTGAGTCAACGGGTTAATGATAGAGTGGCAGATAGTTAGAGTAAACACCAAAAACCCAGGGTGAAGAGTAAAGGGCCGGGAGAGAAGGAATGCTATTCTGAGTCTCCAAGAAGTGAGAAGCTTAAACAACGTTAAGGAGAACAAATAGCTGAGAAAATAGTAGGAACCCGTAACACCGACAATAGTTGGTAGAGCTGCCGAGCAAAGAAGAGGAGCACAAAACAATAAGAGTTGCAAAAACAAAATCCTAGCAAATACTACTATTTACTAAATTGTTCACTCACATTCTCAACCTTTTAAATCTTCATACTTACTATTTATCTCAATAGTTTGATTGATCTAACATTTATAAAAAATAAAGCAAACTAGAGTCAAATCCTAGTGCACTGTATGATAAGGCTAAAGATATAATGCATATAGCCTAACCTATGATAAGGCTAAAGATATTAACCATAAAGCCTAACCTATTTCACTTTAGCAATAAAGATATAATGCATATATAGATATAAATAAAATACTTTAGTGGAAATGGGATACCCGTGCTTTATTAATAATTTTGATTAAGCTTAATTAAGCTGATCTAAGTATGTGCCGAAATGGGATACAAAAATATTGATATGATATTTAAGCTCATGGATTGGCTCATTTTGTTCGATCCAACTCAATCTAATCTAAAATTTGATCTGATCTTTATGCGACCAACGATTTTTGAGCCAACATCCCTAACTAATGCACGATGTCGTAATGTCCACATCTTTTAGAAAATGACAGTTTCCTTAACCCAAAAGAGTTGCACAAGCATAAAAAAACATTTTAGGAGATCTGAATACTCGACCAAGAGGAAGAAACATTATTTAGCAAGATCTCAAGTAAGAAGCTTACGAACACATGCCCAATTACAAACCCAAAGGCATGCTAAGCCAAACATGGAGCAGGTGGTAGGAATTTCTTTTGGATATACTGACTTAGATCATGTTGGAGATTCACACCAAGAGTTTTAATGAGCAGAGATCGACTGATTTGTGTGACTGGTGCGTAGAAGAGGTAGGTAGGTGGTTGGACTCCAGGAGGGATCCTTAGCAGGGTTGCGGTAAGAAGTAGATCGCATGGTTCGGAGCAGACTGCTCGCAGATATAGTGGTAGAAGATGGGCACGAGGAAATCGCTGCTGAATTGAAGAGTCGTGGAGACTTGTATCTGACGGAGATATTATGGTATCACATAATCAACACTGAGTACATAGATTTGAGTAATTTGTAAGGTCCATGTGCATCGATTTGAACAGCTTTTGTGCTTTAATGCATTTTTGCACTAGCCTTGAATTGTGTTTTGGACCTTGGACTTGAACAAGATTGAACAAACGCAAAATAAAAGACCTAAAATAACAGATGCAACCATCACCATTGAAATATTTGAATGAATTCAGCTTAACACCACAGGTTCAGATTTCAACAACTAAGCACTTTCATATTTGCATCAACTAAACTAATTAGAAAGATTGATATCTGTCATGTAGTTGCATAGCACATTTATATGGATGAGAATAGATGGCACTTCAATATACTTCACCACATTTAAGTACTAAGAAATTTGACTCTCGGAATAACCGAATAATGTTTATATTGAAAAAACATGATGACACAAGACGAGTCTATATGTAACGGATGGACATGCGATGTCTTAACCCTACATGCAATGCAAATAATCACACGACGGATGTGATGAACCTAAATAATGCCTAATGTAGGGTAGGTCATGTGAGTGTGAGACTATTATGAAACCCTAGGTGTAGTGCGGGGAATATAATGCTATTATTCTAGAACACTATATGAACACACATGCAAAACTGGACGGAGAGATCATACCAAGCAATAAATAATTAAATCTCACTTAAATAATTTAAGCCAAGCAAAATTATTTTTTTAAACGAGCATGCTTAGGCTTCCTCCGCGTGAAACGCCAAAGCGAGAGTGCGTAGCGGTTAGTTCCCGCAAATCACAAGACAATCTAGAACAAAATTCCACAATATTATAGATCCACAAGAATATGGATTCACAACACCATACATCTTGGTATCAGAGGCATTGGTCATTGTACGCCGACGCATAGTCAACTTGATCCTTCACGCATCTCCTCCAGCGGCACAAAATTTTACTACAATCGAAGCCCAGACAACTTCCGTTTGCTGTTGCTTCTGCATTGGGCTGGCGCGTCTTCCGCTTCGGGCCAATACCACGCCTCTTCGACGATTTCAACAGAACCCTCGTCGCCTCCGACACGTCTTCCCCGATCAACCCACGCAAGCACTCGCCAAGGCTCCCTCTCCGACAGGATCGTCGCATGCATCGTCGACATCTGCAGCTACTCCTTCAACCGCGATCATCGGCATCAGTGCGTCCCGTCCCTAAACTCCTTACGAGCCCCCGATCTCCATAGTCGCTCACATCGACACAGAACGAAGCTCCGCCAACGCCGCTAAAGCCGCTCCATCAACCCTGCCCGTCAGGGACTGCGCGTGGGGTTTAATTTCCTTTTTGCACGTAAATTTAATTCATTTACTACGCATAGGAATTAATTTCAATCAAGGGCATTATTCTGGGGGGCGTATTTTCTTCAATCATTAGGAGACGACGTGGATCTCGCGACACCTCCCAAACAACCACCGTCGAGCACTCTAGCCGTCCCGTCACCCACTCCTTATCCCGTGCTACCTCCATCCTCAAAATGGAAGAAATCATTAGCTTACAGGCTCTTGGCGCGCGCATTATTGAGATTCTAATACTGTTTGAGGAACTTTATAAAAAACAACTCCGGGTCGCCAAGGCACATTCATCGCTTCCTCCATCAGCACCTGCTCCGCCGGTACATCCGACCACCTCACCGCCAGATCCGTTCCTTCTGCCGATCGTCCTTCCACAGCCTCCAACGCCAGACGCGGCCGCGCCACCGCTCACCATTGTGGTTGTCCTTCCACCACCAACTCATGCAGGCTCCACCCCGCAGTCTTCGCCATCGGCATTGCCAACTCGTCTGCGGCCACCTTCCCTGTCAGCCCCTATGGATCCATTTCTTCAGCTAACCGTACCCAAGTCGGCACCGCAATTGTTGATCAACGCCGCTTCTTCTCCTGTCCGCAACAATCAGGGACCCTCGATCAGCCCATTCACCGCCATCTTTTATGCCCCCACTAAAGCAACACGATACAGTGAGTTGTTCTGGCGGGAAATCGAAGAGCCAGATGATCAAGCAGTGTCAGCCTCGTTCGAGCTTGAGGACAAGCTTGATTTGAAGGAAGGAGGAGATGTTACGTGTCCTTTTTATGGCGTTATTTATTATGGCGTTATTTATTATTAATTTTTTCCTAATATGCATTTATTCTGTCTCAGAGTCGTGTCCTTATATAACATCGTTATTTATGTCATGTCTTTATGAGGTGTCCTTTTTAGTCGCATGTCCAAGTCTGTCGTATTTCCTTTGGCGTTCTTTCCTTAGTGTCGATTGTAAGTCCTATTTAAAGGACTCAATGGGTCTTGTATTGGCATGAAAGAATGAAGAAAGTCTATTTTCTCAAACCCTAAAAAGATCTTGGAAGCTCTCTCTCTCGAGCACGCCCCACTTAGGCAGCCGCGGTCAAGGCTCCGTAGTATTTCCGTCACCTTCATCTCCACCTCCGGCCACTCCTCCGACAACATCCGAGTAGGCCCCTAACAGTAACAAGTGTGCGTCAAGTGAACGACCACATTAAACCATGAAAACGCTAAAAGAATGGCGGCCGTACATTATGGAGGGGCGTCGGGCAAAGCGCACGACGTGAGCTACGGGGAGTGCAATTTGCATTGATCTACAACAATGACTCCAGACAGTCTTGGTCTTCTCAGCATTGAATTTTTCATAACACACGCGCAGGTCGCACGACGTGCGCATGAATGACAGGTCCTCAAATCAGCTATGATTGCCTATAAAGCCTTGATGAATACGACTGGTACCTTCATATGAATGTTTTCTACACTTAAGAATGTCAAGTTGACAATTTTGTGAGTAATTATAATGAATGAAGCCGAAATATGTGTATTTTTATATAATAGATGATGCTAAAAATATGATAAAATATTGCATCATCAGGGAGTTATATTGTTCTGAAGGTGATTGGTTTCATACATCTTTCAGGAAAGAGAGGTTATTTACAAGTCATGAGTTACTTACCTACACCTACCACGGCCCAGAGTTTCCCTAATCTCGTTTACTCTACAAACTTATCATGAAGGAGCTTACTTAGGTCTTCGCTATTCAGCAGCAGGGTGGAAGCGGAGCAGTTTCATGTCAATGTTTAGATATTCTAGTAACAGGTTACACTACATTTTCGACGGGGTCGAGATCTTTCAATCCGGGGTAAATTGATATAACCCGAGTCACGTTTATATATTTTTATTTCATATGCATTGTGCATATGCATTTTATAAGCATTTTATTTTATTTGCATATGCATTGTGCATGTTCTTCGCGCCAGTTTTTTTATTTGCATGCGTGTTATTAACACTTGTGTGTTTTGAATCGCGCTTGTTGTTACGACTTATTTTTGTAATTGACCAATAAGATATTGAATGTTGGTAAGCAATGAAATTAAGTTTAAATCAAATATTTTAATATTATTAAACTTCTGCGATTGAATATTTTAATTTCTAAAACATTAAGTTTAATTTCAGGATTCTTAATGAGGGAATCCTAGGATTCTAAGGTAATCCTCCCTTGACTTTTGATTTGCAGTACCATTAAGCCTACAAATAAAATATATTTTTATTATCTTCTTTTATAAAACCATGACCCCCCCCTGGCCTAGACTGGGAAAAACAATGAAATGGAGTTAAATATCTATGTCTATTCAGCTGCGCAGCACAACAACCTTTACTGTGGTTAGACTTCAGTCTCATTCAACCTTGTTTGGCCTTGGCGACGCCGCCAACCATCTCCTCAGTCCCGGCGACGCACCCTCCTACTTCCTCGATGAATCTAATGCCATCTCCGCCAGGATATAGTAGCCAAAGAACGCCACCGACGAATTTTGTTTCCTGTCACCGAAACCATCCTCCAATACTAGCCGCTAGAGTCTTGCCAAAGGGCCGGCGGCCCGGTCCCTTCTCCATTCATCGGTGGCGTTCCACATCATTTCCTGAACCTTTTCTCTTTCTTTTCTCTTCATACCTTCGACTCATCCCTCACCAAAACTAGAAATTCCTCCAAAACCACAAACTCAGCCCCAAATCCGAGTCAGAACCTGATTCACTCCTTCCAGCCTCCATTTCTCGTTGGATCTGATTCTTCACTCGTGAACCTTTGGTACAACTCTCACCCGACCTTCTACTCTTTACTGTTTTATGTTTTTTATTCTTTATTTAACTGCCCAATAGAGATTCAGAGCTTGCCCTAGTTTTCAGTATCACTTGTTTGTCGTAAATTAGAAAATCCTATTGTTCGTCCTTCATTTCCATGCTTGTGGAGTATTGACTCGTGTTTATTCAACATTTGAAAAGTAGTCGTTTGCGAGCGACTTACGAAGGTCTAGATTAGATATCTCGTTTTTATCCGATGAGTTTAATAAGCATAGCATTATTTAATTTGACTGCAAGTTAATGCTAATATCAGCATCCCGTTTCCAAGTTACATCAGTAACGATTAAGGGTAAACACAAGGTAGAGAGGTGCAAATTTGTTCACAAAACATGTAATACCTAATAAGGAAGGAATGGTAAAGAAGGATTAAAAAGCTAGCGCAAAGTTTTTGAAAGAAGACTATTGATGATGATGAGCACGAAAAAATAAGACTTATATACAAAACGAGAGCATAGAAAAAGTCATTTAGGAGGATAAGAGTTATGATATTTACTTCAAAACAATGTATTATGTTTTTACTTCTCACAAATCACAAAACTTGCAATACTAAAAATATAAGTAAATGGCTTGTCATCATGCTGTTGAACGTACTAAAATCTCAAAGAAAACTAATAGTTGTGCCTTGCTATTTTGGATCTTCGATTCAGTATTCATTTGTCCTGCGATCACTTGTCCTCATTTTTCACGTCTTGAGCCTCTAGAAATTTCCAGTATGTTCAATTGAACAGAGTTCAAACCTGGTCCTCTGGTTTGTTCCAATCAGATTTCTCAAGCAATAAAATGAAAGATAACAACTTAGAGTCTTCATCAAATGAGATTAAACTAACTAATCAATTTATAATCAAAAATATTCCCCAACAAAATTGCAAGAACAATATTTATAGATTGCTGGCAGTAAGGTAGGTAAGTTTTATTCCAAGATATGAACTTGATAAAATAATTCTAGTATTTCTCTACCAACTACAGCAATTCAGAATTGAAGTCAACATAGATGGTAAAATTTGAATTTACTCATTAGCCATTTTTTTCATACAAATATATATATATATATATATATATCAAAGCTATAAATTTAATGGCGCTACAGAAGAAATATACCTACAGATCATAACAAGCAACAAAATTAGCTAAAAGGAAAAAAAGTAAGGAAAGAGATCTTCTGATACCGCAACAAGCTAGTAATCCAAGGGAGGGCGGGTAATGAAACCTCGCTCCGCCATCATCTCAACAAGCTCATCATGCTTCTTTAGCTGTCCCGTTCTTCTCAGCAGCTCCTGCACATTTTCATACACCGATTTTGTCGGTTTCAAACATTTGTCTTCTAACAATTCCTTCATAAGCTGATAAGATCTCCTCCAACTCCCCCTTTCACAAAACGCAGTGATCAACACCCCATATGTATTCACATTTGGCTCCACACCCTCCTTCTCCATCTCCGTCTTCATCTTCAACACCATGTCCATGGTCTTGTCCTTGCTAAAAAGTTGTAATAGGATGTTATAAGTGACGGTATTTGGCTGGCACCCTATCTCCCTCATTCTCTCATACAATCTATGAGCGGACTTAATATCACCCAGATTCAGAACACACTTCAGTATGTGATTGAACGAATTTGCATCGGGAGCACACTCCTTCCCCTTCAAAATCATGGAATTGAGAACCTTTAAAGCAGCATCAAGATTCTTCTGGCCTTTGCTGCAGTGTGCCTCGATGAGGAAATTGTAGGTGATGGAATCCGGCTCACAACCAAGCTGGCGCATCTGGTTATGAACCTGAAGAACCTGCTCAGTCCTCCCGGATCGGACATGAGAACGCATGAAGCAGTTAAAAGTGGCGGCATTGGGTGCGCAGCCCGAGCTAAGCATCTGGCAAAGGAGTTCCTGCGCTCGTGGGATCTGCCCAGCCCTGCACATGGCGTCAATGACGGCCGTGTAGGTGTACACATTGGGTGCGATGCCAGCGTCGCGCATGGAGGCGAATGTCTGCTCGGCCTTGTCGAGGCTGCCGGAGCGGCACCAGGCGTGAACGAGGTTGGAATAGGTGACAACATCTGGAGGGAAGCGGGTGGAGAAGGAGTCGAAGAGAGATTGGGCCTGGACGGCTAAGCGCTGCCGGGAGAGAGATGCGAGGAGGAGAGAGAAGGAGGACGGGTCCGGCTCGAGGCCGTAGTCCGGCATGCAATGGAAAGCTCTGATGGCGTCGTCGGAGAGGCCGGCGCGGTTGTATCGACGGATGAGGGAGGAGAAGGCGCGGATGGGGATAGGGACGGAGAGAGCGCGCATGGAGTCGAGGAGATGCCATGCAAGGTCGAAGTGCCGGAGCTTTCCCGCGAGGTCAATCATTGAAGTGAAGGGCTCGGAAGCAGCGGAAGGAGAAGAGGAGGAGATCCACCAGTTGAAGAAGGCGAGGATTTGGGGGAAGGGGATCCCGTGGCGAAGGGAGGAGAAGCAGCCGATGAGGTGGCGGACGAGAGTGGGGGAAGGAGGAAAGGGGCAGAGATGTGAAAAGGAGGTCGATAAGTCGGGAACGGTGAGGTTCGATGGTGGAGGGGAGGATGGGTCAGGGTTTGGGTGGCGGCGATGATGGTCTTTGATCAGATAGTGAAGCTTGTCGAGGAGGTGGTTCTCTGCCGGAGAGATTCCGTCGGTGGCGGCGGAAGGTACTGAGATGGCGACTATGGGAGGAGGATTGGAGGTGATGGAAGGACAGGCGGAGAAACGGCGGAGGAGGGGCAAGACTACTAACGGCCTGGGCTTGGAGAGAGCCATGGAGTGTGGTTTAGGACGGTAGGGTTTGAGATGGGTTTTACAACGACGGAGAAAGTACACCAAATTTGAAGAAATTGAACGCTTTTGTAAACATTTAAAAAGTCTCATCTATGCTCCTTAAGATCACAAATAGACCCGTCACACTTCGACTCTTCGCCCTTCATCAGTTTGTCGTCGACTTGTAGCGAGCGCGAGATAGTGTGTAGAAGATGGAAGTATGAAAGAACTGTGGAAGCGGCTGCGAGTTAGAGTATTGATGCGGATCGCTCCGGGTCTTTGGTAGATCGGGCAAATCGATCGCCTTAGCCCGCGAGCGCCCGAACGTGCAAACAGATAAGGGGGTCTCCGGGGAGACCGAGTTCAAGAGTTGATGACGTGAAAAATCCGCAATCAGGGTAAAAAGTCACGCGGCCGGAACTGTGCCGACCTAACCTTCACTATGCTTTGAGTTCCTTTATAGGTTTGTTCTTGAGAGGGCGAGGGCGACAGGTCGCGCCTCATTACAACGATGGGGGACGAGGGAGAGAGTCTGTTGCCTTGCTCCAGTGCTGGTTTGCCCCCCCGGGTCCAAGCTTTGTCTTTTCCGCCGCGGGCATTCAGCTCTTTGTTTGGCCCGTTAATAACGAGGTCCAAGTCTCCAAGCGGTCTGCGAATAGTAATCTCCAAGCCTCCAAGGCAGTCTGCGAACAGTAAACTCCAAGCCTCTAAGGCAGTCTGCGAACAGTAATCTCCAAGGCTCCAAGGCGGTCTGCGAACAGTAAACTCCAAGGCTCCAAGGCGGTCCGCGAACAGTAAACTCCAAACCTCCAAGGCGATCTGCGAACAGTAAACTCCAAGCATCCAAGGCGGTCTGCGAACAGTAATCTCCAAGGTGGTCTGCGAACATCGCTCTTCAAGTCTCCAATCTCTAGAGAGAGAAAGAGAGCCTCCGACCAAAAGTCAAGAAATGAATAGCTCAAGGGGTCTATTTATAGTTTCTTGGAGGGGCGGTTCAGTAAAGTTACCCGTTATTTACCGGACCGGCCAATATGAGGGCTTCGTTTGAGGCACACGGATCACCAATTCTCCGGAAAAGACGGGACCGCCCCTAACTTGTTTAGGGTTCCGAAGAGAGAGAGAGAGAGAGAGAGAGAGAGAGAGAGAGAGAGAGAGAGAGAGAGAGAGAGAGAGAGAGAGAGAGAGAGAGAGAGAGAGAAAGGGAGGCGGCGGTGGGCAACTGCCGGAGGATGCAATAAAGATTAATATGATCTATGTAGAGAAGAAAAATAGGATGCAATCAAAAGCTTGCTAAATACTACTTGTTAAAGAAAATATAAGCATGATGGAACATAAAGTAGTAAACAACATAGCTGAAATGATAAAGTAAGCATTCTTATTTAAGATACCACTTGTTGAAAAAATAATAGTCATGAAAGAGCATAAGTAGTAAACTTCGCGAAAAAATATAATAAGCACTCTTAAACATAAACATCATTTTAGAAGATAAAATCATATAAAGGATAATGAATTTTAAATTTGAAATGTTGGTGTTTGAGTTAAAGATTCAAGAGATGTTATTTCATTAAGATGAAATTGAAAGCATGATATTATAATATCAATAAAAGATACAAAAACTACAATGTAATAAAATTTGCATTTCAAGTAAACATAAATATTATATCGGTCATGCTTTGTTATCTGGTGCATTTACTTAAGTTTATAGATAAGCATTAGGATATAATTCTCATGAGTAGAAGTTTTATGAAAGATAATGATGTGTATAAAATATTGTTTTGATAAAGCATACAAATGAATCAATCAAAAACACATGACATATATAATGAAATAACACAACATTAAAATAGACAAATAATATTACTTACACAATATTTCAATGCACATAAATAAAGAGTACAACTACTAAGGTGCTCTGCATACACAATACTTATTAAGACTTATCAGGGTGCAAAGTAGTGCTTGGGGATCACTTTTATACTTTTTAGCTTTATTTTCATTTTTGATCTGGTGTACTAAGAGAAGTGTTGTATAAATTATTTGCTACAAAACACTTTACAATTCTTATTATTTGCTTTTTAGTTTAGTGACTAAGAACTCTGAATTCACTTGTTTTGCAAACATAACATTTTAAACCACATTTCTCTAAAGAATAAGTGCATGAAAGACAAAGAATTGTAATAACCAATTCAATGTTGTGTATGTAATCTATTTATACATTTTAATTATTTATGTTATTACACTACACAATCATATAAGATTGTAAATACATGTAGATTATCAAAAATAATCGAGTGAATAAATCATTACCAAACATAATACATTACTCATACTTAGAGGCATGTTAAGCGTTTCTACACATGTTTATCTACAATCAATTTCATTGCACATAACAAGTAAATTTTCATGGCATAACAAATACAAAACAATGTTTTTTAAGAAACTTAAAAGTTAAATTACACATTGTATTTAATCTTTAATTGATATATTTAATCATCCTTGAGAATGGTCATGAATAACAATTTTTTTAAATTTTTATATAAGTATAAAATAATAAACACACATAAAGAAATACGTATTTTTGTTCTTTGAAATTGTTTTGTAATTTTGTATTTATTTTTAAATATTCAAATTCAAATACTTTCTGGAAAACATAAAAGTCTTTAAAAGGCCTATCAGTAAATAATATTCTATGCAAGAGAAATAAACCCAAAATAATGCATAAGAAAATACATGAGATTTTTCAAAAATAAAATTTTTTGGAGCAAAGGGGCTAACGCCAAGCGTTAACTTCTTAACACCAAAACAGAACTACAAATTTTGATTTTTTTTGAAAAATGTTTTTCTTAATTCAGCTGTATTATAAAGAGACCTTCTTACCGTTGAAATTTCAAACTTTTAAGAGATGATTTGAAGACACTTTTAAGCATGTTTTTGATGATTTTTCAAATACGTGTGTTTTATAAAATCATTAAAGCTCAAAATAATAAAATATGCAAACACAAGATGCAAAGATAGAACAAAAATAATATGCATGATTTAATTTTAAAGAGTGAGATGATGTTCATGCAATGAATATAATATGCGTATATCTAAGATCAAGATACCTTAACTACATGACTACACTCTAGCCCCGTACTAAGTGACGGATGAGCCTGAGGAGCTGCATGCATGTCGTAGGTCGGGGTGTTAATCCCATATGCATACAAAAGATGACGCTCAACCTAGCACTCTTTCCCCCCAGTGCCTCGCAAGGCCCTACTAGAACCCTCCCCGATTAAGGACAAGACATGACTTGGAGGTTAGGTCTCTGGTGCACACAATCCTACGCCCTTGCTATTGTGAGACACATGTCATCGGTTAATAATTATGGACATACTACACATTTTGGCTTTAGAATGGATTCATAAAATGTGAGTTTGTTTTAGTTTTAGATTATATAGTAGATTTTAAAGCCTCATAGTAATCATGAATTTTAAAGTTCAAATTTCTCTTCCTTTAATTTAGCATGTCATTATATTGATACACCTATCATAAATAATAAATTGAGCATATACCAAAAGGTGTAGCGAGGATAACAAATTTGGATGCAATATTATGCTAAATATTCTAAATATATATAATTGGTTTGCATGTAATTAATCATTGAGTTTTGAATTTTCAGAGACCTAGAATGAAGTGATAATTCTATTTGATATCATCTTGTTGATATCAAGTTTATTCTTAGGTCTAAATATAATGAGATACATACAAACAATAGAGATGCACATCACACACACAAAATAAGATATGAAACTATAATACTAATAGCCATCATATATTATATAATTCCTAAGGTTGATAGAAATAGTTGATTTAAGATAATTCTTAATAGACCATGAATTATGATATATGATAATAATGACTTTTAGCATAGGGTATCAATAGATCATGGTGGAGTGTGTGAAACCATATTCATCATTTTTGTAGTTTTTTTGAATTCCAATTTTTCTAAATTATGATTTTCCATTATAGGGGCTATCATATGCAGCAAAGAAAGTAGACAAATATTCAAAAAGCCGCGCATTTAATTTAATAACGTAAGACCCCTAAAAGCCCATTTAAATCCATTTTTGAAAGTAATTTCATTAGTCTTGATAATATCATTTAGCAAATTTAGCATTCAATTTATAATGATAAAATAAGACATTTATATGCAATGAATTTAAGAAAGGATAAAACCTAGATAGAGAAAAGATAGATCACTTGAAAACTTTATGACATTATATTCAATTTAATTTAATTTGATTTGTTAACCATTAGACTTAAAATGTGAGAGTCATATTGCATAATATATCTAAGTGACCATAGCGAGTTGGCTCAAAAATAAAAACAAACAAAAAGAAAAAGAAATTAAACATATCATGAAGTAGAGTATTGATATTTCATCTTTAATTGTTTCTACTTCATGAAAGTGATTGCATACTAATCAATGAAAGATTTAGGTATCCAAGGGGTCCAAGTGGGATGGTTAATTTGGGTACCCAAATACACCGTGTTGGTTTTTGGGGAGATAGTGATGAATGGACCCTTACAAGTGGAGTTAATGTTTCATTTTTAATTTTGGCCTCCGTTCATACTTTGGTTGATTGTCTTTCAAATTAATATTATGATTATACGATATCTTTTTGTGGGGATAGTTGGATAAAAAATAATTCGTTTGAGAATTATGTTTATTGACATTGTTTTTCAAAATAGATTGATGTTGATAATCATAAAGAGTTGTAGAATAATCATTCTTAGAGAGTTTATAAAAGTGACGGTCTTTCTTAAGAATTGAATGTTGAAAGAGTGAATGAATATGTGCATTAGTTAAAAAGTTCTTATTTAATTGTTGATTTTCATTTCCACTCTTACTTATAGACCTACTCAAATAATGTGAAGTTAAGCTTTTGGACTTTTGATGATTTGATAAACTAGAAATAAGAGATTTTTTATTTCATGAATTTTTTTTAATAAATATTTTTAATGATTCTAGTTTATCTATTAAAACATCATTTCCTTTAATCAATTTTTCATTATGCTCTTTTGAAGTTAAAAACTTTTTTCCAAACCTTGAGATCTTCTTTAAACGTATTATAATCAAAACAAGGTTTATCATTTTTAATTAAAGAGCATGAAATAGAATTTGAAACGTCAATATAAGATTCTACTTTAGCGTTTGCTTTTAAAGTTTTATTTTCTAAACGTAATTTGGAATTAGCATTTTTCAACTTTGAAATTTTACGTTTAGCAAATTTAAGCACACGAAATATAGAAATAGAATTTGTTATAAAAAGAGAAGATTTTGATTTTCTTACATTGCTATGGGATGAGGCAAGATTTGAACCAAAGGTTCCTTTGATATCTTCTTCACATTCCTCTTCCATAGTTGAATTTTCGTCTTCTCTTTTGCTTGATGTGTTGTCATCATTTAAGTCCAATATTGTGACGTTGTATTCTTCTCTCTTAGATAAATCTTCCTCCAAGCACGAGTCCTCATCGGTTTCTTCTCTTGGATCCATAAGGAGTTGCTCTTGTTCATCATCTGTGGAGGCAAGACTATACAAATTCTCAAGAAATTTCCAATCTTCAAAGGCAGTAGGAAGCGTATAAATAAGTTTGAAAATATTTTGGTCTAATGCACAATATAGACTGTTCATAGATTTGGCATTTAAAAATATTTCATTTTTATTTAAAATAATTGGGGGCATTTTAATTGTAATATTCCAAACTTCAATATCCTAAAATTTAAGAAATTTTTCCATTAGAGTTTTCCACCCATTATAATTTTCACCCATAAATAAAGGTGATGATAATGATTTTTCATTGTCATAAAAATTATCCCCTCTAGAAGATGCGAGATCATGAAGCGTCATTATTCCCGGTTGTGAAGCCGTATTGAAATAACATACGCTCTGATACCACGTGTTGGATCTTATGACGCCCTTAGAGGAGGGGGGGGGGGGTGAATAAGAGTTTTATGGAATTTAAATCTTATTTAAATTTATTAGAGTTTGTGACCGAAGTTTCAGAATATTTTATAAGAAAATATATTTTAATATCTCAGATAAGATTATATTGACGATTCCTTTTTAAAGAAGACGAAATTCAATTTTTCTCCACTATCGCCAGCGCTAGTGCTAACGCTTGACATTAGTGACAGAGTTGAATTCCATAAGTTAAGGATCAAAATGAATCTTACAATATATTTTGCTTTTGTGCTTTATTGCAAATATAATTTAAAACATTTTTAAGATGAAATAAAATCTATTGAACGAAACATTAAAAGACAAGATTTTATTTCATAAGAAATTGATTACACAAATGTTTGCTTTAATGTTTTGATGAAAATATAATTTAACACATTCTTAAAGAGGAAATAAAATCAATTGAATGAAACATTAAAAGACATTATTTTATTTCATAAGAAATTGATTATACAAATGTTTGACTTCTATAACGCTAGAAATCAAGGCGAGAATATGAAAAATCCTTTTTTTTGCGATTCACCGGTCCCTCTCCCAAGGACCGGTTGGCTATAGGCTATCTTACCCCAGATAAGGCCTCTAGCCACCCCTAGATCTAACCTTGACCTAGTCGTCATGCACAAGGCAGTGAATTCCCCCTAAACCTGATAAGGCCTAGTCGCCACACACAAGGCGACAAATTTCCCACAGAATCCGACGTTCTCCCCGAATGATTTCTTCCCACCCGTTACAAAAAGAAATACAGTAAAAGATTACAAGATAAAAATAAAGTAAGAGAAACTCTCTAAGAAATTCTGAAGGTGAAGACGAAGGCAATTTAAACTTTGGCGTTTTTGAAGCGTTCGTCCTTCGTATAGAATATGTGTTGTATACCTTCTCCTTCAAAATCTTCTTTAGATCTTCATGTTAGCCCAAGGAAGATCTCATAATTGTTGTAGATGAGCTTCTCTCAAATGAATCAGAATTCTGTCTTTAGAGGCAATAGAATGCTTATTGTAGAATGAGAGGGGCTTCTCTTTAAATAGGCACGGGAGCTAACGCCTGACGTTAAGAGTTAACGCCAGCATTAGTGGTGTTAGATCGATAGACGCCCTTAGAGGGGGGGGGTGAATAAGGGAATAAAATTCTTTTTATAATATTAAGCAATTTACTAAATTGTTTTGAAGTTAACGAGAGCAAAATAACCATTTTGAGTAAAAGAAGAAAATAATGTAATTTGCAATTT
The DNA here is from genome assembly GCA_033032865.1 of Dactylorhiza incarnata. NCBI lineage: Eukaryota > Viridiplantae > Streptophyta > Magnoliopsida > Asparagales > Orchidaceae > Dactylorhiza > Dactylorhiza incarnata. The sequence goes on from JAWHQI010000003.1 coordinate 9,694,341, forward strand.
TAGAATTTTAGCCAAATGAAAGAAATCAAGTAAACACAAATAGAGACATGATTGTATTATATAAAAAAGTGTTTACATAAATTTGATTTCAATATCGCTAGAAATCGGAGGCGTACAAATGTAAATAACTTTTCCTTTTCTATATCGACTCGTATCCCCACAAACCGGTTGGCTTTAGCCCATCCTTCTACGGATATGGACTCAAGCCGCTCTAGCCAATCCTTCCCCGGATATGGTCATGAGGACCCCCTAGATCTAATCACCTAGACCTAGTCGTCAACACACGCGATGAATTCCCCCTAAGCCGTGCAAGGACCTATTCGCCAACACAAGGCGATTTACCTATAAAGATTCACAATAAAGAAATAATACAAATAAAAACCCCCTCTATGAGATTTTCTAGAGTTGGTGATGAAAGACCATTGTAGCATAAGCGAGGTTGAAGCGATCGTTCTTCGAATGCAGCGTGATGGCTTCCTTCTCCAGAAATCTTCTTTAGCTTTGAGTGGGAGAAGACTTTTCGGCAGAGTAACAACTATGGAATTTTGGCACTGGAATTCTCTCTGGGATGATATGTCAAAACGAGAGAGAAAGACTCAATTTATAGAGCTTGGTGATAACGCCCGCGCTAGCTCCTAACGCCTGCGGTAGCGTTCGTGTAGAGACGGTTACGAAACCATAACGGCGTGGCGTTGTTCACGATCTGAAGATAGCATCAGGTGGTAGCTACTAGCGCCCGCGGTAGTGCTAACGCTTGTGGTAGCTCCTAGCGCCTGCGGCACCGATCGTGTAGAGGCAATTATGTAACCATCGCGGTATGGCGTTGTGGCACGAGCTGGAGCTAGCGCCAGGCGGTAGCGCTAGCGCCTGCGGTAGCGCTTCAGTTCAGAAATGTGGTTCCATGCTACTTTCTACCAGTGGACTAATGCACATATAATTCCTGCACACTATAAACATATGATAAGCAAGATCAAATACAATATGAGATTTGTTATTCTCAAACAAAGGGATGTGACACACATGTCCAACAATCTCCCCCTTTTGATAATAAAAAATCTTCTTAGCAAGAAATCAACAATGGTGTTTATAGTATATGATAAGCGAGATAATATGTCCAACAATCTCCCCCTTTTGATAATAAAATATCCTCTTAGCAAGAAATCAACAATGGTGTTTATAGTATATGATAAGCGAGATAATAATGAAACTATAGTATATGATAAGCATGAGAATAGTGCATACTCCCCCTATCTTAATGCCCTCCCTACATAAATGCAATTTATGTTTTACTCCCCTTAAATGATAAATTACTTGAATTAGTCTCTCCTTAATCTTCTAGATTTCTCCTCTAGATTTCTTCAATTAATCTCCCCTTTTGGTACAATCAAAAGAAGGCGGGGTAAGAGAAGTAAGGATGCATTTATTCTTTAGAAATTATAAATCATGATCGAGCTTTTGTAATATATGTAATGATATAGAGTGTAAACATAGTATATAAGAGATTTCAAATAAATAAGTAAGAGTTTTAAGCAAGCGGAAGATTATAAGAAACATCTTTTTGCAAGCATGAAAATTATAAGTATAAATATGAGTTTAAGTTCAAAATGTAAATATGTTTTAACCTTTTTAAAATCTCAAAGTTTTACATAAAGTTACCAAGCATGGAATGAACATATCAAAAAGAGATTATACTATAATGTTACTTAATTTCAAGTTTAAGAGATACCAAATATTGTAGAGATCATGCTAGGTTATCTAGTGCATTTCTTATATAAAGAGTAGTATAGATAAAGCATTAGAATCCAATACTCATGATAAAAAGTGTTATGAAAGATAAAGATGTGCACATTAGTGTATTTTGAGCAATGTTAACAAGTGATTTAAATCACAAAATACAAGACATATGTTGAGTAAAGTACACAATAAAACACAAGTATATTAACTTTCACACACTTTAATGCACATATAATTTTTTTGAAAAAGTGGTGTAAAAACTAAGGTTTGCACAAGACACTTTACTATTCTTTCCAAGTAGTACTTGGTGGAGTTATATTTGTCTATATTTTTTGCTCACTTTTGTGTGACAACATTCTTCGAATACACTTGTTTTGCAAACCCAACATAATTTTTTTTTAAACTCAACCACTTTTCTTAATTTCGTAAGTGCAATTCAAATGTAGTGTATGTAATAAACGTATGCAAGTATTAATTCATTGTACAATTACAATACATAACAAGCATTTTTAGATTTAAACACACATGTAGATTACCAAAATAAGTGAGTGAAAAGGTATCATTATCAATCACAAAACATTTACTCATACTTAGAGGCATGCTAAGCTTGGTTCTACACATATTTTTCAATACAATTGATGCACTTAAATAGATATATCAAAGCATGATAAGCAAAACAATGTTCATAGTAATTTGAATGAGTAAATTTTAACATTGTAAATAATTCTAAATAATAGAATTCATACATGCTTGATATTAGAAATAAAGATCATACAATTTTTTTTTGTTGTTTTGAAATTTTTAATGAAAGAAAAAAACAAAGAAACAAAAACATATTTTTGTATTTTTGAATTTTGAAATTTTGTATTTGATTTTCCATAAAATTAATAAAACAAAAATATCAAATGTCGGAAATACAAAACTAAGTAGAAAATATAAACTAACATATTTTTATAGATTTTTAGAAATTTTAAAAAACAAAAAAATCGAACACCCACGCTAGCGCCGGCGCTAGCGTTAGCGCGACAAGCAGTGAGAGAAATTTTGAGAATTTTAAAAATCTATTTTTTGATATTTATTAAGAGTCTTAATAGTTGTCTTATGCAGAAATTTTGTAATTTTTGGAGATGTCTTGATTGCTCAAATTGCATAAAACTTTAGCATTTTTCATATAACTCATTCTAAGATGTCCAAGACTCCTAATTCCAACCTTCACATTTGAAACTTTGCATCGGGAAGAGTTTTAGTGAATATATCAGCAAGTTGAGAGTCCGTGCTAATGAAACTTAGTCTAATATTTTCCTTTATAATGTGATCCCTTATGAAATGATGACGTACATCTATATGTTTGGATCTAGAATGGTGTACCAAATTATTTGTAAGATCAATGACACTTTTGTTGTCACATTTCAATTCATTATGTTTTAGATGAAAACCAAAGTCCTCTAGAGTTTGGCTCATCCATAGTGCTTGTGTACAACAACTCCCTAGTGCAATGTATTCTGCCTCTGTGGTGGAGAGTGCAACCGAATTTTGTTTCCTACTAGACCATGCAACTAATGAAGGTCCTAGAAAATGGCAAGTACCGCTAGTGCTTTTTCTATCAAGAGAGCATCCGGCGTAGTCCGAATCGGAATAGCCGTGAAGTGTAAATGAATTATTGTGCGGGTACCATAATCCTAATCTAGTTGACCCAATTAAATATCTAAAAATACGTTTTACCATTTTTAAATGAGATTCTTTTGGATTGGCTTGAAATCGAGCACATAAATATACGCCAAACATAATATCGGATCTAATTGCACTTAGATAAAGTAGAGATCTTATCATACCTCTATATAAAGTTTGATCAATTGAAATTCCCGATTTATCTTTTCCTAATTTTAGTGATGCACTCATTGATGTAGAAGCATGTTTAAGGTTTTCAAATCCAAAGCGTTTAAGCATATCAAAGACATATTTAGTTTGACATATAAAAATACCATCATTTCTTTGTGATATTTGAAAACCAAGAAAATAAGAAAGTTCTCCTAATAGGCTCATTTCAAATTCATTTTTCATCACTTTAATAACTTCATTACACAACTCTTCATTAGTAGATCCAAAGATTATATCATCAATATATATTTGCAAAATAATCAAATCATCATTATTGTGCTTAATGAAGAGAGTATTATCGGCACTTCCCATAATATAACCGTGCTTTAATAAAAATGATGTAAGTCTTTCATACCATGCACAGAGCGCTTGTTTTAAACCATAAAGCGCTTTTCGTAGTTTATAAACATGATTGGGAAATTTTTCACTAATAAAACCGGGGGGTCTTTCAACATAAACTTCTTCTTTTACAAACCCGTTTAGAAAGACATTTTTTACATCTATTTGAAATAGTTTTATTCTGTAAAAACTTGCAAATGCTGTAAAAAATTATATAGATTCCAATCTAGCAACGGGTGCAAAAGTTTCATCAAAATCTATCCTTTGAGAATATCCTTGTGCTACTAAGCTTTCCTTATTTCTATTGATTCTAGACTCACCATCTAATTTATTTTTAAAAATCCATTTTATACCTACAACCGGGTGATTAGATGGTCTTTCTACTAATTTCCAAACATTATATCACTCAAATTGTTCCAATCTTCATTCATAGCCAAAAACCAAAATTCATCATTTAAAGCAGTTGAAATGTTTTTGGTTCAATTTCGGAAACAAAATAAATATTTGAATAAGATTCATGAAAAGAAGAGCGTGTTCTTACCCCAATAGATGGTTCACCAATTATTAGTTCCCGTGGACGATCCTTTGTAAATTTCAAGGCGCTTGGAGGTACATAATCATCTTCCTTGGCCTCCTCTTCCTCTTCTTTGGAAGGTTCCTCATCACCATGCTCCAAAGGTTGTAAGAGATCATCCTCTTTGCATGCGGAAAGTCTTTCTATACAAAGAACAAGCTCTTCAAATTTTACATTAATTGACTCTTCAACTTTACTAGTTCTTTTATTAAAAATTCTATATGCTTTACTAGTTGAAGAATACCCAAGAAAAGTTCCTTCATCGCATTTTTCATCAAACTTTCCCCAGTTATCTTTAGTATTTAAAATAAAACATTTACAACCAAACACTTTGAAATAAGATACGCTAGGCTTCTTTTGAAAATAAAGTTCATTTGGTGTGTGATTAAGAGATGGGCGAAGCATGATTTTATTCATCACATAACATGATGTATTTATGGCTTCGGCCCAAAAGGACTTATATAGTGTGTGCTAGTTCTTGAAGTGTCCTATTCTTTCTTTCTACAACACCATTTTGTTGTGGTGTGCGTGGTGCAGAGAACTCATGTTTAATGCCTAACATATCACAAAAAGATGTAAACTTTTTATTTTCAAATTCTCCTCCATGATCCGAGCGAATGCATTTAATTTTTAATTCACTTTCATTTTGAATACGAGTACATAATTTTGCAAATTCGCAAAACGCATCAGATTTGGATGAGAGAAATAGTGTCCAACAATATCTTGAAAAATCAAATATTAAAACATATGTATATGATCTACCACCAAGACTTGCGGTGCTAACGTGACCAAAAAGATCCATATGAATTAATTGCAAGGGTCTTGAAGTAGAAATAAAATTTTTACTTTTGAAAGAGGATCTAGTTAATTTACCTTTTTGACATGAACAAAGTGAAGGTAAAGTTCCATTTAACATAGGCAATCCTCTAATTAAATCACTTTTGGCAAGTTTTACAATAAGCTTTGTACTAGCATGTCCTAGCTGCCTATGCCAAAGATCAAATTCATCATTTTTAGTGATAAAACATTTTATAGATGATTTAGAAAGATCATGAAAAGAAACTATATAAACATTATGTATTCTTGGTGCAATTAGTAAAATATCTTTTGTAGTATGATTGGATATTTTGCATAAATTAGTGGAAGATTCAAATAAAACATCTAATCCTTTATCGCATAATTGGCTAATAGAAATTAGATTGTGTTTTAGCCCATTTACATAAAGAACATTAAATATCATAAAGGATTCGTTACCAACTGTACCAACACTACTAGAAAATTGATTTTTTGCAAATCCCATGATCATTCCTTTTTTGTTATCACCAAACATCACGATCCCTCCCTTCTTCTTTTCTAGGCTAAGGAACTTTGCTTTATTGCCCGTCATGTGCTTGGAGCAACCAAAATCCAAGTACCACACGTTTTCATTGTCCTTAGCCTTCCTGCACTTCTAGAAAGAAGATGTGAGTAAAGATCCAGATACCCAAGCGGTACCACCCATAGAATAAGTGAAGTCTTAGGCACTCAGATTTGCTTTAAAGTATTTTGTTTAACTTTCCTGCAAGAACTAGATGTGTGACCTAACCTATAATAGTTTGCACACGAAATAAAGGGGGTTGAGACCCTTTTCTGGAATTTTGTGTTATTCTTGTTGGAAGGAATTATATTTACAGAAGAAAAAGATTTTGTAAAAGAAAAAGCTGGATTTTTGTATGAGGTGCTAGCGGCGGCGTTAGTGGCTTGCGCTGGGCGGTAGCTCTCACCTCAATATCTGAGCCCAAATTTTCTAGAGCCGTAGCACTGGTTCCCTAGAATCATATCCAGTGATTTTTGGCCTATTCCAAAATTTTTAATGGCCATGGTGAGATCATGAACTTGTGCTTTAAGTGATGAATTTTCTTTCACAAGCATGACACACCTTTTTTCAAAACATTTTTTTATTATTTTTAATTTGCAAAAAGAGAGGCTTCTAATTTCCTTTCTAATTTCCCTTTCTCCTTTGTAAGAGTTTTGGCATAGGAGAGGGCTTTAGAAAGAGAATCTTCAATATCTTTTGCCATCTTAATGAAGTGATCACACTCTTGGCAAGAAACCTTTCTTTTTTCTAAAATAATTAATTTTTTGGAAATCTTTTGATTTTCTTTAATTAGAGATTCATTTTCACGACTCAATAAAATACTATCTTTCATATTTTTATCAAAAGCTTTGCAAGTTTCAAGAAATTCATTAAAAAGTTCATCATAAGTGGGAGGAGTTACCTCAGTGTCGCTAAGAACATTGTTATCATCGTCGTCGTTTCCATGTCCCCTGAGGCACATGTTTGCTTCCTCATCTTCGTTGGATGAAGACTCGCTTGATTCTTCGGAGGAGGAGGAGTCATCCCATGTTTTAGCTTTTAGCACCTTCCTCTTTTCCTTCCCTTTGTGCCGCTTTTCCTTTTTCTACTTCAAAAATTTTGGGCACTGGCTTCGAATATGCCCGGTCTTCCTACAATGATAGCATTCCGGTGGAGGTATTTCTTCTTCATCGTCGCTCTCCTTTTACTTCTTTAAAGATGACCCTTTCCATCTTCCATCCTTTTGGAGATATTTCTAGAAGGTGTTTCTCCTTTCCGAATTTCTCATGAACTTTTGAAAATTCTTTACCAAGAGACTTTCTTCATCTTCATCTTCATCCTCTTGGCACTCATTTGATTTTAGTGCCAACGCCTTTTTCTTTGTCTCTTTGTTGTATTCATCGTATTGGATCTTGAGTTCTACCTCATGGGTTTTGAGATTCCAAATGAGTCTCTCAACCTGGAGCGTTCTTAGATTGTGCGACTCCGAGATAACCGTCACCTTCTGATTGAATTTTGGAGGAAGAGATCGAAGAATCTTTCGGACCAAGTCGTCGTTGGACAAGGTCTTTCCAAGAGCTTTGGAGGCATTGACGTTGTTGGTGAAGCGTGTGTACATTGCATCAATATCTTCGCTTTCATCCATCCAAAACTTTTCATATTCTCACTCCAGTTGGAAAAGTTTTGAATCTTTAACCTGCGATGTACCTTCATGAGTAATTTCCAAATGGTTCCAAATTTCATATGCAGTAGTACATGCGAAAATTCTATTAAATTCATTTCTATCTAACGCACAAAATAAAGCATTCATGACATTGACGTTATTTTTGCATTTAAGTGTATCCCTATCATCCCATTTATCTTTTGGGTATTCTAATGTTATCTCTCCAACTACAATTATAGGAGGAGAGTATTCCTCTTCTACCATATTGCATACCTCAATATCTAGGGTCATAAGAAAACATCGCATCCTATTTTCCCAATAATTATAAACTGACCCAGTAAATAGTGGAGGTCTACTAATTCCCTGACCCTCGGAAAAAGTGAGATCATAAGACGCCATTATTCCTTATTTTCAAACCGATTTGGAATAACCTACCTTTGATACCACTTATTGGATCGATAGGCGTCCATAGAGGGGGGTGAATAAGGGAATATAATTCTTTTTTATAATATTAAGCAATTTACTAAATTGTTTTAAAGTTAACGAGAGCAAAATGACAATTTAAGTAAAAGAAGAAAATAATGTAATTTGCAATTTTAGAATTTTTGCCAAATGAAAGAAAACAAGTAAACACAAATAGAGATATGATTGTATTATATAAAAAAGTGTTTACATAAATTTGATTTCAATATCGCTAAAAATCGGAGGCGTACAAATGTAAATAACTTTTTCTTTTCTATACCGACTCGTATCCCCACAAACTGGTTGGATTTAGCCTATCCTTCCCCGGATATGGTCTCAAGCCGCTCTAGTCAATCCTTCCCCGGATATGGCCTTAAGCACCCCCTAGATCAAATCACCTGGACCTAGTCGCCAACACACGCGGCAAATTCCCCCTAAGCCGCGCAAGGACCTAGTCGCCAACACAAGGCGATTTACCTATAAAGATTCACAATAAGGAAATAATATAAATACAAACTCCCTCTATGAGATTTTCTGGAGTTGTTGATGAAGGACCGTTGTAGCATTAGAGAGGTTGAAGCGATCGTTCTTCGGATGCAGCGTGATGGCTTCCTTCTCCAGAAATCTTCTTTAGCTTTGAGTGGGAAAAGACTTTTCGGCAGAGTAACATCTATGGAGTTTTGGCACTGGAATTCTCTCTGGGATGATATGCCAAAACGAGAGAGAAAGATTCAATTTATAGAGCTTGGCGATAGCGCCTGCGCTAGCTCCTAACGCCTGCGGTAGCGTTCGTGTAAAGATGTTTACGAAACCATCGCGGTGTGGCGTTGTTCACGATCTGGAGATAGCGCCAGGCGGTAGCTACTAGCGCATGCGGTAGTGCTAACACTTGTGGTAGCTCCTAGCACCTGCAGTTGTGGTCGTGTAGAGGCGGTTATGTAACCGTCGCGACATGGAGTTATGGCACGAGCTGGAGCTAGCGCCAGGTGGTAGAACTAGGGCCCCGCGGTAGCGCTAGCGCCTGCGGTAACACTTCTGTTCAGAAATGTGGTTCCATGCTGCCTTCTACCTATGGAGTAATGCATCTATAGTTCCTGCATACTATAAACACACGACAAGCAAGATCAAATACAATATGGTATTTGTTATTCTCAAACAAAGGGATGCGACACACATGTCCAATAAGTGGCTTGTGTACATCGTGACTGAGATCGTGCAACCGTCGAGATCGTGGCAGATTGTGGACTTAACGCAAGCGATAGCTCCAACGCTGGCGTTGTCTCTTTGTACTCGACGATACTCCTTCTCGACGTCATTCCTTTCTCGACGACATCCCTTATCGACGATAAGATAACGCAGGGCGTTAACTCTAACTTGGGGTGTTAGCTCTCTTTCCAGAGAATCTTCTCCATTTAGCATACTACTTATAGGAATGTGTAGTTATAGTTCCTGTACAACCTGCACACTATAATCACACAAAATACAAGATCAAATATAACACGATATTTGTTATTCTCAAACCAAAAGATGCGGAACATCGACTCCAACATATGCCAGTACCTCGGCTGCTAGTGGCAAAGCTCCTCGGCCCGGGCGATGTGTTAGCATGGCCCAGCGGCCCAACGACCAATACTCCTATACTAGCAGATCTCCTAGTGCCTCCCTTACTGCCCCTTGTCCCGAGGTGGTGGGAGTACAACCTCATCTGCCCTAACCGGGTGAGTTGGGCGCTCCGGGCTTGCTCATCTTGACGACTCTAACTCGGCTTCTCGCACCCCAGGCCCCTGGCCGCGGTCATCATGTGGCTACACCCTCTCTTGTGTGGGGTTTCTGTCGGTAGTCCGCCTGAGAAGAGCGAGTATTTCAGCATGGATGTCTACCCCAGGGGCGTCTCCTCCTACAGGTGCATCGCTAGAGAGTGGGGCATCCTTGTACTGCTCTGGTGCGTTGGATTGTGACAGAAGAACACTGTTTGGCTCCCTGCGAGACGATCCTCGGTTCGTCTGAGTGCCTTTTCCTGCCATTTCTTGATTGGCTTCTACTTCTTCCGCTGATTACGGGAAACTCCTTCCCACAGACAGCGCCAATCTGATGCAGATCGCTCGAGGCCTTTTGTAGACCGGGCAAATCGACCGCCTTAGCCCACTAGCACCTGAACGTGCAAACAGATAAGGGGGTCTCCGGGGATACCGAATTCAAGAGTTAATGACGTGGAAAACCCGCAATCGGGGTAAAAAACCACGCGACCGGAGCTGTGCCGGCCTAACCTTCACTATGCTTTGTGTTCTTTTACAGGTTTGTTCTTGAGAGGGCGAGGGAGACAGACCACGCCTCGTTACAACAATGGGTGACGAGGGAGAGAGTTTGCTGTCTTGCTTCAGTGCGGGTTTGCCCCTCGGGTCCAAGCTTTGTCCGTTTCGCCGCGGGCCTTAAACTCTTTGTTTGGCCCGTTAATAATGAGGTCCAATTCTCCAAGCGGTCTGCGAACAGTAATCTCCAAGCCTCCAAGGCGGTCTGCGAACAGTAAACTCCAAGCCTCCAAGACTGTTTGCGAACAGTAATCTCCATGCCTCCAAGGCGGTCTGCGAACAGTAAACTCCAAGGCTCCAAGGAGGTCTGCGAACAGTAAACTCCAAGCCTCCAAGGTGGTCTGCGAACAGTAAACTCCAAGCCTCCAAGGCGGTCTGCGAACAATATTATCCAAGCCTCCAAGGCGGTCTGCGAACAGCGCTCCTCAAGTCTCCAATCGAGAGAGAGAGAGAGAGAGAGAGAGAGAGAGAGAGAGAGACTCTGACCAAAAGTTAAGAAATGAATAGCCCAAGGGGTCTATTTATAGTTTCTTGGAGGAGCGGTCTGGTAAAGTTACTCGTTATTTACCGGACCGGCCTATAGGAGGGCTCCATTTGAGGCACACGAATCACCAATTCTCCGGAAAAGATGGGACCGCCCCTAACTTGTTTAGGGTTTCAAATAGAGAGAGAGAGGGAGGCGGCGGTGGTGCCGCCCCCGCCTAGACCGCTGCCCGGCCGAGGGGACGGCCGGACCTTGCGAGGCAGGCCGCGGGCTTGGTCGGGTGCCGACCCTTGCGAGGGCCGGTGCGGCCCTCACAAGGGCCGACCCCTCGCAAGGTGCGGTCGACACTTGCGAGGGCCGGGGCGACGCTAAGACGGCCGACCCTTGCAAGGGCCGGTGCGGACGGCCGGCCCATGCAGGTGGCCGACCCTTGCTGGGGTTAGCGCGGTCGGCCGGCCCTAGCGGGGGCCGGTGCGGTGATCGACCCTAGCGAGGTCCAGTGCGGCGGCCGGCCCTTGCGGGGGCCGATGCGGACGACCAGCCCTTGCGAGGGTCGACATGGGCTGCGGCCGGCCCTTACGGGGACCGACGGCGCGGTTGCGTGCGGGAGGACCGATATCGTGCACGGGCGATTCAGTACTCCGATCGTGCATGCGGGGCGAACTTTCCTTGCGGGGAGGATTCGCCAAATATGGTGTCTCCTTGATTGTCGACCTTCCATACGCGGTGACTCCCTAATCAGTGGACTTGACCCCATCAAGTATGTTGGACTGCTCGTGGCGAAGAAGTTGAAGCAGATATAGGTTGTTGGACAGTGGGACAATGGCGGTAAAGAAGTTGTAGGGAAAATAAGGAAAAGGGCTTCTCGTCGAAGTCCCAGCCGAGGAAGTAGTCAAGGAAGGAATTAGGGCACCAGGACTCGCGCGACTTTGGTTTGGATAGGAAAAAATGCACGCGGGTTGCACCTCTCTGCGTGATGATGGCCTGATGAAGTGATGGATTAGGCTCTGCATTAGACAGCTTGGAGTCGGACTTATGATTGAATGGCAGAAAATTGAACGTTTGATTTTTTTGGAAAAAAATTACCTTGAGACTTTTTATTGAAAGACAGAAAGTCGAGATTTTTTTTGAAAAGAAAATTAAAAGCCGGGTAACTATATGATTTTCCCTCCTCAAATGCAAAACAAAAAAATAAATGAGAAAGTATAAACATAAGATTTTAGTGTGAAAAACTTTCCCCCAACTGATAGTAAAAAATCACGGGACTCGTAAGTCACTTAACCTTCCAATATCCAATAATGAGATCACCAAGTTCTTCTCTAATCAAGGATTAGAGGTTACAACACAACTCCCTCTGCGGAGCAAATCACAAGTACAAGAGGCACAAAAATTAATTTGGTTTTGCAAAAGGACTCTTTGGACAAGAGATTACAAGTGAGAGATTAGGAGGAGAATACCCAAGTCTTTTTCGTCTTCCTCACACCTTTCCCTTCACTGAAAATAGCGAGTAGTTTCACTTTGCACATCAGACTTCATTACAACAACATTGGTTCCTTCTTCACCCCTGAATGCAACCCGCTTCTACTCACTAAATGCAGCAAATTTTTCACTTCTAAAAACAACAATTATTTTCTCCACGAAAGGAAACAGTTTTCACCACTTATGAAAAGAAAAAAACTATTTTTCTTTCACATGTACCAAAGGACACAACCTCACGATAGTGTGTAGTTTTCTTATTACTTTACTTGCGTTGTATTTGTTGGATCGGTAGGCGCCCTTAGAGGGGGGGGGGGGGTGAATAAGGGTTTTAAAAACTTATATTATATTTTGAAATACTTGCTTATGATTAGAGATCAAAATAGTGATTATAAATAAAGTTCTAAATTATTTTATAATAAAGGAGAGGATAATAAACAATTTAGAGAAATGAAGAACAAATCAATTTTATTACACAAAGAGAGACATGATTATTATTAATAAAATTGATTACAAATTTTTGATTTCAATGACGCTAGAAATCAAAGCGAAATATGAAAGACTCTTTTCGTTTTCTATACCGACTCGTATCCCCATGAACCGGTTGGCTTTAGCCGATCCTTCCTCGGATACGGCCTCAAGCCGCTCTAGCCAACCCTTCCCCGGATATGGCCTCGAGCACCCCCTAGACCTACACCCGAGACCTAGTCGCCAACATGAGGCAAATTTCAGCCCTAAGTCCTACCCAGACCTAGTCTCCTGCGCTAGTACTACCGCCAATGCTAGTAGGAGTTTTGGATTTGATGGCTCAACTTTGGGGGCAACCTTCTTATGTAATCCTTGAGTCATGTGGACTTTGTTATCCTGCACACTTAAACACACAAGATCAAATACACATAGGATTTGTTATTCTCAAGCTTAGGAGATGCGGAAGACCATGTTCCAACAAACTCCCCCTTTTGATAATAACAAATCCATTAATGATAAATCAGAACATTAATATATAAGCATGAAGAAACATACTTGTGTGTGTGTGAGAGTGATGACTTAGGATAATTAACGATTTTAGCATTTATAATTGCTCCCCCTAAATACATGCTCCCCCTAAGTGAATGCTCTCCTAATATGTAAGCTATCATCTTAATTAAGCATGTTAGTTTTATATTTTGATAGCAGATTATATTTATCATGTTAGTTCTCCCCCTTTTGTTATTAGCAAAAGCGGGTAAGGAGACACTACTTAAAAGTTGACAATTAGATAAAGGCATGATCGAGCTTTTATAGAGAAGAAAATGATAAGGAGTTTTAGGATACTTTTCATTGAAATAGATCAGAGTTTGAGTATCATAAATCAGAATTTGTAGCATAACAAATGTAATGATTTCCAAGTAACTAAACTACCCAGACAATATGTCTACACCCTAGCCCCGTACTAAGTGATAGATGGGCATGAGGAGCTGCAAACATGCTGTAGGTTGGGGTGTTAGTCTCATATGCAAACACTAGACAAAAACTTAACCTATCACTCTTTCCCCCCAGTGCCTCGCAAGACCCCACTGGAACCCTCCCCGGTTAAGGACAAGACATGACTAGAGATAAAGGTTATCTAATGTCTACAACCCTACGCCCCCGCTATGGTGAGATATGTAATCATGAATAATAATTATTGGAAACATTTAAGCGTTTTAAATCAAATTATAATTTCATAGCCAATAGGTTTTAATATTTGAATTTTTAAAGAAAAGTTCACATAGCTAATCCATTAATGAATCAGAGTTTTAGTATTACAATATTTTCATAGAAATAAATAGGAGTTTTTAGCAAAAAAATATTCATGTTTAGAGTAAACAATATAAAGTTTACCATGCAAGTCTACCACTTGTTGAAAGAACGGATTTTTAAGATTCAAGTGATGATGCACACAAAATAAAAGACTTTAAGTAAGCATGAAAGCGCAAGGTAAAACAATTATATGGTTATTGAAAGTGCACAGTTAGCCTCACTAGAATTCTCTAGAGGGGGGTGAATAGAGATTTAAAAATATTTTGTGCAAAGTTAATAAATATATATATGTAATATTCACAGATTTAAGCTTCCCACACACCAACAAGAATTAAGCAAATAAATAAAGAAATAGCAAAAAGAAAATCACAGCACAACACAAAGAAATATAGTGGTTCCCCAAACTTTGGGTAGTCCACTCTTCTACCCCCTTGGTAGGAATACACTATCTTGCACTGAGTCTTTTGATAAGGAGACTTTTAGAACCAGCCTGAGTCTTTTGACAAGGAGACTCTAAGAACCACTACAACTGAAATTTTTGAAGAGAGATTCTAAAAACTCTTTTACACAATTTGAAAATGAAATAAGAATAAGAAGAAGAAGTAGAAGAAAAACAATTGAAGCAAGAAAGAATCTTCTTCCTAGCAAGAAGATTAGAAGCACAAATATAGTGAATTTGAAATCTCGCTTCTATAGTGAGAAGGAGATTGTAGGCCTTTTTCTCTTTCAGTGAGAGCTTTCAGAAATGGCAGTAGTATGAGTTTAGAAGGAGGAGAAGAAGGGTTTTTCTTTGCTGCAGCACTCTTTCACTTTTCTCAGCTTTCTCACTTTTCACTTGGGAGCTTTTCCTCTATTTCAAATGGATGGAGTGGATAACTTCTTGTTTTTCTTTGCCGACCTCCTTGTGTATTTATAGCTCTGTTTATTCAAAATATTGCTATATGAGAATAATCAATTAGTAGTCAGAGAAATAGTAAGAGTGAAAAGTTTCCATAATAATTATCTCTGTAGAAGGAAAAAGATCATTCTATTTTCAAATAATGTCCATAATAATCTTAATCAAATTAGCCAAGAATCATTTAGAAAAGATCGATTCAGAATGGCTAGAAAAGAATAATATAATTCCATAAAATTAAAATCTACAAAAAGAAGGAAAGAGATCTGACGTATTTTTGAATCTGTCACAGAAATCGACGTACGTCGATTACTATTCGACGTAAGCGTCGATTTCAGCCTGGCTAGACGTCGAGAAGAAAATATGGAAAGAGCGTCGACAGAGGTGCGTCGACTTTACTGGGTGCGTCGACTAGAAATCAGAGTTACGTCGACTTTGGTTACGTCGAATTCTGTTTAGAAATACTTCGACTCAGCATGAGAGATACGTCGACTACACTTCGACGTTGCGTCGATTACTATTTGACGCATATTTACTTAAACTAATTTTTCACTCTGAGAATACATATTGTACTCATTTCTAGGGGTTAAGATAAATCATTTCCCCAATAATCTCCCCCTATTTGTCTTAACCCTATTCATAGAGAAATTTTATCTTTTGTCTAAGGAATACATTGATATATTAAAGAAGTTTGTCAAGCATTCATCAGAAAAGAAAGAAGTCATATAAACAAGTTTTAAACTAAGAACTTCTTGTTATACATAAAATTAACAAAAGGCAGAGTAGAGTTTCTTAGATAATTGTTCAACAGCTTCAAAAATGTAGGACCTGGCTTTATCAGGATGCTCTTGAACATTTCTGATAATTGTGTGCAGTTTTGCCAAGCTCTTTTCAGCATCAGGGAGAGGTCATTTATGGAATAACCTTTGCTGATGATAATTGCTGCCTTTTCATCAATCATCTCTATTGTAATGCCTTGAGGTTTCTCTCTCTTTTGTGTAGGTGTGGGCTCAGATGGTCCCTTGTTGTCAACCTTTGGCCTATATTTCCTTTTCTTTTCTGGTTCTTATTTCTCAGGGATCTCAGACATCTTTTCTTTCCCTTTCCAGGGTGAATCATGCCATTTGTCTAGTCCTTCTGGCTTTTTTGGCTTCTTATAGGGAATGTAGATATCTTCTGAACACCCTACACCCTTTTTGTGTTTATGTCCTTTATCTAGGATTAGCTCTACTTGAGGATTTTTCTTTTGATATGCTTCAACATCAAACAATTTCTTTGGAATTTTGATGGATGGTTCAGCAAGAATCTGTTCTTTGGTCATTCCCTTCTTGATCTTCTCTATCCAAGCATTTCTCTTATCTACTGTTTCTTTCATGGCTGCTTCAAATTCATACAGGTCTCTTTCTCTTATTTCA
Organism: Dactylorhiza incarnata; assembly: GCA_033032865.1. Classification (NCBI taxonomy): domain Eukaryota; kingdom Viridiplantae; phylum Streptophyta; class Magnoliopsida; order Asparagales; family Orchidaceae; genus Dactylorhiza; species Dactylorhiza incarnata. Next base: position 9,710,688 of record JAWHQI010000003.1, read on the forward strand.
TTATTCCTCCTTTCCATTTCGGGGTCATAGTACTCCTTTGCAGTACTGTCAGGAGAAATATTAGGAATCTTTTCAAACCTCTTTATCTCCTCACAAACTTTTCTGTACTTCTTTTCCTTGGCATATTCTTTCCTTTCTTCTTTGGAATATTTCTGCCAGTGAGGGATGACATATTTTCTTTCCATTTGTCTTCTTGGACTTTGCCTAGGTAAGATTTGAGTAGTAAGTTTTGTTGATGGTGGAGGTAGAGGTAGTAGAGGAGGTGGAGTTTTCTCTTTAAGAAGATAGGATGGAGAAGGAACTTTAGGAGGAGGAGTTTCTTCTGGAGGAACATCCTCAAGTAGAGGTGTCCTGAGTTTGATGTGACTGGAAGAGAAGCCAGGAGAGTGATACTGATATTCTTCCACACACAGGGGTGAATCAATCTAGACTTGCCCTTTCAGGTCATCAGAAGTAGCTGCTTCTTCCTCCCCCTGCACTTCTGTATTTTATACTACAACAATCTCCCCCTGAACATATGAGGCATCTGCTTTGAATGCTGAATCCACAGCATGGTCTCCTTCTGTATGGTAAGATGAGGATATACAAAAGGGGTTTTTCTCCTTGAAGGTGTAGTCAGAGTGAGTGGAGAAGATTTGTGCCTATAAGAAGAATTAACCCTGAGCTGAAGAGTAATAGGGAAGCTGAAGAGTAATAGAGAAGAATATGAGGCTTAAGATTAATAGGGAACCTGATTGGAGGGGTTTCTGGAGCAACTCTCCCCCTGGTTTATATCCTGCAAAAAGGGTATAAACCCTTTTGGCGACAAATTTTGTTCTTGAAGAAGAACATGAAGCTCAGGAAGAGATGCAGAGATGTCGGTCAGTTTGGCTTCACAAGAGGCTAGCATGGAGGTACATTCATTGGAGAAATTTATCAGTCGTAACTGAAATTCATTCAGAAGTTGTTTTAGGCCATTATCTATTGCTTTGATGATAGCAGATTGAGCAGGAGTCTGCGCCATTGATGCAGAGAGAAAGGTAGAAGATGAAGTTTTTGGCGGTTTAGGAGAGTAGGAGTTATGAAATATGAGGTATTATTTAAAGAAGGTGAGACGTCGAAAAGGAAACAGAAATCGAGGTATATTAGGTAATCCAATTGTCAAAAGAAGAAGGAAGGATTTGTTTCCAATTTTATTATGAAGTCGACGGTCCGTCGAGAAAGGGTCGACGTATCCTTGCCTGTTAAGAAATCAATGCCATCGTTGAGTTCCTCTCGACGGTGCGTCGATAGGTAATCGACCTATCGTCAAGTACTTTCTTTGTTTTGTGGACCTCTTTTAGATTTGTCCAACAATGGTGTTTACAAGCTTCCATCAAGCATTCCTAAGGTATTGATGAAGTAAGTATGCTTAGTTTCATCCAAGGGTTTGGTAAAAATGTCTGCTCTTTGACTGTCTGTAGGAATATATTCTAAGGTTATCTTGCCTTTTTTCTACAGTGTCTCTAAGAAAGTGATGTCTGATCTCTATATGTTTGGTTCTACTATGAAGGACTGGATTGGATGCTATGTATATAGCACTAGAACTATCACAATAGATCTTAGAGTTATTTACTTCCACTTTATAGTCAAGAAGCTGATTTTGCATCCATAGGATTTGTGAACAACAGCTTCCAGCAGCTATATATTCAGCTTCAGCTGTTGAGGTTGAGACTGAAGTTTATTTCTTACTGAACCATGATATTAGTCTGTCACCTAGAAATTGGCAAGTACCAGATGTGCTCTTTCTATCAACCCTACATCCAGCATAGTCTGCATTTGAGAAACCTATCAATTCAAAGTTGGTTTCTGCTGAGTACCATAGACCTAGTTCAGGTGTTCCCTTTAGGTATCTAAGAATCCTTTTTACAGAGGAGAGATGAGATTCTTTTGGATTAACCTGAAATCGAGCACAAATGCAAGTGGCAAACATAATGTCAGGTCTGCTAGCTGTTAGATAGAGAAGGGATCCAATGATTGCCCGATATGTCTTTTGATCTACTGATTTTCCCTTTTCATCCTTTTCTATAATGGCATTAGTTGCCATAGGTGTTTTCATGGTAGAAGCTGATTCCATGCCAAACTTTTTGATTAATTCTTTAGTGTATTTAGATTGTGAGATAAAGATCCCCTCACTGTTTTGTTTTACTTGTAGCCCTAAGAAATAAGAGAGTTCTCCCATACTACTCATTTCAAATTTAGATTGCATTAGATTAGCAAATCTTTTACAGAGTTTGGGATGAGTTGAGCCAAAGATGATGTCATCTACATATATTTGAACAAGGAGAAGTTGATTCTTGTGGGTTCTAGTGAAAAGTGTTTTATCTACTTTTCCTCTTCAAAAGAGTTTTCTATAAGGAAGTTAGAGAGAGTGTCATACCATGCTCTAGGTGCTTGCTTAAGACCATAAGTGCTTTATTAAGTCTATAAACACAGTTAGGAGAGGAGGGATTGATAAAACCTGGTGGTTGCTCTACATACACCTCTTCTTGAAGGTCACCATTCAGGAAAGCACTCTTGACATCCATCTGGTAGACTTTCATCTTCATGAAAGCTGCATAGGCAAGAAAGAGTCCGATTGCTTCCAATCTGGCTACTGGAGCAAAGGTTTGGTTGTAGTCTATTCCTTCTTCTTGTCTATACCCTTGTGCTACAAGTATAGCCTTGTTCCTGATGATTACTCCAGTGGAATCTAGTTTGTTTCTGTATACCCACTTTGTACCAATAACTGGGTAGTTCCTTGGTCTCTCAACTAAGTTCCATACTTTGTTTCTCTCAAATTGGCTTAGTTCTTCTTGCATAGCTATAATCCAGTGAGGATCACAATTTGCTTCTTCAAACTTCTTTGGTTCAACTTGTGATAAGAAGCATTGGAGCATCATTCCACTGGAGACTTGGTGTCTTGTTCTTACTCCAGTATTGGGGTCTCCAATTACTTGGGATTGTGGATGATTTTTCATATTAATTCTGTCCTGCTTGGATTTGTCAGAGGCTCTTCTTCCTCATTAATGATAGGATCATTTCCCACATGTTCTTCTTGGATCATGTTCTCTTGTGGGAGTTGATTTTGATTGCTCTTTTTTGAATCTTCTTCATGTTCCTGTTCAGATTCCTCACTTGGTTCCTGTAGCTGGTTTTCTCTCCCAGTGTCTATGTTCTCTAGAGTCAGTTGTTCAAGCTGAGTCTCTATGCAGATGTTTTCCTGTGGAAAAGGACTGGTGGAAGTTTTCTCCCCCTTAAAAAGCATGTTAGTTTCATCAAATATAATATGTATGGATTCTTCAATTTTGAGAGTTCTCCTGTTATAGCACCTATAAGCTTTACTAGATGATGAGTACCCAGAAATATCCCATCATCAGACTTCTTGTCAAACTTGGCAAGATGATCTTTCCCATTGTTTAATATAAAGCAAGTACATCCAAAAGTCTTAAAGTATCTAACAGAGGGTGTTTTTTCCCTTCAGAAGCTCATATGGAGTTTTTAGCTTAGTTTTGTGTATGAGGCTTCTATTCAGAACATAGTTTGCAGTGTTGACTGCTTCAGCCCAGAAGGTTTTTGGTAATCCTGATTCTGCAAGCAAGGTCCTTCCTGATTCAATTAAGGTTCTATTCTTTCTTTCAGCAACTCCATTTTGTTGAGGAGTTCTAGGTACTGAGAAGCTTTGTTTGATACCTTCATCCTCACAGAAACTACAGATTAACTGATTTTCAAATTCTGTCCCATGATCACTTTTGATAATGGAAACATGAGCATTGAATTCAGATTGGATCTGTCTGATGAATCTTGAGAGAATCTCATGGGTTTCAGACTTAGCCCTTAGAAAGAATACCTAGGTATATATAGAATAGTCATCCACAATGACTAGGGTATAAGACTTTCCACGTAAGCTCTGAGTGGATATAGGTCCAAAGAGATCCATGTGCAGTAAGTAGAGAATCTTAGGGGAGCCATCTTTACCAATTGGTTTGAAGGATGATTTGGTCTGTTTTCCTAGTTGGCAAGGTCTACATGGAGAATCCTTAGAGTACCTACCCTTTGGCAGGCCTCTGACTAGGTTATTCTTTGCTAATTCACTAATAGTTTTATAGTTTAAATGGCCCAGCCTCCTATGCCATAGTTCACTTTTATCAATAATGTTGTTGAATAAACAAATCTCTATGTGTGTGGAGCTAAAGTCTACTATATATACTTTCCCTTTTCTTATTCCATTGAGTACAATGGCACTAGTCATGACATCAATAACATGGCAAACTAGTTTGGTAAATTTTACCTCATACTTACCACTGTCACATATCTGACTTATACTTATCAGATTGTGTTTTAGTCCTTTGACCACTGCCACATTCTTAAAGGTTACTTTCCCTTCTTTGAAATCTCCAAAGCCCCTGGTTTGCCCACACCTAGAGTCTCCAAAAGCCACTGGTGGTCCAAGTCTATCCTCAAAGTTGGTTAATAGATTTTTGTACCCTATCATATGCATGGAGCATCCACTGTCCAAGTACCACACCAGCCTGAAGATGTGATACACTTGCACATAAAATTTAAACATTAGTTTGGACCCTGCTAAGCTGGGGTCCCTTTCTTCCAACAGTGAAAGGTTCAATGAAAGAATAAGTGGGTCTTTCAGAGTACCCTTTCTTCTTTAGAAGTGTTAGCTTATCATACCAGCAGTCTTTGGTAATATTGCAGAAATAGTATTCATAATAAAAGGAAATGGATTGAGAAGACTTTTTGGAAGAGGAGAAATTCCTGTCAGATTGGTTGCGTCGATGAGGATTCGACGTATGCTTATAGTTGCGTCGAGTGGAAGTCGACGCACTTTGGTGTATGCGTTGATTAGAAATCGATGCATCTTTTAAGTTGCGTCGAGTAGAACTCGATGCACATCGATAATAACTCGACGTAAATTTATTTCTTTTCTGAGGATATTTACCTAGGATTCCTTCATATATAGTAAAATTATTTTTATTAAAAACAGTAGTAGTTTTTGGATTTTCTTGTGAATTTTCTCTTATCAGATTATTCTTCCTAGTGAAATGGATAGGATGTCTCCAAACATATTTGCTGGATGATTGAGGTCTGGGTTCTAAGTCAGTATTAAACTCTAGTTGTCTAAATCTATCAGTGAGATTTTTAGAGATATTCTTGAGCTTTTGACTTCTGCCATTTAGAGAATCATCAAAGGCTTTTTCCTTTGCTAGCTCATTTCTTAGTGTTTGATTTTCAGTATTGATTTTATCTAGTTGCTCCTCTGATCTACAGAGTTCTTGACTGAGCTCATAGCTTTTATATTGTGTATCCATTTGTTTGAGATTGTTCAATTCATTTCTTAGCCTTTTTATTTCTTTCTCAGATTTGACTTGATCTAAACAAAATTCTTTGAAATTATTTTTGAAATCAGTAGAAGAAAAATCTATATCATCAGATATATTTACCAGAGATTTATCTTCATGCTTCTTAGTAGCCATCAAACAGGTTTCCTCTTGCTTAGCCTCTTCTTGATCATTTTCAGATGAGGTACTTCCTTCAGATTCTGAATCACTCCATGATTGAGCAATGAATCCTTTCTCTTTCTTCTTCTTCTTCTTTAGATCTGTTCTTTTCAGATCTTTCTTATTACTGATCTCTTTAGGACATTCAGGTGCAATGTGTCCAGGTTTCCTGCAAGAGTAACATATAATTTCTTTAGTAGGAGTTTTGTCATACCTAGTTTTTGAGTTTCTCCTTCTAGATCCTTCTGTTTTGATCCACTTCTTGAATCTTCTGGCCAGTAGACTGATCAACTCCTCATTACTTGTAGAGGATTCACCTGCAGTAGCCTTTAAGGCAATACTCTTTTCCTTTGAGAGTGAAGGAGTCTTTTCTTTTTCTTCTTTCTCAGATCTTGTTTTCAACAACTGTTCATAAGATCTTAATTTTCCCAACAAGACATCTATTGAGATTTCTTTTTGGCTTCTGTAGCCTCTAATTGGCCAGATTCTTGAGTCCCAAGAGCTAGGGAAGCAAGTTAGCAATTTGTCATTTATCTCAGTAAGAGATATGTCCTTCTCAAGTGTTCTCAACTCATTTATTATGAGGATGAATCTGGCATACATGTCAGCAACACTTTCACTATCTTTCTTTTGGAAGTTTTCATATTGAGAGATGAGTAATGCATTTTTATCCTTTCTCTCATCAGCACTCCCTTCTACCATTTTAGTGAGAGCTTCCCATATTTCCTTAGCTGACCCACATTCAGCAATCTTTTGGAATATTTCATCTGAGAGGGTTGAGACTAATATATTCATAGCCTTGGCATCACATGCTTGGGCTTTCTTTTCTTCATCTGTCCATTCAGCCCTTGGAGCAAGTGTTTGTGTGACCTCTCCACTTGAGTCCTTTTTGAATGGCTTTGGAGGACCTGTCATAATAACATCAAATAGTTCTCCATCAATAGAATTTAAATAAATTCTAATTCTTGTTTTCCAAAGTGCAAATTTTTCAAGATTGCAAATTGGTGGTCTGGTGGAAGCATAAACTTTGATTTGTGCCATAAATTTTTTTAGAAATATATATATATATGAGGTAGGATCTTTTTGATCAAGGAGTTACCCCTTTTTGATCAACCTCCCTCTGATACCAATTGAAAGTGCACAGAAAAATATTTTGTGCAAAGTTAATATATATATATGTGTGTGTGTAATATTCACAGATTTAAGCTTCCCACACACCAACAAGAATTAAGCAAATAAATAAAGAAATAGCAAAAATAAAATCACAACACAACACAAAGAAATATAGTGGTTCCCCAAACTTTGGGTAGTCCACTCTTCTACCCCCTTGGTAGGAATACACTATCTTGCACTGAGTCTTTTGATAAGGAGACTCTTAGAACAAGCCTGAGTCTTTTAACAAGGAGACTCTTAGAACCACTACAACTGAAATTTTTGAAGAGAGATTCTAAAAACTCTTTTACACAATTTGAAAATGAAATAAGAATAAGAAGAAGAAGTAGAAGAAAAATAATTGAAGCAAGAAAGAATCTTCTTCCTAGCAAGAAGATTAGAAGCACAAGTATAGTGAATTTGAAATCTCTCTTCTATAGTGAGAAGGAGATTGTAGGCCTTTTTCTCTTTCAGTGAGAGCTTTCAGAAATGGCAGCAGTATGGGTTTAGAAGGAGGAGAAGAAGGGTTTTTCTTTGCTGCAGCACTCTTTCACTTTTCTCAGCTTTCTCACTTTTCACTTGGGAGCTTTTCCTCTATTTCAAATGGATGGAGTGGATCACTTCTTGTTTTTCTTTGCCGACCTTCTTGTGTATTTATAGCTCTATTTATTCAAAATATTGCTATAGGAGAATAATCAATTAGCAGTCAGAGAAATAGTAAGAGTGAAAAGTTTCCATAATAATTATATCTGTAGAAGGAAAAAGATCATTCTATTTTCAAATAATGTCCATAATAATCTTAATCAAATTAGCCAAGAATCATTTAGAAAAGATTGATTCAGAACGGCTAGAAAAGAATAATATAATTCCATAAAATTCAGATCTACAAAAAGAAGAATAGAGATCTGACGTGTTTTTGAATCTGTCACAGAAATCGATGTGCGTCGATTACTATTCGACGTAAGCATCGATTTCAGCCTGGCTAGACGTCGAGAAGAAAATATGGAAAGAGCATCGACAGAGGTGCGTCGACTTTACTGGGTGCGTAGACTAGAAATCAGAGTTACGTCGACTTTGGTTACATCGAATTCTGTTTAGAAATACTTCGACTCAGCATGAGAGATACGTCGACTACACTTCGACGTTGCGTCGATTACTATTCGACGCATATTTACTTAAACTAATTTTTCACTATGAGAATACATATCCTACTGATTTCTAGGGGGTTAAGATAAATCATTTCCCCAACAGTTATGATGCAGAAGACTTATCGAAATACAAGAAACATCTTATTGTAATCAATGATGATTAAAAAAATATATATAGGAGTTCAATTTTATAAAGAAGATGTTTTGTAAATCAATGTTCAAGTAAAATCTGTAAGTCTAACAATAAAGTAACCAAGCATGAAATAATGTTATCAAAAAGAGATTACTACAATGTTATTTTAATTCACAAATTCAAAACATACCTAACATTGTAGAAAGCATGCTAGGTTATCTAGTGCATTTATATAGAAAGAGTATTATAGAATTTTAGCATTAGGATCCAATACTCATGAGAAGAAGTGTTATGAAAGATAATGATGTGCACATAGGTGTATTTTGAATAAAGTAAACAAATGTTTTAATCAAAAATACAAACAATATGTAAAGTAAAGAGCACAATAAAACACAAATAATTTTACTTGTACACACTTCAATGCACAAACAAAATGTACGACTACCAAGGTGCTTTGCACACACAATGCTCATTAAGACTTATCAGGGTGCAAAGTAGTGCTTGGGGATCACAAATTTTGTTTTGAATGTTGAGACTCGTGACCCGGTGTACTTAAGAGTAAGTGGTTTTTATTTTGAAAGAAAGATATGGTTTGCACAAGATACTTTACTATTCTTTCCAAGGTGCTCAACCTCACAACGCTTATTAAGACTTATCAGGAGGTTCAAGTAGTGCTTGGTGGAGTTATCTTTGTCACTTTATTTTATGATTTTTGTTTTGTACAAAGTTCTCCGAATACAGATGTTTTGCAAACCAATAGAATTTATGAAAACATAACCACTTTTCTTAACTTTTAAAAGTGCAAATAAAAGTAGTGTAAGTAAGATACTTGTGAAATTTTAATTCATTGTACTAATACAAACATACACAAGCATTCTTAGATTAAACACAAATGTAGACAATGTCAAAATAAGTGAGTGAATAAAGATCATTATCAATCATAAAACATTTACTCATACTTAGAGGCATGCCAAGCTTGGTTCTACACAACTTTTACAATATAATTGATGCACATATTAATAGATATATCAAATCATGATGAAAACAATGTTCAAAGTAGTTTGAAGGAATGAATTGTAACATTGTAGAAGGTCTAAATGATGGGTTAAATCATGCTTGATTTTCAATGAAGTCCATATAGTATTTTTGATATTTTGAAGAATAATTTTGATTTAAGGTTTGAACTCATAAGATTGATCTTGGACTTCCCGAGGTCTACCCTGTGAGAGGTTCGCCCGATACTAGGTGATGTGATGGGATGATAGCCCAAATCACCATTTCGCAAGATATATGTAAATAGAACAGTTAAGTTCAAAATAATAATTTTTGATAAATATTTTTTTTGTTTTATATTTTTGTAATTGATTTTTGCTTTTAGAAATAGAATTTAAACAAATGACAAAAAAAAGGCAAAACATATTTTTTGTAATTTAGTTTTTGTATTTTTATATTTGATTTTTCAAAAATAAAAAAATAATCAGAAGTGCAAAAATAAATAGTACACATAGATTAATATATTTGTAGGGATTTTTCAAAAAAAAAAAAAAACAGAAAACACATAAGTACGCTAGTACGCTAGCGCCGACGTTAGCGCTAGCGCGGGAAACAGTACACAATTTTTTTATGATTTTGAAATTTTTAATTGTTGATCTTGATTACGTGTCCCAATAGTAGTTTCATGCTGAAATTTCAGAATTTTAGGAGATGTCTAGATAGTCCAAATTGCATGAAACATTAGCGATTTTGTATATGACTTTTGCAAATAAACTTTGCAAGTGATATATTTTATTATATCTCCATTTCAATATTTTTAAGGCTTATATTTACCAATGTAGTTTGAAAATGATAGGAAATGTAAGCATGAGAGGACATGAATGAACAAATCAAATATGCATGATTTTAGTGATTAACAATAATGTTCATGCATAATAATACCATGGATAAGCCCTAGACGAGAATACCCAACCTGTATATCTTGGTAAACAAATAAAGCCTAACATAGACACAAATCTTCTTTAGGCGACAATGTTAGTATGATAAGTTTGAGATTAATGTTATATCAAGGTTTGTTGATACAATGTTGCCTGTATGTAACAATAGTGATTCAAATTTTAGACATAGAATAAAGTGATGATTCTATTTTATTTATTCATATAGATATAGAGTTGATTCTATGGTCTATGCAAAACATAATAGATTCACATAGTAATAGTGATCAGAGACTATATGTTTGGAAGGAATAAAATCTTTTGTAGTTATATTTGATGTTTGACTTAAAAGATCATATGATTTTGCATGATTATTATATATGATCATTAATATTAATTCATAGTGATTAAGTACTTGTAATTAATTATTCATGATAATGTACATGAGGAATTTTTAAAGAAAATTCATATTCAACATTTTCAAATTATTAAATAGAAATGTTGTAAGGTGAATAGTGAATATGAGAAAATATGTTTATTTTGAAGAGTTCTGTAAATTTTCTCTTTGGTTTTTGAATATTAAACAAATACATATATTTTTATTGATTTTTCAGAATTTAAAATTATAGAAAATTAGATACTTGATCTAGCACCGACGTTAGATCCTAGCGCCCGTGTTAGTTCACAAAGAGTGCTTATTTTAATCATATGGCCTAGATTTTCTTCAATTTTGCTTCCGATTTTTCTTAATTATATTTGTGCAATGTAAGGCCTGTCTAATGAAGTGATGAGACGAGAAGAAATCGCAAAAAGTTGCGGAAGTTAAAATTTTAGTACATGGGTTTCACATTCATTAAAGCTTCATACTCATTAGACCTTAATTCTTGAGTTTTGCACAACATATGCATGAGTGAAATGATCATAAATAAGTGACATAATATTCATGCAAATTTTCAATTCCGATTAGACATGATTATGATTAAACATACTAAGGGTAATCAAAAACTGACACAAATATATTAAATACCTTGTGCATTTTATAAATTCAGTCTAATACCCATAAAATACATCTTTTAAATCCATTTTGACACTTATTTCATTTAGTCTTAATAATATCATATAACAAATTTAGTTTTTCAAGATTTCTATGACTTTTAGGAAATGAATCTTAGAAGGATAAAAATAAAAGGATAAGTAGATCACTTGAAAAATGATATGACTTTTTATTCAACTTTATTCAATTTCATTTATTTATAAATTTGATTGTAAAATGTGAAAGTCATATCACAAGTTATATAAAGTAATCATATCATGATAGTTCAATAAAAAGTAAAAACAAAAAGGAAATTGAGCATATCATGAAGTAGAGAATTGATATTTTATTTTGAGTAGATTTCTACTTCATGCAAATGATTGGATACTAATGAATAAGAGATTTGGGTATCCAAAGGGGACCAAGTGTGGTGGTTCCTTTGGGTACCCAAATATAACATGTAGGTTTGTCTGTAGTTAGTGATGAATGGGTCCTTTCATGTGAAGTTAATGTTTCATTTTTAATTTTGGGCCTCCATTCAAACTTTGGTTTAGTGTTATTCTTATATGTGAAATTTCCATTGTGATAATCTTTATATTGATGATTATGATTGTAATGATTATTGAAAGTATTTTTCATAGGAAATTTGTGAGCATTTAATTTTATGTTGGGAGAAGATTGATGTTGTAAATGATAGTAATGATTGTATTTTGGAATTTCATTTTCAATCTTTTGAAGTTTGTTATGTCCATTGTTTGGCTTGTTCAACTTATGAGAAATCATATTCAACTTGCTTTTGGATTTTGCATTATTTTGAGAATGTATGTTTTGAGAATTTTTCTTTATGATTTCCTTAAGCAAGTTGATTTTAGTTTTTAATTCATTATTTTTAATCATTAAATTATGTCTAGCTTTATTATAAGCGATTGTGCTATTTTTAAGAGTGAAAACAATTGAATCTGTATGATCTTGATAGTTATTTCTATATTCATCAAATGTTTCATCCATCTCTTTAATTTCAATTTTATAGTCTTTGCACTTAGCACAATCATTTATCAAAGATGAATTTTCTAAACATAATTTTTCATTTTGTTCTTTTACTAAAATAAAATCCTTTTCAAGTTTCTTGTGCTTTTCTTTTAATTCATTATATTCTACACAAGTTGTGGTGTTTTCAACTAAGGAGCCATGTGTAGAACTAGATAAATTAGAATTTGATTCTTCATTAATTTTTGCCTTTAATTTTTTATTTTATAAGCGCAAATGTTTATTAGCATTTTTTAAATTTCTTAATTTTGCGCTTTGTAGTTTGAAGCAATTGTAATGTAGAAATAGAAGTACAAAAGATGGGATTTGATTTCCTTACATTGCTTTTGGGAGAGGCATGAATTAAACATATAGTTTCTTTTACATCTTTTTGGCACTCCTCTTCCGAAGACATTACTTTTTCTTCTTTTCCATTTGATGTGAGCTCCATTGATCTGTCATGAGAGGAGCATTCTTGAAGACTTGTGCAAGCTTGCATATTCTCCGGTTCTTATGATTGTTCCATACCTGTAGAAGGAGAATCATACATTTCTTCAAGAAATTTCCATACTTTGTATGCACTAGAAAAACAGTATATTAATTTTGAAATGTCGTGAGATAAAGCACAGAAAATACTATTTAAAGCTTTTGCATTTAGGTGACATTCCTTTTTATTTGTTTCATCCGCTGGTCTAACTATTGCTATATCCCATGCATTGATATCTAAATTTTTAATAAACTTTTCCATTAAAAATTTCCACCCTTTATAATTTCTTCCTTCAAATAAAGATGGTTTAAGAGATTTTTCTTCTTCATAAAAATTTACCCCACTAATAGAAGCGAGATCATGAGACGTCATTATTTCCGATTGTTAAGCTGATTGGAATAAAACCCCTCTAATACCAGTTGTTGGATCGGTAGGCGCCCTTAGAGGGGGGGGGGGGGTGAATAAGGGTTGTAAAAACTAATATTATATTTTGAAATACTTGCTTATGATTAGAGATCAAAATAGTGATTATAAATAAAGATCTAAATTGTTTTATAATAAAGGAGAGGATAATAAACAATTTAGAGAAATGAAGAACAAATCAATTTTATTACACAAAGAGAAACATGAGTATTATTAATAAAATTGATTAAAAAATTTTGATTTCAATGACGCTAGAAATCAAAGAGAAATATGAAAGACTCTTTTCGTTTTCTATACCGACTCGTATCCCCACGAACCGGTTGGCTTTAGCCTATCCTTCCCAGATACGGCCTCAAACCGCTCTAGCCAACCCTTCCTCGGATATGGCCTCGAGCACCCCCTAGACCTACACCCGAGACCTAGTCGCCAACACGAGGCGAATTTCAGCCCTAAGTCCTACCCAGACCTAGTCGCCACCACGAGGCGAATTTACTACTCGATTTAAAAGAAAAGATGTGAAATAAAAAGACAACAATATAAAAACTCCCTCTATGTGGATCTCTTGGAGAAGTAGACGATGACGCAGAGTATGATCGTAGTCGACGCGGTCTTTCGTCACGATGATGACGCGTGTTGAAATCTTCTCCACGGATCTCCTTAAGCCTTCATGGACTTGTGGGAGTATCTCTCTGAACCTTCCTCTCTATGATGTGGCACGAAGCTCTGGAATTCTGGATCTCAAGAGTATCCGGAAGACGGAGCCAAGGGATCCTTTTTATAGCCTTGGCGCTAGCGCCTGTGCTAGTGCTACCGCCGACGCTATCCCATATTAGGACATATTCTGCGCGCCAGAATTTTCAATTGGAGGAAACTTTTCTCTCTTGCCTACTGTGCTCCTCGCTATCGCCTGTGCTATCGAATACCGCCTGGCGCTATCTCCTTCTATAAGTTCTCCCGGCAATTACGCTTAAGCAAACATTTCGTCGATCGAAATTTCGTCAAACACAACTAAGAGTTCGTCGATTGAATTTTCGTCGAACGCAGTTATGAGCATTTCGTCGAGCGCCACTAACAGTTCGTCGAACGACAGCTAGCGCCTGCGCTAGTACTACCGTCAGCCCCAGTAGGAGTTTTGGATTTGATGGCTCAACTTTGGGGGCAACCTTTTTATGTAATCATTGAGTGATGTGGACTTTGTTATCCTGCACACTTAAATACACAAGATCAAATACACATAAGATTTGTTATTCTCAAACTTAGGAGATGCGGAAGACCATGTTCCAACATTATTTACTTACTTACTTCTCGTTTACTACCTACTATTTTCATACTTACTACCCATATACTATCTATTGCTGTTATACTTACTGCTCGCTTATTCATTATACTGTTAGTATAATCCCTGTCACCTGTACCTTCTTTTACCCTTTGTTGTCCTTCGCTTCGTCCTCCTCTCGGTACCTAGGTGTCGTGGGGGGGGGGGGGGGAGGCGAGAATAAAATGGCTTAGTATTTTTGACTAACGGTCGGTTGTGGCTGTAGCACCAGGAGATCGAGGAGCAGGAGACGCAGTACGTCAGACAGGATGTAACGACAGACCTTGAGGAGCAGATGCCGCGAATCACTACTTCCACATAGTGACGGGTTGGAGAGTATTTTGTGTTGCTTCCGCATAGTGTAGAGTGAGAGAGTGCTTTGTCATTAGTATTTCCTTTTGGATTTGTAACGGGCTTAAGACCTTGCACTCTTAGTTTTGTACTCATATAGGACTATTTGTACTTTTCTTTCTTTCTATATATATATATACGAGTGACAGGCATGGGCCTCCGACCCTATGCAAGAAGACATTCATCGTGGAGGCGACATTCGTCGTGGGGGCGACATTCGTTGTGGGGGGCGACATTCATCGTGGGGGCGACATTTGTCGTTGGGGATACATTTGTCGTGTGGGCGACATTTGTCGTGTGGGCGACATTTGTCGTGTGAGGGACATTTGTCTTGAGTGCCGTCATTTGCCGTAGGGGCGACATTGATTGTGGTTTTGACAATGATAATGACATAATATTCTATTGAAGAAATAGGTTGAAATTGGAAAATAAACCAAAAAATCTATTTGGAATGTAAGTTAATGCTGCCACAATTCTTAACCGAAACTTTTGAACAGAGAAAATATAATAAAATAAAATAAAAAAAGAAAAGATGATATTGAAGTAGGAAACAAATCCTAGTTGCAACTTCATACATGAAAAATACCACCGTAATTCATATACAATGAACAGTAAACCCAAAACTGAATGTTGGAATCTCCCATTATAGTTTCATTCAAAAATTAAAGTAAATTCAAACGCCTGACTGTTGACAATCATTTTCTTTTCTGTTGTAACGTAGCCTTGAACAAATCTACCAAATGGTAAATGTTAGCAGCATCTTCGGCGACATTGTTGCGTCTTTCTTTTTCAATTGTTTTTTTTTGTTTGAGCATCTACATAATATATTTTTATAAAGAAAAATTAGTTGTTATAAGACCATTAAATATATATTAAAAAATATAAAGTTATTGTTTCATTTGTATACCTTCGAATCAAATCGATAACAAAATTTCACTGTGCTCTCGCATCCATTCGTTTTTGCACTGCCGGTATAGTCATACTAAATCCTTCAACTACAGTATGCGGAAGATCAGACAACCTACATGTTTGCTCTTTGCAGATATCCTTATAATCCTCATAATCATTGTCTTCCTGAGTGCCTGTCTCTATTTTATCATTTATATCATTGGATGTAGGAGTTGGATACTTTCCACCTTTTGACAATGTCAAACCTGAGAAAAGAATGAGAGATATAACGATAAACATGGATGTGCTTGTGAACCTATAAGATTAAATGTAGAATGTTATACGTTTATTAGTTTTAGTTATTGGCATACCATAGTTCTTATTGTCATCGATTCGACCCGATCAAATATCTCTTTGAAGACCACGTTCTTTGTGTGCACACCCTCATGACCCCCGATAACATAATTCTTGACTAACAATTTTGTAGACTCCGCTGAAACCCCTCGAGATAAAGCAACGTATAGCTGACCATGATTGAATACGTGATTTGGAAGATATATACCGACATTTCTGATAGTCTGGCCCTGGGATTTGTATATTGTTAAGGCGAAACTCAATCTGACAGGAAATTGTTTCCGCGTCAGTTCAAATGGCATCTTGTAATCTTCTGCACTTTTAAGTGGTATGCGTGGAATAAAAACTCTAAGACCCTTGAAATGGCCTACTAATATATTTGCCTCAATGACATTTCTTCCAAACCTATGACATATTTGTCTCATGCCATTGCATAATCCAATTTTTGGATCTATATTTTGTAGTAGCATAATGGGACAACCACGCTTCAATGTTAATTTATGTGGTGGTAGATTTCTTGGATTAATAGAGTTTAAAATTTCTGGGAGATATAAGTTATGATTATCATCAGAGACAGAGTTGAAAGAGTAGTAGGTTGTTGAATCCCCCGAAAACATTAGCATGCATTTTTCGTTCAACTTGTTAACGTCTTCGTTCAATGGTGTTATTAGAGCCCTTATCTCCATGTACTCGACGTCGGTACTGCTCACATCGTAAGTTTGCATATTTGGGAAAACAAAATCTATTAAATCATTGGTTGAATGCTCTCCTTCACATGGCATAACAATTGAGTCAAGGAGACGAATCATGTCATTTTCCAGTGTTGGATCCTCCCCATCTCCAACCCTAAGCAAGAATTCAGCAAATTGAATGTCATTTCATGCCCTCATATTATCATTTAGTTTAAGCAAATTCACATCTGGCCATAAGTAAGACTCAACGATGCTTGACCGTATAATTTCTAGTTTTGTTACATTCACAACAACGGGTGTAACCTGTCTGAAATCACCTCCCATGACAAGGAGCTTCCCACCAAAAGGCTTGTCTATTTGTAGCACGTCTCGTAATGTACGGTCCAGTATTTCGAAAGTCTTTCTGTTTGCCATTGGCGCCTCGTCCCAAATAATTGCACATGAAAGTTCAACCAATTTGCTCATATCAGACTATTTACTGAAACCGCGATTTAGTACATTTTCGAGTTTAATTGGTATTTTGAACCTGGAGTGAGCCGTGCATCCACCTAGAAGTAAATTTTCTGCTATTCCTGAAGTAGTAATTGCAATCACAATACGTCCTTCATTACGGAAAGTTGCTAGTATAGATCGGTAGAGGAACGTTTTACCAGTTCCACCTGGGCCATCAACAAAAAAATAGTTTCGTTACCTTCTCTTATGCAAGTGCATATAGTGTTGTATGTTGTTTGTTGCCCATGATTCAGAAGCGTTATAGAATTTAAATCCACCGCTGATATTGGAATTGATAGTTCATTGTCAATTAAACCTGGCAAGTCCACTGAGTATTGTATTCCCTCGGTTAAACGTGGCAAGTCAAAATCTGTTGTGCTCTTATTATATTGTTCGAAGATATTGTTTAACTCACAAAGTTATCTATTAATAAAAAATTTACTGTTTGTAGTGCTGGTGCTACCATAATCTTCTATCATCGCCGTGTGGTTTTCATCCCATAGGGTTCTTACCCCTGTTGGCTGACAATACAACAATATTGTTGCAAATAATCTTCACAGTGCTGACGACATTCTAAATTTTTTGGCTTCCGCGAGGCATTCTCTGATGCTATTGTCTTCTTCAAACAACCCGTGCATCTCAGCAGCTTCTTTGAATGTAGCACAACGATGCCCATGGACAGTGTATAGGTAACCAAATGATGTTGCTGGTGGAATGTGATTAACTAAAAGACGCAAGTAGAAGCGTTCACCCTCTGTTGGTGATATGACGTATATGCGGCCTATGACTGTTCGATTTCGAGCCCTTTTTATCCATTTTTTCGTTGGTGTGAGCCATCGGTAGTGTTTTGCAAAGTCTGCATATAAATATTGTATGGCTTCTAGCCCATCATTGTATAGTTTAAAAAATTATGTAATCATCGTCCGTGAATTAAGTTCATTAGCGAGCACATCGGCAATCGACTGGTTTGCCTGAAACCGAAGTTGATGTTGATTTGATAGATGTATTTTTAATCTCACCACTAATGGATATGTTTGGTACATATGATATTTGAACAACTTCCATGTAGCCTCAGGAGGACAAATCTAACAACCGTCGACGTATTTACTAACTTCGTCGTAATTTTGTCCCGATTTCACTTCAAATGCAACCCAGTCGGGACCCTTGTACACATACTTATATAGATATTTGATGCTTTTAATATTGCTGCATATTTCCACATTAATGACACAATCATATTTGAGAATAAGCCATGGGTTGTACGGAACAACCCACCCATTATAGATCACCATAGTGTCATCACACCCCAGTGTTATTGTCCTGTCATCATCTCAACGACGGTATAGGGGGTATGACTCAATTCCATGTGTAGTGCATTTAGAGAAAGGTTTTGGGAAGCCATTTTTGCATACATTATTTTTCATGCACTGTGCGTTCGGGCGCAGTCATCCACATGGTCTGTGTATCATATGTTTAAGAATTGCACTATATAGCTTGTATTGGGGTTTCTGCTCTTACGACGCTGTCGTAGTCATCTGGACTGTTCAACTTATCGTGCTCATTGAAAATAAATAACATATGGGCATGTGGTAATCCACGCTTTTGAAATTCAACCACATGGACATGCGCGACAACTCTACCAAGGACACCTTTATGGAAAACATCGTCCTTTAAACATTCCAACTTTGCATGAAAAATTCTGGAGATTAAATCTGGGCGATCTTGTGGCGTTTGTCCGGGATAAAGCTCAGCAGTTATCTCCGGCCATGAAGATTGCACGTCATTGTTAGAAAAATATCTGGCTTACCGTTATTACGCACAACTGCCATAGCATCCTGATACCGTTGGTACATATCTCTAGGGCTCCCAATAAAAGATGATGGTAAGATTGTTCTACGACCCACATTACCTGTAAAGAGATAACATATGTATTTATAAATAAGGTAGAATGTTATATTGGTGGAAGATTGTTTTATATATATACCAGCTTCGTTTTCGCCGCTATGTAAGCAATCTTGTAAACCTTGATAAACCTCAACCCTAATGTCACTTTGGTGGGACCGAATCCAGCGCAGTTTTTGTGTTTCAATTTTAATGTACATGTCGAAAATGTATTGTTGTAACAAACGCCCAGAATGGTGTAGTATGGACGGTGTGTTTTCGCGTTGCTGCATGTAGACATGCTAAATTAGCAGATACTTATAAGACATACGATGCATAAAATCTATGTTGTAAATTATAGTATACATGTATCAAGTATGAGTAGTAGTCGCAACAGCTAGTTCAATCTGCACGGCCAATTAGTTCATCTCCTTGCCATCCGTATGACCCGTACAGTTGGAGCAATGGATATTGTAGAGGGTCGTAGTACCCAAAGTACTTTTTATAGGTAATATTATGCTTGAAGTTGTTTCGATGATTATGTCTCTATCATTGGCTTCCATAAAGTCATCAGCCCCTACTAATATCGCCGCAACTTGTGATGCCGTTGGGAGTGAGTATTGGCGCTCAACTGAAGGCTTTTCTTTAATTAATAATCTTCATTGCTGGAGATTTGGTTGTTTTGCAAGCTGTCTAAATGTATGTACAAAAGGGTTTACCGCATCTAGTATGGCGGAGACCGGGCTTTCGTGCAACCTATTCTCCAATTCGTGTTCTGCGTCATAAATGAACATTTGCAAGTAACGTGGGCGTGCACCATATTCTGGTAGGAGAGAACCAATCTTATGATAAATTGCACCATGCGCTCTAAAAGTGTAGATACCCTGATTAAATGTTGGCATATTATCATCAAATGTTACTCCCATGGATGTGAATGAAAAAAATGTGGTTGTAAGCACGTATATTCTGTCTAAAATTGCGTGCTTTAGTAGTTTGAGAAGTGTATAGTTCTAGTAGCTCGAGGGGTGCTGGAATATTTGGTAGATCAATCAAAGCTCCTTTGCAGCATAGAGTAGTTGTTTCCTTGTGAAAAAGCTTAGCATGACAATGTGGGCAAATAGTAGGAGCACATAGTGTAACTGCAGGCACATTATTTGCGGGGTAACAATTTCTCGCTGAGTTTACTATGGAGAGGTTACTATGCAGCATTGTATTGTTGCATGTACATTAAAATGGAGAGGTTACTATGCAATAACCATGTGTAAACGTTCTTAGTGTTTGTTTTGCACTTTCATAATGGAAATTACCCTGGAGTCTCGACGGTCCCTCGGTCCTCTCCATATTGGATATATTTGTTGGTGTTGTTGTACTGGTTAATTGACCTTCGGGATTCGATGTATCGTTAGCCGACTCCGCCATTTGATATTGCGCCGGAGCAGTTCGTTGTTCTTGAAGATGTGTACTTCTTCGCTGTGTTTGTATCTGATTATGTGTTTGTCTTCTCCGACGACAATTATTTGTAGGTGCATTTATTGTTTGTTGTTGTGTATTTTGATTGTCTTCTCCAGTACGTGTTGAAGTTGGTTGCCCATCTTGATTTTGTAATAGGTTGGAATTATCAGTTTCCGTCAGTATTTGCAAACGTCATACTTCTCTTCTTCTTGCATTTGTTGCATTACGTCGGTCTTGAGTTGATGCATATATTCGCGGCCTTCCTCTTGGGCGATTTATTTCTCGTGGTAAGTCGGTGGTGTTTGTATCTCTGTGCTCTATTAGTTGATGTATGCCTAATGTTTTTTTGTATTGTTTATAAATATGAAGGAAAAATTAAATTGCATAAAAGTTATTACCTAGGGGGGTTGTGGAACGATCTCTACGGCATTGTCTACTACTTGTCTGTCCATGCTCTATTTGGATCGTCTGGTTTGTCAATATTTATGGGAACACAGGACCTGTAAAATGAGTCAAGTGATTTATTATTAAATATATGAAATATATTATCGTAGTTGAAGTAGAATTATTATTCTAGAATTTTGGAGGGGCTTCGAGGTTGACCGATTGAAGTATGCAGTATAGTAGGTTGCTCTTGAACGAAATGTGTGGTTGGATTATTTGTAGGCATGTTTATTGGTTGTTGTTGTGTATGGTGACTCTCTTCTCCAGTACTTGTTGGATTGGTTGGGTCATCTTGATGTTGTAACTGGGCGGAAGTTGTTATTTCCATTAGTCTTTGCGTCCGTCAGGCTTCTCTTATTCTTGTATTTGTTGTTGTTCGTCGGTCCTGAGTTGATGCATATGTTCATGGACGTCCTCTTGGACGATATATTTCACGCAGCAAGCTGCTTGTGTTAGTCTCACCAGCTTCGGCTTGGAGTGTTGAGCGATGATCACGAAGCTCACGTCTTCTTTCAGCACGTGCTTGTAGTTGGGCCCTACTTGGCATCAATAATCGCAAGACATCAAATGGCGTACATATATTAATATGCATTGCACTGCACAGCAATGCATTGCAAAAATTTTGCACTGCACAACAATGCATTGCAGAAATCTGCACTGCACAGCAATGCAGTGCACTAAATCTGCACTGCACAGCAATGCACTGCACAACAATGCATTGCACTGCAATGCAGTGCAGATTTCTGGTCGACAGTGCATTGCACTGGAATGCAGTGCAGATTTCTGCACTGCACTGTAGATTTCTGCACTGCTAATAGCAGTGCAGATTTCTGCACTTCTAATAGCAGTGCAGAAATCTGAATTGCAATGCAATGCAGAAATCTGCACCCTAGTGCAGATTTTTGCACTGCTAATAGCAGTGCAGATTTCTGCATTGCTAATAGTAGTGCAAATTTCTGCATTGCAGTGCAGATTGCTGCAATGCAGTGCAAATTTCTACACTGCAGTGCAGTGCAATGCAGAAACTGAGGGCATAACTCAGACATGAATGTTGGATCGGTCGGCGCCCTTAGAGGGGGGGGGGGGGTGAATAAGGGTTTTCAAAAACTTTAGATTTTATTTAGAAAAACTTTGGAATATTGCAATATTAAAACAAGAAGTCAAGTAAAACAAAAAGAGAGACAAGCTTTATTGATATTAAATAAGTTTTACAAAACTTGATCTCAATGGCGCTAGAGATCGGAGGCGAATAATAAAAGCTCTTTTCATTTTCTATCCCGACTCGCTTCCCCACGAACCAGTGGCCCTAGCCTTCTCCTTCCCGGATTCGGCCTCAAGCCGCTCTAGCCAATCCTTCCCCGGATGTGGCCTCGAGCACCCCCTAGACCTAGCCTAGATCTAGTAGCCAACACGAGGCGAATTTCAGCCCTAAGTCCTACCCCAAACCTAGTCACCAACACGAGGCGATTTCACTACCGTTTACAAAGAGAGTTAAATAAAATAATAAAACTTCCCTTAAGATGAACTTCTTAAGATGGAGGCGAAGATCCGCTGTAGAATCAGCATTTGTCGAAGCGGACTTCGTTTGGATTCGGCATGATGGAATCCTCCTTCAGAAGTTGGCAGAGCTTCGCTGGGACGTCAAATTTCGGCCAAGACAAGCCTCTGGAATTCTAGCACTCTCTCTCTGAGGTGTATGCAATAGGTGTATGAAAACAAGAGGAGAGGGGGTCCTTTTATAGCCAAAGCGCTACCGCCGGCGCTACCGCTACCGCCGACGCTACCGCTACCGCCGGCTCTATCCCTGATTAAGTAACATTTTGCGCGGCAGGATCTTCAATCCGCGGCAACATTTTGCTCTATGCCTCTTGTGCGCCATGCTACCGCCAGCGCTAGTAGCTACCGCCGGGCGCTAGCTCCTTCTAAAAACACTGCCGGAATCGCGCTAATCATCGCTAGCGCTGGGCGCCATCGCTACTGCCGGCGCTAGTGGCCATGTTGGAATTCTGGCCTCAATTTTGGGGACAACCATCCTTGAGTCATGTGGACTTTGATTTCCTGAACACTTAAACACACAAGATCAAATACATATAGGATTTGTTATTCTCAAACCTAGGAGATGCGGAAGACCATGTTCCAACAAACTCCCCCTTTTGATAATAACAAATCCATTAATGATAAATCAAAGCATTAATAGATAAGCATGATGAAACTATACTTGTGTGTGTGTGTGTGTGAGTGATGACTTAGGATAATTATTGATTTTAGCATTTAGAATTGCTCCCCCTAAATACATGATCCCCCTAAGTGAATGCTCCCCTAATATGTAAGCTATCATCTTAATTGGTCATGGTGGGTTTTTGATAGTGGGTTATATTTATCATGTTAGTTCTCCCCCTTTTGTTATTAGCAAAAGTGGGTAGGGAAACAAAGCACCAAAAAAAGTTTGTAAGTAGAAGAGAAGGCATGATCGAGCTTTTTAAGTAAATGATAAGGAGTTTTAGAATTGTCTTTCATTGAAATAGATCAGAGTTATAAGCATTACAAAAAATTTCAGAGTTTTTAGCATAAAAGATTTTTATGTTTGAAGTAACCAATAAAAAGTGTTCCGAGGAAATCTATCACTTAATGAAAGATAGGAATTTTTAAGAATAAGTGATGATGCAAAGAATACAAGATATTAAGTAAGCATGAAAGCGCAAGGTAAAACACTTATATGGTTAAGATGCGGAAGTCTTATAGCAATAAAAAAAACATCAAATAGTAATGATAATCCAAAAAAAATATGAGTTAAAGTTCACAAAAGATGATGTTTTTGTAAATCATTTTGCAGTTAGATATTTAAATTTGATAATAACCAAGCATGAAATAATGTTTATCAAAAAGAAATTACTACAATGTTACTGTTTACCCAGAAGACCGCTTTCAATAGGATTACTCGCAGACCGTGCGGTTTGCGGATCAAAGTCGCCCGGCTCAGGTTGTACAAGGTCCATCAACACCAACTAGCACAGGCCGGACAGTCTGATGTAATTCAGACCGCCTCCAAGTACTAAAGATAATCCAGGCCCAAGTCCAACAGGACAAGTCACGGTCTCAAGTCGGAGACCGTGCGGATTGTGCCATAGAGACAAGCCAAGGTTCGAGATCAAAGAACAAGTCGCGGTCTCAAGAAGGAGACCGTTCGGATTGCATCGTCACCTTGGTCGCGTCATTCTCAGCTTCTGGTCAGACAGGTCGAAAGGGTAAGCCGCCAAGCCGCGCGGCTTCTTTCTTTCCTTCTTTGTGTATCCCGTCACCGCCTGCCCGTTTCTCCTGTACCCGGGTAGGCGGTTATTTTATCCCTGCCCATTCGAGCAGGCCCCCAAGCCTATAAATAGGGGGCGGCACTGTTCCCAAGGCACGCACTCTCGAATCCAGGAGCTCGCTTGTTTGAGCTGCGGTCTCGAGTAACCCGTCTTGCGGACTGTCTGACCGGCCGGCTTCTCCTTTTCTGCACCTGTAACCGCTGTAATCGCCTTATTTTGATCAAAGGAAAGCCCGTCACAGGAGTGACATTCACCGTGATGGGCGAAGTCTGGCCTTGACCGCTGCTAGCGGTCTCATTTTTCCCACCTAAAAAGTAACCGGCAACCCGCAGCCTCCGATTTCCTTCGGAGGTGCGATTTCGGACTCAACAGAAACACGCGACCTTCAGATCGCGGATTGTCGGTGAAATCCTCACTACAATGTCAGACCGTCAGTTCCCCCTTGGAGACCGCTCCGATCACAGCGAGGACTCTTTGTAGGAATCCCTGGAGCAATCAAGGAGAGAAGCCGAGCGGGCTCAGAGGGTCATTGATCAGCGACTTGAAGCGATCAGTCAGACTTTAGCAATGCTAACCGAGCGGCTAGTTCCACAGCAAGCCGCGACTAATCAGGCGGTGACCCCGGTCCCTCCTCCACCTCCTCCTTACCCGCTACCACAAGCCGCTAACTTCCAGCCCCAGCAAGAAGGCTTTGCGGCTAGGTAAAACTTCTATCAGGAAGCCGCGCACAGCATGCCGGCTCGGGTCCTCGACTTCCAGGGGGCGGCTTCTCATGCTGCCCACGTTTCCTACCCGCAAGAAGGCGCGTCCCGTCATTCCTACCCGCCAGAAGCCGCGGCCCGATCCTCTTACCAAGCGGCTTGCACGCGATTAGCCGCAGTTCCGACGACTTATTATCCAGCTCCTTTATGTGAAGATATGGAAGAAACTTCTCCCTTTGTGGACGAAGTCCGAGGGGAACCAGCCCCTAATAATTTCAGAGAGCCTCGCCTTCCAGCTTTCAATGGGGAGACTGATCCCACGGTTCATTTACAAGCCTTCGAGTCAGCCATCGCTCTCAGAACCTTAACTGATGCAACTAAGTGCAAACTTCTTGTAACCTCCTTTGAAGGACAAGCAAAGGAGTGGTTTTACGGGTTGCACCCCAGGTCAATCCGTTGTTTCGCTGAGCTGCGAAGGGAATTCCTGCTGAGATTCTCTACCTCAAGGAAGAGAAAGAGTGGTCTGGCGGCCCTTTTCGATATAAAACAGCGGGAAGACGAGACGTGGGCTCGTTTCGTAGACCGCTTCCAGAAAGAGATCATGGAAGTTCAAAATGTGGATCCAGAGCTGTATAGGGTTGCCCTCATCCATGACCTAAGAGAGGGTCCCCTAAAATTTGAAGCAAATATAAGGGAGCCTAGGACTTACCAGGAAATGATAAGTTTGGAAAATATGTTTATCAGAGGAGAGAAGAGCAATCCGGGCTACGTTGCAAAGCTGGTAAGCGACAAGGAGCAGTCAAATCCGTCCTTCCATCATCTGCCCCACTTTGAACCCCGTTCCCAAAGGGGGAGAAACTACAAAAAGAAGCAACCATTTATGGGCCATCAGCGGTTTCAAGATCAGAAACCACCGTTGGCCGTCGCTCCCGCTCCATCCGCTCCCCTTCCGCAAATCATGCCGGTATACTTACAACAGTATGTCGCGCAGCCACCTCCAGTCATTCCATCCACTCAATATGATGACTCGCAAGAGTCATTCACTCCCTTAAACGTCACCATGGATGAAGTGGTCCAGATTCTGTAAAAGAGGCCAGATTTCAAAAGGCCTGCTCCTCTGAAGTCAGATATCCGCAGTCGAAATCCGAACCTTTATTGTGAATATCATAAAGAAGGGGGACATCTAACCGAAGACTGTCGAGCCCTTCGTTTGCTTATAGAGATACTCCTTGGAGAAGGAAAGCTCCGGGGTCTAGTTCGGAAAGATGCAATTGCCGAGCCAATTGCCGAGAAGAGAAAGGAGAAAGAAACAGTAGAAGTAACCTGGGAATGCGCCGACGTCGAAGATGCTGGCTGCTATGGTGACATCCGTCCTTCTACCGAATGCGTCGAAGTCAATGATGTGGGCCCCTTAGGGGACATCTATTGTATTCATGGAGGAGCTGGAGCGGAATCATCTCACAAATCCAGCATCGCGAGAGTTTTAAAATAGGAAGTAGCAGCCACTACAAGTTCTCCTCCCGAAAGCACTATTGTCACCTTTGGTCAAGATGACCTTCCCCCCAATGCCAATCCTTTCGACGATGCTGTGGTCATCAAGGCCGTCATCGAAAACTATACAGTCCACAAGATTCTGATTGATACCGGCAGCTCCGTCAATCTCCTTTTCCGCCCGACTTTCGAGGCCCTGAAGACCGGAAAGCCTTTGCTTTCCACCGAAGGGCCCCTCTACAGTTTTTCTGGGGAGAAGAAGGAAGTAGAGGGTTCAGTAAAGCTCCTGGTCTCTCTTGGAGGAGTAATAAAGTTGATCAATTTCGTGGTAGTGGATGCCCCGAACAACAACTGTGCCATCTTCAGGAGGCCGATTCTCAATGCATATAGGGCAGTAGTGTCTACTTTCCACCTTGCCCTCAAGTTCGCTGTCGAAGGAAAGCAGTATTGGGTCAGAAGCAACCCAAAGGTGGCTCGGGAGTGCTACGTCCGAACTGTCAACATGATCACCGACGTTCCACTTCCCGAGGCCGTGGCTGAGGTTTTGGAGATTGCCGAGTCTTCAGGGGCTGCCGAGGAAGGAAAAGATCGAGAAGGGGCTCACTTGGAACCTGCCCAAGCTACCCAAGAAGTTCCTATTGCTGAAGGGGCAGAAAAGAAGCTGATCATCAACGCTGAGTTGCCAGAGGAGGAGAAAGTGGAGCTAATCTCCTGCCTGTTGGAGAATCTGGATATCTTCGCTTGGTCAGCGGAGGATATGCCAGGAGTGGATCCAGACGTGGCTTGTCATCATCTAAACGTATCTCCTGAGTTCAAGCCCATCCAGCAAAAGAAGAGAGAAGTGGCGACCAAGCTGGCGTTGCCCATCAGAGAGGAGGTTTCCAAACTCCTAAAAGCGGGTTTTATTTCTGAAATTCAATATCCCACGTGGATGTCGAATGTTGTAATGGTTAAGAAATCCGGTGGGAAGTGGCGCATGTGCGTGGACTTCACCAAACTTAATAAAGCATGCCCTAAAGATTGCTACCCTTTGCCTCGGATAGATGTCTTAGTTGATTCCGCGGTTGGGTATGGCTTTATGAGTTTTCTCGATGCTTTCTCAGGGTATCATCAAATTAAAATGCACAAACCTGACATCCCGCATACTTCATTTACCACGAACGATGGGTGTTACTGCTATCTCGTAATGCCTTTCGGTCTTAAAAATGCGGGCGCAACATACCAAAGAATGATGGATACCGTCTTTAAGCATCAAAAAGGCAGGAATCTTGAAGTTTACGTTGATGACCTCCTTTTAAAAAGTAAAACATTCTCATTGCACTTGAAAGACCTCGTAGAGACGTTCGCTACTCTACGGAGGTTCAAGTTAAAACTAAACCCGTTGAAATGTGTGTTTGGGGCGAACAAGGGGAAGTTTCTTGGGCATCTCTTAACTCCTAACGGCCTTGCACCAAATCCAGACAAGGTGAAGGCCATCCTTGATATGGCCCCTCCTCGAAACACTAAAGAAGTTCAGTAGCTTGGGGGGAGATTGGCAGGATTGAGCAGGTTTATCTCCAAATCCGGAGATAAAAGTGCCCCATTCTTTAAAACACTGCGAGGGGGATCAAAGTTTGAATGGAGCGAGGAGTGTAACAAGGCTTTTGAGCAGCTGAAAAAACAGTTAACCTCGACTCCACTACTCCAAAGTTCCCGTGAGGGAGAAATGCTATTCTTATATTTGGGAGTCGAACCAGATGCGGTGAGTTCTGTCCTCGTTCGGGAAGAAAAGAAGAGGCAGTTTCCAATATACTATGTCAGCCACATCCTTAAAGATGCAGAAACCAGATATTCGATCTTGGAAAAACTGGCCTTGGCCTTGGTTATGTCTGCACGAAGGCTTCATCCTTATTTTCAGGCTCATTCCGTCCAAGTTATTACAGATCATCCTTTAAAAAATATTCTTGAAAAGCCAGATCATTCAGGGAGGTTGGCAAAATGGGCTATTGAACTAAGTGAATTTGAGATATCATATATCCCTCGAACAACGATCAAGGCGCAAATCCTGGCAGACTTCTTGGTAGATACAACAGAACCTAGTTCCGAACAGGTAGTGCAATCTCCTTTGGCTTGGATCATTTATGTGGACGGGGCTTCTGGCAGAAATTCCGTGGGAGCTGGGTAGTTCTGATCAGTCCAAATGGCATCAGGCTGGAGCAAGCTATCAAATTCTTCTTTTCAGTTACAAATAATCAGGCAGAATATGAAGCACTTTTGGCTGGGCTGAGGCTTGCGAAAGAGCTGGGCATAGAACATGTACATGTTAGAACTGATTCACTGGTGATGGCCTCTCAGGTCTTGGGAAATTATGAGACAAGAGAGCCAATTCTGAGGAAATACCTGCTGTTAGCCAAAAGAGAAATTGGAAGATTCAAGTCATTCATCATCGAGCACATTCCAAGGACACAAAATGAGGAGGCAGATGAGTTGTCAAAGTTCGGTCTTCCATCCGGGGGAGTGAACTCTGAACTTTTTCATCCGGCAGCAGATGAGGCAGAACTCATGCAAATTGATCATAATCCTTCGTGGAAGGACCCTTACGAGCTTTTTCTATCAAAGGGGGAGTTCCATCATTCCATCAAAGATCGTAGAAGATTCAAAAGGAAGGCGGCGTATTATTATCTGATAGCGGGAGTTCTCTATAGAAAACCTTTGATCTCTCCCTCAGCACGGTGTGTTTCGGAGGATGAAGTCCCAACCATACTTCAGGAAGTTCATTCCGGGGAGTGCGGTAGTCATTCGGGAGCGAAGACTCTAGAGAAGAGAATCTTAAGGCAGGGGTATTTTTGTCTAACCATGAGAAAGGATGCTGAAGCATTTGCCAAGCGGTGTGTTTAGTGCCAAAAGTTTGCTCCTCTTCAGCATTTGCCTGCTCAGTCACTCAGATCAATAACTGCGCCATGGCCCTTCGCAGTATGGGGGATGGATCTCATCGGACCCTTCCCAATAGCCAGCGGCCAGCGTCGTTTTATCATTGTGATGATCGACTATTTCAGCAAGTGGATTGAGGCAAAAGCGCTGGCAGGAACTACAACCCAAATTATCAGAAACTTCATCTGGGGAGAAATAGTCTGGCGGCATGGAATTCCTCTAGCAATTGTCACTGATAATGGTCCACAGTTCAACAATCCGGAGATGATAAACTTTTGTGATCAGGTGGGAATTGATCTTCGATTTGCCTCAGTACATCATCCAAGAACAAATGGCCAAGTAGAAGCGGCAAACATGCAAATCCAGCAGATCCTGATGAAAAGGGTTTTGAATCAAAGGGGAAATTGGGCAGATCAGCTTCCTTCCATCCTTTGGACTCTTCGTACTACCCCGTCTTCAGCTACCGGGGAGACGTCATTCAAATTATCTCATGGCTCGGAAGCTGTTGTGTCTATAGAGTTTGAGGTGGTCACTCCAAGAGTTGTGTATGCAAAAGAGGGAGGAGAAGCGTGGATAGAAGACAATGATGAGGCTATCAAGTATAGTCTGGATCTGATCGAAGAACTTCAGGACGAGGCAACAATCAGACAAGAAGAAGTTAAAAGGAGGATGGCAAAGTACTTTGACAAAAATGTCAGGGTAAAGCATTTTGCAGTCGGCGACGTTGTGCTAAAAAAGGTTGATGCAGCAGCCCGAACAGGCAATGTCGGGAAGCTAAATCCTAATTGGGCTGGACCTTTCATCATCAAGGAGGTACTAAAAAGTGGGGCTTACCGCCTCCAAACAAGCGAAGGAGAAGACATCTCGCGCACCTGGAGCGGTGACGATCTCAAACGGTTCTATCCTTAAAATGTCTTCTTTATTTTCCTGCAATTTTTTAGATATTTCAATAAGAAGCCCCATACTGACACTTCTCCATGTCTGATGTTTCCTTTTTACATATCAAACTCACTGAACCACGGATACATCGCCAAGTTCTGCTCGAACCCCCTCGGATTGTAGTCATTAGCGTAAAACCATGAAGATCATGTGTAGCGAGGAGTTTTCGCACACATGTAGTGGTAGCTTGCCAATTCCCGTGCGGTGGTCTTCGGAACCTTGGATCCCGGCTGATATCCAACACACCCCTGCATCAAGGGAGGTCTAGGTGAATGTCGGCTCTATCATGCCCCGAGAGGGATATAGTTACAGCTTTGATGATCTTTCTGAGGAAAGCAATGTCGGTATAGCCCCCGCGG
Source organism: Dactylorhiza incarnata (assembly GCA_033032865.1). Classification (NCBI taxonomy): domain Eukaryota; kingdom Viridiplantae; phylum Streptophyta; class Magnoliopsida; order Asparagales; family Orchidaceae; genus Dactylorhiza; species Dactylorhiza incarnata. Next base: position 9,741,105 of record JAWHQI010000003.1, read on the forward strand.
CACAACCACACCTGCCCAACTGATCATCTTAGCCTGTGACCATCGAATACTCCTAGGTACTCTCAAGCGATGCCTAAGCGGGACCCACAACTGGGTTGATCTCTCTGAGGAAAGCAATGTTCGCCGCCTAGGCCCACCTGCCCAATTGATCAACTCGGCTTGTAGCCCTAGGCAAGAGAGCAGTCGAGTCGCTTACAGCCCTTATGACCGCTTGAGGAAACCAATGTTCGCCGCCTAGGCCCACCTGCCCACTTGGTCATCTGGGTCTGTACTTGTATTTTTCTTTATTCTTACAGCCCTTATGACCACTTGAGGAAAGCAATGTTCGCCGCCTAGGCCCACCTGTGGGTCTGTACTTGTCTTTTTCCTACAACTCTTATGACCACTTGAGGAAAGCAATGTTCGCCGCCTAGGCCCACCTGCCCACTTGGTCATCCAAGTCTGTAGTCATCTTTTATTGCATTACAGGGAATTATCTCACCTTATATGGTTATTATAGACCATTTAGAGGAAAGAGCAGGATTCTTATGTACATCACAAACCGGCCAACTTAATACTCAAACCGGGCGGTTTGAAATAAGCATGTACCAGGACTTTCGGGCGGTCTGGTTATTAAACCGGGCGGTCTAAAACAAGCAGATTTTAAAGATGTCATACGGTTTGGTTTTCAGACCGGACGGTTTGAAATAAACAGGATATCGTTAAAATGTCACAAGGTAAATATCAAGGGATCAAGCATAATCATGACCGGCCGACCTCATTATTCGGGTTGTGAATCTATCATTTTTATGAGTTTCAATTCGATCCGTTCGGCTAATTACATGCTCTTTTCGATCAGGCAGTTATGATCCTCATTGCAAGTGTTAAACCTACTAATCACACAAATTGTATATATAGTCCGTGCGGGTTGTCAGCTAATACTATATAAGGCTGACATATAAATTGTTCGGATTAAATATTAATCGCACGGTGTATCAACTGATTTTCTTGCGACTTGATATTCTATCTTGCAAGGCAATTATGTAAAGCCAGGTTATGTTCGCACGGCTTGATTATTTCAATTTCCTGATTGGTTATCAGTTACATTCACGGTGGCAGGACTTGTGGCAATCTTAGTTGCAAGTCGCTTGAGTTAGAATACTGGCCGCTCGGTTTGTTGATTGTTCTTATGACTTGACATTCTTTATCCTGGAAAGTAAGTATGCAGGGTCTGGTAACAACCGCGCGGCTTGATTATGTTTGGCTTCCTGGATATCGTAATGTATTCATAATAAGGTAGCACCTTCTCAAGATGAATCGAATCAATTTGATCCGGGTTGAAGAAAGCAAGCTATGCGAATGGTTTTTTTTACTAGTAGTTACTTTACCGGAATCCTATGAAAATCATTATCCAAACCGGATGAGTTAATATTAAGTCGCACGGCTTGGTTCGATCTAACACAGAAAGAAATCGCAAACAATCACAAGTAAGTCGCAGAAGGTAGACAGATAGACAGGTAAAAGCTTTCCATTTCATTATCAAAACATATTTTTACATTATACTTTAAACCGATCTGCTAACAACATCAAGCCGTCGGCTATTCAAAACAAGAAGCAAAATACAGCTACTGATTATCCGACTTGAGTTTCTTAGACGCAGGAGCACTTGAGTGTTCGCTCCCATTAATTGAAACGTCAGGGGAGTAACCCTCGCTACCCGACGAGGATGAGCTGCTCAATTCGCCCGATTTGCGCCCAGCCTCTTCTTCGGAACCGCTGGATTCGGACTCCGAGCCACTCTCACCACTCTTAGCCGCTGCGGGTTCTTCAGCCTCATCACCCTCGTCATCGCTCTCCTATGAACTGGATCCGTCGGCTTTGTTCTTTCCTTTGGCTTTCCGCCCGATCTTCTCTAACTTCTTTTGCAAGATCGGGTAGGCGTCCGAGAAGGTGAAATGCTCGAAACCAGGCGCGAACCCTTTGAGCTCCCGCAAACGGTTAAAAACATTGTATATTCCCTCGGCGACATGAGGAAAAAGTTCCTGTTGATAGACCGGGTCGGTCTCATCATACTTTGCCTGCAAGAAAGAGTAAGGTAAGAGACCGTGCGATCTGGAAAATTCAGAAGGATGGCTGGCCAGGTGATAACTTACCGACTCGGCTTCCTTTAGCCGCACATTTTCCTTTTTCAATTCGGAATTTTCCTTCTCTAGGTGATCATTCGCTTTAATCAGCCTTTTGAAGGTCATTCCCATAAAAACATTGGTGATGAGGCTCTCGGCACCAACACGCGCGGCCTCCCGGGCGAGCTCTTCCTCGGGAATCCTTCTCAACCTCCTGAAGTTCCGTCGGCCGAACATGGCAATACTGGCGGCCTCAGCATGCCGGCCCGACTTCTCATTCGCCCAGTGGGGGAGCGCGGTAGAGACCTGAACACCATCGCCATTCGGATGCCAGGTCAAGACCGTGCGGCCTTTTAAATCCTTCACCTTGCTGAAGGAACGAAGGGCGGAGAAGTCGCCCGAGGAGGCCGAATCCACCCCATCGGATGGCAGCGGCTTGTTCCTGACTTGTCTTTTCCTCTTCTCCGTCTGAGTTAAGATTAAACCGGCCGGGCTGACCGGCTTGTTAGCAGGGACAACAGCTTCGGCTACAAAAAAAAGAGAGAGAAAAGAGTCAGCACAAAAGATCGAGCGGTCAACATTGAAGTCGGAAGCGGGTTAAAGGAAAGCTTACTATCTTCAGGCCGAACATTCTCTAGCTCGGCAAGTAGCGGGATGTAGTAGCTTACGTTGAGCCGCTCATCCTCGAGAAGCTTGCAAGTTTTCTTCTCGACCTCGCTTATTGGGACCTGTTGAAAGGCCTCCTCAGGCCGCACTTGCGGATTCGGGTTCAACAGGCCAAGTCGGCCTTCGAAAATCAAGTACCTCTCCGACCAGGCTGTGACCTTGTTCGCAAGGTTGACCATCTTCAACCCGCGACAACCAAAGTAGAGATGGCCTTTGAAGATATTCGACTCGAAGTCCGGGATAGCCCGCACCGAGAATATCTTCCTGAAAAGGTCCATAAAGAAGCGGACTCTCTCAGACCGCAGGTAGGAGATGAAGCTGCAAATCCCGGCCATCGAGTTACTAGAAATTTGGCTGGGTACAACTCCATAATGGTCAAAGACCATGGCGAGCTCGATCGAAATAGGGAACTTGAAGCCACAATCAAAATGGTCGATTGGGATCGCGATTTGGTTTGGCCCAGAAGAATTCATTCTCTCATCACGGAGCGGAAGCCGTGCGAGCAGCGGACTGTCAGTCATATGCTTCTCAACGAATTCGTCCAATTCGGCCTTTGTCAAACGGCACTCATCGAGGTCTGCTGAGTGAAAGGCCACAGTGGCTTCGGAGCGGGTAGCAGAGGTTTTCGCAGGTCGCTTCGGCTGGCGCTTTACTCCCATCTTGAAGTTTTGGTAAGAAGACTTTCGGAAGGGCGCTACTTATAGGAACGGCTGATCTGCACTTAGCAAGGGTCAAATCGCGGCTAGACCAATCAACCCGCACAGGTGCATCACCACAAAAGACAACCACAAAGACATAAGTATAATTCAAGCAGGCGAATTAAAAAAGCACAGAGACAAGCCGATCGGTTTATATAAAGTAATCCGCAGGCATCAATCAACACAACAGGAATGCAAAAATAAATCTGAATACTTAGACCGCGCGACCTGAAAGATAGATCGAATATTATGAAATCAAGTTCAAACAGTTGTCCAAAGGACCGAATAGAAATGTTATTACAAGCTGATGTCTTAAAATCACTCATCACTGGCGGGTATCACTCGGTTCGTCCTCCCTGTGAAGTCGCGCGACATGATCGCCGATCTGAAGGACAGTCCCTTGCATTTGATTCATGTTGTGATTAAGGCAGTTGATTATGCTATGAAGCCGCGCGGCATCCCTCTCTACTCACGCCGCTGGCATCACGCGAGTAGGTAAGGCCGCTGCGGGCTCATGAACACTAGCAACTAAGTGGATCGTCCCGGCTACAGGAAGAGACGAGCTCGTCCCTGCATCCGGGCGGCGGGACCCACGCCGACCTTCATCAACCACATTAATAGGACGCCAGCTTGCGCCAGCTTCCCTTGCCAATTGAAGGTATCTGTCCCTATAATAGGTGCAGTCCTCTTCGAGCTTGCGGACTTCTTTCTTTCCGCGATCAACCCGGGCGGTCAGGGCAGCCACCTGGTCCTGCTGCGCCTTTTCCTTCTCTCGACGCTCTCTCCACTCGGCCTCCAGCGCTGTTCGGTTCTCCTTCCGTTCGGTTTCCAACTCAGCTCGAAGAGCAGCTTTTTCATCTTGGGCGGCCTTCTCCCTCTCCTCCATAGCCCTCAACTGTTTCGTAAGGGTTTCGAAGTTCCTTTGAAGCCAGGACACCTCGTCCTCCATCCGGGTATCCGGCAGCGAAGAATGCAGCAGGGGTGGATCGAGAGGGGGGAGGTAGGTCACCAGTTCGCCCGGCTTTGGAATAGAGTCACGATCATCTGCAATAAGAAAAAACCATCAAAAAGTGTTCAAAAGGAGATCGCTCTCTTCGAATCTTCCTCGCTTATAAGCCGCAGCGGTTTGGGTTGAATTCGGGCGGACAGGTCGACTTGCTTGCTCGGTATCAAACCTTCGGCGTTGTTCTCTCCACGATCTCTCGCTTTGCCTCCGCTTAGCAGCAGAAAATTGAGCAGCGGAGGGAAAGAAGCTGGGCGACGGGTTCAACAACGAAGCGCGCGACTTGTTTCGAGGCCGCGGCTTGAAAAAACGAACGGGGTGGTAATCCGCTCCCTTTTTACCTTGCAGCAGAAGATTGGGTGGCGGCGGTGGCGGCCTGGTAAGTTGATCTCTTACTCGCTCCACCTTCACCTTCATAAGTCGGAGACCGGTCATCACAGTATCTTCGGGAGCCGGTATGGTTTTTTCGGTTCTGGTCGCAACCTCAGGGAGGACGGCCTCCTTAGTGCTAGCTGCAACCTCAGGGAGGACGGCCTCCTTAATGCTGGTCGCATCCTCAGACAGGGCGGCTCCCTTCTCTCCTGGCGGGTTGGCAGCCTGCAGTTCGGAAGAAGTTCTCAGCTGATCATCTTGCTTCTGAAGAGAATCAAAATCCTTGAGGAGGTCACTTACGGAAATGCTATGGGCGTCAACGGGAGCCTGGTCGTTCGACTGAGGGGAGGGAGTAATCACGCCCTCCGAGACTTCATTCTCGCGCGACTTGCCTTGCATGCTGTCCGCTCTAGGTTTCCGGGACGCTGTCTTGTTCTTGGCTTTTAGCCTCTTCATCTTCTTCAGAAGCCTGTCCGCCGCGGACTCCTCCTTCCTCTTTTTTGACTTCAGGGCGGTTGGTTTTTCCGGACTATCCTCGATGTTGACTACTGAAGCTTGCTGGTCGCTCGGCTTGGGGGAGTCAACTGCCTCTCCCCCTTCGTCTCTTATTTTTAGATGAAAAACCCCGGATGGGGTGACTTCCACTTTGAAAGACTCATCCCCATCGCCCTTCGGGGAAATGGTCTCCAAGTCTGCCTTATCCGGCGGGGGAGGCGGGCTGTTTGCTTTGTCAGAGAAGGTTGGTGGATCAACTGGGGGTGGGTTCGGACAACTCGCCTGCTTTTTAGTCGATAAGTCGACTGTCAGCTCGGGAGGCGGGTCGGTCAGCCTACTCGTGGAAGCGATCGTCACTGTATTTTCAGGCCGCGTCATCTTCTTATTCTTCCTCTTATCCTTCAAACGGTCTCTCTCGCAGTTTTTTCCGGGCTTCTCAAGAACTTCGAGCTGGGCCATTAAATCCACCATCTTTTTCGGGCTATTCAGCCTGAAAGTCCTAACCGCAATAGGCGATTAGTGACTCGTGATAGCGATGGAGTTATGTCAGAATAGAAGCTCCTGGAACATTTATAACCAACAGGGTGAAATCGGCGCGGTCTCCGGCTAGAACTGATATTTTCGAAATCTTCTCGGAAATTTAAAAATATGCGGGGATTATGTTTACCCAGAAGACCGCTTTCAATAGGATTACTCGCAGACCGTGCGGTTTGCGGATCCAAGTCGCCCGACTCAGGTTGTACAAGGTCCATTAATACCAACTAGCACAGGCCGGGCGGTCTGATGTAATTCAGACCGCCTCCAAGTACTAAAGATAATCCAGGCCCAAGTCCAACAGGACAAGTCACGGTCTCAAGTCGGAGACCGTGCAGATTGTGCCATAGAGACAAGCCAAGGTTCGAGATCAAAGAACAAGTCGCGGTCTCAAGACGGAGACCGTTCGGATTGCATCGTCACCTTGGTCGCGTCATCCTCAGCTTCTGGTCAGACAGGTCGAAAGGGTAAGCCGCCAAGCCACGCGACTTCTTTCTTTCCTTCTTTGTGTATCCCGTCACCGCCTGCCCGTTTCTCCTGTACCCGGGCAGGCGGTTATTTTATCCCTGCCCGTTCGGGCAGGCCCCCAAGCCTATAAATAGGGAGCGACACTGTTCCCAAGGCACGCACTCTCGAATCCAGGAGCTCGCTTGTTTGAGCTGCGGTCTCGAGTTTCCCGTATTGCGGACTGTCTGACCGGCCGACTTCTCTTTTTCTGCACCTGTAACCGCTGTAATCGCCTTATTTTGATCAAAGGAAAGCCCGTCATAGGAGTGGCATTCGCCGTGACGGGCGAAGTCTGGCCTTGACCGCTGCTAGCGGTCTCATTTTTCCCACCTAAAAAGTAACCGGCAACCCGCAGCCTCAGATTTCCTTCGGAGGTGCGATTTCGGACTCAACAGTTTCTTTAATTCATAATTCCAAAAACATACAAAACATTGTAGAACACATGCTAGGTTATCTAGTGCATTTCATAAAGAAAGAGTAATATAGAATTAGCATTATGATCCAATACTCATGAGAAGAAGTGTTATGGAAGATAATGATGTGCACATAAGTGAATTTTTGAGTAATGTAAACAAATGTTTTAATCAAAAATACAAGATATATGTAAAGTACGAGCACAATAAAACACAAATAAAATTACTTCCACACACTTTAATGCACAATAAAAGTACAACTACCAAGGTGCTCTGCACACACAATGCTCATCAAGACTTATCAGAGTGAAAAGTAGTGCTTAGGGATCACATATTTAAATTTAACATTGAAACTAGTGATCCGGTGTACTTAAGAGTAAGTGGTTTTTATTTTGAAAGAAGGCTATGGTTTGCACAAGACACTTTACTATTCTTTCCAAGGTGTTCAACCTCACAATGCTTATTAAGACTTACCAGGAGGTTCAAGTAGTGCTTGGTGGAGTTATCTTTGTTAATTTATGATATTTTTTTTGTACAAAGTTCTCCGAATACACTTGTTTTTGCAAACCATTATAATTTTTGAAAGAAATAAACCACTTTTCTTAACTTGTAAGAGTGCAAAATAAAGGAGTGTAGGTAAGATACTTGTGCAATTTTAATTTATTTGTACTAATACAAAACATACACAAACATTCTTAGATTAAATACATATGTAGACAATGCCAAAAAAAAGGTGAGTGAATAAATATCATTATCAAACATAAAACATTTCTCATACTTAGAGGCATGCTAAGCTTGATCCTACACAACTTTTAAACTATAATTGATGCACATTTGAATAGATATATCAAAGCATGAAGAAAGACAATGTTCAAAGTAGTTTGAAAAGATAAATTGCAACATTATAGAAGTTCTAAATAATAGATTAAATCATGCTTGATTTTCATAGGAAAATCCATACAGTTTTATTGATAGTTTTAGTGTTTCATATTTTTGTATTTGATTTTTGTAAACAAATAAAAGCATATTTTTGTAATGTTGGCTTTTGTATTTTTGTATTTGATTTTTGCATAAAAAATGACAAACAAAAACAAAAGAAAAAACATATTTTTTGTAATTTGGTTTTTGTAGTTTTGTATTTGATTTTTCAAAAAATAAAGAAACACAGAAGTGCAAAACTAAGTAGAAAATATAGATTAATATATTTTTTAGAAATTTTTCAAAATTTTAAAATCACAGAAAAATGAACATGGACGCTAGCGCCTGCGGTAGCGCTAGCGCGGGAGACAGTGAATGATTTTTTAGGATTTTGGAAATTTTAATTTTGGATCTTGATTAAGTGTCCCAATAGTAGTTCCATGCTGAAGTTGCAGATTTTTAGGAGATGTTTTGGATGGTTAAAAATGAAGAAAATTGTATTTGTGAGTATGTTTTAACTTGAAAGATCTAGGACACCTAATTCAAGTCGTAATAATCGAAATCTTGCATCGGGAAGGGGTTTAGTAAATATGTCAGCAAGTTGAAAGTTTTTTTCCCAATGAAGCTTACTTTTACATTTTCTTTCTTAATGTGATCCCTAATGAAATGATGACGAACGTCGATGTGTTTGGATCTAGAATGGTGTACGGGATTATATGTGAGGTCTATTGCACTTTTGTTGTCACATTTAAGATCTATGTTTTTGAGATGAAATCCAAAGTCCTCTAGTGTTTGGCTCATCCATAACGCTTGTGCACAACAACTACCAAGTGCTATATATTCGGCCTCCGTGGTGGAGAGTGCAACCGAAGATTGTTTTCTACTAGACCATGCAACTAAAGAGGGTCCTAAAAAGTGACACGTACCGCTAGTGCTTTTTCTATCTAGTGAGCACCCGACGTAGTCCGAATCGGAATAGTCGTGGAGTGTGAAAGAGTCATTATGTGGGTACCATAATCCTAGTTTAGATGACCCTATTAGATAACGAAAAATACGTTTTACCGCTTTTAAATGAGATTCTCTTGGATCGGCTTGAAAGCGAGCACATAAACATACGGCAAACATTATATCTGGTCTAGATGCACTTAAATAAAGAAGAGAACCTATCATTCCTCTATATAGCGTTTGATCAATAGAAATTCCAGATTCATCTTTTCCTAGTTTTAAAGAAGCACTCATAGGAGTAGAAGCTTGTTTAAGATTTTCAAATCCAAATCGTTTAAGCATATCGTGAACATATTTTGATTGACAAATAAAAATACCATCAGTTCTTTGTGAAATTTGAAAACCAAGAAAATATGATTGTTCTCCTACAAGACTCATTTCAAATTCATTTTTCATTATTAAGACTACTTCATTACACAACTCTTCATTAGTGGCTCCAAAAATGATGTCATCAACATATATTTGTAGAATAATTAATTCGTTATTTTTATGCTTAATGAAGAGTGTGTTGTCTGCACTTCCCATAACATAACCGTGCTCTAACAAAAACGATGTAAGACGATCATACCATGCACGGGGCGCTTGTCTTAAACCATAAAGCGCTTTTTCTAATTTGTAAACATGATTTGGAAATTTTTCATTTATGAAACCGGGGGGTTGTTCTACATAAACTTCTTCTTTAATAGACCCGTTTAAAAAGGCACTTTTAACATCCATTTGAAATAATTTTATTCTTTTAAAATTCGCAAATGCCAAAAATATTCGTATAGATTCTAAGCGAGCTACGGGTGCAAAAGTTTCTTCATAATCTACCCCCAAGATTTGTGAATAGCCTTGAGCAACTAAGCGTGCTTTATTTCTTACAATCCTAGATTCACTATCTAGCTTATTTTTAAAAATCCATTTTACGCCCATAATTGGATGATTAGATGGTCTTTCTACTAAATTCCAAACTTTATTTCTTTCAAATTGTCCTAACTCTTCATTTATTGCCAAAAACCAAAATTCGCATTTAAAGCGGTGGAAACGTTAATAGGTTCAATTTCAGACACAAAGCAAATATTTGAAAATGTTTCATGAAGAGAGGACCGAGTTCTTACCCCAGTAGAAGGCTCCCCAATGACTAGCTCCTTTGGATGATTTTTGGAGAAGTTTAGAATGCTTGGAGGTACATATTCATCTTCTTTGGACTTCTCCTCCTCTTCTTTGGACGGTTCTTCTTCGTCGTGCTCCAAGGATGACAAAGGTTCATCATCGGTACCTGTAGGGAGCTTCTCTGCACATGGAGCAAACTCATCAAATCTGACATTAATTGACTCTTCAACCTTACTTAATCTTTTATTAAATATTCTATATGCTTTACTAGTTGAAGAATAACCAAGAAATATTCCTTCATCGCATTTTTCGTCAAATTTTCCTAAAGAATCTTTTGTATTAAGAATGAAGCATTTACATCCAAATACTTTAAAATACGATACGTTAGGTTTCTTTTGATAGTAGAGTTCATATGGTGTGAGAGTTAATGATGGGCGAAGCATAACTCTATTCATTACATAGCATGCAGTGCTTACGGCTTCTGCCCAAAAATACTTAGGTAATTTATATTCAGATAGCATTGTGCGTGCAAGTTCTTGTATTGTCCTATTTTTCCGTTCTACAACACCGTTTTGTTGAGGTGTGCGTGGAGCGGAGAACTCATGCTTAATACCTAATATGTCACAAAAAGATTTAAAATTTCCATTTTCAAATTCACCTCTATGATCTGAGCGAATGCATTTTATTTTTAAATCTAATTCATTTTGAATGCGAGTACATAATTTTGAAAATTCGCAAAACGCATCAGATTTGGAGGAGAGAAATAAAGTCCAACAATATCTAGAATAGTCATCTATGAGAACATAAGTGTATAATCTACCACCAAGACTCACAATGTTAACGGGACCAAAGAGATCCATATGAATTTGTTGCAGTGGTTTTGATGTAGAAATTTCATTTTTGCTTTTAAAAGATGACTTTGTAAATTTGCCTTTTTGGCATGGAGAGCATAATGAAGATAAATTTCCATTTAGTTTAGGCAATCCTCTAATCAATTCTCTTTTTGCTAGTTTTAAGATGAGTTTTGTACTAGCGTGGCCTAAGCGTCTGTGCCATAATTCTAATTCATCATTTTTCGTTATAAAACATTTTATTGAAGATTTAGAAAGATCATGAAATGAAACTATGTAAACATTATGAATTCTAGGTGCAGTTAATAACACATCTTTTATTTTAGGATTAACAATCTTGCAAAGGTTAGTGGAAGAATCAAAAAGTATGTCTAAACCTTTATCACACAGTTGACTTATAGATATAAGGTTATGTTTTAATCCTTTCACATAACGTACATTTGATATAAGAAAAGATGCGTTACCCACTGTACCAACTCCCATGATCCTTCCTTTACCGTTATCGCCAAACGTCACTATTCCTCCTTTCTTCTTTTCTAGGCTCAGAAATTTTGCTTTATTGCCCATCATGTGTTTGGAGCATCCTGAGTCCAAATACCACACGTCTTCTGTTTCCTTAGCCTTCCTGTAAATCTAGAAAGAAGATGAGATTAAAGATCAGGATACCCAAGAGGTACCACCCATAGAGTAAGTGGTTTTCTTAGGTACCCAGATTTGTTTTAAAGATCGTTGTTTTATATTCCTGCAAGAGTCAGACGTGTGTCCAAATTTAAGACAATTAGCACACGAAATAAAGGGGGTTGAGACCCTTTTCTGAGATTCTACGTTGCCCTTGCTGGATGATGTTTGTACATTAGAAAAACCAGAAGAATTTTTAACATTAGAGCTACCGCCGGCGTTGGTAGCTAGCGCCGGGCGGTAGTGTTCACTTTTATATCCGAGTCCAAATTTTCCAGACCCAAAGCATTGATTACCCAGAAGCATATCCAGGGATTTTTTGACCAATCCCGAATTTGTTTATGGCTAAATTGAGGTTATGATTTTGTTTCTTAAGAGATGTATTTTCTTGAACAATCATAACACATTTATTTTCAAATCCTTTTTTGTTCTTTTCAATTTGTAATATAGAATTTTTAATTTTCTCTCTAAGTCCCCCTTTTCTTTTGCAATGATTTTGTTTTGTGAAAGGGATTAGAGAGAGAAACTTCAAGTTCTTTTATCTTAAATAAGGAGTGCTCACATTCTTGACATGAAACTTTTCTGTTTTCAAGAGAGACTAATTTTTTTGTGAGCTTACGATTTTCTTTTATAATAGATTCATTTTCATGATTTAATAAAACAAATTTATCATAAAGTTCTTCAAAGGTAGGGGGAGATACCTCAGTGTCGCTAAGAACACTGTGTCGTCATCGTCGCTTTTGGCCATTAAGCACAAGTTTGCTTCCTCCTCGCTACTTGACTCAGAACCGTTTGACTCTTCAGAGGAAGAGTCATCCCAAGTAGCGGCCTTCAGCACTTTCTTCCTCTCTTTTGCTTTCTTTTGTTCTTTCCGCTCCTTTTGGTATTTTGGGCACTGGCTCCGAATGTGCCCGTTTTTTGGCAGTGATAGCATTCTGGAGGCGGTATTTCTTCTTCGTCATAGCTTCCTTTTTCTTTCTTCGATGAAGAGGAGGATCCCTTTCGTCGAGTATCTTTTTGGAAGAATTTTCGAAATGTGTTCCTTCTCTCTGGATTTCTGATGAACTTCTTGAAATTCTTCACCAGGAGTCCTTCTTCATCATCATCATCCTCTTCGATGCACTCCTTCTTTGATGTCAGCGCCAATGCCTTTTTCTTCGGCTCCTTGTTGTATTCGTCATGTTGAATTTGTAGTTCTACCTCATGGGTTTTAAGATTCCCAATGAGATTCTCAATCTGGAGCGTTCTTAAGTTGTGCGACTCCGAGATGGCCGTCACCTTCGGATTGAACCTTGGAGGTAAGGAACGAAAAATTTTCCTCACCAAGTCCCCGTCGGAGTAATTCTTTCCAAGCGCCTTGGATGCGTTGACGATCTTTGTGAAGCGAGTGTACATTGAGTTGATGTCCTCTTCTGTGTCCATCCTGAATTTCTCGTATTCAGATTCAAGTTGAAACAGCTTGGCATCTTTCACCTGCGATGTACCTTCGTAAGTTACTTCTAATTGATTCAAATATTATAAGCAGTAGTGCAAGCAGAAATTCTATTAAATTCAGTCCTATTTAGGGCACAATATAAGGCGTTCATTGCTTTTGCATTATTTTTACACCTTAGTTTGTCGCTATCTTCCCATTTATCTTTAGGTTTTAATAATGCAGCCTCTCCCACTACAGTTGTAGGAGGAGAGTATCTGACTTCTACCATTCCAGACTTCTACATCCATCGTCATAAGAAAGCACATCATTCTATTTTTCCAATAGTTAAAATCTGACCCAGTAAAGAGAGGTGGTCGACTAATCCCTTGACCCTCCGAGAAAGCGAGATCATGAGACGCCATTGTTCCCGGTTGTTAAGCCGATTGGAATAAAACCCCTCTGATACCACTTGTTGGATCGGTCGGCGCCCTTAGAGGGGGGGGGGGGGGTGAATAAGGGTTTTCAAAAACTTTAGATTTTATTTAGAAAAACTTTGGAATATTGCAATATTAAAACAAGAAGTCAAGTAAAACAAAAAGAGAGACAAACTTTATTGATATTAAATAAGTTTTACAAAACTTGATCTCAATGGCGCTAGAGATCGGAGGCGAATAATAAAAGCTCTTTTCATTATCTATCCCGAATCGCTTCCCCACGAACCGGTGGCCCTAGCCTTCTCCTTCCCGGATTCAGCCTCAAGCCGCTCTAGCCAATCCTTCCCCGGATGTGGCCTCGAGCACCCCCTAGACCTAGCCTAGATCTAGTCGCCAACACGAGGCAAATTTCATCCCTAAGTCCTACCCCAAACCTAGTCGCCAACACGAGGCAATTTCACTACCGTTTACAAAGAGAGATAAATAAATTAATAAAACTTTCCTTAAGATGAACTTCTGAAGATGGAGGCGAAGATCCGCTGTAGAATCAGCATTTGTCGAAGCGGACTTCATTTGGATTCGGCATGATGGAATCCTCCTTCAGAAGTTGGCAGAGCTTCGCTGGGACGTCAAATTTCAGCCAAGACAAGCCTCTGGAATTCTAGCACTCTCTCTCTGAGGTGTATGCAATAGGTGTACGAAAACAAGAGGAGAGGGGGTACTTTTATAGCCAAAGCGCTACCGCCGGCGCTACTGCTACCGCCGACGCTATCCCTGATTAAGTAACATTTTGCGCGGCAGGATCTTCAATCCGCGGCAACATTTTGCTCTATGCCACTTGTGCGCCATGCTACCGCCAGCGCTAGTAGCTACCGTCGGGCGCTAACTCCTTCTAAAAACACTCCCGGAATCGCGCTAATAATCGCTAGCGACGGGCGCTATCGCTACCGCGGGTGCTAGTGGCCATGTTGGAATTCTGGCCTCAATTTTGGGGACAACCATCCTTGAGTCATGTGGACTTTGATTTCCTGAACACTTAAACACACAAGATCAAATACACATAGGATTTGTTATTCTCAAACCTAGGAGATGCGGAAGACCATGTTCCAACAATGAAAATCGAGGGCACTGCAGAAATTGAGGGCATAACATTTCAGTCCAAAATAGACATGAAAAGCATAGTAGAGAAAAACTCCATTTCATTTCAAGTTGTCATTCTTCATCGAATTACATTAACAGAAAATAAAGAAATGCAAATAGAGTAAATTTTATAGTAAATCTATCTGCTCCGCTTGACCCTCTACCGACCAATACTACGGAGCAGCCCTATAAGCATTCATCACAGAGACTAGCATGCTTCGCTTAGCCACTAATTGACTAATACCTCGAAGCACCCTTACACAATTTATATTTTCACAAAAAAAAAGAACCTTGCGGTTAAGATGTCAATGTATGTCTTTTTGCTAGTAGGAGACCACTCTGTGGAAGCTTCAGAAAATCTGCATCATAAAGTAACCATTTAGAGCAATTGCTCATAACTTCTAATAAAATTAAGCAGGAACATGATTTATGAATAACTAAATAAACAAAGGAATCATATAATATTTTCTTCTCTATACAAAAACAGAGCATAAACAAATACCCTTCCTATATGTCCTCAGACCCAGAAAACATTGGTGATGATTAACCTCTGCAATTTGCTTCGTTGAATTAAATATTTGAATCAATTCCATGTGTTAAGTATTACTAATTTTAATTGTGCAAATTATCATATGATTCGTGAAATCAATATTGACAAAAATTCTGAATGGAAGCCATTCGTGAAATTAATTTCTGAATGGAGTAACTGGGAACCAATAAAGCCAAAACTGGAGCCCAAAACCCCTAGCAGTAGATGATCATCCGCATTAGATAACTGAAATAAGATGGTAAAAATACATGTGCGAACATACAGATGAACCCGATCATCCTAATACTTTTAACATGCTTGATGAATGATTAAATCATTATAAGTTTTCACTAAACTCAATCCACATGAAATTTTAATGTGAAACATAACAAATCACTAAACTCAATCCACATGAAATTTTAATGTGAAACATAACAAATCACTAAACTCAATCCACATGAAATTTTAATATGAAACATTACAAATGATGAATCAGAATAGCCTTAATAATATGAACTATTTATGACCAAATATACAAAATTAGCAAAACCTTTTTAATAACATGGACATCAAATTAACACTGAATTAAACTAAATGGAAAGGTAGAAATAAGAAATATAATATAAATGTGCTTCAGTGCATTACCAGAGGAGGCCTTGAAAGTGCATGGCCCTCTGGAACAGTTATGCCAAGATATATCATTCTCCTCTGCCCTTCTGTAACACCATCTTCATTTTCTGCATGAACCATGGCACAAACGCAGCTTTATTAAACAGAAGTAAAGTTGAGAAGTGAAGTACAAACAAATTTTTTTGAGAAATCTGGACAAATTTTTTTTGATTTACCTGCTTTAGTAAGACCTCAGAATTTCTTAATCATTCCAAGAAAGCCATTTATGATTCATATAATTTGAAACATGAATTCCAAGTGATATAATTTCTAGGAATATTAATTCAATATTAAGTTTCCATGAAAACTGAAATCTATATCAAGCCATAAAAATGCTAAAATATAAAATTAATAACAAATTACATTTTTTTACATATGAAACAAAAATGTGTGAATATACGCATGTAATCCACTTCCCAAATTTAATAGATTAGGATTCACTCTTAAATATTAATTAACTTGATTGCTAATATCACTAATAAAAATGTACAAAGCAATAGAGAGGGGAGTGATCAACAATTGTGCATGTGTTCCTATCCGAAAGACAATAACAAATTACATTTTTTTACATATGAAACGAAAATGTGTGAATATATGCATGTAATCCACTTCCCAAATTTAATAGATTAGGATTCACTCTTAAATATTAATTAACTTGATTGCTAATATCACTAATAAAAATGTACAAAGCAATAGAGAGGGGAGTGATCAACAATTGTGCATATGTTCCTATCCGAAAGACAGTAAAATTGCCATTTAAATGCGGACATCCATAGATGTGGAATCATCTGATACCCTTCACGTTGCATGCTTCATTAATCAGACAACAACTAGCAGCACATGTAAGAAAAGGTAAAATTCATCTTATTAATCTAATATAATACAGAAATATTACCAATTCAATTAGCGAAGAAGAGTCCAGAGCAGCAATACTACATAAATGTGGAACCCTAAAATTTATGAATAGAGTAGTCTTGAAGGTTAAATGAATAGAAATACTAAGATTGAAGGTTAAATGAGTAGATTAGTATTGATTGTGCGAAATGTATGGATTACGACGCATTGTCCTGGACATTGCGTAATTATAAAGACCTCCCCTCTACTTTTGGAAATAAACATAACCTCTCCCATAGGAGGGGGTGCGCTCATAATGTATGCTAATTGAGTGAGAATTTGTTGCATTGTTGCAAAGTCAGAGGGGAGGTTTTTGTAATTTCAAAAGCGAAATTGTAATTTTGGATCCAATGTTAAAATCCAATATAAAATAACATTTAATTAAAAATTGTAGATTGTATAAAATAACATTTTACTCCAATGTCAAAAAATTGTAGATTGCTGCTTGCTGTTCAATAACATTGAATTTTAATTGTGTAGGTACGTAGATATGTAGATAGAGTTTTAATGTTCTAGATTCATTCATTGTATAATACAATTAGATTAAAACTCTACAATGAATGAATGTTTTAATCAAATTTACGCAAGACAATGCGTAGATAGAGTACAATGATTAAAACTCAAATTGTAGATCGCCAGACAATGAATGTTCCAGTACAAAGCAAATTGTATAATGAATGACATTCAATTAGAACTCAAATTATGAACATTCTGAAAAAACTGAATCATAAAAGTGCATGATGTATAATGAAAAAATTGAATCATGAATGGCAGATCTAGGGTTCCATGCCTGACTGAGGAAGGAGGATAGGCCAGATTTAGTAGATCTGAGATTGCCTGGAGAAACAATAAAGGAAGAGATTAGTGAGTGGAGATTGTAGATTAGATCTGAGATCTGAGATCTGAGATTGCCTGGTGGAGGAGGGGGGATCGTCTGGGTTCGTATTTGGTTATCGCGGTGTAGTGATATGTTGACGCGGGGATCGTCTGGGATCGTCTTGGATCGCCTGGGTTCGTCTGGCTTCAGAGATGGAGTTCGAGATCTGAGATTTCCTGGAGACACAATAAAGGAGGAGATTAGTGAGTGGATAGTAAGGAGATGTAGGTTGAGGTACCTGGCGGAGGAAGGGGGGTCGCCTGGGTTCATAGTTGGTTACCTCTGCGATGCCTGAAAGTAAGCAACGGTGTAGTGATCTGTAGACGCGGGTTCGGTGATGGAGTTCATCGGTGTTTGAGTTCATCAGTGTTTTAGTTTGTCGATGTTGGAGTTCGTCGGTGCTGGAGGTCCTCGCGTGGTGTAGAGAACGACGTGAGGAGGTGTGGATGCGTGGAGAGGCGTGGATGCGTGGAGGAGAGGGAGAGAACGACGTGACTTAGTTTTTTTTGGAAATGTCAAGCGGGAGTGATGGAGCGGGAGGCTGAATGTCGAGGGAAGTGAGGAGTTAAAAGATGGAAGGCCATTTTGATCGCCGAATGGACGGATATGATTTGTTTGTGTCTCATTTAGCTTGCCATAGTTTTCCTATTTACCTTGTCATTTAACCTCAAATCATATTTCTTTTTAATATAGTATTGATATATATGTGATGTGGTTGTGGACTTGTCTTATTTATATTATTACTTCTTATAAAAATTGGCCTGTGATGTGATCGTATCAACCGACAAGATCGGCGTCGAGCGGTGATAGCTAACCCGTGAGTTGGAGTCATCGTAAGACGGTGGTTCTGGGCATAAGATCCGGGAACTCTTCGGTAAGGAGGAGGGGGATCTTACAACTAGTATCACTTAACAAACGATCACAACAGAAAGAAGTCCACAAAACACTAGGTCACCCCGCTCGTGCACTAGTTTGCGGACAAACTATGCAGCAGAAGCAATGGTGTGCTCATGTGTGAAATCGCATATATAGTCCATCTAAACAATGAGTTAGGCCGATTGTAATAAATTTCCTTACATTTGTGTAGCCCCCGAGGAGTACCGGCCTACGA
This sequence comes from Dactylorhiza incarnata, assembly GCA_033032865.1. Taxonomy (NCBI): domain Eukaryota; kingdom Viridiplantae; phylum Streptophyta; class Magnoliopsida; order Asparagales; family Orchidaceae; genus Dactylorhiza; species Dactylorhiza incarnata. The sequence goes on from JAWHQI010000003.1 coordinate 9,759,510, forward strand.
GATATTGCTCCCTTCCCTCCGGATGCCACTCCCTTCTAGCAGTCGGAGCTCGGTCAGACGTTGACAACCATTTTGGAGGCCTTTAAGGTACAACTAGTTCCGACCTCTCATCCGAACCCAGGATCTAACTGGTTGAGCGCATTTAAGAGATTGTCCCCTTCGACGTACCATGGAACAGTGACTACGGTCAAGACAGAGGAATGGCTGGACACTATATAGGAGATGCTCACAGGCATCAACTGCCCGGCCAGCACAACAGTCTCTTTGGCGACTACTGCTTTGGATGCCCATGCCAAGATATGGTGGAAGTCCGTGATGGATTCCACTTTTGCGGACCGGGATTACTCAGAGATTACTCGGGAGGAGTTCAGTACCACTTTTCTGGAGCACTTTGTGACAGTGACGGACAAAGACGAGTTGGAGGAGAGGTTTTTGAACCTCGGACAGGGGAGCCTGTCGGTGATAGAGTACTAGAGGGAGTTCTCCCATCTGGCTAGATTTGCAGGGATGCACTCATTAGATGACATAGGTTATGCCAAGGGGTTCTACCGAGGATTTAGAGATCCAGTGAGTCAGGCGCTATTCTTTGTGGCCGAGGATAGTTTGGCCAAAATTGTAGAGAGGACAAAGAAGTTGGAGGCAGACCATCTGATGGTGTAGAGTAGGGGGAAGAGACCAGTGGATGAGACACACTTTGGATAGGGCAACAGAGGACCGCAGCGGAGCAGGATTATGAGGCATAAGAGAGGCGGATGACACCCTCATCTTAAAATCAGGCCGGAACAGTAGCAGTCCCCTGCAGTACCAGTTCCTCGACCAGTGCGGACTCAGGAGCCACCGAGGCACGATGATAGAGGATTCTGTCCAATACTATGCTTCAGATGCCACCAGCCAGGGCACATCAGAGCTAATTGCCCCCAACTATTATGCCCACATCCCCCCTCCACTAGCCCCTCCAGCACCAGCACAATAGGGCCGAGGCAGAGGATGAGGTCGGGGTCGGAGACATCACGATAGAGGCCCAAGGTCAAAGCAGGTGTATGCTCTGGATTTAGCTCAGGAGAGGACCCCGAGGAAGTCATCACAAGTACTTTAGTGTTTTCTTTACAAATTACATAGTGCCTTGCAAATATTAGAATTATTGAGACTTATAACCCAAACAACAAAACCACCCCAGGTATAGTGTTTGTCTATGGAAAACCCGCATACACTTTATTCGACACGGGTGCCTCGCACTCGTTCGTCTCAGAGGAGTTCGTAGACGATCTGGACCAAGTTCAACACTTCGAAGGCATCCACAGGAAGGTGCAGATAGTGGATGGGTCAGAGATGGAGACGTGCGCCAAGTGCAACATGGTGGTGGAGATTGGGGGAAAGCCATTTGAGGCACCGGTGACATGCCTAAAGATGCCGGATTTTGATTTGATCCTGGGTATGAATTGGCTACATTGGAACCATGCTAGGATCGTCTGCCCGACAAAGAAGATTTTACTCAGGCATGAAGATTCCGAGGTGGTAATAGAAGGTATTAGACCCGTCTCCTGTATTTTATTATCCTCTATTCAGGCTGTTAAAGCCCATCATCAGTGAGACGAGGTGTATCTGGTCTGCTTTGGGATGGTAGAGGTGGAGGCCTCCATGGTTGGCATCCTCGTGGTTCGGGACTTCTCCGACGTATTTTCAGAAAAGTAGCCCGGACTACACCCGCGATGAGACGTAGACTTTCAAATTCAGCTGGTGCCCAGAGCCAGGCTTGTATCTCGGGCACCATATCGGATGGAACCCAAGGAGCTGGTTGAGTTCCGCTCGCAGCTCCAGGAGCTAGTGGAGTCAGGTTTGGTAGGCACGATGTCTTCCTTGTCTCCTCAATTCGGAGAGCCTTACCTCGGCCAGAGAAGCATTTTACGACTACAGCAAGCCCGATAGCATTCGACGGATCAGTCTACCTGGAACCCATCCACATCGACGATACAGGCGTCTGATTTTTGCGAAGAAAGAAGGTCCCTCTCATCAAGGTGTTGTGGCCCAATCATGAATGAGAGGAGCACACATGGGAACCCAGGGACCTCATGCATCAATAATATCCAGGACTGTTCACATCAGGTATAACCTAAACATGAGTTATATTTCTTATACTTATCTTGCATAGGATCCCGTAGACCCGAACATAAATTTTGAGGACGAAATTATTATTTTTGTTTATTGGGATTTGTAACATCCCTAATCATACTAAACCCCATAGAGGTGTTATGGCATAATTTGAGGGGAGAAGGGTGAGTAGAGGCAAGGGGATGACCTTAGAGTTCATTAAGTGGGGGTGAACTCACATAGTGCTCACCATTGGGCACAAGTCAACTTAGGTCAAATTACCCAAATTGAACTCACAAACCTTAATTGACCTCACCACTATGTTCCTAAACCTAATAAAGACTCATTTGATGAACCCCAACAATTGGTCAACCAAATAAGCCAAACTGACCAAAGTCAAGCTTAGGTCAACATAACCCTATTCAACACAAATAGAATCAATTGATCTTCAATACCTAAAATTAACCTTACCTATGTTCCCCTAACCATTAAAGAAGGTCATTAGGTCAATAATTACTAATTGATTCCACCCAATTTCAAGGTATTGACCAAAGTCAACTTTGTTGGAGCCTATGTTCGCATCTCTTGGTTTGAGAATAACAAATACCGTTTGTATTTGATCTTGTATTTTGTGTGTTTTATAGTGTGCAAGTTGTATAGGAACAATAGTTACACATCCCTATGAGTAGTATACTGAATGGAGATGATTCTCTGGAAAGAGAGCTAATGCTGCACGTTAGAGTTAACTCTCTGCGTTAACTTATCGTCGATAAGGGATGTCGTCGAGAAGGGAATGACATCAAGAAGAAGTACCGTCGAGTACCAAGAGACAACGCCAACATTGACTCTTAACGCTCGCGTTGAGTCGACAACTTCCACGATCTCGACGATTGCATGATGTCAGTGGTTGTTATACACGATCACAAACACTGGCATTAACTCTTAACGCCACGCATTAGCTCCCGTGCCTATTTAAAGAGCAGCCCTTCTCATTCTATGATTGATGATTCCAGAATTCTGATTCTTTTGAGAGAGGCTCATCTACAACAATTAAGAGATCTCCCTTGGGCTAACATGAAGATCTAAAGAAGATTTTGAAATAGAAGGTCTACAACGCATATTCTATACGAAGGACGAACGCTTCAAGAACACCAACGTCTACATCGCCTTCGTCTTCACCTTTAGAATTTCTTGGGGAGTTTTTCTTACTTTATCTTGTAATCTTTTATTTTATTCCTTTTTGTAATTGGTGTGGAGAAATCGTTCGGGGAGAACGTCGGATTCCGGGAAGGATTCCGTGGGTAAATTCGCCGCGGTTGTTGCCGACTAGGTCCTTGTGCGGCTTAGGGGTAATTCGCCTCCTTGTGCGTGACGACTAGGTCGAGGTTAGATCTAGGTGGTGGCTAGAGGCCTTATCTGGTGTAAGATAGGTTATAGCCAACCGGTCCTTAGGAGAAGGACCGGTGAAACAACATTAATGTGTTTTTGATATTCTTGCCTTGATTTCTAGCGTTATAGAAATAAAATATTTGTGTAATTAATTTATTATGAAATAAAATCATGTCTTTTAATATTCTATTCAATTGATTTTATTTCTTCTTCAAGAATGTTTTAGATTATATTTTCATCAAAGCATTAAAGCAAATATTTGTGTAATCAATTTCTTTAAAATATAATATTCTTTTTTATTATCTCTGATTTCCTAGAATTGTATTCATTTAAGATTTCATAAGTAAAATCACTGTGACAATCTTTTTGTGCTAAGGAAAATTCCCTGGAGAGCTAACGCCCAACATTAACCCTTAACGCTAGGCGTTATCAAAAGTTAACAAAAGGTTTTGTTTCTCTTCTTTAAAAAGGAATCGTCAACATAATCTTATCTGAGATATTTAAATATATTTTCTTATAAAATATTCCGAAACTTTGGTCGCAATCTATGCTATTTTTAAATAAGAATTAAATTCCATAAAACCCTTATTCACCCCCCTCTAAGGGCGCCTAAAGATCCAATAGGTGGTATCAGAGCGAGGTTATTCCAATACAGCTTCACAACCAGGAATAATGGCGCTTCATGATCACGCATCTTCTAGATGGGATAAGTTTTCTGAAAATGAAAAATCATTATCACCACCTTTATTTATGGGTGAAAATTATAATTGGTGGAAAACTCTTATAGAAAAATTTCTTAAATCTTTGGATATTGAAGTTTGGAATATTACAATTAAAATGCCCCCAAGTATTCTAAATAAAAATGAAATGTTTTTAAATGCCAAATCCATGAATAGTTTATATTGTGCACTAGATCAAAATATTTTCAAACTTATTTATGCACTTCCTACTGCTTATGAAGTTTGGAAATTTCTTGAGAAATCTTATAGTCATGCCTCCACAGATGATGAACAAGAGCAACTCCTTATGGATCCAAGAGAAGAAACCGATGAGGACTCATGCTTGGAGGAAGATCTATCTAAGAGAGAAGAATGCAACGTCACAATATTGGACTCAAATGATGACAACACATCAAGCAAAAGAGAAGACAAAAATTCAACTATGGAAGAGGAATGCAAAGAAGATGTCAAAGGAACATTTGAGTCAAATCTTGCCTCATCCTATAGCAATGTAAGAAAATAAAAAACTTCTCTTTTTGTAACAAATTCTATTTCTACATCTCGCATGCTTAAAATTGCAAAATGTAAAATTTTAAAGTTGAAAATTGCTAATTCCGAATTACGTTTAGAAAATAAATCTTTAAAAGCAAACGATATAGTAGAATCAAATATTGATGTGTTAAATTCTCTTTCATGCTCTTTAGTTAAAATTCCCACTCCTTGTTTTGATTGCAATCTATTAAAAGAAAAATTCAAGAATATTGAAAAAGGGCTCTTAGTTTCTAAAGAGCATAATGAAAATGTGATAATTGAAAATGATGCTTTAACTTATAAGTTAAGACAATTAAAATCTTGTATTGAAAAAGTTCAAATTTCTAGTAATGACTTTTATCATAAGATTTTGAATAACAAGGATAAATTAACTTACAAAAATATTTCTAAAAATGACCATTTTCACACATCAACTCAAAAGGAGTTTAGTTTCAAAAGGAATTATGATCCTCACAAAATTCTTAAGGGTCATTATTATAAGTCTCAATATATTTTCAGTCATGACTCAAATTTTAAAACTCCTTTTTCATGAAAATAAAACTATAAAATATTTTCCTTCACATTATAAGAGTATGTCAATAAGAAAGAGTGGAAATAAAAATCATCAAAATAAGAACCAATCATTTAACACATATTGTAACTCATTCTATCAACAATCACTTCTAAAAAAAGACAATCATTCTTATAAACTTTCAAAGAATCCATATAATAAAATTCATTATGATTATCAACATCAATCTTTTTTGAAAAATAATTTGAATAAACATAAATTCCCAATGAATTATTTTTCAAACAACAATAATCATATAAAGATGTCACATAATCATTATATGGATTTGAGTGATAAACTATCAAGGTATGAATGGAGACCCATAAAGAAAAATGACACATCAACTTTACTTGAAATGGCTCATTCATCCTTGTCTCCACAAAAGCCAACAAAATGTATTTGGGTACCCATAGGAACCATCCCACTTGGTCCCCTTTGGATATCTAAATCTTTCATTCATTAGTATCCAATCATTTGCATGAAGTAGAAATAAATCAAAATGAAATACACAATGCTCTACTTCATGATGTGCTTTATCTCTTTTTCTTTTGTTTGTTTTGTATTTTTAAACCAACATGTTTATGGTCACTTTATATTTCATGGGATATGACTTACACATTTTAAGCCTAATGTTTAACAAATAAAATTGAATTAAATTGAACATAAAGTCGTAATATTTTCAAGTGATCTATCTTTTCTTTTTCTAATGTCTTATCCTTTTTAAATCCATTGCCTATAAATGTCTTATTTTATCATTATAAATTGAATGCTAAATTTGCTAAGTGATATTATCAAGACTAATGAAATTACTTTCAAAAAAGGATTTAAATAAGCTTTTAGGGGTCTTAGACTAAAATATTAAATGCACAACTTATTGCATATTTGTCTATTTTTCTTTGATGCATATAATAGCCCTTATAATGGAAAATCATAATCTAGAAAAATCAGAAATGAAAAATAAAAAAAAAAGGTTAAATATGATTTCACACACTCCACCATGATCTATTGATATCCTATGCTAAAATTCACTGTTATCATATATCATAATTCATGATCAATCAAGAATTATCTTAAATCAACCATTTCTATCAACCTTTGGAATTATGAAATATATGATGGCTATTGGTATTATAGTTTCATATCTTGTTTTGTGTGTGATGTGTATCTCTATTGTTTGTATGTATCTCATTATCTTTAGACCTAAGAATTAACTTGATATCAACAAGATGAAATCAAATAGAATTGTCACTTCATTCTAGGTCTATAAAAATTCAAAACCCTATGTTTGAATACATACAACTCAATTATATATTTATCCATCTTTACATAGCTTTGCACCACGCTGTCCTAACTCTTCATACTAACATCATCACTTACCATAGGTAGAAATCAATGTCCATGCTAGTTATATCTTGTAATGCTAAAGTAAATTATATTACTAAAATATGAAAATCATAATTTCCTTTATAGTTATTTGCATGAATAAAATCTTTCTAAATGGATTTAAAATCAACAATCTCCAATATAATTGTAAATCCAAAACTAATAATGCAATTATACTATAGTTCATATATTTAAGGCTTACACGCTTAGTATGTCCATAATCATTAAACCGATGACATGTCTCTCACAATAGCGAGGGCGTAGAATTATGTGCATTAGAGACCTAACCTCTAAGTCATGCTTTTCCTTAACCGGGGAGGGTTCTAGTGGGGGCTTGCGAGGCACTAGGGGGAAAGAGTGCTAGGTTGAGCGTTTTCTAGTGTGCGCATATGGGATTAACACCCCAACCTACGACATGTATGCAGCTCTTCATGCCCATCCGTCACTTAGTACGGGGCTAGGGTGTAGACATTTAATCCGGTTAGTTTTTAATCTTAAGACATTCTTATATTACTCACTGCATGAACATTTTATTTACTTATCACTTAATTCATGCATATTTTGGGTTGTTCGAAAATGTCCTCTTATGTTTACATTATTTATTAGTTTGAGCTTTAATGATTTTATAAAACACAAGTATTTGAAAAATCATCAAAAACATACTTAAAAGTGACTCCAAATCATCTCTAAAAAATATAAAATTTCAACAGTAAGAAGGCCTCTTTATAATACAATTGAAATAGGAAAAAATTAAAAAAATCAAAATTTGATATTCTGTCTCGGCGTTAAGAAGCTAATGCCTAGCGCTAGCCCCTTTGCTCCAATTTTTTTTTGAAAAATTTCTGTGTTTTTCACATGCATTATTTTTGGTTTATTTCTCTGCATAGAATATCATTTACTGATAGGGCTAAAAAGTCTTCTATATTTTCCAGAAAATATTTAAATTTGAAAATTTAAAAATAAATACAAAATTACACAAAAAATTCGAAGAACAAAAATATGTTATTCTCTTTATGTGTGATTATTGTTTTGTACTTATATAAAAATTAAAAAATATTTAAAAACGGATTGTTATTCATTGACATTGTCAAGGATGATTAATTATATCAATTAAAGATTAAATACAATGTTTAATTTAACTTTTAAGTTTCTTAAAAAATATTATTTTGTATTTCTCATGCCTTGAAAATTATCTTATTTATGTGCAGTGAAATTGATTGTAGACAAACATGTGTAGAAACGCTTAGCATGCCTCTAAGTATGAGTAATGTATTATGTTTGATAATTATTCATTCACTCACTTATTTTTGATAACTTACATGTGTTTACATTCTTATTCTTGCATGATTGTGTAGTGTAATTGTTGAAACCAGAGAACTGGTCTCGACATTCGAAAGGGAGATGTAGTTAGCCCTTACTTGACCCAAGCTAGACCCTTGACCAGTTACTAAGAGCTGAAGAACCCTACCCTTGAAGAACACCTAAGTCCACAAACGGACCCCTTAAGCTGCAGCGTGGAGGTCTTACCACATACCCGGAAGCTCTCAAGGAACTTCCCCTCCCAAGCCTATGTTGAGCCTGGGAATCTTGGAGGGCACTAAGGATCACCTCACCGTCCACCTTCGATGACAAGGGGGAGGGGAGGGGTAGTGCCTGCTCACAACACACACGCGGGAGAGGGGGTACCAACAACCCTTCCCAAGGTACCCATGGGGGTCTATTTATAGACTTCCCAAAAATTGGGCAGAGGATAGCCACAGATCTACAATCCGCAGCCCAACAACCAACCTGGATGATCGAAGCAAGAGGAGGGGCGAGACGTCCACTCCCCCCCCCCTTGCTGGGGGCCGAACGAGTGGACCGAGGTCCACTGCCCTTACTGGGCGAGTGGACCTTACGGTCCACTCAACCCACCGGGCGAGTGGACCCTTGGTCCACTCGCCCAGCTGCACGGGGCGAGTGGACCATAGGTCCACTCTCCATTACCCTTGGGCGAGTGGACCCATAGTCCACTCCCCCCCCCCATTCGGGCGAATGGACCAATGGTCCACTCATCCAAGGAGGTATACCCACCCCCCCCCCCCCCCCGACCCTCTGTTCTCGATGTTATCGGCCTCCATCGGATCGGTCTACTGCGTCGCGGAACCTTTCCTATTACAACCTCACCCACGTCGGGTCGCACCGACTCGGAAAATATGAGGGTTGTACACAATCCCCGCTGTTTTCAAGCTTGCTTTAAGCTCAGAAAGAAAGTCCAACCCACCTATTTGACTAGTAGGTGGGACCTTAGAGGAATCCACGAAGGGCCCTGTCAACGGGATGCTCCTGCCGAGTTTTCAGCGGAACTCAACTTGAGGCGGAAGGCGAACCTTTCTCCACTTAACAACCCTCCTATCAATCAAGTTCAACTGGAGGTGGAGAAAGCTCAACACCTATGGTCGAGCTAAATTCGACCTGAGGTGGAGGCAACTCAACATCTCTAGTTGAGCCAAACTCGACCTGAGATGGAGGAAACTCAACATCTCTAGTCGAGCCAAACTCGACTTGAGATGGAGGAAACTCAACATCTCTAGTCGAGCCGAACTCGACCTGAGATGGAGGGAACTCAACATATCTAGTCAAGCCGAACTCCACCTGAGATGGAGGGACCTCAACATCTCTAGTCGAGTCGAACTCGACCTGAGATGGAGGGAAACTCAACATCGCTAGTCGATTCAAACTCGACCTGAGATGGAGGGAACTCAACATCCCTAGTCGAGTTGAACTCGACCTGAGGTGGAGGAAGCTCAACATCTCTAGTCGAGTTGAACTCAACCTGAGATGGAGGAAACTCAACATCTCTAGTCGAGTCGAACTCAACCTGAGATGGAGGGACCTCAACATCTCTAGTCGAGTCGAACTAAACCTGAGATGGAGGAAACTTAACATCTCTAGTCGAGTTGAACTCAACCTGAGATGGAGGGACCTCAACATCTCTAGTCGAGTCAAACTCGACCTGAGGTGGAGGAAGCCCAACATCTCTAGTCGAGTCGAACTCAACCTGAGATGGATGAAACTTAACATCTCTAGGCGAGTAGAACTCAACCTGAGATGGAGGGACCTCAACATCTCTCGGCGAGTCGAACTCAACCTGAGATAGAGGAAACTCAACATCTCTAGTCGAGCCGAACTCGACCTAAGATGGAGGGAACTCAACATCTCTAGTCCAGTCGAACTCGACATGAGATGGAGGGAACTCAACATCTCTAGTCAAGCCGAACTCAACTTGAGATGGAGGAAACTCAACATCTCTAGTCGAGCCGAACTCGACCTGAGATGGAGGGACCTCAACATCTCTAGTCGAGTCGAACTCAACCTGAGATGGAGGAAACTCAACATCTCTCGGCAAGTCAAACTCGACTTGAGATGGAGGAAACTCAACATCTCTAGGAGAGTCGAACTCAACCTGAGATGGAGGGACCTCAACATCTCTCGGCGAGTCGAACTTAACCTGAGATGGAGCAAACTCAACATCTCTAGTCGAGCCGAACTCGACCTGAGATGGAGGGAACTCAACATCTCTAGTCGAGCCGAACTCGACCTGAGATGGAGGGAACTCAACATCTCTAGTCGAGCCGAACTCAACCTGAGATGAAGGAAACTCAACATTTCTAGTCGAGCCGAACTCGAACTGAGATGGAGGGACCTCAACATCTCTAGTCGAGTCGAACTCAACCTGAGATGGAGGTAACTCAACATCTCTCGGCGAGTCGAACTCGACATGAGATGGAGGAAACTCAACATCTCTAGTCGAGTCGAACTCGACCTGAGATGAAGTGACCTCAACATCTCTAGTTGAGTCGAACTCAACCTGAGATGGAGGAAACTCAACATCTCTCGGCGAGTCGAACTCGACTTGAGATGGAGGAAACTCAACATCTCTAGGCGAGTCGAACTCAACCTGAGATGGAGAGACCTCAACATCTCTCGGCGAGTCGAACTCAACCTGAGATGGAGGAAACTCAACATCTCTAGTCGAGCCAAACTCGACCTGAGATAGAGGGAACTCAACATCTCTAGTCGAGCCGAACTCGACCTGAGATGGAGGGAACTCAACATCTCTAGTCAAGCTGAACTCAACCTGAGATGGAGGAAACTCAACATCTCTAGTCGAGCCGAACTCGACCTGAGATGGATGGACCTCAACATCTCTAGTCGAGTTGAACTCAACCTGAGATGGAGGAAACTCAACATCTCTCGGCGAGTCGAACTCAACTTGAGATGGAGGAAACTCAACATACCCCCATACCGACTTCTCTTCTCAGAGCCTTACCAACCCAAACGAACCTAACCGACGAGCCACCCAGCGACCGATATCAACAATCCCGGGCGAGTGGTCTCTAGTCGAGGACTCGCCCTAAAATGAATCTACCCGACGAGCCACCCAGCGACCGGCAACAACAAGCCCGGGCGAGTGGTCTCCAGTCGAGGACCCGACCTAAAACGAATCTACTCGACGAGCCACAAAGCGACCGACATCAACAAACCCGGGCAAGTGGTCACCAGTCGAGGACCCGACCTAAAACGAATCTACCTGACGAGCCACCCAGCGACCGACATCAACAAGCCCGGGCGAGTGGTCTCCAGTCAAGGACCCAACCTAAAATGAATCTACCCGACGAGCCACCTAGCGACCGACATCAACAAGCCCGGGCGAGTGGTCTCCAGTTGAGGACCCGACCTAAAACGAATCTACCTGACGAGTCACCCAATGACCAACATCAATAAGCCCGGGCGAGTGGTCCCCAATCGAGGACTCAACCTGAAACAAATCTACCCGACGAGTCACCCAGCGACCGACATTAACAAGCCTGGGCGAGTGGTCTCCAATCAAGGACTCAACCTGAACGAATCTACCCGACGAGCCACCCAGCGACCGGCATCAACAAGCCTGGGTGAGTGGTCTCCAGTCGAGGACTTGACCTAAAACGAATCTACCCGATGAGCCGCCCAGCGACCCACATTAACAAGCCCGGGCGAGTGGTCTCCAATCGAGGACTCGACCTAAAACGAATCTACCCGACGAGTCACCCAGCAACCGGCATCAACAAGCCCGGGTGAGTGGTCTCTAGTCGAAGACTCGACCTAGATGCGATCTTTAATTACTTTGGATATATTATAAATAGATTACATACCATTACAATGCGCTTCCTTGCGCTTACTCGGCCACATGCACCTTGTCCATCTCCTTCATCACTTCCTCCATCTCCTCAGCTTGCTCTTAGTCCTTCTAGGTAAGGTTGTCTCCTCTCTGTCGGGGTTCTTCTTCCTTCCCTTAGCTCCAAAAGTTCTGGGCATGTGGCTGTTGCGTGGCCCTCCTGTTGATGGAAGTCACAGTACACGACCCCTCAACCTTGCTTCCTTCCCTACGCGACCCCTCTTCTTATCTCCTCTTTTTCGGCCAATCGTCATGGCTTGTAGGGGTTGGGGTTGTAATGGACTTGGGTCCGGCTGCCACCCTGCTGGTTTGAACCGTCCCTGTTCCCCCTGAAAGTTTCCTCTCCCCTGGAAATTGCCTCTTCCTTGGCCTTGAGGGAGTTCTCCTGGAGGCCTCCATGTCGTTTGGGCGACTGGTGGTTGAAACCCCAGCCTTTCTCCTGCCCAACGGGGGGTCCCTGGTCTGCCTGACTTCTTGCTTCCTCCTTCTTCTTCCCTACTTGCTCTTTCTTCTCCTCCTTCTCCTTTTTCTCACCCTCGGCCAACCTTGCCATGAACTCTTGGTTTGTGTCCTCACACTCAATTTCTCGAGCAGCGCGCTCCATCAGCTCTTCGAAAGACAGGGGTGGGTCCTGAGTCAAGCTCATCCTGAACAGCCCCTGCTGTAACCCGAGGGTAAAAGTCAGCTGCATGGTATGCCCGGGCACCTCAATGATAACGAGGACTTCCTCCTGGAATCTATCCACGTAACTCCCCAACGTCACCCCTAGCCTTTGTTGAACCAAGAACAGGGCCTCCGCCCCCTTCCTCCTCTTCTTTGAAGTGGAGAACCTTAGCAAGAAACTCTGGCACAGGTCCTCGAAGCTGTAGATGGTTCCCACTGGGAGTTGGTGGAACCAGTCCCTCGCCCTTCCCCTGAACGTGACAGCGAAGAGTCTGCATTTGAAGGCATCTGACATCTGCCTGATCGAGGCCATGTCTTCGAACCACTGGAGGTGCTGAATAGGGTCATCCTTCCCTACGTAGTAAGACATATCAGGCTCGCTGAACCCATCTGGAATGGGAGCTGAGATGATCAGCTCTCCGAAAGGACTTCCCCATCCTCTGCGACGAGTCGAAGGCGTTCAATCTGCCTCCCTACTGGGGTAGCCGGTCCCAGGAGAGCTGTTGAAGAGCACTCTTGTTTGAAGACCCGAGCCTTCCCCTGTGGCCAGCTCCTTCCCATGTCGATGTGCTTGCTCTGCCTCCATCGGAGATTGCGAGGCAAGCACGGGTGTGAGTGGTGTCGAGCACTCGCCGTGAGGGGGGAGCGCGACCCGCAAGAGCTCCAGGATCGACTTCCTGAACTCATCAAAATCACCCTTCTTCACGTACTCGCTGGTAGGGGGTAAGTCTGTTGGATCGATTGGCGCCCTTAGAGGGGGGGTGAATAAGGGAATAAAATTCTTTATAAATTTTTAGACGATTTACTAAATTGTTTAGAGTAAATTAGAACAAAATAACAATTTAACTTAAAGGAAGAAACAATTGTAATTTGCAATTTTATAACTTATGCCAAATGATAGAAATCAAGTAAACACACAAAAAAGACATGATTATATTATATAAAAAAGGTGTTTACATAAATTTGATTTCAATATCGCTAGAAATCGGAGGCGTACAAAGTAAAACAATTTTTCCTTTTCTATACCGACTTGTATCCCCACAAACCGGTTGGCTTTAGCCTATCTTTCCCCGGATATGGCCTCAAGCCGCTCTAGCCAATCCTTCCCCAGATATGGCCTCGAGCACCCCCTAGATCTAATCTCCTAGACATAGTCGCCAACTCACGTGATGAATTACCCCCTAAGCCGCGCAAGGACCTAGTCTCCAACACAAGGCGAATTATCTATGCGGTTACAAAATGGAATGAAATGTAAATAATGATAACAACTATAAAAACTCCCTATATGAGATCTTCTGAAGTCGGAGATGAAGGATCGTTGTAGTATGAGCGAGGTCGAAGAGATCGTCCTTCGGATGTAGCGTGATGCAGTCCTCCTTCAGAATTCTCCTTAAGCTTTTTGTGGGAGATCCATCTTCGGCAGCATAACAATAATGGAGTTTTGGCACAAGTATACTTTCTGGAAGCTCTATCAGATCTCTGGAATAAAGGCTTCAATAATCCCCACGAGCAAAACAAAATCAGGTCTTTAAATAACCACAGGAGCTAACGCATGGCGTTAAGAGTTAACGCCGGCGTTAGTGAACGTGCACTGTCGTGGCTGAAACCGCGCAACCGTCAAGATCGTGGCAGTTTGTGGATTCAATGCGAGCGTTAAGAGTCAACGCTGGCGTTGAGTTTTGTTCTCCTTCAAAGTTTGTCGAACTGCATCAAATCCATCAAACGTAAGTTCATTTCGTCGAGCGCAGGTTCAGTTCGTCGAACGCAGGTTCGTCAGGTGCAATTTCTTCGAATGGCTAGCGCCCAGCGTTAAGACCTAACGCCTAGCGTTGTCTCTGGTTTCTCAATGGATTCGTTCTCGGCGACATTTCTTCTCGACGGATTCCTTCTCAACGGAAGTTAACGCGGGGCGTTAACAACTAACGCAGGGTGTTAGCTCTCTTTCCAGAGAGTCATCTCCAATCTGTTTTCTACCTGTGGAGTATTGCACCTATAGTTCATGCACACTCTAAATACACGACAAGCAAGATCAAATACAATTTGGGATTTGTTATTCTCAAACAAAGGGATGTGACACACATGTCCAACAATCTCTCCCTTTTGATAATAACAAATTCTCTTAGCAAGAAATCATTAAATGTGATTATAGAATATGATAAGCAAGATAATAGTGCAACTATAATATTGGATATGCGTGATAATGTGCATACTCCCCCTAGCTTAATGCCCCCTACATAAATACAATTTATGTTTTACTCCCCCTAAATGATTGATTACATGAATTAGTCTCCCCGTATTCGTCTATATATCTCCTATATAAATTTCTTCAATTAATCTCCCCCTTTTGGTATTATCGAAAGAAGGTAAGGTGAGGGAAGTAAGGAGACATTTCTTATAAATTATAAAGCATGATCGAGCTTTTGTAATATAGATAATGATAAATATTTAAAGCATAGTATATATATAAGAGATTTCAAATAAAAAGATAAGAGTTGTAAGCAAGCGGGAGATTATAAGAAACATCTTTTTGTAAGCATGAAAAGCATAAGTTCAAAATGTAAAGATGTTTTAACCTTTTTGAAATCTCATAGTTTTACATAAAGATACCAAGCATGAAAATGAACATATCAAAAAGGAATATACTACAATGTTACTTAATTTGAAGTTCAAGAGATACCAAAACATTGTAGAGATCATGCTAGGTTATCTAGTGCATTTGTTATACAAAGAGTAGTATAGATAAAGCATTAGAATCCAATACTCATGAGAAGAAGTGTTATGAAAGATAATGATGTGCACATAAGTGTATTTTGGGTAATGTTAACAATTGATTTAAAATCACAAAATACAAGACATGTGTAAAGTAAATTGCACAATAAATATAAGTAAATTAACTTTCACACACTTTAATGCACACTATTTTATAAAAAGTGGTGTATTAATCAAGGGTTGCACAAGACACTTTACTATTCTTTCCAAGGTGCTCAACCTCACAATGCTTATGAAGACTTATCAGGAGGTTCAAGTAGTGCTTGGTGGAGTTATATTTGTCTACATATATAATTTTTTGTTCACATTTGTGCGACAACATTCAAATGTACAAATACAAATGTAATGTAGGTAATAAACCTATGCAAGTTTTAATTTATTGTACAAATACAATACACAAACAAACATTTTTAGATTTAAACACACATGTTAATTACCAAAATAAGTGAGTGAAAGGTATCATTATCAACCATAATACATTTACTCATACTTAGAGGCATGTTAAGCTTGGTTCTACACATATTTTTCAATACAATTGATGCACTTTAAATAGATATATCAAAGCATGATAAACAAAACAATGTTCATAGTAATTTGAAGGAATAAATGTTAACATTGTAAATAATTCTAAATAATAGAATTCATTCATGCTTGATATTAGCAATAATGATCATACAGTTTTTTTTTGTTTTGAAAAATTTTAATGAAATAAAAATAGAAAAATCACGAAAGTATATTTTTGAATTTTTGAATTTTTGAATTTTTGTAGTTGATTTTCTAAAATATAAATTAAAACAAAGATAATAAATGTGAGAAATTCAAAAACAAATTAGTAAATATAAACTAACATATTTTTAAGGATTTTTAGAAATTTAAAAATCAGAAAATTCCAACACTCACGCTAATGCTGGCATTAGGGCTAACGCTGGAAACAGTACATGATTTTTTGAGAATTTAAAAAATCTGATTTTTGATATTTATTAAGTGTCCTTAGAGTAGTCTTATGCAGAAATTTTGTAATTTTTGGAGATGTCTTGATTGCTCAAATTGCATAAAACATTAGCATTTTACATGTTATTCATCCTAAGATGTCTAAGACTCCTAATTCCAACCTTAACATTTGAAACCTTGCATCGGGAAGAGGTTTAGTAAATATATCAGCAAGTTGAGAGTCCGTGCTAATGAAACTTATCATAACATTTTCCTTTTTAATGTGATCCCTTATGAATGATGACGCACATCTATATGTTTGGATCTTGAGTGGTGTACCGAATTATTTGTGAGATCAATGACACTTTTGTTGTCACATTTTAATTCTATAAATTTTAGATGAAAACCAAAGTCCTCTAAAGTTTGGCTCATCCATAGAGCTTGTGAACAACAACTCCCTAATGCAATGTATTCGGCCTCCGTGGTGGAGAGTGCAACCAAATTTTGTTTCCTACTAGACCATGCAACTAATGAAGGTCCTAGATACCACAAGTGCTTTTTCTATCAAGTGAACAACCAGCATAGTCCGAATTGGAGTAGCTGTGAAGTGTAAATGAATTATTGTGCGGGTACCATAATCCTAATCTAGATGACCCAATAAGATATCTAAAAATTTGTTTTACCGCTTTTAAATGAGATTCTTTTGGATTGGCTTGAAATCGAGCACATAAGCGTACGACAAACATAATATCGGGTCTAGTTGCACGAAGATAAAGTAGGGATCCTATCATACCTCTATATAAGGTTTGATCAATTGAAATTCCCGACTCATCTTTTCCTAATTTAAGTGATGCACTCATTGGTGTAGAAACATGTTTAAGGTTTTCAAATCCAAAACGCTTAAGCATATCATAGACATATTTGGTTTGACATATAAAAATACCATCATTTCGTTGTGATATTTGAAAACCAAGAAAATAAGAAAGTTCTCCTACTAGACTCATTTCAAATTCATTTTTCATCACTTTAATAACTTCATTACACAACTCTTCATTAGTAGATCCAAAGATTATATCATCAACATTTATTTGCAAAATAATTAAATCACCATTATTATGTTTAATGAAGAGAGTATTATCGGCACTTCCCATAATATAACTGTGCTTTAATAAAAAAGATGTAAGTCTTTCATACCATGCACGTGGCGCTTGTTTTAAACCATAAAGCTCTTTTTCTAGTTTATAAACATGATTGGGAAATTTTTCATTAATAAAATCGGGGGGTTGTTCAACATAAACTTCTTCTTTTACAAACCCGTTGAGAAAAGCACTTTTTACATCCATTTGAAATAATTTTATTCTTTTAAAGCTTGCAAATGTTAGAAAAATTCTAATGGATTCCAACCTAGCAACGAGTGCAAAAGTTTCATCAAAATCTATCCCCTCGATTTGTGAATATCCTTGTGCTACTAAGCGTGCCTTATTCCTAGTGATTCTAGACTCACCATCTAATTTATTTTTAAAAATCCATTTTACACCTACAATCAGGTGATTAGATGGTCTTTCTACTAATTTCCAAACATAATGTCGCTCAGATTGTTCTAACTCTTCATTCATAGCCAAAAACCAAAATTCATCATTTAAAGCGGTAGAAGCGGTTTTTGGTTCAATTTCGGAAACTAAACAAATATTTGAATATGATTCATGAAGAGAAGAGCGAGTTCTTACCCCGATGGATGGTTCACCAATTATTAATTCCCGTGGATGATCCTTTGTAAATTTCAAGGCACTTGGAGGTACATATTCATCTTCCTTGGCCTCCTCTTCTTCTTCTTTGGAATATTCCTCATGACCATGCTCCAAAGGTTGTAAGAGATCATCCTCGTTGCCTGCGAAAAGTTTTTCTACACAAGGAACAAACTCATCAAATTTTACATTTATTGACTCTTCAACTATACTAGTTCTTTTATTAAAAATTCAATAAGCTTTACTAGTTGAAGAGTACCCAAGAAAAGTTCATCACATTTTTCATCAAACTTTCCCAAGCAATCTTTTGTATTCATAATAAAACATTTACAACCAAAAACTTTGAAATAAGATACATTAGGCTTCTTTTGAAAATAGAGTTCATATGGTGTGAGATTAAGAGATGTGCGAAGCATGATTCTATTCATAACATAACATGATGTATTTACGGCTTCGGCCCAAAAGGACTTAGGTAATTTATATTCACAAAACATAGTACGTGCTAGTTCTTGAAATGTCCTATTCTTTCTTTCTACAACACCATTTTGTTGTGGTGTGCGTGGTGTAGAGAACTCATGTTTAATGCCTAACATATCACAAAAGGATGTAAATTTTTCATTTTCAAATTCTCCTCCATGATCCGAGCGAATGCATTTAATTTTTAAATCACTTTCATTTTGAATACGAGAACATAATTTTGCAAATTCACAAAACGCATCGGATTTGGAAGAGAGAAATAATGTCCAACAATATCTTGAAAAATCATATATTAAAACACATGTATATAATCTACCACCAAGACTTGCAGTGCTAACGGGACCAAAAAGATCCATATGAATTATTTGCAAGTGTCTTGTAGTAGAAATGAAATTTTTACTTTTGAAAGAGGATCTAGAAATTTTACCTTTTTGACATGGTGAACAAAGTGAAGGTAAAGTTCCATTTAACCTAGGCAATCCTCTAATTAAATTACTTTTGGCAAGTTTTACAATGAGCTTTGTGCTAGCATGCCCTAGTCTTCTATGTCAAAGTTCTAATTCATCATTTTTAGTGGTAAAGCATTTTATAGATGATTTAGAAAGATCATGAAAAGAAACTAGATAAACATTATGTATTCTTGGTGCAGTTAGTAAAATATCTTTTGTAGTAGGATTAGATATTTTGCATAGATTAGTGGAAGATTCAAATAACACATCTAATCCTTTATAACACAATTGGCTAATAGATATTAAATTGTGTTTTAATCCTTTCACATAAAGAACATTAGATATAGTAAAGGATTTGTTACCAACTGTACCAATTCCCATGATCCTTCCTTTTTCGTTGTCACCAAACGTCACGATCCCTCCCTTCTTCTTTTCTAGGCTAAGGAACTTTGCTTTATTGCCCATCATGTGCTTGAAGCATCCTGAATCCAAGTACCATGCGTCTTCATTGTCCTTAGCCTGCCTGCACATCTAGAAAGAAGATGAGAGCAAAGATCCGGATACCCAAGTGGTACCACCCATAGAATAAGTGGAAGCCTTAGGTACCAAGATTCGTTTTAAAGTATTCTGTTTTATTTTCCTGCAAGAACTAGATGTGTGACCTAACCTATAACAGTTTGCACACGAAATAAAGGGGGTTGAGACCCTTTTCTAGAATATTTTATTGCTGGAAGAAATTGGATTTACAGAAGAAAAACATTTTGAAAAAGAAAATTCAGACTTCTTGTATGAGGTGCTAGCGCTGGCGTTAGTGGCTAACGCTGGGCGGTAGCACTCACCTCGATATTCGAGCCCAAATTTTCCAAAACCATGGCACTGGTTCCCTAAAATAATTTCCAGTGATTTTTGGCCTATTTCAAAAATTTTAATGGCCATGGTGAGATCATGAACTTGTGCTTTAAGTGAAGAATTTTCTTTCACAAGCATGACACACCTATTTTCAAAACCTTTTTTATTATTTTTGATTTGCAAAAGAGAGGCTTCTAATTTCTTTTCTAATTCACCCTTCTCTTTTGTAAGAGTTTTGGCATGAGAGAGGGATTTAGAAAGTGACTCTTCAATATCTTTTGCCAATTTAGTGGAGTGATCACACTCTTGGCAAGAAACCTTTCTCTTTTCTAAAACAATTAATTTTTTGGAAAGCTTTTGATTTTCTTTAATAAGAGATTCATTTTCACGATTCAATAAAATACTATCTTTCATATTTTTATCAAAAGCTTTACAAGTTTCAAGGAATTCATTAAAAAGTTCATCATAAGTGGGAGGAGTTACCTCAGTGTTGCTAAGAACACCGGTGTCGTTGCCGTCGTTTCCATGTCCCATGAGGCACATGTTTGCTTCCTCATCTTCGCTTGATGAAGACCCGCTTGATTCTTCTTCTTCGGAGGAGGAGTCATCCCATGTTCTAGCTTATAGCACCTTCCTCTTCTCCTTCCCTTTGTGCCGCTTTTCCTTCTTCTCCTTCAAGAACTTTGGGCACTGGCTCCGAATGTGCCCGGTCTTCTTACAATGAAAGCATTCCGGTGGAGGTCTCTCTTCTTCATCGTCGCTCTCCTTTTCCTTCATTGAGGATGACCCTTTCCATTTTGCATCTTTTTGGATAAATTTCCGTAAAGTGTTTCTCCTTTCCGGATTTCGCATGAACTTTCGGAAGTTCTTCACCAAAAGGCTTTCTTCATCTTCATCCTCATCCTCTTGGCACTCCTTTGATTTTAGTGTCAACGCCTTCTTCTTTGGCTTCTTGTTGTATTCATCATATTGGATTTTGAGTTCTACTTCATGGGTTTTGAGATTCCCAATGAGGCTCTCAACTTGGAACGTTCTTAGATTGTGCGATTCTGAAATGGTCGTCACCTTCAGGTTGAATTTTGGCGGAAGGGACGAAGAATCTTTCAGACCAAGTCGCCATTGGAGAAGGTCTTTCCAAGAACTTTGGAGGCATTGACGATCTTGGTGAAGCGCGTGTACATGACATCAACATCTTCACTTTCATCCATCTGGAATTTTTCGTATTCCGACTCAAGTTGGAAAAGCTTTGAATCTTTAACCTGTGATGTACCTTCATGAGTAACTTCCAAATGATTCCAAATTTCATATGCAATAGTACATGCAGAAATTCTATTAAATTCATTTCTATCTAACGCACAAAATAAAGCATTCATGGCCTTGGCGTTATTTTTGCATTTTAGCTTATCCCTATCATCCCATTTATCTTTTGGTTTATCTAAAGTTATCTCTCCAACTTCAGTTGTAGGAGGAGAGTATTCCTCTTCTACCATATTCCATACCTCAATATCTAGAGTCATAAGAAAACATCTCATCCTATTTTTCCAGTAATTATAATCTGACCCGGTAAATAGTGGAGGTCTACTAATTCCCTGACCCTCAGAAAAAGCAAGATCATAAGACGCCATTATTCCTGGTTTTTAAACCGTTTGGAATAACCTCCTCTAATACCACTTATTGGATCGATTGGAGCCCTTAGAGGGGGGTGAATAAGGGAATAAAATTCTTTATAAATTTTTAGACGATTTACTAAATTGTTTAGAGTAAATTAGAACAAAATAACAAGTTAACTTAAAGGAAGAAACAATTATAATTAGCAATTTTATAACTTGTGTCAAATGATAGAAATCAAGTAAACACAAAAAGAGACGTGATTATATTATATAAAAAAGGTGTTTACATAAATTTGATTTCAATATCGCTAGAAATCGGAGGCGTACAAAGTAAAACAATTTTTCATTTTCTATACCGACTTGTATCCCCACAAACCGGTTGGCTTTAGCCTATCCTTCCCCGGATATGGCCTCAAGCCGTTGTAGCCAATCCTTCCCCGGATATGGCCTCGAGCACCCCTAGATCTAATCTCCTAGACCTAGTCGCCAACTCACGCAGCGAATTACCCCCTAAGCCGCGCAAGGACCTAGTCGCCAACACAAGGCGAATTATCTATACGGTTACAAAATGGAATGAAATGTAAATAATGATAACAACTATAAAAACTCCCTATATGAGATCTTTTGAAGTCGGAGATGAAGGATCGTTGTAGTGTGAGCGAGGTCAAAGCGATCGTCCTTCGGATGTAGCGTGATGTAGTCCTCCTCCAAAATTCTCCTTAAGCTTTTTATGGGAGATTCATCTTCGGCAGCATAACAACAATGGAGTTTTGGCACAAGTATACTTTCTGGAAGCTCTCTCAGATCTCTGGAATAAAGGCTTCAATAATCCCCACGAGCAAAACAAAATCAGGTCTTTAAATAACCACGGGATCTAACGCTGGCGTTAGTGAACGTGCACTGTCGTGACTGAAACCGCGCAACCGTCAAGATCGTGGTAGTTTGTGGATTCAATGCGGGCATTAAGAGTCAACGCTGGTGTTGAGTTTCGTTCTCCTTCAAAGTTTGTCGAACTGCATCAAATCCATCGAACGCAAGTTCATTTTGTCGAGCGCAGGTTCAGTTCGTCGAACGCAGGTTTGTCAGGCGCAATTTCGTCGAATGGCTAGCGCCCAGCGTCAAGACCTAACGCCTGGCGTTGTCTCTGGCTTCTCAACGGATTCGTTCTCGATGACATTTCTTCTCGACGGATTCCTTCTCAACGGAAGTTAACGCGGGGCGTTAACAACTAACGCAGGGCGTTAGCTCTCTTTCCAGAGAGTCATCTCCAATCTGTTTTCTACCTGTGGAGTATTGCACCTATAGTTCCTGCGCACTCTAAATACACGACAAGCAAGATCAAATACAATTTGGGATTTGTTATTCTCAAACAAAGGGATGTGACACACATGTCCAACAGAGTCCCCCAGCTCATCGCTTCCAGCCATGAGACTTGCTCAGAGCTTTCCAAACTAGCCGCGTCCACACTCACCGCACCAGAATGTTGAAACCAGAGAATTGGTCTCGACATTCGAAAGGGAGGTGTTGTTAGCCCTTACTTGACCCAAGCTAGATCCTTGACCAATTACTAAGACCTGAAGAACCCTACCCTTGAATAACACCTAAGTCCACAAACGGACCCCTTAAGCTACAGTGTGGAGGTCCCACCACATATCCGGAAGCTCTCAAGGAACTTCCCCTCCCAGCCAATGCTGAGCCTGGGCACCTTGGAGGGCACTAAGGATCACCTCACTGTCCACCTTCGATGACAAGGGGGAGGGGAGGGGAAGTGCCTGCTCACAACACACACGCGAGGGAGGGGGGTACCAACAATCCTTCCCAAGGTGCCCATGGGGGTCTATTTATATAATTCCCAAAAATTGGGCTGTGGATAGCCAAAAATCTACTATTAGCAGCACAACAACCAACCTGGATGATCAAAGCGAGAGGAGGGGCGAGTGGAGGACGAGACGTCTACTCCCCCCCTTGCTGGGTGACGAACGAGTGGACCGAGGTCCACCGCCCTTACTGGGTGAGTGGACCTTACGGTCCACTCAACCCACCGGGAGAGTGGACCCTTGGTCCACTCGCCCAGCTGCACGGGGCGAGTGGACCATAGGTCCACTCGCCCTTACCCTTGGGCGAGTGGACCCATGGTCCATTCCACTTGCCCGGGTCCTTGGGTGAGTGGACCAAGGGTCCACTCGCCCGAGGCCTTGGGCGAATGGACCCTAGGTCCACTCGTTCAAGGAGGTCTACCCCCCCCCCCCCCCCCCCCCCCCCCCGACCCTCTGTTCTCGATCTTGTCAGCCTCCATCGGTTCGGTTTACTGCGTCGCAGAACCTTTCTTATTACAACCTCATCCGCGTCGGGTCGCACCGACTTGGAAAATATGAGGGTTGTACAGTAATAACATAAATAATTAAAATGCATAAATAGATTACATACACAACATTGAATTGGTTATTACAATTCTTTGTCATTCATGCACTTATTCTTTAGAGAAATGTGGTTTAAAATTAAAATGCTATGTTTGCAAAATATGTGAATTCGGAGTCCTTAGTCACTAAACTAAAAAGCAAATAATAAATGACAAGGATAACTCCACCAAGCACTACTCACCCTCCTGATAAGTCTTAATGAGCATTGTGAGGTTTAACACCTTGGAAAGAATTGTAAATTGTCTTGTAGCAAACAATTTATATACCACTTCTCTTAGTACACCGGAACACAAATTAAATTTAAAAATAATGCTAAAAAGTATAAAAGTGATCCCCCAAGCACTACTTTGCACCCTAATAAGTCTTAATAAGCATTATGTGTGCAGAGCACCTTGGTAGTTTTACTCTTTATTCATGTGCATTGAAATATTGTGGATGTAATAGTATTTGTGTATTTTAATGTTGTGTTATTTCATTATATATGTCATGTGTTTTTGATTGATTCACTTGTATACTTTATCAAAACACTATTTTGTACACATCATTATCTTTCATAAAACTTCTACTCATGAGAATTGGTTCCTAATGCTCATCCACACTATTCTCTGCAAACTTAAGTAAATGCACTAGATTGCAAAGCATGATCGCTACAATATTTATGTTTACTTGAAATGCAAATTTATTACATTGTAGTTTTGTATCTTTTCTTGATATTATAAAATCATGCTTGAAATTTTATCCTAATGGAATAACATCTCTTGAATCTTTAACTCAAAACATCAACTTTTCAAATTTAAAACTATTTATTCTTTATATGATTTTATCTTCTAAAATGATGTTTATGTTTAAGAGTGCTTATTATATTCTTCTGTTAAGTTTACCATTTATGCTCATTCATGTCAATTTTTTTAACAGCGTGGTATTATTTTTTCAACAAGTGGTATCTTAAAATAGAATGCTTACTTTATCATGTCAGCTATGTTGATTACTACTATATGTTCCATCATGCTCATATTTTTCTCAACAAGTAGTATTTAACAAGCTTTTGATTGCATCCTATTTTTTCTTCTCGACATAGAACATATTACTCCTTATTGCACACTCTCACCTAAACCCTCTTTTGATACTACCAAAAGGGGAGAATAAATTGCATAAATCTAATATTTATGGGGAATGCATTATAATAATATCAAACTCAAAAAGGTATCTTTGTAGGGAGAGTAATCATATAGGAGGTGCATACACTATCCTATGCTCGATCAAGGCAATCCTTCAATAAGTGGTTCCTAATCAATCTTAGTAGATATACACTCATCCATATCCACTTTTGATTATAACAAAGGGGGAGAATAAATTGAGAAATCTATTAAAATAGATATTTAAGGGGGAGTAAATTATAAGAGAACACTTATGTAGGGGAGGACTTGATATAGAAAGAGTATGCATTATCGCTTTCAAATCTATCACGCTTTTAACCTGTTATTCATGCATATCTTATTAACGCACTTATCTATAAACACAAATTGTTTTAATCTCACTAATTTCTCATACAGGTATTTATTTTTATCAAAAGGGGGGAGATTGTTGGAGCCTATGTTCCGCATCTCTTGGTTTGAGAATAATTAATACCGTGTTGTATTTGATCTTGAATTTTGTGTGTTTATAGTGTGCATGTTGTACATGAACTATAGTTACACATCCCTATGAGTAGTATACTGAATGGAGACGATTCTCTGGAAAGAGAGCTAATGCCCTGCGTGAGTTAACTCCCTGCGTTAACTTATCATCGATAAGGGATGTCGTCGAGAAGGGAATGGCGTCGAGAAGAAGTACCGTCGAGTACCAGGAGACAACGCCAGCATTGACACTTAACGCTCGCATTGAGTCCACAAACTGCCATGATCTCGACGGTTGCACGATGTCAGGGGTTGCTATACATGATCACTAATGCTGTCGTTAACTCTTAACGCCACGCGTTAGCTCCCGTGCCTATTTAAAGAGCAGCCCCTCTCATTCAATGATTGATGATTCCAGAATTCTGATTCTTTTGAGAGAGGCTCGTCTACTACAATTAATAGATCTACCTTGGGCTAACATGAAGATCTAATGAAGATTTTGAAGGAGAAGGTCTACAACGCATATTCTATACGAAGGACGAACGGTTCAAGAACGCCAACGTCTACATCGCCTTCGTCTTCACCTTCAGAATTTCTTGGGGAGTTTTTCTTACTTTATCTTGTAATCTTTTATTGTATTCCATTTTGTAATTGGTGTGGAGAAATCGTTCGGGGAGAACGTCGGATTCCGGGAAGGATTCTGTGGGTAAATTCGTCGTTGTTGTTGTCGGCCTTGTCCTTGTGCGGCTTGGGGGGTAATTCGCCTCCTTGTGCGTAGCGATTATGTCAAGGTTAGATCTAGGGGGTGGCTAGAGGCCCTATCTGGGGTAAGATAGGCTATTGCCAACCGGTCCTTGGGAGAAGGACCGGTGAAATAACATAAAGGTGTTTTTGATATTCTTGCCTTGATTTCTAGCGTTATAGAAATCAAATATTTGTGTAATCAATTTATTATGAAATAAAATCATGTCTTTTAATGTTCTATTCAATTGATTTTATTTCCTCTTCAAGAATGTTTTAGATTATATTTTCATCAAAGTATTAAAGCAAATATTTGTGTAATCAATTTCTTTGAAATATAATATTCATTTTTATTATCTCTGATTTTCTGAAATTGTTTTTCATTTAAGATTCATAAGTAAAATCACTTTGGCAATCTTTTTGTGCTAAGGAAAATTTTCTAGAGAGCTAACGCCCATCGTTAACCCTTAACGTCAGGCGTTAGCAACAGTTAACAAAAGGTTTTGTTTCTCTTCTTTAAAAAGGAATCGTCAATATAATCTTATCTGAGATATTTAAATATATTTTCTTATAAAATTTTCCTTAAACTTTGATCGCAAACTCTGATATTTTTAAATAAGAATTAAATTCCATAAAACCATTATTCACTCCCCCTCTAAGAGTGCCTAAAGATCCAACAAACTCTTGGTCAACATAGCCCAAATCAACCCAATCAAGGACCAATTGGCCTTCAATTGGTAAAATTGACTTCACCCCTAACCTCCTAATCCCATTAGGGACCTATTGGATTGGACCCAAAAGCCCCATCCAGTGGTCAACCAATCTTTTCAATTTGACCAAAGTGAAACTTAGGCTAATTTGGGTCAAACTCACACCATATGGATCAATTAACCAAATTGGAGTGACACCATGGTCCAATACACTTTGAGTAAGCTCATATGACCCATGACCATCCAGTGGAGCTAACCCACCCATTAATTTGACCAAGTCAACAAAAAAGTCAACCATGGTCAACATAAGGCCTTAAAGGGAGAAATCAAAGACCAAATAAAATCCAATTGAACCAAGGCCCCACCCCAAGCCTAACCAGCATGCAACAAGCCTATTGGCGCCACACATCTGAATTTGGTGGAAAAGGGTGAGCATGGGGGCAAAATTTCCATTTTTCACCAAGAGCTTAAGGGAGAAAAGCACTTTTGGTGTAATGGAGGTGCCATGGTTGTTGCCACCTTTGCCCAAGCTAGCATCCGACCTCCCTAGCCCATGAACAGTCTTTTCAGGGCATGGCTGTCACTCAGCTACAAGGGGAAAGCAGAAAAATCATGGCCGAACCACCATGCTTCCCATCTTCTCTATACAGTCATCCTCTCCTCCATTTGAAGCTTCCATCACCTTCAGAGTGCCCTTAACAGTCGATCTAGATCCTTGGAGCAGAGTAATTGGTGGAGAATCCATGGATCATGCTAGCTCGCCGGAGATGGAGAAATCCATGGCCACCCGTCGGAGCACCCGCCGCCGAGCCACAATTGAGGTATGTTTCTCCTCCTCTCCCTCTGTGCTAGCTTTTTAGATCACTAGGCCGAGAAGTCAGGCTCAATTGAACCACGATCCATGTGAGAGCTAAGTGTGATTTTGTCGAGCTTTTTATCCCACTCGGGATCGTCGGAGACACCTCCTCCGGTGGCCGTGTCGCCGCCAGTCGATAGCCACCACCTCAACGGAGGTGGTGGTGGCGGTGGCTGGCAGTGGTGGCCCTCAGGTGGCCGGTAATTACAAGAGTAAGAGGCTCTAGGAAGAAGGAATCCTGGTCGTTAGCCTATCGGGGACGATGAACCACAGCCGCCCGATTCGACTATGATCTTTACCCGTAGGCCATTTTAATATAAATACAAAATTATGTCACACTATATGCATAGTTTAGATTAATTATTTAGGCTACTTATAGTAAGGGTGCGAGCGGTTCGGTTTGTGTCGGTTTGGACCCAAACCGAAACTGAACCGACATGCCTCGGTTTTCGGTTTGTCCAAACCGACCCGAATCGAACCCGGACGGTACGGTTCAAAGTCGGTTCGGTTTTTATCGGTTTTTGACGGTTCGGTGTCGGTTTTTTAGTTACCATATTTATTTGCTTTATCTAAGTCAGTGTTTAGTGATTGGGCTAGTTGCTAATAAAGTAGGACAGCCGATGTCTTTGACTGTGTTCATATTATATTGACTTTTACTAAGTATTAATAGTAGCACTAGACCTTAACATCTTCACTACTTAACTTTTCATTTCTTTATGCGCAACGATATAATTCAGTTGTGAGAATAGGAGAAATGCAATTGGCTGCAATTTTTTTTTAAAGCGATACGGTATTTGCGGCGCTTTTTTAAAAAACGTTGCAATTATTTGCGGTGTTTTTTAAAAAAAACGTTGCGGTGGCCAAGAAGCATCCGCGACGCTTTTGTTAGAAAACGTCGCGAATTCCTGAAGGCTACTGCGATGCTTTTCTAATAAGTGTCGCAAAGCTCTACCGTGATGGTCGCAACAACGACGCTTTTTAAAGCGCCGCGAAAGCTTCCGCGACGCTTAAAAAGCGCAGCGGAAAGCTTGAAAAACGTTGTTGGAGATATATTTTGTTGTAGTGAACTTTCTTATTGTATGTATCACATTTGTGATTGTTGGCTTCTCTATTAGCAAGTTCTGCTATAAATTTACAGCACTAAATTACTTATCCTTGCACAATCTTCTTGCTGATTTTCATTCATTGTAAGTATTACATTTAATGAAAAAATTATCCATGACGGTCTCTTCAGATGTTACTAATTTGACATCAAGCACAACATTTGAAGCATAGTTAGAGGAGCAATCTGGTTTACCTTGTGCAAAAAAACCTTGTGAATTGTCATCTACAAGGATCTATCTCAATGATCTTAATGTTACTGTTTCGTCTAACCTCCACATCCTCCTAGATCATGTAAATGGAAATGGATTGCAGGTGCAATATTCTTTTTTGTCAGGTGCAATATTCTTTTTTTGTATTATGCATTGAATTACTGGTTTCAAATTGTTCAAATGAACTTTTGACTGGCATAGCTGTTGAAGATGCAGAGACTAATAACCTTCAATGCAAATATTTTGATACATGAAAGATAATCTCTGCTCAATATTTTAAATACCCGGTGTTTTACAGAACCTACTCTTATGTTGCATGAATTATTTTTCTTTCTAGTTTTCGCACTTGATTCTAAAATAGTCAATTGGCAGCTTCTCAACCACTGTCATTGAGGAAGGATCGGTTATAACTCCTTTAGAAGAGATTGCATCACTGGATCCTGGTCAGACTCCTTTAGAAGAGATTGCGTCACTGGATCCTGGTCAGACGGTGAGTGTTCTTGAAGTTCGATTTCATCATCATCTATTATCTCTCAAAATAGTTGTGTTTTGCAATGGGAAAAGGCATATGACTAAACTGTGGCAACATTGGTTATTTCCTAAGGCCATTTTCCTTGAAGAAATGGTGCCTATGAGGAGCTTGAAGACGGGGAGCTTGGAGAAGATGGAGAAATCACAATATATTTGTTCAACACAGTATATTTATTTATTTTGTGTTACATGTAAAGAAAGAATAATTATGTAATGTTTGTTTATTATAAAATTTTTTTATGTATTGAGTTTAATAGAGTTAAATGTTCTATTGGTCTGTACTAAAGGGTTTGGGCTATCTCCCATCTTTTTTTCTATTGATAAATTTAAAGAAACATTCTCTTTTAGTTCTTGAGATTTTTTAACAAATGAATATTTTATTTAATGATAAAATAAATAATTTTAGTAATCAAAAGTTGTTATTATTGCATTGTACAACTAGTGACTAAATAAATATGGTCACTAAATATATTTAGTGACGAAAAAAAGTTATCACTAATAATGTACATTTAGTGACGAAAAATAGTTGTCACTAATAATGCACATTTAGTGACAAAAATTAGTTGTCACTATAAATGTATATTTAGTGACGAAAATCAGTGGTCACTAAAAATGTACTTTTAGTAACGAAACTTAGTTGTCACTAAAAATATATATTTAGTGACAGAAATTTGTTTGGTCACTAAAGACATTTTGTGACGCCCCTTTTGCAACCATCTTGTGAAAGATTAAATTTGGTCACTAAATATCTTTAGTGACCAAACCGTAATTAATATTTAGTGACCAAAATTTTCGTCACTAAATGTCAATTTTCTTGTATTGACATACTATTCAATACTTCAAACACTATTCTTAAAATTAGCAAGCAACAAACAGGTAAGAACGTTTAAATTAATTCAACATGCATGTTTAATTGTTTACTCTTTAGATATATTTATTATAGTTAAAACATCTCCGGCTCCTCCAAACAAATTGATGGATAAACAAACATTAAAAACTCAGCATATTTATATTCAAATGAAACTTTAATCAGTGTCAAATGACATAATTATAGAGGAAAAAATGGGCTTTAAAAATCTCCAAAATTCAAAATATTAAATGTTCATAGGAGTAGAGCCATGGATTAGTATTTGCTCCAGGTTCCTTGTAGTATTTGCGTGACACTGAAGTGGCGAAGTCTGAATAGTGAATTGTGAACCTGCGTGAACCGAGTCAAGGTTGAATCTTATTAACTATATATAATTGATAATTTATAAAACAAAAGTTAACGCATACTTTATAATTATTATAAAACAGTGGCTAACATATACATAATTTATAATAATTACAATATCAGTCGGTAACGTCGGTTCAGTTCGATTTGGTCGGTTTTTACAACTTGAAAACCAACCCGAGCCGATATGACTTTGGTTTTCACAAGGTCCAAACTAAACCACCGGACCGGGTGACTCGGTTTCACAATCGGTGTGGTTCGATCGGTTCAGTCAGTTTTGTCGGTTTTCGGTTTTCACTCCTCACCCTTAACTTAGAGGCCATTTTAGGAAAATATACCTGAGACAACTTTTGTATCCCTTGAGGTCTACTGTCTATAGGGTTTTGAATCACTAGATTTAGTGGCCTACAACTACTCCTTGTAGGGCCATTCTTCTGAGGTGTGTCCTAAAAGATGACTAGACCTTATTTTGTAGATCTAGCCCACATAGTTGCTTGGATTAGTCTAATTCTTTGGACATAAGTGTAAATGATATAGATGCATCCTCTACCCAAAAACCATAATTTTTGGGCAACATTTTTCTAAGGTTTTGTGTAAAATATAATTTTTCATATTAATGAAATAAATGAGGTTAAATAAACTGAAACTGCCTCAAATTTTGGGTGGCATAATTGCTAGATCATGGATAGTCACATGTTAAAAATTGAGGTCATTTGGGCCACTGTAGAACATTATATTGCACATACATAGGGATTAGATGTATGGGAGGGTGGTGTGCATATAACACCTTTGAGTATTTTGTGAATTCATCACTTATGGCTTGTTGTATGCTCATTATATTTAGGCAATACACCTAGAATAAAGGAGTGTATCATCTATAGAAATATTAGGATTTTTGGAAAGAAAAATCCTAAGTATTTGAGTAATAACATTATTGTCACATAAACGTATTAATCAAATTAAAGTGATCAAATAACTTAGGATAAATCTGGTTTTCTGTGACATGATGTTTTAGGATAATACATACCTCTGGAAATTTTATTGGGATTTTTGGAGTTAATTTACTTATTCATTTGATGCATAATTAATTTTGTCACAAAGTGTATAAATAAAATTAACATCATCTACGAATTCGAAAAAAATCCAATATTCTGCCAGATGATGTTTTACAATGAAATATACCTCTGGGAATTTTGGTAGGATTTTTGGAAATCATTCACAATGTTATTTATCAAAAATGTCCTTTATCACACTAATGTATTAATGAAATTTTTATGGTTGATATTATCTGTAAAATTCTGAAAATTTGGTTGGACTGTTTTTGAATCATTATAAGTCTATGGTAATTTTTCTAGAATTTGTGAATCAGTTATTTTGGTACTTGATGTGTAATGTGACCAATTTACATAAATGTTTAAATATTCAAATAGTGGTCATAAATACTATGGAAAATTAAGAAAGTCAGCCAGCCATGATATTTCCTCATTTCATTTCAATGATAAATTATTGGGAGCACTTTGACTTCAGGAAGTTGTACTTTATGTGTTAAGTGAGGTGTACCATAGTATTTAAGTATTTTTGTAAATGACCAAAATAATTGGGAAAATTATGAATTTCTGACCATCTTTTAATTGGGTCATGATAAACCTATGGTAAAAATCTTAGGGCATTTGGACAAGTTATATTGAAGTTCATTTCATAGAGACCAATCTAGTTCAATGTTGAGTTGGACTGCGAATAGCAAAAACTTAAGGTAGTGTTTA
Organism: Dactylorhiza incarnata; assembly: GCA_033032865.1. Classification (NCBI taxonomy): domain Eukaryota; kingdom Viridiplantae; phylum Streptophyta; class Magnoliopsida; order Asparagales; family Orchidaceae; genus Dactylorhiza; species Dactylorhiza incarnata. The sequence continues at coordinate 9,792,043 of JAWHQI010000003.1, forward strand.
GACTAGGCAGAACAAGTAGGAATGAGATGAAATTTGGTACACAGGATTCAAGCATACATAACTTTAACCCCTATAAGTCATAGCCCTATTGGAGGACTTCTACCCCATAGTGAATAGTAAACTAGAGGTGCGTCTCGATGAACAATTGAAGTACTTTGTGGAGTTTTAAACCCTAGGCACTTATGGTGGCATTTAAAGTGTTAATATAATCATGATGCACTCAAGGTTAGAGTTGGAAATATAGAGGAATATCTAAGAGTTTGCACCACACACCGTAAAGTGGTCGTTAAGTTGCCTAAAAGAAATCTAAGTCATTCTTAAGTAATCTAGAGAAACCATGAGGAAAACCTTAACAATGGGTAGTTACCAATAAAAGTAAAAATTCTGAGAAAGGAAGGTCTGGGATGTCATCCCAGAATACCATCTAGTACCGCTGCGAACCCTTCACCGGGTAGTCCTCGGGAAGTCCAGAATTCACCTTAAATTGCTATGATCGCCCAGGTAACAAACAAGAGTAACCCTAAATGAGATAAGTTGAAAAAGGTAAACCTAGTCCTATTAGAGAGGACAGAATGATTCAAGAGTAGTTAGTCTTGCGAGCTGGAGGCTCGGGTAGTGTGACAACCTTGCATGTGCATAAACTAGTGTCGGGTCTTCGGTACGGGTCCATTTGTCACACCAATGTCAGTACATTGACTTGGCGGGGTGTAGTAAGGTACTTTACTGCGATCTAGCATACAAACCCTAGTAACCCACCCTGACCATAGAAGACTGGCGGGATGCCAGCAAAAGTACGCAAGAGCTCACAGAAGTGCACCTAGGACGTGTACAGCAACGTACGTAAGGTCTAGGTTTGGTAGTGTGTATACCCACCTAGAAGTGGAGTGCCCAATCCACTGATTCTGTTGCCACGGCAGGAGTACCTGAGAGGCTTGCTACCTCCTAAAAGCGGGAACTAAAAGTTGGTGCGCGCAGAGTCGAGTGAGTGAGTTGCACTGATGTAAACCTTCGCTCTCCGACACGCTCATGATGGACAGATTTACGAGGGATGCGCGACTCAAGAAAAATGATGCAAATGCAAGCCACACAGTGCAAGTGCACCGGACTAGGCAAAGAGAAAGAATTGCCACACGAAGGGTCGCTAATCCTCTTTAGATCTCCCAAGGGTGATAAGCCAATGTTCGATCTAGCGAAATGGACCCACCCGATCCGATCAAGCTATGCGTTGTACCAAAAGAGACCCACTGAAAATTGCGATTCGAAAATGGGTAGATCTCTCCCAACAAAAGTCGGGACTCGCCAAGCCCCTTCGAAAATTTAAAAAAAAGGATGAATGCAAATTTCAAGATGAAAGAAAACCACGATATTTCGGTGATTCGAAGATCACGCCACAGATTCCACCATAAGAAAAATCTAGAGAAAAGAAAACACATGAGTGGATCGTTCGTTACCCCGCTTGAGATAAGATTAGCCGCAAGCATGCACTCGCCCGGTCGCTCTTCTATGGATCCACCGAAAGCGCGTTGTTTGGAGAGGAATCTGCTCGCCGTCTTCGCTTCACGTTTATCCAATATCCACACGAATCCACCATGCGCCGTGGAGGAAATTTTGTCACAAAGGGAAGGCTTGAAGGGGGGCAAGTGGAGGAGATATGGACTTATAGAGAGGAGAGCGAAAAGGTGGTGGTGTTGTTGTCATTTAGAGATAGGAAGAGAGAGGAGGGAGGTGGCTGTGTAGTGGACGAATAGAGAGGGAGAGAGAGAGGAGGGAAGTGGCTGTGTTGTGGCCGAATAGAGAGGGTGAGAGAGAGGAGGGGTATGGCTAGAGAGAGGGGAGGGAACAATTTAGGGTTTTGTCTTTTTCTATTTCATTTAATATAATAAATCCTCCAACATATAGCCTTTTATAGGCTTTACAACCACCGTGGCTAAATGCAGTCCAAAGTAAAATAATAAAACAAAACATGACAAGTCCCAATAATTAAAATAAAGCATGACAATTTTAATTAATAATTATAAGGATAATTATTAATTAAAATCTTCTTTTAAAAGCATGACAATATTAATTAATAATTATAATTAAATTATTATAACTATTATTTAATGTTCTTGCGTCGCGGACGGAGGTTGTAGCGGCGATGGCGTCCGTCATAAATATCGTCGGGGTGATGGCGACGTAAGTCTTTGGTTGGAGAGGCGCCGTCGTCCGCAAGCGCGCCGGTAGCATCCGTAAGCGCTCTGGAACTATCAACTTCCTGTTGAGGGTCGTCGTCTCCCTCATGCACTGTATGAACATAACATAACATTCATACATCTTATAGACATATACTTTTACAGACTCTTTTCATATAAATTAGTATGGGCTCTTTTATATGATAAGTTACAATTCCGGAAATCTTAACTTATAAGTTTATATGTGCATTCATATATGTTATGGTACTCTAGATGATAGTGTGGTAGTTTTTTTATTACTTTACTTGCGATGTATTTGGTGGACATGTGTGTCACATCCCTTTGTTTGAGAATAACAAATCCCATATTGTATTTAATATTGCTTGTAGTGTGTTTATAGTGTGCAGGAACTATAGGTGCAATACTCCATAGGTAGAAGGCAGCATGAAATCAAACTTTCTGAATGGAGCACTACCGCTAGCGCTAGAGGTTAACGCAGGCGCTAGCGCTACCGCCACCGCTAGCGCTAACGCCAGGCGCTAGCTCAAGATCATCTCAGCGGTTTTGACTCAGTGGTTCAGTCTCAGTGGTTCCTTATTGCCACCGCCAGCGCTAGCGATACCGCAGGCGCTATCTCAAGTTCGTGCACAGAGCCACGCCTCCAACGGTTTCACAACTGCTCCACACGAACGATACCACAAGTGCTAAGTACTACCGCAGGCACAATTCCAGTGAGGTTGCTTGTGCCACAATTCCAGTGTTGTTATGCTGCCGAAGATGGATCTCCCACAAAAAGCTTAAAGGAGAATTCTGGAGGAGGACAACGTCACGCTACATCCGAAGGACGATCGCTTCAACCTCGCTTATACTACAGCGATCCTTCATCCTCAACTCCAGAGATCTCATATAGGGAGTTTTATTATTGTTTTCATTATTTCCATTCCATACTTTCTTTGTAACCGTTTAGTGAATTCGCCTTGTGTTGGCGACTAGGTCTGGGTAGGACTTAGGGGGAAATTCGCCTTGTGTGGCGACTAGGTCTAGGTGATTAGATCTAGGGGGTGCTCGAGGCCATATCAGGGGAAGGATTGGCTAGAGCGGCTTGAGGCCATATCCAGGGAAGGATTAGCTAAAGCCAACCGGTTTGTGGGGATATAAGTCGGTATAGAAAAGGAAAAGAAATTTACATTTGTACGCCTCTGATTTCTAGCGATATAGAAATCAAATTTATGTAAACACTTTTTCATATAATATAATCATGTCACTTTTGTGTTTACTTGATTTCTATCACTTGGCGTAATCTCTATTATATTGTGTTCTAAGTTTTCAATTCTAAATCTAAATTGTTTATTTCAATCTCTTTTATCATAAAACAATTTAGTACTTGTTTCTAAAATTGCAAATCATAATTTTCTATTCATTTAGCTAAATTGTTATTTTACCTTCGCATATTATAAAACAATTTAGAAATTTTCTTAAAATTATAAAAAGAATTTTTATTCCCTTATTCACCCCCCCACCCCCCCCCCCCCCCTAAGGGCGTCGTAAGATCCAATAAGTGGTATCAGAGGTAGGTTATTCCAAACGGTTTAAAAACCAGGAATAATGGCGTCTTATGATCTCGCTTCTACTAGTAAGGGAAATTTTCTTAAAAATGAAAAATCTTTAGCACCACCTTTATTTGAAGGTAAAAATTATAATGGGTGGAAAATTCTTATGGAAAAATTTCTTAAATCTTTGGATATTGAAGTATGGAATATTACTATTAAAATGCTCCCAAGTATTTTAAATAAAAATGAAATGTTTTTAAATGCCAAATCTATGAATAGTCTATATTGTGCATTAGATCAAAATATTTTCAAACTTATTTATACACTTCCTACTGGTTATGAAGTTTGGAAATTTCTAGAGAATACTTATAGTCTTCCTTCCACAGATGATGAACAAGAGGAATTCCTTATGGATCCAAGAGAAGAAATCGACAAGGACTCACTCTTGGAGGATGATAAATCTAAGAGTGAAATTGACGAGGAATTCCTTATGGATCCAAGAGAAGAAATCGATGAGGACTTATGCTTGGAGGAAGAAGAATACAACATCACAATATTGAACACATTTGTTGGCAACACATCAAGCAAAAGAGAAGACAGAAATTCAACTATGGAAGAGGAATGCAAAGAAGATGTCAAAGGAATCGTTGGTCCAAATCTTGCCTTATCCCATAACAATGTAAGAAAATCAAAAACTTCTCTTTTTGTAACAAATTCCATTTCTACATTTCGTGTGCTTAAAATTGCTAAACGTAAAATTTTAAAGTTGAAACATGTTAATTCCAAATAACGTTTAGAAAATAAAACTTTAAAAGCAAACGCTAAAGTAGAATCTAATATTGATGTGTTAAATTCTCTTTCATGCTCTTTAGGTAAACTTCCTATTCCTTGTTTAGATTGCAATCTATTAAAAGAAAAATTCAAGGATATTGAAAAAGGGCTCTTAGTTTCTAAAGAACATAATGAAAAATTGATAGTTGAAAATGATGTTTTAACTTGTAAGTTAATACAATTAAAATCTTTTGTTGAAAAATTTCAAATGTCATCTAATGAATTTCATCATAAGATTTTGAATAACAAGGATAAATTAACTTACAAAATCATTTCTAAAAAGGACCATTTTCACACATTAAATCAAAAGAAATTTGGTTTCAAAAAGAATTATGATCCTCATAAAATTCTTAAGAGTCACTATTATAAGTCTCAATATATTTTCAATCATGACTCAAATTTAAAAACTCTTTTTCATGAAAATCAAAATATAAAATATTATCCTTCATATTATAAGTGTATGTCTATAAGAAAGAGTGGAAATGAAAATTATCAAAATAAGAATCAATTATTTACAACATTTTGTAACCCACTCTTTCAACAATCACTTCTTAAGAAAGACAATCACTCTTATAAATTTTCAAAGAATCGTTATAATAAAATTCATTATGATTATCAACATCAATCTATTTTGAAAAATAGTTTGAATAAACATAAATCCCAAATGAATTATTTTTCAAACAACTATCATTCCAAAAAGATGTCAAATAATCATAATATAAATTTAAAAGAAAAACAACCAAAGTATGAATGGAGGCCCAAAATTAAAAACGAAACACTAACTCCACTTGTAAAGGCTCATTCATCACTATCTCTCCAAAAGCCTACACGATGTATTTGGGTACCCAAAGGAACCTTCACACCTGGTCCCCTTTGGATACCTAAATCTCTCATTCATTAGTATCCAATCATTTGCATGAAGTAGAAACAAATGAAAATGAAATATCACTACTCTACTTCATGATATGCTTATTGTCTCTTTTCTTTTGTTTATTTTTTTATTATTTTTTGAACAAACATGTTATGATCACTTTATATATATCATGAAATATGACTTTCATATATTAAGCCTAATGTATCATGAAACATTAAGTCATATTTTTTTGAAAGTGATCTATCTCTCATCTTTGATTGTTCTTTATCCTTTTAAATCCTTTACCCATAAATGTCTTGAATTATCATCATAAATTGAATATTGAAATTATTATCAAGACTAATGAAATTATTTTTGAATGGATTTAAATGGTTTATTAAAGGGCTTAAGCTAAAAATTAAAATGTGCAACATTTTTTTTCTTTTCTATTTTTGTTTGCTACATATGATAGCCCTTATAATGAAGTATATTATCTAGAAAAATTGAAAACAAAAATTCATCTAAACGCATGTTTAATCTTTCAAAAAATGCGAGTTTACGATCAAAACTTCAAACATCCATATCTTTTGATCCGCTCGTCCGATTTTTGCGTTTAATATCTTTTTGGAAAGAGCACAGAAATCTCCATCCAACGGAGAACCAAACTTGTTCATTCAAATTCGTTTGGTTCTGTCAAAATTGCCCAAACTCAACTTTGTTTACAAGTTATATCAGTCTTCTTATTTCGACAAGTTCTGTGTTTATGGATTTTTCATCACATGATATCCTTTGTATATTGTGTGTAATGTGTGTCACCATTGTTTGCATGTTATTTAGACCTTAGAATCATCATGTATCATTAAGTTCAAATCAAAAGCTTAATCATTTCATTCTAGGTCTAAAAAAAATTAATTTGAAAACTTCTCATATTACATGCAACATTATCTTCATTAATCCTATGTAATAACATTGCATTCAAACTCATCATCCTAGCATCACTTCTTAGTTTATGCTTAAATTTATAGCTAGGTATAACATTTACAATGTTATTAAAATACCATGATAACTATGTGATTTGAAATTATAATAGAATACTAAAATTCCAACAAACACATAGTTTATGAATTAATCATTAGAATATATATGAATATTGTATCATAAATCATATATTATCATGTAAAACCAAAGATCAATATATTCAATTATTGAATGCAAATTTTATTATAAATTTCAAAACATTCTATATATGATCTTTGTCTTTAATATGATTACATGATCATCATCTTCTAGACTTAAAAATCAAACATGCTTATTCAAAAGAAAATCACCAAATTATATTGTCGTAAGTCTAGAAAGAATAGAAATCACATACATCATGATGATCTAACATATATTCTATGCAAAATTCTCTATAATCATAAATCATAATTCATGCTCTATCAAGACATATCTCAAATCGATAATAGGAATTATGAATCTTATGATAAAAATTATGAATAATGTTTTCTTTACATTATTTGATGTATTGATTTGCTTTGCTAGTGATTGCATGTATCTCTCATATTTGTAGACTCTAGAATCAACTTTGTAATGAAAGTATAAATCAAACTAAATCATCACTTTATTCTAGATCTATAATCTAAAATTTTATTTTGGAATACATGCAATTTCAATATTAATCTTATGACATGACATTAAACCCAAAACTCATCATACTAGCTTTATCACTTATTGAATATTAGTAATTGTGCTAGTTATCACATATGGTCATCTCATAAAAGTAGAAAAACTATGCGGCTTTATATAACTCATCACATTAAACAAAACTCATAGTTTATATATCAACCCTTAGATTTAAAAGCATAGGTTGTCCAAAAGATTATTTCACATATGACTTCATATCTCACAATAGCGGGGGCGTAGGGTTGTATACATTAGAGACCTAACCTCTAAGTCATGTCTTGTCCTTAACCGGGGAGGGTTCCAGTGGGGCCTTGCGAGGCACTGGGGGGAAAGAGTGCTAGGTTGAGTGTTCTCTAGTGTGTGCATATGGGACTAACACCCCAACCTACGGCATGCGTGCAACTCCTCATGCCCATCCGTCACTTAGTACGGGGCTAGGGTGTAGACATTTAGTCGGGATAGTTTTTAATCTTAGGACATACTTATATTACTCTTTGCATGATCATTTTATTTACTTATCACTTAAATCATGCATATTCTGGGTTGTTTAATAAAAAATGTCCTCTTGTGTTTGCATAATTTATCCTTTTGAGCTTAAATGTTTTTTTTTGTAAAACACATGTATTTGAAAAAGCTAAAGTTTCAGGCCAATTTGATCCACCTAGAGATCTCCAAAAATTCTAAAATTTCAGCATGGAACTACTCTAAGGACACTTAATAAATATCAAAAATCAAAAATTTGAAATTCTCAAAAAATCACGTACTGTTTGTCGCGCTATCACTAGCGCCGGCGCTAGCATGGATGTTGGAATTTTCTGATTTTCAAAATTTCTAAAAATCACTAAAAAACTTTAGTCTATATGTACTACTTTGTATTTGTATTTCTGACATTTGCTATTTGTGTTTTATTCATATTATGAAAAATCTACTACAAAATTTCAAAATTCAAAAATTACAAAAATGTGTTTTTGTGATTTTCTGTTTTTATTTGATTTAAAATTGATAAAAAAAAACTGAAGGTTTTCAAGTTTGAGGAGTGGAGAAGATTTTCAGAAGAAAAGAAATTTTTGCTAAGTCAATTCGTCGAGATGTCTCGTGAAGTTCCGATGAATCCCGACGAATCCAGATAGAAGCCAAATTTCTAGTTTAAAGAAGAAATTTCTGCGGCTAAGTCTATTCGTCGAATGTTCTCATGAACTCCCGACGAATATCGACGAACGCAGACATAAGTCAAAAAGGGAGACTTGTGAAGGAAATTGTGCGGCTAAGTCAATTCGTCGAATGTTCTCGAGAACTCCCGACGAATTCCGACGAATGAAAACAGAAGACAGTTTTCAAACTTTGCTCAGTATTTTTCAATGGCTAAGTCAATTCGTCTAATGTTCACGTGAAGTCTCGAAGATGGCTAAGTCAATTCGTCGAATGTTTACGTGAAGTCTCGACGAATGACGGACATACGGATTTCAAATTTATGTTTCAAGGAATTCATCATGCTTATCATATTCAAAACAAAAAAACTGTATGATCTTTATTGTCAATATCAAGCATGTATGATTTCTATTATTTAGAATTATTTACAATGTTAAAACATATTCTTTCAAATTACTATGAACATTGTTTTGCTTATCATGCTTTGATATATCTATTTAAAGTGCATCAATTGTATTGCAAAATGTGTAGAACCAAGCTTAGCATGCCTCTAAGTATGAGTAAATGTTTTATGATTGATAATGATACATTTCACTCACTTATTTTGGTAATCAACATGTGTGTCTAAATCTAAAAATGCTTGCTTGTGTATTGTATTTGTACAATGAATAAAAACTTGCATAAGTTTATTGCCTACACTACATTTGAATTGCACTTATGAAATTTAGAAAAGTGGTTAAGTTGAAAATTTTGGTTTGCAAAACAAGTGTATTCGGAGAATGTTGTCTCACAAATATGAACAAAAAAAATTATATATGTAGACAAATATAACTCCACCAAGCACTACTTGAACCTCCTGATAAGTCTTCATAAGCATTGTGAGGTTGAGCACCTTGGAAAGAATAGTAAAGTGTCTTGTGCAAACCTTAGTTATCACACCACTTTGTTAAAAATAATTATGTGCATTAAAAGTGTGTGAAAGTAATTTACTTGTGTTTTATTGTGCACTTTACTTTACATATGTCTTGTATTTTGTTGATTTAAATCAATTGTTAACATTGCCCAAAATACACTTATGTACACATCATTATCTTTCATAACACTTATTCTCATGAGTATTGGATTATAATGCTTTATCTATACTACTCTTTATATAAGAAATGCACTAAATAACCTAGCATGATCTCTACAATGTTTTAGGTATTTCTTGAATCTAAAATTAAGTAACATTGTAGTATAATCTCTCTTTGATATGTTCATTTCATGCTTGGTATTTTTATGAAATATTTTGAGATTTCAAAAAGGTTAAAACATCTTTCAATTTTGAACTAAAACTCATATTTTTACTTATGCTTTTCATGCCTACAAAAAGATGTTTATTATAATCTTCTGCTTGCTTGCAACTCTTATCTTTATATTTGAAATCTCTTATATATGCTATGCTTAAACTTTTTATCATTTCATATATTACAAAAGCTCGATCATGATTTATAACTAGCATAAAGAATGCCTCCTTACTACCCTCACCCCACCTTATTTTGATAATACCAAAAGGGGGAGATTAATTGAAGAAATCTATATAGGAGAAATATAGATAAATAAGGGGAGACTAATTCATGAAATCTATCATTTAGGGGGAGTAACACATAAATTGCATTTATGTAGGGGCAACATTAAGATAGGGGGAGTATGCACATTAACATGCTTATTATATACTATAGTTGATAATGCTTATTATATACTATAGTTGCACTTTTATCTTGCTTATCTTATCTATAAACACTATTGTTAATTTCTTGCTTAGAGGATTTGTTATTATCAAAAGGGGGAGATTGTTGGACATGTGTGTCACATCCCTTTGTTTGAGAATAACAAATCCCATATTGTATTTGATATTGCTTGTAGTGTGTTTATAGTGTGCAGGAACTATAGGTGCAATACTAATTCATGAAATCTATATAGGAGAAATATAGATAAATAAGGGGAGACTAATTCATGAAATCTATCATTTAGGGGGAGTAACACATAAATTGCATTTATGTAGAGGGAGCATTAAGATAGGGGGAGTATGCACATTATCATGCTAATTATATACTATAGTTGATAATGCTTATTATATACTATAGTTGCACTTTTATCTTGCTTATCTTATCTATAAACACTATTGTTGATTTCTTGCTTAGAGGATTTGTTATTATCAAAAGGGGGAGATTGTTGGACATGTGTATCACATCCCTTTGTTTGAGAATAACAAATCCCATATTGTATTTGGTATTGCTTGTAGTGTGTTTATAGTGTGCGGGAACTATAGGTGCAATACTCCATAGGAATAAAGCTGCTTGGAATAATCTTTTGAAAGGAGCAGCACTAACGCTAGCGCTATCGCTAACGCCAGCACTAACGCCAGCGTTATCTCTAACGCCAGGCGCTAGCTCAGTTGGTTCCATCTTAGCGGTTTCATCTCAGCTTCCGTCTCAGCGGTTCCTTAGCGCTACCGCCAGCGCTAACGCTAACGCCAGGCGCTAGCTTGAGCTCGTGCAGATCGCCACGCCACCGACAGTTTCGCAACCGCTCCACACGAGCGCTACCGCCAGCGCTATCGCTACCGCAGGCGCTATCTCAAGTTCGTGCACAGAGCCACGCAGCCGATGGTTTTGCAACCGCTCCACACGAACGATACCGCAGGCGCTAAGTACTACCGCAGGCGCTAGCTCCAAGGTCTATAAATTCGTCGAGATGTCTCGTGAAGTTCCGATGAATCTCGACGAATCCAGACATAAGTCTATTCGTCGAATGTTCTCGAGAACTCCCGACGAATTCCGACGAATGAAAACAGAAGACAGTTTTCAAGCTTTGGTCAATATTTTTCGATGGCTAAGTTAATTCGTCGAATGTTCACGTGAAGTCTCGACGATGGCTAAGTCAATTCGTCGAATGTTCACGTGAAGTCTCGACGATGGCTAAGTCAATTCGTCGAATGTTCACGTGAAGTCTCGACGAATGATGGACAGACGGATTTCAAATTTATGATCTTTATTGCCAATATCAAGCATGTATGATTTCTATTATTTAGAATTATTTACAATGTTAAAACATATTCTTTCAAATTACTATGAACATTGTTTTGCTTACCATGCTTTTATATATCTATTTAAAGTGCATCAATTGTATTGCAAAATGTGTAGAACTAAGCTTAGCATGCCTCTAAGTATGAGTAAATGTTTTATGATTGATAATGATACATTTCACTCACTTATTTTGGTAATCAACATGTGTGTCTAAATCTAAAAATGCTTTCTTGTGTATTGTATTTGTACAATGAATTAAAACTTGCATAAGTTTATTGCCTACACTACATTTGAATTGCACTTATGAAATTTAGAAAAGTAGTTAAGTTAAAAATTTTGGTTTGCAAAACAAGTGTATTCGGAGAATGTTGTCTCACAAATATAAAAAAAATTATATATGTAGACAAATATAACTCCACCAAGCACTACTTGAACCTCCTCATAAGTCTTCATAAGCATTGGGAGGTTGAGCACCTTGGAAAGAATAGCAAAGTGTCTTGTGCAAACTTTGGTTATTACACCACTTTGTTAAAAAAAATTATGTGCATTAAAAGTGTGTGAAAGTAATTTACTTGTGTTTTATTGTGCACTTTACTTTACATATGTCTTGTATTTTGTTGATTTAAATCAATTGTTAACATTGCCCAAAATACACTTATGTGCACATCATTATCTTTCATAACACTTCTTCTCATGAGTATTGGATTCTAATGCTTTATCTATACTACTCTTTATATAAATGCACTAGATAAACCTAGCATGATCTCTACAATGTTTTGGTATTTCTTGAACTTAGAATTAAGTAACATTGTAGTATAATCTCTCTTTGATATGTTCATTTCATGCTTGGTATTTTTATGAAAAACTTTGAGATTTCAAATAGGTTAAAACATCTTTCAATTTTGAACTAAAACTCATATTTTTACTTATGCTTTTCATGCCTACAAAAAGATGTTTAATCTTCCGCTTGCTTGCAACTCTTATCTTTATATTTGAAATCTCTTATATATGCTATGCTTAAACTCTTTATCATTTCATATATTACAAAAGCTCGATCATGATTTATAACTAGCCTAAAGAATGCCTCCTTACTCCCCCCACCCCACCTTCTTTTGATAATACCAAAAGGGGGAGATTAATTGAAGAAATCTATATAGGAGAAATATAGAAGATTAAGGGGAGAATAATTCATGTAATCTATCATTTAGGGGGAGTAGAACATAAATTGCATTTATGTAGGGGGAGCATTAAGATAGGGGGAGTATGCACAATTTCATCATGCTTATCATATACTATAGTTGCACTTTTATCTTGCTTATCTTATCTATAAACACTATTGTTGATTTCTTGCTTAGAGGATTTGTTATTATCAAAAGGGGGAGATTGTTGGACATGTGTGTCACATCCCTTTGTTTGAGAATAACAAATCCCATATTGTATTTGATATTGCTTGTAGTGTGTTTATAGTGTGCAGGAACTATAGGTGCAATACTCCATAGGTAGAAGGCGGCATGGAATCAAACTTTCTAAATGGAGCACTACCGCCAGCGCTAGAGGTTAACGCAGGCGCTAGCGCTACCGCTAACGCCAAGCGCTAGCTCAAGATCATCTCAACGGTTTTGACTCAGCGGTTCAGTCTCAGCGGTTCCTTATCGCTACCGCCAGCGCTAGCGATACCGCAGGCGCTATCTCAAGTTCGTGCACAGAGCCACGCCACCAACGGTTTTGCAACTGCTCCACACGAACGATACCGCAGGCGTTAAGTACTACCGCAGGCGCTAGCTCCATGGTCTATAAATTGAAGCCAACTTCGATCATTTTGATCATCCATCCCAGAGAGGTTGCTTGTGCCACAATTCCAGTGTTGTTATGCTGCCGAAGATGGATCTACCACAAAAAGTTTAAAGGAGAATTCTGGAGGAGGACAACGTCACGCTACATCCGAAGGATGATCGCTTCAACCTCGCTTATACTACAGCGATCCTTCATCCTCAACTCCAGAGATCTCATATAGGGAGTTTTATTATTGTTTTCATTATTTCCATTCCATACATTCTTTGTAACCGTTTAGTGAATTCGCCTTGTGTTGGCGACTAGGTCTGGGCAGGACTTAGGGGGAAATTCGCCTTGTGTTGGCGACTAGGTCTAGGTGATTAGATCTAGGGGTGCTCGAGGTCATATCCGGGGAAGGATTGGCTAGAGCGGCTTGAGGCCATATCCGGGGAAGGATTGGCTAAAGCCAACCGGTTTGTGGGGATACAAGTCGGTATAGAAAAGGAAAAGAAATTTACATTTGTACGCCTCCAATTTCTAGCGATATAGAAATCAAATTTATGTAAACACTTTTTCATATAATATAATCATGTCTCTTTTGTGTTTACTTGATTTCTATCACTTGGCGTAATCTCTATTATATTGTGTTCTAAGTTTTCAATTCTAAATCTAAATTGTTTATTTCAATCTCTTTCATCATAAAACAATTTAGTACTTATTTCTAAAATTGCAAATCATAATTTTCTATTCATTCAGCTAAATTGTTATTTTACCTTCGCATATTATAAAACAATTTAGTAATTTTCTTAAAATTATAAAAAGAATTTTTATTCCCTTATTCACCCCCCCCCCCCCCCTCTAAGGGCGCCGTAAGATCTAACAGTATTTACTTACTTACTAATCGTTTACTACATACTGCTGACATACTTACTGCTCATATATTATCTATTGCTGCGATACTTACTGCTCGCATATTCATTATACTATTAGTATAATCCCTGTCACATGTACCTTCTTTTACCCTTTGATGTCCTTCGCTTAGTCCTCCCGCTCGGTACCTAGGAGTCGTGGGGGGAGGCGAGGACAAAATGGCTTAGTCTTTTTGACTAATGGTCGGTTATAGCCGTAACACCAGGAGATCGAGGAGCAGGAGCTGCAGTACGTCAGGCAGGACGTAACAACATACCGTGAGGACCAAATGTTGTGCATTACTACTTCCACACGACGACTGGTTGGGGAGTATTTTGTGTTGCTTCCGCATTGTGTAGAGTGAGAGAATGCTTTGTCATTAGTATTTCCATTTATATCTGTAACGGGCTTAAGCCCCTGCACTCTTAGTTTTGTACTCATTATGAACTTTTTGCACTTATATTGTAAGATCCCCCCCCCCTCTGGTACTCGACCTTATCGGGAGATCTTACCGCACACCATCGCCAATACATGACTCCGAGACGACTAACGTGGGATCAAAAGAATGACCATCACAAACACTCCTCTCATTACTCACCCCGAGGCCATATATTAACGATGGTGCTAAGCGATTTCTACTTGTAATCCGGAAGCGTGGTGGTTTAGTAGTAGCAAGATCTACCAGGACTAAATAACTAATAGGATAAAGGCAACTATTTTCGTAGCATAACATGTGGTAGACTATAATTGTTTAATAGGCTCGAGCTATCATTTAAGATATTAGATGAATCATAATTCATAAGGCTAAGGCGCAGCGATTTGGTTTAACAGAGAGTAAAGTTGTATATAAAATCTGTTGCTACTCAGTCGATTTCCCAAATGGTAATAAGTGGAGCATATGCTTAGTAAGGTTACAAGGGCCTATCTAGCTTTATCCCATCCAGTGTACTATAATTGAAGAGATACTAGTAATTACGAAAGTTCGCAGTGGTTAAATCATATAACAAGACTGTTACTTAACTGATTGTCCTTCGATATCAATTGAATATAACACTACGAAGTTGCAATGCATAAGTGGGGGCCGCACTGCCCATGACGACAATTGTAACTTAAAAAAAAGGTTATCTCGTACGGCCTACTAGCATTTACCAACAAGAGTATAATATTTGCAGCGATACATGTAACACATAATAATAAACCACAATGAATCTCAAGACATAAACACTTAAATTGTGTCTTAACATAAGGTACCTCGATGGCCATAGCTGAAGTTATCATCCTGGATCCATCTCATTGCCTATCTGTATCCTTAACCTGTAACTCAAGTATAATGTCAAGGCATAAAAATAACCAACAAGGAGGTTATGTGTATAAGTAATTGGGTCGTGGCAGTCTTCCCACGACCACCGCCTACGTACTCCGTATCATCCTGCATACGGCCTCAGACCCACGTAGTTCTATGATTGTCGCACGGGTTGCATGGAACCAGGTCGTCCTCGATGCGGGTTGCCTTAGAGTATCACTCGAAGGCCATCCTAAATTTTCCAAAGACTACAATTTATTCCCGAAGGAATATATAACTCGAAGGCAACACTTATCCCCGAAGGGATATATTTCTCGAAGGGGCAACATTTTTATTATCATAATAATGGTTCATATTTCCGTGTGAACAACATGAAAAAGAATATACATTTGTAATGACATTATTCCAAGCTTATAGCGTATACAGGATTTAGGATTTAGAGCGCTTTTATAAATCGGCAGGACCTCCAATAAGTCATCGGCCCATAGTCAAGTAACCTACAACAAAAGAGAAAGCAAAAGCGAATTATATCGATGGCTTGCCACCATTTCCTAGGCTCGGCAATGTAAGCTTCACGGCCTCTTTGGTGTTAATAGTTACTTATAAACGTGTTCCACCCAATCCGTCGTCGGGTTCGAGATCTGAACACTAATTTCCAAAAGGCCTAGGTAACGTAAAAGTGAGTGATGCGGTTTTCAACAAAAGCAGGAATTTAGAAGATGGCAGCACTAAAATATGATTTTGACCAACCATACGTTCTCCAAAATTTATGTGCAAGTACAATTTGAAAAGGTAAAAACATCGCCTACATTATTAGTGAAGGGTTCATAAGGTGATCACTACCAATTAAGGCCTAAATATCTAAAAGAAAGATTGCTGCAGTTTTAAATAATAACAGGAATTCAGAAAAAGGCAGCAGTAAAACAGGGTTTTGACCTATTAAACGAACTCCAAAAATTACGTATAAGTACAATCTGGAAAGGTAAAAACATTACCTACATTATTGATGAAGGATTGGAGAACCAACAACAACTTTTTAAGGGCCTAATACTGAAAACAGTATGCTGCAGTTTTTCTAAAACAAAAAAGAAATTCAGAATTTGCACTTTAGTTTGATCTACCCCTAGTAATTACCAAGCAAACGAAGCAACCAGCCTTATGAGCATATATATAGACATTTCACAGCCCCCGACTCTTTATGTGTGTATAATTATATATATGTATATATATGAAAACATCGACTATTCCATGCACTAATACTTAAACCTTCTAATAATCATTAGGCCAATGGTAAGATAGTTCACTTTCCAACTCAAGACGTACTTCAACGTTCTTTAAATATGAAATAATGAGCATGCCATAGTAAAAGCTTTAGCTAATCCCAATTTTCGGCCAAATAAAATCCTTTGGTATGCAACCAAATGCGGGAAATCCCAACCGTGATTTTAAGAAGTTTCAACGACACTTATATGGGGCTTTAACTAATCAAATGATGTTGCATGATGGTTATATCAAGTTCCATATATCCAATAAATTAAATAAGCCCCAACCGGATAGGAAAGTTCGGTGGTTATGAACCATCGTTTGAGAATGCCCGACCTCATCTAAGGAACTTTATACAATTTTCTGTTCAAAACTAGCTTCCATTTCATGACGGCGGTCATAACAGGTGTTATGCCAAACTCACCGGAGCTAAAATGCTGAGCCAAACATAATCTAACAGAAATGGAAGCAGGTAGAACCGTAGGCTAAGAAATGAGAAGGACCCTCATGCAAGTAACCATTATTAAAGTATACTAAAGCTAGGTTAGAGATCACCGGAACTGAAGAATTGGGGGAAGCAGAGGTGGTGAAACCGGAGGGATTCATGGTTGAACGGCTTCCATGCAACCTCAAGGCGAAGTTCCAAAATCGATTCCCGGTTTAAACCAAAAGATGAACCCAGATCTTGATGCAAAAACCAAAGAAAACCTGGGCAGAATACATTGCCGTGAGTAGGGATAAGAACCATGAAAAGGGGCGGTTTCCCTCGTCGCCCGTCCTTGATCTTGCCGAGAGGTGCAGCCGCCGGCCCTGTCGTGAGAGGAGGAAGAGAGGAGTAGCGCAGGGGGAGAAAAAGAAAACTGAGAGATGAGGGAAGCCGATCCTGTCTTAAGAGCATCGAAGCCCTTCGTGGAGATCGCCCAGCTTTGTTGCTTCCGCCCCATTGTCATGATCTTTCGCCTCCTACACAGCCAATAAACCCCTTTTAATTTGGCCGGCCATTAATCTCTCTCTCTCTCTCTTCTTTATTTATTAAATTCTCATATAACTTATATAAATAAATATATATTTTATACGTACATTTATATATATATATATGTGTAATTCTGACACCGTACAAGTATACATGCGTTATAAAAACTTTCCTACATATATACAAACCTATATAATCAATATGTATGTGTGTGTATTCATTATATAATTCTCATATAATTGTACGTTGGAGTTTGTTGAGATTGCGTCGGCCATTCAAACTAATTAACTTAACTAAGGCGGATTTTCGAATCCATTCACGCAAATAATTACTTAATTCGCCGTGTTACTGAAAATGACCCATTTCGTCCAAATTTCCTTAGTTATCACCATGCTCGATCTGGACGGAGGGCAATTATTTATTTCAATAATTCGAGTCAAATAATTGTGTGGGTTAATTTTGGCTCAACAGCTTAAGCATTCGTGTCAGTCTCGCCCCATTGCCCGATTTGTCAAGATCAGTTAATTACGTCATTTACATCGGGATGGAATGAAAATGTACGTCGTTGAGTCTGTAGTAATATTATCACTGGTGAACCCCAATTTTAGGCTAATTTGCTTGAAGTATATGTTGTGACGTCGCAGTTTAATACATAATCCGAAGTTAGGTCATGAAACTGTTAAAAACTGGTTTAAACTCCTCAATGGTTCACATGGCTCTTCTAGGCCCCTAGTGCCAAAATCGGGATGTTACAAATCCAATAAGACAAAGAACAATTTTCGTCCCCGAAAATGCGAATGGGGCATGGGGTTTCAAAATTTGAGTTGTAAATGATCACTTTGTTCCACCCATGTCTCCCAACTCATTCAAAATCATATTTACCAGATTCAAATCCAATCATCCCCAAGCAACTAGATCCATTAGATTTTCTCAAGGAATTTCTACACAAGGGTTCTTGAGTTGTGGTAATTCATTTGAGCTCGATAATTTGATTAGTCTAGTCTAAGCCAAGTATAAGTGAACTTAACTGATGTATGACTAAATCATTATAAAGTTATACTTCAAAATGGATCTTTTCAGTGGAAAAAGCAGTAGTCGCAAGTAAGCAAGCGCTGTAAAACTGCTACTCAATAATCAATTCTCATGCGGGGTTACATAGTTGAGAAGTAGGTATTAGCTAAAGGATCTAGATTCAACAGGAGGGATTCTATACCAATTTGTTTTGGGGTTTATAATTCGTTTGCCATCAAGTGTATAAGAGATCCTAATATTGTGAATGCAACCAAGAGTATAGCGGTCTTTAACTTGAAATCACAATTAAAAGTACACGGACCTAAGATTACAGTCACAATCTCAACTAATATCCTAAGAAAATATAGGTAACGAGGTACAGTCAAACGACGAATAAAAAGCAACGTATAATAGCATAAAGAAAACCTTAACTTATATGAATGTCTATGTAGACATATAAGTTAAGGGGTCCGCCTGAACGTCCTGATCATATGAAACGTCCCATACTGATTCATATGATAGAGGGTATGATATGTATGTATGCCAAGATTATGTATACGTAAACAATAGTAGAGCAAGGTATATAAAAGCATAAAGAAAACCTTAACTTATATGAATGTCTCAGGTAGACATATAAGTTAAGGGGTCCGCCTAAACATCCTGATCATATGAAAAACCCCATAAATAATTCATATGATAGAGGGTATGATATGTATGTATGCCAAGATTATATATACGTAAACAATAGTAGAGCAAGATATATAAAAGCATAAAGAAAATCTTAACTTATATGAATGTCTCAGGTAGACATATAAGTTAAGGGGTCCGCCTGAACGTCCTGATCATATGAAAAACCCCATAAATAATTCATATGATAGAGGGTATGATATGCTCAACGTATGCTTGATATGTCATGCTTATGCAATGCAATGGTGAAATTCACGCACATGACTCTGTACATACAGACCTTTTGTAGTTCCCTCTATTCAAGTGTGTCAACTCAGGTACCCAGTTGAGGCAAACAGGGCAGTGGACCGGGCTGTCCACTTCTAGGCTTGTGTAACACCACCCAACTTAGACCTTATGTACGCCCCTAAGAACACACAGGGTATCCGCGTACTATCTGGTAAACACCACCTCTAGCCCTCTATTCGAGTCTCCGCTCAGGTACCCAGTTGAGGCAAACAGGGCAGTGGACCGGGCTGTCCACTTCTAGGCTTGTGTAACACCACCCAACCTAGACCTTACGTATGCCCCTAAGAACACACAGGGTATCCACGTACTATCTGGTACAACAATGCCTCTAAGTGAAACACCAAGCTCTCGGCTCGGAGGACCCGACCAGTCATTTCTTATGCTTCGAGCCTACCATTCGCAGGACTATCCCAGTCCTTCCTTATAACCCGAGCCTACCGCTCGCAGGACTAACCCAGCCCTTAATGTAACTATCACCCGAGCCTCCAGCTCGCAGGACTAACCCATCCTGAGCCAACGTACGTCCGTCGTTGTGACGGCCAGACCGCACCGGAGACCCGCCACAGATTTCCTTCATAGTTTTCCATATACCGAACATCAAGTTCAATAAATATTTATTTCCATAAATAGTTCAACGAGCGCAACGCTCCTTTGAATATCAAACATGTGCCCCTTTGTCAAGCCAATGCTGCCTGACACCTAGGTGGCAACATTATCTTAGTACCGAGTTATTCATGTCCAGGATAACTTGTCCTTACCTGCCCTCGTACTCCACATAGGAGCGAGGTTATAAATCATAGAGGTCGCAAATAATCTAATCTTTTCTAAATATTAGTTGGCCTAAAGATTTAGGGGTCGACCTTGAACTTCCTGAGGGTTACCCTATGATCAACATATACGATCGAATGAGAATCCTCAGTTGTTACATACTAAATTTGATGTTCTAATCAGCGTGAACTATTCTTCGTAGATCTTTAAAAATTCTAATATTCAATGATCATCGTGTATCATTATAAACTTCAAGGATCTTTAACTTCCCGATGTTAGCGTCTTCAAGGCTCGAGTGATTATAATATTTTCTCACTATAATTCCAATTTTGGAATATGAACTCCCAAAGGTCTTTGTTATAAGATCACCGAAGAATTTAGAGGCATAAACCTAAAATCTTCAAATGAATATTTGTCCTCTAAATGTATTTATCGTAAATATTGGGCTAATGACACTTGAATTATGAGTATTATCCATTTCCCAAAAAAAACATTTTCTAAAAAATTACTATGGGATCCTAACATCAAAACTATTTTCTGAATGATTCTCATTAACCATTATCGTTGAATAATCTTCTTAATAATCCAAATCACCCTCTAATACAGATTGCAATCTTTGTGAACACCATAATCATGGAGTTCTCTACTAATGTCGTGATTCTAAAACCCATCATGATACATGCCTGTTCATTTGATCTTTTAAATCCTTTAGGGGTCTACTATTAGTTTTCCTTAATTAGATCATTTCCTAAGTTTGGGAAAAATTCTAAAAAGTTTTTACTAAAATGTCTCTGTTGTTCAAAGGGAATTACTTATGAACAATCATCTTGTTTAATGCCCTTTAAGTATGCTAATATGGAATTACTTAAACTATTGCATGAAATTTATCCATTATAGTTCTCATTTACTCGAATCACCTTAGTGAAGTACTAATTTTGATGAAGTAGGTGAAATTTTATCAAACTGAGAGGGAGATATGTCATCTCCAATAAGACAAAGAGGAATAGGTCAAGGGTAGAGTTGTGTCAAAACATTGTCTTGATAATTAAACGGTCCACCACTGCTTCCGCTGAAGTGGTTCCCCTGAACCACTCATTTAAAATAGGTTGGACAAAAGAGAATTTCTGTTTTTGGCACTAGCTGAAGGATCGTTTATGCTTTGATACCACTTTGTAAGATCCCCCCCCCCCCCTCCCTCCGGTACTCGACCTTATCGGGAGATCTTACCGCACACCATCGCCAATACATGACTCTGAGACGACTAACGTAGGATCAAAAGAATGACCATCACAAACACTCCTCTCATTACTCACCCCGAGGTCATATATTAACGATGGTGCTAAGCGATTTCTACTTTTAATCCGGAAGCGTGGTGGTTTAGTAGTAGCACGATCTACCAGGACTAAATAGCTAATAGGATAAAGGCAACTATTTTCGTAGCATAACATGTGGTAGACTATAATTGTTTAATAGGCTCGAGCTATCATTTAAGATATCAGATGAATCATAATTCATAAGGCTAAGGCGCAACGATTTGGTTTAACAGAGAGTAAAGTTGTATATAAAATCTATTGCTACTCAGTCGATTTCCCAAATGGTAATAAGTGGAGCATAGGCTTAGTAAGGTTACAAGGGCCTATCTAGCTTTATCCCATCCAGTGTACTATAATTGAAGAGATACTAGTAATTACGAAAGTTCGCAGTGGTTAAATCATATACAAGACTGTTACTTAACTGATTGTCCTTCGATATCAATTGAATATAACACTACGAAGTTGCAATGCATAAGTGGGGGCCGCACTGCCCATGACGACAATTGTAACTTAAAAAAAGGTTATCTCGCAGGGCCTACTAGCATTTACCAACAAGAGTATAATATTTGCAGCGATACATGTAACACATAATAATAAACCACAATGAATCTCAAGACATAAACACTTAAATTGTGTCTTAACATAAGGTACCTCGATGGCCATAGCCGAAGTTATCATCCTGGATCCATCCCATTGCCTATCCGTATCCTTAACCTGTAACTCAAGTATAATGTCAAGGCATAAAAATAACCAACAAGGAGGTTATGTGTATAAGTAATTGGGTCGTGGCAGTCTTCCCACGACCACCGCCTACGTACTCCGTATCATCCTGCATACGGCCTCAGACCCACGTAGTTCTATGATTGTCGCACGGGTTGCCTGGAACCAGGCCGTCCTCGATGCGGGTTGCCTTAGATTATCACTCGAAGGCCATCCTAAATTTTCCAAAGACTACAATTTATTCCCGAAGGAATATATAACTCGAAGGCAACACTTATCCCCGAAGGGATATATTTCTCGAAGGGGCAACATTTTTATTATCATAATAATGGTTCATATTTCTGTGTGAACAACATGAAAAAGAATATGCATTTGTAATGACATTATTCCAAGCTTATAGCGTATACAAGATTTAGGATTTAGAGCGCTTTTATAAATCGGCAGAACCTCCAATAAGTCATCGGCACATAGTCAAGTAACCTACTACAAAAGAGAAAGCAAAAGTGAATTATATTGATGCCTTGCCACCATTTCCTAGGCTTAGCAATGTAAGCTTCACGGCCTCTTTGGTGTTAATATTTACTTATAAACGTGTTCTGGCCAATCCGTCGTCGGGTTCAAGATCTGAACACTAATTTCCAAAAGGCCTAGGTAACGTAAAAGTGAGTGCTGCGGTTTTCAATAAAAGCAGGAATTTAGAAGATGCCAGCACTAAAATATGATTTTGACCAACCATACGTTCTCCAAAATTTATGTGCAAGTACAATTTGAAAAGGTAAAAACATAACCTACATTATTAGTGAAGGGTTCATAAGGTGATCACTACCAATTAAGGCCTAAATATCTAAAAGAAAGATTGCTGCAGTTTTAAATAATAACAGGAATTCAGAAAAAGGCAGCAGTAAAACAGGGTTTTGACCTATCAAACGAACTCCAAAAATTACGTATAAGTACAATCTGGAAAGGTAAAAACATTACCTACATTATTGATGAAGGATTGGAGAACCAACAACAACTTTTTAAGGGCCTAATACTGAAAACAGTATGCTGCAGTTTTTCTAAAACAAAACAGAAATTCAGAATTTGGACCTTAGTTTGATCTACCCATAGTAATTACCAAGCAAACGAAGCAACCAGCCTTATGAGCATATATATAGACATTTCACAGCCCCCGACTCTTTATGTGTGTATAATTATATATATGTATATATATGAAAGCATCGACTATTCCATGCACTAATACTTAAACCTTCTAATAATCATTAGGCCAATGGTAAGATAGTTCACTTTCCAACTCAAGACGTACTTCAACGTTCTTTAAATATGAAATAATGAGCATGCCATAGTAAAAGCTTTAGCTAATCCCAATTTTCGGCCAAATAAAATCCTTTGGTATGCAACCAAATGCGGGAAATCCCAACCGTGATTTTAAGAAGTTTCAACGACACTTATATGGGGCTTTAACTAATCAAATGATGTTGCATGATGGTTATATCAAGTTCCATATATCCAATAAATTAAATAAGCCCCAACCGAATAGGAAAGTTCGGTGGTTATGAACCATCGTTTGAGAATGCCCGACCTCATCTAAGGAACTTTATCCAATTTTCTGTTCAAAACTAGCTTCCATTTCATGACGGCGGTCATAACAGGTGTTATGCCAAACTCACCGGAGCTAAAATGCTGAGCCAAACATAATCTAACAGAAATGGAAGCAGGTAGAACCATAGGTTAAGAAATGAGAAGGACCCTCATGCAAGTAACCATTATTAAAGTATACTAAAGCTAGGTTAGAGATCACCGAAACTGAAGAATTGGGGGAAGCAGAGGTGGTGAAACCGGAGGGATTCATGGTTGAAGGGCTTCCATGCAACCTCAAGGCGAAGTTCCAAAATCGATTCCCGGTTTAAACCAAAAGATGAACCCAGATCTTGATGCAAAAACCAAAGAAAACCTGGGCAGAATACCTTGCCGTGAGTAGGGATAAGAACCATGAAAAGGGGCGGTTTCCCTCGTCGCCCGTCCTTGATCTTGCTGAGAGGTGCAGCCGCCGGCCCTGTCGTGAGAGGAGGAAGAGAGGAGTAGCGAAGGGGGAGAAAAAGAAAACTGAGAGATGAGGGAAGCCGATCCTGTCTTAAGAGCATCGAAGCCCTTCGTGGAGATCGCCCAGCTTTGTTGCTTCCGCCCCATTGTCGTGATCTTCTGCCTCCTACACAGCCAATAAACCCCTTTTAATTTTCCCGGCCATTAATCTCTCTCTCTCTTCTTTATTTATTAAACTCTCATATAACTTATATAAATAAATATATATTTTATACGTACATTTATATATATATGTAATTCTGACACCGTACAAGTATACATGCGTTATAAAAACTTTCCTACATATATACAAACCTATATAATCAATATGTATGTGTGTTTATTCATTATATAATTCGCATATAATTGTATGTTGGAGTTTGTTGAGATTGCGTCGGCCATTCAAACTAATTAACTTAACTAAGGCGGATTTTCGAATCCATTCACGCAAATAATTACTTAATTCGCCGCGTTACTGAAAACGACCTGTTTCGTCCAAATTTCCTTAGTTATCACCATGCACGATCTGGACGGAGGGCAATAATTTATTTCAATAA
The DNA here is from genome assembly GCA_033032865.1 of Dactylorhiza incarnata. NCBI lineage: Eukaryota > Viridiplantae > Streptophyta > Magnoliopsida > Asparagales > Orchidaceae > Dactylorhiza > Dactylorhiza incarnata. The sequence continues at coordinate 9,816,995 of JAWHQI010000003.1, forward strand.
TTCGTGTCAAATAATTATGTGGGTTAATTTGGGCTCAACAGCTTAAGCATTCGTGTCAGTCTCGCCCCATTGCCCGATTTGTCAAGATCAGTTAATTGTGTCATTTACATCGGGATGGAATGAAAACGTACGTCGTTGAGTCTGTAGTAATATTGTCACTGGTGAACCCCAATTTTAGGCTAATTTGCTTGAAGTATATGCTGTGAAGTCGCAGTTTAATACATAATCCGAAGTTAGCTCATGAAATTGTTAAAAACTGGTTTAAACTCCTCAATGGTTCACATGGCTCTTCTAGGCCCCTAGTGCCAAAATCGGGATGTTACAAATCAGCTCAATTGGTGATGAGAAGTGAAAATACTCCATAGTTAAGCGTGCTCGGGATGGAGTAGTCACGGGATGGGTGACCTCCTGGGAAGTTCACGCGCTGTCGCTTAACTGACTCAATTCTCATCAAAGGGGGACTGCGGTCTCCAACAACCCGTTGTGCCCTATGGTGGGACAGAGAGGGGTTGGGGTGCATGGTCTGCAGACCATTTGGTTAGGCTGAACCCTTCCGGTGCCAGCTAGGTCCCGTGTTGGAGGGCCTGGGCCGGGAGGGTGCCGGCGGTCCAGCTGGGTCCCGTGTTAGCGGGCCTGGATCGTTACATATATATATATATATATAAGTGTGTGTGTGTGTGTGCTGTGGTTGTGGACTTGTCTTATTCATATTATTACCTCTTGTAAAAATTGGCATGTGATGTGATTGTATCAGCCGGTAGGATCGGCATCGAGCGATGACAGCTAACCCGTGAGTTGAGGTCACCGTAAGACTGCGGTTGTGGGCATAAGATCCGGGAATTCTCCGATAAGGAGGAGGGGGATCATACAACTCATGTCCAAGAATATTATCTCGAGACTACTACCTTAATGCGCTATTAAATGCAAGCAAATCATAGGAAACACATGAATCATGAAGAAAGAGTAAATATGAATGATTAGTAGAAATTTATATCAATCCAAACAAATAAACTTCAATAAAGCACTAGTAGAAACACACTTGAAGTACGAAGGATAGGGGGGAGACAAAAAGTAAAATAAAGATAACGAAGATCGTACTAAAAAAATGAGCTTCATGTATGATGTCTTCCTTCTCGATCTCCCATTCCACGGGGTTCTTCTTCTTCAAAGATTTACATCATCAGAGCGATCAAATCAAGCCTCCTTTCTGTAGGAACAACTGGTATATATATAAGCAAGAACCCCCCAGACAGTTTTTAGCCCGACATGGCCAGATGACACAGCCGTGTGGGTTGTCCAAGTAGCTCCAATCCACGCATTTTTTTTAAATCGATCCCAACTGTTGCTGTACAACCCTCATATTTTCCGAGCTGGTGTGACCCGATGCGGGCGAGATTGCAATAGTGAAGGTAGCCGTGGCGCGACGAGTCGACCCGTTGAAAGGGTCTGAAGCCACCTAAGGCAAAAGGAGGGGGGGTTGACGTTTTGGTCTACTCCCCCGCGTTCCGCCAGGGCCTAGGGGGCGAGTGGACCTTCGGCCCACTCGCCTGGCCTAGTGGGCGAGTGGACCTTCGGTCCACTCGCCCAGCATTGTGGGAGAGTGGACCTTCGGTCCACTCGCGTCCACTAGCCCAAACCTAGGGCGAGTGGACCTTCGGTCCACTCGCCCGGCCCTAGGGGACGAGTGGACCGATGGTCCACTCGCCCAGGCCTAGGAGGAGAGGCAGGTTGTCCTGACATGTGGGGAAGTGGACGTCTCATCTCCACTCGCCTCCCCCCTTTGCGCTGGTCGTTCTGGTTCTTGGTTGAGCTGCAGATAGTAGGTTTTTGGCTATCTGCAGCCCAATCTTGGGAAGTCTATAAATAGACTCTCATAGGCACCTTGGGAAGGGAGGTTGGTACCCCCCTCCCTCACGTGTGAGAAAGCACTACCCCTTCCCTCCCCCTGTCATTGAAGGTGGACGGTGAGGTGATCCTTAGTGCCCTCCAAGGTGCCCAGGCTCAGCATTGTCTTGGGAGGGAAGTTCCTTGTGAGCTTTTGGGTACGTGGTGGGACCTCCACGCTGCAGCTTAAGGGGTCCGTCTGCGGACTTAGGTGTTCTCCAAGGGCAAGGTTCTTCGGTTCTTAGTGACTGGTCAAGGGTCTCGCTCAGGTCAAGTAAGGGTTAGCTGCATCCCCCTTGCGAACGTCAAGACCAGTTCTCTGGTTTCAACATTATGGTGCGGTGAGCGTGGAAGAAGCTAGTTCGAAAAGCTCTGGGCAAGTCTTATGGTTGTAAGCGATGAGCTGGGGGACTCACCCCTGTCGGTGAGTGCGTGAAGAAAGGTGACTTCGAGGAGTTCAGGAAGTCAATCCAGGAAGTCTTGCGGGTCGCACTCCCCCCTCAGGGCGAGTGCTCGGCATCGCCAACACCTGTGCTCGCCTCACCATCTTTGGTGGAGATAGAGCAAGCATGTCGGCAAGGGAAGGGGCTAGCTTCGGAGGAAGGCTTGAGCCTCCAAGTGCAAGCGCTCTTCAACAGCTCTCCTGGGGCCAGCTGCCTCGAGAGAGGGGGTAGGGAGGATGCCTCCGTCTCACCAGGAAGGGGTGGAGTCCCTGTTCTTGATTCAACAAAAGCACGGGGAGACGCGGGGAAGTTACGCGGATCAGTTCCAGGGGCAAGTCTTCCACCTCCAGGTTGACAAGCAAAGCAGGAAGGACCAGGAGAAAGAAGAAGAATAAGAAGACGAAAAAGATGGATGAAGTAATGAAGGAGATGGTCAAGGTGCATGTGACCAAGTAGGCCCAGAGGGGCGCGTTGTAATAAGCAGGTAGATCCTCGACGATGAATGAAAAAGGTTTCAGATAACGCCTATGGTAAGTGACTTGGGAAGGTGTTGAGTTCCTCTGCCTCCAGGTGAAGGTAAGCACCTAGGACGTGGATGGGTACTCTGCTCCCATTTGGTAAAATCCCCGACTAGAGACCATTCTCCGGGCTCAGTCATGTCGGCATATGGGAGACTCATCGGGTCGACTCGCTACTTGACTGAGTGGCTTGGGGAAGGTGTTGAGTTCCTCTACCTCCAGGTGAAGGTAAGTACCAAGGACGTGGATGGGTACTCCGCTCCCATTTGGTAAGATCCCCGACTAGAGACCATTCTACGGGCTCAGTCATGCCGACAGATGGGAGACTCATCAGGTCGACTCGCTACTTGACTAAGTGGCTTGGGGAAGGTGTTGATTTCCTATGCCTCCAGGTGAAGGTAAGCACCTAGGACGTGGATGGGTACTCCACTCCCATTTGGTAAGATCCTCGACTAGAGACCATTCTCCGGGCTCAGTCATGCCGGCAGATGGGAGACTCATCTGGTCGACTCACTACTTGACTAAGTGGCTTGGGGAAGGTGTTGAGTTCCTCTGCCTCCAAATGAAGGTAAGAACCAATGATGTGGATGGATACTCCGCTCCCATTTGGTAAGATCCCCGACTAGAGAACATTCTCCGGGCTCAGTTATGCCGACAGATGGGAGACTCATCGGGACGACTCGCTACTTGACTAAGCGACTTGGAAAAATGATGAGCACCTCCGCCTCCAGGTAAGCTAGGCCCCTAGGACGTGGATGTACATTCCACCCCCAGTTAGTCTGAAAAAGTGTTAAGTTCCTCTGCCTCCAGGTAAGCTAGGCCCCTAGGACGCGGACGGGTACTCCGCCCCCAATTTGTTTGGGAAGGAGATGGGTTCCTCTGCCTCCAGGCAAGCTAAGTCCCTAGGACGTGAACGGGTACTCCGCCCCCAATTGGTTTGAAAAGGTGTTGAATTCCTCTGCCTCCAGGTAAGTTAGGCCCCGAGGACGTGGACTGGTTCTCTGCCCCAGTTGCTTTGATGAGATGGTGGAGTTCCTCTGCCTCTAGGTGAAGGTAAGCACCTAAGACGTGGATTGGATCTCTGCCTCAGTTGCTTTGATGAGATGGTAGAGTTCCTCTGCCTCTAGGTGAAGGTAAGAACCTAAGACGTGGATTGGATCTCTGCCTCAGTTGCTTTGATGAGATGGTGGAGTTCCTCTGTCTCTAGGTGAAGGTAAGCACCTGAGACGTGGATTGGATTTCTGCCTCAGTTGCTTTGATGAGATGGTGGAGTTCCTCTGCCTCTAGGTGAAGGTAAGTACCTAAGACGTAGATTGGATCTCTGCCTCAGTTGCTTTGATGAGATGGTGGAGTTCCTCCGCCTCTAGGTGAAGGTAAGCACCTAAGACGTGGATTGGATCTCTGCCTCAGTTGCTTTGATGAGATGGTGGAGTTCCTCTGCCTCTAGTGAAGGTAAGCACCTAAGACGTGGATTGGATCTCTGCCTCAGTTGCTTTGATGAGATGGTGGAGTTCCTCTGCCTCTAGGTGAAGGTAAGCACCTAAGACGTGGATTGGATCTCTGCCTCAGTTGCTTTGATGAGATGGTGGAGTTCCTCTGCCTCTAAGTGAAGGTAAGCACCTAAGATGTGGATTGGATCTCTGCCTCAGTTGCTTTGATAAGATGGTTGAGTTCCTCTACCTCAAGGTGAAGGTAAGCACCTGGGATGCAGACTGGTCCTCTGCCCCCAGTGGGTGTGGGAAGATGTTGATTTTTCTCCACCTCAGGTCTAGTTTAATTCGACCTAAGATGTCGAGCTTTCTCCACCTCCAGCTGAGCTCGGCTCATAGGATGATTGTTAAGTGGAGAAAGGTTTGCCTCCCACCTCAGGTCGAGCTCAGCTCGACTAGAGGTGTTGAGTTTTTCTCCACCTCAGGTCTAGTTTAATTCGACCTAAGATGTCGAGCTTTCTCCACCTCCAGCTGAGCTCGGCTCATAGGACGGTTGTTAAGTGGAGAAAGGTTTGCCTCCCACCTCAGGTCGAGCTCTGCTCGACTAGAGGTGTTGAGTTTTTCTCCACCTCGGGTTAAGTTCAATTCGACCTAAGGTGTCGAACCTTTCTCCACCTCCAGCTGAGCTCGGCTCATAGGAGGGTCGTTAAGTGGAGAAATGTTTGCCTCCCACCTCAGGTCGAGCTCGGCTCGACTAGAGGTGTTGAGTTTTTTTCCACCTCAGGTTAAGTTCAATTTGACCTAAGGTGTCGAACCTTTCTCCACCTCCAGCCGAGCTCGGCTCATAGGAGGGTTGTTAAGTGGAGAAAGGTTTGCCTCCCACCTCAGGTCGAGCTCGGCTCGACTATAGGTGTTGAGTTTTTCTCCACCTCAGGTTAAGTTCAATTCGACCTAAGGTGTCGAACCTTTCTCCACCTCCAGCTGAGTTCGGCTCACAGGAGGGTTGTTAAGTGGAGAAAGGTTCGCCTTCCGCCTCAAGTCAGGTTCAACTGATAAACTCGGCAGGAGCATCCCGTTGGCAAGGCCTTTCGTGGATTCCTCTAGGGTCCCACCTACTCGTTAAATAGGTGGGTTGGACTTTCTTTCCGATCTTAAGGGAAGCTCGAAAAGAGCGGGGATTGTGTACAACCCTCATATTTTCCAAGCTGGTGTGACCCAACGCGGGCGAGATCGCAATAGTGAAGGTAGTCGTGGCGCGACGAGTCGACCTGTTGAAAGGGTCCGAAGTCACATAAGGCAAAAGGAGGGGGGTTGACGTTTTGGTCTACTCCCCCGCGTTCCGCCTAGCGGGCGAGTGGACTTTCGGTCCACTCGCCTGGCTCTAGGGGGCGAATGGACCAAAGGTCCACTCGCCCAGGCCTAGGGGGAGAGGCAGGCTGTCCCGGCATGTGGGTAAGTTGACGTCTCATCTCCACTCGCCTCCCCCCTTTGCGCTGGTCGTTCAGGTTCTTGGTTGAGCTGCGGATAATAGGTTTTTGGCTATCCGCAGCCCAATCTTGGGAAGTCTATAAATAGACCCCCATGGGCACTTTGGGAAGGGAGGTTGGTACCCCCCCCCCCCCCCCCTCGCGTATGAGCAAGCACTACCCCTCCCCTCCCCCTGTCATTGAAGGTGGATGGTGAGGTGATCCTTAGTGCCCTCCAAGGTGCCCAGACTCAACATTGGCTTGGGAGGGGAAGTTTCTTGTGAGCTTCCGGGTATGTGGTGGGACCTCCACGCTGCAGCTTAAGGGGTCCATCTCCGGACTTAGGTGTTCTCCAAGGGCAAGGTTCTGCGGTTCTTAGTGACTGGTCAAGGGTCTCCCTCAGGTCAAGTAAGGGTTAGTTGCATCCCCCTTGCGAACGTCGAGACCAGTTCTCTAGTTTCAACAGTTGCCACCACCATAACTAGTCGACACGAACAAGTGACACGTTCGTGTAGCTTGGCCACATATGTTGGGGATGGAACGTTCACCTAGAGGGGGGGGGGGGGGGGGGGGGGGGGGGGGGTTAGGTGATCTTGGTACTTTTTGAGTTATTAGCGTGAGTTATCAATATTCAAGCAATGCACAAAATTAACACACAAATAAATCACACCAGACGACACAAGATCTATAGAGGTTCCTCAAGGCGGGGTGTCTTGAGTAGTCCTCTTTCCCTCTATGCCTACCAAGCAGTGTGCTAGGCTCGCCAAACTCTGCCAAAAGCTTCAGGCCCTCAAGCCTTACAACACGGACCCGCAAGTCCCAACAGCCTAGGCCCGCAATCCCCTACTGCCCTCGAGCCCGCAAGCTCGACACTCAGGCCCTCAAGCCCTACAGCACGGACCCGCAAGTCCCAACAGCCTAGGTCGGCAAGCCCCTACTTCCCCCGAGCCCTCAAGCTCAACAAATCGCACCTGCAAGTGCACTGCCCTGGCCCTCAAGCCTCACAGCTCTTCAGCCCTCAAGCTAGACAAGTTGGCCCGCAAGCCTTACAAGAAAATACAGTAATAAAATGTTTCTTCAGCCGGATGAAGATCGACAACTTAAGCCTGTTGAAGATCGGTTCCTTAAGATTGAAGAAGATCGTTCTGATTCAGATCTTGAGCGCACGGTTCTTCTTCAAATCTTTTCTTAGCCTGATGAGGATTGGCTTCTTAACAGTCGATGAAGATGACTGCTCCTCTTTTTTCTCTTTCTTTCTTGCGGCGCTTGTGTTGTTCGATTCTCTATGTGCGCAAGTTCTTTCTTGATAATCCTTCTTTTAGGGCAACCTCATGTATCCTTTTATAAGACTGCGAGGTCTCCCAACGGTCGTCTGAAAAATTTCTTTATGTGTCAGACCTCCATTCCTTTTTAGCACGCGCTGATAGCTTTATTCCTTTGGAGTACGCGCTAATACCTCGATTTATTAAGTGCACGCGCTGATTGGACAATTAGGCGGCGACATTAACTGCTGACAGCACGTCCGCAAGATTTGAATCTGTCTCGACGATATTTCCATCGTTATGACGACATGGATAATATCTCGACGACAGGCCTTTGTCGATGCCATGATCTTTGGTAGATCTTCATGTCTTCTTTCTTCTGCCTCTGATGCTGATATCTCGACGATATAAGATATCTTGGCGATTCTGCATATACGACGATATGCTTTCTCTGACAATGTCGTCGGGAGCTTCCTTCTTGCATCATGTCGTCGTAATCATATTGTTCTTTCGACGACATGTGTTCTTTACGGCGATGTTTGTTCTTTCTTAACGACAAGCCCACTTTGGTGAAGTCGACGATACCGTGTCTTCTCTGCGTTCGACGATCTTGTCGAGTCTCAGCAGTCGACGAACACTTTGCTTCTCAGCGGTTGCTTTGCCCATCTCGACGACAAACATACTTTGTCGACGATATATCATATTCTTCTCGACGACATTTCTTTAACTTCCTGAGATTATAAGCTAGAGAAGTAATCAGATACAAGGTGAAGTTTTCTTGACTTTGTGGCTTCTTCAAATCAGGAATCATGTGGGCAAGATTCCCAATAACATAGATAAAAAGTGGCGTCTTTTCGCCTCAAACCGCATCCAACTGCTGCATACGACCATATGACATGTCTTGGTTGATTAGCACTTGCATCTCTCGGTTTTGAGCTTGCAAAAATCATCCAAATGTGCTCCAAATTACCCTAAATTGCTCGTGTGCACTCACATGTAACTCAAATCCGCACTAGAACGAAATAATTTTATTAAACACTTATTTTAATCATGTTTTAGCTATTTTCATTAGATAAACTATGAAATAAAATGTATGTGGTTAAGCATCATCAATCTATAAGAAAATTCATTATCTAATTTAAAGCTATTATAGACGATGTTCATTTTTATTCTAAAATTAAATTAAAAAGTAACGTCATATTTTTCTTCATTTTTAAATTTAATATATTTATCGTAGCAAAACTTTAGCTATAAAATATTTTACTAAGAGTAAAAAAATTTCTATTAATCATAAATACTTTAAAGGTGTTCTCACAATTGATATTAATTGTGAGGACACTTTACTATTTATAACGTCAAATTAATCTTGTTATAGAAATTTGCATTTATAGTAAACTGAAAATATTGGTTATACAAAAGATTTTTTTTCCCTATAGATACAATTAAACTGAATGTTATCTGATAATGCAAACTTGATCATGACCTAAATGTAATCATCATACAAACATTACAGATTCGGGCACTCGACCACGAATAGGATCCACACATCATGCATAATTTGAAATTGATCGACAGATTTCTGACGCAAATCATGGGGGGATGCAATCTCGCGCCTCGGGATTCCAAAGAACCAAAAGTGGTCGTTCCTCCACTAATTAGTGAGAGGGGTACTCACTAAATATAACAAATCAAAGCATTCCTTCTGTGCGGTGAAGCTCATACCTTAGGTTGTTGCTCGATTTCCCTTGTAAGAAAAATGAGAATGCACCTTTTTCTGTGCTAGTGTATATCGAGCAACGATCAGGTCGGGGATGATCGATCATCACCTAAACTGTGCATGAGAGATGCAAGTGGTGGGGGTACGTACTATCGTTACGAAACACATGGAGATCTCTTGCCAAACTGCTCGTACTAAGAAATGAACTTGCAGTGTTAATATTTTTTCATTCATAATTAGAGAAGTACTTTACAGTGGCCTGTAAATAGATGTGTGACACTAAGATGCACGTGTGACACATATGCTATGTCAACTTAGCGGGCGATTTTCTTTATTTTTTAAGTTATATGACATAATTAAGAATTTATGCTCAACTTAAAACCAATTATTTACAAGCAAACGAGCTCATGATCTAAGATCATCAACCAGTAAAATAATAATAATAATTGATATTTAATATTTCCATATTGGAAATCAAAGACTAAGCTCATCAACTAGTAATAGATTTGGACCAAACCCTCTAAATTGAAGGAGTCAACATTACACTTTTGTTGTGAAAGATATCAAAAATATTTTTTTAGTAGAGATATATTTATATGATTTGTTATTTGCATAATCAATCATGATTTTTAAACTCATACATAGTAGTTGAACAACACAAACACTGAAGTCAACGGCATAAGTTAGTATATTAGTAATGAGTGGGTTAAGCATAAATTATAATCATTTGCTTGCTTGTTTGTCTTGCTCTTTTAGATGAAAATGTAGGAGACCAATAACACTATATATGTCATAAACCAAGTTATTCTAGATCTCCTTATAGAGAATGGTTGTGTTGAGACATTTGTATTGGATTTGAGTCTCTGTTATGTGACTCATGTCGTTAAGGTAGGCAGAACAATTTAATCCAAGACCCAAAGAAAGAATATATCATTCTAATTTATGAAATCCTAAAGTGACATCATTGGCATTACAACTTGAGACCATTTAGAGAAAAAGCAGAATCAACACAGAGCAGGAGATCGATATCAATTACACTCATTTAATTTGATCGGCACGTAGTCGATATGGGGACATGAGGTCGCATGAGTCAACACATGAGTAATAAATGCAATCATTATGGTGCATATGAAGAACGAAATCATGCACAAGCACAATACATTTGTGACTATGCGCATCCGCATAATTACCATTAGGATTAATATAGAGTAAAGTAGCTATTGATGCGGCTCCTTGACTCACAACAACACTCTTAAGGAGTTGACTTTTGAGAAGAGAGAATCATTAAAGTTTGATTTACAAAAGAAAGTCAAGCCAATATAATTAGTATCATTTTTGAGGTTTTATTTTCACTTAAAACATTTTCAATTAAAACCTACAAATAAATCAAGGAGATCCTTTCGTTATCATAATATATGCATAATGTAGAAATAAATAAGGTTGTTGATATAACTAATTCTATTTTGTAAGGAAAAAAGATCTGGCAAGTTTGACCTATCAACAAAGTTGAGATGGTCAACCAAATTACCAAGCCAAGTCAACCCAAGCATTCCGACTACCTGATCAATAACCTTATTTATTTCTATATATATATACTCCCGAAACCAAGCTAATAAATTTGGATTTTGACGCTCTCTGGCTCTGCCGCCTTCCTCCTCACCTGTAACCTCCCTGCCTTTATTCTCTTCTCCGTCTTCCTTCCTCAAATACATTTATTTCAGAAGAAAAAAAAAACAACTTTGTGTTCTATTAATGGAGAGGCAGCCAAGATCAAAAGCAGACAGTATGATGAACTACCTCTCAAAAGCCGCCACGTTCACGGTCTCCAACCCGCCGCCGAGCCCGGGGTGGCGGTCGGACAGGGGTTTCTCCGGCCCGATCGGTTCCATCATTCCTAAAGATGCTCGGCACAAGAAGAGGAGCGACAGTGCCCGCGAACCTTCTTCGCCGAAGATTTCCTGCATGGGGCAAATTAAGCCCAAGAAGAAGAAGAAGGCGGGGACGACGACTCAGGCTAGAGAGCGCCGGAAGGAGAAAACCGGCAAGAAGCCCGGGGCAGGACGGAGGCTATTTGGCACCTGTTTTAATAGATTGTTCTGCCGGAGGGTGAGACCGGGCGGGGTGCCGAAATTAGAGCCGGAAGTGAAGACGGAGAAGAAGTGGGAGCCATCTGTGGTGGCGCCGGCGCCGGCGCCGGGTCCCGGTTTGAGTAGGATGCGGCGGTATCAGAGTGGCCGCGAGACGCTCGGAGATTTTGACTGGACAAAGACGGCGACGGAGGAGAATCACGGGGAGGAAGAGGAGGAAAAGGTAATCATCCCTCACTCTGCTCCGATTCTGATGGGCAACGGCCCGGCGGCGGCGGCGGAGCGGAAGAAGGAGGTGAATCTGTGGAGGCGGAGGGAGAAGACTCCGCCAATTCCACTCCACATTGAAAAAAATTGAATTTTTATTTCTCCATCTTCGTGAGATAGATTTTGGTCAGAACATGGATGATGATTGTAAAGGGATTTGTGATGCAGGTAATTGATGATTGTTCTTGTGACCGTAATTCTGTTTGTTTAATTAACGGACTTGTGATTTCGTGATATCATTTCGATGAGAAATTGATTTGCATTCAAACCCTGGGAAGTAGATTTCTTCAAAGTGAGAAGAGAATGCAGAAGTCTTGCCTCCTAAATTGAAGGAGAGGCATTTTTATTTTTATTTTTATTTTTTTGGGATGAGTCACAATTTATGTGAAGTTTTTATATTAATTGTTAAGTCTTTTATTCAAACAACCACCTCTTTTTTTTATTATAATTTTTTTGTTCTTCTGATCGTGTCACCTTATTTTTTTATTTATGACTTAAATAATGATTGGAAATAAAATGTAATTAAGATGGTTAAGAATTAAAAAATAAATTTGATTTATTTAAATCAATTTATGTATTTGTATTTGTTAATAAAAATTTCAAGCTCTGATATAACCTTACATAAGATACGGGGTGACTGGAGCATGACAGTGGATGGCGACGAGGACTTCTCATTTTTGAGCGGCTTTTCTCAGCTTCGATTCCAGCATATGGGTCGGGAGGCCAATCTGAGTTGCTGATTTTTGCGCGCGTTTTGCCCTTCGGGGAAATTTTGTTTGGCTGATCGCTAATAGCACCCAGACTGAGTTTGCCGAGCTTGCTCATGCAGACTTAGATGGCATGTTGTAGTTTTGATTCTTTTCTTTTGATTTTTAATTTCATGCGATATACACCTTTCCAAAAAAATGGACAAAAATATCGTAAATGAACCAAAGATTTTATGAGAATTGAGCCGAAATAAGAGAGGCCTGAAGATTAGATTGGTTCGATCAGTTAAATCGGCGATGAACCGTTATCTCGGTTCGATCAGCCGGAAATAATTTTGGTTTATTTAAATCAATTTATGTCTGTATTTATTTCAAATCTAATGTTGCTAAATTGATTAAAAAAAGAAAAATACTAAAAAATTAAGGCTCCGTTCGTTTCGCGGGTTTTACACGGAGGGTTTTGGTTTTGGTCAAAAACCAAAATTTTGTAGGTTTTGGTTTTGGTCAAAAACCAAAAAATTTTGTTCGTTTGCACCCATGGTTTTGCATGAAGGTTTTGAAAAATAAATTTTGAAAAATAAATTTGCGGATAATCATTACTAGGGTCCAAAACATAATCATTACTATGACCAAAATGATGATGATGAACTCTGGTCACAATGATGATGAACAGTGTCAAAACTATCCCAAAACCCATCTAAATAGGTAAGTTTTGGGCATAGAAGGATTTTTTCAAAAAGCAAAACCCATGGGTTTAGGGCCAAAACCAATCCCCTCTTTTAAAATAAGCAAACGAACACTAGAATTGGTTTTGGTCAAACACCTTTCTCCAAAACCCATAGGTTTTCTGTGAATGCCAATTCCATCCTAAAAAATGTCAAACGAACAAAAAAATTAGTTTTGATATACCCAAAACCAAAACCTTCCTCTCAAAACTCGCGAAACGAACGGAGCCTAATAGTATTTTTAATCATATCAAGCTCGATATAAATAAGCTATGCGTAGAATACTGCTTAAAATTCTTTTGTAGTTTCTGTAAGTAGAACATTGTTGCGGTCAGACTCGAAGCTCCGGTCGGGCCGAAATAAACTTAGGCCGTCTCAGCTCTCGGAGCGGTCGAGTGCGCACACAATCAATGAGATATGAAAAGAACACAGATTTTATCGTGGAAAAACCCCTGAATTGGGTAAAAAACCGCGTTGACCTGGCTCGCTTGGTCAGAATCCACTAGCTGCTTGCGGTTACAAATACCTTGGAGAATCGAGGGCGACAGGCCGCTCCTCGTTACAATTTAGTGGAGAGAGTGAGAGAGAGCTCTGGGTGGGCAACAGGCTGCTCACCGCGAGGCTTAATGTTTGCTGCGTCTTTGAGGCTATAGACGTCCCAGAATATCACGGGGACTTGGTCTTCGCGGCTCTTTGGTTGCGGTGAGCGAGCGTAAGCTTGACGACGACGACGACGAGGCGGAGGCTCACCGGCGGCGAAGTGGTGGCTCGCGGGCTAATGCCGGCAGAGCTTCGGCTCGCCAAAGAAGTAAGAAGGAGAAGTAGGAGGAAGATGGAGGAAGTAGAGAAAAGTTCCCCCTCTTAAATGAGGAGTCTAGGGGGCTTATTTATAGGCCTCGGGAGGTGGTTACGGTGGTTATGCGGTTATCCACACAACGTAGCCACCTTCATATTTAATAATTAACTATAACTAATATATTAATATATTATTAATATATTATTATGATTATTCCCATAATTATTGCCCCACTAACCATGATGGTTAGTGGGTAGTTGTTGTGGGAGGTGGTTACGGTGGTCATGCGGCTATCCGCACACCATAACCATCATCATCATATATATTTTATAATACACGAAATATATATTATTTATATTAAATGTAATAATAATAATAATATTATTATTATTATTATTATATTATTCCCTACAAACTCTCCCTCCGATAACCATGATGGTTAGTGGGTGGTTTCCCCCCAAACGGATGGAGGAGAGCGTGTGGGAGGAGGAGATGAAGAAAATGGGATCAGCATGTGCGGGATCGCACACGCTGATCCCATACGCATGCGATCCCATGATCTCCACCAAAATGGTGGGGATCACGAGGTGTGTGGCTATTTGCACCCCCTCATTATAAATAAGAGGGGGTGAGTGAGTGTCGTATCATATGCCCCCAAAATTCTCGTGGCTCGAGCGATTTTACGAAAGAGACGAGAATTTTCTCCTGCGTTAAAGATGAACTGGAGTGGGAGTTCTCACCTTTTCTGGGGTTCACTGATCCGCACGAGCCGGCTAACCGGTTATTTTGCATATCGTCATTTGAAGAGAGAAGATTGTTGTGGTGTGGGGTATCTGGTGCCCTCGAGTGATACATTCCTTTTTGTATCCTTTGAAGTAGTTGGTCATGCTTTTGCGATCGAATCCGCATTTGTTCCTATGTACGAAGTAGCTGGGACCTCAGCTGGAAGTGCAACTTTTCTCGCGCGAGATTAACTCACGACTTTGATTGCACGAGGCAGGCTCGCGGCTCTTGCTCGCGCGAGATTTTCTCGCGACTTAGTTTGCGCGAGACTGGCTCGCGCGAGATTTACTCGCGACTTAGTTTGCGCGAGACTGGCTCGCGGCTTTTGCTCGGTCGAGATTTACTCGTGTCTTGGTTTGCGCGAGACTGGCTCGCGGCTTTGTTTGCACGAGGATTGCTCGCGGCTTTGGTTTGCGTGAGACTGACTCGCGGCTTTGTTTGCATGAGGATTGCTCGCGGCTTTGGTTGCACGAGGATTGCTCGCGTATTTGGTTGCACGAGGATTGCTCGCGGCTTTGCCGGAGAATGTAAGTATTCAATCCGGTGGCCATCGTGAGGTGGGCAGGCCCTGGCGATGGCGGGCGTCGGTGGGCAGTCATGCTAGAGAATGTAAATTTGATCCAGCGCCAGAGAATGTAAATTCGATCCAGCGCCAGAGAATGTAAATTCGATCTGGTTGCGGGGCCTAGCCACGGGTCACAGAATGCCAGTATTCGATCTGGGAGAAAAGACTACTGGAGAATGCAAATTCGATCCAGAGCTGCGAGCAAAGATCTGCGCTGGCACTGGAGAATGAAAATTCGATCCAGGTTGTGCCGCCTATTTTCGATTGAGAGGACCGCGTTGGCGCTGGCGAATGAAAATTCGACCAGGTTGCGTAGCCTCTTCCGGCGGGAGGATACTAGGTCACCTTGCCCCCCCCCCCCCCCCCCCCCCCCCCCCCCCCCCCCCCCCCCCCCCCCCCCCCCAGTGATTGATCTTTCGGCGGTGCTGATGGCTTTTCCTGTCATGATGCCAAGTCACGAGTATCGTTGGGCTGGTGATACTATCTTTTAGATCTTCTTGGAATGCGGGGAACTCCTTCCCACAGACAACGGCGCCAAACTGTTGCGGTCAGACTCAATGCTCCGGTTGGGCCGAAATAAACTTAGGCCGTCTCAGCTCTCGGAGCGGTCGAGTGCGCACACAGTCAATGAGATATGAAAAGAACACAGATTTTATCGTGGAAAAACCCCTGAATTGGGTAAAAAACCACGTTGACCTGGCTCGCTTGGTCGGAATCCACTAACTGCTTGCGGTTACAAATACCTTGGAGAATCGAGGGCGATAGGTCGCACCTCGTTACAATTTAGTGGAGAGAGAGAGAGAGCTCTCGGTGGGCAACAGGCTGCTCACCGCGAGGCTTAATGTTTGCTGCGTCTTTGAGGCTGTAGACGTCCCAGAATATCACGGGGAGTTGGTCTTCGCGGCTCTTTGGTTGCGGTGAGCGAGCGTAAGCTTGACGACGACGGCGAGGCGGAGGCTCACCGGCGGCGAAGTGGTGGCTCGCGGGCTAATGCCGGCAGAGCTTCGGCTCACCAAAGAAGGAAGAAGGAGAAGTAGGAGGAAGATGGAGGAAGTAGAGAAAAGTTCCCCCTCTTAAATGAGGAGTCTATGTGGCTTATTTATAGGCCTCGGGGGGTGGTTACGGTGGTTATGCGGTTATCCACACACCGTAACCACCTTCATATTTAATAATTAACTATAACTAATATATTAATATATTATTAATATATTATTATGATTATTCCCATAATTATTGCCCCACTAACCATGATGGTTAGTGGGTAGTTGTTGTGGGAGGTGGTTACGGTGGTCATGCAGCTATCCGCACACCGTAACCATCATCATCATATATACTTTATAATACACGAAATATATATTATTTATATTAAATGTAATAATAATAATAATAATATTATTATTATTATTATATTATTCCCTACAAACTCTCCCTCCGATAACCATGATGGTTAGTGGGTGGTTTCCCCCCAAACGGATGGAGGAGAGCGTGTGGGAGGAGATGAAGAAAATGGGATCAACGTATGCGGGATCGCACGCGCTGATCCCATACGCATGCGATCCCATGATCTCCACCAAAATGGTGGGGATCACGAGGTGCGTGGCTATTTGCACCCCCCTCATTATAAATAAGAGGGGGTGAGTGAGTGTCGTATCAAACATAAAATAAATTTTCTTCTTAAGAAGTTTATTTTTAAGCTAAGATTTGAGAACTGTCCGGGTTTTCAAAATTAAGACCGGTTCGCCGATTAAGCGGATGGATCGGCGATTCTCTGGTTCCACATTGGTTCTTGGCTCGAAAAGTTCACGATCCAACTGAAAATCCTGCAAATGGCTCCAAATTACATTTTTTAATAAATAATTTGTTGAATATTTGCGTATATAACCGCACGTGTCGAGATTGACCCGATAGAGACTCGTGAATTTCGTGTCGTCCTAGGGCACAGATCTACGCTGGAGGTACTATAAATACCTATTCCAGATATCTGATGAGATATTATAGAATACCTTAAGCGGAGCCACGTTAACATTCTCAAGGTAGGTTTCAATTCTAGAGTTTTCTCGCCTGCTCTTGTTTTCTCGTTTTCCGTCGTGCGCCGCTAGAGTGAAATCTCTATCAAATCGCAAGGAGGACTGTGCGCAGCTCATGAAAAGCCTGCCGATCGTTTCACGTCGTCGCCTGTTCACGTGCGCAGTCGATCGAAGAGGGAGAAGGTCTTCGTCGCACGTCGGTTTCTCTTCTGCAAAGGAGTTCCATCGTCGGCGGCGCCGCAAGGAAGATCTCTTGCCATTGATCCAGATCGTGGAGTCCTTGTAGCCTAGTCTTGCCTAAAGCCGCCCGGTGTGGACCTCGCAGATCTGAATAGATCTTGTTGCCGATCATTCTAAGGAGACCCTGCCGCTGGTTTCCATTTTTCGGCTCTGGTTTTCCCGCTCATTCTGACCTTGGAGGAAGCCTTCCGTTGATCGAGAGGATTCATCCTGCAGTTATTTTTCTCTTGGTTTAAAGAGTTTTATAGTTACTCTTGGATTTATCTCTATTGGTCACATCAAGATATTAAGGAACAAATCCTACGACTTGTTTGATAGTGAAGCTACAAGCTGTCTTCCAATCAAGCCTGCCGATCGGATCTAATCTTCAGCAATTTGTTTTTATCCGGAGAGGAGGAGCACACATATTTTTGGATTGGATCTGAAGTGAGTTGATCGACTTCGTCCGGATCAGGTGATCTTTTTCTGGTTTACATTTTTCTGTTTAAAATGTCGAAGCGTAGCGCGTACGACATAGTGAAACTGCAGTCGTTCGATACCACTGAGTTTCATGGTTGGAAACTCCACGTTCAACTCGACGTGAAAGAATGCGAGATTTTCTATACGGTCCTCAGTGACTTCGCAACGACTACTGAAGATATAGACGAACTGCAGTGGAAGAAAGACGAGAATTTTTGCAGGAATAACCTTCTGAATTCCCTGAATCCCCACCTCATAATGACGTGCAGTGGTTTCAAAACTACAAAGGAGATCTGGGACCGCTTGGATGTGCATTTCTAGAAGCAGGAAGGATTGTCGAAAACTCTCCTCGCCGAGAAGTTTTTAATTTTAAATTGAATGCATGTTCGACAATCACTTCACAGTTGATCGAACTGGAGAATATGCGGAACAAGTTGTATGATAAAAAGTAAAAAATCTCTGATAATCTCTTTGTTGGTCTGATCTTCAGCAAGCTGCCCTCTGAGTGGGCTACTTTCAAGACTGAGATGCATAGAATGAAGGTGCAGATTGGGCTTGATGAACTCATGAGGTTCATCCATATTTAAGATCAGAATGTTGTCAGGAAAAATGCGAAACAGGTTAGTCAATCTACTCAGATTGCTAACTTAGTTTCACGTCTAGGAAAACCTTTCAGGAAGCCGTCTGCATCAAAAGGTCAACCCTCATCACAACTCCAGGCCAAAAAGCCTTCTCTCAAAAAGAAGAAGGGAAGGTGCCACAATTATGGAAAGTTGGGTCATTGGGCCGCAGATTGCAAGACTCCGAAGAAGATCAAGGAGGATGCGCCTCAGAATAAGATGAGCATGCTGGTGTACACTTCTGGTCCCAAATCAGTCATAGCTATGATGGGGAGAGGTCGCAGCGACAGTGACTCGTCTGAGTGGTGGTTGTACTCTGGTGCTACCTGTCATGCAACAAATGATAAATGTCTTCTTACCGAGGTGACTGTGGTCAAGTGCAGTGTGCAGAATTGTAATGGAGGGGAGACAGTAGTGTCTCATGCTGGGACTGCATATCTGGTACTCTCTTTAGGTAAAATTCTAACTCTAAAGCATGTTAGAGTAGTTTCTTCTTTAACCAAGAATTTAATTTCTATGAGTTTGCTATATAAGACTGGAATGTGCTTTACAACCCTAAATGGTAGAATAACATTAACTATTAATTCACACTACTTTGATTGTGTGTATCTAATAAATGAAATGTATAGACTTAGCTTAAACAATGATAGCATTAACCAAGTTATTTCAAATTTAATTGATCCTAATTTATTACACAATATGCTTGAACATGTGAATTATAGAAAAATATGTGATCTAGCTAAGAGTCATAACATCCATTTAGATTTGTCTATTCGATTTGATAGATGTGAGGTGTGTACACAAACAAACTTCACCAAAAAAATCTTTTAAGTCGGTTTCTAGGAGCACACAACTTCTTGGGTTGATACATTCTGACCTCTGTGATTTCAGAAGTCATGTCACTAGAAGAGGAAAGAAGTATCTAATTACCTTCATAGACGATTATTCTAGATATTGTCATGTATACCATTTGAAATCGAAAGATGAAACATTCAAGACTTTAAGATCTTCAAATCTAAAGTAGAAAATCAGTTGAATATGAAAATTAAGAGATTTAGAAGTGATAGAGGAGGAGAATACACTGCAACTGGGTTCAGAGAATTTTGTGCCTCCGAGGGCATAATTTTTGAAACTATTGCTCTTTACTCACCCCAATCAAATGACATTGCTGAGCGTAAAAATAAGACCTTAACAGAGATGGTGAAACTCTATGTTACTTACAACTGGTTTGCCTATCTCTTTCTGGGGAGAAACAGTCTTAACTGCAAATCACATTTTGAATATGGTGCCTCACTCTAAGCTCACTTCTACGCCTTATGAGCTGTGACACAGTCACTCTTGTAGATTTGATACTCTTAAGACTTGGGATTGTATTGCTTATGTGAGAATACAAAATCTAAAGAGACCTAAGGTGGGACCTAGAACTACAACCTGTGTATACCTAGGTAGTGCAGAGGACAGTGCAGCTGATAGGTTTCTAGATCTATCCACTACCACAGTGATAGAGTCCAGAGATGCTATTTTATTTGAAAACAAGTTTATCAAAGATCAAGACTTTAATTTATTTGGCCTACTGATTTGATTTCAGAATCTACTGTAGAACCTGAAGTTGTCCCCTCTGACCCTGCTCCCCAACCTTTAGAGGTTGAACCTTTTCATGTTAGAGTATCTTCAAGAGGAGAATCCCTAAGGATTTTGGTGATATTTTTGTTACCTACCACCTAGAGTATGATCCATTCTTCTACCAGGAAGCAATGAGATCGAGAGATTCGCTGATGTGGGAAGAAACCATAGAAGATGAAATGGACTCGCTGCTACAGAACAACACTTGACATCTAGTTGACCTACCTAAAGATGCTAAAGTCCTTGGATGCAAGTGGGTATTGAAGAAGAAAATGAATAGTGACGAATCAATAACTAGATTCAAAGCACGTCTAGTAGTTAAGGGCTATAAGCAACAAGGGGAAATAGACTACTTTGATGTTTATTCACCCGTGTGTCACATGTCCACTATAAGAATTCTTCTAGCATTAACATCTATCGAGAACTTCATAGTCCATCAGATGGATATAAAGACAACCTTCTTGAATGGAGAGCTAAATGAAGAAATCTATATGACACAACCGGAAGGTTATGTCCAGAAAGATTTAAAGAATAAGACGTGCAAACTGGATACATCAATCTATGGGTTTAAGCAAGCGCCTAGGATGTGGCACCTAAAATTTGACAAAGTGGTAAAGAGCTATGGATTTCAATCCAGCTATTCTGATAAATGCCTTTATCACCATTCTGTGTCGAATAAGACTGTCATCATATGTCTTTATGTGAATGATATGCTGATCCCGTGGTCGGATCTTTCTGCAGTGAGTGATATAAAATCCACTCTGGCAAAAGAATTGGATATGAAGGACCTTTGTCCTGTAGATACCCTTCTAGGTATGAAATTCAGTAATGATAAGCGTGGTTTTACCCTTAGTCAAGATCATTACATTGAGCAACTACTTTCTACCTGTGGTTATAAATATTGCAAGCCTGTAGAGACACCATTTGATCATAATGTCAAATTGAGTCCAAATGTCGGGACTAGCGTTGATCAAGAAAAATATTCTAGAATAATCGATAGTCTCATATATGCCACAAGCTGTACGAGACCAGACATAGCCTTTTCTGTTGGCATGCTAAGTCGTTTTACCAGTAATCCAAGCAAAGAGCACTAGGATGCCTTAGATATGCTAATGAAATATCTGAAAGGAACCAAAGATCATGCTCTGTGATATACTGGTCATCCTCCTATAGTGGATGGATTTTCTGATGCCTCTTGGTGTTCAGAAATCAATAACAGTAAGTCCACCAGTGGATACATATTCACTTTGGGTGGAGCTGCTATAACCTGGAAATCCAAAAGACAGACTTGCATAGCTTTGTCGTCAATGGAAGCAGAATTGTTTGCCTTAGCTTCAACTGGTGAAGAGGCAGACTGGATCAGAAACTTAATTCTGGATGTTCCCTTATCTAGAGGAGACGTGTACGACTGAGAAAGCTCTGCTGAATTATTTGAATGAACAAGGAGTTATCACTTTGGTTGATGTGTGATCGAAAGATAACTTAGCTGGTCCACTGACGAAAGTAATGCCTAAGGATCGATTGATCAAAACAGTGGGGGAAATGAGACTAAATGCGATTTAGTTCAGCCTTAGTTTAATGTTTTGATGCTCTCAATTTTCCTTTGTCATTTAGTAAGCGTACTGTGTCCCGCTGATGTTCGTGGTTGTTGATCTTGAATCTGGTGAGTTGTTTCATTCCAATATTTGATGCTTATAACTCAACCTTGATTCTCTTTCTTACCTGTGAATAAAGTGTTATTCCAAATTTTGATAACACAATCTAACTTGGTTTGATTCTTCTTTTGTTAAATAGCATCATTCCAAGTTCTGATGATATCTGGTTTAACTTTAGGGGATCAGTGACCGTGACATTCCA
Organism: Dactylorhiza incarnata; assembly: GCA_033032865.1. Lineage (NCBI taxonomy): Eukaryota > Viridiplantae > Streptophyta > Magnoliopsida > Asparagales > Orchidaceae > Dactylorhiza > Dactylorhiza incarnata. The sequence continues at coordinate 9,838,471 of JAWHQI010000003.1, forward strand.
AACTGGAACACAGATATAGCTGCGTTGTCTAGAAGTCCATAATATCGTCTCTTGTGAAACAGATGATGGATTTTGAACCTGGAACATAAAATAATATGTGTATGTGTTCTCCTTGTTTAATCATGTAGTACTAAGTTCTTACAGTAGAACTAGATACTTGTAATTTTCAAATGTTTGAATTCATTCTGACATGAAATTCTCTGTTTGAAATTTACAGGAGATGGAGGAGCATTTGCTGACTGAGATCCTGATAAAGATGATCTACTGTACATCTGAGGATGATGACAGTATCAAGTGTTATTTCATTTATGATCTTGGTTTCTTGTATCTCTGTTTAGAGTTGTTGTTTCCTGTTTACATGTTTTATTTTGGACTATTGTGCTTCGATGACTAGCAAACACTATGATGTGCTGGACTCTGTGCTACAGTTTTATCCTTATGATTGTGATGCTTTTTTGAATTTATTCTGTTCTTATGTCTGCATACAGTCTCTCATTTAGTCTAATTTTGTTTTAACATGTTTGCGACACTAATGCGAATTATTCATGTATGTTTGAACATTGCACAAACCACCTATATCAAAGTCGGGTCTACGACGGACATAGGAGGAGATTGTTGAATATTTGTGTATATGTCTGCACGTGTCGAGATTGACCCGATAGGGACTCGTGGGTTTCGTGTCGTCCTAGGGCACCGCTCTACGTTGTAGGTACTATAAATACTCATTCCAGATGTCTGATGAGGTATTGTAGAATACCTTGAGCGGAGCTGCCCTAACACAATTTCCAATGTTTTTAGCCCAATTCAAATGAAAACTCATCTTTAGTCAAATGATTAAATTACGGAATCCACACGCACACCGCACTTCCTCAATCATGCCTACCCAAAATAACTATGTAAATCAGCTAGTGACAGGTCAAATGATTAAATTACGGAATCCACGCGCACACCGCACTTCGTCAATCGGGCCCACCCAAAAAAACTATGTAAATCAGCTAGTGACAGTGCAGGGGGACCCTGTGCGGCTATGACACTACCCTGATCGCGACAGTACCTCCGCCAGTCACGAACGGGCTTTCTCGTCCATGTGCTGTGAACGGGCCCACCCATTAGTGGGTTCAATGAAATTTATTTGATGACATTGTTTTCGTAAGGGAGAAGCCCAACGAAAGTATTGTCACGCGGGGCACGAGAATTCCCCGGTGCCAGACTGCTATTAAGTGAATTTAATTCAGAGATTGATGATGTCTTAGGAATTGAAGAATGAAAGGCCAAAGGTCGACTAAACTTGATACAAATATAGAGGAAGAACGATTCAAAGAACACCAATGCTTTATGATTGCGAGACACCACAAAATATACACATCAATACAATTAAATCTTAATATTAAAAATAAATGCTTTGATGACCGTGATTTTAAAGTTACAAAAACTTAATAAATTTGCAATTATCTGTATTAAAATTAGGCAATTGTTAACCGCACCCCAGTTTTGGCTATCCGCGACCATTTTATATGAATTATTATGCATTTTTTTGGAAATACGCATTGTACAAGCCTTTTTAGGAAAAATGTTCAACACGAAAGTTGTAGATATCGTCGAGATCTACAACTTTTGTGTTGAACGCTTTTGCTAAAAATGCACGCACAAGACGTATTGCCGCCCGAATTGAAACATGGCCGTAACTATAATGAATTTTTGAAAATACGCATTGTGCATGCATTTTTAGGAAAAATGTTCAACACGAAAGTTATAGATCTCGACGATATCTACAACTTTCTTGTTGAACACTTTTCCTAAAAATGCTTGTACAAGACGTATTTCCAAAAAAACGCGTAATAATTCATATAAAAGGGTTGCGGATAGCCAAAACTGGGGTGCGGTTAACAATTGCCTAAAATTATCCATTCTCTCGAAGACTATCTTCTACCATTTATGAGACATTTATATTTTCCTTTATTTTGTCATCAAACAATGAAATTATAACGCTGGAGCTGAGAACTTGGCTCACAAAGCTCGGACTGAAGTATGGACGAATGTTACTAATTTGGGATGCAAGCTTAGTTGAGTCAGCTCATGAGCTCGATAAACTTGCTTGAGAAAAGATCGACTCGAGTTCGAGGTCTATTGCGAGCCGAGACCGAACTCACATTCTCTTGTTCATGAGCTCGCAAGCTTTTCTCTTGAGCAAAATTTTAATGTATAGATAAATATAAAGAAAAATTGCTCATGAGTAGAACACCTCGCGAGCAGCTCGAGTTTGACTCGTGCTCGCGAGCTTGCGCTAAATATATTGGTATTCTGCATGTGCTTGAGTCATACAAAATGAGCTCGAGCTCGGAATGAATAGCTGGAGCTTGCGAATTTTTTATGCTCGAAAGTGGGCAAATAATCTCCGAATACTTTGCTGGGGGATAGAGAAGTAACTCTCCTTTGATATATTTTTTCTTTTAATCTTCAGAAAATCACATTTAATGACTTTCACACAAACAAATCAAGCAATATTAATGCAAAAAATAAAAACATAGCGACAAAAACAATCATCCAGATAGACGACACAAAAAGTTTTATAGTTGTTCCCCAATAAACTGAGTACTCCACTCTTGCACAGACGTGGGATAACATTGCCTTCCCAAGGCGACAAAGTCTTTTACTCTGCAGACTCTTGAATTCAACGAATCATTTATCTGGAGATTCCTGACCACATCACAACTCTTTTGAAGGGAGAGACATGTAACCATGTTTACAGAGATTGTTGTTAAAAGCTTTTGATCAAGCAGATTTCACCCTGAGAGAAGGATGTGAATAACTGAACCTTAAGAGAGAAGATGGATTCAGTTTTCTAGCCTTCAGAGTTGGGGTTTTTCTAGAGGTAGAGGTGTTACAAGAAGGAGATCGTTTTCAAATATATTTTCCAGAGGTGCTTTTTTCATTTTAATAAGAGAGCTTATATAATATCCTCTTTCCAAGTCAGACCAACTCCCAAAAAGAAATGGGGTGAGATAAAAGGTGGCCCTTCCTTTCACTAAAACTATAATGGCTAGATATGAGTCGTGTAACACCACCATCGCAACGACCGTATAGTATGGGTCCTGCTGGGTCCCACAATATACACCCATCATAATTTAAGTATTAAAAGAAGGTATAAAAGCAGAAACTTTAAGACAAATAATTAAGTGTCCACAACCATAACACTTACTCAAATGTCTTTGGCCTTAAAGACATACAAAATGCGTCCATCAAAATATGTAAATCTCCTAAGCTACCTCGGCTAAGAGGCCGAAACATCATGCAAAGAAAAACAAAATACATCAAAGGGAGAAAGGGGGAAACACTTCACGAGGCTTGACTTTTATAGTCGGCTAGCACGCTTCTGCATTGAAACCTTTCCCTCAACCAAATCAACATGAATGGTAAACGAGGGTCAGTTATGAGTTGAACACAAGCCGCATAACAACCCTACTCCTCCAGGCCGTCCTAGAGGATCCCGGGAACCACACACCTGCAAGACAACACTTCATATGCATATAAAACACAAAGATGAATATTAAGCTCTAGTATAGTGTCAAAATCATCAATCATGTCTCTATGTTGAGCATCAAATAAATGAGCCTACTTATGCAATCATATATGTAATATGGGTATCATCCACGACACCCTAATCACATGTATGAGTATAACAAATCATCAAACACAATCACATCACACACAAGTAACCATTTTGAGTGAATTCACAATTCATATCAACTAGCAGGTATGTCAGTAGTACATCCTAATACCATCCTAACGACCATTACCACTATATCATAACATTTCAAATCATATGCGACATCACGAGTAAAATCTCCTAGCCTTTATGATGACATTACCCATGAATTCTTTATGCCTTTAGCATAATTAGTGAATTCGTATATGGTGGCATTGCGAGGAAAGTCTCCTAGCCAACACAGAGGCATTACACACAAATTTTCTCAATGTTACATTCTTAACACAACTACATGTGTGGCAACGCATGAAGTCCCCGACATCAACTCTACATCGGCATCATATGCAGTCCCCAAAATCGTGACATTTCCAATGATCTATTCACTTGCTAGCGCAATCTCGCGGCGTCGCATTCAATCACTAGGAATCTGAAAAGCAAATCTTGCCCTAACCTCAACATTGCAAAATCTTATGGAAAATGGGAATCAAAATGGCATTATTACCGCAATTGCAAGTCTAGTGGAATTCATAAATGCAACGTTAAGCATTCAACACCAATTTGGGCCACCGATTTCGATTTGGATTCACCCATAATGCCTAATCCGAGAATCCCCTTTGGACTTCTAATGCAATCATGCCAGAGTTACAATCCCACGCCCAGTGGTTCCCAATGAACCGTAACAATCCCAAACCATCTAATTAGAGCCACCAGGTACCACAATCTCCAACATTCAAAGCGATAATGAAAGAATGCAAAATACGCATCCTAAAATCGGGAAGAGAGGAGTTGTTACCTTCTTGAATTTTATCCCAGCCATGGAATTGTTGCAAGAGACGGATGAAGATGACAACAATCAAATCCCCTATGCGAATCCGGTCATGGCTTGCCATTTGGAGCGTCGAATCGGCCACTAACAGCACATCTAGCTCCTTCCTCAACTCTAACAAAAGTGAGAGACATTCTTTGATGAAATGAGCATGAATCATGCCCCAAATCGACCTAAAGGCCCCAACAAGAGCTCCCCACCGTAGAATCTTAAATATCTAGATCAAATGACGTAGAAAATGAGTTTAAAAACTCTTCATGACCCCATGCACGACTTGACAAACGACTGTGGGCCACACCGTGTAGCTCCCAGGATAAAAATCTTTACACATTCATTCATGGACCTATACATGGCTCCTGACACGGCTTGGTTCCAGGCCATGTCGGGTGACACGACCTTGTACCCGACAATGTAGAACCCTTTCTATGTACCCATGTAGCTCTCAACAAAATGGTTCTTTTACATGGCTTGGACACGGTCGTGTGCTAGGCAGTTTAAAGCCTATTTTGCTCTAGATGACCTCCAAAACCTCCCAAATCATTCCCCAATCTTCATGGGACTTCCCTAAGCCTCTTAAGTCCCTCATGACCTCAATTAGCTTGGATTTTGGGGGTATTACAACTCTCTCCCCATTAAAGTAAATTTCATTCTTGAAATAATAATCTTACTTAATCAAAACACATACTTGACACGAAGAGCTCCATATACTCTTCTCTCATTGCTTGCTCTCGCTCCCAAGAGAACTCATCTCGCCCCCAATTAATACTACACACTTTCATGAGCTTGACTTATTTTATTCTGAAACTTTCGGATCACCGTATCCTCTATGCAAATCGGACACACCACAGTTGCAAAATTTCCATCTACCGACATTGCCGTCGGCTCAATCACAATACCAGACTACACTAAAGTCTTTCTCAAAAATTGAGATGTGGAAGACATCATGTAATTCACTCAACTTTACCGACAACGCAAGACGATAAGCAACTTTGCCTATATGTTCAATAATTCGGAACAGTCCCAAATATCTCGTACTCAACTTCAAACATCAAATCCTTGACATACCCTTGAATGGATTTATCTTTGAATACACCATATCTCCAACCGCAAACTTCAAGTTTCAATGATGTGCATTATAACACTTAACATGTCTATCCTGAGCGAACCTCATACGCTCATGAATTGTATCCACTATCTCAAAAGCATCAACCACTATCTTCTCTCTCAAAAGTTGGGTGTCACCCGCCTCTACTAGAGACATCGATGTCCGACACCGCGTCCCATAATGGTTTTCATATGGTACCATCTTGATACTCGATTGGAATCTATTATTGTATGCAAACTCAATCATGAATATGTGGTCCTCCCACTTCTTCACAAAGTCGAGTGCACACATCCTGAGCATATCCTCTATTGTATGATTCATTATCTTAGTTTGACCATGAATCTGTAGATGAAATGTTGTACTGAACTTGAGCTTCGTCCCCAAGTTTTTTTGAACCAACTTCCAGTCCTTGGATGTAAATGTCCATCACAATCACTAATGGTAGTCTTCGGAATTCCATGCAGTCAAATAATGTTGCGCACATATAATTCCACTAATTTCTCCACATCATCATTCTTCCTATTTGGAATAAAGTGAGCACCTTAGTCAGACGATCCACAATCACCCAAATTACATCATTCACATGTTGGGATCGGGGAAAACCATGAATGAAATCAATTGAGATATCGTAAACTCTCACCCGAAATTCAGAAGATGTTGTAGAAAACCCCTGGTCCTTTGACATTCCGCCTTCATCAAGGCACAAGTTTGGCACCTACTCACAAATAACGCCACACCCCCTTCATACCAGGGGTAACACCCCTGAATTTTCGATAATTTAATTAAATAATAATTTTGGCGTAATAATGACGAGAGGGCGTTACGTTAGCGCGTAGTTAACGGTGCATGTCTTAGTAAAGAGTTTTCGGAGAGAAAAAAATTTAAAATAATTAATTTGAGCGAATTTGTCAAATTTTGTCATAAATTGCGTAAATTAAATTGTAACTCGTTATCAGCTCGTCGAACTCTGATTTCGACTATGCCGTTAGTTTCGTAGGACCGGTATTTGCCTTCGATGCAAATTTCGTCAAAATCTAAGTTAGTTGATCCAAATCGTCAATTTAAGATTTAAAACTCTTTATGAATTGACTAAATAATAAATTTTTACTTAAAAAGTTTCATATAAAAAAGGGATAACTTAGGAAATTATGCCTCTTCCTCCTTTCCGTTTCCGCCGAACCAGAGTTGCATGAGAGAGAAAGGGAAGTCGCTGTTTTCGTGGAGCTTCCGTCGGCCGTTGCGTGAGATCAAGTGTGCAAAATTTTCGTCAGAGAGTAGATTTGAAAAGCTCTTGCCGAGATCTTCACGTGCGCGGTGAGTATTTTCAGTTTTGTGGATTTCTGGTGTTGGGGTGTTTGGCCCTAAGCCCATTTTCTGTCAAAATATTTCAGAAATCTGTTGTGGAGTTCTTCCTTCGGTCGATCTTTGGGCGTGGAGTGCTCGAAAGGCCAGGTTCGAGGAGGTTTGAGGCAAGTGGTGGACTAAACCCGCTTGTCATGCCCTTTCCCCCTTACTGAATTATTTTATTTAGATAGATTGTGCGTTGAAGTTTTCAGTCATTTTAAACAAAAGTCGTTAGTATTCTAGCAAAATTCGTCGAATAGTTAAGTATAATTCGTCGAGTGCTTTCGACGAATTCGTCGAATGAATAGGAAGAAATCGTCCGGATGAGTTAGTCTTCTAGTTAAGTTGAGTTCGTCGATTAGTCTAAGGGAATTTGTCAAATAGTCACGACGAATTCGTCGAGTAATAATAAAATTCGTCGAGTGTTCTTGAAATTCGTCGAGTGTATTTGTGTAATCCGTCGAGTGTATTTGTGTAATCCGTCGAGTGAGTTAAGATAGAATTTGCTGAGTAGTATACCGAAATTCGTCGAGTAGTCTAAGCTCATTCGTCGAGTAGTTTTGACGAATTTGTCGAGTGTTCATAGGATTCGTCGAGTCATTTCAGATTATTCATCGAGTATTCTTAGGATTTGTCGAGTGCTTTCGACGAACCTGTTGTGTGGTTGTACTTGGAAGTTTTCTTGGGTTTTCCCGTGGTGCCGGATTTGGTTAAGATGTTGTGAATTCTAACACCAAGTTGAATGTTTTTGGACTGTTGGTTGTGTGGGCGTAACCACCACCACAATGCCTATTTTTCTTCCTTGGACGTGTAGACTGATGGTGTGTGGACGTAACCACCACCAAAGTGCTTTTGTTCCTTAGATATTTTGTTCTGATGGTTTGTGAGGGAAAGATAACCACCGCCTCGGTACCATTTTATGGCTGGATTAATGATTCGCTTCTTGAGCCAATCCGATACTTTTCTTCATACTTGAATGTTATTGAAAAACTTTGACTGCACTTTGTGCAAGTCTTTCCATGTTTGAATACTAATCATTCTTTGCTTTGATTGCTGTTGTTTCACAGCTATTTCCTGTTGGTTTGGTAACCCATTGGAATTACTAAGTTCATTTTCTCTACGTTTGGTTGTCTTCTTCGCCTTTGTGCTGAAATATTCTTTTCTTTTGAATGCTTCAGGTTTGGATCAGCAGCAGTTGAGCTGATTGAGTTTGCTTCTTCCAGACCTCCAGTAGCTGTTATCTTTACTCTCAGTTGAGAGGTAGTTGTTGATTTCTCTTTAGGCTTTATTAATGGTATGAGTTCGTGTCAGTTTGTTGGCGCCCATATTATGTCTTCTTATGTGTTAGATTGTGATTTGCTGCTTATGTTACTACCGTTGTCTTGTTATTAATGCAAATGCTCTCTGGGAAAGATTTATGTTAGGATGCATAGTAGATATTTTATATCCAAAAATTTGCATATTTCATCACGCTCATGACATCACTTTTAACTGTCATCACTCTACTTTTGAAGCTCGTAAAAGTCTCTTTTGCTTATACTAAATTTAGAAGATGCATATCACTAGAAGGTTGGCTAAGTTCTCATGCTCATGTAGGATAACCCAAAGTGAAATAAGTATTTTTTTTCCGCTGCGTATAATTATACTTGTTGAGTGTAGACTAGATGATCCACTAAGCCGAGGGACACGGTGTTTGAAAACTTCAAACATTAGCTATTGTTTTCAACGCAAAGTTTATGTTTTATAAAGGAAGGTGTAAAGATGGAGCTGATTGAGCATCTGCAGTTGTCTCATGCACGACATGACATAATGACGCGTGTTTTCTCTTACTCTGATGATACATTTATATATCGAGAAAATGCGGGTTGTAACAGTTGGTATCAGAGGGGGTTTCGTTTCTGTTTGATTCGTTGGACGGTTCAGTCGAACAGCCATTTGAATCTTGTCTCATTGCATACACACACCAAAGTGTCATCCATACGTCTTGGCTGAAGCATGAACACTACACTCATAAGCATGACAGAAGTATACGAGACATATTATGTAGTATGTGATGCATAATGTGTTTATATATGGATCCTCATAGGCATGACAACATGTGACTATTATGTAGTATGTGATGCATAACATTAACCACATGAATGCCCATTAGATTTTTATTTTTCGTAACATGTGATATTATGTAGTATGATATGCATAATATTTCATGTGTACGCCGCTCATGACATGCATTAAGGCTTTTCTTAGAATGCATAATACTGCATGCACATCATAACATCGCATAAGCACTCGTGTCAAGCTAAAGATTTATATGATGACACTCGTACACACATGATTTGAAATAAAGATTTGAACATTCATACATGCATATAATATGCACAAGAGTCGAAGGATGATAGTATAGCATCCTAAGTTAAATCATAACATCATACATATAAAATCCCAGAGCAAGGTAGTAGCTAGAGCAAGTGTCTACACCTGTTTGGCTTGTTTGAGTTAAGTAATCCTAGCTTTTAGCTAAGTTTTGACGAGATGTTCGTTTGTGTTCTTCGAAGATGGCCCCGAAGAGAATGCCGTTGAGATCGACTCCCCATTCTGAAGGTGAGTCTTTGGGTGGGCATAACGAAGCTATGATCGAGGAGCTGCGTTTGAGCAACGAAACTCTGTCAAGACAGATGGTTGCAATGCAGGCTCAAGTCTAGGCTTTGTTGACTGCCACGTTAGGGCAGCAACCTGTGGTGCAGAACCCTATAGCGGGTCAGACTGTACATGTTCCTCTTGCTCCTCTGGTGCCTCCTGTTTTGTTGCCATCAGAGATGAACTTTATCTCGCATTTTCAGCGCTTATGACCCCCGACCTATGATGGTAGGGCTGACTTCGTAGCTTTAGATGATTGGATCATCGCCATCGAAGAGATGTTTGCTTATTCGGGAATTTCTGTGGACCAGAGAGTTATGGTTGTTGCTTATCAGTTGAAGGGGCTTGCCAAGGGTTGGTGGATCTGAGAGAAGGAGGGCCTCAGAGAGGGATGCTCCTGGGAGAAGTTTAAGGAAATGTTGCTAAGAAAATTCCTGCCGTCGGTAGAGCAGGATAGGCTGATGAATAATTTCCTGCACTTGAAACAGAGACAACTCACCGAGGGTGAGTATGAAATTGAGTTCAGTAAGTTGAGCAGGTTTACTACGGATATGGTAGCCACTGAGGCTAGTGGAGTCAAACGCTTTCTGAGTGGTCTAAGGATTGACATCCAGCAGTTGGCAGCGCATACAAATCCGAGAGCTATGCGGAAGCAGTAGAAGCTTCCTTGCAGGTCGAAGCTATCGACAACGCTAAGAACCGCAGCCTGATGCTGCAGATGGAGAAGAGAAAGGCCGAAGATAGTGGAAGTTCACGGGCATCTGGCCCCGCTCTAAAGAAAGGAAACAAGGAGATCTGTGGTTTTTGTGGCCGGCCAGGCCATCCTTTTGAGAAATGTTTCAAGAGATTGGGGGCTCAGAAGCAGTTGTAGGTGCATGCGATTCAGAGCGCACCCAAAGGAGAGGTAACCTGTGCCTTTTGCAGGAAGAAGGGGCATGACGTTGCCCATTGCTTGACTAAGGATAAGGCCTGCTTCCAGTGTGGACAGAAGGGGAACGCAAAGGCTAGCTGCCCGCAGTCCCAGCCTACGTTGCAACCAGTTTCGCTTCAGGCCTTGCCCTTGCCGCAACTTCAACATCTGGGCACGGGGAAGGGTAACTAAATGTGGTGACTAAGGAAGAAGCTCGGTTGTCCACCCAGGTGATATCAGGTTGGTTTCTGATCTAGTAGTTAATTTCAAAGTTTCAATTTAATCCTGCGGTGTTAGTTATTCACGTAATTTTCTAGGCGAGTTTAAAGTAAGGAACCGTTTGACGCGTGTTTTTTTAGATTCGGGTGCTTACTCACTCTTTCGTGGCAAAGAGTTTTGTAGACCGTCATCGTTTGGTTGTTGATCAGGTTGGCGATCTGCTTCGTGTAAAGTTTCCCTCCGGCGGTTCGGTGGTGTCGAATCAGGGTATCTTGAATTGCCCTATCCTCTTAGGAAGTTTCCTAGCGTATGCCGATTTGAAGGTGCTTGACTTGGAAGATTTCGATGTGATCTTGGGAATGACTTGGTTGTCCAGGTATGACGTTGTCATTCAATGCAAGGTGAAGCGTTTGGACTTCAAGATGGATAATGGTCAACCCATGAGTATGCATGCTCCTCGTCAGGATTATATCTGTGGTACGTGCTTGGAATTTTCTATAGTCTGGTTGTATCGCTTATCTCATTTCTATATCAGAAACTGTTATTTTTTTGCCGCGTATCGAGGATATTTCCGTGGTGCGCGAGCTTTCTGATGTTTTTCCTGTCAGTCTTCCTAGTCTCCCTCCTGAGAGAGATGTAGAGTTTGTTATAAATCTCGAGCCTGGTACTCGTCCTATCGTGAAGGCACCTTACCGTATGGCCCCGCATGAGTTGGAAGAGTTGCGTACTCAGTTGGATGAGTTATTGCAATGTGAGTTTATTAGGCCTAGTTCTTCATCTTGGGGTGCTCATGTCTGTTCGTGAAGAAAAAGGATGGATCAATGAGGTTGTGTATAGACTATAGGGAGCTGAACAATGTGACTATCAAGAACAGATATTTGTTGCCTCAGATTGATGACTTGTTTGACCAGTTGCGAGGAAGCACTGTGTTTTCAAAGATCGACCGTCGTTCAGGCTACCATCAGTTGAGGATCCGGGAGTCAAACGTTCCGCAGACTGCTTTTCGTTCCTGTTATGGACATTTCGAGTTTTAGTAATGTCTTTTGGTCTGACGAATGCACCCTCTGCTTTCATGGATATGATGAACAGAGTGTTCAAGGATTTTCTAGACCACTTCGTGGTAGTGTTCATCGACGATGTGTTGGTATATTCTAAAAGTGCGAGGAGCATGCTACGCATTTGCGCTTAGTATATTGTCTACTCTAAGAGAGCACAAACTGTATGCAAAGTTGAGTAAGTGCGAATTTTGGCTTTTGCAAGTGTCTTTCCTGGGTCATGTGGTGAGCAAAGATGGAATTTCAGTAGACCAAGCGAAGATATCTGCTGTTTTGGATTGGAAGAGGTCTACAACGCCTAAGGAGATAAGGAGCTTCTTAGGGTTGATAGGTTATTATAGAAGATTTGTGCAAGGATTCTCGGTGCTGTCAACACCCTGACTAAGCTTACACAAAAGAATGTCGCGTTTGTTTGGAGCGATTCCTGCGATGAAGCTTTCCGGGAATTGAAGAAGCGTTTGTGCACTGCTCCTGTTCTGACTTTACCGACCGAGGGAGTAGAGTATACCGTTTATGTGGACGCATCTCATGTTGGACTCGGTTGCGTGTTGATGCAAGAGAGAAAAGTGATCGCGTATGGATCACGTCAGCTAAAAGTTCATGAAAGAAATTACTCTACGCATGACTTATAGTTTACGGCAGTAATTTATGCCTTGAAGTTGTGGAGACATCTGCTATATGGAGTGTAATGCAAGATTTTTATCGATCATAAGAGTTTGAAGTATGTCTTCACCAGAAGGAGCTGAATTTGCGTCAGCGCAGGTGGTTGAAGTATGTCGCGGATTATGAAGTTGATATCCTTTAACACCCGGGCAAGGCTAATGTAGTGGCCGATGCCTTGAGCAGGAAGACCGCGCATGTCTTCAACCTCTCCGTGCAATCCCTAGTGGAGGAATTTCTGTTGATGGACATAGTCGTTGGATGTAGTGCATTGTCGTCTAGCTTGGAAGCACAAGAGACTTCTTGGATTTCTCTAACGAGACTGCATCAGAAAGAAGATCATGATTTGTAGCACCTACGGAATAGAGCCGAAAAAGGAGAATTACCATATTTTTTAATTGATGATAAGGGTACACTGAAGTACCGAGGTAGGTATTGTATTCCCGATTGAGGATTTTCGTGCAAAGATTTGTAGTGAAGCTCATGGATCAAGTGTTTCATATCACCCTGGTTCCACCAAGATGTATAGAGATCTGAAGCAGATTGTCTGGTGGTCAGGTATGAAAAATGATATTGCTAAGTTTGTTACTGAATGCTATACCTGCTAGCGTGTTAAAGCAGATCATAAGAGGCTTGGAGGTAAGTTGACCCCTTTTGATATTCCAAGCTGGAATTGGGAAAGTATTTCTATGGATTTCATTACCGGGTTGCTGAGATCACCTGGAGGGCATGATTCAGTATGAGTGATTGTTGACCGATTGACTAAGTGTGCTCACTTTGTGCCATTTAAGATTGACAATTCTGTGGAGAAAATAGTAGAGCTTTATTTGGATGAGATCATTAGATTGCATGTTGTGCCAGTGAGCATTGTGTCAGATCGGGATTCTAGGTATATGTCTCGTTTCTGGCAGAGCTTGTAGGGGAGCTTTGAGCACTGACCTTAGATATTCTACCGCTTATCACCCTCAGACAATCGTCAGACGGAAAGGGTAAATCAGATTTTGGAAGATATGATTAGATGCTATATTCTGGACCATGGAGGAGCCTGGGACAAGCGTCTTGGACTCATGGAGTTTGCTTATAATAACATTTATCATGAGAGCTTGCAGATGACCCCCTTTGAAGCTTCGTATGGGAGCCGTTGTCGAACTCCCCTATTTTGGGCTGAAGTTGGTGAGAGACCGTTGTTAGGTCCAGAAGCTTTGGAAGAAATAGGTATTGTCGCGTCGCATATTCGCGAGAAGCTTCACTTACGTAGCTTAAGAGCGTTATGAAAAGTATGCTAATCAGAGAAGAGTTGACCTGGAGTTCACAGTTGGGGACATGAAATTCTTGAAAGTTTCTCCGATGCGAGGTGTTAAGAGATTTGGAAGGAAACATAAATTGGATCCCCGATATGTGGGATCTTTCCAGATTGTTGAGCGCATCGAAGTGTCAGCTTATAAGCTGAGTTTGCGTGCTACTTTCCCTGGTGTTCACGATGTGTTTCACGTGAGCCAGTTGCGGAAGTGTGTGGCTAGTGACCGTCATGTCCTTGACTCGGTACCCCAGTTGCAACCCAAACTTTCCTATGTTGAAGAGTCTGTTAGTATTTTGGAGACGCAGGACAAAGTGTTGCGGAAGAAGTCGATTCTTATGGTTAAAGCTCTTTGGCGAAATCAGGACGTCAGAGGTGCGACTTGGGAGTTAACGTCTGCCATGAAGGAATCTCACCCGCATCTTTTCTCCTAGTTATCTTCAGTAAGTTCTTTTCTATCTGATGAGTTTTTGTTTTGTTCTTTTACCTCTTAATTTCGGACCGCGTTCTAAATTTTTCGGGACGAAACTTCTTTTTAGGGAGGGTGACTGTAACGCCCATGAATTTTCGATAATTTAATTAAATAATAATTTTGGCGTAATAATGACGAGAGAGCGTTATGTTAGCGCGTAGTTAACGATGCTTGCCTTAGTAAAGAGTTTTCGGAGAGAAGCAAATTTAAAATAATTAATTTGAGCGAATTTGTCAAATTTTGTGTCATAAATTGCGTAAATTAAATTGTAACTCGTTATCGGCTCGTCGAACTCTGATTTTGACTATGTCGTTAGTTTCGTAGAACCGGTATTTGCCTTCGGTGCAAATTTTGTCAAAATCTGAGTTAGTTGGTCCAAATCGTCAATTTAAGATTTAAAACTCTTTATGAATTGACTATATAAATAACTTTTTACTTAAAAAGTTTCATATAAAAAAGGGATAACTTAGGAAATTAGGTCTCTTCCTCCTTTCCGTTTCCGCCGAACCAGAGCCACGTGAGAGAGAGAGGGAAGTCCTTGTTTTCGTGGAGCTCCCGTCGGCCGTTGTGTGAGATCGAGTGTGCGAAATCTTCGTCAGAGAGTAGATTTGGAAAGCTCTTGCCGTGACCTTCGCGTGCGCGGTGAATATTTCCAGTTTTGTGGATTTTTGTTGTTGGGGTGTTTGGCCGTAAGCCCGTTTTCTGTCCAAATCTTTCAGAAATATGTTGTGGAGTTCTTCCTTCGGCCGATCTTTGGGCGTGGAGTGCTCGAAAGGCCGGTTTCGAGGAGGTTTGAGGCAAGTGGTGGACTAAACCCCTTTGTCATGCTCTTTCCCCCTTACTGAATTACTTTATTTAGATAGAATGTGCGTTAAAGTTTTCAGTCATTTTAAACAAAAGTCATTAGTATTCTAGCAGAATTCGTCGAATAGTTAAGTAGAATTCGTCGAGTGCTTTCGACGAATTCGTCGAGTGAATAGGAAGAAATCGTCCAACTGAGTTAGTCTTCTAGTTAAGTTGAGTTCGCCGATTAGTCTAAGGGAATTCGCCGAATAGTCGCGATGAATTCGTCGAGTAAAAATAAAATTCGTCGAGTGTTCTCGAAATTCGTCGAGTGTATTCGTGTAATCCGTCAAGTGCGTTAAGATAGAAATTTGCCGAGTAGTATACCGAAATTCGTCGAGTAGTCTAAGCTCATTCGTCGAGTAGTTTCGACGAATTCGTCGAGTGTTCATAGGATTCGTCGAGTCATTTCAGATTATTCATCGAGTATTTTTAGGATTTGTCGAGTGCTTTCGACGAACCTGTTGTGAGGTTATATTTGGAAGTTTTCTTGGATGTTCCTGTGGTGTCAGATTTGGTTAAGATGTTGTGAATTCTAACACCCTGTTGGATGTTTTTGGACTGTTGGTTGTGTGGGCGTAACCACCACCACCACAGTGCTTGCTTTTCATCCTTGGACGTGTAGACTGATGGTGTGTGGACGTAACCACCACCACAATGCTTTTGTTCCTTGGATATTTTGTTCTGATGGTTTGTGTTGGAAAGATAATCACTGCCTCAGTATCATTTTATGGCTGGGTTAATGATTCACTTCTTGAGTCAATCTGATACTTTTCTTCATACTTGAAAGTTATTGAAAAACTTTGACTGCACTTTGTGCAAGTCTTTCCATATTTGGATACTAATCTTTCTTTGCTTTGATTGTTGTTGTTTCACAGCTATTTCTTGTTGATTTGGTAACCCATTGGAATTAATAAGTTCATTTTCTATACGTTTGGCTGTCTTCTTCGCCTTTGTGCCGATGTATTCTTTTCTTTTGAATGCTTTAGGTTTGGATCGGTAGCAGTTAAGCTGATTGAGTTTGGTTCTTCCAGACCTCCAGTAGTTGTTTTCTTTAATCTCAGTTGAGAGGTAGTTGTTGATTTCTCTTCAGACTTTATTAATGTTATGAGTTCGTATAAGTGAGTTTGTTGGCGCCCATAATATATCTTCTTATGTGTTAGACTGTGATTTGTTGCGTATGTTACGACCGTTGTCTTGCTATTAATGTAAAAGCTCTCTGGGGAAGATTTATGTTAGGATGCATGGTAGATATTTTATATCCAAAAATCTGCATATTTCCTCACGCTAATGACATCACTTTTAACTGTCATCACTCTATTTTTGAAGCTCGTAAAAGTCTCTTTTACTTATACTAAATTTAGAAGATGCATATCACTAGAAGGTTCGCTAAGTTCTCATGCTCATGTAGGATAACCCAAAGTGAAATAAGTAATTTTCCGTTGCGTATAATTATACTTCTTGAGTGTGGACTCGATGATCCACTAAGCCGAGGGATACGATGTTTGAACTTCAAACATTAGCTATTGTTTTCAACGCAAAGTTTATGTTTTATAAAGGAAGGTGTAAAGATGGAGTTGCCTGAGCGTCTGCAGTTGTCCCATGCACGGCGTGGCATCATGTCGCGCGTTTTCTCTTACTCTGATGATACATCTATATATCGAGAAAATGCGGGTTGTGACACCAAGAAACCAAAAGGACTTCTTAAAATGCATGCATATCCTCATACTGTCTGGATGAATGGAATACTTTATGAAGTGCGCCTCAAACATCAACCTCTCACGGAGCTTGCCAAAGTTCGGAACACACACTCTTCTTTTCTTCTTCAACACAAGGTTGTCAGGATCGAGATCCTATATGAGATCGTTTCGAGATTGGATCGTAGGATCGGATCGAGGATCGCAAGATCCTACAACATTCATAAACTAAGACTAAAAATATAAAATTAAATTTTGTATCATCCAATTACATGCTCAATTAACAAAAAATCAATAAATTAAGCAGTATGTGCATAATTATATTAAAAATTTGAATAACTAATTAAAAAAATAATATCATACTAAGTTCACTTTCAGTTTCAAGTAGGACACCCATGCCTACTAACAATAAAAACAAATCTGGACTGATGGATTGGTGGAAGCCTAGAAGCAGGAAGACGAACCTAGACAGCTGAATTGCTCATACGCTGGAAGCAGGACACTTGAATTGCTCGTATACTGGATTTCTAACCGCTAGATTGCTCATACGCTAGAAAGAAAGAGAAGACGTTGACCTGAAAGAAGGAAGCTGGAAGCCATGAGATTACCAACCACTGGATTGCTCATACGCAGAAATATAAGATAAGACACTGACACCACTTGAAATGGAACCAAGTAAGGAAGGAAAAGGAGGACATTGCATGGACTAGATGCGACGGAAGTCGTCGCTATTGGCCTCCATTTGCAGTCGGCAATCGACACTTGGGATACGGTAAAACCACATGATATGATTCTGTGATAGACTGATGGGGTATGGGGGCGGGATTGGGATATGGTTAAGCAATGGGTTATGGGCGTTGGACCGGTTTAATAGGTGTTACTTATGGATGTTGTCAAACCACCTAGCGGGGGGGGGGGGGGGTGAATAGGTATTTTAAAAACTCTTGACCCTCTTTCTTTTGAGTCTATCTCTATGAGTATCCTAGTGTATGGATATGAAAATTAAGAACACAGCACAAAAAACACTCAAAGATTTATAGTGGGTCCACAAGACAGGTTATGGGCGTTGGACCAGTTTAATGGGTGTTACTTATAGATGTTGTCAAACCACCTACCGGGGGGGTGAATATGTATTTTAAAAAGTCTTGACCCTCTTTCTTTTGAGTCTATCTCTATGAGTATCCTAGTGTATGGATATGAAAATTAAGAACACAACACAGAAAACACTCAAAGATTTATAGTGGCTCCTCAAGACAAAGTGTCTTGAGTAGTCCACTGTCCCTCTGCACCTATCTAGCAGTGTGCTAGAGTCGGCAAACTCCGTCAAACCTCAGGCCATCAAGCCCTACAATCTCAGGCCCTCAAGTCTAACAACTCAGGCCCTCAAGCCCTACAATACTCAGGCCATCAAGCCCTACAATCTCAGATCTGAAACAGATCCTACAAACTCAGGCCCGCAAGTCCTATAGCTCAGGCCCTCAAGCGCTACAACTCATGCCCCACAAACTCAGATCTGAAACAGATCCTACAAGCTCAGGCCCGCAAGCCCTACAAAATTTTTTTTGAAAAAAACTTCTCTAGCCGGATGAAGATCGGCTTCTTGGACTTAAAGAGAATGTCTTTGATGATATCTTGGACATCATAGATTTCTCTTCAATCCCTTCTTCAATCTGGAACACTTCTTATCAGCTGATGTGCTGGACTGAAACTTGAGCCGAATGAAGATTGGCTTCTTGGATTTGAAGAGATTGCTTCTATTCTTTTCTTGGACAACACAGATTCTTCTTCAATCCTTTCTTCAATCTGGAACAATACTTATCAGTCGATGTTGCTTGACTGAAATTTGGAGAACACTTGATGAGGAAGTTTTGTTCTATGGTTCTTGTTCCTTCTCTTCGCAGCCGCTTACTGTTCTATTGAATCTTGCGTGTTTTCTATGTTCCTTGCTTCTGCTGATTAGGGCAAACACTTATCCCTTTTATATCACTGAGGAGCTAACTAACGGTCTCCTATGATGTCATATAAGTGTCAGAGGCCAATTCCTTAACGGCATGCGTTGATTGGACCACCAGACGGCGACATTAAATGCAGACAGCGCTATTTGAAATGTATTGATCTGTCTCGACGATATTTGCAATGTCTCAACGACAGAACTTGTCGTTACGCCGATCCATCTAGGACTTGGACAAATCTTCAAGTCTTCTTCAATCTTCTTTAGGCAATGATATCTCGACGATACAAGATATCACAGCTACACTTGCACTTACGACGACATGAATATGTCGTCGTAATCTTGTTGTCAACTTGCGGTCTTCTCGACGGTGTCGTTGAAACCATTCTGTCTTCTCGACGATGTCGTTGAGACCATTCTGTCTTCTCGACGATGTCGTTGAGACCATTCTGTCTTCTTGACGATGTCGTTGAGACCATTCTGATTTGTCGACGATATTGTTGAGACCATATTGTCTTATCGACAATATCGTTGAAACCATAGTGTCTTATCGACGATCTTGTCTTGATCATTCTGACGACAAGCGATTCTTTTTCCATAAGCTGTCTTCAAGAGTTCTCCCTTAGCCTTCTCGATGACAAGACTTCTTTACGACATGTCGTCGACATTGCCGAACATTCTTACTTAGGTCTTCAGAGATCTTCCTTTCTCGTCTCGACGACAAGATCTCTTTACGATGATGTCGTCGACATTGCCGAATACTTTGACTTAACTCTTCTTAGACCTTACAGCGATATCGTCGTGTGATTCTGGTTGACACGACGATACTGGACTTTGTTCGATTCTTCTTGTTCTTACGACGATATTGTCGTGTGTACTTTGATGTCACAGCGATATCGTCGAATTGTCCATGTTATCTCGACGATAGCTGATATGAACCTTCTGCTTAACTCTGAGTATCATCTCGACGATGTCTGAGTGTTTATTCGACAATATGTCCAGTCTTTCTCAACGATTTTGGACTTAGTGATATTGGAGAAGAACTGGGCATATGATTTAATCTCAGCAAATGTAAACTAAGCAGACCATCAAATACATAGTGCTTTTATCATTGACCTGATCACTTCTTCAAATCAGGAACATTGTTGGGCATTATTCCCAATAATTTCCCCCTATTTGAAGAAGTTTTAACTCACTTCAATGATAAATGTCACACATAGAAAGAATCAAAATTTAGGCAATTCAAATTAATTAAACTACCAAACATTATATAGATTTTAGCTGAGTAGTATACCCTCTCAGAGCTTTCTTGAGGGTATCCAAATTCAATCCAGCTTTCTAAGATAATCTCCCTGGAGGTAGGACTCCACTTGCCTGCCTGTGGATCCTGCTCAATCTCCCTCAATCTCTTTAGCATGTACTTCCTGCTTTGAAGTTTCTTCCTTTTCCTTGGGTTGCTGACTCTCCAAATTCAGCATCATATTCCTCTGAGTCTATGATGATTTCCAGCTAATTCATATCCTGAGGGGGGCTTCTGCAAGGCTTGCTTGACTTGCAGTCCTCATAACTTTATGTGAGCCTGCATTTATAATTGTCTTCTCCCCCTTTAGGACTTCTTCAATTAAACGATCATCCAGGGTTTCTTGCATTGGGATCAGCCTTTCATTTCTTTCTTCTGTGATGACTTCCAGCTGGAGAAGATTTTCCTGAGCTTCTAGGGTAGAGCACCCCAGATGGGTTCCCCCTCAACCATTGCAATATCTTGGGCGGAGCTCCCAGGTTGGAACTCCCCCTCAACTTGATCAGGGTTCTGTCGGGATGGGGCTCTTCCTTTCTTAGAGCTACTAGAGGGTCCCTCCTCCTCTGAGGCAACCACCTTAGCATCTTTCTTTGTTCTCTTCTGTTGAACTGAAGAGGTAACTATAGGTCCTTTGGATATAGACCTATCCCACATATCCAACATCTTGGAATCCAACCTTTTTGGAGTAGTGCAGAGCCACTCCCATCTTTCTGTTGAGCACTTCTCCAAAACAACAGTCTCATCCCTGATTGGCAACAGAGATTCTTGTGCTGAGGGCTCAGCATGAGTCTCCCCCTCAACTGTTGCACTCTTCTTTCTGGCAGACAAGTCTTCATATACTGCCATCCAGTTACCTCAGTTTTTGTATGTTGTTTTGGATTTGACATGCTGCTTCATTCAACTGCAGAACTTTGCTTGTGATAAAATTCTTCTTATTCCAGATTTATACCTGGATCACTTATTATCCATTGGCCATGTTGACATTTGGTTGGCTACTTGGACAAACCTGCAAGACAGAGATTTAATATCCCTTAGGAACCCAAATGAATTTGGGTCCTAGGTTTTTGTTAGTACAATAAGAAATATCTCTACTTACTGCAGCTTTTGTAGTCACACCACTGACTGGCTTCTCATACCTTGCTTTAGGCACTGTTGGGTTGAACCAACAATCTATAACAAAGTGCCCAACCTTGCCACAACACCAACACCCAAATCTATTGTACCTCCTCTTCTGAGTCACCTTTTGAGTGGGGGATAAGTGACTAGATGAGCAGGCTGCTTTGCAACATTCATTTCTACTGATCATGTGATTGTGCCTTGGTTTTGGAATTGGTTGCACAGTCAATGATCTTTCTTTGGGAATAGGTTTTGAGGCAAAGTCTTTCCCTTCTGTTTGGTTTATGACGCTAGTGGAGAGACAACCTTCTGAAGGACAGTTCTAGCTTGGGAAGTCTCTCCAACTTTCTTATTATATCCTAGTTCTCCTCTGTCTTGAATGGAGAAGCAGTCTATAATAAGGAGAACTGTTTTGGGCCTAGAGAAGCTAGTCACAAGCTTTCTCTCTGCTATAAGCTTGTTCTCTAGAGACTTGATTGTCATATCTTGAGAGTCAGATTTCTTCTGAAGAAAAAGGAGCTCATTGGACAATCTAATCTCCTCCTTGATCATCTCATCAATTTGAGATCTGAAGGGCTTGAGGATTCTAATTTCCTCAGCTTGAGATTTGACCAATTTCTTGCTCTTTACAAGAGCGGCCAAGAGAGAGCCAAGTTGTTCTATTAGTTTAGTATGGTTCTCATTATTGCATGATGAGCAGACTTTTGCATCATCTTCAGATGATGAACAATCATCTGATGTAATCTTGGTCTTTTCAAATGAAGCAGGTACTGAAAATATGTGAGTAGTACATACCTGAGCAGGATGTGAATCCTCATGACTTTCTTCATTTGATAAGGCAACCAACCCATAGAGTTCCTCATCCTCAGAGTCACAGTCTGAGAGAGTGAGTGGTGCCCTTATCCTTTCTCTAGCCACAGAGACTTCTTCATCCTCAGATTCACTGTCTGAGAGAGTCAGGGGTGCTCTGATTCCTTTCTCATTCGGCCTTAGACATCTTTCTTCTTCAAGACAAGAAGTGTTGCAGCTGCTTTCACTTAGATATTTGAATTTCTTAGTATCAGATCTTCTCATTTTCTTCATGAGTCTTTAACCTTTTTGAGTTGATGGTTTGACATACCCAAGGGCAGATCTGTTCAAACTGTTAGGCTTTCTTTGAACAACCCCCCTCTGATACCACTTGTTAATTATGGATGTTGTTAAAACCACCTAGGGGGGGTGAATAGGTATTTTAAAAACTCTTGACCCTCTTTCTTTTGAGCTTATCTCTATGAGTATCCTAGTGCATGGATTTGAAAATTAAGAACACAACACAGAAAGCACTCAAAGATTTATAGTGGTTCCTCAAGACAGAGTGTCTTGAGTAGTCCACTATCCCTCTGCGCCTATCTAGCAGTGTGCTAAAATCGGCAAACTCCGCCAAAACTCAGGCCCTCAAGCCCTATAATCTCAGGCCATCAAACCCTACAACTCAAGTCCTCAAGCCCTACAATACTCAGACCCGCAAGCCCTACAATCTCATATCTGAAACAGATCATACAAACTCAGGCCAGCAAGACCTACATCTCAGGCCCTCAAGCCCTAAAAACTCAGATCTGAAATAGATCCTACAAGCTCAGGTCCGCATTCCCAACAGAAAAAGATTTGAGAAAAAATTCTCTAGCCGGATGAAGATCGGCTTCTTGGACTTGAAGAGAATGCTTTTGATGATATCTTGGACAACACAAATTTCTCTTCAATCCCTTCTTCAATCTGGAACACTTCTTATCAGCCGATGTTGCTGGACTGAAACTTGAGCCGGATGAAGATTGGCTATCTTGGACAGCACAGATTCCACTACAAACATATCACGGTACTTCTGAAACACACGGTTCATCAAATTTATGAACACTGATGGTGTGTTTGTCAAACATAACGACATAACTGAGAATTCAAAATGTCCATATCACATTCCAAAACCATTCTTCGGGATATCTTCCTCCCGGATCCTCAACTGATAGTACCCCGACTTAAAATCCATTTTTGAATGCATGGTCAACCCAACCAATTGATTGAAGTGATCGTCGATCTGTGGAATTTGGTGCTTGTTTTTTATGGTTAACTTATTCAACTCACGATAGTGTATGCATAGTTGCATACTACCATCTTTATTTTTCATGAAAAACAATGGAGCACTCCACAGTGAAGAGCTCAGATTGATATACCCTTGGTTAAATAACTCTTGAAATTCTAGTCTTATTAGCAGATTACCTTGTCCTAAGATATATTATCTCATACTAGACATGCATTGGACATTACGCCACACAACAAATGCAAGCCAAATATGGTGCTCTAAAAGCACCCATATGCTTAGGGCATCCAATCCCCAAACCACAAAATGAGCATTCATGATTACTCAGGCTCAGACCCACCGATGAAGGGGCCACAAAAGCACTTTGTAACATCTTAACGCATTCAAAATAGGTTAACATGTTATACCCTCCTTGCGGGTCCTTCTACCATCAATCACAATCATAAGCATGCCGAGGTACTAAGCATCACAAGGTGAGAGATTTCTCATCATACACTCTGGGTGGTGTACAACCAC
This sequence comes from Dactylorhiza incarnata, assembly GCA_033032865.1. Lineage (NCBI taxonomy): Eukaryota > Viridiplantae > Streptophyta > Magnoliopsida > Asparagales > Orchidaceae > Dactylorhiza > Dactylorhiza incarnata. Next base: position 9,862,196 of record JAWHQI010000003.1, read on the forward strand.
ACTGAAAGGGTCCTACAAGACCATCAAGGCAAAATGCCAACATCCTCAATTATGAACTAATCATCAACATCATAATACATGATAATAGGAGTTCACGTCCTTCATGGATATTAACACATGTTGAAACCACCCACGCCCCATTATCATCTCAAGACCTTAGTGTTGACATGAAGGAGGTGGGGGTACATATGCACAAAGGATTGATCTCTACAAGCGATGTGGGACTAATCCATACAAACAACAAACCACGGCACCACGAGGATAATCCAAAGGGGCAAAGTTCGAGGACGTCAAGTCAAGTCGGGTCCCACCAAAGTCGGTCCCACACAACATGAGTCCCACTGGACCAAATCCGCTAAAACTCCCCCGCATCGGGACAACCTAGCTTTTATACCATGTTGAAACCACCCACGCCCCCATTATAATCTCAAAAACTTTGGTGTTGAGATGAATAGGGTGGGTTACATAAGAACAAAGGATTGCCCGCTACATGCAACGTGAGACTAATCCACCCGAAAAATCAACCATGCGACCAACATAGTTGTTGATTTCTGTGCTCGCTTTGCCCCATGAGGAGACTTTGTATGGCTAGATGTAGACAGCACCCAGACTGAGTTTGCCGAACTTGTTCGTGCAGACTTCGATGACATGTTGTAGTTTTGTTTTGTTTTTCTTTCTTTGTTTTCTAATTTCATGCTCTATACACTTTTCAAAAAAGAAAAACCAACCATGAGATCCGGTCCACTAAAGTCTGAGGACATCAAGTCAAGTCAGTTCCCACCAAAGTCACTCCCACACAACACGAGACCCGCTAGACCAGATTCGCTAACACTCCCCCGCAACAGGACAACCAATCTATGATACCATGTTGAAACCATCCATGCCCCCATTATCATCTCAAAACCTCGGTGTTGAGATGAAGGGGGTGGGGGTACATAAGCACAAATGATCACCCGCTACAAGCGGTGTGGGACTAATCCATCCATCCAACCAACGAACCAACCACTAGACCGTGAGGATAATCCAAAGGGAGAAAGTTCGAGGACATCAAGTCAAGTCAGGTCCCACCAAAGTCGGTCCCACACAACACGAGTCCCGTTGAACCAGATCTGTTAACAACACACATGACCATGCATCCCATAGGACTCTCTGTACGCCTTACCAATCAATCATATAATCATGACCTTCTATGTAGGTCCCGAAACTTTAAACCTGAATATATGGAAGGTTCCACAACTACACTTTGAAACATCATCATGATTCTTAGCCTCTCATAGCTTTCTACAACATATTAAATTATACCCTGCAATACAAATGGAATAATAATTCTCATCTAAATATTCCAATACTCAATTTGAAATAATCATAATCATCATGATGCTTCACAACCCAAGTGGGATTAACCAAAACCAACATTTCGTTCCACTAATCATAATGAACTAGTCATATTATCCTGAACATCACATCATCCTGCTACACATGAAGAACATATCAACATTATTATTTCACTAACATGTTTGCTAGGATAAAATTACTTCAATCATATAAGACAATTGTTAATAATGGCATAACCTCCCACATCATACAATGCTATTATTCACGAGATCAATTTTCATAATCTCCACATCATTCTACCAACTATGATGAGATAGTCATTCCAATCATGTGCGAATAAATTCCTTACAAACTAACAATCAAACATTATTTAAATGTTTACAATTCATTAAATAATGGCCACTCATACCACTAGGGACTCGCCCTCAATAACATAATGCATCTCCACTCAACTATCAGAGTCAAACTCGAAATTCTCCAACAATTTTCAAAGGCTAAGAACCTAGTATCGATCTCAACCCTCAGATTAAGCAATAATAATTATCTTTTGAAGCATTTAAGTATATTACAAGATCACACTATCTACCTGAATGATGATCTTAGAAGTTCATCATGACATACATCCACAAACTCAAACACCATATGCAAGTCCTGGGACAAAATAATTTCAAATGCTACATCTCTATGAACAAAATGCGCCTGACGCTAGTACAAAAACACTAATGTCTAACAATCATCAAGCATATGAACACATGGTTTCAACAAAAAATCTTATGTGGACAATTTTTCTTAACTGTCTAGATACACTAAACTGTCTGCTATCGGTCTAGAACCCCTAAACTTATCTCTGATATCAAATTGTAACACCACAATCACAATGACCAAATAGTATGGGTCCGACCGAGCCCCACAATATACACCCATCATAATTAAAACATTAAAAGAAGGGATAAAAGTAAAACTCCATACTAAATGAGCTAACAGTAGCACAATGGAAACCTTAAGACAAATAACTAAGATTGTATCTACAACTATATCCTTTACTCAAACGTCTTTGAACTTAAAGGCCATACAAAATAAGTCCATCAAAATATGTAAATATCCTAAGCTACCTCGGCTCATTTAGTATGGAACTGCGAGTGAAACATCATACAAAGTAAAAAAAATACATCAAAGGGAGAAAGGGGAAAACACTTCATAAGACTTGGGTTTTATATCCGGTTAGCGCACTCTTGCATTGGAACTTTGCCATGCAAGCAAATCAACATGGAGGGTAAATGAGGGTCAGCTATGCGTTGACCACACACCGTGTAACAACCCCACTCCTACTGGTTGTCCCACCAACAGTGGCAAGCCTCTACCGCCCTCATATAATCCTTCCAACCCCTCTAAAATAGCCACTAACACCCTTCAACAATTATTATCTCCCCCCCCCCCCAAACCACCATCCACTCCTCCGACAACCACCATCCAACAATTATTATCTTCTCGGATAGGCTCCACTACTCTTACAATCACCGGATCTCTCACTTCTAGGATCTCTCGAAACCAGATTCTACCTCTCTCTCTCTCTCCCCCTCCATTCTCCAGCTTTCTATAATAGTAGAGGAAGATGCTGAAGCACTCCAAAAGTTATTCAGAACAGGGGCGGGCATTTTGATCCCACACCTGATGGTGAGCATCTCGATGCTGCACCTGATGGTGAGTGTCTCGATCCCGCACACGATGGCGAGCGTCTCGATCCCACACTTGATGGCGAGCGTCTCAATCCGCTTTCAAATCAGGGGGGGGGGGGGGGGGGGGGGGGGGGGGGGAATGGATCGAACAGCTGGAGATTTTTCACAATTTTGATGTCGTTAGAACAGGTAGAAAAATAAACTCCCCTAGGAGCTCGTCCAGAACATGGCTTCCGCCTGTGATTCAAATCACAGTCTTCCTATGCAAAGGTAATTATATAGATGTTTATGTTAGTTTTTTTGAACGGATAAAGATCTGCTGAAATTGGTTGATGATAGGAAAATTGGTGTGTTTCGATTGTAATTGAGAAAAAATAAATGGGAGATGAAAACAGGAAAATTATGAACAATTTTGTAGACTTCCAAGGAAGAAGAGAAGAGTATGACAGGATAATGATCAGATATCTTACCACTATCTTTTCTCCGGCTTCATAGATCTTATCAACCTTTGTTTGTGTATTTGTATCTTTGAATGGTGCGTGCAAATGTGTATATCTTTATGTTTGTGTGTGAATATCTTAATTTGTGGATGAAATCTCATTTCATTATCTATCTCTACATTTTCGTCACATATTTAAATTTCAATTGAAATTACTAATTTCAATTTTTGTGGCAGATTTTTTGCATTTAGCCTAACATCATAATCAAAATTGACTTCAATTTCAATTCCTGCAGAATTAAAATCAAGCCAATAATAGTGGATCGTTTGTGCCTCCATGCCTATTAATGGAGGTCATTCTTGACCGCAGCCCACAAATTTGGTTTTCTTGTATGTACAACAACAACATCACTCAAGCCTTTATCCCACCATAGTGGGGTCGGCTATATGGATCCTTTGTCACCATTGTGCCCTATCTTTAATTATAGCCTCACTAATGCCTAAGTACATCATATCTTTCCTTATAGTTTCATTCCAAGCCTTTTTTGATCTACCCCTTCCCAGTTTAACATGTCTAGTGACTAAACCCTCATAACGCCTAACAGGTGCCTCTAATGGTCTCCTATGTACATGTCCGAACCATCTTAAACGAGCTTCTCGCATCTTCTCTACAATTGGTTTTCTTGTATGTGCGGTTGTTGAATTGTTTCCATTTCATCCTTTGAGTATGATGTTAGTATTCATTCTCCTAGGTGATCATATTGCTCTTCTGTCACGGGTCCAAGAATTTCTGCTCAAAAACAAGTTTTCTTCCAAGAATAGCATAGCAATGGCTCCGCAATGCAATTTCACCAAATGAAAATAAGTTTCTCACATAACTCAAACAAAGGAATAGTATGAAGATACATCGAAAACTGCCTGCTTTCATAATCAAACTCAACAAGTGTTTAGAATTTCTTATCCTTCACCAAATGAAGATAAGTTTCTCACATAACTCGAACAAAGGAATAGTATGAAGATACATCGAAAACTGCCTGCTTTCATAATCAAACTCAACAAGTGTTTAGAATTTCCTATCCTTCACCAAATGAAGATAAGTTTCTCACATAACTCGAACAAAGGAATAGTATGAAGATACATCGAAAACTGCCTGCTTACATAATCAAACTCAATAAGTGTATAGAAATTCTTATCTGATGAACGAGCATGTACCAAAGGGCTGCCGCACACACATCTCAGCTCTGCAGCGAACCCACATTTTCAGTGGCACCCTTCTTCTTTATGGCGGCATCAATCCCACTCAAATTGCTTGCAAACAACTGAGCGTAAGGATGGTTCTTAGGAACAAGCTTCCTGTACTGCTTAAAATTCTTATCTGCCTCGTCCACATTCTTCATCAATGTGTATACAATTCCCTGACAGAGATATGGCCTGAAATCCCTCGGTTCCTCCTTCACCATCTCATGATAAATCTCCAGAGCCTCCTGAAATCGTCCCTCAATAATCCTAATCTGCGCAAGCAAGAGCTTCAAATCCATCAACTCCCCCCTCTTTTTATTATTCTCACATCGTTCCATAACGTCTTCAACCCTCGCTACAATCCCGCCTAGCTCATTTGAATCACGGGAATGTGAAGCTGCCATAACGAGTCCGTGATAAGCCTCGGCAACGAAAGGGTTCGCCTTCAAGATCTCCTCGAAACCTTGTTTGGCCTTCTCCGTTTCACCTGTATAGGTATAGAGGTGTGCTCTCAAGAGATGCAGTTCAGGATCGCTGGGCTCGAGGAGAATGAGGTGGTCCAGGGCAGCAATGGCCTCGGGAAGCTTCTGCTGCTTGACCTTGACTTCAATGAGGGCTCGGAGCGACACAACGTCATCGGGGTCGGAGGTGAGATTCTCCTCGAGGAGCTGCTCACTGGATTCGTCGGATGAGGGGAGGGTTTCGGATTGGGCGGAGGGGGGAGGTTGGACGGCAACGGCGAGAGAGGTAATGGAATGGCGGGAGAGAAATACAGCGGCGGCTGCGGTGAGGGAGACGAGCGCAGGCTTGAGAAGGGAGGGAAAGGAGCTAAGGGTTTTGGGAGAGGCAGGTGGCGGTGGCGGTGGCGGTCTGTGGGAGGCGAGAAGTGGCGTTAGGGTTTTGCGGGAGGAGTGTTTTAGAAGATGGGGTTTATGAGAGATGGAGTAAGGTCGGGGGAAATGGATTGGAATGTGGAAGGTGATTGGGCGGCCGGGGGTTTTGGAGAAGGACTCCATTTCCTGGAACGGCGAGGGTTTTTCTTCCGATAAATAAAAACTCTCGCTACCGGTGGAGGATGACCGAAGCCAAGAGGGAAAAAAATGTTGATCATCCTCTGCGACTCATGATCCCGCCGTATAGGGTCTGTTTGGGAGAGCTGCTGCGGATTGAGAAGTTGCTGATTGAACAGAGCTTTTTAAACAGAGCTCTTTGAGGAGATGTTACGAAAAGCTGCAGGCTGTTTGGATGGTCTGTGGATAAGCGCTGATTGAACAGAGTTTTTCAAATAAAACTGTTTGGTAGAACAGCTTTTTGAGAGCTGTTTTTTTAATATATATTGTTCTTAAACAATTAAAGACATCAATAAAAATAAATATTGTTCTCAAATAAAACATGTAATGGTAGGTTCTTCGGTGCGTTCGTTCCACTATATTCAATTACTCTTCGTCACCTGATTTCCCCCCTTGTTCCCTAAAAGAAGACAAAAGTTGCCCAAAGGCAAACTATATATACATATTGTTTGAATTTATATGCATTTCTATGATGAATTTGATAAAACAACTTCCAAGTTTAAAAAAAATAGAACAAGAATTGCAGAGCCATAAATAAACAACTTCAGGAAATAGAATACCAGTTTTTCCTGAAATAAATCAAGTATCAACATTTTTTTGGGTGTGCTTTATGCTTGTGTTCAATCTAGAAAGCAATGAAATAGTCCCACCAGTTGCAGAAAATTATGAATTATGCAAATCATATAACTTACATCAGTTCCATCAGCTTTTCTAGGCAAATTTCAGTTCCTACACATAGAATATGGCTTCACAAACAGACATTTATATCTCATAAAATTCTTAAAGTCTTCTAAAATAGCAAAAGTCAAGCAAATAATGTAAGTCATAAATCATTGACTACTATGCTGCTAGATGTAGGTCATAAATCATGCATTGACAATAAAATACGTAAACCCCCCCCCCCCCCCCCCCCCCCAAATTCCAATATTCCATCTCTTCAATTCAAGCGAACAACAAGAAGGATATTGATCGGAGGTCAAGAATATCATCTAATAACCTAATCCTTAGAAATCAATGTAAAATCAATACAAAAAAGAATCGCGATCAGGAAAAAAAATGAAGTCCCATGAAGTGAAAGGGAAGAAGATGGGAGAGGGAAAAGCAAATCACCTTCTCTGCAGTTTCAAGGCCGATCTTCGACTGGATCCGGCACAAACGATTTCTAATAACGCGGAAAAAACGACGAAATCCTCTCCATAGAATAGGAAAATGGACAAAAGTCTACGTCGTCGAAATAGGAGGATGTGTAGAGATGAATCGAGCAAGGAATGGAAGCCATGGCTAGGTTTTCTTTCTCGGGAAACACGGAGAAGAGCCAGGGAAGAATATAAGGCGGGGGTGGAAGAAGATAAGTCGGAGGAGCGGGATCGGGACTGGAGAAGTAGCGGGATCGGGAAGGATGTCGAAGGAGCTGCGCGAAATCGTGACGGGAACGGAGGAGGTCGGGGGCGGAATCGTGAGAAGCAGTTTGCGGGCGCGATACCTAAACCGCGGACGTGGGGAGGAGCTAGCTTTTCACGTTCTTTGGTTTTAAAATAAGTGCTCCCCAAAGAGCACTTTCGAAGAGCTCTTCCAAACGCCTAATAAACAGCTCTGGCGGATGGAAAATAGCTTTTCCATCCGCCAGAGCTGTCCCAAACAGACCCATAGTTTCGTCACGTGAATGATAAATATGATCATTTTTAATATGATTATATTACAAATAAATGATCGTATATTTCTGCAAACAATCTACATCGTTGTAATCACAGATCGTACATGTGATCTATTATGCTCATCGTACGTTAACGTGCCTAAATATTTCTAAGCCGAGAGGCACAAGACAGGCAGAGGTATCCCGGATTCGAATGCATTTTAAGGCCCTGTTTGGATTTCGGTTTAGCTTCCAGTCTGGCGGTATCTCAATCCAAAAAAGCAAAACAAGATGTGTTTGGATATCATCATTTTCAATATTAATGCATGTTGAGTTGAGCAAGCTTTTAAGCTCAAAGAGTGACTCAAGCTTGTGATGGAGTCGATGTATAGTGGAGCCGATGTTGGTGGATCCGATGTTGGTCCCGATCCGCCAATTGTTAAAGATTTGCGCCAAAGGGTGGAGAACACGAAGCGTAGGTGGGACTCATGATCGGACGGAGAAGTACTAAAGACTGGGAAGTCGTCAAAATAGACTACGATAAACTTACCCATAAACGGCCTGAAGACATGAGTCATCATCAGAGAAAAAGTACTAGGTGCGTTGGATAGTCCAAAGGGCATTACTAACCATTCATATAGCCCATTCTTAGATTTGAAGGTGGTCTTCCATTCGTCCCCTTCCCGAATCCTAATCTGGTGATAGTCACTCCTAAGATCCAACTTTGAGAAAATCGTGGCTCCCGCTAACATATCCAACAAATCGTCCAAACGGGGAATAGGGAAACGGTATTTAACGGTGATCTTATTGATAGCACGGCTATCAACGAACATCCTCCAAGTCCCGCCCATCTTAGGTGTTAGCAATGCCTAATGAATTCCTTCTGCAATAGATCCAAAATTTGGGTTTGCAACTCCTGATGGGCAGCGGTTTTCAAACGATAATGAGGGAAGTTCGGTAACGATGATCCCGTGACAAAATCTATAGTGTGTTGAATATCACGCATCGGGGGCAACGCCGAAGGCAACTCATCCGGATAAACGTCCCTATACTCCTCCAATAACTCCCTCAACTCAAGCGGTAAATCACCCAAAACTGTATAATCATCCTTCGCTAACATGCAGACTAAAGCGTACATGACTCCTCCAATAAACGACTCACGAGTGAATTCATGTCTACCCAGCAAACTCAATGTCTTCCTCTCAGCAGGGATGGTAGTGTCTTTGGATGAACTAGAGGGCTACTTGGGTGGAGTAGGCTTTAGGATAACCTTCTTGCCCTTATATTGGAACTCATACGTGTTGAAGCGCCCGTGATGAATCACATCTCGATCATAAAGCCAAGGGCGGCCTAACAGGACATGGCACGCATCCATAGGAATTACATCACACCAAATCTGGTCCGTGTAGGATTTGACAGAGATGGGGACCAAACATCGCTTGGTGACCGGTAAGGACATCTTGTTAATCCAGGCTACCAGATAAGGAGAAGGGTGTGGCTTCGTAATCAAAGACATACACGTGACCACGTTTTCGACACAACTTTCATACAACTGCCACTATCTATGATCAATCTACACAGCTTCTCACCACTCTTAAATATCAAATAAAATATATTGGTTCTATTCCAGTCGTCCAATGATCAGGGGGTAGTTAGAATACACCTCATTACAAATAGATTAGAATCATCCTCCAAATCATTGGGTACCCCTTCCGGATCAGACTGATCGGTAGCCTCATAAATGTACTCAGGTGTGTCATTCGTAGGCTCAACTAAGGCCAAGGTCCTAGTTTTAGTTGGGCATTCAACGACGTAGTGGTCGGCTACACCGCAAGCATAGCAAGTGGCATTAGTCTTACTAATCTTGTTGACCCTCTAAAATACGTATGTTTTGATGATAACAAACTAGGGATTATTTGTTCTAATATTTTGTTTGAGTGTTTGTGATATGCAGGCACAATTTTGTGAAGTCCTTTCGTCGCAAGATTTGGATTGGGTTATTTTATTTGTGTGACCCATAGATTTGAATTATAAAATTTTCAAGTTCAATTATTTTAATTGAAATTATTTGTCATCTGCTCTTAGGTTCATGCATTGCATTTCATTTATTAATTCTCTTTTTATCAATATGTATTTATTTTATCTAAAGATTTTTTGGTTGCCTGCCTTCTAATTCCTCTTCTCCTAATTCATTTATCAATCCCCTTCCTCTCTATAAATATAGCTGGTAGGGTTTGGAGTTCTCACGGAACATCATCTAGCCAAATCATTTGCGTTCTCTGTGTTAAAGCATTCTATAGCCAGAGCTATTCGCGACCTTCATGTTCATCGCTCAGATCGTCATCTAGTTAAGATCCTTTCAGTCGCGGTTTTCGTTTCACTGATCAGATCTGATTGCCGGAGTGTCTCGCCTTGCCGGAATCTACTGTGCTCTCTGGCGTCTCATCCAGATCTAATTGTCTGAGCGTCATAGCCTTGCCGGAATCAACTGTGCTTTCTGGCATCTCATCCAGATCTGATTGCAGGATCGTCATCTTCTCGCTGTATCGTCATCATCTTGACGGCGTATTGCAGGATTAATGCCGCAGATCTTTCATTATCATCCTCTCACGGTTCTTCTTCCCTCACTTTTAAGATTACTCACGGTTCTTGATTACTTCTTCTAGTTTATCTGTCAAAACATAGAAACCTATCATTCTCACCCGATCTTCATTACCCTAGTTGTACATAGCAGATTGTTATTCTCATCACTCACCTCATAAGTTCAAGAATCGCCAATACCTCACCTCTCGATCGACATTATTTTTTTATCTTGTTAATCTGCAGTCATCACCTCTCGATCGTCATGTTGTACCTGTTCTCTGCCGACCTTCACTAATCTTCTCCGATTTTAGTTAATTTGCAGCCATCACTTCACAAAGTTGTATTCCAGTTGATGGTCAACAATGGAAATTGCGAGAGTTACATCCCGTAATTCACCATTCACTGTTCTTTATTAATTGTTCACATTCACTGAAATTCATTTTCTTGCTGAATTGAGGAACACCCTTCCAGAATTTCATCTCCTTCCCTGAACTACATCTTCTCGTTGGCATCTATCTGAACTATGTTTCTTTGCCTGGTTATTATTATTACAGCATTATTAATTTACAATCTTCTTATTAATCATTACTTATGATATTATACCAGTTGTATAATGTTCTTCTAACCGTGGATGTAACATTGTGTTTCCTGCTATTTTATTCTTAAGAAAATTCTTTGTAATATACATCTCATACACACATTCATTCTAATTTTGTTAAATTAGTTTATAAAACCATATTCCATTTCTTTTCTTACATCATTATAGCAAGAGCAGAAATACTTTTCAAAGTTTGGCAAGTTCTTTTAATTAAGTTTTTGAATATTGAAGATTGTAGGGTAATTGTTGTAATTTCTTTTATTGTCCTTTTTATTTCCTGAACCTATTTCAGCTACTTGTGCGGGTCTCGAATGTCCCACTAGCCTTTGGGAAAAGAGCTGGTAAAAATTCTATTCTAGTGAGAATTTTCTTTTAGGGGTGCTAAGGTGAGCGGGAGGTCTCTTAGCAAGTGAGTAGGATCCTGGGGGATCCGAACACTTTATATCCTAGTGTCCCTTAATTCTTTAGCATTTTATTTCTTGTTGATGTTATAATCTTGGTGAACCTATTATACTTATCAATATTTTTAGTATTAAAAATTGGTACTCTCTCACCAAAGCTTTCTTTACAAGAATCAATAAAATTTAAAGTATACAAATAATTTTTAAATTTTATTTAATCCCAATTCACCCCCCCCCCCCCCCCCCCCCTCTTGGGATTATTATGTCATTTTAACCAACAATTGGTATCAGAGGTAGGTTATTAATTCTTTATTACTATTGGACTAACCTCCTTAGAAAAGATCCTGTAAATGGCACAAAATTTTGTGACTACTTTATCTGAGGGTCAATCTACTTCTTGGCCACCTTTATTTGATAATGTTCAATTTGATTATTGGAAAAATAGAATGCAAATTTATTTACAATCTATAAATTTTACTATGTGGAATTTAATTCAAAAAGGTTATAAGTCACCTACTACCATTGTAGAAGGAGTTACATTAGAAACTTAATTTGAGAAATGGTCAACTACTCAAAAAGAATTAGCTGAATTAAATGCCAAAGGGATGAATATTCTTTTTTGTGATTTAAAACCGAATGATTATATGCGAGTTTGCAACTTGTCCACAGGAAAAGAAATTTGGGATAAATATAATTAATACTCACATATGAAGGTACAAATGAAGTAAGAGAATGTAGAATTAATAATCTTGTTCATCAATATGAATTATTTTGTATGCTACCTTCTGAATCTATTTTTGAGATGTTTACTAGATTTACTAAGATTGTAAATGGATTATATTCTCTAAGAAAGGAATATACTAATCAAGAAAAGGTAAATAAAATACTTAGAAGTTTACCTAGATTATATGATGGTAAAGTCACTGCAATCCAAGAATCTAAAGATTTGTCTACTTATTCACTTGATCATTTACTTGGTTCTTTACTTGCATATGAGCTAACCTTGTCTGATAGAAAAGAAGAAGTGAATGCAACTCGAAAGACAAAAGATATAGCCTTGAATGTTCAGGATTCGGGATCTTCATCATCCGAGTCTATAAATGAAGAGGATCTTGCATATTTTATCAAAAGGCATCTTAAATTCAAGGGTAAAGGGAGAGGTAAAAAATTCAATAAGTTTAATAACTATAAGTATAAGAAAGCTGTTTCAGGTGATAAGCCACAAGCAGTATGTTTTGGATGTGGAAAGCCCGGTCACATGATAGCAGATTGCTATTCAAGAAAGGACACAAATGAAAAGAAAGCAAATATTGAAAGAAAGAAGGATGGAACACAATTCAAGAAGAAGAAAAAGAAAAAGGTTTACATAGCAAATTGGGAGGATTCAGAGGAAGCAACGTCAGGTGCGGAATCCAGTTCTGAAGAAGAAGCTAAATGCTTGATGGCCCACACTGATAGCGAGCAATCGTCTGACTCCGATAAAGAGGTACAACCTTCTTATGAAGAGCTATATTCAAACTTTCAAAAATTATTGCATATATTCAATAACGTAAAAAGAAATCATAAAGAATTAAAAATGGAACATGATAATAATATTTTATTACTAACAAATGCTAAATCTAATATTCTTTCAATTTCTGAACGGCTTAATAATGTCTTGCCAACTGTAGAGAAATATAAGATATTATCGAATGACTTTGAAATTTAAAAGAAGAAAAATTAATTTTAGAAAAACAACTAAATGAACAAAAAATAGTTTATCATGCTTATCTTCTATCTCACAAGAATATGATCAAGATCTTGAAAAGAATTTTTATGTTATAAAAGAGCAAAATGAGTCTTTACTTCAAGAAAATAAAAATTTAATTGATAGATTATCTTCTCTTTCATGTGATGAATTAATTAAAGTTAAAAATGAATGTAAGATGCTTAGATCTCAAAATATTAAATTAAATGAAAGAACAATTTTATGTGTGTCTCTTGAAAGAGAGATTATCATTTTAAAAGCTAAACTTAAATTGCTTCAAAAATCACATATGTCAAATTCACATTATTCATCAAATCTTGATAAGACTTATATACGAAATTCTAGTGCTCAAAATTACCGTCGATTTCATTCATTTCAGGATAGTTTGTTAAATATATTTTGCAATTATTGTAAACAAAAAGGGCATGTATCTTTTGATTGTTTTGCAAAGAATGGTGCTTCACGTAGTTTACAACTAACACACACGGTTCCCTCTCATACACATCTTTTACCTTTTCAAACTAACATGTATGGATCCAACTTTGTTTGGGTACCAAAAGTTTGAAAATAATTCTTTGTATATAGGTATGTCTTCATAAGGATAGCAATGAAGGCAAATGGTATCTAGACAGCGGGTGCTCAAAACATATGACAGGTGACAAATCTATATTTATGTCTTTCAAAGAAAAAGCTAAAGGTGTTGTTTCTTTTGGAGACAATACAAAAAGAAAAGTTCTTGGCAAAGGTAAAATTCAAATTCCAAATTCTAATCTTATTATTAAAAATGTGTTATATGTAGATGGCTTGAAACATAGTTTACTCTCCATTAGTCAATTATGTGATGTTGGCTTTAGTGTAGAATTTGTTTCTTTGAAATGTTATATTAAAAAGGAAAATGTCAATATACTTATGGGCTATAGGTTTTTGAAAATGTCTATATTTTAGATTTAGTTGCTAATAAAAATGCATCAATCATTTGTCTAAAATCTTGCTTAGATGATCCGTGGTTATGGCATAGGAGACTTTGTCATGCTAGTATGGATACCTTAGAAAGATTAAAAACAAAAGATTTAGTTTCTGGTTTACCAAAATTAGTATATGAAAAAGACCATGTTTGTTCTTCATGTCAAAAGGGTAAGCAAGTTAAAACTTTTTTTCTAGCAAGAAAGAAATTTCTACATCTAGGCCTTTAGAAATGTTGCATATGGATCTTTTTGGGCCAATTAATATTGCTAGTATAGGTGGTAAAAATTATTGTTTTGTTATAGTGGATGACTTTTCAAGATATATTTGGACTTTGTTTTTATCCAACAAAAATGAGGCTTTTGAAAATTTTAAGATTCTTATTTCTCGTATTCAAAATGAAAAATCACTTTATGTTATTTTTATTCGTAGTGATAATGGTGGAGAATTTAAGAATGATTTATTTGAATCTTTTTTGTAATTTAAATGGTATAATTCATACTTTTTCTCCTCGTACTCCTCAACAAAATGGAGTTGTTGAGCGTAAAAATAGAAGTTTAGTAGAGATGGGTGGAACTATGCTAAATGAATATAAATTGCCAAAATATTTTTGGGCTGAAGCCATAAGCACTGCTTGTTTTGTTCTTAATAGAATTTCCATTAGACCTATTTTAAAGAAAACCCCATATGAATTATATAAAGGAAGAAAACCTTCTATAAAAAATTTCCATGTTTTTGGTTGTAGGTGTTTTATTTTAAATAATGGCAAGTAAAATTTGGGTAAATTATATGCTAAAGCTGATGTTGGTATTTTTCTTGGATATAGTTTAAATAAAAAGGCTTATCGTGTTTTTAATAAAAGAACATCGTCCGTTGAGGAATCTATTCATGTTACTTTTGATGAAGTTTATAAAGATTTTGAAAAACCTTTAGATGATGATATAGAAAAACTAGATGATTTAAATATTAATGTTGTTCCTTCAGAAAATCATGATTTGCCAAAAGAATTGAAATTTAGTGATTCTCATTCAAAAGAATTAATTATTGGTGATCCTTCTATAGGTATTAGAACTAGAAGACAAGTTATGGATGAAATTAATCATAGCGTGTTTATTTCTCTTATTGAACCTAACAACCTTAAAGATGCACTTCTTGATCCAGATTGGGTAATTGCTATGCATGATGAATTGAATGAATTTAAAAGAAATAATGTTTGGGAATTGGTTCCTAAACCTGAAGATAAATATATTATTGGAACAAAATGGATTTTCAAGAATAAATCGGATGATCAAAGTAACATAATTAGAAATAAAGCTAGACTGGTTTCTCAAGGGTACAAACAAATTGAAGGTATCGATTTTGAAGAATCATTTGCTCCTGTTGCTAGATTAGAAGCTATTCGTTTGTTTCTAGCTTTTGCTTGTCATATGGATTTTATTGTATATCAAATGGATGTTAAATCGGCTTTTTAAATGGTTATATTCATGAAGATGTTTATGTATGTCAACCCCTTGGTTTTGAAGATCATTTGCATTCTGAGTTTGTATATAAACTTAATAAAGCCTTATATGGTCTTCGTCAGGCCCCAAGAGCCTGGTATGATCGTTTAAGTTCTCTTTTGTTATCAAAAGGTTTTACAAAAGGTAATGTTGATTGTACACTTTTTATTTTGCACAAAGATAAAGATATTCTTTTAGTTCAAGTGTATGTAGATGATATTTTATTTGGCTCCACTAATAGTTCTTTATGTAAAGAATTTGCATCTTATATGAGTAGTGAATTTAAAATGAGTATGATGGGTGAACTTTCATTTTTCTTGGTCTTCATGTTAAACAAAGTAAAGATGGAATCTTTATTTCTCAATCTAAATATATAAAAGAATTGTTAAAGAAATATGATTTATCTAAACTTAAAAGTGTTAAAACACCTTCTAGTTTATCAGAAAAAATAGAAGTGGATGAAATTGGAAAACCTGTTGATAGTACATTATATAGAGGTATGATTAGTTCTTTGTTATATTTAACTGCAATTAGGCCAAATATCATGTTCAGTGTTTGTTTATATGCTAGATTTCAAGCAAATCCTAAAGAATCTCATCTTATAGCAGTAAAACGTATTTTAGATATCTTTCTGGCTCTGTTAACTTAGGTTTATGGTATCCCAAGAATTATGGCTTATGTTCATTAGTTGGTTATACTGATGCTGACTATGTTGGTAGTACTATTGATCGCAAATGTACGTCTGGGACTTGTCAATTTTTTGGACAGTCATTAATCTCTTGGTCTAGTCGCAAACAACATTCAGTTGCTCTTTCTACAACTGAGGCTGAATACATAGCGGCAGGTAGTTGTGTTGCTCAAATTCTTTGGTTAAAACAACAACTTCTTGATTATGGTTTAACATGTGATAAAATTCCAATCTATTGTGATAATAATTCTGCCATTTGCATATCTAAAAATCATTCTAATCATTCACGTACCAAACATATTGATATTCGCCATCACTTTATTAGAGATCATATTACTCGTGGTGATGTTGTTATTTCTCATGTTAAGACCGAAAATCAATTAGCAGATATTTTTACAAAACCTCTCAGTAGTGATCGTTTCTTTTATCTTCGAATGAATATAGGAATGCTAGATCCATCTTTATAATTGATTAATACACCTTTTTGATTATGTCAAAATAGGGGGAGAAATTTCTAGAGATTATGGAGTTCTTGTCATCTTTTATATGTTCACTTATTTGGGGGGAGTTTTATGGTTTTTATATGGTATTCATGCTATATTTTATTTTCCCCTCCATAATCAATAGTTTGTCATCATCAAAAAGGGGGAGATTGTTGACCCTCTAAAATACGTATGTTTTGATGATAACAAACTAGGGATTATTTGTTCTGATATTTTGTTTGAGTGTTTGTGATATGCAGGCATAATTTTGTGAAGTCCTTTCGTCGCAAGATTTGGATTGGGTTATTTTATTTGTGTGACCCATAGATTTGAATTGTAAAATTTTCAAGTTCAATTATTTTAATTGAAATTATTTATCATCTGCTCTTAGGTTCATGCATTGCATTTCATTTATTAATTCTCTTTTTATCAATATGTATTTATTTTATCTAAAGATTTTTTGGTTGCCTGCCTTCTAATTCCTCTTCTCCTAATTCATTTATCAATCCCCTTCCTCTCTATAAATATAGCTGGTAGGGTTTGGAGTTCTCACGGAACATCATCTAGCCAAATCATTTGCGTTCTCTGTGTTAAAGCATTCTATAGCCAGAGCTATTCGCGACCTTCATGTTCATCGCTCAGATCGTCATCTAGTTAAGATCCTTTCAGTCGCGGTTTTCGTTTCACTGATCAGATCTGATTGCCGGAGTGTCTCGCCTTGCCGGAATCTACTGTGCTCTCTGGCGTCTCATCCAGATCTAATTGTCTGAGCGTCATAGCCTTGCCGGAATCAACTGTGCTTTCTGGCATCTCATCCAGATCTGATTGCAGGATCATCATCTTCTCGCTGTATCGTCATCATCTTGACGGCGTATTGCAGGATTAATGCCGCAGATCTTTCATTATCATCCTCTCACGGTTCTTCTTCCCTCACTTTTAAGATTACTCACGGTTCTTGATTACTTCTTCTAGTTTATCTGTCAAAACATAGAAACCTATCATTCTCACCCGATCTTCATTACCCTAGCTGTACATAGTAGATTGTTATTCTCATCACTCACCTCATAAGTTCAAGAATCGCCAATACCTCACCTCTCGATCTCCATTATTTTTTTATCTTGTTAATCTGCAGTCATCACCTCTCGATCGTCATGTGGTACCTGTTCTCTGCCGACCTTCACTGATCTTCTCCGATTTTAGTTAATTTGCAGCCATCACTTCACAAAGTTGTATTCTAGTTGATGGTCTACAGTGGAAATTGCGAGAGTTACATCTCGTAATTCACCATTCACTGTTCTTTATTAATTATTCACATTCACTGAAATTCATTTTCTTGCTGAATTGAGGAACACCCTTCCAGAACTTCATTTCCTTCCCTGAACTACATCTTCTCGCCGACATCTATCTGAACTCTGTTTCTTTGCCTGGTTATTATTATTACAGCATTATTAATTTACAATCTTCTTATTAATCATTACTTATGCTATTATACCAGTTGTATAATGTTCTTCTAACCGTGGCTGTAACATTGTGTTTCCTGCTATTTTATTCTTAAGAAAATTCTTTTTAATATACATCTCATACACACATTCATTCTAATTTTGTTAAATTAGTTTATAAAACCATATTCCATTTCTTTTCTTACATCATTATAGGAAGAACAGAAATACTTTTCAAAGTTTGGCAAGTTCTTTTAATTAAGTTTTTTAATATTGAAGATTGTAGGGTAATTGCTGTAATTTCTTTTATTGTCCTTTTTATTTCCAGAACCTATTTCAGCTACTTGTGCGGGTCTCGAATGTCGCACTGGCCTTTGGGAAAAGGGCTGGTAAAAATTATATTCTAGTGAGAATTTTCTTTTAGGGGTGCTAAGGTGAGCGGGAGGCCTCTTAGCAAGTGAGTAGGATCCTGGGGGTCCGAACACTTTATATCCTGGTGTCCCTTAATTCTTTAGCATTTTATTTCTTGTTGATGTTATAATCTTGGTGAACCTATTATACTTATCAATATTTTTAGTATTAAAAATTGGTACTCTCTCACCAAAGCTTTCTTTAAAAGAATCAATAAAATTTAAAGTATACAAATAATTTTTAAATTTTATTTAATCCCAATTCACCCCCCCCCCCCCATCCCTCTTGGGATTATTGTGTCATTTCAACCAACAAATCTTACCTATGGGAATGCGTTCCCCTAAGGGGTTCTTAGTGTCCATAGCCGTGATAACTATGTTTGAGGAGTCCTTGGCTTTAAATTTTCCTTTATCCTTATAGGTGGAGGTGAAGGGGCACTGTACGTTGTCCTGCCCTTAAATGAATTGTTTTTAGCTTTGGGTTTAGAGGCTAGGTGCTTCTCGATGTCTAGGGAAGCGTTAAATGTGGTGTTCAGGTCGGTGTGACTGTAACGTGGAAGCTTCATCTGGATGTCGTAACTAAGGCCTTTACGGAATCTCGAAAGTGTAACCACGGGCATTTCTTGAACCTCACAACGGACCATCTTGTACTTAAGGTCTCCCATGTAATCGGCTACGGATTTATCGCATATATGTAGGGTGGAAAGCTCATCAAACATTTGGGTACGATGATAAGCGGGGACATACTGGTCCTATAAAAAAAAATTCATAACGTTTCAACTGACAGCAGGGACACCATCCTCGGTCCCAAAACGACGCTCCTCATTTAGCCAAAATACTTTGGCTCTCCCCGTTAATTTCATCTTAGCAACTTGAACCTTATGCGGGTCCGTGAGGTGATGCCACTCGAAGTAGCACTCCATGTCCATAACCCAGTTCAGGAAAAATTGGGGATCCCCTAAACCGTCGTAGGTGGGGGCGTTAATTTTAATAGTGTGGGTGAGGTCAACCTCCCGTTCAGGGCGACGCGGTGGTGGTCGGTCAGACGGAGGTAAGTCTTCGTGGATGTCCTCCTCGTGGTGGTGGTGGTGGGGAGGGGCGGTTAAGTGGACTATGACCTCCAGGTGGCCGGAGTGGGCATGCGGTTGGGTTGCCGATTTCCCCTAGGTGGAGAAGGGTTTCAGTTGGCCAATAGCTGGGTTAACAGGTTCCGAAGCTCCCCCATTTGTTGATTCATTTCATTCCGAAGGACATCAACGGCAGTGGGGTTTGGATGTGATTGTCGTTCATCGGCCATACTTGACGAGGAAGATGTGTGGTGGTATTCGTGACCTGATCTAGTGGGCATACGAAGCGTTAAAATAGCTATATATATAGTCTTATATTTTTAGAAAAATATAATTTATGCGCAAGTGACCTAGGGTAGATCGGGGCCAAGTTAAGAAATTGCCCAACCTACCTTTGATACCATTTATTATTATTGTTGCGTGCCACTCAGTGCTCAATAATTAAGTACTTAAGTAGTACATTGTTTTGCTAATTTCATAAGTCAAATGACCTCAAAAAATTTGGAATACAATAATCCGAAAAACTTATGAAATTATCTACAACTTTCATATTTTACACTTTTAATTAGAGTTCATCTTGGCATCAAAAAATTCATTAAAGTTGTGCTCAAATTTGTTATTCACAACTCAACGGCTGAGATTGTGGCTGGCTGATTTTTTACATCGACATCCACTATAGATTGAGCGCGTTACTTTTGTGAAGCCATTTATTAGTTTGGATATGTTAAGATTATTTGGGTCATTGGATCTCGATCACGAGATCCAATGACAGCTATACGCTGACAGTGTTCGAGGCTTTTGGTCCTCCACCATCACTGGCAGACCGACCATTGGGTGATTTTTCGCCTTCATTGTGTTCTCCGGAGGCAGACAAGCCTTCTAATGGCATCTGCATGACTTAGTGTCACCGATGATTGATGACTTATTACTATTAGAGAACCATGGTACATTGTTGTCGGGAACTCAATTTCCTAGTGGACGCACCACCTCAAGGGCCTTAGATGGGGGCCATGGTATCCCCTTCGGACTTGTAGAGCTTCATAGCTAGTCGGGAACAACATGGGAACCTTCTGACATCAATGGTGGTATGAAGCTGATAGGTGATCAGAATGAAGCTCCAACGGTCGGAGCTTGCATGCAACAAGTGGAGATGGATCTATACATAGGGGAGTGAGGAGCGCAACTGAGTTGTGACTCTACACATGGTTTGAGCTCGGTGACTCTTCATATAGCTTGGGATGATAATAACATTGTTATTGGCTCACGAGATGCCGATAGTGGGTAATTCTTGCTCCTGTTTTTTTTTCCAGTTGCAAGGCCACCACATGAGGGGCATCTGGCTGGGAGGACAATCCTCGTGCACTTGGGGTTTAGTCTCTTGGTTGGTAGTGCGGGAGGTGAGGTGGAGTGGATTATGAGTCATGTGAAACTTATTGGATCCTTAAAGGGTTAAACCAACCCATTAAGGTGGCTTGACCTCTTGGTGGGTCATGGGAAATCTACTTGGCTAGTGTTAGGTGGATTGTGGGATAAGTTAAACAAACTCATTAAGCTCGCATAGGGCTAGGTTTGATCAAGTCAATCCAAGTAGGGTAGTCCCCACATGCACCACAAGTTAGGGTTAGGTCTACCATGATGAAAATGAGCTAAGGTTGACCTAATAGGGCTAATGAAAACTTGTTGGGTCTAGTTGTGTCAATTAGGTCAAACATGACTCAATAGGACTAGAGTTGCCATCTTGGGTCAATTAGGGTCACAATAAGTCAACCATGATTAATTGGACAATGGATGTCACCTTGAGTCCAATTGGATCATTGTGGAGTCCATTAGGTCATACCTAACCTACTTGAGCCAAGGTGTGCACCTTGGGCTTAATAGGGCTAACCCTAGGTCAAGGCACAATTGAGGGGTTCTATTGGATCCTAGGGCACTCTCGTAATTGGACAAAGGCTATCACCTTGAGTCCAATTGGATCATTGTGGAGTCCCTTAGGTCATACCTAACCTACTTGAGCCAAGGTGTGCACCATGGGCTCAATAGGGCTAACTGTAACATCCCCAATCCTTCTAGACCCTTTGGAAATGTTAAGGCATAGTGGTGAGAGGAGTGGCCACAAGTGCCCTAGGCTAGGGTAGAAATTGCTAAGTGCACACCAAAGCTCAAAAACCAACCTAACCCTAAGCCCCTCAACTAGGTCAATTGACCCTCAATTGTCCAAATTGACCTCACCTATGATGCCCTAACCACTAAGGAAGACCTATAGGATGGAAATTGCACATGGGTGGGACCCAATTGCATGAAATTGACCAAAGTCAAACTTTACCCAATTTTGGTCAAACCTACACCCCTTTGATTAAATTGAACCAATTGGAGCCCCACCATGGACCAACCAATGTTGGGTGATGTTAAAGGACCCATGACCCCCAAGTGGGGTCAACCCACTCACCTTGGTTGACCAAAGTCAACCATGGTCAACATAGCCCATTTAAGGGAATTCTAGGCCTAAATTGAGTGGAACCCCAACACCAATCAATTAACCATTATCCATGGACCTAAGACATGCCCATATCAGCCCTAGACTGAACCCAAGCATTAAGCTTGATTAATCAAATGAAGGGGGACCAAAAGTTGATTAAAAAGCAAAAGCAAAAGGGCAAAAGAAAAAGTTAACACCCCCTCCTCTACACTCCATCTCCAATCAGTCTAGGGGCCTCCCCTGATTGCTGGGGGTCTGAGCTTGACCCAGAGGGAAGCAAGAGGCCAGCCGGGCAGGAGGGTGGCAGCAAGGAAGCTCAACCGAGGAAGCTCCAATTCAAAACCAACTATAGAGACCTCCTCACTTCATTCCAGCCACACCATCACCTTCAGGAGGTAGAGAGCAGTCGGGAAAGGCACTTGGAGCAGAGCTTTAGCTGGAGAATTGAGTTTGGGAGCGGGATCGCCGGAGCAAGGCATATCCATGGCAAATCGTCGCCGGATCCGCCGCCACGCCCCAATCACGGTTCGTTTCTCCTCCCCTCCCCCCATGCTAGCTTCCTAGCACAAAACGAGGAAGGATCGGGCTCAATTGAGCCCGGATCTACCCCTGAAATCCATGGATTTCTGCTCAAATCGGGACGCCTGGGATCGCCGAAAACCGCCGCCTCCGGCCGCCTGTCGCCAGTGGATGGAAGCCCCGACCACCACGAAGGTGTCGGTGGTGTTGGATGGCGGTGGTGGTGGCTGGATCGCCGGCAATCTCCCCCGCAACATTGCTCAGCGCAGTTGAATCGCAGCCATTGGCTGGAGGAGGAAGACGACGCTCCTGCCGTGAAATCTGCTTTAAGATCTGTGCTAAATCATTTCTTTAATTAATCTTAATTCAATAGCTTGATTTTCTGCCTCAAAAAAATCAGTTCACTTCTATAATTAATTAGGGCATCCTAATGGCTGAATTAGAAAAAGTGCCCAACATAAAAGTTGTAGGCCTTGGTCTTGACTTTCATTAGGGATTAAGTTCAAGTCATTTGACGACCCACAGCTCCCTAGGGAGCTGTTTTACTAGGACTGGTCCTACACTAGGTCAGTCCACTAAATTAATTACCTAGCCCAAACCCCTCAAGCTTTGAGGATGAGCTTTTAACCATGGGTAGGTATACCATAGGGGCACCCCCTTCCCAAAGGACAGCCCATGATGAGCACTTTTACCTAGGGTTTTTGTGATAATTAGGAATTTTAAATTATGTTGATTTTTGGAGCATATGATGTCCAAATGACACCAATTTTGGTGGCATGCTCTTTAGTACATGAGTAATGCCTGCCTAAATTTTCACTCAATTTGGAGTTGATTTGATATGAAAAATGGGAAACCCTAATGAGGGCCTTTAAGGGGCATATTAGGGTTTAGGACATTTTAAGGAGTTGAGTGAGTTTGCCTCCTCCCACCTTGATGGTTGTATAGGTATTGATGTTCAAATGCATGTGACACCCCCTATTGGAGCATTTGGAGCCATTAGGGTGGTGTGTCCTAAAACCCTAAAGGTAAACTCTTAAGGTTGCAAAGTTGGGATTTGTGAAGGACATATGACCAAATGTCCTTGCCTTGACTCATAACTTTGTAGTTATGTTTTTAAGAGCATAAAATGACTTAGGTAATTTAATGAGAATTTTTAGTGTCATTTAAGTATTTTTCTCCTAATAAATGGGATTGCCCTTTTTCCTTAAATAAATAAAGTGCATGGTCATATGACCTTGTATGGCTTTGAAACTTTATCAGTGGCTGAATAGGGATGAAAATGGGCTATAGTAATTTTTTTTATGATTTATGGAAGCATTACACCTTGTGTAGGATATTTTTTAGTGCTTACTAGCTTAAAAGAATTTAATTATGAAAAATGTCAAATCTTTGGGAAAAATTATGATACTTGGATATCTATCATTTTATGTTGTCATATGCCCATGATAATTGTTTGGAAGCTTGTAGATTTGTATTTCATGTACCTCATGTAGAAATTGGAATTTACAACACTTGGGTATTAAATCATTTTAAAATGTCAAATCATGGGGCAAGATTATGAAACTTTGTTATCTGTCATTTGAGGTTAATATATACCCATGATAATTATTTGGAAGCCTGTAGATTGATATTTCTTGTACCTCATGTAGAAATTGGTATTTACAACACTTGGAAGTTAAATCTTTTTAAAATGTCAAATCATATGGTAATGGCACAATACTTTGGCAGAGAAATATAGATCTCCATCTGGACACTTGTTATTGTTTGTAGAATTTTCAGATGAGAAATGCTATTTTTACTAATTATAGTGGCATTTTGGTAATTATACAAGTATGATGATTTAGTAGGCCAAATGACATCCTACGGTCATGGAACTCAGTGAACCACCTTGATATGGGATATTACCTTACTGATAATTTTCATGTAGCATGTAGAAGCATTTTGAGGGTAGTTCATGTGTAATTTGAATTAAGGCTTGAACTACTTTAAATTATAATAAATACCAAATTAATATGGAAAATTATGAAAATTGGAACATACCTTATTAAGGTCAGTGGGAGACTAGTATAATTATACCAGACCTTGGTGATGATTTTTTAGAAGGATTCCCTTATGAGGTTTGAGGTTAGTTCAACTTAGTGGTCTGCGTTTAGTAAAAACAGAATTTTGAATTTTAGGCAATTCATACCCCCTAGGTAGTGTTTAGTACTTATATCCATTCAGTATTTGAGTGATAACTCACAATGGTTCAAGGAGGGTCAAACCTAGGGATAGCTGTGAGGTTGTGTCAGGGTTAGTGTATGAGTTGTGGAGGTACGTCCAACCCAATTGGGTGGGACGAGTGTTGAGCTAAGTCACTTAAGTATATGAAATAATGAAGGTTGAACCAAATGTTAATCACCAACTAAAGTAATTGTCTTGAGGAGGATGGTGGGGTTGAGCCCATTGAATCTGTAGTACCGTTGGGAACCCCTTTACGGGTACACCGCGGGAAGTCCAAGATTCACCCTAAATATAACGCTAACTATATTGTAGGCAAGAGTAGCCTAATTAGGTCAGTAAACTAGTATGGATCTCCTTCGGAATGGAGATGGGTTGGAGCAACTTGTGTGCAAATCCCTGAGCTGGAAGCTCGGGTGGACTTGATAACACCTGTTACTTATGCAATTAGTGGCGAGTCTTCGGTACTAGGCTAGTCGTGTCACCGACGATAGTACGTTGACTCAGGTGAGGGTGAGGTTTAGAGGGCCGGTAAGTTTAAGTACCGCGGTTTGTAGGACAATCCCTAATAACCCACCCCGACCTTAAAGTCTGGTGGATTCCAGCAAGAGTACGCAGGAGCTCCGCTGTTGTGTTCTTAGCGTTGAGGCGTACATGAGGTCTAGGCTGTTGTGTTCTTAGCGTTGAGGCGTACCTGTTAAATTTTTTTAGGGTGATGTTAAAAGGCAAATCAGAATTGGCTATTGGCAAACCAATTTCTATGAGTTATTACGCATATTTTGAAAATACACTTGGTACATGCATTTTTAGGAAAAGTGTTCAACACGAAAATTGTAGATCTCGTCAAGATCTACAACTTTCGTGTTGAACACTTTTCCTAAAAATGCACGCACAAGGCATATTGTCGCCATGATCGTAACTATAGCGAATTTTTTGAAAATACGCCTTGTACATGCATTTTTAGGAAAAGTGTTCAACACGAAAGTTGTAGATCTCGACGAGATCTACAATTTTTGTGTCGAACACTTTTCCTAAAAATGCATGTACAAAGCGTATTTTCAAAAGGCGCATAATAACACATAGAAATTGGTTTGCCAATAGCCAATTCTGGTTTGCCTTTAACACCACCCTTTTTTTAATGCAAAAAAAAATCATATTTAAAAAAAAAATTGAAAATTTGAAACCTGAAGTAATTATGCATATTTTGTTCTGATTATAGAAAGATCCATCAAATATTTTGTCTCTTCTTCTCATCACCTGCTGTCGGTTGACTGCTCATGCTCTGCTGTTCTCGGCGATCTCTCAGAAGACGAAGAAGTCACAAAAAATTAAGGCAATTGTTAACCGCACCCTTAATTTGGCTATTCGCACCCAATTTAAGGGTTTTTTAGGGCTTCGTAATTTTTAGCCGCACTCTCCCTTTTTCGCGATTCTTCTCTCGCCGCACCGCAGATTCTTACCTCGCCTCGCCGTCGCCCTTGCTGGAAGTCGCCCTCGCCGTCGCCCTTTCTGGAGGTCGCCCTCGCCGTCGCCCTCGCCGTCGGATATGACGAACGATCACCAACAACCTTATTTGATTGTGCATGGTATGAAATATACCACATATTAAGTAATTTAATTTAGTTATGTTGTTTAAATTATTATTGCCCTTATTTATTAGTCTTTCTTGTTTGTTGGACATGTAGACCCAAATATTACAAATGTTGAATATGTTCATAAGTTTGAAGTTGATGTCAGCGCACACTTTGAAACCAATATTATTTTTAGTTCAAAGGATGACTTAGTTGATTGGGCTCGTCATGTTGGAAAAAATATTGGCAGGGTAAAAGAATGGTTTGAAGCAATGACAATTTTGGATGCAATCATAGCTTGTTTTGAATGTTAACTTTGTTCTTATGGACTCTAAAACAATGAATGATTTATGTTTTAATGGTGTTTTGTGAAGTTAATTTATATCAATATATTAGTAGTGAAATTGTTTACAATTCATGAATTCTGTATTTTTCATAACAATTTTGTTTGCGGATAACAATTTTGTTTGCGGATAATCATTTTGAAAATCACAGATTTGCGGATATCAAAAAGTTGCGGATAGCAAAAATTGCGGTGCTAATAACAATTGCCGAAATTAAAATGTGATGTCAGATGATATTGACCAAATAATTTATTACATGTTTCTATATTATTAATTCCTTCGCCTTTAAATATTCATACAAGTTTCTTTTAATAAATGCACCAGCCCAGCCCACCACAGGATTTTGGACCGACCGTACCTTCCTCCGGCGCGATGAGGAAGGTGTGCTACCGTATGAAAATTTTCTCACGCTGCATGAGGACCGGATCAAGATATAAGATACGATACGAGAGGAATATAACAAATATATTATCAAAATATCTAGAATATATGACATGATTTTAAAAAAATTTAATTATTTAAATATAAGTACTGATGCGGTCCCCACAAAGTGTATCAGGTCGGATACATAATTTTTCACCGCGACCTCGGTCGGCTCGCCGATACAATTCCAATGGGCCCAGTCTCGTGCAATTCCGAGTCCGCTTGGACTTCGAATTTGTCGACAGTATGCCCATACGCACAAGTTGCGCCACGCCCCACGTCATTCGTAACGCCAAAAGGGCGCGGCACTCATTTTTTTTCAATCCTTATATCTCATATAGATATCTTAAACAAAGTTAATATTTATGTGACATAAAATTATTTTATATGCTAAACATGGGTCATAAATAATAGCTCATAATGAATTGAATTTGACTTATGATTCAACATTTTTTTCTTTTTTTTCCTCATGTCACTATCATATTACACATATTTTGCGCATGTCCGAGTGTTGCGGGTCGCTTAGGGCTCTTGGTAGACCGGTTTACTTGAACCACCTTAGCTCGGGAGCGAACCAATCTCGCAAACAGTCAATTTGAGATTCGTTGATCACACTGGGATTTTTTAGCGTGCAAAAGTCTGCAAAAAGCTCTCCCGGGTCCAGAAGGCAAGGTACCCTCAAATGAAGCCCTGGGGCTCCTTTTATAGCTTTGGCCGGGGGTAGCCCGGTAATTTTCCCGTTGTAACCACCGTAACCACCTGGCGGACGAATCATATTTTCCGGTTCAGAGCACACGGATCGCCATTTTTCGTAATTGACCATCTTGCCCCTCCGGCAGTTCGGGCAGTTTTGTTGGAGGCGAAAAAGGCGACAAGCTGTTTCTGAAATCTGAGAAATTGGAAAGACAAAAAGTGAGCATGCTAGGAAGACAAAATGTGAGAAGTCAGAAAAGATAAAAAGTGAGCTAAGCGCGCTCAGAAGCGTTCTGAGCGCGTAACGAACCGGGAATTGCTCCGAACGGAGTCCGGAGCCCGAAAAGCGGGCGGCGAGCCTGAAGAGGGGGGACTCACCCCAACTTTACTTCGGGGGAGGGCGGTTCGACTGCCCCTAAAGGCAGGCGCGGCGCGGCCGCGCCCGAGGGAGGGGGGCGACTCCTCTTGGCCGCACCCCACATGGGGTGCGGCTTGGCCGCACCCCAAAGGGGGGTGCGGCCTGGCCGCACCCCACATGGGGTGCGGCGTGGCGCACCCCAAAAAGGGGGGTGCGTCTTGGCCGCACCCCTCATGGGTTGCGGCTTGGCCGCACCCCACATGGGGTGCGGCTTGGCCGCACCCCTCATGGGTGCGGCTTGGCCGCACCCCCCACTATGGGGGGTGCGGCTATTCGCACCCCACTAGTGGGGTGCGGGCTAAACGCACCCCAGTAGCGGGGTTCGGTCATGGCGCGACGCGACGATCGCTTCGTGCGTGCTTGCGTGTTGGCGGTGAAAATGGCGGGCCCGACCTCCTCAACTCGGGCGATCATGCGTTGACCGTTGACCCCACCTCCTTTTAGTGGAGTTTTCCCTAGACGCACCCCAAGGGCTCTACGGATATATAACATAAGCCCTCAAACCTTCGGAGTCCGAATTTCGCCGCGGAGGAGTTCAGAGGTTTTGATTTTTCTGTGGCAGCTTTGATCATTGCTCTCTTCGTGGTGCCTTGGGTAGGAATCGTTGTCGAGGGATGAGTGCGTGGTTGCTTTTGTTTTCTTGTTCTGTTTAGGCGTTTCTCGCTCTGTGCTGCTTTGCAATAGCATTCTCGTGGCCCTGCTGCCCCTGTTGTTGTCGAAGTGTCGATTGAGGAAAGGTGCTTCACGATGGTCGGCGAAGGATGTTCGTACTTTGGGATTGTTGCTGGCTTGTTGTTTAGCGTTGATGCCCGAACTGCTTGATAGCCTTTTACGAGATAACGGAGGAGTCTGCGCGGGTTCGAGCCTGCGAGTTTTTCATAATATTTACAAGAAATTAGTTTGCGCGAGTCTGAGCTCGCGGCTTTTACATAATATTTGCTTGGCCGGTGAATACCTGGTGTATTCAAACCGGGGGCAAACGTAAGGGGGACAGACCCCTACGACGCCGGGACTCTACGACGGAGGAGAAGGGCGAACCTTCAATCGACGGCGATGCGAAGTCCCCAGGGTAGGGCCCCGAGATGGCCGGTGAATAGCTGGTGTATTCAAACCGGGGGCGAACGTAAGGGGGGCAGGCCCCTACGACGCCGGGACTCTACGACGGAGGAGAAGGGCGGACCTTCAATCGACGGCGGTGCGAAGTCCCCAGGGCAGGGCCCCGAGATGGCCGGTGAATAGCTGGTGTATTCAAACCGGGGGCGAACGTAAGGGGGGCAGGCCCTTACGACACCGGGACTCTACGGCGGAGGAGAAGGGCGAACCTTCAATCGACGGCAGTGCGAAGTCCCCGGGGCAAGGCCCTGAAATAAAGATCTTTCTTAATTGAATATAAATGTTGAAGCATATATATTTTTTATAGTAAAAATCATTTTGCGCATAGTTTTTGCAATACAAGATAAGTTTGCACGAGTCTGAGCTCGTGGCTTTGCATACAATACATAATATAAGATAAGTTTGCACGAGTCTGAGCTCGCGGCTTTGCATACATAATATAAGATAAGTTTGCATGAGTCTGAGCTCGCCGCTTTCTACTTGATAGAAGACTTGATGTTACTGATAGAAGCGGCGCAGGTTCTGGGCGTTCCAGGTGCGTGGTAGAGTCTTTCCTTCCGCTGTTCTGAGCCTGTATGTTCCGAGTTTTACGATCGCAGTGACAACGTACGGACCTTCCCAGGTGGGTGAGATTTTATCTCCTTGGGGGCCCTTTCCAGCCGCCTCGATGCTGCGTAGGACGAGATCTCCTATGTTGATTGGTCTGGGCTTCACCCTTCTGACATAGAGCCGGGCTACGCGCCTTTGGTAAGAGGCGGCACGCTGGGCGGCGTCGTCCCGGACTTCGGGGATTAGGTCAAAGTTTTCCCGAAGCAGTTCGTCATTCTTGCTGGGATCGAAGGTTAGCACTCGAGTGCTCGGAATGCCGATGTCGATGGGGATGACAGCTTCAGTACCGTAACAGAGGTTATATGGCGTCTCTCCTGTGGGAGTCCTCTCTGTTGTCCGATATGCCCTTAGTACGTTTGGGAGTGCGTCTACCCATTGTCCCCCAGCTACTTCCAGGCGCGTCTTCAACCCTTTGAGGATGGTGCGGTTCGTAACTTTTACTTGTCCGTTGGTTTGCGGATGTGCTACGGCGGTATGACGAAGGTTGATCTTCAGGTCCTCGCACATCTTAGTGAAGGACTTCCCGGTGAACTGAGTGTCGTTGTCGGTAATGATTGTTGCTGGGATACCGAAGCGGCAGACGATGTTTTTCCAGACAAATTGTTTAGTGTTCTCTTCTGTGATTTTGGCTAGGGGTTCCGCTCCTATCCACTTGGTGAAATAATCGATGGCTAGGATGATGAACTTCCTCTGTCCGGAAGCCAGAGGTAGGGGGCCGAGGAGGTCGATTCCCCATTGCGCGAATGACCACGCACTATGGAGTGTGGAGAGCACGACCGGGGGCTAATGAGGCACGTTGGTATGCAGCTGACAGCTCCTGCACTTTTGGACCAGCTCGGCTGCTTCCCTCTTCATTGTTGGCCAATAGAAGCCTTGGCGTAGTATCTTTTGTGCCAACGCCTTTCCACATAGATGCTCTCCGCAGACTCCCCCGTGCACTTCTCTGAGGGTGTAGTCTGACTCGCCCACCGGTAGGCATTTTAGATATGGTCCTGAGAACGCCCGCCTGTAGAGTTCCCCGTCCACGATAGTGAATGATGCCGCCCGCATCCGTAATCTTCGTGCCTCTAGGCGGTCTTCAGGGAGGTATCCGTGCTCGAGGTAAGCTCGTAAGGGTGTCATCCAGGATGACTCTTCCTGGTGGATGGTTGCGATCTCCCACGACCCTTGAATACTTGGAGTCACGATCTCTTCTATTCGGCGTCTTCGAGACTGGTAGCTGGAAGGTGAAGTGGCGAGCTTGGATAGAGCATCAGCCCTGGAATTCTGCTCCCGGGGAATGTGTAGAATTTGATACGACGGGATCTTCTGGAGGAGTAATTTTGCGAATGCGAGGTATTTCGCCATCTGGTCGCTCTTGGCCTCGTAGTCTCCTTCGACTTGTGAGACTACGAGTTGAGAGTCTGCGCAGATAGTTAGGTTCTCTACTTTGCAATTGATGGCGAGTCGAAGACCGGCGATCAGCGCCTCGTACTCTGCAATGTTGTTTATCGCGGGAAATTTCAACCGGAGGCCGTAATCCAAGGTGATCTCATCGCGACTTATGAGGAGCAGTACCGCTCCGGCCCCTTCAGCTCCTAAGTCACCGTCGACATAGAGAGTCCAACGGGGCTAGTGGTGTCTTCGACGGGAGCTGCTTCTGGTGGGATGGTGTACTCTACAACAAAGTCGGCGAGTACTTGTGACTTGATGTCTGGTCGGGGCAGGAATTGGATGTCAAACTCGCCGAGTTCTACGACCCACTTCACCAGTCTTCCTGAGACTTCTGGTTTCTGGAGGATTGTTCGTAACCGGAGGTGAGTCAACACTTTCACTGTATGAGCCTGGAAGTAGGGCCGAAGCTTTCTGGCGGAGAAGACGAGGGCCAAGGCTGTCTTGTCTGTTGCCGGGTATCTGGTTTCGGTGTCGGTGAGGACCTTGCTGAGGTAGTAGACTAGTCGTTGTACCCCTCCTTCGTCTTTCACGAGTACCGAGCTGAGAGCCGTAGGTGAGACTGCTAGGTACAAGAACAGAGTCTCTCCGGGGATGGGTTTTGACAGAAGCGGTGGCGAAGCCAGGTACTGTTTGAGAAGTTCGAATGCCGCCTGACACTCGTCAGTCCACTGGAACCCAGAGTGGCGCGCTCGCCGAAGAATTTTGAAGAAAGGGAGGTACTTGTCTCCTGTCCGCGACAAGAAACGAGATAACGTGGCGATCCTCCCGTTCAGACGTTGCACTTCCTTAATTGAACGAGGTGGCGACATATCCTCCAACGCCTTGATCTTCTCGGGGTTGGCCTCAATTTCCCGATGGGTTACCATGAAACCCAAGAACTTTCCCGTCGTCACACCAAATGCGCATTTGCTGGGGTTGAGCCGCATCTGGAAGCGACGGAGAAGTTGAAAGCACTTTCCCAAGTCATTCAAGTGGTCGCAACGGTGGACGCTTTTGACTAACATGTCTGTTGACGCCAGGAAAATCCTGACCTCAAGATTCGGACCGATGCAGCCGGAGGCTACTCGCCCAGCAGTCCAACGAGATGACCTGGCTGGCGAATACGACAAAGCTAGAAGAGCAATGAACCGGACCCCAGGTGCTGCAGCAGGGAGGTCCCACCACGTACCCAGAAGCTCAAGAGAGTCTTCCCCTCCGAAACCAAAGTGGCCGAGCTGGGTACAAGGAAGGCACCGACTTGGCTGAAAGCAAGGGTGACGGGCTCGAGAGTTCGGGAATCGGGGTCCAAAAGCTCAAGTCCAGGTGCCAATCCAAGTACCTCTGGGGTCCTATTTATAGGAAAACCAAAGGGTAGGGGGCCTTTTATAGCCTAGCCCCCAATCCGGCGACTATGGGTTACTCGGCGAGTATCATGCCATAGTTGCCCATCTGGCGAGTATTGGGTGATGCTCGCACACGCCGGGCCAATACTCGCCCAGGGCTTCTGCTGCTTCCTGCGCGTGCCGAGCTATTCTGGTTGATACTCGCCTACCTGGCGAGTATGGTCTGCATACTCGCCAGGGTCTCTTATGTTCCTGCCTTGGACTGCTGGTCTCTGTGTTGACCCTTTGACCTTGACTTCTGTCTACGTGGCCTTGGGGGGGTCTACCCTCGGAGAATGAGGCTTGTACACAATCCCCGCTCTTTGCGAGTAACGTAGTTGCTCAGAAAGAATCATCCAACCTTCATTCGACGAGCCTGCCCACTGGCGACTATTGGCCTATACTCGGCATCTCGTTGGCCGACGCTCGAGCTCTATAAATAGAGGGGCAGGGGTCTCTGATGGCACGTCTTTTCTGAACTCGCTCAAGATGACGCGCGACTATGTTGCAGAGGCTAAGGCGGCCATGGCTGGTCTTGTTGGCCTGTTCGACGGTTCTTCGCTCCCTCCGCGCCTAGGTCACGAGGTTGAGGACTTCCTCGCTTCTAAGAAGAGGAAGAGGCTCGCGAAGAAGAAGAAGAAGAAAGGGAAGAAGAAGGTCACTGAAGAGGAGGTCGCCGCCCCTTTGGGCGACCAACACCAGCAGCTGCTGGACGAGTTGGGGCTTTCTAACGAAGGCAACTCGTCGGCCGCTGATCCTCCTGCTCCAAATGTCGTCGAGGAGTTGAGTATGCCTGGGACCTCGACCCAGAATCAACCGGAGAATCCCGCTCCTGCGCGAGGTGGGAGCTACCTACTCGCCACCTTCTTTGATTGACCTCGACTTGGTCTGAGTTGCTGAATGTTTCTTCTATGCTCGCAGATTCGTCCACCATCGGTGCTCAGGAGGAGCCTCTGGCCGCGCCTCCTCTGAGATCGTCGTCTATGGTCTCGCCTAGGGGTGGTGGGCGCTCGACGCGAGTTCTCCACAGCTCCTTGCTGGAGAAGAGGCCGATGAGCGAGCAACAGGCTCCTCTGGCGGGCAGCGTGCTTCCGCCACCACCGCCTCTTGATTCTTCGGGGTTAGCGAGCAGCTCGCAGCTGCCCGTGGGTGGGTTTCCGCCACCTCCTCCTTTTCCTCCTCCCGTCACGACTCAGGGTGAGCAGCGCCCTTCGACTTCGACCGCTCCCTCTACTCACCAAGGCGAATCCTCGCGCCGTGGCGGGACTGAGGGCCCTTCGGGCTTCTTTCCTCCGAGGGGGGGAGGGCGACCATCCGATAGTCGCGGTCGTGGGAACGCGCCTCCTAGTCGGGATCAGACCGCTGGGTCCCATCCTGCTCGGCGAGGCGATCATCATCACAGCATGTCTCCTCAGCGAGGCAGGGGCTCTCCTCGCCGTCATTCTCGCAGTCCTCGGCCAGGTACTTGGTCGCCATTTGTGATAGTCGCCATTATCTTCACTCGGTTTCTTTAATCGTCAAAGCTCTGATATTTTTACCCTTTTTTGCAGCTCGAGCTCGCACTCCCATAGGAGCCTTGATTGACGTCGTCGGGCTTCCTTCTTGCGAGTATCAAGAGAAGGCCACTCGCGCGATCTTGGATCTGAAGGCGAAGCTAGAGCGCTTGGCGGTCAGCGAGCCCCATCGCCGCCTGACTGACATAGAGTCGCGGGTTGAGCGCCTGGCGAGCACTGACGCTCATCGTCGCTTGATCGAGCTGGAGGTGCGAGTATCTCGGATGGAAGAGTTCGATACTCGCCTGGCTGGTGCAGAATCTCGCCTTCACACCGTTAGCGACCTAGAGGGTCGAGTTGCGAGGCTCGAGCAACGCCAGCAGCTGCATCATGACGAGATGGTGGGGATGCGTGCGAGCATGGGCTCGGTTGGTCGGCTGGCGAGGATTGAAGACCAGCTGCGGCTGGGCGAGGACGCGATGTCCGTAGCGCCTTCGAGCACTTCAAGCGAGCTCGCAGCTTGGGCTGGGTCGGGCGATATCCTCAGCCTGCGGATCCTCGGGCGAATATTCAGGCGCCTCCTTAGATGTTGTCCTTCTTTATTTTCTTCATTCCATGTCATGTCGCCTTTGGCGAGTATCCCTGTAATTCTTGAACACTTAAATTTTTCTGATGTAATATTATTTGGCGAGTATGGGAAACTCGCCCTCCATTACTTGGTTTGCTTTCTTCTTTCTGTGATGGTTTTTTTGTCTTGATTTTTTCTATCTCCTTTTATTTTGGCGAGTATTGTCTGCGTGTCGCCTATGCATGACGAGCTTCTTTCATGTTTTTTCTTGCAGGTCTTCGCGCCTTGGAGGTCGACTCCTTGCTGACGCGTGCTGTTGAGTTGGCGACTTCAACTTAATACTCGCCACCCCCATATTCCTGATCGCGCCGTCGTGCTCGATAAGCCAAGCTACCCGACTACTATAAATAGGGGGGGTGGGTGAGTATTTATTACGCTTTCGGCGACCTTCCAACTCATACGCGAGTATCTTCCGTCTTCTTCCCCTCTTCTTGTCTTCTTTGATACTCGCCTCTCTTCTTTTCTCTCCTCCAAGATGTCTGACGAGGCGACTGTTCGGCGTGCCAATCACGCCAAGAACTTTGCGGCGACCACCTTCAAGAAGTCTGTCACGACTGAGAAGGATTTGGAGGTCTTCAAGGCGAAGTACATCCCGCCAGGGTTTGTCGCTCGGCTTCCTCGCCAGGGCGAGCGACTAAACACCATCTTGACCACCGAGCGGGTGTTCCTTACTCGCCACTTCGAGGTGGGCTTGCGACTCCCACTGTGGACGGAGTTCTCCCAGATACTCCGTTACTTTGGAATAGTCCCTGCCCAGATCAACCCCAATGGGGTGGCGATGATTGTGGGGTTCCTCTGTTATCTGCGCGACCAGGGGATCGCCTTCGACCTCTCCGTCTTCAGGCGGATATTCCACTTTATGGTGACAGGCGAGGGCGTCGTCTTCCTGTGCAGCCACGTCTGCACGCTGGTCGGCACAGTAAATAAGAATCATCGCTGGGGAGAGCGACTAGTCGTCATTACTGGCGACTTTCAAGCCATTCCCGACAGGTCCTTCCAGCCGCCGGAGAGCGTCTTCGGGGCTTCTCTCCTAAGCGAGGGTGGCGAGAAACTGCTCGAGTCCTTCAGGAATCGCCGCCTTGATGTGGTGTTCTGGAGGAGGCGAGTAGATGAACTCGCTGCGGTTTTCCCAGGCGAAGGTAATCTACCGCGCGAGTATTCGCAATACTCGCTCTTCGTCTTCAATTTGGCGACTAACTGGAATTATCTCTCTTCTTGTTGCATCAGTCCATGTTCTGCCACGCGAGCTTCTTCCCGTGGTGGTGAAGGCGACGGCTTCCACACAGGGAGGTGCGGGGACCTCTGCTCGTGGGGATGGGGTCTACTCGCCCATCGACTTGTCGCCAGGAGGCGATGAGCCTTTGATCGTCGGCGAAGGATCGGGGCCTTCGAAGAAGCGGAAGGAGAGGGGCGAGCCCTCCGAGCCCTCGAGGAAGAAGAAGGAGGTCGCTCACAGGGACTTTGACAAGAAGGCGGACGCTTCTGAGGCTGGCGAGCCTTACGCCCACCCAAATTTCAACCTCGGCAGGCGTGGCGAGGACATCTATGGTCGCCCCTTGGTGACCTGGACGAAGAGTGCCCACGAGGTGACTCTAAGCTCCAACCTCCCCGCCTGGTCGGAGGACTGGGAGGACAAAGGCGAGACTTTCGACGTGACCTTTGCCATCTATGGTCGCGCAGACGTCGAAGTCCTGCCGGACGCTTCTGCCGAGTATCTGGCTCACCAAACCTCGCGCTCTTTACTGCGATCTGCCGAGCTGGCCCATTCGACAGCAAGGCGATTGCTCGAGTATGAAGGGGTGATCAAGACCCAAAGCAAGAAGATGATCGCCATGGGGCTCAAAGAGAAGGAGCATGAGGTACTCGCCTCACTTCTATACTCGCTCCTGGGATACTCGCAACTTTGCCGAATAGTTTGCTTTACCGTCTGTGTTTCCTCGTTTTTTGCAGGCCGCCGAGGTGGAGATGGCGAAGAAGACCTCCCAGCTGGAGAAGGAGCTGGAGGACACCCGGCTGGCCCTGGAGGCCACCCAAGTTCGCATCGCTGAGCTGGAAACTCGGCCTGCCGAGCAACAGCCAGTGGTGGCGGGCCCTTCCAGGGTCGGCAAGCAGATTAGGATACTCGGCGATGATATGCCTCGCATTCGTCGGGAGATCGCGCGAGCAACGAGGACTGTCATCCTGAGCCAATTGAAGGCGGACGACCTTCTGAAGCCGGCGGCGATGGAGCTGACAGTGGTGGACCTCATCCCGGCGCTGCTTGCCGAGGAGTCCACCTCTCCCTTGCGAGCATCTTCCCAGCTGTCTGGTGACTCCAAGGATGACGATTCTGAGGACGAGGATGATGACGATGGTGGCGACGAGCCAGATGTTGATATTGATGGCGAGGATGATGCCTAGTCGCCCTGGGCACCCTTTTTTGCTCGCCCGGCGACCTTTTGTAAGCCCTTGGAAGATTCTTTTGTAATTTATACCAGATATATAAAGAAAAAAGGGACAAGATTTTGCTCGCCTGTTTCTTCTGCCTTACTTCCTGTCTTGAATGTTGCTTAGGCTCTTAGGCTCGAGGCGAGGTTGAGTGCTCGCTAGGCTCTTACGCTCGAGGCGGGAGTGAATGCTCGCTAGGCTCTTAGGCTCGAGGCGAGGTTGAGTGCTCGCTAGGCTCTTAGGATCGAGGCGAGATTGAATGCTCGCTAGGCTCTTAGGCTCGAGGCGGGAGTGAATGCCCGTGCCTGTATACTCGCACCTGCATGCTCGCATGTGTATACTCGCACGTATATACTCGCCAGATACCAGCGAGTATTACCTTCATACTCGCCTTTTCAATGGTTCCTTCTGTTTGAGTCGAGTCGTGAGGGGCACTTGGAGGGTCCCGAGGGACACATGCTCTCAAGGCCTTGCCTTGCACCTGGTGAAGAGTTCATTAGAATTATTTAATAACAATGGACTTTTAAGGGGAAAGAGATAGAGAATGGCAGTCGGGGAGGTCTGGAGGGACACCTCTTCCCGAGGCCTACATCCTACTTGGATACCGGATGTCGACGAAGAATGTCATCAAGTAAGGAATGACGGTCGGGGTGGTCCAAGGGGACACACCATCCCGAGGTCTCCATCCTACTTGGATGCCGGAATGTCTCCATTCTTTGGTCGGTCGAATCGGTCTTGCCCTTTCCCAAAGTTGGAATGCCGGCTTCCAGACTTTCCCCTGGTAATCTCTTCAGTTGGACGAGAAGTGCGGTCGGTGGGAACCGCGACCAATGTGCAAGGGGGGATCTGATCTCGGTCGTCATTGTAGAGGCTTGGACTTAAGGGAACGCGCACCCGAGGCACTGTCCCATCATACGTTCTGAGTTTTTATGAGGGTTAGGTCGGAGGCTCGTGTTTCAACTTGCGGCAGTGAATGTTGATGCAGGACGACGTCAAGCAGGGAGTGGCAGTCGGGGAGGTCCAAGGGGACACACCATCCCGAGGCCGCCATCCTACTTGGATGCTGGACGTCTGCGATGGATGACGTCAAGTAGGGACTGACAGTCGGGGAGGTTCCAAAGGAACACACCATCCTGAGGCCTCCATCCTACTTGGAGGCTGAATGCCGACCTAACCTGTTTCCTGTTGCTTAACAATTAAACGGGGAGTTTAAGCACACTTAAGCACATTAACTCACACAATTGGAGGAAATAATTGGAAACGCATCACTTTGTTATGGGCTTTTAACCCTCGAGGGTGCACGACACCTTTATTCAAGGGTCTCCTGAGCTAGTTAAATCGATCATCTCTTCGCCGAATCGGGAGGTCAGCGTCCAGACTTTTCTACTGGCAATCTCTTCAGTCGGACGAGAAATGCGGTCGGTGGGAACCGCGGCCAACGTGCAAGGGGGAGCTGATCTCGGTCGTCATTGCAGAGGCCTGGACTTAAGGGAACGCACACCCGAGGCACTGTCCCATCATCCGTTCTGAGTTTTTACGAGAGTTAAGTCGGAGGCACATTTCCCAACCTGGCGTGGAGATCGACTATACCGGCCTTCTTCCTTAAAAGACTTTTCTGAGATAGGAAGGACTGCCTCATCCCATATTTCAGGGAGACGTAAATTTTTATTTATAAACGAATTTACAAAAGAAGGGGCATGTACATTCCCCTTAGGGATAAAACCTTTTCAGGTCATCGCCGCTTTAGGTGTTCCCTAGCAGCTCGCCTTCCTGGTTCTGCAAGCGGTACCCTCCGGTCAGGAGAGCTTCCTGGATGATGAAGGGTCCTTGCCAGTTCGGGTTGAGCTTCCCTACGGCTGCTGACCTGCCTGCCGCGTCCACTTTCTTTAGGACCAGGTCACCTGCTTGGAAGTGCTTGAGGCAGACATTTTTGTCAAAATGTCTTGCCATTCGGCGCTTGATCTCTTCTTGCCTAGCTGAGGCCAGGTCTCAGAGCTCTTCGATGTAGTCGAGGGACAGCTTCTGGGCTTCCTCATTTTCCAATCGCCATTCTTCGTTTCCGTCTTCCGCGGCTACCACCCTTGGGCTTCTGACTTCAAACTCTACTGGAATGAGAGCTTCCGACCCGTGAGAGAGCTTGAACGGTGTCTCCCCGGTGGCTGAGCTAGGAGTGGTCCTCAAAGCCCAAAGGACCGAGGGGAGCTGGTCCGCCCAATTACCTCTCAGGTTCTCGACTTTCTTCTTTAGTAGATTGATGATCAGTTTGTTGGCGGCCTCCACTTGACCATTTCTCCAGGGATGGTGTACGGAGGCGAATCGAAGATCGGTTCCCAGCTGCCTGCAGAAATCTTCCAATTCCAAGCTGGCAAACTGGGGACCGTTGTCGGTGACTATGGCGAGAGGGATTCCAAATCTGCAGGCGATCTCTCCCCAAATGAAGTTCTTCACGACCTGAGAGGTGGTCTTGGCCAATGCCTTGGCCTCGATCCACTTGGAGAAGTAGTCGATCATGACGAGAATGAACTTCCTCTGGCCACTTGCTTGAGGGAAAGGGCCGATCAAGTCCATTCCCCAGATGGCAAACGACCATGGGTCGGTGATTGATCGGAGCTGCTGGGACGGCTGTAACTGAAGAGGGGTGAAGAGCTGGCACTTCTGACACTTCTTCGAGAAGGTCTCGGCATCCTTTCGGATAGTAGGCCAGAAGTAACCTTGCCTTAGGATCCTTTGTTCCAAAGTGCGAGTCCCAGAATGGCTTCCACACTCTCCCGAGTGGATCTCTTCCAACACTCGAGGTACTTCGTCTTCATAGACACATCTGGCCAGGGGGCCTGAGATGGTTTTGCGGTACAGCTCTCCGTTTTCAATAAATAGTACGTCGCCTTGTACTAGAATCTTCTTTGATCACCTTCGTCCGCCGGGACCTGGCCGCTGACCAGTAAGGCCACAAAGGGATCCATCCATGAAGGGCGTTGCTCGATCTCCATCATCTCCCCTTCTTCAATGGATGGATGGAAGAGTTCGGTAATAGTTCCTCCAGCCCTCGGCCCATACTTGGCTAAGCGATCTGCTGCCGAGTTCTCTTCTCTCGGCACATGCTCGACGAAGAAGGACTGAAAGCCTCCAATCAGCCCTTTCACCTTTACCAAGTACTTCTGCAGGATGGTGTCGCGCACCTCGAACTCGCCTCGAATCTGCGACGCGACCACCATCGAATCCGTGAAAGCCCGGACATCGCGGATCCCCAACTCCTTGGCAAGGCGCAAGCCTACCACTATGGCCTCGTACTCTGCTTGGTTGTTTGTGACGGGGAAGAGGATCTCGACGGCTTGCTCGATCCTTGTTCCCTGTGGGCTGACGAGCACGATGCCCACCCCCACAGAACTTTTGCCCGAAGCTCCGTCCACAAACATCTTCCATGGGATCGGATTGAGAGCTTCTTCTCCTGGCTCCGTTTCCACTGAGAAGTCAGCCAGGAAGTCTGCTACTGCATGGGCCTTGATCGCCACCCGGGGGGAGAAGGAAATGTAGAACTCGCTGAGTTCTACCGACCATTTTGCTAACCTCCCAGAATGTTCCACTCCCTCTAGGACATTTCAGAGAGGATGATCAGTCACAACCCGAATGGAATGAGCTTGAAAGTAAGGCCGGAGCTTCCGCGCCGACACCACCAGGGCGAAAGCAAGCTTCTCCAAGATCGGATATTTCAACTCCGCCTTCTTCAACACCCGACTGACATAGTAGATGGGCAGCTGCTTCCTTCCTTCCTCTCGGACCAACACGGAACTCACTGCTTCTGCTCCTACTCCCAGGTAGATGAGCAGGTCTTCGCCTTCCTTTGGGCTCTGAAGGAGAGGTGTTTGAGTCAACTGCTCCTTCAGTCTTTCGAACGCCGTCTCACATCCTTCGGACCACTCAAAGCTTTCAGTTTTGCGGAGTGTCTTGAAGAATGGAGAGCACTTCTCACCGGCCTTTGAGAGGAAGCGGCTAAGACCCGCCAGCCTTCCTGTCAACTGTTGGACTTCCTTCATCGTCTGTGGGGACGGCATCTCCAGGATCGCCCTAACCTTGTCGGGGTTAGGCTCTACTCCCTCCGGGGTAAGGAGATGTCCCAGGAACTTTCCTCTTCCAGCTCCAAAGACGCACTTCGCTGGATTGAGTCTCATTTTGAATTTCCTCAGCGTCGCGAAGGTCTCCACCAGATCGGTCACGTGTTCCTGGACGCTCTTGCTTTTGATCAAGAGGTCGTCCACGTACACTTCCAGGTTCCTCCCCTTTTGTCCCTTGAAGATGTGGTCCATCATCCGCTGGTAGGTGGCTCCCACATTCTTCAAACCGAAGGGCATCATCTTGTAGCTGTAGCAGCCATCATCGGTGATGAAGGAGACATCGCGGCAATCGGGGGGATGCATCCGGATCTGGTGATATCCTGAAAACGCATCAAGGAAACTCATCACAGAAAAACCGACGGCTGAATCAACCAGCGCGTCGATTCGAGGCAGGGGATAACAATCCTTCGGGCAGCTTTTATTCATCAAAGAAAATTCAACACACATTCTCCAACTACCCCCCGTTTTCTTCACCATTACAACATTGGAGACCCAGCCTGGGTACTGGATCTCCGATACAAAGCCTGCATCGAGCAGTTTTTTCACCTCCTCCCGGATTGGCTTGGCAAGGATGGTGGTGGTCCTCCTCTTCTTCTGGCGGACGGGTTGGACCGCGGGATCCAGGTTGAGGCGATGACATGCAACCTCGGGATCGACTCCTGGCATCTCGGCGGCACTCCAAGCGAAGATGTCGACGTTGTTTTGCAGACACGCCGCCATCTCGATCTTCTCCTCCATCTTTAGCGATCCGCCGATCTTCAGCAACACAGGTACTCCCTCCGCGGAGAGTACCTCGATTTCTTCAACTACTTCGGCCACCTCTAGCCTGGCCGGGCTCTCCAGCACCCTTCCGAACTCTTCTGCGTCAGCCATCCAGCTGATGGTGCTGACGGCGCTGAGATAGCACTCCCGCGCGGCTCTTGGATCGCTCTTGATCCTCACCTGGACATCTCCCTTGCAGTACTTCAAGCACTGATGATAGGAGGATGGGACGGCCTTGAAGGCGTTGAGAAGTGGCCTCCCAAATATAGCCCTGTAACAGCTCGGGGCGTCGACGATGACAAATCGACAGTTGATGGAGGTGCCACCGAGCGTTACAAGGAGATCTGCTCCTCCTTCCACTTCCTTCTTCTCTCCGGAGAAGCCGAAGAGGGGACCATCAGCTGCCCGAACCCTTGCTGCTCCGACTCCCAGTCCGCTAAACGTCCCCTTGAAGATAACGTTTACGGAGCTACCGTTATCGATCAGGAT
This sequence comes from Dactylorhiza incarnata, assembly GCA_033032865.1. Lineage (NCBI taxonomy): Eukaryota > Viridiplantae > Streptophyta > Magnoliopsida > Asparagales > Orchidaceae > Dactylorhiza > Dactylorhiza incarnata. The sequence continues at coordinate 9,904,554 of JAWHQI010000003.1, forward strand.
TCGATCAACGGTGAAGTCCTCCACTGCGACTTGAATCACGAGGGCATCATGGAAGGGATTCTCATTCCCTAGCATGTTCTCCTCAGAAAAGGTGATCTCCTCCATCGGGGGTGGTGCTTGCGAGGTCGAGGCGACACTCCTGCGGTAGATCTGATGGAGGCTCCCCTTGCGGGAAGCTTCCAGCCCTGCTCCTCCATGGATTACTCCGACTCTGCCTCCCTGAACCAGGTCTCCCCGACCTCCCTGGTCGACCCGGTCCTCGTTCCTTCTTCGAACGATGGCAGCCTGCCTTGCCTGCGGCTCGGCAGGGGCCTCTATCCTCCGCTGCTCCCCTCCACCTTCTCCTGCTGCTAGCCTCCTCCGGGCTTCCCAAAAGTCTGGGCAGGCAGCTATGGCATGCCCCTCCGCCTGGTATAAGTCACAGTAGAGGGGAACCTTCTCTGCTTGATGCCTCCTCTACTTCTGCTTCTTCCTTCCTTGACGGCGGCCACGCCCGGCTACCGCCATCGCTTCGTCTCTCCTCCTCTCCTGACGCCTCTCCGGCTGGCGAAAAGGCCTTCTCTCGGGGGATCTCCCCCTTTGGTCCCGACGCTGGTTCCGTCCGGCCGGCCTCCAAGGTGGCAGGTTGACGGGGACCTGATAGCGCCTTTCCTCCTCCTAACGCTCTGGGGACTCGACGGGTCTCCTCTCAACGCTCCTCCTGGCTTCCTTCCTCCTGGGCTCCTCCCTCTTCTTTTCTTCTCTCCTCCTTTCTTCTCGCCGCTCCGGCCTCTTCTTCTCCTCCCTCCGGGGCTCTTCTCTCTTCCTTTTCTCAGGGATCCTATCCCTCTCACCTTCCTCGCCTCTGGTCACCTGAGCAAGCCTTGCCAAGAAGTTAGGGTTGGAAGCCTCTCCTGGGACAAACTTGTTGGCCCTCTGAATGAGGTTGTCGTAGGAGTAGGGAGGATTCTCACTGAGCTCCAACTTGAAGAGGCCTTGACTTATGCCAAACGTCAAGGACAACAACAGGATGTTGCTATCCACCTCCTGGATCTGCAGAACCTCCTCCTGAAAGCACTCGATGTAAGGTCCCAACGCCTCATCCGGCCTTTGCACCAGATAGAACAGGGTCGTTGCCTCCTTCTTCAGCTTCCGGGCCGTGTCGAACCGGGTCGTCAGCCCACGACACAGGTCTTCAAAGCAGTAGATCGAGCCGGTGGGAAACTGGTGGAACCAGTCCCAGGCCTTTGCACGGAAGGTGATGGCAAACAGCCTACACTTGAAGGCGTCCGACATGGTTCAGATAGAGAATATATCCTCGAACCATTAGATGTGCTGGACGGGGTCCTCCTTCCCCAAATAGTAATTCAAGGCGGGGTCCCTGAACCCTTCTGGCACTGGCGCGACAAGGATCTCCTCGCAGAAGGGGCTCCTCCCTCCTGCCCGGCGACGATCCTCAACCGGGCGAGTATCACCTCCATACTTGCCATATGGACGAGTATCCTGGTACCTCGCCTGCTCGCCCGGCTCGCGGAAGCGAATCCCTTGCGAGGTTGGCTGGTAGAACTGCGACCTCCTTGGTCGCTCGGTCTCATCCTCCACGTGCTCCTTTCCTGCTCGCCGAGGGGGACTCCCTCCCTCGGACGGAACTGGGCGATGCGGCGAGGTCGCCGTGACCTCGGCGCGCGCCTGAAGCGCTGCTCGCATGGTTCCCTCCATGCGCTGCGCGAAGGCTTCGAAAAATGCCAGCGTCACGAACTCGCCACTCGCGGACGGGTTGCCGACTACCTCCTCATGGTCGCCAACTACGACCATCTCGCCTCCTTACTGAACTTTCTTCCAACGACTACGGTCCACGCTCACCGCACCAAAGTGTTGACGCCAGGAAAATCCTGACCTCAAGATTCGGACCGATGCAGCCGGAGGCTACTCGCCCAGCAGTCCAACGAGATGACCTGGCTGGCGAATACGACGAAGCTAGAAGAGCAATGAACCGGACCCCAGGTGCTGCAGCAGGGAGGTCCCACCACGTACACAGAAGCTCAAGAGAGTCTTCCCCTCCGAAACCAAAATGGCCGAGCTGGGTACAAGGAAGACACCGACTTGGCTGAAAGCAAGGGTGACGGGCTCGAGAGTTCGGGAATCGGGGTCCAAAAGCTCAAGTCCAGGTGCCAATCTAAGTACCACTGGGGTCCTATTTATAGGAAAACCAAAGGGTAGGGAGGGCCTTTTATAGCCTAGCCCCCAACCCGACGACTATGGGTTACTCGGCGAGTATCATGCCATAGTCGCCCATCTGGCGAGTATTGGGTGCTGCTCGCACACGCCGGGCCAATACTCGCCCAGGGCTTCTGCTGCTTCCTGCGCCTGCCGAGCTATTCTGGTTGATACTCGCTTACCTGACGAGTATGGCCTGCATACTCGCCAGGGTCTCTTCTGTTCCTGCCTTGGACTGCTGGTCTCTGTGTTGACCCTTTGACCTTGACTTCTGTCTACGTGGCCTTGGGGGGGGGGGGGGGGGGGGGGGTCCACCCTCGGAGAATGAGGGTTGTACAATGTTGTCCACGTATACCTCCATCATTTCTCCAATGAGATTCTTGAAAACCTTGTTCATCAGTCTCTGATAGGTGGCTCCGGCGTTCTTAAGGCCGAACGACATCACTTTGTAGCAGTAGACTCCTCTATCGGTGCGGAAGGCGGTATGTTCCTCGTCCGCGGGATTCATCTTTATCTGGTTGTAGCCGGAGTAAGCATCCATGAAGCTAAGTAGCTCGTGGCCGGCCGTTGCGTCGACGAGCTGGTCAATCCTCGGGAGGGGGAAGCTATCTTTTGGGCATGCCTTGTTCAGGTTGCTGTAGTCGACGCACATTCTCCACTTCCCCGAGGCCTTTTTTACCATGACCACGTTGGCGAGCCACGTGGGGTATTCCGCTTCGCGTATGAATCGTGCCTCCAGGAGTTTAGCTACCTCCTCTTCGATCGCCTTCAACCGCTCGGGGGCAAAGTTTCTCTTCTTTTGAATTACAGGCCTGCAGGCGAGGTTGATGTTTAGAGAGTGATAAATGACTTCGGGATCTACACCGGGCATGTCTTCTGGACTCCAAGCGAAAATGTCTTCGTTCTCCTGCAGGAAGGTTGTGAACTCTTCCCGCTCTTCTGGTGACAAGAGCGACCCGACCTGAACAGTCCGAGTTGGGTCTTGTTGGGAAAGCGGTACTTCTACTAGTCCTTCGACGGGCGCTCCTCGCTGCAGAGTAGCTTCGTCTCGCAGATCGAAGTTATTGATGTTGAGAGCGGTTGCCTTTGCTGGTTGAGCCTGCTTCAGATAGCAGGTTCTGGCTGCCTCTTGGTTTCCTCTTACGACCCCTCTGCCAGCGGCGGTTGGGAACTTCATAGCTAGATGCGGAATAGATGGGACTGCCCCAAAGATAGACTGGAGCGGTCTCCCGAAGATGGCATTATAGGCGGAAGTGGATTCCACCACCACGAACTGGATGCTGTACGTTGACTGCCTCGGAAACTCGCCCAATGTGACTGGGAGAGTGATCATGCCTTGAACAGGGACAGATCGATTGTCGAAGCTGTAGATGGGCCCGACCGCAGGGCTGAGCTGATCCTTTGTGAGCTTCATATTTTGCAAAGTAGAAAGGAACAGAACATCAACTGAGTTTCCGTTATCGACCAATATCCTATTTACATTAAAGCAAGGGTCCGCGATCCCTGCGCTGATTACGAGGGGATCCTGGTGCGGTAGTCGTAATCCTTGCAGGTCTTCTTCCCCGAAAGCGATCGTAATGTCCTGTTTGAGCTTCTTGTCTTCGTGGTCCCTCAGGGGTTTGGCTATCGAGAGGATTTGCGCCGCTAGGACGGGAGGTCCAGCGATCGTTTCGATTTCTCCCACCATTGAACTTCCTCCTTGCGCGCCCCGGGGAGCGGGAAGCTGTTCCCTTGCATCCCTAGGCTGCTGAGGCTGGTTGGGAACCTGGCCTTGTAGGAATCTCCTTAGGAGTCCCTGGCGGACGAGACGCTCGATTTCATCTTTAAATCTGGTACACTCTTCAGTGGTATGCCCGGTTCCCCGATGGAACTCGCAGTACCTTGACTGGTCGCCCCTTGGGTTCGGGGATAACGCCCGAGGTGCACGGAGTTCTGGGTTGTTTTGAATGGCGTAGAGTACATTCGTTCTAGTAGTGTTCAACGGGGTGTAGGTCCTGGGCGGCTGCGGTCCCAGGTCTCTTCGGGGGTCACGACGACGTTCGTCACCACGACGCTCCTTGCCGCGTCGTTCTTCTCGTCCGCGAGGGGCTTGATCTGATACCCTCTTCCTTTCTTGGCTTCCTTCGAATTGCCGATGGTGTGCTTCGATGGCCTCGTCAGCAGCTATTTGGGCTTCAACTCGGTGGACGAGGTCAGGGTAACTTGGTACAGTTTCTTTCATGAGAGCTGAGTAGAAGCCACTGGGCGGAGTCCTCCAAGGAAAACTCCCCGCAGGAGCTCAGGGTCAACTCCTGGGATCTGTCGAGCCTCCGTAGTGAAGCGTCAGAAAAAATCTTTGAGTGTCTCTCTGTCGTTTTGGCGAATCCCTGAGAGGTGGGAGGGATCTCGGACAATTCTGCGGTTGACTATGAATTGGTCCACGAACTGCTGCGCCATTTCGGTGAAGTTGTTGATGGCCCCATTCCGCAGAGAGTGGAACCAAGTGCGCGCTTGCCCCTTCAAGGTTGCCGGGAACACCTGACAGAGGAGCTGATCAGGGGCACTGTAAATCCTCATAACGGTGGTGAAGTGATTGACATGTTCCAACGGATCATCCGTCCCATAGAATGTCTCGATGCTGGGAAGCTTGAAACCATTCGGAATTGGATGTGCCAAGACTTGAGGCGACAATGGGGAGCCGTGGTGTGCGGGACGGCGGGCGAGAGTTGCGCGTCGTCCTGCTTGGGCGTACTCTTCTTCTATCATGTCGCTTATTTCATCTCGCGTGGCTCTTTCCACTGCTCGGACGGGAGCAGCTCTTCCTTGGCGGGGGTGGTGGGGGTCAGCCTCCGGTCCTCTGACCGGCGGAGCAGGATGAGCGGAGCTTGCAGCGTCGGAGAAATATTCAGAGACTTCATCTTCCCGAATGGCTCCCTCGACCGGAGCATGATTCAGAACTGGGGGTGGCGGAGCGTTTGATGCTGGAGGCTGAATGGGAACTCGAGGTGCCCCCAGGTTTCTCACGAGAGTCAGCATCTCGGCTTGTTGCTCTTCCATTTGCCGAATGCGCCCTTCCAGCACCGTCGCTGGCGTAAGCACTGCCTCTTCTGCGAGAGGCGCATTGATGAGTGAGTGGGAGGGAGCTGGGTCGACGCGCGCCCTCCGGGATTGAACCTTCAGTGGTGCGAGCACTTCTTCTGGCCATTGCAGTTGGCAGTAAGTGTCACTTTCAGTAATCTTTGCTGAACTTTGGGAATTGATTCCCACAGACGGCTCCAAACTATTGCGGGTCGCTTAGGGCTCTTGGTAGACCGGTTTACTTGAACCACCTTAGCTCGGGAGCGAACCAAGCGCGCAAACAGTCAATTTGAGATTCGTTGATCACACTGGGACTTTTTAGCGTGGAAAACCCGGAAAGGGTAAAAAACCATGTGGCCTGAGCTGTGCCGACCAAACTTCCACTATCTTCTGGGGGGTTACAATTAGAGACTTAGATGTCGAGCGCGACAGGCCGTTGCTCGTTACAATAATAGAGAGAAAGAGAGAGAGAGAGAGAGTTCCGAAGGTGACAGACCACCTCCAGAAAAACTAAGTCCTTTCTCCTTCTGAGAAAGGTGGAGAACAAAAGTGAGAACGCCATGGAGAACAAAAGTGAGCGCGCTGAGTCGCCTTTCGGGAAAAAGGAAATCTTCAAGTCCGAAGGAGAATTCCGCAAAAGTCTGCAAGAAGCTCTCCCGGGTCCAGAAGGCAAGGTCCCCTCAAATGAAGCCCTGAGGCTCCTTTTATAGCTTTGGCCCGGGGTAGCCCGGTAATTTTACCGTTGTAACCACCGTAACCACCTGACGGACGAATCATATTTTCCGGTTCAGAGCACACAGATCGCCATTTTTCGTAATTGACCATCTTGCCCCTCGGGCAGTTCAGGCAGTTCGGGCAGTTTTGTTGGAGGCGAAAAAGGCGACAAGCTGTTCCTGAAATCTGAGAAACTGGAAAGACAAAAAGTGAGCATGCTAGGAAGACAAAATGTGAGAAGTCAGAAAAGATAAAAAGTGGGCTAAGCGCGTAACGAACGGGGAATTGCTCCGAACGGAGTCCGGAGCCCGATTAGCGGGCGGCGAGCCGGAAGAGGGGGGACTCACCCCAACTTTGCTTCGGGGGAGGGCGGTTCGACCGCCCCTAAAGGCGGGCGCGGCGCCGCCGCGCCCGAGGGAGGGGGGCGACTCCTCTTCGCCGCACCCCACATGGGTGCGGCTTGGGCGCCGCACCCCTCATGGGGTGCGGCTTGGCCGCACCCCACATGGGGTGCGGCTTGGCCGCACCCCAAAAAGGGGGGTGCGGCTTGGCCGCACCCCAAAAAAGGGGGGTGCGGCTTGGCCGCACCCCCCACTATGGGGTGCGGCTTGGCCGCACCCCCCACTATGGGGTGCGGTAGCCCTGCACAAAAGGCCCGGGCCCACTGGGCCGGCCCGGGAAAAGCCCTTTGAGGCCCGGCCCGGGCCTAGCCTGGGCTTGGGGCCGTGGCAGGGCTCCAATCTGGAGCTTCTGCCCGGCCCGTTGCCCGGGCCGGGCAAAGCCCAATTTACGGGCCGGCCTGAGCCCGGGCCCAGGCGCCGCCCGACCCAGGGCTCAGGCCGGCCCCTTAAGAGCCTTTAACGGCTCTTAAAAAGAGCCGTTAACGGCTCTTTTTAAGAGCCGTTAAAGGCTCTTAATAAGAGCCTAACGGCTCTTAATAAGAGCCGTTAAAGGCTCTTATTAAGAGCCTTTAAGGCTGCTGCCAGCTGACATCAAGTCAGCTGGCAGCGGGACAGCCTAGGGGCTAGGCTGTCCTTTTTTAATTTTTTTTTAATTTTTTTTTAAATATTTTATTTAAAAAAATAATAAAAAAAAATAAAAAAAATTTTATAAATAAACGTTTAAAAAAAATTCCCGCATTCTCTCATTCTCTCTCACCACCTCACTCTCTCTCATTCTCTCTCACCACCTCACTCTCTCTCATTCTCTCTCACCATCTCTTTCTTTCTCTTATTCTCTCTCACTCTCTCACTCTCCTACTCTCTCACTCTTTAATATTTATGGCATCCTCCTCATCAACGCCGGCGTCGTCGACTCAAAGTACGGCCGAAGTGGTGGAGCATAACCGGAAAGCGCCAGTTTGGGAGCATTTTGACAAAGTCAAAGTCGGCGACGAATTCAAGACGCGATGCAAATTATGTTCAAAATTGCTAACCCTTACCGACAACTCGACACTAGCAAGACACATAAAGTCTTGTATTGCGAAACAAGCTCCGGAGTCCAGCCAGACACAACTATCCGCATCGGGGCAAATATGGACGTACGATCAACTTCGACAACGTGAATTGCAGGTGAAAGACGTCATCAGACGTGGGTTGCCGTTTAGCCACTATGACAATGATGAGGCGACGGAGTACATACACGAAGGACTTCAGCCAAAATATCAACAAGTAAGTAGATCCACTATTAGACGCGACGCACTTAAATTATATTTTGAGGCAAAACAATCTTTAATAAATTATTTTGAAACTTTTGAGGGACGTGTGAGTTTAACGAGCGACGTCTGGAGTAGCTCCATAAAAGTAGGATTATCGTATATATGTATCACGTGTCATTGGATCGATCTCGTTTCTTGGGAGCTAAATAAGCGCGTTATATGTTTTGAAGGTTTTGAATTTCCGCACACAGGTAAAGCTATATATCATGTTATTATTAAATGCGTGCGCGAATTTAAACTAAAAGATAAAATAATGAGTATATCTTTTGATAACGCTAGTAATAATAACCTCGCAATAGAGTGGTTAAAACGCGATTTAAAACCAATGTTAAACGGTGCGTTTTTTCACACTCGATGTGCCTGTCAGGTTTTAAATTTAGTAGTGCAAGATAGTCTAATAGCTATGGAACCGTATATTTCAAAAATTCGGACAATGCTTAAATTTATTTATTGTACAAAACAACGAAGTCAAGATTTTAGAAAATTTGTAACAGCACAAGGACATAAATATTTGAAACCTCTATTTGATATGCCCGTGAGATGGAATTCAACATATAAAATATTGAAAAGAGCGTTTCAACAAAAAACACTTCTTATGGAATATTACACCTTAATTAATAATCATGATTTAACTGATAACGATTGAGACGTACTATTACATTATGTAGATTTACTAAAATGTTTCCATAGGGCGACTGTTTCTTTATCTGGCGTTTATTATCCGACTAGCTCACTAGTAATTGAAAATTTTGTAAATATCGCACAAAAATTTAATTATTATAAGCAACACGAAGGGTGGCTTTCTTTAATTGAAATAATGGAAGAAAAATATTTAAAATATTATAGAGAATTGCCTCCCTCGTTTTCATGCGCCGCCGCTTTAAATCCGTTATTTGGCGTAGACGGCGTAGAAAATTTGATAGATGAAATTAATAATAACTTAAACATAAATCTAAGTTTCGATGATTGTGACGACGTTAGTACTTTAAAATTTCATTCTATATTTACCGAATTTTTTAATTATTACGATAACTTATATGGCTCGCGACCCCGAGAAGAAGTATCGCAAACAAGAACAAAAGATTCTTTTAAAAATAAAATGTTAGAATTAGGCTCTAGGAAAAAAGCACGCACAACTAGTAGCTTAAACGAATTAGAATTGTATACCAAAACACAATTCCGCGATTTTATGAGTACCGAGGAGATCGAAAACTTCGATCTTTTAAAATAGTGGAAAGGTAAAGTTAATACATATCCTATTTTGGCCTATATGGCCCGAGATTTACTAACAATCCAAGCTAGCACGGTAGCTTCGGAGTCCGCTTTTTCTCTTAGTGGCAGGGTTTTGAACGAGCGAAGGAGTCGGCTAAATGAAGAATCACTGGAACTATGCATCTGCTATAAGGACTATTTGGATGCTACGAGGAGAAAACAGCACGTTTCAGCGTTAGAGGCGAGCTCGGAGGAGCTAGAAGACGAGATGAACGCGATGAATATTTGAGTTGGATAAGCGCGTTACAAGTCACGGCGATTGGATAAACGCCTCATATGTAATAAGTTAATAAATTTTGTAATTTAGTTTATTTAAAATTAATAATATATTTCAATTTTTTAATTTGTAATTTTGTAAATTTTGAATTTTGTAAATTATTAATTTTTAATTTTGTAATATGTCATTATTTTGTAATTTTGTAGATTTTTTATTTTTAATTTTGTAAAATGTTATAAATTATAAGTATTTATTTTAAAAAAAAAATTTATTTTTTTCAAAAAACCGGCCCGGCCCGGCCCGGCCTTGAGGGCCGGATGAGGCCCCCTACCTAGGCAACTGCCCGAGCCCGATTTTCAGTGGGCCCGGGCTCGGCCCGGTTTACGAAAGCCCGGGCCCGATCAGGGCCGGCCCGATCGGGCCTTTTGTGCAGGGCTAGGGTGCGGGCTAACCGCACCCTAGTAGCGGGGTTTGGTCATGGCGGGGCGCGACGCGCGCTTCGTGCGTGCTTGCGTGTTGGCGGTGAAAATGGCGGGCCCGGCCTCCTCAACTTGGGCGATCATGCGTTGACCGTTGACCCCACCTCCTTTTAGTGGAGTTTTTCCTAGACGCACCCTAAGGTCTCTATGGATATATAACACCGAGCCTACTCAAAACATATCTAGTAATACCCGAAATTATTCACGGGTATTCTTATATTTTTATCTAACATTAATGTTTCTTAAAGTTTTGGGGATATGTTTCCAAGAGTTTGGGGAATTTTTCGGCTCTGAAATGTTTCACATATGATATGTAAGGTAGTTGTAACTTGTAAGTATGTGTTTCATTGGGAGGGTCGACCGCTAAAATAATACATAAAATATTTGAGTACTTGCAACAGTAGATGATATTTCACTAATTAAGGCTCGATTTGGCTCAACAGCCGCCTTCCGGCGCGATCCATGCCAACGCAACCCCAAAACTGGGGAGCGTTTGTTTCACCACCTTCGATCTTTGCCTTCGTTCCGACGCAACAGCCCAACGAACGAAGAAAAGTTGCCGCTCACGAACCCGCCCCCTCAATTTTTGAGATCTTTTCATTGTGGCCGTTGGATGATGAACTGGATACTATCCAGTTCATCGGAACTGGAGAGGATCCCGTTCCCAATCTGGCTGGACCTCCCGTGACATTTGTTTCCTCTCTCTGCCGCCGCCCGAGAGCCAAATAGAGTTTAAATTGTCAACAGACCGCGTAATTGTGGAAGTTTTAAATATATATAAATTGTCATTACCGTATTTACTACCATGATTTATATTATCATCGCTTAAATGTCACATCCGTCCCCCAAAAATTATAAGATGTTATTTTTTTTTAAATGTGTTTTTAAATAAGAGAGAGAGAAAGCTCAATATAACTGACTCTGTTCTTGGAGGGCCTGCAACTTAATTATTTTTCTTGACCAAGCTTCACTGCAGCGGGAATTTCATATTTTCTTTTGGGTGCTAGCAAACAAAAAACAAATCAAATTTTTTTTAATGCTTTTTTTTTATTTCTTATTTTTTTATACTAGCAAACCACTATCCATTTATCTTTCCCTTCCCCTCTCATGCTCTCACCCGCTCCTTGCTCGCTGGTGGCGTTCGGTATCGACCTCCGGTGCCCGAGAAGTACAAGAGATCGGAGATGGCGAAGGGGGGAGGCGTGAGGATGCCGGAATGGCCGATGGGAAGCAGGTCGCCGGAAGCAATCTCGACGATCTCTTTGAATCAAATCAAAGACAAATGACCATCCTCAAAAGAATGATGAAGAGGGTCTACTCCACCGCTTCTGCACAAGAATCAGCGGTCACTTTCTAAGTCTCTTTTGGGCGATAGTGGCATTTGGACGGCGTGATTTATTCCACTTATTAGGATTTTGAGTTGTGCCCTTTCTGAAACTGAAGATTTGGGGGTTCCTAGCTGAAACCTGCAAGGAAGCGCAACTCCATGTCTTTGATCCTCAGTCATGCCTTCCCCATGAGCGGCGTTGCGGTGGCGGTGGGGAAGGGATAATGGGCGGCGTTGCTGCGTGATGGGAAAGGGAAGGGATATAATGGTTTGCTAGTATAAAATATTTGAAAATAAAAAAAAAACATTTAAAAAAGGGTTGATTTTTTTTGCTAGCATCCAAATAGAGTTTGCTTATAATAGCACCTTTTTTTAATGATTTAGAAGAAAAAGAAGACGGACGTGCGCCCACGCGCACAGACAAAACATATACATTACTGTGTGTATATATAGTTAGATATATCATTAGACCAAAGAGAGAGAGAGAGAGGAAGAGAGAGGGGAAAAATTATACCAAGGAGAGAAATAGAGAAATAGTGAGGGGAAGAGAGAGGGGAGTGGGGTCCATATAATTAATATTAAAACATAAAGAATTAGATGGAGAGAGGGGTAGACGGAGGAATTGGGGAGAGGAGAGAGAAAGAGAGGGGAGAGAGAGGAGGGAGGAGAGAGAGACTCCGATAGGGGTTGCAGAAGAATTGGGGGAGAAAGTACAGAGGGAAAGAGAGGGGAGAGAGAGGAGAGAGAGGTAGGAACCACTACAATAAATAACATTAAAATAAAAATAAAGATTAATGCGGGGGAGAGAGAGTGGTCGTGGGCGGCAATATTTATCGTGGGCGACGACATTTGTCGGGACGTCGACATTTACAAATCACGGCTCACGACCACTCCATTCACAACATTTATCTATTCATTCATGTTGACCATGTTATCTTCAACTGAAATAAATGTTGGAGCATAACAAAATACTGTACTGTTCATTTATAATATTATAACAATCGAACTTTTTGTGCACTCAGTGAGACTTTACAATGTAGTTAAGTGGAGTGTGTGTAGAACCCATTTTTACATCAACTGTTGTAACTATAACTTATATTTGACATAGGAGATCCAGATTTCAATTGAAAGATCAAAATAAATATTAATGTTTGGCATCTGAATATCGCAATGGTCTAACATATATTGAACCAATGAATTCAAGTGCAACATATATTTCTGAATGGAGAAAGAGTCTAGACTAATAGAGAATTAACAACACATATATCCTAGCTCGCTTGCCTTCTGGAGATCAAAAGTCAGAACAAAGGAATGCATTTGTGAATAAAAGTAAGCATGCCGGAGCTTTGAACAGTGAATGAGCAGCGCTGAAAGCCTCAAAAAATTGAAGATGGCAGAACAATTACATGATCCAACAAAGTAGAACTTATATCAACGGGGACATAATACTTGACGAGGATTCATCATGAGCTCTCATTTATGAGAGAATCGGATGGTGGTTACTCCCATAAATTACTCTTCCCATTACTTTAGTGGGAGAGAGTGGGAGATCAAAACCGAAACCGCCGCCAACCGCAACGTGCACGGCGACGCCGTCCCCTCCCGCCGGTGAGCGGGCCGCGCCAAACCGCACTCCCCATGGGGTGCGGCCAAACCGCACCCCTAGCGGGGTGCGGCCAAGCCGCACCCCTAGCGGGGGGGGGGGGGGGGGGGGCGGCCAAGCCGCACCCCCATGGGGTGCGGCCAAGCCGCACCCACGAGGTGCGGCCACGCCGCAAGGGGTGCGGCCAAGCCGCACCCCTCTTTTGCGAAGTGTGGCCGGGCCGCACCCCCCTTGGGGTGCGGCCAAGCCGCGCCTCCCTTGGGGTGCGGCCAAGCCGCGCCTCCCTTGGGGTGCGGCCAAGCCGCGTCTCCCTTGGGGTGCGGCCAAGCCGCGCCTCCCTTGGGGTGCGGCCAAGCCGCGCCTCCTTTGGGGTGCGGCCAAGCCGCGCCTCCTTTGGGGTGCGGCCAAGCCGCACCCCTCTTTTGCGGGGTCCGGCCAAGCTGTACCCCCCTTTGCGGGGTGCGGCCGAACCTCCTCCTCCTTCCACTTTCCTCACCGGGGGGCTTGCAAGGGGCCATTTCGTATTCGCGCACTCGTCAGAACGCTCCTGAGCGCGCTTAGAACGCCTCCGCGCTCACGCGCGCTCAGAAAGCCTCTAAGTGCGTTCAAAGCGCTTCCATGTTCGTCGCGCGCTCAGAACGCTTCTGAGCGCGCTCGGAGCATTCTCACTTTTCCGACTCGGCTCGCTCACTTTTTGTCTTTCTAGCACGCTCACATTTCCGACTCGCTCACTTTTCCGACTCGGCTCGCTCACTTTTTGTCTTTTCAGTTTCTCACTTTTCAGGAACAGCTTGTCGCCTTTCCTCGAAGGGCAGCATGGTTACTTACGAAAAATGGTGATCCGTGGGCTCTGAACCGGAAAATATGATTCGTCCTCCCAGGTGGTTATGATGGTTACAATGGCAAAATTACCGGGCTACCCCCGGCCAAAGCTATAAAAGGACCCCCTAGGCTTCATTTGAGGGGAGCCAGCCTGAATGCCCAAAGAGAGCTCCTTGAAGACTTCCACGGATTTCTCCTTCGACGCTTGAAGATCACCTTTGCGGACTTGAAGTTTTCCGTCTTCACGAAAGCGGACAAGGCTTTCTCACTTTCGACTCCACGAAAGCTGACAAGACTTTCTCACTTTCGTCTCCACGAAAGCGGACAAGGCTTTCTCACTTTCGTCTCCACGAAAGCGGACAAGGCTTTCTCACTTTCGTGTCCACGAAAGCGGACAAGACTTTCTCACTTTCGTCTCCACGAAAGCGGACAAGGCTTTCTCACTTTCGTCTCCACGAAAGCGGACAAGGCATTCTCACTTTCGTTCTCTACCGTTCTCAGAAGGAAAAGACTTAGTTTTTTCCGAGAGGTTGCCTGTCGCCCTCGGAACGGTCTCTCTCTCTCTCTGATATTGTAACGAGCAGTGGCCTGTCGCGCTCGACTTCTAAATCTCTAATTGTAACCCCCAGAAGATAGTGGAAGTTTGGTCGGCACAGCTCCGACCACGTGATTTTTTACCCTTTCCGGGTTTTCCACGCTAAAAAGTCCAGGTGTAATCAACGAATCTCAAATTGACTGTTTGCGTGCTTGGTTCGCTCCCGAGCTAAGGTGGTTCAAGTAAACTGGTCTACCAAGAGCCCTAAGCGACCCGCAACAGTTTGGTGCCGTCTGTGGGAATGGATTCCCAACTACCGAACAAAGGATTTTCGAGCGCAGTTTCCGCATCACCGGAATTCACGGAACCGGCAAGGGTGGACACCTCCCCCGAATTATCTGATGCATGCAGTTCCTCAATCCCCGAAGGCCCGACGAAAAGAGCACTCATCGCTGCACCAACCCAACCCCAGTGGGATGGACCGACTAGCAAGCTGGCCCCTCTCACAGAGGGACAGGATCCGAACGATATCGCGCACCAGCAACGGCGATTCCCCCTTTCAGAGTCAATTTTGGCATACCCAGTCCCATCATGGCTAAAGCTCCCGCGCATCAAGGAGTTCCATGGAGCAGAAGACCCGTACGTGCACGTTAATCACTTCTTGATGACGGTACGGACGTTCAGATTTGCCGACCAAATCAGCTGCAAAATCTTCACCAAGACACTGCGCGAGAACGCCCTCCGCTGATATCAATCCCTGCCAAACGGAGCAATTCACAACTTCACCGAGTTGTCCCAGCTGTTCGTTGAATGGCACGAAGTGCGTGCGCCAAGGATCCAACAAGAAGAGCAAGAAAAGCCCGACACGGACGAACCTCCCCGCCTAAGGGAGGCGGAATGGAGCACGCATCAACAGAAGATCCGCACAAACTTTCACCAGGAGCGTCCCTGCGCATGGATGGACTTCGCCTTGGACTCAAGCATAGGCAGTCCACCCTGTGAGCTAAGGAGAGCGTTGGTAACTCACCGCATCTCCTTCAACGTCCTATTCCTGGCTGCCGTAGTACGGCTCAAACTCCTAAGCGGGAACCTCAAACTCAGGGCCAGCGACACGGAGCTCCCAGACGGAACTACGGTACCCACCGCAGGAATCATCACCCTCCCCGCCCAAGTAAGGATGCACGCAGAACCAGTCCAGTACGACATTCAGTTCGTCGTCGCCGAGGCAGACTCCCCCTACGACGCAATATTTGGGAGCCTCTTACTGGACGCCCTGGACCACGACGTTTCCATGTCCGGACGGGGAGTATCCTCAGGAACGCGATCCACGGTTTCGACACACCCGCCTCCAAGCTCCCTTGGATCAACAACGACCCATTGCCAAAACTGAAGTCTGAGAAGCAAGGCGCGCGGAAGGATCGCGCGACTCCCACGTTAGCTGAAAAAGCCAAATTTCAGGCATCAGCGAATCCGTCGCAGTTTGATACATGCCGCAAGAGAAAGGGGCACCAGCAGCAGTTCGAGAAGGCTGAACTGCTCACTCAGAACCGAGCAGGCCGCTCCCAAGGGCTAGCAAATCAAGGCTCCCAGAGCTTCACCCCGCTGAATACCCCCCGCGAGCACATATTGTCTGTAATCAGCAATAACAAGATTATCAACTGGCCCAAACGGCTCTCCCTGCACAGGGGAGATCAAGCCCAATTCTGCCACTTCCACAAAGGCCGAGGGCACCGAACGGAGCACTGTGCAAGACTGAAAGAAGAAATTGAACGCCTCGTCCAGTTAGGGCACCTGGAGGCTTTCGGTGAAGAGGCACAGAGGGATGCCACCAAAGATCAGTCGCCGGGTCACCGCCACCCACCATGCTGAATGACCTAAAAAGCTCGAGCAGGCGCAGCACAACGGGAGCTCGACGTTATCTCCTCTCTCGTAAAATATGTATCAGAAACTTACTGGCTCAAAAGCCGCAAGATTGCACTTGCGCATGTATCAATATTTCCTAGTTATATTCTATCTGTTCTAAACTGTTCTACTACAGGATCCACTTAGGGGCCCTGCCCCGGGGACTTTGCACCGCTGTCGATTGAAGGTTCACCCTTCTCCTCTGCCGTCGAGTCCCGGTCTCATAGGGGCCTGCCCCCTTACGTTCACCCCCGGTTTGAATACACCAGCTATTCACCGGCCATTTCGGGGCCCTGCCCCGGGGACTTTGCACCGCCGTCGATTGAAGGTTTGCCCTTCTCCTCCGCCGTCGAGTCCCGGTGTCGTAGGGGCCTGCCCCCCTTACGTTCACCCCCGGTTTGAATACACCAACTATTCACCGGCCACTTCGGGGCCCTGCCCCGGGGACTTTGCACCGCCGTCGATTGAAGGTTCGCCCTTCTCCTCCGCCGTCGGGTCCCGGTGTCGTAGGGGCCTGCCCCCCTTACGTTCACCCCCGGTTTGAATACACCAGATATTCACCGGCCACTTCGGGGCCCTGCCCCGGGGACTCTGCACCGCCGTCGATTGAAGGTTCACCCTTCTCCTCCGCCGTCGAGTCCCGGTGTCGTAGGGGCCTGCCCCCCTTACGTTCACCCTCGGTTTGAATACACCCGCTATTCACCGGCCAAGCCGCGAGCTAGACTTGTGCGAAAGCCGCAAGCACAGACTTGCGCAAATTAATTTTTTATGTAAAAGCCGCGAGCACAGACTCGTGCAAACTAATTATATATATATAAACCGCGAGGATAGACTCGTGCAAACTAGTATAAAAGCCCCGGGCTCAGACCCGTGCAAACTCATCTGTAATTTTGAAAACAATCAAACTGTGCAGGTGCTAACAACCAAATTGACAAGACCATGCAGGAAAACGAGTACAACACATGCAATAAAGGAGATACAACCACATCCGACAAACACACAAACAAACAACAAAGCTGAAAGCGAGAAAATGAAAGATAAACAACATCAGTCCTCGGCCACGTCCGAGTAGTCATCCCCAGAGAGATCTCCGGCTCCGAGGCCAGCGGTGTCGCACCCGAACTTCCTCCCCATCATACGGAGAGTCTTCTGAATGCCTCTCTGAAAAGAGACTTCACACTCGTCCGCTATCAGGGGCTCTACCTCCTTCGTCATCACCTCGACGCGAATTTATTCCACCATCTGGAAACGCTCTTCCGCAAAAGTGAGGGAATCCTTGTACTCGGCTACTCCAGTCGCCTTGGCCTCCTCAAGACTCTGCTCGATCGACGACAGCCGGTCCACCTCACTCCGTAGGAAGCCCAACTCCCCCTCCAGGCGAAACATCTCCCCCTACGCGTCCGATAGTTGACGAAGGGCATCCTGGGCAAGCACCTTATCACCGACGCACTCCGCTCGCAGCTTCTCGACTTCACCCTCCAACTGCTTGATATGAGCTGCGTCACGGTCCCTCTTCCTATGCAAAACAGACATGTCACACCTCGCCACGCGTAACTCCTCCTGGAGAGCGAAATAGTTGTCCTTGAGGCTCACATAATGATCATTCCATGTGAGCGCAACGCTAGTCAAAGCCTCTTCCTGCAAGCAAAAGTTGAACGGTTAGCAAGCGTGAATAAGAACGGAGAGTAAGCGCTGAGAAGAGCTTCACTTACCGCATAAGCCATCGCTTGAAGGGAGGAAGAAACTCGCTTCGCCGACATGAGGGGAGTTGGTGGCGGCAAATCCTTCGGCGGGACCCGGTCGGCAATAGGAGACGCCAAAATCTCCACCTCCGGATCGGATGAGACCGGCTCACTCCTAGGACGGCTCGGGCCGGCCTCGCAATCTTGACTCATAGGCGCCAGTGGAGCAGGGCGCGGACCGGAAGGGTCGTTCTTAATAACGTTCTTCCTCTTTTTCCCACGATCTAAGGGAACAGCAGCCTCCCGCTCGGGATCCCAGGAAAGCCCCACTGAGTGCAGTCGACGTTCATCCACGCAACCAGAAATGGAAAGCAAGGCCTTCGACAGCCCCTCTCGGCCAGGAAAACCGGGGATAGGAAGGAACTCATCTTCCCGACCAGTCTGCCGGCGACAGCGTCCAGGAAGCGATCTCCATAACTCTGGTAGCTCCCATCGATTCCGGACATACCCATAAAGAATATTCCCATGGCGATAATCAGCCTTCGCTCCAAAGTGAAACCAGCTTTTGTTGCTCCGAACTTCGATACGACCGCCCGGGTCAGTAGAAACGTCGCACCAATCTTTGAAAATCTCCAACGAAAAGCGCGTGCTATATTCCCGAAAGAATACCACCATCCCCATAATGTTCGTCATCCCCGCCGGTGTGAACTGGGTAATCGGAACACCGCAGAACCAGAATATCTCAACGGCCTCCTCGGGCGGAGGAATGCGAAACCCGGACTTCAAGCAGCTCTCCGAAAGGGCCATAAAACCGGTCGGGGGATTTTGGGCGCGCTCTTCCGCCCCTGGGATCCTCACCTCAACATCAGGGGGCAACCAAAACCGCTTCCGCCATATGTCAATTCGCGCGCCGTCAAGAGTAGAGCGCATGCGCATCGGTCTCGACTGGCCACTTCGTTTCGAAGTCTGCAAAGGAAAATTCACGCACATCAGCACATATATCCAACAAAATAAATACATATGTATAAAGATCCCGAAAGACGCGCGTCAAGCGAATTCAACCCGCCAGCGCGCAATTATGCCAACCAACCGCATGAAAGCAACGATTCATGCGAGCAACGCAATTCGCGCGCGACAAACCGCACGAGTGGCAAGACGCGCGCACTCGGCACCCCGCGTGCCCGGTTAACCACCGCACGCGAAGGACGCGCGCGGCAAACAGCCGCGCAGAGGCATGCGGAAAAACACCGCGCACGCACGCGCGCGGCCAACCGCCGCGCGCACACGCGGCAAACCGCCGCGCGCACGCACGGCCAACCGCCGCGCGCACACGCGGCAAACCGCCGCGCGCACGCACGGCCAACCGCCGCGCGCGCGCGCGGCAAACCACCGCACGCGAGCGTGGGGGCGCGCGCGTGGCCAACCGCCACGCGCGCGGGGGCGCGTGTGGCCCCCCCGCTGACCGGCAGCGCTGTATGCTGGCCAAGGAGGCCGCCGTCGCCCCAATCCCGCGGCCAGCAGCGCCGCGCGCGCGGGCCGCAAAGGGCAACGGTGAACCTCCCCCGCGACCGGCTACACCCGCGCGCGGGTTGCGCGCGCTCGCCGGACGCCGGCGGCTCGATCCCGCGGCCGGCAACACCCACGCGCGGGCTCGCTCCCTCGGTCGAAACCACCCTCGCGGGCGCGCTCCGCCATCTCCTCCTTCCTTTGCAAACGAAACGAAAATAATGAGCTTACCTCCACCATGGTTCAACGCGCCGCACGCCAACAACAATGATGACCGGAGCCAAAGCAAGAAGAATGAAACCTTCACACTCCTTCACACGAAGGTTCGGACTCCGAAGGTTTGGGGGGCTTATGATGACGATTCATCATGAGCTCTCATTTATGAGAGAACCGGATGGTGGTTACTCCCATAAACCACTCTCCCCATTACTTTAGTGGGAGAGAGTGGGAGATCAAAGTCGTAACCGCCGCCAACCGCAACGTGCACGGCGACGCTGTCCCCTCCCGCCGGTGAGCGGGCCGCGCCAAACCGCACTCCCCATAGGGTGCGGACGAACCGCACTCCTAGCGGGGTGCGGCCAAGCCGCACCCCTAGCGAGGTGCGGCCAAGACGCACCCCTAGTGGGGTGCGGCTAGGCCGCACCCCACATGGGGTGCGGCTAGGCCGCACCCCCATGGGGTGCGGCCAAGCCGCAACCACGTGGTGCGGCCAAGCCGCACCCACGAGGTGCGGCCACGGCGCAAGGGGTGCGGCCGGCCGGGCCGCACCCCCCTTGGGGTGCGTCCAAGCCGCGCCTCCCTTGGGGTGCGGCCAAGCCGCACCCCTCTTTTGCGGGGTACGGCCAAGCCGCACCCCCCTTTGCGGGGTTCGGCCAAGCCGCACCCCCCTTTGCGGGGTGCGACCAAGCCGCACCCCCCTTTGCGGGGTGCGGCTGAACCTCCTCCTCCTTCCACTTTCCTCACCGGGGGGCTTGCAAGGGGCCCTTTCACATTCGCGCACTCGTTAGAATGCTCCTGAGCGCGCTTAGAACGCCTCCGCGCTCACGCGCGCTCAGAAAGCCTCTAAGCGCGTTCAAAGCGCTTCCATGTTCGTCGCGCGCTCAGAACGCTTCTGAGCGCGCTCGGAGCATTCTCACTTTTCCGACTCGGCTAGCTCACTTTTTGTCTTTCTAGCACTCTCACATTTCCGACTCGCTCACTTTTCCGACTCGGCTCGCTCACTTTTTGTCTTTTCAGTTTCTCACTTTTCAGGAACAGCTTGTCGCCTTTCCTCGAAGGGCAGCATGGTCATTTACGAAAAATGGTGATCCGTGGGCTCTGAACCGGAAAATATGATTTATCCTCCCAGGTGGTTATGGTGGTTACAACGGCAAAATTACCGGGCTACCCCCGACCAAAGCTATAAAAGGACCCCCTAGGCTTCATTTGAGGGGAGCCGGCCTGAATGCCCAGAGAGAGCTCCTTGAAGACTTCCACGGATTTCTCCTTCGGCGCTTGAAGATCTCCTTCGCGGACTTGAAGTTTTTCGTCTTCACGAAAGCGGACAAGGCTTTCTCACTTTCGTCTCCACGAAAGCGGACAAGGCTTTCTCACTTTCGTCTCCACGAAAGCGGACAATGCTTTCTCACTTTCGTCTCCACGAAAGCGGACAAGGCTTTCTCACTTTTGTCTCCACGAAAGCGGACAAGGCTTTCTCACTTTTGTCTCCACGAAAGCGGACAAGGCTTTCTCACTTTCGTCTCCACGAAAGCGGACAAGGCATTCTCACTTTCGTTCTCTACCGTTCTCAGAAGGAAAAGACTTAGTTTTTTCTGAGAGGTGGCTTGTCGCCCTCGGAACGTTCTCTCTCTCTCTGATATTGTAACGAGCAGCAGCCTGTCGCGCTCGACTTCTAAATCTCTAATTGTAACCCCCCAGAAGATAGTGGAAGTTTGGTCGGCACAGCTCCGGCCACGTGGTTTTTTACCCTTTCCGGGTTTTCCATGCTAAATAGTCCAGGTGTAATCAACGAATCTCAAATTGACTGTTTGCGCGCTTGGTTCGCTCCCGAGCTAAGGTGGTTCAAGTAAACCGGTCTTCCAAGAGCCCTAAGCGACCCACAACAATACTTATGGATAAGTTTTAATGCAAGAGGAAAAACAATACCAACTTTAGATTAAATACAAAAGTGTAGAAAATAACAAAGAAGATTGATTCACACAAAAGTTGGTGCAAACTGGCCATTAGATTAACTTGTAAGCGCAAACTAATCTTTTCTGCTTGAATAACTGTTATAACGTCGTTGTTGCGGCTTTGTATCAGTCGACTTCCGTTTGATTCTGGAGTATCTATAGAATTTTTAAAAAAATTTATTCAGTAGCGAGAGTGTAACATCCCGATTTTTTTTGGGCCACTAGGACCCTAGATGACCCAATAAAAGTAACATGAACCATCTACCCAAGGCCCAAAAGAGGTAGGAGGTGACCATGTTTGGGGATATAGAGCTAGAGAACTCTGAATTGAGTTCTATCAGTTGCGTTAAACTCGTATAAGCGATATGAGTGCAACATAACTCGTTTCGTTTCAATCCGAGGTCATTTAGAGAAAACGACCATTTTGAGTGTCGTAGCACGTCACGACGACGCCGTTTTGGTATAGTGGTCATACATACTCCGAATTGACTTCCGTCAGTTGCGTTAAACTCGTATAATCGATACGAGTGTAACGGAACTCGTTTCGTTCCAATCCGAAGTCGTTTAGAGAAAACGACCATTTTGAGTGTCGTAGCCCATCACGACGACACCGTTTTGGTATAGTGGTCATACGTACTCTGAATTGACTTCCGTCAGTTGCGTTAGACTCGTATAATCGATACGAGTGCAACAGAACTTGTTTCGTTCCAATCCGAGGTAATTTAGAGAAAACAACCATTTTGTGTATCGTAGCGCGTCACGATGACGCCATTTTGGTATAGTGGTCATACGTACTCTGAATTGACTTCCGTCAATTGCGTTAGACTCGTATAATCGATACGAGTGTAACAGAATTTGTTTCGTTCCAATCCGAGGTCGTTTAGAGAAAGCGACCGTTTTGAGTGTTATATCGCATCACGAAAACGCCATTTTTATAATTAGAGCTTATGAACTCGGAATAGATCCCAGTCAGTTGGGTTAGACTCGTACAATCAATACGAGTGCAACGGGACACGTTTCACCTAATTCCAGTATCGGTTGATCAATTTGGTTAAACCGGTTCCCGTCATGCTTTATAATACATTGGAAGCATGTACACACCCATATTACTCTGACGCATCAACGTTGGCCCGCCACTCGACGACATGGACCTGCATTGACCTTGACCCACCTAGGGACCACCCCTATTGTTGACTTTGGTCAAACCCTAAAAAAATCATAATTTGGGAATTTTTAAATGAAACTTCCACTTCCCCAAACACTCAAGCCCCACTAGCCAAAGTGGGCTCTTATATTTAGGGAAGACCAGCTGGCCTAGGGGCTTGGAAACCAACACCCAAGGCTTGGGGGAAACCCAAACCTAGCCCCTTCCCTTCTCTCTCTTCCCAACCCAAATCCCAAGCCTAGTCATGCCCCAAACCCCAAGATTTAGCCACATAGGCGTACCTTCCCCCTTAGATGGAGACAACTGCCCCCTCCCCTGTTAACCCCACTTGGGTTAAAATTAACCCAAGCCAAAGCTTGGCCGAGAAGGAGAATGAGGGAGGGGTCTAGGCTCTCCTATAAATAGACCCCCTCCCTCCAGGCGGAAGTACCCATCAGACCGACCTCAGCCCACCCTGCCGAAGCCCTGCCTCACCGGTAAACACCTCTACCCGAGCCTTCCTCCGTCCGCCACCCTCCAATGGCGGATTTCGCCGGACCCTCCAGGAGACCCCTCCAACAAGTGGAATCCCTTCCTCCCCTCCCTCCCTATACCTCGAAAGACTTGCCTGCAAGCACCGACCGTCGGAGCTCCGCCGCGACCACCACCAAGTTCAGATAGGCAAGGTGGTGGCCGAGCATGGGTGAGGCTCCCCAGCCTCTCTGGGTTGGCTGGGGAGTGGAAACTCACCGAAGAGGGGTCGGTTGCCCTCTCCGGAGCAGAACCAGGCGGTGGCGTCGTCGGAGAAAGGAACTTCGACGGTGTCTATAATAGGCAGCACACAGGAAGCATCCCGCCGACGATGGCCGGCGGAGTCAGGCCGCCGGACCACCGCCGGAGCAAGCACCCGCCCCCGGTGAGCCGACCGCGGGTGGTGGCGCGGCGATCCGCGGGCCCACTGACGGTGGAGAGAGACCGTAAGGCTGTGGGCTTCGGCGAAGTACAACTAACGTCTGATCCCATGCAAAGGATCGGACGGCCAGGATTACCTTAAAAACCATAAAAAATGATTGGCCCCCACAGCAGATCTGGCACGGATCCGCTGTGGGGTCACAAGGTGTAAGCGTGCGGCTCGATCTCAGCCCTCCATTTTGCAAAAAACATGTGTTGTATATACAAACTTATTAAGGGCATGGGGAAAATCAATTTTTTGTGTATTATTTAGCCCTCAAATCAAAAAACCCAAGACATGAAAATTTCTTATCTTGGCAGGGGCTACCTACTGTAAAAATTTCATAATTTTTAGAATAGCCTAGGTATTTTTAGAAATTGAAATACACCAATATTTGGGGTTTTTGAATTATCAAAGGAATCAGATGATGTCAGAAAATTTTGAAATAAATGGGGGATGTTTCCAGAGCCCATATACATCCTAATGATTTAATCATGTTGGGTTCTTTAAATGAAAAACATTTCTGGGAGATGTTTATAACCCCCATGGCTGAAAATTTTATGTGGGCATGTTAGAGCATGGCACACCCTAGGAAAAATAATCAGATTTTTTTATAATTCCTGGTACTTTTCAAGGATTAATTTAGGAAGAAAGTGTTGTTTTGGAGAAGATTTTTACAGCCCATATGGCTGAAAATTTTATGTAAGGCATAGTAGAGTATGACTCACCCTAGGAAAAATAATCAGTTTTAAATTGACTCCTGATATTTTCAATAATTAAATCATGAGGAAAGTATTGTTTTTAAATATCAAATATCTTAAATCATGATTGAGGAAATCACTGGAGGTCAGTAAAGCTTGGTATTTATACTCTGAAAGGTTTGGGGGATTTATCTCAAAATTATCTATTTTTGACAAATTAAGTCATGATCTTTGGGTTATTTTATATATTACAAAAAGACCCTACCTTAGGAAATGAGCCTGATAAGATATGGATGCTTTCCTTATTATAATATTATCATCATGCAAAATTGTGACAATTTTTGAATAACAGAAGTATTTTGGTGGTTGCTAAATAAAGAAGTTTAAATCAGAAGAATTACTATCGGTCGTAACACCAGGTTTGATTCGCTCTGGTACAGGCAATTGAGGTTAAAAGATCTCACGTAGACCTCTTGCGGAGAATTGAAGTCTCATTAATGAAATCAAGGAATTATCGTAAGATTAAAAAATCAACAAGCTCCTGCAAAAATCAACGCAAATCTGGTAAATTATTTCCTAATAGGTGCAACTAAATTGACTATTGGATTCCATTAAGCCGACATACCCTAACACTGAAACTTACAAGAAATTGCCGCCGAATTGTGAACTTGCCCCAACTCATGCCCTAACCAGCAGGACACAAGTCTATTGACACACCAAATAATTGAATTTGGAGAGAGAAGGTGAGCATGGGGGCAAAAAGATCATTTTCCCCAAAAAGCTTAAGGGAAGAAAGGGACTTTGAGGAATGGAGGCCCCATGGCTCTCCACTTCTTTGCCCAAGCTGGTATCCAACCTCCTCAGGCATGAACATGTTGGGTTTTCTATACATCATATGTAGACAATATATCACATATGCGCAGCAAAAATAAAGAACAAGAACAACCCAAAAGTGTTCAAGGAACTTGAGATTTCATGAATCAAAAAATAGGACAAGCAACACATTGCAATACCTGAAGGGGATTGAGTCAACACTCAACCAAGATGCTCCAAGAAGAAATCTCGAAGACGACCTCTGAGTCCCAAGCGCTGAAATCGATCGGCGCCTCTACGGTAGTCCACACGAGCGATGAAGAACCCTAGCTTCTTGTCGCACAAGAACTAGGTCGGAGAAGAAGAGCCCTCTACGTCTCCCACGAACTGCTAGGTCCGACGACAGGGAGAAGCGGCGACGGCGTCGGGGTGCGGGAACAGCCGATCAGAACCCTTCCATATCTCTCGTTCTTTTGCAAAAGGAGACCACCTTTAAGGGTATGAAATCTTGTAGTATTTATACCCAGGCGAGAGAGACGCTATCCGCACACCCACGGCTTACATTGGAGTAAACAGAATTCGTCGAGTGAATCTTTCACTGAAGAAATTCGTCGAGTAACAATCTGAATTCGTCGAGTAAAATAGAATTCGTCGAGTGAACCTTTCACTAAGAAATTCGTCGAGTGAACCTTTCACTTGAAGAAATTCGCCGAGTCATGAATTCGTCGAGTAATCATAAATTCGTCGAGTCATTATGATTTCATCGAGTAATCATAAAATCGTTCATTCGACGAACTGAAGTAAGAGTCGTCAAAACACTCTCGACGACTCGACTCAAAAACTTGTCAACACGCTCCATACAATATTCATAATACCTGTGGAGCATTCAGTCGACTCGACCCAACACCAATAAGTCATAGGATTGGTCCTTCACTCATATCCAATATGAGTAAGGCCAACACAATTCTTTCTCCAACTTCTCCAAACACTCTTGTGTGTGACCCCATAGGCTCATATCACGTTGGCAGTGAGACTAAATGCGTGATCAATTCCAGATCACCTTGGAAACACCAACAGAACAGTCACCATCAGAGGATGGCATCCTCTCAGCAGCCATGGGGGAGGCAAAACGGCCATGACCGACAACCCAAGCCTCCCATTCTCCCTATACAACCATCACACTCCTCAATTGACACTTCCATCATCTTCAGAGGGCTCTAAGGAGTCAATCCAGCCACCGAGAAGAGGGCCCTTGGTGGAGAATCGACAGATCAGGCAAGCTCGCAGGAGAAGGAGAGAACTATGGCTAGTCGCCGGAACACCCGTCGCCGAGCTCCAATAGAGGTCCATTTCTCCTCCTCTCCCTCAATGCTAGCTATCTAGCTCCTAATTAGGGAGAGAAATCGGGCTCAATTTATCTGCGATCCATGTGAGAAAGGATATAATTTTCCAAGGTTTTCACCCCCGCTTGGGCTCGTTGGAGAGACGATCTCCAGTCGGCGTCTCGCCGCCAATCGATAACCCCCACCTCAACGAAGGTGGTGGTTGTTGGAACATGGTCTTCTGCATCTCCTAGGTTTGAGAATAACAAATCCTATGTGTATTTGATCTTGTGTGTTCAAGTGTGCAGGTTAACATAGTCCATATGACTCAAGGAGTACTCATGATGACTGCCCCCAAAATTGAGGCCAAAATTCGAACAGGCTCACTAGCGCCGGCGGTAGCGATAGCGCCCGGCGCTAGCGATGATGAGCGCGATTCCGACAGTGTTTTTAGAAAGAGCTAGCGCCCGACGGTAGCTACTAGCGCTGGCGGTAGCATGGCGCACAAAAGGCATAGAGCAAAATGTTGTCGCGGATGGGAGATCCTGCCGCGCAAAATCTTTCCTAATCCGGGCTAGCACCGGCGGTAGCGCTAGCGCCGGCGGTAGCGCTTGGGCTATAAAAGGACCCCCTCTCCTCTTGTTTTCGGACACCCATTGCATACACCTCAGAGAGAGAGTACTAGAATTCCAGAGGCTTGTCTTAGCCAAAATTTGAGGTCCTAGCGAAGCTCTGCCAATTTCTGAAGGAGAATTCCATCACGCCGAATCCAGACGAAGTCCGCTTCAACAAATGCTGATTCTACAGCGGATCTTCGTCTCTGACTTCAGAAGTTCATCTTAAGGGAGGTTTTGTTATTTTATTTCTCTTTCTTCATTGTAAACGGTAGTGAAATCGCCTCGTGTTGGCGACTAGGTCTGGGGTAGACTTAGGGCTGAAATTCGCCTCGTGTTGGCGACTAGATCTAGGCTATTTCTAGGGGGTGCTCAAGGCCACATCCGGGGAAGGATTGGCTAGAGCGTCTTGAGGCCGAATCCGTGGAGGATAAGGCTAGGGCCACCGGTTCGTGGGGAAGCGAGTCGGGATAGAAAACAAAAAGAGCTTTTTTATTATTCGCCTCCGATCTCTAGCGTCATCGAGATCAAGTTTTGTAAAACTTATTTTCATTAATAAAGCTTGTCTCTCTTTTTGTTTTACTTAACTTATTTCATATCTTTAATCTTGCAATAATTCAAAGTTTAATAAATATAATCTAAAGTTTTTGAAAACCCTTATTCACCCCCCCCCCCCCTCTAAGGGCGCCGACCGATCCAACAAGTGGTATCAGAGCGGTTTTATTCCAATCGGCTTAACAACCGGGAATAATGACGTCTCATGATCTCGCTTCTATTAGTAGGGGAAATTTTTATGAAGAAGAAAAATCACTAGCACCACCTTTATTTGAAGGAAGAAATTATAATGGTTGGAAAATTTTAATGGAAAAATTTATTAAAACTTTAGGTATCGAAGCATGGAATATGACAATAATAAGACCAACGGATGAAACAAATAAAAAAGAACGTCATCTAAATGCAAAAGCCAAACATTATTTATTTTGTGCTCTATCAAATGAAGTTTTCAAATTAATATATTGTTTTTCTTGTGCATACAAAATATGGAAATTTCTTGAAGAAATGTATGATCTTCCTCATGCAGGTATGGAACAAACACAGGAGGAGAAGGACATACAAGTATCCACTATTATTCAAGAAGATCTCTCTCGTAGCGAAGCCATTGGGAACATGGAAATAGAAAAAGAGAGCAATACATCGAGAGAAAAAGAAGATGAAAATTCATCTATATTGGAAGGAGGACTAGAAGGCGATAAAGAAACTTCATGTTCACATCTTACCCCTTCCAATAGCACAGTAAGAATGTCAAACCCTTCTTCTTATTTCCATATACAAAAAATTGCAAAAAGAAAAATGAAGAAATTAAAGATTGAAAATAAGAATTTACGTTTAGAAAATAAAAGATTAAAAGCTAATTCAAAATCAAAAAGTGATGTAGCTTCTCCATCTTGCTCTCAAATTGAAATCTCAAAACCTTGTTTTGATTGTAATGATATTAAAGTAAAATACAAGGAACTTCAAAAAGAATTTATTTTTGTAAAAGAACATAATGAAAATTTATCTTTAAAAAATTCATCTTTAAAAAATAATTGTGCTACATGCCAAAGTTATAAAATTGAAATCAAAGAGATGAATGAAACATTTGATGAATTTAGAAATGAGTATCAAACTCATATTGACTCTATCATCACTACTCTTAAAAATAGCACAATAGCTTATAATAAAGCTAGGCATAATTTAAAGATAAAGAATGATGAATTAAAATCAAAAATCAACTTGCTTATGAAAATTATAAATACAAATTCAAAACATTCAAATTTAGAATATCAAGCAATATCTAAAAGCAAGTTGAATACAAATATAAATATCTTAACTAAACCAAATAATGGGA
Organism: Dactylorhiza incarnata; assembly: GCA_033032865.1. Lineage (NCBI taxonomy): Eukaryota > Viridiplantae > Streptophyta > Magnoliopsida > Asparagales > Orchidaceae > Dactylorhiza > Dactylorhiza incarnata. The sequence goes on from JAWHQI010000003.1 coordinate 9,933,188, forward strand.
ATAAGAAACAAAATGTTTTTGCATATCAAAAACCAAATCATCATTTTTTACAAAATCATGTTTCTCCCAACTTAAAATTGAAATTACACAAATTTCCTATAAATGATAATTTCAATTATAATCTTCAAAGGAAAGAAAATCATCATGGAAATTTGATAAATAAGAATAACATTAAACCAATGTTTGAATGGCGGCCAAAAGTTTAATTTGAAACACAAACTCAAATCAAAATGGCCATTCAATCATATCTCCCCAAAAGAAAACACGATATATTTGGGTACCCAAAGGAACCGTTATTCCCGGTCCTCTTTGGATATCTAAATCTCTTATTCATTAGTATCCCGTCATTTGCATGAAGTAGAAATCAATTAAAATGAAATATCACTTCCCTACTTCATGATGTGCTTAAACTTTTTTTGTTTATTTTCTTTTGTTTTTCTTTAACTATCATGTTATGATCACTTTATATATCGACCTTCATAAATTAAACCATAATTAATAAATGAATAAAAGTCATATCATTTTGTCTAGTGATCTACTTATCCTTTTTATTTTTACCTTCTAAATCCATTACCTTTTAAATGTCTTGAATTATAAATTGTAAATTGAAATTATTGTCAAGACTAATGATATTACTTTAAGGGATTTAAATGGTTTTTTAAAAGGGCTTAGGCTAAAAATTAAAATGCGAAATGCATTGATCTTGTTTTGTTGATTATGATAGCCCTTATAATGAAGAAAAATATTTTTCACAAAATGCATGATTAATCCTATGTTTAACATTGCATCCAAACTCATAATCCTAGCATCACTTTTTGGTTTATGCTTATATATCTATGCTAGGTACAACATTTATGATGTTATTCAAATTTTATGACAACTATGTGATTTGAAATCATAATTGAATACTAAAATTCCATCAATCACATAGTTTATGAATTAATCATTAGAACATATATTATTTGGCTTATTCAAACATGCTATCTTGTGCTTACATTTCCTATCAGTTTCAACTTACATTATATTGATAAATATAAGCCCTAGAAAAATGAAAATGAAAATATAAGAAAATATATATCATGCATTGTCAAGTCACATACTAAATCGCTAATGTTTCATGCAATATGCACTATCCAAACATCTCCTAAAATTCTGATATTTCTGCATGAAACTACTATTGTGACACTTATTCAAGATCAAGAATCAACAATTTCAAAATCCTCAAAAATCACTTACTGTCTCCCGCGCTAGCGCTACCGCAGGCGCTAGCGTCCATGTTCTTTTTTCTATATTTTTTAAATTTCTAAAAATCCCTTAAAATATATAAATCTATATTTTCTACTTAGTTTTTGCACTTCTGTGTTTCTTTATTTTTTGAAAAATCAAATACAAAACTACAAAAACCAAATTACAAAAAATATGCTTTTCTTTTTTGCTTGTGTTGTTTCCTTTGTTTAAAGTTCATCTTAATGCAAAAATCAAATGTAAAAATTACAAAAGCAAAAATTACAAAAATATGCTTTTATTTGCTAAAATCAAATACAAAAATATAAGACTTTAAAACTATCAAAAAAACTGTATGATTTTTTTTGTGAAAAATCAAGCATGATTTAATCTATTATTTAGGAATTCTACAATGTTGCAATTTATCTTTTCAAACTACTTTGGACATTGTCTTTCTTCATGCTTTGATATATCTATTCACATGTGCATCAATTATAGTTTAAAAGTTGTGTAGGATCAAGCTTAGCATGCCTCTAAGTATGAGAAATGTTTTATGTTTGATAATGATATTTATTCACTCACTTTTTTTTGGCATTGTCTACATATGTATTTAATCTAAAGAATGCTTGTGTATGTTTTGTATTAGTACAATGGATTAAAATTGCACAAGTATCTTACCTACACTCCTTATTTTGCACTCTTACAAAATTAAGAAAAGTGGTTATGTTTTTCATAAAATCTATTGATTTGCAAAACAAGTGTATTCAGAGAACTTTGTACAAAACAAAATTATAAAATAAATGGCAAAGATAACTCCACCAAGCACTACTTGAACCTCCTGGTAAATCTTAATAAGCATTGTGAGGTTGAGCACCTTGGAAAAAATAGTAAAGTGTCTTGTGCAAATCAAATCCTTCTTTCAAAAGTAAGAAAAACCACTTACTCTTAAGTACACCGGATCACTAGTTTCCATCTTAAATTTCAATATGTGATCCCCCAAGCACTACTTTGCACCCTGATAAGTCTTGATGAGCATTGTGTGTGCAGAGCACCTTGGTAGTTGTACTTTTTATTGTGCATTAAGGTGTGTGGAAGTAATCTTATTTGCGTTTTATTGTGCTCGTCCTTTACATATATATTGTATTTTTGATTAAAACATTTGTTTACATTACTTAAAAATCCACTTTTATGCGCATCATTATCTTCCACAACACTTCTTCTCATGAGTATTGGATCCTAATGCTAATTCTATATTACTTTTTATATATGAAATGCACTAGATAACCTAGCATGTGTTCTACTCACAACTGCGAGGCCGTCATCCCCATAGAGTTCGAAGTCATGACACCATGGGTAAAGGCCGCCACGAATGGAGAGGAAGATTGGAGAGCTAGGAACGAAGAGGAGTTGCGGCTCTCCCTCGACCTCATCGAAGAAGCCCGGGACCTAGCAGCCATTCGCCAAGAAGAGGTCAAGCGGCGGATGGCCAAGTACTTCGACAAGCACATCAGGGTCAAGCAATTCGAAAAGGGGGACCTAGTACTCAAAAAGGTCGACGCGGCTGGAAGGTCTGCCGCAGTGGGGAAGCTTAATCCCAACTGAGAAGGTCCCTATGTCGTGGAAGAGGCACTAAAGTCTGGGGGATATCGCCTTCAAAATGTGGAGGGCCAACCCCTCAGTCACACATGGAGTGGTGACGATCTCAAACGCTTCTATCCCTAAAAACTATGTAATGTTAATGTTTTTGAAATGAGAATATTCTGTTTAACCTGTATGTGTGAAAGTAATGCTGCAGCTTGTGGGGAAACCTCGAAAGTTCCAGAAGATGGCCCCGAGCAGACCCGCTGTCTAGGCTCTCATCTAGCTGGCAGGTCCGAAGGCTCACTCGGTGGTAGGTTCTAAGTTGCTGGGAAGATGGCCCCGAGCAGACCCGCTGTCCAGGCTTTCATCTTGCTGGCAGGTCCGAAGGCTCACTTGGTGGCAGGTTCTAAGTTGCTGGGAAGATGGCCCCGAGCAGACCCGCTGTCCAGGCTTTCATCTAGCTGGCAGGTCCAAAGGCTCACTCGGTGGCAGGTTCTAAGTTGCTGGGAAGATGGCCCCGAGCAGACCCGCTGTCCAGGCTCTCATCTAGCTGGCAGGTCCGAAGGCTCACGCGGTGGCAGGTTCTAAGTTGCTGGGAAGATGGCCCCGAGCAGACCCGCTGTCCAGGCTCTCATCTAGCTGGCAGGTCCGAAGGCTCACTCGGTGGCAGGTTCTAAGTTGCTGGGAAGATGGCCCCGAGCAGACCCGCTGTCCAGGCTCTCATCTAGCTAGCAGGTCCGAAGGCTCACTTGGTGGCAGGTTCTAAGTTGCTGGGAAGATGGCCCCGAGGAGAACCGCTGTCCAGGCTCTCATCTAGCTGGCAGGTCCGAAGGCTCACTCGTTGGCAGGTTCTAAGTTGCTGGGAAGATGGCCCCGAGCAGACCCGCTGTCCAGGCTCTCATCTAGCTGGCAGGTCCGAAGGCTCACTCGGTGGCAGGTTCTAAGTTGCTGGGAAAATGGCCCCGAGCAGACCCGCTGTCCAGGCTCTCATCTAGCTGGCAGGTCCGAAGGCTCACTCGTTGGCAGGTTCTAAGTTGCTGGGAAGATGGCCCCGAGCAGACCCGCTGTTCATGCTCTCATCTAGCTGGCAGGTCCGAAGGCTCACTCGGTGGCAGGTTCTAAGTTGCTGGGAAGATGGCCCCGAGCAGACCCGCTGTCCAGGCTCTCATCTAGCTGGCAGGTCCGAAGGCTCACTCAGTGGCAGGTTCTAAGTTGATGGGAAGATGGCCCCGAGCAGACCCGCTGTCCAGGCTCTCATCTAGCTGGCAGGTCCGAAGGCTCACTCGGTGGCAGGTTCTAAGTTGATGGGAAGATGACCCTGAGCAGACCCGCTGTCCAGGCTCTCATCTAGCTGGCAGGTCCGAAGGCTCACTCGGTGGAAGGTTCTAAGTTGCTGGGAAGATGGCCCCGAGCAGACCCGCTGTCCAGGCTTTCATCTAGCTGGCAGGTCCGAAGGCTCACTCGGTGGCTGTTCCTAGATTCTCAAAGGTCGACCTCTGGAGCACTCGCGAGGACTGCACACCAGTGAGGTAGTCTCTACTCTCTCCCTTATAACCTATCCACGCGAGACCCCTGACCTAGGCGAATGGTCAGAGGAGGCGAGTGGAGTAAGTCGCGGAATATCGGAAAGAGCAGGGCATCCTAGGTCACCTTCGAGCGTTCGGCGAGTGGCCAAGACAATTACACTACGACCTAGCGTCCTAACGAGCCTAGCGAAATACGGTAGCGAATGAGGAAAATTAAGATAGCACAAAAAATTGTAATCAATATATATGTCAAGGGGACTCTCCCCAGTTCTCTCTCCCTCTATCTCTTTCAGAAAGATAGATACAAAAAGAAATATCAGTACAGAAAGCATCAACAGAAAGGCTTCTCCTTTTTATTCATCCGCTCTCACAACAAGAAGCTTATAGAACAATAAGTGCTTGAATCCTTAGTGATTGCTGAAGCAGGATTCAATCAGAAGAATATTCATCACTTCTTCTTCTTTCTTATACCCTCTCTATATTCTTTGTAATCTATATAAAGAGTCCTAATAATCCCCTTGTAAAGGATTCAGTTGGTTCAAGATCTCCTTACCAAAAGATCTAGTGTGGTTCTAAGAAATTCCTTACCAAAAGACTAAGTGGTTCTAAGAGTCTCCTTGTCAAAAGACTCAGTAGTTGGTTCTAAGTGTCTCCTTATCAAAAGACTCAGGCACTGGATAGTGTATTCCTACTAAGGTGGTAGAAGAGTGGATGTACCCATAAGTTTTGGGGAGCCACTATAACTCTTGTCTCTTTGTGCTGTGATTTTTTGTTCTATCCACTTATTTCATTTTTGCACTCTGTGATTATTTTATTCTGTGTTGGAAAGCTGAATGCATAGTAATTAGAAGTATTTTTATTGTGTATGGATAATAATTATAGAAAAGTTTTTAAACTCTATTCACCCCCACTAGAAAATCCCGAGTCCAGGAAGAGGGAATCTTCTCGTGGCTCGCCGTCCTCGTCTTCCGGGAAGTGGATCGGGATGTAGATCTCAGGGACGACTTGTCGGGCGGAGAGGCATTCGGCCTCTTCCTTCAGGTACCCAGCCTGCCGCAGCACCTGCAGCGCGTGCTTCACGGCGCTTTGAGCGTTCTCCTACATCAGCTGCTCTAGCTCATGGTGAGGGTAAAAGTGCCCCTACTCCCCGAGGCGAGTGCCAAAGCATCAACTTCTCGCGACTGTTGGGCCTCGACCTTAGCCAGCCGGACTTCCTCCTCAAGGTCGACCACCCGCGCGCGAAGCATCTCGGCGATCGTAGTGTCCTGAAAAGACGAAGGTGGTGAGAAGAAAGTGCGGCAATCAGCAACGGTCATTCGCAGGGGGGGGGGGGAGAATATACCTCTCCGACGGGGCGGCTGGCGAGAAGGGCTTCCGCAGCTTCCAGCTTCACCTTGAGTTCATGCGCTTCGACAGAAACAAGAGCCCTAGTCTCCTCAACCTCGGCCAGGCTCCGCGACAGATTAATGCTCCGGCATGAAGACATATGCGCGAGTTCCAGCGCCCGCAACATGGCCCTAGCGGTCTCATGGGAGAGAACTTGCATCTTCTCGGCATCGAATACCTCGGCGTCTTCCCGACCATAGAGGGCATACGCAATGGCGTAAGCCTCACCACTAGCGAGGTCGCTATCTATCCATGATGGATGGAGGGTGGAGAGCGAGACCCTATTCGAGTTCCTGTCCCACTTCACCAAGGGAGCCCCTGAGGGGTCCACATACTTCTCGCCATTGGGGAAGTTCCGGTAGTCCCTGGGCAATGGCGGCGGCGGCAACGACGGCCCCGCATGGAGAACATTCCCGTCCGATGCACCCGTCCCCAAGGTCTGGGCCGGAGCTTTCGCCCCTAGGGTCTCATCCAAAACCCCCTTCCCTTTGGCGGAAGGAGGACATCTCGGCTTCTTGGAGGAAGAGGAAGGAGGCACCCCGGTTTTTCATTTCCGGCTGCTAGACTTGGAGGAGGAGGGTTCCTCCCGACAGGCATCCACGGCGGCTTATCTAAAAGATACGGAAACCCCAGAGGGATGCGGTGGGTGAAGAGGGAGGTCTCGCACACCTATTTGTGAACACGAAAGGCTCAGCGAATGGTATGAAATCGACAAAGCCAAGCGAATGGAGAAGGTTTAGAAAACTTACCCTCACCCTGCGGAATGGGCGGGAGCGAGTTGACGTTTCGCCGGAGGTAGACGAGGTCCATCCCGTGCTCCAGGATGTACTGGTGCAATTTGGCCTCGTGCCCCCCTAGAGTCGGGGGCCGGAAGGGTGATTCCTCCTCTTGCACCGGGGCGAGAAGGGTGTTTCCGAAGCTCCCGCTAACGAAGATGAAGCGGCGAATCCAGTCATGGTTCTTGTTCGGGAGACCCTGGTGTTTGAGTGGGCTCTGACCCGAGAAGAAGGAGATGCCGTGTGAACAGCGGAAGGTATACAGCTTACGGAAAATGGGTAGCGAAAACTCTATCCCCTCTTCTCGCAGGAAGCACGCGTACCCGACCAGCATAGCGATGGAGTTGGGGTTGAGCTGGCCGGGAACGACCCCGTAGTACCGGAAGGTCTGGCAGAGTTACGGCCAGATGGGGAGACGAAACCCCACCTCGAAGTGCTCCAGCGGGATCGCGATAGCACACGGCGAGATGGAGGTTAGGTGATCCTCCGTCCCTGGATTTCGTGCTTCAAATTTGGGCGGGACGTAGTCCGCAACGGCGGTTAAATAGGCTTCCTCGGAGAGGTCGCATGAATCGAAGACATGGTTGACAAATGCGCTGGCACACTTCGCCCTGCCTTCGGTCTCGCCACCCATTTCGTGAATGCTGAGCAGGCAGGAGTTGAGAAGAAGAGAGAAGCACGAGTGATGGCGCAAGGAGAGAGAGAGAGCGAATGGCAGGGTAATCAATACGGTAGCTGGACCGGCCCATTTATAGAAAAACTAGGAAACACTTGGGCTTTCGAGGCAACGAGTGTGCGGATAGCAATCGCGCCTCCCCGGCGCCTCGAAACCCGGGCCGGTCCCTCTCGCCCATTAGTGACGAATGCCCTACGCCTACTCGCTCGACGGCTACGCGAAAGGTTTAGAAAAACATTTTGCAGTAAAATATCATTTGGCGTACTCAAGCAAGCTGCGAGAAATATGAGCAAAGAAACAAAAGCATTCGCAAGGCACAGAGCATAAATTATTACAGATATAAATAAGTCCAATGTACCCCGCACCATAAATGAAAAAAGTAATAAAGGGGGCGAATGATGACTGGGCTAGTGCTCCTCCCAGTACCACCGACCCTGCCCTCGCGGCCCAGCCTCCGGGGGCATTCGCGGACGATAGTACGCGAGCATGGTGGTGATCTCATGAGAGGCCAGCTGGAGCTGGTCCCGGGCTCGCGCAGCATGCCTCCCGGGAGACAGCTCGCCACCTTCGCCTCCCAGGCGCTCCACTGCTGCAAGGAGGCGCGAGTAGTCCTTCCAAAGGGCCTTCAGCTCGCGCGTGACTTCAATCCACACACCATCCACCTGGCCGACGATGTCCCGCTGCATACAAATAACCTTCCCCAAGACCTCCGTCATTCGCTCCTTCAGGGTCGCGTGGTCTGAGGGGTCGCCGAGGAAGTCAGAGAGGTCCCCAGGAGAAGGGAGAGGCGAGGGCATCCCGTCTTCCCCCTCGTGGTAGGACCCAAAGGGAGAGGCTTCCCGATAGCCCGCGAGATCACAGGCTGGTCAGTCGCGTTAAACAAAACGAATGCGCTACATGCGGATGAGGTCGCTAACCTAGTATGGGTTCCCCATGACCTAGAGGATGTGACGAATGGGGGTGCGCTTTAAACAATCCAGCAGCGGGAGGTAGGACTTTTCCTTTCCCGGGGCGGAAGGGCTGTGAAGAAGGAGTTGGAACATTCGCGTGATCATCTGCACGATCCTGCTGACCGGGTTCCCTTTCATGGGAGACCCTCTGCTCATTCGCAGGCACAGAGGGGTTCTGTTGAGCAGGGGAACTCGGAGGAACGGTGTCCCGCGGCGGAAGGTCGGGGTTGAGGGCTACAAAAAACAGTGGTCAGTAACGCGCAGTGTGCAGGACGAGAATTCATAACTTACCAGATTGCCGCGGGGTCTCGCCCGAAGGGGGTGGAGGAGCAAGATGCAGATCTGGAGGAGGCCTCGCATCCGCGAGAGGCGGCACCATGACACTATTCAAGGCGGCCCCGTGGCCACCCTCAGGTGCCGAAGTCCCCTGCGAGTGGTCAGAACGGTCGCGAGATAAGGGGGGTAGGAACTATAAGAAAGGCAGGAGGAGTCCTCATACCTACGTTCCGGGGTCCGGAGGAGTGTTCGCCGGAGACTTCGAGGCAGTCTCGCCTCCCTGACGATTCAGCCGAATCGCCTTGGCTCGACGCGAGACATAAGGGGCGCTCGGGTCCCGCTTGGCCGTAAGCCAGGGAGCAAACCTGGCAGCCTTGGGGGCGGTTGTACTTTGGGCCGCAACCAGGCGTTCAATCATTTCCTGCGAGAGGGGTCTCGAGGAAGGCTTGGGGAAAGGCATTGGAACTAGTGAAAGGTCAAGGGAGAGAAGGAGCTCCGAGCCGGGGAATGAAAGCGTTCCAGGAAAATACGACACTGAGAAGTATATATAGGGTGACGGTGGGACCCACAGAATCTTACGGGCCCAGTCAGCAAGCACTCACCGAATACCGGGTTGGACTGTTCTTTCTGAGCGTAGGAACCGCTCGCAAAGAGCGGGGATTGTGTATAACCCGTATTCGCCGAGTGGGTCCCTCAAGACCACTGGCGAGATCAAGGTCAGCCAGACCATTCGCCCAGGCTGAGACGGGTGGAAAGACCCCCGGGTAAATAGGGGCGAGCCGTGGGCAGGAAGGAGAAATCGGCGAGTGGCACCTTTGCGGACCACTCGCCTAGAGGTGTGGCCATTCGCCCAGTCAAGCGAGAGTTCGGCGAGTGGTGCCCTCATGGACCACTCGTCCCCAAGGGCTTTAAGGAGGAAATGACCATGATGCCCCTTATGGGCTGCAAATAGCCCTTCAGAACAGCGGAGTTGGGCTATTAGCAGACCAATCTGGGGTGCGGTTAGTAAAATTAAAAGCCGGATTCATGCTATTTGCAGACTAACCTAGAAAAATCTATAAATAGACCCTTAAGGGCACCTTGGAGGAGATCCGATTCTTTGAGAGTCCTACCCTCTAGGCTAGTCTTGGTTGGCTGCTAGTGCCCTCCAAGGTGCCCGGGTGAGCTTTGGTTTGGGAGGGGAAGCTCTCTAAGATCTTCCGGGTGTGTGGCGGGACCTCCTCGCTGCAGCCTTGGGTCTATTCCAATTTTCTCATCCACCAGTCAGAGAGTTTAGTGAGGGAGAAGTAAGCATCGGCTACACCCCCCAGTGGGTCCGAACTCAGGAGACCGGTTGCCGGTTTCAACATTTGGTATTATCAAAAGAAGGTGGGGTGAGGGTAGTAAGGAGGCATTTCTTATAAATGATAAGGCATGATCGAGCTTTTGTAATATATGAAATGATAAAGAGTTTAAGCATAGTATGTAAGAGATTTCAAATACAAAGATAAGAGTTGTAAGTAAGCGGAAGATTATAAGAAACATCTTTTTGTAAGCATGAAAAGCATAAGTAAGAATATGAGTTATAGTTCAAAATTGAAAGATATTTTTAACCTTTTTGAAATCTCAAAGTTTTTCATAAAGATACCAAGCATGAAATGAACATATCAAAAAGAGATTATACTACAATGTTACTTAATTTTAAGTTCAAGAAATACCAAAACATTGTAGAGATCATGCTAGGTATAGATAAATCATTAGAATCCAATACTCATGAGAAGAAGTGTTATGAAAGATAATGATGTGCACATAAGTGTATTTTGGGCAATGTTAACAATTGATTTAAATCAACAAAAATTCAAGACATATGTAAAGTAAAGTGCACAATAAAACACAAGTATATCAACTTTCACACACTTTTAATGCACATAGTTTTTAACAAAGTGGTGTAGTAACAAAGGTTTGCACAAGACACTTTACTATTCTTTCCAAGGTGCTCAACCTCACAATGCTTATGAAGACTTATCAGGAGGTTCAAGTAGTGCTTGGTGGAGTTATATTTGTCTACATATATAATTCTTTGTTCACATTTGTGAGACACCATTCTCCGAATACACTTATTTTGCTAACCCACAAATTTTTTAACTTAACCACTTTTCTAAATTTCGTAAGTGCAATTCAAATGTAGTGTAGGTAATAAACTTATGCAAGTTTTAATTCATTGTACACATACAATACACAAGCAAGCATTTTTAGATTTAAACACACATGTTGATTACCAAAATAAGTGAGTGAAATATACCATTATCAATCATAATACATTTACTCATACTTAGAGGCATGCTAAGTTTGGTTCTACACATATTTTTCAATACAATTGATGCACTTTAAATAGATATATCAAAGCATGATAAACAAAACAATGTTCATAGTAATTTCAAAGAATAAATTTTAACATTGTAAATAATTCTAAATAATAGAAATCATTCATGCTTGATATTAGCAATAAAGATCATACAATTTTTTTGTTGTTTTGAAAATTTTTAATGAAATAAAAATAGAAAAAAAAATCACAAAAACATTTTTTATTGTATTTTTGTATTTTGAACTTTTGTAGTTGATTTTTCCAAATAAGAATAAAACATAAATCTCAAAAACATTTTTTTGTATTTTTGAATTTTGAATTTTTGTAGTTGATTTTTCATAATATAAATAAACCAAAATAACAAAAGTCAGAAACACAACAAATAAGTAGTACATATGAACTAACATATTTTTATAGATTTTCAGAAATTTTAAAAATCAGAAAAATCAAACACCCACGCTAGCGCCGGTGCTAGTGATAGCGCGGCAAACAGTACTTGATTTTTTGAGAATTTTTAAAAATTGATTTTTGATATTTATTAAGTGTCCTTAGAGTTGTCTTATACAGAAATTTTGTAATTTTTGGAGATATCTTGATTGCTCAAATTTGCATAAAACTTTAGCTTTTTCAAATACATGTGTTTTACAAAAACATTTAAGCACAAAAATAAATTAATTATGCAAAACACAAGAGGACATAATTTGAACAACCCAAAATATGCATAATTTAAGTGATAAGTAAATAAAATAATCATGCAGTGAGTAATATAAGTATGTCCTAGGATTACAAATTACCCAGACTAAATGTCTACACCCTAGCCCCATACTAAGTGACGGATGGGCATGAGGAGCTGCACACATGCCATAGGTTGGGGTGTTAATCCCATATGCACACACTACAGAACGCTCAGCCTAGCACTCTTTCCCCCCAGTGGCTCGCAAGGCCCCACTGAAACCCTCCCCGGTTAAGGACAAGACATGACTTAGAGGTTAGGTCTCTAATGCATACAACCATACGCCCTCGCTATTGTGAGATATGAAGTCAAAGGTGAATAAACTTTGGACAACCTATGCTTTTTAAATCTATGGGTTGATATATAAACTATGGGTTTTGTTTAATGTGAAGAGTTATTTAAAGCCGCATAGTTTTTCTACTTTTACGAGATGACGATATGTGATAACTAGCACAATTACTAATATTCAATAAGTGATAAAGCTAGTATGATGAGTTTTGCGTTTAATGTCATGTCATAAGATTAATATTTATATTGCAAGTATTCCAAAATAGAATTTCAAATTATAGATCTAGATTAGAGTGATGATTAAGTTTGATGTATCTTTATTATTCCTAAGTTGATTCTAGAAACTATATATATGTGATATACATGCAATCAATATCAAAGCATATCCATACACCAACTAATGTAAAGAAAGCAATATTCATATTTTTATCATAAGATTCATAATTCTTATTATTGATTTGAGATATTTCTTGATAGAACATGAATTATGATTTATGATTATAGATAATTTTGCATAGAATATATGTTAGATCATCATGATGTATGTGATTTCTATTCTTTCTAGACTTACGACAATATGATTTGGTGATTTTCTTTTGAATAAGCATGTTTGATTTTTAAGTCTAGAAAATGATGATCATGTAATCATATTAAAGACAAAGATCACATATAGAGTGTTTTGAAATTTATAATAAAATTTGCATTCAATAATTGAATCTATTGATCTTTAGTTTTGCATGATGATATATGATTTATGATACAATATTCATATATATTCTAATGATTAATCCATAAACTATGTGTTTGTTGGAATTTTAGTATTCTATATAATTTCAAATCACATAGTTATCATAACGTTGTACATGTTGTACCTAGCATATAAATTTAAGCAAAAATAAGAGGTGATGCTAGGATGATGAGTTTGAATGTAATGTTATAACATATGATTAATGGAGATAATGTTGCATGTAGTATAGAAGGCTTCATATTAATTTTCTTAGACCAAGAATGAAATGATAATTCTATTTGATTTCATCTTGTTTATATTAAGTTAATTCTTCGGTCTAAAGATAATGACATACATGCAAACAATAGAGATACAAATTACACACACACAAAATAAGATATGAAACTATAATACCAATAGCCATCAGATATTTCATAATTCCTAAGGTTGATTTATGATAATTCTTGATAGATCATGAATTATGATATATGATAATAGTGAATTTTAGCATAGGATATTAATAGGTCATGGTGGTGTGTGTATATTTCATATTCATCCTTTTAAAGAGACAAACCAAATTGTTTTGGTTATCTGAAAGTAGAAGACAATGATACTTAACACAGTAAAATAATTTTTCAAAAAATAATAAATAGAGAAATCTGAATTTTTAGGAAAATATGCTACCACCAGCATTAGTGATAACGCCTGGCGTTAGCAACAGAGTTACTATATTTGATTTTAAATACATAGTTTTTGATATTATTTGATTCTGATTTTTCTCGATTTATGATTTTCAATATATGGGCTATTATATGCAGCAACGAAAAATAGACAAATATGCAATTAGTTGCGCATTTAATATTTTAGTCTAAGACCCTTAAAATCCATTTAAATCCAATTTTGAAAGTAATTGTATTAGTCTTGATAATATCATTTAGCAAATTTAGCATTCAATTTATAATGATAATATAAGACATTTATACGCAATGGATTTAAAAAGGATGAAACATAGGAAAATGGAAAGATAGATCACAAAAAAAATTATGACTTTATGTTCAATTTAATTCAAGTTTGATTTGATAAATATTAGGCTTAAAAATGTAAAAGTCATATTTCATAATATATCTAAGTGACCTTAGCGTGTTGGCTCAAAAATAAGAAAACAAACAAAAGAAAAAACAATTAAGCATATCATGAAGTAGAGTAATGATTTTTCATTTTTTAATTATTTCTACTTCATGCAAATGATTGGAAACTAATTAATAAGAGATTTAGGTATCCAAAGGGGACCATGTGGGATGGTTCCTTTGGGTACCCAAATACATCGTGATAGCTTTTGGAAAGATAATGATGAATGGGCTTTTTCAAGTACAGATGATATGTCATTTTTCTTTATGGGTCTCCATTCATACATTGGTTGTTTATCACTTAAATCCATATAATGATTATGTGACATCTTTATATCGTGATAATTGTTTGAAAAATAATTCTTTGGGTATTTATGTTTATTCAAATTATTTTTCAAGATAGCATGATGTTGATAATCATAATGATTTATATTATATGGATTCTTTGAAATTTTATAAGAGTGATTGTCTTTATTTAGAAGTGATTGCTGAAAAAGTGGGTTACAATATGTTGTAAATAATTGATTCTTATTTTGATAATTTTCATTTTCACTCTTTCTTATAGATATACTCTTATAATATGAAGGATGATATTTTATAGTTTGATTTTCATGAAAAGGAGTTTTTAAATTTGGGTAATGATTGAAAATATATTGAGACTTATAATAATGACTAAAGAATTTTGTGAGGATCATAATTCTTTTTGAAACTAAACTCCTTTTGATTTAATGTGTGAAAATGGTCCTTTTTAGAAATGATTTTGTAAGTTAATTTATTCTTGTTATTCAAAATCTTATGATGAAATTCATTACATGACATTTGAAATTTTTCAACAAAAGATTTTAATTGTATTAACTTACAAGTTAAAGCATCATTTTCAACTATCAAATTTTCTTTATGTTATTTAGAAACTAAGAGCCCTTTTTCAATATCCTTGAATTTTTCTTTTAATAGATTACAATCTAAACAAGGAATAGGAATTTTACCTAAAGAGCATGAAAGAGAATTTAACACATCAATATTTGATTCTACATTATCGTTTGCTTTTAAAGATTTATTTTCTAAACGTAATTTGGAATTAGCAATTTTTAACTTTAAAATTTTACGTTTAGCAATTTTAAGCATACGAGATGTAGAAATAGAATTTGTTACAAAAAAGAAGTTTTTGATATTCTTACATTGTTATGGGATGAGGCAAGATTTGGACCAACGATTCCTTTGACATCTTCTTTGCATTCCTCATCCATAGTTGAATTTTCGTCTTCTCTTTTGCTTGATGTGTTTCCAACAAATGAGTCCAATATTGTGACGTTGTATTCTTCTTCCTCCAACCATAAGTCCTCATCGATTTCTTTTCTTGGATCCATAAGGAATTCCTCTTGTTCATCATCTGTAGAAGGAAGACTGTAAGTATTCTCAAGAAATTTTCAAACTTCATAAGCAGTAGGAAGCGTATAAATAAGTTTGAAAATATTTTGATCTAATGCACAATATAGACTATTCATAGATTTGGCATTTAAAAATATTTCATTTTTATTTAAAATACTTGGGGGCATTTTAATTGTAATATTCCATACTTTAATATCCAAAGATTTAAGAAATTTTTCCATAAGAAATTTCCACCCATTATAATTTTTGCCTTCAAATAAAGGTGGTGCTAAAGATTTTTCATTTATAAGAAAATTTTCCCCACTAGTAGAAGCGAGATCATGAGACGCCATTATTCCTGGTTTTTAAACCGTTTGGAATAACCTGGCTCTGATACCACTTGTTGGATCTTACGGCGCCCTTAGAGGCAGGGGGGGGGGGTGAATAAGGGAATCATTTTTTTTATAATTTTAAGAAAATTACTAAATTGTTTTATAATATGTGAAGGTAAAATAACAATTTAGCTAAATGAATAAAAATTTATGATTTGCAATTTTAGAAACAAGTACTAAATTGTTTTATGATGAAAGAGATTGAAATAAACAATTTAGATTTAGAATTGAAAACTTAGAACACAATATAATAGAGATTACGCCAAATGAGAGAAATCAAGTAAACACAAATAGAGACATGATTATATTATATGAAAATGTGTTTACAAAAATTGATTTCAATATCGCTTGAAATCGGAGGCGACAAATATGTAAATAATTTTTCCTTTTCTATACCGACTCGTATCCCCACGAACCGGTTGGCTTTAGCCTATCCTTCCCCGGATAAGGCCTCAAGCCGCTCTAGCCAATCCTTCCCCAGATATGGCCTTGAGTCCCCTAGATCTAATCACCTAGAACTAGTCGCCAACACAAGGCGAATTTCCCCCTAAGTCCTACCCAGACCTAGTCACCAACACAAGGCGAATTCTCTAAACGGTTACAAAAAAAGTATGGAACGGAAATAATGAAAACAATAATAAAACTCCCTATATGAGATCTTCTGAAGTCGGAGATGAAGGATCGCTGTAGTATAAGCGAGGTCGAAGCGATTGTCCTTCGGATGTTGCGTGACGTAGTCCTCCTTCAGAATTCTCCTTAAGCTTTTTGTGGGAGATCCATCTTCGGCAGCATAACAACACTGGAATTGTGGCACAAGCAACCTCTCTGGGATGGATTTTCTAAAACAAGAAGCAAAGCTCCAATATATAGAACTTCTCGCTAGCGCCTGCGGTGGCTACTAGCGCCTGCGGTATCGTTCGTGTGGAGCGGTTGCAAAACCGTCGGCTGCGTGGCGCTGTGCACGAACTTGAGATAGCGCCAGGTGGTAGCACTAGCGCTGGCGGTAGCGAAAACTGTCGGCGGCGTGGCAGAAACAACTCTCGTCGAGGAGCTTCAAGTTAGTCGAACGGAAATTTCGTCGAACGGAGACAAATTCATCGAACGGCATTTCGTCGAACGGAATTTTCGTCGACCGAAATTTTCGTCGAACGCAGCTTCAATTTCGTCGAACGGCTAGCGCCTGGCGGTAGCGTTAACGCCGGCGGTAGCACTGCTCCTTTCAAAAGTTTGATTCCATGCTGCCTTCTACCTGTGGAGTATTGCACCAATAGTTCCTGCACACTATAAACACACTACAAGCAATATCAAATACAATATGGGATTTGTTATTCTCAAACAAAGGGATGTGACACACATGTCCAACATGTTCTTCCCTTTCTGAATTTCTCTCCTTAATGCTAGATGATTCAAATTTGGCGAGTCTATTCTGTGTCGACGAAATGCCGACAGATTCGCCATTCGATCCCTTCGATTCAGAAGTTTTAAAATTCAAACCATCCTATGCAGAATCGCCAGTACTCGAACTGAAACAACTCCCTAATAATCTGAAATACATTTTCCTCGAAAAAGGTTTAAAACTTCCGGTTATTATCTCTTCCACCTTAAGTGATTCGGAGACCTCCGAATTAGTCGAAGTTTTAAATAACCACCGTCGTGCAATTACATGACAAATTTCAGATATCAGGGGAATAAACCCCTCATTCTGCACCCACAAAATTTTTCTTGAAGATAACCCCCACAGAACCATCCAGCCTGAACGACGACTTAACCCGAACATGTGGGATGTCGTTAAGGCAGAAGTAATAAAACTTCTCGATGTGGGAATTATCTATCCTATATCAGACAGTACGTGGGTAAGCCCCGTACAAGTCGTCCCCAAAAAATGCGGTATAATAGTCGTGGCAAACCAGAACAATGAACTGATCCCAACCGGTACTATTACAGGTTGGTGAGTGTGTATCGACTATCGAAAATTAAATGATGTCACACGAAAAGACTACTTCCCGCTACCGTTCATCGATCAAATCCTAGAGCGTCTCTCAGGTCATCCCTTTTATTGTTTTCTCGATGGTATCTCGGGGTTTTTCCAAATCCTTATCTACTCCGAATACAATGAACTGATCCCAACCCGTACTGTTACAGGTTGGTGAGTGTGCATCGACTATTGAAAATTAAATGATGCCACACGAAAAGACTACTTCCCGCTACCGTTCATCGATCAAATCCTGGAGCGTCTCTCAGGTAATCCCTTTTATTGTTTTCTCGATGGTATCTCGGGGTTTTTCCAAATCCCTATATACCCGAATACCAAGAGAAAATAACTTTTACTTGCCCTTTCGGCACCTTCGCATATCGAAGGATGTCGTTTGGCCTCTACAACGTGCCAGCTACATTCCAAAGATGTATGGTGGCGATATTTGGCGAGCACGTAGAAGATATCATGGAAGTCTTTATGGATCACTTATCCGTTTTCGGAAACTCTTTTAAAAATAGTTTCAAAAATTTAGAAAGAGTTCTCCAGCGGTGTGAAGTGACGAATTTAGTTTTAAACGGTGAGAAATGCAACTTCATGGTCCAAGAGGGTTTAGTCCCCGACCATAAGATTTCTTCCAAGGGGAAGGAAGTCGATAAGGCCAAAGTTTTAGTAATTGAACAACTTCCCGCACCCTCAAGTGTAAAATCTATTCGAAGCTTTCTGGGCCACGTGGGTTTCTACCGGCGGTTTATACAAGATTTTTCCTAAATAACAAAACCGCTAACCCACCTCTTGGAGAAGGATTCTCCATTCATTTTTTATAGCGAATGCGTAGAGGAATTCAATTTTATAAAAAAACAACTTATCAACTCTCTAATTCTAGTGACGCCAGATTGGTCTCTTCTGTTTGAAATAATGTGCGGCGCAAGCGATATCACGGTAGGAGCCGTACTAGGCCAACGCGTTAATAAATATTTTCATCCAATCTAATACGCTTCTCGTACGCTCACTGCCGCATAGGCTAACTACACAACGATGGAAATGGAACTTCTTGCCGTCGTCTTTGCTTTCGATAAGTTCAGGCTCTATGTCACGCTTTCAAAAGTAATTGTTTTCACTGATCACTCCGCCCTCAAATATCTTTTGGCCAAAGTAGATGTCAAGCCCCGCTTGCTTTGATGGATCATCCTTTTGCAGGAATTTGACCTAGAGATCCGGGATAAGAAAGAGGCTGAAAATTTGGTAGCCGACCACCTCTCGCATTTAGAACACCCAGTTGCAGAAGCACTCGTCAAAACCGAAATAGACGATAGAATTCCTGAGGAGCGCCTCTTAACTGTAAATCACATAAATACTTCTTCCACCCCTTGGTTCGTAGACTACGCCTACTATCTAGTTGCGCGGGTCCTTCCAAAAGTTTTTTCGACCCAACAAAAGAAAAAATTATTTTCTGATTTGAAAAACTACTTTTGGGAGGACCCCTTTCTCTTTCGCGTCTGCGTGGACCAAGTGGTCCGGAGATATGTTTCATGCGAGGAGGGTGCACAAATTTTGCGACACTGCCATGAGGGGCCGACTGGGGGCATTATCAAGCCAACCGAACCGCGCGGAAAGTATTAAAAAGCTTAAAAATTAATCATCATGCATATAGCACCTTTGGGTATTTTGTGAATTTATCACAAAGGGCTTGTTGTATGCCCATAATGTTTGGGCAATACACATATTATGATGAAGGGTATCATCCCTAGAAAACTTAGGATTTTTGGAATGAAAAATCCAAGGTATTTAGCTAATAATATTAATGTCACATAAGTGTATTAATCAAATATAAGTGACCAAATGACTTAGGATAATTCTGATTTTCTGCCACATGATGATTTGGAGTAAAACATATCTCAAGAAATTTTATTGGAATTTTTGAAGTTGATGGTCTTAGCTATTTGATTATAATTGATAATGTCACATAAATGTATAATTGAATTAAACAACCTAATGCCCTGAGATCCAATTTTCTGTCACATGGTAATTTATGTTGATATAGATCTCTGAAAATTTTAGTAGAATATTTGGAAGTCATCCACACTATAAATTACCAAATATATCATTTGTCGCACTTATGTATTAGTAAAAAATTTATGGTTAATATTATCTGAAAAATTCTGAAAGTTTGGCTAGACTGTTATTAAATCATTATAAACTTATGGTAATTTTTCCAGAATTTTTGAATGCATTATCTTGGTACTTACTGTGTAATGTGACCAATTGACATGAATATTTAGATATTGAAATAGTGGCCATAAATGCTATGAAAAATTAGGAAATTCTGTCATTCATGATATTTCACCATTACATTCCACTGATTAAATATTGGGAGCACTTTGACTTCTAAAATTGGTACTTCATGTGTAAAGTGAGGTGTGCATTATCTTTAAAGAATTTTTATTCATGACCAAAAATATTAGGAAAATTATGAATTTTTGACCATTCCTTAATTTGGTCATTATGAACCTATGGTATAAATTTTAGGGCATTTGGCCAAGTTATAGTGAAGTTCACATCATAGAGAATAATCTAATTCGATTCTAGTGTTGGTATGTGAATAACAAAAACTTGAGGCAATATTTAGACTAGCTAGAACAAATAGAAATTGAATGAAACTTAGGAAAAATAAATAGGGTATCCACATCAGTCCCTATAAGTTGTAGCCTTATTGGAGGGCTTCAGCCCTATAGTGACTAGTAAACTAGAATCACATCACACGATGAACAATTGAAGGCATTTTGGGATCTTCACACCTTAGGCAATTATGAGATATTTAGAATGATAATATGATCATGGTTTATTTTAGGATAAGTGTGGGACACATAGATAAATACTTAAGGGTTTGCACCGCGCACTGCGTATAGGTCGTCGCTTTGCTTAAAAGAGTTTTAAGTCATCCTTAAGTAATTTTAAAGCAACCATGAGAATAACCTTAACAATGGGTAGTTACCAATAAAAGTAAATATTTTGAGAAAGAAAGGTGTTGGGAATCTTCACTTTGTTAAATCTCAGGAAGTTAAAGGATTGTCGTCAAGAAAACTTCACTTTGTATTTGATCACCTCTCTAGCTCTTAAATCTCAGGAAGTTAAAGGATTGTCGTCGAGAAGAATAGGAGCTATCATCGACAAGTACAGGCACATCGTCATGATGATGAGCAAAGCAAACACTGAGACTTGGCGAGTTCGTCGAACGCAGAATGCTATTCGTCGAACGCAGTATGCTATTCGTCGAACGAAGAATGAAGTTCGTCGAACGCAGAGACGGGACAGAAGAATGAGGTTCGTCGAACGTAGCATGTTGTTCGTCGAACGAAGAATACAGTTCGTCGAACGCAGAAATTTCTCTACAGATCGACGAGTCCGCTGAGAAGAGGAAGCCATCTCAACCCAACCACTGAGACAGATTCAAAAGGAAGGAATATCATCGCGAAAATGCAGTATCGTCGACATCAACAGAGTAGCCTTGTCGTCGAGAAGAATAGATATCGTCGTAAAGAAGTCGTTGTTGGAGCATGCGTCTCGCACTCCTCCGGTTTGATAATAACAAAGTCCCATTTGTATTTGATTCTATTTTTTATTAATGGTGTGCAGGTAACAGGTATGAGATGTTCACATTTCTTCTGGAGCAAAATTTGAATGTGGGAAAATTTCACTGTCGGAAAATTCCGACAGCCGTTGTCGCCCCGGCGACAACAGAGAAGTTACAACTACTTCCCTCCACGGCAGCACGACGAAAGGCAGTTTTGAGCTGTCAGAAATCCGACAGCGATGTCGCTCAGGCGATAGCTCGGAGGTTACAAAAACTGCCCACGACATCACCACGACAGGCAGTTTTGCGCTGTCAGAAATCCGACATCGATGTCGCCCAGGCGACAGCTCGGCGGTTACAACAACTGCCCGCACGACGGCACTAAAGCGGCAGTTTAGCGCTGTCGGAATATTCTGACAGTCGATGTCGCCCAGGCGACAGCGATTTTCTATAAAATGACTCCTTGTGTTCGTGCATTTCATGTATTGAGAATTCCAAGTTCCTTCCTGAGTGCATACGAACCAGAGAGCTCCAGAACCTCTTCAACTCCCATTTGTGCAAAGAAGGATTGAAGATTGAAGATGAGATCGGGCGCGCTTCTACATCAACGATCATCTCGAGGCTTCAACCATCCTTTCAGAGATCTGAAATTCTAGGGAGTTGTTCTTTTCATATTGTATTTTCATTTACACACATTTCATTTTGTATTGGTAGAGAAATCGTCGTCTTGCGTGCGGCGTCTAAGTCCTTGCGTGGCTTAGGGCAAAATCGCTTCCTTGTGCGGAGCGTCCAAGTCCTTGCGTGGCTTGGTGGGAAATCGTGGCCTTGTGTGCTACGTCTAGATCTTGGGAAGATCTAGAGGATAGGCTTGGGCTTGGTCTTGGGAGAGACAAGTGATAGCCTTCCGATCCTTGGGAGAAGGATTGGTAAACCAAAATTGTTGAATTATTATTAACATAATTGTGCCTTGATCTTAAGCATTGTTAAGATCATTTTTATTGTATGCAAATTTCATAATTAATATAATTATGTCCTTTTCTTTAATTACATATTTGGTGGCATAATCTTTATCTTAGAAATTTGTGTTTGATTTAATACGAAAATTGCATTGGTTTGAAAGTGTTTATAAGTAATTTTTTAGTAAAGTAAAATTTGTCTACAAAATTATTAAGTAAAAATTATATTTTAAACACACCCTTATTCACCCCCCCTCTAAGGGCGTCACACGATCCAACAAGTGGTATCAGAGCGAGGTTACTCCAAAACGGTTTTACCACCGGGAGTAATGGCGCACAACGATCACGCGTTCATTGAGGGGAAAGGAATCAGTAGGCCACCACTTTTTACGGGCACGGACTATAACTATTGGAAAACCCGAATGCGGTGTTTTCTAATAGCTCTCGACATGGAAGTTTGGAATATGGTCGAGACGAGTTATTCTTCCCCAACAATTGTTGTAGGAGATGTAACTATGGTCAAACCCAAAGACAAGTGGGATGACAATGATAAATTAAGATGTAAAAACAATGCAAAAGCCATGAATGCTTTATTTTGCGCACTAGATCGCACTGAATTTAATAGAGTTTGTGCTTGTGATACTGCATATGAAATTTGGAATCTTTTAGAAATCACTCATGAAGGTACTTTGCAGGTAAAGGATTCAAAGCTATTTCAACTGGAGTCAGAATTCGAAAGATTCAAAATGGAGGTGGATGAAGAAATTGATACAATGTACACACGATTTACTAAAATCGTGAACGATTCAAAGGTGTTGGGTAAGGTTTTCTCCAATGGAGATTTAGTGAGGAAAATCTTAAGATCACTTCCCCCGAAGTTCAATCCTAAAGTGACTGCAATTTCTGAGTCACATGACCTTAAGACCTTACAATTGGAGAGTCTCATTGGGAATCTAAAAACCCATGAAGTGGAGTTGAAGATTCAAAGCCAAGAGTACAATTTGGAGCCCAAAAAGAAAAGCTTGGCGTTGAAATCTAAAAAGGAAGTTGAAACTGAATCTGAAGAAAGTGAGGAAGATGAGGAAGGACTGTTTGTGAAGAACTTTAAGAAGTTTATGAGAAATCCGGAGAGGAGAAATTCATTTAAGAGATTTTTCAAAAAGAACGATTTTGCCTACCAAAAAGGCAAAGGAAAAATGGAGAATGAAGAGAAGCGTCCGCTACTGGAGTGCTACCATTACAAGAAGATTGGTCATATCAGAAGCAAGTGCCCAAAGTATCTGAACGAGCAAAAAGCAAAGAGGCACGATAAAAGTTACAAGAAGAAAGTGTTAAAGGCAGAGACTTGGGATGATTCTTCGTCTGGTGAAGAAAGTGATTCCTCAACACAGGAGGAAGAGGAGGCAAATGTCTGCTTGATGGGGAAAGAAAATGCGTCATCTGACGACGACTGCAGTGTCCAAAGCGACACTGAGGTAACTCCTCCATCTTATGAAGATTTATATTCTGAATTTATGAAAACTTGCAAATTTTTAGATAAAAGCCTAAAACAAATTGATTTTTTAAAATCTGAAAACAAAGTTCTTTTGAAAGTAGATAAAAGTTATCAAATGATTTGAAATCTATTGGGAACGAGAAGGAAATTTGTCAAGAGTGTGATCACTCTTCGACAAGGATAAAAGAACTTGAAAACACTATTTCTAAGTCCGATCAAAAAATTGATCAACTTCTAAAAGAGAAAAAGGATTTAGAAAAAGTTGTTAAATTCTCTCATTCTCAATTAGAGAATTATAAGAAAAGTGTTGCAAATAGATGTGGCATGATAGTAAAAGAAAATTCAATTTTAAAGTCCAAAGTAAATGAGTTGAACATGGCAATTGGAAAATTTGGTGTTGGAAAAAAATCTCTGGATATGCTTTTAGCCAACCAATGCCATGGGACAGCAAAATTTGGGCTAGGATACGTTTCTGGAAGCTCTGGAGGCTGTCGGAAATTTCCGACAGCTGCTGTCGGAACCAGCGACAGCTTCAGGTTCAGAAAACCTGTTTTTCAAAATGAAAATTTTTCTAAGTCCACACATAAAGATGTTTCCACCAGCAAGAGTCCAGAGAAACCATTGAAAAATGGTTCCTCACCATTCATTGTGTGTGCCAAATGTCATCGATTTGGTCACATCTCGGGCTCATGTTGGAAGAAAGGAAAAGTTAATGTTAAACAAATCTGGGTACCTAAGGCGTCCACCTATACAATGGGATCGACCACTTGGGTAACCAGATCTTTACTCTCATCATCTTTTTAGGTGTGCGTGTAGGCTAGGAACAAGGAAGACGTGTGGTATTTGGACTCTGGATGTTCAAAACACATGACGGGCGATAAATCAAAGTTCCTTAGCCTGGAGATGAAGAAAGGTGGAACAGTGACATTTGGAGATAATGGCAAGGGTAAAGTCAAAGACATTGGAGTAGTAGGTAACAAAGAATTTAAAATTTCAAATGTTTTATATGTTAAAGGTTGGAAACATAATTTAATTTCTATTAGTCAACTATGTGATAAAAATCTAAATGTTCTATTTGACTCTAGCTCAAACCTTTGCAAAATTATTGATTCTAAAACAAACGAAATCGTACTTACTGCACCAAGAATAAACAATGTCTATACAATCACTTTTCATGATTTATCTCATTCTACACTTAAATGTTTTATTTCAAAGAATGATGAACTTGAATTATGGCATAGGAGACTAGGACATTCTAGTGCCAAGCGCATAGTAAAGCTTTCTAAAAATAAAATTATAAAATGTTTGCCAAATTTGAATGGAAAGCTTTCTTCATTATGTTCACCATGCCAAAAAGGAAAGTTTACAAAATCATCTTTTAAAAGCAAAAATGTTATTTCTACTACTAGACCTTTACATTTATTACATATGGACTTGTTTGGTCCAATTTCTACACAAAGTCTAGGAGGTAGAAAATATACGTTTGTTATTATTGATGATTATTCTAGATTTTGTTGGACATTGTTTTTAAATTCAAAATCTGATGCTTTTGATGAATTTGTAAAACTAATTTCACGTATTCGAAATGAACTTGATTTAAAAGTAAAATGCATTAGATCAGATCATGGAGGAGAATTTGATAATGAAAATTTTATTTCATATTGTAATGAATTTGGGATAAAACACGAATTTTTTGCTCCTCGCACACCACAACAAAATGGTGTAGTGGAGAGGAAAAATAGAATACTTCAAGAATTAGGACGTACTATGCTTTGTGAATTTAAATTGCCAAAATATTTTTGGGCCGAAGCGATCAGTACTGCATGCTATATTATTAATCGTGTCATGATTCGTCCTATATTACAATTAACTCCTTATGAAATTTATTTTCAAAGAAAACCAAATGTATCTTACTTTAAAGTTTTTGGTTGTAAATGCTTTATTTTGAATACAAAAGATAACTTAGGCAAATTTGATGAAAAATGTGATGAAGGAATTTTCATTGGTTATTCTTCAACTAGCAAGGCCTATAGAGTTTATAATAAACGTACTAAAGTGGTTGAAGAATCTATTCATGTAAAATTTGATGAAAACATTTATTGTGTAGAAAATACTAAAGTTGCAGGTACTGAGAAAAATGAAGAAGATGTGGAACAAAATCTGAAGAAAAATGATGATGATAATGATGAAGAAAAAGTAGAGAAAGAAGATGAAAAAGATGGTGAAAAAGAAGAAGAACAAGAATATGTACCTCCAACCAAGCTAAGGTTCTCAAAAGATCATCCGCAAGAACTTGTTATTGGAGAACCATTAAATGGGGTACGTACACGTTCTAGTTTACATGAAAGTTTTTCAAATTTATGTTTTGTCTCAAATATAGAACCAAAAGATGTTGCCACCGCTTTAAATGATGAATCTTGGTTTCTAGCTATGAATGAAGAACTTAACCAATTTGAAAGAAATAAAGTTTGGATTCTTGTAGACAGACCTAGTGATCATCCTGTAGTAGGAGTCAAATGGATTTTCAAAAACAAATTAGATAGTGACTCTAGGGTCACTAGAAATAAAGCTAGGCTTGTAGCGAAAGGATATAATCAAATTGAAGGGATAGATTTTGATGAAACATTTGCACCCGTAGCACGATTGGAAGCAGTTAGAATTTTTATTGCATTTGCTAGTCATAAAAGGTTTAAATTATTGCAAATGGATATTAAAACTGCATTTTTAAACGGGTTGATTAAAGAAGAAGTTTATGTTGAACAACCCCCAGGATTTATAAATGAAAAATTTCCTAATCGCGTATATAGATTGCTAAAAGCTTTGTATGGTTTAAAACAAGCACCACGAGCATGGTATGATAGATTGACTATATATTTATTACAAAATGGTTTTAAAATGGGTGGTGTTGATTGTACACTCTTCATTAAGCAAGTAAATGATGATTTAATTGTTTTACAAATTTATGTTGATGATATTATTTTTGGAGCCACTAATGAAGAGTTGTGTAATTATGTTGTAAAAATGATGGAAAGTGAATTTGAGATGAGTATGGTAGGAGAATTAAAATATTTCTTAGGATTTCAAATTGTTCAAAAACATGATGGAGTTTTTATTAACAAATCAAAATATATTCATGATGTTTTAAAACGATTTGGATTTGAAAATCTCAAACAAGCAAATACTCATATGAGTGTATCTTTAAAATTAGGAAAAGATGAAAATGGAATATCAATAGATCAAACTTTATATAGAGGCATGATAGGTTCACTTTTATATTTAACTGCTTCTAGACCGGATATTATGTTTTCAGTTTGTTTATGTGCTAGATTTCAAGCCGATCCCAAAGAATCACATTTAAAAGCGGTAAAAAGAATTTTTAGATATTTAATTGGCACATCTAAACTTGGTTTATGGTATCCTCATAGCGATGATTTTACTCTTTTTGGCTACTCTGATTCTGATTATGCTGGTTGTTCACTAGATAGGAAAAGCACTAGTGGCACTTGTCACTTTTTAGGCCCTTCACTCATTTCATGGTCGAGTAGGAAACATAATTCTGTTGCCCTCTCAACCACCGAGGCCGAATACATCGCACTTGGTAGTTGTTGTGCACAAGCTCTTTGGATGAAACAAACTTTAGAAGACTTTAATATTAAACAACAAACTATTGAATTATGGTGTGATAATAAAAGTGCAATTGATTTAACATACAACCCGGTCCATCATTCAAGGTCTAAGCATATTGATGTGAGACATCATTTTATTAGAGATCATATTAAAAATAACCACATAAAAATTTCATTTATAGGCACGGATAATCAACTAGCGGATATATTCACTAAACCGTTATCGGATTCCCGTTTTTCTATGCTTAGGCTAGAATTGGGAATCCTAGACATTTCTCAATGAATATATCACTACTTAAAACCTATAAAATTAAAAAAAAAATCATCACAAAACCTATACATTTTAAAAAAGAAAAAGCCTAAATTTTAAAATCAAACCATAGAATTTCAAATGACTTAACAAAAATTCAAACATCATTAATATTACATCACTATTGTTCCAATAAAAACAGTAGAAAACAACATTAGTTTCAAGTTCATTAACAGAAAACAACATCTGAAGAAGCTCACTGTCGCCCAGGCGACAGTGGATGTCGGAAATTTCCGACATCAGTCAGCAGCAGCAACCTGATGAAACTACTCAGAATCCTCAAAACCAGCCCCGCTGCTCTCTGGACAATCTTCTGGAGGTCCTCGTCTCACGGCCTTACCACGGCGAGTCCGCCTCACCGATTGGCGTGGCGGTTCTTCGTCAGGAATTTGCCATTCGGCCTCTTCCTCCGGAGTTGGCATTAACTTCAGACCTTTGACAAGAAACTTCATAAACTTCTGCATTCGACTACGGTCCTTCTTCACTTCCTTCTTGTGATCCTCTAGTGAATCACGTAGATCATCAATAGACTCTCGAAGTGATCCTGCCCTAGGCATAGGCGGCTCTCTAATCTCAATTCCCGGATGGGCCTTTTTCTGCGTCTTCTTCACTTTCATCGTACCCGTATAATATATCTCCGGATAACAATCATCAATGTAAGAATCTTGAGCTATCCATCCGTACTTCTTATATAATATACGCTGAATTATCGCCCCCATTGGCAGCTTGTGAACCTTCACCCATTTTGGATGCTTTAATCTAAACGCATACTGAATATGGGAGAGTATGAAGTCCGCCACATCAAAGAGTTCATCTTCCATAATGAAATAAGTAATGAGGGTCAACTGAGCAGTGATACTCCTTGTATCTCCACTCTTCAACATGACTAAATTCCTTAATATATCTTGAACTAAAAAGGCATCTGGAGTGAGTGACGTAACTTCAGTGGTTAGAGTTTTCTTTTGATTCCCATGTAAACTAATGTTTACAAGGGTCCAATCTCTATCTTTTCTATAACTCTCCACTATATCCGGCATATTTTCACTCATCACTAGTCCGAATTCCTCTCTTAGATCAACATGTGTTATTTCCACATGTTGACCTTGGACTCTTGATCTAACTCCCCCATCCAATTCAGTGTAATTTGGATC
Source organism: Dactylorhiza incarnata (assembly GCA_033032865.1). Lineage (NCBI taxonomy): Eukaryota > Viridiplantae > Streptophyta > Magnoliopsida > Asparagales > Orchidaceae > Dactylorhiza > Dactylorhiza incarnata. Next base: position 9,961,646 of record JAWHQI010000003.1, read on the forward strand.
TTCCAAATGATTATAGAACTCTCGAATCAAAAAGGAAGAGAACGAATCTGCTGTGATTATTGAGAGTATACCTGCATTTGCAAGCCGATCATAGATATGATCGTGCTTCGGCGAATCAAATTCAACATATTTAGCTACTCCAACTATAGCCTTCTCCACCCCAGGATACACTTGATACGAACTATGCGCATCTTCAGAAGTACTTCTTCGCGCTTTAGAACTGGAAGCCATTCTGCAAATAACATATAAAAAAAATGGATTAAACATGTGTTGTGCACTGGAACACTGTCGCCCAGGCGACAGTGACTGTCGGAAAATTCTGACAGTACTTCAGTAAACTTCTCCTGAATTTTTTTACATAAACTTCCAGATCTACTCAAAATTAAGTTTTATTTCAACATCAAGTTTTAAAAAATATATATATAATATTTTTTTTTCAAATCTACATCTTCTCCATATCCTTACTATTCATCATCTTCAACCTTCTTCCAAAAGCAAATCCACCATTTAAAAAAAAAAAATCTACTATGTAAAAATGCAAAACTACAACCACAAAAAAAACACAAAATCAAAACATTTTTCACCAAGATCCAACAAGATCTCCTTAATTTACACTAGATCTACACTTTTAAAATAAAAAACTTCCAAGATCTACACCATTCATCAAAGGGAAAATCAAAAACATACATCGTTTATCATCTCCCCTTTCTAAAATAAAAAATCTCTAAAATATTTTGAGTCAAAACACTTAAAAATCCAAAACCATACCTTAGATCTATGATGTCGCCGACCTCCGACAGCCCTCTCTCGCCCTTCAGTTCAGAAAAATGATGCACAATAGGGTTTGACTCGGTCCAAAGCCGTATTTATATTTTTGGTTGTCGCCCAGGCGATAGTGACTGTCGGAAATTTCCGACAGCTCCCGATTTGATAAATCTCCAATTTTTGGTCCCTTTGATTCTTTACAATAGTTATATGTCATTATTAATGCTTCACCTCATGACTTGATGATAAACCATGTGCTTTTTTATCTTTAAAAAAAATGGCTCTTACATGATTATATGATTTCATTTCCAAGCTATCATCGTATTGACACTCCTACTTAGTTGTTTAGACCATTGGAAATTGTTTTCGCATGCCTCTGAGTATGAGAAATTGTTTATCTATCATAATGAACTATCACGTTCACTTCTTTTAATCAATACGTATGTCTTTTTATTTAATATATACATGAATCATATTTGCTTTAACATAATAAAATAGCACTTCATAAATACAACTTTCAACATTGATTTGTTAGCACAACAAACTATACACCATCTTTTACGATTCAAGTGAATTCGGAGATCCTTGGTCAATAAAAATATTTATCAATATCTCAAAAATACGATATCACAAAATCTGTGATAAAAAAAAATTTAAAATAAAGACCAGGATACTCCACCAAGCACTACTTACCCTCCTGACAAGTCTTAATGAGCATTGTGAGGTTAAGCACCTTGGAAAGAATTATAAAGTGTCTTGTGCAAAAGAAATATGGTTTACTATTCTTCTTGTGCTATATCTTCAAAGTCAAAATTGACTTTATATGCTTATATTATGTTCTCCATTTCAATGATCATGTAGATTAAATAACTTCATATGTTTGATCTAAGTATCACATGTACACATCATTATGTTATATAAACATTCATCTCATGAGAATTGGACCAAAAATATTCCATATATCTATACACTATTGTGTCTTTCTATGACACTTTCAAATGACCTTACTCATGTTTAAGTTATTTTCTTTCATTACTTCATATGGCTATACCGTCACTTCATGAGTATATTCATACTATGGCATATTCCTATTATTTCATGAACTTCAATCATTTCCAACAAAGTGCTTCCGCTTACTCTTCATTTCTACATCCTATATCTTTTCCCTTAAGAACTACTCTTTTATCTAATATTAACTTTTGCTAATACCAAAAGGGGGAGAATTAAAAGTATAAAAAGAGAAATCACAAATCTATTACACCTAAATATTCCACCTAAACAATACATCATTTCAACTTACTTTAACATTTAGGGGGAGCATATATTTAGGGGGAGCATATATTTAGGGGGAGCATACATTTAAGGGGAGCATTCATTTAGGGGGAGCTTTCATCTAAAGGGAAATTATTTATTTTTAAGAGAAATATATCATGTTATTTTTGTGCACACACCAAATGTTAAAATCAACAATCTAAATAGACATGATTTCTTTTTATACGGATTTGTTATTATCAAAAGGGGGAGATTGTTGGAGCATGCGTCTCGCACTCCTCCGGTTTGATAATAACAAAGTCCCGTTTGTATTTGATTCTATTTTTTATGAATGGTGTGCAGGTAACAGGTATGAGATATTCACATTTCTTCTGGAGCAAAATTTGAATGTGGGAAAATTTCACTGTCGGAAAATTCCGACAGCCGCTGTCGCCCCGGCGACAGCAGAGAAGTTACAACTACTTCCCTCCACGGCAGCACGACGAAAGGCAGTTTTGAGCTGTCAGAAATCCGACAGCGATGTCGCCCAGGCGACAGCTCGGAGGTTACAACAACTGCCCACGACATCACCACGACCGGCAGTTTTGCGCTGTCGGAAATCCGACATCGATGTCGCCCAGGCGACAGCTCGGCGGTTACAGCAACTGCCCGCACGATGGCACTCCAGCGGCAGTTTAGCGCTGTCGGAATATTCCGACAGTCGATGTCGCCCAGGCGACAGCGATTTTCTATAAAATGACTCCTTGTGTTCGTGCATTTCATGTATTGAGAATTCCAAGTTCCTTCCTGAGTGCATACGAACCAGAGAGCTCCAGAACCTCTTCAACTCCCATTTGTGCAAAGAAGGATTGAAGATTGAAGATGAGATCGGGCGCGCTTCTACATCAACGATCATCTCGAGGCTTCAACCATCCTTTCAGAGATCTGAAATTCTAGGGAGTTGTTCTTTTCATATTGTATTTTCATTTACACACATTTCATTTTGTATTGGTAGAGAAATCGTCGTCTTGCGTGCGACGTCTAAGTCCTTACGTGGCTTAGGGGAAAATCGCTTCCTTGTGCGGAGCGTCCAAGTCCTTGCGTGGCTTGGTGGGAAATCGTGGCCTTGTGTGCTACGTCTAGATCTTGGGAAGATCTAGAGGATAGGCTTGGGCTTGGTCTTGGGAGAGACAAGTGATAGCCTTCCGATCCTTGGGAGAAGGATTGGTAAACCAAAATTGTTGAATTATTATTAACATAATTGTGCCTTGATCTTAAGCATTGTTAAGATCATTTTTATTGTATGCAAATTTCATGATTAATATAATTATGTCCTTTTCTTTAATTACATATTTGGTGGCATAATCTTTATCTTAGAAATTTGTGTTTGATTTAATACGAAAATTGCATTTTGAAAGTGTTTATAAGTAATTTTTTAGTAAAATAAAATTTGTCTAAAAAATTATTAAGTAAAAATTATATTTTAAACACACCCTTATTCCCCCCCCCCCCCTCTAAGGGCGTCACACGATCCAACAGTCGTGACGTCGAGAAGACTGAAGAAGGACAGCTGAAGACAAGCAGTTGCTAAAGAAGAGTCTGTCGACATGATATCGTTCATGTCGTCGAAAGAACAAAGTGATTACAATGACAGTCTGCAAGAAAGAAGATCACGACGACACAGTCAGAGATAGCATATCGCCGTATATGCAGAAAAGCCAGAATATCTCGTATCGTCGAGATATCAATGTCAGAGGTAGACGCTTGAAGACTTGAAGATCTTCCAAGGTCAAAAGCATCGACAAAGTCCTGTCGTCGAGATATTATCCATATCGTTGTGACGCTGTCAGTATCAGAATGAAGCTGGAAATATCGTCAAGACGGAATTCAAATATTATGGACGCGCTGTCAGCAATTAATGCCGCCGCCTGATTGTCCAATCAGGGCATGCTCTTAAGGAATGGGGCGTCTGACACTTAAGGAACTTTTTTAGAAGACCGTTGGGAGCCTTGCTGTCTTATAAAAGAGATAAGAGGTTGCCCTAAGAAATAAAAAATCAGAAAGAACTTACGCATACAGTAAATAGAACAGTAACAGTGGCGTAAAGAAAGTAAGAGAAAAACAAGAATTCTCAGAAAGTGTTCTCGCAAGAATCAGTCGTTTGATCGACTGATAAGAAGTCGTTCCTCATCAGGCTAAGAGTGAAGATTGAAGAAGAACTGCGCTTTTCAAGATCTGAATCAGAAAAATCTTCTTCAACCTCAAGTTGCCGATCTCCATCAGACAGAAGAAACAGCTCTCATCACTGTAATTTGTTGTAAGGCTTGCTGGCCTAAGTGTCTGGCTTGAGGGCTGGAGAGCTGTGAGGCTTGAGGGACAGGGCAGTGGACTTGCGGGTCTGACACTGTCTAGCTTGAGGGCTGGAGAGCTGTGAGGCTTGAGGGCCAGGGCAGTGGACTTGCGGGTCCGACACCGTCGAGCTTGAGGGCTTGGGTGCAGTAGGGGCTTGCGGGCCTAGGCTGTAGGCATAGGAATTACGGGTCTATGTTGTGTAGGGCTTGAGGGCCTGAGTGTCGAGCTTGCGGGCTCGGGTGCAGTAGGGGCTTGCGGGCTTAGGCTGTAGGACTTGCGGGTTCGTGTTGTAAGGCTTGAGGGCCTGAAGATTTGGCGGAGTTTGCCGATCCTAGCACACTGCTAGGTAGGCGCAGAGGGACAGAGGACTACTCAAGACACCCTGTCTTGAGGAACATCTATAGATCTTGTGTCGTCTGCTGTGATTTGTTTGTGCGATAATTTTGTGCTATGCTTAAACATTCATAACTCGCGCTAATAATTCAAAAAGAATCAAGATCACCTAACACCCCCCCTCTAGGTGAACGTTCCATTAACAACAAGTGGTATCAAAGCGAGGTTGATCAAAAGAAGACTTAACCGTCTGATCTAGATCGTGGAGCGACTCGCCATGGCCGGTGGAGATCAAAATCGGGAAATGAGAGCCATGAAACTCCCAATCAGCACAAAGGAGAACTTTCCCATCTGGAAGGAAAGGGTAAGGCTTTTCATGGAGGCGGCTGATCCAAGAATCTATTTAACAATCCAACAGGGTCCCTTTATCCCTACAGCTCCCTCCACCATTAATCCAACAAGAAAAGTGAAAAGGAAATATGAGGACATGACCAAGGACGAGCTAGCCTTGGCAGGCCTAGATAAGAGGGCCCAAAATGTCATTGTGAGTGCCATAGATGACTCCACCCTCCAGAATCTAATTCACTGCAAACCGGCCAAGGAGATGTGGGACTCCCTGATCGTATACATGGAGGGTGCTGATGAGGTAAGGGATGATAGGAAATCCCTTCTTATCCATGAGTATGAGGCCTTCAAACAAGGCAAGAATGAAACAATCTCCAACTGTTATGAGCGATTATTCAAGATAGTGAATGGACTAAGAAACTATGAAAGAGAGTTCACTAACTCTGATCTTAATGACAAGTTTCTTAGATCCCTCACAAAGGAATGGGACATCAGAATCTGTGCCATCAGAGAGATGGTCAGCTGGGCATCATAGAGCCCAAGAATTTGTATGGGAAGTTGTTGTCCCATCAACTTCAGCTCAACACCAGGAAGGCTGAAGAAGAAAGCTCAAATGGGAGCTCAAGAGACAGAACTGTGGCTTTAAAAGCTGAGAGCACGAGAAGATCCAAAGGCAAGACCTCTGCAACTCAAAATAGATCTGAGAGCAGTGAAGAATCACGCCAGCTCTTCAGATTCTGATGATATTGAAAGAGAGGTGGCCCTTCTCTCAAAACAGTTCAGGAAGCTAATTCACAGAATGAGGAGGGACAATCACAGAAACTCCTCCTCAAGCTCCAGAAGATCTGATTATCATGACAGATCCAGAGCCCCCAGGGAGGAAAGGTACAAATTTAACCCTGGTAAACATGATTTAAATAATACTGTTTGTTATTCCTGAAGCAAGACAGGTCACATGGCTGCTGACTGCCCCTCTAAGAAGGAGTCGAGAAACCATGAAGAAAGAAGAAGCTTAAGGAGCAAGAGGAAATCTGAAAAAGGATTTGTGGCCAAGAAGGTCAGAACATTGAGTGACACTGACTCAAGATCCTTTGGTACTGAGCAAGATGCACTCATTGGCTTGATGGCCATCAGTGAAGACAACCAGGATGGCATCTCTCCTGGGAAGGTAACTAACAAAACTTCTCTATCTGTCTCTGATTCTAAATCAGCAGCAAATTCCTTGCATGATGATGAGGGTGTGCCTGCTGCCAATTGCACAGCCTCAAGATCCCAATATGATGTTGAATCTGAACTGATAAGACAATATACCGCCTTGTGGAAAGTCTTCAAAAGCAGTAAGAAACTCCTCAAAGTCCAGACCAAGGAGTTAGATTCCTTGAAGCCTGTTCAATCTAAACTCCAGGAGACAGCTGAGAAGCTGGCTACTATGAGCAAAGAAGTGTACCAATTCAAGGAAGCCATAAGGCTTAAGAATGCTGAATTAAGACAGAAGAACAAGGTCATCAAGGACCTTGAGGAAATGTTATTGGCTGAGAAGAAACTTGCATCCAGCTTCTCTATGCCCAAAACTATCCTTCCCATTATTGACACCTTCTCTGGACAGTTCAGAGTTGGTATTGGTTTTAATAAGGAGACAGTTGCGGGCAAAGATTCTGAATCTAGACCTCCCTATAAGAAGGTGCTGGTATCAAGTCCTTCAGCCCACAAACCTGCAGCAACAACAGTCAAGAGCAAGGGAAAGGCTGTTCCTATAAAGCCTGTTCCCAAGAAGGTGAACCAAAATGTGGTGAGACCAATTCCTCCCCTAACTCACACATTTGAGGTTCACCCAAGATCTGTTAGGAAAGAAGCCTTCTCTCCTGCTCATCAACACTGCCACCCCACTCAGATGATTAAGCAGAAGAGAAGATATAACATATATGAATGTTGGTCATGTGGGAAAGTAGGCCACTTTGCTTTGGACTGTTGGTTCAACCCAACAGGGCTCAATGCAAAGAGTGTGCAGAACCTTCAGAGGTTTGTTGTTCCATTATACCACCCTAACAGAAACCAAGGACCCAATCCATATTGGGTACCTAAGGGGAAGTGATTTGTTTTGCAGTTATGCCCAAATGCCAACCAATCTCCAATTTGGTATTTGGACAGTGGCTGCTCCAGGCACATGACTGGAGTCAGAAAATATTTAAGGAAGTTCATCCCTGTGGAGAATGGACCAACCGTTATCTTTGGAGGTTCAAAAAAGGGGATGACCAGGGGCTATGGCAACATCTCAAATGGGTTAGTTACCATCACAGAGGTAGCTTATGTGGAGGGGTTGAAACACAATCTCATAAGCATAAGTTAACTTTGTGATTTAGGCATTGTTATTACTTTCCACAAAGATAAGTGCATAGTTAAGAAGTCCTTAGATTCTGAGGCTACCTTAACTGGCACTCGGAGTGGCAATATTTATTGCTAAAACTTTCTCAATACAAATTCTTCCATGCATATATGTCTTGTAGCTGATGGTAAAGAGGCTCTATGTGTACAATGGCACAAGAGACTTGCACACATCAACTATAAGACAATAAGCAAGCTTTTCTCATAAGACCTAGTTAGGAATGAACCTAATATTAAGTGCATCAAAGATGGTCCTTGTCAAGCTTGCCAACTTGGAAAGCAGACTAGGACCAACTTTAAAATCATATCTAACAAAGAGTCCTCTAGGTGTTTATTTTTACTGCATATGGAATTGTTTGGTCCTATGTCAATTCATAGCTTAGGAGGGAAGGGATACACCCTTGTAGTTGTTGATGATTACTCAAGGTTCACTTGTGTATTCTTCCTCAAAAAGAAATCAGATACCCTAGATATCTTGAGAAATTTTGTCAGGCAGATCCAGAATGAGATGGACTGTACTGTGGTCAAACTCAGAAGTGACCATGGGACAGAATTTCAGTCAGGGGCCATGACAGAATTCTGCCAAGAACTAGGTATCTCCCAAGAATTTTTCTCACCCAGAACTCCTCAACAGAATGGGGTTGCTGAAAGGAAGAACAAAACCTTGTTAGAGGCAAGTAGAACAATGCTAAGTGACCCCTCTCTACCAGAATACTTCTGGGCAGAGGCAGTCAACACTGCTTATCATGTGATAAACAGGGCTTCAATCATCAAAGATCACATGAAAACTCCTTATGAGTTAATAAAGGGCAGAAAACCAACCCTATCATACTTTAGGATCTTTGGTAGTAAATGTTATGCCCTTAATAATGGGAAAGCCAAACAAACCAAGTTTGCTGAGAAAAGCAGTGAGGGTATTTTTGTTGGCTACAACTCTCATAGCAAGGCCTATAGAGTGTACAACATCAATACCCAAACAGTGGAAGAATATGTACATGTTGTATTTGATGAGACTAGCCTTATACATAAGGGCTGGTCTAGTTCTCTAATGAATGCAGGTACAATGAAAAGAATAGAGGAGTTATCCATTGAAGACAATGCTGGTACCTCAGCTAAAAGTAAAGATCAATCAATAGATGTTGATCTTGAAACAGATGCTGTGGAAGACACAGAAACAACAGAAGAAGTGCAACTTGAAAGACCTGCAACTGAAGAAATCCCTGGAATACTGCCAGCCACTCTGAGACAAATAAGGGATCATCCTCAGGAGCAAATTATTGGAGCTGTCAACCAAGGTGTGCTGACAAGGAGTAGAGCTGCAAATGAAGCATTGTTCCTGGGTTTCTCTCTCAAATTGAACCCAAGAAATTTGAGGAGGCAAATCAGGATCCATTTTGGATTGCAGCAATGCAGGAGGAGCTGAACCAATTTAGGAGATGCAAAGTTTGGAAACTGGTTCCAAGACCCCAAGGACAAAACATCATAGAAACTAAATGGGTCTATAGAAACAAATTGGATGAAAATGGAATCATCACTAAGAATAAAGCAAGGCTAGTAGCAAAAGGCTACAAACAAGAGGAAGGGATAGATTTTGATCAGACATTTGCTCCAGTAGCCAGAATGGAAGCAATAAGACTGTTTCTGGCCTATGCAACCTACTAATGTTTCAAGGTCTACCAGATGGATGTGAAGTCAACCTTCCTAAATGGTGATCTCAAAGAGGAGGTATATGTAGAGCAACCCTCAGGTTTTGTAGACTCTACTCACCCTGATTATGTTTACTTTCTTAGAAAAGCACTTTATGGCTTAAAACAGGCACCTAGGGCCTGGTATGAAACTTTGTCAAGCTTTCTAATTGAGAACAAATTCTCAAGGGGAAAGATTGACAAGACATTGTTCCTAAGGGAAGTAAAGGGCAAGATCTTGCTAGTGCAGATCTATGTGGATGACATCATCTTTGGCTCTACAGATAACAATCTCTGCAAAAAGTTTGCCAACTTGATGCAGGGAAAGTTTGAGATGAGCAGTATGGGTGAGCTCAAATACTTCCTAGGTCTCCAAGTGAAACAATCTGAAGATGGTATTTTCATCTCCCAGACCAAATTCATTAGGGAGCTAGTCAAGAAATTTGGATTGGAGAGTGTTTCTTCAATGAAGACTCCAATGGGAACCAATGTATCTCTGGACAAGGATGAGAAGGGCATACCCTTTGATGAAACCAAGTACAGATGCATCATTGGATCTTTGTTTTTTCTAACTGCAAGTAGGCCTGACATAATGTTTGCTACATGTGTCTGTGCTAGATATCAGGTGAATCCTAAGGAATCTCATCATATCTCTTTCAAGAGAATCTTAAGATACCTAAAGGGTACATCCAATCTTGGCCTATGGTACCCTAGGAACAATGGAGGTGAACTGACTGGTTACTCAGATGCAGATTATGTAGGATGCAAGGAAGATAGGAAGAGTACCTTAGGGACATGTCAATTCCTTGGTGGAAGACTTATCTCTTGGAGCAGTATGAAGCAGACCAGTGTGGCAATCTCAACAGCAGAATCAGAGTATATTTCTGCTGTGAGCTCCTGTGCCCAGCTGCTATGGATTCAGCATCAACTTGAAGACTACAATCTAAAGATGACCAAAACACCCCCGTTTTGTGACTCTTCAAGTGCAATCTAAATTGCTAAGAACCCTGTCTCTCACAGCAGGACTAAGCATATTGAAATCAGGTATCACTTCATCAGGGAGCATGTGGAAAATGAAGATATCACCCTTGAGTTTGTCCCAACAGACAAACAAGTGACTGATATATTTACAAAGCCCCTAGATGAAGCTAAGTTTAACTTCTTCAAATTCCAATTGGGAATGTTAAACTTAGAGTAATCCTTAACGTATTCTTCACTAATCCCTTTCTAAATAATTGGTTAGAAAATCTCTCAGGCTTTGAACGAACCATGACTGAGCAAGGGGGAGCTTGGACTATTGTCTACCTAAATGAGAGCTGCAGGAAAGAAGTCAGAAAGGGGGAGAAATGGCATCGATATGTTCAAGACAAAACAAGACCTCAAAGACAGGGGGAACAAAGAAGTAGGGGGGCCACAAACGAATAGGCATCAAATCAAGGGGGAGCTACAAGTTTGATGTACTCATATGTTCAGCAAAAGATAAGTAAAATCTTAAATGCTCATGCCTTTCATTTAAGATTATAACATTTATTTTCAAGTGAAAGTAGTCTTGAATTGAGATTCTGACTTCTTCAAATAGGGGGAGATTGTTGGGAATCTTGCCTACATGATTCCTGATTTGAAGAAGTCACCAAGTCAAGAAAACTTCACTTTGTATTTGATCACCTCTCTAGCTCTTAAATCTCAGGAAGTTAAAGGATTGTCGTCGGGAAGAATAGGAGTTATCGTCGACAAGTACATGCACATCGTCATGATGATGAGCAATGCAAACACTGAGACTTGGCGAGTTCGTCGAACGCAGAATGCTGTTTGTCGAACGCAGAATGCTGTTCGTCGAACGCAGTATGATGTTCGTCGAACGAAGAATGAAGTTCGTCGAACACATAGACCGGACAGCAGAATGAGGTTCGTCGAACGCAGCATGCTGTTCGTCGAACGAAGAATATAGTTCGTCAAACGCAGAAACTTATCCACAGATCGATGAGTCCGCTGAGAAGAGGAAGCCATCTCAACCCAACCGCTAAGACAGATTCAAAAGGAAGGAATGTCGTCGAGAAAATGTAGTATCGTCGACATCAACAGAGTAGCCTTGTCGTCGAGAAGAACAGATATCGTCGTAAAGAAACCGTGACGTCGAGAAGACTGAAGAAGGACAACTGAAGACAAGTAGTTGCTAAAGAAGAGTCTGTCGACATGATATCGCTCATGTCGTCGAAAGAACAAAGTGATTACGACGACAGTCTGCAAGAAAGAAGATCACGACGACACAGTCAGAGATAGCATATCGCCGTATATGCAGAAATGCCAGAATATCTCGTATCGTCGAGATATCAATGTTAGAGGCAGAAGCTTGAAGACTTGAAGATCTTTGATGGGAAATTTCAAAGCACTAAAATAACAACACAATATGATAAGCAGTTTAATATTGGAATCAATTAGTGCAATAAAATTTCAAGTAATAAAAACCGCAAGTGCACGGTGTACGATTTTAGTACCTATGCAAGTACGAGTCGATCCACAGAGAAGGTCTAAATTCTACCCTAATCCAGGCGAATTATAAATAAAAGGTTGGGTTGATTTGGTTAAAAATGAGATCTTAATTTAAGAAAAATAATATTTGATAAATATGTCTCGAGTGCAATTTTATTAAAATATTTAATATATGATTTAATGAATAAGACTTCATCGTGATATAAAAATGATATATAGAAGTTGAGGTGCGCATAAAGATCTTGTTATTTTATAATACACAAAAAATATTTTTATATTAATCGCTTTCCACATATTACATCAAAATTTCTTAAGCATGTGATATATGCGAGCAAACTAAGACAAAAACTTAAGTGATAAAACATGATTTAGAGCTTCAAGAACGAATCCAAAAGTTTGCTTAAATCACTAAGAATATTTTGTATGCACTCACGCTATATGACAGCGAACTTTCGTAGGAATGCAATATGCGCATTAGGCTACACAAAATATCAAAGCTTCTTTTTACAATTTTCGGATATAAATATGATTGAGCGATGAAGAATTATAACAATCATATAATTAAATAAATAATTACGTTGCACCCGAAACAAAAATAAACTACTCACGCATGATTTGTTTTACAAATATTATGGGAGAGATCATCATGAAAGAATAAAGAAGAAAATTAAGAATTTTATTGATTCAAAAATAAAGACTTACAAACTTGCGCGAAGCGCATACATAAGTTTCCTTCTCTTAGACAATGTCTCTCGTAAACTCACAAAAACTATGCTAGTGGAATATATTTTCAGCTCCCAAAAAGTTCTCCTCAAAAAGTTCTTTTTCTCCACACACAATACAATGAATTTATAGGGAAAACTTAGGCAAAGATTTCCATTCAAAAAGTGTGGGAAAAGCTTAAAAAAATGAAATAATTAAAAATAATAATAACGCCAATTAATCCTTATGGCGTCAAACACATGCAATAATGCCACTATAAAGGAGGCGTTTTTTTATTTATTTAATGAGGCGCCATTATGGAGCTGATTTAATGAGGCGCCATTAAAATCAGCACCAAATATGGTGTATTTGGTGCTGATTTAATCAGCAATATTATAGGCGCTGATTAAAATCAGCACCAATATATGAGCTGATTTAATCAGCGCCTATAGGTGCCGATTTAATCAGCTCCAATACTTGGGGCTGAATAAATCATCGCCAACATTGTCGTTAATTAAATTAGACGAAGGCGCTGCTTAAATTGGGTTCGCAACGGCGCTGAAATATCAGTATCATGTAGGCGCTTAATCTGCAACAATCTTTAATTTCTGATAAATTGTTTTGGTTGCACGACTCGCTCCAATTTTCAGCAAAGCTTGTACTTTTATAATCTGCACGCACAAAAACAATATACCGTGAAAAGTACCAATATAAATATAAATAATAATGAAAATATAATTAAATTAAATGCATTTTCATGCTCCTATCAATCTTCCAAGGTCAAAAGCATCGACTGTAACACCCCAAAAATCTCTATTCGGCGATGCAACGCGACGTGGGAGTGCTGCGCTCGTAGTTGGGCTGGTTTTGAGCCTTAAAGGCCACTGGTCATGCGAAATCCTTCTCGCACGATCAGGCGCACGACCTATGGTCGTGCGTTATATCCATTTTCCTAACAGAGCGGTTCGCACGACCACAGACCTTCTTCGCGCACGACCACTAGTCGTGCGCAGCTGATCGTGCATTTATTTGGCTCGTCGGATCTGCAACAGAATGACTCGCACGATCAGGGGAAGTTCTTCGCGCACGACCAGTGGTCGTGCGTCGCTGCTCGTGCGCCCTGTTTATTCTGCTCCGCATTGTAATGCGGAATCTCCGATCGGAGCAGTCAAATCCTTGAACGTTTGATCCAACGGCTGAGGGCTTTTGAGAGGGGCTACTAGGGCTTTGGAGAGGAGTTCTATCCTCATAATTTTGAGAGTTTTCTCTCTCCCAAGCTTGAGAAAGAAGAGAGGCAAGGAGGAAGAAGAAGACACTTTCCGCCATTAACGGAGCTCCGAAGCTCTGAATCGCAAGGCGTTTCCAGATCTGGAAAGAGCAGCCCGGTGCAGTTCTTTCCCTCCGATTGGAATCTCGGATTGATGGCGCTAAGGATTCCAAGGGTAACGATTCCTCCTCCCGGTCTTAGGACGTGTTCTTTGTCCTCTCATCTATTTTTCCATACTTGCATGAGATATCCTTTTCACCAAGTGGGTGAAGTGCAGGATTTCCTCTAGTTCTTCGGAACTCCGGGTCGATTGTGTCAGTCCCCGACATATTGCTTTTAGAAATCCGGTAGTCGTGCGGATTTAGGCATTTTGTGTGGAGCCTATTCGTGGCCGTGAGCCCGGATCAATGATGCTTGGATTGCGACGTTGCATTTAGGTTAAGCCTAGAATGCGTTCCGGAGAATGTCTCCGTGAGTTCTTCTATTGTGTTGCGGGACTTGAGTTTTAGGTGCCTTTTGAGAGCCTAACAAAAGCCCCTTGCTTGGGTGGTTGAATGCAAACCTTCGCCACTAAACTCAAAGAGGTGTGGTCTTGGACCTCCTTCTTGGTTGTTATTTGCGAAGTCTAAGTCCGCGTGAAAGGATTAGATGCGTAGCTTAATTATGTGGGCACTTGATGTGCTAAACCCTTACGGGCCGAGGTGAAGCCGTACCCGCGTCGTGTGATAGATCGCGATGGTTAGAGCACGGGCAAAGCTGAACCGAACCCATTTCCATGCAGATCGGTGAGAGGTCCCTACCTCATGTATGCCGTGTGATCATGGGAGAGGTCATGGAAGGTAGGTCTTACCTAGACCGACCAAAAGCTCTTTTCCCCCACCTAAGGCTATGTCCTTAGGGTGGAGTGTTTGTGATGAATTGATGTTATGATAGCCTCATGCGGTTGCTTAGGCGGTTGTGGGGAACCTTCGGGTGAACCCAACCAACATCATGTGCATGCCTAGGTTCCCTTTTCTTTGATGTTCAACCTAGAAGATTGATTGTGCTTGAAACCTCACCTTGTGTAGTTTGCACTTTCCCTATATTATCACATGTTGCTAGTACGACTTATTTGCAGGGAAGAAGCTCCGCCACCCCGAGAAAGGGGTGGGGTCGTTATAATTTGGTCAGCTATGCTGACCGTTGCTTTATTTGCCACCTCTTGGTGGAATGTTCTTATGCAGGAGCAGGTGAGCCTAGCGGGAAATAGCGGGCGGTGGCCCTTTGCGGAGTTGGCCCTCGAAGGCCAGCCTCTTTTCTGCTTTTCATGTTTTGCCGGCCTGCGCGCCGATGTATGCTTTGAGTTTAGTACATTTGGTAAATGTAAGGCCTTAAGGACGTAACTCTACACTTTATTGTTTCATTCCTGTGATAGTGGACTATTCTAAAAGAAATGTTAAATCTTTATGCTTCCGCTTAAGTTTAGTATACTCTGGTGTAGTTCTTTTCTGTATATCTCCTTTTAACGCCTAGCTAGTGTGGTTAGTATGGCGTGGGGTCCCGGTCGGACCTACTGTTATACTATTTGTACTGGCAGGGTGTTACAATTTGGTATCGAACTTAGGGCGTCGATCCGTAGTTTAGCGAATTCGGGACGAATTCCTTTTAATGGGTGGTGTGCACGGGATGTGCATTCACCTAAAACGACAAAAACTAATAAGAATGTCCACTTAGGAATGGAAAAACATACTTGTTTGCGGAACCTGAGCGTTCCATGATTGTTGTTTGCTATGTTTTCGGTCACTAAATTGTGTATTGCACGATTATAGGTGACTAGGAGTGCTGCGGGGCAGTCTCGACCCCGCAACACAGCTGAAAGTAGTGCGTCGGCTGAGGTGCCAGCGACCACTTCTCCTGCTGAGATGATCAGGATAATCGCTGAAGCAGTTTTAGCGATGATCAACACTCAACCTGAAAGGCTTGCACAACATGCTATGCCTACTCCGGAAGTGGCCTCGGTGGCAGCTGCCGCAGGGGAACCTGCATTGGAACCGAGGGTGGAGATCCCTGTACCAATGGCTGCAGTGGAACCTGTTGGACATGTGTGTCACATCCCTTTGTTTGAGAATAACAAATCCCATATTGTATTTGATATTGCTTCTAGTGTGTTTATAGTGTGCAGAAACTATAGGTGCAATACTCCACAGGTAGAAGGCAGCATGGAAACAATTTTTGAAAGCAGTGGTTTCTTAGCGCTACCGTCAGCGGTTCCTTAGCGCTACCGCCAGCGCTAACGCTAACGCCAGGCGCTAGCTTGAGCTCGTGCAGATCGCCACGCCACCGACAATTTCGCAACCGCTCCACACGAGCGCTACCGCCAGCGCTATCGCTACCGCAGGAGCTATCTCAAGTTTGTGCATAGAGCCACGCCGGCGACGGTTTCGCAACCGCTCCACATGAACGATACCGCAGGCGTTAAGTACTACCGCAGGCGCTAGCTCCAAGGTCTATAAATTGAAGCCAACTTCAATCATTTTGATCATCCATCCCAGAGAGGTTGCTTGTGCCACAATTCCAGTGTTGTTATGCTGCCGAAGATGGATCTCCCACAAAAAGCTTAAGGAGAATTCTGGAGGAGGACTACGTCACGCTACATCCGAAGGACGATCGCTTCTACCTCGCTTATGCTACAACGATCCTTCATCCTCGACTCCAGAGATCTCATATAGGGAGTTTTATTATTGTTTTTCATTATTTCCATTCCATACTTTTTTGGTAACCGTTTAGAGAATTCACCTTGTGTTGGCGACTAGGTCTGGGTAGGACTTAGGGGGCAATTTGCCTTGTGTTGGCGACTAGTTCTAGGTGATTAGATCTAGGGTGTGCTCGAGGCCATATCCGGGGAAGGATTGGCTAGAGCGGCTTGAGGCCATATCCGGGGAAGGATTGACTAAAGCCAACTGGTTTGTGGGGATACAAGTCGGTATAGAAAAGGAAAAGAAATTTACATTTGTACGCCTCCGATTTCTAGCGATATAGAAATCAAATTTATGTAAACACTTTTTCATATAATATAATCATGTCTCTTTTGTGTTTACTTGATTTCTATCTTTTGGCGTAATCTCTATTATATTGTGTTCTAAGTTTTCAATTCTAAATCTAAATTGTTTATTTCAATCTCTTTCATCATAAAACAATTTAGTACTTGTTTCTAAAATTGCAAATCATAATTTTCTATTCATTTAACTAAATTGTTATTTTACCTTCGCATATTATAAAACAATTTAGTAATTTTATTAAAATTATAAAAAGAATTTTTATTCCCTTATTCACCCCCCTCTAAGGGCGCCGTAAGATCCAACAAGTGGTATCAAAGCGCAGGTTATTCCAAACGGTTTAAAAACCAGGAATAATGGCGTCTTATGATCTCGCTTCTACTAGTAGGGGAAATTTTCTTATAAATGAAAAATCTTTAGCACCACCTTTATTTGAAGGTAAAAATTATAATGGGTGGAAAACTCTTATGGAAAAATTTCTTAAATTTTTGGATATGGAAGTATGGAATATTACAATTAAAATGCCCCAAGTATTTTAAATAAAAATGAAATGTTTTTAAATGCCAAATCTATGAATAGTATATATTGTGCATTAGATCAAAATATTTTCAAACTTATTTATACACTTCCTACTGCTTATGAAGTTTGGAAATTTCTAGAGAATACTTATAGTCTTCCTTCTACAGATGATGAACAAGAGGAATTCCTTATGGATCCAAGAGAAGAAATCGACGAGGAATTCCTTATGGATCCAAGAGAAGAAATCGACGAGGAATTCATTATGGATCCAAGAGAAGAAATCGATGAGGACTTATGCTTGGAGGAAGAAGAATACAACGTCACAATATTGGACTCATTTGTTGGCAACACATCAAGCAAAAGAGAAGACGGAAATTCAACTATGGAAGATGAATGCAAAGAAGATGTCAAAGGAATCGTTGGTCTAAATCTTGCCTCATCCCATAGCAATGTAAGAAAATCAAAAACTTCTTTTTTTGTAACAAATTCCATTTCTACATCTCGTATGCTTAAAATTGCTAAACGTAAAATTTTAAAGTTAAAAATTGCTAATTCCAAATTACGTTAAGAAAATAAATCTTTAAAAGCAAACGATAACGTAGAATCAAATATTGATGTGATAAATTTTTTTTTCTTGCTCTTTAGTTAAAATTACTACTCCTTGTTTGAATTGCAATACATTAAAAGAAAATTCAAGAAAATTGAAAAAGGGCTCTTAGTTTCTAAAGAACATAATGAAAAATTGATAGTTGAAAATGATGCTTTAACTTGTAAGTTAATACAATTAAAATATTTTGTTGAAAAATTTCAAATGTCATGGAATGAATTTCATCATAAGATTTTGAATAACAAGGATAAATTAACGTACAAAATCATTTCTGAAAAGGACCATTTTCACACATTAAATCAAAAGGAGCTTAGTTTCAAAAAGAATTATGATCCTCACAAAATTCTTAAGAGTCATTATTATAAGTCTCAATATATTTTCAATCATGACTCAAATTTAAAAACTCTTTTTCATGAAAATCAAACTATAAAATATTATCCTTCATATTATAAGAGTATGTCTATAAGAAAGAGTGGAAATGAAAATTATCAAAATAAGAATCAATTATTTACAACATTTTGTAACCCACTCTTTCAACAATCACTTCTTAAGAAAGATAATCACTCTTATATATTTTCAAAGAATCGTTACAATAAAATTCATTATGATTATCAACATAAAACTATTTTAAAAAATAATTTGAATAAACATAAATCCCAAATGAATTATTTTTCAAACAACTATCATTCCAAAAAGATGTCAAATAATCATAATATGAATTTAAAAGAAAAACAACCAAAGTATGAATGGAGGCCCAAAATTAAAAACGAAACACTAACTCCACTTGTAAAGGCCCATTCATCACTATCTCTCCAAAAGCCTACACGTTGTATTTGGGTACCCAAAGGAACCATCCCACATGGTCCCCTTTGGATACCTAAATCTCTTATCATTTAGTATCTTCCAATTGCATGAAGTAGAAACAAATAAAAATGAAATATCACTACTCTACTTCATGATATGCTTATTGTCACTTTTTTTTGAACAAACATGCTATGATCACTTTATATATATCATGAAATATGATTTGCATATATTAAGCCTAATGTTTATCAAATCAAATTTGAATTAAAATTGAACATTAAGTCATATTTTTTTGAAAGTGATCTATCTCTCATCTTTGATTGTTCTTTATCCTTTTAAATCCTTTACCCATAAATGTCTTGAATTATCATCATAAATTGAATATTGAAATTATTATCAAGACTAATGAAATTATTTTTGAATGGATTTAAATGGTTTGTTAAAGGGCTTAAGCTAAAAATTAAAATGTGCAACATTTTTTTTCTTTTCTTTTCTATTTTTGTTTGCTACATATGATAGCCCTTATAATGAAGTATATTATCTAGAAAAATTGAAAACAAAAATTCATCTAAACGCATGTTTAATCTTTCAAATATGCGAGTTTACAATCAAAACTTCAAACATCCATATCTTTTGATCCGCTCGCCTGATTTTCACGTTTAATATATTTTCGGAAAGAGCACAAAAATCTCCATCCAACGACAAACTAGGCTTGCTCATTTGAGTTCTCTTGGTGCTGTCAACTTGCCCAATTTCAACTCCATTTTAAAAGCTATCTTAGTTTGCTTGATTTGGAAATTTCTGTGTTCATGGATTTTTCATCACATGCTATCCTTAGTATAATTGTTTCATATATTAATTTAGATTTTATGTGTGTGATGTGTGTCACCAATGTTTGCATGTTAATTTAGACCTTAGAATCGTCATGTATCATTAGGTTCAAATCAAAAGTTTAATCATTTCATTCTAGGTCTAAAGAAAATTAATTTGAAAACTTCTCATATTACATGCAACATAATCTCCATTAATCCTATGTAATAACATTGCATTCAAACTCATCATCCTAGCATTGCTTCTTGGTCTATGCTTATAAATTTATGCTAGGAAGAACACTTACAATGTTATTCAAATTTCATGATAACTATGTGATTTGAAATTATAATAGAACACTAAAATTCCAACAAACACATAGTTTATGGATTAATCATTAGAATATTTATGAATATTGTTTCATGAATCATATATTATCATGCAAAACCAAAGATCAGTAAATTCAATTATTGAATGACATTTTATTTCAAAACTATATATTTGTGATCTTTGTCTTTGATATGTTAGCATGATCATCTTTTTCTAGACTTAAAAAAATCAAACATGCTTATTCAAAAGAAAATCATCAAATCGTATTGTCATATGTCTAGAAAGAATAGAATTCACATAAATCATGGTATCCAACAATTATTCTATGCAAAATTCTCTGTAATCATAAATCATAATTCATGTTCTATCAAACAATATCTAAGATCAACAATGTCTATTAGCTAGGAATTATGAATATTATGATAGAAATATGAATAATTGTTTCTTCACATTTGGTGCATAGATATGCTTTGTTATTGATTGCATGTATCTCACATATATATAGATTCTAGAATCAATAATAAGAATAAATTAATATCATCACCTAATTCTAGATCTATAATTTGAAACTCTAGTTTGGAATACATGCAATATAAATGTTAATCTTATGACATGACATTAAACCCAAAATCATCACACTAGCATTGTCACTTATTGAATATTAGTAATTGTGCTAATTTTCACATATCGTCATCTCATAAAAGTAGAAAAACTATGCGGCTTTATACAGCTCATCACATTAAACAAAACCCATAGTTTATCTATCAACCCATAGATTTAAAAGCATAGGTTGTTCAAAAGATTATTTCACATATGACTTCATATCTCACAATAGCGGGGGCGTAGGGTTGTATGCATTAGAGACCTAACTTCTAAGTCATGTCTTGTCCTTAACCGGGGAGGGTTCTAGTGGGGCCTTGCGAGGCACTGGGGAAAGAGTGCAAGGTTGAGTGTTCTCTAGTGTGTGCAAATGGGACTAACACCCCAACCTACGACATATGAGCAGCTCCTCATGCCCATCCGTCACTTAGTATGGGGCTAGGGTGTAGACATTTAGTCGGGATAGTTTTTAATCTTAGGACATACTTATATTACTCTTTGCATGATCATTTTATTTACTTATCACTTAAATCATGCATATTTTGGGTTGTTTAATAAAAAAATGACCTCTTGTATTTGAAAAAGCTAAAGTTTCATGCAAATTTGATCCACCTAGAGATCTCCAAAAATTCTGAAATTTCAGCATGAAACTACTCTAAGGACACTTAATCAAAATCAAAAATAAAAAATTTAAAATTCTCAAAAAATCACGTACTGTTTCCAGCGCTAACAATAGCGCCGGCGCTAGCGTGAGTGTTTGATTATTCTGATTTTTAAAATTTCTAAAAATCTATAAAAATATGATAGTTCATATGTACTATTTATTTGGTGTGTTTCTGACTCTTGTTATTTGTGTTTTATTCATATTATATAAAAAACCACTCTAAAAGTTCAAAATTCAAAAATAAAAAAATATGTTTTATGGTTTTCTGTTTTATTCATATTATGAAAAATCTACTACAAAAATTAAAAATTAAAAAATACAAAAATATGTTTTTTTTATATTTGTGTTTTATTCATATTATGAAAAATCAACTACAAAAATTCAAAATTTAAAAATGACAAAAATATGTTTTTATGATTATCTATTTTTTAATTGATTTAAAAAATGATAAAACAAAAAAAAAACTGTACGATCTTCTAGTGGAGCAGGTTTTCAGAAGAAAAGAAATTTTTGCTAAGTCAATTCGTCGAGATGTCTCGTGAAGTTCCGATGAATCTCGACGAATCCAGACAGAAGCCAAATTTCTAGTTTAAAGAAGAAATTTCTGCGGCTAAGTTTATTCGTCGAATGTTCTCATGAACTCCCGACGAATATCGACGAACGCAGACAGAAGTCAAAAAGGCAGACTTGTGAAGGAAATTGTGCGGCTAAGTCAATTCGTCGAATGTTCTCGAGAACTCCCGACGAATTCCGACGAATGAAAACAGAAGACAATTTTCAAGCTTTGGTCAGTATTTTTCAATGGCTAAGTCAATTCGTCGAATGTTCACGTAAAGTCTCGACGAATGACGGACAGACATTTTCAAATTTATGTTTCAAGGAATTCATCATGCTTATCATATTCAAAACAAAAAAACTGTATGATCTTTATTACCAATATCAAGCATGTATGATTTCTATTATTTAGAATTATTTACAATGTTAAAACATATTCTTTCAAATTACTATGAACATTGTTTTGCTTATCATGCTTTGATATATCGATTTAAAGTGCATCAATTGTATTGCAAAATGTGTAGAACCAAGCTTAGCATGCCTCTAAGTATGAGTAAATGTTTTATGATTGATAATGATACATTTCACTTACTTATTTTGGTAATCAACATGTGTGTCTAAATCTAAAAATGCTTGCTTGTGTATTGTATTTGTACAATGAATTAAAACTTGCATAAGTTTATTGCCTAAACTACATTTGAATTGCACTTATGAAATTTAGAAAAGTGGTTAAGTTAAAAATTTTTGTTTGCAAAACAAGTGTATTCGGAGAATGTTGTCTCACAAATATGAAAAAAAAAATTATATATGTAGACAAATATAACTCTACCAAGCACTACTTGAACCTCATGATAAGTCTTCATAAGCATTGTGAGGTTGAGCACCTTGGAATGAATAGTAAAGTGTCTTGTGCAAACCTTAGTTATTACACCACTTTGTTAAAAAATTATGTGCATTAAAAGTGTGTGAAAGTAATTTACTTGTGTTTTATTGTGCACTTTACTTTACATATGTCTTGTATTTTGTTGATTTAAATCAATTGTTAACATTGCCCAAAATACACTTATGTGCACATCATTATCTTTCATAACACTTCTTCTCATGAGTATTGGATTCTAATGCTTTATCTATACTGCTCTTTATATAAAATGCACTAGATAACCTAGCATGATCTCTACAATGTTTTGGTATTTCTTGAACTTAGAATTAAGTAACATTGTAGTATAATCTCTCTTTGATATGTTCATTTCATGCTTGGTATTTTTATGAAAAACTTTGAAATTTCAAAAAGGTTAAAACATCTTTCAATTTTGAACTAAAACTCATATTTTTACTTATGTTTTTCATGCTTACAAAAAGATGTTTATTATAATCTTCCGCTTGCTTGCAACTCTTATCTTTATATTTGAAATCTCTTATATATGCTATGCTTAAACTCTTTATCATTTCATATATTACAAAAGCTCGATCATGATTTATAACTAGCCTAAAGAATGCCTCCGTACTACCCTCACCCCACCTTCTTTTGATAATACCAAAAGGGGGAGATTAATTGAAGAAATATATAGAGAAGAAATATAGATAAATAAGGGGAGACTAATTCATGTAATCTATCATTTAGGGGGAGTAGAACATAAATTGCTTTTATGTAGGGGGAGCATTAAGATAGGGGGAGTATGCACAATTTCATCATGCTTATTAAATACTATAGTTGCACTACTATCATGCTTGTCATATACTATAAACACTATTTTTGATTTCTTGCTTAGAGGATTTGTTATTATCAAAGGGGGGGATTGTTGGACATGTGTGTCACATCCCTTTGTTTGAGAATAACAAATCACATATTGTATTTGATATTGCTTGTAGTGTGTTTATAGTGTGCAGGAACTATAGGTGCAATACTCCACAGGTAGAAGGCAGCATGGAAATAATTTTTGAAAGCAGCGGTTTCTTAGCGCTACCGCCAGCGCTATCGCTAACGCCAGGTGCTAGCTCAGTTGGTTCCGTCTAAGCGGTTTCATCTTAGCTTTCGTCTCAGCGGTTAGCCTCGTCTCAGCGGTTCCTTAGCGCTACCGCCAGCGCTAACGCTAATGCCAGGCGCTAGCTTGAGCTCGTGCAGATCGCCACGCCACCGACAGTTTCGCAACCGCTCCACACGAGCGCTACCACAAGCGCTATCGCTACCGCAGGCGCTATCTCAAGTTCGTGCATAGAGCCACGCCGGCGACGGTTTCACAACTGCTCCACACGAACGATACTGCAGGCGCTAAGTACTACCGCGGGCGCTAGCTCCAAGGTATATAAATTGAAGCCAACTTCGATCATTTTGATCATCCATCCCAGAGAGGTTGCTAATGCCACAATTCCAATGCTGTTATGCTGCCGAAGATGGATCTCCCACAAAAAGCTTAAGGAGAATTCTGGAGGAGGACTACGTCACGCTACATCCGAAGGACGATCGCTTCTACCTCGCTTATGCTACAACGATCCTTCATCCTCGACTCCAGAGGTCTCATATAGGGAGTTTTATTATTGTTTTTCATTATTTCCATTCCATACTTTTTTGGTAACCGTTTAGAGAATTCGCCTTGTGTTGGCGACTAGATCTGGGTAGGACTTAGGGGGCAATTTGCCTTGTGTTGGCAACTAGTTCTAGGTGATTAGATCTAGGGGGTGCTCGAGGCCATATCCGGGGAAGGATTGGCTAGAGTGGCTTGAGGCCATATCCGGGGAAGGATTGGCTAAAGCCAACCAATTTGTGGGGATACAAGTCGGTATAGAAAAGGAAAAGAAATTTATATTTGTACGCCTCCGATTTCTAGCGATATAGAAATCAAATTTATGTAAACACTTTTTCATATAATATAATCATGTCTCTTTTGTGTTTACTTGATTTCTATCTTTTGGCGTAATCTCTATTATATTGTGTTCTAAGTTTTCAATTCTAAATCTAAATTGTTTATTTCAATCTCTTTCATCATAAAATAATTTAGTACTTGTTTCTAAAATTGCAAATCATAATTTTCTATTCATTTAACTAAATTGTTATTTTACCTTCGCATATTATAAAACAATTTAGTAATTTTATTAAAATTGTAAAAAGAATTTTTATTCCCTTATTAACCCCCCCCCCCCCCCCCCCCCCCCCCCCCCCTCTAAGGGCGCCGTAAGATCCAACAGAACCTGCGGTGGAGCCAAGGGTGGAATGTCGAGTAGAGCAAGTAGTTGTTGCGCGAGCGCTTGATCAACAACTTCAGCACTTTCTAAGTTTCCATCCTCCAACCTTTTCGGGGACTGGATCCCCAACGGAGGCGGAGGACTGGCTGTCAACAGTTAGAAAAACTCTAAAGGCGACAGCAACGGAAGAAGCTATGATGGTCACCCTAGCCACCTTTCTCCTTAACGGAGAAGCAGAGCTTTGGTGGGCGGAACAGGAAGCGCATAAGTTTGAAGGTAAGGATATTACCGAGATCACATTAGCGGAGTTCTCAAAGTTGTTTCTTCAGAGGTATATTCCTTCTGCCAAACGCATTGCGTTGCAGAACCAGTTCTTGAAGTTAACTCAAGGCGATAGCTCGGTGGACGAGTACTTGCACGAGTTCACTAGATTGGGCCGCTATGCGGGGTTTTTGGTGGAAGATGAGGAAATGAAGACGAACAAGTTTTATGAAGGTCATCGGGATGAGTTGAGGCTGCTCCTTGCAGGCCCAATGACGTTTGGCTTCCATGTGATGGTGCAAAGTGCCAGATCTCTGAAGTTGGACATGAAGAGAGTGCAAGCAAAGGGCGTGGCAAAGAAACCTGAATTTAATGTGCCGACCTCTCAATCCAAATCTGAGTTCAGGAGGAACAAAAGGAAGTTCAAGTCTGCGGAACCAACTCGCTCAAATGTGTCGGGAGCTACGACCGTACAGGTCCAATTACATGTTTCACTTGCGGAAAGGTGGGACACAAAGCACGGGTGTGTCGCAGTGGTCCCCCGAGGCCAGAGAACCGAGCGATGGACTATGCTCGTGCTGCGGGTCATGCGGAAAAGGGTAAAGCTGCGGAGTCTTCTGCTTCCCGGCACATTCCGACCCAGCCGAGAGTTTACTCTCTTGGCCAGCAAGAAGCCATACGACAAACTGATGTCGTCACAAGTATGAATTAAATGTTAGCTTTACATAGCTATATGTGATTGATACAGTTGTGCGAACTTATGTTTTATTTGTGTGCAATTAGCTTCGTCCTAATTTTTAACTATCCGGCGAGAGCTCTATTTGATACGGGAGCATCGCACTCTTTTCTGTCTATGGACTTCGTGGTGCGAATCGGAGTGCCGTCAGCCTTAGCAAAAGATAGATTGGAGGTCGTGCTACCTAACGGGTCTCGCATGAGTGCGGATAGGAAGAGCCGTGTGAAGGTGCGGATAGGAAGAGCCGTGTGAAGGTGCGGATCGGAAATCAGGATTTTGACTTGGAAGCGTCGTTATTACCGTTAGCTGAATTTGATGTGATCTTCGGCATGGACTGGCTCTCGGAGCAACGAGCATGCATAGATTGCAATTCAAAGGAGATCACTCTATGAAAGAACACCGAAGAAGAAACCACGTTCGCAGGTATGCGAGGAGCGAGCAAGACACTGATGGCTGCTCTCCAAGTGGTTAAGGCGGTGAGAAAAGGCGTGGAGTTGTTCTTCACCTTGTTGAAGGCTTCGGAGCCAAAGCGCAGTTTGAGTGATGTCCCAGTTGTAGCAGAGTATGCCGATGCGTTTCCTAACGAAATCCCTGGGGCTCCGCCTCAGCGAGAGATTGATTTCTGTATTGAGCTGGTGCCAGGTGCCAAATCTGTGGCCCGCTCACCGTACCGGATAGCGCCAAAGGAATTGGCAGAGCTGAAGGTTCAATTGCAAGAGCTGCTAGAGAAAGGCTACGTACATCCAAGTTCATCGCCTTGGAGTGCACCGGTCCTCTTTGTGAAAAAGAAGGACGGGAGCTTGCGTCTATGTATCGATTATCGAGAGCTGAATAAGCTGACCGAGAAAAACCGTTATCCGATTCCGAGAATCGACGACTTATTCGACCAGCTGGTTGGTTCGACGGTATACTCTAAGATAGACTTAAGGTCTGGCTATTATCAGCTTCGTATTCGGGAGTGTGACATTCCAAAGACAGCGTTCAGTACTCGCTTTGGGCACTATGAGTTCACGGTTATGCCGTTCGGCCTGTCTAATGCACCGTCGGTATTCATGGACTTAATGAACAGAATGTTCCGAGAGTATTTGGATCAATTTGTGATCGTCTTCATCGACGATATTTTGGTATACTCTCAGTCGGAAGAGGAGCATGCAGAGCATCTGCGCGCAGGTTTGAGCACCTTGAGGAGGAATCAGCTATATTCTAAGTTCTCCAAGTGTGAGTTTTGGCTATCGTCAGTAGCATTCCTTGGTCATGTTGTTAGCGGAGAAGGAATCGCGGTCGATCCTTCGAAGATAGAAGCAATCCAAGCATGGCCTGTGTTGAAAAATGTAGCGGAAGTCCGAAGTTTCTTAGGACTTGCCGGCTATTATAGGCGCTTTGTGGAAAACTTCTCGAGGATTGCACTTTCTCTCACTAAACTGACTAGGAAAGATCATAAGTTCGTTTGGTCGCCCGAGTGCGCATGAGCTTTTGAGGAGCTGAAGAGCCGTCTGACCACGGCGCCCATTCTATGTGCGCCATGTGGTATGGAAGGCTACAAAATTTATAGCGACGCCTCGGGGAGTGGTTTGGGTTGCGTCCTAGTGCAGTTCGGTCAGGTAATTGCCTACGAATCCCGTCAGCTAAAGGTACATGAGAGGAACTACCCGGTCCATGATTTGGAGCTAGCGGCCGTGGTTTTCGCCATCAAGCTTTGGAGGCACTACTTGTATGGCGTGAAGATCAACATCTTTACGAACCACAAAAGCCTCAAGTACCTTCTCGATCAAAGGGAGTTGAATATGCGTCAGAGGAGGTGGATGGAGTTCCTTGGGGACTACACCTTCGACATCAAATATACTCCCGGTAAAGGAAATGTAGTTGCGGACGCGTTGAGTCGTCGGGCTCCTGCTCAAGCAAATTGGATTTTGATGCACGATGAGCGTCTAACCCGTGAGTTAGAAGATATGGAGATCATTTGCGTGGATAGAAGAGCGTCTACTTCAGCATGCTTGAACTGGACGGAGGTTCAATACGACCTTGCCGACCGAGTTCGACAGGCATTGGAGCTGGATGAGAGCATGAAACGCTATAAAGCGGAGACCGTCGATGGGTCAAACGCTGATTTCTCCTTCGAAGATGGCCTTATGTGGAAAAAGGATAGACTGTGCGTCCCAAACATTGGCACTCTACGGGCGGAGTTGATGTACGAGGCTCATCATACCAAGTATTCAATCCACCTGGGGAGCACGGAAATGTACATGGATATGAAGAAACTCTTCTGGTGGCTGGGTATGAAGAAAGACATTGCCCTTTACGTGGCCAAGTGTCATACTTGCGCGTTGGTGAAGGCGGAATGTCAACGTCCTAGTGGGTTTCTGAAGTCCTTGCCGATTCCGGAATGGAAGTTCGATGATATTTCGATGGATTTTGTGCACGGATTGCCGAGATCGCAGCATGGAAACAACGCCATCTGGGTGATCGTGGATCGATTGACGAAGGTATCGCACTTCGTTCCGAACCGGAAGGATGATTCTGTGGAAAAGCTGGCAAAGTTGTACGTCGATAACATCGTACGGTTGTACGGGATTCCCCGTAGCATCGTCAGTGATCGTGATGGGCGGTTCACATCAAATGATTGGAGGCTGATTCATCAATTATTGGGTACCAAGCTAAAGTTTAGCACGTCCTTCCACCCGCAAACGGATGGACAGACCGAAAGGACCAATAGGATGATGTAGGACATGCTGAGGATGTGCGCCCTGGACTTCAGAAAGAGATGGGAAGACCATCTCTATATGATTGAGTTTGCTTACAACAACAACTACCAAGCAAGTATAAAGATGGCCCCTTTCGAGGCTCTTTATGGTAGGAAGTGTCGCACACCGTTATCTTGGGCTGAAACGGGCGACACTAAGTTGTTAAAATGCAAGGACGTGGATGAAGCAAATACATCAATCCGGGCAATACGAGAGCGGCTGCTCATTGCCCAGGATCGGCAGGCAAAGTATTACAATGCAAATCATCGGAACGTCGAGTTCGCCGTTGGTGATTGGGTTTATCTCAAGATCAAACCGTTCAAAGGAGTATCGAGGATCCGACGCTTGAAAAAGCTAAGTCCGAGGTACTTAGGACCGTTTGAGATCTTGGAGTGCATTGGTGAAGCTGCCTACCGGCTTGCTCTATCTTCGGAGCTGAGCAGGCTGCATGATGTATTCCACATCTCTGTGTTGCGGAAGGCTGTAAAGGAGCCAAATCTTGTTGTTGCGGTCAGCGAAGTGTCGGTAGATGGTGGGCTAGCGACGAAAGTCAAACCCATTTGCATTGAAGATACTGAAGTGAAGCAGTTGCGGAACAAGTCCATTCGGATGGTGAAAGTCCGTTGGAATAATTGCGGGCGAGAGGAACTCTCTTGGGAAAGAGAGCAGTCGATGCTTGCGGAGTACCCCGAGCTATTTCTCTCAGGTAATTTTAGCTGTAATTTTTGCTGCTACTGTTTTCGTAATTTTGGGACGAAATTCTTTTAAGGGAGGTGGAGTTGTAACACCCCAAAAATCTCTATTCGGCGTTGCAACACGATGTGGGAGTGTTGCGCTCGGAGTTGGGCTGGTTTTGAGCCTGAAAGGCCACTGGTCGTGCGAAATCCTTCTCGCACGATCAGGCGCACGACCACTGGTCGTGCATTATATCCATTTTCCTAACAGAGCGGTTCACACGACCACAGACCTTCTTCGCGCACGACCACTGGTCGTGCGCAGCTAATCGTGCATTTCTTTGGCTCGTCGGATCTGCTACAGAATGACTCGCACGATCAGGCGAAGTTTTTCGCGCACGACCAGTGGTCGTGCGCCACTGCTCGTGCGCCCTATTTATTCTGCTCTGTATTGTAATGCGGAATCGCCGATCGGAGCGGTCAAATCCTTGAACGTTTGATCCAACGGCTGAGGGCTTTTGAGAGAGGCTATTAGGGCTTTGGAGAGGAGTTCTATCCTCATAATTATGAGAGTTTTCTCTCTCCCAAGCTTGAGAAAGAAGAGAGGCAAGGAGGAAGAAGAAGGCACTTTCCGCCATTAACGGAGCTCCGAAGCTCCGAATCGCAAGGCGTTTCTAGATCTGGAAAGAGCAGCTCGGTGCGGTTCTTTCCCTCCGATTGGAATCTTGGATTGATGGCGCCAAGGCTTCCAAGGGTAACGATTCTTCCTCCCGTTCTTAGGACGTGTTCTTTGTCCTCTCATCTATTTTTCTATGCTTGCACGAGGTATCCCTTTCACCAAGTGGGTGAAGTGCAGGATTTCCTCTAGTTCTTCGGAACTCCGGGTCGATTGTGTCCGTCCCCGGCATATTGCATTTAGAAATCCGGTAGTCGTGCGGATTTAGGCATTTTGTGTGAAGCCTATTCGTGGCCGTGAGCCCGGATCGGTGATGCTTGGATTGCGACGTTGGATTTAGGTTAAGCCTAGAATGCGTGCAGAGAATGTCTCCGTGAGTTCTTCTATTGTGTTGCGGGACTTGAGTTTTAGGTGCCTTTTGAGAGCCTAACGAAAGCCCCTTGCTTGGGTGGTTGAATGCAAACCTTCTCCCCTAGACTCGAAGAGGTGTGGTCTTGGACCTCCTTCTTGGTTGTTATTTGCGAAGTCTAAGTCCGCGTGAAAGGATTAGATGCGTAGCTTAATTATGTGGGCACTTGATGTGCTAAACCCTTACGGGCCGAGGTGAAGCCGTACCCGCGTCGTGCGATAGATCGCGACGGTTAGTGTACAACCCCGATATTCTCCAGGAAGCAACCAAAGCTCGCGCTCAAGGAGGCGAGCCAAGAGGGGCGAACCCTGATCTCCGGCGAGGCAGGCCAAGGAAGAGCAAGAGACTGCGCAGGCGAGCGAGCCCAGCGAAGGGAGGGTAACCGGCTCTTTTGAAGCTCGGCGAGGGCAGTACATGCGAGCCCGACCAGCTGAGAAGGGAGCTCGCCAGGCGAGCCCGAAACCTTGGGGTGCAGTTAGCCACTCTTGGGGTACAGTTAGCCATTTTGGGGTGCGGATAGCCATCCTGGGGTTCGCCGACCCAGGGGTTCGCGAGCTCCGATCGCGAGGGCAGTCAGCTTGGCCAGGTCGCTATCAGCGAGCCCAACCGTCCGAGGAAGGAGTCCGCTAGGCGAGCCCGCCTAGAGTGAGTGCTGATAGTACCTCTGGGGTTCGCCGACCCCGAGGCTCGCGAGCTCCACTCGCGAGGGAGGTCGCGAAGCGGGCTGGCTCGCCCCGTAAAAGTCCAGGAAGGGATTTTTACCAAGGAGCCCCTGGTGGTCTGCGTTCAGCCTCTCCAAACAGCGGAGTTTGGCTGTTGACAGACCAATCCGGTGTGCGGATAGTGAGAATGGACAGCGGGATTTGGTTATCGACAGACCACCAAACTAAAATCTATAAATAGACCTCAAAGGGCACCTTGGAAGAGATCGGTTCATTATCTTTGAGCTCTTCTCTCCCTAGGTCGCTTTGGTTTGTGCTCTCTAGCTCTCCAAGGTGCCCGAGTCTTAGCTTTGGCTTGGGAGGGGAAGCGCTCAACGATCTTCCGGGTTAGTGGAGGGACCTCCTCGCTGAGACTAGGGTCTTTGTTCTTTGCTCAAATCGTCGGTCTTACCTCTCCCGAGGGACCGGTAAGGGCTAGCCGCCTCTCATTTCGGTGAGGGCCCCGAGCTCCACTAGAGATCGAGGAATCGGTTTCAACATTTTGGTGCGGTGAGCGTGGAGCGCGGCTGGTTCAAGAAAGTCCCAAGGAAGAGTTATGGCTGGGGATGAAGAGCAGGGCGAGGAGTTCGGCGAGACCCCTCAGGAAGCAATGGCTAGGATGTTCGCGGATTTCAGGAAGGAGGTGCTCGACACCTTGGGGTTCACGGTCACGGCTCTGCGAAGTGAGTTCGCGACCCCGGCACCTCAGGCGACCACTCCCCCAACAGCAGTCGGCGAGAGGGCACCAGGAGGAAGGGCTGGAAAAGAAGTTGTCATTGAACCAGGACATGACAGAGAAGGGTGAGTGCTGTTCGCCAGTCCGGCGAGCCCGGTGTTAGCGAGCTCCGCGCCGGCGAATTCGGTGCCGACGAGCTCTGCCCCAGCGAGCGCGGCACAGGCGAGCGCGCGCCTGGAAGATGCGACGACAGTCGGGGTGGTTCAGGCGAGCGTCGCCCTCGCGAGTGCGATCCCAAGCTTGGCGAGCGAGCTGGGTCCGCGAGCCGAGCGAGAGAAGATGGTAGGAGGGGGAAGCCCCTTCTGCGAATTAGTGTTGTCTGCACCCGTTCCAGCGGGATTCGGAGAATGGGATAGAGTGTACTACAATGGCAGAGATGACCCAGTTCAGCATCTGCAGTCTTTCGAGGACTCGGTCTCCATCAGGCCGATGTCCGATTCCTTCAAGTGTCGGCTCTTCGCCGTCACTCTCAAGGAGAAGGCCAGGGACTGGTTTCATTCACTTCCGGCAGGCTCCATCTACGCGTTCGAGGACCTGCGCCGAAGTTTCTTGTTGAGATTTTCAACTTCAAAGAGGAGGAAGAAGGACGCTGATTCCCTCTTCGCGGTGAAGCAGGAGTCCAGGGAGACGTTGGCTCAGTACGCGGATCGGTTCCAGGAGGAAGTGCAGCTCACTCAGGAGGTGCCCGGGTTTGCACTTCAACTCGCCTTCACGGTCGGGTTGAAGGAAAGTTTCTTCAAGATGGCATTGAAAAGGAAGGCCCCCGTCTCCTATGAGGAGCTGATGGAGAGGGTGGCAAAGGAAGTAGCAAGCGAAGAAGCCAACCCAGAGCTCACCAAGAGGCTGGCCAAGCTCAGTGAGCCGGAGGTGAGGCAGCAAGAGGTCAGAAGAAGAGAAGAGCCCCGGGCCCCGGAGGGGGGATGGAGGCCGCAGGGTGGAGGAGTGCAGGGGCAAGGAAGGGGTTATGGCCCAGGAAGGGGTAACCGTTTCGAGGGACAATGGAGACCCCCCCAGTTGGGGTGGAGGCAAGGCCCGATGCAGTTGCCTCCTCCACCTCAACAGGCCATGGCAATTGGCCGGGGAAGAGGAAGGGGAAGAGGAGGAGAAGCGGAGGCGGCGGCCGCTAGGAGAAGAAGGAACAGGATAGCAGAGACCGGGGCAAGGGAAGCGGCGGTGCCCTATTGCATCTTCCACGATGTGGAAGGCCACTCCACGGACACCTGTCCGGAGTTCCTGGAGGTGAAGAGGGGCCGAGCACCCGCGCCACCACCGCAGCAGCCATTAAGGATCGTGGAGGTGGAACCTCGGGAGGAGGAGGAGGAAAGATGTGAGGATAGAGCAGATCTGGGGAATAGAGGAGGGATCAGAGTGATCCATGGGGGGGTAGGGGTGGAGGCGACCCACAAGGCTAGTCTCCATACCATCTACCGCCGGAGCGTAGCGTCAACATCCACCGCTCCACCCCCGACCGAAAAAATTATTTTCACCCA
Source organism: Dactylorhiza incarnata (assembly GCA_033032865.1). Taxonomy (NCBI): domain Eukaryota; kingdom Viridiplantae; phylum Streptophyta; class Magnoliopsida; order Asparagales; family Orchidaceae; genus Dactylorhiza; species Dactylorhiza incarnata. The sequence continues at coordinate 9,994,746 of JAWHQI010000003.1, forward strand.
AAAGGACATGCCGAGCTACGAAGACCCGTTCTGCGACGCGCTGGTCATCCAGACGGCGATCGAGAACTTCACCGTCTCCCGAATCCTAGTGGACAATGGGAGTTCGGTCAATGTCATCTTCAAGAAGGCATTCGACAAGATGGAGGTGGAGCCCAGAAGGGTGTTGGCCTCGGATGGCCCTCTGTTCGGATTTTCGGGAGAGAGGAAGGAAGTAGAAGGAGGGGTAGGGCTCCATGTGACCCTGGGGGGGGGGGGCAGTCTCGGAACTGTCGCTTTGTCATAGTGGACGCCCCGAGCAGTTACAGCGCCATCTTCGGACGGCCACTCATCAGCGCGTTCCGTTGCGTCCCCTCCACTTTTCATCAGTGCCTCAAGTTCAACGACGGAGGGGTTCAGGTGCGGGTCAGGGGGGATCCCAAGGTAGCAAGACAGTGCTACGTGACGGCCGTCAACACCATCTCCTGGATGGGAGAAGCCGAGGAGTGGGATAAGGTGATGGAGGAGGTAACCGAAGCCGGAGGTCTGGGGGTGGCTGAAGAGAAGAAGGGAGGTGAAGTTCATGCCCAGGAAGGGGTGGCTGAGATACCCCGGGCGGAGAGAAAGGAAGAAGAGGAGAAGGCCCAGGAGGAAAGGGCGGAAGAGCTGATGGTGTTAGGAGAGGGAGTCGAGGAAGAGATACCGGCTCCCGCTTGTGCCGAGGAAGAAAAGGCTGGGGGGGAGCAGTCCCGGTTGGAGGCCGTGGACGAGGTCGTGGAGCTCGAGGTCATCACCCGGCTGGGGGTGGTGGAAAAAGTCCGGGTCAGCGGAGGACTCAGCCCAGGAGATCAAGCGGAGATTCTGGCTTGCGCGCAGCAGAACGTGGACGTCTTCGCTTGGAGCGCCGTAGAAATGCCCGGGATCGACGCGGATGTGGCGTGCCATCGCCTCAACCTCGACCCCGGTGCCTGCCCCATCCGCCAGAAGAGGAGGGCCGTCGCAGACAAGCTAGAAGGGCCCATCCGCGAGGAGGTGGGTAAACTCCTGCAGGCCGGATTTGTATCGGAGATCCAGTATCCAGGCTGGGTCTCCAATGTCGTTATGGTAAAGAAGGGTGGAGGTAAGTGGCGTATGTGTATCGATTTTTCACTTCTTAATAAAGCATGCCCGAAAGATTGCTACCCCTTGCCCAGAATCGACGCGCTGGTTGACTCAGCCGTCGGTTTTACTGTAATGTCCTTCTTAGATGCTTTTTCAGGTTACCATCAAATCCGCATGCATCCCCCGGACATTAAGGACGTTTCCTTCATCACGGGGGATGGATGTTATTGCTATAAGATGATGCCCTTCGGGCTCAAGAACGCAGGGGCAACATACCAAAGGATGATGGATAGGGTCTTCCGCGAACAGAAAGGAAGAAATTTAGAGGTCTATGTCGATGACCTCATGGTTAAGAGCCGAGACCTCGGGACCCACCTCCGAGACCTCGAAGAGACATTTGGGACCCTGCGGCGGTACAAGATGAAGCTCAATCCCTTGAAGTGTGTCTTCGGGGCAAGCCGAGGGAAGTTCTTGGGCCATTTGCTCACCCCCACGGGAGTGGAGCCCAACCCGGACAAAGTTAAAGCGGTGATGGAATTAGAGTCGCCGAGGAGCCCGAAGGAGGTCCAGAGCCTCACAGGGAAATTGGCTGGGCTCAGTAGATTCCTCTCCAAGGCGGGAGAAAAATGTGCACCTTTTTTCAAAGTACTGCGGGGAAACAAGAAGTTCGAATGGACCCCGGAATGCGAGAGGGCCTTCCAAGCCCTGAAAGAACAGCTCACTCAAACCCCTCTGCTCCAGGGACCGAGACCAGGAGAGGACCTATCTCTATACCTAGGGGTAGGATCCGAGGCAGTAAGTTCCGTGCTAATCCGGGAGGAGGGGAAGAAACAGTTCCCAATCTACTATGTTAGCCGAGTGCTGAAGAAGGCGGAACTCCGATACCCAATCCTAGAAAAGTTAGCCTTCGCCTTGGTGGTATCGGCCCGTAGGCTCCGACCTTACTTTCAAGCCCATTCAATTAAAGTAGTGACCGACCATCCGCTCCGCAAAATCATGGAAGGGGTGGAACACTCAGGAAGGTTGGCAAAGTGGTCCGTGGAGTTAAGCGAGTTCAATATCACCTTCGTACCCAGGACATCCATCAGGGCTCAAGCAGTGGCAGATTTCATGGCCGACTACGCGGCCGAAGTGGGGGAGCACGAGCCACCTCCCCCGGAAGCATGGAAGATGTTGGTGGACGGAGCGTCGGGAAAACACTCCTTCGGGGGGGGGGGGGGGGGGGGGAATAGTCCTGGTGAGTCCTCAGGGGACTCGGATTGAGCAAGCCTTAAACATCCGTTTCCCGATCACCAACAACCAGGCGGAGTACGAAGCAGTAATAGCGGGCCTTCGGCTGGCCCGGGAACTGGGTGTGCAGGACGTGGAGGTCTCCACAGACTCCATGGTGGTGGCTTGCCAGATCAAAGGAGAGTTTGAAGCAAAGGATCCAACCCTCCTACTATACCTGGAGAAGGTTAAGGGAGTCATCGGGCAGTTCCGCACCTTCTCAATCAAACATGTGCCGAGGGAGGAGAGCACCCAGGCGGACCTCCTAGCCAAGTTCGGTCCTCGAGCAGGGGGAACGACTTCGGAACTCTTCCGGCCCTCCATCGAGGAGGGAGAGTCGATGGAAGTGGATCAGCAGGCCTCGTGGATGGATCCCTTTATCACCTTCCTATCCTCCGGACAGTTCCCTGGAGAGGATGTGGACAAGAGGCGCTTCAGGTATAAGTCTGCCTATTACTCTTTGCATGCAGGGGGGCTATATAGAAAGACTCTCTCAGGACTCCTGGCTCGTTGTGTCTCCGAGAAAGAGGTCCCGAGGGTGCTGGAAGAAATCCACTCCGGGGAGTGCGGCAGTCACTCCGGGATTCGGACCCTGGAAGGGAGGGTGTTGAGACAAGGCTACTTCTGGCCCACTCTCAGCAAGGATGCAGCAGAGTTCACAAGAAAGTGTCAGAAGTGCCAACTCTATGCTCCGCTCCAACTCCTCCCCGCTCAACGGCTCCGGACCATCACGGCCCCCTGGCCCTTCGCCATATGGGGGTTGGACCTGGTCGGCCCCTTTCCCCAAGCCAGCGGCCAGAGGAAGTTCCTGCTGGTCATGATCGACTACTTCTCCAAGTGGGTAGAGGTGAAGGCACTAGCCAAGGTAACCTCTCAGGTTGTAAGGAATTTTGTGTGGGGGGAAATAATCTGCAGACATGGACTCCCTCTAGCTATAGTAACGGACAATGGGCCACAGTTTGCGAGTGAAGAGTTTGTCGGCTTTTGCACTCAGCTCGGCATTGACCTCAGGTTTGCCTCAGTCCACCACCCGAGGAGCAATGGGCAAGTGGAGGCGGCAAACAAGATAATCGTCAACCTGCTAAAAAAGAAAGTGGAAAACCTACGAGGAAGTTGGGTGGAACAACTACCCTCCGTCCTCTGGGCCATGAGGACTACTCCGAACACCGCCACCGGGGAGACTCCATTCAAGCTCTCCCACGGGTCCGAGGCCGTTCTCCCCATAGAGTTCGAGGTAAAGACCCCCCGGGTGACCGCTGCATGCGAGGGGGATGAAGGGTGGCTAGAAGGTAACAATGCCGAGCAGAGGCTATCCTTGGACCTGGTGGAAGAACTCCGGGACCTGGCCACCATCAGGCAGGAAGAGGTCAAGAGGCGGATGGCTCGATATTTTGACAAACATATCCGGATCAAACACTTCCAGAAAGGGGACCTGGTCCTGAAAAAGGTCGATGCGGCCGGCAGGGGGGCCACAGTGGGTAAGCTTAACCCCAAATGGGAAGGCCCGTATATTGTAAGCGAGGTGCTCAAGTCGGGGGGGGGGGGTATCACCTCCAGGATGTGGAAGGGATGCCCCTTGACCGGGCTCGGAGCGGGGATGATTTGAAACGATTCTACCCTTGAAAACTTTATTTTGTTATCCAATCAACATCTCACTCTCATTCGTTATGCTTTCAACTGCTGCGGTACTAAGGTTGGAAATATTGGTGCTGGATTGCCCCAAATCGATTCCGCTCCCGGGCTCTCACCTAGACGGGGGGTTCTGGTTGATCTCTGGAGAGGCTGGCAAGGTTGGAAATATTGGTGCTGGATTGCCCCAGATCGATTCCGCTCCCGGGCTCTCACCTAGACGGGGGGTTCTGTTGATCTCTGGAGAGGCTGGCAAGGTTGGAAATATTGATGCTGGATTGCCCCAGATCGATTCTGCTCCCGGGCTCTCACCTTGACGGGGGGTTCTGGTTGATCTCTGGAGAGGCTGGCAAGGTTGGAAATATTGATGCTGGATTGCCCCAGATCGATTCCGCTCCCGGGCTCTCACCTAGACGGGGGGTTCTGGTTGATCTCTGGAGAGGCTGGCAAGGTTGGAAATATTGATGCTGGATTGCCCCAGATCGATTCCGCTCCCGGGCTCTCACCTAGACGGGGGGTTCTGGTTGATCTCTGGAGAGGCTGGCAAGGTTGGAAATATTGATGCTGGATTGCCCCAGATCGATTCCGCTCCCGGGCTCTCACCTAGACGGGGGGTTCTGGTTGATCTCTGGAGAGGCTGGCAAGGTTGGAGATATTGATGCTGGATTGCCCCAGATCGATTCCGCTCCCGGGCTCTCACCTAGACGGAGGGTTCTGGTTGATCTCTGGAGAGGCTGGCAAGGTTGGAAATATTGGTGCTGGATTGCCCCAGATCGATTCCGCTCCCGGGCTCTCACCTAGACGGGGGGTTCTGGTTGATCTCTGGAGAGGCTGGCAAGGTTGGAAATATTGATGCTGGATTGCCCCAGATCGATTCCGCTCCCGGGCTCTCACCTAGACGGGGGGTTCTGGTTGATCTCTGGAGAGGCTGGCAAGGTTGGAAATATTGATGCTGGATTGCCCCAGATCGATTCCGCTCCCGGGCTCTCACCTAGACGGGGGGTTCTGGTTGATCTCTGGAGAGGCTGGCAAGGTTGGAGATATTGATGCTGGATTGCCCCAGATCGATTCCGCTCCCGGGCTCTCACCTAGACGGGGGGTTCTGGTTGATCTCTGGAGAGGCTGGCAAGGGTGGAAATATTGGTGCTGGATTGCCCCGGATCGATTCCGCTCCCGGGCTCTCACCTAGACGGGGGGTTCTGGTTGATCTCTGGAGAGGCTGGCAAGGTTGGAAATATTGGTGCTGGATTGCCCCAGATCGATTCCGCTCCCGGGCTCTCACCTAGACGGGGTGTTCTGGTTGATCTCTGGAGAGGCTGGCAAGGACAGGTCTTTGCAATGGCCAACTCCTTCTCGCTCGTTGGGCCGGCTCGCTCGACTAAAAAAGGTCGCGTACAATACTATGTGATTGGCGAGGATCCATATCATGCGTCTGGTCCTCGGCAAAAAGGTCGCCGGCACTAGGTAAGGAGGGAGCCCTCGCCAAGGGGAAAAAATGCCTTGCGAAGCCTAGAGAAAATGCGTGGGATTAAGCGGGTAATAATCCTAAGGCAACCAACGAAAGGCCAGAGTAGCCAAAGTACCCTACATCTATCTATTCGATAACGCGTGGAGCGAAAACAATCATGGCGAGAATGACCTCCGCGAAGACTGAGGATGAGATAAACGAGGGCGAGACATTCAATGCATGAAAATAACAAGACAGGAAAGGCGAGCAAGATGAGCAAAGCAAAATTTGCATTCAACACTTTATAGTTCGGTTACAATTTGTGGCGACCTCGCCAATCAAAAATTACAAACAAAAAAGGGGATGTAGCAGCGAGATTCAGGAATCGTCCGCGGATCCTTCTTCGTCACTATCCTTCACTGGCGGAAGAGGGAGGAAGAGCTCCGGGACGATGTCTTCTAGAGTCATGTCGGCCGCATCATCCGCCAAAAGGCCGATTGCCTTCGCCACCGAGAAAATGTAGCGAGCCGACTCTATCGATCCCACACGGATTTCTTCGTCTCGCGCTCACCGGTCTTCTTTCAAACGGCGAGGCGAGGGGGGAACAACGGCGCGGGTAAGGTCGCTGTTTAGGGTCTTCAACCCGGCCACCTCGCTCTCCAAATCCTTGATGCGAGCGCTGGCCCTCCCGGCGACCTCGACATCCTGCGAGCAAGTCCAGTTAGAGAGATGAAAGGGCTAGGGGAAAAAGGAAGTGGGGACTGTAGATGACTCACCACCCTACCCTCCGCGGCGAGCAACTTCTCCTTCAGCTGCGTATTCTCGGCAAGAATTCCCTGGTAGGCCCTTGCGAGCTCCACATTCTGAAGCTCGAGTTGTAAGCAACGCCTCCCCGTCATATGGGCGAGCTCAGAAGAACGCAGTTGGGACCTCGCGCTCTCATAAGCGAGGGTCCTCGCGGTCTCATCCTTGTAAGATCCCGCATCTTCGCGACCACAGAGTGCGAATGAGAAGTCAAAGGCGTGGCCACTGACGGTCTCCTTCTCCACCCAGGAGGGGAGGATAGAAGAGATGTCCACCCTGTTGGTCTCCGGCTTCCAGGTGACGAGGGGCTCGCCAGTCTCGTCCCGATGCCTCTGGCCGAGCCCGAAGTTGTAATGATTCACCGGGATGGGCGGGACCGAGGTCCTGACCACCTCCTGGCCAGGCTCTTCGTCCTCGCCCGCCAAGAGACCGGTGAGGTCAAACTCGTCGAAGGAAGCCTCGCGAGGCTCCTTGCTTTTTGACGGAGCGAGCGAGGCCGCGCTTTTCTTGCTTCTCTTTTTTGGCGGAGACTTTGCGGGGGCACCATGACCGCCGGAACCTCCCTGTCTCTTGCGAGAGGAGGGCTCGGCGGGGGCAACATCGCCTCGGCAGGCTTCCGCCCCCATGGTAGCGAGAGACATGGTCGCATCGGACTTACGGTTGCTCGCGTAAGGGGGATGGAGGGGAAGATCTCGCTCGCCTATAAACAGATGCGGATGAGTATGACAGGCTAGCGAATTGAGACAAAATGTTAGGCAGGGATCTTTACCTTCTCCGGCGAGGACCGGAAGCAACGAGTCCAGGTTGCGGCGGAGGTAGACGACCTCGAAGTTCTTCTTATTGAGGAACTGATGGAGGAGGGCTTCATGGCCGCCGAGGACGGTGGGCCGATAGGTGGTCTCGCCATGTTGGATCGGCGAGAAGGGAATGTTGCCAAAGTTCCCCCTGACGATGATGAACTTTTGGGCCCAGAAGTGGGCCTTGTTGACGGTCTCAACCACTTTCGGGCCTGTACCCACGAAATAGGCTGTCCCATCCTTGTAGGCGCGGAAGGAGAATACTTTTCTGAAGACGGGGAGGCTGAACTCGATTCGCTCCTCGCGGAGGTAGCAAGCGAAAGCAGTGACCACCGCCATGGCGTTGGGTGTGAGCTGGCCGGGAACCACGCCGTAATGCTTGAGCACCTAACGGGCAGCGAGAACGGGATTAATCCACGCGGTAAGCGAGACTCGAATGGCAAAATAAATGGGAAGTAAGCGAGAATTGTGGTTACCTGGCGAACCTCCGGCCACAATGGAAGGCGCAAGCCAACCGCGAAGTGAGCGATGGGGATGGCCAACTCGTCCACCAACGGATCGTTGATCACGTCGTCCTCGCTAGGGCGGCGTGCCTCGAATGGGGGGGTGACTTAATCAGCAACTGCGCTGAAGTACTCCTCATCGGTTAAGTTACAATTAAAAAAGCCATGCTCGGCGAAGGCCTTCGCAACCCTTCGCCGGCCCTCCGATTCCGCATCACCACCCATTTAGTAAACCTGCGAGAAGTAGAAGAAGGCGAGAACGAGAAACAGCGAGAGCTCTGCAACAGAAGAAGAAGAGGATCGAGAATAAATGCGGTGGTTGGCCCGATAAAGACCGCTTATTTATAGCCAAAATAAAAAAGGCAGGAAGAAGTCCAAGCGTCAGCGAGCGCGCGTATCAACAAAAAACATCACATCATGTCCGCAAGCGGGAAAAACCTGCGGGGTCAGTATAAACAACACTTTCGAGAGATATATTTGGCGAGAACAGAAGGTCCGCACGCGAACAATATGATACGAAAACAAAGACTTGCTAGCGTCACGCGAGAAATAATAAAAAGCGGGATTGCCAGTAGAAATAAAGCCAACATATGAATGGCAAGTATGCGAGTTGCGAGCCATGGCGAGATTGTCTAAAAAAGCCACACCCGTTAATAATGATTCCACAACAAAACAGTTAGCGAGAATCGTGGGGGAGCCATTTCCACCGGCCGCCACCCCGCGACCCGGACCTCGGCGGTACCCTGGAATTATAGTATTCTTCCGCCAAACGACCCTCTCGATCCGTGAGAAAAGCGTAATCTCTCATCCTCGCTATGTGCACTTCCGGCGTCGTAGCGCTCTCATCTTGATCGCGCTGTCTCGCTTGCCGGAGTCTCGCACATTCCTCCATCAGGACTGCATGTCTATCCTCGGCAGCTTCCCTGTCCCGTCTCGCCTGCATGTTGAGGTCCATCAGCATTCGCCCATGCTTTCGCAAAAGCTCCGCGGCCCGCTGTTTCATCATCTCAGGATCTCGCGGATCCCCCAAGAAGTCCTCCACCTGATCAGGAAGGGGGGACATTTCGTCGTCGCCCAATTCGGAATCGGTGTGCGGGTTCTCGGCAGTATCTGCGAGATCTCCCAAGGTCAGATAGTGAGCGAAAGATCACGTAAGTTGTCGGCGAGGTCATAACACTTACCCAGAGGGGGGCGAGAACCCGAAGGACGACCCTGAAACACGTTTCCATAATGGGGGTAGAGGGATTTGCCCAGTCCGGCAGGATAGGCTGCACTGTCGGTCGGGAGAATCTTTGGCGGTGCGGAGCCACCCGTCTCCTCGCTCGTGAGAAGCTGGAACCCGGGCTTCCCTATGATTTTATCTGGAAGAGGAGGAGATGGAGGTCGCGACGACGGGCGGATCGGGGACTTCAGTGGCGGGACTGCAAGAAAATAGTAAACAGAGATCATATGTTTAGACATAAATATTACGGCATGTGAGATCCAGATCGTACCAGTGGTGTCTTTTCCAGCGAGATTCATGTCCACCTGCGGGCTTTTCCGAGACCCCTCTGTTGGATCGTATGACGCCCTTAGAGGGGGGGGGGGGGTGAATAAGGGTGTGTTTAAATTTGTAATTTTTACTTAATAATTTTAAGACAATTTCACTTTAATAAAAGTTTCTTAAAAATTAATTTTACAACAATGCAATTTTTGTATAACACCAAGCACAAATTTTTAAGATAAAAATTTAAGCAAACAAATTTGCGATTAGTGAAAAGATCATAATTTTATTTATCATGAAATTTGCATACAAATAAAAATGATCTTAACAATGCTTAAGATCAAGGCACAATGATAAAATGGAAATACAATATTTTGATTTACCAATCCTTCTCCCAAGGATCGGAAGGCTATCGCTTGTCTTTCCCAAGACCAAGCCCAAGCCTAACCTCTAGATCTTCTCAAGATCTAGACGTAGCGCACAAGGCCACGATTTCCCACCAAGCCACGCAAGGACTTGGACGCTCCACACAAGGAAGCGATTTTCCCCTAAGCCGCGCAAGGACTTAGACGCCGCACGCAAGACGACGATTTCTTCCCCAATACAAAATAAAATATGAGTAAATGAAATACAATATGAAAAAGTCAACTCCCTAGAAATTCAGATTTCTGAATGGATTGTTGAAGCCTCGAGATGATCGTTGATGGAGTAGCGCGCCCGATCTCGTCTTCAATCTTCAATCCTTCTTTGCACAATTAGGAGTTGAGGAGGTTCTGGAGCTCTCTGGTTCGTATGCACTCAGGTAGGGACTGGAAATCTCCAAAGCTTGGAATGCACGAACCAAAGGCACCATTTTATAGACTTTCACTGTCGCCTGGGCGACAGTCACTGTCGGAAATTTCCGACAGCGCCAAACTGCCTCGGTCGTGCCGTCGAGCCGTCGTGTGGGCAGTTGCTGGAATCGTGGAGCTGTCGCTGGGGCGACATCGATGTCGGATTTCCGACAGCGTAAAACTGCCGCTGTCGTGGGTGAAGTCGTGGGCAGTTGGTGGAATCGTGGAGCTGTCGCCTGGGCGACATCGATGTCGGAATTCCGACAGCGCAAAACTATCTTTCGTTGATCTGCCGTGGAGGGAAGTAGTTGTAACTTCTCTGCTGTCGCCTGGGCGACAGTGGCTGTCGGAATTTTCCGACAGTGAAATTTTCCCACATGCAATTTTAGCTCCAGCAGCAATGTGAATATCACATACCTGTTATCTGCACACCATTAATGAAAATAGAATCAAATACAAAAGGGACTTTGTTATTATCAAACCGGAGGAGTGCGAAACGCATGCTCCAACAATCTCCCCCTTTTGATAATAACAAATCCGTATAAAAAGAAAACATGTCTATTTAGATTGTTGATTTTAGACATTTGGTGTGTGCACAAATATAACATGATATATTTCTCTTAAAATAAATAATCTCCCTTGATATATTTCTTTTAAAATAAATACTCTCCTTTTAGGTGAAGGCTCCCCCTAAAAGAATGCTCCCCCTAAATATATGCTCCCCCTTAATATATGCTCCCCCTTAAATATATGATGTAATGTGTAGGTGGAATATTTAGGAGTGATAGATTTGTGATTTTTCTTTTTATACTTTAAATTCTCCCCCTTTGGTATTAGCAAAAGTGAATATTAAATAAAAGATTAGCTTTTAAGGGATAGGATATAGAATTGTAGAGTAAGCGGAAGCAATTTGATGGTAATAATTGAAGTCCATGAAATAATAGGAATATGCCATAGTATGAATAAGCCCATGAAGTGACGGTATAGCCATATGAAGTATATGAAAGAAAATAACTTCAATATGAGTAAGGTCATTTGAAAGTATCAGAGAAAGACACAATAGTCTATAGATATATGGAATATTTTCGGTCCAATTCTCATGAGATGAATGTTTATATAACATAATGATGTGTAAATGTGATACTTAGATCAAACATATGAAGTTATTTACATGATCATTAAAATGTATAACATAATAAAAGCATATAAAGGCAACTTTGACGTCGAAGATATAGCACAGGATGAATAGAAAACCATGTTTCTTTTGCACAAGACACTTTACAATTCTTTCCAAGGTGCTTAACCTCACAATGCTCATTAAGACTTATCAGGAGGGTAAGTAGTGCTTGGTGGAGTATCCTTGTCGTTATTTTAATTTTTTTTTGTTTTATCACAGATGTTGTGATATCGTAATTTTGATATATTGAAATTTTTTTTGTTTTTTTTAAATTGACCAAGGATCTCCGAATTCACTTGAATCGCAAAAGATGGTGTATATTTTGTTGTGCTAACAAATCAATGTTGAAAGTTGTATTTAAGAAATGCTATTGTATTATGTGAAAACAAATATGATCCATGTATATTTTAAATAAAACGACATACGTATTGATCAAAAGAAGTGAACGTGATAGTTCATTATGATAGATAAACAATTTCTCATACTTAGAGGCATGCGAAAACAATTTCCAATGGTCTATACAACTAAGTAGAAGTGTCAATACGATGATAGCTTGGAAATGAAATCATATAAACATGTAAGTCATTTTTTTTTGAATAAATAACACATGGTTTGTCATCAATTCATGAGGTGAAGCATTAATAATGACATATAACTATTGTAAATCATCAAAGGGACCCAGAATTGAAGTTTTTACAAAAATTGGAGCTGTCGGAAATTTCCGACACTCACTGTCGCCTGGGCGACAGCCAAAAGTATAAATAAGGCTGGGGACCGAGTCAAAACACATTGTGCATCATTTCCTGGAGTGAAAAACGAGAGGAAGGCTGTCGGAAGTCGGCGACAACCCTAGATCCAAGGTATGGTTTTTTTTTTGATTTTGTGTTTTTAACTCTAAATTTTTAGGGCTTTTTAATTTTGATAGTAGAGAAGAAGGAAAAAATAGTTTTCATGTTGATTTTTGATTAATGGTGGAGGTTTAGAAATTTTTGATTTGAATAAAATGTAGATCTAGTTTTAAAACTATAGGATCTTGGTGGATCTTTGCTTAAATGTCTAGCTTTGTGAAATTTCTCTTGATTTTGTGATAAAGGTTTTCATTTGTGTATTTGCAAAAAAAAATTTTGTAGATCTAGGTTAGAGAAGAAGATGGAAGATGTTGAATAGTGAAAGATTTGTAGAATTTGATAATTTAAAAAAAATAGATTAAAATTTTTTTTTTTAAAACTTGATGTTGAAATAACATTTAGTATGAGTAGATCGGGAAGTTTTAGGAAAAATTCTGAGATAAAATCACTTGGAGGGCTGTCGGAAAATTCCGACAGCCACTGTCGCCTGGGCGACAGTGTTCCAGTGCACAATAAAAAATCTGTTTTAAGCAAAATTTTTGTATTTTATTGTAGAATGGCTTCCAGCTCCAAAGCTCGAAAGAGTACTTCGGAAGATGCACATACTTCATATCAAGTTTATTCCGGAGTGGAGAAGGCTATTGTTGGGGTGTCCAAATACATCGAATTTGATTTGCCAAAACATGATCATATTTATGATCGTCTTGCGAAGGCAGGTATTCTCTCAATAATCTCACCAGAGGGGTTTTCATCCTTTTTAATTCGTGAATTTTATAACCATTTGGAAGACCCAAATGTTACGGAATTGGATGGAGGTGTGAGATCAAGGATCCAAGGTCAACATGTGGAAATAACACATGTTGATCTACGAGAGGAATTTGGACTAGTGATGAGTGAGAATATGCCTGATATAGTGGAGAATTATCGGAAGGATAGAGATTGGACCCTAGTAAACATGAGTTTACATGGGAATCAGAAGAAAACTCTTACCACTGAAGTTACCTCACTTACACCGGATGCTTACTTAGTCCAAGATATATTAAGGAATTCGGTGATGTTGAAGAGTGGAGACACAAGAAGCATTACTGCGCAGTTGACCCTCTTTACGTACTATATTATGGAGGATGAGCCTTTTGATATGGCAGACTTCATACTATCCCAGATTAGGTATACGTACAGATTGAAACATCCAAGATGGGTGAAGGTGCATACGCTGCCAATGGGGTTGGTAATTCAGCGTGTACTTTATAAGAAGTATGGATGGATTGTGCAAGACTCGTATTTTGATGATTGTTATCCGGAAATTTATTTCACGGGTTCAATGAAAGGGAAGAAGCCGCTTAGAAAAGCTCAACCGGGAATTGAGATTAGAGAGCCGAGCATTTCTAGGGCAGGATCACTAAGGGAATCCATTGATGATTTGCGTGATTCGTTAGAGGATCACAAAAAGGAAGTGAAAAAGGATCGTAGTCGAATGCAGAAATTTATGAAGTTTCTTGTCAAAGGTCTGAAGTTGAAGCCAACGCCGGAGGAGGAGGCAGAATGGCAAGTTCCGGACGAGGAGCCGCCACGCCAATCGGTGAGGCAGACTCGCCGTGGCAAAGCCGTGAGACGAGGACCTCCAGAAGATTGTCCAGAGAGCAGCGGGGCTGGTTATGAAGATTCAGAGTAGGTTTGTGTTGCTGCTGCTGCTGGGAGATGTCGGAAAATTCCGACATCCACTGTCGCCTGGGCGACAGTGAACTTCTTTTAAATTTCTGTTTTTGTTTAATGAACTTGATCCTTAAGTTGTTTCTACTGTTTTTATTTGAACAATATTGATGTAATATGAATGATGATGAATTTTGTTAAAGTTTTTGATGTTTTGGTTTTTATATTTTTGGCATTTTTGTATTTACATTATTTATGTTTTGTGATAATAAAATTTTTTTTTTTTTGTTATTGGCTTTAAAAAGTGATATATTCATTGTGAAATGTCTAGAATTCCCAATTCTAGCCTAAGCATAGAAAAACGGGAATCCGGTAAAGGTTTAGTGAATATATCCGCTAGTTGATTATCCGTGCCTATAAATGAAAATTTTATGTGGTTATTTTTAATATGATCTCTAATAAAATGATGTCTCACATCAATATGCTTAGACCTTGTATGATGGACCGGGTTGTGTGTTAAATCAATTGCACTTTTATTATCACACCATAATTCAATAGTTTGTTGTTTAATATTAAAGTCTTCTAAGGTTTGTTTCATCCAAAGGGCTTGTGCACAACAACTACCCAGTGCGATGTATTCGGCTTCGGTGGTTGAGAGGGCAACAGAATTCTGTTTCCGACTCGACCATGAAATGAGTGAAGGGCCTAAAAAGTGACAAGTGCCACTAGTGCTTTTCCTATCTAGTGAACAACCGGCGTAATCAGAATCAGAATAACCAAAAAGTGTAAAATCATCGCTATGAGGATACCACAAACCAAGTTTAGATGTGCCAATTAAATATCTAAAAATTCTTTTTACCGCTTTTAAATGTGATTCTTTGGGATCGGCTTGAAATCTAGCACATAAACAAACTGAAAACATAATATCCGGTCTAGAAGCAGTTAAATATAAAAGTGAACCTATCATGCCTCTATATAAAGTTTGATCTATTGATATTCCAGTTTCATCTTTTCCTAATTTTAAAGATACACTCATAGGAGTATTTGCTTGTTTGAGATTTTCAAATCCAAATCGTTTTAAGACATCATGAATATATTTTGATTGGTTAATAAAAACTCCATCATGTTTTTGAACAATTTGAAATCCTAAGAAATATTTTAATTCCCCTACCATACTCATCTCAAATTCACTTTCCATCATTTTTACAACATAGTTACACAACTCTTCATTAGTGGCTCCAAAAATAATATCATCAACATAAATTTGTAAAACAATTAAATCATCATTTACTTGCTTAATGAAGAGTGTACAATCAACACCACCCATTTTAAAACCATTTTGTAATAAATATATAGTCAATCTATCATACCATGCTCGTGGTGCTTGTTTTAAACCATACAAAGCTTTTAGCAATCTATATACGCGATTAGGAAATTTTTCATTTATAAATCCTGGGGGTTGTTCAACATAAACTTCTTCTTTAATCAACCCGTTTAAGAATGCAGTTTTAATATCCATTTGCAATAATTTAAATCTTTTATGGCTAGCAAATGCAACAAAAATTCTAACTGCTTCCAATCGTGCTACGGGTGCAAAAGTTTCATCAAAATCTACCCCTTCAATTTGATTATATCCTTTCGCTACAAGCCTAGCTTTGTTTCTAGTGACCCTAGAGTCACTATCTAATTTGTTTTTGAAAATCCATTTGACTCCTACCACTGGATGATCACTAGGTCTATCAACAAGAATCCAAACTTTATTTCTTTCAAATTGATTAAGTTCTTCATTCATAGCTAGAAACCAAGATTCATCATTTAAAGCGGTGGCAACATCTTTTGGTTCGATATTTGAGACAAAACATAAATTTGAAAAGGTTTCATTTAAACTAGAACGCGTACGTACCCCACATAATGGTTCTCCAATAACAAGTTCTTGCGGATGATCTTTTGAGAATTGTAGCTCGGTTGGAGGTACATACCCTTCTCTTTCTTCTTCTTCTCTATCTTCTTCTCCTCTTTCTTCTTCTCTTTCTTCTCCTTTTTCTTCTTCATTTTCTCCAAGTTCTTCTTCATCATTCTCCACCGAGGGAAGGAGTTCATCTTCTTTTCCTGTAATTTTCCTTTCTACACATGAAGCAAACTCATCAAACCTAACATGAATAGATTCTTCAATTATTTTTGTTCTCTTATTATAAACTCTATAGGCCTTGCTAGTTGAAGAATAACCAATGAAAATTCCTTCATCACATTTTTCATCAAATTTTCCTAAGTTATCTTTTGTATTCAAAATAAAGCATTTACAACCAAAAACTTTAAAGTAAGATACATTTGGTTTTCTTTGAAAATAAATTTCATAAGGAGTTAATTGTAATGTGGGACGAATCATGACACGATTAATGATATAACATGCCGTACTAACTGCTTCGGCCCAAAGATATTTTGGCAATTTAAATTCACAAAGCATAGTACGTCCTAATTCTTGGAGTGTTCTATTTTTCCTCTCCACTACACCATTTTGCTGTGGTGTGCGTGGAGCGGAAAATTCATGTTTTATCCCAAAATCATTACAATATGAAATAAATTTTTCATTATCGAACTCTCCTCCATGATCTGATCTAATGCATTTTACCTTCAGATCAACTTCATTTTGAATACGTGAAATTAGTTTTACAAATTCATCAAAGGCATCAGATTTTGAATATAAAAACAAAGTCCAACAAAATCTAGAATAATCATCAATAATAACAAACGTATATTTTCTACCTCCTAGACTTTGTGTAGAAATTGGACCAAACAAGTCCATATGTAATAAATTCAAAGGTCTAGTGGTAGAAATGACATTTTTGCTTTTAAAAGATGATTTTGTAAATTTTCCCTTTTGGCATGGTGAACATAATGAGGATAGCTTTCCATTCAAATTTGGTAATCCTTTTATTATTTTATTTTTAGAAAGCTTTACTATGCGTTTAGCACTAGAATGTCCTAGTCTCCTATGCCATAATTCAAGTTCATCATTCTTTGAAATGAAACATTTAAGTGTAGAATGAGATAAATCATGAAAAGTGATTGTATAGACATTGTTTATTCTTGGTGTAGTAAGTACGATTTCGTTTGTTTTAGAATCAATAATTTTGCAAAGGTTTGAGCTAGAGTCAAATAAAACATTTAGATTTTTATCACATAGTTGACTAATAGAAATTAAATTATGTTTCAAACCTTTAACATATAAAACATTTGAAATTTTAAATTCTTCGTTACCTACTACTCCAATGCCTTTGACTTTACCCTTTCCATTATCTCCAAATGTCACTGTTCCACTTTTCTTCATCTCCAGGCTAAGGAACTTTGATTTATCACCCGTCATGTGTTTTGAACATCCAGAGTCCAAATACCACACGTCTTTCTTGTTCCTAGCCTGCACGCATACCTAAAAAGATGATGAGAGTAAAGATCTGGTTACCCAAGTGGTCGATCCCATTGTATAGGTGGACGCCTTAGGTACCCAGATTTGTTTAACAGTAGCTTTTCCTTTCTTCCAACATGAGCCCGAGATGTGACCAAATCGATGACATTTGGCACACACAATGAATGGTGAGGAACCATTTTTCAATGGTTTCTCTGGACTCTTGCTGGTGGAAGCATCTTTATGTGTGGACTTAGAAAAATTTGTATTTTTAGAAATAAGATTTCTGAACCTGGAGCTGTCGCCGGTTCCGACAGTAGCTGTCGGAAATTTCCGACAGCCTCCAGAGCTTCCAGAAATGTATCCTAGTCCAAATTTTGCTGTACCATGGCATTGGTTGGCTAATAGCATATCCAGTGATTTTTTCCCAACACCAAATTTTCTAATTGCCATGATCAACTCATTTACTTTGGATTTTAGAATTGAATTTTCTTTTACTATCATGCCACATCTATTTGCAAAAATTTTCTTATAATTATCTAATTGAGAATGAGAAGTTTTAACAACTTTTTCTAAGTCCCTTTTCTCTTTTACAAGTAGATCAAATTTTTGATCGGACTTAGAAATAGTAGTTTCAAGTTCTTTTATCCTTGTCGAAGAATGATCACACTCTTGACAAAAAATCTTCTCTTTCCCAATAGATTCCAACTTATTTGATAGTTTTTTATTTGCTTTTGAAAGACCTTCATTTTCAGATTTTAGAAAATCAATTTTCTTTAAGCTTTTATCTAAAACTTTGCATGTTTTCATAAATTCAGAATATAACTCTTCATAAGATGGAGGCGTTACCTCAGTGTCGCTTTGGACACTGCAGTCGTCTTCAGATGTAATGCTGTCTTTTGCCATCAAGCATAGATTAGCCTCCTCTTCCTCCTGTGTTGAGGGATCACTTTCTTCACCAGACGAAGAATCATCCCAAGTCTCTGCCTTTAACACTTTCTTCTTTTTATCGTGCCTCTTTGCTTTTTGCTCTTTCAGATACTTTGGGCACTTGCTTCTGATATGACCAATCTTCTTGCAATGGTAGCACTCCGGTGGCGGACGCTCCTCTTCATTCTCCATTTTTCCTTTGCCTTTTTGGTAGGCAAAATCCTTCTTTTTGAAAAACTTTTTAAATGAGTTTCTCCTCTCCGGATTTCTCATAAACTTCTTAAAATTTCTCACAAACAATCCTTCTTCATCTTCATCACTTTCTTCAGTCTCACTCTCAAATTCCTTTTTAGATTTCAACGCCAAGCTCTTCTTTTTGGGCTCCAAATTATATTCTTGGCTTTGAATCTTCAACTCCACTTCATGGGTTTTTAGATTCCCAATGAGACTCTCCAATTGTAAGGTTTTAAGATCATGTGACTCAGAAATTGCAGTCACTTTTGGATTGAACTTCGGGGGAAGTGATCTTAAGATTTTTCTAACTAAATCTCCATTTGAAAAGACCTTACCCAACACTTTTGAATCGTTCACGATTTTAGTGAATCGAGTGTACATTGTGTCAATTTCTTCATCCACTTCCATTTTGAATCTTTCGAACTCTGACTCCAATTGAAATAGCTTTGAATCTTTTACCTGCGAAGTACCTTCATGAGTAATTTCCAAAAGATTCCAAATATCAAAAGCAGTATCGCAAGCACAGACTCTATTAAACTCGGTGCGATCTAGTGCGCAAAATAAGGCATTCATGGCCTTTGCATTGTTTTTGCATTTTAATTTATCATTTTCATCCCACTTGTCTTTGGGTTTTTCCATAGTTACATCTCCTACAACAAATGTTGGAGAAGTGTAACTAGTTTCTACCATATTCCAGACTTCTATATCTAAAGCAATTAGAAAACAACGCATACGTGTTTTCCAATAATTGTAGTCTGTGCCCGTGAAAAGTGGTGGCCTACTAATTCCTTGCCCCTCAACGAACGCGTGATCGTTGTGCGCCATTACTCCCGGTGGTAAAACCGTTTTGGAGTAACCTCGCTCTGATACCACTTGTTGGATCGTATGACGCCCTTAGAGGGGGGGGGGGGTGAATAAGGGTGTGTTTAAATTTGTAATTTTTACTTAATAATTTTAAGACAATTTCACTTTAATAAAAGTTTCTTAAAAATTAATTTTACAACAATGCAATTTTTGTATAACACCAAGCACAAATTTTTAAGATAAAAATTTAAGCAAACAAATTTGCGATTAGTGAAAAGATCATAATTTTATTTATCATGAAATTTGCATACAAATAAAAATGATCTTAACAATGCTTAAGATCAAGGCACAATGATAAAATGGAAATACAATATTTTGATTTACCAATCCTTCTCCCAAGGATCGGAAGGCTATCGCTTGTCTTTCCCAAGACCAAGCCCAAGCCTAACCTCTAGATCTTCTCAAGATCTAGACGTAGCGCACAAGGCCACGATTTCCCACCAAGCCACGCAAGGACTTGGACGCTCCACACAAGGAAGCGATTTTCCCCTAAGCCGCGCAAGGACTTAGACGCCGCACGCAAGACGACGATTTCTTCCCCAATACAAAATGAAATATGAGTAAATGAAATACAATATGAAAAAGTCAACTCCCTAGAAATTCAGATTTCTGAATGGATTGTTGAAGCCTCGAGATGATCGTTGATGGAGTAGCGCGCCCGATCTCGTCTTCAATCTTCAATCCTTCTTTGAACAATTAGGAGTTGAGGAGGTTCTGGAGCTCTCTGGTTCGTATGCACTCAGGTAGGGACTGGAAATCTCCAAAGCTTGGAATGCACGAACCAAAGGCACCATTTTATAGACTTTCACTGTCGCCTGGGCGACAGTCACTGTCGGAAATTTCCGACAGCGCCAAACTGCCTCGGTCGTGCCGTCGAGCCGTCGTGTGGGCAGTTGCTGGAATCGTGGAGCTGTCGCTGGGGCGACATCGATGTCGGATTTCCGACAGCGCAAAACTGCCGCTGTCGTGGGTGAAGTCGTGGGCAGTTGGTGGAATCGTGGAGCTGTCGCCTGGGCGACATCGATGTCGGAATTCCGACAGCGCAAAACTATCTTTCGTTGATCTGCCGTGGAGGGAAGTAGTTGTAACTTCTCTGCTGTCGCCTGGGCGACAGTGGCTGTCGGAATTTTCCGACAGTGAAATTTTCCCACATGCAATTTTAGCTCCAGCAGCAATGTGAATATCACATACCTGTTATCTGCACACCATTAATGAAAATAGAATCAAATACAAAAGGGACTTTGTTATTATCAAACCGGAGGAGTGCGAAACGCATGCTCCAACACCCTCAGCACGTTCCTCACAAATCTCGCTCGCCAAAGTATCCTGCGAGCGAAAATGAATAAAGAGCAATTTGTAGACGTGAATTCGAACAACTCATACCTTCTCGGGGCGGCAATCATCCGGGGAGGAGTCCAGCGTCACGGAGTCGTCCCCAGAGAGGCGAACCGCCTTCGCCTTCTTGGTTTTTGGCGACTGGGCGGGAGGCTGCCGGTTCATCCAGGCGGGTACCCTGGTCGTGGGAGGTAGCCCGCCGGCTCTCATCGCCCTCAGGCGAGCCTCTGCCTCTTCGGAAATCGGCATCTCCCGGCAGCTAGAACGGGAAAGGAAGGAAAAGAAGCGACGCGCACCCATGGGGGTTCGGGATGATATTTATAGCCTGCATGGTGGGTCCCACAAAAGATTCCTGACAGGTCATCCAGGAGCGGTCGAATATCAGGGGTTGGACGATTCTTCGCGAAGACATTAGTCCTCGCGAAGAGCGGGGATTGTGTACAACCCCGATATTCACCAGGAAGCAACCAAAGCTCGCGCTCAAGGAGGCGAGCCAAGAGGGGCGAACCCTGATCTCCGGCGAGGCAGGCCAAGGAAGAGCAAGAGACTGCGCAGGCGAGCGAGCCCAGCGAAGGGAGGGTAACCGGCTCTTTTGAAGCTCGGCGAGGGCAGTACATGCGAGCCCGACCAGCTGAGAAGGGAGCTCGCCAGGCGAGCCCGGAACCTTGGGGTGCAGTTAGCCACTCTTGGGGTACAGTTAGCCATTTTGGGGTGCGGATAGCCATCCTGGGGTTCGCCGACCCAGGGGTTCGCGAGCTCCGATCGCGAGGGCAGTCAGCTTGGCCAGGTCGCTATCAGCGAGCCCAACCGTCCGAGGAAGGAGTCCGCTAGGCGAGCCCGCCTAGAGTGAGTGCTGATAGTACCTCTGGGGTTCGCCGACCCCGAGGCTCGCGAGCTCCACTCGCGAGGGAGGTCGCGAAGCGGGCTGGCTCGCCCCGTAAAAGTCCAGGAAGGGATTTTTACCAAGGAGCCCCTGGTGGTCTGCGTTCAGCCTCTCCAAACAGCGGAGTTTGGCTGTTGACAGACCAATCCGGTGTGCGGATAGTGAGAATGGACAGCGGGATTTGGTTATCGACAGACCACCAAACTAAAATCTATAAATAGACCTCAAAGGGCACCTTGGAAGAGATCGGTTCATTATCTTTGAGCTCTTCTCTCCCTAGGTCGCTTTGGTTTGTGCTCTCTAGCTCTCCAAGGTGCCCGAGTCTTAGCTTTGGCTTGGGAGGGGAAGCGCTCAACGATCTTCCGGGTTAGTGGAGGGACCTCCTCGCTGAGACTAGGGTCTTTGTTCTTTGCTCAAATCGTCGGTCTTACCTCTCCCGAGGGACCGGTAAGGGCTAGCCGCCTCTCATTTCGGTGAGGGCCCCGAGCTCCACTAGAGATCGAGGAATCGGTTTCAACAGTTAGAGCACGGGCAAAGCTGAACCGAACCCGTTTCCATGCAGATCGGTGAGAGGTCCCTACCTCATGTAAGCCGTGTGATCATGGGAGAGGTCGTGGAAGGTGTCTTACCTAGACCGACCAAAAGCTCTTTTCCCCCACCTAAGGCTATGTCCTTAGGGTGGAGTGTTTGTGATGAATTGATGTTATGATAGCCTCATGCGGTTGCTTATGCGGTTGTGGGGAACCTTCGGGTGAACCCAACCAACATCATGTGCATGCCTAGGTTCCCTTTTCTTTGATGTTCAACCTAGAAGATTGATTGTGCTTGAAACCTCACCTTGTGTAGTTTGCACTTTCCCTATATTATTACATGTTGCTAGTACGACTTGTTTGCAGGGAAGAAGCTCCGCCACCCCGAGAAAGGGGTGGGGTCGTTATAATTTGGTCAGCTGTGCTGACCGTTGCTTTATTTGCCACCTCTTGGTGGAATGTTCTTATGCTGGAGCAGGTGAGCCTAGCGGGAAATAGCGGGCGGTGGCCCTTTGCGGAGTTGGCCCTCGAAGGCCAACCTCTTTTCTGCTTTTCATGTTTTGCCGGCCTGCGCGCCGATGCATGCTTTGAGTTTAGTACATTTGGTAAATGTAAGGCCTTAAGGACGTAACTCTACACTTTATTGTTTCATTCCTGTGATAGTGGACTATTATAAAAGAAATGTTAAATCTTTATGCTTCCGCTTATGTTTATTATACTCTGGTGTAGTTCTTTTCTGTATATCTCCTTTTAACGCCTAGCTAGTGTGGTTAGTATGGCGTGGGGTCCCGGCCGGACCTACTGTTATACTATTTGTACTGGCAGGGTGTTACATCGACAAAGTCCCGTCGTCAAGATATTATCCATATCGTCGAGGCGCTGTCAGTATCAGAATGAAGCTGGAAATATCGTCAAGACGGAATTCAAATATTGCGGATGCGCTGTCAGCAATTAATGTCGCCGCCTGATTGTCCAATCAGGGCGTGCTCTTAAGGAATGGGGCGTCTGACACTTAAGGAACTTTTCCAGAAGACCGTTGGGAGCCTCGCTGTCTTATAAAAGAGATAAGAGGTTGCCCTAAGAAATATAAATCAGAAAGAACTTACGCATACAACAAATAGAACAGTAACAACGACGTAAAGAAAGTAAGAAAAAAACAAGAATTCTCAGAAAGTGTTCTCGCAAGAATCAGTCGTTTGATCGACTGATAAGAAGCCATTCCTCATCAGGCAAAGAGTGAAGATTGAAGAAGAACTGCGCTTTTCAAGATCTGAATCAGAAAAATCTTCTTCAACCTCAAGTTGCCGATCTCCATCAGGCAGAAGAAATAGTTCTCATCACTGTAATTTGTTGTAAGTCTTGCTGGCCTAAGTGTCTGGCTTGAGGGCTGGAGAGCTGTGAGGCTTGAGGGACATGGCAGTGGACTTGCGGGTCCGACACCGTCTAGCTTGAGTGCTGGAGAGCTGTGAGGCTTGAGGGCCAGGGCAGTGGACTTGCGGGTCCGACATCGTCGAGCTTGAGGGCTTGGGTGTAGTAGGGGCTTGCGGGCCTATGTTGTAGGCACAGGACTTGCGGGTCTGTGTTGTGTAGAGCTTGAGTGCCTGAGTATCGAGTTTGCGGGCTCGGGTGCAGTAGGGGCGTACAGGCTTAGGATGTAGGACTTGCGGGTCCGTGTTGTAAGGCTTGAGGGCCTGAAGATTTGGCGGAGTTTGCCGATCCTAGCACACTGCTAGGTAGGCGCAGAGGGACAAAGGACTACTCAAGACACCCGGTCTTGAGGAACCTCTATAGATCTTGTGTCGTCTGTTGTGATTTGTTTGTGTGATAATTTTGTACTACGCTTAAACATTCGTAACCCGCGCTAATAATTTGAAAAGAATCAAGATCACCTAACACCCCCCCCCCCCCCTCTAGGTGAACGTTCCATTAACAACAGAAGGCCTGGGATGTCACCCCAGAATACTTTCTAGTACTGTTGCGAGCCCTTCACCGGGTAGACCTCGGGAAGTCCAGGATTCACCTTAAATCATTATGATTGACTAAATGACATTCAAGGTAACTTTAGATAAGAGAATTTGAGAAAGGTAAACCTTATCCTATTACAGGAGACGGAATGGTTCAAGAGTAGTTGGTCCTGTGAGCTGGAGACTCAGGTGGTGTGATAACCTTGCATGTGCATAAACTAGTGGTGGGCCTTTAGTATTGATCCAGTTGTCACACTGATGGCAGTATGTTGACTTTGGTGGGGTGTGATGAGTTAGAGGGCCAGTAGGTTACTTTACTGCGGTCTAGAAGACAATCCATAGTAACCCACCCCGACCATAAAAGACTGGCGGGTTTGCAACAAGAGTACGCAAGAGCTCACAGAAGTGCACCTAGGACGTGTACAACAACGTACATAAGATCTAGGTCTGGTAGTTTGTATACCCACCTAGAAGTGGAGTGCCCAATCCACTGTTTCCGTTGCCACGACGGAAGTACCTGAGAGGCTTGCTACCTCCTAAAAGCGGGAACAAAAGGTATGTATGCAAAGTCGTGCGAGTGAGTTGCACTGTATGAACATAACATAACATACATACATACTATATGCATATGCACTTGCAGATCATTATCATATAAATTAGTATGAGCTCTTTTATATGACGAGTTACAATTCCGGAAACCTTAACTTATAAGTTTGTATGTGCATTCATATAAGTTAAGGTGCTCTGCATGATAGCGTAGTAGTATACTTATTACTTATACTTACGCCACATTTACTTATTTGCTGGTTACTTATTATCTATTGATGTTATACATACTGCTCATTTATTCATATATGTTGCTAGTATAATACATGTCACCTGCTCTTTATTTTACCTCTTACTGTCCTTCCCTTTGTCCTCCCGCTCGGCACCTAGGAGTCGTGGGGGGAGGCGTGAACAAAATTGGCTTAGTTTTTTTACTAACGGTAGGATGTGACCGTAACACCAGGAGATTGAGGAGCGGGAGAAGCAGTACGTCAGGCAGAACGTGACGGTAGATCCCGAGGAGCAGATGTCGCGCATCACTACTACCACACGGCGCCAGGTTGTTGAGAGTATTTTGACTAGCTTCCGTATAGAGTAATTTGAGAGAGTGTATTACTATTTCCTTTTTGAATTTGTACCGGGATTAAGCCCTTGCACTCGTTTATATTTGTTCTCATTGTGGACTATCTGCATTATATATATGGTTGTGGACTTGTCATATTTGACAACATTCCATTCTTACCAAAATTGGCCTATGATATGATCGAACTAGCCGGCAGGATCGACGTTGAGCGGTGATAGATAACCCGTGAGTTCGAGTCACCGTAAGACAGCGGTTCTGGGCATAAGGTCCAGGAACTCTCCGGTAAGGAGGAGGGGGATTTTACAGGAGGGATACCGGACAATTCTGCGGTTGGCGATGAACTGATCAGTGAACTATTGTGCCATCTCCGCAAAACTGTCGATGGCTCCATCTCGCAGAGAATGGAACCAAGTGCATGCTTGCCCCTTCAAGGTTGCTGGAAACACCTGACATAGGCGTTGATCTGGAGCATTGTAAATTCTCATGATAGTAGTGAAATGGTTGACATGTTCTAATGGGTCATCTGTTCCGTCGAATCTTTCGATGCTGGGGAGAATGAAGCCATGTGGAACTGGATGAACTAGAACCTGGGGTGTCAGTGGGGAGTCGTGGTGCAGAGGACGACGGGAAAAAGCAGTACGTCACCCAACCAATTCGCACTCTTCTACTACCACATCGCGTATCTTCTCGCGAGTGGTTCTCCCGATAACTTGTCCGGGTCCATTTCTTCCTTGACGATGGTGATGGAGACGACTCCCAGGCCCCTGTCCGGCCGAGCAGGATGAGTGGAGATTTTTGCGTCGGAGAATTCTTCTAAGACATCTTCCTCCCGAGCGGCATCCTCGACCGGAGCATGATTTGGAGCTGGCGGGGGCTTACTGTTCATTGTTGGAGGTGGAACGAGAGCTCGAGGAGCTTCAAGGTTTCTTAGGAGAGTCAGCATCTCAGCCTACTGCTGCTCCAATTGGCGCATGTGCCCTTCCCGTGCTGTTACAAGAGAATATAATGCCTCCTCCGTGAAATGCGCGTTGTTAAGCGAGTGAGAGGGAGCTGGTTTAACGCGTCATCCGGGAATTGATCCTTCGGTGGTTCAGACACTCCTTCTTGCAATTGCCGTTAGTTACGGGTATTGCTGCTAAGCAGACTTTGTCTTGAGGAAGTCTTTGTATAGTTTTGGGAACACCTTCCCATAGACGGCCAAACTATTGCAGGTCGCTTAACGCTCTCGTTAGACCGGTCAGATTGAACCATCTCAGCTCTAGAGTGAGCCGAGCGCGCAATCAGTTAAAGTAAAGTAAGATAACCGGCAAGAAGACTTTTTACGTGGAAAACCTGAAAAGGGTAAAAAACCACGGGGTCGGATTGATGCCGACCAAATTCCACTATATCTTTCGGTGTTACAAGTTGAAGAATGCAAGAGGGTGACATGTCACCGCTCGTTGTAGGGGATGCACAGAAGAATGAGAAAGGGGAAAATATCTAAAGAATGAGATCTTTTAGAGCCTAAGAGAGATCTTCAAGTCACCTTCGAAGGAGATCTTTGAAGGCTGAAGGAGACCTTCGAAGGATACTTCGAACGCCGAAGAGGAACTCTGAAGGATCTTCGAAGGAGCTCTCTTCGGCGCTGAAGGCAAGGTGTCTTGAAATGAAGACTGTGTTCCTTTTATAGCCTTGGGAAGGGGCCGCATGGTAATTTTGCCATAGCTACCACCGTAACCACCTGACGGGCGAATCACGTTCGTTGATTTGGAGCACATGGATTGCTATTTTTCGGATATGCCCATCTTGCCCCCAGGTAGTTCGAGCAGCTTCGTTGATGACAATGATAGCAATGAACAAAACCTGCAATCTGGAAAATCAAGAAGGTTAACTGCTGCGCGCGCTGCAAACTTGGAAACATTTGGCGCGCGCCATGCAGATAGAGGCGTTCTGAGCGCACAATGAACTCTGGGACGTTTGGCACGCGTCTTGCATTTGGGGGCGTTTGGGGAGTTCGACGTGTGTTGTGAACTTGGAGGTGTTCGACACTCGTCGCAAACGGAGACCCATAAAGGTGTAGCCGAGTAATGTCAGAGAGGTACGACCATGAGAGGGAGAGCGCAGCTTCGACAGCTCCTAAGGGGGGTGTGGCTGAAGCCGCAACCCAACGAGGGTGCGGCGAAGGCCATTCCCAAAAATGGGCGGGCGCGCCCCTGGCCGCTCCCCTAGAAGGGGGGGGGGGGGGGGGGGGGACCCTGGACACACCCCTCAAGGGGGGGGGGGGGGGGGGGGGACCCCGTAATAGTGGGGTGCGGCCTTGGCGGCTATGGCCGCACCCTGTGAGGGGGAGGTGCGTGCCTGGTCATATCGCGCTGGAGCGGTTCGACCGTGCTGCGGGCGCCACATGACGGGTTCTGCACGGCGGTTTTGCTCTTGCTTCCCCACTCCCTCAATAATGGGTTAACTTTGACTTCAACCTCCTCCACTACTTGCACTTCCCATTAGTGGAATTATTTGCTAGGTGCACCCCTATATTCCTATAAATTCATAGGTGCATATCAATGATATTTATATTTTTTGATTACATATAAGAATCACCCCTAAAGTATATAATTTAAGATAGAATGAAATTGTTGAGGCCGCTCAACGCTCTCGTTGATTAGTAGTGTTTAATTGTCTTAACTCAAGAGGTGGCTGAACATGCAAATAGTCAAATGAAAATGATAACGCATTACGTGGAAAACTCACGGAGGGATGAAAAATCACCGAGGCTGCGCCCATTTCCTCAAAAAAACCACTTGTAAGGTTTTTAGTACAGCTCTTTGTTTCTCCTGAAAGGCGATAGACAGCCTATTGTTCTACAAATAGTTCTATGAATGAGGCAGAAAAGACGTGATTGATCTTGCCCCACTCGTCGTGGGAACCTCCACGCAGAACGGAGAAGTCTTTCTTGGGATTTCTTGGATCTCACATCTCCGTTGTGTGCAGCTCGGTACAGTTTATAGTGAGAGTTGCATGCGTAAGAAGCACACGATCTCTCTCAAAGTTTTGGTCCTCTCGAATGATGGATTGAACCTTTTTTTTATAGTTTTAAAGGGGCATTTTAGGAGACTTTGCCCTCCTGTCCAATAGGATCATCCAGATTGTGCATCTTGGATTGTAAATCTTGATAGCCGGGCATATTTGCCCCTTAGATTGATCTGGGCGGATAACCCAGGCTCGCAAGAGCATAGTTGATCGCACGCCTGAAAAACAAATTAGAATTCGACGTAACTTTCCATAATTGTTCTCCACATCATCACGAGTTTATCCCTCGAAATAGATTTGTGATCGGAGCCATGTAAATCATGAAATTGATATTCAAAATTGTAAAACTGAAAATCTATCTTATGCGCTTTTCCTCCGTGAATCTAATGCCGTTTTCAGACTCTTCCTCTTTCCCATGGCCGCCCCTTCTTACTCCACCAAATCTGTCTGGACCGATAAGGAGAGTGATCCAGACTGGGCTAGATCGATCCAGTTCGTGTCGGTTTACGTTTGGTCCCTTCGTCAAGCTGTTTAAGGAGTCATGTAGAGCCAGATTGGACAAACTTAATTGCTTTGGAACTGTCTCATCGAGCCGATCCTTGTCGTGAGCTAAATTTTTTACTCAGATTACATTGAAATTTTAGGGGCATCAAAAACAAAAAAAATTCTGAGATAATCTAAAATAAAATAATACATTATAAAAGAAGAGCGAAAAGTAAATAATAGAGTAGGTATTGAGAGAGAAAATGCGGTGGCTAAGTGCACCGTTGCCGGCAAACTACATGTATAGTCGAAGCATTGCGGCCACCGGCTAAATATTGTACATGAGGGGCATGTACATGTTTCTTAGACAAAAGCCTATTAATCATGGGATTATAACATAAAATGAGAAAGAAACTACAATAAAAGAATTTTACATGATGAGAAAAAATAAAATATAAAAATGAGGAGAGAAAATTATTAGTACCCGTTCGTTTGGATGAAATTAAATTGGATATTGGATATTGGAATTGAGATCAATTCCAATACTTATATGAATTGGAATTTGTTTAATTTTAAGTATAGTGTTCGCCTATAAATAGAATTAAAGAATATTGTGGAATCGATCAATTTTGTTGTCATTTGTTAGATAAAATTCAAACTAATAATTATTATTTTTATCATTATCGATGAAGAGCCAAAATTCTTTCAAAAATAATGTGAGAAAATGCACCCCCGGGGAAAAACGCTCTCCGACCAAAATTATCTAATTATTATATAGATTGAAAAGAATTAACTTTAGTTCAAAATAAATTCCATGAAATTCATTAGAATTCTAATTCCAATGTTCAAGCGCGCAAACGAACAACAAAATTAGAATTAGAGCTTCAATTCCAATTCCATGATCTTAATTTCATCCAAACGAACAGACCATAAATGATAATTTCAAGACTAATATAAATACCGAGATGATTTCAAGTAGTCGTGCACAAAAAAACCGGTCCTAACCGGTCCGGTTGGGACCGGACTGGTTAGGACCGGCTAGGGACCGGTCCCAATTAAGACCGGTCCGGTCCCGGACCGGTCCCAGGGGCTCATCCAGTCCCACCTTTTTTTGGCAAAAACCGGTCCCGGACCGGGACCAGTAAAAGACCAGTCTTTAACCGGTCTTTTACCGGTCCTGGGCCAGGACCGGTAAAAATAACAGCTCATAGAGCTGTCCCGCCGGCAGCATTAATGCTGCCAGCCTGCTGCAGCATTAATGCTGCCGGCCAGGGCTGCTGGCTGCTGCAGCCCTGCTGCTGCAACCAGCCTAGGGCCTAAGCTACAGCCTAGGGCCTAGGCTACAGCCTAGGCCCTAGGCTAATTAAAAAATTATTTTTTAAAAATAAAAATAAAAATCCCCCATTCCCCGCCCGCCCTTCTCTCTCTCAGTCACACCCCCTCTCTCTCTTTCTCTCCATCACTCTCTCTCACTCACACACTCTCTCTCTCACTTTAAATAAAATTTTCTTTTATATAAACTCCCCTCATATCATCCGACCCTTAATTTATTTTATATTTTATTTTATTTTTAAATAAAAGACCGGTCCGGGACCGGTTAGGGCCGGTCCTCCGGTCCCCGCCAGGCCTCCTCCAGAGGAGAAAAATCGGTCCCGGACCGGGACTGGTTTGCAAGGGACCGGTCCGGGACCGGTCGGCCAAAAGACCGGTCTTTTTAAAGACCGGTCCCGGACTGGCAGTCTTTTTGTTCACGGCTAATTTCAAGACATACAAAACTAATAGAAATACTCTAAAGCCCAAGAAAATGAAAGCCTAATAAGACTATAAATAAGCCCATATCAAAATCACAAATTGAGGTTTAGGTGGTACCATGATCCTCACCATTTGAGTCCAAATTGATAGTATTCATTTCACGGTCCAGATTAATTTGTTACTGATTCGACGGATTCACTAATCTTATCCTTTTATATTTTTCATTTAATCGAAAAATTATGCACCTTTAGATAAAGTGAGAATCAATTCTCGCCATGAAATAGACCTCCATTTAGAGTCCCAAATGGAGAGGATCTCGATCCGTTTAGGTGGATATTTATAAGAGCTCTTGAATGCAAATTGAATTTGTGAACTTGGAATTATAAAAGTCCCTAAAACCTCAAACTTTCACATGATATTATTCACTTCTCATATGTCACAATACCACTTATGAACTGATTGTCACAACCCGCATTTTCTCCGTATTAAATAATACGTCAGAGTAAGAAGAAATACGTGTCATGATGTCACGTCATGCAGGGGACAACTGCAAACGCTCAGGAAGCTCTACTTTCACACTTTTCTTTAGAAAGCCATGAACTTTATGTTTAAAGCATAATTTAAATTTAAGATTTTCAAACGCCGTGTCCCTCGGTTTAATAGATCAACTAGTCCATACATAAGAAAGTATAGGTTTACGCAGCGGAAAATACATAATTTACTTCAATTCACCTTATATGAGCATGATGAACTAACCAACATTCTAATGATATGAAATTTCTATATTTAGTATAAGTAAAAAGAGTTCTTTTACGAGTTTCAAAATAGAAGGATGATAGTTTTAAAAGTGATGTCATGTATGAAGAATTATGCAGATTTTTGTATATAAAGTAACTACCATGCATTCTAACATAAAACCTTCCCAGAGAGCAATTGCATAAATAACAAACAACGGTAGTAGCAAAAAAAAATAGCAAGGTAAGTCTGACATAAAAAATCTCAGGCTATGGACGTCAACAACCTGACACGAACTCATAACTCTAACAAGTCTTGAAAAGAAAACAACAATCCACCTCTCAAAGCGAGAGTAAGAAAACCACTAGCAAATCTGAAGAAAACAGAACCCGGTCAGCTCCACCTGCTACTGATCCGAACCTGAGGCATTCAAAAAAAAAAGAATGCCTCAGAACAAAAGCATGAAAGACAACATAGTCAAATAGTAAGAGAAGTCTTGTCAAGATAAAGAGGGTTACCAACTCATCAAGGATAGCTGTAAAATACCAGCAAACCAAATAAAGGAGTATAGCAACCAACAAGTAAAGATTGACTGACACCAAGTGCGGTCAACGTTGCAATTCAACTTCCAAAGGGAAAGGGTATCGAGTTGCCCAAGGCATGAATCACTATCTCAGCCAAAAGTAGTACTGAGGCGGAGGCATTCTTTCCAACCAACCATCAGACCAAAACATACAACTAAGGAACAAAAGCACCGTGACGGTGGTTACAGCCCACACAACCAACAGTCTACACGTCCATGGAAAGGAAAACAGGCACTAGTAGTGGCCACTTCGTCCACCCACAGTCCAAAAACAACCAACTGGGAATAGTGGTTCACAAAACCCTGACCAAAACGAACACCACAGAAAAACCTGGAGGAAAACTCCCAGGGAAAACCACCTTCACAACAAGCTCGACGAAAACACTCGACGAAACCAGGGTGCACTCGACGAATTCGTTGAAACGACTCGACGAACCCTCAGGCCTCTCGACGAATTCGTCGAATCTTATTCGACGAATCTCGGCGAATCGACTTACCTCTCTCACGGAAGTCTAGACCTATGTCGACGAATTCGTCGAAATGAATCGACGAATTCACTCCGAATTCACTCCGAATTCGCGGCAAAATTGTTCGAACCGTTCGACAAATCTATACCTAACGGATTTCCTTAACCTGGACGAATTCCACGTTAGCCAAATCGACTTGCTCTACAATACTACTACATGAATTTTGCTCAAATAACATAACGCTTTACAGAACAGCTCTCTACGAGGAAGATAAACAGTAAAGGAGAAAAAGAACGTGCAAGAGGGTTTAGTCCACCACTTGCCTAGTTTTCACCGGAAATGTTCTCCGAACAACTCCTCGTCGCAGATCGGCCGCTAGAAAACCACGAGGAAGAATCTCTGAAACTTTTTGAACGAAAACGAGGGTTAGGGCTACCGACTCTAACCTCGAAAATCTACAAAACTCAAAATACTTACCGCACACGCGAAGAGATCGGCGAGAGCTTTCCAGATCTATGCTCGGTTGAAATTTTCGTCCACTGGAGCTCCGTCAGCGGCGATCGAAAGGTTCGCGGAAAGACTTCTCTCTCCCGTCTCTCGCTCTCTGGTTCGGCCGAAATAAAAAGGGGGAATAGGGTTTCACGGATGGGGAAGAAGGCTATTAATACATGTACTAAATAATAATAATAATAATAATAATATTATTATTATATTATTGCCAAAAACTAAACGAACGTCGAAACCGACGAAATTCGCACCAAAGGTGAACGGCAACGCTACGGACCTAACGGCGAAGTCGGAATCAAAATCCGACGTACCGTTCTCGAGATATAAATTTCCGAAGTTTTACGGCGATGGATAAATATACAAATCTTCTAAAAATTTACTGGGGCTCTAAAATCGCTCGAATCGCCACGAAACTTTAAGGGTCTTTCTAAAATTAGATAATCTAATTTCCTAACGTAAAATTTTCTAATTTCGGGTAGTTTCAAAATTCGGTCGACACGACCCAACGAATACAAAAACGCACAACGACGGCCCTCTGCTAACTCCGCGCTAACGTAACGCCCTTCGTCATAATGACGTCAATACAATATTTCCAAATAATAGCCAAAAATTCAGGGGCGTTACACTGATCACCACACTAGATTTTCTAACAAAATTCATAATAACTAATGTATCATTTATCACAGAGATTATGTTCGGCTCTGATGCCATTCGGTCACATCCACAGCCTAAAATATCGAGTTAACGGGGCTCCTACGAAGAATGCGAGGCTATGACCTTCGTTACCAACAAAATACTAAGAATTTTGCTTTTACTAAAGAAAATTCAACCACATCTTATAAAGAAGTATTATAACATAATTAATATTTTATTTTCTCTATTACAACAAAGAAAAATAGTAAATTAAGGTACTTCTCACAAAAGATCAATTTTTACTAATATTTCCTAATTTTGTTTACTTTTCATAAGAGATCAATTTTTTTTAAATATTTGATGAAAGACCAAATCTTTCGATTTGGTAGATGTTTTTATTAAAACATTCAAAATACGATTTAGGTGAAATTGTCCCAGGCCACCCCTCCCCACCCACTGTACTTGCTCGATCAACCATGGTTAGTGAAACATGCATCCGTCTATACTCATGATTTAGTCCTGTCCAAAAAGCCCGGCGGGCCCGGGCCGAGATCGGGCCTACCGGGCCCGGGCTTTTTTCCAATCGGGCCCGACCCGGGCCCAGCCTTAACCGGGCCGGGCCGGGCTCGAGCTTTTCCTCCAAATGGGGGCCTGCCAAGGCCCCTAGGGCCGGGCCCTGTCCGGGCCCGGCCTTATGGCTGCCATGGCCAAACCGGGCTTTTCAAGAGCCCGGTAAACCGGGCTTTGCCCGGCCCGGGCCGGGCCGGGCACCGGGCCGGGCATTTGCCTAATATGGGGGCCCAATTAGGCCCCCTAAGCCCGGCCTGGGCCCAGGCGGGCTTTGCCCGGGCTCGGGCCTCGGCGGGCTTTTTCCGGGCCGGGCCGGCCCGGCCCGTTTTTTTTGAACAAGTCTACTCATGAACAAGTGCGGACTAAAGATCTGTTTGGGATGGCTATGGTGGTAAGAAAAGTAGTGGAGAGAAACTAGTGGTGGAAAACTAGTGGTAGGAAAAGCTGTACGGATGAAAAGGAGATGGGGACCTACGAGAACAAAAGCATGAAAAATCTGAAAAGTTTCTTTTAGTTTTTCTGAAAATGACAGTATTAACTGTTTTCCATAAAGTCCTAAAAACAAAATTTTGGCACAACATTTTTCTCATCACTGGGAAACCAAACACCTTTAAAACACCAGTGACGGTGAGAATAGAACTTTTTCCACCGCCATCACAAGCCCCAAACAGAGCCTAACCCCGACATAGTCGTAGATTGCACTGGTAATTAATCTTGATGATCTTGTAAGAAGACATTGGTTGAACTTGCATGCTTATGCTATATTATATGGTTGAGTCTATAGTAGTTTTGAGTTGTTAGAGAACTGAAGTTTGGTTAGTCTAGGCATGTAATTGTCTAGTACAAAATATTTATTTATGGTGGGCTGGTAATGTTGTGTTTATGACCTATATGTGAAGATTTTATGGGAAATAGAAATCGAGAATCATATAGAAATTCGGTACCTAGTACTATATAAAAAATTGGTAAGGAAAAAATAATTTTTATCAGGTCTCCGATAGGCTAGCGGGACTCTAATTAAGTCTTAAATCGACTTGAAATTGACTCTGGTACAAGAAACTGTGACTCTGATGAGATACAAAGAAGTTGATTTTGAATGAATTGATTCTATCGGTACGTTAATAACGTATCTGGACAGTGATATAGTCCAGAGATTTTGACACAGAAAAAATTAATTCTATCGGCCCTTCGGTACAAGGAAAATAACCCCACTATCTTGGTGCATATTTGCTTCTTAAATTCTTGATACTTATAAGGATATCTCATTCACCATAAGTAATTTTAGTATTCTCACCTGAGTTGAATGTATCCCTACTTGTTGTAGAAAATTCAAGGCAGCTTCTTTCACCTCCTTTGAGAATCCTTCTTCAACAAATCACTATAGAAAGCTCCGTATGCCAAAATAAGCCACCTTTGTGAAGATTGCCACAGTCGACCTTCAAATTTTAGATCTTCGGTGTGTTTTTCCGTTCGTGAAAGAATGAGAAGAAATAAGAAGATTGTCAACACAACATACTACAGAGACGGCATTTCCTCATATCAACAATGCTCGATATCACCGAGGATATCTCTACAAATGTTGTTCACTCTTTCAACTCACTTTAGTCTTACTTCGTCTATGACTGTGAAGAGTAGATTTCTTTTATTTATGGTTTGCTACTTCATCCATGTCGGTGATGATATGTTTGAATATTTAGGGATATAGAATTCCTCCCTATTTAGGACGACCAGATTTTGCATCAAGGGATATATCATGTATGTAGAATTCATCATCGATTGTGACGACTAGATTTGATATCTAGGGCAGCATAATTCATCCGTTTGAGATGACTATGAGCGCATAAGGCCGTGCTGATTAGATACATGTTCTTAAATAGGAAAAATATCAAAACATTAGATTACATCACCCATCATGTCAGTGGAGTTCATCTCTTAACCTATTTTGTGTGTGTGTACTTATACTATTTCATATGTCATACCTTCATTACTTTGTTATACTCGTCAATATAGCATTTAAATAGCATATAAACCCTAAACCACATATGAGGTTTCCAATCATCCCCAAAATAAAGTTTTCTGTGTTTAAGCATTTTCTTTACCATTTTACTACTAAAACATATTGCTTACACACTTGCGTGTGTTATTGTCTTGCTTTATTTTGAAGAGAAGAGTGTATATATAGCGAGTGTATTATTTGTATTCGTCGAGATCAGAAATACATGTGAAAGACATGACAGCAGATCACCTCGGCGGGCTCAGCAGGCCGCCTCGGTGAACTCGCATTGACCTCGCATGGGGGTGGGTACCCCCGTCTTTGCCTATAAATATGACCTCATTGAAATGGGTGACTTCATCTGTCTTCCTCCAAATTCGCACAACACTTGGTTTGAATGGGGGGGGGGGGGGGGGGGGTTCCTATATAGTTAAATATCAAAGCAGTCTTTTGTTCTCTTCATTGCCTCCCGCTTTCATGGCCGCTCGTGAACAAGTCCGAACTGTACGAGCCGAGACCTTGGCCCTTGTGAGTCAAAATCTTGGCTCGCATATGAGCCGGATTCCCGATATCAACATCGAGTATATATGATGCTCAAGGGGAAAAGAGATGATTACATTGACTTTTTTAGTAGCACGGGGTATTTTATTTATTTATTTTATATTTCAACTGTGAGCTCTCTTTGTAATCACATTTTACATTTATATTCTTTCTATTAGACTTTATTAGACTTTTAGATGGTTATGTGACCATTTGGGACTCATTTTTATAATTAATGTTTTTTACTTATATTTTGCTTATTCTATGGAACTGTTGAACTTCATTATTATATGTTAATGCAAATGTAGTGTTTGAACGAACATTGGTCGAATCCATAACATCCGTGTGTTACATGTTCATGCTAACGTAGGAAATCGACGGCTCGGATCTAACTGCCCTTGGACCTGGTTTTGGATATCTATTGGACGTGTAAATGTTGATGATAATAACAAAAAGTTATGGCCTTCGATATGGTATACATAAGATCAGCACTTCAATTGGTTTATGCTACTCATTAATGAAAAACTCATTGAAGTCTAGAATTGATATAACACACTGGGAATCAAGCCACACGGGGAACACACTGGGAATCAATTCACAGTCACCTTCCCCACCATACCAGCTCCTTGATGTGGAGAACAGTAGAAGGTGTAGGTCCCCTTCTCTTTCAAAGTGACGGAGTAGGTCTCTCCGGGCGCATTGAGCAGGTCCTCCTCGCTCATGGAGATCGCCGAAGCGTCGACGCCCGTCGGAATCTCATCCTCATCAAACACGACGTTGTGCGGGAAACCCGCATTGTTCTTGAACACGATCTTCTCCCCGGATTGAATGGATAACTCGCTGGGGATGAAGGCCAGGGACCCATCGTTTCCGCCGAGGAGCACGTCGGCTGCGAGAGCGTTGCCGGCGACCGCCGCCGTCAGGGCTGTTGCGGCCAGAGCTGCTCCAAATTCCTTGAGGGAGGCGTTTATGCGGGCAGCCTTTTGTGTTGGAGACGGCGCCCTGAGAATGACGGTTCTCGTGCCGCCGGACTTCAAGCCGGAGAAGGAAGGGATGACCGGTGCTGCAGAGGTTATGCTGGCCATTGGAATGGAGGAGAGCTTCTTCTGGTTCTGCTGAAAAAATTAACCGGTGATGTGGTGTATATGAAGGATAGAGTTTGCTTAACTGTGTGGACAGCAATCAATCAGCTGGATTGTGTTTGGATTGGGTTTGATTGTATGATGAACTTTGTGCGGCTGAGATTGAGCGATGTGGTGTGTTCCTCTTCTCTCCCCTTCATGTGTCAGAAATATTTTTCATTGGCTTTGTGGACCAAAAAATTGGCCCTTGCTACAATTCTATCTCGGATATAGATTCGAACTCGTTTGATCTCGAGTTTGCAAAATGGATGGTGGATTTATATTTCTCTCGTCGAGACAATGAATTTTGACTACTCAAACGTAAAAAGTGGTGGCTGGATGAGGGAGAAATGACTCTGGTAAGTTGGAGGCGTCAAATTTATTTTTGGCTGGAGGAAGACGATGTGCCCCCCCCCCCCCCCCCCCACCCCCCCCCCCCCCCACACACACACACACACACTTTGATAAGGCGGAGGCGTTCAAATTTATTTATCGCTGGCGGAAGACGATGTCGCCCCCCCCCCCCCCCCCCCCCCCCCCCCCCCCCCCCCCCACCCCACCACACACACACACACACACTTTGGTTGAAATTCCTGGACCCCCCCATGCATGCATCATTAGCTTTGGCTCAAGTAAAGAAATTGACCCAATTTCAATGAATTGGATCAGTTGTTACCTCCAGCATATCTACATTACCTCTTACACAATAATGCACATGTACATATTATTTCAATTTAAGGCATATATAAATATATGCATATGTGTGTATGTACATTCATTCATAGATGTGTACATTTTGATCTCATCACAAGCCAGCTATGTCCAATACCTATTTAGGTCTACTCGAGTTCGTTTATGGCCTGCCTATGTCCCAATAGCTAAAATCACAGTATTACTACTAACTTGAGAAATAAGGCTAAGATTCTGTTTGGCTCGGTTGCAGCGACTGGAGAAGTAGTGGTGGAAAAATCAGCTGTTTTGCAGAGTGGTGGGAGAATCAGTGAAACTGTTTGGAAGAATAGTATTTGCAGTGCTATTTCAAACGGAAAAGTTATTTCCCCTGTTTGACAAAACAGCTGTGCGGTGTGTAGTACCGTTTTTTTTATTTTAAAACACAAAAATTACAAAATTTGCTGATATTTCACTCATAAATATTTATATAAAGTATAATATATTGACAAGAAATAGGATATTCACAAAAAAATACCAGGGGAGGAGTTGAATCTCAAAGACCATCAGAAGCAAGGGTTAAGAACTCAAATTCTGGTTCAATCTGTATAATTAAGAAGTTGAATCTCTAACCTCTCTGTCATGTGATTCATTTAGAACTTCCAAAGAGATATTCGGTGAGTTATTCTGATCATCAATGCTTTAGAAATTCTTCCTTCTTTTTCAAAAATCAGCTGTGGGGTAATGAAGAAGGGGCAAAACAGCTGTGCGAGAACGAAGATGAGCAATTATAAGATATTAGCTTGTGAGGAATGTAACAAAGTGGACTCACGAGGCTCTCGATTCTGTCAAGCTTGTAAGCATCTGATATTAGCTTGCGGGAACGAACAAGGGGCAAAACAGTTGTGCAGGAAAGGCGATGACGACCAGAAATAAGAGCAGCGGAGAGGAAATTGTTAAGGTCTAGGTTAGGGTTCCGCCAGGAGAGGTGACGGCGACAAGAAAAAGGAGGCGGCGATTCGTTCATCGGCATTGTCAAGAAGAGAAGTCGAGGGGAGAATCGCGAATCGTGAGCTGCGATTAGGGAGCGGTGGCTTTTGGTGCTGGAGATAGACAAAACAATGTTTGGCGGGGCAGTGCAAAATGGAGCGGCACGCAGATCCCAAATCGCTCCGCCAAACAGAGCCTAAATCATTGTTTGGGGAGCGGTGGCGGGTCAAAAATGATGTGATTACGAACCCCATTTCCCGAGACAACGATTGGAGGAAAAACACCAAACCTAAAAATAGAGCTCGGGCCGGGAATACCACCACCCCGAAAACTGCAAACATGGGTAAAATTCCATTGCTATGGCCGCTCAAATGCTCGACGCCACACCTGGTCCAGAGAGAGCCTAAAGTGCAAAGTGGTTTATAATGGCCATGCATTCTTATTGATATGTTGGGGGCATATTAGAAATTATATCCACAATAGCAAATCTTCTGTAATCAAATCATATGCCTTCTGAGAAAAACTAACAAAAATCATAACGGCATTTATTTCTTTGCATTATCTGCTTTTATGACCAATTTATTTGAGCCATAAAAATAAATCACCTACACAATATTTTTTTTTCAGAAAAAGAGCTTTCAGATGTACCTTATTAGAACAAATCTCATGAAATTTGACATGCTTGCTGAAAATGTCGGTTGAACAGAAATCTGGATGCTTCATGAATTCCCGTGCATAAGCTCGTTGTAGAGGGGTGCAGAAGAAACTTGTAGTTAAACATATACTCCTCTCCTTGGATATCCAGGCCTCCATGTAGTCTTTGGAGCATCATCTCCCATTTATTTCTCAGCAAAGTCCATTTAACTTCCCTTTTATCCTTCTCGATGCTCCCATCGCGGTGAAATATCTGGTCTTTTCACGCACACTGGTTGATGCGAAGATGGGGTTGGTAGAGCACGAGCAAATTTGCACTATAATGGCGAGCAGTGTAACGGATAATCTCTCCTGCTTGAATGAATCTGTCAGGAAGAAATAACGAAAAAATAAGCAAAAAATAACAACCATGATAAGAATACGAGATTTTCTTCTTTGCCGGAGAAACCTCCCAACTCGGAGATCAAAAAACCAACAAACCCACAAAGAGGTCGACTGCCAACAATGGAGTTAAAAAAAAATCTTAACTCTGGATTACAATGGTCAAATCACCTACTTGATCGAGAAATGGCAGGCTAAAAAATTGAAAGACAACAAACCTGGGAGGCTGGATGGAAAGAAAAAAGGAGAACTCCAAGAATAAATTTGTTGCTAGGAGAAGATTAAAACTTCTACCTTTCTTCTATGTGTTAATGTCACAAATGTCAATGCGATCCTAAAGACACTTAAGAATGCAAAAGGGCAAAAGAGGTAATGGTCGGTTGGGCAACAAAAACTCGAGTCAACCTCAACTCGTATTCATCCTTCACATGGGAAAGAATATCCAAACAAGTAGTACATAAGTGGGCAAAGGTCACCCAGAGAGGGATCCACAATTTTAAATGTGATGCAATGCACGGACGACAATTGAGAGACCAATGAATCATCTATAAAGCAATAAACGAGTTTAGCCTCTTATAAAGCCATAAACGAGTTTAGCCTCTTGTTTGTCAAGCCCAACTTTGTTCCCTTTTTAAGTTCATGCCCCCTAACAGGTGTTATCGAAATTGATGATTAGGGTGGGATCAAGTGGTTCATACTGTTTGTGGATTCTATTGATTTGTGATTTCTTCTATCATGATTAAATTATAATGATTTGTGATTTCTTCAATCATGATTGAATTCTATTGATTTGGGATTTCTTCTATCATGATTGAGTGCTATGCAAAAGTTGATGATCCGTCGGTAACTTCATGTAGTTTAGTAGGCTATTGGTGCATATTCCTCGATGATGTTTCAAATTAATTTTGTTGAGATGAATTGAGGACAAATCTACTGAGTTATTACACAAGATGAATAGAGAAAACACATTAGAGTACAACAACAACACTCAAGCCTTTATCCCACCATAGTGGGGTCAGCTATATGGATACCTTTCGCCATTGCGCCCTATCTTTAATCATAGTCTCACTAATGCCTAAGTACATCATGTATTTCCTTATAGTTTCATTCCAAGTCTTTTTTGGTCTACCCCTCCCACGTTTAACATGTCTAGTGACTAAACTCTCACAACGCCTAACAAGTGCCTCTAATGGTCTCCTATGTACATGTCTGAATCATCTTAAACGAGCTTCTCGCATCTTCTCTACAATTGGCGCCACTCCGGTCTTATCCCCGATACATTCATTTCTAATTTTATCCGGTCTCGTGTGACCACACATCCACCTAAGCATTCTCATCTCCGCAATTCCCATTTTTTGCTCATGTACACCATTCACTGCCCAACACTCAGAACCGTAGAGCATTGCTGGCCTAATTGCAGTACGGTAAAACTTGCCTTTAAGTTTTAATGGTACTTTACGATCACATAAGATCCCAGACGCGCCTCCCCACTTCAGCCAACTTGCTTGGATTCTATGTACACCTCCATCTTTTTGAATTATCGATCTAGGATATTTAAAGCACTTACTGCGGGAAATATCTTGGTCACCCAATTTAATGACGGAGTCATCCGACCTTCTTGCACTACTAAATTTAAGCTCTATATACTCCGTCTTTGTCCTGTTCAACTAAAACACTTCTTTTCTAAAGTGTCTCGCCAAGATTCAAGTTTCGCATTTACACTCTCGCGCATCTCATCGACCAAAACAATATCATCTGCAAATAATAAACACCAAGGTAGTGCTTGTTGAATATGTCCGGTGAGTTCATCTAAGATAAGGGTTAAGAGATAAGGGCTTAAAGCTGACCCTTGATGTAAGCCAACTGCGATAGGGAATTTTTGTGTTAATCCTCGAGATGTCCTCACCCTGGTCACAGAATTTGTATACATATCTTTGATTACGTCAATGCATGATACATTTACACCTTTCTTTTCTAAGACTCTCCACAAGACCTCTCTTGGAACCCTATCATAAGCCCTCTCCAGATCGATAAACAGCATATGCAAATCTGTTTGTCTTTCCCGATAGTTGTTAATGATTCTCCTCAAGAGATGTATAGATTCCATGGTTGACCTCCCTAGCATGAATCCAAATTGATTCTCTGAGATGCTAGTCTCTCGTCTTACTCCTCTCTCTATTACTCGTTCTCATAGTTTCATAGTATGGATCATTAATTTAATTCTCATGTAATTAACATAATTTTATATATAAGGTACCAAAATACTTTCTCTCAATTGGTCTGACATCCTCTTTGTCTTCAGTATCCTATTGAAGAAACTTGTAAATCATAAAATTTCTTCCCTCCTTACGCATTTTCATACTTCAATGGGGTATATCGTCTGGCCCAACTGTCTTTCCATTTTTCATCTTCTTCAGAGCGCCATTTATCTCTGATGCTTGAATTTTATGATAAAAAGTTATGATACTCCCTCGATTTACTTTAACTCTTCCAAGTTCAGTTCATTGTATAATTGATAAAAGTATCTTTTACATCGCTCCTTAATAGTCACATCATCCATCAAAATCGTATCTGTTTCATTTTTTATGCATTTAACTTGACTTAAATCTCTTATCTTCCTCTCTCTAGCTCGAGCAATTATATATATATATATCACGTTCTCCATCTTTGGTATCTAGTCGTTTGGCCTATCCATAGACTTACAATTCTATGTTGAAAACACATGAGAGCACTACATAAAAATATGTCAGTACAAAAATTCCAAGTGATTGGCCTCTCCATAGACTTACAATTCTAGGTTGAACAAAGGTTTAATTAGTGATTCATGTAGACCGTGGCTCCTATTGACTAGTGATTTCCTCTCTCATGGTTGAGCGCAACGCAATCGGTAACTCCATACAGTTGAGTGGGAAATCAGTGTTATGATCCTTGATGACCTTGAAAATCAACTTTGTTGAGATGAAGCGAGATGGATGCAGAGAGCTATCACACAAGAGACAAAACGATAAGTTGCACGAGAGTATTGAATTACAATATATCCACACAAATATCAAGTGATTGACACTCTTAGGCTCCGTTTGGCGTGGCATTTTTGCTCCGGTTTAGACAAAAACGCCAGCGTCATAGAATGTATGTTTGGCATGACAGCGATTATGACAGTCATCAAGAAAAGAAAACTAGTTTTGAACATAAGAGTGAATGAAGTTCCTTAGGTGAGGTAAACGACCGTTACCGCTGTGCCAAACGGAGCCTTGGTAAACTCACATTTTTAGGCTGGCGTATAAGACCCAACTAGAAGCCACTTTGAACAACACTCCATAACACCCTTCTCTTCCAAATCATCCACAAGTAAAATCTGCATTAGCATCGTCCACCATTCTCTGCAATCTCTCCAAAGCATCATAGATCTCACAGCTCATTGGATGAGCCTCATCTTCCACTCCAAAGGTGTGCATCTTTGCAGCAACCTCCACCATGCTGCATCCGAGTGGCTTCCTCACTCCCCTATCTTTCATCACCTTCCTCACCCTCGCGGCATCTTCCCATCTTCCCAAATTCTCATAAATTTTCGTAAGCATCGCATACCTCCCCGCATTCTTAGGATCGAGAAGAAGCAATCTCTTTGCAGCTTCCTCTCCAAGGTCAATGTTTTTTTGTGC
Organism: Dactylorhiza incarnata; assembly: GCA_033032865.1. NCBI lineage: Eukaryota > Viridiplantae > Streptophyta > Magnoliopsida > Asparagales > Orchidaceae > Dactylorhiza > Dactylorhiza incarnata. The sequence goes on from JAWHQI010000003.1 coordinate 10,038,278, forward strand.
CTTGCAAGCCCCAACAAAGGCACCCAACACGGCTTCCCCGGGATCCAACGACATTCTACCGATGAACTCCAAAGCATCGGTCAACTTCCCCGCACGGCCCAGAAGATCCACCATGCAAGCATAATGCATTTCCCCTTTCTCCACTCCATGCTCAGAATCCATCTTCTCGAAAATCGCAATTGCCTCTTCAACCAATCCACCATGACTGCAAGCAGAAAGTATAGACACGAAGCAGACGCAATCTGGCTTAATTCCGATCATCAGCATCTCCGTAAAAATCTCCAGTGCTTCTGAACCGTGTCCATGTATGCCCAAAGCTCTTATCACCGAGGTATACACAATGAGGTTCTTGTCAGTAATGACATCAAACACCTTGCGAGCCACACTCAATCGTCCACAGTTTGCATACATGTCGATAAGACCACTGCCCACTGCTGCATCGATTCCAATACATTTCTTCAGCGCATAAGAGTGGATCCACATACCCTCTGTAATAGCAGCCATGACCGTACAAGCAGGAAGAACGGCCAGGAGAGTGACATAATCGGGCATAATCTCAACAAACATTCGATGGAGAAGAACCAATGCTTCATAGGCGCATCCATTCTGAGCGTATCCAGAGATTGCTGAGTTCCAACTAACAAGATCTCGGGTACACATTCTGTCAAACACCATCCTCGCAATCTCCGCCATACCGCACTTAGCATAGAATGCTATAAGCGCGTTGCTGATAAAGAGATCGCCACCGCCACCAGATCTTAACGCGTGAGCATGGACTGCTCTGCCAACCTTCCGTTCGCCGGCCGCCGCACAGGCCTTGAGGACGAACGGAAAGGTGTAGAGATTGGGGCGGACACCGCATCCGCAAAACATTCGGGCGTAGACCGCTACCGCATCGCCTGGAAGGCCAGAGGCGGCGTAGCCGCGGATGACGACGTTGTAGAGGACGGAGTCTCGTTGGCGCACACCATCGAACACCTTGCGGGCCTCGATCATGTAGTGGGATCCGAGCTCGGCATAGCGGGAGACGAGCTTGGCCGCAAGGAAGGGATTCTGGTGGAGATCGGCAGCGAAGATCTGTGCGTGGATTAGTTTGAGACTTTGGAGATCGGAGGAAGACTGCAGGAGCTGAGTGTAATCGTAGGAATCCCGGACGCGGTACTCGAATACGGAGGCCGAGAAGAATCTCCGTCCGCGCATATTTTTGCTCTCCTATTAACGAGCGAGAACTTTTGGTAACTTTCTTGTGTTATGTTTTCTTTTGCTGAGTAACATGCAGGAGAAATAATTTGGCACAATACGTTACATAAGGGCGGACCCATCCTAAGACACGGTCGGGCATGTGCCCGACCATCCTTTTCGCGTAATAACACTTGGGGTATCTGATCCCTCATTTCCTCCTCCGCCCAGCCTATTCGCGCGACCGTCTTTCTCTTGTTCTTCCGTCCGAATTCTGGCGGCGTTGGCGAAATCGGACTTCACATATTCCAGTGTTCCAATAATTTTTGAATCCCTTCCGGACTTCACATATTCCAGTGTTCCAATATTTTTTTTCCAGATTTCAGCTCCTTCAATAATTATTTTTACTCGTTTGAGATAAGACATTCAGGGCTTCGTTTGGCTCGGCTTATTTGCTCCGGTGAGTTTGGACAAAATCGTCATTGTCATAAAGTGTATGTTTGGTATGGCAAATGTTACTACCATTATCAAAAAAAGAAACTAGTTATAAGCATAAAATGATTGGTATGATAACGACGTTTTTGTCCAAACTCACCAGAGCAAATAGGCCGAACCAAACGAAGCCCTAGGCTCAGCAAAGCATAATATCTGAATTTGATTGTTTAGCTTCTCTACTATTTTGACAAATTCGTTCTATTTTCCTAGCTTCAATCCTTCAAAGCTTTATAATCAGGAATCAATTCCAGACTGTGCAGTAAAAAGTATGTTTTAGATTTTTAGTCTTTTAGATATAACTACACAATTCCTTGCTTGAGTGCAGTAAAATGTTTTCTCATTTGGTTACCGTTAGAGTACAATAATCTGAAATTCTTTTCACTTCCTTGCTTGAGTGCTTAATTTGCTTGAGTGCTTCTATTTTCACATCTGATGTGCCTACTACCTAGGTAAAAAAACATGCTTGAGTGCAACGTAGATTACTTAAATTGTACATTAAATATGTTCTCATTCTAAGCAATGTGTTTAGTTTGCGCAATGAAGATTTTTTTCTCAAAAAAAGGAGTTTGTCAAAATTCAATGGATTCGTAGGAGTTAGTTTCAATTGGTAAAAGAAGTCGAGTAGAAGAGTTCAAACTAGAAAATTTATGTTCAGGTCTGACTTTAAGACACCCTATAAACTCATATGATGCACGTTAAAATTAATTGTGCCCGAGCGAGATCAAAGTCCTAGTTCTGCCACGCTTATAGTTTGGGAAAGATCTTGTCCGTCTGATCTGCTATTGGACCGTCAGCGAAATTCTGGATTAAAAAATTGATATTCGGTCGGATTTTAAAAGGCATCATGTCCGGGCGAATTTTTTTCAAAAATAATTATTTTATGGATAAACAGGATGTTAAAATGATTCTAAAAAGATCTGATTAATATTATGTAATTTGTCTTATAATTTTTTTTTATAAAAATCATTTTTTTCATAGGAGCTATAATTTGCTCCTATGTTGGATTTCTTTTGCGAAGTCACGAGGCACGAAGCTTCACCTCTATTCCTAATTGCGATTGCGGCGGGTCTTTGCTCATATGTTGGACTTTTTTCAGAGTTGTCTGGCACGGGGCGAAGCCCCTATCCCTAACCCACGCATGAGTTATGATTGTGCTCATATGTTCTTGCAAATGGGTTGCGCCCCCGTAAGATGCGAACGGTCTCTGCCCAGCCGTGGGTTGAGGACAAGAAAGGTAAGATTTTTTTTGCGCTGACCCTAAAAAACTAAAGCTCATGGTGGTGTTCTTTATGTCAATGAAGTAGTGAAACAAAACTTCCTTAATCTTCTTACTAAATTTAAACAAAACTTTGGGTGGGGTCGAGCTTGCGGGCCTTCTTTCTCTCCAAGAGTTTATTGACCTGGCAATGTTTGAGAGTCGCGGTGCAATAATCGGATGGGACTGCAAGAACTTGATCGAGATTTGCTCCAAGAGCCTCGCTAGGGGGCGGTGGGCGGCCACTGATGATGGGGATGAAGACTTCACTTTCCTTAGCTACTTCGCTAAAGATCCGATTTCAATTTGCGCCCGTGTGGCGAATAGTGTGGCTGATTTTTGTGCACGCTATGCTATGTCTAATTCTTTTTTGGGCCTTGTCTCATCTGATGTGGATAAGATCATGTAATAGGAGTAGCTTGATTTTTCAATGCAAATGCAGTATATAAAAAAAATTAAACAAAACTTCATGTTTACATGACAATTCAACATAAAATGAAACAAAATTACTAAATAAAATATTTAAGAAGAGACATGTACAATATACCAAAAAAATTAACCTAAGTTTAGCCGGTTGGGACGACAAAATAGGCCAAGGCAGCCGAGCGAAAACGCAACCAAACAAAAAGACAAGCGCGACCGGAGGTTGCACGCGTAGCGGCAACGCTCGCTTGCCGCGTGCACGACCACCAGGCGCGCCAAGCCCGCACACGACCAGCGGGCGGACGCGCAAACAGTGTGCGGCGGGCGCGCACCCCCCCCCCCCCCGCCCCACGCGCACATGTCGGCCTTCCGCCTCCGCCGTTCGCCGGCGCCACCCACCGCCACCGTCGGCCACCATTGCCTTCGGCGAACCTTCCCGGGCCGCTTGGGGGCATGCCCGTCATTTTCCGAAAATTGGTGATCGAGGTGACCAGGATTGTGTTGCCTCATTCGCCGGTTCAAATCTCAAGATGGCCTGATTACCAATGCGTCTCTCAGAAAAACTATAAAATTGTCTCTAGGTCTTCATTTGAAGACAACCGACAAAGAGGCAAGGAGAGAGCTCTAAAGTTTTCTGGTGAGAAACCTCTCAGAGATCTCATTCGGAGTTTTGAAGACCTCCTACGATTCTCAAGTCCTCCTTCAAGAGCGACTTAGAGATCTCTTTCGGAGTACGAGCATCTCAAGTGTCTTCTCAAGTGCGTGCTCCAGAGCCTGCTCTCGAAGTTACTTTTATGAGCGCCAAGAAAGGCTCCACATCTTTTTTACTTTCAAGTACTTGTAAACGAAGTAGTGACATGTCATCCTCCCAAAATTCCTAACACTTGAAACCTCAAGCAAATTAGTGGGTTTGGTTGGCACCGAACCGACCCCGTAGTTTTTTCATTTACATGGTTTTCAACGTAAAAAGTCTTGTCATCTCTGTTGTTGGTTCTCTTTTGACTGTTTGCGCACTTGACTCACTCTCAAGCTAAGGCGATTTGATTTACCGGATTAGGAGAGCGCTAAGCGATCCGCAAAAATTTGACGCCATCTGTGGGAAAGGTGCTACCCAAAGCTCTGAAGAATTTCGAAGACACTGCTTGTCCTCTCAAGCACTCCTGACTAACAACGATGACAAGAAGAATTAGTCGCACTACGAATATCATGGGCTCCTGAGGAGCGCACTGATCTGGCCTCGGCTAACTCACCTATTAGCAACGCTCCACATATTGAGGGAGGCGCTGCCACCGCGCCAGTAACCTCTGTGGAGGAATGTGTGCGCCTGATGGAGGAGAGCCAGGTTGATGTACTTGTTGGAACATGGTCTTCCGCATCTCCTAGGTTTGAGAATAACAAATCCTATGTGTATTTGATCTTGTGTGTTTAAGTGTGCATGATAACAAAGTCCACATGACTCAAGGATTACATAAGAAGGTTGCCCCCAAAGTTGAGCTATCAAATCCAAAATACCTACAAACGCTGGCGGTAGTACTAGCGCAGGCGCTAGCTGTCGTTCGACGAACTGTTAGCGGCGCTCGATTAAATGCTCATAACGGAGTTCGGCGAAAATTCGTTCGACAAACTCTTAGCGGCGTTCAACAAACTCTTAGCGGCGTTCGACAAATTCCCGTTCGACGAAATATTGGCTTAAAGCGAAATTGCCGGGAGAACTTATAGAAGGAGATAGCGCCAGGCGATATCCGATAGCGCAGGCGATAGCGAGGAGCACAGTAGGCAAGGGAGAATTGTTTCCTCGGATTGAAGATTCTGCCGCGCAGAATGTGTCCTAATATGGGATAGCGCCCGCGGTACCGCTAGCGCTGAGGCTATAAAAAGGACGTCTCTTCTCTCGTTTCAGACAAACATTACAGAGATCAGAGAGAGAGATAGAGTGCCAGAATTCCAGAGGCTATCTTGGCCAAAAGTTGATGACCTACCAAAGTGCTGCAAACTTCTGAAGGAGAATCTCATCACGCCGGATCCAAACGAAGTCCTCTTCTACAATGCTTATTCTACAGCGGATCTTCGTCTCCAACTTCAGAAGGGAGTTTTTATTTATTTTCATTTCTTATATCTTGTAAACGGTTAATGAAATCGCCTTGTGTTGGAGACTAGGTCTGGGTAGGACTTAGGGGGAAACTCGCCTCGTGTTGGCGACTAGATCTAGGCTAGGTCTAGGGGGTGCTCGAGGCCACATCCGGGGAAGGGTTGGCTAGAGCGGCTTGAGGCCGAATCCGGGGAGGATAGGCTAGGGCCACCGGTTCGTGGGGATGCGAGTCGGGATAGAAAACAAAAAGAGTTTACTATTCATCGCCACCGATTTCTAGCGTTATAGAAGTCAATTTTTGTAAAACCGTTTTTGATATTAATAAAGCATGTCTCTACTTTATTTCAATTGTTTTACTTGACTTCTTATTGTCTTTGTCTTGCATTATTACAAAGCTTTTCAAAATATCACTAAAGTTTTTAAAACCCTTATTCACCCCACCTCTAAGGGCGCCTACCGATCCAACAAGTGGTATCAGAGGCAGGTTTTATTCCAATCGGCTTAACAACCGGGAATAATGGCGCCTCATGATCTCGCTTTTCCGGAGGGTCATGGGGTTAGTCGATCACCTCTCTTTACTGGGTCAGATTTTAACTACTGGAAAAATCGAATGATGTGTTGTCTTATGACCATGGATGTAGAAGTATGGAACATGGTAGAAGTTCGGTACTCTCCTCCTACAACTGTAGTGGGAGAGGCGACATTACCAAAACCTAAAGATAAATGAGATGATAATGATAAACTAAGTTGTAAAAATAATGCTGAAACAATGAACGCTTTATATTGCGCTTTAAATAGGACTGAGTTTAATAGAATTTTTGCATGCACAACTACTTATTATATTTGGAATCAATTGGAAGTTACTCATGAAGGTACATCGCAGGTGAAAGATGCAAAGCTATTCCAACTGGAATCTGAATATGAAAAATTCAGGATGGATACCGAAGAGGACATTAACTCGATGTACACCCGCTTCACCAAGATCGTCAACGCTTCAATGGCACTTGGAAAGACCTACTCAGACGGGGACTTGGTGAGGAAAATTCTTCGTTCCTTACCTCCAAGGTTCAATCCAAAGGTGACAGCCATCTCAGAGTCGCACAACTTAAGAACGCTCCAGATCGAGAACCTTATTGGGAATCTCAAAACCCATGAGGTAGAACTCCAGATTCAACATGATGAATACAACAAAGAGCCAAAGAAAAAGGCGCTAACACTAAATTCAAAGAAGGAGAGCATCGAAGATGATGATGAAGATGAAGAAGGTCTCCTGGTGAAGAACTTCAGGAAGTTCATCAGGAATCCGGAAAGAAGGAATACATTCCGCAAATACTTCCAAAAGGATACTCGACGAAAGGGATCTTCCTCTTCCTCAAGGAAAGAAAAAGGAAGAGAAGATGAAGAAGAAAGACCACCAACAGAGTGCTACCACTGTAGAAAGACCGGGCACATTCGGAGCCAGTGCCCAAAGTATCAAAAGGAGCAAAAAGAACAACACAAAGCAAAAGAGAAGAAGAAAGTACTGAAAGCCGCAACTTGGGATGATTCTTCCTCTGAAGAGTCAAACGAGTCTGAGTCAAATAGCGAGGAGGAAGCAAACTTATGCTTAATGGCAAAAAGCAACGATGACGAGACCAGTGTTCTTAGCGACACTGAGGTAATTCCTCCTACTTTCGAAGAACTCTATGATGAATTTGTTTTAACTTGCAAATCCTATGATCAAAGTATAAAAGATAATATTATATTAAATCGTGAAAATGAATTTATTATCAAAGAAAATCATAAGCTCACAAAAAAGTGATTTCCCTTGAAAAGAGAAAGGTTTCATGTTAAGAGTGTGAGCACTCTTTATTTTTGGCAAAAGAACTTGAAGTTTCTCTTTCTAAGGCCCTCTCACAAAACAAAACTATTGCAACAGAAAAGGGGGACTTAGAGAGAAAACTAAAAACCTCTCTTTTACAAATTGAAAATAACAAAAGGGATTTGAAAATAAATGTGTTATGATTGTACAAGAAAATACTTTTCTTAAAAAACAAAATCATGACCTCCATATTGCCATAAAAAAATTCGGGATTGGTCAAAAATCCCTGGATATGATTTTGGGAAACCAATGTTATGGTTCTGCAAAATTTGGGGTCGGATATAAAAGTGAACCCTACCGCCCAGCGCTAGCCACTAACACCGACGGTAGCTCGTGTTAAAAAATCTTCTGTTTTTTCTAATGTTCAAACATCATCCAACAAGAGCAACGTAGAAACTCAGAAAAGGGTCTCAACTCCTTTTATTTCGTGTGCTAATTGTCTTAAGTTTGGACACACGTCTAGCTCTTTCAGGAATATAAAATAACGTTCGTTAAAACAAATCTGGGTACCTAAGAAATCCACTTATTCTATGGGTGGTACCTCTTGGGTATCTGGATCTTTACTCTCATCTTCTCTCTAGATTTGCAGGAAGGCTAAGGAAGCGGAGGATGTGTGGTACTTGGACTCAGGCTGCTCCAAGCACATGATGGGCAACAAAGCAAAATTCCTTAGCCTAGAAAAGAAGAAAGGAGGGATCGTAACGTTTGGTGATAACGGTAAAGGAAGGATCATGGGAGTTGGTACAGTGGGTAACGAATCTTTTCTTATCTCAAATGTTCTTTATGTAAGAGGATTAAAACATAACTTAATATCTATAAGTCAACTATGTGATAAAGGATTAGACGTATTATTTGAATAATCCACTAATCTTTGCAAAATAGTTAATCCTAAAACAAAAGATGCGTTACTAACTGCACCTAGAATTCACAATGTTTACATTGTTTCATTTCATGATCTTTCTAAATCATCTATAAAATATTTTATAACCAAAAAATGATGAATTAGAACTATGGCATAGACGTTTAGGTCACGCTAGTACAAAGCTCATTTTAAAACTAGCAAAAAGGGAATTGATTAGAGGATTGCCTAAGTTGAATGGAAATTTATCTTCACTATGTTCTCCATGCCAAAAAGGAAAATTTACAAAATCATCTTTTAAAAGCAAAAATGAAATTTCTACTTCAAAACTTTTACAATTAATTCATATGGATCTCTTTGGTCCCGTTAACACCGCAAGTCTGGGTGGTAAAATATACACTTTCGTTCTAATAGATGATTTCTCTATATATTGCTGGACTTTATTTCTCTCTTCCAAATCTGATGCGTTTTGCGAATTCTCAAAATTATGTACTCGTATTCAAAATAAACTAGATTTAAAAATAAAATGCATTCGCTCAGATCATGGAGGTGAATTTGAAAATGAAAATTTTAAATCTTTTTGTGAAATGTTATGTATTAAACATGAGTTCTCTGCTCCACGCACACCTCAACAAAACGGTGTTGTAAAACGGAAAAATAGGACAATCCAAGAACTAGCACGCACCATGTTATCTGAATATATATTACCTAAGTCTTTTTGGGCCGAAGCCGTAAGTACATCATGCTATGTAATGAATAAAGTTATGCTTCGCCCGTCACTAAATCTCACACCGTATGAACTATATTTTCAAAAGAAACATAACGTATCATATTTTAAAGTATTTGGATGTAAATGTTTTATTCTTAATACAAAAGATTCTTTAGGAAAATTTGATGAGAAATGTGATGAAGGAATATTTCTTGGATATTCTTCAACCAGTAAAGCCTATATAAGATTTAATAAAAGATCGAGTAAGGTTGAAGAGTCTATTAATGTTAAATTTGATGAGTTTATTCCATGTGCAGAGAAGCTTTCTACAGGTATAAATGATGAACCTTTGCCATCTTTGGAGCACGACGAAGAGGAACCGTCCAAAGAAGAGGAGGAGAAGTCCAATGAAGTTGAATATGTACCTCCAAGCGTGTTGAACTTCTCATAAAATCATCCAAAAGAGCTAGTTATTGGGGAACCTTCTACTGGGGTAAGAACTCGATCCTCTCTTCATGAAACGTTTTCAAATATTTGCTTTGTTTCCAAAATTGAACCTAAAAACGTTTCCACCGCTTTAAATGACGAATTTTGGTTTTTGGCTATGAATGAAGAGTTAGGACAATTTGAAAGAAATAAAGTTTGGAATCTAGTAGATAGACCATCTAATCATCCAATTATCGGTGTAAAATGGATCTTTAAAAATAAATTAGATGGTGAATTTAGGATTATAAGAAATAAAGCACGCTTAGTTGCTCAAGGTTATTCTCAAATCGAGGGGGTAGATTTTGAAGAAACTTTTGCACCTGTTACTCGCTTAGAATCTATACGAATATTTTTGGCATTTGCGAGTTTTAAACGAATAAAATTATTTCAAATGGATGTTAAAAGTGCATTTTTAAACGGGTTTATAAAAGAAGAAGTTTATGTAGAACAACCCCCCGGTTTCATAAATAAAAAATTCCCTAATCATGTTAACAAATTAGAAAAAGCGCTTTATGGTTTAAAACAAGCGCTTTATGGTTTAAAACAAGCGCCCCGTGCATGGTATGATCGACTTACATCGTTTTTGTTAAAACACGGGTATGTTATGGGAAGTGCCGACAACACACTCTTCATTAAGCATAATAATAACGATCTAATTATTTTACAAATATATGTTGATGATATCATTTTTAGAGACACTAATGAAGAGTTGTGTAATGAAGTAGTCTTAGTAATGAAAAATGAATTTGAAATGAGTCTTGTAGGAGAACTATCATATTTTCTTGGTTTTCAAATCTCACAACGAACTGATGGTATCTTTATTTGCCAACAAAATATGTTCACGACATGCTTAAACGATTTGGCTTTGAAAATCTTAAACAAGCTTCTACTCCTATGAGTGCTTCTTTAAAACTAGGAAAAGATGAATCCGGAATTTCAATTGATCAAACGTTATATAGAGGAATGATAGGATCTCTTCTTTACTTAAGTGCATCTAGACCAGATATAATGTTTGCCATATGCTTATGTGCTCGCTTTCAAGCCAATCCAAAAGAATCTCATTTAAAAGCGGTAAAACGTATTTTTCGTTATCTATTAGGGTCATCTAAATTAGGATTATGGTACCCACACAATGATTCATTAACACTCCACGGCTATTCCGATTCGGACTACGTCGGGTGTTCACTAGATCGAAAAAGCACTAGCGGTACTTGTCACTTTCTAGGACCCTCTTTAGTAGCTTGGTCTAGTAGGAAACAATCTTCGGTTGCACTCTCCACCATGGAGGCCGAATATATCGCACTTGGTAGTTGTTGTGCACAAGCATTATGGATGAGTCAATCACTAGAGGATTTTGGATTTCATCTTAAAAACATTGATCTTAAATGTGACAACAAAAGTGCAATAGACCTCACATATAATCCTGTACACCATTCTAGATCCAAACACATCGATGTACGTCATCATTTCATTAGGGATCACATTAAGAAAGAGCATGTAAAAGTAAGTTTCATTGGCACGGACTCTCAACTTGCTGACATATTTACTAAACCTCTTCCCGATGCAAGATTTCGATTATTACGACTTGAGTTAGGTGTCCTAGATCTTTCGAGTTAAAACATATTCACAAAACACAATTTTTGCAATTTTTAACCATCGAAAACATCTCCTAAAAATCTGAAATTTCAGCATAAAACTACTATTGGGACACTTAATCAAGATCAACAATTAAAAATTTCAAAATCATAAAAAACCGTGTACTGTTTCCCGCGCTAGCGCTAACGCCGGCGCTAGCGTACTTACTCATTTTTCTGTATTTTAAAATTTTTGAAAAATTCCTACAAATATATTAATCTATATGTACTATTTATTTTTGCACTTCTGACTCTATTTCATTTTTGAAAAATCAAATACAAAATTACAAAAGCCAAATTACAAAAAATATGTCTTGCTTTTTGTTTAAAGTCTATTATTATGCAACAATCAAATACAAAAATACAAAAGCCAAATTACAAAAACAAAATTTTTATGTTTTGCTTTTTTGTTTTTGCCATTTGTTTAAAGTTTATGTCTTTTTGCAAAAATCAAATACAAAAATATAAAACATTAAAACTATCAAAAAAAAAACTGTATGGTTTTTCCTATGATAATCAAGCATGATTTAATCTATTCTTTAGAACTTCTATAATGTTGCAATTTATCTTTTCAAACTCTTTGAACATTGTTTTCAACATGCTTTGATATATCTATTAATATGTGCATCAAGTATCGTTTAAAAGTTGTGTAGAACTAAGCTTAGAATGCCTCTAAGTATGAGTAAATGTTTTGTGTTTGATAATGATCTTTATTCACTCACTTATTTTGGCATTGTCTACATATGCGTTTAATCTAAGAATGCTTGTGTATGTTTTGTATTAGTACAATGAATTAAAATTGCACAAGTATCTTACCTACACTCCTTTATGTGCACTTTTAAAAATTAAGAAAAGTGGTTATCTTTCTCATAAATTATATTGGTTTGCAAAACAAGTGTATTCGGGGAACTTTGTACAAAAAAAAATCATAAAATAAAGTGACAAAGATAACTCCACCAATCATTACTTGAACCTCCTGATAAGTCTTAATAAGCGTTGTGAGGTTGAGCACCTTGGAAAGAATAATAAAGTATCTTGTGCAAACCAAATCTTTCTTTCAAAATAAAACCACTTACTCTTAAGTACACTGGATCACTAGTCTCAACATTAAAAATAAAATATGTGATCCCCCAAGCACTACTTTGCACCCTGATAAGTCTTAATGAGCATTGTGTGTGCAAAGCACCTTGGTAGTTGTACATTTTTGTGCATTGAAGTTTGTGGAAGTAAAATTATTTGTGTTTTATTGTGCTCTAACTTTACATATTACTTGTACTTTTGATTAAAACATGTGTTTACTCTACTCAAAAATACACTTTTGTGCACATCATTATCTTCAATAACACTTCTTCTCATGAGTATTGGATCCTAATGCTAATTCTATACTATTCTTTATTTATGAAATGCACTAGATAACCTAGCATGCTTTCTACAATGTTTAATATGTTTTGAAATTATGAATTAACATAACATTGTAGTACTATCTTTTTTATAACATTATTTCATGCTTGGTTACTTTATTACGGAATTTAAAGATTTTACTTACACAATGATTTCCAAAACATCTTCTTTATAAAATTAAACTCCTATATCTTTTTTTTGAATTATCGTGTCTTACAAAAGATGTTTGCTTCTATTTTTCTAAGTCTTTCGCAACTTTACATTTACCTTGTATTTGTTAATGCTACAAACTCTGATTTATGAAAATGTTGTAATACTCAAACTCTGATCTATTTAAATGAAAAGTATTCTAAAACTCCTTATCACATCCTTCTCTACAAGCGCGATCATGCTGTTATCTTCTTAACAACTTTTAAGTGGTGTCTCCTTACCCGCTTTTGCTAATAACAAAAGGGGGAGAACTAACATGATAAATATTAATCTGCTATCAAAATATAATGCTTAATTAAGATGATAGCTTACATATTAGGAGAGCATTCACTTAGGGGGAGCATGTATTTAGGGGGAGCAATTCTAAATGCTAAAATCGTAAATTATCCTACGTCATCACTCTCTCACATACACAAGTATGTTTCTTCATGCTTATATATTAATGCCCTGATTTAACAATAATGGATTTGTTATTATCAAAAGGGGGAGTTTGTTGGAACATGGTCTTCCGCATCTCCTAGGTTTGAGAATAACAAATCCTATGTGTATTTGATCTTGTGTGCTTAAGTGTGCAGGATAACAAAGTCCACATGACTCAAGGATTACATAAGAAGGTTGCCCCCAAAGTTGAGCCATCAAATCCAAAACACCTACTAGCGCAGGCGCTAGCTGTCGTTCGACGAACTGTTAACGACGCTCTACTAAATGCTCATAACGGCGTTCGACAAAAATTCGTTCGACAAACTCTTAGCGGCGTTCGACGAATTCCTGTTCAACGAAATATTGTCTTAAAGCGAAATTGCCGGGAGAACTTATAGAAGGAGACAGCGCCAGGCGATATCCGATAGCGCAGGCGATATCGAGGAGCATAGTAGGCAAGGGAGAATTGTTTCCTCGGATTGAAGATTCTGCCGCGCAGAATGTGTCCTAATATGGGATAGCGCCGGCGGTACCGCTAGCACAGGCGCTAGCGCTGAGGCTATAAAAAGGACGTCTCTTCTCTCATTTCAGACAGACATTACAGAGATCAGAGAGAGAGAGATAGAGTGCCAGAATTCCAGAGGCTATCTTGGCCGAAAGTTGATATCCTACCAAAGTGCTGCAAAATTCTGAAGGAGAATCTCATCACGTCGGATCCAAACGAAGTCTGCTTCTACAACGCTTATTCTACAGCGGATCTTCGTCTCCAACTTCAGAAGGGAGTTTTTATTTATTTTCATTTCTTATATCTTGTAAACAGTTAATGAAATCGCCTCGTGTTGACGACTAGGTCTGGGTAGGACTTAGGGGGAAACTCGCCTCGTATTGGCGACTAGATTTAGGCTAGGTCTAGGGGGTGCTCGAGGCCACATCCGTGGAAGGGTTGGCTAGAGCGGCTTGAGGCCGAATCCGGGGAGGATAGGCTAGGGCCACCAGTTCGTGGGGATGCGAGTCAGGATAGAAAACAAAAAGAGTTTACTATTCATCGCCACCGATTTCTAGCATTATAGAAGTCAATTTTTGTAAAACCGTTTTTGATATTAATAAAACATGTCTCTACTTTATTTCAATTGTTTTACTTGACTTCTTATTGTCTTTGTCTTGCATTATTACAAAGCTTTTCAAAATATCACTAAAGTTTTTAAAACCCTTATTCACCCCCTCAAAGGGCGCCTACCGATCCAACAGTACTTACACTCCTGCGAGACTTGGGAGTTGCTAATTCTCCTAACCCCGTCACCGCCCAAGGAAGATGACCGCTACTCCCCTCGAATTGTGTATTACCAAGAGATGTCTCCCACTATGAAAATCCCTCTGAAGACGAACTATCTGATGCCTCTAGTTCTATGCACACCGCATGCGCATTAGAGCCATTGATGCGCACTGTTGGGCATTGTATCCACAATAACCTTGATTTGTAGGAAGTCATCTTTGAACCAAGATTGAATTGCTTGTGTATTTGATATGCTTTTCTAGTATTGTTCTTGCAGGTTCACATTGCTAAGTGTAGACCAATGTCAGGTCACAATGGGTCAATAAGCACAGTCTCATACAATGTAATTCCTCATTGTGTGGGATATGGGGTTGACTCATGTGTGATCTCTCTATTGGGATACACTTCATGTTCAAGACAATTGAAGCTCATGGCTTGGAGGTGCAGCTGGTGTACAAGAGGAAAAGAAAGATTTTCTTAAGTATATTTTTCGAGAACTTAAGGTATTTCTCGAGAAAGTATTTTGATTTCTCGAGAAGTCCTTATGAGCTTTCGAGAAATTCTTGTGTTATCTCGAAAAGTTTTTTTCAGCGGTCGAGAAGTCTTCTCAGCGGTCGAGTAACCTTCTCAGCGGTTTTTTCTCGAGAAGTTTATCTCAGCGGCAGTTCTTGAGAAGTCTTACCTCTCGAGAAGTTAATATTATATCTCGAGAAATCTATGTTTCTCACGAAAAACTTTCTTGTATTTCCAGTAAAGCTTTTCTCTAAGGATGTTTCTCGAGAAGTCAAGGAGTTCTCGAGAAGTCTTTTATTCTCTCGAGAAATCAGTTCTCCCGAGAACTCAATTCTTTTCTTTCGAAGAGTTTATCTTTTTCAATTCTTGAGAAGTTCATTTTTTCTCGAGAACTCTTTTCTAAGCCTTTGAAATTCTCTTCCATGTTTCTTTTTCGAGATCAAGTAGTCATCTCTCGAGAAGTCTTGCATTTCTCGAGAAATTTGATTCTCGTGTTTCTCGCGATCTTTAATCTTTTTGACGACAAGTCCTTTCCGTCTGTTTGACGTGACGCCCTTCTTCGTTTAAGGATAATCCTTTTCATTAAGCCTTCATCTATATAAGGCTCTCTCTCTTAAGGAGAATTATAATAATAAGAAAATCAGAATTCTTAATTCTTCCGCAACCTAATCCGATTCAAGAATATCGTAAAGTGCCGCGCACATCGCCATCATTGGAGACCGATCTGAAGTTTTGAGTTATTGTCTTCAAGTGGAAGGAAAAGGTTCGATTGATCGTTGCTCTATTCGCTCTGTATCTATTTAATCGATCCGAATCTTAGAAGATTAGATCTGAGTCATTTTGATTCTTCCTCATCGACATCAAGTCAAAGCCGTTCCAATCTCAAGAAGGAAGAAGATCCCTAAGGAGTTTTCAGATCTGATCGTGATTTTATAAGTATTGTATCATTCTTTAATTACATTTGATTGTAGGAGAGGTTTTTCTCCGAGTTGTAGGAGAGGTGTTCTCCGAGTTGTAAGAAAGGTATTCTCTGAGATTGCAGGAGATTTGTCTCCGAGTTGTAGGAGTTTTGTCTCCGAGGTTGTAGGATCTTTCTTGATCCGAGATATAGTAAAGTAGTTAATTCTAGCTGTGGTGCTAGATTGGCGAGGCCGGCAAGTGGAGTACCCAAGAACGGGGAACCACTATAAATTTCTTGCGTCGTCTGTGATTGTGATTTGCATTCTGTGTGTTCTTTATTATCAAGATTTTCAATTACGCAAAAGACGCAGTTATCACCTATTCACCCCCTTCTAGGTGATTTAGGTTAGCAACTAGATATTACAATTGGTATCAGAGGGTTGCTGTTCTTTAAAGGTTAACACCTTGAATATGATCCATCCATTTTAGTTGCCAGCAAATCATGGAAAGAAGCAAGGAATCGTCTTCGTTGAAATTGCCAATATGCACAAAGGCTAATTTTCCTATGTGGAAAGAAAGTGTCAGATTTTATATGGAAGCCGCAAACCCAAGAATTTTCCAAGTCGTGGACGAAGGCCCTCATGTGCCAATGACTGCCTCAACAATTGACCCTACCATTCAAGTTCCAAAGAAAATGATGGATTTAACAAAGGATGAAATCCCTCTCCTTGCCCTTGATAAAAAGGCAAAGAATATAATTGCTAGCGCAGTGGACGACTCCATGTTACAAAATCTAATCCAGTGCAAGTCAGCCAAAGATATGTGGACATCCTTAATAGTTCTTATGGAGGGTACTGAAGAAGCAAGAGATGACAGAAGATCTCTTCTAAATCAAGAGTACGAGGCATTCAAGCAGAGTAAGAAGGAGTGCATTGCCGATGCATACAAAAGATTCTTTAAAATCGTAAACGGCCTAAGGAATTATGGTCGGGAATTTACTAATGGTGAACTGAATGATAAATTCATGCGATCCCTGACGAAAGACTGGGATAGCAAGATAGTTGCAATCAGGGAGTTTGGAAAGTTACCAAACCTAAACCCACATAATCTGTTTGGGAAGTTATTATCCCATTAGCTGCAAATGAATATTCGCAAAACAGAAGAAGACGAGAATATGATCTCAAGCAAGGAAAGGACCGTGGCTTTGAAGGCTGAGAGTTCCAGAAAAAGCAGAGCATTGTCTCCAATTAGAGCACAAGAATCTGATGATGAAAAAGAATTTGAAGCCGGCTCCTCCAATTCTGAAATGTCTGATGGGGAGTTTTCTCTAATCTCTCGTCACTTCAAGAAACTGCTCAGTAAAAGAAGGCACATGAATAACAAGTCTTCCTTCTCTGACTTTTGACATTCTCGACGTGATGGTGATCATCACAGAAAGGGGTCAAGCAATCATGACAGGTATAAGACTTTTCTTTTGACATAGTTTGCTACTACTGTAATAAGCCAAGGCACATGATCACTGAATGCCCTTACAAGAAAAAAGAGGGTGGAAGAAAAGAAGAAAACATCCACCCACGGGAAAAAGAAGACTGAAAGAAGTCTAGTCGCTAAAAAGTCCAAAACTTTAAGCGACAGTGACTCAGAGAAATCAAGTAGTGAAGAAGAAGCCTACTTCGGGCTGATGGCCATGACTGATGATGAAGAAGAACCTCCATATACCGGGAAGGTAAATTCTCACACCATCTTATCTGATTCTGATTATGCCTCAGCTGAACAAAAGGATTACCCCTCAGATGATGACTCAAATCTCATGACCCAATATACAGAAATGCTTAAAAGCTTTGACAGATGCCGAAAGGTAGTCAAAATTCAGGCCAAGGAGATTTTGTCTCTCAAAGAAGTGGAATCTAATCTGAGAAAGGAAGTTGAACAACTTACTTCTTTCAGAGAGGAGATCCAAGTATTGAAAGACAAGATCAAAAGCTCGGATGAGCTCCTTGATCGGAGAGAGAACTCTATCAAAGTTCTGGAAGAACATCTAGCCACTGAGAAGAGGCTAGCTGAAAAGTTTTCACAACCTAACACCATTCTTCCAATCATTGATACTTTCTCTGCTAAAGCAGGTAGCAGTGGTTTAGGTCATGTGAGTGGTCCTAGTAATTATTCAAAGGGCATCCTTGCCAAGAAGAAAAATAAGAATGCTAAGAAAGCTACCATCGAAGAGAAAGGGAAAGCCCATCAAGATCAAGTGGAATTTAAGAAAGTTCTCTTTCCTACAAATGTCTATGATATGGAAAGCACTTATGGTCACTTGACACGACCAATTAATTTTGCGCCTGTCAATGACTATAAGGGGTGGGCTTGTCCTCGAAACCTCGGTGAAAGTGCTTTCAAGGCACCTTATCAAGAGATTAATCTGAGAAATTATGGTCCTTATGTTCATGGTCCGAGTGCTATGAGAGCACCAATTGTAAAGACTGTTGCACCCAAGCCCAAGGAGAAAGCACTACCATGTGTGAGCTGTACTCATGAGGCATCCTCATCTAGAAGGGTTGCTCCTGCCAAAACTAACGTTCAAAAAGTTAAGCAGGAGAATACTAAGAGAAGGTACAACAGGTTTAACTGTTGGTGTTGCGGCAAAATAGGTCACTTTCCGTAGATTGCTGGTTCAATTCCTCTTATTCCAAGAGACCACAACTTAACACTACAAGAAAGACCGCTCGCAATGTTAATGTTCAGCGTGGTGCTCAACAAACACGGGACCAAGGACCCAAATATGTTTGGGCTCCTAAGGCAAAATAATTTGTTTTTGCAGGTATGTCCAAAGGCCAACAAAAATCCTATCTGGTATTTGGACAGTGGTTGTTCTCGGCATATGACTGGAACAAGAAGCCTTTTGCAAAATTTTATTCCAGTTGAGAACGGTCCAAAAGTTATTTTTGGCGGATCTAACAGAGGAATAACAAAAGGCTACGGTGCGATTTCTAACGGTAATGTATCCTTTTTAGATGTAGCTTATGTGGAAGGATTAGAACATAATCTGATAAGCATAAGTCAACTTTGTGATAAAGGATACATAGTTGATTTTCGTAAAGATAAGTGTTTCATAAAATCGGCTGATAATCTAGAAACAATTTTATCAGGCACTCGATGTAGAAATATGTTCTGTTTGAATTTTCTTTGTTTATCATCTTCTACACCAGTGTGTCTTTTAGCAAAAGATAGTGCATCTCTTGCTGACCAATGACATAAGAGATTAGCACATATAAATTTCAAAACTATAAATAAATTATTTTCACAAAACTTAGTGCATGATGGGCCAAATATTAAGTGCGTTAAAGATAGACCTTGTCATGCTTGTGTAAAAGGCAAGCAAACAAGAGCTACCTTTAAGAGCATAATTGGCAAAGATTCAACTAGGTGTTTATACCTACTTCATATGGACTTGTTTGGTCCTTTGCAAATTAGAAGTTTAGGAGGAAAGTCTTACACATTGGTTATTATAGATGATTACTCACATTTTGCATGGGTATTCTTTCTAAAACACAAATCAGATACCTTTGATATTTTCACTAAGTTTGTCAAGCAAATCCAGAATGAATTTGAATGTTCGGTGGTCAAGATCAGAAGTGACCATGGAACAGAATTTGAATCTGGGGCCATGACAGACTTTTGTGAAAGCCTTGGTATCTTTCATGAGTTTTTCTCTCCTCGAACTCCACAACAAAATGGGGTAGCTGAGAGAAGGAATAGAACACTCATTGAGGATTGCAGAACAATGTTGAGTGACACTTCACTACCCGAATACCTTTGGGCCGAAGCCGTCAACACTGCATGTCACGTGCAAAATAGAAAACTCATAAATAAAAACCATGAAAAGACTCCTTATGAACTACTAAAAGGCAAGAGACCAACCATCTCTTATTTTAGAATCTTTGGTAGCAAATGCTTTGTACTTAATAATGGAAAGCATTACAAAACCAAGTTTAGCGAAAAGAGTTTTGAAGATTTTTTTGTAGGCTATAGCAGCCATAGTAGAGCTTATAGAGTATTTAATAAGAAAACCATGGTGGTAGAAGAGTCTATCAATGTTGTATTTGATGAAACGAGCTTGCTACATAGTAGCTCTTCTAGTGCTTCTATTGAAGTTGCAGGTTCAAAGGTACAAGATACAAGCTTGGATGAGCTAGTCAAAGATGATGCTCAAACCTTCGTCAAGATCTCTCCCCCAACCTCAAATGAAGAAGAAGATCATATTGATGAAGAACCAATACAAGTGGAAGAAGACATTCCAGTAGTAGAAGATGTTCCAGATGTCCAAACTGATGCAAGGAACCTTGAGTTCAGACATATGAGGGACCATCCTATTGATCAAATCATAGGAGATCCTCAAGTCGGCATAAGAACGAGAAGAGGTACTACTAACAAAAACATGCATTTAAGTTTTCTTTCACAGGTTGAACCGAAGAAGTTTCAAGAAGCAAATGAAGACCCCCACTGGATAATTGCAATGGAAGAAGAGTTGAATCAATTCAAGCATTGCAAGGTGTGGACACTAGTTCCAAAATCCAAGGATAAAAATATAATTGGAACGAAGTGGGTCTACAGAAACAAGTTGGATGAAGACGGAGCAATTATAAAGAACAAAGCCAGACTTGTAGCAAAAGGTTACAGACAGGAAGAAGGGATCAACTTCGATCAAACATATGCTGCAGTAGCAAGACTCAAAGCGATCAGACGGTTTTTAGCCTATGCTGCATTCAAAGGATTCACCGTATACCAAATGGACGTCAAGTCAGCTTTTCTGAATGGTAATATAAAAGAAGAAGTATACGTTGAACAACCTCCAGGTTTTGTAGATTCTGAACATCCTGATTATGTTTATTTACTGCAAAAAGATTTGTATGGATTGAAACAAGCTCCTCGAACTTGGTATGAGACGCTGTCTAACTTTCTTCTTGAGAACAAGTTCATGAGAGGAAAGATAGATAAGACATTATTTCTTAGGGAAGTAAAAGGCAAGATTTTGCTAGTGCAAATCTATGTCGATGACATTATTTTTGGCTCCACGGACGACAACCTTTGCAAAAGGTTTTCAAAACTTATGCAAGGGAAGTTTGAAATGAGCAGTATGGGTGAGCTGCAATATTTCTTAGGACTTCAGGTGAAGCAATCTGAAGATGGAATTTTCATCTCACAGACAAAATTCACCAAAGAGTTGATTAAGAAATTTGGAATGGAGAGTGCAACCTCTATGAGGATTCCAGTAAGCTCAGCAATATCTCTGGACAAGGATGAGAAAGGGAAACCTTTCGATGAAACCAAGTACAGAAGCATAATTGGCTCTCTGCTCTACCTTACTGCTAGTAGGCCTGATATAATGTTTTCTACATGTGTATGTGCTAGATATCAGGTGAACTCTAAGGAATCTCACTATACTGCTGCAAAGTGAATTTTGAGATATCTTAAGGGTACACCAAATCTTGGCTTATGGTACCCAAGAAGTAATGATAACGAACTAATAGGTTATTCAGATGCAGATTTTGCAGGTAGTAGAGACGACAGGAATAGCACTTCCGGAGCATGCCAATTTCTCGGAAGAAGACTTATATCCTGGAGCAGCAAGAAGCAGAATTGTGTTGCAATTTCAACCTCCGAGTTAGAATATACTTTTGCAGGCAGTTATTGCGCACAACTTCTATGGATAAGGAATCAGCTTCAAGATTACAATATGAAGATCAAGAATATTCCGATGTTTTGCGACTCCTCCAGTGCAATTTCTATCGCAAACAATCCAGTCTCCCACAGTCGGACAAAGCATATCGAACTAAGGTATCATTTCATCCGGGAACATGTGGAGAATGGGGACGTCAACCTAAGCTATGTCCCAATGGATAAGCAAGTTGCAGATATATTCACGAAGCCGCTGGATGAGACCAAGTTCTCCTTCTTCAAGACAGAACTTGGAATGCTCAACATGGAATAATGCTCAAGCAAAGAAGAAGACAAGAAGATAGATAGATTGTCAAATACTTTAAATTCTAAGGGAAATAGAGGTCTGTCATTTATGAAGTAGAATAGTCTAAGTCTTCATTGGATTTCTCGAGAAATGAAGTTGACTTCTCGAGAAATGATATGCCTCTGGTGAAAATGGATGAAGATATAATTTTTCGAAAAATGACTTTACTTCTCGCGAAATGGGATTGCACTTCTCGAGAAATGGATTATCCCTCGAGAAATGCGCTTTCGCTGATAGATCGGCAGAATTCTGGGATTTCTCGAGAAATCAGTTTACTTCTCGAGAAATAGATTATACGTTTCGGAATTCTATATTTCAATTTCGAGAATACGAAGAGTCAGGTACGCGCATATTTATTTTCTTTATATAATTCATTTAAAATTGTCCCATCAAATCAAACTATAAATAGACAATCGAAATAAATTAATGTTCACGCGAGGTCATTTTCCGTTCTTCTCGAAACGGTGTCGACTGTTCATCTTCGCCTCTCGCGAAGTCAGATTTCTGGTTCGCCCCTAGACACATTTTCTCCCCTTCAGCTCTCATTCTGCGATCTCCTCTCGATCAATGGCGCCTTCTATAAAGCCTAAGATCGGCGTGGGCAGTGAACTGTGTTGGAGCCTATGTTTCGCATCTCTTGGTTTGAGAATAACAAATACCATGTTGTATTTGATCTAATATTTTGTGTGTTTATAGTGTGCAGGTTGTACAGGAACTATAGCTACACATACCTTGAATAGTATACTGAATGGAGATGACTCTCTGGAAAGAGAGCTGACGCCCCGCGTTAGCTGTTAACGCCCTGCGTTAACATCCGTTGAGAAGGAATCTGACGAGAACGTCGAGAAGAAATCCGTTGAGAAGGCAGAGACAACGCCAGACATTAGTACTTAACGCCGGCGCTAGCCGTTTGACGAAATTTGCTCTCCGTTCGACGAAATTCCGCCCGAAGAAACTGCGTTCGACGAACAGGACCTGCGTTCGACGAACTGGACCTGCGTTCGACGAACTGGACCTGCGTTCGACGAACTGGACCTGGGGGACGAACTGGACCTGCGTTCGACGAACTGGACCTGCGTTCGACGAACTGGACCTGCGTTCGACGAAATGAGAAAGGCGATCGACGAATTTGAAGGAGAACAACTCAACGCCAGCGTTGACCCTTAACGCCCGCGTTGAATCCACAAGCTTCCACGATCTTGACGGTTGCGCGATTTCAGCCACGACAGTGCACGTTCACTAATGCCGACGTTAACCCTTAACGTTAAGCGTTAGCTTCCGAGGCTATTTAAAAGTACATCTCCTCTCATTCAAATGGACAAAAAAAATGATTCCAGAATTCTGATACTTTGGAGAGAGGTTCGTGTACAGCAATTAAGAGATCTCCCTTGGGCTAACATGAAGATCTAAAGAAGATTTTGAAGGAGAAGGTCTACAACGCATATTCCATACGAAGGACGATCGTTTCAAGAACGCCAACATCTACATCGACTTCGTCTTCACCTTCAGAATTTCTTGGGGAGTTTCTCTTTATTTATCTTGTAATCTTTTATTTTTCCTTTTGTATTTTGTGTGGAGAAATCGTTCGGTGAGAATGTCGGATTCCGGGAAGGATTCCGTGGGTAAATTCGCCTTGTGTTGGTGACTAGGTCCTTGTGAGGTTTAGTGGGTAATTCGCCGCCTTGTGCGTGGCGACTAAGTCGAGGGTAGATCTAGGGGGTGGCTAGAGGCCTTATCTGGGGATAGATAGGCTATAGCCAACCGGTCCTTGAGAGAAGGACCGGTGAAACAACAAAAAATATTTTTACATATTTTCGCCTTGATTTCTGGCATTATAGAAATTGAACATTTGTGTATTCAATTTATTATGAAATAAAATCATGTCTTTTAATGTTCTATACAATTGATTTTATTTCCTCTTCAAGAATGTTTTAATCTCTATTTTCATCAAAGTAGTAAAATTAATATTTGTATAATTATCTTTGAAATACAATAATTATTTTCATTATCTCTAATTTTCTGGAATTGTATTTCATTTAAGATTTCATAAGTAAAATCACTGTGACAATCTTTTTGTTCTGAGGAATATTCTCTGGAGAGCTAACGCCCAGCGTTAAACTTAACGCCAGGCGTTAGCAACAGTCAACAAAAAGTTTTGTTTCAAATATTTAAGAAGGAATCTTCATTACAATCCTATCTGGAATATTTAAATATATTTTTTTATATAATATTCTGAAACTTCAGTCCCAGACTCTGATAAACTTAAATAAGATTTAAATTCCATAAAACCCTTATTCACCCCCCCCCCCCCCTCTAAGGGCGCCATCAGATCCAACAAACTGGTGCGTGCAGGCCTCAGTTCGATCTCAGATGAGTTTCAGAATTTGTTTTATCTTCTAGATGCAACATGTTTATCCTTTGTTCTTGAGCATCCCTGTCGAATCTTATTCAAAGAAGTGGAGGACTTATTTATCAACATCAAGGTTCACAAGGATGGGAAAAGGATGAAATCTACCATGGGTAATTTCAAGATCAAGATTAGTCCAAAGTCTCTATCCAAATATTTGAGGCTTCAAATGGTAGAATCTGAGGATACCCTAGATGATGCTGATTGGATTCAGGCAGTAACTTTCTGTGGTTTAGATAAAGCAGCTACAACCATTCGGAGGCAGAAAATGAATGATGTAGGAAAGTTGTTGGTGGACATCATTTCTAAAGTATTGCTGTGTAATACAGGAAGCCTGGGTTATGTCTCAACAGATGTTTTCAGCTTGATGACAACAGTTATTTGTGGGAAGAAGTGCAATTGGGCAAATCTTCTCTTCTCCAAGATTAAAGATAGTATTCTGATTCCCAATTTTGCAAGGATATTATCACTTTATCTGAATCAGCTCAACCAAGAGGTTTTTGACATGTCCAAAGGAGCAATTATTCACCATCTGAAGAAGGTAGATGTCTCCACAATACAAAGGTGGAACATTAGAATTATAAAGCCAACTGCAGGTGCAAGTTCCCAGGGGGAGCCTATTCATTCTGAACCTCAAAACGTGACTCCAGCTCCTCCCTCAGCTCCTCCTCCTCTAGATGTCTCCACAACCCCAGCTCCACCACCAGCTCAACAACACATTCCAAATACACCAGCACAATATCAAGCCCCAGATCCACCTCAATCTTCAGTTCAACAAGATACCATTTCCTCACCAGAGACAGTTCTTCCTCCACCTTCAGATCATCTTCTATTAGATCAAGTTCAATCAGATCAACTTCTAGCTGATTGATGCGTGTCGGCAAGTGCACCGGTCGCTGTCAAGTAATAATTGTGGAGAATAAATTCCCCGGATGTCGGTCTCTTGAGGAATGCAGGATGGGTGAACGAATCGCGCAGTGATTATTGTTACACAAGCGTTCAACAAACACAAAGATGGGGCTTTTGGTTGGTTTTCCTAATCTTATCAACAACAAAAGAGATGCGGGTCGAAAACACCGCTTCGCAAAGTGAGGTGGATGCAACGACCGCGATGCCGTGCTTCGTGAGGCGGATGAAGTGAACTCAAGTGCGAGAGGGTGAGGGTCGCAAGCACCTCTTCACAACCGCCGTTAGCTCTTGCTAACGCGGATCAAACACCTTGCGTGCGTGCGCGAGTGAGTGAGAGAAAGCGGAATGAATCACCACCAAACCATGAAGAACAACAAAGAAATATTCATTTCCATCAAAATAAACATCACAATATTCGAGTATTGCACGGTTCAAAGAGTACAATGGAGGAAAGAGGAAAGAAATAACCGATGGTGAAGACTAGCGGCCGTTCACGGCCGGAATGGTAGGTTGTCGGGCTACCTCCGGACTCGGGCGGACTATGCTTCCGGCGTAGAGAGCTGTCACGATCTCCCTACGTAGCTCCGTCGTCTTCGACTTCAGGTTCCTTCTTCTTCTCACCGGGCGGAATGAGAGAATGGTTGCTTGGAGGCTTGCGGACGATGGAGAACACTCACGGACAATGGAGGAAGTCTTGGAATGGGTGGAGGAGGCTTCCCCTTGCGTAGAAGATGAAGTGGAGGCGTCCCACGGTGGAAATCGGCGGCGTACGGAACAGGAATCCCGCTCCCGCCCGTGATCGAACGCCCTAAAATCGCAACAGGCGTTTAAATAGGCGCTGGGTTAAATACTGCGCACGGTCATTGGCGCACGACCAGTGGTCGTGCGCACTGGAATTCTGCGATCGTGCGCACTGCCTGGGTGGAACCTGCAAGATACAAAATTATAAAATAAAATGTTCGCACGACCAGTGGCGCACGACCGGTGGTCGTGCGCACAATCGTTGATGGTCGTGCGCAATACAGCAAACAGAACTCAGAATTTTAATGATAAGTGCGCACGAGCAGTGGCGCACGACCGGTGGTCGTGCGCACTGTCGTTGATGGTCGTGCGCACTGCACCAAACAGAACTCGTGAAAAAGGGTTAAGTGCACACGATCAGTGGCGCACGACCAGTGGTCGTGCGCAATAGAACCGGCGATCGTGCGCAGTGTTCCTGTGCAGAATTGCACCGGGAACACCTGCACTACTCCTATTCCAGCACAACCACAGATCTAGCCACTGAAAGTGGCACTTAACAGCACAAGAATACTACTAATGACAATAAGCACGAAAATCACACCAAAGTGGGCCAAGATGTGCACCTAGCATGGATTATCAAATATAAACTATAACAAGGCTAAAGTGCGGAGAAATGACTAAAAAATGGCCCGGATGAGTCCATAAATGTGTATATGATCAGGACTCATCACACCCCCAGACTTAACTGTTTGCGCGTCCCGAGCAAACGAATCCGGCGGAGTGTGAAAACGATAGTTAACATAGAGAATTACACAAGGGAGTACGGTGCGAAGTAACAACGCATGCGAGTAGAGATTCTAGTAGAAGGAGAGTTTAACTATGCTAACTAATTTACATAAGTATTAAAGCGTAATTAAAGATTTAGGTATACTCAGTTGGCGAATTATGAAGAATTTGACGATCATGCCCGGTATGAAAGTGACGAGACACTGAGGCGGGTGTTGCAAAAGATCGGGGCTTAGGAATAACTCCGCTGAAATCCATCACCGTCGTGAACCATACGCTTGCCCGGTCACACTCTCTCCACGGCGCTAGCAAACTCGCAAATCAAATCAGTAGGACTTATAGGATTAGAACGGGGCTTAGGTTACGGTATGATATTCAAAGTTAAACGCGGTGGCTACGCAACCCAAGTGAGCTAACGGAACGCTGCACCACACAAGACCGACAAACTATGCTCGTGTGACACACCCCCAGACTTATCATGAAAACCAGGTGTGCACACGGCCTACTTCACAAATACCAACAGATTTTCTGTTTTTAGCTCGGGAGGATTTTTTTTTTTTTTCAAAATACTCTTTTTTTTCTCTTTTTTTTTTCTTTTACATATTTTACTTCTTTTATGTAACCCCCTGTTGGTTCAAAATCAGCAAATGGACGTTATTTTCCCATCATAACACAATGATTGCACACTCCACACAAGTTTAGAATTATGAGCGCAGTTAAAAACAATTTGGTTGCGGGCGTGGGATAGGCTTCAGGCTTTGGTGGATGAAGAGGAGCTGAACAAAGGATTGGTAGGCACAAAATAGGCTTGCAAAGGTGAATGAAATGGACATGGAATAACAAAGCTCAAACTAGCCAAAGGGTGGCCTACATCATGCTTGACTCAACGAGTAGCTCTCACCCATGCTTCGAGAGTCGCTTGGGGCAAGTTCTTAGCCCACGAGAAAGATAAACCTTCCTCCCGACTCGAGCAACACACGACTAGTAATCGCACACACACAACACCGGGTTATCGTCAATTCCATACAAATTCACCACTTGAGTATATTAAATCTAAATTTACGCAGAAATACTAAACATAATTTAGATGCATAAAGAAAATCTAGTTCTACTCACATTCTACCATATCATGCGAAGTGACTAGAACACTACATGAGTCAACATCGCACTCCAAATAATAATTCCTACGTTAACAATCTATTTCACATTCCGACCAAAATAGTTTAAACGGAACAACGACAAAAAGATAAACACGCACTCAAGTGGGTGAAGTGGTGTGTGAAGCATGAAAAACAAAAATAATGACTAGGATAAATAAAGATACAACCTTCTAGTATGCGGTGCAACTCGTGCACAGTGGATAACAACAACCGCTCCCCCCGACTTAAGCTAAACGATATATCTAGAAATTTGAAGCTAAAAGAAGGGAGGAAGTGTTACCCAATGCTCAGAAATGAGCATACCAGACGATTGACGTTTATGATCACGAATAGTCCGCAGCATCCGCACCATCGAACACAAAACCTGCAAGCACAAACTCAAAGCAACAAAAGCAAATACAAAAGCTGAACTAAAAGAAGTTAGAAAAAAGGAAATACGAAAACAGGAAATCTGGGTTGTCTCCCAGGAGCGCTTTCATTTAACGTCCTTAAGCTGGACCAAATACCTGTATTAGCATTGTTTAAAGAGTTCAGGAATTAAAAAGAAAGAGTTCTCAAGAGTAGGGTTTCACAAAAATAAGAGACAAGAAGGGGAAATCAGCTGCCGGTGTTTGTATGATGTCCATCTCCCAATGTCAACAACTGACACTCCTTGTTTATAGTGGCGCCATCGTATAACTTCAGCCGATGTCCATTGACCTTAAACTTGTCCCCCTTATCCCCAGATATTTCTATGGCACCGAAGGGGGAGACATCGGTCACGGAGAAAGGACCACTCCACCGCGATTTTAGCTTCCCTGGGAAGAGGCGGAGACGGGAGTTGTAGAGCAACACTTGGTCCCCAATTTTGAACTCCTTAGGAATGATATGCCGATCGTGCCATTTCTTTGTTTTCTCCTTGTAGATACGAGCGTTTTCATAAGCGAAATGACGGAGCTCCTCTAACTCGTTGAGTTGGGAACGACGCACCTCGGCCGCGGCTCCAATGTCCATGTTCAGAAGTTTGGTTGCCCATAATGCTTTATGCTCCAGCTCTACAGGGAGGTGGCATGCCTTGCCGTAGACTAATTGAAATGGAGTCATGCCGATGGGTGTTTTGAACGCAGTCCGGTAAGCCCATAATGCGTCGTCGACCTTTTTAGCCCACTCCTTCCTATTTGAATGTATTGATTTCTCAATTATTCGCTTGAGCTCGCGGTTGGAGACTTCGACTTGCCCGCATGTTTGGGGATGGTATGCCAAAGAAATCTTATGATGGACCCCAAACTTTTTCATGAGCTGCACAAACTGTTTATTGCAAAAATGACTACCGCCGTCACTGATGATAGTTCTCGGCATCCCAAACCTGGAGAAGATATTCTTGTGGATAAAGTGTAGCACTGTGTTTGCATCATTCGTGGCAACCGCCTCAGCTTCCACCCATTTTGAAACATAATCAACTGCCACAATAATGTAATGCTTACCGTGAGACATTGGGAAGGGACCCATGAAGTCTATTCCCCAGACATCAAAGGGTTCGCAGACCAGCATGTTATTAAGGGGCATCTCATCACGCCGGGAAATATTTCCGGTCCTTTGGCACTCGTCGCACTTGGTGACATAGGCATGGGCGTCCCGGAAGAGGGTCGGCCAAAACAATCCACATTGCAGGATTTTTCGTGCTGTTCGAACGGCCCCGAAGTGCCCGCCAGCTTCTCTGTCATGGCAGTGCTGCAATATAGACTGAAACTCAACTTCCGGAATACAACGCCTAATAATCCCGTCGCTGCACGTGTGGAATAAGAGCGGATCTTCCCAAAAATAGTATTTTGAGTCAGAGGCAAGCTTCCGTCTTTGCTGAGGGGACAGATTCGGGGAGAAGGTTTTACAAGCCAAGTAATTAGCGATATCTGCGTACCAAGGTGCGGTTGGGGAGGACGTAGTAATTGCGAATAACTTTTCATCCGGGAAATAGTCGTCCGTTTCCTCCTCAACGCTGTTGGGAGTGTCGTACTCCAATCGCGAGAGATGATCCGCAATCACGTTCTCCACCCCTTTCTTATCTTTGATTTCCAGATTGTATTCCTGCAAAAGTAAAATCCAACGAATCAGGCGCGATTTGGATTCTTTCTTACTGAAAAGATACCTGAGAGCGGCGTGGTCCGTATACACGATCACTTCGGAGAGTACCAAGTACGAGTGAAATTTTTCAAAAGCGAAGACCACGGCTAGCATTTCTTTCTCTGTGGTGGTATAATTTGCTTGAGCACTGTTAAGAGTTCGGCTGGCATACGCAATAGTGTGAAAAGTCTTGTCTTTCTTTTGACCGAGTACCGCACCTACGGCCACATCACTTGCGTCGCACATGATAATAAAAGGCATAGTCCAGTCGGGCGCCACCAAAATTGGGGCTGAGATGAGTTGTCCCCGTAAAGTTTCGAAGGCTTGCATGCATGCTTCGTCGAAGTGGAAGGGGACGTCCTTAACCAGCAGGCGAGATAAAGGCTTTGAAATGGAGGAAAAATCCTTGATGAACCTTCGATAGAAGCCCACATGACCAAGAAAACTTCGGATGCCTTTCACTGACATGGGTGGAGGGAGGTTTCTGATAACACTTACCTTCGCTTGATCCACTTCAAGCCCTTTGCAGGAAACTTTATGTCCCAACACAATTCCTTCGCGCACCATAAAGTGGCATTTCTCCCAATTCAAGACAAGATTGGTGTCTTCACACCGCTTCAAGGTCTTGGCCAAATTCGCGAGGCAAATGTCAAAGCTACTGCCGAATAGAGTAAAATCATCCATGAAAACTTCGAGGAAGTCCCCCACCATGTCAGCAAAAATGGCGAGCATGCAACGTTGGAAGGTTGCGGGGGCATTACACAGTCCGAATGGCATTCTTTTGAACGCGAAGGTACCGGAGGGACATGTGAATGTTGTCTTGTCTTGATCAGATGGGTCAATTAGAATCTGATTGTACCCTGAGTACCCATCCAAGAAACAGTAGTAATCCTGCCCCGCTAACTTTTCTAGCATCTGATCAATGAAGGGGAGCGGAAAATGGTTCTTGCGCGTCGCATCATTGAGCTTGCGGTAGTCGATGCAGACTCTCCACCCAGTGATCACTCGGGTTGGTAGCAGTTCGTTTTTTTCATTGGCAACGACAGTAATCCCTCCCTTCTTTGGTACCACCTGGACTGGACTGACCCATTTGCTATCGCTGATTGGGTAAATGATGCCAGCATCTAAAAGCTTTATCACTTCAGCCTTCACTACCTCTTGCATTTTCGGGTTCAGCCGCCTCTGGGGCTGTGCTGTCGGTTTGTACTGATCTTCAAGGAGGATCTTATGCATGCAGACCGTGGGGCTGATTCCTTTAATGTCAGCAAGAGACCGTCCGAATACCATGTGGTACCTTCTCAGCACGCCCACTAATGCAGTTTCGTTGGCGGCGGACAGGGCTGCGGAAATAATCACCGGATGCATGTTATTTTCTCCAAGAAAAACGTACTTTAGAGAATCCGGGAGTTGTTTGAGTGCCGGACAAGGATTTGGATTGGCAGAATCGTTGGAGGGTTCTCCGATTGAGTGTGACAAATCGGTCTGGTTTGAGTGTGCACCCCCTTCTTCCTTGTCTTCGTGCTGCCAACACACCTCACTGTCATCCAACTCCACAACGTTCTGACCATCGAATTCTTCAAGCGCCTCTGCTGGTTCGCACTCTGAGATTTCAAAGAGTTGCGACGGGCTGTGGACGTTGAAAGATATAACATCCTCCCCCAGTCTTAGTGTGAGCTCCCCCTGCTCCACATTAATAATAGCACGAGCAGTAGCGAGAAAGGGCCGCCCCAAGATAATGGGTACATTTGAATCGACCTTCATGTCGAGGATGATAAAATCAGCTGGAAAAGCGAGACCGTTTACAACTATTGTGAGGTCCTCGACGATTCCTGACGGCTTCTTGATCGACCGATCAGCTAGCTGCAGCATTACCTGCGTTGGCTTCAAGATCCCAGCACCAAGTTCACGAAAGATAGAGAGCGACATCAAGTTGATTGATGCCCCCAAATCACAGAGTGCCTGGCTGAAACGGTGATGGCCGATCCTGCAGGGAATCGTAAAGCTGCCCGAATCCTTGCACTTTGTGGGCAAATTGGAAATGATGGCGGAGCACTCCTCGGTGAGGTCGATAGTTTTGAGACCCTCCAACTGCTTCCGCTTCGAGATCAAATCTTTCAAAAACTTGGAGTAACCTGGCATTTGAGAGATAGCTTCAATCAGTGGTATGCTCACTTGCACTCCCTTCATTATTTCCAAGAATCCGCGGAATTGCTTCTCGGATTTCTCGTTTCGCAGCCTGTGGTGGAATGGGGGGTGAACAGCACTTTTCGAGGTTTGTGCCTCGCTCACGGGATGCGGCTCAATATGACTCTGAGTTAGCTTCTCGGAAGTGTCTTCATTATGCTTGTCAGTGGAACACGCAAGTGGTTCCTGTCGAGGAGGATTGTCTACACTTCTCCCACTTCTCAATTGCATGGTGTTCACTGACTCAGGAGGCTGACTTGCAAGCCCAGAAACGACATCGGACAGCGTCCCTATAGTAGATCGAAGCTGTTGGATTGCGGCAGATTGGTCATTCATTTTGTTTAATACCCCGACCACCAAAGTTGCTAACTGTTCTGGTTGCTCTAGCGGCATAAAATCCGCTGCTCCTTTGGATGTCACGGCATTAACTGCAGCAGTGCTTGGGGAGCGAATAACATGACTCCAGTGCTGACTGGTGTGAACAATATTCACGACCACTTCCCATGCGTCCTTCCCTGATTTATTAAACAGGGCCCCTCCAGCTGCCATATCAAAAAGTAGACGGAATTTATCCAGCACTCCGAAGTAAAAAATCTGAATTAAGAGAGCTTCTGAAAGATCTTCACGGTAGCATCCCCTATGCAAGGATTGGAAACGCTCCCAAGCATCAACTAACGTCTCCTCCTTCCCTTGTCCAAAGGTCACGAGTTCCCTGTACTTGTCCAAGGCTTGGGTACGATGTTGAAACTCTTGCAAAAATCTCCCCTCGAGTTGTTTCCATGTGGTCACCTCTCTTTTCCGAATATCCCAATACCAGCTTTTGGCTTTTTTATGCAAGGAGAATGAAAATGCCAAAATCTTTTGTAGCTCGTTTTCAATTCCATTGAATACACATGTGTAATAGATTTCTAAAAAGTCCTGCATGTGTTGCACCGCGTCTTCATGCTCATCCCCGCTAAACTTGCAGTTCCCTGACATGTACTCAATGACGTCGGAGGAGATCCCGAAGTCATGATTGTTCCTTCCTGCTTGATCCCTTAAATCATCCAAGCTTCCCTGATAGATGCATTCCTGAATGGAGGTCATGCTACGAATACTAGCAAACAAAACGATTAGAGAATGATGGAAAAGGCGAAAGTAATCAGAAGTGCGTATCGAAAAGAAACGGAGATACCAGAGGTGAACAAAAGAAGTGAAAGAAAAGAAAATTCTCGTGCAACAAATCTTCACGCAGACGAATTCATCACGTCTGCATTCCCCGGCAACGGCGCCAAAAACTTGATGCGTGTCGGCAAGTGCACCGGTCGCTGTCAAGTAATAATTGTGGAGAATAAATTCCCCGGATGTCGGTCTCTTGAGGAATGCAGGATGGGTGAACGAATCGCGCAGTGATTATTGTTACACAAGCGTTCAACAAACACAAAGATGGGGCTTTTGGTTGGTTTTCCTAATCTTATCAACAACAAAAGAGATGCGGGTCGAAAACACCGCTTCGCAAAGTGAGGTGGATGCAACGACCGCGATGCCGTGCTTCGTGAGGCGGATGAAGTGAACTCAAGTGCGAGAGGGTGAGGGTCGCAAGCACCTCTTCACAACCGCCGTTAGCTCTTGCTAACGCGGATCAAACACCTTGCGTGCGTGCGCGAGTGAGTGAGAGAAAGCGGAATGAATCACCACCAAACCATGAAGAACAACAAAGAAATATTCATTTCCATCAAAATAAACATCACAATATTCGAGTATTGCACGGTTCAAAGAGTACAATGGAGGAAAGAGGAAAGAAATAACCGATGGTGAAGACTAGCGGCCGTTCACGGCCGGAATGGTAGGTTGTCGGGCTACCTCCGGACTCGGGCGGACTATGCTTCCGGCGTAGAGAGCTGTCACGATCTCCCTACGTAGCTCCGTCGTCTTCGACTTCAGGTTCCTTCTTCTTCTCACCGGGCGGAATGAGAGAATGGTTGCTTGGAGAATTGCGGACGATGGAGAACACTCACGGACAATGGAGGAAGTCTTGGAATGGGTGGAGGAGGCTTCCCCTTGCGTAGAAGATGAAGTGGAGGCGTCCCACGGTGGAAATCGGCGGCGTACGGAACAGGAATCCCGCTCCCGCCCGTGATCGAACGCCCTAAAATTGCAACAGGCGTTTAAATAGGCGCTAGATTAAATACTGCGCACGGTCATTGGCGCACGACCAGTGGTTGTGCGCACTGGAATTCTGCGATCGTGCGCACTGCCTGGGTGGAACCTGCAAGATACGAAATTATAAAATAAAATATTCGCACGACCAGTGGCGCACGACCGGTGGTCGTGCGCACAATCGTTGATGGTCGTGCGCAATACATCAAACAGAACTCAGAATTTTAATGATAAGTGCGCACGAGCAGTGGCGCACGACCGGTGGTCATGCGCACAGTCGTTGATGGTCGTGCGCACTGCACCAAACAGAACTCGTGAAAAAGGGTTAAGTGCACACGATCAATGGCGCACGACCAGTGGTCGTGCGCAATAGAACCGGCGATCGTGCGCATTGTTCCTGTGCAGAATTGCACCGGGAACACCTGCACTACTCCTATTCCAGCACAACCACAGATCTAGCCACTGAAAGTGGCACTTAACAGCACAAGAATACTACTAATGACAATAAGCACGAAAATCACACCAAAGTGGGCCAAGATGTGCACCTAGCATGGATTATCAAATATAAACTATAACAAGGCTAAAGTGCGGAGAAATGACTAAAAAACGGCCCGGATGAGTCCATAAATGTGTATATGATCAGGACTCATCACTGATCAAGTTCCTTCTGATATAGTTATTTTTGATACTCCAGCTACTCATGTGGAAGACACTCCACTCTTACAAGATGATATAGTTCTCTCACCTCTTCCTCCTCCAGTTAGTGATGCAGAATTTGTTGATTCCACCATTGCAGATGTTGTCAGTGACATTCAAAAAGATGTTTTTGAAGAGCATAGCACTAGTGACCACATGGCTGGGTCAGATGCTGACTTTGTTTTTTATCAGGAAGCAGATGATGTATCAGTGCATGATTTATCTCCTCCCCCAGTACATGTTGAGGGGGAGCAAGAGTCTTGTTTGGATTCCTCCAAGAATGCTCAAGGAGAGCCTGTTGATGGAGAAGGTGAGAAGCTCAACATTTCTTCTCCTAAGGTAAAAAGTTCTGTACTTCTTGAAGAACTTCCAGAAGATGTTCAGCCTGCCTCTATCCCCCCTTCTTTATTTGATGAAAATTCTTTGATTGGTAAAATTGAATTGTTGCTTCAAAGGCAAAGTGCTAAAATTGATTATTCTTTCAAAGAAGTTCATGCTAGAATAACTGATATTGAAAGAGAGATGAATAGGAAGCTAGCAGAATTCAAAGCAAGTTCAGATCAACTTAAGGATGTTGTTATTAAAGGTGGCAAGGCTATTGATCACACCATTCAAGGTGTAGGCAAAGTTCTTGAAGAAGTTATCCAGGTCAGGAAAACACAGGAATCCATGGCTGCAAAAGCTGAAGACCACAGTTTCAAGATCATTGATGAGGTAGGCCTGTTTAAGGAATCTGTTATCCAAACCCTAACTGTAGAAGTTAGAAAGGGGGAGGACAAGATGACAGAGTTATTAGATCAAACTTTATTTGATTTTCACAAGCACTTAAGTAACAAGTTTGAGCAATTATCCCATGGTGTCCAAAAGCAGATAGCTGATATAACTGATTTCACCTCTAATACTGCTGTTTGGCTCCACCCTGAGATATTTCCTGAATTGGGAATTGACCCTGCTCAGCCCCCTCCTCAGTTTGTTCCTTCACAGTCTGATGCTCCTCAGTTCCCTCAGTTCTCTCCAAGGCCAGCAGGGCTGTCTGATGTCACTCCTTCAGTTGAAGCTCATACCTCAGTGCCTACTTCTAAGAAAAGGAAGTATGGTGAAGGTCCTTCTGCCAGCAAGTCAGTTCCAGGTTCTAGTTCAGCAGGCTCTGGAAAAGATGCTGCTACTGAACCTGAAACTTATCCAGAGGTTTGGAGCCCAGTTTCTAAGATAATTATTCTTGACTCTCTCATGCTAGTAGAGGAAGGTAATGTGAAAGTTTATGAACTTTTCAGTTCAACTGAGTGGAAGAAGTATGAGACAAGCAAGACAAAGAGAAGGATTCACTACAGGAATCATGGTTACAACAATCCCACAGCTCCAACAGCTCCTCCAAAGTACCATCCCAAGCCATATGCCTATTTTGATAGACAAGAACTGAAGAGAAAGAGAAATGCCAATGTCTGAAGACAAGTTTATGAAGACCATCAAAACCTTCTCTCAATATGATTGTGTGAACATTAATTCATAAGACAATCTTAAATATATATATATAGTTTTGATTTTGATGAGACAATCCTTTTTTTATATATATAGATATTGTTTTTGATGCTTTTTCTTCTTATTTCTTTTAATCAGTAGTATATTTCTTTTGTGTTTTATTTGTGCAATTCATCTTGGTAAGTAGGGTTCTGACTTCTACAAATAAGGGAAGATTGTTGGGTATTGTATCCACAATAACCTTGATTTGTAGGAAGTCATCTTTGAACCAAGATTGAATTGCTTGTGTATTTGATATGCTTTTCTAGTATTGTTCTTGCAGGTTCACATTGCTAAGTGTAGACCAATGTCAGGTCACAATGGGTCAATAAGCATAGTCTCATACAATGTAATTCCTCATTGTGTGGGATATGGGGTTGACTCATGTGTGATCTCTCTATTGGGATACACTTCATGTTCAAGATAAGCTCATGGCTTGGAGGTGCAAATGGGGTACACGAGGAGAAGAAAGATTTTCTTAAGTATATTTGTCGAGAACTTAAGGTATTTCTCGAGAAAGTCTTTTGATTTCTCGAGAAGTCCTTATGAGCTTTCGAGAAATCCTTGTGTTATCTCGAAAAGTCTTTTTCAGCGGTCGAGAAGTCTTCTCTGCGGTCGAGTAACCTTCTCAGCGGTTTTTTCTCAAGAAGTTTATCTCAGCGGCAGTTCTCGAGAAGTCTTACCTCTCGAGAAGTTAATATTATATCTCGAGAAATCTATGTTTCTCTCGAAAAACTTTCTTGTATTTACAGTAAAGCTTTTCTCTAAGGATGTTTCTCGAGAAGTCAAGGAGTTCTCGAGAAGTCTTTTGTTCTCTCGAGAAATCAGCTCTCCTGAGAACTCAGTTCTTTTCTTTCGAAGAGTTTATCTTTTTCAATTCTTGAGAAGTTCATTGTTTCTCGAGAAGTCTTTTCTAAGCCTTTGAAATTCTCTTCCAAGTTTCTTTTTCGAGGTCAAGTAGTCATCTCTCGAGAAGTCTTGCATTTCTCGAGAAATTTGATTCTCGTGTTTCTCGCGATCCTTAATCTTTTTGACGACAAGTCCTTTCCGTCTGTTTGACGTGACGCCCTTCTTCGTTTAAGGATAATCCTTTTCATTAAGCTTTCATCTATATAAGGCTCTCTCTCTTAAGGAGAATTATAGTAATAAGAAAATCAGAATTCTTAATTCTTCCGCAACCTAATCCGATTCAAGAATATCGTAAAGTGCCGCGCATATCGCCATCATTGGAGACCGATCTGAAGTTCTGAGTTATCGTCTTCAAGTGGAAGGAAACGGTTCGATTGATCGTTGCTCTATTCGCTCTGTATCTATTGAATCGATCAGAATCTTAGAAGATCAGATCTGAGTCATTTTGATTCTTCCTCATAGACATCAAGTCAAAGCCGTTCCAATCTCAAGAAGGAAGAAGATCCCTAAGGAGTTTTCAGATCTGATCGTGATTTGATAAGTATTGTGTCATTCTTTAATTACATTTGATTGTAGGAGAGGTTTTTCTCCGAGTTGTAGGAGAGGTGTTCTCCGAGTTGTAAGAGAGGTATTCTCTGAGATTGTAGGAGATTTGTCTCTGAGTTGTAGGAGTTTTGTCTCCGAGGTTGTAGGATCTTTCTTGATCCGAGATATAGTAAAGTAGTCAATTCTAGCTGTGGTGCTAGATTGGCGAGGCCGGCAAGTGGAGTACCCAAGAACGGGGAACCACTATAAATTTCTTGCGTCGTCTGTGATTGTGATTTGCATTCTGTGTGTTCTTTATAATCAAGATTTTCAATTCCGCAAAAGACGCAGTTATCACCTATTCACCCCCTCTAGGTGATTTAGGTTAGCAACTAGATATTACACGCACGCAGCTCAATCCTCACCCAGTAGAGGCGGACATCGGCCTGGCCGGTCGAAGACTCACTCGCGAGGAGGTGGGGAAATGATCGAGGAAGAGTACGGCAACAGCGGGTGCCGCGCCGCGAACCTGCGACGCCCCTTTCATCACGACTCCACGCTGGAGCCTCAGGTTTTAACGTACCCCATTCCAAAAGAGTTCAAGCTACCAAATTTTAAGACTTTCGACGAGACAGATGACCCCCTAGAGCATGTCAACCACTTCGCCACATCATGAACATCTATAGCGCTCCCGATCAACTCTTATGTCAAGTGTTCCCAACCATTCTAAAGGGACAAGCGCGATCATGGTACCACTCTCTGAAAGAAAGGGAGATCTGCAACTTCACAAAACTAACACAGCTCTTCACATACCAGTTCATAGCAAACCGTCAGATCGTTCGTGACCCCTCTCATCTCTCGTGGATCCGCCAAAGTGAGGGGGAGAACCTCAATGACTTCTTTCGCCGATTTAACACCAAAGCACAATAGATTCTAGGAGTTGACTCTGAGCTTCAACATTGAGTCTTTCTAGGGGGGCTCCTCCCTAGTGGATTCTACTATCCACTGATGTGGGAGATAGTACCAATCTACACCAATCTTGTGTACTGGGTCGAGGCATAGATCACGACGGATGAGGCAATCGAGGCGCATCGCTAGCATTTTGTGGGGAGCTCAAAAAGGAAAATGGGACAGGAGTCGCCGCCACTATGATAGTGTATTTCTACCAAGGTGGTAGACGAGTAGAGTGTTGAGAAAAACACTTGATTTAACTTAACAAATTATATGAAAGTGATTTTAGCTACTAGGATTGAGGTACCCATTGTATAGTTAGGGTATTCTGGTCATTAGATGTCTTAGGATATCACACTCAACATAGGGTGTCAGGACCAGATCAAGGGAAGCAAAATTGGGCTAAGTTAACATTTGCGTCGAATAAAATTCGACGCAACATCGAGTCCATATCGATGCTGCTCTGACTAGAAGTCCAAGTGGTTCAACCCTTCTATCGAAGTAACTCAAGTCGACGTTACGTCGAATAGATATCGACGTAGATGTCAGGGACTTGTCGGAGTAACTAGTGAAGTCGATGTGGCTTCTACTTCAACTCGACGCAGAAGAGGTTATCTATCGAAGCCATCTAAAGTCGACGCAACATCAACTTCATCTCAATGCAGAAGATGAAGTTCAGAGCCAGACAGAACAACTCGACGGACACATCGATAAGATGTCGATGCAATGTCGACTAACAGAGTTCAATCAGAGCATAGATGAAATCGAAGCTATTTCTACAAGAACTCGAAGTTGCGTCGATAAGAGAAGAAATGAATTCGACGCTACGTCGAATACAGTCTGTAAATGTATATCTTTTTAGCTGTCTCTCTGGTCCTTCTTTCATGGCCCACATCCTTCAAGTCCGTTCCCCAACGGCTTAATAATTGCCTGAAATAGAAAGAAGCATTAAAGAAGGAGACAAAAAGGTTTCTTGGAACTATATTCCTTGTAGATGGTGTTGGATCTGATGGCGCCCTTAGAGGGGGGGGGGGGGGGGGGGTTGAATAAGGGGTTTACTATTTTTGATATAAACTTACAGATTTTAAAGAACAGAAAAACTTTTTTGCTCTGTCGCTAACGCCTGGCGTTAAGAGTCAACGCCGGGCGTTAAGAGTCAACGTCAGGCGTTATCTCTCCAGAAAAATATTTTTACAGAAATATTCAAAATGATTTTCTTTATGAAATACAATTCCAGAAAAATTAGATATACTGAAAAAGAAATTTATATTTCACAAAAATGATTACAAGGATAAAATTTCAATAACGCTTGAAATTAGAGACGCCAACTTTAAAATCACTTTTTGTTCCTTCACCGGTCCTTCTCCTAAGGACCGGTTGGCTATAGCCTATCTTTCCCTAGATAAGGCCTCTAGCCTCCCCCTAGATCTACCCTAGACCTAGTCGCCATGCACAAGGCGGTGAATTTCCCCTAAACCAAACTCGGCCTAGTCGCCACATGCAAGGCGGCGAATTCACTACCGTTACAAGGAAAAAATGAAAAGATAAAGTAAAAATCAGAATAAAAGACTCCCTAGAATGAAGAGCGCTGAAGGAAATGTTGAATATACGCCATGATCACGTCGGAGTTGAAGCGAGCGTCCTTCTTCAAATTTGCCGTTGAAAATCTCCTTCTCACTCTTGTTCCTCAATGTTGGTGTTGGGAGTTCTCTCTGAATTCGGAATGAAATGCTCTCACAGATCTCTGGAATGAAGGCTTGAATTGCAAAACTATTGAGCAACTGAAATCGAATCTTTAAATAGACACGGGAGCTAACGCGTGGCGCTAAGAGTTAACGCCAACGTTAAGTATCGTGTACGACAGTTGCTGAGAGCGTGCAAACCGTCGGGATCGTGGCAGATCTTGACTCAACGCGGGCGTTAAGAGTCAGTGTTGGCGTTGTCTCTGACTTCTCGACGGATTCCTTCTCGACGACATTTCATCTCGACAACTTCTTCTTGACGAAAGTTAACGTAGGGAGTTAACTACTAACGCGGGGCATTAGCTCTCTTTTCAGAGAATCATCATCCTGTTCATAGGGTATTTAACTGTAGTACCTGCACACTATAAACACAAGCAAGATCAAATACATAGTGTGATTTGTTATTTCTCAAACTAAGAGAAGTGGAACACAAGCTCCAACAATCTCCCCCTTTTGATAATAACAAATCCACTAATAAGAAATAAACTACAATTAAAGTAGTGTTTATAGTACATGTTAAGCATGATAAATATACATACTCCCCCTATGTGGATACTCCCCTACATGAATGCATTTCCTAATGTACTCCCCCTAAATAATAGATTTCTTTATTTCTTCAATTATTCTCCCCCTTTTATTATAATCAAAAGAAGGCGGGATAGAGTCATAGCAATATAAAACAATATGCATTTTGTAGAGATAATAACAACTTTAGTATAAATAGTGAACACAACGAAAGCAATTTGTAACATCTTATAGAAATTGTAAGTACAAAATATAATAAGTGTTTAACTCAAATATTTAGATGTTTTGAATGTAAGAAATAAAAGTTGCAAGTTCATTTGTAATTTGTAACAAAAAGTAGCAAGCAAGTTTATAAAAATATCAAGTAAAGATATGTTTACAATGTTAATAAAGTTGCATTCCAAGTATACATAAACATTGTAAAGATCATGCGTTGCTATCTAGTGCATTTACTCATGATTGTAGAGAATAGTATAGATAAGGTTTTAGTCCAATTCTCATGAGTGGAAGTATTATAAATGATAATGATGTGTTTAATAAGTGTGTTTTGATAAAGTATACAAGTGTATATATCAAACCACATGAAACTATGTAATGTAAGAACATAACTTGAATTTAACATAAACAACTTTACTTCCACAAATTTTAATACACTTATAATTTTTTTATTTTTAGTTTTAAAGAGAAGTGGTGAAAATTTTGTTTGCAGAAGACACTTTACAATTCTTTCCAAGGTGCTCAACCTCATAATGCTCTTAAGACTTATCAGGAGGGTGAGTAGTGCTTGGTGGAGTTAACCTTGTCATTCATTATTTGATTTTTTAGTTAGTGACTAAGGACTCCGAATTCACATATTTTTGCAAACATAAAAATTTTATTTTATATACCACATTTCTCTAATCACAAGTGCATGAAAAACAAAGAATTCAAGAAAGAATTCAATGTTGTGTATGTAAATTATTTATGAGATTCAAAATAAGTTTTTATACTACACAATTATGCAATAAGATTTAAAAACACATGTATATTAACAAAAAGTTCAAGTGAGAAAATCATTATTAAAGATAAAAACTTTACTCATACTTAGAGGCATGTAAAAATATTTCTACACATGTAATCTATAATCAATTTTTTTTGCACATTTTAAGATGATATTCAAGGCATGATAAAATCAAAACAATGTTTTTAAGAAACTTGAAGGTTTAAATTAAACATTGTAAATAATCCTTAAGCAATATATATAATCATCATTGAATTAAACATTTAAGATATTATTAAAAAAAATTTTGTTTTTAACTTTTAGAAGTAAATAACAAAAATATAGAAAAAAAAATTAAAAAAAAAGAGAATTAAAACAAAATACTGCAATAAAATAATACAAAGAATTTTTCAATAAAACAGGAAAGAAAAAAATTTGAGCAAAGAGGCTAACGCCAGGCGTTAGCTTCTTAACGCCGAGACAGAACTCCAATTTTTGACTTTTTGAAAAATCATTTTCATGATTCATTTGTAATATAAATAGGTCTTCTTACAGTTGAAATTTCAGATATTATGAAGTTGATATGAAGGCTCTTTTAGCATGTTTTTGGTGGTTTGTCTATAGTTTTTACATTTTTATTGATCTTTGAATTTAAAAAAAATGCAAACAAATATAACAAAGTACATAAGAGAATTTTGATAGCTTTTTATAAGGATTATAGTGACATTTCTAAGACACCTAATTCTAACCTAAGCATGTGAAAACGTGCATCGGGTAGAGGTTTGGTAAAAATGTCGGCAAGTTGTGATTCAGTCCCTATAAATCTAATTTTAACATGTTCCTTCTTAATATGATCTCTAATGAAATGATGTCGGACATCTATATGTTTCGATCTAGAGTGATGTACGGGATTGTTTGTGAGATCTATAACACTTTTGTTGTCATACTTTAATTCTACATTATTTAGATGAACACCAAAGTCTTCTAACGTTTGGGTCATCCACAAGGCTTGTGCACAACAACTACCTAGGGCGATATATTCGGCCTCTGTGGTGGAGAGGGCAACAAAATTCTATTTCCTACTCGACCATGATATGAGAGAAGGCCCTATAAAATGACATGTGTTACTAGTGCTCTTACGATCTAATGAACATCCCGCATAGTCTGAATCAGAAAAACCGTGTAGTATAAAACAATCATTATGAGGATACCATAAGCCTAATATAGATGTTCCGATTAGATATCTAAAAACACACTTAATCGCTTTCAAATGTGATTCTTTTGGGTTAGCTTGAAATCTAGCACATAAACAAAAAGTAAACATAATATATGGTCTAGATGCGCTTAAATAAAGCAATGAGCCTATCATTCCTCTATATAATGTTTGATCAATAGAAATACCGGCTTCATCTTTTCCTAATTTTAGTGATGCACTTATTGGTGTATTAGCTTGTTTTAGGTTTTCAAATCCAAATCTCTTAAGAATATCATGAACATATTTAGTTTGACAAATAAATATACCATCTTGTTTTTGTGAGATTTGAAATCCTAGAAAATAAGTGAGTTCTCCTACCAAGCTCATTTCAAATTCATTTTCATCACTAAAATTACTTCATTACATAACTCTTCATTAGTGGATCCAAAAATGAT
This sequence comes from Dactylorhiza incarnata, assembly GCA_033032865.1. Lineage (NCBI taxonomy): Eukaryota > Viridiplantae > Streptophyta > Magnoliopsida > Asparagales > Orchidaceae > Dactylorhiza > Dactylorhiza incarnata. The sequence continues at coordinate 10,081,925 of JAWHQI010000003.1, forward strand.
ATCATCAACATAAATAAGCAATATAATCAAATCATTATCTACATGTTTAATGAAGAGTGTATTATCCGCACTTCCCATGTTATAACCGTGCTTTATCAAAAATAATGTCAATCTATCATACCAAGCACGTGGCGCCTGCTTCAATCCATAAAGCGCTTTTCTAACTTATACACATGATTAGGAAACTTTTCACTCACAAAACCGGGGGGTTGTTCAACATAAACTTCTTCTTTTATAATCCCATTTAAAAATGCACTTTTAACATCCATTTGAAATAATTTAAATCTTTTAAAACTCGCAAATGCAAGAAATATTCTAATTGATTCTAGGCGAGCAAAGGGTGCAAAAGTTTCATCAAAATCTACCCCTTCGATTTGTGAATACCCTTGTGCAACTAGTCTAGCTTTATTCCTTGTAATTTTAGAGTCACCAACTAGTTTGTTTTTGAAAATCCATTTGACTCCTATAACTGGATGATTAGATGGCCTCTCTACTAAATTCCAAACCTTATTACATTCAAATTGATTTAGTTCATCATTCATAGCTAAAAACCCAAATTCATCATTTAAAGCGGTTGAAACAATTTTTGGTTCTATTTCAGATACAAAACAAAGGTTTGAAAAAGACTCATGTAAAGAAGAATGAGTACTTACCCCTTTTGATGGTTCTCCTATCACAAGCTCCTTTGGATGATCCTTAGTAAACTGCAACACGCTTGGAGGAACATATTCTACTTGTTCTTCTTCTTTCTCCTTTTTTCTTCTTCTTTTTCTCCAAGTGATTCTTCATCCTCACGCTCCAAAGGGGAAATGGGTTCGTCTTCATTTCCTGTATGATTAGAATCTACACAAGGAACAAACTCATCAAATCTTACATGTATAGACTCTTCAACTACTTTAGTTCTTTTATTATATATTCTATAAGCCTTGCTAGTTGAAGAGTAACCAATGAAAATTCACTAATCGCATTTTTCATCAAATTTTCCTAGTGCATCAATAGTGTTTAAAATGAAAAATTTACAACCAAACACATGAAAATAAGATACATTAGGTTTTTTTTAAAGTAAAGCTCATAAGGTGTCAATTTTAAAATTGGACGAAGCATGACACGATTAATGATATAACAAGAAATATTAACCGCTTCGGCCCAAAATGATTTAGGCAACCCATATTCACAAAGTATAGTGCGTGCTAGATCTTGAAGGGTTCTATTTTTCGTCTCCACTACACCATTTTGTTGTGGGGTGCGAGGAGCGGAAAATTCATGTTTAATTCCTAAATCATTACAAAAAGAAGAAAATTTATCATTTTCAAATTCTCCTCCATGATCCGAGCGTATGCATTTAATTTTTAAATCAAGTTCATTTTGAATACGAATGCATAGTTTTGTAAATTCAAGAAATGCATCGGATTTGTAGGATAGAAATAAAGTCCAACAAAATCTAGAATAATCATCAATTATTACAAAAGTATATTTTCTGCCTCCTAGACTTGAAGTGCTAACCGGTCCAAATAGATCCATATGAATTAATTGAAGTGGTCTAGTAGTAGAAATTACATTTTTGCTTTTAAAAGAATTTTTTGAAAAATTTCCTTTTTGGCAAGGTATACAAAGAGAAGATAAATTACCATTAAGCATATGTAAACCTTTAATTAATTTACCTTTTGATAATTTCAAAATAAGCTTGGTGCTCGAGTGACCAAGGCGCCTATGCCAAAGTTCTAATTCTTCATTTTTAGAAATAAAGCATTTTAAAGAAGAATTTGAAAGATCATTAAAGGCAATCATATAAACATTACGCATCCTATCTGCGGTGAGTATGACATCATTTGTTTTAGAATTTATAATTTTGCAAAGATTTGTAGATGATTCAAATAATACATTTAAGCCTATATCACATAATTGACTAATTGAAATTAAATTATGTTTTAAGCCATCTACAAATAAAACATTTGAGATTGAAAAAGAATCGTTACCCACTGTGCCGATGCCAATAATCCTTTCTTTTCCGTTGTCACCAAATGTCACCATCCCTCCTTTCTTCATCTCAAGGCTAAGGAACTTTGCTTTGTTTCCCGTCATGTGTTTGGAGCATCCCGAGTCCAAATACCACACGTCCTTTTTGTCCTTTGTCTGCCAACATACCTAAAAAGGAGATGAGAGTAAAAATCCGGATACCCAAGAGGTTCCTCCCATAGAATAGGTGGAAACCTTAGGCACCCAGATTTGCTTTATAGCACTACGACCCTTTTTCCTACAAGAGTTTGAGGTGTATCCAAATAAATGACATTTGCCACACGATATAAAAGGGGATGAGACCCTTTTTGAAGTTTTGGATAAACTCTTGCTGGAAAATGAGGTAACATTTGAATTTTTTAATTTATTATTAACAGAATTAAAGTTTATGGAATTATAGCTAACGCTGGCGTTAGGAGTTAACGCATGGCGATAGCTTCCAGAACCATATCCAAGGCCATATTTGGCACTTCCATGTCATTGGTTGGCCAAGATCATGTCCAGAGATCTTTGCCCAACTCCAAACTTCTTAATAACTATATTTAAATCATGAATACGAGCTTTGAGAGCGGTGTTTTCTGTTACCAACATAACGCACTGATTCACAAAAATCTTCTTTCCTTTCTCTATTTGAGAAAGAGAGATTTTTAAAGTTCTTTCTAAATCCCCCATTCTCCTTAGTAAGAATTTCAATATTGGATTGAGATTTAAAAAGAGTTTCTTCATGTTCTTTCACTCTTGCCAAGGAGTGATTGCACTCTTGGCAAGATACCTTTTCTTTCCTTAATTGTTTAGATAATTTTTTGTTTTCTTTTAATAAAAGTTTATTTTCAGAATTTAGAAGATCAATATCTTTTAAACTTTTATCAAAAAATTTGCATGCTTGTAAATATTCAATATATAAATCATCATAAGTAGTAGGGAGAGTTACCTTAGTGTCGCTTTGGACACTGCTTTCATCCTCAGATGTTTTATTACTTTTTCCCATAAGGCACATATTTGCCTCTTCTTCATCGCTAGTGGATGAGCCGCTTGAATCCTCGGAGGAGGAGTCAACCCATGTAGCCGCTTTTAGGACCTTCTTCTTCTCTTTTCCCATGTGCCGCTTTTCTTTACGCTCTTTCAGATATTTCGGGCACTGGATCCGGATGTGTCCGGTCTTTCTACAATGTTAGCACTCCGGTGGTGGTCGCTCATCATCGTCCTCGTCGCTACCTCTTCCTTTCTTCGATGAAGATCCCTTCTTGATGAAGTATTTTTGAAAGGTATTTCTCATTTCCGGATTCTTCATGAACCTTTTGAACTTCTTCCCAAAGAGGCTCTCCTCGTCCTCTTCATCATCATCTCCGTCAACCTCCTTCTCTGACTTCAATGCTAAGGCCTTTTTCTTTGGCTCCAAGTTGTACTCTTGTTGTTGAATCTTGAGTTCAACCTCATGGGTCTTGAGGTTCCCAATGAGGCTCTCAATTTGGAGTTTCTTTAAATCGTGCGACTCTGAGATAGCCGTCACCATTGGATTGAACTTTGGAGGGAGAGACCGTAGAAATTTTCTCACCAAGTCGCCGTTGGAGAACATTTTTCCAAGTACTTTTGAGCCGTTGACGATCTTGGTAAATCTTGTGTACATTGAATCAATGTCTTCATCCGCCTCCATCCGGAATTTCTCGTATTCGGATTCAAGTTGGAAAATCTTTGAATCCTTGACCTGCGAAGTACCTTCATGAGTGAGTTCTAATAAATTCCATATATCATACGCAGTTTCGCAAGCACAAGTTCTATTAAAATCCGTTCTATCCAAAGCACAAAATAACGCATTCATAACTTTAGTGTTATTTTTGCATCTTAACTTGTCATTATCATCCCATTTATCTCTTAGTTTTTCCATAGTAATTTCTCTAACAACAATTGTTGGTGGAGAGTAACTTTGTTCTACCATACCCCACACATCATTATCTAAAGCAATTAAGAAACAACGCATTCTTGTTTTCCAATAGTTATAACCAGTCCCGGTAAATAGTGAAGGTCTACTAATTCCTTTACCCTCAACGAAAGCATAATCATGATGTGCCATTATTCCTGGTTGTGAAACCGTTTTGGAATAACCTGGCTCTGATACCAAGTGTTGGATCTGATGACGCCCTTAGAGGGAGGGGGGGGTGAATAAGGGGTTATTGTTTTTGATATAAACTTACAGATTTTAAATAACAGAAAAACTTTTTTGCGCTGTCGATAACGCCTGGCGTTAAGAGTCAACGTCGGGCGTTATCTCTCCAAAAATATATTTTTACAGAAATATTCAAAATGATTTTCTGTATGAAATACAATTCCAGAAAAATTAGATATACTGAAAAAGAAATTTATATTTCACAAAAATGATTACAAGGATAAAATTTTAATAACGCTTGAAATTAGAGGCGACAACTTAAAAATCACTTTTTGTTCCTTCACCGGTCCTTCACCTAAAGACCGGTTGGCCATAACATATCTTTCCCTAGATAAGGCCTCTAGCCACCCCCAAGATCTACCCTAGAACTAGTCGCCACGCACAAGGCGGCGAATTCCCCCCTAAACTGAACCTGGCCTAGTCGCCACACGCAAGGCGGCGAATTCACTACCGTTACAAGGAAAAATGAAAAGATAAAGTAAAAATCAGAATAAAAGACTACTTAGAATGAAGAGCGCTGAAGGAGATGTTGAAGATAAACCATGACCACGTTGGAGTTGAAGTGAGCGTCCTTCTTCAAATTTTTCGTTGAAAATCTCCTTCTCACTCTTGTTCATCAATTTTGGTGTTGGGAGTTCTCTCTGAATTCGGAATGAAATGCTCTCACAGATCTCTGGAATTAAGGCTTGAATTGCAAAACAATTGAGCAACTGAAATCAGGGCTTTAAATAGACACGGGAGCTAACGCGTGGCGTTTAGAGTTAACGCCAGCGTTAAGCATCGTGTACGGCAGTTGCTGAGAGCGTGAAAACTGTCGGGATCGTGACAGATCGTGACTCAACGCGGGCGTTAAGAGTCAACGATGGCGTTGTCTCTGGCTTCTCAACGGATTAATTCTCGACGACATTTCATCTCGACGGCTTCTTCTTGACGAAATTTAACGCGGGGCGTAAACTACTAATGCGGGGCGTTAGCTCTCTTTTCAGAGAATCATCATCCTGTTCATAGGGTATTAAACTATAGTACCTGCACACTATAAACACAAGCAAGATCAAATACACAGTGTGATTTGTTTTTTCTCAAACTAAGAGAAGTGAAACACAAGCTCCAACAGATGGACGAGCCGAGAATTAAAGAGGAAAGAAAGAGAATGTCATTGGCAGATTACCTTTTCAGGGCATACTAGAAATGGAAAGAAATTTGAAATTGAATAGACAGAATAAAAGGAGAAGAGAAGACAGAAATACATACAACATTAATCACAATCAGCCATCTTCCTTCTTGTTAGGGCTTCCTCTTCTTCTCCCTCTCTCAGGAACCCTAACACAGAAAAGAGAAAGAAAAGAAAGCTTTGTTGTTCTTCATCTAATAGAACAGAGGATCTGAAAGCTGCTCTTCATCATAATCTCTAAGCAGCCAGATCTCAATCAACAGAAGTAGAAAGGATCTAACATATAAAGCACCTACAATTCATCACTATCTAAAGCAGGGGTTAATCAAGCGCAGATCCAGTGGAACATCTAATAGGTTGTTCTTCATACAGTCTTCTCAAGAATTTTGAGAACAGAATTCCTAGAACTTTCTTCCTTCTCTTTCTTTCTCATTCTGTAAAAGAGTTTTATTAATCCCTCTTCAAAGGATTCAGTGGTTCAAGAGCTCCTTACCAAAAGATCTGGTGGTTCAAGATCTCCTTATCAAAAGATCTGGTGGTTCATGATCTCCTTGTCAAAAGATTAGTGGTTCTAAGAGTCTCCTTACCAAAAGACTTAGGCACAGTGGTGCATCCCTACCAGGTGGTAGAAGAGGGGAGTACCCACATTTTGGGGAACCTCTATAAAAAATTCTGTGTGTCTTCTGGTTGTTAATTTTCTGTGTTGTCCCAAGTTCTTTCTATTCTGCACTTTATTTCCTGCATCATATTTATTCTGCCTGTGTTCTTGTTGAGCATAAATCCTTAGTTAAGTTTATTGTTTTCACAGTTAGGATAGAAATAAATTTAAATCTCTATTCACCCCCCCCCCCCCCCCCCCCCTCTAATGGATTCTCAGAGGCACACTGTGCACTTTTAATTGGTATCAGAGGGAGGTTGATTATTAAGAGATTAATCTCTTGATCAAAAAGACATCTTACACTTATTTCTTTTCAATAAATATATTTTATAATGAAAATGAGTACTTAGGATTATGCTTCCACAAGACCCCCAGTGTGTAACTTGAATAAGTTCACACTTTGGAAGACTAGGATAAGGCTATATATGAATTATATTGATGAAGAAATTTATGTTGTCCTTCTCACAGGTCCTCCAGCTCCAGTCAGACAAAAGGCAGGAGAAATCTCAACAACTGAGTCTGTCCCAAGAAAGGAATGTACATAGGCTGAAAAGAAGGTCAAGGCATGTGATGCCAAGGCCATGAATATTCTGGTGTCAACAATGTCAGATGATATTTTCTAGAAAGTTGATGAATGCTAATTAGCAAAGGAGATCTGGGACTCACTCACCACCATGGTGGAAGGAAGTACTGATGAAAGAAAGGACAAAAGCACCTTCTCATATCCCAGTATGAGAACTTTCAAAAGAAAGCTGAAGAATCTGTTGCCAATATGTATGACAGATTCAGTCTTATCATTAATGAGCTCAGAGGCTTAGACAAGGAAATATCCTTGACTAAAATTAATGATAAGATCCTCATGTGCTTCCCCAGCTCATGGGACTCAAGGATCTGGGCAATCAGAGAATCCAGATGCCACAGAGAAATCTCAACTGATGCTTTGCTAGGAAAGCTTAAGTCATATGAGATGCTTTTGAAGAACAGATCTGAGGCAGAAGAGAGGGAAACTACTCCATCTCCTGTCCAAAGCAATTTAGCTCTGAAAGCTACTGAAGGAGAGACCTCTACTCCAAAAGATGAGATGTTCAATCTTCTAGCAAGGAGATTCAAGAAGTGGGTCAAGACTGAGGACTCAAGGAGAAGAGAAAGAGACTCAAGGCCCAGGTATGATAAGACTCTAATGAAGGAGATTATCTGCTTTACCTGCAACAAGCCAGAGCACATTGCTCCTGAGTGCCCTCATGAATAAAGGAACAGGAGCAACAATAAATAGGAGGAGAAGAAGAAGTCTCTCAGAGGGAAGGACAAGAAGAAAGCAAAGGGTTTCATTGTTGAGACCTGGAGTGATTCAGAAGTGGAAGAGAGCTCATCATCATCTGAGAGTGATGATGAAGAAGAAGCAGTAGCAGCCTGCATGATGGCTCTTGGGCTGTTATTAGATGATGAAGAAGAACAGGTATCCATTTGTTATGAATTTGATTTCAATTCAGAAGATTTTAAAATCCGCTTTAGAGATTTCTGCATTGAACATCTTATGATAGAAAAAGAACTAGGCACTGCTAGGGTTGAATTAGAAAACCTCAAGAATGATGAAATCTACCTAAGGAATCAGAATCTAACAAATGGGATCAATAATAAAGAGTTAGAACTAATTGAACTTAGGAAAGAGAACATACAATTAAAAGAAAGCTAGCAAAGGCAAAGGATTTTGAGGACTCACTCAATGGGAGTAGTCAGAAGCTCAAAGACATCACTGAAAATCTATCTATGAGATTTAATCACTTAGGGTTAAGAGCAGAGCCCTCCACCAGCTCAGAAGCACCTAGGAAAACTGCCTGAAAAAATCCAATTTCCTTTGTAAGACCTAGTGATCATCAACCCAGTGAGAAGAGTGCATCAATTAAGGGTAAGGCTGCTAGTTATTCAGATATGTTAGATAAATCCAACACAATCCATCTGAATAAGAAAGAAAAACCTTTAGGAAAGAACAATGTAGAGAAGTCAAATAACAATCACCTAAAAGTAAAAACAAAATCTAAGATAATAAGACACTCTGCTGATCTATTGCATTTTGATATATTCTATACTCATCTAAAGCATCAAAACAAGAGGTTTGGCAAAACCATTCCTTATCATCCCAAAGGGTATCATGAAAGACCCTCCTATTCTTTCATTGAACCCTACAATGGTAAAAGCAAAGGGCCCAAGGTAACCTGGGTTCCTTCTTAAGTTTAAATTAGTTGTGCAGGGTGAGGTATGGTACCACTCAGGAGAAAATTGAGTGGGAAGAAAGATGTAGATTTTGATTAAGGAACAAGACCTATTCAAGGGAGTAATTTCTACCTTGAATCCTCCTTAATATTTAGTACATTATATTATGATCTATTTCCAATAAATAAAGTTGCTGGGAAGAATAGCAAGAATTTTCTAAAAGAAATGGATCTGTTTATTAAGAGGTGCATCAAATAGAAGTCGACGTACCATCGACTTCTACTCGATGCCAGCGACAAGAAGCACTTAGAGAAGACAATTCGAGTAGAATTTGACGCTGCGTCAAGTTCATATCGACGCATACGTCGAATTATTAATTGTAGTTTAAATCTGAAGTTACGTCGATTGGAAATCGGCGTAACGTCGACAGGACTACGTCGACTTAGGGTCTCTGAATAGACTCGAAGCTACGTCGAGTACTAGTCGACGCAATGCCGATATATCAGTGCGCGCAGAAGTACTTCTAGAAGCAATCTCGACACAACTTTGCGCGCCAAATAATAAGTGTTATCGACGGTGCGTCAACCTAAACCCTAAGTAGCGACAATTCATCTGCTTTTAAACAACTACCGCGTCGAAACATTTACGCTTTCGAATTCTCCTTCTCTTTGCTCTCTTGTTCTCTTGTTCTCCAGCTCTCCTGTGTTTCTCTCTCATCTTCTCTTTGTCTCTGCAGGTACACCCAAACTAATGGCTCCTCCCAAGGTGAACTCAGGATTTGATGTGGACGTAAATTCGTTCAGCGCAGCAGCAGAAAGCTTCAAAGCCATTGTTGGCTTATTTCAGGAGGCTGGCCTCACCAAACTTATTTCAACAAGATGCAAATTCATGGATATAGAATTGACTGAATTTAAAGACAATGTTCAGATAGGAGAGGATGGTTCCCTCAAAGGAAAAATATATGATACAGATGTACTGATCACAGAGGAATCACTAAATCAAACATATGATCTTCAGAATGGAATTGAGATAGATGAACTAACAAGGGATGAGATTAAGAGGGCCCTGGAACTAATTCAGTTTAAGAAGGACAAGCCCATCAATCTGAAGAAGATGGATCTTGGAGAAGAATACAGATTCTTAGCAGATATCGTAGGAAAGGTATTGTTATGTAAGATTTATGCACATAATGCTATTCCAAAGCAGCAGCTGCAGATAATGGGAGCTCTTGTTCTGAACAAGAAGATAAATTGGGGACGATGCCTTCTGAAGATGATTGGGCATAAGTATGCCCATAAATAAAATGCTTATATGAGGTATGAGGATAATGAGTCAAGTGCTCTTCCAACATTTTCCCAGCATCTGCAGATCTAAAGGAGTGCCTATTCCTCCTGGTAAGAGAATAAACATAGGGATATTCTAAAAGTGGACCAGGCAAATCTCAAAGCCTGGTCAAGCTCGAGCTTCTCCTCCTCCATCTCCTCATCCTCATGAGTCTGAAAGGCAAACACCAGATTCCCCAAGGGATAATATACCTCCACTGGACATTGTTCCAGAACCCCATCAGGATGATACCCCAGCTCAACACTCTTCTCAACAACAATAACAACAACATCATCAACAACAACAACAACAGTTCCAATCCACCTCAGTCCCTAGGCCATCTTCACAATCATCCCATCAACTACCATCCACCCACATTCCAAATCATCAGCATGCTCCACCTCCTCCACCTATTCATGTCTCACCAGAGTTCTATCAGCCTCTCTCCCCCATCCAAGAAGAACTCCCTCCATCACCTCCTCCATCTACATCTCATCCACCCACAAGAGATATTGAGCAGATCATTTCTAAGGCTATGGCCATTGCCTCCTCCACCTTTGCAGATCAAGTGGCCTCTAAGGCTAAAAAGTTTGACAGAAAATACTCGCAGATGGAGGGTGAGTTATTAAGATTTCAAAGATCCTTTCAAAGCATAAAAGAATTTGTGTCTTCCTCCATGGTGACAAAAGAGTTCTTAACCTCACTGGCCAGCAAGGTCTAGAAGGGGGAAAATATCTTAGAGGAAGAGAGACATGTCCTTGACTTGAGTGGACAGGATCAGGGAATGCTGATAATGAGCCTGATCCTGACAAGGTGACCACCTTTCAGGATGCACTGATTCAGGGGGAGCCTACAGTTCAGCGGGAGCCTTCCTTTGATATTCAGAGGAAACTAGATATTGAAATAGAAGTTGAAGCTACAATAGTTGTCCAAGATGTGCCTCCAAGTGAAGATCTACTAAATCAGGCTGCACAGATTGCATAGGAAGCTGCCCAGGAGGCTGAGCAGAATGCACAAACACAGGGGAAGCTTCCTAAAGACAACCTGATGTTGTTGAGCCTGATGAAACAGATGCTCTGAAGAATAAAAATGGGGGTGAAGAGCCTGTTGATGATGATGATGTGCCTCTACAAGTTGAAATGAGGCAAGTCTTATCAAAAGTATTCTCAAGAAAAAGAAAGACCCCTGAGAACGATTCCTAAATTCTTATGAAGGTATTCTATGATTATTCATTTTGAACACAAATATATTCTGGGAAGAACAATGTTATACAACTTTACTGTCTGTCAACTAAATGGAACTACATAGGATTTCAGTCTGTCCTATGTTATGTCTATGCTGTAATGAATGTACTGTTGTTTATACAAAAGAATATGTAAAATCACTTTATTCAATCTGTTGGAACAACCCTATTTCTGATTTGGGCTAGGATCACTATATGTTAACTAAGGACAAGTTGACCCCAATGTATAGTTTATGGGTCAAGAGTTTAGACTGTTAGAACTAGAGATTTCAATAATATTCTGCGTTCGACGAACGGCTATCTGCGTTCGACGAATGGCTATCTGCGTTCGACAATCAGCAAGCTCTCTGCGTTCGACGAACAGACTTGTTCTCAGCGGTCGACGAACCCATCTCAGTGGCCGAAGAATTTGTCTAAGTGCAGCGCTCGACGCTTTTTCACAAGCTCAGCGCTCGACGCTTTTACTCCAGCTCAGCGCTCGACGATTTTATCCAGGCTGAGCGGTCGACAAATCCTTCCGTTCGATGAACTCCAGTCTGCGTTCGACAAATTTTGTTCAGATCAAAGATTTCTTATTTAAGCTCAGAAATTTCAGAAGAATTATATTCATTTCATTCTCTGATATCAGATCGACGACAGCAACGACTCTTTCCATCAGATCAAGTAAGGAGAATATATTTCCTTTATTATTTAAGTTATAACCGTTGACATTTCCTCGAAAAAGGACATATTCATGGAAAAGGAAAGAGAATACGGCGTGACATTTGCAGTTCCCAGAAATATGCCTTCAGAATAATATATTCCTTAATATAAGGAATGTGCATTTAATTTCTGTCAGTGATTTCAAAAGAAAGAAGGAAGAAGATATTACAGAATAATTTTACAGCTATTTTTTACACGACAATCAGTACAAAACTCATCAATACAGCAGTATAGAAAAAGGAAAGAAGAGGCTGTCGAGTGAGAAAGAAATATAGAAGAAAAGAAATTAAAATAACTTCTTCTTCCTCCTCAGCATTCTTCAGAGAACAGAACTTCATCTTCTTCCTCCTTCAGCAGCACACATTTTCTGAGAACAGCTACACCATCTCTCAGATTTCCTGCTGCAAAATAAGAATCAAGAAAGGAGAAAGCTACAGGAAGAGAAGAGAAAGAAGAACAAAAAGAACATCATCTTCTTCTTCCTCAACAACAACATTTTCATTTCAACTGAGAATTTCAATTCTTCTCTCAGTCTTTTGCTGCAAGTCCAGATCTTCAAAAGAGCAACAACAACCTGAGAAGCACTCTTGCCTTTCAGATTTATCTGCTACAGGAAGATCAATTCTTTCAAAGAAAATCTCCAGCAAAATCAACTGTCAAACATCTCATATCAGATAGAGGAGTTCTTTTCTACATCAACATCCACTAGAGTCTTCTTTATACATCTTGACAGAGAAGAACATCTAAACCCCTCTCTATCCCATTCTGTACAGGGTTAAAACTCCCTTCAAAAGCTTACCTTTTGGTGTCAAGACACCTTATCAAAAAATCTAGTTGGTTTTTGGGCACCTTATCAAAAGCTCATTGGTGTGAGGGCACCTGATCAAAAATCCTAGTGGATTCCTACCAAGGGTGGTAGAAGAGTAGATGTACCCAAGTTTAGTGGGAAACTACTATAGCTCCTTGTGTCTTCTGTGTTTGATTTCTTTTTTGTGTTGTGTTGTGTGCTATTTTCATTACTCATTTTATTTCAGTTTTTATTTATCACTCACTCTATACACATACTTATATCAGTATTTTCAATTCCACTATAAAACTAAGGGAAAAGTTTTAAACTCTACTCACCCCCCTCTACAGTTAATTTAAGATCTAACCTCCACTTTCAATTGGTATCAGAGGAAGTTGATTCTTTACAGGCTAACACTTGAATCACAAAGATCAATTAGATCTTAAATTATTTTAGAGTTTTTATTTTATTTATTTTTCTGTTAAAAACTCATGGCACAAAACAAAGAGTATTCAAGCACAAGACCTCCTATGTGCAATCTCAGTAAGTTTGCACTGTGGAAAGCAAGGATTAGGCTTTATATGAACTCAATTGATGAAGAAATATTTAATGTTATTTTGACAGGGCCTCCAACACCTACTGCAGCAGCAAGTACTAGAACCACAACTGCCAACAATGTTGTCCCACCTCCTGAATGTACAGAAGCACAGAAAAAGTAAAAGAGTGCTGATGCAAAAGCCATGAACAGTCTGGCTCAAATAATGTTTGATGACATATTTCAGAAAGTGGTGGATTGCACCTCAGCTAGAGAGATATGGACCTCTCTCAACAATATGGTTGCAGGCTCTGCTGATGAAAGAAAGGACAGAAAATCTCACTTGATCTCTCTGTATGAGAACTTCAAGAAGGGTGAAGAAGAATCAGTTGCAGATATGTACACTAGATTAAGTGTAATCATAAGTGAACTCAGAACACTAGACAAGGAAATCTCATTAACTGAGATCAATGACAAAATCCTATTGTGCTTCCCGAGCACTTGGGACTCTAGGATCTGGCCTATCAAGGAAGACAGAAGTCTTAATGAGATAACTACTGAGACACTGCTAGGAAAGCTCAAATCCTATGAACAACTCATCAAGACAAGGGAAGCTGAACAAGTGAGCACCTCCTCTTCAACAAAGAAGGACATGAATATTGCCTTCAAAGCTACAGAAGAAGAAGGAAAGACTCCTGACAATGAGGAGTTGATGAGTCTGTTTGCCAAAAGATTCTACAAGATGGCAAGAAAAGACTTCGGGAAAAAGTCATCCAGAAGCTATGAAAAGCCAAGGTATGACAAAAATAATTCTAAAGAAATTATATGTTTTGGTTCCAGGAAACCAGGACATATTGCACCAGACTGTCCAGAAAACCAGAAGAAAGAAAAGAAAAAGGACAAAGAAGAGAAAAGAAACTCCAGCAAGTCTTCCTCTGACAAACACAAAAAGAAGGGAAGAGGATTTGTAGCAAAATCTTGGAGTGAAACTGAATCAGATCAGTCATCCAGCTCTTCAGATGATGAAGAAGAAACAAAAGAGAATGATCAGTGCCTGATGGCAATTTATGACTCAGGCAGTGAGTCAGGAAATGCATCATCATCCAGTGATGATGAAGATAATGAAGAAGAGAAGAACTTTTGCATGATGGCAATCAATGCCTCAGCCAACAATTCTGATGAAGAAGGATCAAAACTAGAAGCAGAAGATGATGCAGATCGGGTAATATCTAACTTTGATTTTACTTCAGTTGAATTCAAAGCTGAATTCAAGGTTCTTTGCTTAGACTTACTAAAATCTGAGAAAGAAATAATCTCACTCAGAAGTAAGCTAGCTGAAATGAAAAATATAAGTGAAGAAAATGCAAATCTTAAGAAAGATTTGGCTGCCTCCAGAGAACATATTGTTCTCATTGAGAGCAATTGTCTGAAGCCAAAAAGTTTGAAGAATCCCTAAATGGGAGAAGCATCAAACAGATGGACATTACAAGCACAGTAAATGCTAAACTTAATAGCAAATTAAGCTTGGGTGCTTCATCAAGTGAGCCACCTCTAATTAAGAAGAACATACTTTCTACACCTATAAAATTCATTTCTGCTAAAAGCAAAGAGGCTGTAGAAGCAAATAAAGATATTTCAAACAAGTCTGTTATGAATAAAAGATTTCCGAAGAATTCGTCGAACGGAGCTCGACGAAAAGACTTCAATTTGTCGAACGAAGATCGACAAAAACTGAAAACAGATTTTCAGTATAGTTATTACATGAACGGCGCTCGACGAAATCATGTACATTCGTCGAACGGCGATCGACGAACTTACCCAAATTCGTCAAACATATACTATACAGAAAATTTCAAGAATTCTAATTCAAAACAAACTAAAAATCCTTTCACTGAATGGATAATACCTCCAAGGAGATATCATCCATAATGTTATAAGGATCAGCCTGAAATGTCCTTTATTTTTGAATATTGTGGTAAGACAAAATGATCCAAGGTAGTCTGGGTCAAAAACAACTAGTTTATTTTTCTGTCTTTGCGGGTACACAACTATCCAAAGATAAAGGAACATTGGTACTTGGATAGTGGATGCTCAAAGCATATGACAGGAAACAAGGCCAACCTGAGCAATTATAAGGCAAAGCTTGGACCCAAAGTTGTCTTTGGAGACTCCAACTGTGGACAGACAAAAGGATATGGACAAGTCAAGATTGGAGCGTCACCTTCAAAGAAGTATCATATGTCAAAGGTCTCAAGCACAACCTCATCAGCATAAGCCAGTTATGTGATGAAGGTTATCAGGTAACCATTAACCCTTCCCAATGTCTTATTACCAATAATAAAAACATAAATGTATTATCTGGTATTAGACAAGGAAATATTTATCTAGTCAATTTTGACTGCCAATTCAGACATCTGTCTATTTAATTCAACAAGTAAGACAAATGAATTACGACATAAAAAGCTTGGACACATTAACCTTAGAACTATCTCTAAGCTTTCTAAGGACAATCTTGTCAGAGGACTGCCTTCTAGTTCATACAAGAAGGAAGGACTTTGCAGGGCTTGTCAGTTAGGTAACAGACTCGAAGTAGTTTCAAATCTTTATCCAAGAGTGATTCACCTAGGATTCTGTATTTGCTGCATTTAGATCTTCTTGGACCTACTGCTATACAGAGCTTAGGAGGGAAGCATTATTCTCTAGTTATTGTAGATGACTTCTCAAGATTCACTTGGGTGTTCTTTCTTAGGAACAAGTCTGACACCTTCAAAGTTCTAACAGACTTTCTCAGGTCCATCAAGACTGAGTACTCTACTATAGTTGCATTGATCAGAAGTGATCATGGCACTGAGTTTGAGTCTCTTCTGATGAGAGAATTCTGTGGAAAAGAAGGGATCATGCAGTGTTTCTCTGCTCCCAGAAGCCCTCAACAAAATGGGGTAGCTGAAAGGAAAAATAGAACACTAATTGAATCAGCAACTACATTGCTTACTGATGCTCATTTTCCACTCTCTTTTTGGGCAGAGGCAGTGAACACAACAAATTATGTGTTGAATAGAAGCCTGTTACATAAATTTAAGGGTAAAACTCCCTATGAACTACTCAAGAATAAAAAGCCTAAGGTTAGCTATTTTAATATTTTTGGTTGTAAATGCTATGTGCATAACAATGATAAGAAATATCTAAGGAAGTTTGAAGCTAAGGCAGCTGAAGGCATATTCCTTAGATACTCTCTATCTAGTAAAGCATATAGATTCTACAATAAATCTACTCTTAAGATAGAGGAGTCCATGCATGTTTCTTTGGATGAAACTAACCTGTTAAATGAGGAGAGAAATACAACCTCTACCATAAATACTTTGCAGGTATCAGATCTATGTGAAGAGCTAAGTGAGCTAAATCTAGAGAAAAGAGATTCTTTACTTCCAACAACTCAAGCACTTGAAGATAGTGAAGAAGAAGATCATCCAGTAGATCTTGCTGACAAATCAATTCAAGTGACAGCTGAATAAATTCCCCAAGAAGATATTATTGCTGAACCCACTCCAACTGTTGATCACATCACAGTTAGAGATCACCCAATATCTCAAATAATTGGTGATATTTCAACAGGTGTGCAAACAAGGCATCAAGCAAATCAGAATATGATGCATACTTGTTTTCTCTCTCAGATTGAACCTCAATCCCTACAAGATGCAGAACAAGATCCCAACTGGATCATTGCTATGCAAGAGGAGCTCAATCAGTTTGAGACAAAAAAAGTTTGGGAATTGGTTCCTAGACCAAAGAATTATCCAGTTATTGGAACTAAGTGGGTCTACAGGAATAAGCTAGATGCAGATGGCAACATTGTGAGAAACAAAGCTAGACTAGTAGCTCAAGGATACTCACAAGAAGAAGGAATAGACTATGATCAGATTTTTGCACCAGTTGCAAGGTTAGAAGCAATCAAAATTTTCCTTGCATTTGCAGCATACAAGAAATTCAAGGTTTATCAAATGGATGTGAAGAGTGCATTTCTGAATGGAGAAATCAAAGAAGAAGTCTATGTGGAATAACCACCAGGTTTCATCTCTCCAACTCAATCCTCTTATGTATTTAAGCTTAAGAAAGCTCTCTATGGCCTCAAACAAGCTCCTAGAGCATGGTATGAGACTTTAGCTAGTTTTCTTTTAGAGAATAAATTCTGCAGAGGCATAGTAGATAAAACTCTATTTTTCAGGATACATAAAAATCAAACTTTGCTAGTTCAAATATATGTGGATGATATTATTTTTAGCTATACTGATTCAAATTTATGCAAAATATTTTCTAATCTAATGCAATCTAAATTTGAAAGGAGTAGTATGGGTGAGTTATCATACTTCCTTGGTCTTCAAGTGAAACAAACCCCAAATGGAATCTTCATATCCCAATCTAAGTATGCTAAGGAATTAGTGAAAAGATTTGGTATGTCTGATTCTTCCACCATGAAAACACCCATGCCCTCTAATGATGTTGTTGATACTGATGAATCATGGAAACATGTTGATCAGAAAGTATATAGAGCAATTGTTGGCTCCTTACTTTATTTAACAGCAAGTAGGCCTGACATAATGTTTGCTACCTGTATTTGTGCTAGGTTTCAAGTTAACCCCAAAGAATCTCATCTAAATTTATTAAAAAGGATTTTAAGATATATAAAGGGTTGTCCTAATCTAGGTCTCTGGTATCCAACATCATCTGAATTTGAATTAACTGGATTCTCAGATTCAGATTATGTTGGATGCAGAGTAGACAGGAAAAGCACATCAGGAACTTGCCAGTTTCTTGGTGATAGGCTTGTGTCTTGGTTTTGTAAGAAACAAACATCTGTGTCTACATCAACAACTGAAGCTGAATACATATCTGCTGACATTTTCACCAAGCCCTTGGATGAAAAGAAACATATTTTCTTTATAAATCAGTTGGGAATGATAGATGGAGATTCAATATGATAAAAATTAAGATTTCTATTTATCCCCTCATTTCTTATCATATCAAACTAAGTTTTTCTGATTATATATAAATGCCTACAGAATTGTTTCTCTTTCTAGTTCCCTTTGCACTTGATCTCTATTTTATTGTGCAGGAACAATTGCAATGACAATCTTGCATACTTTCCCTACCTCCATCAAATCTCCCTTCTTCAAGGGGCCTAGCTTCAGGCCTTTCTTGAAACTAGGCAGGAGGAGAAGTTTTTATGAACAAGCTCCATTTGATGCAGTTACTCAGGGGGAGTTGTTCTATGAACTAGGCAAAAGGAGAAAGTTGAAGAACCTCCAGAACTCAGGGGAGACACTCTCAGGGGGAGTTGCTGTATGAAGAAGCTTGATAAAGCTTACAGTAGTTTGCTGATTACAAATTTCTGTTTCAGAAAAATTCAGATATAGCTCATAATCAAGTTCAAATGCAGATACAGTACAGCTCAGAAGAAGAATTTTGATATAGTAAATTCAGTATCAGAATTCAGAAATCAGAGAAAGACAAAATCAGAATTCAGAAATCAGAGACAGACAAAATCAGAATTTAGACAAATTCAGTTCAGAACAAATTCAGATGCCTGATTTACATAGCAGATACAAGTTCAGTACAAATCAGAATTCAGAACAATACAGTTCAGACAATTTCAGAATTCAGAAGGCAGAATTCAGAAAATCAAAGGTTCTGATTGTATTTTCATTTCTGTTTTTATTGAAATGTAATTTCAAAAACTCAGAGTACTATTTATTTTATATCTGATAAAATATTTAAAATATATCAAATATATTCATGCTCTGTTGTTTTTGTTGTTTTAGTATTTGTTTATTTTCAATTTTTGTCAAATAGTGTCCTAACCCAAATAGGGGGAGATTATTGGAACAACCCAATTTCTGATTTGGGCTAGGATCACTATATGTTAACTAAGGACAAGTTGACCCCAATGTATAGTTTATGGGTCAAGAGTTTAGGCTGTTAGAACTAGAGATTTCATTCAGATTCTGCGTTCGACGAACAGCTATCTGTGTTCGACGAATGGCTATCTGCGTTCGACAATCGGCAAGCTCTCCGCGTTCGACGAACAGACTTGTTCTCAGCGTTCAACAAACCCGTCTCAGCGGTCGAAGAATTTGTCTAAGTGCAGCGCTCGACGCTTTTTCTCAAGCTCAGCGCTCGATGCTTTTACTCCAGCTCAGCGCTCGATGATTTAATCCAAGATCAGCGGCCGACAAATCCTTCTGTTTGACGAACTCCAGTCTGCGTTCGACAAATTTTGTTCAGATCAAAGATTTCTTATTTAAGCTCAGAAATTTCAGAAGAATTATATTCATTTCATTCTCTGATCTCAGATCGACGACAGCAACAGCTCTTTCCATCAGATCAAGTAAGGAGAATACATTTCATTTATTATTTAAGTTATAGCCGTTGACATTTCCTCGAAAAAGGATATATTCATGGAAAAGGAAAGAGAATACGGGGTGACATTTGCAGTTCCCAGAAATATGCCTTCAGAATAATAAATTCCAAAATATAAGGAATGTGCATTTAATTTCTGTCAGTGATTTCAAAAGAAAGAAGGAAGAAGATATTACAGAATAATTTTACAGCTGTTTTTTACACGATAATCAGTACAGAACTCATCAATATAGCAGTACAGAAAAAGGAAAGAAGAGTCTGTCGAGTGAGAAAGAAATATAGAAGAAAAGAAATTAAAACAATTTCTATTTCCTCCTCAGCATTCTTCAGAGAACAGAACTTCATCTTCTTCCTCCTTCAGCAGCACACATTTTCTGAGAACAACTACACCATCTCTCAGATTTCCTGCTGCAAAATAAGAATCAAGAAAGGAGAAAGCTACAGGAAGAGAAGAGAAAGAAGAACAAAAAGAACATCATCTTCTTCTTCCTCAATAGCAGCATTTTCATTTCAACTGAGAACTTCAATTCTTCTCTTAGTCTTTTGCTGCAAGTCTAGATCTTCAAAAGAGCAACAACAACCTGAGAAGCACTCTTGCCTTTCAGATTTATCTGCTACAGGAAGATCAATTCTTTCAAAGAAAAGCTCCAGCAAAATCAACTGTCAAACATCTCATATCAGACATAGGAGTTCTTTTCTACATCAACATCCACTAGAGTCTTCTCTATACATCTTGACAGAGAAGAACATCTAAACCCCTCTCTATCCCATTCTGTACAGGGTTAAAACTCCCTTCAAAAGTTTACCTCTTGGTGGCAAGACACCTTATCAAAAAATCTAGTTGGTTTTTGGGCACCTTATCAAAAGCTCATTGGTGTGAGGGCACCTGATCAAAAATCCTAGTGGATTCCTACCAAGGGTGGTAGAAGAGTAGACATACCCAAGTTTAGTGGGGAACTACTATAGCTCCTTGTGTCTTCTGTGTTTGATTTCTTTTTTGTGTTGTGCTGTGTGCTATTTTCATTACTCATTTTTTTTTCAGTTTTTATTTATCACTCACTCTATACACATATACTTATATCAGTATTTTTAATTCCGCTATAAAACTAAAGGAAAAGTTTTAAACTCTGTCCCCCCCCCCCCCCCCCCCCCGCTAGAGTTAATTTAAGATCTAACCTCCACTTTCACAATTTGTAAAATTTATTAAGATAAATAGGGGGAGATTGTTGAGAAAAAACCCTTGATTTAACTTAACAAATTATATGAAAGTGATTTTAGCTACTAGGATTGAGGTACACATTGTATAGTGAGGGTATTCTGGTCATTATATGTCTTAGGATATCACATTCAACATAGGGTGTCAGGACCAGATCAAGGGAAGCAAAATTGGGCTAAGTTAACATTTGCGTCGAATAGAATTCGACGCAACATCGAGTCCATATCGACGCTGCTCTGACTAGAAGTCCAAGTGGTTCAACCCTTCCGTCAAAGTAACTTAAGTCGACATTACGTCGAATAGATATCCACGTAGAGGTCAGGGACTTGTCGGAGTAACTAGTGAAGTCGACGCGGCTTCTACTTCAACTCGACGCAGAAGAGGTTATCTGTCGAAGCCATCTAAAGTCGACGCAACGTCGACTTCATCTCGACGCATAAGATAAAGTTCAGATCCAGGAAGATCAACTCGACGGACACATCGATAAGATGTCGATGCAACGTCGACTAGCAGAGTTCAATCAGAGTAGAGATGAAATCGAAGCTACTTTTACAAGAACTCGAAGTTGTGTCGATAAGAGAAGAAATGAATTCGACGCTACGTCGAATACATTCTATAAAAGTATATCTTTTCAGCTGTCTCTCTGATCCTTCTTTCATGGCCCACATCCTTCAAGACCGTTCCCCAACAGCTTAATAATTGCCTGAAATAGAAAGGTGCATTGAAGAAGGAGACAAAAAGGTTTCTTGGAACTATATTCCTTGTAGATGGACGGGCCGAGAATTAAAGAGGAATGAAAGAGAATGTCATTGTCAGATTACCTTTTCAGGGCATACTAGAAAGGGAAAGAAATTTGAAATTGAATAGATAGAATAAAAGGAGAAGAGAAGACATAAATACACACAGCATTAATCACAATCAGCCGTCTTCCTTCTTGCTAGGGCTTCCTCTTCTTCTCCCTCTCTCAGGAACCCTAACACAGAAAAGAGAAAAGAAAAGAAAGCTCTACTGTTCTTCATCTAATAGAACAGAGGATCGGAAAGCTGCTCTTCATCACAATCTCTTAGCAGCCATATCTCAATCAGCAGAAGTAGAAAGGATCTGACATACAAAGCACCTGCAATTCATCATTATCTAAAGCAGGGGTTAATCAAGAGCAGATCATGTGGAACATCTAATAGGTTGTTCTTCATACAGTCTACTCAAAAATTCTGAGAACAGAATTTCTACAACTTCCTTCCTTCTCTTTCTTTCTCATTCTGTAAAAGAGTTTTATTAATCCCTCTTCAAAGGATTCAGTGGTTCAAGATCTCCTTACCAAAATATCTGGTGGTTCAAGATCTTCTTATCAAAAGATTTGGTGGTTCATGATCTCCTTGTCAAAAAATCAGTGGTTCTAAGGGTCTCCTTACCAAAAGACTGAGGCACAGTGGTGCATCCCTACCATGTGGTAGAAGAGGGCAGTACCCACATTTTGAGGAACCTCTATAAAAAATTATGTGTGCCTTCTGGTTGTTAATTTTTTGTGTTGTCCCAAGTTCTTTCTATTCTGCACTTTATTTCCTGCATCATATTTATTCTGCCTGTGTTCTTGTTGAGCATAAATCCTTAGTTAAGTTTATTGTTTTCATAGTTAGGATAGAAATAAATTTAATCTCTATTCACCCCCTCTAGAGGATTCTCAGAGGCACACTGTGCACTTTCATAGAGTACCTAGATTTTGGGGAACCACTATAGCTCTTGTCTCCTCTGTGTTGTGATAATTTTATGTGTTGTCTCTTAGTTAGTTTATTATTCTAGGATTAATTTATTCTGGTTGGAAGTCTGGATGTTGAGTAATTAGAACTGTTATTTTTCTGTGCATATTTTATTGAAATTTTTTAAATCTCTATTCACCCTCTCTAGAGAATACCCAGAGGAGTCATTGTGCACTTTCAATTGGTATCAGAGTTAGGTTTATTCGAAAAAGGTTAACACCTTGATCAAAAGATCCTCTCACTCATTTCTCTATTTTAAAAATAGTTTATGAAAATGAATTCTAAGGTCAATGAATCCACTAGACCACCAACGTATAATCTGAATAAGTTTACACTCCAGAAGGCCAGAATAAAACTATATATAAATTCTATTAATGAGGACATCTTTGATGTTGTTTTGTCAGGTCCTAATACCCTACAGAAAAGATGCTAGTGAGAATGTAACACAAAAACTTATCCCAGAGCTGAGTGGACTGATGATAAGATGAAAGTGAAAGCATGTAATGCTAAGACTATGAATATCTTGGTGTCAACCATGTCAGATGACATATTCCAGAAAATGGCTGAATGCCAATCAACAAAAGAAATCTGGGAGTCACTGTCCAGATTAGTTGAAGGGAGCTCTGATTAAAGAAAGGACAAGAAGCCCCTTCTCATATCCCAATCAGAGAGTCTAGATGTCATAGGGAAATCTCCACAGATGCCTTTCTTGGCAAGCTCAAGTCCTATGAGTTGCTGCTGAAAAGTAGAGTTGAGTCAAAAGCAAAGGAGAAAGCCTGAATGAGAGCATTGAAGGCAGTTGAAAGGACTATAACATTGAAGGTAGCTGAATGAGAGCCTTCTACTTCTGAAGAAGAGATGTTTAATATCTTGGCCAAAAGGTTTAGAAGGTGTGTAAGGACTGAACATTCAAGATGAAATGATATGAGCTCAAACAAGACAATCTTTGATAAGACTCACAAGAAAGAAGTAATCTGCTTTGCTTGAAGAAAGCCAGGGCGCATTGCACCTAAATGTCCAGAAGAGCAAAAGGACAAAAGATGCAAGAAGGAGGACAAGAAGATGTCCTTCAAAAAAAGGACAAGAAGAAAGGAAGTGGTTTCATAGCTGAAACATGGAGTGACTCAGAATCTGAGTCAATCTCTTCATCTGAAAGTGATGAAGAAACTGCTGGTGAAGAAGCCTGCCTAATGGCTTTGGAAGATTCCTCTGAGGAAGATCAGGTATCTCTATTTGATGACTTTGATTTTACTTCAGAAGAATTTAAAAATTGTTTTAAAGAATTTTGTCATGATTATCTAAAAGCTCAAAAAGAAGTTAAAACACTTAGGAAAGAATTTGAAGATTTTAAGGAAGATGATATATACTCTGAAAATTATGAATTATGAAATATGGTATATAAGAAGGAAATAAGAATAGATAAATTAACTACTGAAAATTTAACACTAAAAGAAGAGCTTACAAAGGCATAGACCTTTGAAGACTCACTCAATAGGAGGAGTCAAAAGCTAAAAGATATCACAAAGAATCTATCTATGAGATCTAGATATCTTGGTTTAGGAGCAGATTCATCAACTAGCACAACAATCTCTAGGAAACCAGCTTGGAAAATTCCAGTAGTATTTATTAGACCTAGTGAATATAAAGTAAATGAAATCAGACAACTGTGTGAAGAACTAAATAATCATCTCGATAAAATTACTGTATTTAATAGGGTGAATCTTAATAATGAGAAAAGAACTCTAGACAAGAATCATTTAGAAAAACTAATGAACAATAATCAAAAAGCTAAACACAAAAGAAGGATAATTAGGCATTCTACTGACTTACTATACAAAGATAAATTCTATGCAAATATCCAGTACCAAGCTAACTTATCTAGGATTGATAGACATATTCTCTGTCATCCAAAAGGATATAATGAAAGACCACTTTATTCTTTCAAATCACCCTATAATGGTAAAAGCAAAGGCCTAAAGTAACCTGGGTACCCTCTAATGTTTGAATTTCATGTGCAGAAAAACTTAGGGTCCCTTCCTCAGAGACAATGTGGAAAAAGGGAAATTAAATCTTCAATGTGCAACTACAGATAACTAAAGGGGTGACATACTCTCTAAGCTTCTTGATGGAACTCTCTAATTCACACATATTATCTAATAAATGCTATTTGCAATAAAAAAACTATTGCTGGGAAATCAGACAACTGTGTGAAGCACTAAATAATCATCCTAATAAAATTACTGTATTTAATAGGGTGAATCTTAATAATGAGAAAAGAACTCTAGGCAAGAATCATTTAGAAAAACCAATGAACAACAATAAAAAAGCTAAACACAAAAGAAGGATCATTAGGCATTCTACTGACTTACTATACAAAGATAAATTATATGCAAATTTCCAGTACCAAGCTAACTTATCTAAGTTTGATAGACCTATTCTCTGTCATCCAAAAGGGTATAATGAAAGACCACTTTATTCTTTCATATCACCATATATAATGGTAAAAGCAAAGGGCCCAAAGTAACCTAGGTCTCTAATGTTTGAATTTCTTGAAGAAAATGCAAATGTTAATTAAGATTCACTAAGCCTCTTGATTGAACTCTTTAATTCACACTTATTATCTAATAAATGCTATTTTCAATAAAAAAACTATTGCTGGGAAAAATGGCAAAAATTCCTTGAAGAAAATGCAAATGTTAATTCAGAGTTGCGTCAAATAGAATTTGACGCACTGTTGATTTCTACTCGACGCCAGCTTTGAGAGCTGTCTGGGATAGTTAATTCGAATAGCATTCGGCGCATCGTCAAATTCATATCGATGCATGCGTCGACTTAATCGATTACCACTCGACGCAACGTCGACATGCCAAGTGTGCACAATATTTGCTTCTAGAAGATACCTCGACTTATTTTGGCTCGCTGAATCTATTTCCTTTCGACGTTGCTTCTATTAAAACCCTAAGCTACAACGAATCGCCTTCTTTAAGCAACAAACACGTTAGATCATTTCACGTTTTCAAATTTTCTCTCTCTTTCTCTCTTGCTTTCTTGCATTCTTGTTCCTGTTTCTTCCTCCTTTCCTAGTTTGGTTTTGCAGGTACTCTTGCAAAATTTAATGGCCCCAAGGTTGATTTTGGTTTTGATGTTGTCATGACCTCCTTAAATGTTGCTGCCGAGAATTTCAAAGGAATTGTAGGCTTATTTGAAATGGCTGGACTAGTCAAATTAGTCTCCACTTGAGGCAAGATATATGATGTCGAATTGACAGAGTTGAAAGAAAACATTTATATTGAAGAGGATGGGTCTCTCAGAGGGAGCATTTCTGTCAATAATATCCACATTACTGAGGAGTTGATGAGTCTCACCATCGATTTACCAGTAGGTGAGGACTCATCTGAATTGACAGTGGCAAAAATACAATATGCACTACAAATCATGAACTTCAACAAAGAAAAGGCAATCAATTTGAAGAAGAATAACTTCTCTGAAGAATACAGATTTCTAGCAAACATAGTAGGCAAAGTATTACTATGCAAAATCTCTGTGCATGATGCCATCCCAAAACAACAACTGCAAATCATAGGAGTGTTGGTCCTCAACAAAAGAATTCGCTGGTTGAGGTGCCACCTGAAACTAATTGGGACACAAGTATGCTCACAAAAAAAATACATACACGAGGATTATGAGTCAAGTAATGTATTACCACTATCCAGTGGTATGTTGATCCAAAGGAGTGCTCATTCCTCCTAGAAATATAATAAATATAGAGATCTTCTCCAAGTGGACCCGACAAATTTTGAGGTCAGGTCATGTTCCACCATCTCCTCCTTCATCTCCAGGTGATCAAGAACAGGAAACACTCATACCAAATACCCTAGCTGATGAACATACTGTTGGATCTGATGGCGCCCTTAGAGGGGGGGGGGGGTGAATAAGGGGTTTACTATTTTTCAGATAAACATACAGATTTTAAATAACAGAAAAACTTTTTTGCTCCATCGCTAACGCCTGTCGTTAAGAGTCAACGACGGGCGTTATCTCTCCAGAAAATATTTTTACAGAAATATTCAAAATGATTTTCTTTATGAAATACAATTCCAGAAAAATTAGATATACTGAAAAAGAATTTTATATTTCACAAAAATGATTACAAGGATAAAATTTCAATAACGCTTGAAATTAGAGGCGACAACTTAAAAATCACTTTTTGTTCCTTCACCGGTCCTTCTCCCAAGGACCGGTTGGCTATAGCCTATCTTTCCCAGATAAGGCCTCTAGCCCCCTAGATCTACCATAGACCTAGTCGCCACGCACAAGGCGGCGAATTTCCCCCTAAACCAAACCCGGACTAGTCGCCACACGCAAGGCGGCAAATTCACTACCGTTACAAGGAAAAAAATGAAAAGATAAAGTAAAAATCAGAATAAAAGACTCCCTAGAATGAAGAGCGCTGAAGGAGATGTTGAAGATACGTCATGACCACGTCGGAGTTGAAGCGAGCATCCTTCTTCAAATTTGTCATTGGAAATCTCCTTCTATCTCTTATTCCTCAATGTTGGTGTTGGGAGCTCTCTCTGAATTCGGGATGAAATGCTCTCACCAATCTCTGGAATGAAGACTTGAATAATTGTATCTTGAGAAAACAAAATCAGGTCTTTAAATAGACACGGGAGCTAATGCCCGGCGTTAAGAGTTAACACCAGCGTTAAGCATCGTGTACGACAGTTACTGAGATTGTGCAAACCGTCGGGATCGTGGCAGATCGTGACTCAACGCGGGCGTTAAGAGTCAATGCTAGCGCTGTCTCTGGCTTCTCGATGGATTCCTTCTCGATGACATTTCATCTCGACGAATTCTTTCTCGACGGATGTTAACGCGGGGAGTTAACTACTAACATGGGGTGTTAGCGCTCTTTTCAGAGAATCGTCATTAATCAGCATCCTGTTCATAAGGTTATTTAACTATAGTACCTGCACACTATAAACACAAGCAAGATCAAATACATAGTGTGATTTGTTATTCTCAAACTAAGAGACGTGGAACACAAGCTCCAACAATCTCCCCCTTTTGATAATAACAAATCCATGAATAAGAAATAAAATATAATTAGAGTAGTGTTTATAGTATATGTTAAGCATGGATAATCATGCATACTCCCCCTATGTGGATACTCCCCTACATGAATGCATTTCCTAATGTACTCCCCCTAAATAATAGATTTCTTTATTTCTTCAATTATTCTCCCACCTTTTGTTATAATCAAAAGAAGGTGGGATAGAGTCATAACAATGTAAAACAATATGCATTTAGTAGAGATAATATCAACTTTAGTATAAATAGTGAACACAGCGAAAGCAATTTGTAACATCTTGTAGAAATTGTAAGTACAAAATATAATAAGCGTTTAACTAAAATATTTAGATATTTTGATTGTTAGAAATAAAAGTTGCAAGTTCATTTGTAATTTGTAACAAAAATAGCTAGCAAGATTATAAAAATATCAAATAATGATATGTTTACAATGTTAATAAAGTTGCATTTCAAGTGTACATAAACATTGTGAAGATCATGCATTGCTATCTAGTGCATTTACTCATGATTATAGAGAATAATATAGATAAGTTTTTAGTCCAATTCTCATGTGTGGAAGTATTATAAATGATAATGATGTGTTCAATAAGTGTGTTTTGATAAAGTATACAAGTGTATAAATCAAACCACATGAAACTATGTAATGTAAGAAGATGACTTGAATTGAACATAAACAACTTTACTTCCACAAATTTCAATGCACATATATATATATATTTTTTTTAAAGAGAAGTGGTGAAAATTTTGTTTGCACAGGACACTTTACAATTCTTTCCAAGGTGCTCAACCTCACAATGCTCATTAAGACTTATCAGGAGGGTGAGTAGTGCTTGGTGGAGTTAACCTTGTCATTCATTATTTGCTTTTAAGTTTAGTGACTAAGGACTCTGAATTCACTTGTTTTTGCAAACATAAAAATTTTATTTTATATACCACATTTCTCTAATCACAAGTGCATGAAAATCAAAGAATTCAAGGAAGAATTCAATTTTTGTGTAGGTAAATTATTTATGAGATTCAAAATAAGTTCTTATACTGCACAATTATGCAATAAGATTTAAAACACATGTATATTAACAAAAAGGTGTAAGTGAGAAAATCATTATCAAAGATAAAAACTTTACTCATACTTAGAGGCATGTAAAAACGTTTCTACACATGTAATCTATAATCAAAATTGTTTTTGCACATTTTAAGATGATATTCAAGGCATGATAAAATCAAAACAATGTTTTTAAGAAACTTGAAGGTTTAAATTAAACATTATAAAGAATCCTTAAGCAATATATATAATCATCCTTCAATTAAACATTTAAGCATATAAATTTTTTTTGTTTTTAACTTTTAGAAGTAAATAATCAACAAAAATAAGAAAACCTTTAAAAAAAATTAAAACAAAATACTAAAATAAAATAATACCAAGAGTATTTCAACAAAACAGAAAAGAAAGAAAAGAAAAAAAATTTGAGCATAGAGGCTAACGTCAGGCGTTAGCTTTTTAACGCCGAGACAGAACTCCAATTTTTGACTTTTTGAAAACTCTTTTTCATGATTCATTTGTAATATAAATAGGCCTTCTTTTAGTTGAAATTTCAGACATTATGAAGTTGATATGAAGGCTCTTTTAGCGTGTTTTTGGTGGTTTGTCTATAGTTTTGACATTTTTATTTTTTATTTAAAAATGCAAACAAATATAACAAAGTACATAAGATAATTTTGATAGCTTTTTATAAGGATTATAGTGACATTTCTAATACACCTAATTCTAACCTAAGCATGTGAAAACGTGCATCGGGTAGAGGTTTGGTAAAATTGTCGGCAAGTTGTGATTCAGTCCCTATAAAGCAAATTTTAACATGTTTCTTTTTAATATGATCTCTAATGAAATGATGTGGGACATGTATATGTTTAGATCTAGAATGATGTGCCGGATTATTTGTGAGATCTATAGCACTCTTGTTGTAACACTTTAATTCTATGTTATTTAGATGAACACCAAAGTCTTCTAATGTTTGGGTCATCCACAAGGCTTGTGCACAACAACTACCTAGGGCGATGTATTCGGCCTCGGTGGTGGAGAGGGAAACAAAATTCTGTTTCCTACTCGACCCTGATATGAGTGAAGGGCCTATAAAATGACACGTGCCACTAGTGCTCTTACGATCTAATGAACATCCCGCATAGTCCGAATCAGAAAAACTGTGTAAAATAAAACAATCATTATGAGGATACCATAAACCTAAACTAGATGTTCCGATTAGATATCTAAAAATACGTTTAACCACTTTCAAATATGATTCTTTTGTCTTAGCTTGAAATCTAGCACATAAGCAAACGGAAAACATAATATCGGGTCTAGATGCGCTTAAATAAAGCAATGAGCCTATCATTCCTCTATATAATGTTTGATCAATAGAAATACCGGCTTCATCTTTTCCCAATTTTAGTGATGCACTCATTGGTGTATTAGCTTGTTTTAGGTTTTCAAATCCAAATCTTTTAAGAATGTCATGAACATATTTAGTTTGACAAATAAATATACCATCTTGTTTTTGTGAGATTTGAAATCCTAGAAAATAAGTGAGTTCTCCTACCAAGCTCATTTCAAATTCATTTTCCATCACTAAAATTACTTCATTACATAACTCTTCATTAGTGGCTCCAAAAATGATATCATCAACATAAATTTGCAATATAATCAAATCATTATCTACATGCTTAATGAAGAGTGTATTATCCGCACTTCCCATTTTATAATCGTGCTTTATAAACAATAATGTCAATCTATCATACCAAGCATGTGGCGCTTGCTTTAATCCATAAAGTGCTTTTTCTAACTTATACACAAGATTATGAAAATTTTCATTCACAAAACCAGGGGTTTGTTCTACATTAACTTCTTCTTTTATAATCCCGTTTAGAAAGGCACTTTTAACATCCATTTGAAATAATTTAAATCTTTTAAAACTCGCAAATGCAAGAAATATTCTAATTGATTCTAGGCGAGCAACGGGTGCAAAAGTTTCATCAAAATCTACCCCTTCGATTTGTGAATAACCTTGTGCAACAAGTCTTGCTTTATTCCTTGTTATCCTAGAGTCACCATCTAATTTATTTTTGAAAATCCATTTGACTCCTATAACCGGATGATTAGATGGCCTCTCTACTAAATTCCAAACCTTGTTACGTTCAAATTGGTTTAATTCGTCATTCATAGTTATAAACCAAAATTCATCATTTAAAGCGGTTGAAACATTTTTTGGTTCTACATGCTTAATGAAGAGTGTATTATCCGCACTTCCCAGTTTATAACTGTGCATTATCAAAAATAATGTCAATCTATCATACCAAGCACGTGGCGCTTGCTTCAAACCATAAAGTACTTTCTCTAATTTATACACATGGTTTGGAAAATTTTCACTCACAAAACCGGGGGTTGTTCTACATAAACTTTTTCTTAAATAATCTCGTTTAAAAATGCACTTTTAACATCCATTTGAAATAGTTTACACCTTTTAAAACTTGCAAATGCAAGAAATATTCTAATTGATTCTAGGCGAGCAACGGGTGCAAAAGTTTCATCAAAATCTACCCCTTCGATTTGTGAATATCCTTGTGCAACTAGTCTAGCTTTATTCGTTGTTATCCTAGAGTCACCATCTAGTTAATTTTTGAAAATCCATTTAACTCCTATAACTGGATGATTAGATGGACTCTCTACTAAATTCCAAACCATATTTCGTTCAAATTGATTTAATTCATCATTCATAGCTAAAAACTAAAATTCATCATTTAAAGCGGTTGAAACATTTTTTTGGTTTTATTTCGGATACAAAATAAAGGTTTGAAAAAGACTCATGTAAAGAAGAACGAGTACTTACCCATTTTGATGGTTCTCCTATCACAAGCTCCCATGGATGATCCTTAATAAATTGCAACACGCTTGGAGGAACATATTCGGCTTGTTCTTCTTCTTTCTCCTCCTTTTCTTTTTCTTTTTCTCCAAGCGATTCTTCATCCTCACGCTCCAAAGGGGAAATGGGTTCGTCTTTATTTCTTGTATGATTAGAATCTACACAAGGAACAAACTCATTAAATCTTACATGTATAGACTCTTCAACTACTTTAGTTCTTTTATTATATATTCTATAAGCCTTGCCAGTTGAAGAGTAACCAATGAAAATTCCCTCATCGCATTTTTCATCAAATTTTCCTAGTGCATCTTTAGTGTTTAAAATAAAACATTTACAACCAAACACATGAAAATAAGATACATTAGGTTTTCTTTTAAAGTAAAGTTCATATGGTGTCAATTTTAAAATGGGTCGAAGCATGACACGATTAATGATATAACATGAAGTATTAACCGCTTCGGCCCAAAATGATTTAGGCAACCCATATTCATAAAGCATAGTGCGTGCTAGCTCTTGAAGGGTTCTATTTTTCCTCTCCACTACACCATTTTGTTGTGGGGTGCGAGGAGCCAAAAATTCATGTTTAATTCCTAAATCATCACAAAAAGAAGAAAATTTACCATTTTCAAATTCTCCTCCATGATCCGAACGTATGCATTTAATTTTTAAATCAAGTTCATTTTGAATACGAATGCATAGTTCAGTAAATTCAAGAAATGCATCAGATTTGGAAGATAGAAATAAAGTCCAACAAAATCTAGAATAATCATCAATTATTACAAAAGTATATTTTCTACCACCTAGACTTGAAGTGCTAACCGGTCCAAATAGATCCATATGAATTAATTGAAGTGGTCTAGAAGTAGAAATTACATTTTTGCTATTAAACGAACTTTTTGAAAACTTTTCTTTTTGGCAAGGCGTAAAAGAGAAGATAAATTACCATTAAGCATAGGTAAACCTTTAATTAATTTATCTTTTGATAATTTCAAAATAAGCTTGGTGCTAGAGTGACCAAGACGTCTATGCGGTGAGTAATCATATAAACATTATGCATCCTAGGTGCGGTGAGTACGACATCATTTAATTTAGAATTTATAATTTTGAAAAGATTTGTAGATGATTCAAATAATACATTTAAGCTTATATCACATAATTGACTAATTGAAATTAAATTATGTTGTAAGCCATCTTTAAATAAAACATTTGAGATTGCAAAAGAATCGTTACCCAATGTGTCGGTGCCCATGATCCTTCCTTTTCCGTTGTCACCAAATGTCACCATCCCTCCTTTTTTCATCTCAAGGCTAAGGAACTTTGCTTTGTTTCCCGTCATGTGTTTGGAGCATCCCGAGTCCAAATACCACAAGTCCTTTTTGTCCTTAGCCTGCCAACATACCTAAAAAGGAGATAAGAGTAAAGATCCGGATATCCAAGAGGTTCCTCCCATAGAATAGGTGGAAACCTTAGGCACCCAGATTTGCTTTATAGCACTACGACCCTTTTTCCTACAGGAGTTTGAGGTATGTGCAAATAAATAACATTTGGCACACAATATAAAAGGGGATGAGACCCTTTTTGAAGTTTTGGATAAACTCTTGCTGGAAAATGAGGTAACATTTGAATTTTTTAATTATTATTAACAGAATTAAGGTCTTTGGAATTATAGCCAACGCTGGCGTTAGGAGTTAACGCCTGGCGATAGCTTCCAGAACCATATCCAAGGCCATATTTGGCACTTCCATGGCATTGGTTGGCCAAGATCATGTCCAGAGATCTTTGCCCAACTCCAAACTTCTTAATAGCTATATTTAAATCAAGAATACGAGCTTTGAGAGCGGTGTTTTCCGTTACCAACATAACGCACCGATTCGCAAAACTCTTCTTTCCTTCCTCTATTTGAGAAAGAGAGGTTTTTAAAGTTCTTTCTAAATCCCTCTTCTCCTTAGTAAGAAATTCAATATTGGATTGAGATTTAAAAAGAGCTTCTTCAAATTCTTTCACTCTTGCCAAGGAGTGATTGCAGTCTTGGCAAGATACCTTTTCTTTCCCTAATTCTTTAGATAATTTTTTGTTTTCTTTTAATAAAAGTTTATTTTCATAATTTAGAAGATCAATATCTTTTAAACTTTTATCAAAAAATTTGCATGTTTGTAAATATTCAATATATAAACCATCATAAGTAGTAGGGAGAGTTACCTCAGTGTCGCTTTGGACACTGCTTTCATCCTAGGATGTCTTGTTACTTTTTCCCATAAGGGACATATTTGCCTCTTCTTCATCGCTAGTGGATGAGCCGCTTGAATCCTCGGAGGAGGAGTCATCCCATGTAGCCGCTTTTAGAACCTTCTTCTTCTCATTTCCGATGTGTCGCTTTTCTTTATGTTCTTTCAGATATTTCGGGCACTGGCTCCGGATGTGTCCGGTCTTTCTACAATGATAACACTCCAGTGGTGGTCTCTCATCATCGTCCTCGTCGCTACCTCTTCCTTTCTTCGATGAAGATCCCTTCTTGATGAAGTATTTTCGAAAGGTGTTTCTCCTTTCCGGATTCTTCATGAACCTTTTGAACTTCTTCACAAAGAGGCTCTCCTCGTCCTCTTCATCATCTTCTCCGTCAACCTCCTTCTTTGACTTTAATGCTAAGGCCTTCTTTTTTGGCTCCATGTTGTACTCTTGTTGTTGAATCTTGAGTTCAACCTCATGGGTCTTGAGGTTCCCAATGAGGCTCTCAATTTGGAGCTTCTTCAAATCGTGCGACTCTGATATAGCTGTCACCTTTGGATTGAACTTTGGAGGGAGAGACCTTTGTCTTCATCCGCCTCCATCCGGAATTTCTCGTATTCAGATTCAAGTTGGAAAAGCTTTCAATCCTTGACCTGCGAAGTACCTTCATGAGTGAGTTCTAATAAATTCCATATATCATAAGCAGTTTTGCAAGCACAAGTTCTATTAAATTCCGTTCTATCCAAAGCACAAAATAACGCATTCATAACTTTGGCGTTATTCTTGCATCTTAACTTATCATTGTCATCCCATCTATCTCTCGGTTTTTCCATAATAACATCTCCAACAACAAATGTTGGTGGAGAGTAGCATTGTGTTGGATCTTATGGCGCCCTTAGAGGGGGGGGTGAATAAGGGCCTTTTAAATTTTACGATTTTTTACTTAAGAATTTTAAAACAAATTTTACTTTTCTAAAAATTACTTATAAAAATTTCAAACCAATGTAATTTTTAAAATAATTTAAACACAAATTTCTAAGTTAAAGATTAAGCAACCATATTTGCAATTAAAGAAAAAGTCATAATTTTATAACCATGAAATTCACATACAAATAATATGATCTTAACAATGCTTAAGATCAAGGCACAAATATGATAATAAACCTTTTACAATTTGTGTTTACCAATCCTTCTCCCAAGGATCGGAAGGCTATCACTTGTCTCTCCCTAGACCAAGCCCAAGCCTATCCTCTAGATCTTCCCAAGATCTAGACGTAGCACACAAGGCCACGATTTCCCACCAAGCCACGCAAGGACTTGGACGCTCCGCACAAGGAAGCGATTTTCCCCTAAGCCACGCAAGGACTTAGACGTCACGCACAAGGAGATGATTTCCCTACCAATACAAAATTAAATGTATATAAATGGAAATACAAAATGAAAAGAACAACTCCCTAGAAATTCAGATCTCAGAAAGGAAGGTTGAAGCCTCGAGATGATCGTTGATGTAGAAGCGCGTCCGATCTCGTCTTCAATCTCAAACCTTCTAAGCACAAATGGGAGTTGATGAGGTTCTGGAGCTCTCTGGTTCGTATGCACTCAGGAAGGGACTTCAAATTCTCAATGCTTGGAATGCACGAACAAAAGGAGCCAATATATAGAAATTCACTGTCGCCTGGGCGACATCAGCTGTCGGAATTTCCGACAGCGCTAAACTGCCGCTCGTAGTGCTGTCGTGCGGGCAGTTGCTGTAACCTCTGATCTGTCGCCTGGGCGACATCGCTGTCGGATTTCGGACTGCGCTAAACTGCCGCTCGTAGTGCTGTCGTGCGGGCAGTTGCTGTAACCTCCGAGCTGTCGCCTGGGCGACATCGCTGTCGGATTTCTGACAGCTCAAAACTGCCATTCGTTGTGTTACCGTGGGGGAAGTTGTTGTTACTTCTCTGCTGTCGCCTGGGCGACATCAGCTGTCGAAAAATTCCGACATCAAAATTTTCATACACTTAAATTGAGCTCCAGCAGAATTGTGAACATCTCATACCTGTTACCTGCACACCATTAATAAAAATAGAATCAAATACAAATGGGACTTTGTTATTATCAAACCGGAAGAGTGTGAAACGCATGCTCCAACAATCTCCCCCTTTTGATAATAACAAATCCGTATGAAAAGAAATCATGTCTATTTAGGTTGTTAATTTTAACATATGGTGTGTGCACAAAAATAACATGATATATTCCTCTTAAATGTAATCTCCCCCTAGATGAATGCTCCCCCTAAATGAATGCTCCCCCTAAATGTTATAGTAAATTGAAATAATGTATTGTTTAGGTGGAATATTCAGGTGTAATTGTTCTTTGATTTCTTGAATATACTTATAATTCTCCCCCTTTTGGTATTAGCAAAAGGTGTTATGAAATGAATTAGTAGTTCTTAAGGGAAGAGATAAGACGGAGAAAATAAGAGTAAGCGGAAGCACTTGTTGGGAAAATGATTGAAGGTCTTGAAGTAATAGTGAAAGAAATCATTGTCTTCTGTTTACATTCGTCGGAATTCGTCGGGAGTTCTCGTGAACATTCGACGAATTGACTTAGTCCAACAAATAGTAATATGCCATAATATTGAATAAACTCATGAAGAGATGGTATAGCCATATGAACTAGTAGAATAAAGCAAAATAACTGAAACATGATTAATGTCATTTTTAATGTATCATAGAAAGACACAATTGTGTATAGAAATTTGGAATCTTTTCGGTCCAATTCTCATGAGATGATTGTTTATATAACATAATGATGTGTACAAGTGATGCTTTGATCAAACATATGAAATTATTTAATTTACATGATCATTGGAATAGAAAACATAACATAAGCATATAAAGACAACTTTGACCTTGAGGATATAGCACATGTAAAAATAGAATACCATTTTTCTTTTGCACAAGACACTTTACAATTCTTTCCAAGGTGCTCAACCTCACAATGCTTATTAAGACTTATCAGGAGGGTAAGTAGTGCTTGGTGGAGTATCCTTGTCCTCAATTTTATCTTTTTGTTGATCACATATGTTGTGATATCTTAACTTGGAGATAGTTATAATTTTTTTTAATTGACCAAGGATCTCCAAATTCACTTGAATCGCAAAAGATGGTGTATATTTGGTTCTGCTAACAAATCAAGGTCGAAAGTAGTATTTAAGAAGTGCTATTGTATTATGTTAAAGAAAATATGATTCATGTATATATTAAATAGAAAAACATATGTACGGATCAAAAGAAGTGAACGTGATAGTTCATTAGTATATATAAACAATTTCTCATACTTAGAGGCATGCGAAAACAATTTCCAATAGTCTAAACAACTTAGTAGGAGTGTCAATACGATGATAGAGTGGAAATGAATTCATATAATCATGTAAATAGCCATTTTTTTAAAAACAAATCACATGGTTTGGCATCAATTCATGAGTTGTAGCATTAATAATGACATATAACTATTGTAAAGCATCATAGGGACAAAAACTGAATTTTAAGCAAATCGGGAGCTGTCAGAAATTTCCGACAGTCACTGTCGCCTGGGCGACAATTAAAAATATAAATACGGCTTAAAACCGAGTCAAACCCTATTGTGCATCATTTTCTGGACTGAAAGGCGAGAGGAAGTTGTCGGAGTTCGGCGACAACCCTAGATTTAAGGTATGTTTTTTTTTTTTTTGATGTTCTTGACTCAAATTTTTTTAGAGATTTGTGATTTTGGAAAGGAGAGAAGATGAAAAATGTGTTTTTCATTTTACTTTTGATGAATGGTGTGGATCTTTGAAGTTTTGTGTATAAAAGGTGTAGATCTAGTGTAAATCAAGTGGATCTTGGTGAAATATGTTTGGATTTTGTGATTTTGGGGGTTTAAGTTTTGTATTTTTTACATGGTTTAATTTTAAAAACTGGAGCTTTTCCTTTTGAAGAAGGTGGAAGAAGATGAATAGGAAAGGATATGTGAGAAGATGTAGTTTTGTTCTAGAAAAAAAAAATTTAACTTGATTTTGAAATATAGCTTGATTTTGAGTAGATCTGGAATTCTAGCTGAAAATTTTTATAAAAAAGTTCACTGGAGTACTGTCGGAATTTTCCGACAGTCAATGTCGCCTGGGAGACATCGTCCCAGTGCACAGAACTTGTTTAACTTACTTTTGTTTTGTTATGTTTGCAGAATGGCTTCCAGTTCTAAGGCACGAAGGAGTATGTCTGAAGATGCGCATAGTTCTTATCAAGTTTACCCTGGGATTGAGAAAGCAATAATTGGAGTGTCAAAATATGTGGAATTTGACTCTCCTAAGCACGATCATATCTATGATCTTCTTGCTAATGCAGGTATAATATCAGTAATCTCAGTAGATATGTTCTCATCTTTCTTGATCAGAGAATTTTATAATCATTTGGAAGACCCGAGTTACACTGAATTGGATGGGGGAGTGAGATCGAGAATCTAAGGGCAACAAGTGGAAATAACACATGTTGATCTTAGAGAGGAATTTGGTCTTCTCATGAGTGATCATATGCCAGATATAGTAGAGAGCTATAGAAAGGATAGAGATTGGACTCTTGTAAACATGAGTTTACATGGAAGTCAAAAGAAGACGCTAATCACGGAAGTTTCTTCACTCACTCCTGATGCCTATTTAGTCCAAGATATATTAAGGAACATGGTCATGCTAAAAAGTGGTGATACAAGGAGTATCACAGCACAGTTGACGTTGATTACATATTTTATTATAGAGGAGGAGCCCTTTGATATAGCCGACCTCATCCTTGCCCAAATTCATTATGCTTTTAGATTAAAGCATCCAAAATGGGTGAAGATTCTTACATTGCCAATGGGGGCTATTATTCAACGTATTCTATATAAGAAGTATGAATGGATAGTTCAAGATGCATACTTAGATGATTGTGTTCCGGAAATATACTATACGGGTACGATGAAAGTAAAGAAATCTCATAAAAAGCCTCATCCTGGAATAGAGATTAGAGAGCCTACAATTCCTAGGGGAGGATCACTACGAGAGTCTATAGATGATCTTCGTGATTCATTTGAGGATCACAAAAAAGAAGTGAAGAAAGATCGCAGTAGAATGCAGAAGTTTATGAAGTTTCTGGTGAAGGGACTGAAATTAAAGCCGACTCTTGAAGAAGCGGCCGAATGGGAAGTTCCAGATGAAGAACCGCCACGCCAATCGGTTAGGCGGACTCGTCGTGGAAAGGCCGTAAGATGTGGACCTTCAGAAGACTGTCCAGAAAGCAGTGGGGCTAGATATGAGGATTCTGAGTAGTTTTCAGCAGGGTGCTGCTTCTGACTGATGTCGGAATTTTTCGACATCCACTGTCGCCTGGGCGACAGTGAACTTTGCCCAGATTTCATTTTCTGTTATCTGAACTTGATCCTATGTTGATTTCTACTATTTTTGTGGAACAATTTTATGTAATATTAATTATGTGAGAATTTTTCTTAAGTTATTCAAATTCTATGGTTTGATTTAAAATTTTGTTTTTCTTTTTAAAATGTATAGGTTTTGTGATTTTTTTTTAATTTTATAGGTCATAAGTAGTGATATAATCATTGTGAAATGTCTACGATTCCCAATTCTAGCCTAAGCATAGAAAAACGGGAATCCGGTAACGATTTAGTGAATATATCCGCTAATTGATTATCCGTGCCTATAAATGAAATTTTAATCTGATTATTTTTAATGTGGTCTCTTATAAAATGATGTCTAACGTCAATGTGCTTAGAACTTGAGTGATGGACCGGGTTGTATGTTAAATCAATTGCACTTTTATTATCACACCATAATTCAATAGTTTGTTGTTTAATATTAAAGTCTTCTAAAGTTTGTTTCATCCAAAGAGCTTGTGCACAACAACTACCAAGTGCGATGTATTCGGCCTTGGTGGTTGAGAGGGCAACAGAATTCTGTTTCCTACTCGACCATGAAATGAGTGAAGGGCCTAAAAAGTGACAAGTGCCACTAGTGCTTTTCCTATCTAGTGAACAACCGGCATAATCAGAATCAGAATAGCCAAAAAGAGTAAAATCATCGCTATGAGGATACCACAAACCAAGTTTAGATGTGCCAATTAAATATCTAAAAATTCTTTTTACCACTTTTAAATGTGATTCTTTGGGATCGGCTTGAAATCTAGCACATAAACAAACTGAAAACATAATATCCGGTCTAGAAGCAGTTAAATATAAAAGTGAACATATCATGCCTCTATATAAAGTTTGATCTATTGATATTCCATTTTCATCTTTTCCTAATTTTAAAGATACACTCATAGGAGTATTTGCTTGTTTGAGATTTTCAAATCCAAATTGTTTTAAAACATCATGAATATATTTTGATTGGTTAATAAAAACTCCATCATGTTTTTGAACAATTTGAAATCCTAAGAAATATTTTAATTCTCCTACCATACTCATCTCAAATTCACTTTCCATCATTTTTACAACATAATTACACAACTCTTCATTAGTGGTTCCAAAAATAATATCATCAACATAAATTTGTAAAACAATTAAATCATCATCTACTTGCTTAATGAAGAGTGTACAATCAACACCACCCATTTTAAAACCATTTTGTAATAAATATATAGTCAATCTATCATACCATGCTCGCAGTGCTTGTTTTAAACCATACAAAGCTTTA
The DNA here is from genome assembly GCA_033032865.1 of Dactylorhiza incarnata. Lineage (NCBI taxonomy): Eukaryota > Viridiplantae > Streptophyta > Magnoliopsida > Asparagales > Orchidaceae > Dactylorhiza > Dactylorhiza incarnata. The sequence goes on from JAWHQI010000003.1 coordinate 10,122,059, forward strand.
ACAATCTATATACGCGATTAGGAAATTTTTCATTTATAAATCCTGAGGGTTGTTCAACATAAACTTCTTCTTTAATCAACCCGTTTAAAAATGCAGTTTTAATATCCATTTGCAATAGTTTAAATCTTTTATGGCTAGCAAATGCAACCAAAATTCTAAATGCTTCCAATCGTGCTACGGGTGCAAATGTTTCATCAAAATCTACCCCTTCAATTTGATTATATCCTTTCGCTACAATCCTAGCTTTGTTTCTAGTGACCCTAGAGTCACTATCTAATTTGTTTTTGAAAATCCATTTGACTCCTACCACTGGATGATCACTAGGTCTATCAACAAGAATCCAAACTTTATTTCCTTCAAATTGATTAAGTTCTTCATTCATAGCTAGAAACTAAGATTCATCATTTAAAGCGGTGGCAACATATTTTGGTACTATATTTGAGACAAAACATAAATTTGAGAAACTTTCATGTAAACTAGAACGTGTACGTACCCCACTTAATGGTTCTCCAATAACAAATTCTTGCGGATGATCTTTTGAGAACCTTAGCTCGGTTGGAGGTACATATCCTTGTTCTTCTTCTTCTTCACCATCTTTTTCGTCTTCTTTCTCTACTTTTTCTTCATCATCATCATCATCATTTTCCCTCAGATTTTGTTCCACATCTTCTTCATTTTTCTCATTACCTGCAACTTTAGTATATTCTACACAAGAAATGTTTTCATCAAATTTTACATGAATTGATTCTTCAACCACTTTAGTACGTTTATTATAAACTCTATAGGCATTGCTAGTTGAAGAATAACCAATGAAAATTCCTTCATCACATTTTTCATCAAATTTGCCTAAGTTATCTTTTGTATTCAAAACAAAGCATTTACAACCAAAAACTTTAAAGTAAGATACATTTGGTTTTCCTTGAAAGTAAATTTCATAAGGAGTTAATTGTAATGTAGGACGAATCATGACACGATTAATAATATAGCATGCAGTACTAACCGCTTCGGCCCAAAAATATTTTGGCAATTTAAATTCACAAAGCATAGTACGTCCTAATTCTTGAAGTGTCCTATTTTTCCTCTCCACTACACCATTTTGCTGTGGTGTGCGAGGAGCGGAAAATTCGTGTTTTATCCCAAATTCATTACAATATGAAATAAATTTTTCATTATCAAACTCTCCTCCATGATCTGATCTAATGCATTTTACTTTTAAATCAAGTTCATTTTGAATACGTGAAATTAGTTTTACAAATTCATCAAAAGCATCAGATTTTGAATTTAAAAACAATGTCCAATAAAATCTAGAATAATCATCAATAATAACAAACATATATTTTCTACCTCCTAGACTTTGTGTAGAAATTGGACCAAACAAGTCCATATGTAATAAATGTAAAGGTCTAGTAGTAGAAATAACATTTTTGCTTTTAAAAGATGTTTTTGTAAACTTTCCTTTTTGGCATGGTGAACATAATGAAGAAAGCTTTCCATTCAAATTTGGCAAACCTTTTATAATTTTATTTTTAGAAAGCTATACTATCCGTTTGGCACTAGAATGTCCTAGTCTCCTATGCCATAATTCAAGTTCATCATTCTTTGAAATAAAACATTTAAGTGTAGAATGAGATAAATCATGAAAGGTGATTGTATAGACATTGTTTATTCTTGGTGCAGCAAGTACGATTTCGTTTGTTTTAGAATCAATAATTTTGCAAAGGTTTGAGCTAGAGTCAAATAAAACATTTAGATTTTTATCACATAGTTGACTAATAGAAATTAAATTATGTTTCAAACCTTTAACATATAAAACATTTGAAATTTTAAATTCTTCGTTACCTACTACTCCAATGCCTTTGACTTTACCGTTGTCATTATCTCCAAATGTCACTATTCCACCTTTCTTCATCTCCAGGCTAAGGAACTTTGATTTATCGCCTGTCATGTGTTTTGAACATCCAGAGTCCAAATACCACACGTCTTCCTTGTTCCTAGCCTGCACGCACACCTAAAAAGATGATGAGAGTAAAGATCTGGTTACCCAAGTGGTCCCTCCCATGGTATAGGTGGACGTCTTAGGTACCCAGATTTGTTTAACATTAACTTTTCCTTTCTTCCAGCATGAGTCCGAGATGTGACCAAATCGATGACATTTGGCACATGCAATGAATAGTGAGGAACCATTCTTTAATGGTTTCTCTGGACTCTTGCTGGAGGAAACATCTTTATGTGTGGATTTAGAAAAAATTTCATTTTGAAAAATAGGTTTTCTGAACCTGGAGCTGTCGCTGGTTCCGACAGCAGCTGTCGGAAATTTCCGACAGCTTCCAGAGCTTCTAGAAACATATCCTAGCCCAAATTTTGCTGTCCCATGGCATTGGTTGGCTAAAAGCATATCCAGAGATTTTTTTTCCAACACCAAAATTTTCAATTGCCATGTTCAACTCATTTACTTTGGACTTTAAAATTGAATTTTCTTTTACTATCATGCCACATCTATTTGCAACATTTTTCTTATAGTTCTCTAATTGAGAATGAGAGGTTTTAACAACTTTTTCTAAGTCCTTTTTCTCTTTTAGAAGTTGATCAATTTTTTGACCGGACTTAGAAATAGTGTTTTCAAGTTCTTTTATCCTTGTCGAAGAGTGATCACACTCCTGACAATTTTCCTTCTCGTTCTCAATAGATTTCAACTCATTTGATAACTTTTTATTAACATTCAAAAGAACTTTATTTTCACATTTTTAAGAAATCGATTTCTTTTAGGCTTTTGTCCAAAAATTTGCAAGTTTTCATAAAATCAGAATATAAATCATCATAAGATGTAGGAGTTACCTCAGTGTCGCTTTGGACACTGCAATCGTCATCAGATGACGCATTTTCTTTCCCCATCAAGCAGACATTTGCCTACTCTTCCTCCTGTGTTGAGGGATCACTTTCTTCACCAGACGAAGAATCATCCCAAGTCTCTGCCTTTAACACTTTCTTATTGTAACTTTTATCGTGCCTCTTTGCTTTTTGCTCTTTCAGATACTTTGGGCACTTGCTTCTGATATGACCAATCTTCTTGCAATGGTAGCACTCCGGTAGCGGACGCTCCTCTTCATTCTCCATTTTTCCTTTGCCTTTTTGGTAGGCAAAATTGTTCTTTTTGAAAATCTCTTAAATGAATTTCTCCTCTCCGGATTTCTCATAAACTTCTTAAAGTTCCTCACAAACAGTACTTCCTCATCTTCCTCACTTTCTTCAGATTCAGTTTCAACTTCCTTTTTAGATTTCAACGCCAAGCTTTTCTTTTTGGGCTCCAAATTGTAATCTTGGCTTTGAATCTTCAACTCCACTTCATGGGTTTTTAGATTCCCAATGGGACTCTCCAATTGTAAGGTCTTAAGATCATGTGACTCAGAAATTGCAGTCACTTTAGGATTGAACTTCGGGGGAAGTGATCTTAAGATTTTCCTTACTAAATCTCCATTGGAGAAAACCTTACCCAACACCTTTGAATCGTTCACGATTTTAGTGAATCGTGTGTACATTGTATCAATTTCTTCATCTACCTCCATTTTGAATCTTTCGAACTCTGACTCCAGTTGAAATAGCTTTGAGTCCTTTACCTGCGAAGTACCTTCATGAGTGATTTCTAAAAGATTCCAAATTTCAAATGCAGTATTACAAGCACAAACTCTATTAAATTCAGTGTGATCTAGTGCGCAAAATAAAGCATTCATGGCTTTTGCATTGTTCTTACATTTTAATTTATCATTGTCATCCCACTTGTCTTTGGGTTTGTTCATAGTTACATCTCCTACAACAAATGTTGGGGAAGTATAACTCGTCTCGACCATATTCCAAACTTCCATGTCGAGAGCTATTAGAAAACACCGCATTCGGGTTTTCCAATAGTTATAGTATGTGCCCGTAAAAAGTGGTGGCCTACTAATTCCTTGCCCCTCAACGAGCGCATGATCGTTGTTCGCCATTACTCCCGGTGGTAAAACCGTTTTGGAGTAACCTGCTTTGATACCACGTGTTGGATCTTGTGGCGCCCTTAGAGGGGGGGGGGGGGGGGGGGGGGTGAATAAGGGCCTTTTAAATTTTACGATTTTTTACTTAAGAATTTTAAAACAAATTATACTTTTCTAAAAATTACTTATAAAAATTTCAAACCAATGTAATTTTTAAATTAATTTAAACACAAATTTCTAAGTTAAAGATTAAGCAACCACATTTGCAATTAAAGAAAAGTCATAATTTTATAACCATGAAATTCACATACAAATAATATGATCTTAACAATGCTTAAGATCAAGGCACAAATATGATAATAAACCTTTTACAATTTGTGTTTACCAATCCTTCTCCCAAGGATCGGAAGGCTATCACTTGTCTCTCCCTAGACCAAGCCCAAGCCTATCCTCTAGATCTTCCCAAGATTTAGACGTAGCACACAAGGCCACGATTTCCCACCAAGCCACGCAAGGACTTGGACGCTCCGCAAAAGGAAGTGATTTTCCCCTAAGCCACGCAAGGACTTAGACGTCACGCACAAGGAGACGATTTCCCTACCAATACAAAATGAAATGTATATAAATGGAAATACAAAATGAAAAGAACAACTCCCTAGAAATTCAGATCTCTGAAAGGAAGGTTGAAGCCTCGAGATGATCGTTGATGTAGAAGCGCGTCCGATCTCGTCTTCAATCTCAAACCTTCTAAGCACAAATGGGAGTTGATGAGGTTCTGGAGTTCTCTGGTTCGTATGCACTCAGGAAGGGACTTCAAATTCTCAATGCTTGGAATGCATGAACAAAAGGAGCCAATATATAGAAATTCACTGTCGCCTGGGCGACATCAGCTGTCGGAATTTCCGACAGCGCTAAACTGCCGCTCGTAGTGCTGTCGTGCGGGCAGTTGCTGTAACCTCTGAGCTGTCGCCTGGGCGACATCACTGTCGGATTTCTGACAGCGCTAAACTGCCGCTCGTAGTGCTGTCGTGCGGGCAGTTGCTGTAACCTCCGAGCTGTCGCCTAGGCGACATCGCTGTCGGATTTCCGACAGCTCAAAACTGTCGTTCGTCGTGTTGCCGTAGGGGAAGTTGTTGTAACTTCTCTGCTGTCGCCTGGGCGACATCAGCTGTCGGAAAATTCTGACATCGAAATTTTCATACACTTAAATTGAGCTCCAGCAGAATTGTGAACATCTCATACCTGTTACCTGCACACCATTAATAAAAATAGAATCAAATACAAACGCGACTTTGTTATTATCAAACCGGAAGAGTGCGAAACGCATGCTCCAACACATTGTTCCACCATACCCCACACATCATTATCTAAGGCATTTAGAAAACAACATATTCTTGTTTTACAATAATTATAATCAGTACCGGTAAATAGTGGAGGTCTACTAATCCCTTGACCCTCACCGAAAGCATGATCATAATGCGCCATTATTCCCGATTGTGAAACCGTTTTGGAATAACCTCGCTCTGATACCAAGTGTTGGATATGATGGTGCCCTTAGAGGAGGGGTGAATATAGGGTTTACTGTTTTTTAGATAAACTTACAAATTTTAAATAATAGAAAAACTTTTTTGCTCTGTCGCTAACGCCTGGCGTTAAGAGTCAACGCAAGGCGTTATCTCTCCAGAAAATATTTTTACAGAAATATTCAAAATGATTTTCTTTATGAAATACAAATCCAAAAAAATTAGATCTACTGAAAAATAATTTTATATTTCACAAAAATGATTACAAGGATAAAATTTCAATAACGCTTGAAATTAGAGGCGACAACTTAAAAATCACTTTTTGTTCCTTCACCGGTCCTTCTCCCAAGGAATGGTTGGCTATAGCCTATCTTTCCCAGATAAGGCTTCTATCCACCCCTAGATCTACCCTAGTCCTAGTCGCAACGCACAAGATGATGAATTTCCCCCTAAACTGAACCTAGCCTAGTCGCCATACGCAAGGCGGCAAATTCACTACCGTTACAAGGAAAAATGAAAAGATAAAGTAAAAATCAGAATAAAAGACTCCCTATAATGAAGTGCGCTGAAGGAGATGTTGAAGATATGTCATGACCACGTCGGAGTTGAAGCGAGCGTCCATCTTCAAATTTGTCGTTGGAAATCTCCTTCTCACTCTTGTTCCTCAATGTTGGTGTTGGGAGTTCTCTCTGAATTCGGGATGAAATGCTCTCACAGATCTCTGGAATGAAGGCTTGAATTATTGTATCTTAAGCAAACGAAATCAGGTCATTAAATAGACACGGGAGCTAACGCCCAACATTAAGAGTTAATGCCAGCGTTAAGCATCGTGTACGGAAGTTGCTGAGATTGTGCAAACCGTCGGGATCGTGGCAGATCGTGACTCAACTTGGGCATTAAGAGTCAACGCCGGCGTTGTCTCTGGCTTTTCGACGGATTCCTTCTCGACGACATTTCATCTCGATGGATGTTTATGCGGGGGCATTAACTACTAACGCGGGGCGTTATCGCTCTTTTTAGAGAAACGTCATTAATCAGCATCCTGTTCATAGGGTTATTTAACTATAGTACGTGCACACTATAAACACAAGCAAGATAAAATACACAGTGTGATTTGTTATTCTCAAAGTAAGAGATGTGGAACACAAGCTCCAACGCATCCAGCATTGATCCATTTCCTACAAGCACAATCTACCACAACTCCAGAATATAATCTCACTGTCATCCTTTCTGCTCCTCTAGAACAAGATCATCCTCAACCAACTCCTTCTATTGACATACCCACTCCTCCTATTGACACACCTTCTACCTCTCATACTATACCTCTTTTTGATATTGATCAAGCAATATCTAAAGTAGTGGATCTGGCCACTAAGACTTTCTCTGACTTGCTTCAGACTCAGTCAAGAAAGTTTCACAGGAAATATTCTCAGATGGAAACTAAACTAAAAGAAACAAAGAAGTCAATTCAGGCAATCAACACGTTGATATCCTCCTCCGAGATAAAAAGATCTTTCTTAACCTCACTTGTCAGTAAGGTTAAGAAGGGGGATATTGTTCAAGAGGAGGAAATGCCTGCTACAATTGTTTCAGAAGTTCTTGTTCCAAAACATTCGGCATAGATCTAGAAGGAGTTGCATGTATTAACCCAGGAGGAGCTCCTCACAACTGAGGAATTGATCATAAAGGATGTTACTATAATTGCTCATGAAGCTGTCCCCATTGCTGAAGATAATGCATCACATTATGGGGAGCTTCACAAAGATGTTGACAAAACTGCTGAGGAGGAGGAAGAGAAGAATGAAGTCAGGACTACTAAGGAGGAGGAGGAGCCTATCATATTTTCAGTAAGAAATGTGTTAACTAATGTATTCTCAAGAAAGAGAAAAGCTTCTCCCAAAGATCAGTAACAATCAGGTGAGAAGAAAATGAATAACTACTCTTATAATTCTTCAATGCACATATTTGAGATACAATTATGGTGGACAATCATATCTATTAATCAGAAGTTTTTCATATGTGTACAACCCGTATTCGGCGAGTAGACCAGTAGAGCTCGACAAGTAGACCAGCAACTCCCGGTGGGTGAATCTAAGGCGGTCTTACTCGCCTAGGGTAGGGAAAGCGAGCATGCTCCCTCCCTACCACGATCTCATATCGGCATGATCTCTTCTCGACGCTATAAGCATGAATCATCTGGGTGACAGGAACAACCCGTCTTGGCAATAAATCCCCCTTTCAACTAGGGCGAGGCGAGTTGTCCTGGCTTCAGGCGAGCTCGCCTTAGAAGAAATGGTCCTCGACGAGTGGGACTTGATCTGGTCGTCTCAGTCGTAATCTCAAGGAGGGAGCGAGGCGAGTACGGGTCAACCTGACTCATCAGTCCTCCCTCACTATCCGCAGACCAACATGGGTTGCGGTTAGTATTTGCGAAAAGGCGGGAGGAGCTGTTCGCAGACCATTTTGGGCAGCATATAGTAATTTGGTTAAGGCGGAGGAAGCTATCCGCAGACCTTTTGGACCATCTTACCCTTTGAAGAGTTTGCCTATAAATAGGACTCATTATGCCTCAGATCAGCACAAATCCACCCTGATAAGTAATAAAATATATGTATTTTTATTATAGTTATTAGTATAGATTTAATTAATATTGTAAATTTTCTATGTAAATTAATGAATAAATTGCTTGTTTTATTATTTTCCTTACTAACTTAGTTTTATTTTTGTTTTTGCAGATTTTGGCAATTTTTGTCAAGTCACGCCCTGAGTCACGCCCGTGACAACATGTCACGCCCGTGACCCAAGGGCGTGTAATCTGCGTTCGACGAAAGATAATCTGCGTTCGACGAAAGTCGAGCTGCGTACGACGAAAGCGCTCTGCCCCTGCGTTCAACGAAAGCTCTCCAAGCTGCGTTCGACGAAAGCGCTCTGCCCTGCGTTCGATGAAAGCTCTACAAGCTGCGTTCGACGAAAGCTCTCCGAGCTGCGTTCGACGAAAGCTTTCCAAGCTGCGTTCGACGAACTCCCTCTGCCCCAGCGTTCGACAAACGGCGTCCAGCGTTCGACGAATCCTTCTCAGCGTCCAGCGTTCGACGAACGTCGATCTGCGTTCGACGAACTCTCTCTGTCCAGGCGTTCGAAGAATCCAGCGCACACGCCAGCCATCACGCCCCAGTTAATGCAGATATGTGCCGCCCACTGTCACGTCCGTGACAATGCAGGTCACGCCCGTGTGCAGCCAAGTTTGACGGCCAAACCTTCCAGAAGACGGCGGATGCGACCCCTAAATCACGCGCAAATGTCACGTCCTAAGTCACGGCTGAGACATCTAAGTCACGCCCGTGACCTAGGGCGTGTAAAAATAAAATTTTGCCTATAAATAGAGGGGCTCGGATGAAGCATTTCCCATCCAAATTTTGAGTGCTTGTTAGTGTTTTTGAGTACTTTTGAGTGATTGTGAGTTTTCTTTATGCCATTAAGTTTATGTTCGTTTGTAATTTTCCCCTTTTAGAAATAAAATGTTGTTTTCTCATTTGGATCATCTTCCTTTTCATTTATGTTAGTGTGTGTGTGTATGAGAATAGTTTTATTGCTTTCATAACGTAGTTTATTGCTTTCATAATTTAGGTTTATTGCTTTCATAAAAATAGTTTATCGCTTTCTTTTAACGTTTTATTTATCGCTTTCGTTTAAACGCTTTCTTTTGATTCAGTCTTTTTATTACAAGTAGAGTGCGTGCGTATATGAGATAGTGTTTTTCTTTTTTGTAACTTAGCTTTATTTCAGTCTTTATATAACTGCTATATACCACCCCCATCTTGAATAAGAGGCTAATTTACTTTAGCACTTATTTAAGTCGGTTGGGATGGATATTATTTCTGCACCTTTATAAGTCTTTTTATTTCTATACCACCCCCATCTTGAATAAGAGGCTAATTTACCTTAGCACTTATTTAAGACGGTTGGGATGGATACTATTACTGCTTTTATATAAGTCTTTTTATTTCCCTTTTATCCCCTTATATCCGCTTAAGTTATTAAACATGTATTTTCTTATTAATGCCGTCTCCATTCCGATGAGCGGCTAATTTCCATTAGCGCACGATGTCGAAGAGCATTGGGACACAAAAATAGTTTTTCTAAAAATAAAACATCTCTTTCTAAAATAATTAACGATTAAGGTTTACCCGAGAATAACGTTGAGTGAAGCCACATAATCGATGTGTGGTTTTCATTTCTGTCTCCGTACACTAGTTAGCCGAGAGACTCGTGCGTACGGACTGATCGCTCACGGGTAAAGAGAAGTGCGCTCTACCCTCGAGAGAGGATGAGGTAAGTCTCCCAAATTGGAAGTAAAAACCCAATAGCGGGGTTCACAACATAAAGCGAGTATTAAGAAGATTCGATGGTCGAAAAATCATAATCTTAGGTGGGCATACCCTCGAGAGAGGAGCGTTCATAATTATGGAACCTCCACGGCTAAGCCATTTTAATGTTTTAAAAAGTCATCTTTTTTACTTCTAAAAAAGACTATATTCGTCTCAAGGTAATTTGACATCGGGCGCTATTATTATCATCGTTTAGAACTCTAGTTATTCGCTTACTATCGTTTTCTTGTATAAACCCACACTAAAAACTTATTCTGATAAAATAATAGTTCGTTCCTCAAAGTAGGTTAATCAACACGATCCGCGGAAATATACGACCTCGATATTTTCTAAAACAAAATATCCTGTATTACTCACGATAAGGTATACTTGCCTTTATTATATGATTAGTTCGGATTAAAATTTAAACAAAAACTGTTCAAACCAAATTAGTGCAAAACTCTCCTTTGCTATTTTAAAAATCAATAGAATTCGGCGTTGTAGCCGAGGCGTAATCGTCAATATTTCGAAAGCAGAAAAAGACCGTTACTTCTATCTTTTGATAGGATAACGTTTAATTTCTCAAAGTAGGAGTACTTGCGAGACTCTTTGGAAACACCCGTCGAAATCTAATCTCGCCATATAAAGATTGCGCAAACCAAATCAATTAAAAAGAAATAATCCGAACTCCAATCATCAAGTTTTTTGCGCCGTTGCCGGGGAAAATCAGTGTTGTTATTTGAAACAAGGAATTACTATTACTTTTATCATATATATTAAAAATATATACAAAATATATATATATCTACAAAAAAAATTTATATACAAAAAATATATATATCTACAAAAAAAAATTATATACAAAAAATATATATATATATATAAAAGAAAAAAAAATTATTACAAAAAGCCAAAAAAATATATATCATTTTTATTATTAGTATATGACCCGAAGAAACTTCTCGGAGGATTCGATTATCCCTTTTGACCCCGAAATCGAGCGCACTCTTCACGAGCACCTCCGACTTTGTGATCAAAACTTACTCGAATTTCCCGAAGAGTCAGTCGGAGATACTTACACTGAACCTATGGCCGATCAAATTCCAGATGTGGCCCCGCGACGGACCATGGCATATTATGCCAGGCCAAATCTGGAAGATACCGGATCGAGCATAACACGCCCAACAGTGGCTAATAATAATTTTGAAATAAAATCTAGCATCATTCAAATGGTACAACAGTCAGTCCAATTTGACGGTTTGCCAGATGAGGATCCAAACTTACATCTTTCTAACTTTTTAGAAATATGCGATACATTTAAAATTAATGGCGTTACTGACGACGCCATTCGTTTACGCTTATTTCCATTTTCGCTGCGGACGAAGGCAAAAATGTGGTTAACTTCTCTTCCCAGAGGATCCATAACCACGTGGGCCCAATTGACGGAACACTTTTTAACTAAATATTTCGCCCCGTCAAAAACCGTTAAGTTACGTACGGATATCGCCTCTTTCATTCAATACGATTCTGAGACTCTCTATGAGACTTGGGAGCGTTTTAAAGAGTTCCTGCGTAGATGTTCTCATCATGCGTTGCCGTCCTGGCTACAGGTCCAGACGTTTTATAATGCCCTAAATTTTTCCACGCGACAGATGATCGATGCAGCCGCCGGGGGAACGTTAAACAACAAAACCCCGGCGGCCGCCCAAGCTCTGTTCGAGGAAATGGCCATGAACGCCTATCAATGGAATGCGCCTAGATCTCACCCTGCCAAACCGGTCGGGATTTATGAAGTGGATGCCACTGCTCACCTAGCCTCGCAAGTGGAGCGGCTAAGTAAGCAAGTGGCGGAGATGACTGCTTCCTCCTCCACTCCCGCTTGGGCTCCTAATAATAATAATAATAATATTTTTGTCGAAGAAACTGTAGATTTCCTAGGCAACCCAATTAGACCCCCCTTCAACCCTAATAACAATCCGTATAGTAATAATTATAATCCGGGTTGGAGGAACAACCCAAATTTTTCCTGGAGCAATCCTAATAATGCTCAGAGGCCCCCAAATGTTAACCCGCAAGGATTTCCGCAAGGATTTCCAAACGGATTTCAGCCTCCACCTCCAATATCATCTCCGCTCGAAGATATTTTTGCTAAATATGTTGCGTCCACCGAGTCAAATATCCGGAATATTACCGGATCGATTAAGAACTTGGAAAATCAGGTGGGACAGCTGGCAAAGATGGTCTCCGAGCGGCCATATGGAGCTCTACCAGGGAACACGGATCCAAACCCCCAAGAAAATGCCAACGCCATAAACCTTCGCAGCGGCAAGGAGGTAACCTCCCCAAATGGGTTGAGCCCAAGGTACATGTTTCGACACCGACCCCTCCACGCCCTCTCTCGATAGATAATACAACGAGTATTCCGACTGTGCCAAACATTTTTAGCCCGTCCCTTCCTTATCCCTCAAAAATAAACAACGAGCGGAAGGACGAGCATTATAAAAAATTTCTACAAATTTTAAAACAAATCCATATAAATGTTCCTTTCTGCGAGGCACTCTCCCAAATGCCGAAATACGTGAAATATCTTAAAGAGTTGCTTTCTAATAAAAAGCGACTCGAAGATGTTTTGCGTGTTTCTCTTAACACGGAATGCTCGGCTGCCCTCCTTAACAAATTGCCGCCAAAACCTGAATGACCCGAGACGATTCTCCATCCCGTGCCTCTTCGGCAATATGTTAATAAAGTACGCTCTAGCGGACTTGGGAGCTAGCATCAACTTGATGCCTTTCTCTCTTTTCAAAAAACTTGATTTGGGCATCCCAAGCCCGACTAAGATGAGCATCCAACTCGTGGATCGCTCGGTGAAGTACCCGATAGGGGTAGTGGAGGATGTTCTGGTCAAGGTCGATAAGTTTATCTTCCCGGTAGACTTTGTCATCCTGGACATAGAGGAGGACGTTGAGGTGCCTATCATCCTCGGTCTCCCCTTGCTCGCAACCTCCCACGCGTTAATCGATGTTAGTAACGGTCGCCTCCTCCTTCGGGTTGGAGACGATGAAGTTACTTTGCATATCAACCCCTCCATGCGGAACTCACTATCGAATGATGATTCCTGCTTTAATTTGGAATCCGCGTTTGAGGATGAGTGTTCTTCTCTTTCGGAATTGTTATCTTTAATGATAAACGATTCGGATCTGGAAAATCAACCTCCTTTAGATGAATTGCCGCCAGATTCTCCCTTCGAGCCTTTCGATTCGAAAGAGTTAAAAATCTCCACATCCTATGAAGAACCCCCGGTCTTGGAGCTTAAGCAACTCCCCGACCATTTAAAATATGCTAATCTAGCCGCGAACTTAAAACTTCCGGTTATAATATCATCTACTTTAACCGATTCGGAAACATCCGAATTGATTGAGGTTTGGTCTAAACATCGTCGTGCAATTGCATGGCAAATTTCTGATATTAGGGGAATTAACCCCTCATTCTGCTCCCACAAAATTTTTCTCGAAGAAAACCCCCGCAAAACTATTCAGCCTCAAAGGCGACTTAACCCGAATATGCGGGAAGTTGTTAAAACTGAAATTATTAAACTCCTTGATGCGGGGATTATCTATCCTATATCCGACAGTACGTGGGTAAGTCCCATACAAGTCGTCCCTAAAAAAGGCGGTATAACGGTCGTGGCAAACACGAATACCTAATTAATCCCAACTCGTACTGTTATGGGTTGGAGGGTGTGCATCGATTACAGAAAACTAAATAATGCCACAAGAAAAGAACACTTCACGTTGCCGTTTATTGATCAAATCCTAGAGCGTCTCTCTGGTCATCCTTTTTACTGCTTTCTCGATGGTCTCTCGGGATTTTTCCAAATCCCTATTTCCCCCGAGGACAAGAAAAAACCACTTTTACTTGCCCTTTCGGCACCTTCGCATATCGAAGGATATCGTTTGGCCTCTGTAACGCGCCAGCTACATTCCAACGATATATGCTGGCAATATTTGGCGAGCTAGTAGAAGACATAATGGAAGTCTTCATGGATGACTTCTCCGCCTTTGGAAGCTCTTTTAAAAATTGTCTAAAAAATTTAAATAGAGTCCTCCAGCGGTGCGAAGAGACGAATTTAGTCTTGAACTGGGAGAAATGCAATTTTATGGTCCGAGAGGGTTTAGTCCTCGGCCATAAAATTTCTTCCAAGGGGATGGAGGTCGATAGGGCCAAAGTCGCTATAATTGAACAACTTCCTATTCCTTCGAACGTAAAATCTATTCAAAGTTTTCTCAGCCACGCAGGTTTTTATCTGCGGTTTATTCAAGATTTTTCAAAAATAACCAAACCGCTAACTCACCTCCTGGAAAAGGATTCCCCATTTGTTTTTGGCACTGCCTGCGTAGAGGCATTTAATTTTATAAAAAAGCAGCTTATCAATTCTCCAATTCTGGTGGCGCCAGATTGGTCCCTTTCGTTCGAGATTATGTGCGACGCGAGCGATATCGCGGTAGGAGCCGTTTTAGGCCAATGCATAAATAAATATTTTCATCCAATATATTATGCTTCTCGCACACTCAATGCCGCACAGGCTAACTATACAACGACGGAAAAGGAACTTCTTGCCGTCGTCTTTGCTTTTGATAAATCCAGACCCTACGTAACACTTTCACACGTAATCGTTTTCACTGATCACTCCGCCCTAAAATATCTTTTGGCCAAAGTTGACGCCAAACCCCGCTTGCTTCGATGGATCCTCCTTTTACAGGAATTTGACTTAGAGATCCGGGATAAGAAGGGGGCTGAAAATTTAGCAGCCGACCACCTCTCACGTTTAGAACAACCCTTCGCAGAAGCGCTCGTCGAACCCGAAATAGACGATCGATTTCCTGAAGAGCGCCTTTTAATTTTAAATTCTATAAAAACTTCTTCCACCCCTTGGTTCGCAGATTATGCGAACTATATAGTCGCACGGGTCCTTCCAAAAGATTTTTCGACTCAGCAAAAGAAGAAATTCTTTTCTGATTTGAAAAACTACTTTTGGGAGGACCCCTTTCTCTTTCGAGTCTGCGCAGACCAAGTGGTGCGAAGATGTGTTTTAAGCGAGGAGGGTGCGCAAATTTTGCGACACTATCATGAGGTGCCGGCTGGAGGGCATTATCAAGCCAATCGGACCGCGCGGAAAGCGTTAGAGTCGGGCTTTTATTGGCCCACTCTCTTTATGGATGCTCACACTTTTGTGAGTAAATGCGATAGCTGCCAGCGGTCGGGTAACATCTCTCGTCGTGACGAGATGCCCCAAAACCTTTTTCTCGAGTGTGAAATCTTCGATCTGTGGGGCATAGATTTTGTAGGCCCCATACCTTTTTCTTTTAATAATCGCTATATTTTAGTGGCGGTTGACTACGTATCTAGGTGGGCGGAAGCGCAAGCTCTGCCCACCAATGATGCGCGAGTCGTCGTCCATTTTCTAAAAAAATTATTTTCTCGCTTTGGCACTGTAACACCCCTGATTTTTCGTCAATTATTTTACGTACCCGTTGTGACGTAATTTTGGCGTAAGGGCGTTACGTCAGCTCTTTTGGTAGTGTTTCAAGCCTTAGCTTAGTTGGAGCTCGTGATTCAGATCGAGCGTGCGAGATTTCGCGTCGTTTCGAGTTAAAGTGAAGGTTTGGAGTAATTATCAAGATTTTAGCTTCAGGAGGCTTTATCCGGAGTTTGGCTTGTCGGAATTGAATTCTGACTTTGTCGTTGGATTCGTAGCGCCGTGTTTTAGTTAGGGTGCGAATTTCGTAGAAATCCGAGGTGTTTTGGTCGCCCTCGCAGTTTTAAGTAATTTGGAGGATTAATTAATTATGTAAATAATAAATTAGGTTTATATATAAGCCTAAAATCCTTCCCTTCCCTATTCATCTCCTTCCTCGATCAAAATCAGCCGCCGAAGGTTAGGGCGAGAGCGGAGCTTCGTGGAGCCTTCAACCGGCGATTTCTAGAGCTGTAGTGGTCGGAATCGAGTTTGGTTTGAAGATTTGGAAAGCTCTCGGCGAGATCTTCGTCTTAGTGGTAAGCTTGTTCTTCTTCGTGGAAGTTTTGGAGTTATGGAAATGACCTAACTCTTCCTTTCGGTCCTTAGCGCTCCAGGTCTTCGTGCTCGGGAGTTACCTTGGCATTCGGAGCGGAGCTAGGCGAGTTTTGCAAGGTTAAGGCAAGTGGCTTCCTCCTCCTTCTCTTTCTTTTCTTGAAGCATTGTTTCGCTCGTGTCGATTTCATGTCGCTCGGTTTAACTTAAGTCTTGGAGTGTTGATATAAGCTTCCTTGATTGTTCTTCCTTTGCTATGAATCAGGTAGTTGTTCCCTGGAGAAAACCGGGATAGACAAAATCCTCGTTCCTTTACTGAATCTAGAGCTTTCTTCTGATTTCCCGAGAGATTCCCCTCTGGTTCCCGAGAAATCCCTGCTATATTTCGAGAAATCCTTGCTTTGTCCCGAGAAAACAATTTTCCATCTCTCGAGAGATTTCTCTTGTCTTGAGAAATTAACCTCCTATGTCTCGAGATATCAACTTGAACCTTGCCTTCATCTTTCGAGAAATAAGCCTGAGCCCTGTCCTGTCTCGAGAGATCCCTTCTGATGTCTCGAGATTTCTCCTTCATATCTCGAGAGATCCCTTTCATGTCTCGAGAGTTTGCCTATTACTCGAAAATTCAACCTTCTATCTCCCGAGAAGTCCTTTGTAGTTCTCGGGAAGTCCTCAATTTGATGTGATTTTTGCATGGTTCCCGGTGGTGGGATTTCAAAAAAAATTGGGACGGGGCTCTGCCCCGCACCCCGCAGGGGCTCTGCCCCTTGACCCCGCTCGCTGATCGGTCAGCGAGACCACCGCCAGGGGCGCTGCCCCTTGGACACCGTTAGGGGCTCTGCCCCTAAGACCCCGCCAGGGGCGCGGCCCCTTGGAACCCCGCCAGGAGCGTATGTGATTTCATTGTGATTCTCATGTTTAAATCTTGTGTCCTCTCAAGCGCACAAGGATGTTGCCAGTATCCCTTCGGTGCTCCTGATCTTGAATCCCTTTTGCTTGAATTCTTTTACTCGTTGTGGTATGATAATGTTTGAGTTTACTCTTATGATTCGTCATGAGTTATGCCTCTGATTACTTCTCCTCCTTCTCGAAACCTTGTGCCTCTTACAAGGGTACAAGGAGTTTTGCCCAAGTCTCTTGGGTGTCCTTGATCGTGAATCCCTCGAGCTTGAACCCCTTTGCCTTTTTGGTTCAATGACTCCGAGTTTCCCCTTATGAATCGTTTGATCAGCAGTTATCTCATGGTGACCCTATCCTTAGGGTGTTTCTTCTTAGTATTTGTGATGTTAGCAGTATGCGGTGATGTTGCTAATAACTGCATTGCGTCTTTGATCATGTTTACCTCCTATCAAAATTCTAAACCTGCTGTGATCTTGCAAATCTTTGGTTTTGCTTGTGATTCATCTTGATCGGTGTGTTCCTTGCCTTGACCCTGTCTTTTAGGGTGCTTTCTTGGTGATTGTTTCTCGGGCTTCGACCCGTGCTGTTAATTAAAATTTAATTAATATAGACCACTGTCTGGAGCCCGGCACGGTAGATCGTGTTCGGGGGACAGTGGGGATTTGTTGTGGCCTTGCACGGTGGCCTTTTTTTAAGGTGAACCGCAGGCTTGGCTTGTGGTCCCGAGGGCCGTGGATGGGTGGTTGGGTCTAGAAGTACCCCCACCTGGATTTGGGCTTGGGTTGCGGAGGTAAGAAACCGCACCCGTTTATTTGAGCTGATCAGTCTCATGTATGAAAAATTACAAGATAATTAATTTATACTTGCTCCTACTTATGATATTTGGTTGCACTTGGTGCTTTGCTTAGCTCCTTGTTTCAGAGCTTCTTTTTCAGTGAATCAGGCTTGGGTTGGTACCCCGTATGCCTTTATTGCTTGTCTTTTCCTTATTTCTTGCCGCTTGCAATTCCCTTGCTGAGGCGTTCTTGTTTATTGAATGCCTCAGGTTTCAGAGCCGTAGCGGTTAGTGGAGTAGCCCGAAGTCTTCGGGAGTTTTTAGCTGCTGTTTACCCCGCTGCTGCGAGGTAGTAGTAGTTGTTGTTGTTTGCTTCTCCTTGTGTTCAGACATGCTAGTTTGGGCCAATGGGTTAGTGTCAGCTTGTTGACGCCCATTGTGCCTCTTTGATACCTTATAGTTTACTTTCCAGTTTATGCCACTGCTTTTAGATCTGATACCTTACTCCCTGGGAATGATTTATGACTAGGTGCATTATAGTGATAAAATGGCTTTTCATTCATCTCATCATTTTTAACTAAAACCCTTAGTTTTAAAGTCACCTAAAAGATATTTTCTATACTTATACTACGCCTAGTTAAGTGCATATCATCTACTTTATGTCCTGCCTTCACGTGCATATAGGACCTTAAATGAACTAAATCAAGTGTTTTCCGCTGCAGTTACATATATAATTTTCTCTGTGGACTAGTTGATCCACGAACTGAGAGACACAGTTCTTACTCTAAACCCTAATAAATGATTTCAAATAATGATTATCATGCAATCATGTTTTCAATTATCAAGTAATAGAATCCCGCCTGAGCGTCTGCAGTTGTCTCCTGCATGACGTGGCATCATGACGCGTATTTTCTCTTCCTCTGATATTCTTAATTCCTGAGAAAATGCGGGTTGTGACAGGCACGCCCCGTGCAATAGTTAGTGATAGGGGTACGCACGTCTGCAACGCCCAGTTTTCAAAAAAATTATCTAAATATGGCGTCACGCACAAGCTCGCCACCGCCTATCACTCCCGAACGAGCGGCCAAGTAGAAGTAGTAAATCGCGAGATTAAACGCATTTTGGAGAAAACCGTTTCTTTAAATAGGAAAGATTGGTCCGTCAAACTCGACGACGCGTTGTGGGCATATCGTACGGCATACAAGACCGCTATCGGTTGTATGCCCTATCGATTGGTCTACGGCAAAGCGTGCCATTTACCTGTAGAGTTAGAGCATCGCGCTTTTTGGGCCTTAAAATTTTTAAATCTCGATTCGAACTTAGCCTCCGAGAATAGGAAATTCCAACTAAATGAACTCGATGAATGGCGTGCGAACGCTTATGAGAGTAATAATTTTATAAGGAGCGTTCTAAGTTCTACCATGATCGCAAAATAAAATTTCCCAAAACATTTGCGCCGGGCTATCTTGTCCTTCTTTATAATTCACGCCTTCGTCTTTTTCCGGGTAAGTTAAAATCCCGATGGTCCGGCCCCTTTACGGTTAAAGAGGTTTGGCCGTATGAGACCGTTCTTATCTCTCACCCCGAAAGAGGCGAATTTAAAGTAAACGGGCATCGTTTAAAACTTTATCTTGCGGGCGATCCAGTGGACGAAAATACCGAATCCTTAACCCTCCCCAACTTATAATCTCCCCACGCCAAATGCGTCAAGCTACGCGACGGTAAACAAAGCGCTTGTGGGAGGCACCCCATATTTATCTAATATTTTATTATGTTTTGTTCTTTTATATGTCTTTTGCAGGGTTTCTTACAGCCCCGTCAACTTTAATTCAGGGAAGCCTTTTTGCTCCCTCTTTCCTTTTGTATATATTGCAATGTTATTTTCTATTCTTCATACTTATATTTCAACATTGGGGCCAATGTTGTGTTTTAAGTATGAGGGTGTTTTACCATTTTCATTTAAATAAACAAAATTTTCAAAAAAAAATTGTTTTATTTCATTTTGCTTCCTTTTGTAAATATAAGCTTTAAACAAACAAAAAAATTTCAAAAAAAATGTTTTATTTCATCTTGCCTACTTTTGTAAAAACTACAAAAACAAAAAAAAATTGTGAATGTTTTATTTCATCTTGCCTACTTTTGTAAATATAAGCTTAAAAAAAACTGTTTAAAACAAAAAAAAAATCAAAAACATGTTTTTCTTTTTTTTTTACTTTGTCGTAGTACAAAAAAAATTCAAAAAAAAAAAGAATAAAAATAAAAAATAAAAAGATAAAATCCCAAAAATATAATAAAAACCTCTACTTAGCTTTGTATTTTTCAAAATTAGTTTGAGTTTTTTTATAAGCATTTTTCATTATTTTTTTATTTGCCAAAACCTTTATTTGTATCACAGTTTGTAAGACTTAGATCTATGGAATTTTAGTTGTAAAGAATATATTGTGATTCTAATTTAATTTGAGATAAAACTTTTTAGCACTACTTCTTGTTTACCCTAAAATAGCAAAAAACAAATTGAGTGGGGTGAGAGGATAAAATTCATCACCCCCAATCAAAATTCTCTTCTCCTACCAAGTTTCCTCTACCCCTTAGCCACTACAATTGAAACCTAGATATAAATTAAAGATTTTTGAGAGAGCATAATTAGTAAGTTTTCATTATTCTTAAAAGTTTTCTTTTAAAAGTTAAAGTTCTTATAATCATATTCTAATCATGGTGCTAAATGATTTCAATGATTTAGGTCGCTACTTAACCAACTTCAGAAGTCTTGTTGGCTAAACCTTTTTCGCTCTTTTTAAATCATTATAACAATATAGTATTTGCCTCTTTAAATATCCTAAATTTATTTCAAACTTACTTTTCGAAAAAAAAAAATTTGTTGGTAAATTAAAAATTCTATTAGTGTCTTATAGATTTCTCTTACTTTTGCCCTGGAATAGCAAAAGCTTAAGTATGGGGGTATTTGATAAGTAATAAAATATATGTATTTTTAGTATAGTTATTAGTATTGTTTTAATTAATATTGTAAATTTTCTATGTAAATTAATGAATAAATTGCTTGTTTTATTATTTTCCTTACTAACTTAGTTTTATTTTTGTTTTTGCAGATTTTAGCAATTTTTGTCAAGTCACGCCCTGAGTCACGCCCGTGACCCAAAGGCGTGTAATCTGCGTTCGACGAAAGATAATCTGCGTTCGACGAAAGTCGAGCTGCGTACGACGAAAGCGCTCTGCCCCTGCGTTCGACGAAAGCTCTCCAAGCTGCGTTCGACGAAAGCTCTACAAGCTGCGTTCGACGAAAGCTCTCCGAGCTGCGTTCGACGAAAGCTTTCCAAGCAGCGTTCGACGAACTCCCTCTACCCCAGCGTTCGACAAACGGCGTCCAGCGTTCGACGAATCCTTCTCAGCGTCCAGCGTTCGACGAACGTCGATCTGCGTTCGACGAACTCTCTCTGTCCAGGCGTTCGAAGAATCCAGCGCACACGCCAGCCATCACGCCCCAGTTAATGCAGATATGTGACGCCCACTGTCACGCCCGTGACACTGCAGGTCACGCCCGTGTGCAGCCAAGTTTGACGGTCAAACCTTCCAGAAGACGGCAGATGCGACCCCTAAATCACGGGCAAATGTCACGCCCTAAGTCACGGCCGTGACATCCAAGTCACGCCCGTGACCTAGGGCGTGTAAAAATAAAATTTTGCCTATAAATAGAGGGGCTCGACTGAAGCATTTCCCATCCAAATTTTGAGTGCTTGTTAGTGTTTTTGAGTACTTTTGAGTGATTGTGAGTTTTCTTTATGCGATTAAGTTTATGTTCGTTTGTAATTTTCCCCTTTTAGAAATAAAATGTTGTTTTCTCATTTGAATCATCTTCCTTTTCATTTATGTTAGTGTGTGTGTGTGTATGAGAATAGTTTTATTGCTTTCATAACTTAGTTTATTGCTTTCATAATTTAGGTTTATTGCTTTAATAAAAATAGTTTATCACTTTCTTTTAACATTTTATTTATCGCTTTCGTTTAAACGCTTTTTTTCGATTCAGTCTTTTTATGACAAGTAGAGTGCGTGCGTATATGAGATAGTGTTTTTCTTTTTTGTAACTTAGCTTTATTTCAGTCTTTATATAACTGTTATATACCACCCCCATCTTGAATAAGAGGCTAATTTACCTTAGCACTTATTTAAGTCGGTTGGGATGGATATTATTTCTGCACCTTTATAAGTCTTTTTATTTCTATACCACCCCCATCTTGAATAAGAGGCTAATTTACCTTAGCACTTATTTAAGACGGTTGAGACGGATACTATTACTGCTTTTATATAAGTATTTTTATTTCCCTTTTATCCGCTTATATCCGCTTAAGTTATTAAACATGTATTTTCTTATTAATGCCGTCTCCATTCCGATGAGTGGCTAATTTCTTTTAGCGCACGATGTCAAAGAGCATTGGGACACAAAAATAGTTTTTCTAAAAATAAAACATCTCTTTCTAAAATAATTAACGCTTAAGGTTTACCCGAGAATAACGTTGAGTGAAGCCACATAATCGATGTGTGGTTTTCATTTCCGTCTCCGTACACTAGTTAGCCGAGAGACTCGTGCGTACGGACTGATCGCTCACGGGTAAAGAGAAGTGCGCTCTACCCTCGAGAGAGGATGAGGTAAGTCTCCGAAATTGGAAGTAAAAACCCAATATCAGGGTTCACAACATAAAGTGAGTATTAAGAAGATTCGATGGTCGAAAATTCATAATCTCAGGTGGGCGTACCCTCGAGAGAGGAGCGTTCATAATTATGGAACCTCCACAGCCAAGCCGTTTTAATGTTTTAAGAAGTCATCTCTTTTACTTCTAAAAAAGACTATTTTTGTCTCAAGGTAATTCGACATCGGGCGCTATTATTATCATCGTTTAGAACTCTAGTTATTCGCTTACTATCGTTTTCTTTTAAAAACCCACACTAAAAACTTATTCCGATAAAATAATAGTCCGTTCCTCAAAATACGTTAATCAACACGTTCCGCGGAAATATACGACCTCGATATTTTCTAAAACAAAATATCCTATATTACTCACGATAAGGTATACTTGCCTTTATTATATGATTAGTTCGGATTAAAATTTAAACAAAAACTGTTCAAACCAAATTAGTTCAAAACTCTCCTTTGCTATTTTAAAAATCAATAGAATTCGGCGTTGTAGTCGAGGCGTAATCGTCAATATTTCGAAAGCAGAAAAAGACCGTTACTTCTATCTTTCGATAGGATAACATTTAATTTCTCAAAGTATGAGTACTTGCGAGACTCTTTGGAAACACCCGTCGAAATCTAATCTCGCCATATAAAGGTTGCGCAAACCAAATCAATTAAAAAAGAAACAATCCGAACCCCAATCATCACACCCCCCTTGAGAGCCTGTGCTTTATTCCTTGTGCTGTCTGAGATAGGCTCAGCTTCTGGTTTTTGGGAGGGAAAATCAAGTAAGTTTTTCGGGTTAGTGGTGGGACCTCCTCACTGCAGCCAGTGGGTCATTCCTAGGAAGCTACCTACCAACCCGTGAGGGCCTGTTCTTAGCTCAAAATACTTAGACCTAGGGATCCGACGAAGAGAGAAGTAACTCAAGCTACTCCCCAAGTCTCGAACGTAATTAGACCGGTATCCGGGCTCCAACATTTTTGGTGCGGTGAGCGTGAACTGTAGCAAGAGAAGAAAATCTCATCTGACAATCCCATGGCTGAGCATAGGGAGTCGGGGACCGGCCAAGAGAACTCGCTGCCTTTGAGCGAGTTCGTGACCAAGAGCATCTTCGAGCAGTACATGAAGTCGATGGAAGATACCATCAGGGGGCTACTCGTGCCTCGCGTCGAGGCAGGAGAACCTTCCCATGTCATGGCCGCCTTGCCCACCTAGGAGGAACCGAGTCAGCACCTCGGCAAGGAGGTACTCCTCGAGGATGAAGACCAGCCGCTCCGCGCACGTGTGCTCTTAGTGAGCCCAATGGAGACTCGCCAGTTAGAGGGTAAGTATGACCGAGTTTGCCCAATTCGTCAGCTCGCCCCGGCCAGTCCCTTCTGTGAGTTGGTGATGATGAACCCAATTCCCGTAGGGTTCACAGAACCCGCCATGAGTTTCTACTCCGGAAAAAATGACCCCATCAAGCACCTGGAATGGTTCGAGGATATGGTCTCCATCAAGTAGATGACGAACGCCTTTAAGTTCCGTCTGTTCGCCATAACCTTCCACGAAAAGGCCCGAGACTGGTTCCACCAGTTGCCTGCGGGAAGCATCTACGACTTCGAAGACCTGCGCAGAAGTTTTCTGCTTCGCTTTTCTACTTCCAAGAAGAGGAAGAAGGGCTCAGAGGACCTCTTTCTTATCAAGCAAAGACCCTAGGAGATGCTCAGGTCATACCTTGATCATTTCCAGGAGGAGATCGTCCTAGTCCAGGAGGTCCCTGGGCACACTCTAATTTTGGCTTTCAAGCTTGGACTGCAGCCAGGGTTCTTCAAGATGGAGATCACCCGCAATCCTCCCCTGTCATTCGAGGAACTGATCGATCGGGCCGCGAGGTAGATCGAGGGGGAGTCAACCAGCCTAGAGTTCGTGGCCAAGTTGGCTAGGTTGGAGGGAGGATAAAAGGAAGAAGATGGAAGCGGTCGACGAGAGGCCAAGAAGAAGGATGAGCCAAGGAGGCGAGAGGAAAGGGAGTACCGAGAGAACAGAGGTCAGCGAGACCAGGAGAGAAGGTTCCAGGCCCCGCCAAATAGTCCGGCCTGGAGACACGCAGGAGAAGGATACCAAGGAAGGCAAGGGAGAAGGCTCTCCCCGGAGCGTCGAGACCGCTGCCATTCGCCCGATTGGAGGCAAGGGCAGTGGAGGCAAAATCAAGTGCCGCCCAGGGAAGCGAATGTGATCAGGAGAGGGAGAGTACGTGGGTGTGGAGCAAGACCGCGAGAGCCTCGAGGTGGAGAGGAGCATCGGGCAATGCCCTAGTGCGACTTTCATCGGGCGGAGGGCCATGCGACGACCACGTGACCCTAGTTCTTAGAGTTGAGGAGAGGAGATGGAGGAGCCCAGGAGGGGCATCAGGAGCGAGAAGGAGGAGGAATGTTTAGGATCGAGGGGGGAGGAGTTCCCGCCCCAAGGAGGTGTGAGGATAGGGGAGATCTGGGAGCCCATGAAGGGATAGGCATCATCCACGGAGGAGCAGGGTTGTAGGCAACCCGGAAGGGGAGTCTTAACGTCGTGTACCGGAGGAGTGTGGCCTCTGCCTCCCAGACACCGCCACCTGTGGGAGAAATCACTTTCTCGAAGGAAGACATGCTGGGGAACGAAAACCCCTTTCATGATGCGGTTGTGATCAAAGACGCGGTAGAGAACTACACGGTCTCCCGCATTCTTGTGGACAAGGGGAGTTCCGTCAATGTAGTCTTCAAGAAGGTGTTCGACGCCATGAAGGTGGAAGAGAAGAGGGTCATGAGCTAGTAGACTCGGTCGTCGGATTCTCTATCATGAGTTTTTTGGACGCTTTTTCTGGTTATCATCAAATCCGCATGCACCCACCCGACATAAAAAACATTTCTTTCATCACCAACGAGGGTTGCTATTGCTATAAGATGATGCCTTTTGGTCTCAAGAACACATGGGCTACCTACCATCGAATGATTGACAGGGTGTTCAAGGAGCAGAAGGGGCGAAACCTGGAGGTCTACGTCGATGATCTCATGGTGAAGAGCAAGAGCGTAGAGGAACAACTTCGTGACCTGGAAGAGACATTCGCCACACTTTGGAAGTATAAGATGAGACTAAATCCGGCCAAGTGCATTTTCGGGGCCGGAAAAGGGAAGTTCTTGGGCCACCTCTTGACCCCGGCGGGAGTGGAACTGAACTGCGATAAGGTTAAGGCAATCATGGAGATGGAAGCACCCAAGAATGTCAAGGAAGTTCTCACCGTTCTTTAAAACCCTCTGAGACAACAAGAAGTTTGAATGGTCGACGGAATGTCGAAGGGCTTTCGAGATCCTGAATCTCTAGCTGGCGCAGGCACCCTTGTTGCAAGGTCCTAGAGAGGAAGAAGACCTCTTCTTATACGTCAGGGTAGGAGCAGAAGCGGTGATCGGTCTTGGTCCGCGAGGAAACTACGTGAGTCGGGTCCTGCGGAAAGCCAAGCTACGCTACCCCATCCTGGAAAAGCTGGCATTTTGCTTGATAGTCTCAGCTCAGAGGCTCCAACCCTACTTCCAAGACCATCCGATCAAGGTAGTGACCGACCACCCTCTCTGCAGCATTCTGGAAGGAGTGGAACATTCAGGAAGACTAGCCAAGTGGTCAGTGGAGCTCAGCGAGTTTGATGTCACATACGTCCCTCGACTGGCCATGAAAGCCCAAGCAGTGGTGGACTTCCTGGTCGACTACACAGTGGAGGTAGGTGAGGAGGAAGCACCCCAGCAAGTGGCTTGGGAAATGTTTATGGATAGGGCATCAGGGAAGAACTCGTGCAGGGGAGTCATCATCCTAATCAGCCCTCAAGGCACCGGGATTGAGCAGGCCATCAATATTCACTTCCCTGTCACCAACAATCAGGAGGAGTATGAGGTCGTCATTGCAGGGCTCCATCTAGTACGGTAGACGTGGGTTCACGACATAAGAGTCCACTCCAACTCTATGGTGGTCGCCTCCCAGGTTCGAGGAGAGTTCAAAGCAAGGGAGCCGATGCTACAATGCTATCTGGTAAAGGTCAAAGGCTTGGTGGGATCCTTCAAATCCTTCTCCATACAGCACGTCCCGAGGGAGGAGCACACCCAAGCAGACCGACTAGCCAAATACAGCCCCACGGTTGGAGGTACGGCCACAGGTTTATTTTGGCCCTCTATTGAAGAAGGTAAGGTGATGGACATCGATCAGCCCTCGTCGTGGATGGACCCTCTCATTACTTTCTTGACCACGGGCAAGATGCCCGTGGAGGTTCAGGACAAGAGGCGGTTCAGGTACAAGTCAGCTTATTATTTATTAACTTATGGGGTGCTCTACAGGAAGACTCTATCCGGTCCCCTGGCAAGATGCCTGTCCGAGGAGGAAACCTCCTGGGTCTTGGAGGAGATTTACATAGGCGAGTGTGGAAGTCACTGAAGGTGAGTTTAGTTCTTAAATTAAAAACTCTTTTTAGGTTATTTCAAAATAGTGATATATAAATATGTGTAGTGATGAGTTATGAAAGATAAACACAAACAGATCACAGCACAACAACAAGATAATAAAGCATAAGACAAGCAACCAGAAGACATAAAGAAATATAGTAGTTCCCCAATCAACCTGGGTACATCTACTCTTCTACCCACTGGTAGGAATCCACTACAGGTTTTTGATCAGGTGCCCTGCCACAACATGAGCTTTTGATCAGGTAGCTCAAAAACCAAATCACAGGTTTTTGCTAAGGTGCCCTGTCACCGAGAGTTAACTTTTGAAGGGAGTTATAACCCTTTGTACAGGAAGGAATAAAGAAAACAAAAAGTTAAAGTGTTCTTCTCTTTTCTAAGAAGACTCTAGAGATCCTGATGGGTTGTTGAGAATGGATCTTTGATGAAGATGTTGAAGAGCTCCCCCTGATTTGATTAGAGTTGATGTTCAGGTGGTAAAGCTTCTTCTCTTTAGGATGTAGAACTCCTTTCTTCTTCTGCAGTTTAGATCCCTGAGCAAATGGTCTTGATTGATGTCTCAGGATGAAGATGATCTGCAGAGAAGAGTTAGCAAAAAGAAGATAAATAATATTTGTTGTTCTTATCAAGAACTCTGTATATGTGCTGCTTCTTTTTGCTTCTGTATATTTCCTTCTTCCTATTCTGATGTATGCTTCCTATTTTCTTCTCTAACTTTATATAATCAGGAGAGCTTCTCTCTTATTTTGAATTCCTCTTTTGGGAAAAGTAAAGAGATAAAGTCTCTTTAATTATCTTGACTCCTCGAGAAGATAAACTGCTGTCTTTAAGCTTTTCTACAACGGTTATAACATTTAGTGTTGCAACGGCTATAATGTTAAGGCAGCAATATATAGCAATATATAAATAGAAATGATAAAATATTGCTTTAATCAGATATAAGAATATTAGTCGAACTGAGAATATCTAAATTATAGAGCTGGTGGAAATTCGTCGAGCTCAGCTTCAAGTTCGTCGATCTGAACATTTAATTCATCGTTCTGAGCTTCTGTTGAAGATTCGTCGAATGCAGACTTGAGATCGTCGAACGCAGACTTTCGTCGATCGCTGAGACGACTGGATTTCGTCGACCGCTGAGATGGTTGGATTTTGTCGAACGCAGTTTTTTGTTGAGCGCTGCTTGGATTTCGTCGAACGCAGCTTCAAAATCATTTCGTCGAGTGCTGCTAGCTTTTCGTCGATCGTAGCTTCTCTGATTCGATCGCATTATATTTATATTATTTTCTTAGTCTTCTGACTTAAGGGAATTTGATCTAAGTTATAAGATGTGTTATGATAGAAACTTAAATCATAAAGATGGATCCTGACTCAAATCAAAACTAAGGTTCCAACAGTCACTCGGGAAGCCGAACCGTGGAGAAGAGGGTACTCCGAGTAGGGTACTTCTGGCCCACCATCAGGAAGGACACGAATGAGTTCGCGAAGATGTGCTCAAAATGCCAACTCTACACCCCACTCTAGCTGCAACCAGCCCAGCGCCTCTAATCGATCACCAGCCCCTGGCCCTTCGCCATTTGGGGAATGGACCTGGTAGGGCCATTCCCTCCGGCAAGTGGGCAAATGAGATATCTCTTGGTGATGATCGATTATTTCTCCAAGTGGATGGAGGTGAAGGCCCTGGCCAAGACAACCTCCCTAGTGGTGAAGAACTTCATTTGGGGGGAGATCTTATGTAGGCACGGTCTGCCCCTCGCCATCGTCACCGACAATGGTTTGCAGTTCATAAGCCTCAAACTCATCGACTTCTGCAGCCAACTTGGCATCGACCTCCGCTTCGCCTCAGTCTATCATCCAAGGAGCAACGGTCAGGTGGAGGCAGCCAATAAAGTCATCGTCAACCTACTCAAGAAGAAGGTGGAGAACCTGAAGGGAAACTGGGTGGAGCATCTCCCCTCAATCATTTGGGCCCTGAGCACCACCCCTACCACAGCGACCGGCGAAACACCATTTAAGCTATCACACGGCTCGGAGACTCTCATCCCGATAGAGTTCGAGGTCTGAAGCCCTAGGGTGGTGGAAACGGAAGACGAAGATGAGGGGTGGAGACTCGAGAACGAAGACGCGCAATGACTCGCCTTGGATTTTGTGGAAGAGCTTCGCGACCAGGCCACGATCCGCCAGGAGGAGATCAAGCGGAGGATGGAAAAGCACTTCGACAAGCATGTCCGGGTCAAGCAATTCGACAAAGGAGACTTGGTTCTCAAAAAGGTGGACGTCGCAGGGAGATCCACAGCGGTAGGTAAACTCCACCCCAATTGGAAAGGCCACTACCTTGTCTTCGAAGTACTAAAAATAGGTGGGTACCGCCTGCAGAATGTTGAGGGAGAAATCCTGGGGAACACTTGGAGTGGAGACGACTTGAAACTTTTCTACTCCTAAAATCAATGTAATGCCTTGTACGTCTTTTATGCTAAAATAAAGATAATGCTTTCTATTGCAAATGTGTAGCACCCCGCCGCCTAGGAAATAAGTATCGAGCAACGAAACACTTCAAAATCCTCGAGCAAAGAGTTGTCGTAGACCAGGCCGTAGCATTGGGCTCCTCCCCTGCAGGCTGGCTACTTGCCCCCTCGAGTGAATTCTATGTCCTCGAGCAGAGTGTTGCCATAGACCAGGTCGTAGCATTGGGCTCCTCCCCTACAGGCTGGCTACTTGCTTCCTCGAGTGAATTCTATGTCCTCGAGTAGAGTGTTGTTGTAGTCCAGACCATAGCATTGGGCTCCTCCCCTGCAGACTGGCTACTTGCCCCCTCGAGTGAATTCTATGTCCTCAAGCAGAGAGTTGTCGTAGACCAGGCCGTAGTATTAAGCTCCTCCCTTACAGGCTGGCTATTTTCCCCATCGAGTGAATTCTATGTCCTCGAGCAGAATGTTGTCGTAGACCAGGCCATAGCATTGGCATCCTCCCCTACAGGATGGCTACTTTCCCCCTCGAGAGAATTTTATGTCCTCGAGCAGAGAATTGTCGTAGACCAGGATGTAGCATTGGGCCCCTCCCCTGCAGGCTGGCTACTTGCCCCCTCGAGTGAATTCTATGTCCTCGAGCAGAGTGTTTTCGTAGCACTGGGATCCTCCCTTGCAGGCTGGCTACTTTCCCCCTCGAGTGAATTCTGTCCTCGAGCAGAGTGTTGTCGTAGACCAGGCCATAGCATTGGGCTCCTCCCCTGCAGGCTGGCTACTTGCCCCCTCGAGTGAATTCTATGTCCTCGAGCAAATAGTTGTCGTAGACCAGGCCGTAGCATTGGGCTCCTCCCCTACAGGCTGGCAACTTGCCCCCTCGAGTGAATTCTATATCCTAGAGCAGAGTGTTACCGTAGACCAGGGTGTAGCACTGGGCTCCTCCCCTGCAGGCTGGCTACTTTCCCCTCTAGTGAATTCTATGTCCTCGAGCAGTAGTTGTCATAGACCAGGCCATAGCACTGGGCTCCTCCCCTGCAGGCTGGCTACTTGCCCCCTCGAGTGAATCTCATGCCCTATTGTATGCTAAAACCCTATTATGATCCCAGGAGAGGGTGAAGAAGGGTGCAAGGCGAGTACCACTGACATCCTCCCAATGCGAGACCGACACAGTCGGTATCTCACCGCCTCGCGGAAAATCTTAGCGTGAGTGCGCGAGCACCCATCACAGTGAGTCCTCTGCCAACCCTATCACATTCTTTGCGAATAAGGGAGGCTCGGACGCTAGATCTACGAGAAGAGCCCCCATGTGTGAATCACAGCTACAGATGAGTATGCCTCAGGGGTGAGTACAAAACAAAAGTGGGAAGAAAATGAAAAAAATATATAAACTCATCGATGACAAAGGCAACGCAATAACAGAATCAACTGAGGCAAAAACACCTATTCAATAGGATGAAAAGGGCGAGTACACCCAAAATAGTCATGCAGAGAGAAGTTTATTATTAGAGTACTTAAAAGAAACCAAAGAGGAAGGGTCTTAAACGTCCTGGTCCTCTTCTTCTGACCCGCTGGAGGAGTCCTCACCTTGGGTCCCCGTCGTGGGTGGGGTCGCCACCTCGTGGTATAGCTCGGTAAGGAGGGACACGAGATCAACTCGGGCCCCCTCTGCGGTGAGCATAAATCAACGACGAAGGTGCTCCCGCACGAAAACCGTGGTCGCGATCGCCAGCATCATGCGCGTCTCGACGACTTGGGCAGGAGTGAACTGGAGGAGGGCTGGCGCGGTCGACGACTCCCCCCGGCTTTGGTGGCGAAACTCCTCTATCTCAGACTCGGCCTCGGCGAGGCGATTACTGAGGTAGTCGACTTGACGCTGCGAGGCGGCGAGCTACTCCTCCAGCTCGGATATCCGCGTCACCAGCATCACCGCGGCCTCCTGGGAAATAAAATGTTAGCCAATGTAATGGTAGGCGAGAAACACGGAGGCGAGTAAGACCCCATACCTCGGGAGGAGGGGCCTCCTTTGCCTGGAGCTCTGCTGGCTCTTTATCCTTCTCGGCCGTCTTCTTCTCCAGCTCCACGTAGGCGACACCCAGGTCGCGGAGCCGCCTGTTCGACTGGATCCCCCGCCGCACTGTCTAGTGAACCAGCTCGGCAGTCCGGAGGGTGGAGCGGCAACTGAGGTTGGCCAACTCGCGGATAGGAACCTCCGCGAGTGCCTCAGCGTCATCGCTCCTATACAACCCAAAAAGCAGGTTGAACACCTGGTCGCCGACCTCCTCAAAGTCCTCCCAGGAAGGGAGGAGCGAACTCACCAAGATTTTGTTCGCCTCGTGGTCCCATATCAGAAGAGGACTCCCTCTGGAGTTCTTACTCCTAATCCCCAGGCCATAATGTGGGTGAGTAGAGGGGTCAGGAGGTGGACTTGCCGGAGGATGAGAAGTGGAATCCCTTGTCTTCTGCTTTTTCTGCCTTGGCTCGCTTGTCGAAGCGACTTCGGGGTCGACCCAGCCCTTGTCCTTGTCCTCTGGTGAGGCCGTCTCTTTGTTCGCCACGACCACCGCCCCTGCAAGGGGTCCCTCCTTGGGTGTCTCACTCGACCGTTGTTGAGAAGCATCGTGGGGAGGATGGGTGGGGACGACGCGCTCTCCTGCAAATGAAGATGAGACCATTAGCGGCTGCCCCCTACCAGGAGAGGATAACAAATGTTGCGCGACGAGTACTGTCCAAGACCTACCTGCCCCTGGATTCACGAAGGTGAGTTGGTCTACTCCTCGTCGTAGATAGACGACGTCCATGACCTTTTCCTTCATGAAGAGGTAGAGGCTCAACACGTCCCCCCTCAGGTGAGGCGGTCTGTATTCAGCCTCTGTCTTCTGAAGTGGAGCGAACGGAATGTTGCCAAAATCGCCTTGCACCAGGATGAATTTATCGGTCCAGTGATGGACCTTGTTGAGCTTCTCGGCGACCTTGACGCATACGCTGGTGAAAACCATCATGTCGTCGGTGGTCGCCTTTAGGGTCAGGACCTTGGAGAAGACAGAGAGGTCGAACTCGACCTTCTCCTCGCGCAGGTAGCACGCATATGCAGCTAGGACACAAATCACGTTGGGGTCGACCTGTGCGGGGATCATCCCGAAGTATCGAAGGACCTGACGCACCTCAGACCACAAGGGGATCCTCAATCCCACATGGAAGTGAGTCAAGGGGAAAGCGAGTTCCCCACTGTAGTGCGAGTTGATGAACTCGACGGGTGCTGGCCGCATTGCGGTGTAGTCTTATGGCAGATAGCGGTTCTCCGCGTCAGCTAACTCCTCGCCTAGGGTCTGCGAGGAGTGAAAGTTGTGCGCCTTGAAGTTACGCGCACAGAAAGCGCGCACCTCCTCGAAAGGTTCCTTCACCATTCCCGGCAGTGGGCAGGAAGGGGTCCGCGAAGAGGATTCAACGTGAGAAGAGGTATTTGAAAGGATGAGAAAGCATACCCCTCCGCCCCGAAGGATTGCATATTTATAGCCTCCACCCCCACCCCCCCCACCCCCCCCCCCCCCCCCCCCCCCCCCCCCCCCCCCCGAACTAGCCGCGCGCGAATAAATCAGTCGGCAAAGCGAGTAGGCCCTAAGCGAGTAAACACCTCAAGAGTGAGCAGGCAAGAAAAAGGTCCAAGCACGCGCAGAAATAAAGAACCAGCTGAATAAAGAAAGCATACAGCGCGAGCAAAAAATGTATGGTAAAATTCTCTAGGCGCATAGCGCGAGTACAAGAGAGAAGCGTAAAAATGGCGCCTGTTGATTACAAAGACCCATGGGCCGCGAGTTAGATTACCTGACAGGCTCTCAAAATATAAAAAAACAAGGACTACCCCTAAGACCTCAACCACGATGCACCAGACCGCGACCTGGGCGACGCATGCGCTGAGGGTGGCGAGCCCTCCAGGTGATGCCACAGGCCGCACACAGGTCTTTACGAGCCCTCTCCAGGATCTCTTCGCTCTGACGGATGCGGTCCTCGCCTCGCCTGATATGTTCCTCCAAAAGGGAGGACTCCCCCACAGTGCCTGCCACCTGCGCAAACTGGTGTAGGTAGTCCTCAACGGCCTTTTGGCGAGTCTCCACCTCATACAGCCTCGCCTCCGCATCAGTTACCCGATCAAATAGGTCTTCCTCGCCCTGCAGATGTTGTTGGAGCTCCTCCACTTCGGCAAGGCGGTATCTAAGGTCGACCGGCCGCGCATTCACATCGGCAGGCGATATGGCCATCAAGAAAGAATCGTGGTCTCGAAGGACAGCTATCAGACAAGAGCATGACTCCTCATTAAAAGCAGGAGGGTCCGCGAGAAATTCCCTCATGGGGGTGGACGTCGCGGGAGGCGGTGACTCCGACAAAGACTCCATAGACGGCTGGTGACTGGAGGAGGAAGACATATGAATACCTGAAAGAAAGAGGTCAGGCGGCGAAGGAAAATAGCAAAGGTGAATAAGAGATGATTAGGCAGAGCGAGTACCTGTGGGAGTGGGGAGAGTATCTACCAGGATGCCACCCTCCCCTTGGAGCCGCGGCGGATCGACCTGAGGTATCCCGGCGGAGGCAGAGAATCGAAGGACCACGCCCGTCCCCCCAGGTCTAAGGCTTATTGTTACAGACCTCCCACCAGAAGTGGGATGAGAAGGAGGGATGGGAGCTGCTCCAGCGCGCCCCAGAACCGTGGAAGACACCGCCGCCAGATCTTTGGAGGGCGCCTCGCCAGGACGTGTAGGCGGGAGAAGAAGGCCGGAAGGTGCTGCAGAGTGAGAATAATCCTATGATCGGTCTGATTCGAGTAGGAGAGAAGGTGAGACAGAGTGATTCAGTAACCCTACTTGGCACCTCGGCAAGACGAATAGAAGGGGAAGGCGTAACCCCCGTGTCTCTTGGATGTTATCCCGTCTCGCCGACCCCCTGGTCGTGACTTCAATCATGCCCTCGCCCAGTCGATGGACCAAGTCAGGGTTGGATCTCTAACGGAGGTCGGTATCAACCTTCCTCCTCTTGTGCTTCTTCTTTCTCGCAGAACCCGGAAGATCAGGTGTCAAGAACTCGCCAAAGAGGCCTAGGACCTCAGCCGCCTCAGGCTCATCGTCAGCGAGCCCCCGGTTAGCGGCCGCGGAAGATCCTCCCCTGGAAGACATCTTAGCGTATAGAATTGAAGGCATACCCCCACTCTATTTATAGAGGAAGACCCAGTCAGCGCGCTATCTCGTCGAATAAGGGGTTGGACTCTTCTTTCCGACCTCTAGCGAGCTCGCAAAGTGCGGGAATTGTGTACAACCCGTATTCGGCGAGTAGACCAGTAGAGCTCGGCGAGTAGACCAGCAACTCCCGACGAGTGAATCTAAGTACTTCTTACTCGCCCAGGGTAGGGAAAGCGAGCATGCTCCCTCCCTACCACGATCTCATATCGGCATGATCTCTTCTCGACGCTATATGCATGATTCATCTGGGTGACAGGAACAACCCGTCTTGGCAATAAAGCCCCCTCTCGACCAGGGCGAGGCGAGCTAACCTGCTTCAGGCGAGCTCGCCTCAGAAGAAATGGTCCTCGGCGAGTAGGACCTGATCTGGTCGTCTCAATCGCAGTCTCAAGGAGGGAGCGAGGCGAGTACGGGTCAACCCTACTCATCAGTCCTCCCTCACTATCCGTGGACTAATATGGGCTACAGTTAGTATATGCGAAAAGGCGTGAAGATCTGTTCGCAGACCATTTTGGTCTGCAAATAGTAATTTGGTTAAGGCGGAGGAAGCTATCCGCAGATCTTTTGGACCATCTTACCCTTTGAAGAGTTTGCCTATAAATAGGACCCATTATGCCTCAGATCAGCACAGACCCCCCCCCCCCCCCCTCCCCCCGTTGAGAGCATGTGCTTTCTTCCTTGTGTTGTCTGAGACAGGCTCAGCTTCTGGTTTTTGGGAGGGGAAATCAAGTGAGATTTCCGGGTTAGTGGCGGGACCTCCTCGCTGCAGCCAGTGGGTCATTCCTAGGAAGCTACCTACCAACATGTGAGGGCTAGTTCTTAGCTCAAAATACTTAGACCTAGGGACCCGATGAAGAGAGAAGTAACTCAAGCTACTCCCCAAGTCTCGAACATAGTTGGACCGGTATCCGGGTTCCAACAATATCATTTTAGTTTATGTTGTCATTTTGTAAAAATATGCTTTTATGTACACTCTTTTACTTTTCAATGTGTTGAAATCACTTACAAAGTCTGTAAAATTTGTTAAGATAAATATGAGAGATTGTTGGGAAAAAAATCATCTTGATTTATCTTATAAATTATGTAAAAGTGATTTCATCCTCTAGAATTTATTACCCATGTTATATAGTGAGGGTAATGTGGTCTTTAGGTGTCTAAGGATGACACACTCACATTAGTGTTTCGAAGTCTAGTCAAAAGGAGTGCAAAATTCAGTTGAGTTAATTCTGTGTCGAAAAGAAGTTCACGCAGCTTCGATTGAAAGTTGAAGTAACTTCAAATAGAAGTAAAGATAAATCAGACTGGCAGTCGATGCATCATTAGAAGTCAATGCAACATTGAATTGTATTCGACGCACAATCCAGAGTCAGTCGACACATCAATGAAAGTCGACGCAACATCGAATTGTATTCGACGCAGAAGTCAGAGTTTAAAGTCAATGTCTTCATCTTGATGGATACGTCGATAAGGAATCGACGCAACATCTATATCATAGTTCAATTCAAAGCTGAGGAAGATTTCGAAGCTACTTCAAGTAGAACTCAAAGGTGAGTCGATAAGAAGTCAAAGTTCAACGTCGAATACAATCACAGATTTGGAAAACTTCTTGGAATAGATTCTGATGCTTATTCAAAAGATATATATGGAAGATATTTGAATTATAACGGGTCGTACATGAACAAGAAGAGAAAAAATAATTCCATAGATTCTATAATGATGAAATTGGAAATTATACGAAGGATTTTTACGGGCAAAGAACACAAATAGAAAGAGAGCAATAATTTCTCTTGGACATTCCAATATGAGAAAGATCCGAAGAGGAAAGTCATTAATCTCCATTTTGACGAAAGAACAATACATATAGAATTCAAAAAAAAGGGACAACAATTATCATAATTCTGCTCCATCTCTCTCTCTCTCTCACTCTCTCTTACAACATACACGACAGATCTCTGTACAGAACATTTTTCAACAGAAGGCTTCTTCTTCTTCCTCCTTTTCTCTCTCTTAAAGAAGCATACAAAATATACAGAGATCAACAACTGGATCAGGGCTATCATAATCCTTGAATCTTTCTCAAACAATGATTCATTCTCTGAAGAAGGATCCAGAAAACACTTAGTGCCTACAATCCTCATTGACTGCTGAAAGAGGATTCATTTCAGAAGAACAATCTTCATCATCATCTTCTTCTTACTCCATTTCTTACTTTCTGTAAATTGAGTAAATAGTCCTAAGAATCCCTCTTCAAAGGATTCAGCCTGGTTCAAGATCTCCTTAACAAAAGATCTAGTTTGATTCAAGATCTCATTATCAAAAGATCTAGTTTGGTTCAGAGTCTCCTTAACAAAAGACTTAGTTCCTGGTTCTAAGAGGTTCCTTATCAAAAGACTCAGACACTGTGATAGTGTATTCCTACCAAGGTGGTAGAAGAGCGGGGCACCCAAATTTTGGGGAATCACTTTAGTTCTTGTCTCCTCTGTGTTGTGATAATTTTATGTGTTGTCTCTTAGTTAGTTTATTATTCTGTGATTAAATTATTCTGGTTGGAATTCTGTATACTCGGTAATTAGAACTGTTATTTTTATGTGCACATTTTATTGAAAAGTTTTAAATCTTTATTCACCCCCTGTAGAGAATAGTTAAGGGATTCACTGTGCACTTTCAACTCCTTAGGTCATGCTCATGACCTAGGGCATGCACTAGGCGTTAACTTCAGGGGGATGCATCTAGCGGGGCAGCTGATGAGATGGAGGCAGGTTCAGAGTCTTAGGAGGAATATGACATATGCCACAGGCGTGACCGAATGCGTGACCCGTACAACATGCGACTGTAGCATTGAATTGACAATTGGGCATGACCAGGGGAAAGAATCAATAGACACAGTTGTGACCAACTTCAATATCGATGTGATGACTTGAAATCAGCGTGACGGGTGTGTTTTGTTGACGTGATAGCTTACACGGGAGTGACTTCAATATACATGGGTGTGACCATGCAATGTTGTCAAGACTGGTTGCATATCATCGAGACTCGATTCATATTGTCGGGAATGGTTGCATACTGTCGAGACTGGCTTTATGTTGACACAGCCACGATTACGGGCACGGCTGAGAGCGTGTCCTCGAAATATTCTGCATTCGGGCTCAGGAGTGCGGCAGCTGGTCCAAAAAATTTCATTAAGTTGACACGGTGAATTCTGCACGTAACAATACCTTCCCCGATCGAAACTTCCTTGTCCTCAAGGAAGGAAGCCTGGATAAATTTTTTGAATCACCCCTAGGTCTTACCAGGTTGCCTCCTTCGGCGAACAATTGGCCCACTGAATCAGCAACTGTGTAATGACTTTGCCCTGTTTAGGAGCTATGCGTCGTTCCATCTATGTGTCGTTCCAGTACTGCCACTGGCTCTAACATTGGATTGCCCTCTTGGTTTACAATAGAAGGTAAGGGAATAGTTTGAACTGGAGGCTCACCCTTGTGTTCCCTAAGCTTGAAATGTGAAACGTATGGTGAATTTTGGCTATTTTCGGCAATCTCAAGCGATATGCCACTTCTCCTATGCGTTCGAGCACTTCAAAAGGGCCAAAAAATGCAGAGAAAGTTTATGATGCAAATGATTACGCATGCTAATCTACTTATAGGGTTTTAACCTCACATAATCCCATGCTCCTATATCGAGATATCGCTCTCGGTGTTTGTCATTGGCTAATACACTCATCATGTTTTGCGACTAGGTCAAGTTGAACTTAAGAAGAGAAATCACTCATCCCCTAACACACAAGGTGTTGGGAACTGTGGCCTCAATATTCCTGATTTGAAGAAGTCCTCAAGACAAAGATAAAGATGCTTTGTATTTGACATGTGTTGGGTATTGTATCCACAATAACCTTGATTTGTAGGAAGTCATCCTTGAACCAAGATTGAATTGCTTGTGTATTTGATATGCTTCTCTAGTATTGTTCTTGTAGGTCCACTTTGCTAAGTGTAGACCAATGTCAGGTCACAATGGGTCAATAAGCACAGTCTCATATATTGTAATTCCTCAGTGTGTGGGATATGGGGTTGACTCATGTGTGATCTCTCATTTGGGATACACTTTATGATCAAGACAATCAAAGTTCAAAACTTGGAGGCGCAGCTGTTGTGCAAGAGGAAAAGAAAGAATTTTTCTTAAAGTCCATTTTTTCGAGAACTTTATGTATTTCTCGAGAAGTTATGAAGAGCTTTCGAGAAATCCTTGTGTTATCTCGAAAAGTCCTCTTAGCTTTCGAGTGAGCTTCTCAGCAGTTGTTCTCGAGAACTTTATCTCAGCGGCAGCTTTCGAGAAGTCCTTTCTCTCGAGAAGTATTTTTGTCTCTCGAGAAGTCTTTGTTTCTCTCGAAAAGCTTCTAGTAAGGCTTTTCTCTAAAGGCATTTCTCGAAGATGTCTAGGAGTTCACGAGAAGTATTTTGTTCTCTCGAGAAGTCAGTTCTCCCGAGAACTCAGTCCTTTTATTTCGAAGAGTTAATCGTTATCATTTCTCGAGAAGTTCATTGTTTCTCGAGAAGTCCTTTCAAAGTCTGAAATTCTCTTCCAAGTTCTTTTCTGAGATCAAGCAGTCATCTCTCGAGAAGTCTTGCATCTCTCGAGAAATCTGGTTCTCGTATTTCTCATGATTGTTAATTCTTTTTTACGACAAGTCTTTTCCGTCTGTTTGACGTGACGTCCTTCTGCGTTTAAGGTTAATTCTTTTTCATTAAGCCTTCATCTATATAAGGCTTTCTCTCTAAAGAAGGACATAAGATTACATCATAACATTAAGAAGATCAGAGTTCTTATTTTCTCCCAAAAACCTAATCTGATTCAAGAAAGTCGTCAAGTGCCGCGCACATAGCCATTGTTGGAGATCAGTCTGTAGTTCTATGTTATCATCTCCAAGTGGAAGGAAAAGGTTCGATCGATCGTTGCCTCATCCGCTCTGTTTCTATTGGATCGATCGGAATCTTAGCAGATCAGATTTGAATCGTTTTGAATCTTCCTCTTCTACATCAAGTCAAAGTCGTTCCTATCTCAAGAAGGAAGAGGATCCCTAAAGAGTTTTCAGATCTGATTGTGCTTTGATAAGTATTGTATCATTCTCTATTTTCATTTGATTGTAGGAGAGGTTATTCTCCGAGTTGTAAGAGAGGTGTTCTCCGAGTTGTAAGAGAGGTTTTCTCTGAGATTGTAGGAGTTTTGTCTCCGAGTTGTAATAGTTTTGTCTCCGAGATTGTAGGATCTTTCTTGATCCGAGATTTAGTGAAGTAATCATTTCTAGCTGTGGTGCTAGATTGGCGAGGCCGGCGAGTGGAGTACCCAAGAACGGGGAACCACTATAAATCTCTTGCATCGTCTGTCATTGTGATTTGCATTCTGTGTTCTTTATTTTCAAGATTTTCAATTCCGCAAAAGACGCAGTTATCACATATTCACCCCCTCTAGGTATTTTGGTTAACAACTAGATATTACAATTGGTATCAGAGGGTCGCTGTTCTTGAAAGGTTAACACCTTGAATAGGATCTTTCCATTCTAGTTGCCAGCAAATCATGGAAAAGTGCAAGGAATCGTCTTCGTTGAAATTGCCTATATGCACTAAGGCTAATTTTTCTATGTGGAAAGAAAGAGTCAGATTTTATATGGAAGCCGCAGATCCAAGAATCTTCCAAGTCGTGGAAGAAGGCCCTCATGTGCCTATGACTGCTTCTATTATTGACCCAACTCTAAAAGTACCTAAAAAGATGATGGATTTAACCAAGGATGAGATCGCTCTAGTTGCCTTGGACAAAAAGGCAAAGAACATAATTGCCAGTGCAGTGGATGATTCGATGTTGCAAAACTTAATTCACTGCCAATCTGCCAAAGAAATGTGGACTTCCTTAATAGTTCTTATGGAAGGTACTGAAGAAGTAAGAGATGACAGAAGATCTCGTCTAAATCAAGAGTACGAGGCTTTCAAGCAGAGTAGAAATGAGTGCATTGCCGATGCATACGAAAGATTCTTTAAAATAGTAAACGGCCTAAGGAATTATGGTCGGGAGTTTACTAATGGTGAAATAAATGACAAATTCCTGCGATCCCTGACGAAAGACTGGGATAGCAAGATAGTTGCAATCAGGGAGTTTGGAAAGTTACCAAACCTAGACCCTCAGAATCTGTTTGGGAAGCTATTATCCCATGAGCTGCAAATAAACATTCGCAAAATAGAAGAAGATGGGAATATAATTTCTAGCAAGGAAAGGACCTTGGCTATGAAGGCTGAGAGTTCCAGAAAAAGTAGAGCCTTGTCTCTAATTAGAGCACAAGATTCTGATGATGAAAAAGAATCTGAAGCCGACTCCTCCAGTTCTGAAATGTCTGATGGGGAGTTTTCTCTAATATCTCGTCAGTTCAAGAAACTGCTCAGCAAAAGAAGGCACATGAAGAATAAGTCTTCCTCTGAATATAGACATTCTCGACGTGATGGTGATCATCACAAAAAGGGTTCTAGCAATCATGACAGGTATAAATCTAAAACTAGTAAACATATTTCTTCTGACATAGTTTGATATTGTTGTAATAAGCTAGGGCACATGATCGCTGAATGCCCTTACAAAAAGAAAGAGGGTGGATGAAAAGAAGAAAAGAAATCCACCCACGGGAAAAAGAAGACTGAAAGAAGTCTAGTCGCTAAAAAGTCCAAAACTTTAAGCAACAGTGACTCGGAGAAATCAAGTAGTGAAGAAGAAGCCTACTTCGGGCTGATGGCTATGACCGATGAAGAAGAAGAACCCCCATATACCGGGAAGGTAAATTCTCACACCATCTTATCTGATTCTGAATATGCCTCAGCTGAACAAAAGGATTATCCTTCAGATGATGACTCAAACCTCATGACCCAATATACTGAAATGCTTAAAAGCTTTGACAGATGCCGAAAGGTAGTCAAAATTCAGGCCAAGGAGATCATGTCTCTCAAAGAAGTGGAATCTAATTTGAGAAAGGAAGTTGAACAACTTTCTTCCTTCAAAGAGGAAAACCAAGTCTTGAAAGACAAGATCAAAAGCTCAGATGAGCTCCTTGATCGGAGAGAGAACTCCATCAAAGTTCTGGAAGAACAGCTAGCCGCAGAGAAGAAGCTAGTTGAAAAATTTTCACAACCGAAAACCATTCTTCCAATCATTGATACTTTCTCTGCTAAAGCAAGTAACAGTGGTTTAGGTCATGTGGCTGGGCCAAGTAATTCTTCTAAGGGCACCCTTGCCAAGAAGAAAAATAAGAATGCTAAGAAAGCTACCATCGAAGAAAAAGGGAAAGCCCATCAAGAACAAGTGGAATTTAAGAAAGTTCTCTTTCCCACAAATGTTTATGATATGGAAAGCTCTTATGGTCACTTGACACGAC
This sequence comes from Dactylorhiza incarnata, assembly GCA_033032865.1. Lineage (NCBI taxonomy): Eukaryota > Viridiplantae > Streptophyta > Magnoliopsida > Asparagales > Orchidaceae > Dactylorhiza > Dactylorhiza incarnata. The sequence goes on from JAWHQI010000003.1 coordinate 10,163,901, forward strand.
CAATTAATTTTGCACCTGTCAATGACTATAAGGGGTGGGCTCGTCCTCAAAACCTCAGTCAAAGTGCTTTCAAAGCACCTTATGAAGAAGTAAATCTGAGAGATTATGGTCCTTATGTTCATGGTCCGAGTGCTATGAGAGCACCAATACTAAATACTGTTGCACCAAAGCCAAAGGAGAAAGCACTACCATGTGTGTGCTGTACTCATGAGGCATCCTCATCTAGAAGGATTGTTCCTGCCAAAACTAACGTTCAAAGAGTTAAGCAGGAGAATATTAAGAGAAGGTACAACAGGTTTAACTGTTGGTGTTGCGGCAAAATAGGTCACTTTGCCGTAGATTGTTGGTTCAATTCCACCTATTCCAAGAGACCACAAGTTAACAATGCAAGAAAGACCGCTCGCAATGTTAATGTTCATCGTGGTGCTCAACTAACAAGGGACCAAGGACCCAAATTTGCTTGGGCTCCTAAGGCAAAATAATTTGTTTTTGCAGGTATGTCCAAAGGACAACAAAAATCCTATATGGTATTTGAACAGTGGTTGTTCTCGGCATATGACTGGAACAAGAAGCCTTTTGTAAGATTTCATTCCAGTTGAGAACGGTCCAAAAGTTATTTTTGGCGGATCTGACAGAGGAATAACAAAAGGCTATGGTATGATTTCTAACAGTAATGTATCCTTTTCAGATGTAGCTTATGTGGAAGGATTAGAACATAATCTGATAAGCATAAGTCAACTTTGTGATAAAGGATACATAGTTGATTTTCGTAGTGATAAGTATTTGATAAAATCGGCTGATAATCTAGAAACGATTTTATCACGCACTCGTTGTAGAAATATGTTCTGTTTGAATTTTCTTTGTTTATCATCTTCTACACCAGTGTGTCTTTTAGCAAAAGATAGTGCATCTCTCGCTGACCAATGATATAAGAGATTATCACATATAAATTTCAAAACTATAAATAAATTATTTTCACAAAACTTAGTGCGTGATGCGCCAAATATTAAGTGCATTAAAGATAGACCTTATCATGCTTGTGTAAAAGGCAAGCAAACAAGAGCTACCTTTAAGAGCATAATTGGCAAAGATTCAACTAGGTGTTTATACCTACTTCATATGGACCTGTTTGGTCCTTTGCAAATTAGAAGTTTAGGAGGTAAGTCTTACACGTTAGTTATTGTAGATGATTACTCACGTTTTGCATGGGTATTCTTTCTAAAACACAAGTCAGATACATTTGACATTTTCACTAAGTTTGTCAAGCAAATCCAGAATGAATTTGATTGTTCAGTGGTCAAAATCAGAAGTGACCATGGAACAGAATTTGAATCTGGGGCCATGGCAGATTTTTGTGAAAGTCTTGGTATCTTTCATGAGTTTTCCTCTCCTCAAACTCCACAACAAAATGGGGTAGTTGAGAGAAGGAATAGAACACTCATTGAGGCTTGCAGAACGATGTTGAGTGACACTTCACTACCTGAATACCTTTGGGCCGAAGCCGTCAGCACTGCATGTCACGTGCAAAACAGAGCACTCATAAATAAAAACCATGAAAAGACTCCTTATGAACTACTAAAAGGCAAGAGACCAACCATCTCTTATTTTAGAATCTTTGGTTGCAAATGCTTTGTACTTAATAATGGAAAGCATTACAAAACCAAGTTTAGTGAAAAGAGTTTTGAAGGTATTTTTGTAGGCAATAGCAGCCATAGTAGAGCTTATAGAGTATTTAATAAGAAAACCCTGGTGGTAGAAGAGTCAATCAATGTTGTATTTGATGAAACGAGCATGCTACATAGCAGCTCTTCTAGTGCTTCTATTGAAGTTTAAGGTTCGAAGGTACAGGATATAAGCTTGGATGAGCCAGTCAAAGTTGATGCTCAAACCTTCGTCAAGATCTCTTCCCCAACCTCAAATGAAGAAGAAGATCATATTGATGAAGAACCAATACAAGTGGAAGAAGACATTCAAGTAGTAGAAGATGTTCCAGATGTCCAGACTGATGCAAGGAACCTTGAGTTCAGACATATGAGGGACCATCCTATTGATCAAATCATAGGAGATCCTCAAGTCGGCATTAGAACGAGAAGAGGTACTACTAACGAAAACATGCATTTAAGTTTCTTTCACAGGTTGAACCGAAGAAGTTTCAAGAAGCAAATGAAGACCCCCACTGGATAATTGCAATGGAAGAAGAGTTGAATCAATTCAAGCGTTGCAAGGTGTGGACACTAGTTCCAAAACCCAAGGATAAAAATATAATTGGAACGAAGTGGGTCTACAGGAACAAGTTGGATGAAGACGGAACAATTATAAAGAACAAAGCCAGACTTGTAGCAAAAGGTTACAGACGAGAAGAAGGGATCTACTTCGATCAAACTTTTGCTCCAGTAGCAAGACTCGAAGCGATCAAAATGTTTTTAGCCTATGCTGCATTCAAAGGATTCACTGTATACCAAATGGACGTCAAGTCAGCTTTTCTGAATGGTAATATAAAAGGAGTATACGTTGAACAACCTCCAGGTTTTGTAGATTCTGAACATCCTAATTATGTTTATTTACTGCAAAAAGCTTTATATGGATTGAAACAAGCTCCTCGAGCTTGGTATGAGACGTTGTCTAACTTTCTTCTTGAGAACAATTTCACAAGAGGAAAGATAGATAAAACATTATTTCTTAGGGAAGTAAAAGGCAAGATTTTGCTAGTGTAAATCAATGTCGATGACATTATTTTTGGCTCCACGGACGACAATCTTTGCAAAAAGTTTTCAAAACCTATGCAAGGAAAGTTTGAAATGAGTAGTATGGGTGAGCTAAAATATTTCTTAGGACTTCAAGTGAAACAATCTGAAGATGGAATGTTCATCTCACAGACAAAATTCACCAAGGAGTTGATTAAGAAATTTGGAATGGAGAGTGCAACCTCTATGAGGACTCCAATGAGCTCAGCTATGTCTCTGGACAAGGATGAGAAAGGGAAACCTTTCGATGAAACCAAGTACAGAAGCATAATTGGATCTCTGCTCTACCTTACTGCTAGTATGCCTGATATAATGTTTTCTACATGTGTATGTGCTAGATATCAGGTGAACTCTAAGTAATCTCACTATACTGCTGCAAAGCGAATTTTGAGATATCTCAAGGGTACACCAAATCTTGGCTTATGGTACCCAAGAAGTAATGATAGCGAGCTAATAGGTTATTCAGATGCAGATTTTGCAGGTAGTAGAGACGACAGGAAAAGCACTTCCGGAACATGCCAATTCTCGGAAGAAGACTTATTTCTTAGAGTAGCAAGAAGCTGAATTGTGTTGCAATTTCAACCGCCGAGTCAGAATATATTTCTGCAGGCAGTTGTTGCGCACAACTTCTATGGATAAGGAATCAGCTTCAAGATTATAATATGAAGATAAAGAATATTCCGATGTTTTGCGACTCCTCCAGTGCAATTGCTATAGCAAACAATCCAGTCTCCCACAGTCGGACAAAGCATATCGAACTAAGGTTTCATTTCATCTGGGAACATGTGGAGAATGGGGACATCAACCTAAGCTATGTCCCAACGGATAAGCAAGTTGCAGATATATTCACAAAGCCGCTGGATGAGACCAAGTTTTCCTTCTTCAAGACAGAACTTGGAATGCTCAACATGGAATAATGCTCAAAGCAAAGAAGAAGACAAGAAGATAGATTATTTGTCAAAATTTCTAAGGGAAGCAGAGGTTTGTCTTTGGTAAAGTAGAAAAATCTAAGTCTTCATTGTATTTCTCGAGAAATGAAGTTGACATCTTGAGAAATGACTTGCCTTTGGTGAAAATGGATGAAGATAAATTTTTTCGAAAAATGACTTTACTTCTCGCGAAATGAGTTTGCACTTCTCGAGAAACGGGTTATCCCTTGAGAAATGCACTTTCGGCAGAATTCTGGGATTTCTCGAGAAATCAGATTACCTCTCGAGAAATACATTATACATTTCGGATTTCTATATTTTAATTTCTAGATTTCGAAAAGTCAGGTACGCGCTTATTAAATTCCTTTATATAATTCATTTAAAATTTGTCCAATAAAATCAAACTATAAATAGACATACGAAAGGAATTAATGCTCACGCGAGGTCTCTTTCCGTTCCTCTCGAAACGCCGCCGACTCTTCGTCTTCCCCTTTCGCGAAATCGGATTTCAGGTTCGCATCTAGACGGATTTTCTCCCATTTCAGCTCTTATTCTGCGTTCTCCTCTCGATCTATGGCCCCTTCAACAAAACCTAAGGTCGGTGTCGGCAGTGAACTGGTGCGAGAAGGTCTCAACTCAATTTCAGATGAGTTTCAAAAATTATTTTATCTTCTAGATGCATCTGGTTTATCCTTCGTTCTTGAACATCCATGTCGAATCTTGTTTAAAGAGGTAGAGGACCTATTTATCAACATTAAGGTTCATAAAGACGACAATAGGATGAAGTCTACTATCGGTAATTTCAAAATCAAGATCAGTCCAAAATCTCTTTCTAAGTATTTGAGGGTTCCAATGGTTGAAACTGTGGATACCCTAGATGATGATGATTGGATTCATGCAATAACCTTCTGTGGTTTAGATAAAAGAGCTACAACCATTCGTAGACAGAAAATGAATGATGTCGGAAAACTGTTTGTGGACATTATTTCAAAAGTATTGATGTGCAATACTGGAAGTCTGGGTTATGTTTCAGCAGAAGTTTTCAGCTTGGTAACAACTGTGATTTGTGGAAAGAAGTGCAGCTAGACAAACCTTCTCTTTAGCAAGATAAAAGACAGCATTATGTCTCCAAATTTTGCCAGAATCCTGTCTTTATATCTAAATCAGCTCAATCAAGAGGTGTTTGACATGTCTAAAGGTGCAATCATACACCATCTGAAGAAGATCGATGTCTCCACAATACAAAGGTGGAACATTAGGATTACCAAGCCAGCTAATGCAGGTGCAGATTCTCAGGGGGAGCATCTTTCTTCAGTCAATTCAGAACCTGATAATGTGGCTCCAGCTCCTTCCTTAGCTATTCCTTCTCCAGATGTCTCCACAACTCCAGCTCCACCTCAAGCTCAACAAAACATTCCAGATACACCAGCACAACATCAAGCCTTAGAGCCACCTCAATCTTCAGTTCCACAAGATATCAATTCCTCTGAAGAGCAAGTTCTTCCTCCACCATCAGAGACAGTTCTTCCTCCTACATCAGATCAACTACCATCAGATCAAGTTCCTTCTGAAACAGTCATTTCTGATACTCCAGCTATTCATGAAGAAGAAAATCCACTTTTACAAGAAGATGTAGTTCTTCCTTCTCCTCCTCTAGTCAATGATGCAGGATTTGTTGATTCAACCATAGCTGATGTTGTTAATGACATTCAAAAAGATGCTGATGATGAGCATAGCACTAGTGATCACATGGCTGGATCAGGTGCTGACTTTGAATTTAATCAGGAACCAGATGATGTCTCAGTGCATAGTATTTCTTCTCCCCCAGTACATGTTGAGGGGGAGCAAGAGTCCAATTTGGAATCCAACCTGAATGCTCAGGGAGAGCCTGTTGATGAAGAAGGTGAGAAGATCAACATTTCTTCTCCTAAGGTACTGAGTTCTGTTCTTCTTGAAGAACTTCCAGAAGATGTTCTGCCAGCCCCTATTCCTCCATCTCTATTTGATGAAAATTCTTTGCTTGGTAAAATAGAATTTTTGCTTCAAAGGCAAAGTGCCAAAATTGATTACTCCTTCAAAGAGGTCCATGCTAGACTCACTGATATTGAAAAAGAGATGGATAAGAAGCTAAAAGAATTCAAAGCAAGTTCAGATAAACTAAAGGATGTGGTTATTCTGGGTGGTAAGGCTATTGATCACACCATTCAAGGTGTAGGCAAAGTTCTTGAAGAAATTTTTCAGGGCAGGAAGACACAGGAATTAATGGCTGAAAAGGCTGAAGAGGACAGCTTCAAGATCACTGATGAGGTTGGCCAGTTTAAGAAATCTGTTATCCAAACCCTAACTGTAGAAGTCAGAAAGGGGGAGGACAAGATGACTGAGTTAATGGATCAAACTTTATTTGATTTTCATAAACACTTAACCAATAGGTTTGAGCAGTTGTCCCATGGTGTCCAAAAGCAGGTAGCTGATATAAAAGATTTCACCACTAATACTGTTGTTTGGCTCCACCATGATATTTTTCCTGATTTGGGTATTGACCCTGCTCAACCCCCTCCTCAATTTGTTCCTTCTCAATCTGATGCTCCTCAATTCCCTCAGTTCCCTCCAAGGTCAGCAGGGTTGTTAGATGATAATCCTTCTGTAGAGGATCATTCCTCCATGCCTAGCTCTAAGAAAAGAAAATATGGTGAAGGACCTTCTGCCAGTAGGTCTGTTCCTGGTTCTAGTTCTGCAAGTTCTGGAAAAGCAGTTACAAATGAATCTGAAATTTATCCAGAGGTTTGGAGCCCAGTCTCTAAGATTATTATTCTTGACTCTCTCATGCTTGTAGAGGAAGGTAATGTAAAAGTCTCTGAACTTTTCAGCTCAACTGAATGGAAGAAATATGAGACAAGCCAAACTAAGAGAAGAATTCACTTCAAGAATTATTGATACAACAATCCCTCAGCTCCAGCAGCTCCTCCAAAGTACCATCCAAAATAATATGCTTATTTTGACAGACAAGAATTGAAGAGGAAGAGAAGTGAAAATATCTGAAGACAAGTCTATGAAGATCATCAGAACCTTATTTCTATATGATTGTGTGAACATTAATTCATAAGAAAATCTTAAATCTATATATAGTTTTGATTTTGATGAGACAATCCTTTATACATATATAGATATTGCTTTTGATGCTCTTTCTACTTGTTTCTACTTAATCAGTGGTATATCTTTTTGTGTTTTATATTGATACAATTCATCTTGGTAAGTAGGGTTCTGACTTCTACAAATAGGGGGAGATTGTTGGGTATTGTATCCACAATAACCTTGATTTGTAGGAAATCATCCTTGAACCAAGATTGAATTGCTTGTGTATTTGATATGCTTCTCTAGTATTATTCTTGCAGGTCCACTTTGCTAAGTGTAGACCAATGTCAGGTCACAATGGGTCAATAAGCACAGTCTCATACATTGTAATTCCTCAGTGTGTGGGATATGGGGTTGACTCATGTGTGATCTCTCATTTGGGATACACTTTATGATCAAGACAATCAAAGTTCAAAACTTGGAGGCGCAGCTGTTGTGCAAGAGGAAAAGAAAGAATTTTTCTTAAAGTCCATTTTTTCGAGAACTTTATGTATTTCTCGAGAAGTCATGAAGAGCTTTCGAGAAATCCTTGTGTTATCTCGAAAAGTCCTCTTAGCTTTCGAGTGAGCTTCTCAGCAGTTGTTCTCAAGAAGTTTATCTCAGTGGCAGCTTTCGAGAAGTCCTTTCTCTCGAGAAGTATTTTTGTCTCTCGAGAAATCTTTGTTTCTCTCGAAAAGCTTCTAGTAAGGCTTTTCTCTAAAGGCATTTCTCGAAGATGTCTAGGAGTTCACGAGAAGTATTTTGTTCTCTCGAGAAGTCAGTTCTCCCGAGAACTCAGTCCTTTTATTTCGAAGAATTAATCGTTATCATTTTTCGAGAAGTTCATTGTTTCTCGAGAAGTCCTTTCAAAGTCTGAAATTCTCTTCCAAGTTCTTTTCTGAGATCAAGCAGTCATCTCTCGAGAAGTCTTGCATCTCTCGAGAAATCTGGTTCTCGTATTTCTCGTGATCGTTAATTCCTTTTGACGACAAGTCATTTCTGTCTGTTTGACGTGACATCCTTCTGCGTTTAAGGTTAATCCTTTTTCATTAAGCCTTCATCTATATAAGGCATTCTCTCTTAAGAAGGACATAAGATTACATCATAACATTAAGAAGATCAGAATTTTCTCCCAAAAACCTAATCTGATTCAAGAAAGTCGTCAAGTGCCGCGCACATCGCCATTGTTGGAGATCGATCTGTAGTTCTCTGTTATCGTCTCCAAGTTAAAGGAAAAGGTTCGATCGATCGTTGCCTCATCCGCTCTGTTTCTATTGGATCGATTGGAATCTTAGCAGATCAGATTTGAGTAGTTTTGAATCTTCCTCTTCTACATCAAGTCAAAGTCGTTCCTATCTCAAGAAGGAAGAGGATCCCTAAAGAGTTTTCAGATCTGATTGTGATTTGATAAGTATTGTATCATTCTCTATTTTCATTTGATTGTAGGAGAGGTTATTCTCCGAGTTGTAGGAGAGGTGTTCTCCGAGTTGTAAGAGAGGTTTTCTCTGAGATTGTAGGAGTTTTGTCTCCGAGTTGTAGGAGTTTTGTCCCCGAGTTGTAGGAGTTTTGTCTCTGAGATTGTAGGATCTTTCTTGATCCGAGATTTAGCGAAGTAGTCATTTCTAGCTGTGGTGCTAGATTGGCGAGGCCGGCGAGTGGAGTACCCAAGAACGGGGAACCACCATAAATCTCTTGCATCGTCTGTGATTGTGATTTGCATTCTGTGTGTTCTTTATTTTCAAGATTTTCAATTCCGCAAAAGACGCAGTTATCACCTATTCACCCCTCTCTAGGTGATTTTGGTTAGCAACTAGATATTACAACATGTTTATTCAAGTTGATTTCAGGTACTTGATAATGCAAGTATAACATAAGGCTAGACTTAGGGTCATTAGACATAGTTTTTCCAATGTAATCACTCATTGTGCAAAACACAATGTCGACCTATGATCTATACTATATTAGACTTGACGCTACCTTTAAATCATCAAGCATATAAGTTTATCAAGTGAGCTGAAGCAAAGGGACTGAGTTGAGGAGATCAGAATTTGACTAAGACAAATATCTTCTTGGTAAGCTTCAATATCGTCGAGTGAAGGTCTAGATATTGTCTTGAAGACTCTATGCTCCAAGATGATATCATCTTGAAAACTCGCAACATTGCTTTTATCGTCTTCTCTAAGAAGAAGAAGAAGAAGAAGAAGAAGGTTATCGAAATATCGTCTTGGTAAAATACTCTCCAAGACGACATCGTCTTGACAAGGTTCATATACCTTTTTATCATCTTAGAAGTGTGCTACATATAGTCTGAAGGATTTATGTGAAGGAAGAAATTAACTAAGTAAATTATCATCTTGTTCACTAGAAATATCGTCGAGGAACCAAGACGACATTTCATAAATATTAAGTCGATTCGTTTACAAGAACTCAAATATCATCTTAAAGAAGACTGCAGATATATCATTATAAATCGTGTTGAAGATTCGACTAGAAGATTGAAGAAACAAAATATCGTCTTGAAGAAAGATCAAGTCAATTCATGAAGAAGAATCAGCTAGAAGGCTGAAGGAATGAATTATCGTCTTGAAGAAAAGATAACAAAATGATTCGTACAGACAAATCGTCTAGAAGAATATTGCGTGAAATATCATCTTATAGACTATCGGTCACCAAGACGATTCATGTAGATGATTCGACCATAAGAGTACTCTATGACAAATCATCTTAAAGATTATCAAGACATCTAGAAGAATCATGCAGAAGAACTGAAGTAAAGCTTTATAGTGCAGAATCGTCCAAAAGAAGTAAAATCGACTAGATATCTAGTGGATTGGCTGAAAGATATGAATTCAAATTAAAAAGTGATTTTGGCTTCACGTCATTTATTGTCACCACAGATTGAGCCAATTAATCATGCTTGCTAAAAATAGAGATCTCTGACATAATGTCAAAACTAGAATCGACCGTTAGACATTTTTGTCTTATAAAAGGGAATGCGACGCTAATGCAAACCCTAATCTTGAAATCGGCATATCTAAAAAGAAAAACTTTTCTGCTGCTAAAAGTTCAGCTCCATTGAAAAGATTAAGGAAAGAGAAGACAAGCTCAAAGAAAAATCTATAATCTTCTCCAAGAAGAAAGGTCGATCAAAAAGTTACTGATACAGATCAAGGATCGTTCAGCTAGAAGAAGGATCTTCATTTGTGCAGAAGAAACTTCACTGCCTCATCTCCAACATCTGCAGAAGATTCCAGTCGAAGTCAAACTTCATCAAGGCTTCAAAAAGACTCCAAGGAATTCAAGCATATTCATTTTGAGTCTATAGAAAGTTTTGTAATAAAACTTATTCAACTGTAGGATCTCATTGAGATTGAGCTGTAGGATTCTCGTGTAGAATCTGAGTTGTAGGGATCTGTCTAGCCTGGGCGTAGGAGACATATCTAAGGTAGGAAGCCAGGAGTGCTTCTGAGTTGTAGGATCTTGCGGGATCTGAGGTAAGAGACATGGTCTCTGAGGTAGGAATTCAGACAGGGCTTCTGAGTTGTAAGGTCTTGCGGAACCTGAGGTAGGAGACGATGTCTCTGAGTTGTAGGATCTATATATCTGAGTTTTGGTAGAGATTGCTGAGTGCACACTGCTAGATTGGAGAAGGGGGGACATTGAAGTACCCGGTGACACATTGTCTTGGGGAACCACTATATATTGCATGTGTCTGTGTTGTGATTGATGCGTGATTGTGGCTTTTACATTAATTATTCCGCAAAATTTTAAAACAACTAACATCACCTATTCACCCCACCTCTAGGTGAAGACATCCCTGGACTTACACAATGATATTTCCACATCCTTTACCATGGTTGAATCTGCGATATAGGGGCTGTGTAGACTAGGTTTCTGGTCATAAACTACTTCAAAAGGGGTCATTCGTATGGCACTCTGAAAAGTGGTGTTGTACCACCATTCTACTAATGGAAGCCAAGTTGCTCAGCTGCGAGGCCTTTCAAAACACATACAACGAAGATAACTTTCTAAGCAATGGTTCACCACCTCCGATTATCCATCAGTTTGAGGATGGTACGTTGTGGAGAGTTTAATTTGCACCTGCAGAACCCTGAACGGCTCTTGCCAAATATGGCTCACAAAAACAACGTCCTTATCGCTAGGGATTGAAGACAACAACCCATGTAATCGAAAGATAGACTCTAGGAATGCTTGAGCTACACTCTTGACAATGTAGGGATGAGTGATAGCATGAAGTGTGCTTGTTTTCTTAGACAATCAACTACCACAATGATGGTGGTCTTCCCGCTGCTTTTGGGCAGACCCTCGACAAAGTTCATTGTGATGTCTTGCCATATACCGGAAGGAATGGGGAGGGTCTGCAGCAATCCCCTATGATGTTGGGTATCATCTTTGCACTTTTGACAGACAACACATTATTGGATATAAGAAAAACTTTTGGCTTCATGTTTTTCCAATAGAACAGTTTCTTTAAATGATGATATGTTATAGTAATTACTGAATAGCCCCCCTCCCCGACGCCTCATCATGATACATTTGCATTATTTTTGACTTGAGTGCAGGTACATTGCAATGACCAGCTTTCCCTTCCTGTTCAGTAAACCTTGTGACCATTGAAATTTGGGTTTAAACAATGCATTAACTTCTTTAGCTGCTATCAATTCCCTCAACTATAAATCCTGGTTCCAACTCTCCTTGATCTCCTTCATAATATCAGACACGATCACTACTCCTGCCTTCATTTCCACTGTGGCTAGTTCTGCCATACGCGAAAGAGCATATGCACACCAATTCTCTTTCCCCTTACGATATTGCATGGAGTAGTCTAACCCCATCTGTTTAGATAGAAACTTATGTTGTAAAGGTGTGACCAACCTTTGCTCCAACACCCACTTCAAACTCTGGTGGTCAGCTTTAATAACAAACGGATTAGACATTAAGTAACGGTTGCAATGCTGAACTGCCAACACAATGGCCAAGAGTTCCTTCTCATATGTGGAGAGCTGAACATTTTTAGGACCCAAAGATTTACTAAAAAATGCAAGTGGATGTCCCACTGAACTACTCCCATGGTTACCGGCCATTGAACTCCAAGAACAACCTCACAACCCCCTAATGGAAGGACGAGCATATCCGATTGAAAGAATACCCTATGCATCCTCCATTTAAAACCCACCACCTTATGGTCACTTATGATACTTTTCCCATCTGCAATCGCCACACTGAAAAGGAAATGGAAACGAGTGTACATTGAAGACGTTCAACAACTTTAACATCCAAAAATTTGTGCGTACTTTCGGAGTCGATCGATACACAGAAGGCTGGCCATTCTATGATGTGGTTACTCTCATAGTGTATAAATGAGTAATACCTATTATGGCATGTACCGACACCTGGAGAATCTCCTCCTCCAGGGTCAATTCCTCCAGCAAGAGTGGCTCATCTTCCTCCTCCTTATTGATCTTGTCATCCTCCTCTCCATTCGATGACAACACCAGCGCATAAGATTGCTTACGCTCTGAGCATTTGTGGCCTGGTGTGTATTTGTCGATGCACCAAAAACATAATCCACGACTCCTCTTCTCATCCATTTCTGCAGGAGTCAGGCGTCGTCCCCCTTTCTTTTGTGCAAGATTACTACCACCAGCCTCCTACTATAAATTGGATTGGTAAGACTTACCTGTAGACAGCATTCGAGAAGAACGAGATGTTCCCTCCCAAGTGGTACGATAGACCTTTCGTTGTTGAATTAAAAATTGTTGCTCCTGGATCCTTGCCAGATGGAAGACCTCTTGTAGAGTCTTAGGCTGAAAAATTCTCACCGCATATTCAATCTCTTCTAAGGCCCGTGATGCAAAAACTGACAGCGTGATCCTTTGGGATTAATACTCGATGAAAAAGAATATCGAATTCATCTATATAAGATTGAACAGTTGTCTTCTGCTTCAGGTTCTTCAACTCGCTCATAGGGTCATCAAACAAAATTGAGCCAAAGCGATTCTTGATTGCCTTGGAGAATTCATCCCAACTCGGCCATTGCTTAGTTAGCCGCAACTTCATATAAGCCTGGTGCCAGAACAAAGCTCTCCCCTCCAAATGAACAACAACGATCTTCACCTTTACATCCAAATGGATCTTAGGAGAAGAACACGAGGACTTCCCGATTCAATATGCAAGTAATCATGAGTCTAATAAGAAATCATCATATTCAATTCAGCAACAAACATTGCATTAACTGAAGTAACACAAAGAAGACAAGATAGAAGAACAAGGGACACAGCTGGGTTAGAGCCTCACGACCAAAAGAACTCAATAAGTTTTTGCATACCCGCTCACAGCTCCCGCCGCTTATTTATACAAACAAAAAGGCCGACAAAAGACCAAACTACCCTTGACAATTAATAGAACTACATTAACTGCTCCCCACCAAATGCCAGTTCAATAGATTATATAATATTTAACAATCGAATTTATGCAAATGTATAAATATCATTAAATAATATGTTTCTTTTTGATTAAAAAAATAGCTCCGCAGATTTAGCTCCAAATAAACATCTCTCGAGTGCTCAAGAAATTTTGAGTCCGATTAAAATCTAGGCATAATGAATCTCAGTGTAGATCAATTGAAAGAAAAACATAATATTAAATCAAGGCAATCATCAATGCTAAAACAGCTTTCCATATCCATCACTGCTGTAGCACAATTCTTACAGAAATATCCCTAAAATAAACCTATGCCATTGAATTGCAGAAGAAATCAAGATATGTCTGTCATCAAGAAAAACAAAGGCAAATCGTAGTTGACGATAGATTTACAGATCAAAAGAACCTTCATCATCAAATTAATGATTTCCTTTAAATGGGTTTGATCCAAAAGAAGAAGAAAACAAAACATATTTGATCCGCATTGGCACGGAGAAAGAAGAGAGGGAACTCGTGGAGGAAGAAATTGTTCCAATTGCAGAAAAGAAGAAAGAATCCTCAACTGAACTATATTTTCTCCCCGTAGGCTTCTATCTACGGTAGATGTGGAAAAAAATAACGGAAGCAGATCGATCGGCATTTTCAAGAAGAAGAATAGATGTAAGTCATATATGAAGGGAGAGATCGATTTTCAGATCCACGCGGTCGTCAACGTCAAGGGAAACGCCAGTGGAAGCGGTTTTGATGGCGAAGAAAGTACCGGCGGAAGCTGATCCGATCGAGGAGTAGGTAGCGGTGGCGGCAAATTGACGTGGAACGAGTCGACGTGCAGTGGCTGTGCGTTTTTTCCTGTGGACTTTCTGGTGACCGCCGAGAGATTGGTAGTTGTAGAATTTCAGCGAGCAGTAGGTGCAGTGGTACGTCTTCCGCAGCGGTGTAGGCGGAGTCGGCCCCGGAGGAGGAGCCGGACACGGAGGACGAGCCTGCGGAGGATTCTTTGACAGCTCCAGCAGTATCTTCGCCGGCGAGTGCAACATGGAGCTGAAGTTGTCGGCACTCTGCTCCATCATCCTGACGATCAGAAATAACGGGGTGGACAGTGAAAGGGTACCTGGCGGGGCTGGCCATTTATGGGTTACGAGTTCATAATTATCTTCTTGCCTAAATTGACAAAATTACCCCTCGTTGTCCTTGTTCAATAGGTATTGTTAACCGCACCCAAGTTTTGGCTATCCGCAACCCATTTATATGAAGTGTTACGCATTTTTTTGGAAATACGTCTTGTACAAGCATTTTTAGGAAAAGTGTTCAACACTAAAGTTGTAGATATCGTCGATATCTACAACTTTCGTGTTGAATACTTTTGCTAAAAATGCACGCACAAGATGTATTGCCGCTCGAATTGAAATATGGGCGTAACTATAACGAATTTTTGGAAATACGCATTGTGGATGCATTTTTAGGAAAAATGTCCGACACGAAAGTTGTAGATCTCGACGATATCTACAACTTTCGTGTTAAACACTTTTCCTAAAAATGATTGTACAAGATGTATTTCCAAAAAAATGTATAATACTTCATATAAAAGGGTTGCGGATAGTCAAAACTGGGGTGCGGTTAACAATTGCCTAATTTTTTTTGAGAAATCAGGAATATATATTAAACTTTTGACATTTAATTTACGAAAAGAAAACTATTTTGAAACGTAAAAATATACAAAGTTTTTTATGTAAGATTGGGGGTTCACGAGCGACGCCATCGCATTCGTTATTGACACCGCCTTGCCAAACTGAGCCAAATTCTACTTTTATATTTCTTTTGAAACTTAACATGCCCTCTTCTTAAATCCAAGAAAAACGAATTGATCAAACCAAGAATTGTTAAAACTAAATGGAATTGAGTTCTCAATTCCACACTTATGTTTGCACACCTAATTGAATTGATGTACTTAGTATTTTAATTGGTGCTCATTAAATTGGCTTTTCTCTATGTTATAGGAGTGACTATGCATGGGCCGGTGTGCTTGGGACTGTACACTTCACGCCCGCGTTAGTTGTCGACAATGTGAAACAACGATGGTATTATTAATATTGCATATATCTTTTGAACTATTACTTGTACGTACATTAAAATTTAATACAGTTATTTCATAAAAGTTGTCGCGGGTCGCTCGGGTGTTTTGGTAGTCCAGTCGATTTGAGCCGTCTTAGCTCGGAAGCGAACCGAGTGCGCTAACAATCAATTAGAGATTTGTTGAGTACACTGAGACTTTTTAACGTGGAAAACCCGGAAATGGTGAAAAACCACGCGGTCGGAGCTGTGCCGACCAAACATCACTATCTTCTGGGGGTTAAAATCAGGTACTTAGAATTCGAGCGCGACAGGCCGCCGCTCGAAAAACTAAGTAATAGGGAGAGAGAAAGAGAACTCTGAAGGTGATAGACCACCTCTCGAAAAACTAAGTCTTTTTTCTTCTGAGAACGGTGGAGAACAAAAGTGAGAATGCTGAGTCGCCTTTCGGGGGAAAGGAAATCTTCAAGTCCACGAAGGAGATCTTCAAGCGCCGAAGGAGAATTCCGAGGAAATCTTCAACAGAGCTCTCTCGGGCACAAAAGGCAAGGTCCTCTCAAATGAAGGCTCTGAGCTCCTTTTATAGCTTTGGCAGGGGTAGCCCGGTAACTTTGCCGTCGTAACCACCGTAACCACCTGACGGGCGAATCACGCTGGTCGATTTGGAGCACACGGATCGCCATTTTTTGTAAATGACCGTCTCGCCCCTCGTGCAGTTCGGGCAATTCGGGCAGTTCGGGCAGTTCGGGCAGTTCAGACAGCTTCATTGAGGGTAAGAAAGACGACAAGCGGGTCCTGTAATCTGAGAAATTAGAAAGACAAATTGTGAGCGTGTCGGGAAAGTGGGAATGCTCTGAGCGCGCTCAGAAGCGTCCGTGAGCGCAACAAACGGGGATGCATTCTGAGCGCGCAAAGGAGCGTTCTGAGCACGCAACAAACACAGAAGTGTTCTGGGCGCGCTGCGAGCGCGGAGCGTTCCGAACAAATGAAGGAATAGGGAGTCGCGCCCCCAAAGAGGAATTGGGCCCCGATCGCACCCGCCGAGGGGCGCGACCTCGGTCGAGCCTTCTGCAAGCCCTCTGCGGAAGGGGGAGGGGGCTCGGCCGCACCCCGATGCGGAGAGGGGTGCGGCTTGGTCGTAGCCTTGCCGCACCCCCTAGTGGTGCGGCTCGGTGCGGTTAGGTCGTGCCCCCGTGACGGGGAGTGCGGTTAGCCCGCGCTTTGTCGAGGCGGGGGCGTCGTCTTGGTCGTTCCTGGCGACGCCGGAGCGTGAACTGTCTGTAGCAGATTTTAATTGGTGCTCATTAAATTGGTTTTTCTCTATGTTATAAGAGTGACTATGCACGGACCCGTGCGCTCGCGACTGTATACTTCACGCTCGCGTTAGTTGTAGACAATGTGAAACAATCGACAGTATTATTAATGTTGCGGAACGCTTAGGGCTCTTGGTAGACCGGTCCATTTGAACCACCTTAGCTCGTGAGCGAACTAAGCGCGCAAACAGTCAATTCGAGATTCGCTGAGTACTTAATGTGGAAAACCCAGAAAGGGTAAAAAACCACGCGGCCGGAGCTGAGCTGACCAAACTTCACTATCTTATGGGGGTTACAATTTGGTAGTTAGAACTCGAGCGCGACAGGCCGCCGCTCGTTACAATAAGAGAGAGAGAGAGAGAGGGTTCTGGATGTGACAGACCACCTTTCAGAAAACTAAGTCCTTTTCCCTTCTGAGAATCTTGGAGAACAAAAGTGAGAAGGCTCCGGGGAACGAAAGTGAGAAGCCCCGGAGAACAAAAGTGAGAAACTGCGTCGCCTTTCGGGATGAAGGAAAACCTCAAGTCCCGCAGGAGATCTTCAAGCGCCGAATGAGAATTCCGCAAAAGTCTGCAAGGAGCACTCCCGGGTCTTGAAAGCAAGGTCCTCTCAAATGAAGCCTTGGGGCTCCTTTTATAGCTTTGGCCAAGGGCAGTCCGGTAATTTTGCCGTTTGCAGTTTCCATAAATGCTCGGCGGACGAATCATATTTTCTGGTTAGGGGCACACAGATCGTCATTTTTCGTAAATGACCACCTTACCCTTCGGGTAGTTCGGGTAGTTCGGGCAGTTCTGTTGGAGGCGAAAAAGGCGACAGGTTGTTCCTGAAATCTGAGAAACTAGAAAGACAAAAAGTGAGCACGCTGGAAAGACAAAAAGTGAAAAAGTCAGAAAGACAAAAAGTGAGAATGCTTCTGAGCGCGCTCAGAAGCGTTCTCAGCGCACGCGAGCGCTGAGGTGCTCCGAACGTGGCGCGGACCACGGGGACGCCCCGGGCGGTCGGCGGAACGGGGAGTCGTCCCCCAAGGAGGAATTAAGATCCGATGCACCCGACGAGAGGGCGCGAACGCGATGGGGGCCCCTTCGAGCCCCCCCCCCCCCCCCCCCCCCCCCCGCGGAAAAAGGCGAGGGGAGGGGGCCGGACCGCACCCCACGGGCGGTGCGGCCGAGTCGTACCCCCCAAGGGGTGCGGCCGGGGCCGCACCCCCCAAGGGGTGCGGCCGGGGCCGCACCCCCCAAGGGGTGCGGCCGGGGCCGCACCCCCCAAGGGGTGCGGCCGGGGCCGCACCCCCCAAGGGGTGCGGCCGGGGCCGCACCCCCCAAGGGGTGCGGCCGGGGCCGCACCCCCAAGGGTGGTGCGGCTTGGCCGCACCCCTTGAGGGGTGCGGCTGGGCCGCACCTCCCAAGGGGGGTGCAGCTTGGCCGCACCCCGGGAGGGGTGCAGCTTGGCCGCACCCCGGGAGGGGTGCGGTCGGGGCGCGACCGGGTCGCTCCTCCGCGACGGGGGGTGCTGCCCGCGCGCTACCGTGCGCACAAGTACATGCGGCTTGTGCGTGCTTTGACCTCGGCGGCGGGCGGCGGAAATGGCGGGTTCGATCTCTCAAACTTAAGCGATTATGCGTTGACCGTTGACCCCACCTCTCTTCGGCGGGGCTTCCTTTTAGACGCAACCCGAGTCCTTTACGGGTGTATAACATAAGCCCCCCGAACCTTCAGAGTCCGAGTTTCGGGGCGAGGAGTTCGGAGGTTTTGATTTTTCTGTGGCGGCTTTATTCACCGCCCTCTTTGCGGCGCTTTTTTGTTGACTTTGTTTCTTTGTTCTGGACAGGCGTTTCTCGCCCTGCGCTGGGTCGTGATAGCCCTCTGATGGTCCTGTTGTCCTGGTTGCTAACAAAGTGTTGATCGAGGGAGGACGCTTTAAGATGGCCAGCGAAGGGCGTTGGTTCTCTGAGGCTGTCGCTGGCTTGCTGCCTAACATTAATATCCGCATAGGTTGAGTGATTTCTGCAAAATAACAGATGAGGTCGCGCGGTTCTGATCCCGCGGCTTTTACATAATAGAAAATTAGCTTGCGCAAGTCTGTGCTTGCGGCTTTTTTGCACGAGTCTGCGCTCGCGGCTTTTTTGCACGAGTCTGCGCTCGCGGCTTGTTTGCACGAGTCTGTGCTCGCGGCTTCTTTGCACGAGTCTGTGCTCGCGGCTTCTTTCCACGAGTCTGTGCTCGCGGCTTATTTGCACGAGTCTGTGCTCGCGGCTTCTTTGCACGAGTCTGTGCTCGCGGCTTTTTTGCACGAGTCTGTGCTCGCGGCTTTTTGCACGAGTCTGTACTCGCGGCTTGGCCGGTGAATAGCGGGTGTATTCAAACCGTGGGTGAACGCAAGGGGGCAGGCCCTAACGTCACCGGGACTCGACGGCGGAGGAGAAGGGCGAACCTTCAATCGACGGCGGTGCAAAGTCCCCGGGGCAGGGCCCTGAAGTGGCCGGTGAATAGCTGGTGTATTCAAACCGGAGGCGAACGTAAGGGGGGCAGGCCCCTACGACGCTGGGACTCGACGACGGAGGAGAAGGGCGAACCTTCAATCGACGGCGGTGCAAAGTCCCCGAGGCAGGGCCCCGTTACAAAGATTTTTCTTAGATGTAGGTGTCAAAATATATATGGTTTTATAGTAAGAAATCATTTGATGCGTAGCTTTATTTATGATAAGATAGGTGCACGAGTCTGAGCTCGCGGCTTTTACATAAGTCATAAGATAAATTTGCGCGAGCCTGAGCTCGTGGCTTGACACAAAAATTTAAAAATAAGTCCGCACGAGTTTGAGCTCGCGGCTTAGCACATGTAGAAGTCCCTGGATCACTGGTAAAAGCGGCGCAGGTTTTGAGCATTCCAGGTGCGTGGCAAAGTCTTCCCTTTTGCCGTCCTGAGCCTGTATGTTCCGGGTTTCACGACTGCGGTGACTACGTACGGGCCTTCCCAGGCCGGTGAGAGCTTATCGCTTTGGGGGCCTTTGCCGGCTGCCTCGACGCTGCGCAAGACGAGATCTCCTACGTTGATTGATCTGGGCTTCACCCTCCTGTCGTAGATTTGGGCTACATGCATTTGGTAGGATGCGGCACGTTGGGCAGCGTTGTCCCGAACTTCAGGGATTAGGTCGAGGTTTTCCCGAAGTAGTCCATCATTCTTGCTGGGGTCGAAGGTTAGCACCCGAGCACTTGGAATGCCGATGTCGACGGGGATGATAGCTTCGGTTCCGTAACAGAGGTTATAAGGCGTCTCCCCTGTAGGAGTCCTCTCTGTTGTGCGATACGCCCACAACACATTTGGGAGCGCGTCCACCCATTGTCCCCCAGCTTCTTCTAAGCGTGTCTTCAATCCTTTGAGGATGGTGCGATTTGTGACTTCTACTTGTCTGTTGGTTTGCGGATGCGCTACGGCCGTGTGACGTAGGTTGATCTTCAAATCCTCGCACATCTTGGTGAAGGACTTCCCAGTGAATTAAGTGCCGTTGTCGGTAATGATCGTAGCCGGTATGCCGAAGCGGCAGACGATGTTCTTCCAGACGAATTGTTTGGCGTTTTCTTCCGTGATTTTAGCTAGGGGCTCTGCTTCTACCCATTTGGTGAAATAATCGATGGCTAGGATGATGAACTTCCTCTGTCCGGATGCTAGTGGCAGGGGGCCGAGGAGGTCGATCCCCCATTGCACGAATGGCCACGCACTTTGCAGCGTGGAAAGTGAGACCGGAGGTTGATGAGGTATGTTGGCGTGCAGCTGACAGCTCTTACACCTTTGGACAAAGTCGGTCGCGTCCTTCCTAATTGTCGGCCAATAGAAGCCTTGACGCAGTATTTTCCGCGCCAATGCTTTCCCGCCTAGGTGTTCTCCGCAGACTCCCCCGTGCACTTCTCTGAGGGCGTAGTCGGCCTCGTCTGCTGGTAGGCATTTTAAATATGGTCCTGAGAATGCCCGTTTGTAAAGTTCCCCGTCTATAATAGTGAACGATGCCGCCCGCATCCGTAGTCTTCGCGCCTCTAAGCGGTCTTCAGGAAGGTGCCCGCATTCGAGGTAAGCTCATAATGGGGTCATCCAGAATGACTCTTCCTGGTGGATGGCTGCAATCTCCCACGACCCTTGAATGCTTGGGACCACGACTTCTTCGATTCGGCGCCTTCAAGACTGGTAGCTGGAGGCTGAGGTGGCGAGCTTGGATAGAGCATCCGCCCTGGAGTTCTGCTCTCCGGGGATGTGTAGAATTTGATACGATGAGATCTTCTGAAGGAGTAATTTCGCAAACGCGAGGTACTTCGCCATCTGGTCGCTCTTAGCGTCATAGTCTCCTTCGACCTGTGAGACTACGAATTGAGAGGCTGTGTAAATCATCAGGTTCCAAGCTTTGTAGTCGATAGCGAGTCGAAGACCGGCGATCAGCGCCTCGTACTCTGCAATGTTATTCGTTGCAGGGAATTTCAGCCGAAGACCGTAATCTAGGGTGACCTCCTCGGGGCTTATGAGAAGCAATCCTGCTCCGGCTCCTTCAGCTCCGGAGGCACCGTCGACACAGAGGGTCCAACGGGGGCTAGTGGTGTCTTTGATAAGAGTTGTTTCCGGGGGGATGGTGTACTCCACCACAAAGTCGGCGAGCACCTGCGACTTGATGTCAGGTCAAGGTAGGAATTGGATGTCAAACTCGCCGAGTTCTACGGCCCACTTTACAAGTCTCCCTGAGACTTTCGGCTTCTGGAGGATTGTCCGTAATGGGAGTTGTGTCAACACCTTTACCGCATGAGCCTGGAAATAGGGTCGAAGCTTTCTTGCTGAGAAAACAAGAGCCAAGGTCGTCTTGTCTGCTGTCGGATATCTGGTTTCAGTGTCGGTGAGGACTTTGCTGAGGCAGTAGATTGGTCGTTGTACCCCTCCTTCGTCTTTTACGAGCACCGAGCTAAGAGCCGTAGGCGACACGGCCAGGTACAGGAACATAGTTTCTCCGGGGGTGGGCTTTGACAGAAGCGGTGGCGAAGCCAAGTATTGTTTGAGAAGCTCGAAGGCCACCTGACATTCGTCATTCCATTGGAAGCCGGAGTGGCGCGCTCCCCGAAGGATTTTGAAGAAGGGGAGATACTTGTCTCCCGTCCGTGACAGAAATCGGGATAACGCAGCGATCCTCCCGTTTAAGCGTTGCACTTCCTTAATTGAGCGAGGTGGCGACATATCCTCCAACGCCTTGATCTTCTCGGGGTTGGCCTCAATTCCCCGATGGGTTACTATGAAACCTAAGAACTTTCCCGTCGTCACACCAAACGCACATTTGCTGGGATTGAGCCGCATCTGGAAGCGGCGGAGAAGCTGGTAGCGCCTTCCCAAGTCTTCCAAGTGGTCGCAACGATGGACGCTCTTTACTAGCATGTCGTCCACGTAAACCTCCATCGTCTCTCCGATGAGATTCTTGAAGACTTTGTTCATCAGCCTTTGATAGGTGGCTCCGACATTTTTAAGGCCGAAGGGCATCACCTTGTAGCAGTAGACTCCTCGGTCGGTGCGGAAGGCGGTATGCTCTTCGTCCGCGGGGTTCATCCTTATCTGGTTGTAACCCGAATAAGCATCCATGAAGCTGAGCAGCTCATGGCCGGCCGTAGCGTCGACGAGTTGGTCAATCCTCGGGAGGGGGAAGCTGTCCTTTGGGCATGCTTGGTTCAGATTGCTGTAGTCGACACACATTCGCCATTTTCCCGAGGCCTTCTTTACCATGACTACGTTGGCGAGCCATTTGGGGTATTCTGCTTCGCGTATGAACCATGTTTCCAGGAGCTTAGCTACTTCCTCCTTGATCGCCTTCAAACGCTCGGGGGAAAAGTTCCTCTTCTTCTGAATTACAGGTCTGCAGGCGGGGTTGATGTTTAACGAGTGATAGATAACGTCGGGATCTACCCCGGGCATGTCTTCTGGGCTCCAAGCGAAAATGTCCTCGTTCTCCTGTAGGAAGGTTGTGAACTTTTCTCGCTCCTCTTGTGACAAGAGTGACCCGACCTGAACAGTCCGAGTCGGGTCTCGTCGAGAAAGTGGTACTTCTACTAGCCCTTCAACAGGCGCTCCTCGCTGCAAAGTAGCTTCGGCTCGTAGGTCGAAGTTATTGATGTTGAGGGCGGTTGCCCTTACTGGTTGAGCCTGCTTCAGATAGCAGGTTCTGGCTGCCTCTTGGTCCCCTCTTACGACTCCTATGCCTGCGGCAGTTGGGAACTTCATAGCCAGATGCGGAATGGAAGGGATTGCCCCGAAGATTGACTGGAGCGGTCTCCCGAAGATGGCATTATAGGTGGAGGTGGACTCTACCACCATGAACTGGATGTTGTGCGTTGACTGTCTTGGAAACTCGCCCAATGTGACTGGGAGAATGATCATGCCCTGCACTGGGACAGGTCTGTTGTCGAAGTCGTAGACGGGCCCGGCCGCAGGACTAAGCTGGTCCTTCGTGAGCTTCATACTCTGCAAGGTGGAGAGGAACAGGACATCGACTGAGCTTCCGTTGTCGACCAGTATTCTCTTTACCTTGAAGCAGGGATCCCCGATCCCTGCGCTGATCACGAGCGGATCCTGGTGCGGTAGCCGCAACCTTTGCAAGTCTTCATCTCTGAAAGCTATCGTAATATCCTGCTGGAGTTTTTTGTCTTTGTGGTCTCTTACGGGTTGGGCAATCGAGAGGATTTGCGATGCTAAGACGGGGGGTCCGGCGATTGTCTCGATTTCTCCCACCATCGGCCTTCCTCCACCTGCGCCACGGGGGGCGGGGGGGGGGGGGGGGGGGGGGGGGGGGGGGGGGGGGGGGGGGGGGGGGGGGGGGGGGGGGGGGGGGGGGGGGGGGGGGGGGGGGGGGGGGCTGCTCCCCCGCCTCCCTGGGCTGCTGGGGCTGATTCTGGCCTTGTAAGAACCTTCCCAGGAGTCCCTGGCGGATGAGGCGCTCGATTTCGTCTTTATGTCTGGTGCACTCCTCGGTGGTATGCCCGGTTCCCCGATGGAACTCGCAGTACCTGGACTGGTCGCCCCTTAGATTTGGCGGGGGTATCCGGGGCATGCGGAGCTCGGGGTTGTTCTGAATGGCATAGAGCACATTCGTTCTGGTGGTGTTCAACGGGGTGTAGGTCCTGGGCGGCTGTGGTCCCAGATCCCTTCGGGGGTTACGCCGACGCTCGTCGTCGCGACGCTCCTCGCCACGACGTTCTTCTCATTCACGAGGGGCTTGATCTGATCCCCTCTTCCTTCCTTGGCTTCCTTCGAACTGCCGACGGTACGCTTCGATGGCCTCATCTGCAGCTATTTGTGCTTCAACCCGATGAACGAGGTCGGGGTAACTTGGTACGGTTTCTCTCATGATAGCCGAGTAGAAGCCACTTGGGCGGAGTCCTCCCAAGAAAACTCCTCGCAGGAGCTCAGGGTCAACCCATGGGATCTGCCGAGTCTCGGTAGTGAAGTGTCGGAAGAAGTCCTTGAGTGTCTCTCCGTCGTTCTGGCGGATCCCTGAGAGATGGGAGGGATCTCGGACAATTCGGCGGTTGGCGATGAATTGATCCACGAATTGTTGCGTCATTTCTGTGAAGTTGTTGATGGCCCCATTCCATAGAGAATGGAACCAAGTGCGCGCTTGTCCCTTCAAGGTTGCCGGGAACACTTGGCAGAGGAGCTGATCAGGAGCGCTGTAAATCCTCATGACGGTGGTGAAGTGATTGACATGTTCCAAAGGATCGTCTGTCCCGTCGAATGTCTCGATGCTGGGAAGCTTGAAGCCATTCGGAATTGGGTGGGCTAGGACTTGAGGCGACAGCGGGGAGCCCTGATGCGCGGGACGGCGGGCGAGTGCGGCGCGTCGCCCTGCTTGGGCGTACTCTTCCTCTATCATATCGCGTATTTCTTCTCGTGTAGTTCTTTCCGTTGCTCGCTCAGGGGCAGCTCTTCTGGGGTGATGGCGACGGTGGTCAGCTTCTAGGCCTCCAGCTGGCGGGGCAAGGTGATCGGAACTTGCCGCGTTGGAGAATCCTTCTGAAGCCTCGTCCTCCTGAATGGCTTCTTGGTTCGGGGCATGATTCAGAACTGGGGGCGGTGGCGCGTTCAGGGCTGGTGGTTGAATCGGAGCTTGAGGAGCCCCGAGATTCCTCACGAGGGCCAGCATCTCGGCTTGATGCTCTTCAATCTGTTGCATGCGTATTTCCAGCCCAGCTGCGGGCGTAGGCAGTGCCCCCTCCGCGGGAGGTGCGTTGAAAAGCGAGTGGGAGGGAGCTGGGTCGACGCGTTCCTCCGGTATTGACCCTTCAGTAGTGCGAGCACTCTTTCTTGCCATAGTAGTTGGCTTTCAAAGAGTTTTGGGAATCTTCCCACAGACGGTGCCAAACTATTGCGGAACGCTTAGGGCTCTTGGTAGACCGGTCCAATTGAACCACCTTAGCTCGTGAGCGAACTAAGCGCGCAAACAGTCAATTCGAGATTCGCTGAGTACACTGGGGCTTTTTAACGTGGAAAACCCGGAAAGGGTAAAAAACCACGCGGACGGAGCTGTGCCGACCAAACTTCACTATCTTCTGGGGGTTACAATTTGGTAGTTAGAACTCGAGCGCGACAGGCCGCCGCTCGTTACAATAAGAGAGAGAGAGAGAGGGTTCTGGAGGTGACAGGCCACCTTTCAGAAAACTAAGTCCTTTTCCCTTCTGAGAATCTTGGAGAACAAAAGTGAGAAGGCTCCGGGGAACGAAAGTGAGAAGCCCCGGAGAACAAAAGTGAGAAGCTGCGCCGCCTTTCGGGATGAAGGAAAACCTCAAGTCCCGCAGGAGATCTTCAAGCGCCGAAGGAGAATTCCGCAAAAGTCTGCAAGGAGCTCTCCCGGGTCTCGAAAGCAAGGTCCTCTCAAATGAAGCCTTGGGGCTCCTTTTATAGCTTTGGCCAAGGGCAGTCCGGTAATTTTGCCGTTTGCAGTTTCCATAAATGCTCGGCGGACGAATCATATTTTCTGGTTCGGGGCACACAGATCGCCATTTTTCGTAAATGACCACCTTACCCTTCGGGTAGTTCGGGCAGTTCTGTTGGAAGCGAAAAAGACGACAGGTTGTTCCTGAAATATGAGAAACTGGAAAGACAAAAAGTGAGCACGCTGGAAAGACAAAAAGTGAGAAAGTCAGAAAGACAAAAAGTGAGAATGTTTCTGAGCGCGCTCAGAAGCGTTCTCAGCACGCGCGAGCGCAGAGGTGCTCCGAACGTGCCGCGGACCACGGGGACGCCCCGGGCGGTCGACGGAACGGGGAGTCGTCCCCCAAGGAGGAATTAAGATCCGATGCACCCGACGAGAGGGCGCGAACGCGACGGGGGGTGCTGCCCCCGCGCTACCGTGCGCGCGCTAGCGCACGTACCTGCGGCTTGTGCGTGCTTTGACCTCGGCGGCGGGCGGCGGAAATGGCGGGTTCGATCTCTCAAACTTAAGCGATTATGCGTTGACCGTTGACCCCGCCTTTCTTCGGCGGGGCTTCCTTTTAGACGCAACCCGAGGCATTTACGGGTGTATACCAATTAATATTGCATATATCTTTTGAACTATTACTCTTACGTACATTAAAATTTAATACAATTATTTCATAAATGTTATTTAGTGCATAAACTCAAGCCAAATGAATCAATGCAAATGCAGAAGTCATAATAAATGAGAAAGTAATGCAACTCATTCCACTCAGATTCAAGACTCGCTGAATATAGATTCAATATAGATTCGATTCTAATTTTTTAGAATTGGAATCAACTCGTGCACTCAAAATCTTGAACTATATCTGAACCGAAAATTTCTGTTCAGTTCTCATTTTTGCCCGACTCTTGCTTCAAGTTGTTCATTATTTGTATTACATAGGTTATCAACTCAAACAAGTTGGAAGAAAATGATACTACCAACTTTGATCATAAATCCAAATAAAGCTAATTTGAATTTTCCCCTCTATATTAATTATATAATTAACACAATATTCATATTCATATGGCAAAAACTATTCTTTATTATTCTTAATCTGAAGCATCAGGAAATTCAGATCATCCAATAAATTCATATCCATGTTCGCCGCCAACGCCGGCGACCTTGCCCAAGCTGCCCGAACCGTGTGTGTGTGGGGTGTGTGTGTGTGTGTGTGTGTGCGGGGGGGGGGGGGGGGGGGGGGGGGGGGGGGGGGTCATATTCCGGAAACTTGTGATCTAGAAGACCAAAATCGGGCATTCATATTCTCCCGTTCAAACATCCAGAAGAGCGCAGTTACCTGCGTGGCCCCCCGGAAAAACTATTGGGGGGGGGGGGGGGGGGGGGGGGGGGGGAGGGGAAGCTTTCATTTGAGTGGAGAGACAGAAATGGAGAGTCAGAGCTCTAAGGTTTTCCGACGAAGACCTCCCCAACTCATATCCTCCTACTCAACATGCACTCCCCTTGTGATATTTCCGTTCCGACGACTACTCCCGCGAGCGCAACTCAAGACTTGGCTTTTTCTCAAGAGATTTCTAAAGGAGCGGTGGTCTGTCACCCTCGTAAAACTCTAACTTATGTATATAGCTACTGATATGCACCCGTAAAAACGATATGGGATGCGGTTCCGTATCATGTATCCAGAAGGGTACCGCCGAGCGCGCAGGCGCTCGCCGCGCCAAAATGGCACGGCACTCGCCGCGCCAACGGAACGCGGCACTCGGCGCGCCAAAACGACTCAGCACGCGCCGCTCCAAAACGGCGCGGCACTCGCCGCGGTAGAACGGCGCTATGCCGGAAGGGTGCGGCACTCGCCGCACCAAAAAAGTGTGGCAAACGCCGCACCAAGGGGGGCGCGGCAATACCGCACCCCCGGCGCCAATTAGGAGGGGGTGCGGCAGTGCCGCACCCCCAAACTTCCAGCAGGGGGGTGCGGCACTGCCGCACCCCCCAAATACTTCCCCCAAAGGCCCAGCAGAGGGGGGGGGGGGGGGTGCGACATTGCCGCACCCCCCATAATTAATTAGGGGGGGTGCGGCATTGCGCCCCCCCCCCCCCCCCCCCCCCCCCCCCCCCCCCACACGTGGCACTCCCCAATTGGGGAGTGCTTTGCACTCCCCAATTGGGGAGTTTTTCCTTAGCCGCACTCCCCAATTGGGGAGTGCAAATGCTATTTGCACTCCCCAATTGGGGAGTTTCTCGCAACCGCGCTCAATTGGGGAGTGCAATTTGCACTCCCCAATTACGGAGTTCCCTCCCGCGCAGCAAGAGGCGTCGGACGAACGCTAGACGCCCCCGCAATCGGATCCTGATCACCATGAACAGTACGCCCTCACGCCTGCGACGCAATCACCTCCTAAGTTCACATCCACGACACGCTCGGAACGCCTCTAAGCGCGTTCAAAGCACTTTCGTGTTCGTTGCGCGCTCAGAACGCCTCCGCGCTCACGCGCGCTCAGAACGCCTCTGCGCTCACGCGCGCTCAGAACGCCTCCAGGCGCGTTCAAAGCGCTTCCATGTTCGTTGCGCGCTCAGAACGCTTCTGAGCGCGCTCAGAGCATGCTCACTCTTCCGACTCGACTCGCTCACTTTTTGTCTTTCCGGCTTCTCACTTTTTGTCTTCCCGGCTTCTCACTTTTTGTCTTTCAGGCTTCTCACTTTTCAGGAACGGTCAGTCGCCTTTTTCGCCTCCAACGGAACTGCCCGAACTGCCCGAGCTGCCCAAGCTGCCCGAGGGGCAAGGTGGTCATTTACGAAAAATGGCGATCCGAGGGCCCCGAACCGGAGAATATGATTCGTCCACAGGGCATTTATGGAAACTACCAACGACAAAATTACCGGGTCGCCCCCGGCCAAAGCTATAAAAGGAGCCCCAAGGCTTCATTTGAAAGGACCTTGACTTCTGGACCCGGGAGAGCTCCTTGCAGACTTTTGCGGAATTCTCCTTCGGCGCTTGAAGATCTCCTTCGTGGACTTGAAGATCTTCATCATCCCGAAAGGCGACTAGCCTTCTCACTTTCAAAAGGCGACCAGCATTCTCAGAAGGAAAAGGCGACTAGCCTTCTCACTTCCGAAGGGCGACTAGCATTCTCAGAAGGAAAAAAGACTTAGTTTTTCCGAGAGGTGGTCTGTCACCCTCAGAGTTCTCTCTCTCTCTCTCAGTATTGTAACGAGCAGCGGCCTGTCGCGCTCAAGTTCTAGTTTCCAAATTGTAATCCCCAGAAGATAGTGAAGTTTGGTCGGCACAGCTCCGGCCGCGTGGTTTTTTACCCTTTCCGGGTTTTCCACGTTAAAAAGTCCCTGTGTACTCAGCAAATCTCTAATTGACTGTTTGCGCGCTTAGTTCGCTCACGAGCTAAGGTGGTTCAAGTGAACCGGTCTACCAAGAGCCCTAAGCGTTCCGCAACAGCTACAACTAGCGGACTTTTTGAGAACTGGGTCTGGCCACGTGGTTATTTCCCTTTCCGGGTTTTTCATGTAAATATATTGCTACATGTTGTCATATCTCAATTTTGATTGCTTGCGCGCTTAGACTTACTCTCGAGCTAAGACGGTCTGATTCCTCCAATTCGTGAAAGCGCTTATCGACCCGCAACAATAATAAAATACAAGCTGTGCAATACTTACTCAAGATCAGCCCATATACAAGAGTAAGCAACATTTTTTGCTCATTAGTTCAGAACTTCAGTCAGACCTTTAGGCTGCCCAAACTCTATGCAAGCGTAAAATCTTGAGCTAATTTTAAAAACTCTATGCAAGCGTAAAATCTTGAGCTAATTTTAAAACTATCTTCTGGGGCATTTATCTATAATCCTTAATGGGGATATTTACAATCTGATGGCGCCGAACCGGCAGCACTTGACGATGCAGCGCACCAATACAATCTCCGACCCAACACAAGGAAGGTCTATCGCGCGATGATCCGTCATTAAATTTTTATGCACTCCCTTTGTTACTTTGCAAAACAATATTTACACGCTTCCATTATTTTGTGTTGTCCAATTGTCCAATCGACCAAAATGTTAGGCGGTCAAAGATTTGTCTTTTAATTTCATCATGTTAATTTTGGGCTTAAAAATGGTGGCTAGGATTAGAGGCTTGGAGATGAGTGGTTGGGAGTGAACTTTGTGTGTGTGTGAGAAGGGAGGGGGGGGGGGGGGGGGGGGGGGCGGGGGTGGGGAGGGGTATATACCTCTTTATTTGGATGAAATAAAATAGAGTTCTTATTTTGGAGAAAAAATAAAGAGAACTCCCGTGAGTTCCCTCCTAGGGTTCGATCGCCCCCCGGTGCCGGCAGTCGCGACGCCTCCTCCTTCCGGTGTGACTCCGGTGGAGCTCAGTCTCATATCTCGTTCGGTGTAACTCCAGTGGATCAGTGGTAGAGAGACACTCCACTAAATTTTCTAGAGGGCTTGGGTAACGATTTCTCTTCCCCTCCTTATGTGTTCTTCTTTACCAACGAGTTCTTTGGTGGAAGATTTTGGTGTGGCTTTCGAAGCGTTTTTACGATCGTTGGGACTTTTTTTCGAACAATTTCCATTGTATTCGCTTTTCTTGGGATTTTAAACGGATTGGGTAAATCCGGTGCTTACGTCTTGTTGGGAGCAAATCCGACCTCTTCTCTATCGCTCTTTTGGTTGGATTCCTCTTGGTGAATATTGTGTTGTTTTGGTATTAAGTTTGTATTAAGAAGTGGTTACACTTAATTGCATGCACGTGGTTAATCAGAAAGGGTTGAGGGGATCGCCACTTTGTAATCATCACAAACACTTCGGCGCTTCGGCCGACATCAATTTGGTATCAGAGTTATAGTCCAATTTCTTAACTTGGCCTCGGTCCGCCCTATTTCACTTAGGCACAAATTACTTATATATATATAAACTATTTTCACTCATCGTATGCCCACTAGATCCGGTCAAGCGTACCATACCTCGTCCTCTTCGAGTATGGACGATGAACGACAACCGAATCCACACCCCACTGCGGTTGATGTCCTTCGCGGTGTAATGAACCAACAAATGGGGGAACTCCGGGAAATGTTGGCCCAACTTTTGGCCAACCGAACCCCCTCTCCGCCTAGGGGTCATAGGCAACCCAACCATCACCACCACCACGATAATGATGACCTCAATGAGATGTCCCCACGTGCCCACCCACAACACCGTCGCCTCGACCGGGACATCGACCTTACCCGCACCATTAAGATCAATGCCCCCACCTATGACGACTTTGGATAACCCCAAATTTTTCTGACTTGGGTCATGGATATGGAATGTTATTTTGAGTGTCATTACCTGATGGACCCGCATAAGGTTCAAGTGGCCAGGATGAAGCTCACCGAGCGAGCCAAAGTTTTTTGGCTAAATGAGAAGCGACGATTAGGAACCGAAAATGGTGTTCCCCTCGTAGGTTTGCCCGTTATGAAGAATCTTTCAAGGGGCTAATACATTCCCTCTTATCATCGCACCCAAATGTTCGATGACTTTGCTACCCTTCGTCAAGGCGATAGGTCCGTAGCTGATTACATGGGTAATCTGAAGGACAAAATGGTCCGATGTGAGGTTCAAGAGATGTTGGAAGTTACCCTCTCTAGATTTCATAAGGGTCTTAGTCCCGACATTCAACGAAAGCTCCTTCGCTACAGTTACACCAATTTAAACACCACCTTTAACGCCGCACTTGACATCGAAAAACATCTCGCCTCTAAGTCCAAAGCTAGAAACAACCTTCCTAAAGGCAAAGCTACTTATGGTCACTCCGCCTCCACTTATAAGGACAAAAGAAAGTTTAGAACTACGAATTCCACTAATATCGTTATCACGGCTAGAAATGCTAAGAATCCCCAAGGTGAACGCATTCCCGTGGACAAGATTAGCAAAACTAATTCAATGTGCTACGCTTGCGGAGTAGCCGACCCATATGCCGTTGAGTGCCCAACTAAGACTAAGTATTTAGCCTTGGTTGAGCTTTCTAGTGACGCACCCGAGTTTATTTATGAGGCCACGAATGAGTCGGAACCGGAAGGAGTTCCTAGTAACATGGAGGATGACCACAACCTCATGGTGATGCGTTCTATTTTGTCGAGCCCATGTGCGTCGGATGAGTGGCATCGAACTAATATATTTTACTTAATCTTTAGGAACAGTGAGAAGTTTTGTAAGTTAATAATCGATAGTGGAAGTTGTATGAATGTTATATCAGAAAATGCCGTCACACGTATGAAGCTCACTACGAAGCCCCATCCCATTCCTACCAAGTAGCTTGGGTCAACAAGACATCTCTACCCTTTACACAAAAATGTATTGTACCCCTCACCATCAAATTTTATTCAGAAAATATTGGTGTGATGTGATCCGCATGGATGCTTGCCATGTTTCGCTAGGCCGTCCTTGGCTTTACGATCATGATGTGATGCATTGTGGGAGAGCTAATATGAATTTCACGTTAATGGCAAGAAGATTACTTTAAACCCACTCCTCCAAAGGACCCCACTATCCCCTGCATACAAATACTTTAAATTTAATGTGTCGTAAGGAATTTGCCCGCGATTCTTTTCTTGCCGGAGTCATTTACGCTTTAGTGTGCTTACAATCTAAGGATGAGGGTAATAATTTGGAAGTTTTGCCGCCTGAATTGAAAGCGTTACTAGATGAGTATAAGGATGTTTATCCGGATGAGTTGTCATCTACCTTACAGCCCTTACGTGAGATTCAACATGCTATAGATTTAATACCGGGTTCTTCCTTACCAAATCTTCCGCACTATCGGTTGAACCCCGCGTCACACCAAGAATTACAAACACAAATGTCGGACCTTCTCCACAAAGGATTTATTAGGCATAGCAAGAGTCCTTGTGTCGTTCCTGCATTACTTGCACCCAAGAAAGAAGGTTCTTGGCGTATGTGCTTGGATAGTCACGCCATTAATAAGTTTACCATAAAATATCAGTTTCCTATTCCCCGGTTGGATGACCTATTGGATATATTAGCCGGTGCCACAATTTTCTCTAAGTTGGATCTTAGGAGTGACTACCACCAAA
Source organism: Dactylorhiza incarnata (assembly GCA_033032865.1). Lineage (NCBI taxonomy): Eukaryota > Viridiplantae > Streptophyta > Magnoliopsida > Asparagales > Orchidaceae > Dactylorhiza > Dactylorhiza incarnata. Next base: position 10,196,518 of record JAWHQI010000003.1, read on the forward strand.
TTTGGATTCGGGAAGGGGATGAATGGAAAACGGCATTCAAGTCCAAATATGGTTTATATGAAGGGCTTGTCATGCCGTTTGGACTTTCCAACGCTCCAAGTACCTTCTCTCGTATGATGACTCACGTATTCCAACCATTCATAGGTAAGTTCATCGTCGTTTACTTTGAGGATATTTTGGTGTATAGAACCTCTCCTACGGATCACTACTCTCACTTGAAAACAATGTTCACCACGTTGCGTAAGGAGATATTATTTGTTAACCTTAAAAAATGCACATTTTTCGCGCATTCCGTGGAATTCTTAGGCTATATTGTGAGTTCGGAAGGTATCCACGTGGACCCGAGAAAGGTCCAAGTCATTAAAGATTGGCCCGAGCCAAAAACCCATCGTGATGTGCATAGCTTTCATGACCTTGCCACTTTTTACCGCCATTTTATTCGAGATTTTAGTAGTATCATGACTCCCATTACTGAATGTTAAAAAAAGGTGACTTTACATAGACCAAATCAGCCACCCATGCGTTCCAAAAATTTAAAACAAAAATGTCGGAAGCGCCGGTTCTTCACCTCCCAGATTTTGGTAAAGTCTTTGAGTTATCTTGTGATGCCTCCGGCGTAGGAATTGGCAGTGTATTAAGTCAAGAACGACACCCCATAGGGTATTTTAGTGAAAAGCTCACAGGTCATAAGCTAAACTATTCTAACTACGATAGAGAATTTTATGCGGTTATTCGATGTCTCCACCATTGGCGGCATTATATTCTCCCCAAGGAATTCGTTCTATTATCCGATCAAGAGGTTCTACGGTTTATTAATTCCCAACACAAAATCAGCCCCCGACACGCTAAATGGGTTTCTTTTCTACAAGAGTACACTTTTACAATTAAACATCTCAAGGGGACACATAATCGAGTTGCGGACGCTCTTAGCCGTGTATCCTTGTTGTTATCCACGTTGCAAGTAAAAGTCATTGATTTTGAAAGAATTAAAGATGAGTATACGCAATGTTCGGACTTTTAGGACAACTAGTACCTATCCTCCCCAAATGACTCTCCCTATACTATATCTGCTTATTACATTTACGATGGGTATCTTTTTCGGCACTCCAAATTGTGCATTCCGCTCTCTTCACTTCACCACTTTATTATTTGGGAAATCCATAGTGGTGGCCTAGGTGGTGATTTTGGTCGAGATAAAACTATTACGTTAGTGGAGGATAAATTCTATTGGCCAAAACTAAAATCTCTAGTCACCAAAACTGTTTGTAGTTGTCGCACGTCCCAACTAGCTAAAGGTAAAAGACTAATGTCGGGTTGTATATATTGGAGCTTGTGTTCCACATCTCTTAGTTTGAGAATAACAAATCACACTATGTATTTGATCTTGCTTGTGTTTATAGTGTGCAAGTACTATAATTAAATAACCCCATGAACAGGACGCTGATTGGTGACGACTCTCTACAAAGAGAGCTAACGCCCAGCGTTAGATGTTAACGCCACGCGTTAATATATCGTCGAGTGGGGATGACGTTGAGAAGGGAATACCATAGAGAAGAAATAGCGTCGAGAAGTCAGATACAATGCCAGCGTTGGAGCTAACGCAGGTGTTGAGTCCATGATCTGCCACGATCTTGACGGTTGCACGCTCTCAGCCACCACTGTACACGATCACTAACACTGGCATTAACTCTTAACGCCAGGCGTTATCTCCCGTGCCTATTTAAAGAGCTGATTTCATTGCACAAGTATATAATTTTCAAGCCTTCATTCCAATCTTCTGAGGGAGCATTTCATCCCCGAATTCAGAGAGCACTCCCAACACCACCATTGAGGAACAAGAGTGAGAAGGAGATTTCTAATGGTCAAATTTGAAGAAGAATGCTCGCTTCAACTCGGACGATGGTATTTGTGTGTCTTCAACATCTCCTTCAACACTCTTCAATTTAGGGAGTCTTTTATTCTGAATTTTCTTTTATCTTTTCCTTATTTTCTTGTAATGGTAGTGAATTCGTCACCTTGCGTGTGGCGACTAGGCCTGGTTTGGTTTAGGGGGTAATTCGCCGCCTTGTGCGCGGCGACTAGGTCAAGGGTAGATTTAGGGGGTGGCTAGAGGCATTATATGGGGAAAGATAGGCTATAGCCAACCGGTCCTTGGTAGAAGGACCGGTGAAGGAACAAAAATTTATTTTTATAATTGTTGCTTTTAATTTCAAGCGTTATTGAAATTTTATCATTGTAATTATATTTGAAATATAATATTCATTTTCATTATCTCTGATTTTTTGGAATTGTATTTCATTTAAGGTTTCATAAGTAAAATCACTTTATCATAATTCTGTGAAGCCCATCTTTCTGGAGAGCTAACGTCGGGCGTTAATTCTTAACGCCAGCGTTATAAACATGAGAAAAAAGTTTCGATTTTCTATAAATCTCTCTGTTTTACTCAAAAATTTGTAAACCCCTTATTCACCCTCCTCTAAGGGCGTCATAAGATCCAACACTTGGTATCAGAGGAAGGTTTCTCCAAAACAGTTTTACCACCTGGAGTAATGGCGCATAACGATCACGCGTTTATAGAAGGTCAAGGGATTAGTCGACCACCTTTACTCACGGGCACAAACTATAATTATTGGAAAACTCGTATGCATTGTTTTCTAATTACACTAGATATCAAAGTCTGGTACAAGGTAGAGACGAGTTATACTCCACCGACATTAGTCGTTGGTAGTGTAACAATGGATAAGCCCAAGGATAAATGGGATGATAATGATAAGTTAAAATGTAAGAATAACGCAAAAGCAATGAACGCTTTATTCTGTGCGTTATATATAACTGAGTTTAATAGAGTATGTACATGTGAAACTGCGTATGAAATTTGGAATTTATTAGAAGTTACTCATGAAGGTACCTCGCAGGTGAAGGACTCCAAACTGTTCCAACTCGAGTCGAAATTTGAAAAGTTCAGAATGGAGGTGGATGAAGACATTGATACGATGTACACCAGATTTACAATGATCGTCAACAATTCCAAAGTCCTTGGAAAAAACTTTTCCAATGGAGATTTAGTTAGAAAAATCTTAAGATCACTTCCCCCAAAGTTCAATCTGAAGGTGACCGCCATCTCGGAATCTCATGATCTTAAGACTCTTCAACTAGAGTGTTTAATTGGAAACTTGAAGACACATGAAGTGGAACTGAAAATCCAACAACAAGAGTACAATGTGGAGCCAAAGAAGAAGACCTTGACATTAAAATCAAAGAAGGAGTTTGATAGTGATGTTGATATTGATGAGGAGAATGAGGAAAGCCTTTTTGTAAGGAAGTTCAAAAGATTCATTAAGAATCCGGAAAGGAGAAACACCTTATGGAAATATTTCATCAAGAAGGGATCCTCATCGAAGAAAGGAAGAGATAGTGATGAGGACGATGATGAGTGACCACCACCGGAGTGCTACCATTGCAGAAAGATCAAACACATCTGGATCAAGTGCCCAAAATATCTGAAAGAGCGTAAAGAAAAGCGGCACATGGGAAAAGAGAAGAAGAATGTCCTTAAAGTGATTATTTGGGATGACTCCTCCTCCGACGAATCAAGCAGCTCATCCTCTAGCAGTGAAGAAGAAGCCAATGTGTGCCTCATGATAAAGAGCAACACACTATCCGATGATGAAAGCAGTGTCCAAAGCGACACTGAGGTAACTCTTCCTACTACTTATGATGGTTTATATATTGAGTATTTACAAACATGAAATGTTTTTGATAAAAGTATAAATGATATTGAAAATTTATATTTTGAAAATAAACTTTTGTTAAAAGAAAACAAAAAATTATCTAAACTATTATGGAAGGAGAAAGTATATTGCCAAGAGTGCAATCACTCCTTGGCAAGAGTGAAAGAAATTGAAGAAGCTCTTTCTAAGTCCCACTCCAATATCGAAATTCTTACTAAGGAGAAGAGGGATTTAGAAAGAACATTAAAAACCTCTCTTTCTCAAATAGAAGAAGGAAAGAAAAGTTTTGCGAATCGGTGTGTTATGTTAGTAACGGAAAACACTGCTCTCAAAGCTCGTATTCATGATTTAAATATGGCTATTAAAAAATTTGGAGTTGGACAAAGATCTCTAGACATGATCTTGGTCAACCAATGTCATGGTAGTGCCAAATATGGCCTTGGATATGTTACTGGGAGCTATCGCTCAACGTTAACTCTTAATGCTGGCGTTAGCAATAATTCCAGAAATTTTATTTCTATTAATAAAAAATCATTTCAAAATTCAAATGTTATCTCATCTTCCTACAAGAGTTTATCCAAAACATAGAAAAGGGTTTCATCCCCTTTTATATCGTGTGTCAAATGTCATTTATTTGGACACACCTCGAACTCATGTAGGAAAAAGGTTCGTAATGCTATAAAGCAAATCTGGGTGCCTAAGGTTTCCACCTATTCTATGGGAGGAACCTCTTGGGTATCCGAATCTTTACCCTCATCTCCTTTTTTAGGTATGTTGGCTTGCTAAGGACAAAAAGGACATGTGGTATTTGGACTAAGTATGCTCCAAACACATGACAGACAACAAAACAAAGTTTCTTAGCCTTGAGATGAAGAAAGGAGGGTTGGTAACATTTGGAGATAATGAAAAAGGAAGGATCATGGGCATCGACACAGTGGGTAACGAGTCTTTCTCAATCTCTAATGTTTTATTTGTAGATGGCTTGAAATATAATTTAATATCAATTAGTCAATTATGTTATACAAGTTTAAATGTATTATTTGAATCATCTACAAATCTTTGCAAAATCATAAATTCTAAAACAAATGATGGCGTACTTACCGCACCAAGATTTCATAATGTTTATATGAATGCCTTTAATGATCTTTCACAATCGTCATTAAAATGCTTTATTTCTAAAAATGACGAATTGGAACTTTGGCATTGGTGTCTTGGTCACTCTAGTACCAAACTTATTTTGAAATTATCAAAAGAAAAATTAATTAAAGGTTTACCTATGTTTAATGGTAATTTATCTTCTCTTTGTACGCCTTGCAAAAAAGAAAAGTTTTCAAAAAATTCTTTTAAAAGCAAAATTGTAATTTCTACTTCTAGACCTCTTCAATTAATTTAAATGGATTTATTTGGACCGGTTAGCACTTCTAGTCTTGGAGGTAGAAAATATTCTTTTGTAATAATTTATGATTATTCTAGATTTTGTTGGACTTTATTTTTATCTTCCAAATCCGATGCATTTCTTGAGTTTACTAAACTATGCATTCGTATTCAAAATGAACTTGATTTAAAAATTAAATGCATACGCTCGGATCATGGAGGAGAATTTGAAAAAGATAAGTTTTCTTCTTTTGTAATGATTTAGGAATTAAACATGAATTTTCTTTCTCAAATAGAAGAAGGAAAGAAAAGTTTTGCGAATCGGTGTGTTATGTTAGTAACGGAAAACACCGCTCTCAAAGCTCGTATTCATGATTTAAATATGGCTATTAAAAAATTTGGAGTTGGACAAAGATCTCTAGACATGATCTTGGTCAACCAATGTCATGGTAGTGCCAAATATGGCCTTGGATATGTTACTGGGAGCTATCGCTCAACGTTAACTCTTAATGCTGGCGTTAGCAATAATTCCAGAAATTTTATTTCTATTAATAAAAATCATTTCAAAATTCAAATGTTATCTCATCTTCCTGCAAGAGTTTATCCAAAACATAGAAAAGGGTTTCATCCCCTTTTATATCGTGTGTCAAATGTCATTTATTTGGACACACCTCGAACTCATGTAGGAAAAAGGTTCGTAATGCTATAAAGCAAATCTGGGTGCCTAAGGTTTCCACCTATTCTATGGGAGGAACCTCTTGGGTATCCGAATCTTTACCCTCATCTCCTTTTTTTAGGTATGTTGGCTTGCTAAGGACAAAAAGGACATGTGGTATTTGGACTAAGTATGCTCCAAACACATGACGGACAACGAAACAAAGTTTCTTAGCCTTGAGATGAAGAAAGGAGGGTTGGTAACATTTGGAGATAATGAAAAAGGAAGGATCATGGGCATTGACACAGTGGGTAGCGAGTCTTTCTCAATCTCTAATGTTTTATTTGTAGATGGCTTGAAATATAATTTAATATCAATTAGTCAATTATGTTATACAAGTTTAAATGTATTATTTGAATCATCAACAAATCTTTGCAAAATCATAAATTCTAAAACAAATGATGGCGTACTTACCGCACCAAGATTTCATAATGTTTATATGAATGCCTTTAATGATCTTTCACAATCGTCATTAAAATGCTTTATTTCTAAAAATGACGAATTGGAACTTTGGCATTGGCGTCTTGGTCACTCTAGTACCAAACTTATTTTGAAATTATCAAAAGAAAAATTAATTAAAGGTTTACCTATGTTTAATGGTAATTTATCTTCTCTTTGTACGCCTTGCAAAAAAGGAAAGTTTTCAAAAAATTCTTTTAAAAGCAAAATTGTAATTTCTACTTCTAGACCTCTTCAATTAATTTAAATGGATTTATTTGGACCGGTTAGCACTTCTAGTCTTGGAGGTAGAAAATATTCTTTTGTAATAATTTATGATTATTCTAGATTTTGTTGGACTTTATTTTTATCTTACAAATCCGATGCATTTCTTGAGTTTACTAAACTATGCATTCGTATTCAAAATGAACTTGATTTAAAAATTAAATGCATACGCTCGGATCATGGAGGAGAATTTGAAAATGATAAGTTTTCTTCTTTTGTAATGATTTAGGAATTAAACATGAATTTTCTGCTCCTTGCATCCCACAACAAAATGGTGTAGTGGAGAGGAAAAATAGAACCCTTCAAGAGCTAGCACGCACTATGCTTTGTGAATATGGGTTGCCTAAATCATTTTGGGCCGAAGCAGTTAATACTTCATGTTATATTATTAATCATATCATGCTTCGTCCTATTTTAAAATTAAAACTGTATGAGCTTTATTTTAAAAGAAAACCTAATGTTTCTTATTTTCATATTTTTGGTTGCAAATGTTTTATTTTAAATACTAGAGATGCATTAGGAAATTTGATGAAAAATGTGATGAGAGAATTTTCATTGGTTACTCTTCAACTAGTAAGGCTTATAGAGTTTATAATAAAAGAACTAAAATAGTTGAAGAGTCTATTCATGTAAGATTTGATGAGTTTGTTCCTTGTGTAGATTCTAATCACACAGGAATCAAAGATGAACCCCTTTCACCTTTGGAACATGAGGATGATGAATCGCTTGGAGAAAAAGAAGAAGAGAAAGAGGAGAAAGAAGAAGAGATAGTAGAATATGTTCCTCCAAGTGCGCTACAGTTTTCAAAAGATCATCCAAGGGAGCTTGTTATTGGAGAACTGTCAAAAGGGATAAGTACTCGTTCTTCTCTACATGAGTCTTTTTTAAACCTTTGTTTTGTATTCGAAATAGAACCAAAAAATGTTTCAACCGCTTTAAATGATGAATTTTGGTTTTTTCGCTATGAATGATGAATTAAATCAATTTGAATGTAATAAGATTTGGAATTTAGTAGGGAGGTCATCTAATCATCCAGTTATAGGTGTAAAATGGATTTTAAAAATAAACTAGATGGTGACTCTAGGATTACAAGGAAAATAGCTAGACTAGTTGCACAATGTTATTCACAAATCGAAGGGGTAAATTTTGATGAAACTTTTGCACCCGTTGCACGCCTAGAATTAATTAAAATATTTCTTGCATTTGCGAGTTTTAAAAGATTTAAATTATTTCAAATGGATGTTAAAAGTGCATTTTTAAACGGGATTATAAAAGAAGTTTATGTAGAACAACCCCCAGTTTTGTGAGTGAAAAATTTCCAAATCATGTGTATAAGTTAGAGAAAGTGCTTTATGGATTAAAGCAAGCGCCACGTGCTTGGTATGATAGATTGACATTAGTTTTGAGAAAGCATAGTTATAAAATGGGAAGTGCGCGCGGATAATACACTCTTCATTAAGCATGTAGATAGTGATTTGATTATATTGCAAATTTATGTAGATGATATTATATTTGAGTCACTAATGAAGAACTATGTAATGAAGTAGTTTTAGTGATGAAAAATGAATTTGAAATGAGCTTTGTAGGAGACTCACTTATTTTCTAGGATTTCAAATCTCACAAAGACAAGATGATATTTTTATTTGTCAAACTAAAGTTCATGATATTCTTAAAAGATTTGGATTTGTAAACCTCAAACAAGCTAATACACCAATGAGTGCATCACTAAAGTTACAAAAAGATAAAGCCGGTATTTCTATTAATCAAACATTATATAGAGGAATGATAAGCTCATTGCTATATTTAAGCGTATCTAGACCCGATATTATGTTTTCCGTTTGTTTGTGTGTTAGATTTCAAGCTAACCCAAAAGAATCACATTTAAAAGTGGTTAAACGTATTTTTAGATATCTAATCGGAATATCTAGATTAGGCTTATGGTATCCTCATAATGATTGTTTTATTTTACACGGTTTTTCTGATTCGGACTATACAGGGTGTTCATTAGATCGTAAGAGCACTAGTGGCACATGTCATTTTATAGGCCCTTCACTCATATCATGGTCGAGTAGGAAACATAATTCTATTGTCCTCTCCACCACCGAGGCTGAATATATTGTACAAGGTAGTTGTTGTGCACAAGCCTTATGGATGAACCAAACTTTGGAAGAGTTTGGTGTTTATCTAAATAACATAGAATTAAAATGTGACAACAAGAGCCGCTATCGATCTTACGAACAATCTCGTACATCATTCTAGATCTAAACATATAGATGTCCGACATCATTTTCTTATGGATCATATCAAGAAAGAACATGTTAGAATTAGCTTTATTGGGACTGACTCACAACTTGCTGATATTTTCACCAAACCTCTACCCGATGCACGTTTTAACACGCTACGCCTTGTAAATATCGGCAAGCACACTCTTGCTTTTTATTGGGACTGACTCATAACAATGTTTTATCTTCCGCTACGCCTTGTAAGCACACTCTTGCCTATTTACTCTTTACACAAGTGCTATTGTATTTTGATAACAAGTGATATTTTGATCTTGGACTTAAATTGCTAAAACATCTAGTTTCCACTAAAAAACTCTTACTCATTTACTATGCTTCAAACTCTTATAAATATGTTTATTTATCTTGAATCATGCTTTCCACTGTCCTTTCTACTTGTACGCTCGATCATGAATATTTTTTTACCCAACAAGTAATATTGGCTCCTTATCTAATGATACTCATTCTTACTCCAAACTTCCTACAAAAGGAGGAGAATATCTAAGTAATTCTAACTCCATCCTTTACTCATTCACCGTGTAGAATCACCAAGTCATAAATCATTGTCATGCTCTATCCCTTCTCTCCACCCTCTTTTGAAATAACCAAAAGATGGAGAATAACTTTGATAGTAATCCATACTTAAGGGGAGCAGAATACATAGGATGCTTTGATTTAGGGGGAGCACTCATATAGGGGGAGCATCTATATAGGGCGAGCATATTCATACTATAACGAATATCCTTTTCTATAAACACATTTCTTATTGTTAAATGCTTTCTTTCTAAAGTGGATTTGTTATTATTAAAAGGGGGAGTTTGTTGGAACATGCTTTCCACATCTCTTGGTTTGAGAATAACAAATCTCATTGTATTTGATCATACTTGTCATGTGTTTAGAGTGCGCAGGAACTTCTACTTTCAAGCCTCTATGAGTACGAAAAATAAAGATGATGAATTCCCTACCAGTTCAAAGTTTTGATACTAGCGCGACGCGCTAATGCTACCGTTGGCGGTAGCATGTGCAGATTTGGATTCCCTACCAGGTCAAAGTTCTGATACTAGTGCGGCGTGCTAACGCTACCGATGGCGGTATCATGCACAAATTTGGAAACTTCGTCGAAAAGGAGACATTCGTCGAGAATGCAAGGTCATCGAGACTGAATACAGCAACTCTTACCGCGAAGCGTTACGACTAACACCCGACAGTAACATATGGAATTCCCGTGATCACGGTGCGGATTGAGGAGTAGAAAAGGAAGGAGATCTAACGATTGTGAATGATATATACTAACGCAGTGCATTAGCATTACCGCGGTGCAGTAGGAGGGGATACCAATTTTTGAGCCAGATGGTTGCCAAAAATGGCTCGATCAGCGTCCCAGATTATTGCCTAAAGAGGCTACCGCCTGACGGTAGCACTACCACTGGCGCTAGGATCCGAGCCTAATTAAAGTGCGGTCTGCCTCAATTTTGATTTGCTGATTTGTGAAGATATCAAAGCTACAACTCCTGTATTCGTGAGAGCCTCCTCTTTGTAAGCCAAGAGAACTCCGTAAACGTTCTTGAATGCTAAGAACTTGAAGAAAGATTAATCACGCCGACTTCATCTTCAACTTCATCCTTTGAGGGAGTGTCTTTAATGTTTTTAGTTTCTATTATTTGTAACTCTTTTTATCACAGGTAGATAATTCGCTGCGTGGTTGGCGACTAGGGCCTTGCGAGGACTACGAGGAATTCTCCATATAGTGACTAGGTCTTGGGACTAGATCTAGGGGGTGCTTGAGGCCTTTCTGGGGATAGAGAGGCTAGAGCGGCTTGAGGCCGTATCTGGGGATAGATCTGCTAAAGCCAACAGATTTGTAGGGAGAAGAGTCGGTTTAGAAAACAAAAAGAGTTTTCATATTATTCGCCTTGATTTCAAGCGTCATTGAAATCAAATATTTTTGTATTCAATCTCTAAAGAATTAAAATCATGTTTCTCTTTGTCTAATTATCTAGATTTTATTTCCATGCACCAAAATGTTTTGAATAGCATTCTTCAAAATCTTTAACACAAATACATTGGAAGGTTCACTTTTCATAAGAAAGAAACTCTTGGATTCAATTTCTATTATTAGTGCCAAGCGGTAGTTTCTACCGCTGGCGGTAGAGAAGAAAGATTGATATCCTCTCTTTTAAAAGTAATCTTCAATATATTCTTTTCTGAGATATTAAAATATACTCTTTTATAAAATATTCCGAAACTTCTTTTATTAACAACCATAGTTCTGTTAAAATATTAAATTTCTTAAAATCCTTATTCACCCCCCCTCTAAGGGCGCCTACAGATCCAACATGCTAGACTCATTAATTTCAAAGATATGAAAAATCATATTTCTTACAAAACTATAGAAAAATGTCCTTAAAACATTCTGATTTTTGGACGGAAGGTCCATCTAGGTACCATTCATGCATGGACAAAATTTTAGGTCCATGCAGACAACTTAAGAAAATTTATTAACAAACTATGGTCTAGGGCACTTTTAGGACACCCACAGTAAAACTGAGATTCTTTGGTATGTAGGGCACCAAATGAGATGATTAAAAATCCTATGGAACGTTAAGACCACATGATACAACTTTCATGTTGAGCACTGAACCTGGATCAGCCTCTAAGAGGACTTAATTTATGCATGAAAAAAATCTGTCGACATGTGATAGAAATCATTTAATTAAAATCATTTGGTCTGCGTGTAGCTGATCTATCACAGATCTAGAAGCAAATCAGGCGGCTCCTGCCTTTCTTCTTCCTCCATCAGATGGTGCAGTTCCACCCGAGCTGGAACTTGTGGAAAGGGCATTTCCCGGCCAACCACCGGCCTCCACGATCGTCCACCACCACCTCCGTTGAGGTGTTGGCCGTCGATTGGCATCGTCAAGGCAGCCCGAAACCACCTCTTCGACGATCCTAAGTAAGGAAAGGGAGCTAGGGATTTCTCTCAAAACCACATGGAATCGTGCTCAATTGAGCCTGATTTCTCTCCTAAATGAGCTAGAAGGCTAGCACAGAGGGAGGGGAGGAGAAACAAACCTGGGATTGGGCTTGAAATTGGTTGATTCCTCTAAATGCCTTGGCCAATCACCACCTTTGAGCTCCAAGTTGATCTCCTTCAACAGAGCTCGATTCTTTTATCTGAGTAAGGGGTTTCTCTCCTTGCAGCACTCTGAAGCTAATGGAGAGCTCGATTGATGGTGTGGGAGTGTATTTCTTGGAGTGCCATTAATGCACCTTTCGGCTAAGACTTAAACCCTGAAATTCTCTTCCACTTGGCCTCAATGCATCAACGTATTGATGGCAAAAGCTCTGAGAAGGTCAGAGAAGAGATTTGGAAGGGGAATTGAAGGCCATGTGGCATCCATTCTACCAATTGCTCATTTATCCTATTTGAATTTGGGGGAAGTCCCTAAATTTCCCCCATGCAGGTCTTCCCCTGCTGAAATTAGTGGGTATAGGGGGTTGTTATGCTCATGGTATGTAGAGTGGGCTAGGTTTGAGGACCTTGGCCCATTGGGAGTGGGCTGGCCCTCTTGGTTTGTATATTTAGACCAAATTTGACTAAAGTTGACTTGGGGTTGAGTTGGTCAAATTGATGAAGTGGCTGACACATATGATGGTCATGTGTCCCATTACACTACCCAATGTTGATTGGACCATGGTGGGGCCTTGATTGGGCTAATTGATCCATATGTTGTGATTTGACCTAATTTGGTTAAAGTTGACTTTGGTAAAATTGGGTAAATTGGTTGATCCAATGTTGGGGCTTATGGTCAATTGGTACTCTATTATGGTTTGACATATAGTGGTGGGGTCAATCTGACCATTTGAAGTTTAACTGACCCCCTTTAGGGTTGAATTGGGCTATGTTGACCAAATATTGACTTTGGTCAATTCCATGAAATTACTTAAGCTCATTGGAATATGTCTGCCATAATGGCCTACCTTAGTAGTTAGGAAGACACTGGTGAGGCCAATTTGGCCAATTGAGGTCCAATTGAGCCAAATTAGGGTAAGTTAACCTATTTCAACTTTGGTCAATTTGGTTGACCAATTGATGGGGCTTTTGGTCAATTGAGTCTCCTTTAGGGTTAGGGACATAGTGATGAAGTTAATTTATACTTATGAGTTCAATTTGGGGTAGTTTGGCCTTAGTTGGCTTTTGCACCACTATGGGCCCTATGTGAGTTCACCTTAACTCAATGAGGCCTATGGTCACCTCCTTACCTTAATTCACCATTCTCACCACATGTCATGCCCTAACACTATCAAGGGGTCTAGTAGGAATAGGGATGTTACAAATACAAATAAACTTAAATTTCATCCCGAAAATTTAAGTTCGGCTCTACGACGTTCTACGTGTAATGAAAATAAGAAGGTTTTTAGTTGGGGTTTAGGTTGTACCTGAAGCGAAGAGTTCTTAGTATTTTTGTGGCATGAGATCCAATGGCTCCCATGTGTGCTCCACTTGTCTTTGATTGGACCACAATACTTTGACCAACGGAATCTTCTTTCGTCGTAGGACTTTGGCGTCTGAATCATCGATCCGGATCGGCACCAGCTGAACGGATCTATCGGATGCCACCGGGCCTGAAGTTGATGTGATATGCAGTTCTGGGCAAAGTAAGGCTCTCCGGAGTGAGGAGACATAAAAAATGTCGTGCAGTTTGCCAACACCGGTGGAAGCTCCAGCCTATAAGCCAAGGGGCCGATCCGCTCCAAGATCGTATACGGCCCCATGAATCGAGGGCTGAGCTTCTTCTGTCCCCATGCCCATGAGACACCATGAACCAAACAAATCCTTAAGAATACCCAGTCTCCTACCTGAAACTCCACCTTTAAAGACCTGCGTCGGATTTTCCTGCGGCGTTTCTCCACATCCAAGAAGAGAAGGGAGCTGAGGCTCTCCTTCTGATCAAGAAAGGGGTTTAGGAGTCACTGGGAAGCTACGTTGATCACTTTCAAGAGGAGGTTCTCTTAGTCTAGGAGATGCATGGGCACACCTTGCATCTTGCTATCACCATTGGGATGCAGCAAGGGTTGTTCAGAATGGAGCTAGCCTGGGACCCCGTTTGTCTTTCGAGGAGCTGATCGACTGAGCAGGGCAAGAGATCGAATGTGAGGCTATGAAGGGAAGAAGGGAATAACTGAGGAGGTAAGGGTTCCAAGGATCCCCTAGGGGCAGGAGCCAGGAGGGAGGTTTTAGCTACCGATCAACCGGACAATCTGGAGGCCAGCGGGAGGACCCCTCCGGGTTAAGGAAGGTGATTGGTCCAAGGAGGAGGGTCCTTCTAAGGAGGGGGGACTTTCAGGCAGGGCAAGGATGGTTAAACCCTTCGGGGTGGAGACCGAGTCCGAGGCCATTCCAGCCACCTCCCCAGCAAGCCATGGTGATCGGATGAAGAGGAAGGAGGAACTTACTAAGATGGGCTGGAAAGGGATGGGTGGCGTTGCTCTACTGTGGTTTCCATCAGGAGGAAGGTCACGCAACGACCACTTGCCCCGAATTCTTGGAGGTGAGGGGAGTAGTGAGAGCCCCAGAGGGCAGCAGTCGCATCAGCAGGTCCAGGGAGTGGGAGAAGGAGGAGTAGAGGGAGAAGACCGGTGTGAAGACTAGGTCAACGTGGGCACCCGAGGTAGGATCAGAGTGATCTAAAGGGGGTAGGGATCGAGGCCACCCAGAAGGGGAGCCTTCATTCAATCTACTATCATAGTGTCGCTTCGACCTCTAGAACCCCACTCCCAGAGGAGAAGATCACCTTCTCAGCGAAGAACAAGCCGGAGCATGAAGACCCATTCTACGATGCGATGGCGATCCAGACAGCGATCGAGAACTTCATGGTTTCCAAAATCACGGCGGTCAACGAGAGTTCTATTAACGTGATCTTCGAGAAGGCCTTCGATGAGATGAAGGTGGAGGTGAAGAGTGTGCTTACCTCGGATGGTCCACTCTTTGGATTCTCCGGAGAGAGGAAGGATGTGGATGGAGGAGTCGGGCCCCTTGTAACTTTGGGGGAATATCGAAGAACTGCCGATTCATCATCGTGGATGCCCCGAGTAGCTATAATGCTATCTTTAGGCAGTACTTCATCAGCGCCTTTCGGTGCGTGCCTTCCTCCTACCACCAGTTCTTGAAGTACATCATCGGAAGAATCCAGATTTGGGTCAGGGTAGACCCCAAGGTGGCTAGATAGTGATATGTCATGGCTATCAACACCATCTCTTGGAAGGAGGAAGTGGAGGAGGTCGATAAGGCAATAGAGGACCGAACCAGGCAAGAGGCGGTGGAGGAGATAGAGAAGAAGGAAGTCATCATCCAGGGTGGGAGATCGGAGAAGGTACATGTAAGCGGGAGGCTGAGCGGGGAGGACCATGAGAGGGTACAGGAATGCGTCAAGTGGAACATGGCTGTCTTCGCCTGTAGCAATGCGAAAATGTTGGGCATTGATGCAGATGTGGCAAGCCACCACCTCAACCTCGATCCAAATATCCGCCCTATCCGCCAGAAGAAGAGAGTTGTGACAACCACTTTGGCCGAACCCATACGGGAGGAAGTAGGAAAGTTGCTGGAGGAAGGCTTTGTGTCGGAGATTCAGTACCCATGCTGGGTCTCCAATGTTGTAATGGTGAAAAAGAGTGATGGGAGATAGAGAATGTCTGTGGACGTCTCTTTGTTGAATAAAGCGTGCCCCAAGGATTGTTATCTGTTACCTTGAATCGACGTGCTGGTAGATTCAACCCCGGTTCCATGTGATGAGTGTTTTAAATATCATTCAGGTTACCATCAGATCTGAATGCACCCGCCGGATGCCAATGATGTTTCATTCATCACGGGCGATGGATGATATTATTATAAGATGATGCCCTTTGGGTTGAGAAACATAGGGGCCATCTATCAAAGGATGATGGACCGAGTCTTCAGGGAGCAGAAGGGGAGAAATTTGGAGGTCTATGTAGATGACCTGATGGTGAAGAGCATGGATGTTAGATATCACCTCCAGGACTTGGCAGAGACTTTTTCCACCCTGAGAAAGTTTAAGACAATGCTCAACCCCTTAAAGTGTGTCTTCAGGGCAGGCAAGGCAAAGCTTCTGGCCACCTCTTCACCCCGGCAGGAGTAGAACACAAGCCTGATAAGGTGAAGGCGATCTTGGATTTGTAGTCGCCTAGGAATGCCAAGGAGGTCTAGTGCCTGACGGGGAAGCTAGCATGGTTGAGTAGGTTCCTATCTCAGGCCGGGGAGAAGTGCTCACCCTTCTTTAAGGTAATGAAAGGGAATCTGAAGTTTGAGTGGTCGCAGGAGATCGAGGAGGCTTTCCAAGCGTTAAAGAAGCAACTCACGCAGGCCCTGCTACTCCAAGGGTCGAGGGAAGGGGAGGTTCTGGCTCTTTTTCTCGAGATGGGAGTCGAGGCGATAAGCTCAGTCCTGATCCGAGAGGAAGGAAAGAAGTAGTTGTTAGTCGAAATGACACAATAATCCCAAGAGGGGGGGGGGGGGGGGGGGGGGGGGGGGTGAATTGGGATTAAATAGAATTGAAAATTTATTTGTATACTTTAAATTTTATTGATTCTTTTAAAGAAAGCTTTGGTGAGAGAGTACCAATTTTTATAATAATAAAAATATTGATAAGTATAATAGGAACACCAAGATTATAACATCAACAAGAAAAGAAATGCTAAAGAATTAAGGGACACCAGGATATAAAGTGTTCGGATCCCCCAGGATCCTACTCACTTGCTAAGAGGCCTCCCGCTCACCTTAGCACCCCCAAAAAGAAATTCTCACTAGATTAGAATTTTTACCAGCCCTTTTCCCAAAGGCCAGTGGGACATTCGAGACCCGCAGAAGTAGCTGAATAGATTCTTGAAATAAAAGTACAATAAAAGAAATTACAACAATTATCCTACAATCTTCAATATTCAAAACTTAATTAAAAAGATTTGCCAATTTTGAAAGATCAATTTGCTCTTACTATAATGATGTATGAAAATAAATGAAATAGCATTTTATAAAAACAAACTTATTGTAAAAATTAAATATCTGGAAAAAAAGAAATTATGCAGATTGAATAAAGAAATTGTTAAATGTATGCACACTTGAGAATGAGATATGAGAGGAATCTGTTTTGAGAATAATAGAAATTGTATGAAATATAGATCACAAAAAACTATAGATAAAAATTGAGGACTGGAATTAAAAGATAGAGCTATATTTCTAGATGAGAGATCAGGCGAAATGGTCTCTATCCAACAAACAAAATAGTCTCTCGTGACTGAAGAATTAGTACAGAACAGTGCGAACTTAGTAACTATCAATTAAACAAAAGAACTCGAAATCAAATAAAAAAAAATTGAGAGAGATAGATCTGTGATGGTGATAACAATCTTGATGTTATTAATAGCTGTGAAGTGAAGAATTCCTTGAAGATGATGGAGTTATATAACAGAGGAGATGCCTTGTGATAAAACTCCTACCGGGTACAAGATTTTAGCGAGAACTAACATCATACATCCTGCAAACGTGAGGTGATCAGATGAGTTTGGTAAAGAAATTTTACTGCGAGGTAATGACTTCTAATTTAACTTAGATCTGAGAAGATCTGTGAAGAACTGTGAAGGTGATACAGAACTGTAAACGGAAAATACCTAATACAGATTGGTGATGATCTTGTGCGCGCTGTGAAGAAAATAAAGAGCCGCAACAAATCTGTACAGTAAATAGCCGACGAAACCTGGAAAACCTAGAAGTTGTCGGCAAGAATATTACCACCGATCTTCTGATGGGTAACGACGATCTTCAGGCAAGGTATCGCCAATCTTCTAGTGGGGTAGCGGCGATCTTTGTGCAAGGGTATCGTCGATCGTCTGGTGGGATAACAACGATCTTAGGGCAAGGTATCGCCAATCGACCGGCACGGTATCGTCGATCTAATCAAGAGGCCAGCGATGAAGATCTTAACTGTGAGGAAGATGCGAAACGAGAAGGGAGTGGATGGAGAAGAAGGTGAATCGTGAGTGATAAATAGATGCAGCTTCTTGAAATACAATGAACACACACTGTTAAGAACTTTAAGAGAATATGGCTAGCAGAGTTATTTGAGATTAAGAGAAGGGGAAAGAATTTAGAATATCGTAAAAAGAACTCCCTATTAACTCTAATTAGTAATGTATTTATAGAGTTGAAAAGGTTTAGGGCGCGTTTGGTTCGGCTTATAAGCCCCGGTGCGGCAGAAAAGAAACGCTGTTTAGGGCGACAGCAGCGTTTGGCGCTGCTGATGGACGAAACGGAGGTTATTAATAACCTCCGTTTCCTTGTTAAGGCCAGACGCGGGTTATTTGGCCAGTCCAGCCGCGCCGTCCCCCGCTTCGTCCCCGCGTCTAGGTTTTCTTCTCCCCCGATCTCCAAAATCTCGTGTCGTCGACGCCGATTTCGCCGGTTTTCCTCGACGCCGTTGCCTCGCCGCCTTCCGTCGCCAACATACGCCCACCTCGTCGTCCATAGGAGCCACTCACGCCGCCGGATTGCTTCTCCCTTGTCTCCCACAGATCTCATCGCCGTTGCCACGCCGCCTGCCGCCGCCTCTCCAGTTTCTGTCAGCGCCGTCGCCTCCTCTCTAGTTCCCTG